>OX454332.1:53450511-55983470 GCA_949716465.1 Chalcosyrphus nemorum
CACTTATGTTGTTTCGTTTCCCAAGGATTACGTATACAAAATTTCATCGATCTAGCTCAAAACTTAAGGCCCAAAAACTGGTAACAGGCAGACAGACGGACTGACATGGGTAAATCTACTCAGCTGGTGATGCTGATAATTTTATGTATACTTTATGTGGTCTCTCTTTAATATTTCTCTGTTACAAACTAAGTATCAATCTTAATATACCCTTAGGATAGGGTATATAAAGGCAAATAGCTTATATCATTTCGTTGGTTTATGCGTAGTATTTGAAACAGGCTACATAAAAGGGGTGGAAGCATATGTACATATGAATGTTAAAAAAAAAAATAATTACAATTTTGTCCCATTTTTATCACTAAAAAAAAGGAATTGGAGATTTAAATTTCCTATCTGCTCACACTTAACAAAGGTGATGAGCCGTGGCGGCTGTGTTTGAAAAGTGCGGTGGGAATAGTGTAAATTTATGATGTTAAAAAAATATTTTTTGTACAATAATTTATAAATGTGTCGAGAAATAAAAATATTTGTATTATGGAACTATAAAATTGCTTAAAATGCATGGGTACTTCTTTGTTATTTTATTTATGTAATAATTATTTGTTGATTGATTATTTTTCTTGTGATATATATTTACTTGTGAAATAGTTTTATTTATCGTCTGCTTTAGCTCTTTTCCCATTTGTTTATTATTCAAAGTATATATTCATACAAGTGTATGTTTGCGTTGAAATTATATATGCTATCATTCATAGAAAAAGTTTTATTTCTCAAATTGTATAAGCAAATAGAAAAAAGACCGGTGTAATCATAATGTCTTGCTTTAATTTATTGCTTACTCATGTTCAGAAGTTTAGTTGTGGCTACATGTTAACGCAATGAAATTTGCTTTTCTCTCTAGAATGGTGGAGCAAAATTTACAAAACGTTTTAAAACCAAAACCTAATTGAGTAAAGGCAATCCTATGTCTAAGCAATTAAGGTTATCGGTAATGCCGACAGAAGTTACCTTTGGAGTTCTAAGCTTCTTTTTAGCGTGCGCGCATATTTTTTTTGAAAATTCGAAAAGTTTCATCAAATTTTAAATAAAGGGCTGCCATACTTAACTTACTAACGCTTTTAATTTAGTCAGCAATAAATCTTAAGCTTACACAGCCGTTACTTACTTATAATCTCCTTTATACACAAAAACTATCCTACCCCTAAGTACATTTGTTGAAATGAAAAATGTTCTTGTCTTTATTCGGCCTAGGATATACGATAAAGGTAGTGTAGACTGGGTACGGTTGAAACACAGGACGGTTGACACAACGCAAATATCTCAGAGACAGTTGGCGCACTGTGTATGAGTACTGAGAGAGAATTAAGCAGAAACCAGTTTATTCACGATATTGAGTCTTGCTATGATCGTCGCATTGCTCGGTTGTAGACAGGGAGGTCTTAATTTTTTTGACAAGTAAAAGTAAGTTTTTTTGTTTTTTTATTTTTCTTTGTTGTGTGAGTAGTATTCAAGTGAGAGTGTTGAGTGTTATTTTTTTGTGTGCAGAAAAGCGTTTTGAATATAATAAAGTGATATCCAAAAACGTTTCTGTGTTGTGTATGTTGTTTTGGACTTTTTTTTGTTAAAAAACGGGGCTTAGGACGGTTGAAACACTTTTTATCCGGACGGTTGAAACAATTTGTTTACATTTTTTTGTGTGTTAAAGATGCCCCGAGTACCTGCAAGGAAGACTACGTACGGAAGACTACGGAAATGTGGACTTGTCAGCCTACAAAGCGGAATATAACCAGGTGAAGGCATGGAGTTCATTGCGGAATTCGGCAAAAACCCACGGAGTGAATCATTACAGCTCTCTGTTAAGATTGATTCGAAAGCGAAATGCTTCCGGAGGAGAACAACAGTGCACCATGGGATTGTTCGCACAAGCTATAGCTTCTTGATTGTTTCGCTTATAGCCCACTCAAAAAAGCAGTGAACTCGACTTGTGACACCTGGATAAGGAATCATCCAGCCAAAACAGTGACGATCTATGACATTCCTGGAATTGTGGCATCGCCTATGCCAATAGCGTTAACATCGATAAACTTACAAGCCGGATTTCTGGACAACTGGAATATATAACACAAAAAAAGACCACAAAAACTTAAAAAAAATAAAACCCCAGAAGAATCTTCATGTTCAGAAGACGAGGAGTACTATTGGCTCATTTGTTTGGAACCATATTATACGAGCAGATAAAATATTATTAAAGTGTGTCATTTTTTCAAATAAAACATAAATTAAATACGATATAATGTAAGATTTTATTTCAACATGCTTCAATTGACCCCATTCATTGTTTCAACCGTACCCAGTCTCCCCTACTTGTTATTTGTTTAAGTACAAAGCGAAAAAGATAAAATTATTTACGATTATAGTGGGATACATAAATATGTTTTAATTTAGTTTCTAATTAGAAAGTTAGTATAAACATTTAAAAATATACGTTACATTTTAAATATATGTTTTTTTTTTTAACAAAGCATCCTCTCGTAAATTCTTCAATTTGTACTCTCTTTCTCCGAGATTGGCCTTTTGTTATGCAAAACCCTCTCCTTGTAGGTAAAGGAGAAGATTCCTCGAAGTGGACTATCTAATAGTAGGTTATTTGTGACCAAAACTAAATACGGGACTTAGCGAAAAAAGAGTTTGATTTATGTGAGGTGTCTCCACCGGAATTAAGGATTTATATTGAGGTCTGCTGTAAAACAGATTGTCACAGCTGTTAATATTTTTATAAAAAAGTTTGTGTTTATTGTGTTTTTGTTGCCTAAACCATAGAAATCTATTTTTTATTTTAATGTTAGACATTTAAGTCATAACATGATAAAACACTAAAGCCCGTATTATTTACATTTCATAAAACTTGAAAAGAAACTAGCTTTTAATAAAACTAAAAAGTAATAAAAAAAACTAGTTTTAAGAACAAACCGGTATTATTCATGTTTGAATTTAAAATAAGTTTAGGTTTTATAAAGCATTTCGAGTTTTGAGAGTATAAAAGAGAGTAAATGCCCATATAGCTAGTTTTGTGGGTATAAAACTAGCTTTAAGGGATAAAATGAGTTTTGTCGCTCAGAGAATATTTATTTTTTGGAGGATTTTTTTATGTGAATTTATCGAATGCTTTCAAAACAGGTGATGTGATAGTCATTTGTTTTCAATTTTTTTGAGAGAGAGATGCTCGAAGTTTTACCATATAGGCACCCATTGACCAACCAGCCCATAGTATAGTGTTGGAATTGATATGGGAATTTTAGTTGAGTCGTTTGTCGCTAGGATATTTTACCTGACTGAAATAGAATAGCGGGGTTCTTTTGTTGCTGATAGAATCAGTATTGAAAGGGGATAGAGTACTCTTCTTTAAGGAGTATTATTAGGGGAAGTATTAGTTCAACTTTCAATCCCTTTTTGCAGAAGACCGTCACCACAATGATCTTTAAAAACCCATTCAATATAAGGATCCACGAAGCGGATCATAACATCATAACAATTTTATTACATTTTACCCTTTCTAAATTGTATATAGCCCCTTGTCGTTGTCTTCTTTGAAGAATATCTTCTCATCCCGTCAGTTAAGAAAGCTGTCCCCGTCAACTTATTTTCGCGTTTTGTTTTCTCGTGAATAATACGAAATGTTCTTAAAACTAGTTTTGACGCTCTCAAAGTTAGCTTTTTCTAGTCTTACGAATTTCGAGCTTTGTACAAAGCTAGTTTTAAGATTTCTAGTTTTAACGAAAAAAATTCCTGTGAATAATACCAATTTTGTCAAAACTCGAAACTCGAAACCTCTACAAAGCTAGTTTTGACATAAAACTAGTTTTGTAAAATGTGAATAATACGCGCACTTTCAATAATGTAACATTCTTAAGCCTTTATCATACACAGATTCAGCAAAAAATGCATTGGCGCGAGCCAGTTTTGTTATCAAATAAATAGAGTTTGTTGCGAAGCAGTGAAGAAGGGTTTTTTGGTTGCATTAAAGAGCATTAATTTCATAAAAAAAATCTATTTTTGGTATGGAGCCCTTCAGTACTGGTATGTGTTAATCTATTTAAGAGGTTTTTATTTGTAAGAGAGTGCTCATAATTTTATAAGACGGTTAGAATCATGAAAATCTTTTTAATGCCTCTTTTTTTTTGCTTTCGCTTGCATATGTTGGTCAGTAAAGTTATGTTCCAAAGCCCTCCAAAGCTCAAAACTATTTTTATACCCTATCCTAAGGGTATATTAAGTTTGACACATAGTTTGTAACATAGAGAAATATTAAAGATAGACCCAACAAAGTATATATATAAATGATCAGCATCAATAGCCGAGTCGATTAAGCCATGTCCGTCCGTCCGTCTGTCCGTCCGTATGTCACCAGTTTTTGGGCCTTAAATTTTGAGCTAGGTTGATGAAATTTTGTATACGAGGTCTTTGTAAAAGTAAGCAATACAATTGTAAGAATTTTTAAAATCCCCCCACTGACACGCCCACTTTTCACAAAAATTAACTTTTTTCACTATTTTCATATGAAACTCGAAAAAACTTACTTGAGCAAATATGTAGATATCTACTTAACCTACAAATCGTATATGCATTGTATATGACCACGCCCACTTTTTAGGGACGTTTACTTCAAAAATTAATTTTCGAGTAAAAATATTAGTTTATAGGGCAAAATAGAAAATTTTGTGAATACATTTTCCACCGCCCACTGACACGATCAAATAAGATAGGGATAGGGTATCATACGATTCGCTTCAGGCGGATTGTAGCATTTTTCACTGGTTTCTTTACAGCTCGATTTACTGTTTTTTGAAAAACTGAAAAAAATATTTTGCGAATATTTGCGAATTTGTTTGTATTTTTATACCCTATCCTAAGGGTATATTGAGTTTGATACATAGTTTGTAACATAGAGGAATATTGCAGACAGACCCAATAAAGTATATGTATAAATGATCAGTATCAATAGCGAATTCGGTTGAGCCATGTCCGCCTGTCCGTCCGTCTGTCTGTCACCAGTATTTGGGCCTTAAATTTTAAGCTATGTAGGTCAATGAAACTTTGTATGCGAGGTCTTTGGACATCGGGAAAGAACAAGTGTAAACATTTTTAAAATCCGCCCACTGATAGGTCCACTTTTCGAAAAATTAATTTTCTTCAGTATTTTTGTATGAAACTCGGAAAAACTTACTTAAGCAAATATGTAGAGATTTCCTTACTCTACAAATCTTCCATACATTGTATATGACCACGCCTAATTTTTAGGGGCGGCTTTTCTTTTCAAAAAACAGTTTTTCGGCGTTTTCGTTGAAAAAATTTCACGTCGTAGGAACAATAATTAATACTTATATGTTGAAAAAATTTTGAAATCCGCCCACTACCATGCCCAGTTCTTGAGGAAACTCATGTTTTGGAATAATTTGAAAAAGAAAGGCACTTAGAAAAAGGATAGGGTATCACACGATCCGCTCCAGACGGATTGTAGCCTTTTTTCACTGTTTTTTTTTTTTTTAATGTGCTTTCTGACAAAAAAACGAAGGGATTTGACGGTAGATAAGGACACAGCTCCATAACATGACATAAATGGTTACATTTATCAATCGCTAAATATTCTGTCATGCCGTTTCAGTATAGATTTTGCAGAATTTTCAATATGTAATGTATGTTGTTCCTAAGAATTGATATTATTCTAAAAAAATCGTCAAAAAACGGTTTTTTAACAAAATCGCCCTTAGAAAGTGGGCGTGGCCATACACAATGTTTGGAAGATTTGTAGAGTAAGTATGTGAAAATCTACATATTTGCTTAAGAGAGTTTTTTTTAAAGTGGGCGTGTTAGTGGT
Organism: Chalcosyrphus nemorum; assembly: GCA_949716465.1. Taxonomy (NCBI): domain Eukaryota; kingdom Metazoa; phylum Arthropoda; class Insecta; order Diptera; family Syrphidae; genus Chalcosyrphus; species Chalcosyrphus nemorum. Next base: position 53,456,390 of record OX454332.1, read on the forward strand.
CGGAATTTAAAAATTTATACACTCTTACTGCTTCACAATAAGCAGGCGAAATTTCAGGTTCCTGGTTTTATTGGTTGATTTAATGCCAACTATAAGAGTATTTTGCCTCAGTTTGCAACGAATTCTGTGAATATGTGTGGAATATGCTAGCACCAATGTATTTAAATGCGTATTATTCGTTTGAAATTTGAAACTTTCTGACAGAGTTCAATTTTTCTTTGTCAGCACACAAAAATGACATGAGCTTACATAAAATAAAGTGCACGACTGGGTCGTACGTACTTGTACCTTTGTGCTGTTGGTTGGAAATGACCCTAAGAAAATATTACATCAAAAATATTTTGTTTAAAATTCCTCATAAAACTAAATGCCATATTTTTGTATTTGTTAAATTTTGCTCACCTTTTGATTTTGACCAAAATCCATTGAATATTAACCGAGAAATGGCCATATTTCTAAAGCCAGTTAATAAGTAAAGTACCGTTATAGACATTTTTTATCCAAAAACGGGGTACGCCTTTGTATGGCATTTGTCTAGGACGTTTTCGAACAAATCAATTTTTTGTTAAGTTGGCTCTAAGTAAAGTATCGTTCTAAGTAATTTTGGCCAAACATGTGGTACGCTTTCTTATTGAATATCAGAAGATTAGCATAAATATACAATTTAAACAAAATCGTTAGAGCCGTTTTCGAGCAAATTGGCTAAAACCGCTTGTCCTTAAGAAAAGTACCGTTATTAGGTATCACTTTAAGTCAAAAATATGGAACGCCATCTTATAGCATTAGCCCAGTTTTATACATACTAAAAATTTTAATAAATCTGTTGACCCGTTTTTCTTGTCTTAAGTGCCATTATAACAAATTTTGGCCAAGTTGTAAGCCATTTCCTAGTATGTATCTAAGCTCGATTCAGTATAAAATTTAAACGAAATTGGTATAGCCGTTTTCCAGCAAATCAGTTTTTTATCTGATTTTTTTTATTAAATCTAATAGTACTGTCATTTGACGAAATTTTTTTGCATTGTAACTTCTCCCCAGATGGCGTCTGCTCATATTGTCATTCTTCTCATTGGGTAGGTGCATTGACTAATAAGCGAACGAAAGACAAAAGAAGATAAGGAAAATAAAAATGTTGTTTTTGTGATCATGTGTCATCATTGTATTCCCATGGTTTGTTTTTGTTTCATACGAAGATCATATTGCTTTCGTGTTTGTATATGGATTCGTGTTGTTGTTTTATTTTTTTGGCGATATGAATTGATTTACTCTTTTGCGCTGTGCACACCACAAGTGTTGCCACATTTCATTATTTCTATGGGGAATTAGCAACGTTGCTGTATTTCACATTTTGATGTGCAAATATGAAAAAGAAAATATTTAATGTATTATAGATCTACTATAAATTTATCTGCCTATGAGGAGGGTATGTACATATGTATTGAATACACATTGAATAATAAATCGTTAATGATGGTCTACAGCTTAAAGCGATATATTTTTCCTTTTTTTGCGGTAAAATATCGTTTAACAATACAGATAATGGATAATGTCTTAATGAATGCGTTGGTAAAAAGGCCGGTTAAATGGGTGTTGGCCGGCTATATTTAGACAAAATATATAATAAAATATATGGACATGTGCATATACATATATGTAGGGGTGTATATATGTATATGTATCGTACATTTTTCTTTTTACTTTTAAACTAATTATATTACTTATTTCCCGATTCCTTTTAGTCTGAAATATGATATGAAAAAAACGATAACGATCTTTTTTTTTCGATTTTTGGAATAATATCTATATTGTTTAAGAAAACAGAACCAGCAATATGGGTCGATGATAAAAAAAAATAATAAGTAAACTTTAGGACGATTCCTAACCATTCCTTTTAGTGTTTGATATACTACCTACCTGTTTCTCTGTCAGTCTATCACAGCCTTCTCAACTATGTTCTAACTTTTTTTCTATAAATACTTTATTAATTATACAATTAACTGCCCAACGATAAGAGTCGCTGGCCATATAAAAATACATAAGTACATGTGTGTAACTACAAATCTTAATAAGTTTTTTAAGAATATTTAGAATACTTATCTCTCTCTTTTTCTATGTAATATAGTTCATGTTATGAAATGCATAAAGATGTTTACCTATTTGACTCAAATTTACAATCTCATAAAAATCCATTAATTAGTTCTCGAATATCCAAAAACTATACGTAGAACTTTTTTAAAATTTTCCAACTCCATTCGATTTCTGTGACCAACCCTCAACCGTCCGTGCCAAGAAAACGAAAAAATTAAAACGAAAATCATAAAATGTGTATACAAAAAACTGCACATCATGTAAAAAACTTCACAAGACACAATCCTGCAAATTGTTTTTTGTTTTTTTTATCTACATTTCTTCTTTTTGCTTTCCTTCCTTTTTCATCTCTTTAGTTATGTATGTCGTTTTCTTTCGCATGTCTCATGTAACTTCTCACTGGGTGCACTACCGTCAATTTCCTCAACTGGCTACTATTAGATTTATATACAATGCTATAAGTAAAGTACCGTTGTTAACGCTTGTTAAAGCTATATCTGTCGACTTAACTGTCTTTAATTAAGCCTATTTTGCCAAATGAAGGAGTAATAGCATTGAACAACATGTACAAGCGATTATATTGTTTTACGAAATTCGGTCTTCTGTTCAAGGAACATTTCGCGCGCTTAGCCCATATTAAGGTCGCCATAATCCTCATTCCAACACTTGGTTGAAAAAATTGTCGAATTAGGGACGATAACAATCCCCACGACATCCAACAAATTGCAATGCATCCAGAGAAAGTCACTATTTGCTGTGGATTTTGGACCAGTAATATATGGAGTAACATTATTTTTAGATTTTTAATACAGGCATACCCCGGTTAATACCACGTTCTCGCCGAACGAAATCTCGAGAATTCGCCAAATCTCAACAAATCTCCGAGGTTTCGCAAGCATATGAAAGAGACTACAAAACGTTACGGAATCAAAAAATCAATATTATAAGAGAAAGTTTGAAGAAGTGAGATGCTTTCCAAAGAAAACCTGGGCGTTAATAAACGAAGTGCTAGGTCGAAAGACATTTTTAGGAAAAACTTTTCGCCAAATGTAGCTAAGGATCAACTAGCGGATGAATTTGGTGACCTTTTTTTCGAGACAGGCAGCATCCATGATTCATAGATGTGTAATTGTCGAGTCTACGCATCATAACGCTGTTTTTCGAGACTCCATATATCTTGGAGATTTTGCGAACACCATCAATACCTCAGTAAACGACACCACAACCTAGTTCTGTTTTTGGACTTTAGCCAAGCCTTTGATACTCTCAACCACGACAAACTAATCGATGCAGTCCAAAGAGTTGGAATTAGGGAAAAACTGGCACACTGGATAGCAGACTACTTGACAGAGAGGATATTTCGGATGAGAGTGAAAGATTGTTGCAGTAGAGCCTATAGAGCGCAGTATGTGGTTCCACAAGGTAGCAAGCTTGATCCTTTACTTTTCATTCTGTACACCAGCGAATTAATGAATTGTTTCAAAAACATATGAAAATACTACAATCCGCCTGGAGCGGATCATATGATACCCTTTCCTTTTCCTGCATATCATCTCATTCTTCCTCGAATAAATGTACCTGTTTGAACGTTTTTTTTTTTCAAATTTTTTATAAAAACATATGAAAATGCTACAATGCGTCTGGAGCGGATCGTGTGATACCCTATCTCTTTTCTATATATGGCTCCTTACATGCTTGAAAAACACGAATTTTGTCAAAAAGTGGGCGGAATTAGACAATCTTTCAACAAATATTAACTTTTGTTCCTAAGAAGTGATATTATTGTGATGAAAAAATCATTAAGTAAAAATTTTGAGAAAAATGCTTTTTATGTAAAAAATGGAACAAAAAATTTTCATAATTTTGAGTTTAAGAAGCCATAACCTTTTTGTGGCTGCACAGATGTACCCAAAGTGTTTAGGACTTGTGTGCGCTACTAAATTATCTTTCCAAAATGTACAAATGTACCTTTTTTGTACCTAAAATAGTTTAGAAGCTATAGCGTTTAAACTGGCTACACCTTCAAATTAAAGCTCACCCACTTTGGGGGCCAATAGCTTGAAATGGGGTGAGAATAGACCCCCCTGCCATACAATTTTTTGTTCGGCGAAACTTCAGGAATCTCCCCTTAAAGGATTATACCGCTTAATTGGGACACCCTGTATAATATAATATAAAACGATCCGCAGTCTAAATATTACTGAATCTAGTGGCGCAGATAGTATTTCTAGTGTCATTAAAAAAAGAAATTGCACAGTTCGTATCGAATATATCTGCTACAGCTTTTTGCCCAAATAATGTCTAATCTTGATAATAAAAAGTACACAACTGATATTACTAAAGCCTTTGACATGGTCAACCATAATATTTTGTTTGACAAATTGGAAAAAGCTGGATTTCGTGGCTTTATGCTAGACTGGTCTAAGGCTTACCTTAAAAATAAGTCGCAAAGAGTGAAGATAGATCAGATAATGACTGAAACAATTTTTTTTAAACTTTATTTCCAATTTATATAAATTCACTTTTTCCACTTGACTTTAAAGGCTCACCAACAGCTTTCGCGGTTGACATAGGTTTTTCGTATGGTCAGAATAGTCCTTTGGATCTCATTGCTGACATAAATTGGGATTTGAATTTGTTGACGAGTATGGTTTTCGAATCACAAGTTAGTAATTAGATCCATAACAAAAATAATGTTTTTCGGTTTGTCATCGGTAAACAATTCAAAAAACGAATGTTTACTTTCATGTACCTGAGTGTCAAAAATACAAATTGTCTTATTTTTATTGTACTAATAATATTTTTGCAATAATATTAATTGTAGTAATAACTGTTTCCTAATCGAAAAATGAATTTAAATATTTAGAGCTTATCATTGACTCCAGTATGAGCTTCTCAAATCACACAAATCGTTGAGGAAGTATTTCCGTTCCACGCTTAGATACTTTTATTACTTGCGAAGTGCCTGCTCAACAACACAATTCATGGGGAAACTTTTCGTACATTACTGCTTATCGTAATTTTTTTTCTGTTTCGTCATTTTACCTTTTTAATAAGCTACCACAGTCAATCAGATCTTTATCAATATCTGAAATGTTTATACGCTATCCTAATTATACCCTATCCTAAGGGTATATTAAGTTTGACACATAGCTTGTAACATTTATTTTTATATGAAACTCGAAACAACGTACTTGAGTAAATATGTTACTTACTTACTTACTTACTTAAAGGGCTCCCGACCCTTGTAGAGTCCCTGCCTGAGACATCGCTGCCTTCCATCCTCTGCGGTCCCGAGCACGCTGCTTCCAGTTGTGAAGACCAAGTTTTCTGGCATCCGCGACAGCTTGGTCTTTGTACCGGAGGTTCGGTCTTCTTCGCCGTCTCGAACCTGGGGGCTGGGATTCGAAGATCCTCTTGGCTTTGAGCATTGTTGTCCATTCGCTCGATGTGGCCGAGCCAATGTAGTCTGCGTGTCTTGGCTTTTTGGACTACATCCACATCCTGATACAGCTCATAGAGTTCGCGGTTGTATCTTCTCCTCCATTCGCCCTCCTCGCATAAGGGACCTAATATCCGACGAAGTATTTTACGCTCGAAGGTGCCCAATATTTGCTCAGCTTTCTTACTCATCGTCCAGCACTCGGCTCCATACAGCAGGACTGGTAAGATGAGCGTTCTGTAGAGCATTAATTTGGTCCGTCGAGTTAGGAGTTTTGAACCCAGTTGTTTCGCCAAACCGAAGTAGCAGCGGTTTGCTAGGGTTATTCTTCGTCGGATCTCTACAAAGGTGTCATTTGTAGGATTAATATTTGTTCCGAGGTAGGTGAACTCCTTAACTACCTCGAAATTATAGTTATCAACAGTGACGTTCTGCCCAATGTTTTGGATAGATAAATTTTTGTTTGTTGATAACATGTACTTTGTCTTGTCCTCATTTACTTCAAGACCAACTCGTTTCGCCTGCTCATCAATGGCCGTAAATGCCTCTACGACGGCTTGCCGGGATCTTCCGATGATATCAATATCGTCTGCGTATCCCAGCAGTTGGACGGATTTGTGAAAGATAGTGCCTTCCGTGTTGACACCTGCCCTCCGCACTATCTGCTCCAACACGATATTGAAGAAATCACATGACAGCGCATCTCCTTGCCTGAATCCGGTGCATGTTTGGAAGAGCTCCGAAGAGTTGTTTCCAAATTGCACAGAGCATTGCGTGTTTTCCAGCGTTACGCGACACATCTGGATAAGTTTTGTCGGTATCCCGAATTGGGCCATCGCCTGGTAGAGCTCAAGACGATGAATGCTGTCATAGGCGGCTTTAAAGTCGATGAAAAGGTGGTGGGTTTCGACTTGAAATTCGTTGGTCTTTTCCAGGATTTGTCTGAGTGTGAAAATTTGGTCTATTGTCGATCTGCCGGGCCGGAAGCCACACTGGTACGTGCCGATTAGTGTGCTGCAGAAAGGTTTTAGACGTTCACACAATACGTTGGATAGGATCTTATATGCGACATTTAACAGGGATATGCCTCGGTAGTTCTTACAAGACATAGGATCGCCTTTTTTGAAGATGGGGCATATAGAGCTGATACTCCAGTCGTCGGGCATGCGTTCCTCCATCCATACTTGGTTGATGACTTGATGCATGCACCCTACCAAGACATCACCTCCGTATTTAAAGAGTTCAGCTGGAAGCCCATCAGAGCCAGCGGCTTTGTTGTTCTTCAATTTCCTGATGGCTACATTAACTTCTTCAATACTGGGTGGAGGCGTTGGTTCTTCATTGACTGGAGGTGGGTTCTCGTCTTGCCCTATCACTCTCTCTATTTGCTGCCCGTTAAGCAACTGCTGGAAGTGTTGCTTAAACACATCAACAATTCCCTGTGCATCGGTGACTAGGTTGCCTTCGCCATTTCGAAGAGCCTGCGTTCCGGACTTGTAGCCAGCTGCCAGCTGCTTGGCTTTTCGATAAAACTGCCGGATGTTGTTGCGCTCGCGAGACTCCTCGATATCCTTGAGCTGGGAAACTGCGTAGTCCCTTTTCTTTTTACGCAGGATTCTCTTTTCTTCCCTTCTTCTGGTCCGATACTCCTCTCTCGCTGCTCTTGTTATGCGCTGCAGCGCTTTCTTGTGTGCATCTTCTGTCACCCTCTTCCGCTGTATGCACTCATCATCATACCAAGGGCTCCTCCTTGGAGGTGGTTGGTAGCCAAGGGTGGTCACGGCTACCTCTTTGATGATGTTGCGGTATTCGGTCCACTGATTGTTAGCGTTTGTGGGGGGTGTATGCACCGCAGAGAGTTTCTCGGCCAGGTGCTCTCTGTAGGCTCTGGCTCCTTCTGGCGTGCTAAGGCGTCCAACGTTAAGCTTGTTTTTCTTGACGGGTCGCAGCTTCTTCTCGTTGGACAGTCGAGCTCTGAATTTAGCTGCAACAAGATAGTGGTCAGAGTCAACGTTGGCCCCTCGAAAGGTACGCACATTCAAGATGTTGGATGCGTGCCTTGCGTCGATTAGCACGTGGTCGATCTGGTTGCGTGTTCGACCGTCAAAGGAAAGCCAGGTTGCTGTGTGGATTTTTAGCCTAGGAAACCTAGTGCTACTTATCACCGTATTACGAGCTGCTGCAAAGTCGATTAGTCGGAAACCGTTGTCTGTTGTCGAATCGTGGAGGCTGTGTTTACCGACTATCCCGCCAAAGATGTTTTCCTTACCGATTTTGGCATTGAAGTCCCCGAGTACGATTTTTACATCGTACTCCGGACAGGCTCCGTAGGCTCCGTCCAGGAGGTCGTAAAATTCCTCCTTGACAGGGTCTTCAGCTTCTTCGGTAGGGGCGTGTGCACATATTAGGCTGATGTTTTGAAATGTGGCTCTGATGCGAATTACAGCCAGACGATCACTTACCGGCTTAAAATCAATAACTCTTGATCTGAGCCGATTTCCCACGACGAATCCGCATCCTAACATGTGCAGTCTTTTGTGGCAGCTGTAATAAAAGTCGCAGCTACGTCTTTTCTGCATACCTGATCCTATCCATCGTATCTCCTGGATCGCAGTAATATCTGCCTTGTACTGCGAGAGGACAGATTCAAGTTTCTGAGCTGCACCCGGAGTGTACAGAGTTTGTACATTCCAATATGTAGACTTTGTTTATTCTACAAATCTTCCATACATTGTATTTGGCCAGGCCTATTTCTTAGGGGTGGTTTTCTACAAAACAGTTTTTCGGCGTTTTCATTTGAATAATATCACTTCTTAGAAACAAAATTTTTAAAATCCGCCCGCTACCATGCCCAGTTTTTGCGACAACTCAGTTTTTGGAATAATTTTAAAAGATATTAGAAACATATGTTTTTAAAATCAGTTAAAAATTGGGTTCTTAACTTAAATTGAGCTACCTTGGAATCAATTATTTCTAACACTCGGATTTTATGATTTTGTGATAATTTATTTGTTTTCTATAATTTTTAAATGTGAATTTTTGTAATTTTGTTTTCTCTTCATCTTTTCAATCATTATGTGTATTAATACTTTTAATTTTGTATTCTTTTTAACAGATTTTTGTTTATTTATGAATAATTTCTGTTATTTGTGAGGCCACCCTTATGACCACCTTAAAATGCAATTTGAATTCAAAATTCCTTGAAGTGGCATTCAAAACTATTTTATTACTTTTGTAAGTAAAATACAGAATGTCTCAACATTTTCATATAATTTACATACATATGTTATTTGAGCTTATAAATCGATTTTTGAATTTAATAATGATGAGCATGTAATACATACTGTATGAAATATAATAAATCTAATCTAATCTTCCACACACCTGAGATTTTTACTTATATCTTTATTTAAAAGTCAGGAATGATTTTTAAAGTTAAGACTTTATATTTTATCCTTTTAGGTTTTATTCTCTTCTTTTCTTTTGAGACCACTCGTCTTCCTTCTCCTCTATTTTTTTTATTAACGACCGCATTTTCCGGTTCTCGTTGTTCTTTTTCCCTTATTCTATACCTGCATTGCTAGATTACAATTTAACTTATAATTTTATGAGGATCATACAAGGGGGGCATAGTTATAAAAAAAGAAACTACTACATATTTGACTTTTATTATAATTTGATATTTGACCTACTTTTGCAAATTTTTATTTCAAGAGAGGAAAGCCGATAAAAGTTGTCAGTAAAATTTTTTAGTGCTTATTCAAAACTCAGACTTAAAATATATAATATTTGTAATACTTTCAAGTTATTCGAATTTACGAAGATATCGCATTAAAAAGTGTATGTTCCGTTTTTTGGTACTCTAAAGCTATCCTACGACTCTTTTCTACGTATTTTACCAAGACTCTTTCATAAATATTTTAGCTATATTTAATTTCTAAATGAAAGTACTTTTCGATAGATAAAACGACCAGCTTTAAAAGTCTTTTTTATTTTTGGAATTTTTTTAGTAAGAGCAAACTCTCCTTAAAGTCGAAAAAAATCTTTCTACAGAGGAAACAGTCAAAGGAAGGGTTAAAAAGATTTTGCCCAATATTAGAGTTTAAGAAACTATAAAACTTAAAAAAAAAACTTTGACTTAATTTTTTAAGATGGTAAGAAATACCAGAAAATAATGTTATTAAAGAAGATATTTTGTTATCTGGCACTGAATTAGAAAAATATATTTTGATTTGCTTAATAAATCAAACAAAATATGTATATATATGTGAACTGAAGGAACTGCATTTACCTATTTGTTGAAGCAGGATATATTAATTCAAAACAATGAAAAAATAATTAAATTCTAATTGTAAATTGTAATGCAATATAAACCTCGTGGTGGTCCCAGGCCAACTAAATGTATAAATCCTTATACACGTAGGCCAAAATTGCAAGTGCGAGATTGTCTAGGGTCTTATGCCTAGACTAGGTAACCTGGGCCAGCAATCCGCGTTACCAAAATCTGCGAAAGCTACGGAAACCGACACAATGCCTCGGATAAGGGCTGATAACACGTTGACGACCTTTGGATATCGTACCCAGACAAAGATTGGTTTCTGGATCGTGAAGACGGTCCTTGACTCTCATGAGAGAGTAAGCGAGATAAGGTGGTTAGATGCGGGTGAGTACCAATCCCCAACGCGTAACACTGTACTACTCTACTCCGGGAGACCAACTGGAAGCCCCCGTGGATATGGAGTTGGACTGCTGTTAACACCTACAGCACGCGGTGCAGGCCTAATCTCCTGGCAGGCACACGGTGACAGGATTTTAACGGCCAGATTCCGGACGGGAGTACGTCGCGTCACCATTATACAGTGTTACGCACCCACGGATGGTTCGTCTGAGGAAGAAAAGGAGACTTTCTACAACCAGTTGGGAGCTGTTTATGATGCAACACCCAACGACGACATTGTCATTTTGATGGGGGACTTAAATGCCAAGGTAGGCAGCGAGAACGAAGGGCTCAAACATGTTATGCGACGGCACGGATTAGGCAACCGCAATGACAACGGCGAAAGATTTGTTGACTTCTGCAACGCAAATCGTCTTGCCATAGGTGGCACCATGTTTGAGCACAAGACCTGCCATAAAATCAGTTGGGTGCCAACTGATAGGCAAGTAACCTTCAACCAAATTGACCATTTTGCCATCAGTCGCCGTTTTAGAAGTAGTTTTCTAGACATCCGAAACAGGCGAGGAGTGGACATGGGGTTGGTACGAGATCACCATCTTATGATAGCTACTGTCCAATTACGCACTGCTGCCGTTAGAAAACCTAACGACACAAGAATACCCAGGTTCAACGTAAACCGACTGAGAGTTCCCACAGTGCGCCAAGAACTAAGGGACCATCTGTCACGTGGAGTAGAAATAATCAGCAGCTCACTTTCCGCCACCATCCAAGACCATTGGGCTGCTGTGAAAACTGTTTTCACATCAGGTGCTGAAAAGATTGTCGGTCGATCGCAGTGAAACCATAGGGCGTGGCTTTCCGAGGATACCTGGAGAAGGATCAACGAACGCAAGCAGCTAAAAGCTCGAATTGCAGCAGCTCCAACAGCAGGGAGGATCGAGCTAGAGTCTATGTGTCGCATGAAGATGAGAGAAGTGCAGCGTAGCGTTAGAGGTGACAAGCGCAATTACATCAACGCGCTGGCCACGCAAGCAGAAGAAGCAGCAGCAAGGTGCGACAGCAGAACCGTTTACAGAATCACCAAAGAGCTTATAGGTGACCGAAGCTCTACTCAACTCCCAGTGAAAGGCTTAGACGGTTCGTTGCTAGTATCGGATGAGGATCAACTGAAGAGATGGAACGAGCATTTTTCTTCGGTTCTAAACCGAGTATTCGCCAGCAATATGCACCTAAGTCAAACTGAAGTGTTTGTAGAAAGAAATTCCCGAATTCGCACTACAATCCCCAGATTATTACTGCGATCAAAGCACTGAAAACCAACAAGGCAGTAGGGCTTGACGGCATACCCGCGGAACTTTTTCAAGCTGCGCCAACAGAATCGGCAAATCGACTGAGCTACTGTTCCCACTTGTCGGGAGAACATGGGAATCCGAGAATTTTCCGGATGAGTGGAAGAAGGGAATGATCGTCAAGCTCACTAAAAAGGTAATCTAATGCAGTGCGAAACCAGAAAAATATCATCAAAAGTTTTTTCACGCTCCCACCTCTTCCGAGTGTCTGACAAACATTCAAGAGTATTTCTCTCATGAGAAGCTTCTCAAAAAACAAAAAAAAAAAAACCTCTCTGCCCTTCGGATACGGCATAAAACTGTAGGTCCCTTCTGTATGTGCAGAAATGTATAGCACGCACAACATGCACAGAAGCTAGGCCTTGGCCCTCTATGGGCTGCTTACGGCCTGATATTTATTTTTATTTTTCAATGCAGTGCGAAAACTGGAGAGGTATATGCGTGCTGCTTACTATGGCCAAGATAATAGCTAAAATAATGTTGGAGCGAATCAAAGACCAGCTTGAAGACACCCTCGACGCCGAACAAGCAGGTTTCCGATCTGGATCCTCCTGTGTCGACCACATCAACACCTTGCGGATAATCATCGAGCAGTGTGTTGAATATCGATCACCACTTCACCTGCCTTTCATCGAATTTGAAAAGGCGTTTGACAGTGTCAATCGGGAATTTATTTGGCGTGCCTTGCGCAGGAGAGGCTTTCCGGATATGATGGGTCCACAAGTCACGTCTTGCTCAGAGGAAGGCTGCCTGAGGAATTCGAAGTCTAAAGTGGGGTTCGACAAGGCTGCATACTTTCACCAATACTGTTCTTATTGGTGATTAGCGATGTGCTGAATGCAGCCTTATCAATAGGAAATGGAGGAATTCGATGTACTCTTTCTGATCGATCTGAACTCAATCACCTCGACTACGCCGATGATGTATGCCTTCTGTCTCAAAGAATAATGGATCTTCACCAAATGACAGCCAATGTGGAGAGGGAAGCACACGTCGTTGGGCTGAAAATCAACTCGGCAAAAACAAAAATGATCAGCCTGGGACCGAACTCATCAACTCATGTATGCATTGCTGGATAAATAGTTGAGAGAGTAGAGAGTTTCCAATACCTTGAGAGTATTGTCTCAACCGATGGCGGAACCGAACTGGATATAGCCTGCTATATGGGTGTGGTACCTGGAGAGTGACCGTCACTATCCTGCGCTACATCTTAAGGATATTCTGGCCAAACCGTATCTCTAACGAACAGCTTTATCCAACCATACGACGACGAAAGTGGCAGTGGATTGGTCACATTCTCCGAAAGGGTGACAGATCCATAGCTAGCCAAGCGACGCAATAAAACCGGCTTACCTAGGATGGTAGGATACGCGGCGGTCCTAGGAGTACGTGGCGCAGAACAGTGGAGAAGGAAGCACGGCAACTGGGAAAGAGTTGGGAGGAGCTGAGGCATATTTCCAGAAATCGCACACGATGGCGCGTAGGCGTTGTAGAGGCCGTAGGACCCACAAGGGGTACAGGATTTAAGTAAACTAAGTAAGATCTGCAAGTGCAGCGCGGTCATCAACCCCTTGCGGTTAAAATCAACTGCTCGTTTGAATTCGCTACCGTTTGCATTCGGTCAAGCGTATCAACCAGAGTCCCTATGTCCACCATCGGGTTTACAAGGATTCCAGGTTGACGTTGGGAATACATTCTGTACGTTCATTTTGGCGACCAACGTGCTTAACAGTAAAAAAGCTTATTTAGATTAGTTTAAAAACTATAAACTCATAAAACATATGTACTCGTAAGTTCAGTTTATGCGCATAAAACCAGGGCCCATAAATTCAGTGCAATAGTTCAAAAGCTATACCTAATCTCTGAAAATAAAAATCAGTTGTAAAAAAAAAAAAAATTTCGTAGCGCTTTTGATTCGGCTTATCCAAGAATCGAGACATACAAAGAAGCAAGAATTCAAGAATCCAGACATACGATTAGAAGAACTTTTGATTTGGACTAACAACAGCTGAGCCAAGGAATCCACAAATTGGGTGATAAGTCAAATATTCCCCACCAAGGCAGGATTGTAATCATTTGTTTTAAGAAAAATCTTAAAATAATACTTAATAAAAATTATCGCGCTACAAAACCATTTTTATTTATAAAAACGCATCTTAAACATAATTAAAATAATTAAATTTTAATTAATATATTATTTAACTAAACATATGTAAGTACACACAACATATAAATTCAACGTTCACTCTCTTTAAGAACTGTAATATCTGTATCTGTTGTTTATTGTGAACAGAACCCCACCATACCCCGCCACTGTTTTGGGTATGTTCTCCCTACTTTACTTTTGTCGTCTCCGGAGAAGATGCTGCATTGATCAATGCATTATCATCGATTGCCTTCTTTATGCGCTATCGAAATCACACAGTGAAGACGATAAATTGAAAATCAAATCGAATAGTAATTTTAAATATTTACAAAAAACATTCAATAACTATCCACATTGTATAGGAGATCTAGAAGTAAATTAGTTCATTTCTCAACTTTTATTAAAATTACTTCCGTCGTTGATAATCAAACGATATTCTTGCTGTAGCAAGAATTATGCTGAGCATAATCTTTACACCTAATGAGCTTCACATTCGTTAGCTTCTTATTCAATTGAAAGTGATAGAAGGAAATAAGATAGCAATCAAGAATTATTTTGTTTTTCTTTCACTGGAAAAAAAATTTATATAGAGGATTGTATCAAATCAGCGGTGCTATTTGGGTTTCTTCTGTGGTTAGGATGGCCGAGGAATACACAATTGAGGAACTAAGGCAAATGCGCTCAACAATAAAAAGAGGCATAACTCGCATCAAAACGTATGTATGTGGAAGCCAACGGAAATACGCTTACGGCCACAGAACTCGAATGTAGACTAGGCATATTATAGTCCAATTCTAAGCAAGTGCTGGTATACCAGACAAAAATTGAACGTTCGACACCTTTATATATCGGTCGAAATGGGTTAGAAGACCAGTATATTTCACTAAAAACAAAAATGCTTCCATTATTGAGAAATAATAGACTATAGCACTGCCTCTTTCCGTGAGCCATTTACTAAAACAACAGCTTCCAAAATTTTCAGGATGATATTCCGAGTACAAAAGTTTTATCGATGCATTTACAAATCTGGTAGGCAGTGAATCCAGTCTGACAAAAATTTAAAAATTTAAAAATTTAAAAATTTAGATATTTGTAACACTGTCTCGATAATCAAGCTCTAGATACAATCAAGGCTTTTCACTTAACCGAGGAGAATTATCCAAAGGCACTAACAAAGGTGAAAGAGCGATATGACAATGACTTTAATTTTTATGGAGTATATTGTCGAATTATCTGATTTACCAAAGGTTCCAAAAGCTTCTGCAGTTCAACTAAGAAGTTTAGTCGATAATATTTCGGCGTTATAAAATTCATTACTATCTATTGGTTTTCATGAAAATATATACAACAAATATAAATCAGTATTTCAATAGCCATGTCGAAGATCGATTCGGAGACACAGTCGAAATGGGACGAACAATTAGACTACAGTTACGTGCCAACGTGGGATGAATGCGCAAGGGTCCAAGGAAAACGATGCCAATATCTGGAAGCACGAGACAGCAAGCAGCTGCGATCGGAGTCCAGCCAAAAATGGGTCCATAAATCAAAGCCAACATCATCATCGTCGCCTTACCCACGTCCGCAATATTCACTTACAACAACTCAACGGTAATGCGTTTTTTGTCAAGATGCCAATCATTCGTGTTCGAATTGTTTAGGCTTTACTGGGTTGTCTGTTGCAGATCGTTTTTCGAAAAGACTTTGTTTGAATTGTTTGAGAAATGGTCACGGTGTCTCGAAATGTCCTTCCACTTATAAATGCAAAAACTGCAAACAATCGAATTCCAGCTTGTTACATCGGACGCAACAAAAGGATAGTGGCAGCAGCCACCACGAGGAGGCCTCATTATCATCGGTGACATCGGCGTCAGCTAACTCTGCTTTCGAGGAACAGCATGGATCAAAGTAATTTTGGCAACAGCAATCGTTTTAGTCAAGGATGCGTCAGGAAGTTTTCAGATGGGAAGAGTGTTGCTTGAATCAGAGTCTCGAGTTAATTTTATGAACGAAAGATTTGCTGAATCCCTTCATCTTCACAAGCACAGGAAGAATGCGAACAACCTTTGAATAGGGGTCTCAGAAACGAAGGTTCATTTCCAAACACAAACAACCATTAGTTCTAGGATTACAAATTTCGAGGTTTTGTAGAATTTTTGGTCGCCACAGCCAATACTGGGTACCAGCCAGAATCATCACTGAATGTTAGCAGTTGAAATATTCCTTCAAAAACAGAACTTGCTGGTGAATATTTTACCCAACCGTCTAAAATCGATTTGTTGTTAGGTGCGGAGGCATTCTTTGACCTACTGAAAGATGGCCAGATCAAACTTGGTCAAAATCTTCCCTCTCGACAACACACAGAGTTGGGATGGATAGTATCTGGGTTACAAAACTCAAACCCAATACTTTAAAAATTCTTGTTTCACCAGTTCCAAGGATCGTTCGTTAGAAGAATATGTAGAAAAATTTTGGGAAAGAGAGGAAAAGATGATTCGAGTTGGACAGAAGAGCAAAATTAGCAAACATTTTAAGGGTAACATTGAGGTTTCTTCTGGTGGTCGTTTAATTGTTCAACTCCCTATGGAAAAATATTCAAGTTGTCTAGGATCGTCATATGACATTGCATTAAGACGTTTCTTATCGCTTGAACGTAGATTAACCAAAAACTTGACGCAAAAAGCACAACATTTTAGTTTCTTGAAGGAGTACGAGACAGTTGAAATCAACTTAAGAATATTAATGAAAAGTTTTTTTTTTTAGATTCTTTATCGTTTTAAATGTTACATTTTAGTATACAACAAATGTTTATTTCCATTTTGACCTAAATACATTGTGAGTGGCTTTAGAAAAGTAGTTCAAATATGAAATTTAAACGAAATCGTTAGAGCCATTTTCGAGCAAAAGGACATTTCGTTAAGTTGGCAGTAAGTAAAGTACCGTTATTAGCGCTTTTGGCCAAAAACGTAGTATGCGATTTTGAGTGGCTTTAGGAAAGTAGTTTAAAAATTAAATTTAAAGAAAATCATTGGAGCGGTTTTCGCGCAAACCCCCTTAATGGTTGAAAAAGTACCCTTATACGCACTTTTGGACAAACAATTTTTAAGCCATTTTATATCATTTTCGATTTTTAATCTAATGTAATTGATTTTATTAAGATCGTTTTAAGCGTTTCCCAAAAAAAACGTATTTTAGCCAAATTGATCATAAGTACCGTTATAACACTTTTGGCCAAAATATGATACTGCATATTATTGCACGTATTTGTACTCAGTGTGAAATTTAAACAAAATTGTTAGAGCCGTTTTCGCGCAAATCGACTTTTTGCAAAAAAAAATTTAAGTAAAGTATTTTTTATGTCTAGAATTTTCCAATCTAAATCGAATGTGAAATTTAGTCAATACCGTTAGAGTCGTTTTCAAGCAAATCTAGTTTTTTAAAAATTGGCCTTGGTTAGTTGGTTGAAACCGGCCCTCGGTGAGGATGCACTTAGACCAGGAGCAGGTCCATTGTGCTGCTGATGTGTAAGGTGGGTGGGTCATCCTCTTACTCAGGGAATCATTTACTCCTGAGTATGAAGGAGCCAATCTTAGCCGTACAGGCATCGTTGAGATCACTGAGATCGTTGAACAGGTATTCATCTAATGTGGCCTTTCTAATGTTGGCAAGTGCGGGGTATGTGCATAGGAGGTGACTGATAGTCTCCTCTTCTTCTTCATCTCTAAAACTTCTACAGAAGTCATTACAGGGGATGCCCAATCTTTGGGCATGCCTTCCTTTAACATAGTGTCCAGTGAGGATGTTTACTATTTTGGAGAGGGTTCCCCTCTTATCTTTCAGAAGTCCGATGGACATAGTTTTACTTAGCGTGGGCCAGAGCAGCCTTGCAGTGTTACAGTGGCCAAGCTGTTGCCACCGATGGTTGGCTTCTATCACCGTATCGGCATGAACAAGGTATTTAGCATAGGACGTTGGCGCCTCGATGTCGGCTTCGAAAACGCTGCAGTAGCTAGGAAGGCTGAAGGAGAGGTGGATGTCTAGATCTTTTGAAAATATGCTAGCACCAACTCCTTCTTCGGTTTTTGAGCCATCCGTAAAGATTGTCTGCGATTCACGATGAAGGACATCCAGTTGTGTCCATTTTGTTCTGTCGGGTACTAAGCATTTGTAGCCCATGCTGAAATTGTGTTCAGTGGGCAAGTGATCGGTGACCTTTGGAAGATGGCGGTGCATCAAAAGTATTCTGGCGTGTCCAGTGTATTGTTGCTTCCATTGTTTGGAACTTCTCAGCCTTATTGCTGAGCAGGCAGCCAGTTGTTTGCTGACGATGTCAGTTGGAAGTAGGTGGAGCATGGTTTGGAGCGCTGCGGTGGAAGAGGTTCTCAGTGCACCAGTAATGCTGAGACAAGCAACTCGTTGAGTTTTTTTCCATTAGGATTAGGTTGAAGGTCTTCTCCAAGGCAGGCCACCAGACCAGTGCCCCGTACATGAGTATCTGTTTTATTACCAATGTGTACAGCCAGTGCATGATGTTTAGTTGGAGGCCCCAGGTGGGGCCTACTGCCTTTTTACAAATATATAGGGCAGCTAAAGATTTCCTAACACGTTCGACTATGTTATCTCTCCAAAGGAGCTTGCGGTTAAGCTTCAGGCCCAAATATTTTGCACTATTTGGGAGGACTTGAGCTTTGGGAGATTAAAGTCGGGGAGCTTATGTTTGCTAGTGAACAGGACTAGCTCGGTCTTCGTCGGATTGACTGAAAGGCCACAGCCTTGGCCTTAAGTAAAGTACCTTTAATATAAGGGCTAAATCAAAAATTTTGGGATTATCCCACAGACCCTAGATATGAATGTTGATCCAAATCCGTCCACCCGTCCAGGCTGTAGGCTGAGGCATACACAGACAGACAGATACACGGACAGACAGAATTGGCAGACCTATTTTTTGAGTTTCTTTATCATCGTAATAGCAGAATTGATTAATATCTCGAGTTCGAATTTTTTTCACGATTCTAATACTTGCCCTATATTATAGGTGCAAGTAAAAAGTATTCAATTTAGGATCTAGTGTCCTTAATTCGCATTTGTATGTCGATGCCATGTTGACTGGCGCAATCCGTCTGGTGCGGATCGTGTGATACCCTATCCTTTTTCTAAATGTCTTTCTTTTCAAATTATTCCAAAACATGATTTTTCTCAAGAACTGGGCATGGTAGTGGGCGGATTTTGAAATTTTTTCAACATATATTTAATATTGTTCCTACGAAGTGATATTTTTCCAACGAAAATGCCGAAAAACTGTTTTTTGAAGAAAACCGCCCCTAAAAAGTAGGCGTGGTCATATACAATATATGGATGATTTATAGAGTAAGGAAATCTCTACATATTTGCTTAAGTTAGTTTTTCCGAGTTTCATACAAAAATACTGAAGAAAATTAATTTTTCGAAAAGTATGCGCGTCAGTGGGCGGATTTTAAAAATGTTTACACTTGTTCTGTCCCGATGTCCAAAGACCTCGCATACAAAGTTTCATTGACCTAGCTTAAAATATAAGGCCCAAAAACTGGTGACAGACAGACGGACAGACAGACGGACGGACATGGCTCAATCGAATTGGCTATTGATACTGATCATTTATATATATACTTTGTTGGGTCTATCTTTAATATTTCTATATGTTACAAACTATGTGTCAAACTTAATATACCCTTAGGATAGGGTATAAATAGGTGTAGATCTTCCACAATTGTGATAAAGTCCCAACACTGACATGTCTACAATGATAAAAATCTTCCCTCGAACTCAAACATTTTTTCTTCCACCCATATTCATTCACCACCAAACAACCAGTAAATATTAGTTGCAACCAAATTTACTCTACCCATCAAATTTTCATCCACAAAAGCCGAAAAATCCTGGCTTATTTTCGCAAAGAAATCGCAAATATACTTTCACTACACGGCATTTTGCTTCACTTTCTCAGCTCAACATTCTCATCGCTTGTACTGTGAAGAAATGAACGCATAAGCCGGAAAATAAACGAAAAAGTTCATTGCACACTTTTCTACTATCGAAAAGAAGTTGTCTCACACTAAATGGACGAATTTGTTTGTGTATGAGTTAAAATAGATAATCAACTGAAGTGGTCGCAGCATATCTTCGAGCGTGTATTAAGTTATGATTAAGGAATGATAAACGGATAGGCGCCAAAAGTTCTACAGAGGGGTCAATCGAGCATTTTTTTACTATGGGATTTATTGACATAAATTATAATTAAAATTGTAAACTAAAACTGGCCCTACCTCTTAAACGGGGCGAGATAAACCTTCCCCTCCCACAGTAAAAAATGTTTGGTTTTGACCCCTCTACAAAAACCGTTATCAATTTTTGGCGCCTAATTTATCGTACTCTCACCCTGAATAAAAATGTTTGATATTTGAAAAGGAAAGCCGGAGGAATCGTACTATATGGACGCTACGCCACTGATATGTATGATTAATGATACCAACTCTTGCTGGATGAACTCCAGTATATTCAGTACAAATGTTAATTAAAATCCAATATATTCAGTTTAACTATTTTTACTTGTTCTATTGTCGGCAGATGTTGTTCTGCCCTCTCCATACTCATGGCGACAATCAATATGTCTTCCCAACAAGATACATTGCGAACTAAAATATCCATCACGAAAGGACATAGTGTTGAAATACTAAAACCCTAATAAAATGTTTATCATTTGAACACAAAAAGCGGACGATAAAGCGGTGTCGTGGTAGTGTATTCGGTCATTGAATGAGAGGTTTGGTGATCAATTCCCGACCATGTCCATTCAATTTTCACAGTATTAAAATTAAATAATTCGCTCAGAAAGCACTTCGTGTATATGAACATGTACGCGAAAAAAATACTGTGAATTACGAAGGAATGCAAAAATCAAACACAACTCTCTTCCCAATCGAATTGGATACCACCCATGGAGAATAAACATTAAAACCTAATATCACCTGAGTTTCAAATACCACTAGACCAACTCTTTCCTATCGCTTCTTCTCTCTTCCAAATTAACTAACGCCCGTGCTCTGTTAATCAGTAAAAGGGTATTCATAACCCCTTTGGCATGTGCAGATTATAAAAAAAATAAAAAAATTGAATGCAATTATTGGTCTGTTCCCTTAACTGAGAATTTGATTTCAATTGGCTTGAGAATCTATAGAATGCACACACTATTTTTCAAACTCACATCCACAAAATTAGATTCGGAGATAAGCGTTAACGGACATAGTGACACTGTGGAATGGAATGTATTGCCCGATTCCTGGCCGGGGTAGATTTTCCAGTTAGCCCTTATAAATATACGAATTTGAAGGGTTTTCTCGAATTTCAATTTAAAATAAATAATAATATCAGTGAAGTGACAACCAAAGAATAATTGATGAGTGAGGCGCGGGAGGTCCCAGAAGTGGGAGTAGCGACCGAGCAAGTGTTAATTACTTCTGGTGAGGTGAAATCAGGAGTCTTAGTACCACCAGTCACGAGTAATGAAGGCAAGGGGAAAAAGAGAAACAAAGTTCCAAATCTAAAGCGCGGACTCTATATGGGGGCAAACAGTAATAGATTTGCCGCCCTGGCACAGGAAAATTCAGATGATGAAGGCGATTAGCTTTAGTGTCTTAATAAAAGCATAATGCAACTCCAAACAACTGGCAAGACGGGAGGCGGAACGTCAGACCATACAGCAAAAACAGCATCAGCTATATCAGTTTAAGCAGCAGCAGCAATCTGTGCAGCGACAGCAGGCTAGCCATTACAGCAGAATAGTCAGCAGTAGAATTCTAGTCAGCAACAGAACCCGCAAAAGGCTGTTATAAAACAGCAACAACAACAGGCAAACCAGCAGCAACAAAAAGCGCTTACTAAGTAGCTACAACAGCAAGAACAAAGAGGCAGCAACACCTTAACCTACAGCAACAGAAGCAGCAAGTCCAACAGCAGCAAATAAAAAATGTAAAAGTGAAAGTACCACCAATAAACACCATAAAGCTGTGTAAGTCAGCCATTGGGGATGGACTGGTCTACCGAGCCAGAAGAGCTTCTTAAAGTGCTCCAAGAATTGAAGTGTGGCGGTCTAACATTCACCACAGTGAGGGTCAAAAGCGAGTATCAAAAACTACCGTTCTTTCTTGTCAAGCTGTCTCCCGATAGCGACCTGGAGGGTCTAAGACGTATCCGTGTCCTACACTACTCAAAGGTTTGGGCACGACGCGTCGAACTGTGATATGCAGGCTCGATGCGTGAAGTGCGCAATGTTCCACAAAAGTGAGGATAGTTCTTTGGGAAAGGATAGGATGGCAGATAAGAGCCAGCTTTTGTGCGTACTCTGCAGAAATTCGGGACACACCGCTAACTTTCGGGGTTGTCCTGAATTTCAAAAGATCAGAACACAAAATCTGGCTCGTAAGCAGAAGAGCTTGGTGAAAACTTTACACGGTTCTGTCCAAACAACAGCTGTGTCTCCTCATATAACCTACGCTCAAATGACGTCAGGTAGGGTGAGCACAGTACAGAAGGTGCTGTGCAGGCCTCAGTGCCTAAAGCGAGTTGTTGAACATCTTGGTCTCAAAGAACTAAACCTCTAGACCTGGCGCGATAAGAAACCGCGTCATAACTGCGGAACTAGCAGGAGCTTCTAATGGTAAGCTAACCTGCCAAATGTTCTTATTTCGTGAGAAGAAAACTGCTTTATAAGTCCAACACTTAGCTGTAGTAACCATAAAAATCAACAAATGCAATAGTTTGTTGGAGGGAGTTTTTTTTAGTGGGTAAGAATCCACCACTACTATGAGCACACGCTGGCGATCCTCATAGTGTCTTTTTGAAGATTTTCACCTAGCCTCAGGAAAAAAAAAACTGTAGAATTTTTGAAATTAAATTTTTTAAAGCGTGGAGTCCTTGAGACAAATCTCAAAATTGTCTCTTAGCACAATTTTCAGCTTTGGATTTTCTTTTCGTACAGCCTTCATTATTGCTGTCAGCTTAACCCTTCTAAGACGCACGTTGAATGGTAAGTCTTTCCTTATGCTGATGCTTGTCATCTTCAGCTTTGAGGTGCGGAGAACATTCAGGGCGGGAAACAAACAAACCAACAGCTCTTTGTTGACTGTCGATGTTTTCACTTATAATATTTTGACGTCTTAAAATGAACACCAAAATAAACTGAAGCTCACGTTTAGGTTTGTTCAGTTTGACAACCTCTCATAGATAGATGAACTCAATGAAATTTCGAGGAGGTTTCGCCGAAAGCATGTGATTTCAATACGTCAAAAATGCATGCGAAACCTCGGCGATTTGGAGAGATTTGACGAAATCTCGAGATTTCGTCGGGTGAGAACGCGGTATTAAGTATATCGGAACAGATTGACTTTGCCTTCTCGTTCATGTCGCTATTGTTTTCTGCTGGCAGGTGTACCCTGAGATTGGATTCAGTACTTTTCGATAGTAGCTTGTAGAGCGTATTTTCCAGAAATCTGTTTCGATCCTCTAACTTTAAAATCTTAAACAAGAGTATTTCGTGCTTTTCTTTAAGACTTGCATTTCTAAGACGAGCACTTGGAAGTCGGATTTCGAGACCAAGTCCTTGGAAAGTTCTTTGTTTTTCTCATCTAATATTTGCTTAAGCTGCTCTATGCTTATGCCTGTTATGTTTTCGTTTGGCATTTTGTACTTTCTGTGGCTTGGTCGACGTTTTTCAGAGTGGTTTTGTTCTGAAGATATTTCCAACATGCCTCTTTTACTCATTTATTGAGGTTAACTTTGGGGCTTGGTTTGCAGGTGATATTATTGATGTCTTATATGCTACAACTTACTCAGATTTTAATTTGTATAAGTAAAGAAGTGTCTAGCAATTCAATCAGTGCCAATTTTTTTTGAATATTTTTCTGTTATCTTTATAATTTTTACAATTTTTTCTTGGAGCTCTATTTGCACAACTGATTTTACAGATCGACCAATATCGAATCTCCATGCTGGAAACATGCTGGAAGCATGTATTGTGTGCATCCCTTGCCGTAGTGGAAAGAAGATGGACGTTGTCGCGCTTTATGCTCCTGAAGCTCCTCAATTTACATTATTCATGTCCGAGGTCGAGACATTGTTTCCATGCCTAAGGCTGGAATCGGGGGAGAATTATTTCCTCATGGCCGGAGATTTGAACGCCAAACATAGAGATTGGGGAAATAAACACCAAATACTACAGGGACCTCACTACTCAATTGGTGGGGTCAACACAATGTCGAGTTTTGACTCGATTTTAAGGCTACAGATAGTCCGTCGTTTCCCAGAAGCGACTCCTATCTGGATCTACTCCTGGTAGACGTACTGACCAACCTGGACCGACAAACGATAAACTATTTGCGCACGCTCGTGTATGATAGTGACCATTGCGGACCTATTGCCGAAATAACTATTCCCAACGAAATCGCGGAATTGGAAGAATTTGTCCAAACGTACTCCTATAACTATAGTAAGACTCGATTTTAGGTTCCTTATGTCCGAAAAGATTTGTTTCGATATTCTGGTGCTTCCGCCTACTGAAAATTGGCGTTGAATGATTTATTGTTAGGAATGGGGTTTTCAACAAGCGAAGGTTGGATGTAGTTTCTGTTAGAGCCGGTGTCTATTGAGAATTTCATAATTTTTTCACTCCTCGTCTTACCTTCGAAATAGGGTAACGAAGAATCGGTTAACCAAAAAAATGCAGATCTGTAAAGTCTTCGTTCAAGCTACCCTTAGTATTATCACCGTCATTTGCTTGTTCGTAGGGCTGAAGGTATTCTTCAGGAGTTACGATCACTATAGAAGTCTTCTATATGAAAATTTGTTTGCCATTTACCTTGGCGAAATTGATTCGACCCTGGTGGGCTTGGCTGGGGCATGAGTGTCTGTTCCCTATGTGGAAATCGGTTAAACTCTTGTGACCTTGGGGCATGTTGTTGAGTTGTATTCTGTTGGGATACCGGTGCTGGTCCCATTGGTGCATCTTAGTTTGGCTGACACCTAGTTTGAAAATTCTGATCTCGATCAACTGGCTCTGTTTTAAAGATCGGGTTTGCTGCGGACATGCGAGTAGGTGGATACCTCGGCACGGAAGAGGTTCTATAATCTTGATTTCTAAATTGCGGTGCGAATGGTTGATTCCGTAAATTGGTTGTGATACAGATTACGTAGTGGTGCAGTACGAATCAATTGCGGTTGGGATCTTTTAGGGGCTGATTAGTTATTATAGGCATGGTTTGTTCTATAACTTTGATTTTCCAATTTAAGACATAGATTTAGGCAGATAGATAGAGGCAGATCACCTCTTAATCCGCGAGTAAATACGTCCAATGCCTTGTCCGTATATGTTTGGGTCAAAAGGGGAGTCACATCCAAGCTAGATATTCCATTGAGGATAAAAGAGAGATGAGTATAAACCATTTGGTAAAAATCTTGTACTGATCTATTTCCTTGTACCAGAGATACCATTTGGTATTCCGACGTGGTGATATCCCTTTTATCGGCGTAGTGCAGAGCTAAACAACTCTATATTGACTTCTAGTCGAGTGGAGTGTTGTATGACTCCAGTGCTTTATCTGCGTTACCAACGATTCTGTTGCGAATTACGCCGAAATATTTGGGAACCCTTAAGGGGCTCGTAGATATCACTCTTTTTCCAGGAGCTAAATTCTCATGGGTCACTGGAAAATTGTCTAAGACATTGCACTACATCGATCCATATCGTCCAGACGATCTCTGTGCTCACCGGCGAATACCTGGTCCGTGCCAGAGAAATTGTCGAAATTGGGATTTAGGCAATTTTATACGATAGATGGAATTTTGGTCTCTATGACCCGATTTACTATGGCTGCGACGAGAGTATCGAGAGACTGGGTTGATGCAACATCTTGTTGGCCATCCGAATGGGATGTCGTGGATAGAAATGAGTTGTTGTGACTGGGTTCTCCCAAAGAAATTCTCGGCGCGGTTCGAGTTGGTGGAGCATCTCCCCTTGGGAGGTTCGGTGGATTAGGTTCAGAGAAATCAGAGGATACGGCCGATGTGGACGCACCTGATCGAAGGTTAAGCATTTTTACGATATTAGGAGTGGAGGGAAATTTGTAAAAAACTAAACTTAACACGTTTAGGGGTAATACGATTCACTTTTCTTTCAAATTCTTTTAATTTTAAATTTTAATTTTGATCTTCGTCTTCTATATATATATATATAATTCCTTCGGGGTGAAGCTCGATGACGTTATAATTCGATAACCATTGGACCGATTTTCATAATTCTTTTTTTATTTTGTTTGTATTGTTTGTATTATAGAGGAAGAAAATTTGGAAAATTTGCATTTTTCGTATTTTACAAAACATAGTTGGCGTTGGGGTGTCAATATTTGACAAAGTTGTTTTGTATGCGATGCGCGATATAATTTCGCTTCAAAAGTAAATTGAGTGCGTTGGGGGTGTCCATATTATGACAAATTTGTTTTGTATGCGCGATATTTTTTTGATTCAAAATATCTTAAATTTATAGGTCGATAGGCGGTACAGAGGGCAAACAGGAGACATAAAAAACGTCATTCGACAATTGCAGCATTTCTTTAATGGAAACAACGCTTTGATTGCGATGTTTAAAACGATTTGTCTTTAAACCTGATAGTCTCCAGCCAGAGAACATTCACGGCGATACAATGCTCCAACTTCTGCAGACATTTGTGCATTTGTTGTTGGCGATCAAGCACATAGCCGAGATATTGTTCTTCAGCAAAGAACCGCTGGACCGTTGCAAAGAATATTGAAATGCATAGATCATATGACGCACTGCAGTACCCCATAATTCATTGGCATGAGCAATTTGGATACACGCTTGGTTTTTGAATTCTTTGAATATACCTGAATTTCCACCGCATAATTTGCAAATCAAAAACGGTTCGGTCATCATATTGCTACGGAATTTAAATCAACCACGACTGTGCAATGGCACCAGACTTGCAGTTAAGAATTTGAAGACGTGTCGGCAAACCATCGACTTTATTTGTGTATGCTCCAGACAAAAAAAAAACAAAAATGTCGTTTATCATAAAGCACTCCAGTAAAACCGATGAATTACAAACAATTGAATGGCTACGATTTGAATGAATGTTGTTGAATGTTGTCTTTGTTCCTAATCTTTTCTCACACTAAAGCTTTTCATAATTTCTATTGCGTTTCTTCATGCTGCCCTTTTACTTATAACACTATGTATATGTATACAACACTATGTATGTGTAGGTATATGGATTTGTAATTATGTATATAGATTAAGTTTTTTTTTATATTATTTAAATGAAATAAAAATGTTTGTATATAAATATCTATCAATGAATTCGTTACGATTAATAATTAGGTATTCAATTACGGGCAAAACGGAATTATGCCGGGTCCAGCTGCTAGTTTCAAATAGATTTTATTCACTTCAGCTTTTCTTTACTAGAGGCTTTTATAAATAGACTTCACTTCTCACTTTATAATTACATTTGATCTATTAACTTGTATGGGCCCTATAAGCCTTCGCGTAGCAATTACAAACAAACCCACACAAGGAAATATCCAATTCAGTCCAGTGATTTTCAAGTTTTAAGCATCCGAACAACCACGATTAATTTTTATATATAAAAATTTAAAAAAGGTTGCTTAACCCTTTGATGCCTAGTGGTTTCAGCATGAAACCACCGAAACGAACAATTTTTTCTTGTGTCAACATGAAACCATCGAAACGAACAATTTTCTTTTGTGTCCTAGTGGTTTTTATGGAAACCACTTTTTCACGTTTAACCCTGTGGATTTGTAGACCATCGTTCGATTTTTTACAAGTTTGTATTTCGCGATAAGTCGAGGTCATTGTGAGTTAAGTGAGAAACATTATCGACATTTGGCTCCATATGCACGCATATGAAAACCACCGAATACACACAATCTTTAAGCCAACACATAGGTAACAAGCCCAACGGTTCAGTTTTCGGGCGCTTTCGGAAACATTACCAAACATTAGAGTGAGCGCTCTCATCTTAATGTTTTCTCTTATATTTGCTTATATTTTATATTTGGAAAATAATTTTTAATAAAACGAGAATGATATTAGAAATGATTGAAACATTTTCAAATATAAAATATACCTACACCCTTAATCTGAATTTCGATCCAGAAAGATTTAACTCCAGTAACAAATTTCATACGAATGAATCTTTTGTATTCTATACTAGCTGGTCCCGGCAAACTCCGTTTTACCCGTAACCGTTGGTCATCAGACAGCAAATATGTCGGGCGCAGTCTTTACTGAACATTCAAACTTTGAAATTCAATTCCTAATTATTAATCGAAACGAATTCATTGATATACATTGATATACATATATATAAATATCGCGCATACAAATCAACTGTCATATATATATCCATAACCCTAACGCCAACTATGTTTTGTAAAATGCGAAAAATGTACAAAATTCGAACTTTCTAAATTTTCTATAAACCTAAAATACTGCAATACAAACAAAATAAAAAAAGAATCATGTTATAATAACGCCCTCGAGCTTCACCCCGAAGGAATTATATATATAGAAGATTCCGAGTGAGAGGAGTTCATTATCAAACTAACAAATCTACAGAATTTAAAAAAAGGAACAAAATACAGTATATGTTGTAAAATTTTCAAAATCCGTCCACTTCCACGTCCACTTTTAAAGAAAATATAGGTTTTGGAGTAGTTTTATGACAAATTAAAAAAAAAAAAGTATTTTGGGGGAAGAATTAATTATACGAGTATGTATACATATGTGTATGTCTGAGGGATAGGTATCCTGAGGGATAAGTTATCATACGATCCGCTCCAGACAGATTGTAACATCTTCATATGTTTTATCAGGAGTTTCTTTTGAAAATTCTATCAAGATTGGATTCAAATAGACGATTTGCACAGAAGACGTTTTTTCTGACGTTTTACACAAATGTGTTGGTGTCAAATATTACTTAATTTTCTATTACTAATATTTGTATACCCTATCCTAAGAGTATATTAAGTTAGACCCATAGTTTGTTACATAGAGAAGTATTGCAGACAGACCCAATGGAGTATATATAAAAATGATCAGCATCACAAGCCGAGTCGATTAAGCCATGTCCGTTCGTCTTTCCGTCTGTCCATCTGTCTGTCTGTCTGTCACCAATTTAAAGAAAAAAAAGAAAATAACTTTTTCAAGGAAGTATAATGGTGGAAGGAGATATGTCTAAAGGAAAGGGATAGGGTATCATACAATCCGCTCCAGACGGATTGTAGCGTTTTGGTATGTTTTTTGCTTTTTTTAACAATGCAGCGGAGGGCAGCGGCAATGTTTAAATCTTCCTCCGAAATTTGAAAACAACAAAAAATGTATGTGTTACTAAAATAAATCGATATTATTAAAATGTTTATTAGTACCTTCAAATATATTTTTAACTATTCAAATAGCCTAAAATATAAGCTTTCCAGCAAATAATAATACTGGTAAAGATACATCTATAATTAGTTAAAAAAAATTGCTGAACTCAAATGATAACCTCACTACGTTATTCAGAAGGCATGGTTACTAGCAAGCACTTTAGATAAAGGTTACTGTAAGAACTTAGTTCAAACATAAAGTTTGTATTAAAAAAAAACTAAAAAAAAACCTTCACATTAAAAAACATTTTTATACGCTAAATGTTACTTGGGCCCATAGTGCGACGGCGCAGGGACATACATAAGTCCCAAATATTAGTTTTAGGACATAAATATTTCACTGTTTGTGGAATCTACTTTTGATTTCACAAATTCTTTTGGAAGGGTAACTTCACAGATCTCTTATGTTCAAAAAAAAATCAAAAGTAGATTCCATAAACAGTGAAATGTTTATGTCCTAAAACTAATATTTGGGACTTATGATATATCTCTGCGCCTAGATCGACACATTTTTATTTTTAAGTAATTCTACATAATTACAGTGTCCTTAATTTTATTATTGTATTATCACCTAGCCCTTTAAATTTCATAATCTTGATGGTGGACCAGAAACAAGTACGAAACTTACGAAGGAAGAAGCCGAGAAATATTACTACCAGATGCAAACAATCCGCACACTTGAGAATGCTGCAGCATCATTGTACAGAGCAAAAATAATCCGTGGGTTCTGTCATTTGTACAGTGGACAAGAGGGTTGTTGTGTCGGTACGTGTCCCTATTTCTATATTGATATAGGAAAAGGAATGGGAACTAGCAAATGAATGAGGTCGTTGATTCATTTCTTCAGTTCAATTGTAAACAAGTGCCTTCAGAAAGCATGATGATCAAATTTGTTTTTAGATTTAAAAATATTAAAACACATATATGAATGGACGATTGGATAACATATTGTTCTTTTCTAAGGACGTTTATAGGCATTTTCGAAAAATATATAGGCACATATATATGTACATATACATAAACATAAATATACTGGTTGATAGCCCGCGGGTACGGTCGGTTTTTGGGAGTTCGAAATTAATTCGTGTTAGAAATTTAATTTTCGTAAAAAATTCAAGTTATAGGATTCTCAATCAAACGGATCGTATTGTTGTCGCAATATCGAATGTTTTGAGTTTTCTTTTGGTTATAATTTACAAAATTCGCTAAAATTTAAAACTACCAACCTAGGAACGAAGTCCTTTTAATTTTTAATTTATTGCTGTTATAATTCCCGCAGCTTAACACCAGAAATTGCAATAGGTCAAGAATCGAAAGAATACGTTCGAGTTAGAGGAGGCATTTAACTGTAATTCATTCTAATGAACATATTTCCCTAAGAAAAAAATAAAGGCAGCGATATTTAATGTATGAAAGAATTGTAGAGTAAAGGCAGTATTACACTAGCATATCTATGTGACCAATATTGATATTTTAAATATGTCACACTTTCTGTATATATGACAAGAAATATTACACTATGTCACATAAATATGACTAATTTATATGGCAAAGGGCCTTGTCAAATAATTTTTTTTCATATATATGACAATGTAATATAATTCTATCACACTAGTATGGCAATCTTTGACATTAAGAAATATGACTGGGTTGGTGATGAAATTTCCTTTTCCAAAATCCCCTTTCCAAAATCCCTTATTACATAATCCCCTGTGTAATAATCCCTTACTACAAAAGACCCTAAGACGAAATCTCCACGGGACAAAATCTCCGATCACGCGACAAATTTAATAACACCAAATATAAAAATTTAATCATTTATAACATATGATAACAAAAGCAATTTTCACTTCCAAGCTTTTTTAAACGTTTTTTATATTGCAAACATAAATGCATACAATTATTTTATGTATGTATGTATGTAGGTATATATATGT
This sequence comes from Chalcosyrphus nemorum, assembly GCA_949716465.1. Lineage (NCBI taxonomy): Eukaryota > Metazoa > Arthropoda > Insecta > Diptera > Syrphidae > Chalcosyrphus > Chalcosyrphus nemorum. The sequence continues at coordinate 53,487,522 of OX454332.1, forward strand.
TCAAAGGTGTGCAGTGCACTCCCATTAGGCATTTCCTATCTTTAAACTGGAGTAAAACAAACTGTGAAATTGAATTTGTTTATTTACTTAGAAGGCCCATGTATGACATTATGTGTGGTATATAACATCATTCAAATTTCTTCTACGGCTTCGAAAACTCCAATTCGCCATAGTTCTGGCGCATAAAACAGGCTAAATTTGACCAATGGTATTGACTATGTTGACTTTCAGGGCAGTAGTGGTGTTATATTGGGCTAGACCTATTACTTATGAGTTATGACTAAGAAAACCCCGCAAATGAAGTCTACTGGTGTCAAATAGCACGATCTCGGTGGCCATTTCACATCGCCTCTGCGTCAGATAACCATATGTGGCGCGCTGTTCTGTTGAAAGCAAATATCGTCGATGTCCATATCATCCAATTGAAGAATATATTGCGAATCGGGGTATTAGTTAGGGTTTTGTGAGGTAATTGTATACATTGGAGATTTTGGCCCGGGAATAAAGTGCACGACTGGGTCGTACGTTCTTGCACCTTTGTGCTGTTAGTTGGAAATGAATGAACTTTAAAAAATAAAATTATATTAAAATTTTGTTTTCTAAATTCGTCATAGAATTAAATGCCATATTTTTGTATTCATTAAATTTTGCTTACGTTTTAATTTTGACCAAAATCCATTGAATATTAACCGAGAAATGGCCATATTTCTAAAACGCTTTTTTAGCCAAAAACGTGGTACGCCATTTAATGGCATTTGTCCAGAAAATATGAAATTTAATCAAAATGTTAGGAACCGAGTTTTTGTTAAGTTGGCTATAAGTAAAGTACCGTTCTAAGCAATTTTAGCCAAAAACGTGGTACGCCATTTTATTAGACTTCACAAGACTAGCATAAGAATAAAATTTAATTAAATTTTATTTAATTACCTAGGAAAAGTACCGTTATTATCACTTTTAGCCAAAAATTTTAGCATTAGCCTAGTTCTATACACACTAAAAATTTGAATGAAATCGGTTGACCCGTTCTTTAACAACCCGGCTTTTAACCAAATTGGCCTTAAGTGCCTTTAGGAAAAATGTTTGCCAAAATGTTGTAAGCCATTTTAAAGCATGTATCTAACTCGATTCAGCATAAAGTTTAAACTAAATCGGTAAAGCCGTTTTCCAGCAAATCAGTTTTTCACCAATTTGCCAATAAGCAAAGTACCGTTATTAACGCTTTTGGCCAAAAATGTGGAACGCCATCTTAAAGCACTTTGCCAAACTAGCCGAAATATGAAATTTAAAAAAAATCGTAGGAACCGTTTTCCAGCAAATCTGCTTTTTGTTAAATTGGCCTTAAGTAAAGTACCGTTAATAATAGGGCTAGAACGAAAATTTCAATTTCGCCTCTAGGGATTACCCTACAGACCCTAGATATAAAGTTTGGTCAAAATCCGTTTACCCGTTTACTTAGGCTGTAGCCTCCCTGACAGACAGACAGAATTTTCAGACCCACTTTTTTCGACTTCTCTATAAAGGTAATATCAGAATTTATCAAAATCCCGAGATCGTAAATTTTCACGAATCCAAAACTGGCCCTACACTACGTATCGGTGCAAGTAAAAATAGGGTATTATGTACAATCAGGAATTTTGGAAAAGGAGATATCGTAGGGATCCCATATGCTATATAATCATATAAAAAAGGTAATTTTGATATGAAACTACCTGGCCCGGCCCACTAAGAATTTTCAATTTTTCTATTCGAAAAGCCATTCCGGATTAATTCCACCAATAATTCCATACAAAAAATCAATTTTTGATTTTTCCGATTCACCGACTTTTCCGGAGGATTTTCCCAAAATTTTCTTTTGTAAAAATCTTCTGGCACTTACAAACAACTTAAAAAATTGAGCCAAATTGACCGAACTGTTCTCAATTGATGAATTACTATATAGATTGTGTTCGTCATACAATATATTAATTTTGACGTATATTGCTCTTCGATAAAAATAAGGAAGTGAAATGAAGAAAATTTATTAATTTTTCGGAGCTAAACGAGGGAACGAGCTTTTGAACTAATGGCCTGAAGAGCCAATGTACTTATGATTGTTCTTATAATATGAAAGAAAGGAATATATAAAGAACTCGTAGGTTAGGTTAAGTTTTAGTGGTCAAGTAATCATGAAAAAGCCTTACTTAGCCCAGTGTAGGACTATCTAAATCTTATAATAAAGGACTAAAGGCGAACTATTGTAGCGCTAGCTATTTCGTTTAGGTTATCGAAGAAGTGCTCTCCAATGCGTTTTTTTTTTAAGATTCAGTAGAGTTCGTATGTACAGAGACGGTGAAAAATTATTTTCTTCCTTCCTTCCATCCTCTGCGGTCCCGAACACGCTACTTCCAGTTGTGAAGACCAAGTTTTCTGGCATCCGCGACAGTTTGGTATTTGTACCGGAGGTACAAGGTTCTTCGCCGCCTCGAACCTGGGGGCTGGGATTCGAAGATCCTCTTGGCTTTGAGCATTGTTGTCCATTCGCTCGATGTGGCCGAGCCAATGTAGTCTGCGTGTCTTGGCTTTTTGGACTACATCCACATCCTGGTACAGCTCATAGAGTTCGCGGTTGTACCTTCTCCTCCATTCGCCCTCCTCGCATAAGGGACCTAATATCCGTCGGAGTATTTTTCTCTCGAAGGTGCCCAATATTTGCTCAGCTTTCTTACTCATCGTCCAGTACTCAACTCCATACAGCAGGACTGGTAAGATGAGTCTTCTGTAAAGCATTCATTTGGTCCGTTGAGTAAGGAGTTTTGAAGACCACGATATTCGCCAAACCGAAGTAGCAGCGGTTTGTTAGGGTTATTCTTCGTTGGATCTCTACAAAGGTGTCATTTGTAGGATTAATATTTGTTCCGAGGTAAGTGAACTTCTTAACTACCTCGAAATTATAGTTATCAGCGGTGACGTTCTGCCCAATGTTTTGGATAGATAAATTTTTGTTTGTTGATAAAAATATACTTTGTCTTGTCGTCATTCACTTCGAGACCAACTCGTTTCGCCTGATCATCAATAGCCATAAATGCAATGATGTCAATATCGTCTGCGTATCTCAGCAGTTGGACGGATTTGTGAAAGATAGTGCCTTCCGTGTTGACACCTGCCCTGCGCACTATCTGCTCCAACACGATATTGAAGAAATCACATGACAGCGCATCTCCTTGCCTGAATCCGGTGCACGTTTGGAAGAGCTCCGAAGAGTTGTTACCAAATTACACAGAGTATCGCGTGTTTTCCAGCGTTACGCGACACATCTGGATAAGTTTTGTTGGTATCCCGAATTGGGCCATCGCCTGGTAGAGCTCATAACGATGAATGCTGTCATAGGCGGCCTTAAAGTCGTTGAAAAGGTGGTGGGTTTCGACTTGAAATTCGTTGGTCTTTTCCAGGATTTGTCTGAGTGTGAAAATTTGGTCTATAGTCGATCTGCCGGGCTGGAAGCCACACTGGTACGTGCCGATTAGTCTGTTGCAGAAATGTTTTAGACGTTCTCACAATACGTTGGATAGGATCTTATATGCGACATGTAACAGGGATATGCCTCGGTAGTTCTTACAAGGCATAGGATCGCCTTTTTTGAAGATGGGTCATATAGAGCTTATACTCCAGTCGTCGGGCATGCGTTCCTCCACCCATACTTGGTTGATGACTTGATGCATGCACCCTACCAAGACATCACCTCCGTATTTAAAGAGTTCAGCTGGAAGCCCATAAGAGCCAGCGGCTTTGTTGTTCTTCAATTTTCTGATGGCTACATGAACTTCTTCAATACTGGGTGGGAGCTTTGGTTCTTCATTGACTGGAGGTGGGTTCTCGTCCTGCCCTATCACTCTCTCTATTTGCGGCCCGTTAAGCAACTGCTGGAAGTGTTGCTAAAACACATCAACAATTCGCTGTGCGTCGGTGACTAGGTTGCCTTCGCTATTTCGATAAAATTGCAGGATGTTGTTGCGCTCGCGAGACTCCTTGATATCTTTGAGCTGGGAAACTGCGTGGTCCCTTTTCTTTCTACGCAGGATTCTCTTTTCTTCCCTTCTTCTGGTCCGATACTCCTCTCTCGCTGCTTTTGTTTTGCGCTGCAGCGCTTTTTTGAGTGCATCTTCTGTCACCCACTTCCGCTGTACGCACTCATCATTACACCAAGGGTTCCTCCTTGGTGGTGGTTGGTAGCCAAGGGTGGTCACGGCTACCTCTTTGATGATGTTGCGGTATTCGGTACACTGGTTGTTAGCGTTTGTGGATGTTGGATGCGTGCCTTGCGTCGATTAGCACGTGGTCGATCTGGTTACGTGTTCGACCGTCAAAGGAAAGCCAGGTTGCTGTGTGGATTCTTAGCCTAGGAAACCTAGTGCTACTTATTACCGTATTACGAGCTGCTGCAAAGTCGATTAGTCGGAAACCGCTGTCTGTTGTCGAATCGTGGAGGCTGTGTTTAGCCCCTATCCCGCCAAAGGTGTTTGCCTTACCGGTTTTGGCATTGAAGTCCCCGGGTACGATTTTTACATCGTACTCCGGACAGACTCCGTCAAGGAGGTCGTAAAATTCCTCCTTGACAGGGTCTTCAGCTTCTTCGATAGGGGCGTGTGCACATATTAGGCTGATGTTTTGAAATGTGGCTCTGATGCGAACTACAGCCAGACGATCACTTACCGGCTTAAAATCAATAACTCTTGATCCAAGCCGATTTCCCACGACGAATGCGCATCCTAACTTGTGCAGTCTTTGTGGCAGCTGTAATAAATGTCGCAGTTACGTCTTTTCTGCATACCGGATCCTATCCATCGTATCTCCTGGATCGCAGTAATATCTGCCTTGTACTGCGAGAGGACAGAATTAAGTTTTTGAGTTGCACCCGGCGTGTACAGAGTTTGTACATTCCAGGTGCACACTCATAAGTCATGGTCCGTGGACGTTCCGGGTCTAGTAGCAAAATGAGGGGGATCGTTATTGTTATCCGAGGTGGATATCTCTCTCATAACCTTAGTCCTTTTTACGTGGTAGGGAAGTTACCCCAATAGCACAACCTCCAACCTGGAGGGCCAGTTCCATGGGTTTTAGCCCCTAGGACCCAGGGCCGGTCTGAGAGACCGACATCAGTAGCTCACTTCGGAGGTGCGAGCGCTGCCGTTGACCCATTTAGGGTTCATCCGCTACCATCTCTATTTCATAACCCTGACGAAGTCATGGAAATCCTTACAGACCTAAGCTTCGAATATGTCGAAGTAGCTTATGTAAGGTGTTCGCCAAACCGTCCATGGATTCCGCCGTTGATTCCATCTAGAGAATTCATCCGCCTTCTATCCTCCTTCTGAGGGCTCTTGATAGACTGAGACGTAGTACTCGTTCAGGTCAACAAGAGATGCCTCGTCCGGTCCTACATGACTGCTAAAGTTCACTCAGATGTGCTCGCGCAAAGCCAAGTGTTCAGCTACACATGCGTAGGTGGATTTGGCATACGCTCATCGTTAGTTCACTACTATGTAGCTATCCAGAGGGCACCACGAGGAGGTGATGATGCGACATTTTGCCCTCTCGATAGAGATAGACAGCAATTAGGAGCACACTTCGAAGAGAAAGTAACGGATTTTCTTAATGGCTATGACTTCCGCTTGAAAGACGTCATAATTGTTGAGCAGACCAAAGGAGGTTTTTAGGTTTAAGTCGTTGATGAATACACCACCCCACCCTCGTATATAAGTCTAGGAGCCTTCAACTTTTGTTTTATGCAGAGAAGGATGAGAGCTCATTTTACCCTACCAGTTAGCCCTAGAGGGAATGTGGGTCTCAAAACTCTCTTTAAACAAGAGTTTTCTTAAAATGAATAAATATCCAGTTCGGACTGAAGTAGTTTGCCTTGATTTTTCATATGTATTCAGAGGTACATTCTTAAAACACTGATACCCTTGGATGTCTGTCACATGCTCGCAAGAAGTCAGGGAGATAAATCTGTATCATTATTTTTTTTTCTTAGAATTCCAAATTTGAACCCAATGCATAGCAGACTAAAGGCTTCCCCAAACCAACCGATTTAAGCGCTGCCGCAGCGACGGTGATAAATTCGCGGCATATGTTTCCAACATTAGATTAATTCTTAAAAATGTTTTCTATTCATTAAAAATACATACTCGTAATTTAAAAAAAAATATTCGGAATACAATCTAATTTCATTGTCATTTCCCAAAAAAATAAGTAATTTTTTATCCTTCAATATGAAGTATAATATGTTTGCCATTTAATAATAAATTATTTTCACATTAGTCATATTTCTTAATGTCAAAGACCATACTAGTGTAATCAAATTATATCACATAATCATATATATGAACAAAAGTTATTTTGACCACTCGTCATATATAGTTTTGGATAGGGTAACAAAAAAGCAGTTCAGTAGAATTATCGACGATTAAAGTAAAAATGTATTGAAGGAATGCTAGCTGACCCGGTAGACGTTATTTTGCCTTTCCTTAATCACGGCGAAAATAAATGTGTTTCCTACTAAGAAACATTGCAAACTAGAGATGAGCTATCTCGTGAATTTTCATTTGCAGTTGTTGTTGTGAATGGATTTATTATTCACTGTGAATGTGAACTGCGAATGTAAACTGCTAAATCGACAGGAGGAGTGATACTACAGGTATGAGTTGTGTAGTGGTTATGTTACATTAGAACTACACATACGTCGTTGAATGGAATTTTAAGAGATGTAAAGAGACATCAATTTACACCAACTCTTTAATTAATTAAAGTTTATTTATTTAATTTAATTTAACTAACTATTTTTTTTTTAAACAAAATAATATACATATAATAAACGGTGGCATCTTTACTCTTAATATTTTCAATTTCTCTTATTCTATTTTTGCGATGTTTAACACAGAAAGTATTTTGCAATATATATTTTTCTTTAACAGCTGTGTGTAAATATTTTATTATTATTTCATTTAACACAATTGCGATTCACATCAATTCAAACTTAACCGAACTCAACAGCTAAACTTTTGAAATACGTACTTCTATTCGAACAAAGCGCAACTTGTTAGTAAATCCCAAGGTTGCGCTTATTCGCTTAAGAAATCGAATTCCCAACACAACTGCTATTTAATAGCCAAAATTAGCAACAACATTTTATGCTGCTATAAGGAGCCAACCAAATTTCGCTCCTGTCAGTTGCGTTTGCTATTTTAATATGCAACTTTAGGAATTAGCAACAAAGTACTGTGTTGCTACACCAGTCCAGTCAACCAAATTTCCTTCCAAGCAGTTGCTGTTTCAACATGAAACCATGGAAATTGGTTTGGTTTGGTGTATGTATAAAGCGGCCCATACACACTGCACATGTGAGTAAAATCAAAATACAAAGTTTGATGTCTGGTGTGTCGGTTTGATGGCACCCTGTGAGCACAAGTATGGTGGGCATGGGTCGCTTAATAAAAAGTTTCCCAGATAAACTCACAACATGTTTGGTTTTTGGCGCATAATAAAATTTCTCAGACAAAATAACAATATGTAAACGCTCGAAAAGATAATTGGAAGAGACAAGAGATTATCTGTAGATAATGTGCAAAATGAGGTAGTTTAATTTAGTATGAGACAACATTTGTGTATTGTGTATGAAAAATTAAATTTGGAATCATGCCAGTGGGTATGTACGCTGGACTGCAGCCTAAACGGTTGAACGATTTGCTTCAATCTTTATATCTGAGCTCTGTAGGATTGCAATTCAAGGCGAATTTTGTTCTAGCCCTGTTCTTCACGGTACCTTACTTAAGGCCAATTTCATAAAAATATGATTTTCTCGAAAACGGCTCTTTATTAAGTTTGAAATTTGTGCTGGTCTAGACAAAGGCAATAAAATGGTGTACCACATTTTTGGTTAAAAATGTGTATAACGGTACTCTTCTTATTTAAAATCTTATGCAAAATTTTTACAAATAGGTATATATAAACATACATATTTTGTGTGCAAGTACGTACGATCCAGTCGTGCACTTTATGTCCTTGCGACGCATTAGCGTGAGAACTGCTGGACAGATTTGAATTAAACTTTTTTTCAAATGTTTCTAAAGACCCCCTGAAGGACATACATAGGCTATGTCGTTATTTACCAAGCCTACTTTTTAGGAGCCTCAGCTTTCCATTACTCCAGTAAATCTTAATCAATACAAAAACAAAGTCACATAAATGGGGCCAACACTTCCTTTAACATTTTAAGCTATCGGTCAGCTTTCTGATTGCTTGCTTATGTCCTGTATCCCTTTGTGGATTCTAGGGCCTCTACGATGCCGATGTTTCTGGAAATGTGCCTCAGCTCTCCCCCGGATTTTTTGAACCATTGGAAGAAACATTACATATACTACGAAAAAAATTGTTTTCGTCAAGTTTAATGAAATATGTTAGTTTTTGAGAACTATGAAATCTGTAATTAATCCACAAAATTTATTGTTTTATTAGATGTTTCTTCACTTGCTCTTATATTTCATATTTGTATGCCTAAAGAGCTTTTAGAGTGCAAAGCAAGGCGAGCACGGGTCAGCTAGTATTAAGTTATTTTCAATGTATGAATTAAAACTCGTACGAAGAGAAAAAAGTTGTTGACCGAAACGTCGAATATTTATGTGAAGAAGGGCTGGTCTTTAAAAATTCTCCGTTCAATAGTTTTTACTCTATAGTTTTTAACACTATTCAATATAAATAAAACATAACTTATTTGATAGGTATGAAGGCTGCAATGCGTGATAATGATAATATAATTACATCATATCGAGCTCACGGCTGGGCATATTTAATGGGGATTTCTCCAGCAGCAGTGTTAGCTGAGCTGACAGGAAGAGTAACCGGATGTGTGCGTGGCAAGGGTGGTTCTATGCATATGTATTCCCCAAGATTTTATGGCGGCAATGGTATCGTGGGAGCGCAGGTTAGTATTCATATCGCATACTTCGCCTAATATGAGATAGAACTGAGACATGTACTTATGTATACCTACATAGGTCCCACTAGGTGCTGGTATTGCACTCGCCTGCAAATACAGAAAAAATGGCGGCACATGTCTGGCATTGTACGGTGATGGGGCCGCCAATCAGGGACAAGTTTTTGAATCTTTTAATATGGCGTTTCTATGGAAATTGCCAGTTATCTTCGTCTGTGAAAACAATAAATACGGGATGGGGACATCAGCACAGCGCGCAGCATCTAATATTAATTATTATTGCCGCGGAGACGTAATTCCTGGCATTTGGGTCGACGGTATGGACATTTTGGCTGTTCGCTGTGCTACGGAGTTTGCTATAGGATATGTTCAGGAAAATGGTCCAATAATTATGGAGATGTCTACGTATAGATATTCTGGACACTCCATGTCTGATCCTGGAGTTAGTTACAGAAGTCGTGAAGAAGTCCAAGCAGTCCGTGACAAACAAGATCCAATAGTTCAGTTTAAAAATAAGTGCACGAAGCTGGGATTATTGGAAGAAAAAGATATTGCAGTAAGTAGGTACATATAATGTTTCGACCTTTATATTAATGTTTTTGAGTCCCCTTTAGAAAACGAATGCAAAAATTAAAGAAGATATAGATAAGGCCGCTGAAAAATCTAAACAAGATAAGGAAATTGGATTAGATGAACTGACCTATGACATATACTCAAAAAATTATGAACCAAGCATTCGTGGGGCACTGGGCCAGCACTTGAAACACGAATTAAAGGGAAAACCTGTTAACCTTTAATAATGACAGGATCAATCTTTAAATTTTCCTTCGACTTTCGGTCACTGAAATTTAAAATAATTGAAAAATAAAAAGCAGTTCATCCAGGATTTTAATTCATTGTTACATATGCTGTTGCACCTATTATTTCCAAAAGTGAACATGGTAGTGGGCTGATTTTAAAAATTTATACACTTGTTCTGTCCCGATACTGGGTCTATCTTCAATATTACTCTATGTTACAAACTATGCATCAAACTTAATATACCTTTAAAATAGGGTATAAACAGTAGGTTTTCCTTCTTGCTTATGAAATTCCTGGCAATACTCTCAAGCACAAATATTATAATAATATTTGATCGCCTATGGATGAACCTGATCGAAAATCTGCCTGAAAAATACTAAGATGGTGATAAGATTCAATACAGCTTACCAGTCTTTTATATAGAACTTGCGTAAATATCTTACGAATGCTGTTAAGTACAGAAATCTCTCTGTAATTCTCTGCCTGACTACAATCGCCTTTTGTAAAAACAGCTAGTATTATGGATCTCAAAAACAAATCAGAGACCATCCCTTGTTCAAGGATTTTATTGTAGAAGAATAGAAGAGTTTCTTGAAATCCCTTATTATCGTACCCTATCCTAAGGGTATATGAAGTTTGATACATAGTTTGTAACATAGAGAAATATTGCAGACAGACCCAATAAAGTATATATATAAATGATCAGTATCAACACCCGATTCCATCGCTCCATGTTCGTTCGTTAGTCCATCTGTCTGTCACCAGTTTTTGAGCCTTACATTTTTTACTAAAAAATGTAATTGCCTTAGAAGTCTTTGGATATCGGGACAGGACAAGTGTAGTATAGTGGAAGCTCGGAAAAGTTGATCGAAATGTCCCAGAGTATGTCAACTTTTCCGAAAACTTGAGTTTGCTGTGGAGCAGGAATGTCCGATACTTCTGAACTGAAACAATCACAGAACAGCCCTGACCAGATGCGAAAATGAGTTCACCTCTTTACAACCGCAACGTCAAAATAGAACAATTCTATAAGACGCTTTATTTATTTATTATTTATTTTTTTATGAGACGCTTACTACAACTATTGGCAAACATACAAGATGGATTCAGAGTCGCCCTATTCTACGATTTATATCTCTGCGTGCGAAGTGATGTTTTTTTTAAGAATAGAAAAGGATAAGAGAAGGAGCAAAATTAAATGGGACCTCAGCATAACCTCACCACTACAAGTGTAAGCTTGGGCATTAAATTTGACAGTTTTGGGCGCAGCCATTTTGTTGATGCTGTATGTACGATTTGATATTGTAAATGTAATAACAACATGTAAAAAATATTTTGTTTGAAAGGAGTGAAAGAGATAACTGGACAAATTTATAGTTAGGCCTTGGTCACACGCAACTTTGCATTTATTCACAAACAGGCCTGTTTTCGATAAATATGGGGAAGGGGACGATCCAGTTGACTGTCTAATAAGGTAGTCTATGGAGATGAAGCACTTCGACCTAGATAGGTCGTTTGTGCTATTCCCTAACATGATTGTATAACATTTGAAAATGCTACAATCCATCTGATGCGGATCGTTTGATACCCTATCCCTTTCCTATACACTTAGCTTCTTCTCCACCAATATTCCTACTTGCTTAAGCAACTTTTTTCAAATATCTTATAGAATGACTCCAAAACACGAATCACTGCGTGGTAGTTGGCAGATTTTAATAATTTTTCAACATATACTGTATCTTGTTCCTTAAAACTGCTATTATTTTGATGAAACTGTCGAAAATCAATCTTTGGATAAAAACTCCCCTAAAACGTGGGCGCGGCCATGCATTATGTATGGAAGATATGTCGGTTAAAATAATGTTTACATATTTGCTTCGGTAAGTTTTATCGAGTTTCATGTAAGATTACTGAAAAAAGTGCATTTTTTCGCAAAGTGGGCGTGGCAGTGGGCGGACGGAAGGACAGACGGACGGACATGGCTAAATCGACTCGGCTAGTGATGCTAATCATTTATACATATACTTTATTGGGTCTATCTTCAATATTTCTCTATGTGTCACACTTAATATACCCTTAGGATAGGGTATAATAATTAATTCTTGTGAAGTCTAGCTGAGGTCTAGTTCATTTATGAAGCTAAAGAATTTTTGAATTGAAGCAGAGGAGAGCTATGGTTGGACATTTGCACAATATATGGTCGGAGGGCTGTTTGAGTGGCTTCAAGACATAAGCGTAAGGATGCAAACAATACATCGATGTATTTGAAACATCAATATTTTTGTGCAAAAACATTGAGTTTTGCCATCGATGTTTCAAATCCGAAACATCGATACATAGAAATATCGATGTTCCTTATTACCTCAGTCAATGTTCTAGGGTTAAACCTAATATACCGTTAGGATAGGGTAAAAGATATAAAATTTCCATTGAAATGCCAAATGGTGCTCAACAAACCATATCTCCCCATAGTCGTACATTAGTAGTTAATAGTATTTGATGACAAGAATGAATGTCGGCAGAAATCTGACTATTGACATGAAAATGGCTTGTATCAAAGTAATACTTGAACTCTAGCTTGTGAGCGTGATTGCGTACTTTTGATTATTGACAATTATCTTACTTCTCTTGATTTAGCTTTGACTTTTAGAAATAAAAGAATGAATGTTGTTGGAACTATTCATAACAATAAACGTGGCATTCCGAAGCGGTTTGTAATAAACTGTCCATGATACAACAATTCTAAATAACAGAAAAAAATTGTATCGCAAAGCAGTTTGTTTGAATTCTCAGATGGATTGATTCTTAAATTTGATATGCCCAAAAGATATAAACCAGTCGTTTTATTATCAACTAAGGGCAAATTTTTCCATTGTTAGTTAAACAGTCTGATTGCTGTCTAACGAATAAATGTATTCCACTCTTTATCTACTAGATAAGTAGATGTTGGTTTTTCAATCATCGAATAACTCCTAGATTGTAATCGAACGATTTTGTCAAGCTCAATTGTGTCTAACTTCACGAAACTGAAATGAAAAAGAGATAGATACAGTGACAATCGTATATGTTAGAGCTAGCAGACTATTTTTCACATTATCTGGCACTTCAAAAAAAGCTAAGAAAAAATATGGAAATTGAATATGTTATTCTCTTTTTCAATAGCAAAATCATCGTAAATATCGAAAAAATCCATATTTCTTACTTAAATCACAAAAACGAGATAAACAAAAATTTAAAATTCTCACTTTTGACAGTTCATATACAGTCAGTTAAAGTTTATCCAGCTTACTGATGACCAGATAATTTTATTCGGCAGATAACTGATATATACCTAGAATAAGTGCTATACGCCTATTGAAAAATGTATTTTTGTGTTATCTGACTGTTAAGTGTTATCTGATTACTTATCTGGCGATTGAAAAATCGGCCCTAAGTATTCATTAACACCTGGGACGATTTCTGGTCAAAGAAAAGAAAAAAACGACCGTATACTTGGACTACGACCAAAATAAAGGAGGAGTCAATCTGTAAGATCAATTGGTATTATATCACCAATACTATTTGTGTACCCGTATGATGAAAAGATGGATTGGAAGAATGGTTATATCTTATAATTTGGTTGATGTCGCGGCTTCTGAGGCAGTCACTTGCTTACGCCATTTCTATCATTATCCAATCTGAAACGTTTCGGAAATACTATATTGATCGAGTTTGATCAGCAATTATACGCAAGAGAAATTGATTTTCTTCAGGCTCTAGAATAAAGAGATAGGCTAAGAAAATTTTCGCATCATTGATCATTCGCATACAGTTCAATTAGCAAAAGTTGCAGACCGTTTACCGAAAAAATCGGCAAGTTACCTGAATTTTTTGTATGCTGGGTGAATATTTTTTCTATTTCTATTATACTGATTTATTGGAAGTTAGACATTTCATTTGCTCATAATGGCCCAAAAAGAGTTCAAACCAGTGAAAAAATGCTACAATCCGCCTGGAGCGGATCGTATGAAACCCTATCCACAAATAACCCATAATAGATAGTCCACTCCCCCCACTCTTCCTTAAAACACCAAAAATTGAGCGTAAGAATTTCCTCTCTTTATTTCGTATCGGTGAATACGTGTGATGAAAGATTTGAAGCTTAATCAACCCATCTACAGGTCCAAAAAACGGATTATGTAGCTGGCGTGTTAAGATCGAACTCTTGACGAGGTGAAGATCTATTTTTATTTGTACACATTTCCGATTAAAATTTAATTTCTCTAGCAAGGCAATTTCCTGCAAAAGAAAATAATTACAATTTTGCCCCATTTTCATCACTAAAAAAAAGGGAAATGGAGATGTAAATTTCCTATCTGCCCACACTAAACAAAGGTGGTGAGCCGTGGGGGCTGTGTTTGGAAAGTGCGGTGGTGAATTTAGGATGTTAAAAAAATATTTTTCGTATAATAATTTATAAATGTGTCGAGAAATAAAAATATTTGTATTATGGAACTATAGAATTGTTGCAAGTGCATGCGTATTTCTTTCTTATTTTATTTATGTAATAATTATTTGTTGTTTGATTATGTTACTTGTGATATATATTTACTTGTGAAATAGTTTTATTTATCGTATGCTTTAGCTTTTTTGCCCATTAATTTGTTTATTGTTCAAAGTATATATACGTACAAGTGTATGTTTGCGTTGGAATTATATATGCTCGAAAAACCAAAAGAATTGAAATAAACTTCAGTTCGATTATTTTCAAAAAAAAAATCGTATTATCTATTTAGAGAGTTAAAAACAGATCATAGATTGATATTGTAAGTTTATGATAAATTTTACAGACGACTAGTGGTCAACAATAGAATCGTTTGATTCGAACATGTTCAAAGTCTTGGTTTTGAAATTGTATAGTACTTAAATGACGAAATAAGTCTAATTCTTCTGTTTGGATTTAGTTTATTGCTAATACATTTTATTAGGTTAAATGTGCTTTTCAAAATCCAACACCTACTTGAGTAAAGTTGGGTTATTGACGATTCCGTCAGGATTTTAAATGTTATATGATTTTGTTTAAAATATTTAGTTATATAATTTTATAATAGTTTTGTCCAATCTGTCTGAATATCATGATAAAATATAAAAAGAGTTTCGCTGTACTCGAATTAGTGAGTTTTTTTATACTTTTTTTTATACTTTTTTTTAACCAGAAATCTCAAACCTTACACAATCGCCACTTTTTAACATTCTATTTATACACAAGATAAGTTTTACCTATCACACATACATTTCCTGTTATTAAACATTTTCTTGTTTTTATTCGAACTAAAATATATGATCAACGTACTTGATATTTGTTCAAAGTACAAAACGGAAGCAATTAAATTATTTTTGGGTATGTTGTGATACATAAATATGTTTTTATTTAGTTTCCAATTTAAAAACTAGCATAAACGTTTGAAAAAAGACGTTAAATTTTAAATTTTATATTTTTAACAGATTCACCACGAAACGAAAAATATTTTCCGTAGTTGTTTATTGAACATAGCATCCTCTCCCGAATTTCTTTATTTCCCATGTGACAGATATCCCAAACCCTAGTTTTTCTAGTGTGGGTTTTTTTGCCTGCAATACCAATAAAACCAGGGTTCACTTTATCTGTCACATGGGAGAGGATTTTCGAAGTGGATTATCTAATTTGGGTTATTTGTGACCCTATCCCTATCTTATTTGGCCGTGTCAGTGGGCGGTGGAAAATGTATTCACAAAATTTTCTATTTTGCCCTATAAACTAATATTTTTACTTGAAAATTAATTTTTGAAGTAAACGCCCCTATGGCCTGGCCATATGCAATGTAAAGACGATTTGTAGATTAAGTGGATATCTACATATCATATCTACATATATCAGCTAGTGATGCTGATCATTTATATATATACTTTGTTGGGTCTATCTTTAATATTTCTATATGTTACAAACTATGTGTCAAACTTAATATACCCTTAGGATAGGGTATAAATATGTAATCGAAGAACGTAGTCCACGAGTATTACATCATTACTTGTGTAAAATACGTGCAAAATAAAAATATCACCTGTTAATCGGTTAATTTGCAATCGACGTTTTTACTTGCACCTATAACATAGAGAAAGTATTGGATTTGATCTCGAGATTTTGATGAATTTGGACATTACCATTATAGAGAAGTTCAAAAAAGTGCTTCTGCCGATGCCGTCTGTCTGTCTGTGCACGAGGCTACAGCCTAAGCGGGTGGACAGATTTTGATCAAACTTCATATCTAGGGTACTTGAGATAATCCCTAGAGGGACAATTGAAATTTTTGTTCTAGCCCTTATATTAACAATACTTTACTTAAGGCCAATTTTACAAAAACTGAATTTTCTCGAAAACGGCTCTAACGATTTTGATTAAATTTCTTATTTGATTTAGATTGATAAATTCCAATCTGATGACATAAAATTTCTTACCAAAATTGCTAACAACAGTACTTAACTTATATTTTTTTTTGCAAAAAGCCGATTTGCGCGAGAACGGTTCTAACGATTACATTCAAATTCCTCACTGGGATTAGTACAGACACATGCAAGAAAATGAGGTGCCACATTTTGGCCAAAATTTGTTAGAACGGTACTTATGGCAATTTGGCTAAAAGACGTTTTCTTGAAAACGGATATACCGATTTCATTAAAATTCATACATTCGATTACAAATCGCAAAAACTATAAAATGGTACTCAACATTTTTGGCCAAAAGTGGATATACCACTACTTTCCCACGAACTAAGACGTTTTAGCCAATTTTCTCGAAAACGGTTCCAACGATTTTCTTTAAATTTCATATTTACACTAGTTTGCTAAAGTCCTTTAAAATGGCATACCACTTGTTTGGCCAAAATTGTTAATAACGGTACTTTTCCTATAGCCAACTTTACAAAACGTCCTTTTTCTCGTAAACGAGAAAATAGAGTCCGATAAAATGGCGTATAAGTATATACATAAATTATCAGTATCAATAGAGATCCAATAAAGTATATATATAAATTATCAGTATCAATCGCCGATTGGATTGAGCCATGTGCGACCGTCCATCTCTCTGCCACCCGTTTTTGAGCCGTAAACTAAGCTCTAAACTAGGAAAATGAAATTTTGTGTGTATTTTTCTTGTTAGCTGTCGGTCAGAAATGTCATTTAAATAGTAGATAACTGTTACAATGGTGGTCTGACTTATTTATATTATTTACATCGGTTAACATGAACTTATTTATGTGCATTAGTTCGTGTTGCCGTTGTCTTCCGACACATTCCCATTTTTTTCAGTACTTCGTTCCCTCAACAGGATTTACCAATCGGCCATATCGAGTTCGGTAACCTTGGGTTTCTGCAGAATTTGTAGAAGCTGATGACGGTAGCGAATTTGATGTCAGCAACAGAGATGTTGAGACTTGTGAAAACGGAGATGAATGTGAAGCCGACGACGATGGGGTTGGTGACGCAGTTGACTTCATTGGTTGTGTAGTCTTCTTTGGCGATGTAACTAAGGGTAAACTCATCGCAGGCGATACTTCTTCGTCGATTTCTGCTAATTCTCCAGGGATCAAATCAGTTCTTTCTGCTGCTCAGTGTCTTTGGTTGTAGTTTCGTGTTTGCTTCTCCGTTCTGTCATCCTCCTTCGTTTTGAGTTCCCTGAAGTTGAGTGCTTTTGATTGGTAGCATTGTGGAGCCATAGGTAGTGTTGATCTGATTCGGCGACCAATCAAAAGCTCCCCTGGGCGTCTTGGTGCGTGCGTAGGGTACGGCTCGATCTTCGAGTTTTATGTCGTAGGGTTCGTTGATTGTACACAATCCGCTGAAGAGCTTTGCAAACTCCTGCTTCAGTTTGACCTTTGTGCAGGTCTCTACGTAGTTAATGCGTCTAGCCAATCCAAGAACTTCGCAGGCGGGGGCGCGAGAGGTACGTCGTTAGTCTGGGACTGCCTAACGATCGGTCGTGCTTGCGGTTGGGGCGCGATAGGTTCTTCAATAACCATGCTTTGATTTTCTTACTTTTTTTTTCAAAAAAAAAAAACTTCTTGCTGAGTAATAAAAAAAATGAAAGCACCGGTGCCACCATGTGTTGTTCTTGTTAGCTGACTTGCAGGAATAACTCTTGTCGGTCAGAAATGTCATCTTTATTTAATTAGTAGATAACTGTTATGTATAAATGTATATTATTTACATCGGTTAGCATGTACTTATTTATGTGCATTAGTTGGTGTTGCCGTTGTCTTCCGATTTTGTATACGAAATCTTTGGATATCGGGAAAGAACAAATGCAAACATTTTCAAAATCCACTTACTGACACGCCCAGTTTTTGAAAAAAAAAAAACACTTTTTTCGGTATTTTGACATAAAACTTGATAAAATTTACCTAAGCAAATATCTGTATATTCTTCCATTCCACATATCTCCCATAAATTGTATACGGTCACGCCATATTTTAGGGGTGTTTTATTTTCGCGAAAGCTGTTTTCGAAGATTTCATTAGAATAATAGATATCATTTATTCGAAACACAATAGAGTATGTGTTCAAAAAATGTAAATTTCGCCCACTTTGTGCTAAAATTCAGTTTTCGAGTAATTTAAGCAAGTATATTGCTGAAAGAAGGGGCTATATATAAAGGAAAGCGATAGGGTATCATACGATCCGCTCCTGACAGATAGCATTTTCGATTGTTTGCATTTTACGATGTTTGCATACCGACATAGGTGATGTCCAGTTAGGAAGTCAGTGATGCTCTTAAGTTTGTATTTGCTCATGGAGAGGATGTATTTTGTTCTTTTTTTTGAGTAGTTAATGTATTGTTTAACATGTTTTAAGCCAGTTAAAGAGTTCCAGTAGGAAAGCGTTTCTTGACGTTTCCATCTACTGACCTCTATCTTTATTTCGTTAGTTTGTAAGCCACAAAAGGTTCAGGGCTAATGAATGAAGCCTGAGCACCTTGCCTGGCAAGCTCATCAGCGGCTTCGTTGCCAGTGACGCCCCTGTGTGCAGAGACCTAAATTAGTGTGGACTTATTGAGTGCAACAAGCTGGAAGAGGGGTTGGAGACAGTTCCAGACTAGCTTTGACTGCAAATCGAAAATAATTTACATCTGTACGCAGAAAACAAGCAGGCGACAGTCATTCTAGTACAATCGTGTTCATAATCGTCATGGCAGCGAAGAGGGCTTTAGATATTATTTTCAGAGAATTATGTCGAAAAAGAAAGATGTCCCTTCCCGAAAGAAATATATGTATATTAATTTCATAAAGCTAATTCATTACATATTTAAAAACATAGGAAAAGGCTACAATCCGTTTTTAGCGGATCGTATGATACCCTATCCCTTTCCTATGCACATACTAGCATGTAAAATTACTGAAAAAAAGTGATTTTTTCGAAAAGTGGGTGTGGCAGTGGGCGGATTTTAGAAATGTTTACACTTGTATTGCTTACTTTTTCAAGGACCTCGTATACAAAATTTCATCAACCTAGCGGACATGGCTCAATCGACTCGGCTACGGATGCTGATCATTTATATATGTACATACTTTATGTGGTCTATCTTCAATATTTCTCTATGTTACAAACTATGTATCAAACTTAATATACCCTTAGGATAGGGTATATCTATACACATTACTCGCCCTATGTTATTACATATGTGATTTTAGGAGGTTTCTTCTTACGCATTCTCTGCCACAGAACTCACTAGGGAGGATCTCTGCTTGAAAGATTGTGATTGCTTGACTTAGAGGAATAGATAATTTGTAGTTTGGACAAGAGATTCCAGCTCCAAACCCACTCGACATCTTCAATCCGTCAGTATTCCAATCTAATGAGGAGAATATTTTTTCGGGGGTTTGCTGATTGTCCCAGGAGCTCCGGATTGGAATAGCGACCTCAAAGGGGTGATGGAGATAGATTCTCTTGGGCATGAAGTCTGAGAGTCACACTGCTGAATTGAAAAACAGAGGAATTTTTCCAATGATTTTAATGTGTCCAACTAAGTTAGGAGGAATTGTAAGCAGTTAAAGCTTTAATGTACTAGCAGCTGCAAGTTATATTATTTGAAGCCAAACTTTATTAATTTTAAACAAAACTTTATTACCAGCCAACTAAGCTGTCTGAAATCTTTTCTTCAACTGACGAATTATGCTCAGTTATAATCTTAACCCAGTCCATTCGTTACGAAAATTACATTGAGTGGTCTTGAATTGCGAAGAAGCGATTAGTAAGCGAAAGATAATACTTCTTCATTTGAAGTGTTATCTTCTGTCACCTGTTTTTGGGCCTAAATTTTGAGCTAGGTTGATGAAATTTTTATACGAGGTCCTTGGAAAATTAAGCAATACAAGTGTAAAAAATTTTAAAATCCGCCCACTGACATGCCCACTTTTCAAAAAAATCACTCTTTTTCACTATTTTCATATGAAACTCGAAAAAACTTACTTGAGTAAATATGTAGATATCCACTTAATCTACAAATCGTCTATACATTGTATATGGCCACGCTCACTTTTTAGGGGCGTTTACTTCAAAAATGAATTTTCGAGTTAAAATATTAGTTTATAGGGCAAAATAGAAAATTTTGTGAATATATTTTCCACCGCCCACTGACACGACCAAATAAGATAGGGATAGGGTATCATACGATCCGCTCCAGGCGGATTGTAGCATTTTTTCACTGGTTTTTTTTACCGAGGATAGGTGATCTTCAAAAAGACACTATGAAGACCGTAAAACGCTTGCGTGAGTAGTGTGGGATTTTTACCCACTAAAAAAACCTCCCTTCAATATATTTCTTATTAATGCAACTAAGTATTGCCTTATCAAACAGTTTTTATTTAATGAGATTAAAGCGTTTGGCAGATAATTTTCCATTGAAAGGTCCTGCATATACCGACAAATTAACGCGGTTGTAGTTTATCGAGCTAGGTCGAAAGGCTTTGTTTTTGTAGACGGCGTAATAGATGTCGTTCATCTGAGAGTTGTAGAACCTTTTGATTCACGTGACCTTCTAATCGGTTCTTGTGTTTTCGAGCAAAAGTTTTGATTTCGTCTTCCATGGTGGCGATTTCGAGATCTCTATCGATATCATTGTTTGGTATATATCATGGTGCATTCAAGATTTCTCTTAGCACCTTATTTTCAAAAGTTCTTTTGAAGTAATTTTATAAAAAAATTATACATAAATTTAGGCAAGTTTTTTTGAGGAAAAGGCATATACATAAGTCTGTATATAGGAAAGGGATAGGATATCACACGATTCGCTCTAGGTGGAGTGTAGCATTTCCATATGTTTTTTGATGCGTTGGAGGCGATGGACTCTTTATGGATAATCGCAGCCCGTGCTACGAAGTTATGCCCGACTCCATGCTCTACCATGTTTACGTGCCAAGCCACTGTCCCCGAAACCTGTCCTGTTACCCACTACGTTACTGCCGATCAAGGCATTCCTTCCTAGGGGCAGGTTTTGACGTCATGTCTTCTTCATTATGTTGCAGGGCTCTCTTCTTCTATGACTCTCGGTGTTCAATTTTCCTGCTGTAGCTCCTGCATAATGCTTGCAATGATGCCATCCTAATTTTGCAGTCGCTCTGATGGTGCTTCTTGCCTCGTTGTCGCTATCCCCGATACTGTCCTGTATGCGTCCTGAGAGATGCTCTTCTGTGTACTGAATTTATCCTCATCATGTATGAGTTTATGGCTGTAGCCGATTTTCATATGGTGCCAGGTTGGAGAGCCCTTTTTCTTCTTCGGTGTACTGGTCCAGTCTGTAGCGAATTATTTTTTCTATCACTTTTCCTACTGTGTCAAGCATGCACAGCGGTCTATATGATATATACGAAGACGAAGAACTTCAACGTGGCACATATTTTATTTGGGTAAATATTTAAAGACATGCATTTTCAGATGACTACCGTTCCCTGCAGAGAGGTGCAGATGTGCCTAAAGGCTCCAGCATAGCATCACTGGCACCGTTTTTTGATAAAAAAAGCTAAGCTAATAAGAGTCGGCGGCAGATTGAAAAATGCATCAATTTTGGATGATGCCAAACACCAAGTGCTATTACCGAAAAATAATGCCATAACCAAATTGCTTTTAATATATTTGCCTCAAACGCATATGCACGCAGCGCCTCGGACTCTCATCGCAATTTCAAGACAAAAATATTGGATCTTATGGGTTGGCAGGATGTCTCGGCAAATAGTTTCCAATTGCATAAAGTGTTTTTGATCAAATCCAATGTCTATAGAACAGATGGTGGGTAATTTACCGAAACAAAGAGTTACACCCTTGCGGCCGTTTTATTATAGTGGAGTCAATTTTTGTGGCCCGGTAAAAACTCACTACAAAATTGGAGGTAAGGGTCCTACTAAATAATATTTAGCTGTTTTCGTGTGTTTCTCTACAAAAGCGGTTAACATCATTTATCTACGCTTTAAAAAGATTTATTGGCAGAAGAAGCTTATGCCATACTATATTTTGTAACAATGCTACCAACTTTGTAGGCGCAAAAAACGAATTGAAGGATCTGCGAAATGCATTTGAATGCGATAACACCCAGGCTATTAATGCAACCTGTTTGAAAAATGGCATAAACTGGAAGTATATTCCGCCTCGTTCCCCTCATTTTGGCGGTCTTTGGGAGGCTGCTGTAAAATCCGCTAAGACTCTCTTAATTCGCCATCTCCGGGAGGCATCGCTGACGGACGAGGAATTACTCACAGCGGTCATACAAATCGAAGCAATTTTAAACTCGCGTCCGCTCACACCTATGATCGCAGATCCAAATGACTTAGAAGCCCTTACTCCTGGGCACTTCTTAATTGGAGCACCACATACAACTTTACCTGAAACCGACGTTGTGGACAGCAAACTAAGCAGTCTCAAAAGATTCCGTCAAATACAATACATCCAACAAGCATTTCGGAAAAGATGGTCGTGTGAATATCTGCATCTTCTTCAACAAAGAATAAAATGGACTCACAAATCAACAAATCTGGATCCTGGCGCTATGGTGGTACTTAAGGAAGCAAATATTCCACCAATGAAATGGAAACTAGGACGCGTAGAAGAGGTTGTAAAGGGTAGTGTAGGCTTAATTGGCGTAGCTATGGTTGAGACACAGAATAGCATATTCAAACAAGCCATACACAATTTGTGCCCATCGTCTTTGCCATAAGCGACTAAAACAGATACTGGTCATGAGAACTTGGAAAATAGAAATCGGCGCCATGAAGATATTCACCAAGCTGGCCGCCCAGAAAAGCCAGCGCTTAGAAGTAAAACAATTGGAAACTCGCTGCTTTCGGTAGTTCTCATGGTATTGTTAATTTTTCCTTCATCAATTTCACAGGAAACAGAAAAAGTCAATATAACTCGACTAGAAAAAGCAGACGGCATCTACTACGAAAATATTGGAAAAATTCAAACTGTTAACAGCCATTGCAACATTTACGTATACTACAACCCGACAACGTATCTTTTGGAGCTCCGGGAAATCAAGTCTTGTCTCTATCGAATGGCAGAGGTATGTGTGCAACAAATCATGCAACAAACACATTGCAACCATACAATCGAGGCAGTGCGCCATAGCCTCATAGCAATTGATCATAATAACGAACTGCTTTATAACTACAACATGGAAAAACCTGGGCGCACCCGATCACTCAGGTCACCACTTGACATTGTGGGACAATTGGCCAATAGTCTGTTTGGGGTTCTTGATCAGGATGACGCCAGGCATATTGAAACACAAATACAGAATATTAAACAAAACGAATAGCATTTGATGGAATTAATCCGAAAACAGAGCTCTATTGCGGACTGCACATCAAATCTCCTTAAGCGTAGCACTCTCCAAATTAATCAACGATTTCAAGCCTTAAATTCGTATTTAGCAAAAACCTCAGAAGCTATTAAAGATCGTTTGCAACTAAATGAGCTCAGGCACATTGCTTAATTAACATCGTATCTAATTTTGGTGATTTAAAATTTTCGGAAGGTGCAAGAAATCTTATTGGACGTACTGCTGTTAGATTTAAAGCATGCAAAAATAAATCCCCAAATATTAACACCACATCAACTTGCCGTACAAATTATGTTGATTAGAGCACATCTTCCAACTACGCTGACATTGCCGAAGGGATCAATAATGGACTTATACAAAATGGCATCAGTGAGAGGGCGAATTTTAGAAGAGGCAGTGGTCTTTGAAATGCGTCTACCACTAGCAGACACTTCAGAGTTCTAATTGTTCAATTTGGAGCCAATTCCAATTTTTCAGCATCCCAACAATTATTTAATTGAAATAGCTTCACCATTTTTGGCAGTTTCACCTACCAGAGATGAATATTTTCCACTGTCCGAATTGGATTTAAGTTCAAGATGACATACATACTTGCAATTACTCTTTAACCATAAGCGCCACAGTTCTGCCAGATACGTCTAGTCATGTAGTTTTACGAAGTTGTTTACCCCCATAGTAATGCAGCTGCCAGTTTACAACGTGATTAAGATCGGAATTAAGGATTTTGTGCGTTAAAAAATTGTTTTTTGTAGTGTGTGTTTTCTCCAGAATTTCTGATAAGGTGGGTATTGTGTTGTGTCTGAAGTGTTTTGTGCCTTCAGTTATTTGTATATTTAGTGATTTCTGTGTGATATTTTTGTCTGATCAGAAAATGTTGGTGCCAACAATCGACCGATGACACGGCATGTCATCTTACCCAAATGCTGGTGTGGGGTGCTCTGCAAGGACGATTTTGAAGAGGTATGTCATCTTATACTTATGGTATGTGTCATCTTATACCTAACTATGTCATCTTGAACCCTCTTTTTAGCTTAATTAAAAAATTATTTAAAAATACTATTCATTGTTTTACTGAATTGTTTTTAATTTATATTACCAATAACTGAATTAACTGAATTCTCTTTGTTTTCATACCTATGATTTCTAGATATTATTATGTATCACATTCAAGGAAAAGTATGTCATCTTGAGCACAATTCCCCTACATCTCACATATGTACAACAAGCAAGCTACTGCTAGCAGCTGTGAAATAGCCTTGCTGAACCATAGAAATAATGCATTGCACGAATGCAAGCTGCGGCAAATACCAGCTGAAGATTATTGGAAACCGCTAAAAAATCCTTATCAATGGATATTTTCTACAGGATCTCGCATAACAGGTCATCTAATATGCAAGGAGCGTACAGAGAGCCTATCTTTGGCTGAAATTACCAACATTGTCCATTAAAGGAGAATTGGAATACAACGATACTCTAACCATTAAGAATTCATTCATTCCCAATACCAATTTAGACACCTAGCAAGCAAATTCCACATCAAGGAATGGCATGCCGCCCAATGTGACTCTAGGCATTAACAATTCAGAAGAATTACAAAATCTTTCTACGAAAATAAATGACATAGAGCATCAGAGCATTGAATTTTCGAACGTTCCCAAAACCCATGACTATCATCATTACACTACACACTGAACTATTTACTGGTCTCTGGCATGGCTGGGATAATCATCACCTACTGCTATCACCGAGAAGACGCCAGCAGAAGAGATCAGCATCCGTTAATGCTACTCCGACACCTTGGCCTGGCAGAAGTCCTGCAGCCAGATTTGAAGTCGAGGAAGATAACTTAGCTTAGAAATTAAGATTTATTTTAGAGGCTAAGAACCGTCTAAAGGGGGGAGTGTGTGTAATGTAAGTAATATAAGTATAAGTTCACTTAGCTCAGTTCTTATTTTACATTTGTCATTCTAATTTGGACGTAGTTCTAGTTTACCTGCACATTTAAGCATATAAGTCAAATTTCACTTTTACAAAAGGTACGTCGAGCGTGAGAATCCAAATTTTCTTATAAGTCCATGCACCTCGAATTTCAAGATAACAAGTCTGGCATAGAAAAGTTTGATTCCTACGCTCAGCGATCGCTTGTTTTTTGGGTATGTTATGATCAGAATAATTTTCTATCATTCTGTTCAATTGTTAGTGTTCGCCAGGTCAGTCAGACTCCCCTTCCGCTCAATTCAAAATAAAATTGTGTTTTATTATTATCAAACACGTGTGTTTCCACATAACTGACCGTTGTACCAATATCGTATGGTCGCATGCTCTTGAGTGTACAACAGCTTTCGCATGTGACAAATTTTATGGAAATACCTACATATGTATACTAAACGTTCCATCTCATACAATTATTGGTGAATCTATTTTAATGTTGTTTCCGCGGTTCTAGTGGTAAGTAACAATGAAGAATTTAAAATATGGTTTCGATAAAAAATAAAATCTAAATTTCTAATCGCACTGTATCTTTCGAGATTTTCACCTTCTCCAACAAAAAAAAAGAAGTTATTGTAAATTTATACTTTCCGCGTTCCTTCTATTTCGATATTCGCAGCCGGTAGGTACTAATTTAAGTATTCGTAGATCCGTCTTTAGTGTTCCGGACCTTAAAAGGCGGAACACTTATGGGTTTGATACGGTGTCTGTCTGTCCATCCGTCCGTTGTCCGTCTATACGTCTGTCCGCCAGTCTGTCACAGCTCTGTAACTTCTGAACAGTTAGACATAGAGAGCTGAAAATTTCGCTATGTATACATTATATGGGAGCCCGCACAAGATGAATGAATTTAATTTTGGGGGCCCTTTTTTGGGCACCTTGTCTGAAGGGCAAAACAATTTTATTTTGTTCCCCGGCATGTGGCATATCAAATTAAGGAGAATTCTGCAAGGGCCCATATATGTAAGAAATATTTTTTTTTTCTGACAAAATTTGTTGAACGAAAAAGCTTGCCAAACACTTGAAAACTGTTGTCGTCCCTCCCCTCTAGTGGTCAGACCATAAGTGTTCAAAATATGAAAAAAAAAAAAAAAAAAAATGGAAAATACGTAGAATTTCGTGTAGATTGTGGAAAAAATAAGAAAATTCCTTTATCTTATATATATTCTGAGAAAAATTAAAAAAAGGGGGTATCTAGTTACCCCACTGTATCTCCCCCAGTTTTCATGTTATTAAAAAAATTTTACAGTAGGTTATTTTGATACTACGATTGACTCAAATTTTAAGTTTAATTTAAATCCGCCAAGTAGTTCCCGAGTTACAGATTTTAGAAGAACGCATGGACTTTCCTACAATCTCTTCTCTTGTTGCTAGCTACCTCATTCGATTGTATTTGTAAGTAATTTGCGCGAATGGATCGTATATGTTAGCTCTATGCTGCTATTGCCATTTGACAAGCAAGGTACCGTTACACGCATTTTTATCCAAAAGCTTGGTAAGCCTAAACTAACTGAAATATGAAATTTTATCAAAATCGTTTAAACCATTTTCGATAAAACCCCGTGCTTGTGAAAATGCCGCAACGTGAAGTAAATCTAAGAGTAGCGTTAGAACAAAAATTGCAATGTCCCCTTTAGGGGCCATGCAATAGCTCCCTAACATGCAGTTTGAAGTAAATTGATTCACTCGGTTAGTCATACAGACAGACAAAGAGCTTCGCTCAACGGTCATATTTGCTCGAAGCTTTTAACTGAATATCCCGAAATTTGGTGACAAAAGGTAGGGAAGGAGTAAAAAAAAGTTAATTTAAAAAAGAAGACGGATCATTTACGGTTATTCCAGTTTCCCCAAAAATATTCGAATTCGATCACACTAATACTGCACTTTCCCCAATTGCACCAAATATGTTCCCGCATTCATCAGAAATTACAAAAATTAAAAAAAATTTAAATAAAAAAAAATTGGCCGGTAAAGATAAAATATCAATTTTTTTATATTTTATATGTTTTATACAATATTCTGACAATATTGTTCAATAATTGTATTAATAATGGTTACTTTCCCCTAGATTGGAAAATTGGTACTTTAATCCCATTGAAAAAGAAACCCGGTATTCCAGACATATCCAATTACAGACCTATATCACTCCTCTCAAATGTTGGCAAAATTCTTGAAAGAATAATAAGCTATAAGATGGATGACCATATCGACTATACTGTTCAAGAAATACCCGATTTTCAATACGGTTTTAAGAAGGAGCATTCGACAACCCATGCCCTTCTCAAAATCCACAATGACATAACGGTGAACCTGAGGAATAAGAGATGCACAGTGTGTTGTTTGTATATTGAAAAAGCTTTCGATAATGTATGGGCCTTTGGTCTATCCCACAAACTGTTCAATAGGATATCCGTAGAAATTCTCAAAATCCTTTTTAGTTTTCTTTCCGATCTTGTATAATAAAAATAGATACATTTAGTTTGAACACTTTTTCGGTTACTTGCGGAGTTCCACAGGGATCAATATTAGGCCCGAGACTATTCAACGATTTTATGTACGATTTTCCACATATAGTAAGTGGAATCGACTCTACCGAGTCAACAGCGTTACTCTACGCGGATGAGACAATGGTATCCGCGCATGAAGACTTCCCGCTGATAGCCCTTAGGGTACTGAATGTCCATATACAAAAAATAAAATCATTTAACAAAAAGTGGGGTGTTAAGATCAAAGATTCAAAATCAGAGTGTATCTACTTCAGAAACTTTTATTACAAGGACAGAGTAGAGGTTGTCAGCGAGAGTAAACATCTTACATTAGATATTGAGGATGTGTGTATACCATTTAAAACGAATATTAAATATCTTGGGGTAAATTTCACAAATTTAGTTAAATTTAATTAACATGCAAGAAAAGTAAAGGCTTAAGCAACAACCGTGTCTAATATGTTGACTCCGTGCCTTAGAAACTCTTCTTTACAGGCGAAAACAAGATTATTGTCTTACAAAACAATGATTAGACCCATCATGACATACGCTTTCCCTTGCTGGTTCTCAATTTCAAAAACAGCTGCTATAGAACTAGAAATTCGTGAAAGAAAGATACTGAGACACTGTATTCATAAAAATTTTGAGACCAGAACAAAACGATACTCCAATACAACTATTTATAGAGAAGCAAAAGTTACCTCCTTAATGACCTACTTGTTCTGTCCCGATGTTGAAAGTATACAAAATTTCATTGTTCTAGCTCAAAATTTAAGGGTCAAATACTGGTGACAGACAGACGGACGGACGGACATAGCTAAGTCGATTCGGCAAGTGATGCTGATCATTTATACTTTACTAGCGGACCCTGTGCCTGCTTCGCTAGGCAGATCACATTAAGTAATATAAGAATGAAAGTCACACTTGTTTTTTCTTATTAGTATTCCAGACCTTAAAGGGAAAGACGGAAAACTTATGGGTTTGATTTGATGATTGACAGACACCGTCTGTCCGTCAGTCTGTCACAGCCCTGAAACTTTTGAACCGTTAGACATAGAGAGCTAAAACTTTCGGTGTGTATACATTATGTGGAAGCCCTCACAAGATGGTGGCATTGAATTTTATTTAGGGGGCACGTTTTTAGGCACCTTGTATGAAGGGAAAAACACATTTATTTTGTTCCCCATCAATTTTGCAAGGGCTCATTTATGTAAGAAATATTTTTCTCTGACAAAATTTTTTTAACAAAAATGTGGTCCCTCCTCCCCAGCGGCCAGACCATAAGTGGTAAAATACACGAGAAATATGAAAATTCATGTATCTTATACAATTTCTGAGCAAAAAGGGGTCTTCCTATTTTAATATTATACCAATAATTTTTACAGGACGACGTTTTAATACTACGATTGGTTCAAATTACAAGTTTCACCTAAATCCGCGAAGTAGTTCTCGAGTTACAGGTTTTTGAAAACTGCATGGAGTTCCCTTTATTCCTTCCCTTCCTCCTACTTTATTCCATTTCGACTTTTCAAGGAATAAATAATTTTCGCGAATGGATTCTATACCGCTATTGAAAACTAAATCAGTTTTAAAAACTATAATATTTTTTTTAATTTTAGATTTTTTGATTTTCTGAAAAATTCTTATTTATTATTTTTTGCATTTTTAAAACTCTATACATATGCTATTGTATATTCTTTCGCATGACAAGTATTGCTTGTGTTTTACTTAATTAAACCATTTAACAGCAAGTTCCGTTACATTCATTTTTTGCCAAAAGCTTTGTACGCCTAAACTAACTGAAATATGAAATTTTATCAAACCTTTTGAAACCATTTGCGAGAAAACCCCGTTTTTGTGAAAAGGGCCCTACGTGAAGTAACTCTAATAGAAGGGCTAGAACACAATTTTCAATGCAATAGCTCCTGACATGAAGTAAAGTGGTTTACTCGTTTAGTCATACAGACAGACAAAGAGAATCAGCAAAAACACTACAACGACCTTTTCTATCATCGTAATTTCAGAATTGTTTAATATCTTGAGTTCCAATTTTTTTAGGAATTCAATACTTGTTTTATATCAAAAGTGTTAGTTAAAATGGACTAGAATCTCAGCACAGTTTTATTGGACAAACCTACGTAGTTTTGGTTTTATCATTTGATAATACTCCTAACAAAGAAAGTACCAATCGGAAGCCAATTAATCCTCCGCCTATTATTGCGCTGCAAATAATAAAGTACGAAAGCTTAATCAAGGTATTGGAGGAAAATAAAATAAAAGCAAATATGTACAATGTTAATAAATAACAATGATATTAAAATTAATGTAGATGGAGAAGATTCTTATAGAAAACTTACCAAAATACTTAACCAAAAAAAAGTACAATGGTACTCTTATGAGAACAAGCAAACAAGACCAATTAAGGTTGTTGTAAAAAAATTACATTTTTCATGCTCCCCAGAGAGTATAGTTAAAGATTTAAAAAGTAAAAGCTTTAAAATATTAGAAGCTGTCAATCTGCTAAAATCTAAAAGCAAAGTACCGCTTCCTATTTTTATGCTTACTTTTGAGCACGACGAAGATATCAAAAAGATACACGAAATTAAAGATATTCTTGGAATGAAAGTAGAGATTCATGCCTTAAGGAAATCAAAACTAGTCCCACAATGCAAGAATTGCCAAAAGTATGGACATACACATAAATACTGCAGCTCTAACCCGAGATGCCTGTATGAGGAAAATAGAAGAACCTCCTAAATGTGCCAACTGCAACGAAAAGCATCCAGCTAACTACAGAGGATGTTCGATTGCAAAGCCGATTCAACTGGCAAAAGAGAAAAAAACATAAAAAAATAGAACCTAATTCTAAAAGGACGTCAGCAAGGACTTAAAACCAAAAACGCCACAAAAAGTACCCAAAAATAGAGAAATTGTCAAAAAAGACCTAAAACCAATGACAGCGGCTGGTACTGAAATGACTTATGCACAAGCTGCATTAAAAAATGTTGAAAAATCAACCAGCACAACAAAAACAAAACCAATTACTAATATGGAAACCTTCATGCAAACAATTTTAAATAGAATGGAAAGCATGGAAAAAAGTACTAAAGCTATATTAGAAAGAATATCGTTCCTTGAAAGGCAAAGCAGCAACAAAAAGGCTGCACTAAAAAGACAAACATGATGGATAATATAAAAATCTTAGAATGGAATGCTAATGGTATCGAGAATCGTAAAGAAGAAATTCAAGTAATTCTCGACATAAACCAAATAGATATATGTCTTGTGTCAGAGACACACTTTAAATTTGAAACAAATTTTAAACTGAATGGGTACGAGTTATATCACTCCCCACATCCCCATAATTCTGCAAAAGGAGGAGCTGCAGTTATAATAAAGAAGACGATCGATTACCATATAGAAGCTAAATTCCAATCATGTGCGATTCAAGGAATATCAATAAATATGTATAAGAGCGAAAAGCGGACAAATATCAGTTGCATCAATTTACTGTCCTCCCAGCTATAAACTTTAGAAAAACGATTTTAAAAGCCTCTTTCGCATATTCTGCAATAGATTTATCACAGGGGGTATTTTAATGCCAAAAACAAGTATTGGGGATCTAGATTAACAAATACGAGAGGAAGAGAACTATATGAAACAATAAGAAAAATTGGCGGGAAATATCACTCAACGGGAAAACCCACCTATTGGCCAACAGATAGGAATAAAATCCCAGATCTTGTCGACTTTTTCGTTACAAAGAATATCTCGTCAAATGCTATAAAAGTAGAAGAGGGGCAAGATCTTGACTCAGATCATTTTACAATACTCTTAACACTTGGCGACAAAATCATTATCAAAGAAAATACACCACGATTAGCTAATCAACTGACTGATTGGAACTACTTCAGAGAGAACTTGGAGGAAAGTATCCAACTTTCAGGGAAAATTGACACAGAAGACCAATTAGATGAGGCTGTGCAGATATTTACAACTAATATACAAAAAGCTGCATGGGCTGCAACACTTAAAACTAAACCAAGAATCCAACAAAACTCCTATCCAAAAGAAATACGTGAAATTATCGCAGAAAAGAGAAGAGTTAGAAAACGCTGGCAACAATCAAGGGCGCCAAGAGACAAAACTATGCTTAATAAGCTAAGCAGTAAACTTAAAAGATCGATATGAGAATTTTAAAATGAGTCTCTTAAAACATACCTTACCAATCTAACGAATGATGCTAGTACCGAATATTCTCTCTGGAAGGCAACAAAGAAAATGAAGAGGCCAATAGCACACATTCTACCAGTTAAAAACAGAGAAGGTATCTGGGCAAAAAACAACCAAGAGAAAGCGAATTTATTTGCTGTGTATCTCGCAAAAGTCTTCCAACCTTATGAAGAAACGGAAGAATTGTGCGAAGAAGAGAGATATATTCAACCGGTAACGGCGAACGAAATTGCCAAAGAAATAATAGAAGGCATCAATACTAAAAAAGCCCCGGGATTTGATCTGATAACTGGAGAAATCCTAAAACAATTCCCAAAAAAAGGTTTAAAGAAACTAGCACAGATTATAAATGCTGCATTCAGAATAAGGTATGTACCAAGCATGTGGAAAGTCGCGGAGGTAATTATGATACCAAAACCAGGCAAACCACCTAGTGAAGTTACCTCCTATCGTCCAATATCGATACTGCCTATATTGTCCAAGCTATTCGAAAAAATGTTGATTAAACGTCTGCATAAAATAATCGAAGAAAAATCGCTAATTCCAAACCATCAATTTGGTTTTAGAACAAAGCATTCCCCGGTAGATCAGGTGCATAGAATAACGGATGGAATCGAAAAAGCATTTGAAGAGAAAAAGATATGCTCTGCTATATTCCTTGATATAGCACAAGCTTTCGATAAAGTCAGGCACAAAGGACGGATTCATAAATTGCAAAAGCATCTACCAAAGCAATATTCAGAAATTTTAGAATGTTATATATTGCAGCGATATTTTAGAATTAAACAAGGGGATGAGTACTTCACATTGAGAGAAATAGAAGCTGGTGTACCACAAGGCAGTGTGCTAGGCCCTGTATTATATCTTTTATTCACCAGCGATCTACCAGAAAGTCAAGAAATAACTATGGCAACATTTGCAGATGATACTGCTGTACTTGCTGTGGGTGAAACTGTAGAAATAGCGACGAAAAAGCTACAGAAGGCAGTGAACAATATTTCAAAATGGACCAAGAAATGGCAAATTAAATTAAATGTTCAGCACATTCCAGTCTTCATAAATAATAATATAGTAGAATACGCAAACACTGCAAAATATCTAGGCATGACTCTAGATGCAAAGCTGCGCTGGAAATCTCATGTAAAGAAAAAAATAGACGAATTGAACATGCGTTAGATACTCTTCTTTGTCCAACTACAATAAACTACTGCTTTATAAGCAAATTCTAAAACTAGTATGGACCTATGGGCTCCAGCTTTGGGCATGCACATGTAAATCATATTTAAAAAAAAATACAAACTTTTCAAAATAAAGTGCTACGGAACATAGTAAATGCACCATGGTACATAAGAAACTCTGATCTGCATAGAGATCTAGAAATTGACTTGATTGAAGATGAAGTCAAAAAAGTAGCTAATAGGCATAAACTTAGGCTTTTCAACCACGTCAATTTAGAAATGACGCAACTACTTAATGCTACCAATCTGACTAGGAGATTACGAAGAATAAAACCATTTGATCTAGCTAGATAATAATAATAAAAAATTGGGCAAGTGCGAGGAGGCCTCGTGCAATAGTGTTCCGGACATTTTATATTGTCATTAAATAGAAGGCAATTTATTCATATCCTGCACAGGTACACCTACTACTGGTTTTGATATGAATAATGTAATGTCTTGTACGTAAGTATGTCCTAGTAATATCTACTGAGCTAAGATTCCAGTCCATTTTAACTTACACTTTCAATAAAAAACATGGCGTACCTTTTGGATAAAAATGCATGTAACGGTACTTTGCTTATTAAATGGTTAAAGTAAAGCTAAACACTGGCAATACTTGACATGCGAAGGAATACAGCATTTAGAATTTTAAAAATTTAGGAAAAAAATATTTTTGAAAAAAGCCAAAATTTAAAAAAATTATAGTTTTTTTTAAACTTATTTAGCTTTCAATAGCAGCATAGAGCCAACATATACGATCCATTTGGGTAAATGACTTAGTTTTTGAAAAATCGAAATGGAATGCAGTAGCAGCAAGAGAAGAGATTATAGGGACGGCCATGCGCTCTTCTAAAATCTGTAACTCGGGAACTACTTAGCGGATTTGGATGAAACTTGAAACTTGAGCAAATCGTAGTATCAAAATGATCTCCTGTAAAAATTATTTGGATAACATAGAAACTGGGGGGGAGATACAGTGCGGTAACTAGACACCCAATTTTTTTAATTTTTCTCAGAATATATATAAAATACAGGAATTTTCGTATTGTTTTTACGATCTACACAAAATTCTACGTATCTCCAATTTTTTTTCATATTTTTAGCATTTATGGTCTGGCCGCTAGGGGGGGGGGACAACATTTTTCAAATGTTTGGCAAGCTTTTTTGTTCAACAAATTTTGCCAAAAAAAAATATTTCTTACATATATGGAGCCTTTGCAAAATTCTCTTTAATTTGATATGCCACATGATGGGGAACAAAATAATTTTTTTTTGCCTTTCATACAAGGTGCCCAAAAAAGGGCTCCCGAAATGAAATTCATTGCCGCCATCTTGTGCAGGCTTCCGCATAATGTATACATAGCGAAAGTTTCAGCTCTCTATGTCTAACGGTTCAAAAGTTACAGGGCTGTGACAGACTGACGGACAGACGGACAGACAGACACCGTATCAAACCCATAAGTGTTCCGTCTTACCTTTTAAGGTCCGGAACACTAAAAATAAAAAATAAAAATAAAAAAAGCAACATACATACATAAATATGTAGCATGATCACAAGAAAAAGTGATTAATATTGTTAAAAGAAAAAGGTTGCCAACAAAAAAAGGTTTCTTAAATTTTCAAAAGACAATTATCAGAAAAAAATTGCTAATTGGTTTTATAAACTAGGTGCGATAATAAAGTTAAGAGTTAGTACAAAATGTATGTTCCATCTGAGCCTAATCCCATCGGGATAGGTACGTTTCAGCTATGCGCTGAGATGAAAAGATAAACTCAGTTATAATAAAAAAAAAAAAAAATTTGATAAACTTGATTAGAATTTCAACTTCAACTCACATATACTACATTGTTCATATCATACTGGAGATGTGAACCAATTCTGGTTTTTAATTTGATTGAGTAGGGAAACCCCCCTACCCAAAAGTCTTGATTCTAAGTGTACTTAGTTCTGCATCCATTAACTTTACCTAATAGAGTTAATATTTTGAGAACGTCACTTAATAACAAAAAATCTGCTGGTATCGATCAAATATCTAACTTTATTTTAAGAAAATGTCCCTACTACTTAGATACATTACTATCATCAATGTTTATTCATTGTACAACAATGGTTATTGTGCTGAAATTTGGAAAAAAGCAAAGCTCCAAAACAACCAATTCGGATTTAAGAAAGAAAGTTCTACGGAGTATGCCTTATATGTATATATTACAGAACAAAGTTGTTCAAAACCTTAGAAATAAAAAATGTCCAGTGAGCTTGGACATTGCACTCGAAAAGGAATTCGATTCGCTTTGGCATCCATCAAGGCATTTTATTTAAGCTATTAAGACTAAGGTTTCTGAATTGGCTGATAAGAATACTATACTTTTTTTTTTATTAAATAGAACTACTGCAATATATTTACATTGGATCCGACCACACGGATTTTTTCCCCATAAATTCAGGCGTACCTCAAGGCTTGACACTCGGACCATCACTGTTTAATATCTACTTTCAGGATTTTCCTCTTTCAGACGCTTTAACGGAAGAGTTCAGGCATGCTGATGATGATTAGCCATATTGGCTAATGATTTGAGACCCAGTTTAAAAAATAGAGTTTAAAAATAAATACGAGCAAAGGTAATCTCACATGTTTTAGAACCGGTAGTGGCAAGGGTCATTACAGAGCAGTTAAAGAAAGTAAGTATTTATCATTAAAAATAAATAGTTTTCCAATCCCATTGCGTACTGAAAATAAGTGTCAAAGTATATCAGAACCGATTTCTTTTTAACAAGCATGGAAGGGCTGTTCTCAAAAAGGCGAAAATGGTTACAGGAATACTTAAACCACTACTTAATTCCAAACACATGTTAGGGAAAACTAAGATTCTGATGTTCCTTACGTTACCATATCACCAAAGAAATAGAGATTTTTGAAAGGAAAATATTGAGATTTTGTCCCGGATTATTTAGAAAGCCAAATAAAAAATGGTTTCCTAAGTTACACCACTTAACTTATGCAATATCAAATTGAACTTCTTTTAAACCATTGAAAAAATGCTACAATCCGCCTGGAGCGGATCGTTTGATATTTGGATATTTATTTGTTATTTGGTCGTGTCAGTGGGCAGTGGAAAATGTATTCACAAAATTTTCTATTCTGCCCTATAAACTAATATTTTTACTCGAAAATTAATATTTTAAGTAAACGCCCCCTAAAAGGTGGGCGTGGCCATATACAATGTATAGACGATTTGTAGATTTAGTGGATATCTACATATTTTCTCAAGTAAGTTTTTTCGAGTTTCATATGAAAATAGTGAAAAAAGGTGATTTTTTTGAAAAGTGGGCGTGACAGTAGGCGGATTTTAAAAATGTTTACACTTGTTCTGTCCCGATATCCAAAGACTTCGTATACAAAATTTCATTGTCCTAGCTCAAAATTTAAGGCCCAAAAACAGGTGACAGACGGACGGACATGTCTCAATCGAATCGGCTATACTGATACTGATCATTTATATATATACTTTATGGGGTCTGTCTGCAATATTTCTCTATGTTACAAACTATGTATCAAACTTAATATACCCTCAGGATAGGGTATAAATACTATATCGTCTGCGACGCATTTAGAAAGTATTCTTAAAATTGTTATTGGTAGTAGATGAACAATAACCACGCATGTCTCCTGAGTGGACTGGTTTGAAGCACTTCAGTAAGTTAGGTTGTCTTGGGTATCTCTTTGTATAGTAGTCCGGAAGTAATAAGGCCGAACTTATCCCAGTGGTTCTAAGTAGTGCTACAGAATTTTTATCTTGTTTCGATCAATGACCATGTTTATCTGCTCAAATTAGGCAAAGCCAGTTTATGCATAATAAAACTTTGTCTCTTTAATAGAGGCTGCTACTCTGGTACGTGAGTACTAGAAATAGAAGAGACAGCTAGATTTGTTATAGCGGAAATGTTGCGTCTGAACCGCTCAACCGCTCAATTGCCCCTTTCACCTACAGTCAAAATATTGCCTCTCAAGAGACATGTTATAGAGCTTTAGGGTGCAGCTTTATAAGGACATTAAAGTTCAGGGCACCATCAAGCTGTCAACTTGCAACATAAAGCTGAATATATGTATGTATGTGTACAACATGTATGTATACCTCCAAATATATTTTGTTATTGATGAGGAAAAGCATTATGTTCATAAATACATACAAAAAAAGATAAAAACGGATTTGTAACAACATTAGGACAGAGTTCATGATAAACCGGATTTCAGGTCATGCAACATGTCTTTCTCACAAAAGCCAATTTTGAAGAAAACAGAAATAGTTTGGCTGAAGATGTAAAGAAACAGTAGTTAAAATGATGTCCGAGGAACAGAATTCATCGATCAGCTATGCAAACATATATGTATATAGCTCCTTCCTCCTTCCTTCCAAAACATGAATTTTCTCAAGAAATGGTCCTGGTACTTTAAAAAATTCTATACTCGTTTTGTTTCGATATCCAAAGACTTCGTATACAAAATTTCATTGTCCTACCATCAGCTAACAGGTATTGTTGTGACAGAAATTCATAGTACATACGGTATACTATAGAATATGTTTAATATGACCGAAATGTTAAATTTAATCACAAATTATCAAACAGTTTTTAAGAAAATTAGATTTTTAACTCTTAAAACACACTCAAGAGCAGTTTACTTTACTGAAATTTCTCTGAAAAATACGTTAATACTGTATCCTAACGGCTTTTTACAAGTAGTAGACATTCGAATTGAATTTGAGAAATTAAAATCTTAAATTTTCTTGCCTTGAAGAAAAATTAAAATAGCGCACACATCCTAAGATTCACCTAATACAAAGAAAGGACGTATACGTATATTTTTAATTTTTGATTTTTATTTTATTGTTTACTTATTGTTACCTAGCAACATGAATGTAAACAAAAACTGGAGGTTGAAGTACACACTCCTATAACCAGCCCGCTTGCCGTTTCGCGGCAAACTAAAATATATTTGAAACATTTGGATGTATCCAGGCTTCTGAAAAAACAACAACAATTTATATTAATTTGTTGATATTAAATGTATAGAAACATTTGAAATGTTGCTGCACCCATTGGTGGGTGCTAGAACAAAAAAATCGAGTAAAAATTTTGTTCTACGTGCGACGTCTTATAATATTCTATAGTCTTTGCTATAAGTAAAATACCGTTCTAAGCAAAAACGTGGTACCATTGTATATAAATCTAATAGTATTATCACTTGACGATTTTTTTTATTTATTCCTTGACGTACCCAGGTGGCGCTGCGTCGCCAAAGTAAAGTAATTTCTCTTTCACGAAAGAGAGTATTGAGCGAACGAATGGATAATCGACTGGACTGGATAGCAACGGCAAAGAATATAAAAAAAACTCTCTTTGATTCATGTCCATACGTATTCGTTTTGTGTGGGATAGTATCGTTATGTGTTGTTAGTTATGTCTCATTGCAACTTTCGTATTTTGTTTTTGTATTTTTTGGTGCTTGCCTTACTAATGAATGAATTTATTTGTCTGCAATTTCACGTACAATTACAATGTAGTATCGCAGGTTTCGATGTGAATGCAAATTATGATTAATATTTTAATGCGGTTTAGTATTTACATATATATATATGTAATATATATAATATATGTATATGTTTTTCTTAAGAGGCCTCCATCCAGAATTTGAGCAAAAAGCGAAAATTGTGCATTTTCAAAACAACGACATTCGGCCAATAGTGAACCAATTGCAACGTTTATTTTGGCATATTAAAGAATGGGAATCTAAGTTTTGTTCGAGCCCCAATTTTTGTTGAAAATTGTTTTGTTGTTGTTTTATTTAAAATATACTCAGACAACTTTCGTGTGTTTTACGAAAAATAGTAATTTTCAAAACAAAACTTAAGCCGGTAAACAGATAAATTTGATATTTTTTTGGTGTTATTAGAAAGGTAATGAACGAATCGAAGTTCTTTTGAGATAGAATTTTAAATTCTATCCTCGTCCTCGTTTTGGATATATGTATGTGCGTTTAAAAAACTGTAAATTTCTCCAAATTCAACACTTTTTTTTTTAAATTTAAAAAAAATTATAGGGACATACAATCCTAGGAGGTATGCAGAGGTGATCTGAAATAATGGCATTAAAATACTGAGTTTAACACAACGAATTTGAACATAAATAAAATTTTAGTATGGAGTTGCTTTAGTTTTGTCCAGCTGAAAATCGGCATATTTTAGTATTATTTGTTTTTTCTTTGTTTTTGTTATAAATAAATGGATTTTTTTTTATAATCTAATTTTTGAATGTAACCACATCCCTACATACAAATTTTAGGGAATATATTTACATTTAAGTAATTTTACTCATGTGTTTGCTGTCTGTGTTTAAGTTGCTTTAGTTTTGTTAGTTCGATTTTTACTAATGTACCTAGGTACATCTAAGTATTTGTAATATGATGCAAATATTGTTATCGTAAAAAAGTCTGCTTTTGAGATTTGATATATTTTGATCTGTCATTAAAGAGAAAACTAAAAAAGTTGGTCTGTCAATTAAATCTGTCTGTCTGCTCATATGTGTCCATTTATTGGACTGCCGCTTAAACGGCTAAACCGATTTTCTTTAAACTTCATACCTAAAGTGTATTGGGTTTTTTGAAATTATTGCTTATGTATCAAGATAGGCCCCACACAACGCGCATAGACATCATATGGTAGAAAACTTTACGATACACATTACACATACCTACAACTCTAAAGGAACAGCAGGAAATATGGAAGAAGTGGTGCATTACCCTGTGGAATTCCTACACATCTCAACCCCCAGGTTTTCCTTCGCGCAAACAAAAATCTTCCCAAGATCATTGACTGAGCATTTTATGTGACTGTAATTAACCCTTAACTGCCGCAACATGAAAAAGAAAAGGATGTACATACATAAGTGTATATATGTATACAGACAAAGCTGCACACAATACACATCATGGCATGGTAGAAACTTCACACGACAGAAGGATCACACAATTTTTATACCCTATCCTAAGGGTATATTAAGTTTGATACATAGTTTGTAACATAGAGAAATATTGAAGATAGACCACATAAAGTATATATATAAATCATCAGCATCACTAGCCGAGTCGATTGAGCTATGTCCGTCCGTCCGTCCGTCCGTCTGTCACCTGTTTTTGGGCCTTAAATTTTGAGCTAGGACATTGAAATTTTGTATACGAAGTCCTTGTATATCGGGACAGAACAAGTGTAAAAATTTTTAAAATCCGCCCACTGTCACGCCCACTTTTCAAAAAAAACACCTTTTTTCACTATTTTCATATGAAACTCGAAAAAACTTACTTGAGCAAATATGTAGATATCCACTAAATCTACAAATTGTCTATACATCGTATATGGCCACGCCCACTTTTTAGGGGCGTTTACTTCAAAAATTATTTTGCGAGTAAAAATATAAGTTTATAGCGCAAAATAGAAAATTTTGTGAATACATTTTCCACCGCCCACTGAAACGACCAAATAAGATAGGGATAGGGTATCATATGATCCGCTCCAGGCGGATTGTAGCATTTTTCACTGGTTTTTTCTCGCTTTCCACTGGCAATTGGCATTTGGCATTGGTATTTTTTTTGGTTCTCTCTTTAATATTTTTTGCTATGTTTAATTTTTTTCGGCTCTCTCTTTAATATCTTTTCTCTTCCCACTTGGTATCTGGGATTATAAGAGAAAGTGAGAAAATCCTTTCGAGAAAACCTAGAGGCGCTAGTGTCGATTTCCTCAAGTAATACTACTATTAGATTTATATACAATGGTGGTACGCTATTTTATTAGACTTCACAAGACTAGCATAAATATAAAATTTAAACAAAATCGTTAGAGCCGTTTTCGAGCAAATTTTTTTTATTACTTTAAAAATAATTAAAGTTCATTCATTCCCAACTAACAGCTCAAAGGTTGAAGTACGTACGACCATTGTATATAAATCATACATAGTCAAATATTAAATTTACTATCGATTACAAGTTACATTTATTAAAGTTTAATATTATAGATGTTACACCAAAGTATCAGAAAGAATTGATTCTAAAGTAGCGTAATTGCATATAAACAGCCATACTTTTATATTTGTTCCAGGTATTGACGTTGATCTTATTGACAGTGGAAGTTTGTTAAACAAGCGAAACGATGGCATAGAATAAAAATTACCAAAGGCGGTAGTACGAAAAACGAGTATTTATTGTTAATATATTCGAAAGATGTCCACGCAAATGGTAATTTGAAATTAACCGAAAATTACGATTTCCAGATTTCATAAAGAAGGACCTTAATACCTTAAAGCAATACAAATGACGAACAGGTAAAATTTAGATCAGAGCACAAAGGATAACTGGGATATATGTATAACAGGTTTATGGCATACTTACTAACTGAGCTTATAACTAAATTGTGCCTAGAAAACCAAAGCCTCAACAAATCAAGGTTCCAGTTAATATTACAAATCAAGTCCAAATTACTGTTTGCGCCATCTGCGAAAAATGTACCTTTAAAATTATAGGCAACCAGTGAAAAATGCTACAATCCGCCTGGAGCGAATCGTATGATACCCTATCCCTATCTTATTTGGTCGTGTCAGTGGGCGGTGTAAAATTTATTCATAAAATTTTTTATTTTGCCCTATAAACTAATATTTTTACTCGAAAATTAATTTTTGAAGTAAACGCCCCTAAAAAGTGGGCGTGGCCATATACAACGTATAGACGATTTGTAGATTAAGTGGATATCTACATATTTGCTCAAGTAAGTTTTTTCGAGTTTCATATGAAAATAGTGAAAAAAAGTGATTTTTTTGAAAAGTGGGCGTGTCAGTGGGCGGATTTTAAAAATTGTTACACTTGTATTGCTTACTTTTCCAAAGACCTCGTATACAAAATTTCATCAACCTAGCTCAAAATTTAAGGCCCAAAAACTGGTGACACACAGACGGACGGACGGACGGACGGACATGGCTCAATCGAATTGGCTATTGATACTGATCATTTATATGTATACTTTATGGGGTCTGTCTGCAATATTTCTCTATGTTACAAACTACAGTGTTGGCCAAAACTAAAGCAACTTAAACACAGACAACAAACAGATGAGTAAAATTGGTTAAATGAAAATATATTCCTTAAATTTTTTATGTAGGAATGTAGTGGTTACATTCCAAAATTAGATTATGAAAAAAAATCCATTTATTTATAACAAAAACAAAGAAAAAACGAATAATACTAAAATATGCCGATTTTCAGCTGGACAAAACTAAAGCAACTCCATACCAAAATTGTATTTATATTCAAATTCGTTGTGTTAAACTCAATATTTTAATGCAAAAACATTATTTCAGATCACCGCTGCACACCTCCTAGGCATACTCTCAAAAATATTTTAAATTATGGGGATATTATTCCATGCCTCCTTGACCTGAATAAAAAGGCCCCCCTATTTCGATATGTATCCCGAACTATTCTCCGATCTACGATCTCCAAGAGGTTTTCTATAGCATAAAGTTCCGGAGAACATTCCATAATCCCAAATTTTCTATCCTGAAACCAATTTTTTAAAAGTTTTGAGATATGTTTAGGTGCGGTATACTGTGGAAGTACCCATTTCAAAGGCAACTCGTCTTCGACATGTGGCAGCATAACGCCTTACAGGATAGTTTTGTACACAAATCGGTTCATAATTCCATCTATTTTATGGATTGGGCCAATTCCATATCCATGGAAGCATCTCCGGACCATGACATAGCCTCCTCCATGTTTGACCATACCCATCGAATATCGAGAAGTAGGTGCTTCATTGCTGAGCCGTCAAAGACGTCGAAATCCATCCGATCTCTTAATATTGAATTTGTATTCATCAGAGAATAGAGCTGTCTTCCTTTTAGACTCTGTCCAGTTGATGTGGCCAGTTGTAAATTTGAATTAAGCCGTTCTGTTTTTGACCCAAATAAAGGGTTTCTTCACGACACTGAAAAATGAAAGACCACCATTCACTGCCCTTCGACGAATCGTTCTGGTGCGGATATTCATGTTCAATTCGTATCTCAACACTCAGATGACATGAATAGATTGCTCCTAATCTTTCTTATCACATATTTATCTTCCCGGTGCGTCCTAACTCCAGGCCTGCCCCCTCGATGAATCATTTTGACGGATTTGCTGGCCTTATAATATTTAATTAAATGACGTTTCACTGATTTATGAGTAGAATTTAGCATAGATTTCCTTGTGTAATTCCATATTCAAAATCAGAATTTTTTTTTTGTCCGTTCAGAATAC
Source organism: Chalcosyrphus nemorum (assembly GCA_949716465.1). Classification (NCBI taxonomy): domain Eukaryota; kingdom Metazoa; phylum Arthropoda; class Insecta; order Diptera; family Syrphidae; genus Chalcosyrphus; species Chalcosyrphus nemorum. Next base: position 53,531,399 of record OX454332.1, read on the forward strand.
TATTCTTTGTCATTTTTACAAAATAAGTTAGAGCAGCTTTTTATGTCTTCTGCAACAAAATTATACCCGAAAATCGTCCAATTTTTTCTTGTTTGTTCATTGGCAGCATTTCTATAGCAGTAAATACTCAAAACAACGGTTACTTTTTGTTTTCCGTAACAGAAAATCTTTTTTTGAAGAAAGAAACGAAAAGTTGCTTTAGTTTTGGCCAGCCGAAAATGGACCTTAATTCTGTTTTGTATTTATTGTTTTTATAATTTACTCATTAGAGTGTTTATTGATTCTATATACTAATCTATAATATTCAGAGATATCGGGAAAAATAAATATAAAAATATTCTGGCTCATAAGCACTTGTTAAATTTTAAAACAATTGTGTGGTGTATTAGTTGCTTTAGTTTTGGCCAACACTGTATGTATCAAACTTAATATACCCTTAGGATAGGGTATAATAATAATAATAATACCGCCAGCAATCGTCATAATATGATGACAATATATTGGTATCATCTAAATGTCGTGTAAATAAAAATTGTAACAAAGGGGGTCCCTTTGCTTCTGTGCTCTTTTATTATTCTGCATAATACCAACAACTATTTTTTTGTCATCCATATTAATATATTCTCTTAAAATGCTTAAAATCCTTACAATTTCAAAAGTATTAAATTTATAAAATTTCTCCACTTTTTCAGCTTATATATACAACTTGGAATACAAGAGCCTCTGCACGTCTGTATTCGTATAAATTATGCTATATATTTTTTTTTATAATTCTAAAGTTGAGAATGAATATGTGGGTCCATAGAGAAATATTGCAGACAGACCCCATAAAGTACATATATAAATGATCAGTATCAATATCCGATTCGATTGAGACATGTCCGTCCGTCCGTCCGTCTGTCATCTGTTTTTGGGCCTTAAATTTTGAGCTAGGACAATGAAATTTTGTATAAGAAGTCTTTAGATATCGGGACAGAACAAGTGTAAAAATTTTTACAATCCGCCCATTGTCACGCCCACTTTTCGAAAAAAATCACCTTTTTTCACTACTTTCATATGAAACTCGAAAAAACTTACTTGAGCAAATATGTAGATATCCACTAAATCTACAAATTGTCTATACATTGTATATGGCCACGCCCACTTTTTAGGGGCGTTTACTTCAAACATTACATGATTGTAGCATTTTTCACTGGTTCTAAGTGTCTTTCTTTTTCAAATTATTCCAAAACATGACGGACGGAAAAAAAATCCATTTATTTATAACAAAAACAAAGAAAAAACAAATAATACTAAAATATGCTGGACAAAACTAAAGCAACTCCATACTAAAATTTTGTTTATGTTCAAATTCGTTGTGTTAAACTCAGTATTTTAATGCCATTATAATTTTTTTTAATGTTGCAAATTCTGTACGAAAAACAGTGTTAAATTTGGCGAATCTAACAGTTTTTTAAACGCACATATATCCAAAACGAGGCCAAAATTTAAAATTCTATCTCAACAGAACTTCGATTCGTTCATTACCTTTCTAATAACACCAAAAAAATATCAAATTTATACTGTTTACTGGCTTAAGTTTTGTTTTGAAAATTGCTATTTTTCGTAAAACACACGAAAGTTGTCTGAGTATATTTTAAATAAAACAACAACAAAACAATTTTCCTAAATTGGGGCTCGAACAAAACTTAGATTCCCATTCTTTAATATGCCAAAATAAACGTTGCAATTGGTTCACTATTGGCCGAATGTCGTTGTTTTGAAAATGCACAATTTTCGCTTTTTGCTCAAATTCTGGATGGAGGCCTCTTAAGAAAAACATATACATATATTATATATATTACATATATATATATGTAAATACTAAACCGCATTAAAATATTAATCATAATTTGCATTCACATCGAAACCTGCGATACTACATTGTAATTGTACGTGAAATTGCAGACAAATAAATTCATTCATTAGTAAGGCAAGCACCAAAAAATACAAAAACAAAATACGAAAGTTGCAATGAGACATAACTAACAACACATAACGATACTATCCCACACAAAACGAATACGTATGGACATGAATCAAAGAGAGTTTTTTTTATATTCTTTGCCGTTGCTATCCAGTCCAGTCGATTATCCATTCGTTCGCTCAATACTCTCTTTCGTGAAAGAGAAATTACTTTACTTTGGCGACGCAGCGCCACCTGGGTACGTCAAGGAATAAATAAAAAAAATCGTCAAGTGATAATACTATTAGATTTATATACAATGGTACTATACATATTTTGCGCCTTTCTGCTTCGTAGTCTCTTTTGCCTTCATGGAGAGACCCTGAGTATATATTTCGTGAGAGAATCATTCATGTAAATTCCGGTGCACTTTTCGCTGCTGCTGCTTTTGTCGACGACACCATCAAAACCAGTCACATGTGTGTTGAGATTTTTTTGCACACATTATTCGTTGCTTAGTAGTTAGGTCAGAGAGTCTTACGCAGATGATTGACTTTACTTTAGACGATTTTGTTTGCAATCTCTTAACGTAAGACTTTTCGATTTTGCAGTCGGAGACATCAATAGCCAAGGCTTTGGTGAAGATTTGCTTTGATTGACTAATTGCATTCTCATCGTTGACAGAAGATAAACCCGCTATCTCGATGTCAGTGCGCAGAAGCTGCTGCTGCTGCCAGTTCAATTTACTCTCCAAAATATTCAGTGTAGATTTAAGCTGTGTGTTTTCAGTACGTTATTCATCAAGTTGTTGTAAAAAACGGATGCTCATTTCCTCTAGATAAGATACATACTTTTAGGTAAATCATTTGTAAACTGCACTCCTGTTCAAATTCTGCAATGTGAGTAGACAATCCTGTAGCTGCTGGTTGTGCGTTGACCGACCCAGTTGTACTTTTGTAAGCTTTCGAAGTAGCCGGTAAATTACTGTTGTTATTTTGTTTGGTACAAGCAAATGCAAACAACGGCGACTTAGCACTCCGCAATTATCACAGCGAAAGGGACTTCCACTAAATTTCATGCATTCCGCATCTTGTTTAGTAATATTAACACAGGCGAAATGAAAGAAGTGATTACAGTCACCACAATGAAAATTACGTTCAATTTTTTGGGAACACACGGAACAATTCATTTTGAATCAAATAAGCGAATAGGTATATGATAAAAAAAAATTGAGAGAGTTTCAATGAGAAGTGCACCCAACAGCAATTCAGAGAGAACTGGATTTACTTTAGATGCTTTTTTTTGTACGCGTATACCCACCAACTCAAAAGTGACACAAAAACATATGAAAAGGCTACAATCCGTTTGGAGCGGATCGTATGATCCTATCCCTATCCCTTTCCTATGCACGTAGTAGCTCCTTCCACCAATATACTTCCTTAAGCTTCTTTTTTCAAATATTTTGTAAAACTTCTCCAAAATACAAATTTTCTTAATAAGTGGGCGTGATAGTGGGCGGATTTTGTAAATTTTTGAACACACGAGTATACTGTATTTTACTCCCAAGAAGTGCTATTATTTCGATAAAGCCTTCAAAAAACATTTTTTTTTTATAAAAACGCCCCTTAAAACTGGACGTGGCCATACACAATGTACTGAAGATATGTAGGGTAAGAGAATATCTACATATTACCCTAAGTAAGTTTTATCGAGTTTCATGTAAAATTACTGAAAAAAGTGATTTTTTCGAAAAGTGGATGTGGCAGTTGGCGGATTTCAAAATTTTTTACATTTGTATTGCTTACTTTTCCAAGGACCTCGTATACAAAATTTCATCTACCTAGCTCAACTTTTAAGCCCTAAAAACTGGTGACACACGGACGGACGGACGGACATGGCTTAATCGACTCGGCTACTGATGCTGATCATTTATATACGAGTATATACTTTATGTGGTCTATCTTCAATATTTCTCTATGTTACAAACTATGTATAAAACTAAATATTCCCTTAGGATAGGGTATAAAAACGACCACCCCGCTTAACGGTTTTGTGAGAAAAACCTGACAGCACATACATTTTTAAGTCATTTTAACTGCCAATTTCAGAAATCGTTTATTTGTTTTTCTGTGAAAATTATGAACAAGCTATTAAAATGGAAAACATCAAAACACAGCTGAGAAATCAATTAAAAAACATTTGAAAAGGCTACAATCCGTCTATAGCGGATCGTATGATACCCTATCCCTTTCCTGTATACAAACTTTTTTCTTAATATCTTATCAAATTACTTCAAAACATAAATTTTCTCTATAAGTGGGTGTGGTAGTGGGCGGATTTTACCTTTTTTTCAATATATACTGTATTTTGTTCCTTTGTATGGACAATTTGTAGAGTAGAAATGTATCTACCTATTTATATAAGTAAGTTTTTCCGAGTTTCATATGAAAATACTGAAAAAGGTGGATTTTTTGAAAAGTGGGCGTGTCAGTGGGCGGATTTTAAAAATGTTTACACTTGTATTGCTTACTTTTGCAAGGACCTAGTTTACAAAATTTCATCGATCTAGCTCAAAATTTAAGGCCCAAAAACTGGTGACAGACAGACGGACGGACGGACGGACATAGCTAGATCGACTCGGCTAGTGATGCTGATCATTTATATATATACTTTATTGGGTCTATCTTCAATATTTCTCTACACCCAAAAAAAAGGTGCTGTAAAAATAGAGTAAAACGCTATAGATTCTACCGCATTCATTGTCAGAATCGACCCGACAATTTTCGTTGTAAATTTTACAGATGGGTGGTTATAAATTTAACAATCTAGTTGTGAAAATAACAGCTAAAGTTGTAGATTTCACAGCACTTTGCCGTCGAACAGCTGTAGAACAGCTGTAGAAACAACAACAATTTGCATGTAAAAAAAAAATCCCTTTCATAGCACCACATAAGCTTAAAGTTCTAATTTATTGGTATGGTGCGAGAAATGGGGTGGAAATAGCTTTTACAATCCAATTAGATGGTTCTTGTCCAAGAAATACTTAGTGTGTATTTAAACCGAATTATATAATTTAATTTACTTACAAAATGTGAAAAATGTTTAGATCTGGCTGGGGTTGAACTTGGAACCTCTTACTCGGCGACTGCATACACTACCACAACGCCATGGCCTCTGAAAATTACCATGCGAATATTCTCGAATGGTATCTACTTTTTACGTTTTCGTAATAGATGCTGAATCTACAACTTGTTGTAATTTCTACAGCTCCTGCTGTAGTTACTACAGTAAATAGCTGTAGATTCTACAACATTTTGATGTAGGTTTTACAAATTCATATCTGTAGATTTAACAGCCCAAATTGACAACGCGCAGTTGATTTTACAATTGGGGGTTGTAGTTGATTTAACAATTTTGCTGTAGAAATGACTGCATTCGCTGTAAAATCTACAAAAAAATTGTTAATTTAACCAGATTCGCTGTTAAATACACAAATCTACAAGGAATTGTTAAATCTACTGCCTTCAGTTGTAAAATTTACAGCGCTTTTTTTTTTGGGTGTATGTTACAAACTATGTATCAAACTTAATATACCCTTAGGATAGCGAATAAATATATGTAGATACATAAATGCAAATGGATAGCGTAAATTTCTTTAAGATACTAAACATGCTGCTTGAGGAAACAAGTGCCAGCGATCGGCTTCAAAATAATGGAAAAACATTGGAAGACCTAACATCGTACATATGTATATGCTGATTCTGCTAGTTCGAATTTCGAAGAATCTGATCTGGAACAGGAAAAGCATACTGAATGTAAAAACTTTGTTGGAACAATTGACGAATACAGCGATGATGACTTCAAGTTAGATATTAGGTTGCAGCGACCAACTATATATTATGTGTGTAAACGTTCTCTTTAAAACATAAAATAATTTTTTTTTTTCGTCCTTATTTTAGCACTGTATTCACAGAGCGATTTCTTGCCATCCCCATCTCATGGAAAAAGGTCAAGAATAGGATCGAGGAGAACAGTTTTCATGTACGTTTGGTACATTAGTAACACCGTGACTTTTCGACAACTTAGCAACTTATTCGGGGTGCCAAAGTCATCAGCATGGATGGCGGTAAAATGGGTCGGATCTTGGCTCATTTCTATCAGCCATAATTACATCACATGGCCTCAAGAAACTGTGCGGAAAAAAAAAAAAATACTGGGAGTAATTGGAGCAATAGATTGCACCTACATCGGCATCAAAGCGCCAAGAATAGGGAAAGAGTGCTATCGAGTCCTTCGGAGATCCGACTTGTATAGGAAGGCTCAGACAAATTATGGCGAATTAATTCCAAATCATTCTTTTATCCTGGGAGATTCTGCCTATCCTTCAACCTTTCAAGAAACATGGATAATTGTGGAGAATGGTTGGCGCAAAAGGAAGGTTGCGCAGACTGCTGAACTTCACAGAACAGACAGATCTATGTTCTGTGACAAATTTAATAGCGAGTGCATGTATTTTATTTATTTATTTATTTATTCATCTTATAAGAACAACTTATTCTAGACTACTGAATTCATATACAATATATTATAAATATAAATATATACAATTAGTCACGCTATAATTATTATAAGGAGTTCATAATAGCAAATTTACAAATTCTTCTATTAACATTAAAATCAACTACATTTTCATACATATTGTAATTAACGCAAGCCATGGATATGGGATCATTCTCCCCATAGTTAGTACTATGTCTAGAAACTTAAAAAAAATTGTTCTCTTTATGTCGCAGAGTACGAGAAGGAGCATAAACGTAGAACATCGAAAGCAAAAGTGGACAATCAATGTGGGCTGTTATGACGTCAAGTGCAGAAAGAACCGAGTAGTATATTCTTCTTGAAATAAGAGGTTTCAGATCAATTAGAGCACACCTAGCTGTGTAAGTCGGCATACTGCCATTCCAAGACATTTTTCGAAGAGCAAATTTCAGAAACCTTTTTGATTTTTTTCAATACGATTTTCAGCGTTGTAATAGTAAGGATTCCAGACTACGCAGCAGTATTCTAATATAGAACGCACTAGAGAATTCTAAAGGGATTTAAGCGTATATGGGTCCTGAAAATCTTTCGAATTCCGAAACACAAAGCACAACATACGATTCGCCTTGCAGACTATATAGTCTACGTGCAATAAAAAAGTGAATCCGGAATCAAAAAACACACCTTTGTAAGTATTTTTGACCAGCAACTCGTTTTAGTACTGAATTCTGAATTTTATACTCGTAGACGATAGGCGACCTAATTTTTTCTAAACTTAAAACCGAGCATTTATTAACGTTGAAGTACAAACCATTTGAACCACACCAGTCATTTACAAGGTAATATCTTTTTGCAGCTCTATAGCATCAGTTACAGAATCTACTGATCTAAAGATTTTTAAGTTATCTGCATATAAAAGACATTTGGGATTACAAACTACAGACGGCAAGTGATTGACGAAGAGCAGAAACAGAAGCGGATCTATGTGACTTCCCTGGGGAATACCCGAGTAATTTATGTTCTTATTAGACAGTCAATAGTCAAATAACTACTGATCCAACGCAAGATAAAATAAATAAATAAATATCAGGCTGTAAGCAGCCCATAGAGGGCCAAGACCTAGCTTCTCACAACTTTACATGTTGTGCGTGGTATACATTTTTACACATACATAAGGGACCTACAGTTTTATGCCGTATCCGAAGGGCAGAGGGGTTTTGAGAAGCTCTCTCATGACAGTAATACTCCTGAATGTTGAAAAAACTTTTGATGGTATTGTTCTGGATTCGAACTTGGAACCCCTTGCGCAGTAGTCCAACGCACTAACCAATGTGCCATGGCACCCAATGCAAGATACTAGAATGAAAACCAAACAACTCCAGTTTCTTAACAAGAACGTTATGTTGCACCCGATCAAAAGCTTTAGAGAAATCAGTATATACGCAGCCAACTTGAATGCGTTTTTTAATATTTAGGAGACAATAGTTCGTGAAAATTATCAAATTTGTAGTTATTGAAGTAGTAATACTGAGCTGAGATTCCAGTCCATTTTAACTTACACTTTCAATATAAAACATGGCGTACCAAGCTTTTGGATAAAAATGCATGTAACGGTAGTTTGCTTGTTAAATGGTTTAAGTAAAGCAAAACAATGGCAATACTTGACATGCGAAGGGATACAGCATTTAGAGTTTTAAAAATTAAAGAAAAAAATATTTTTGAAAAAAAAAAAAAAAAATTAAAAAAAAAGTTTTAGTTTTTTAAACTTATTTAGTTTTCAAAAGCAGCATAGAGCTAACATATACGATCCATTCGTGCAAATGACTTAGTTTTTGAAAAATCGGAATGGAATGGTGTTTTCAAATGTTTGGCAAGCTTTTTTGTTCAACAAATTTTGCCAGAAAAAAAATATTTCTTACATATATAGAGCCCTTGCAAAATTCTCTTTAATTTGATATGCCACATGATGGGGAACAAAATAATTTGTTTTTGCCCTTCATACAAGGTGCCCAAAAAAGGGCTCCCAAAATGAAATTCATTGCCGCCATCTTGTGCGGGCTCCCACATTATGTATTCATAGCGAAAGTTTCAGCTCTCTGTGTCTAACGGTTCAAAAGTTACAGGGCTGTGACAGACTGACGGACAGACGGACAGACAGACACCGTATCAATCCCATAAGTGTTCCGTCTTACCTTTTAAGGTCCGGAACACTAAAAACGACGCAATCATGTCACAAATTTGCTTTAAGTCATCCCTAGTAGCTCCTTTATAAGACATAGTAGAATGTATACCAAGTGAATTACGCTTAGTATCATGCTTTATATTAGACTCAATAGAAGAAATATATTGCCTATATATGAATTTCTTTAAAAACTCGTACTCCCTTCTCAATTGACAGAACTCACCACGAAGAGATGCAATAGACCTACTCTTTTTACACACCTTATTCATAACATTTTTCAATCTAGATAAACTTTTGTTAAACCAGATGGGCTTATTTAATATTTTTATACGTTTTACGTATTTATTGTATCTTCTGTGCTAGTTACTTGTTCTCGTACAAAAGCTAACCCCTTTTCCTGTTTTACAGATACATGTAACTCATTGACTCCTTGGTACATAAGTTATATTGTTCTGTTGTTAATGGTTAGTGTATCGTTTTCATAATTTACGCTTGTCTTGTATCTTCGAAGAATGTCGTTTCCGATGATTCCATAATAGGAGTCATGAAATTGACATTCCAGAAATTCTACCATGTCATCGGTATTGCTAAATTCTGCAAATAGTGGGATTCTCACTATCTTGGACATGGTGAGTGTGTTTTGAAGAGTTTTTATATTTATGGGGGCTCGAGATATCGTCCATTTAGGATTACAAAGTCCAGGGTTTATAATAGAATGCATCGCCCCAGTGTGAATTATGAAATTTAATGGGAATAGTTGTGTTTGAATTACTATATATGGTAATTTTCCTGTGAGGCAGGTGGATGAAAATTTGTTCCTCCACTGTGTGTATCTAAGCTGTGGTGGTTGCGGTTGCCTAACGAACTTGTTGTGCTTGGAGTAGCGTTTGCATGGATATCATTTGGTGTAGGAATATTCATTAACGCGTTTATGTCCATTGGTTCTGGAACTGGGAACCTCTGATCCTGATTGAAGCTAGGTGGTGTGAAATTCTGGTTTCCACTATAAGGAGTATTGCTTACATTTTTTTTTTTTATGATTTGCGCGCAATAAAGGCGATATGAATACCCTTATACTGAATAGTCAGGGCTCGGGCGTTTGGGAAAAGGGGGAAGAGGAACAGAGAAGGTACCTGTGCACGTTGTTCTTGAACGTCTGAAGGCTGTAGTGGTGAGGGAATACGGAGCCGGGAAGATTATTCCACATACGTGTCGTTCGGCTTAAGAGCGAATCTCTGTATTTAACGGTACGTCCGAAGTTGCGCTGGAGGGTGAACTGATGTGCATTCGAAGCATGACGCGTATTGCGGGTGAAATTTTGAGGGGGTGGAATTCAACTGGCTATTTCGCTGGATCATTTTTTATGGAAAAAGCGATAAAATAGGGAAAGACATGAGCCATTTCGTCTATGTCCTAGAGAGACTATGGAGTTAACAATGTTTCTATCACCTATGAGTTTTAACGCACGCTTTTGAATCCTGTCTAGTAGGTGCAAAACGGTCTTAGGTGCACCTGACCAGATGTGGGCGTTGTATTCCAGCCTTGGGCGGATATATGCCTTGTAAATTGTGGCCAGATCAGACAGGGTAAAGTATTTCTTGCTGCATTTTTGGCGACTTCGAATATGTGATCGTTCCAACGGAGATGGTTGTTGATACACATATCGAGAATAGCAAGTCTTTCGGTTTCTGTGATGCAAGTACCATTCATGGATAATGGTTGGGAGGTCTGGTTACGCTTGAGTGACAGTAGACAGCATTGTGTTTTGGATGCATTAAATTCCACTCTGTTGGTTGAACCCCATTTGATTATGCTGTCTAGATCGGAATTTAATGAGTTTAACATACGTTGCCGTTCCTCTTCTATGGCCGAAGAGCAGGGACGTGAGTTAGGGAACGAATATGTAAAGCTGAGAGTACTGTCATCAGCGAAGGAATGGATTGGATTAGAGGTAGCAGACAAGAGGTCATTAATAAAAATGAGAAAGAGAGTCGGAGACAGAACTGAGCCCTGGTGAACACCAGCATTTATGTGGTGGATATCAGACTTGAAGCCATCCAATACGACTTGTATTGAACGCCCCGAAAGGTAATTTCTAATCCAATGAAGAAGAGATTCATCGATGCCATATGAACGCTTTTTCGACAAAAGAGCCTGATGCCAAACTCTGTCAAATGCCTTTGAAATATCAAGCACATCTATCTTTGATCCGCCAAAGTGATGAAGAGATTGGTTCCACTTCTCGGTGAGATATGCCATCAAATCACCAGTGGACCTGTTGCTACGAAAACCATACTGCCGGTCATTGAGAAGTTTTCGTGAATCAAGATATTTCACGAGCTGAGCTATCAGCGTTTCCATGACCTTGGAAAGAAGGGACCTGAGTGCAATGGGTCGATAATTGGTTTTAGAGGAGGATTCGCTTTTTCTAGATACAGACTGGACAAATGCTGTTTTCCATCTACTCGGAAAGAGTCCAGAATAGTAGGACAGACAAAAAAGCTTACGCAGAGGCTTTGGCAGCGTGTAAGAACACCTCTTCAGAACTATAGGGGGAATACCGTCTGGACCAGCGGATTTGTGTATCTTGCAGTGTGGAATTAGCTGCGAATTGTGCAGCGAGCTGATTGGCTTTGTCTAAGGAGCTGACAGCTGGAATGTCATTGTAAATGAGTGTTGGGATGGCAGATGAGGCAGAATTTTTAATGTTTTTGACGAATGACCAACAATTTTACTACCTTTGGCACACTGTAGAATTTTTTGCCTCAATTTTTTGTCGTATAGGAGTTAAACACGTTGAATGTGGGCATTGCAGTCATTTCTGGCTTGTTTAAACTTCTTTCGGTTTTCCTTTGTTGGCTTTATAAGCCCGACTTACTTACTTACTTCTTTTGACATTACTACTATACTGTTGGTTTGGTTGGTAAAATCTAGAATTCCTAGAGTTTTCATTTTGACTGCTAGGCCTATTATTGTTTCTATTGAAGTTATTATTGTTCCTATTATTATAACCACGATTCTTGAAATGGTCGTTATTGTTATGATAAAATTTCTTATTCTGTTCATTTTTATTGGGATGAGAGGGGCTCATGTTTTGGGGTTTACTGGAATGTGGAATGTTTGGTGAAACTCTTATATACGCATATCCTGATTCGTAAAGATTATTAATAGCTGCTTCCAGACTATCCGGGTTTCTGCAGTAAATCATGACACGCATGGGTTCTGTAAGTTTACTTCGGAAAATTAATAGTGCAGATGTTTTGTTTTGTTCGATGTTGGTCGTAATAGCTACATCATTACCATCTAATATTTGTTTTTGTTTCACATTTAGACTTCTTAAAATTGCTTATAAAGATCAACAGCATTCGCTTTGAATTGTACGGATCGCATTTCGCCAATTAATTCCTCCGGTGTTTGCCGATCACCGAAGTTATTGAAAAGGATCTGTTTCATGTCTACCCAGCCGGTAATGTGGTTATTTATTTTAGTGGTTAGATTTTAACATCCGAAAATATACTTTGAGCCAGAGCATCATACCGCGTCATAAGAGGATGTATTTTGTCGATCAAATCGACGAAGTTTTGCAGCTCCTTAAAGTCGCCGTGAAATTCCGGTAACTTTGAGAGGTATTTAATGGGGTCAATTTTTAAAGTTAGCATGTTTGAAGGTGCTGAATCTTCTTCCCTGAAAAAAAAACTATTAACTATCTCGGATAATCGCCTAGATTGTTCTTGTACGACTATAACTTGTTCTTCTAGAGACATAAAGATTTTATTAATACTAAATAGTGACAGAAAAAAAAAAACAAATGGAATATAGACATAAATACATATACAGGAATATGTATATCTAGACTTAATTTAAAGATAATAGATTATAATGTATAATATATTCCAGACCTTGTTGCTTGAAATCGTTGTATGAATCGTTGCTTTGAATTGCTGCTTCAAATCGTTGTCTCAAACTGTTCAATCACTATAGTAGTTAACTAAGTCACTCTTATTCGTTATTTAATTTGTAGCTTGATCTCTTTTATTTCTTGCTATATTAGTTTACTTGATCACTTTGATTCTGAATTTGTTTGATCACTTTTGTTTCCTATTTTTCTCACTGCGGTTATTAAGATGCGATGATTTTTGTCTAGCCGCGTTTGGCTATTACCACTTTACGCACTTTTTTTTTGCACTTTTATTAAGAAATTATCTTTTGTTTCGTTAAAGTTGAGATGTTTTTGTTTTTTTAGTGTTCCGGACCTTAAAAGGAAAGACAGAACACTTATGAGTTTATCACGGTGTCTGTCTGTCCGTCTGTCCGTCAGTCTGTCACAGCCCTGTAACTTTTGAACCGTTAGACATAGAGAGCTGAAACTTTATACATTATGTGGAAGCCTGCACAAGATGGCGACAATGAATTTTATTTTGGGAGCCCTTTTTTGGGCACCTTGTATGAAGGGCAAAAAAAAATTATTTTGTTCCCCATCATGTGGCATATCAATTTATAGAGAATTTTGCAAGGGCTTCATATATGTAAGAAATATTTTTTTCGGGCAAAATTTGTTGAACAAAAAAGCTTTCCAAACATTTGTAAAATGTTGTCCCCCCCCCCTCTAGCGGCCAGACCATAAGTGGTAAAAATATGAAAAAAATTGGAGATGCGTAGAATTTTGTGTAGATTGTGAAAACAATACGATTTCGATTTTTCAAAAACAAAGTCATTTGCACGAATGGATCGTATATGTTAGTTCTATGCTGCTATTAAAAACTCAATAAGTTTAAAAAAACTACAATTTTTTTTAATTTTGGTTTTTTTTTCAAAAATATTTTTTTTTTTAAATTTTTAAAACTCTAAATGCTGTATTCCTTCGCATGTTAAGTATTGCCAGTGTTTTGCTTTGCTTAAACCATTTAACAAGCAAAGTACCGTTACATGCATTTTTATTCAAATGCTTGGTACGCCTAAACTAACTAAAATTTGAAATTTTATCAAAATCGTTGAAACCATTTTGGAGAAAACTCTGTGGTTGTGAAAATGGCGCTACGTGAAGGAACTCTAAGAGTAGGGCTACAACAAAAATTTCAATGTCCCCCTCAGGGGCCATGCAATAGCTCCCTAACATGAAGTTTGAAATAAATTGATTCACTCGTCATACAGATGGACAAACAGAATCGGCAGACACACTAAATTAGCTTTTCTATCAACGTAATTTCAGAATTGTTTATTAGGACATACCGACGTACTAGGCATTACATCTTTCATATCAAAACCAGTATTAGGTGTGCCTATGCAGGATATGAATAATAGTGCCCTCTGTTTAATGACAATATAAAATGTCCGGAACACTATTGCACGAGGCCCAATTTTTTTATTTTTATAAAGGAAATAATCTTTTATTTCTTTACGTTTGCAGATAGATACCCGGTTAAGTGTTAAAACATAATATACTTTTGAATATTAATTTATTACCAAAGGATATTCCGGTATCCTTTTCAACAAGAAGTTTCAGTAAAAATAAAAAAAAAAACAAATGTTTATTTTATGAACTTGCTTTATTGGAATCTATTTTAAGACTAAATTTATTCTCATAACATTTTGAAAACGAAACTTATTTTAGGTGTTCATTTGCACAGTTGCACAAATGATTCCAAGAATTACTTTTCTGTGCCGGATTTCGCACAGACGCTTATTCAGCGCTTTAAGTGAAGTCTTACGATTCTTTGGAATTATTTGTGCACGGTGAGAAAATTATGAACGCATTAAATTATGTTATGTTGATGACCTTTTTCTAGGTTGCTTATGTTGCGATCTATAACTGCTAGACTCGGTGTCAGATTTTGGAGCAGAGTCGGCAATATTAGATGATGAAGTGGGCCCAAGCTTAACGCCGAGCCGGTGCTAGCAACCACAATACGGGGAGTATATGGACTATTTATCTTGAATTGCTTTGCGGCAGTATTACGCCGCAAGCTGGGCACCTTGTCACGAGCGGGGACACTGATGACGATCGCGAGACTAAATTCTTTAGGTTAACTATTTCTTTATGCAGACTATCAATTTTAGATAAGAGAAAGTCACTATTAGCAATACTATAATTGCATTTAGGACACTGTAGTGTATTCATTATGAAAATTTGAGATAATGTTTTGGAAATTTAAACAAATCAAAACAAAGCAAAGCTAGGGACAGGGTGCAGTGGGATCGGGCCAAGGAATTCTTGGGAGCAAGGTGTCAATACCTAGAGGGTCCTGAAGACGGGCTTCAGAAGGCAGTTTTGGCAACATTTTCTGTTGGCCTTGGAAAGGAATTCGCCACCATTTATTAAAAATACCAAAGAAATGGTGCGATACAGCAATTCAGGGCAAAACCATGGTGAAGACCATGACTAAGGAGGGGGAAGAGGATGAAGGGTAGCACACCTTCTTTTGTAACCATAAATGGGCAGGAGGTTTTGAACCTCACCTTAGCCTCCTGCAAGGACAGTGCAGCGGTAGAGAAATAGAGAGTAATTGAGGAGGCATCTCTCTCTGATCATAGGTGGATAAGATTCCAATTGAGCTTTAGCTTTAGTCCTAGGCGATCTGATTGGAGTAGATATTCGGAGGTGGTTGACCAACTATTAAGGGACAGGGATAGCATCTGTACACAACAGGATACTGATAGGGAAGTAGACGACTTGTGAAAGTCACTTAACAAGGCGTTTGATGAGGTATGTCCTGTCAAAAAGCCATCCAGGAAACCCCCCTCCATGGTGGAACAAAGAGCTGGGTGCTAAAAGGAAACAGGTCAGAGCTTTCTACAATAGGGCCAAAGTTGTAAGCGGTGACAACACTTGGGACGAATATATTAAGAGCAAGAGTGAGCTTAAATATTTAGTCAGGAAGTGGAAATCTTGGAAGCAGTTCTGTGAATCCATTACAGAATCAAACGAAGCCTCCAGACTTCGCAATTGCTTTAAAAAATAACACGATTCATAGTTTTATTAGCAAATTAGACGGCTCTTGGGCTAAACAAGCTAAAGGCTTTTTACATACGGTGCCTGAAGTTATGATACATACAGTGCCGAGAAGTGAGGGTGATATTTATACCAAAGGCAGGCAATATCAGCCACACTACGGCAAAGGACTTCAGACCCATTAGCCTTTCGTCCTTCCTAATCAAGGTTTTAGAAAGACTTTTCGATCTTCGTATTAGGAATAAGTGTGGTAATCTATGCAACTTCCAGCATGCTTACCTTAAGGGAAAATCAGTTGAGACGGCCTTACACAAGGTGGTAGGGAAATTTGCACTTGCTGCCTTTCTAGACATCGAGGGTGCTTTCAACAATATTGGATGCAGAGCTATAAGAAGGGCTCTGGAACTGTATAATTTGAGCATAACATAGTCAATTGGCTCTGTAAAATGCTCAACTCAAGATACATTAATTCCACCTTGGGTTGCAGTTTCATTAAAAAACATGCTACTAGAGGCGCCCCTCAGGAAGGCGTAATCTCCCTGCTCCTAGTAACTGACGATGTTACAAGTGAACTTAATGATATGGGCATTAGCGTCACGTATGACGTGGTTATCCACGTACAGGGTACGGACACTCTAAGTGACAGAATGGAATTAGCCCTTACAAGGCTTAAAAATTGGGCAATTGACTGTGGACTTAACATCAATCCCGAAAAACGGAACTGGTACTTTTCACAAAAAGACACAAGATACCACCCTTCAGGTTACCTAAGCTTGATGGTGTGGAACTACTCCTTCCCGATAAGGCTAAATATCTTGGTATTGTGCTAGACCGGAAGCTACATTGGAAACCCGAAGGAAAGGGTTCGCAAGGCGTACAATACCCTTTTCGTCTGTATGAAAACAGCAGGGAAAAAGTGGGGCCTAAAATCAGTCATGATGCACTGGCTATACGTCACGATAGTCAGACCCATACTCACGTATGGTGCTCTAGTATGGTGGAAGGCAACCACCAAACGGTATATAAGCGAGTGTTGCTATTACGCGCGCTTTTCGTACCAGGGCCACCGCAGCACTTGAAATGTCCTTCTACCTTCTGCCGCTCGACTATCAAATACAACTTCAGGCGGGAAGAATAGCGCTGCTACTCACAAACATTCTTTAAGGGTAGTAGCATAGGGCACAGCTCCATTCTTAGGAACACGTTCCCCGAGACTCAGGAGAAGTCACATATATTTTGGGTTTTCTCGACTTCGATACTCCGTACAAAGTAGTACATCTCAGCAGGGAAGACTGGCACAATGACGAAGTTCACCTTCAGAATGAGATTTCTAAAACTGCCGGACTCATGCAGTGTTTTCTAGCCGTGCTCAAAGCTGCGGAACTACTTGAGATGGGATCTATATCCAACAAGGATATTGCCATCTTCATTGACAGTCAGGCTGCACTCAAACCGCTAGTCTTTTGTCATCAAATCTGATCTAATCAGGAATTGACGCGCAATGCTCAAGGCATTATGCACGCAGAATCTCGTGAGATTATGTTGAGTACCTGAACACTGTGATATTGAGGGTAACGAAGGCGCCGGTGTATTGGACAAGCGAGCTGCTGAACTGCCACCTGGGAATGTCATTAACAGCATCAGGGCACTTCTGTGCGTTGCCAAGAGAGATATTACCAATTGTATATACAACTTTGCTAACCGCAGATAGGCTAATCTGGAGGGACACAGAGTATCCAAAGCCTTATGGCCTGAGATCAATCATAAAAGATCAGGCGAAATTATCCAGCTAGCGAGAACACAAATCAGAACCATGGTCGGGATCCTCTCTAAACATTGTCTTCTGAGAAGGCAGGCCAGTAGACTAGGGCTATCAGAATCAGATATTTGTAAGTACTGTGAGGATCTACACGCCTCAGAGGATATTACGCACATACTGTGCGAATGTGAGGACATATCTAGAAATAGATTTTTTTTTTTTTGCAGTCTGGAGGAAGTAGGTTCATGTAACTAAGTGAAGGATTTACTCAATTTCTGCAGGGCAATCAAATGGTGGGACGACGTGATTTAGGATTTGAGGTTTCTTCTACCATTTAGGACTCACTAAAGGGCTCGCGATGGGCCCATTATGGTGCCTAGTGTTTTATGATGAACTCATAATCCTTTTTAAACCTAACCTTACCTAACATTGCATTCAGGTTTTTCTAGGAGTGTTTTAAAGTTTTGCTTGATCGAAGTGGATGTCTCGCTTACATAAGTTAAAATCATATTCCGAAGTCAATCTTTCCCACTCTTGAACACATCCTGCTTTAAAGTACATACGAGTAAGGACCAACCTAGATAGTATTTCTTCGCCCATACCCATTACTATTACTACATAAGTAGTTTAGATGTAACCTTAAAATTTGTAAGAAAAGAGGCACTATTCCTATCTCTAGATACAACATGGAGTTAGGAGAGCTACTTGGCAATCTAAAAGTTTGTCTAAAAAAATAGCGAAGGAATTTTTTTACCTCTTCGTAAAGGTAGTAACCCCAAACCTGAGCTTCGTATAGACAAATAGAAGAATTGAGCAATTGCACGGAAATACTAAATTTACTGGCAAAACTGCTTGAGAGCTTCCGAACACATATACCTATTATGTGTAACTTATGGAAATGACTGCGCTGAAGAAAACTGAACGTAAAATTTCAAGATCAGCTTCAAATTGCTTCCGACTATTATAGTACAGCCTTTAGACTGAAACGTATTTTAATTTGTTCGTTGTTTATACCCTATCCTAAGGGTATATTAAGTTTGATACATAGTTTATAACATAGAGAAATATTGCAGATAGACCCAATAAAGTATATATATAAATGATCAGCATCACTAGCTGAGTCGATTGAGCTACAATGTCCGTCCGTCCGTCTGTCCGTCCGTCCGTCTGTGTGTCACCAGTTTTTGGGCCTTAAATTTTGAGCTAGGTTGATGAAATTTTGTATACGAGGTCTTTGGAAAAGTAAGCAATACAAGTGTTAAAATTTTTAAAATCCGCCCACTGACACGCCCACTTTTCAAAACAATCACTTTTTTTCACTATTTTCATATGAAACTCGAAAAAACTTACTTGAGCAAATATGTAGATATCCACTTAATCTACAAATCGTCTATACATTGTATATGGCCACGCCCACTTTTTAGGGGCGTTTACTTCAAAAATACATTTTCGAGTAAAAATATTAGTTTATAGGGCAAAATAGAAAATTTTGTGAATACATTTTCCACCGCCCACTGACACGCCCAAATAAGAAAGGGATAGGGTATCATACCATCCGCTCCAAGCAGATTGTAGCATTTTTCACTGGTTTTTTTTGAATGTTATGTGGAATGTACAAGAGCCCACATGTACAGATTTATGTAACTAAAACCAATGTTGAGGTGTTAATATACCCTTGGAATAGGATATAAGAAGTGATATGGCTGATAGTGACATAGATGATTTTATTTAATTATATTATATTATTATTATTTGTTAAATTTTTAATCATAGATGTAAACTCAGCTATTAATCGAAATCACTCCAGGCAGCATCACACATGTGTGAGAATGAATATCAGAAAGTTACCACACATTCGCAATTAAGCTACTCGTATATTCTACACACCCAACTAAAAAATGTGAAGAAAATAAAGAAGCTTTCCCCGCAACACCCGTTGAGAAAAGTTCTTATTTTCAACATTTTGTAATCGCTTTCGATTAAGCTCTTTTCGGATAGCTATCTAATGGTCAATTAACATCCCCAAGAGCTTTAGCTTAGTAGTTGTATGCGATTGCGTTGGGGTGATATTTGCGCATGGTACTGTCGGGTATCTCTAATTATTTTTGTGCGTGTAAGATTGAATAAATAGATTACGATAGATCACCAGAAATCTGAAAATATAGCATATTTGAAGTGACTAATCATCTGTTCTCAACTGAGTATAAGGTGATTTGAAAGCATTTTTTTATTTTCTACTAGTTTTCTAAAGTGTGAATAAGTTATTGTAAGAATAAAGTCTTACATCTTAGCATGCCAGTTCTTTTTTTATATTCTCTACTACAAAATCTAAAATAAATCCGTAAGAGAGAAGGAGAAAGTGATTTGTTGTGAATGTTGCTTGTTGTATTAGAAAAAGGCAACACAGTTCTTGCATGCTCTCAACTGAACCTGAAAAAAAAAAACAAGAATTTTAAATTGGTGAGTTAAATAAAAACTTTTTAGAAAAACTTACAACTATTATTTACTGATAAATAAGACCGTCTGATAAAAGACTGATCGAAATCAAAATATTTGTAAAGGTATACATATTCGGTCTGTATAAACACTATGATCACTCACAAGTTATGTATTGTCTATATACCAAAATTCGGCAAAAGTCACATGCTAGTTGTATAAATCTGAGACTGACAATTTCTTAAATATACATACATATGTATACAAAATCAACATTTTGCCCCTCCACCAATTCGATACGAATCTCCCATAGGAATAAAGGAATAATCGTATGATTAAAGATAACACATACTTGTAAATATGTATGTATATACAAACATTTAAGGAAGCTATCATTGATTACGACCCTGTATGGATTATGGATCCTAATTTAATTATTCTGCCTATTTATCCTTCAATTTCGGCTCCACTTGCATTAAGACCTGACTGCCAAAGTGCCAATCAATATATACCATCAATTGGGAAATTCCGTACTATGTATGTATACGCTTGAGGTAAATTTACAGAGCGACTAATCAATTTTAGGTTAGGGTCTGATGTTTTTAATTGTGGCTCTTGCTCTGGGTAGCTTTTTAATCACTATTCTTTTGTATTGTCTTTTTTTCCGCTCCCAAAGGTTTTACCCCAACCGTACGAATTTGTATACGTCTATACATAAATGCCAATGCCTTTTTTCTTTTTTTATAATTTTCTACGTCAGATTAACAAAAAATAAATTAATATTCGGCTATAACTTCTCTACTTCTCTACTAACTTCTCACAACTGTACGTGTTGTTCGTGGTATTACATTTCAACACATACAGAAGGGACCTACAATTTTATGCCATATCCGGAGGGCAGAGGGTTCTTTGAGAAACTGTCTCATGACATTACTACCTTTGGATGTGTGTTAAACACTCGCAAGAGGTGGGGCTGCGTAAAAACGTCGATGTTATTTCCCTGGACTCGAACCACTTTCGCAGTAGCTCAACGCACTAACCCGCGGAACCCACCTACGTCAGATTAGTCAAAACAATTTTTTGTTTGTTATGGGTTTCTTTTGTTTATCTCCTCCTCCTATTCTTTATACCCTATCCTAAGGGTATATTGAGTAATATTAAGAATATTATTAGTATTGATAAATAGTTTGTAACATAAAGAAATATTGAAGATAGACCCAGTACAACTGGTGTATCCCCATTTTCTTTTCATGCCAATGTAGACCACCGTCAAAACTCCCTTGGACAATTGGGGGTCCACCTGGACCACTTTGGGAATCAGTATTTATTAATATTATAAATGATCAGCATCACTATACAAGCCGATTTAGCCATGTCCGTCCGTCCGTCTGACTGTGTGTCACCAGTTTTTGGGCCTTCAATTTTGAGCTATAGGGTATAATTAGGATAGGGTATAAGGATAGGGAATCACAAAATCCGCTTCAGATGGATTGTAGCATTTTCATATGTTTATACCCTATCCTAATTATACCCTATCCTAAAGGTATATTAAGTTTGATACATAGTTTGTAACATAGAGAAATATTGCAGACAGACCCAATAAAGTATATATATAAATGATCAGTATCAATAGCCAATTCGATAGAGCCATGTCCGTCCGTCTGTCCGTCTGTCTGTCAACAGTTTCTGGGCCCTAAATTTTGAGCTAGTACAATGAAACTTTGTATGCAAGGTCTTTGGACATCGGAACAGAACAAGTGTAAACATTTTTAAAATCCGCCCAATGATACGCCCACTTTTCGAAAAATTAATTTTCTTCAGTATTTTTGTATGAAACTCGGAAAAACTTACTTAGGCAAATATGTAGAGATTTCCTTACTCTACAAATCTTCCATACATTGTACATGACCACGCCTACTTTTTGGGGGCGGTTTTCTTAAAAAACAGTTTTTCGGCGTTTTCGTTGGAAAAATATCACTTCGTAGGAACAATATTTAATATATGTTGAAAAAATTTCAAAATCCGCCCACGATAGCGAACACCATTCACAGACCGGCCTCATTTTGGAAAAAATACGGACCGATGATACCGCCAGCCCATAAACCGCACCAAACAGTCACTCTTTGTGGGTGCATTCGTTTTTCGACGATCACTCTTGGATTAACATTCGCCCAAATGCGGCAATTCTGCTTATTGACGAATCCACTGAGGTGAAAATGTGCCTCATCACTGAAGATGATTTTCTTCGAAAATTGATCATCCACTGTTGCCATTTCTTGCCACCATTCTGACCATTGACGACGCGTGAAATGGTCAAGAGGCTTTAGTTCTTGAGTCAATTGCATCTTGTAAGTGCGTAAATGCAAGTCTGTATGCATAATGTTCATCAACGAGGAGCGTGAGAGGTGCAATTGTTGGGCACGACGACGAGTTGAGGTGGACGGCTCTTCAGCCAAACTATCGCGAACAGCAGCAATATTTTCTGGAGTACGAGCTGTACGAGCATGCACTGGTGTTTTCACATCTCCTACAGACCCGGTTTGCTCAAATTTTTGCAAGATTTTTCCGATTGTACGCACATTTGGATGACTAAATTGACCGAAAAAATCACGAAGTGCACGATATGCATTTTGATTTGAAAGCCCATTTTCATAACAAGCCTGAATAACTTTAACGCGTTGCTCCATTGTGTATCTTCCCATGGTTCAAATTGAGTTAGTCTAAAATTGAAAAATGTTAAATGAAATGCAGAAAAAACCTGACGTTTCGGTGTTACAAACTATGTATCAAACTTAACATACCCTTAGAATAGGGTATAAACATATGAAAATGCTACACTCCGTCTGGAGCGGATATCCCTATATTCTCTCCCTCTCCTATACATACAGCTTCTTACCTTACCAATATACCTACTTGCTTAAGAGGCCTCCACCCAGAATTTGAGCAAAAAGCAAAAATTGTGCATTTTCAAAACAACACCATTCGGCTAATAGTGAACCGATTGCAACGTTTATTATGGAAGGGATTTAATTCAAGTGTTGTTTGAGCGCGAATTTTGAAAAAATGATTTGTTGTTCTTTTATTTAAAATATACTCAGACAAATTTCGTGTTTTTTCCGAAAAACAGCAATTTTCAAAACAAAACTTCAGCCAGTAAACAGTATAAGTTTGATATTTTTTTGGTGTTATTGGAAAGGTAATGAACGAATCGGAGTTCTGTTTGAGATAGAGTTTTAAATTTTGTCCTCGTTTTTCGTACAGAATTTGAAATATGTTCTGGTAAAAAATCTTTAAAAAAATTGTAGGGACATACCATCTGTTAGGAAGGTTAGATCAAAATTTTTTGAACTATTTGCTGAGCACAATTGCAGTTTGTAAAACACTTTTTCACGGTTTTACCCAGGACATAAACCGATAATTTTTAGCGTGGACGATTTTAGTTCAAGATATTCACACTACAGAAGTATTTTCTCTCTCAATCTCGAAAATCAGTTACTATCCGACTTTTGACTTTTAAAACCTTCTTACGCTCTTTCTGTTTGATTTACTTCGAAATTGTAGATATTTTTTTATTCTTTTCTGCCTATTCTAAGATAAACAAAAAATGATAATATGTAAATACATACGTTTGTTTCTTAGTATGAGAAATGTGAATACATGGGTACCTTTTTTTGGGGAAAGGGAAAAAAGTTAATTTTGTTTTTGTTTGGATAGAAATATGTATTTGTATAGAATCATACTGTAGTGCAATTTTATTTGGGTACATATAGATAGTTCGATTTTTACTTATGTAGGTACATGTGTATATTTGTAATATGATGCAAATATTGTTATCGTAAAAAAATCTGCTTTTAGGATTTCATAGATTTTGATATTGTCATTATATAGAAAACTAAAAAAAGTTGGTCTGTCAATTAAATCTGTCTGTCTGTTTGCTTATTTGTGTCCATTTACTAGACTGCTGCTTAAACGGCTAAACCGATTTTCTTTCTTTAAAATTCATACGTACCTACCTGAGGTGTATTGGGTTTTTTAAATTATTGCTTATGTATCAAATTTATGTCGAAATTAGGAAAATAATTGCTAGTGCGGAAAGACGATGTGCTAAGACAGACAGAAGAAGAGGGTGGGCTGAGAAAAATATCGAAAGGCCAGAAATCTACAGGCTAAAATTCCACAATATCTATCCATGTTTTGGATATATCGCATGGTTTTTAAGAAAAATTTTGCAACAGTGCCTCCAAGCAGAACAACAAGTTTATGATTGATTTGTGGACTTATAACCCACCTGGATTAGTCAAAAGCCAATTATTGTCTATTATGGACTTTTGCCCTGAGGCGAAAAAAAAATTCAGCGGGAAAGAAAATTGGGTTGTTAGATTTACTGGTTAAGTTTCATAATATCTGAGTTTTAGTGAGGGAAGGTCTTAAGGTTATAACATTGGGTTACGTAAGATCTCTATTCTATGATCCTAGTCCGGATCCTTAGCGGGAGAGTGGTGTGCTGAAGCAGAAAGTTTCAGGCACTAATAATCTTCATAAATATGTAATGGACTCTCCGCTAAATATTCTTACTCCAGTCTGTATTGTAAAAACAACAACAATCCTGTTGTACAAAAGAAGGGTGCATAGAAATAACAAAAATATACGAGTTATATATAAACGTTGAATTCAAATATAACTGACGTTCTTACAAGGCTTAATCAGTAAAAATAGCATACGCGTCACCCAAAACGAAACGTCCACGTTCTAGGTTGGTATATTTTATTTTATAATTTTCGCACACCAAAGGCGATATGAAAACCCGCTGATTTTTCATAGCACGGGCATCATTACCAATCGCTACGATAAAAATAGCCAGACAGCCCAACGTAGCCCAAGTGGGATAGTCTGGCCAACGCTTATCAAAAACATATCCACATATCAGAACTTCGAAAAGTAAAAGAGGAACCGTCTCCCTCCAATATTACTTACTAACTTGAAGAATATTTATTGTGTTATTTGAATACACGCTCATAGTCCGATCATCTTTTATAATAACTTTTTCAGAAGCTGCCCAGACGAAGATGAATACTTCTACAACTATCTTAAATATCACATCAACGTCTGCATGGTATAACTTGAATCCATTCGTACAACTTAGCAATTTGTAACAGTAAGAGGGATATCATAAACTTGGGGCCTATTTCACCAACTTAATGGCTCCAGACAATTTCATTTCACCATGTGTAAGTTTTTCAAAAATACTGTGTGAGACTAGGCATCAGATCACAAATTTGTATTCGAGTTCCACAAGCACAAATTTGTAGTTGTAAATTGTATTTGGTGAAATAGGCCACTGATATATCCTCAGTCGAAGAACATCCTCATTGAGGTGGTTTTCAGCAAACCAAAAATCCACAACTCCTTCATTTAGAAGAAATCCACTTGATTTAATGAAAAATACGTTATTATTATTGTATACTAATTCAACTAAGACACAATATAAGCTAAAATACAGAAATTTAAATTTTTCTTGAATTTAAAATTTAAATAAACATACACACATAAAGTTTGCCCCATACAGTTGCTCGGCAACCAAACAAACATTGAAGTGGAGCAACATCATCATATAAATGCTCAGCTCCACGTCAAAGAGCTTACTAAAACCCATTTTGCAATATTTTGTATTCGAAGCAGGGCTTCCGTTTGAAATTATCGCTGGGGAGTATTTGAGAATTCTAGAGGGGGGTATTTTGCTCTCGAAATAAAAACAGTTTTTTTTTTTTCAACAGCAAAACTAGTTTTTTGAAAAGATATTTACAATAATATATTATTTTTACTTCAGTTCATTTATCACAATATTTGTGAAATTTATCACATCATCTTAAGATCAGTTATGAAACTTAGCTTAAATTTGATTTGCAATAAAAAAAAGAAACCAATTCCAACAAAAAAAATTCATTCCAATTCAATTTCATTAGTTGTTAATTAGTTACGATTTACATACATATGTGTTAGAATTTCCTTAACAATTCTGCGCACGACCGCCGTTTACAAAAACCATTTCCAACTGTGAGCAGATTTGCCCTCGCTCAAACAATTAGGAGAGAGTTACTTGTTTATTAAATAAAAAACTAACATAAAATCTTACATCTTAGCATGCCAGTTCTTTTTTTATATTCTCTACTACAAAATCTAAAATAATCCGTAAGAGAGAAGGAGAAAGTGATTTGTTGTGAATGTTGCTTGTTGTATTAGAAAAAGGCAACGCAGTTCTTGCATGCTCTCAACTGAACCTGAAAAAAAAACAAGAATTTTAAATTGGTGAGTTAAATAAAAACTTTTTAGAAATACTTACAACTATTACTTACTGATAAATAAGATCGTCTGATAAAAGACTGATCGAAATCAAAATATTTGTAAAAGTATACATATTCGGTCTGTACAAACACTATGATCACTCACAAGTTATTTATTGTCTATATACCAAAATTCGGCAAAAGTCACATGCTAGTTGTATAAATCTGAGACTAACAATTTCTTAAATATACATACATACATATGTATACAAAATCAACATTTTGCCCCTCCACCAATTTGATACGAATCTCCCATAGGAATAAAGGAATAATCGTATGATTAAAGATAACACATACTTGTAAATATGTATGTATATACAAACATTTAAGGAAGCTATCATTGATTACGACCCTGTATGGATTATGGATCCTAATTTAATTATTCTGCCTATTTATCCTTCAATTTCGGCTCCACTTGCATTAAGACCTGACTGCCAAAGTGCCAATCAATATATACCATCAATTGGGAAATTCCGTACTATGTATGTATACGCTTGAGGTAAATTTACAGAGCGACTAATCAATTTTAGGTTAGGGTCTGATGTTTTTAATTGTGGCTCTTGCTCTGGGTAGCTTTTTAATCACTATTCTTTTGTATTGTCTTTTTTTCCGCTCCCAAAGGTTTTACCCCAACCGTACGAATTTGTATACGTCTATACATAAATGCCAATGCCTTTTTTCTTTTTTTATAATTTTCTACGTCAGATTAACAAAAAATAAATTAATATTCGGCTATAACTTCTCTACTTCTCTACTAACTTCTCACAACTGTACGTGTTGTTCGTGGTATTACATTTCAACACATACAGAAGGGACCTACAATTTTATGCCATATCCGGAGGGCAGAGGGTTCTTTGAGAAACTGTCTCATGACATTACTACCTTTGGATGTGTGTTAAACACTCGCAAGAGGTGGGGCTGCGTAAAAACGTCGATGTTATTTCCCTGGACTCGATCCACTTTCGCAGTAGCTCAACGCACTAACCCGCGGAACCCACCTACGTCAGATTAGTCAAAACAATTTTTTGTTTGTTATGGGTTTCTTTTGTTTATCTCCTCCTCCTATTCTTTATACCCTATCCTAAGGGTATATTGAGTAATATTAAGAATATTATTAGTATTGATAAATAGTTTGTAACATAAAGAAATATTGAAGATAGACCCAGTACAACTGGTGTATCCCCATTTTCTTTTCATGCCAATGTAGACCACCGTCAAAACTCCCTTGGACAATTGGGGGTCCACCTGGACCACTTTGGGAATCAGTATTTATTAATATTATAAATGATCAGCATCACTATACAAGCCGATTTAGCCATGTCCGTCCGTCCGTCTGACTGTGTGTCACCAGTTTTTGGGCCTTCAATTTTGAGCTATAGGGTATAATTAGGATAGGGTATAAGGATAGGGAATCACAAAATCCGCTTCAGATGGATTGTAGCATTTTCATATGTTTATACCCTATCCTAATTATACCCTATCCTAAAGGTATATTAAGTTTGATACATAGTTTGTAACATAGAGAAATATTGCAGACAGACCCAATAAAGTATATATATAAATGATCAGTATCAATAGCCAATTCGATAGAGCCATGTCCGTCCGTCTGTCCGTCTGTCTGTCAACAGTTTCTGGGCCCTAAATTTTGAGCTAGTACAATGAAACTTTGTATGCAAGGTCTTTGGACATCGGAACAGAACAAGTGTAAACATTTTTAAAATCCGCCCAATGACACGCCCACTTTTCGAAAAATTAATTTTCTTCAGTATTTTTGTATGAAACTCGGAAAAACTTACTTAGGCAAATATGTAGAGATTTCCTTACTCTACAAATCTTCCATACATTGTACATGACCACGCCTACTTTTTGGGGGCGGTTTTCTTAAAAAACAGTTTTTCGGCGTTTTCGTTGGAAAAATATCACTTCGTAGGAACAATATTTAATATATGTTGAAAAAATTTCAAAATCCGCCCACGATAGCGAACACCATTCACAGACCGGCCTCATTTTGGAAAAAATACGGACCGATGATACCGCCAGCCCATAAACCGCACCAAACAGTCACTCTTTGTGGGTGCATTCGTTTTTCGACGATCACTCTTGGATTAACATTCGCCCAAATGCGGCAATTCTGCTTATTGACGAATCCACTGAGGTGAAAATGTGCCTCATCACTGAAGATGATTTTCTTCGAAAATTGATCATCCACTGTTGCCATTTCTTGCCACCATTCTGACCATTGACGACGCGTGAAATGGTCAAGAGGCTTTAGTTCTTGAGTCAATTGCATCTTGTAAGTGCGTAAATGCAAGTCTGTATGCATAATGTTCATCAACGAGGAGCGTGAGAGGTGCAATTGTTGGGCACGACGACGAGTTGAGGTGGACGGCTCTTCAGCCAAACTATCGCGAACAGCAGCAATATTTTCTGGAGTACGAGCTGTACGAGCATGCACTGGTGTTTTCACATCTCCTACAGACCCGGTTTGCTCAAATTTTTGCAAGATTTTTCCGATTGTACGCACATTTGGATGACTAAATTGACCGAAAAAATCACGAAGTGCACGATATGCATTTTGATTTGAAAGCCCATTTTCATAACAAGCCTGAATAACTTTAACGCGTTGCTCCATTGTGTATCTTCCCATGGTTCAAATTGAGTTAGTCTAAAATTGAAAAATGTTAAATGAAATGCAGAAAAAACCTGACGTTTCGGTGTTACAAACTATGTATCAAACTTAACATACCCTTAGAATAGGGTATAAACATATGAAAATGCTACACTCCGTCTGGAGCGGATATCCCTATATTCTCTCCCTCTCCTATACATACAGCTTCTTACCTTACCAATATACCTACTTGCTTAAGAGGCCTCCACCCAGAATTTGAGCAAAAAGCAAAAATTGTGCATTTTCAAAACAACACCATTCGGCTAATAGTGAACCGATTGCAACGTTTATTATGGAAGGGATTTAATTCAAGTGTTGTTTGAGCGCGAATTTTGAAAAAATGATTTGTTGTTCTTTTATTTAAAATATACTCAGACAAATTTCGTGTTTTTTCCGAAAAACAGCAATTTTCAAAACAAAACTTCAGCCAGTAAACAGTATAAGTTTGATATTTTTTTGGTGTTATTGGAAAGGTAATGAACGAATCGGAGTTCTGTTTGAGATAGAGTTTTAAATTTTGTCCTCGTTTTTCGTACAGAATTTGAAATATGTTCTGGTAAAAAATCTTTAAAAAAATTGTAGGGACATACCATCTGTTAGGAAGGTTAGATCAAAATTTTTTGAACTATTTGCTGAGCACAATTGCAGTTTGTAAAACACTTTTTCACGGTTTTACCCAGGACATAAACCGATAATTTTTAGCGTGGACGATTTTAGTTCAAGATATTCACACTACAGAAGTATTTTCTCTCTCAATCTCGAAAATCAGTTACTATCCGACTTTTGACTTTTAAAACCTTCTTACGCTCTTTCTGTTTGATTTACTTCGAAATTGTAGATATTTTTTTATTCTTTTCTGCCTATTCTAAGATAAACAAAAAATGATAATATGTAAATACATACGTTTGTTTCTTAGTATGAGAAATGTGAATACATGGGTACCTTTTTTTGGGGAAAGGGAAAAAAGTTAATTTTGTTTTTGTTTGGATAGAAATATGTATTTGTATAGAATCATACTGTAGTGCAATTTTATATGGGTACATATAGATAGTTCGATTTTTACTTATGTAGGTACATGTGTATATTTGTAATATGATGCAAATATTGTTATCGTAAAAAAATCTGCTTTTAGGATTTCATAGATTTTGATATTGTCATTATATAGAAAACTAAAAAAAGTTGGTCTGTCAATTAAATCTGTCTGTCTGTTTGCTTATTTGTGTCCATTTACTAGACTGCTGCTTAAACGGCTAAACCGATTTTCTTTCTTTAAAATTCATACGTACCTACCTGAGGTGTATTGGGTTTTTTAAATTATTGCTTATGTATCAAATTTATGTCGAAATTAGGAAAATAATTGCTAGTGCGGAAAGACGATGTGCTAAGACAGACAGAAGAAGAGGGTGGGCTGAGAAAAATATCGAAAGGTCAGAAATCTACAGGCTAAAATTCCACAATATCTATCCATGTTTTGGATATATCGCATGGTTTTTAAGAAAAATTTTGCAACAGTGCCTCCAAGCAGAACAACAAGTTTATGATTGATTTGTGGACTTATAACCCACCTGGATTAGTCAAAAGCCAATTATTGTCTATTATGGACTTTTGCCCTGAGGCGAAAAAAAAATTCAGCGGGAAAGAAAATTGGGTTGTTAGATTTACTGGTTAAGTTTCATAATATCTGAGTTTTAGTGAGGGAAGGTCTTAAGGTTATAACATTGGGTTACGTAAGATCTCTATTCTATGATCCTAGTCCGGATCCTTAGCGGGAGAGTGGTGTGCTGAAGCAGAAAGTTTCAGGCACTAATAATCTTCATAAATATGTAATGGACTCTCCGCTAAATATTCTTACTCCAGTCTGTATTGTAAAAACAACAACAATCCTGTTGTACAAAAGAAGGGTGCATAGAAATAACAAAAATATACGAGTTATATATAAACGTTGAATTCAAATATAACTGACGTTCTTACAAGGCTTAATCAGTAAAAATAGCATACGCGTCACCCAAAACGAAACGTCCACGTTCTAGGTTGGTATATTTTATTTTATAATTTTCGCACACCAAAGGCGATATGAAAACCCGCTGATTTTTCATAGCACGGGCATCATTACCAATCGCTACGATAA
This sequence comes from Chalcosyrphus nemorum, assembly GCA_949716465.1. NCBI lineage: Eukaryota > Metazoa > Arthropoda > Insecta > Diptera > Syrphidae > Chalcosyrphus > Chalcosyrphus nemorum. The sequence continues at coordinate 53,562,346 of OX454332.1, forward strand.
AAATAGCCAGACAGCCCAACGTAGCCCAAGTGGGATAGTCTGGCCAACGCTTATCAAAAACATATCCACATATCAGAACTTCGAAAAGTAAAAGAGGAACCGTCTCCCTCCAATATTACTTACTAACTTGAAGAATATTTATTGTGTTATTTGAATACACGCTCATAGTCCGATCATCTTTTATAATAACTTTTTCAGAAGCTGCCCAGACGAAGATGAATACTTCTACAACTATCTTAAATATCACATCAACGTCTGCATGGTATAACTTGAATCCATTCGTACAACTTAGCAATTTGTAACAGTAAGAGGGATATCATAAACTTGGGGCCTATTTCACCAACTTAATGGCTCCAGACAATTTCATTTCACCATGTGTAAGTTTTTCAAAAATACTGTGTGAGACTAGGCATCAGATCACAAATTTGTATTCGAGTTCCACAAGCACAAATTTGTAGTTGTAAATTGTATTTGGTGAAATAGGCCACTGATATATCCTCAGTCGAAGAACATCCTCATTGAGGTGGTTTTCAGCAAACCAAAAATCCACAACTCCTTCATTTAGAAGAAATCCACTTGATTTAATGAAAAATACGTTATTATTATTGTATACTAATTCAACTAAGACACAATATAAGCTAAAATACAGAAATTTAAATTTTTCTTGAATTTAAAATTTAAATAAACATACACACATAAAGTTTGCCCCATACAGTTGCTCGGCAACCAAACAAACATTGAAGTGGAGCAACATCATCATATAAATGCTCAGCTCCACGTCAAAGAGCTTACTAAAACCCATTTTGCAATATTTTGTATTCGAAGCAGGGCTTCCGTTTGAAATTATCGCTGGGGAGTATTTGAGAATTCTAGAGGGGGGTATTTTGCTCTCGAAATAAAAACAGTTTTTTTTTTTTCAACAGCAAAACTAGTTTTTTGAAAAGATATTTACAATAATATATTATTTTTACTTCAGTTCATTTATCACAATATTTGTGAAATTTATCACATCATCTTAAGATCAGTTATGAAACTTAGCTTAAATTTGATTTGCAATAAAAAAAAGAAACCAATTCCAACAAAAAAAATTCATTCCAATTCAATTTCATTAGTTGTTAATTAGTTACGATTTACATACATATGTGTTAGAATTTCCTTAACAATTCTGCGCACGACCGCCGTTTACAAAAACCATTTCCAACTGTGAGCAGATTTGCCCTCGCTCAAACAATTAGGAGAGAGTTACTTGTTTATTAAATAAAAAACTAACACGTCTCAGTAGACAATCAGTTGTAAGCGCTGCCAGGTTACTTTGTTTTGTTCCAACAGTCAGTGTTACAATTTCTTGTTTTACTCTAACATATGTATGTAAGTTCTTATCACAAAGTTTGTGGATTTTATCACTTTTTTACTTAAAGTGATATTTTAATTAATCAAAAAAATTTTAAATGCATTATTCTAAGACTAGTTAGCCTTTTAAAAGAAATCAATATTTTAAAAAGCTAAACAATTAAATTACTATTGCTTCAGTAAAGGTTATATACATATGTAGTTAGTGTTTAATTAAATAAATAAAATTTAATATTTAATTCCAATAATCAAATAGTTCCAGAAGTTTCAATATATTTCTTTAGTACTTCTTTTATAATAATTATTAATTTTTTCACAATAAATCTCTTTGTTAGAAAAGTCAACATTTTTAAGGTCTGAGTTATCAATGAAAAAGACTTACATAGTAAAATTTTGTAAGACCGTTTTATAAAACATTTTTATAGTTGAAAGGAGCTCTTCTGATTGCAATTCCAAATTCATTTTGTTAATTATATTTAAAATATAAGAGAGAAAATAAAAATGAATTTTGTTTTCTACATTCATGTCTGAGAAAATCTGGTGACCTATACCTGCATCTTTGTCTAGTTCAAATGATAAAAAATAATGAAATAAGTCAATATTCTGTTGACTACTTGCTAACCAACGATAGCCACCGAGTGGAAGAAGTTTATAAGATCTTGTGGAATTTTACATCAAAGTACTCTTGAAACTCCTTATACTCATTTTGTCGTTTGATGATGCATTATCAGCTGCGAATCCAATTATATTGTCTATCGGGATGTCCATCGAATCAAAAAAACTGACAATCCTATCAAATATCACTTGAGCTGTTGAAGTTTGAAATTCAATTAATCAAAAAATCGATCGGCGACTTTTTACCGAATAAAGTCAAAATACCTCACTACAAGGACTAGACATTTCTTGCAGCTAGTGTCTGTAGTTTCATTTATTATTATTTACTAACGAAAACTTTTGTTTCTTTAAATTTGCGAAATTGTGAGCTCACCTTCCTTCAAAAGAACTGTGTTTGTTGTTTCTACAGCTTTTGTTTTCCCGCATTTTAAACCTTTCGCTATTTCTGAATCTATAGCGATAGATTGAATTAAGAATAAGCGGAGTTATCAATATAAATGGAAGATTATGTTCTAAGAGAAACGTTATTATCTTCAACTCAGCGGTCTTTATATTGTTTAATTTTTCTTTTAGGTAAGAGCAAAGTTCAAAAATTTGTTCGGAAAATAAGTCGGGTTGTTGTTGTTTCCATCCAGTTAAATTTTTCCAGCCATAATTTTCTGAATAGTTGTTTGTTTCTTGTTGGGTTTTCGCCCGACTTTGCTTGTTTTCTTTTTTTGCCAATTGCAAAAAACGAATGTGCTGGGCGATGGAGACGTTGGTGTTGGTGATGCTGTCACAATTTCATGATCCGATAGAGTTTGTATAGACAATGATTGTGATGAGGATAGCGGACAAATAGGTAACAATGAATTTGCCGAAGTTGATGATGATGATTTCGTTGAGGAAAGTATAAATATAAAAATGTTAAACAAATTATTTTTTTTTTTCAAATTTTTTCGTGGGGAGTATTTTTAAGCAGATGGGAGTACCGGAGTACACTGAAAACGAAGGGAGTCCAAATACTCCCTTACTAGTAATTTCAGCAGCCCTGATTCGAAGATAATTATTTTCTTTTTTCGAACATGGTTCTACACTAAACTATGCCTATGTTGATTCCAAAACACGAATTTTCTCAATACGTGGGTGCGATAGTAGGCGAATTGCAAAAAATGTTCAACATATACTGTATCTTGTTCCTAAAAAGTGCTATTATTGTGATGAAACTGTCGAAAATCAGTTTTTGGATAAAAATGCTCCTAAAACGTGGGCGTGGCCGTACACTATGTATGGAAGATATGTCGGGTAAAAAAATATCTACATATTTGCTTAAGTAAGTTTTATCGAGTTTTATGGAAAAGACTGGATTTTTTTTCGAAAAGTGGGCGTGGCAGTGAGCGGATTTTGAAAATTTGTACACTTGTACTGCTTCCTTTTTAAAGGATCTCGTATAAAAAGTTTCAAAAAGGGCATTTTCAAGAGGTGGACGTGTCAGTGGGCGGATTTTGAAAATTTTTTCACTTGTTCTGTCCCGATTTCCAAAGATTTCGTATACCGAATTTCATTGTTCTAGCTCAAAATTTAGCACCACCTCGACTTTATCGATTTTAAAGTTGCGTATGATAGCGTGTATAGAACAGAGTTATACAGAGCCATGTCGAGTCTTGCCATTCCTGCAGGAAAGGACTTAGACAAGGTGACGCATCATACGATCTCGTTAATATAGTACTTGAAAAAATGTACGAAACTCACATGTTAACACCGGAGGTTTAATCTTTTTCAAGTCTGTACAACTACTCGCATGCGCCGATGACATTGACAAAATCGGAAGAACTCAATGGCCGTTAGTAGGGCATATACGAACATTGAGATCGAATCAGAAAAGATGAGTTTAGTGGTAAATGAAAGCAAGACGAAATATATGCTGTCCACAAAAAAGGACACTCTAAATCGGCGTATTGGACAGAATGCCACAATAGACAGATATAATTTTAAGGTAGTAAAGGACTTTGTAATCTCTATGGTGAGCAGTGCGAATGACACCAGTGGGGATATCAAACGGTGTTTATATGAACTAAGAAGGCAATTGAGTAATAAAGCCCTATCTTGAACTACTAAGATAACTCTTTATAAGACACTAATCATCCCAGTGGCATAGACTTTGTCAAAATCGGATGAGGATGTCTTTGGTTATTTTGAGAGAAAAGTTCTTCGAATGATTTCTGGTCCCGTCTGCATAGACGGTGAGTTGCAACAAAGATATAATGGCGAACTATACGGCCTATATAAGGACATCAACTTGATCGGAAGAGTTCGCATGCAGCGACTAAGATGGCTGGGTCATGTAGAGCGGATGGAACTCAACGGATGAACGGCTAGGTAGAGGACGACCTCGCGGTAGGTGGCGCAAACAAGTGGTGGGGGACCTCAACCAACTAGGCGTGTGCAACTGGAGGGACATGGTACGTAATCGGGTTGGCTGCAAAGGTTTGTTGGTTGTGGCCCAGATCCACCCCGGACTGTAGGTATGTAGCTTCCCGCGTTCTAATTGAAATTGTAAACAATGTAAATAATTCTAGCATAACACAAACAAAAAAATATGGAACTGATTCTTCTTCAACTCTAAATGCTGCCTCTGTAATCAATTATAAATAGTTTCACATTTCGAAATTCTGCGTTGACACTTATCCAGAAGATTTAATTAATAACAATTCCCTAAAACTTAACATTCCTTTAAATTAAATAAAACGCTACAAACTTATTAAACGAGATGTTAATCAATCTAATCTTAAGTTTGTCAATTTCAAAGAAAGCGTACTAACTAATAAACTAAAAACTGCAATGGATCCTGCACTGTGGCGAAATTATGAAATTCGTCTCTCAGTGAAAAAAACCATATGAAAATGCTACAATCCGTCTGGAGCGGATCTTGTTATGCTCTCTCTTTTTTCTATACAAATGTATACAGCTAATTTTACCACCAAATTTACCACCTAATATATAGTACTATCTTGAAATAATTTTTGGTTTTTAATTTCTTATAAAATTACTCCAAAATTGGGCGTGGCAGTGGGCGGAATTTGAAATTTTTTCAACATACATATGTATATTAAATTTTGTTCCTAAGAAGTGATTTTATTCTAACCGCAGAAAAACAGTTTTTTAATAAAAACGCTCCTAAAAAGTAGGCGTGGCCGTATACAATGTATGGGCAATTTGTAGAGTAAGTGAATACGTATATAATTGCACTCATAAGTTTTGTCAAGTTTTATGTAAAATTATTGAAAAAAGTGAATTATTTGAAAAGTGGGCGGAATTTAAAAATGTCTACACTTGTTCCTGCACTGTGGCCTCTCTCTCTGCGAATTATGAAATTCGTCTCTCAGTGATAAAAACATATGAAAATGCTACAATCCGTCTGGAGCGGATCGTGTTATATCCTTTTTCCATACAAATGTATACAGCTCCTTTTACCACCAATACACTCCATTTCATAACTATATCACCATACCTGTTTTTGCATTTCTTTAAGATTAAAATGATTTTTTTTTTGTAAATAACGGTTATAACCTGAAAGGGTAACAGAAATGCAAACAATTTTATGAAAATTAGAAAATTTCCATCATCATTTCTAAAAGAAAAGACAAAAAACAGTTTTTTTCATTTTTCATAACTATATCACCATTTCGGTTTTAATTGGATAAAATTTTGTTAGACCTAAAAAACATATAATTTTTGAATGATTAGTAATTATTGGGACCTCCTTTGTTTTCCACTTAAGTCAAAATTCAATTTGGCATATTATCAACTAAGTTTCTTTAACACATCCTGAGGGATTGTGGCCCAAGAAGCATTTATGGCGTATTTTAAGTCAGCCACGCTACTAAACTGTCCGTTTTTTGGCGAAAAATTTTCGCGTCAGTAAGCCTTACAGATTATCTATCGGTTTTTGATCTGGGGAGCAAGCAAGCCATTGAAAAACATTGATTTTATGCTGATTGAACCACGATTTGGTTGCTCTGCTGGAGTAAATCCTGCTGAAAAACCAACTCCGTGTTTTGATTATCTATTTCCACGTTTCCGACTTCATGGAAATCGGCAAAAATTATTCCAATTCTGAAAAAAAGGCATCATCTCACTCTATGGCTGAGTACAGACCAGTTGCTATCCTTCCCTATTTCTCAAAAGTGCTGGAGAAACTTATTCATAATCAGATATTAGTTTATGTCCAACGGAATAAGATTCTCTGTGCTAATCAATCGGGATTCAGAAAAAGCACAGTTGTACAACTGCTCTACTCAATGTCACTGATGACTTGCGGATAGCTTTAGACGAGAACCAAATAACATTTCTAACACTACTAGATTTTTCTAAGGCCTTTGATACAGTCAATCACATCATTTTAATAAATAAACTTAAATTGCTATATGGTTTCTCCGAGTCGTCTGCAAAATTTATTCTCTCTTACCTCAAGGGAAGAAAGCAAGCGGTCCTTTACAAAAATGTTTTTTCGGATTTCATTGATATATCTGCTGGAGTACCACAAGGTTCAGTTATATGTAACTGAATTTATTTGAAATAGTAAAACTAGTTTGAATCAATTTTTGTTTTTCAACAGCATATCTTAAGTTTTATAAAGTTTGTATTGTTTTCACTACTATTATTAAATTAAATTAAATAAAATAAAATAAATTGGATTGAATTATCTAAATTATATTAAATTTAATTAAATTAAACTAAATTAAAGAATTCTTCATTCTACTTCTCCGAATTGCATCTTCATTTATAACTTAAAGATTATATTAGTCTAATGTAAATGATGTTGTTACTTATTAATAAATATGAAATATATGAAATATGAACCCTTTCAGGTGATAACCGTTATTTACAAAAAAAATTATTTCAATCTTAAAGAAATGCAAAAACAAAAACGGACATGGCTCAATCGACTCGGCTACTGATGCTGATCATATATATATATACGAGTACTTTATGTGGTCTATCTTCAATATTTCTCTATGTTACAAACTATGTGTTAAACTTCATATACCCTTATGATAGGGTATAAACATATGAAAATGCTACAATCCGCCTGGAGCGGATCGTGTTATACCCTATCCTTTTTCCATACAAATGTATATATGTAGCTCCTTTTTCCACCAATATATTGTACTTTCTTGAAATAATTTTTTGTTTTTAATTTCTTATAAAATTGTTCCAAAACTTGAATATTCTCCAACAGTGGGCATGGTAGTGGGCGAAGTTTAAAATTTTTTCAACATATATTAAATTTTGTTCTTAAGAAGTGATATTATTCTAATTAAACCACAGAAAAACAGGTTTTTTAAGCAAAACGCCCATAAAAGTAGGCGTGGCCATATACAATGTAGAGGCAATTTGTAGAGTAAGTGAATAACTGTATAATTGCCCTATAAGTTTTGTTAAGTTTTATGTAAATTTACTGAAAAAAGTAAATTTTTAGAAAAGTGGGCGGATTTTGAAAATTTTTACACTCGTTATGTCCCGATGTTCAAAGACCTCGCATACAAAGTTTCATTGAACTAGCTCAAAATTTAAGGCCCAAAAACTGGTGACAGACAGACGGACAGACGGACTATTAAGTTTGATACATAGTTTGTAACATAGAGAAATATTGCAGACAGACCCAATAAAGTATATATATAAATGATCAGTATCAATAGCCAATTCGATTGAGCTATGTCCGTCTGTCCGTCCGTCTGTCCGTCCGTCCGTCCGTCCGTCTGTCCGTCTGTCTGTCACCAGTTTTTGGGCCTTAAATTTTGAGCTAGTTCAATGAAAGTATGCGAGGTCTTTGGACATCGGGACAGAGCAAGTGTAATTTTTCTTAAAATCCGTCCACTGACACGCCCACTTTTCGAAAAATTAATTTTCTTCAGAATTTTTGTATGAAACTCGGAAAAACTTACTTAGGCAAATATGTAGAAATTTCCTTACTCTACAAATCTTCCATACATTGTATATGACCACGCCTACTTTTTAGGGGCGGTTTTCTTAAAAAACAGTTTTTTGGCGTTTTCGTTGGAAAAATATCACGTCGTAGGAACAATATTTAATATATGTTGAAAAAATGTCATAATCCGCCCACTACCGTGCCCAGTTCTTGAGAAAACTCATGTTTTGGAATAATTTGAAAAAGGAAAACACTTAGAAAAAGGATAGGGTATCACACGATTCGCGCCAGACAGATTGTAGCCTTTTCATATGTTTTTATAAGGAGTCCATATGGCAAGTGAATCGGTACCAAAAGCTAAAGCTGGATTCAGAAAGGCATTTATCCTAAATATTACAAAACGAGAGGTCGGTCAGCTGGAAGTGGCAGCAAAAATTTGGGTAACACTGACCGCACGACCTAAGCTATGACTCCAATAACATCTCAACCCAATGTTGTAAGAACTCCACAGCAAACAGCGCAAGGAGTCGGCTCTAGATCACCATCAGAAAGCCAAAATAGTCCAAACCAACCTCAACTTTTGCAGTTATCAAATTCTGGAAATTTAGAAAATGACAATCCTAGTACTAGTCAAAGTAGCCGGAGGCTGGATGAGGCTTCTGCTCAAATACCATGCAATAACGATAACACCGGCTTAGAGTCTATTGTTTCTGCTTTTTAAACAATTCTTGAAGCGAATCAGTAGGTTTACATTAACGAACTTAAATCCATAAAAGATACTTTAGTTCAAAAGTTTGAAAACATACAGATAAACAGACAATCATTCAATCATTCCTTAATGCTTCGGTTTCTACAGGTCATAAGAAATGAGTAAATGATTTCCTCTTTAAGGTGGAAACGCTAAAAGAGAAGTCCATGTGCACTTGGAGTAGTGTATTAGCCAATTTTCATGTACTTTTAAAAGGTTAAGCGGAAACCTGGTTTTGGTTCTTCCTCAAGAAGAATCCTAATGCATCGTATGAGTCTTTAAAAAGTGCAACTATTGAAGATATGATCATTAAAATGTTAGGCAGGCGTCTACAAAGAAAGTTTTTTGTAAAAAAAATAAGTCCTACTTGACCACAGCGGATAGAGCGAAACAAGACATTCTTTTATACTGTAACATCCCTGTTTCATTTAACAATCTTACGAAAACCATAACGTTTTACCTTGTCCCAACTCTTCAACAGAAAGTATATCTAAGTATAAACTTTTGGAAAGAGTTCAATGTTGCACCCCAAATAGTTTCTGAACTGAGTGTAAAGGAAAATATATTAACCTCAGATGGAAATAAGTTTCATAATTTTCTCTCTTCCTATCATTTGCAAAAATTGGACTCGGACTAACCAGTTTAGAAAAACATTTCGTTGACACTGGCGATGCCTATACCTATAAAAGCTAAGCATTTTCCACTTTCACCACCACGGCAGCAAGAAGCGTATAGGCGTAATAGAAGAAAGCAAGTAATTAAGTTCGAAGACCAAATGAACTTCAACAACAAAAATGCCTGCTCTCAGGCTAGGCGCGCACATGCGATTTTCTGCCGCAGTGATTAAAAAATCGTAGTCGCTGTAGGAAATGGCAGTCCGCGCACCAGCGACAGAAAGCGCTACGATTGTTTAATCGCAAAATATAGGTCAAATAGTTTATAATACGAGTGCGCGCACTTGCGATTAAAGAGTCGCCGCGACTGTAAATCGCCAAAAAATATGTGGCATGCTGCATTTTTCTAGATCCTGCGATTATTTAGTCGCAAGTGCGCGCGTTTGTATTAGACACCATGTGTTCCATTTTGCGCGAACAGTAGAGAGATAGAAAATCGCCAGTGCGCGCACTGTTTTATATAATTGCGACTACTATTTTTTGATCGCGGCGACTAAAATCGCCAGTGCGTGCTAACTCCTTTAAATTCATATGATTCGTTTATTTTGGCGACTATCGCGTCGCTGAAAAAATATGACAAATCGCGGCATAATAACCGCTGCAATAATTATGAGCTCTGTGCGCGCATTTATATTGCAAAGAGTGTGTTTCATTTTGCGCGACTAAGAAGTATCGCGATGAAATCGCATGTGCGCGCCTAGCCTTAGTGTTTACAAGGAATGGGAGAGTTTTCGTCAAGGAGAAACCTGGCATGAAACCTACATGTGTTGTGAGCAAGCTCTCATTGGATTCTCTGTGTTCTGGTGTTCTGGTTAATCCCCCTGATGTTCATCATTCAACACTTGAAGAAGCTGTCGTCGCTGATGCTTAGTTTATTGTTTACCTATATAATAACCGTAGTAGTATTTATGTTTTAAATTAAGCTTCTATTTTGTCTCTTGTCAATTAAGCTTTTCTATATTATTATTGATGTAAGCTTTTTGAAATCTTTAGTGTTGCCACTTTGTATTTTGTATTTAAGCTCTTATTTCTGTTTTGTGCTGATTAATTCGTATTCTATATTTATTATTTTCTAGTTTAATTTCGTGAAACTTCAAATCAAACATTGTGAAACTACAAAAACAGATCAAATTAATGATTTTTACATGGCCTAGATTTCGTCTAAAAGGATTTTAACTATGATCTTCTATATATATAATTCCTTCGGGGTGAAGCTCGATGAGGTTATTTCGTTTTTTCGTATTGCTGTAGTTTAGGTTTATAGAGAAAGAAAATTTAGGAAATTCGCATTTTTCGCATTTTTTGCATTTTTCGCATTTTCCAAAACATATTTGGCTTTGAGGGTGTCCATATATGACATATATAAATTCGTTTCGATTAACAATTAGGTATTAAATTTCAAAGTTTTAATGTTCAGTCAAGCCTGCGTTATGTACATACAATTAAAATCAACGACATCAAAGCGAACGACATACAATTTACAGTCTGGTGGTAAACGGTTACGGGCAAAACGGAGTTATGCCGGGTCCAGCTAGTTATTTATAAAAATTTTATATTTAATGAATGCTCTTTATATCTAGCTATTTTAATAACTTATATTTGTAATGTTTTAAAAAAAATCTATTTTTTTTTCTGTTCTATATTTTGCTTTTAATTATCATTATATTATTTCAAGTATACAATATTGTACCAAGCTTTTAGCACATCAAAACTGGATGTCTTAAAGGTTTCAGAAACTTGGCTGAAATCTAGTAAGTCGTCGCAAAGAGTTCACTTACACGGTTTCAATCTTTTTAGAAATGATCGGGAAGATAGAATTGGTGGTGGTATATGCATGTACATATATTAAAAATAATATGAAAGCTAAATGTATTTATGTATCTAGTATATCTGTAATACTATCTTGTAATACAATTTCTTTGCGTTGAAGTGATTTCTGATTTTGACAAATTTCTATTAGTTGTTGTTTATTCTCCTCCTTACAGCCTTAAAGTTCAAAACCTATTAGAATTAGAGGAAAAATTATTGAAAAATACAATAATATCGTGATCGGGGTGATTTCGATGTAAATAATCTTAAGTGCAATAATACAACTAGTGTTTTCCAATACTTCTGCTATAAGACTGGCCTGACTCTCGTAAATACTCGCTATTTTACCTGTTTTCAGTCCCCTACTACCACTTCTCTAATTGATGTATTTTTAACTAATTCTATTACTAATATTTTGTGTTTTGTTCAAGTAAGACCAAAGAGTGAATTTATTCATGATTTTTTATTTTGTTCCGTAAACTTTAATGTTAATCGTTGTATGTCTGATAAAACTATCAGTATAAGATCTGATATTCATTGATTCAACTTATCTGATACCCTCCAAACTTTTCAAAATCTAGATTGGTGTTATAAATATCTTGTACCTGATGGCAACAGGAAAGTTCAAATATGTAATAATCTTTTAACTACACTCTTTGATAATTTTGTCCCCCTTGTAGTTAATCGTATTAAACCTAGATTTTGTCCATGGTATAAGAACCAAATCAAAACTTAAATTAACGACAGGGAACGTTTCTTTAAGAAATACAAAAAGAATTCATCTGTCTGTCCCGAAATAAGGTTTAACACAAAACTCAAAAAAATCATATTTCCAAACTAAGCTCGATCCTAAACTAAACTGTAGCTATGGAAAAATTTAAAAGCACTTGGAGTTGTACATACCAAAGATGTACCTAAATGTTCATTGAGTCCAAACGTTATGAGTTCCTTTTTTAGTCCAAACTCCTCCAACGAAATAGTAGAAGTTTCCGATTTAGACGTATCTATCCACTTTGGATATCCTTTTCTTTTAAATGTGTTGATGGCGTTGATTCCGTAATTCCTTCAATTCTTTCGGTAAAATCAAATGCTACAGGCCCTATGGCCCAAATTTCTGAAAATACTTCTTCCTCACCTACTTCCCTACATACGACATATTTTTAATTATTGCCTATACAGTTGTCAATTCCCTCTGCAATAAAAGTATGCAAATATAATCCCTGTCCAGAAAAAAACAAACCCTTAGGATTTCAGACCTATTAGTATTTTTTGTTTTCTGTCCAAAGTCTTTGAGAAAATACTTGCATATCTAATTCAACATTATCTTAGTGTTAACAATCTACTGTCGAAGTGGCAGTCTGGTTTCCGTAGTATGTATAGCTGTGATTTAGTTGTTCTCAAGGTTACCACTCAATTAAAAATAAATACAGTTTTTCACCATCTTCTGTAAAGCTACTTCAGGCATATCTCACTAATTGCACTCAACTTGTCGTAACGGAAATGGGAGTTTCTGATCCATATTTTACTAATGTAGGTGTCCTACAGGGTTCTGTAATGGGACCACTGCTATTCTCCCTATTTAATAATGACCTCCCTGACGTAGTTGAATATTGCAAGATCCACATGTACATATGCTGATGACGTCTTAGTGTTCTTTTCCCGTCTAGTTTGCTTAAGTGGAGATTGTGTTAAAAGGTTAAATGAAGACATTGAAAATATTGCAAAATGGTCTAACAGAAATAAACTTAAACTTAATCCAGCCACAACTATTAGCATGATATGTACCAGAAGAAATATCAACCCTACTAACTTGTCCCTCATCATGCTTAATGGGGATGTAATCCCTGTCGTCAATTTTGTGAAATATCTTGGATATTATATAAACTCTACGATCTCCTCTTGTGATGCAACTACGCATATAATTAGGAATATCTACGCCGGATTACGACGCCTAAGAAACTCTGCCAGTTTATTGCAGCCAAATCTCAAGATACGTTTAGTTAAGACATTGTTAGTGCCGTTCCTCATGTTCAACTATTCTGTGTATCCTTTAATAACTCTATCCGTTTTATTTATAACATCCCTAGATATTGTAGTGTTTCTCATATAATGTCTTGTGTTTTTGGTTTGAGTTTGGACGTGTATATAAATTACCGTAATATTCTAAAATTATTCAAAATCATTCACTTAAAGAGCCCTGCCTATTTGTATGAAATGCTTACTTTTGCCCTTTCAACCAGGGGTTTAAAATCAATACACGATTTACGCATTGCATTGGAGAACACTTCTTCTTTATTTATGCAATTCGTTTGTGGAATCGGCTTCCATAAGAATTGCAGATAATGAACTCCATTGCTTATTCCTGAAGCTTTTTATCTATCTATCCAACAGCAATCTCTTATGCCCGGTTTCACAGTGCGAGCTTAAGCCTCAGCTGGAGCTTAAGCTACGGTTTAGCTCATCTTGGCGTTTCACAGAGTCGGGTTAAGAGGTAAACCCTGCTCAAGTATTGATAAAACTTAAGCTGCCGATTTTGGTGGCTTAACTACGTATTTATATAGACACGTAAAAATGTTCTCTGACAATACCTAATGCTTGACAGCAGCTAAATGTTTTTTTTTATTTATTCATAATTCTATTTCATTATGGAAATACATTCAGACCAAGAAGATAGTAGTGATTCTGAATATGGTAATTTTGTGGTTCACGTGACAAGGGAAAAAAATATTCAACATCGAGTTAACCACTTTCATAGGTGGGATAAAGTTGATTTCTTCACAAGATTTCGGATATCGAAGCATTCCGCGTATTGTGTCTTGGAGCAAATAGTCTCTAACACGCTCGCATTTCCCCCGCATACTTTTTTTGACGTCTTTTTTATATTATCGTATTTTTTTTTTAAACACCTGAACTTCGAAATATATCTCCGCAGCCGGCATTGAATTCGATTTCATTTTTTTTAAATTTTTCCACGCCATTTTTCTTTTTGACATCTCCGATCAATTCACAGTAGTTAATTACCCACAAACTATTCACAATCACTTCTCATATTTGACTTAGCTAAGCCACAATTTTTAAATGACTGTGAAACCCGAACAACTTAAACCCTGCGTTTTACTTAAGTAAGCTGCGACTTAAGCTTCCACTGTGAAACCGGGCATAAGTATTTTAAGTTCAAAGAAAGTTAATCCGTATGACCCGTTATTTACCAAAACCATTGACGAAGTCGATATCGTTGAATGATGGTTATCGTTAACTTCAAAAAATTAACTTTGTTTGTAATACTTCTAAACAGGCTCAGTCGATTCGTTGGTGGCCTGGCCGGATTTACTGGCGCGATGCTTAGCCAAATTCGTTTTAAAGGAGACCAACAGATTCGTCCACTTTGCCTTACAATAAAAAATTTGATATACCGCATGATGGAATGCAAAATATTTTTTTATCCTTCATACAAGGTGCCCAAAAAAGTTCTCCCGAAATGAAATTCAATGCCACCATCTTATGCGGTCTCCAACATATGTCTATGTCTAACGGTTCTAAAGTTACAGGGCTGTGACAGACGGATAAACAGAAGGACAGACAGACACCGTATCAAACCCAAATAGTGTTCCGTCTTTCCTTTTAAAGTCCGGAACACTAAAAAATAAAATTTTTGACTAAAATCAAATTTAAAATATATTCAAACCTCAAAAATATCAAAGCCGTATGCTGAAAAATGTCTTGTTTGCTGATGAGTCTACTTTAGCTCGTTAGCATACCACATACGAGTGAGCATACGCCGAAAATTTGTGTGAATATTTGCATACAGTCCCAAAAGGGGTATTACACGATATGTTCAGGTCGCCAACATACATATGCTGAATAGCGAACATATTTATCAACAAACACATTTTAGCATACCTACATACGTATGATAACAGAAATTTCACTATTAAATGATTTGTTGTGTTTGGGACACATTTTTCAGCATACGTATGCTCATTCAACATATTGTCTAATACTAGCTTTAGTCTTAATCGAATATGAAATTTAGTCAAAATCGTAAGAGCCGGTTTTGCAAAATTGGTCATAATTACAGTGCCGTTAATAATAGGGCTAAAACAAAATTTGTTTGTGGTGGTGGATGGATTTTGAAAATTTGTTAACATTACATTAAATTTCGTTCCGAAGAAGTGATATTATTCCAATGAAAACACCGAAAATCAGTTTTGTAGGAAACCACCCCTAAAATGTGGCCGTGGCCATATACAATGTATGGAAATTTGTAGAGTAAAAAAATGTCTACATATTTATTGAAGTAAGTTTTTTGAGTTTCATATAAAAATACTGAAGAAAGTGAATTTTTCGAAAAATGACGGATTCTAAAATTTTTGACACTTGTTCTGTCCCGATATCCAAGGACTTCGTATACCAAATTTCATTGTCCTAACTAAAATTTTTATTTTTATGAGGGTTCGCTGGAAGGGAAAATCATCGAAGAACATTGCAGAGCTAGAACGCGAGGGATGCTTCTGCAATAGTGATGGACTTTAACCCATCTAAAAAACCTCCCTGGGATGTGATTGCACCTAGTTGTTCAAATAATCAGCAATTTATTTTTGAATTGTTTGAGAATTTAAAAGAGAAATCCGCCGGTTGTCGGATTTCTGAACTTTTTTGGTAGAAAATATGACCTAATTTCTATTCTTAGCTAATTTTTATAGATCAAGCGGTTTTATCCGCCTTAATCTCCTGTTTACATGGTCTGTATTTAATAATTCGGTTATTTCTAAGCTAACGTGGTTAAGAAGCCTACGTCTGTACATTTGAGCAACTTTTTTAATTTCCGTCTTCACCATTTTTATATTTAGATCTCTATGACTATGTTCCTTAGTACTTTATTTTGGAAGACCTGAATTTTTTGTAAATATGTTTGGCATGTGCATGCCCACAAATGGAAACCATAGGTCCATACCAGTTTGAAAATTTGCTTGTATAGCAATAACTTATTGTAGTTGGACAGGGAAGAATATCTCCCAATAAGCCAATACATTTTACTGTACCGCATGTTCAACTCATCTTTTTTTTTCTTTACATGCGCTTTCCAACGCAGCTTAGCGTGTAGAGTCATGCCTAGATGTTTGGCTGTGTTTGAATATTCCACTACATTGTTGTTAATGTAGACTGGAATATGTGGTACGTTTTTATACTTAAAATTAATATGGACTGACTTAAGGTCACTTAATCTATTCTGCCACTGCAAGTACAGCAGTGTCATCTGCAAAAGTTGCTATAGTGGTTTCTCCGCTTTCAGGCAGATCGCTAGTGAATAAAAGGTATAGCACTGGCCCTAAAACACTGCCTTGCGGTACACCAGCTTTTATCTCTCTTAATGTTGAGTATTCTGTATCTTGTTTAATTCTGAAGAATCGATCTGATATATAAGACTGCAGAATTGTCGAGAACTGCCGATGCAGAAGTTTTTTTTAATTTGTGTATCAGTCCTTTGTGCCAGACTTCATCGAAAGCTTGTGCTATATCAAGAAATATTGTAGAGCACACATTTTTGTCTTCAAATGCTTTTTCGATCTTATCTGTGATTCTATGCACTTGATCAATTGTAGAGTGCTTATTTCTAAATCCAAATTGGTGATTTGGGACTAGCTATTTTTCATCGATTATTTTTTGCAGGCGTTTTACCAGATTTTTTTCAAATAACCTTTACAATATTGGTAGTATAGATATTGGTCGATATGAGGTTACTTCGCTTGGTGGTTTGCATAGTCTTGGGATCATTATTACCTCCGCGACCTATTTATATTTTCTTGTATATTAAGTTTGATACGTAGTTTATTTGAAGCTTAGTACAAGCCATAACATAACTTAACCTATTACTTAACTTAATTAGCTTGAACTAAAACTTAACACTAGAACTTAAAACTATCTAAAAAGGAGAGATTTTCGGAGGAAGGATATGGTGGAATGGAAGTAAAGGGTGTTCTGTGCATTATTGGCCAGACGCAACATTCTCGAGATTGGTTCGAAGTGACCGTAGTTGGTACGGTGGTGAGGGAGACGAAAAAGCGGTACGGATCTAAGTTTACGTGGGTTTGTGTAAAGAGAAATCATATCAAGAAGTGTCAGTCAATAATTGCTGCAGGAAGAGAATGTCGGCCACTTCGCCACGTTTTACAAGGGTTTGCAAATTAATCAACTTTAACCAATCTTCATAGGGGAAGACCGCTTAGGGCAAAACGGATAAACCTGCGCTGCACAGTCTCGATTCTTAGGGAGTGGATGTCATAAAATGGGAACCAAACTTGGCTGGCTGTATTCGAGGACGGGTCTAACGAAGGTATGTGGAGGGCTTTTGTAACATAAGGGTTCGAGAATTCTTTGGACCATCGTTTTATGAAGCCAAGAGAAGAATTGGCTTTGAGTATAATTTGATCAATGTGGGAACGAAAGTTTATTTCCCTGTCACAAACGATACCTAGATCGCATATCCACTATATGCAAAGGAACAGGCTCTTTACGAAAGTAGTATGTTCTGAGGGGAGGGGGGAGGCGTTTGCGGGAGAAGGTAATCGATTGACATTTACCGACGTTAAGTTCTAAGAGGTTTTTATTGCACCAGCTGTAGATAGAATTGAGGTCGTTTTGAAGTAAGAGAGAATCAGTGGGAGTGGATATCGACTTAAAGATTTTCATGTCATCCGCGTAAATAGACAGATCAGAGTCTTTTATGATGCGGTCAACATCGTTTATTGTTAAGACAAAGATCAGTGGACCGAGGTGACTGCCTTGAGGAACGCCTGAGGTGGCGTTAATTGGGTCGGAGATTGAAAATCTAAAGAGAACCCTGTACTAGCGCTCCTCTAGGTAAGATCTCAGCCAAGAAATGAAAGAGGGTGGAAAACCAAGTGCTTTTAGTTTAAGGTACGAATGCCATGCTGAAGTCAGTGGTAATGACATCAACTTCATTCCCATTCTCCAATGCTAGCAGTGTCTTAGAAACAAATTCGGTTAAGTTAGTCGTTGTGGACCTACGCTTTAAGAAACCGTGTTGTTATGGGGAAAATATGGACTTGCAGTGAAAATACACTGAATCATAGACAATGCTTTCGAAGAGTTTGGGGATAGAAGACAGTTTGGCTATGGGTCGGTAGTTTTATATGTCATTTTTACTGCCTTTTTTATGAATTGGGAAAATAAAGGAGTCCTTCCATAATTTGGGGAAAACGGATTGAGCGAGAGAGAGTCGAAAAAGTGTTGTAAGGGGCTAACATAGATTATTAATGCATTTTTTTTAGAAATATGGCGGGCAGACCATCGGGACCGCGGGAAAAGTCATCCTTGAGCCCATTGATCTTTTCGCGTACCATATCGGTTCTTATGTCGACTGACACTAAGGAGGATTGTGTGCAATTATTTAGGTAGCTGAAGTAATCAAGGTCTAGGTGGGGAGCAATAATATAATATAAAAATAATAATTTGGTCATAATAAGATTGGCTGAAGAAAGTCGCAAAGAGGTTGGTTGGAGGGATTCGCAGAGGATGGAGAAGCGAGAGTAAGCTTGCTGGTAGTGTGTAAAATCTGACGCTGATCTGGATCTCAGGAAACTTTTCCATAATTTGTTTCTGACATTGCGAAGAGAACGCAGTTCATTATTATACCAGGGAGCGGAAGACGAACAATTTTTTCACGGCGCATATGGGACCGATTGGAGAAGACAGTCAAAGATTGTTGTGTAGAAAAATTAGGGTTATGCTTTCATTATCATACGGGAAGGTAAGACCGAGGGGAGGGTGATAGTTGTCAAGGGTGGAGAGAAGATGGCTACTCGACGTAACCAGTGAATTAAGGGCGACGGAAGAGAAAATGGGATCTAACTGCCTCCCGATGTTGTTGGTGATACCACTAATTTGAAAAAGACCGGAATCAAAGAGGCGATCAGTCAGGAGGGTTTCCTTTTCTGAGGTGGAATTAATTGGAACAAAAGATGATTGGTCCTCCGAAGGAGACCATTGCAAAAATGGGAGGTTGAAATCACAAACGATTATAAAATCATCAGCTGGATCTGCGACGTCAAACAGAGAGTCGACTGTATCAACAACAAGCTGGTAAGCTTTGGCGGGTTGAGAAGGGCGAATATAACAGCAGAAAGTGTATATGCTTCGTTTGGGGACAGATATTTTGACACATACGAACTCAAATAAGGTACCATTGGAAGTTGTAACGAGGGTTGCGTCAAGACGATAATGTATGGCTAAGAGAACACCGCGGCCGAAAGAGGGGTCAACATTGTCCTGACCGTCAGCGCGAAAAACTTCAAAATCAGAAGAGAATAATTCGCAATTGAGAAAATTGGGACAGAGGTTGGTTTCGGTAAGGGCAAAAATGTCGTACGGAAGGTTTTGTGAGTTAAGGTGAACCATCGAGGTTTTGGTGCGAAGTCCTCTGACATTCTGATAGTAAAGGGATAGGAGCAGTGGGGCGAGACTGACAGACTGAGCAGAGGAGTTAGGGACAAAAATATTTATTAAAGTCGCCGCGAGTTCTTTGGAGATACGAGAGACGTTTGCAGCCGATATGAGAAGCGAATGTTGAAAGGTTTTTGGCCACCGTGGAAGAGGAATTATTGAAACTCTCATAAAAACGGGTGTAGAGATTCCTCAGGACTGAAGGGTCGGTAGGGAGTCCCTCCTTTTGAATCAAGACCATGACGTTTGTCTTTGTCTTACCGTCTATGCATACCGAGTCAGGTTTCTCATGTAAATAAGCTAAGTAAAGACGAACATTTTCGAAAAGTTGTGATCACGCAGTCTTGACATCATCTTGACAATGTAAGGTCCCTCTACAAACCGCGTGAAACCGAACCCTGAGTGACTATCCGCCAACATTAACCTAATATGCGCTCACGCCATGACTCTCATCATCATCCACATGCATTACACCCACACCGCTGGCAGTCATGCATCCCTAAATTATAATACTGCCTTCATCGTGGTTAAGAGTCGGTACCACGCATTTTGGGTTGTACTTTTTTGTCTCACAAAAATCACACCAGGGTTGCCAAATATCTGAAATTTTCTTTCTTTCTTAAAAAATTGATATTAAAAAAATGTAAATTCAACAAAATTAGTTAAAATTTCTGATGCTTAAATTAAAAGGGATACATAAATGATACGCACCTCAAAGTAAGATTCATCTGACCACACAGTACACATTCTACAGTGAAAGTTACATGTTTTTCCACCCGCTCTAAGCGTGGGTTTTTGTACTGAAAAACGCTAACAATCCACTTCTTTTGTTATTTTAGTTTGTTATCCGTCTTCTTCAAATAAAAGCTGTATTTTAACACGTTTCGCCGGAGTAAGTTCACTTGTTTTTGGTATTTCAAAGAAAAATTAACTAATTTCACTCAAATACACAATAGTCACGCGTCTTTTGATTTCGAGCAATGATCGCACTCTAATCATGTACCGGAAAAAATGCATAATCTCGTTATTGCACCATAACGGTGCATTGGTGATCTTTCTTAAAAAATACAAGTTGTCCACAACCTCTTATAACGATCCCATTAATCCTAAAATTCAAACTTTTTACTTTTGACAAAGGATTTAACAGCAAAGCGAAAAAGAAAGGGATGCCTCATACTTTTCGCCAAGGCAAGTAGTAGTAGTACTTGAAAGAGTTGTACGAAATTCACATGTCAACACCGGAGGTAAAATCCTTTTCAAGTTTGTGCAACTTCTCACTTACGCCGATGACATTGACATAATTGAAAGAACTCAGCGGGCCGTTAGTGGGGCATATGCGAACATTGAGATCGAACCATCAAGGATGAGTTTAGCGGTAAATGAAAGCAAGACAAAATATATGCTGTCTACAAAAAAGGGCACTTAATTCCAAACAGACAAGCAGACCAGTGGGGATATCAAACGAAGAATCACTCTTGCCAATCGGTGTTTCTATGAACTACGAAGGCAATTGAGTAACAAAGCCCTATCTCGAACTAAAGGGCCCGCCATCTAACGTTTTTTTTTCAACTAGTGCTTATTTCGTGAATGGTAACACTTAGCTCATGTCTGATTTGTTTTATCCTTTCGCTGAACGAATATGGTTGTGTATACGCTTGAACAACGCTGGGAAATATTGCGACATTACTTTGAAAATCATGGTAATGTTGCAGAATGTGTGCGAAAATTGCGTACGGATTTTGGAAGAAGAGAAGCACCGTCAACTCCGTATGTTCGTTATCTTGTAAAAAAAGCGAAAGAAACTGGCATCCTCATCGATAAACCAAAGCGTGAAAAGCCAAAAACAGTGCGTACACCCGAGAAAATTGCTGCTGTGGCAGAAAGTGTGCGTGAAGCGAAATCAACATCAATTCACCGTCGTTCTCAACAATTGAACATTTCGGAGACATCATTGAGACGAATTTTGCATAAAGACCTTGGTATGACGCCATACAAAGTCCAATTGGTTCAGGAGTTGAAGCCAACTGACCATCCAATGCGTTTTCGCATCGCTAAGTGGGCCTGCGATCGACTTAGAGAAGATGCCGATTTTCCCAAAAAAATCATCTTTTCAGATGAAGCTCATTTTGATCTTGGCGGGTATGTAAACAAGCAAAATTGTCGCATTTGGGGCACAGAAAACCCGCACGCATACATTGAAAAGCCGATACACCCAAAACGAGTCACTGTTTGGTGCGGATTTTGGTCCAGAGGCATAATTGGGCCATTTTTCTTCGAAAATGAGCAAGGAGTGACCGTTGCAGTCAATGGCGATCGTTATCGCGCCATGTTGAACGAATTTTTGTTCACAAAAATTAATGAGGAGGATATTGGCAACATTTGGTTTCAACAGGGCGGCGCTACGTGCCACACAGCCGAAGCTACACTTGATGTTTTGCGCCCTGTTTCTGAAGATCGCATTATCAGCCGCAGAGCTGATGTCGTTTGGCCACCTCGGAGCTGCAATTTGACACCGTTGGACTATTATTTGTGGGGTGCCGTAAAAGATAAGTGTTACGCTGACAAGCCAGAGACAATTGACGCAATATTCGTGAAGCCATTGGTGAAATACAGCTGCACACAATCGATAATGTGCTTAAAAATTGGACCGATCGTGTAGGCTACTGCATGGCCAGCCGAGGCAGCCATTTGAATGAAATTATTTTCCATTATTAACCGGAAGGATTGTACTTTCAAATAAAAAAAGAAATTTGAGAAAATATTCAGTAGTTTTTTTTATAGCATTTTCAAAAAAAAAAGTTATTTGGCGGATCCTTTACTAAGGTAAGTCTTTATAAGACACTAATCATCACAGTCCTGCTGTATGGCGCAGAGGATGCCTTTGGTTATTTTGAGAGAAAAGTTCTTCGAATGATCGTTGGTCGTTTGGGATAGACGGTGAGTGGCAAAGAAAATATAATGCCGAACTATACGGCCTATACAAGGACATCCACTTGGTCAGAAGAGTTCGCATGCAGAGATTAAGATGGCTGCGTCATGTAGAGCGGATGAAGCTCAACGTTCCAGCCAAGAATGTCTTCGAAACCATCCCGGATGGACGGCGCAGTAGAGGACGACCTCGCTCTTTGACAACTTTCCTACTAATGACTCTTTATTAATTTATAACTTTATAACAATAAAGGTTAAGTTAGTGTTATCGAACGGTACAGAAACACACATTATGTATATCTAGTTCCTTGAAGCCGAGTGCTGCAATACAAGGAAGGGCACGTGTGCAAAGAAGTAGACAAACCTAGCCGGCCTTTAATATGTACATCCAATCTCTTGCAAAAAATACATTAATTGGTCAATCGGTTGAGGAATAAATATCGCATATTCCCGCCTAACGTGGTTGGCATGTAATGGTAGCAACTATACTGGATTTTCCAGTACCATACTGGATTTTCCAGTGCCATACTGCATTTTACAGTACTATACCGGAGTTGTAGTCAAGAAATTGAATATATTTTGTGTTTTCTGAATCGTCGGCTGCAGTCGAGCGCTGGTTGGTCTTCTGATCCTGCTCTAAAGCGTCTGTTTTTTTTCCGCAAATATTCCATCCGTTTTTTTTTTTATCAAACCTATTTGATTAGTGTGCTCTTTTGAGAATATTCTCAGGACACGTGAGCTACTACGAATGTCTAAGAGTCTCTGGCAGAAGTTTTTTAATGATTCTCGCTTTGCTCTTCTTATTTCTAGGTTTTATTTGGTTAGTTTATCAGAATATGAAGACCAGTCTTAAGTACGTTTCGCCTTATTAAACAATTTCCAGGTTTTAGTTCTTAATGCGGCAAGCTTATTATTCCACCAATGGGTAAGACGATTGCCTTCATAACCCAGTTCTAGACTATCTATATCCCTAATGTTCCTATTACAGGCGGCCAAAGTATATATGAGTTCAATGCGATAGCGGACCCAATCTGTAGATCTAAGCTGTCTGTAGGTTAGAGTTTTTTTGATAACTAAGTTTATTTCAAACAGGATCTGACGATGATCCGGCATAGGTGGTTCTGTCGAGACAAGCCAGTTATTGCGAAAGTTTTTTTTATGAATGAGGTGCTAAGGGTGTTCTTAAATGTGTGTTCATTTCCAAAATTGATAATACCAATTGGTATAGTTGGCAATTCTGCCAACATCTTTAGCAGACTCAGTGTTTTTTAGGGCTGTCTCCGGTGTTGAAGATGAACCTTCTGTCGCTGTAGAAGCTTCTCCTGCTGATCTGCTGGTACCGGCAGTGCTGTCTGGCGCTTTACTTTGGCATTTTTGGAATTTGCTCCAATAGTACTCCCTGTTTAGTTTAGTTTATTTATTTCATAATAGTCTTACACTGTAAGATACAATATCTTTATTTAGTGCGAGCTTCAGTATTTATAATAGTATTAGTACATATTCATAGCGTTACTTAGTGACAAAGTTATAACTGTTTTTCTTAGAGTGAATAGACCTAAACAGAACAAAATAATTTAAGCAATGAAATCATTAACATCAAAGTTGCTCCACGTGTTGTTTCAGTCTCACCTTAAATTGGGTTGTACAGCCTATCCTTCTAACATCTCGGGGAAGAGAATTCCATAGCCGAATAGCGTTAAAGTAAAATCGCTTTTCAGAAACTAAAAACGGTTAGCGTAATGGAACTAGGTCGCAACTTTTATTGGAGGGCGGAAAACGGATTTTTTTTTGTAAAGATAGGGTGGTTGATGTGTTTGCATAACATTTTGAAGAGCATGGTTAGGGTTCCGAATGCAAAAAGGTTTTTCAGAGAGAGGCCATGTATTAATTTTGAAAAAGAAGAAATATGATCATTCCTCCGTCGTCCGTAGATGTATCGTGCGATACCATTATAAACAACATTAAGTTTTTTCAGATAGACATAATCACAGCTGGAAAATATTTCACATCCAAACAATAGGACCGGTATAAGCAAAGTTTTGGCAAGCATCATACTTTTTTTTAATGGAGTGATTCGCTGAGTAGCCCAGAGCATACTAAGGCCTCTATAGACTTTACCAACAGTCAATCTTATATGATCGTTCCACGTGAGAGACTTGTTGAGGGTTATACCAAGATACCAAGATTTCTTGCGGAATCGAAAAAGTCAATAGTTGAATTATTTAGATTTATAAATATGAATCGAGGAATTCCTGCTCTCGCTGTGATTAGTCTCTGCTGAGCGCTGAGCTTTGGACCTTAGCTTACATCATTGACTGATGATGTAGTCTTTAGACTTTTCGTCTACGGAGAAAGTGATGGTTTCACTCCCGCTCTTTTCCTTCAAGACTCTAAAGATTCGCCATCCTTCGGTGTAAACATTAGCGTTCTGCCTCGTTATCATGGATAGGAATACGTCTTTGGTCATGAGGTCTTCTTCGGGGATGAAGGTGACACATGTGAATGACTTGTGAATTTCATCACCATGATTCAATAGCAAGTTGGAATCTTCCCAGGGATTTATTTTCTTTGCCACTGACATGAGCCATTCTTTGTTCTCTGTGTCATGGCAGGTGAATGAGATCCATCCGTCTCTTGCAAAGGTAGTAACAAACTTGACTGTTGTTCCATTCATGTCTATTTCAGCTAATAGATTTTTCCTGATTAGCATTTGTTACGCTGTAAGAGTATCTTCTGGGTGCATGGAGTGCATCATTGCAACCTTACACAGGACCATAGTATCCCTGTAGGACAGTTCTGATGTGGAGAGTTGCGCCGGTGATAATCCCATTAACTGTGCCATCTTAGAAGTGCTCTTCCGGATCCCACTTGAGCTTTGATGAGCTTCTGAGTGGGATTTTGGTTTATTGGAGGGCCTAAAAAGAGGTGATTTTGGGGAATTTTGACGATATTTTGTTCACCTCCTCGTACACCAGCACATGTGTCCTTACGTGACTCTGTGTGCGGTATATGTTTTTTCACCTCGTACGAGGAAGAGTTATCCGTCGACCTGTAACGTTTACTGTTGCTGAGCTTGGCTTCTACGACATCGTTCTTTCTTTGTTCGAAGACTAAGGCGTACCGCTCTCTTTCCTGGTGCCAAGCCTCTTCAGGATTCATGGCATCCCTGATTTTGGCTACGATACGACGTTTTTGTGTCCCAGTGAAGTGTTCGTACTTCTGTTTTGGACGGCTAGGGGATGAGATGATACCTCCTGTAGTTATCCCCGTGGTTTGGGCTAATTGCACCTGAGCCTCTTTTAATGGAGATGGGAGGGGGTGTCTTCTGTCTCCATTTCGGATAACGGAAAAGGGAGTAGAGATTCCTCATCTGACTTCGTAATCGTATCGGTGTTCTTTTTTACGTTTTGTTTTTTTGTTATTGTTTTTTATACCCTATCTCAAGGGTATATTAAGTTTGATACATAGTTTGTAACATAGAGAAATATTGAAGATAGACCACATAAAGTATATACTATATAAATGATCAGCATCGTCTGTCCGTCCGTCCGTCCGCCCACTTTTCGAAAAAATTACTTTTTTTCACTATTTTCATATGAAACTCGAAAAAACTTACTTAAGCAAATATGTAGACATCGACTTAATCTACAAATCGTTTATACATTGTATATGACCACGCCTACATTTTAGGGGTGTTTTTGTCAAAAAACTGTTTTTGAAGTTTTTATTTGAACAACATCACTTCTAAGGAACAAAATACAGTATATATTGACAAAAAATTAAAATCCGCCCACTACCACACCCACTAATTGAGAAAATTCATGCTTTGGAGTAATTTGACAAAAAATTAAAAAAAAAGTTTGTATACAGGTAAGGGATAGAGTATCATACGATCCGCTCTAGACGGATTTTAACCTTTTCATATGTTTTATTCCCCACTTAATTCACTTAATCGTTAGTCCTTATTCCTTATTTTATTTTATCTTATTACTGATGGCACATAATAGTGTTACAACTAAAAATACAAGAAGTTCATGTTTAGGTTTAAATCAACTGTAATGTTTTTACTCGAATTACGATGCAATTACGGTTACGGACCAAAAACGAAAAGTGGCAGTGGAAAAGTGTGGCCCTAGGTGAATTTCGATCGTCATGAAAAGTGACTCACAGCGTCACCTGCTATATCTTCTCTTATATATTTTTATAATGTTATTTCAGATTTGACAAATTTTGAGTTACAACGGTATTGTATTATCAGTCCGACATATTAATGATTAACTATTTGGCACATAAAGATTAACACTCAGCACAGTAAATTACCTTGTCTTATCTTAGTTAACAATTTTTTTTTTTTGCAGATTTTCAGTTGTACTGTGCGAATAGTTAAATAAGTGTTACAAAGTATTTAATCTAACTATACCAATATTTATGGGAAATGGTAACACAAGAGGATGTTGTCTATGTGCGTCATATAGTTCAAGGCATCTTAGTACCTTGTGTATTTGTGATTGGACTACTGGGAAACTCAATCAGCATAATTGTACTCACAAGGTAAGTTACAGCAGCTTATTTTCAATCTGCTCAGCAGAAGTAACACTACCATTTATGCATATTTTGTTTGAACGAGGTATTTAATAGTACCAATAGCAAAAATTCGACGCAATGCAATTTCGGAAACTTCTAAAGGCAAAATAACTTTTTATGTCTTAGCAGCAGATAAATTGGAAAATCGAACTATTATCAGGACTTACTCGTAGATGGAATACTATCATGGACACGTAAAACGAGCATGCATAGTTAATAGTGAAATCATCATTCATTTATCCAATAGCACAATTCGTACGGAGTTCGTTCAGTTTTCATCTCGAAAATCGTACTTGTAGGATAGAAAATTTTACGATTTGTGCACGAAAATCCGTGCTCTCGGCTGAAGAAATTGGGCAGAAAAAGGTACGACAATCCGCGTGGAGCAAAATACCTTATCGCTTTCTTTTCTTTTCGCATAGGTCCTTCTTGCACCAATATACATATGTACATATGTGCTTATATTTATACCCTATTCTAAGAGTATATTAAGTTTGATACATAGTTTGTAACATAGAAAAATATTTCAGATAGACCCAATAAAGTATATATATAAATGATAGGGTATAATTAGGATAGGGTATAAAAAATGAACTTTATTGATTGACCGACAGAACACATGTAACTTAAAAATCATTTTCTTACTTCGAACTTAATACTATGCTGCATACGCAGCCCAATATTGCATATGCAGCGATACTGCACACGCCGCACTATCAGCAATTCAGATGGAACTTTTATGTAATTTGACGAAAACGTGGATTTGTTGATTGCACACGCCGCTTAACTGCACTATCAGCAATTCCGGTGGAACTTTGTGTTATTTGGGGTGGATCCGTAACACCACCCTCCCTAAGAGAGTTTATAGGGATTTGACCCTTAAGCTAGGTTCGTGTCGTTGCATCACAATGGTTTCAGATGTCGTTGGTAATGCGCTTCTTAAGCTAGGTGCTGCTTTTCCTCCTGAGCTGCATCCACACTTCCAGGCGATGAATACTATTAATGCCAGTAGGATTGTTCCAGTAACTCCAGTTAAGAGACCTCTTGCTTTTTCAGGTATTGGGTCTAAAGCATGTTCCCAAAAATATTTTTGATTCTGGATCGCTATGGCTAATTCATTTAATTCTCTAGCGTCTCTTACTTTTATTTTATTGATTGCTTAGTATCTAACTTAGCTTCATCTAATTTAATATTTATGCAACAATCTTCTAGTTTATCTGTAATAATTTTATCCTTAACAGTAATAGATTTTCCTTGACTTAATGTTCTAATACTAGTTTCTAGAGTTTCGAAAATACAATTCTGTTCCAGAGTTAAAATTCCAACATTCATTAATATTCCGTCTTCCTTATTTTTACTACAATTACAATGGTATTTAGTTTCTTCAGTTACTAAAAATATAAACACATTTTCTTTAATTTTATGAAACATTTCGATGTCCGAGTTTACAGTTTTTAAAACACAATTTGTTGCTTTATTTCTCAAGAAAATGTTAATTTCACAATTTTTAAAATCTAGTATGCTTTTAAACAACTGAGTTTTACATATAAACGTTTCATCTATCTCCTTACAATCTTCTACATTTTTCCTTAAAGTATAATGTTCCTTATCTTTACTTATTATTAAAAACTTACTTGTTACATCGATTAAAATAATTCCATTTTCCACTAATTTTGGTACAGATATTATCTATATTACATTTTTTTAATTAAAACACAAACAATTTCCGTTACTTTTATGTTGCTTATACAACGTTTAAATACAGAATGAAAGAAAAATACGATTCAAAAGTATATAGGACTTAAGAGGGGAATTCCCCATTTAAAATTCAACGAAGGGAAATTCTTATGTTTACTATGTTCTGTCACTGATATTATGATATGTGTACAAAAGGATTTTATTTTGATCAGTGATGCCACATAAGTTTTACTTAATAGTAACATACATAAAATTTATTTTGTTTAAATTCAATAATCTCAAATAAATCAAAGTTCTCTTTTCTTATAATAGGGATTAAAAGAAGTACAATAATGTCTTTATTTTTAATGTATGCTTTAATTTCAATTTCTTTCAAAATCTTAGAATAATTTTCTATTACGCGCTCGAAAATAAGAGAATCATGAATATTTAAGCTTTTTAATTCCTCCAATAGTTGCAAAGGTTCAATTATTCTAGGGTGGAGTACACCATTTTGAATAAACAATAAACTATGTAGCACCTGTTCAATTTCAATTTCCAATAATAGAATTTTGTGATTTACTTTATTTGTTACTTCGCTAAAATATGAGTGTACTATTTTCTTCAATTGTTTTGCCTTTACTTTTTATTTGGATTATTACGTTTACTAGCTCATTGATCTTATTTGCTGTACTATTTCGAATATTTGCCACAGCGATTACCTGCGAGCTTGGCTTGGTCATAATTCTAACATTATCTTCCATTCCGTTCTTGATTCTAACTTCATTGGATTTTATTGTGCTAACGGCTTCTTCATAAAATTTTGCATCCTGTTCGTCCATTGTTCCGAAAAGTGTTTTGAATCCTGAACCTATTATGTTCACTAAACCTCTACGAGTTCTTGTTTTTCTACCCAGTATATTATAGATTATGTCTATTTTGTGCTCCAATTTTAACAAATTATGTCTTGCTGCTTCAGTTAGCTAAATGGCTTAAACATGCTTCGTTTATGGTATTTACAGTATTTTTAAGTATTCCTAAATTTTCTTCTAATTCTCCTGTGTTTACTTTGTTTACCAGGGTTAGTGTACTACTTATTTCTTTTACTTGCCCTTTAAAATTAAAGAATAATCCATTATTTTCACCAAGCTTTGTTACTTCGACGTTTCCACATCTTGCCGTGCTCCAACTCGTGATTCTGAAAAGTAAGGTCTAATATTAGCCTTATTATATTTTAGCTTCTTATTTCCAACTTTAGCTATAACGTAGTCAATATTAACTTCTAAAATTTTGTATGATCCTTTAAATCTTGTTTCTAACTTTCCCTTAACAACGTTTCTTACAAGAATTTCTTGTCCATCTTGATATGTAACTTGCTTCCCTACATTTTAATCGTATCTGACTTTAGCTTTTTGTTTAGATCTTAAAATCTTTTCGTTTGCTTTTGTATTAATTTCTGTCAGAGTAGCGATAAGTTCATCGAAATAGTCAAACATCGTTTTTTCGTTTAAATTTTCAATTTCACTCGGTTGATTTGCGCATTTTCCGTATACTAACTCGTACGGTGTGTATCCTGTTGTACCGTGTATTGTCGTGTTGTAACTAAAACTTGCAAAAGGCATTTTTTCGTTCCAATTGGCCTCATTACCTATTTCCCTACCTGTGATTTTGAGGTATTTAACTAATCTACAGTGGACTCTCTCCACGGCTCCATTGGCCTACGGATATGCCAAGCTCGTCGTTATGTTTCATGTTGAAAATCTTACATAGCTCATTGAATAGTTCGTTGCAAAATTCCTTACCGTTGTCTGTTAAAATTATTTTGGGAAGTCCAAAATTTAAAATCCATTCATTTGTAAATGCTTTAACAACAACCTGCATTTCTTTCGATTTAAGAGGTATGAATTTAGTGAATTTCGAAAGATCGTCTTGAATAATGAGCCCGAATTTGTATCCTTATTCTGTTTCTGTTAATGGCCCTATCAAGTCCATGGAAATTTTTTCAAATGCCCTATCGGAGGTTGAAACCAATTTCATGGGGTTTCGGGTTGGTTTTCGAAGTACTTTTTCGTACTGACAGTGTTCAGAATTCTTCACATAATTTTCCACACCCTTTTGCATACCTTTCCAAAAGAACTTATCTTTTATGCTTGCATATGTCGCCTTTTGGCGCCTATGTCCTCCTAAAAGCCAATTATGATTTTCAGACATAACTCGGTTCCTTTCTTCTAAGTCAAAAATTTCCCTACGTGTTTTGTTAAACTCCCGCTCTTCATCTTCATTATACCCTATCCTAAGGGTATATTAAGTTTGATACATAGTTTGTAACATAGAGAAATATTACAGATAGACCCAATAAAGTATACATAGAAATGATCAGCATCACTAGCCGAGTCGATTGAGCTATGTCCGTCCGTCCGTCCGTCTGCCTGTGTGTCACCAGTTTTCGGGCCTTAAATTTTGAGCTAGATCGATGAAATTTTGTATACGAGTTCCTTGGAAAAGTAAGCAATACAAGTGTAAAAATTTTTAAAATCCGCCCACTGACACGCTTACTTTTCAAAAAAATCACCTTTTTTCACTATTTTTATATGAAACTCGAAAAAACTTACTTGGGCAAATATGTAGATATCCACTTAATCTACAAATCGTCCGTACATTGTATATGGACACGCCCACTATTTAAAAAAAAAAAAAAATTAATTTTCGAGTAAAAATATTAGTTTATAGGGCAAAATAGAAAATTTTGTAAATACACTTTCCACCGCCCACTGACACGACCAAATAAGATAGGGATAGGGTATCATACGATTCGCTCCAGGCGGATTGTAGCATTTTTCACTAGTTTTCTGTTATATTTATCTACTCACTACAAGTGTTTTCTACTATATCATTATTTTCTGCGGCTGGTGGTGGTAAACCATCCTCATCCGCCATGCTTCTAGTCATGTTGTCAATTAATTGGTCGACTTCCCCAAACGACTCTGCTTCTATGTTTTTCTCTGCTTCCATCATCCTTACGTTTCTTGATAGTTCGTCCGCCACAACGTTTTCGCATCCTTTCTTCTACCTTATCTCGTACTCAAACTCTTCTAACTTTAACCGCCACCTAACTAGCCTTGAACCAGGGTCCTTAACATTAAACAACCATGTTAATGGTCGATGATCGGTTTGTACTATAAATTTTCTGCCATATATGTAGGGCCTAAACTGTTTGGTTGCCCAAACTATCGCCAAGCATTCCTTCTCAGTTGTACTATAATTTCATTCTGCTTTGTTTAGCGTCCTACTCACAAATTGTATCGGTAGATCTCTTCCATTAGTTTCCTGGTTAAGAACTGCTCCTATTCCGGTATTCGAGGCGTCAGTTGTTATTAAAACAGTTTAGAATAATCTGGGTATTGTAAGATAGGATAGTTCGTGATTGCATTTTATAATTTCTCAAAAGCTGCTTGCTGCTCAGTACCCCAATGAAACTCTACGTGTTTCTTTAAAGGTTTATTTAATGGGTCTGCTATTTTGCTAAAATTCTGAACAAATTCTTTAGTACCCTATCATACCTAGAAAGGATTTGATTCCTTTCGTGTTAATTGGTGCCTGCATTTCGACTATACTTTTTATTTTATTTGGATCCGGCTTTACTCCTTTTTCAGTAATAATATGCCCCAAATATTGAACTTCTTTTCGTAGAAATTCGCATTTGTCAGGCTGCAATTTTAGGTTTGCAACCCTTATTTGCTCTAGAACCTCGATTAGTTTTTTATTGTGCTCCCGTAAGTCCTGGCCATAGACAACAATCTCGTCAAGATATACAAAGCACTTTATACCTTGCAAACCGGACAACACACTGTTCATAAGCCTTTGAAAACACGCCGGAGCGTTTTTCAAACCAAATGGCATCCTCGTGTATTCGAAGTGTCCGTATGCCGTGCTGATCGCTGTTTTTTTTATGTCTTTTTCATGCACGGGAATCTGATGAAAACCCTAGGTTAGGTCAAGGGCTGTAAAGTACCTTGCTTTTCCTAACTGGTCGAATATTTCACTTATGTTCGATAGAGTATTTTCTTTTTCCTCTCTATTCATATGATCAGTCCTAGCATTTCCACAGACCTTAACTTCTCTTTTGTCCTTTATCTCGAATTCTCTTAAGTTCTTTCCAACAATTCTAACCTGACTCAAGTCAAAATAGTTCTCTGTAGTGTTGACCACAGTCGCCACACAATAACCATCCCTGTTTTTCCTTAAACATTCTGGAACAACTATTCCTTTCGCTAGTTCCTGTTTAGGAATGACGATATCTTCAACTATTCATTACTCCAATTTTCTACAGAAAGTAATCGGATTACTTCGGTTCTTCCTTTTAACACTTGCTCTTGACTTAAATATTTTAATGTAATTTCCTCAGCTTTATTTTTCATCACTCCCTCTTTATAATCAATGGAATAGCCTCCTTCTTTCAAAAATCGACTGCCTAATATTCCATCATAATCGCCTAGGAGGTAATTTTCTACAACCTGATATTCTACTGTATTTATCTTTACCTTTCCCTTATTGTTCGGGAATAACACTACTTCCTTGATTACTTTCCCTAAAGTCTCATGCGGTTTTCCACCTAACGCTTTGAATTTAATTGTGTTTCCTGAGTCCACTTCGCGATGGAAGATGCACTTTGCAGATATCATAGAGACTTCGGCTCCAGTATCAACGATAATCTTCCTAACATCCTCATTTATTATCACGTTTACACGAGGACTCTCCTAGTTACATAAATCACTAAGCACTTTACTTTCCTTAACATGTCTTACAGTATATTCTGGCTTAAAATCCTTCCTACCTGGTTGTGTACTTGACCTAGGATTTTGTTTTTGAGATCTTTGCGTATATCCTTTCTGTCGTTTAGGTAATCGGCAATTCCTGGCGATATGACCGATTTTCCCACAATTGAAGCACTTTGTCCCTGCAATATTTATTTTAGATATGTTCTTATTTGTGTAATCCTTATTTGTATTGGTTTTGAAAAGATTTAACCGCTGTTCCTCTTCCTTGGCACAACGACTTGCCTCGGCTAAGTCCTTTGGCTTCTGAGTAACGACATAAGATGATAACCTTTCTAGCAATCCGTTAATGAAAACAGTAAGTGTTTCATTTTTAATATATTCGATTTGCCCTTGCTGATGTTCTTGTTTCACATCGTGCAATTTAGCCTGCATTAAACGTCTTTCTAGGGTCTCTACTCTCTATGTATACAAAGAAACTGATTCATTCCTACCCTGATGTACGCTTATTAGCTCTCTATGCAATTGCAAACTGCTATGGGGTTCCCTAAATATGTTACTTAGCTCTGTTTTCAATGTTTCCCAATCCTATATGTCTTTATTCATAAGGATCGTAGTTGCATTGCCTCTAATTCTAGTCTTAATAAACTTGAATAGGATATTTTTCTGATTTGAACTGGCCAACTCTATTCCATCATTTCATGCATCTATAAAGCTAAACACATCTTCACTGCTGCTATTGAAAACCGGAATGAAAGATGTCAAAACTGTTATTGGTACTTCGGCCATTACTACTCGATCTAAACTGTTCCTAATTTCAGAAGTATTTTCTAGAATGGTTTGTTGACTACTTTCTTCTTTCACTATCTTTCTTCGCTTTCACTATCACTTCCACTAATTGACATATAAGCTCTTCTTGTTAACAACCAACTAGACAGAAAAATCTTATAATTGCCTTCGTTACTTTCTATCCACTCTAAACTTTTTAATTCGATTTCACCTGCGGGAAATTGCACCTTATACACGAACTTTGGAGATTTAAAATATTCTACTAGGAGACTCTCTTATTTTATCACCGTATTACAAAACAAGGAATGTTGAACTTAAATTAACTTACAATAAGAATAAAACTGCGATGATCATCCTTCTCGATCGATGGGCACTTGGTCCACAATTATTTCAAACTTCACAATTTGCACAGTTCTTTCTCAGCAAATTTTTTTTTACTTAATGCACGTTGCGTCGTACGTTATTATGGTTCCCTTTTTTTATTATTATTATTGATCTTTTGTTTGTGTCCTTTTTTTCTTAGTTCTAGGGATATCTCGGTATCCCACCGCTGCCACCAAAAATTTAATGTTACGCCTTGGGCGTTTATAATAAAAAAAATTATATTTATACTCCCGGTCGCGGATAATCTTCAGGCTGGCTATTCGACGGGATTTCGTCACGAGTATTACCGTCCAAAAAAAAGAAACCGTGCCGGAGAAGAAATAAGAACCAACAAAGAAACAAGAGGATACTTCTAACTTAATACTATGCTGCATATGCAGCCCAATATTGCATATGCAGCGATACTGCACTATCAGCAATTCAGATGGAACTTTTATGTAATATGACGAAAACGTGGATTTGTTGATTGCACACGCCGCTTAACTGTACTATCAGCAATTCCGGTGGAACTTTGTGCTATTTGGGGTGCATCCGTAACAATATATAAATGATCAGCATCACTAGCCGATTCCGTCCGTCCGTCCGTCTATCTGTCACCAGTTTTTGGGCTTAAAATTTTGAGCTGGATCGATTAAACTTTGTATACGAGATCATTGGAAAAGGAAGCAGTACAAGTGTTAACATTTTCAAAATCCGCCCACTTTTCGAAAAAATGCACTTTTTTCAGTAATCTTGCATGAAACTCGATAAAACTTACCTAAGCTGATATGTAAATATTCTTTTACCCGACACATATTGCATACATAGTGTACAGCCACGCCCACGTTTTAAGGGCGTGTTTATCCAAAGACTGATTTTCGACCGTTTCAACAAAATAATAGCATTTTTTTTAGGAACAAGATACAGTATATGTTGAAAAATTGTTAAAACCTGCCCACTACCACGCCCACTTATTGGGAAGATTCGTGTTTTGGAGTCATTCTAAAAGATATTTAAAAAAAGTTGCTTAAGCAAGTAGGTACATATATTGATGGAAGAAGAAGCTAAGTGTGTAGGAAAGGGATAGGGTATCAAACGATCCGCTCCAGGCGGATTGTAGCATATATTTGGAAGTTAAAAAGGTTTGCGAAATCCCTTTCTTCAACCTTACAACGCAGTGGCAATATATAGACGAAACATTGAATGTAACATGTCTATTTTTAACGCTAACCGTGCTTACTTGCATTGATTCTAATTCAATTTTTACTTCTGCTGAGTGTTCGATTCATTCTTTTATAAACAAAGATGATCCGCGTCTGGCCCTTTCCGATGGGTGGAAAGCGTGGTACACGTTATATCCCCTTATCTTGACGCACATTAGTTGTGTCAGATGGGTTTCACAGATCAGGCTAATATCAATATCTTTTTCTCGTAAAAATATTTCTAACTTGTCGAGTCTTTGTATAAGCCCGTTGGCGTTCCATGTAAGAATCTTAAGCGTTTTTTTTCATATTCTGTTTTGATTACGCGTGTTCTGTATGCTGTTTTCAAGAGCCACTATTCTTTCGAAAACTAATTTACTAGTTTTGCATTGCTCTTCAAGTTTTGCAAGAATTATGGAAAGCACGTGGGATACAGGGTCCTGTGTACTGTCCCTTTCATTGTTTTCAAATGTCACAACTCGACCAGAAGTATTTACGCTAATGTTTCGATGGTTTTTCGCGTTGGATACCTGTGAGTTCTCGGTCAAGTATGTCACCGCTTGGGCATAAGGTATGTGTTGATGATTCTGCTAGTAAGCATTTGATCAATCAGCACCCTAAACCCAGCATTGACCCCCAGTTTGTCTAGTGCATGAGCAATTGCACTGGGATTGATGTTGTTCAAGGGTCCCTCTATATCCAAGAAGGTTACTTAGCATGTTGGGATGGAGGGAGTAGGATGGATATAAATCAGTCTTTCCAGAGTTTTTAGGAGGAATGATGACAGACTGATAGGTCGGAGATCCTTAGGACTAGTATGAGAAATCCTGCCTGCTTTGGGAATGAAGACTTGGGAATTGTACTACCAGGCCTATCACTCGCGGATAATCAAAAAGTGTTTTGTTTCCTTTGTCAAATATCTTAAATATATTTCACAGTATTAATTGGTAATTACAAATAGCACAACGCACTAAGTCAACCTGTCGCTATGACTCACACTAATAGACTGATTTCATGGTGCGCTCTCCGCACTCTCCGAGAGCCAGTTGCAGTTCGCCACATCCCTCCGATGTTCTTGAGCTTCAGCTTCATCCCCAAGTTCTGTGGACCAGCATTATCAATGTGTGTTTCTTCCAGAACTGGGCTGGCCGTTTTGGGATCGCACTCAGGAGGACCCGATGTAAGCGCAGGCCCTGTTTCTGTTACTGGAGCAACTGGAACTTTCTTCACATGGCTTATGTTTCGCCTGAAAACTTTATCATCTGATCGGACCGTCACTTCGTTGTTCCTCCGGTCGATTACCTCGAATTCGGTAGAGTCGAAAGTCGGTGTCAACTTGTTGTGAGGCACCATATTGCGGAGCAACACTTTATCACCAACTTGTATGTCACAGTCTCTTACTGCGCGTTCCTTGTCCCCTCTTTCTTTTCCTTTTTGCTTAGTTACCATGTTCAAGTCCCTCGCCTCTGAATCCAAAATATTCTCATCAATATCATGTACAGAGGGGATCTTGTCACGTATTCTCCGGTTGAAAAGGAGTTCGGACGGCGACTTTCTCATGCTGCCATGAGGTGTCACGTTATACATCAGTACAAATTTCTGAAGCTCTTTTTTGTAATCGAGACCTCCACTATTTGCGATTTGCAGTCTTTTCAAGATGGAACGGTTCATATTTTCCACTTCGCCGTTCGCTTGCGGCCAATACGGGGGAGATGTTATAAGCTTAATGTTATTCGTTCCACAGAAGGTTTTGAATTCCTCGCTGATGAATTGTCGTCCATTGTCAGCCCTAATAGACTCTGGATACCCTAATCTACAGAAGATTTCTTCTAAAACGCCGATGATCTCATTGGAGGTCACCTTCCTTAAGAACTTCGTCTCTTGATATCGCGAATGATAGTCGATTATCACAAATGCAAAGTCATGATTCGGTAAAGGGCCCAGTAAATCTACTGCCACACACTGCCATGGTTTATCAGGAAAGCGGTGTCGAGATATCGGCGCTGGTGGTATTGGTCGAGATAACAAGAGACACTCGCGGCAATTTTTGACATATCTTTCTACGTCCCGGTCGATTAGTGGCCACCAAACCTTCGAACGCAGCCTCCGTTTCATCACCGTTTCCCCGGGGTGGCCCTCATGTGCCAGACAAAGAATGCGTGCCCGTAATGCTTCGGGTATAATTATCTTGGAACCTCGCAAAACAATGTTTCCTAGCGTACACAGCTCGTGCCGAAATGGAAAATACCGGCTTTTTAACTCTGTACCCCAATCACCGCTTTTTACCGCTTCCACTATATTTTTCAGTTCCGCATCTTCGTCGTTGCTTTGCACTATTTCGCTGATAGTAAGCGCACGGGGAACAGCCTTCTCAATTATAGCACAGATATTATATTCACAGTGCCTGTCAAATGAGTCTGACTCCTGGATTTTGCACATACGGGAAAGTGAATCTGCTATGTTATATTTCCCCGGCTGATAAATTACCTTAAATTTGAAGGCCTGCAACCGAAGAACCCACCTCTCGATTCGGGCTGGTGGCTTTGATGTCGGCTTCAATATCGCCTCCAGCGGCTTGTGGTCTGTCATCAGCTCGAACTCAATTCCGGCCAAATAGAAGTAAAACCTCTCAACCGCCCAAACTAATGCCAAGCTCTCCTTTTCCGTTTGAGAGTACCGCCTTTCTACTGCGGATAGGCTTTTGCTCGCGAAAGATATGACCTGGGGAGTCTCGTCTTGGAATTGTAACAACACTGCACCCAAGGCTACTGGACTTGCATCAGCTACTAATCGTGTTCTACTCTTGATATTAAAGTATGAGAGCGAAGGTATCTTTGCAAGCGACTTTTTCAATTTCTGAAACGCCCGATCCTGATTATCACCCCAAACAAATCGAGTGTCTTTATTTATTAGCACTCTCAGCGGTTCCGTAGTATCGGCTAAGTCCGGAATAAACTTACCTAAATAGGTTACCAAGCCCAAAAAAGACCTCATCTCCTCTTTGCTATTTGGTGGTCGAAAATCTAATACAGTCTTAACTTTCTCTGGGTCCGCGCTAATGCCTGTTGTTGATAGTATATGTCCTAAAAACTTCAGCTGTTTAACCATCCAACTGCACTTTTCCTTATTCAGCGTCACGTTTATTTCATGGAAGATGTCTAGTACACTTTTCAATTCCTTTTCATGTTCTTCCTCTGTCCTCCCAAACACAATAACATCATCCAAATAGTTCAATGTATTCCTGCAAGGTGCTAAAATGTTTTCCATTGTGCGTTGAAATATTTCGGGTGCAGAGTTTACACCAAACAATAATCGTTTGTAGCGGAATAATCCCTTGTGTGTTATAAACGTCGTTAAATAGCGACTCTCCTCATCCAGCTCTAACTGATGGTATGCGTTTTTTAGATCTAATCTGGAAAAGTATATCGACCCCTTTAATTTTGTCATCAGAGATTCAAATGTGGGGAGAGGAAAATTTTCTCTGAATACGATCACAATGGGTGAAATCCAAGGACTTGAACCAACAACTAGCTTCTCATCACAGCGCTGATGGAATCCTACGTAGTGGTTGTTGTATTGGTCTAACGTCCTTATTAATTGCCAGTTGTATTTTGATGTCCTTAATCTTTGGAAAAGGTTGAACTTCCTGTACTTGATAGATGTCTAAGCCCAGTTTTAACACCTTCAACCGAATAGCTGTTTCCCGTCCGAGCAAAGATTGTTTCCCATTTCTGATGACATAAAACGTTGAAACGATCTCAGTTTTTCCATCCACACTTGTAGGCGCTTCGAACACTAAAAGCGTCTCTAACAACTCTTTCCCAGCATAAGCACGAAACTGCATTTTTCTCTCCTTGCGAACATTCCACAACATCGAAGAACTCTGATGTAGCTGTTCCCAGTCACTCTCTCCCAGCAAATTTAATCGTGAGCCAGAGTCGATGACCATCGATATCTTACATCCTCCGATAATACAATCATTGTTCCCGCTTGCTGTTGAGTCCCTATCCTCTTCTACTTGAAAACAATCATGCTCCCTCGATTGAGATCTCTGGTTCCCTTGATGGTTTTCAAGTTCTTTCTCTGCATTTCGAATGTTTGATGGTCCAGGTCTACGTCGTTTAACGTCCGTGTC
This sequence comes from Chalcosyrphus nemorum, assembly GCA_949716465.1. Lineage (NCBI taxonomy): Eukaryota > Metazoa > Arthropoda > Insecta > Diptera > Syrphidae > Chalcosyrphus > Chalcosyrphus nemorum. The sequence continues at coordinate 53,602,369 of OX454332.1, forward strand.
ATCACCCCACGTATTTTTTCGTTTACCTTTTTCTGCCTTGCATTTTAGCGCGAAATGACCAAGGTACCCACATTTCCTGCAATTTTTGTTTTTCGCTGGGCACAAGTAGCTATTTCCCGTATGACCACGTTGCCCACATCTTATGCAATCTTCACTTCCTCTGAAAACGTTTGACCTATTGACCGCAATTCCATTAATATTACTTGTTGTTGTTGGTAGATGCACCATTGTGTCTGTTTGGTTTATCTGCTCGTGAGCTTGACACATTTTTAGTACTTCATCAAGTAAATACTCTTTTTCAAGCACACGCCTCTTCAAATCTTTTGGAGCCCAGTCATCTATTATTTTGTCTTTGAGGTTTATTTCTCGACTCTGTTCCTCGCTTTGCCCAAAAGAGCATTTTCTTGCCTGGTTCCTCAATTTAAGGATGAACTTGTTTAAGTCTTCTCCTTTTTCTGGCTTAAGCGACCGAAACAGGCGCCTCTCAAAGGTGGAGTTCCTCTGTGGTGAAAAATATTCGCTCAGTTTTTCAACCAAGATCCCGAAAACATCGCCTTTTTCAACAAGGGCCCCAGGGATATTGAAGATAACTTCCTGCAATTGTGACCCCCAAAGTGTAACAACTTACTCTTCTTCTTAGCTGTCTCTGTGATTTCCTCCGACTCTAAATATAGTGGAAATGAGCGAAACCACTTCTCCCATTCTGAACGAATGATCGCTTTATCAATCGTCTCACAAAGAAACGGTCTTATCCCACTGTCATTCATTGTATTAATAACTTTTGCCCCCCAGTTAAGACACCTGCTCCGCTTTTGATCTGTTTGGTAAGGAACACAATTGAATGTGTTTTTTTTTTTTTTTGTTTACTCGTTTAACAATTGAATGTAATAGCTTTCTTTCTCACCTGAGCACAATTGAATGTGGGGTCTGTCTCTTTATCTTTCTCGATCTCTCTCTCTCTCTCTCTCTTTGCGCAATTAAATGTGGAGACTACCTGTTCAAACAGGAATTTATTTACAATTGAATGTAATCTTCTCTTCTCAACGTTATGTGGGTACTTACTGTAAGTTCGATTCCGTATTATCTTAGTTTTTCCTTGTTTTTTTTTTCACCTCGTCGCCAAATGTACTACCTATCACTCGCGGATAATCAAAAAGTGTTTTGTTTCCTTTGCCAAATATCTTAAATATATTTCACAGTATTAATTGGTAATTACAAATAGCACAAGGCACTAAGTCAACCTGTCGCTATGACTCACACTAATAAACTGACTTCATGGTGCACTCTCCGCGCTCTCCGCGCTCTCCGAAGAGCCAGTTGCAGTTCGCCACAGGAATGAAGAGCTTTTCTGGTGTTATGATATTTGAGGGGTTGATACTCAGCTGATGGTTAACGTCACCAATAGGTTGAGCATCAACAGCAGGGGAACTACCTAGGAAGTGAGCATCCAACAGAAGCTCAATGTTCTCTTTACTAGAGGAAGTCCATTGACCGTCTGGTTTCAACAGGTAGCATGGTGTTTGTGGCTCTTTGGAGAAAATCTAGCGCAGCCTAGAGGTCGTAGAGAACTCATCGATATTGTCACAGAAGAGCCTCCAGGAGTTGGGCTGCCGCTTCCTTAGAGTTATTTTGTAGACGCTGAGGGACGACTTATAGGAGTCCCAATCCGCGTTAGTTTTGGAGCGTTTAGCTTTGTTAAAAAGTTGCCGGCATTTTGCCCTAAGGCATTGCAGACTGACATTCCACCAGGGGGATTTTGTTTTTTTCAAAGATTTGTTAAGAGCACCAGTCAGTACTCCCACCGCAGCATCAAGTTTTGCTGAGTAAAGAGTTCCTCACCTCAGTCATTTGTGTCAGAACTTCACCAAATTGTGCATTGGCGTCACACCCAATGATGAGGCGCGTGCTGGTCCCCTCTGCCTCCACAACCAGTTTCCTCATCACAGTCGGCGGAAAAGGGCCCGTCTGATCATGGTCGTCAATTCCATGCAATTGGCGATGAAGTCCTAATTGCTGAAATCGAAGAGAGGAGAAATATTAAGACTGCTGTTGGCAAGAATGCAGGATCTTGGTTTACCTTCATAGATCCTGAGTCCTCGAATCCGGTAACCATTAACCCAGGGCTCTTGGATCAGGACAATGTCTTCTCCGCCTTGAGAAAGGTGAAGAACGAGAGCAGCCGAGACCGTAGTAGAGTGGTGGAGGTTAAACCGAAGAAGGTGAAGCATTGTAGCTGTTACCCTCCTCAGACCTCTGTAAGACGGTGCGATTTCCCTCGTCCGAGTCGGATAACAACAAATTGTCACACTCTTGGTCGCTGACCATATCTGCATCGGTCGACTCATGTCCGATTTCTATAGGGTTGGTTTGCGTTAGGGGGGCCCCCGAAGGGCAGTTTAAGTCACTACTTGTTGGGTGTCAGACTGTACCCCTCCGTGTTCGCCATTACAGGACCGACCCCCACTAGAGGCGATACAGCTGGCAGGATGTGGAAGCTGCAGTCAGTCTCCATGTTTACCAGCACAGAGCTGGTGCGAAATGGAGATTCTGCAGCGATGGTGTAGGTATTGCCAGATGACGTAGCCACTGACGAAGGACGATCTTATTGTCCGCATCCTGTGGCCTATTTCACCAACAGGTGATCAATTTGACGTGCCTTTGGTACTATCCCGCGTCCCTACAAATCGGCAAGGGACCGTGGTGGTCCCTCAGCGACTTGAGGAAGACTTTGGTCAGTTCAATTTCAACTTTCCTCCATCTTCCAGCGGTTATTCTACCTTCAGGGTCACTTCTATCAATCTTCGCAACTTCCAGGTGTTCTTTAACGACCTGGTTAAAGGTTTCGGGAGCTGTTTTCAGCTTTTTGGGGCTGTTTTGAGGATCTTAAACCGAACGTTGTCACTTGGCTGCGGTGTCCCCAGACTGCTTCTTGAGCGTTTCTAGCCCGCTTGTAATCCACACAAGCGATTCACGCTGTTTGTCGGACCTAGCGAATTCAGAGATAGATTCGATTCTCATAAGTTGGCGAGTGAGTTCTCGTCTTAACCTGTAAATGTTTTTGGCTGGCTATACAATCCGACTGGCCAGAGCCTGACGAACTGCCACCGCCGAAGTTGAGGGTCCTGGGGTTGGGGAGATGGTGTTTAACCGCTAGCCCGAGGCCGAACGCTTCACCATGCAAATATTAATTTGCTAATCACTAGTCCACCGTTTCACAAGCTAAGACGGATGTTTAGGACTGTTGTCATGCATGAAAGTTCAGTTTAATGGCAAATTTTTACCAGGAAAAGGTTTCAAATAATCTTTCGATATAGATTTATATTGGTGCTGATCCATTTTTGCATCAATGCCATTAAAACGCTGTTCAAACCATTATAAACCCACTTCCATGCCTTCCTGAGAGCGGCTTTCCCTTCTCTGAAAGCAGCGCCGTTGGTCGACCCAGATAAACTTAGTAGGAGGTGTTTGCCTATAGAGGGGCAGAGCGGAACGACAACACGCTTGCTGGAAGTCATGCGCCTTATTGGTCCCTCAGAAAGAGACTTGTGTTGGGGGACAAATCAGGCTTTGAACTCGTTACGTGTAGCGAGCTAGGTTAGATCACGGGTGCATCTTCGGTGCTGGCGAAGTGGACTACGGCACGCTTGTCATTGCAAGGCATTGCTCGTCGGAAGGGGAGGGTCTTGTCTACCCCACCATACACCCCTTGCTCAGCACACAAAAAAAAATCGTGCCTGTTAAGCAGAATAAAATAAGGAGAAAGCCACTTTAACTACTACCGGACGGACAAAGAGACTAAAAAGAGATTGAATGAAAAGGAACCTATGCCAATGCCCCAGAGAAAGAAGAACGGGAAGAACGGAACAAATCAAACTATCCTATGCTAAGCTTAGCTAACCTAAGCTACTCTATAAGTCAAACTAAGCCCTAACCTAACCTAATCTAGCCCTAAACTATTCTACGATTTAAGCTAGACCCTACTCTAAGCCCTAGCCTAATTACCGCCCTAACACCCTATCTTACCCTGCACTTAGTCCCTAACGCGCTCCTCACTTCTTCCCAACGTCTCTCCAAGATACCGGTTCGCCAAAATCCAGAGGCGTACCAAATATTGTTGGCACCGGCTTGGCATACCCACCCATATGTCTCGTCGACACATCCGTGACTGTCTCCCAGTTTTGTCATAGTCCTAACGCGCTCCTCACTTCTTCCCAACGTCTCTCCAAGATACCGGTTCGCTTGGCATACCCACCCATATGTCTCGTCGACACATCCGTGACTGTCTCCCAGTTTTGTCATGTTAAGTAACGTCTATGCCATTGTCACCCCGAGTCAGATGCGAAACGGCCTTCCCATCCCCACACACCACACTCACTTAGAAACTTAATTTCCCATTTCGTTAAAAAGTCATGTTCATGTTCATATCGATAAATAGCATATATTCATTGTAAGGGATTTTTCACAAACTCTTCTTTCAGGCTTAGAAGAAGCCTTCAACAATGATTTTACTATAATCTAATATTAGGCGTGTTTTTTTCGTATTCTATATAGGCTTAAAATATATTTTCCATATTAAATACACTAACAACTCAACCTATATAGAATAACGAATAATTATCGAGCCTTATTTCCTTAGCCGCAATAAAAACTGTGCTCCCAAATTGTTTTATTTCGATTGTTTCGAAAAATGATATAGAAAATGTCAAAAATGATTGAACAGACAGCAGTTATTCATAAAAAAAAATTAATAAAGAAAAAATGTGTTTTGAAGATAATGTAAGTAAAACCTAAGATACACCATTTATTTACGATTTTATTGTCATTAGAAAACGAAAAACATGGGCAAAGGAGGAGGTGTTGGGATTACTGAAATCAAAATTATTAAATGTCAGTACAAAGTGCTTCCAAACTGCGATACTGACATTCCTTAGCCCCGATAGGCGTTTTATTGGCTAATACTTTTTTAAGCCTATATAGGATACGAAAAAAACACGCCTATTATTGTTTATACCCTATCCTAAGGGTATATTAAGTTTGACACATAGTTTGTAACATAGAGAAATATTAAAGATAGACCCAACAAAGTATATACATATATAAATGATCAGCATCAATAGCCGAGTCGATTAAGCTATGTCCGTCCGTCCGTCTGTCCGTCTGTGTGTCACCAGTTTATGGGCCTTAAATTTTGAGCTAGGTTGATGAAATTTTGTAAACGAGGTCCTTGCAAAAGTAAGCAATACAAGTGTAAACATTTTTAAAATCCGCCTACTGACACGCCCACTTTTCAAAAAATTCACCTTTTTTCACTATTTTTATATGAAACTCGAAAAAACTTACTTGGGCAAATATGTAGATATCCACTTAACCTACAAATCGTCTATACATTGTATATGACCATGCCCACTTTTTAGGGGCGTTTACTTCAAAAATTAATTTTCGAGTAAAAATATTAGTTTATAAGGCAAAATAGAAAATTTTGTAAATACATTTTCCACCGCCCACTGACACGACCAAATAAGATAGGGATAGGGTATCATACGATCCGCTCCAAGCGGATTGTAGCATTTTTTCACTGGTTGTCATTGCATTTAACGATTTAAGCCTGATTTTAAGCAAATATAAAACAATTAGACATTCTTTGTATGCAGATGATTTATTTGTATTCTCTAAATGTAAAGATCTCGAAGAACTAACGTCAATTTTTTCAAATATTTTAACGGATATCAGCAATTGGGTGCTGCATTACCGGTTCTAAAATCTCCATAGATAAAACCAAAACTCTCCATATTTGTAAATAAAATAGCTGCTCAAAATTATTAATGCTCAAAATTATTAATTATTATTAGCTTTTATAATATTGATATTTGTAACTCAAGTGAATTAAATATTCTTGGCGTAACCTTTGATAATAATTTTACTTTTAAAGAACATTGTATATTGCTTAAGAAGAGCCTAGCTACCAGAGTCTATATTATTAAGTACTTATCATAAAAAAAAAGCTGTTCTCACGTTAATTCTCTGATCGGGGTCACAAGGGCCATCATCCTATCAAAGATCGACTATGGACTCCCAATTTACGGCAAATGCTCAAAATCAACATTAGGCATAATCAAGTCATCTTATCATGCTGCAGTAAAACTTTCTTTAAAAGCCTTCAGAACGTCTCCAAACAAAAATATCTTAACCGAAGCAGGTCTTCTATCAATCGAGTAAAGACTTGAATACCTAACTTCAATTCTTTTATCGTATTCCCCAATTATAAACGAGGCAAAGAAGATCTTAAGTCGCAGTACACCTCCCAAATGCCCTTCAGCATTATACAACACACTCTTATACAACAAAAACGTCGATATCTCGCATTCCACCCAAACAAGAAAGGCAGTAACCGCACCACCGTGGTTATTACCCTAAAATGCAATCATAATGGACCTAAATGCATTGCCAAAATCATCAACAAACAACAATGTTTACAAAAATATGTTCTACGAAATTTCCAACAAATATAAGGCCATGAATTGGACGCTTGTCTTTATCGATGGAACCAAAAACGATTCTGGTACTGCATTCGCAGTTGTTGATGAGAGTGCTAACAAGCTGCAAGCTACCAAAATAACAACAAAGAACAAAACAATTAGATGTATAGACAGCCCCGCAACTATTTCAGCGTTTTGCTATATAAGCAACACCGTTCCCGTCATCAGAGCCATCAGAGACGAACTAATCAGGAAGGCCAATAGATTAAAGCTCTTCTGGATACCAGGGCATGTTGGCATCAAAGGAAACGAGGAAGCAGACAATGCTGCGAAATCGGCAGCCATGGAACCTCTCATATGCTTCTACGCACACAACAATAAAGACATAAACAAAGCAGTGCAAAGGCTTTGGGTTACCAAAATAATAGACTTATTGAAACAATACACCCACCACTACTCCATCATCAACAACAAGCAGTAAAGGCTATATTCCCCACACGCTGCCCTAATGCGATGATAAGCTGCTTCATCCGACTGCGCTTGGGTCACACAAACATCACCCACAACCATCGGATAGCTAAAACTGATCACCCTACTTGTCACCTCTGCAATGAAAATCAGATCTTCTCCTACAAATACCTCCTTACTGACTGCAACGAAACTAAAACTAGAGCAAGAATACTATTTGCCTCAACCACCACTATATATCTACTTAAATACCCATCAAAAACTAATATTAAAAATTTATTTAAGTCGTTACAGATACTCTGAATAGAAAATTATATATAAATTACCAAATAATCTTACACCTTTATATACTTTTATTCTATCTAGCCGATAGCCCTGGTAGCTAGTGCTACTAATATAAACTATTATTATTGTAATTTGATTACTTAGTAATAAAGAGATATTAATAATAATAATATACATAGGTACGTTATTTATTCAGTGGAAGGTTCGAAAATGTACTGTTCTAAATACATACACGCTCTTCTCACTTTTAATGCTTTGCACTTTGTACGCATACATTTTTCTCTCTCTCGGTAAGATGTTTACTTCTGACATTCAAACATTGCAGTGAGTGAATGACTCAAATGCTGTGGCATTGTTCTAGATTATTTGTTTGATCGACGAAATAGATTGACAGCTTTCAACATTAGTTAACTATTTTAGGAAAATTAATTGATTAATGTATAATAGGTAGACAATTTTTGCATTTCGTTGAACTTTGAATTGACCTCTGCAATGTAAGTAGATAATTTTTTTTTGTTTCCGTCCTGTCCGTATTTTTTCTCTTTCTTTTATTTTATTTCTTGTTCGACTTAGGGCCAATTTTTCAATCGTCAGTTAAACAGTCAGATTGCTGTCTAACGAATAAGTTTATTCATCCATCTCCGCCTACTCAGTATTCACCCTATTTTCATCCATATCTGAACTTATAGCCGCCCAAAGTGCACTTGGTATTCAATTTATCTTTGTGTCGCTGTGAATTTTTAAATAGATGGAAGAGTTCGTGTATTACGCCTAAAGCTATTTAACTAATAGAAAGCAATATGTTAGGATTGGCTTTAGAATCTCTGATTAAATTTTGAGTTTGTCTGGAGTACCCCAGGAAAGTCATCTGGTTCATTACTTTTTCTCCTCTTCTTTAATGATTTGCCCTCATACGTCTCAAGTTCAAACTGAAAAACGATATAGGCAATGTAACAAGATGGTGTATAGCAAATGGTATAATGTTCAATATTGAAAAATGCACTTGTACAACTTATTATAGATTAGAGCCCCTATAGTCCAAGACTAGAAGAAGAATCTCTAATCAAAAGGATGTAGGAGTCATTTTTCACACGGATCTAAATTTTTCTGCTCACATTGAATACAGTTTTTCTAGAGCAAATTCAAAGATGGGGTTTGTCTCTCTTAATTCTAAAGACTTTCAGGATCCGTATGCACTGAGGTCGTTATATTTTTCTTTAATTCGCTATATACTTGAGTACTATCGCATAGTTTGGAACCCTTACTATTGCCTCAGTGCAATTCGCATAGAAAAGCTTCAAAAGCGCTTTACTAGATTTGCTCTCAGAAAGATATCGTGGGACAATATTAACATTCCTTCTTATGATGCCAGATGTGCCTTAATCAATCTCAAACCTCTTAATAAAAGAAGAATATATTACTCCGCACTATTTGCTCATGATGTCTAAATTTCTTGCACCGGTTAATGAATCATAGACATTTTGCTGCATTTTTGGCGACCTCAAATATGTGATCGTTCCATCGGAGATGGTCATTGATACACATACCGAGAACAGCAAGTCTTTCGGTTTCCGTGACGCAAGTAACATTCATGGATAATGGTTAAGGGTTTTGGTTTCGTTTAAGTGACAGGAGACAGCATTTGGATGCATTAAATTCCACTCTGTTGGTTGAATTTCATTTGATTATGCTGTCAAGATAGGATTTTAATGAGTTAACATACGCTGCCGTTCCTCTTCTTCCGCCGAAGGGCAGAGACGTGATATGGAGAACGAATATGAAAAACTGAGGGTACTGTCATCAGGGAAGGAATGAATTTATAAAAATGAGAAAGAGCCTGAGCCCTGGGGAACCCCAGAATCTATGTGGTGGATATCAGACTTAAAGCCATCCAATGCAACTTGTATTGAATGCCCCGAAATTTCTAATCCATTGAAGAAGAGACTCCTATGTACGCATTTCCGACAAATGGGCCTGATGCCAAACTCTTTCAAATGCCTTGGAAATACCAAGCGCAACTATCTTTGATTCGTCGAAGTGATGAAGAGATTGGTTCCACTTCTCCGAGAAAGAACGGGAAGGAATGAACAGATTCAACTAACCTATTTTAAGCTAATCTAAACCTAAACTATTCTATGAGTCAAACTGGGCCCGAATCTAGGCCCTAGTCTAATGTTCGCCCTAATACCCTATCTTACCCTAACACTTAATCCCTAACGCGTTCTTCTCTCCTTCCCAATGTCTCTCTGAGATATTGGTTCGCCAAGTCCCAGAGACGTGCCAGATGTTGTTGGCACCGGCTTGGCTAACCCACCCATATGTCTCCGCGACCTTCCATGGCTGTCTCCATGGCCACTATTTCGGCCCCTAACACCGATTACAACCTATGTCTCCTAGAGAAGCGTACGTCAGTCTTTACGACATGTGCTTGTACTAGTTAGCTCGTGGATGGCCTTCCCACTTCATCGCACAACTCTCCCTTGGGAAATGAAACCCGCATGTTCTTATATAAGACTTAAACTACATAATTCAATCATATTTATTTCAATCTTTATATCTATATCCGTAAGTGCTTAGAAGAAGCCAAATTCTATCAATAATTCTTTTTGTAAGTAGGAGAAAGAAACAATGGCAACTTCCTGCTCTTAAGTGGTGTTGCTATAGGAAGGAGCCACACTTTACTTTTTGGGTCATTCAATAAAAAAATATTAAGAAAATCGACTTACGGTTCTCTGTTCGGTCCCCCGATGTTCTGCCGGTAGCACAAAAAGGAGGTCCTTCGGTGGGATTAATCCTATTGGGATTAAAATATTTTATTTTCTTTCGCGACTAGATGTCACCACACTTAAAGGCAAGTTTCCCTTCTTTTTAACTTTACAAAATGATTCTCAGTAATGTGTAAAACAAAACAATCAGAATTCAATTACTCTATACTATATGTAAATGTAATAAAAAACTCATCGATAATTGTATTAAAATAAAAATATTCACACTGCACTCTTTTTAAAAAAAAATCATTCGGTGGTAGCCCAGAAAGGGTAGGGTTTTCACGCGTATATTTCACTGCACTGAATGTCTCCTTTTTTATATATCTTTGGTGCCTTATTTGCTAATGTGCCGTGGAGCACCCTTCACTATCTGTCTTCACCATTTGTAGTCTAATGCGTTGCCGTTGCTGGCCTTCTCCCCTTTTGGGATCCTGGAACAGAGAGTTGGGTCGCTTCCACAGCCGGAGCCCCAACCTACAATCTCTACTGGCCTTATATTGGTGCCTTTCCTACACTTTTATTTTATCTATTGGTTATTATCTCAACTTTTAAAACTTTTAACCACTTTTTAGTTGGGAAAATTTATATTCTAGCGCTTTTGCTCTTCGCCTCTTTTTTTTCTCTTTGAAAATTACGTCTTATTTCACTCTTTCACTAGCAGAAAAAAAGGTTCCACTGCCTTATTCGGTTTTTTGTAGTTCGCCTATATAAATTAACTATATTCGTCCCTGGTCAATGCCCTTTCTTCGTCCGAGTTGTAGGTTGGGGAAGTTCTTCCAATCATTGTCCACGTGATCACTACACCCACATCCATTCCTCTAACTTTAGCAAGAATCTTACCCACTACATTCTTAAACTTAACACTAAAAAAAAAACTCTTACATCCATTTAACAAAACATTGTAATACTTATCCTATAAACTAACTCTTATTCTGGCACTGATCCCGAACTTCGCTTATCCTATTTTTCCACTATTCCACTTATTGTAGTAGATCACCCTTGCCTTGGTTCATGACAGCTGACAGATCTGTCAGAATTTCGTTTGTTTATTTTTATTTTCTCTGCACGCCGCAGAAGTATTTGCACGTTTTTACATTTAAAAGAAGATATTCCCATGATTTCATTTAACAAGGAGATATACCCATGATGGACAAAGGAAAACAAATAAAAGGACAACCACCCGTGGATTGTGGCACATAATTAAACTCCTCGAGGTTGTAGAGGACATGTGCAAATCGTATGGGGGCATGAAGTGGCGAGAGCCATCGGAGAGTCAAACTATCTTTTACCCTTTTGTTTTACTTCTCTCAGACTAGGTGGTCTTTTAGCTAATCCACGTAACAGGCTCGACGATGGTTGGCGAGTGGTCGTGAGTCAACCAGCCTCGTAAAAAAAACTTGTTCTAGTGAAAAGTCCACCCCATGCTGTGCTTTCTTTTATAAATTTTTTTAAAACGTGTGGCAAGAGCCCACTCACTGGGATGTCTCTAGTGCTGTGTAACCTAACTAGCTGCACAATTTCATTAATTTATACATATCTCACGGATGATCACGCTCTAAGCTGTTTGTGTCCCTTGGCGGTTTCGTGAGATCTATTCCCCATCCGTGCCACGCGGTACATGTATGCTTGTATCGTGAACTCAATCCTTAAACTTAATATCACAAATCACACTTATCTTGACCTAATATCACGGATAATACTTATCTTAACCTAATATCCCCGATAATACTTCGAACATATGTGCGTGTGCTTCGATATGATAAACATTGTCCATCACATTAATTTACCAAAATAACTGGTAACAAATAAATAGATACACTGTGTCATAGATAAATACAAAATTACCTAACCTTTGTAAAATAAAAAATAAATAAATAAAACTATACAATAAATAAGTAAATAATCTCTACAATAAATAAATAAATAAATAAATATACAACAAACCAAATACTCTAACACTTACCATGCTCCTAATTATACACTATTGCATCTAAATAACATAGGAACGACAGGCTGAGTGCGTCAGCAGCGAATTGGCTCAAGTGTGTAAATCTTTCGCGTGGAAGATATCTATTTTCTTTCCTGCCTGGATCCTAATCTCGTATAGAGAGTTGCCAATTCCTTTAAGGACAACTGTCTTGAGGAACTTTGGGCCTTATTTGGCGTTATAAATATCGGCCTGGCTGCTCTGTTTAAAATTCCTTCGATAGACGATCTGTCCTACCGAATATTTTACATCTCTACTTCTCGTGTTGTAGATTTTGTGTTGTGTGCTACGCGCAAGTTGTCAAAAATGTTGCTCCTAATGAGTTCTAATTTATCTTTTTTGTGCATTATTGCTAAATTGGAGTCATTGAGCATGTCCAGTTTTTGCAAAACCGGATACGCACTTGCGTGTTGAATCATTGGCATGTCAAACACGACCTGGTACAGTTCAAACGATGTCGCATCTAGTACTACACTCCTCAAGGCGAATGCAGCACTACTGACTTGTAGGTCCCAGTTTTTCTGGTTCCCGTCAATAAACGACCGCATTTTTGTCAGTAAGAACTTATTAACCCTCTCGGATGGATTCGCCTGAGGAGAGTAAAAGCTGTGCGGATGTGTTTGACCCCATATTTGTCCAGAAAGCTGAAGAACAATTCTGACACGAATTGTTTTCCGTTGTCTGATTGAAAGAAATCCGGAACACCAAACACTTGAAAAAAATGTTCTTCTAAGTATTTTACTACCTCAGCTGCTGTTGCTTTACGAAAAGGTCTTAACAAAACATACTTACTAAAATTGTCTAGTGGAATAAATACATACATATTGTCAGCTTTTGTTCTCGGATAAGGGCCTAAGAAATTTATGTATAGACGCTGAAAAGGCCGCTCCGTGATCGTCTGTTGCCCCATCGGCGGTCGAGAAGTCATGTTAAGAGGCTTACTACATTTGCATATTGAACAGGACTTAATGTAAGCCTATACGTCGGTTGCCATACTTGGCCAGAAGTGTTTCAATCTACCAGACAAACCTTTTTGGGTCATCAACCACTTCAGACTCGCGTGATCGGTAATGATAGTGAAAGGTAACCCCTCGACATAGGCCCTGAACTTCTTTACCGACAGGACGGCCGCATAGCATTCAAGTTCCGTTACGCTATAATTTCGCTGAGCGGAATTAAGCTTCTGAGACATGAATGCTATCGGTCGTTTTCTCCGCGTCCAACTGGAACAACACACTCCCTACACCAGATGCTGATGCGTCGCGTTGTATGTAGAAATGTTTTGAAAAGTCCGGATTTGTTTGCATAGGTGCTGTGATCAAGGACATTTTGAGTTGGTTGAATGTCGTAATCGCGTCCTCGGTCATGTTAAATGACTGTCCTTTTTTCAGGCAATCTGTCATCGGGGCTGACATAGACGCAAAATTTGGGATAAAGCGCCTATACTTACCCGTCACGAGAAAGTTCTCAACCGTCGACACCTTGTCCTTATCTGTCCGTAAACATCCATCGCCGACGTTGTAGCCGAGGTATCTTATCTCCCTGTAGCAAAATTTACTTTTCTCAACATTTACCGTCAAACCCGCTTCCCTTGATCATCCCGCTACTTCTTCCAGTAATCTGACATGCGATTCAAAATCTAGAGAACAAACCAAGAGATCATCAAGGTAGACAAAGACATTCTCTTTCATTCGAGAGGGAATGACCTTATCCATCAGCCTGCACATTCTCTAAGCGACGGCGATGCACAATCCGAACGGCATCACAGTGATCTATACCCGAAATTAATCGGGTATCCTGCAGCCTACTCAACAGGCCCTTGATGTGGGGAATCTGGTAAGTGTCCTTTTTAGTAACAGCATTTACTTTACGTGAGTCCAGGCACAATCTATTTTTGCCGGGCTTCCGCACCAAAACCACCGGTGAGCTCTGCGCACTGTTGCTCTCCTTGATGACCCCTAACGAAAGCATTCGGTCGAGCTCATCGAAGAGAAGGTTCTGAAGTGCTGGCGCGATTGGGTAATGCCTCTGTTTGATGGGAATCTGTTCGTCATCCGACTCTATAACATGTTCTTCAATAGTCGTCTTACCCTAACCTCGCACCGCAAAAAAGGGAAACAGCTGCTTGGCTTCTCCAGTTACTGTGCTTATGCGGGCGACAGTGCCTGGACGGGAGAGCTCTCTACCGTCGGCGATGGAGTATCCATTTTGTCATTGTTAGTAAAAGTAGACGGTCTACCTTTCCGTTTATGTTGGATAGCTGCTATCTCCTCCTCCTCACTCTCTGGCTCATCCAACATGTCTCTTCGCGTCCTTATTCCTACTCTACCTTCTGCTACTTCACTCCAGTTGCGTCTAAATCTTGTCTCTCTAGCCACCATATGTTTTCGGCATGTCTGCAGACTTTCCTCAGTTCTAGTATCGTCCTGGTGGTGCAGCCGAATATGAGGGTTGCTACTCGATCCTTAATATTTTGACGAAGGGTGGCTAGGTCGTCGTCGTGTGCGCATATCCTCATTTGGAGTGTCAACGTTCGTATGTCGCCGTAGAATTCGTCGAACGTTTCATGGAGTAGCTGTCCTCTATCCACAATCGTCCTCAGTATCTCGTGGTCCTTTCTGCTTTGTTTAAACTGATCTATAAATTCTAATTTCAGATCTAAATAAGTAAAACCATATTGCTCTGCGTTTTCTTCCATATATTCTCAGTACCAACTCTCGGCAGCAACGGTCACCAAATAGTGGAAGTTTACCAGAAGGTGTTCCTCGGCCAACCCATATTTCCTCTTTCTTTCTACAGACATAGATTTGGTAGAGACGTCAAATTTTACCTCCCACTTATGAATGTCTACGGGCTTCCCTATTAAAGACGATGGCTGTGGCTCGCGCCTTGCTCCGATCTGCGGTTCCCACTAGGCCGATGTAAGGACGGGGTGTCTTGTTCAAGTAAATAGCTGAATTCTATGTCCGCTGCAGTTCGTTGGTCTAGTCGTCTTTGTGTATGTTCTTCTGTTTGCCTTAGTCTCTCAGTTTGAATTCGTAAGTGTTTGGTTGACCTAGTGTATGTCTACCTCCCCTCATAAGATGATATTCTTCTACCTGCCTAAGTGGATTCCTCTGCTCGATGACTTCCTTTTCCAGCTCGTAAATCTTACTTTCCATAAGGCTCATGTTGTGCTGGAAAGTTGCCATCATCTCGTTCATATTTTTTGCAAATGCCGACATTATTTGTTTTTCACTATTTTGTACAGCAGGGGAAACTACTTTTGCAAACATCTGGGACAACCTCCTCTCGTCTTCTTTTGTCTTGTTAGTCTGTTCTTCGTCTGAGTCCCTGTCTTCGTGTCTTAGAACGGTAGCACCCACCCCGCCCACTGCGCCTTCTCTGTCGTCGGTGTCAGTTGGTAGTTCGTCGCGAGTGCGTCCATTCTTCCCTATATCTTCAGTTCCATTCTTTGTTGGTGTTGACATAATGTCGGTTTCGCACCAACAGACCAGTCCGTAAGCTGATATTCTCGTCCTGTTTCCTCGCGTATCCTAAATAATGAGGACGGAGCAGTTGGTCTAGTTCTCCTACTAGTCTGTTGACTTTCGTAAAGGTCAGTACTCGTCTAAGTATGTTCTGTCACTTATTTATTGTCCCAGTATGGAAGTTCGTATCTAGTCATTGTAAGTTCTTGTAGTGGTTCCGTAAACGAAGTAGGGCGCCTACCAGTCTGGTCCGGGGGTTGGTCTTGTAGTCGTCTCGCCCGCGCCATTTGACGTGTAGTCCGGCACTCTGGGTCTCCCAGAGGAACCGCTCCTAAGTTCCTGCATTTATCCATGTTAATCCAATCTAGTAGTTAATTCAAAACTAGAAAAAAAATCAATGAAATAACAAATTCAGGACTCCAGTAAGTTCAAGAAAATTTAGAGACTATTAGAACGACAATTCCTAACTCCAGTTCAGAAAAGGGAAACCAAAAAGGAATCTATTAAATCAAAAAAAGAGAGAAAGAAAGAAAAGGAAAGGAAAAAATACAAATTTAAGGCAAAAGGGATTTAAAAAACGAAAAACAAAATGGTAATATAAAGATATTCAGTCTATTACCCGTAATATAGTCTATTACCCGTCTACTAACCCCTTGCTTGTTCGTTTTGTCTTTAGTCATTGCAGAAGTTCGTTACGACAGTCCTGTCTAATTGTAATCGGGTCTCTGGAACTGGCGAGTGCTGGAAGTCAGTCCTTTCCTCTTTACCACTACTCACTGCCTAGTGAATAACCTGACTGTAGGCTGGCCAGAGATCCGAGACAAACCCCCAACACGAACAAGGCTTCAAAACCACACGCTCACACCTCACGACAAATCTAACTCAAGGTCCTGATGTTCGGACAGCAGTAGCGACTTGGCTTCTCCACCCTGTCCCGCTCTTGGTATCTGTACAAACATCCAACTACCTCACTACCTTGGTAGCCATCTTCAGTCTGTGCCGAGACCAAGAGCTTAAACAGTCACTGTGCGAGAGTTCAGACAGAAAAGTAAAAAAAATCTAAGAAAATTAAAAAAAACTAATTCGCAATTTGAGGCTGATCGGAATCCAAAGTGGTCAACCTTGGTCATTTTGCGAGTTTCTCTAATTTTCTTCTTTTTCTCTTTCCTTTTTTTACGTCCGTCCGCAGTCGAAGTAGAGTAGCTTTCTCCCTTTCTTTTTATAGTAAAGGAATTTTGCACGTTGAATTAGGCATTGCAGTCTTTTCTGGCTTGTTAAATCTTCTTTCGTTTTTCCTCAGAGTTGTTGGTTTTATAAGCCCGAAAACTTACTTCTTTTAACCTGATAGCCTCTTTACAGCTCTGATCAAGCCAAGAGTTGGCCTTACGTTTAATGCTCTTTATTCTGTTAGGAATAAAGTCATTCATTCCTAAGAGAATCGTGTCGGTGATCATATCAGCGGCGGCATCCACGTCACTATCGAGGAAGCATAGTGACCAGTTAAAACTCCTAAAAAAGTTATTAAGTCCGTCCCAATTGGCTTTCTCGTAACGTCATACTTTTCTTTTAGGAGTTTGTTCTTTAACTGAGTGGGTCACAGTACGAGAATTTAGCTGATATGATATTATGGTCAGATCGGCCTAGAGGCGCTAATACATCAACGGTGTATTTATCAGGGTGAGTGGTAATAAACAAGTCAAGGGTGTCGGCGGAGTGACTTACAATGTCCGGTATACGTGTTGGTTCATTTACAAGCTAGGTCAAGTTGTTAATCTCAGCGAAAAGTTCAACATACCTTCCTCACGAATTGTGAATATTGAAATCGCCCGCAATGACGATTTCCGTACGAGTCAATGGGGTTACAATTCGGGTGATGGTATCAGACAGCGTTGAGTTACTGTCTATATCAGGGCTTCTGTAAATAAAACAGTAGTGGATAATTTGCTTATGGACGGTGAATTTTAGCCATTTCAAGTTGAATTCGGCATTGGTTCAGTTACCATACTGTGAAGGAATGTGGTAAGCAATATCACTACGGACATAAATAGCAAGGCCGCGGTGGGGGAAGAATAAAGGCACTAAGCAAAATTCACAGTTGCAAATCGGAGGATTCTTCTCTACCTGTGTTTCGCTAAGTGCCAAAACAGCAGGTTTATGGGAATAGGCGTGGGCGTATAAGTCGAAGAAATTCATTTTAGGCCCACGAATGTTGGTGAAATCAGCCCTAAATTCCCCCATCAACATAAAAACACATAAAAACGCAAAAAGATACAACTCTGACTTACTAAACGCAGCCGTGAGGTGTAGATCCTAGAATTGTTTTCCTGTTTACAAAGTTTTTTTTTTAATATCTTATCAAATTACTCCAAAACATGAATTTTCTCAATAAGTGGGTGTGGTACTGGGCGGATTTTATTTTTTGTTTTTCAATATATACTGTAATTTATTCCTTAGAAGTGATATTGTTCGAATAAAAACGTCAAACACAGTTTTTTGATAAAAAAAAACGCACCTAAAATGAAGGTGTGATCGTATACTATGTATGGAAGATATGTCCGGTAATAAAGTATTTACCTATTTGCTTAAGTAAGTTTTTTCGAATTTCATATCAAAATACTGAAAAAAGTGATCTTTTGGAAAAGTGGGCGTGTCAGTGGATGGATTTTAAAAATGTTTACACTTGTATTGCTTACTTTTGCAAGGACGTCGTCGGCGTCGTCGGCGTCGTCGGATTTCGGCGACCAAGCTCAAATTATAAGGCCCAAAAACTGGTGACACACAAACGGACGGAAATAGCTCCATCGACTCGGCTAGTGATGCTGATCATTTATATATATACTTTATTAGGTCCATCTGTAATATTTCTCTATGTTACAAACTATGTATCAAACTCAGCGTTACCTGTCGGCCCCTTTAGGGGCAAATCGATGATGATGATGATGATTTTCGAAAATCATCGATTTTGAACCCTTTTTGAAATATATGACCCTTTTTGGACCCTTTTTACTAATTTTTACAGAATTTACACATTAATTTCTATTTTAACCATGTATTTGTTTCAATAATGTACATTTACTCACCCCATGAACATTTATGTAGTGAGCTAAGGAATTAGAAGAGTGTCTTCCTACCCAAGTTTAATACAGAAGGTAAGGGACTTGATTACAAAGAATTAAATGTAAATACAGTCAAAATTGCTTATAAAGACATCGGTTATAACAACCAAATATTTCGTTCCTCCCTTGAAGGTCGTTATAACCGATTTTGATTGAATTGGAATCACAACTTTATTTTTTTTGTTCTTTTTTTTATTTTTATAATTATTTTTTACCAAAAGGAACTGATTTAGTTATTTTTTATTAATATATAAGCTTAACTTTGTTATTAACCAATGAATTACATGAAAATAAGGAAAACATTACTTGATTCACCAAATTTGGTTCTTCGATTTTATATCGGACCCTTTTCTTTCGGCAGCGACCCTTTTTAGGACCCTTCCCTATATTTTTTAGAGGTAACACTGATCAAACTTAATATACACTTAGGATAGGGTATAAATATATATATATATAAAGTTCTTTAAGTTTATTTATGAATAACAATTTAAATCTATATCTATTTCAATATTTTTCTATACTACCTACACCTTCAATGTCAGACAATTATATACGATAGAGTATGCATAATTATTAATAATATTTTGAATTAACTATTTACTTTTTTGTAGAAAACGTATGCGATGCACCACAAATATTTATTTAACTGCACTTGCTATAACAGATATCATATATCTTACGATGGTCTTGTTACTGTCCCTTCAACACTACGAAATCATTCACCTACAATATGCCATTTATTGGAAGTTCTACGGGCTTGTCATTTGGCTGACTGATGGTTGTGGTGAGTTCTATATAATATGTACATATTTCAGATATGAAAATTTAATATACACGAACATTTTCACTTACTTATAGGTACTTATACATAGTAGTAATATTACATTGAGCGATGGGACAAACAGGGCTCAGATTTGCTCTCCTTAATCACTTATCGTATATTTTACTCCCTAACCCAATCATCAATAAGTGAATCAAATATGTAAGGCATTATAAATTAAAGAAAAAAAAAGAAACAGTTAAGCGCCCCATCCAACGCTATATCACATCTTGAGCAAAAATTGCTTTTTTGATAAGATTTCTTTCCGCAAATTGTTTTTATACCCTATAAGGTACATATATTAATTATACCCAATTATGATTAGGGTCGTTATCAGGCAGATAAATCCAGGAAAGCGACATATTCCACTGTGCATAAGGTACCATTACATTTTCAAGGAAATCTTTGTATAAGACTTACTTACTTACCTAAAGGGCTCCCGATCTTTGTAGAGCCCCTGCCTGAGACATCGTTGCATTCCATCTTCTGCGGTCCCGAGCACGCTGCTTTCAGTTGTGAAGGCCAAGTTTTCTTGGCTTTTTGGACTACATCCACATCCTGGTACAGCTCATAGAGTTCGCAGTTGTATCCTCTCCTCTATTCGCCCTCCTAGCATAAGGGACCTAATATCCGACGGAGTATTTTTCGCTCGAAGGTGCCCAATATTTCCTCAGCTTTCTCACTTATCGTCTAGCAATCGGTTCCATACAGCAGGGCTGGTAAGATGAGCATTCTGTAGAGCATTAATTGGTCCGTTGAGTTAGGAGTTTTGAACCCAGTTGTTTTGCCAAACCGAAGTAGCAGCGGTTTGCTAGGGTTATTTTTCGTTGGATCTCTACAAAGGTGTCATTTGTAGGATTAATATTTGTTCCGAGGTAGGTGAACTCCTTAACTACCTCGAAATTATAGTTATCAGCAGTGACGTTCTGCCCAATGTTTTGCATAGATAAATTTTTGTTTGTTGATAACATATACTTCGTCTTGTCCTCATTCACTTCGAGACCAACTCGTTTCGCCTGATCATCAATAGCCGTAAATGCCTCTACGGCGGCTTGCCGGGATCCAGCTCAAGGATATCAGCTGGAAGCCCATCAGAGCCAGCGGCTTTGTTGTTCTTCAATTTTCTGATGGCTACATTAACGTCTTTAATACTGGGTGAAGGCGTTAGTTGACTGGAGGTGGGTTCTCGTCTTGCCCTATCATTCTCTCTATTTGCTGCCCGTTAAGCAACTGCTGGAAGTGTTGCTTAAACACATCAACAATTCCCTGTGCGTTGGTGACTAGGTTGTCTTCGCTATTTCGAAGAGCCTGCGTTCCGGGCTTGTGGCCAGCTGCCAGCTGCTTGGCTTTTCGATAAAATTGCCGGATGTTGTTGCATTCGCGAGACTCCTCCATATTCTTGAGCTGGCAAACTGCGTGGTCCCTTTTCTTTTTACGCAGGATTCTTTTTTCTTCTGGTCCGATACTCCTCTCTCGCTGCTCTTGTTTTGAGCTGCAGCGCTTTCTTATGTGCATCTTCTGTCACCCTCTTCCCTCTTCTACTGTACGCACTCATCATCACACCAAGGGCTCCTCCTTGGTGGTGGTTGGTAGCCAAGGGTGGTCAGGGCTACCTCTTTGATGATGTTGCGGTATTCGGACCACTGATTGTTAGCGTTTGTGGTGGGTAAATGCACCGCAGGGAGTTTCTCGGCCAAGTGCTCTTTGTTGGCTCTGGCTCCTTCTGGCGCGCTAAGGCGTCCAACGTTAAGCTTGTTTTTCTTGACGGCTCGCAGCTTCTTCTCGTTGGACAGTCGAGCTCTGAATTTAGCTGCAACAAGATAGTGGTCAGAGTCAACGTCTGCCCCTCGAAAGGTACGCACATCCAAGATGCCTTGCGTCGATTAACACGTGGTCGATCTGGTTGCGTGTTCGACCGTCAAAGGAAAGCCAGGTTGCTGTGTGGATTCTTAGCCTAGGAAACCTAGTGCTACTTATCACCGTATTACGAGCTGCTGCAAAGTCGATTAGTCGGAAACCGTTGTTTATTGTCGAATCGTGGAGGCTGTGTTTACCGACTATCCTGCCGAAGATGTTTTCCTTACCGATTTCTGCATTGAAGTCCCCGAGTACGGTTTTTACATCGTACTCAGGACTCGTATCTCCTGGATCGCAGTAATATCTGCCTTGTACTGCGAGAGGACAGATTCAAGTTTTTGAGCTGCACCCGGAGTTTGGAGTTTGTACATTCCAGGTGCACACTCGTAAGTCATGGTCCGTGGACGTTCCGGTTCTAATAGCCAAATGAGGGGGAACGAGCTTCTCTATTAACGTAATTTCAGAATTGTTTAATATCTCGAGTTCCAATTTTTGCACGAATTCAATACATGTTGTCAAAAGTGCAAGCTAAAAGGGACTGTAATCTCAGCACAGTATTACTAGGAGATATGTTCCTACATGCTAGACATTAAATTGTTCATATCAAAACCAGTATTAAGTGTTCCTATGCAGGATATGAATAATATTCCCTTCTATTTTATGACAATATAAAATTTCCGGAACACTATTGCACGAGGCCCTCCTCGCACTTGCCCAATTTTTTCATTTGCCGATACTAATGACTTTATAACACCACTATAGCGCCTGAGTCTGGCTTGACATGCCCTTCTCTGCACTGTTTGTCTGCTAATACTTAAACTTTTGAGGAAACTTTTTGAATCCACAGATTGTTTTGCTCCCTAGATGCTGTACAAATCAGTCAACCACCTCGTGGGAGCGTTTCAACGATACGATTTAAATTGTTGTTATAATAAATCTGACCATTGATTTTCCCACGTCGATCTTTCTGTATTTTTCCAATTGTGGTACACCTTCTTCATGTTTTTTAGTTATCAATATTTTCAAATAAGAAAAATATTTTCTTCACCTATTCCATTGTGAATGGCTCTCACCGATGCGAAGTTCTCCTTGTTTTACTAGTGGAATGCGTAGCCCAATATGTTTTGTCGCGTCTATTTATGACCTTTTAAGCAATTTGTTATAAATTTGTATAGGAATCCAATTTTTTTGTCTTAAGTTGTATTATATTCTTAACCACCATCGAAACCAATCTGTTCACAAATCCTTAGAGGCAAATATATAAAATACTCATATGCACATGCAAACACACAACAACAGCACAATCCATCTCCCTCCTTTTTTATGTTCTACTTCTACTTTCTACATACTCCATTATTCTCTTCTCTCGCACTTCTTGTTTTTCTGCCAAACGTACCAATGTGATTATTTTTTTCTACATATACTCGCACTCAAACCACGGCAGTAACGAACAGAGTATATCTACTTACAGTGAGTAGGGACCAGAGTATATCCCTTATAATATTACCCGCAAGGGTACTTCTCCGTAGAGAGAGGTAACGGGTGTAACGACCCCGTGGACTCTAGTCTAAAAACACAGAAGCGTCTGACCCATATTGGGCGGCTCGCTGGTCAGCATCTGTTCTCCGTGTCAGGAGCGGCTGTATACGTAAAAGTTTAAACTTTTCTCAAAAGTTAAAAAATAAATAATTATGCAATGAACAAAACAAAAGATATAATTACCCCAGGTGGTAGGCCAGGTACACTGGTAAATCCACCCTCTTCGGAGGTCGGTCCCTTGGATTCTGAGGGGGACCATTTGTTGCTGAGCAATGACCCTTTTGGACGAAGTTAAAGGGTAGAAAGAACACCCCCATCGAAAAATGATGAAAATAAAAATGAAAAAATATTCAAGGCTAAATATTTAGAAGCCTGCGAAGAAAGAGATGGGTTTAAGCAACTCAATGAGTCACTACTTAAGGAATTAAACAATCTTAAGCAAGAGTTGCAAATGTTGAAAGATGAAATCAACAACCAAAAAAAAGTAAATGTCTAACCTGCAGAGTTCTCAACAGATGAAGAAGAACTCGAAAAAGAGACAGAGGGACATCGTCATATGGGGAACCAAAATAAGAAAAGAAAAATGAGTACATCCCCAAAAAACTCATCGCCAAAAGAAAGCTGCACAATCACAGTGCATGCTTCAAACAAAGAAAATAAAATACACAATCCATCCAAACCTCCACCAATTATTGCACTACAAGTCAATAAGTATGAAAGCTTGGTCAAATTATTGGATGAAAATAAAATTAAAGCTGTAGAAGCATTAATAAACAAAAATTACATCAAAATTAATGTCGATGAAGAAGAGGGATACAGAATTCTGACTAAAATACTAAACCAGAAAAAAGTGCAATGGTATTCTTATGTGAATAAGCCAACCAGACCAATTAAAGTTGTAGTAAAAAAACTGCACTTTCATGCTCACCGGAAAGTATTAAAAACGAATTAAACCACAGAGGTTTTAAAATACTGGAAGTCGTAAATATGCTAATATTTAAAAGCAAAGTACCACTTCCAATGTTAATGCTCAGTTTCGAACATGACGAAGACAAAGAAAAAATATATGGCATTAAAAACATACTTGGGATGAAAGTTGAGATTCATACTTTACGTAGGTAAATCCAAGTTAGTGCCCCAATGCAAAAATTGTCAAAGGTACGGGCATACACAAAAATACTGCAGCTCAAACCCAAGATGTGTAAAGTGTGCAGGAAGTCACCACACCAAAGAATGTGTGAAGAAAAGGACGAACACATTAAGTGTGTAAACTGCAATGAAAGCCATCCTGCTAACTATAGAGGATGCTTAGTTGCAAAAGAAATGCAAATAAAAAAAGATAAAAAAACAAAAGAAAGCACTTAAAAGCTCCAATAAGGAAGCCCAAAAGGCCAAAAAGGACTCACAAAAGAGCCACCAAAAAAAAAGCGAAAGATCAAGTGATCATCAAAAAGGACGCAATACCAAAGACAGCGGGCCCTAAAATGACATATGCTCATGCAGCATCAAAAACAATACAAATACCAGCAGAGAAAGCCGTAAAAAGCAAAACAGAACCACACAATGCAATGGAAACCCTCATGAAACAAGACCTAAATAGAATTGATTCCATGGAAAAAAACAATAAAATAACATTAGATAGAATATCTTTACTAGAGAGACAGAACAGCAATAAAAGAGCTGTACCAAAAAGACAAACATGATGAATAAAATCAAAATTCTAGAATGGAATGATAATGGTTTCGAGAATCGAAAAGATGAGATACAAGTGATTCTCGATATAAGCCAGATAGACATATGTCTTATTTCAGAGACGCACTTCAAATTAAATTTTGACCCTAAACTGAAGGGATATATATTATATCACTCCCCACATCCACATAACTGCGCAAAAGGCGGGGCTGCAGTGGTAATAAAGAATACGATTGAACACCATTTAGAAGCAAAATTCCAATCATGTACCATCCAAGGGATTTCCATTTGCATAAAAACAAGCAGTGGCCAACTATCCGTTGCTTCAGTATATTGCTCTCCTAGCTATAGAATAGGTTAGGTTAGGTATGAGGGTTGGCAGAGGAAACAAAAATACCTCCGCCGCACTCAGGTCAGCACTGACCCATTGTGTTACCCATAGGGGGCTTATAAAAAAGTACCCCTTGCCCATTTAACCCATAAATGTCTGCAACAAACTTCCCATGGTTGTACTTACTCGTTATCCTTGTGTACAAACCATCCTGATGTTCTAATGAAGTTCAGTAACATGTCGGTGTTGACTTTAGAGAGTTGTCTTAAATCCTGAAAGAAGTGCTTGCCGAGGAATTTGTGCCTGGAATGTTGGAGTCCAGGACATTGGCAGAGGAAGTGGGTAGTGTCCTCTATAACCTCCTCATCGCCGCATCCTCTACAGAGTTCTTCTTCCGTCCGACGTAGTTTCCTTAGGTGGTACCGCAGAGTGTTGTGTCCTGTGAGTATCCCCACGAGTAAGGACAGTGAACGTCTGTCCTTGCGGATAATTCTCTCGGTCCTTGCTTTGTCAAAAGTTGGCCATAGTTGTTTTGCAGTTTTGCAAGTGTCTATGGACTTCCATCTCAGGTTCGCCTCTCTCACAGCCAGTCTCTCTGCCTCGAGCCTGAGAGCGCAGGGCGGGGTGCTTATGGAGAGGTCAGTCAGTTCGAGTGGGTCCGATGAAGCTTTCCTTGCCAGTTCATCTGCCCTTTCATTTCCCGGGACGCCCTCGTGCCCAGGGACCCAGCAGAGTAGAACCTTGTGCTGTGTTCCAAGAGCCTTAAGCTCTTCGCGACAGCACTTCACAAGGTACCGAAGGTTCCTCTCAATCCTTTCTTTTGGGATGTGCGGGCCAGGGATGAGAATTCGGCCTTTTGGTCTGGTGAACTCCAGCAGGTCCTTCTTTTCGACAAGTCGAATGTCGGCATTCGCCCATGGAGCCTGTGTCTTTTCGACGAAGTTCTTCAGCCAGTTCAGCGTAAAGCTATTATCGCACGAAAGGATTTTAAAGCCTTTGTATGTGGAGAGTTGCTCAAAGAAGGGGGATTGTCCCTCATTATTAACGATGGAATCGTTAATGCCTTCTAGGATACGTAGTTCCATGAGCCTCCATTGGTCTACGCTAAGCCTTCGTTCCGGCTTGTTGAAGTCCACGATAGCTTGGAGATTCGCGTTGGCAGCGATGGCTAGTCTAGCTTTCTTGCACGAATTTCTCGACGGTGGGGGTATCGTGTCCTCGTTCCTTCTTCTTTTTGAACTTCCTGCAGTCGGCTCAGGAGCATGCCTCGCGACAGCCTCCATACCAGTGGCAGGAAGTTTTAGCCTGTCAGAGAGCGAGATGGAGGGCACGTTGCCCGTCCTCTTCGACCCTGACCCTACATTGGCCCTACATTTCGTCCCTATCTTGCGTCCTACTAGTGTCCTTGTACCTTGGACCTTTTTGGAGCATGAACTGCCCACGGCTGGAAAGGAGAGCTGGTGGCTCTCCGCCTTCTTCCCAGACAGTTCACTTGCCCCAGATCCCTCTACCCTATTGGACCCTTTGGCTTTTAGCGTTTCGCGAGCTGTATCCAGAGCCGCTCTTTCCCTTTCCGTAAAGGACGTAGGTTCACGCTTTTTAAGCCGCCTGATTAACCTTTTAGCGTTACGCTTACGGTTCCTAAGAGTAGTCGTCGCGTCCCTGGTCTTCCCTGTCTTATCTGCCGGAGGGATTGTTCCCGATCCGATCTTACCGGTACTAACTACCGTCGCGAAGCTACTGTTTGTGGTGTTCCCGTTCTCGGTGATACCACTCACATCAGGCCGGAAAGACTCTGATGGAATCTCCTTCGGAGACGAGCTAAGACTCGTTTCTTTGGGTTCAACCACCCTAGCCTCACCAACCACCTGCGATCCCTTCCCGGTCAGCTGCGGGACTACCCCTGCTTTAGCTGACGAGGGCGGGGCCTCAGTCGATGAGTGCGGCACCCCCGAGAGGGAGTCAGACTCAGGGTTCGCCGGTGTGATCGCCCCAGTTCCAGACGGGCAAGTGCTCGTCGCAGAGAAGGGTGGTCCCGCCGGCAACCCCCTGCAAAGGTCATCCACAAGTGCAGACGACTTTGGAATGCTAGCTGGAGGCTTGCATGCTTGAGACGCCCGCTCCTGCAGGTAAGCCCTTGCATTGTGGAGCCGTTTACGTTCGTTGTCCGTCAGTTCCTCCCATTTCTTAGTCCCTAATCTCTTCACGGTCGGCTTGCAGTTCTTCGTTCGTTTGGAACTGGTCGACGCATGGGAGAGGGATGAGCTGGCGATGGAGTAAGTGTCACTTGATTCCAGAAAGAGTCTTTCTAGATTCAATTCAATTGCCCCAACGCTTTCCTCATCAGAAGTGAGAAGAAGCGCTTCTTCTTCCTTGGTCTGGCCTATGTTTCGGTCGGTTTTTATAGAGCTAGGAGTGCCCGACCGGTTTACACTCTTCGCTTTAGGTATTTGAAAATTAAAGTTTGACATTTGGGTCCCACGATTAAGGGGGAAGAAAAAGTCCGCCTGCACTCACCCCCTGTATGCAGGTAAGGGGAATTTAATTTAAACTGGAGGTCCCCAAGGTTTCCAGAGTTCACCGTTGTAAGACACCGTAACGTGATGCCATTCATCCACAATAGGCACGGTAGTTACACACCCGGGATTACGGGTTTTTTCAAGTTTTTTATTAAAGAAGATGGCGCGAAATACCACTCGACGGGAAAACCTACCTATTGGCCAACAGATAGGAATAAAACCCCAGATCTTGTCGACTTCTTCATATCTAAAAATATATCCTCAAATAAAATAAATGTGGAAGAAGGCCCTGATCTTCAATCAGATCACTCCTCAGTCCTTCTTACACTTGGCGATAAAATAATTATAAAAGAACAAAGTCCAAAACTTGATTATAGACTGACTGATTGGAACTACTTTCGACAGATGTTGGAAGAAAGTATCCAACTATCATCAGCTATACAAACAGTAGACCAACTAGAAAAAACAGTGCAAATACTAACACTGAACATACAAAAGCTGCATGGGCAGCAACTCCTAAAAACAACAAAAAAGACAAAGCAAAACTCTTACCCTCACGAAATATGTGAAATTATTACACGAAAAAGGAAAGCTAGAAAGCGTTGGCAACAGACAAGGGCGCCAAGCGACAAAAGCATACTAAACAACTTAAATAATAAGCTCAGAAATTCTATAAAAGAATTCAAGAATGAGTCTTTAAAAACTTACCTTAGCAGTCTTACAAATGATGCTAGTACCGACTACTCGCTCTGGAAGGCAACAAAGAAAATGAACCGACCAATTGCCCGTATTCCTCCAGTAAAAACCAAAGAAGGTAACTGGGCAAAAAGCAGCCAAGAGAAAGCAAACACTTTTGCAGAGTATCTTGAGGACGTCTTCAAACCCTATGAAGATAAAAGTTACCAAGGAATCGAAGAAAGGTGCGAAGAAGATCGACCAATTCGATCGGTAACAGCTAAAGAACTTGCCAAAGAAATTAAAGAAAATATAAATATAAAAAAGGCCCCAGGGTTTGATTTAATTACAGGGGAAATCTTAAAACAATTTCCATAAAAAGGTTTAAAAAAACGAGCGCAGATTATAAATGCTGCATTTAAGCTGCTGCATTTGTGCCAAGCATGTGGAAGGTCGCGGAGGTAATAATGATCCCAAAACCAGGCAAACCACCAAGCGAAGTAACCTCATATCGCCCAATATCGATACTACCAATATTGTCAAAGCTATTTGAAAAAATGCTGGTAAAACACCTGCAAAAAATAATCGATGAAAAATCGCTAGGCCCAAATCACAATTTGGATTTAGAAATAAGCACTCTACAATTGATCAAGTGCATAGAATCACAGATAAGATCGAAAAAGCATTTGAAGAGAAAAATGTGTGCTCTACAATATTTCTTGATATAGCACAAGCTTTCGATAAAGTCTGGCACAAAGGACTGATACACAAATTACAAAAACAACTGCCGATGCAGTATTCGACAATTCTGGAGTCTTATATATCAGATCGATTCTTCAGAATTAAGCAAGATACTGAATACTCAACATTAAGAGAGATAAAAGCTGGTGTACCGCAAGGTAGTGTTTTAGGGCCAGTGCTATACCTTCTATTCACTAGCGATCTGCCTGAAAGCGGAGAAACCACTACAGCAACTTTTGCAGATGACACTGCTGTACTTGCTGTAGGAGAAACTGTTGAAATAGCAACAAAAAAGCTCCAAATAGCAATAAACCGTATCTCAGAATGGACTAAAAAGTGGCATGCACATGCCAAACAAATTTACAAAAAATTCAGGTCTTCCAAAATAAAGTACTAAGGAGCATAGTCAATGCACCTTGGTACATACGTAACGCTGATCTTCTTTTTTTTTTATATAATTTTTTATATAATTTTATAATTTTTTTTTTTAATTTATAAAAGGGGTTATGAATACCCTTAAACTGTTATTCAGGGCACGGGCGGTGGGGAAAAGGGGAAAGAAGAAGAAAGGGGGTACCGGTTCACGTTGGCTTTAAATGATTGGACGCTGAAGTGACGAGGAAATACAGAGCCTGGTAGATTGTTCCACATTCGTGTAGTGCGGCTTATAAAAGAATCCCTATATTTGACAGTTCGACCGAAGTTGGGCTTAAGGGTAAACTGATGTGCATTCGTAGCATGACGTGTATTGCGGTTGAAATTATTAAGGGGCGGAATGCAATTGGCTATTTCACTGGAGCATTTTTTATAAAAAAAGCGATAAAAAAGGGAAAGGCAGGAGACATTTCTGCGATGTTCGAGTGAGACTATGGAGCTCACGATGTCTCTATCGCCTATTAATTTTAGCGCTCGATCAAGAATGTGCAAAACGGTCTTGGGTGCACCAGACCAGATATGGGCGTTGTACTCCAGCTTTGGGCGGATAAATGCCTTATAAATTGAGGCCAAATCAGACGGGGTGAAATATTTCTTGCATCGCTTAAGGAATCCTAGACATTTTGCATCATTTTTGGCGACTTCGAATATGTGATCATTCCATCGGAGATGTTTATTGATACACATACCGAGAATTGCAAGTCTTTCGGTTTCCGCGATGCAAGTACCATTCATGAATAATGGTTGGGAGGTCTGGTTACGCTTGAGTGACAGTAGACAGCATTGTGTTTTGGATGCATTAAATTCCACTCTGTTGGTTAAACCCCATTTGATTATGCTGTCAAGATCGGAATTTAATGAGTTTAACATACGTTGCCGTTCCTCTTCTACGGCCGAAGAGCAGGGACGTGAGTTGGGGAACGGATATGTAAAACTGAGGGTACTATCATCAGCGAAGGAATGAATTGGATTAGAGGTAGTAGACAAGAGGTCATTAATAAAAATGAGAAAGAGAGTCGGAGACAGAACTGAGCCCTGGGGAACACCAGCATTTATGTGGTGGATATCAGACTTGAAGCCATCCAATACAACTTGTATTGAACGCCCCGAAAGGTAATTTCTAATCCAATGAAGAAGAGATTCATCGATGCCATATGCACGCATTTTCGACAAAAGAGCCTGATGCCAAACTCTGTCAAATGCCTTTGAAATATCAAGCGCAACTATCTTTGATTCGCCAAATTGATGAAGAGATTGGTTCCACTTCTCGGTGAGATATGCCATCAAGTCACCAGTGGACCTGTTGCTACGAAAACCATACTGTCGGTCATTGAAAAGTTTTCGTGAATCAAGATATTTCATAAGCTGACGATTTATCAGCGTTTCCATGACCTTAGAAAGAAGGGACGTAAGTGCAATGGGTCGGTAATTGGACGGAGAGGAAGATTCGCCTTTTTTAGGAACAGGCTGGACAAATGCTGTTTTCCATCTACTCGGAAAGAGCCCAGAATAGTAGGACAGACAGAAAAGCTTACGCAAAGGTTTTGCCAGCGTGGAAGAACACCTCTTCAGAACTATAGGGGGAATACCGTCTGGACCAGCGGATTTGTGCATGTTTAAACCTTTGAGGACTCCTGCGACTGTGCGAGTGCGAAAGTGGATTCGTCCCATAGAAAATTCGATGCTCTCAAGCACAGGGACAGACAAAGCGCAATCTTGCAGGGTGGAGTTCGCTGCGAATTGTGCAGCAAGCAGATTTGCTTTGTCTAAGGAGCTGACAGCTGGAATGTCATTGTAAATGAGCGTTGGGATGGCAGATGAGGCAGAATTCTTAATGTTTTTGACGAACAACCAAAAATTTGTTCTACCTTTGGGACACTGTAGAATTTTTTGCCTCAATTTTCGGTCGTATATCAATTTTGCACGTTGAATGTGGGCATTGCAGTCATTTCTGGCTTGTTTAAACTTCTTTCGGTTTTCCTTAGATTTGTTGGCTTTATAAGTCCGAAAACTTACTTCTTTCAACCTGATAGCTTCTTTACAGCTCTGGTCAAACCATGAATTTACCTTAGGTTTGATGCTCTTTATTCTGTTAGGAATAAAGTCATTCATACCTAAGAGAATCGTGTCGGTAATCATATCAGCGGCGGCATCCACGTCACTATCAAGGAAGCATAGTGACCAGTTAAAACTCCTAAAAAAGTTATTAAGGCCGTCCCAATTGGCTTTCTCGTATCGCCATACTTTTCTTTTGGGAGTTTGTTCTTTAACTGAGTGGTCGGAGTACGAGAATTTAGCTGATATGATGTTATGGTCAGACCGGCCTAGAGGCGCTAATACATCAATGGTGTATTTATCAGGGTGAGAAGTGATAAACAAGTCGAGGGTGTTGGCGGAGTGACTTACAATGTCCGGTATACGTGTCGGCTCATGTACAAGCTGGGTCAAATTGTTAACCTCAGCGAAAAGTTCAACATACCTTCCTTCGGGTGTTGACTGGCCAGAGTGTCGAAGCCAATCCGAATTGTGTATATTGAAATCGCCCGCAATGACGATTTCACTAAGAGGATAAAGGGAGACAATTCGGGTGATAGAATCAGACAGCGCATCAAACTCATTAAAAGTTGAGTTGCTGTCCGCACTAGGGCTTCTGTAAATAAAACAGTAGTGTATGATTTGCTTATGGACAGTGAATTTTAGCCATTTGAAATTAAATTCCGGATTGGTACTGTGGCCATACTGTAAAGGAATTTGATAAGCAATATCCCTACGGACATAAATAGCAAGGCCGCGGTGGGGAAAGAATAGTGGCACTAAGCTATATCCAGGCAGTTCCAAATCAGAAGATTCTTCAACCACCTGTGTTTCACACAGTGCCAAAACAGCTGGCTTATGGGAGGCTGCATGAGCGTACAGATCGAAGAAATTCTTCCGAAGCCCACGAATATTAGAAAAATCGACCCTAAACTCCCCCATCACTAAAACATACAAACACAAAAAGACAACTCTGACGTCACTAAGCAGGGCCGCGAAGTGTAGATCCTAGGAATAGTTTTCCCAAGCAGACTGTCGCAGGTGTTATGCCCAAACGACAATCAGCTTAGGTCCGCTATTCAGATAGACACTCACGGTCCGCTATTCATCAAATATTACGCTCTCTCAATCATCACAGCTGAAAGCATGTAGAGAGCATGCATCATCTGCGATGGCTAAGATGCGCAACAGTGAGTGAGTGGGAGTGATGGACACCCGGCTTTTTTTTTTTATTATTATTTATCACTGCACTGCACTTTGGTTTGATTTAGGCGCGCACTACTGTTGATAGTTGTTTTATTGTGGTGGTTGATGTTGTTTTTTTTTTTTATTATTTTTATTTTTTTATTATATAGGTCACTGGTCACTTTTTTTCAATGTTATTTGTTTTGAACTGTTTTGGTTGGTGTTTGATTATTTTATTCTTTTTTTATTATTTTTTTTCTATTTTTATTGATTGGTGGTGGGTTTTTGGGGCAGAAAAAAGAAAGCGCGTGCGCGTGTGACGACAGACGACACGGTACTCATACTCATACTCATACTCATACTTCATAGAGATCTAAATATCGAAATGGTTGAAGACGAAAATTAAAAAAGTTGCTGAAATGCACAGACGTAGGCTTCTCAACCACGTTAGCTTAGAAATAACCGAATTATTAAATACAGACCATGTAATCAGGAGATTAAGGCGGATAAAACCGCTTGATCTATAAAAATTAGCTAAGAATAGAAATTAGGTTATATTTTCTACCAAAAAAGTTCAGAAAACCGACAACCGGCGGATTTCTCTTTTAAATTCTCAAACAATTCAAAAATAAATTGCTGATTAGTTGAACAACTAGGTGCAATGCCATTCGGGATGACGAAAGTTAGTCCCCCAGGGAGGTTTTTTAGATGGGTTAAAGTCCCTCACTATTGCAGAAGCAGTTCTAGCTCTGCAATGTCTTTCGATGATTTTCCCTTCCAGCGAACCCCCATAAAAAAAAAAATATATCCCTTATAATGAGTAGGGACACTCTCTCTCTACATACTACCGCAAGACAAGAGATAAAAAAAATTGTACAATAAGTGGAAGTAGATCAAAAGTATACACTTTAACCCGTATGCAACGACCCCTTGTGAAAAAAAGAGTACACAATACATTTTACCTGCACCACTACATGCGGCTTACTGTATTAGGGATTTTTTCATAATGCTTTTTTAAAGGCGATGCGACTCCGATAATCGTTGTGTGTATCTCTACGTTTTAGTCAGTGTGACCTGCTGCCTTATTAAACATTTTTCTATACCTATGTTTTATGATTGGCTTTTCTGCTAATTAAAACTGAATATGAACCCTTTTACATCTAAAATATGAAAACAAGTTTTTCTTATTTCCTTTGACCTCCATAAAAATAATAAAACTATATGTTCGGCCTTAAAACAATAAAAATAATTTGACTCAAAATTTCCTAGTTTTTTATGGCAATAGAGGCTGTGGTTGGTATTGCTTTCTTTTTCTTGACAATGTATTTTTAAAGGCAATGTGACTCCAGCTCTTATCAGCTGTGCGTCATATCGCTATCTCTCTCTCCCTACAACGATTCTTATATCCATATACTTCTCATATCTGTGTAACTTAGTGAGAAGGACAGAAAAAGAAAACGGTCGAGAATGTCCCTACTCATTATGGATATACTCTGGTAGGGACATTCTCCACGTTTTTCTTATCAGTTCACAATTATACTCTCAAAGACACGAGAAATAGACGGCAATATGAAGTGCTGTAGTAAAAAAGGAATAAAAGATGGAAAAACTGGTTCGAAATTTGGCACAGGATGAGTCCAAAGAAAAAACCAAAATTTAATTTCTCATCACTCAAATATTTATGTTTGTTGCTAGTTTTTTTACTGTCTTTATTAAATTGTTTAAGAATATGTTAAACTCGTGCCCGGATATACAATTTTAGAAGCGTTTGTGTTAATTTTCCGGACAGTGTTATGAATGACTCTTCATCCTTTTTATTTATTTAGCGTGAATGGCCTGATCTCCACAGATAATCGACGATTCCTGGTTTTTGTATGCTTTCCCACAGGCCTTTTCCCAAGGACAATATCCGCTAACGATTTGTCTTCAGTTTACAAATTTATAACCACTTGGCGGAAATCTTCCGCTGTTGACCTGACATTGTCATTTGTTTTTTAACATGAACCTACTCTAACGGAGCAGGAAAAGGAATAAAACAATATGATTTTCTCATCTTAAGAATTACGTCGGAATAACATATTTGAAAAAAAAAAAAAAATAGAAGTTAATCATTATTTTCATTATTATTTATTATAAGCATATTAGAACTTTGTCTATTGTACGATGAATTATATCGGTCTGCATACTTCATTATGCCTTACACACGTGACACCCGTTATTTTTCCGCTTTAAGTTATCGAACAACTGATAACAATTCATCTCCAGATCGCCTTTAAAACTATATGCGAAATGAATGTACACAAACCTCCCTTTAGTTTGACCGTTTGCCACAGAATTTAGCACACAAAAATGTTTTAGAATAAAACCTTAAATAGTCAAATATAATATAGAGCGATGTCATAGTACAGCAAAAAAGTTCAATTGTATATTCTAGAATGCAAAATTGCATATCATATAATTTTGAGATCCATAATTAGGCCTACATATTCAATAACCATTGACAAAAAAAAAAATAAAACCAAAACCTACTTTACGAAGGCAAAGCTGATCAACCCGAGTATTTTTGAATATGGTGTTAGTCTATTTTTGGCCAAACCAGTTAAATGAAGTTTTAGTGAGGTACATATCTATGTATACAGGGTGTCCCAGTTAAGCGGTATAATCCTTTAAGGGGAGATTCCTGAAGTTCCGCCGAATAAAAAATTGTATGGCAGGGGGGTCTATTCTCACCCCATTTCAAGTTATAGCCCCCCAAAGTGGGTGACCTCTCTCTTGGAGGTGTCTATCACTTTAAACGCTATAACTTCTAAACTATTATAGGTACAAAAAAGGTTTTGTAAATTTTGGAAAGACAATTTAGTAGCGCATACAAGTCCCAAACACTTTGAGTACATCTGTGCAGCTACAAAAAAGTTATGGCATCTTAAACTCAAAATTATGAAAATTTGTTGTTCCATTTTTTTACTTAAAATGTATTTTTCTCAAAATTTTTACTTAATAATTTTTTCGTTTTTTTATAAAATTTTTATCCCTGGAAAATTTCCTAAAAGTTATGTAAAGTAACTTTTTTAGTAACGATCAACAGAAGTTGCAGTAAAAGCCATTTTTTGTCACACAAAAATGGTGAAATACAATTAATTGAGAATAATAAACTAGCGTACCCATGAGCAATGCAGTTAACAGTTAATTGTCGAATAGGAGAAAACAGCGTAATAAAGAATTATCACAGCTTTTTGAACATTTTTGTGTGACAAAAAATGGCTTTCCAAAATTTACAAAACCTTTTTTGTACCTATAATAGTTTAGAAGTTATAGCGTTTAAAGTGACTACACCTCCAAATTAGAGGTCACCCACTTTGGGGGGCTATAACTTGAAATGGGGTGAGAATAGACCCCCCCTGCCATACAATTTTTTCTTCGGCGGAACTTCAGGAATCTCCCCTTAAAGGATTATACCGCTTAACTGGGACGCCCTGTATTTAGTTTCTTTTCATATTTTTAATCATACAGTCTGTATGCTCCCCAAAAATGTAAATTATATTTTATGTATCAGGTTTCATTAGCCCAAAAAAAATAGATTGTAGGGAAAAACAAGCACTTCGCAACACCAATCAAATTGGGCCACAAATACCTGTTTTATCCGCCTTTGAAAAAAAACTGGGTAAATTGTGTTCGGTCTCTGGAATCATCACTGGGATACCGAATACCAAATACCAAATACTGAATGTTCAGTAATCAGTTATCATTCGGTACTCAAAAGTCCGTGTGTCACCAGTTTTTGTGCCTTAAATGTTGAGCTAGGCTGTTGAAATTTTGTATACGAGGTCATGGGAAAAGTAAGCAATACAAGTGTAATTTTTTTTAAAATCCGCCCACTGACAAGCCCACTTTTCAGCACTTTCACCACCACGCCCACTTTTTGAAAAAAATAATTGTTTGGTGTGATTTTATAAACAAAAATATTTAAGCACAAATTTATGCAGGTTTCTGGTGGAAGTGGTAAAATGCATAGTCATATCTACATATGTATTTACATAAATATGTAGATGAAAATGCTACAATCCATCTAGAGCGGATCGTTTGATACCCTATATTTTTCCTATACACATAGCATCTTCTTCCACCGTATATTGGTGCTTAAAACAACTTTTTTCAAATATCTCATAAAATTACTCCAAAAGTACTCAATAAGTGGGCGTGGTAGTGGGCAGTTTTCAAAAATTGTTCAACATATACTGTATTTTGTTCCTAAAAGGTGCTATTATTTCCATTAAACAGTCGAAAATCAGTTTTTGGACAAAAGCGCCCCTAAAACGTAGGCGTGGCTGTATACTATGTATGGAAGATATGTCGGGTACCAAAATATCTACCTTCTTGATGAAGTTTTTTCGAGTTTCATATAGAAGTACTGAAAAAAGTGAATTTTTTGAAAAGTGGCGTGTCGGTGGGCGGATTTTAAAATTTTTTACACTTGTATTGCTTTCTTCTACGAGGACCTTGAATACAAAATTTCATTAATCTAGCTCAAAACTTAAGGCCCAAAAACTGGTGACACACAGACGGCCGGACGGGCAGGCGGACGGACGGACATAGCTCAATCGACTCGGCTAGTGATGCTGATAATTTATATGAATCGTTTTGAAAAAGAAGTGCTTAAAAAAAAAATATTTATTTCATGAAAAAAAAAAAAAAACAGAAACAAAAAAAAAGCTTCTAATATTAAAGGAGACAAAAAAACTCATAATCTCCCTGTCTGAAAATGCACAATCCAGTCCAGACTTCACACAAAAGTCAACTATACTCTGTCCACCGAACTCGTGCTGAGGCTATCACCAACTCAACTTCCAAAAAACAAAGCGGAGTTCAATGACGTGTGTATCGCGAGCGCGGGCAGGTACACATCGTGGGAATACAGATTTCCCACGATGTGATTTATGCAAGCTTTTTTTTCTTTTTTGTACTACGTTTCATAAGTCTAACAAGAGCCCTCAGAAGAAGGATAGAAGGCGGATGTATTCCCTAGATGGAATCAACGGCGGAATCCATGGACGGTGTGGCGAACACCATACATGAGCTACTTCGACATATTCGAAGCCCAGGTCTGCAAGGATTTCCTTGACTTCATCAGGGTTATGGAATAGAGATGGTGACGGATGAACCCTTAATAGGTCAACGGCAGCGCTTATACCTCCGAAGTGAGTTAGTGATGTCGGTCTTTCAGACCGGCCCTGGGTCCTAGGGGCTAAAACCCATGGAACTGGCCCTCCAGGTTGGGGGTTATGCAGTCGGGGTAACTGCCTCACCACGTAAAAAACTGCTAGTCATTAGAGAGACACAAGCCTCTGATATGAACAACAATCCCCCTCATTTGGCAAATCGACCCGGAACGTCCACGGACTATGATCTACGAGCAAGCAACAGGAATGTAAAAATTCTGTACAGGGTGTAGTTAAAAAACTTGAATCCGTCCTCTCGCAGTACAAGGCAGATATTACTGCGATCCAGGAGATACGATGGATAGGATCAGGTACGCAGAAAAGACGTAGCTGCGACATTTACAGGAACCCCCGGATAAGTACACGTCTTTTAAGTGCCTTTCGCTTAAGTACCTTTCCTGCTTAATTGCCTCTTTTAATTTTAACTTTTATTGATATTTATCTGGAAATAATTCTTTAAGTGCCTAATACTGTTAGCAGTTCTTTGTGTTTCATGCTTTAGAATTTAAAATGTAAAAGTTATAAAACCAATCTGGTACAATACTGAACCTAACATAACTGACTCTATATTTGTCTCTGTCAGACTGTCATTTATCAAAAAACAATTTTGCTGTACGAATTCTCGTACATAACTATTTTTCTTACTAAATTTTTCTTTATCGCTCCTTATTTCAATAGGTAACATATGTAAGTTAAAATTGATTTTATAAAAATGCCTGGTAAAAGGAGAAAGCTAACATCCCTTTCTTTAAAACAAAAACTTCAAATTCTAAATCTGGTTGAAATCAAAACTATTCCCAGAAAATGTTTGTTTGTTGCTAACATATACTTCGTCTTGTCCTCATTCACTATAAGACCAACTCGTTTCGCGTGCTCACCAATAGCCGTAAACGCCTCTACGACCGACAGCTTTCCGATCTTCCGATGATGTCAATATTGTCAGCGTATCGCAGCAGTTGGACGGATTTGTGAAAGATAGTGCCTTCCGTGTTGACACCTGCCCTGCGCACTATCTGCTCCAACACGATATTGAAGAACATGACAGCGCATCTCCTTGCCTGAATCCAGTGCACGTTTGGAAGAGCCTCGAAGAGTTGTTTCCAAATTGCACAGAGCATCGCGTGTTTTCCAGCGTTACGCGACACATCTGGATAAGTTTTGTCGGTATCCCGAATTGGGCCATCGCCTGGTAGAGGTCAAGACGATGAATGCTGTCATAGGCGGCTTTAAAGTCGATGAAAATGTGGTGGGTTTCGACTTGAAATTCGTTCGTCTTTTCCAAGATTGTCTGAGTGTGAAAATTTGGTCTTTTGTCGATCTGACGGGCCGGAAGCCACACTGGTACGTGCCGATTAGTGTATTACAGAAAGGTTTTAGACGTTCAGACAATACGTTGGATAGGATCTTATATGCGACATTTAACAGGTATATGCCTCGGTAGTTCTTACAAGACATAGGATCGCCTTTTTTGAAGATGGGGCATATAGAGCTGATACTCCAGTCGTCGGGCATGCGTTCCTCCACCCATACTTGGTTGATGACTTCATGCATGCACCCTACCAAGACGTCACCTCCGTATTTAAAGAGTTCATTGACTGGAGGTGGGTTCTCGTCTTGCCTTATCACTCTCTCTATTTGCTGCCCGTTAAGCAACTGCTGGAAGTGTTGCTTAAACATATCAACAATTTCCTGTGCGTCGGTGACTAGGTTGCCTTCGCTATTTTCAAGAGCCTGCATTCCGGGTTTGTAGCCAGCTGCCAGCTGCTTGGCTTTTCGAAAAAATTGCCGGATGTTGTTGCGCTCGCGAGGCTCCTCGATATCTTTGAGCTGGGAAACTACGTGGTCCCTTTTCTTTTTACGCCGGATTCTCTTTTTTTTCCTCCTTCAATCAATAACTCTTGATCTGAGCCGATTTCCCACGACAAATCCGCATCCTAATATGTGCAGTCTTTTGTGGCAGTTCTAATAATTGGCTACGTCTTTTCTGCATACCTGATCCATCGTATCTCCTGGATCGCAGTAATATCTGCGTTGTACTCCAAGAGGACAGATTCAAGTTTCTGAGCTGCATCCGGAGTGTGCAGAGTTTGAACATTCCAGGTGCATACTTGTAAATCATAGTCCGTGGACGTTCGTAAAAAAATTGTATACACTTTTTTTTTAATTTTTTTATCAAAATTTAGAGTTTGGATGCAAATTTTTCAAAAACTATTGACACAAATTATTTAATTAAATTTGGGATTAAATGACAGATTTCTGGTTTTCAAAATCGGTATAGTACTTTATTGTAAGTGTTGCCGCTGTTTTGTAATCTGTTTTTTTTTTTCATTTTAAGTCAAAAAATTGAAATCTAAAACTGCTCCTAAACGGGGCTAGATAGATAGTAAAAAATGCTTGCTTTTGACTCCTCTACAAAAACCGTTATCAATTTTTGGCGCCTAAGCTATCGTACTCTCCTCCTTTGTAGAAAAAAATCTAATTTTCCGAGTTTTCCACTAAGAATTTTCTTTTTTTCCATTCGAAAAACCATTGCGGAAAAATTGCACACAAAATTCCTTACGAGAAATTAATTTTCGATTTTTCTAATTCAATGGTAAAAATTGAATGCATAAATCACTGACTTTAAAAGAATAGGATTTACATATGTTTCTTTTTAGGTCCCAGTATTTTTTTTGAAATCGATAGGATCAATCGAAAATATGAATTCTTTTTCAATTTCAATTCTCAAATTCACTTGGAATGTCTATTACCTACAAAAATCCATTAGGGTACAGTATTACTGTTTTTTGAGAGAAATTTTAGTAAACCACACTTCTCTTGAGTGTGTTTGAAGAGTTAAAAATCTACTTTTCTTAAAAACAGTTGACCATCTGTGATTTAATTTAACATTTCGGTTATATCGCCAAAATTCAAGTGGAAAAAAAGAAGTCCTTCGATAAAAAAAGAGCGCCCGAGCCGAGTTATCAACTAAATGAACTGGTATGGTAGCTATTAAGCGCACGCAGTTTGGAAGTAGCATGAAGCTGAGACCTAAATTCTTCGGGTCATACAAGGTGACCAAGGGACTTAATCATGGGAGGTATGACGTGTAGAAGGTGGGAGACCATGAAGGGCCAGGATCTACAACCACGGTAGCTGAGTACATAAAGAGGTGGAAGAACTGAATCCTTCATTCGGGCCGAACGATACGTCAGGACAGCCGAATGTGAGATAGGGGCCAAACAGACAGAACAATACACTACAAATAACTGGACATGACAAACAGTACGCACACATAATACATATAGGACATAACCGTGCGCTCAGGCGATGCTAAATCAAACAACGGGAAAAGAAAACACAGAAGTCAATTACCGTTGACAAAATAGTACCAAATAGAACTCATACACATATTCTACCGCCACTCGATCGAACGAATGAACGAACAGTGTTGCCACAATGATACCAAAGTATCAAAAGTGATACTTTTTAATCTCAATTTCGAGTGATACTTTGATTTCTGTAAAATGCCTATTTTGATACTTTTTAATTCCGACAACAAAATACTATAATATGCCAGGCAATACTTTTATTCATTGAACTGTGAGTTATTTTTGGGTCTTTTTTTTTATAATTTACTTAAATATTCTTGTAGTCGACTTGGCGCCTGTCTATTTTTTGTAAAAGACTTGAGAAAATTCATGTTACTTTAGGCATTATAGCTTGTCTTAATTTTTTTAATATTAACAAAGTAATAAAAATGGTAGTTTTACTCATAAATCCTATTATGATACCTTGTGATACTTTTCTTCTGTCTGCGAAAATACTTTTTTCCAAACTCTCGTGGCAATACTGTGAACGAGCCAAAACACACACACACTAACGAAAGACATTAACGACCCAGCAAAAAGCATAAGCCTTATTTAAGGCTTACTACAGTGCATTTTATTCCTTAGCATGTAAGAGTTGTTATTAGTAAGGGATGTTAAATCGCATGCAACATACCTTATTTTATACCTTACTCTAACACAGGCCATGTCCTACGAGATCAGGTATACGGTGACATACCTTTAACATACCTTATTTATTGCTTAGCATAAGCATTAATTAAAACCTTACTTAAGGCTTATTATAAGTTCTTTTTTCGCTTAAAATAAGTATTAAAAAATGCCTTATTTAAGACTTATTATCAGTTAAATAAAAGACGTGCTATCTTATTTAATTGAAAAAACTTTTATTTAATTTTTTTTGTTACTCAAACTAAAACTTATGCTTGCGTTGATCCAATCTATTTTTTCCTTTTTTAATCGCCTCCTTAACATATCATCGATGGACGAATAAAATTGATTTGCGGAGCCTAAATAAAGATAAATATTTTAGAATCTTGTAATTAAATCAAATATCGATATAAACTTACCGTACAGCGTTGACCGGGAAAATTTGAAGGCGTTAATTGGCCTCATGTTTTTCCGGCCGTTAAAGTAATTTTCCGCCAGTTTCTCTTATTTTAAAATTCACTTTATTTTCACTTTATCACTATAAAAACTTGTACGCTTCCTTCAACTATCCATGCACAAATGACGAATCAGCACTAATATATCTGATGTATGCCTTACTATAAGGCGTCTATAAGAATTATGAAGTCATATAGTGCCGTTCATTTGCAAAAATGTTCTTTCCTGTCCTGTCTGGGCTGTTTTTCTTATATACACCTTACAATAAGTCATATTTCAGTCTTATTAGGGGTATTAAATAAGATTTATTTTTTTTGTCTATACCTTATTTATACCTTATAAAATTTTTTGCTGGGGAGACAGAGGACAAAATGGACGTAGAGCAAGTAAAAGTCAGTCATCAAACTGCATCCGAAGGAGAAAGATTCTCATTATCCTAATTCGAATAAGCATTAATAATAATCTTAAAGAACAAATAAATTCATAACGTTGAAGAAAAGAAGTGTTTTATTTTCAGAATCAGAATCAGTCGATCGCGACAAAAACAAAAGAAAACATTGTAGAGAATCTTAAAAGTGAAAAATAAAAATAGTGGATCAAAGTAAGATTTATTAAAACATTAAAGAAAGATACGGCGTAAAAGAAATTTTAAAAGGGCCACAACAGAAAGACACACAGAAAATCAAGATTCGTATAGTGCAAAAATGATACATAAAAAAAACACAAAATCCGCACGGCGCACTATGGGGCCAAATAAGATCTCGCGTCTCAAAAATCTGTAACTTTTTTGTCTTTTGAAATAATTCAATGAAATTTTGCACACATAATCTTGAATATATTGCGTATCGAATAATACAAGTCTTGAAAGTGTGATTATTTTTATTGATTTTTAAAAAAATTTCAAATTTAGAAAAACTTATAATTTATTTCGAAGTTTATCCACATATAAGCATAGTTCAGCTCGAAAACGGTTTTGAACGTATTTTTTTTTGTCTGCTTTACATTTTTTGTTCTCTGAGGTTTTTGCAGACCACTTCTCAAATAAAAGGTTGAATCAATTCCACACATCTGATCCAGGCGTGTAGGGTAGAAAAACCATACTTGTATGCATCTTCGTTTTCTGGTATTGATTTTACTTTCTTTAAGTCATTCGTCCTTTAGTTTTACTCCCCACACTGTACACACAGCACTCGAACTAGTTTCAGCTAGCACTTCACCAACTTTACCATCAATCCTTGGTAAAAAATAGCTCATGTTGAATTTGTATTAATTCGACATTTTTATGTAACTTTGTAACCTGTAATTGATTGATCTGTGCTTGAATGTCATTAACAACTGCTTTTGTGTTAGAAGGAGTTTCTTTTCAAGATTGGACGACAATAACGCACAAAAGAGCAAGTTTTATTTTGCCATAAAACTATATTAGTATCTAGATTTATAAGTTTGATTAGAACAAGTGACGCTATAAATAAGTTAGCGTCAGATATTACTTCACTTTCTTTTACTAATACTTGTTTATACTCACTTTGTCCCGAAGAGCGGTATGGTCTAACAAATCTAGAGCCTGAACTATAGCTCCAATCTCAGTTATAGTAATGCTCGACTGTGGAGGGTAGCATAGATGTTTCGCATGTGAAAACGCCTGATAAGACGGAAGTATAGAACTTTGTTTTAAGCGAAACAACCTTAAATATTTATACTCATATTTTGATAAGTCTAAATCGATAAAGATACCCAAAGCCTCTTGAGTGGAATAAGAAATACTAGTTTCTGTTTCATGTGACAATTCCAATTTTTCATCCTTACCTAAATTTCATCCTCCTGATTCTCCTATAGAGGCGTGAAACAACAATAAAATAGAAGAAATACTCGGGGCAGACAATTTTTTTTGTCTTTTTACCAATACATTGAAGAATCAATTGTAGTATAAAACTATACAGCGGAACTATTTAAAACTCTCTTTGAAATTAAAAAACAACAAACAATTTATGTATTAGTAAAAACAGTCAATATTATTAACCCTGCAGTCGTCGCGCACTAAAAACTCACACCAGTCGTCGTGCAAAAT
This sequence comes from Chalcosyrphus nemorum, assembly GCA_949716465.1. Lineage (NCBI taxonomy): Eukaryota > Metazoa > Arthropoda > Insecta > Diptera > Syrphidae > Chalcosyrphus > Chalcosyrphus nemorum. Next base: position 53,646,484 of record OX454332.1, read on the forward strand.
GCAATTACATATTACTTAAAGATAAAAAACATAAGTTATTACTTCATAATAACTGTAAGTAAGTACTAAGAGACAAAAAATAACCACCACTAGTTTTCCGGAAATACTCAATTTTGCAGTGGTTGATTACAATAGTAATCCGCGCGACAACTGCAGGGTTACATGCATCGTTATCTTCAAATATTTTTTTTACCAATTCAAATAGCTCAAAAAGCAAGCTTTCCAGTGATATAATAATACTAGTAAAATTACATCAACAATTAGTTTAAAAAAAATTGGCTAAAAAATAACCTCACTACGTTATTTTTAAAGTATGGTCACTAGAGACATAAAATTTGTTTTGTAATATATATTTTGCCCTTCCTTCTTTCCATTTTCAAAAAAATTAAGATTGAAAGATACATTTTTGAGACGAAAAGTGTTACTTGGGCCCATAGCGTGGCCAGAGGTGCGCAGTGGTGAAAATGTATCTGTTGTGTTGTTGTTTGCCCCAACGAGTACAGTGCATCAACACGAAGAAAAGGAGAAGCAAGAAGAAGGGGAAGGAGTGAGAGGCGTTACATTTTACATATTACATTTTTATTTTGTAGGATAGGCTTCTAGAACACTTCGGTTTGTCCGACGTCGTCGAAGATGAGGATGATGATGAGTTTGCAGAAGCTGAAACTTCTAGATTCACTCGAGATGCCGCTGTAGGTCGAATGACGTTCACACCCACACCGAAGGACATAGAAGTTTCCATGACGCTTTTCAATGGATCACAATTAGGTTATGTTGAAGGCACCGTTAATCGAGGAGTTTGGAATCAAATTCCACCGGATGCCAAGAACCCGCCGCGCCGCAAAAAGCCGACAGAGACACTGAACGAGTACCTCTATTGCCCAATGGAGATCGGAAAGTTGATAGCACTGGATGAAGAAAGCTAAATCGACTGTTTCATCGAAGGATTACCTGATTCCCGACAAAGCAAGTCCATTCTATATCAAGCTAAATCCATAAGCGACCTCAAGAAGCACCTCAAGGTATATGAAAAGGGGTCTGGAGCAAAACACTCAGCGTCGCGATGTTTTAAATGTTTCAGGTGTGGCCAAACGAATCACAGGGCCAACGAGTGCAAAGGCGAGGTACCAAGGTTACAGCAGCCAAGGAAAACCGAGAGTAGCAACGTTCACACCGCATCAACGGGTGACCCGACTAACTCTTTTCCGGTAGCCAGGATTTGTTTGGCTGTAGGTTGCAATAGGGTGTTTAAAGACATTTCAGTGGATGTTATTTTGTTGTTAGCGTTACTGGATACAGGTAGCGTTGTATGCGTCATACGCTATGATGCATCAGTAGCGATGAAATTTATAGAGTTAAAAACCACGAAAAGGTCGTTATTAGTCATCGGATAGCAGAGAATAGAAAAATTGGGCAACTTTTGGACGTTAATAGAACAAGAGATAATTAGCGTCGCGCATCAGTAGGAACACTTTTCCATTTTGAAAACGCAAGACCTGGTAGAGAAGACGTTTTTTATTCCCGGGTTAGCCACAAAGGTAGCGAACAACGTGCGAGGACGCGATAAATGCATCATAACGGAGGCAAAGAGTTGTGAAAGGGAAGGTTATCTGACGTCCATCGACAAAGAAGATAAGCCTTTAGGGACCTACTACGTAGACCACGTAGGACCAATGGACGCGTTCTCCAAATTCCTGTGATCTATCGTACAAAGAGCACAGGAACGAGCGAGGTTATAGATCGGCTTAGGAGATTGTCTGTAGTTTTTGGTAATCCACGAAGGATAGTGTCGGACAAAGATACAGCGTTAACAGCCGCAGCACTCGAAGAGTACTGCAAAGGGGAGAATATCCAGCAGACAAATTGTAACATATTAATAATTATTCTTTGTTTCACTGTTAGCCATTTCAAAGGTTCTAACATAAAGTCTATATGAGTATACCTATTACATTTTAATAAACATCTCATGGCTTTAATCTGTAATAATTGAAGCCTCTCGATATGACCTTCATTACATAAAAATAATATTGTTGAGCAGTATTTTAAATGCGGTCTCACAATTGTATTATAAATATGAACTGCCATTAGTGTACTTAAATCCCTTCGTATTCTTTTGAGAAAACCAATTTTTTTTAGCAATTTGTTTACATATGTATTCGATATGGGCTTCAAAAGTAAGATTGTTATCTATCATTATACCTAAATATTTTATGTTGTTAACCCTTTCTATGACCTGGTTTTCAATTATTAAGTTTGCGGAAAAGCTATTACTTATATTGTCAGACAAAATCATACATTTTATTTTGCTTGCATTTAGTTTAAGCTTATTTTGACATAACCGCACATAGACACTGTCGATAACTTCCTGTACTTTCTTATGGCAGTCATACATATTTTCTCCAGCGACGTACATCGAGGCATCATCAGCAAATAATGCGATTTTACAATATTTTAAAACTTTAACCATGTCATTAATATATATGATGAACAGCAACGCTCCCAGTACAGACCCTTGTGGAACTCCCAATTCAACAAGCTTCGGATTCGAATGATGTCCATTAACAACTACTTTTTGAGTTCTATTCGATAGATACGTTTTAAACCAGTTAAGTTCGACATTTCTAACTCCGTATTTTTGAAGTTTCAACAGAGAATAGAACGATCGATAGTTTCGAACGCTCGTTTCAAGTCAATAAATACGCTATATACACATTTCTTTTCGGATACACTCTGCTTCCATTTTATTACCACTAGGTTACAAGCACTTTCACACGAATGTTCCTTTCGAAAGCCCGATTAAGACTCAACTATTATATTATTGTTTTCGAAATATCGTTCGAAATGGCATACTGATTACCGGACGAAATTCATCACACTTTCTTGTTGATTGATTCCTTCCAAGACCCTCGGAAGACACCTTTTTCAAAAGATACGTAAGTAATTGTATGTAATACCGGACCAAAAATGTCGAAACTGCCCGCGTATATTTTCGGACATAGCGAAGTACAATCTTTTTTGTTTTTTAGTTGTCCTAACACAGAATGGATGTCACTCGATGAAACATTATTGAATTTAAAGTTCTAGCCTAAATCAGTTATCATGTTATTAAAAGGCATATTCGGGATTGATTCATTGATTTCAACACCACTTTTTACAAAAACATCATTGAATTTGTTGGACATAACTTCATTCTCCGAGACGACTTCATTATCAAACTGTACACTTGTTACTTTTGAGACTTCTTTTTTCTTCTATATATTTCCGTTTACAAAGCACAATTTGTCTCTTATAGTAGTTTCTGGCAGTAATGTAAGTCCTCCAGTCTTCTTCGGAGTTAGTGAAAATGGCTTTTACCCTCAAGATTATTTTTTTCTTTTCTTAAATCCCGTAGATGGTTTCTGAACCACGAATTTTCACTACACTTTTTAACAATATTCTTTCTAAATTTTTCCACAACACTGGTAAGTTTATTTACAAATAAGTTTGATGCTAGCTTAAAGGCATTAATGTCAATCACTTAAGAAATTTTACTATTTAGAAGTTCTCGCTTAAACAAATTCATATAATATTGAAATATTTTAATTTTTTTTCGGAATGTGTTTTGTGGTTTTTCTTATATTCATTTTTATTACAATTGTTTCGTTGTCAATTATTTTCAGTTCATTTACTACTTTAGCTTCGAGCCTTTTATTTTTAGTTATTACATAATCAATAAGAGTCATAGATGTACTTGTTATCCTTGTGGGCTCTTTGACAACTTGATAGAAGGAATTGTCAGACATTATCTTAAACAGTTCTTATACCCTATCCTAAGGGTATATTAAGTTTGATACATAGAGAAATATTGAAGATAGACCACATAAAGTGTATATATAAATGATCAGCATCAGTAGCCGACTCGATTGAGCCATGTCCGTCCGTCCGTCCGTCTGTCCGCCCGTATGTCACCAGTTTTTAGGCTTAAATTTTGAGCTAAGTTAATGAAATTTTGTATACGAGGTCCTTGGAAAAGAAAGCAATACCAGTGGAAATTTTTTTAAAATCCGCCCAATCCGCCCAAAAAACACTTTTTTCAGTAATTTTACATGAAACTCGATAAAACTTACTTAAGGTAATATGTAGATATTCTCTTACCCTACATATCTTCAGTACATTATGTATGCCCACGCCCAGTTTTTAGGGGCGTTTTTTTATCAAAAAAATGTTTTTTGAAAGTTTTTATCGAAATAATAGCACTTCTTGTGAGCAAAATATAGTATATGTTGAAAAATTTACAAAATCCGCCCACTTATTGAGAAAATTTGTGTTTTGGAGAAGTTTTAAGATATTTGAAAAAAAGTTGCTTAAGTATATTGATAGAAGAAGGAGATAGTATGTGCATAGGAAAGGGATAGGGTATCCAAACGGATTGTAGCCTTTTCATATGTTTTCCTATAAGTTTCCGCTCTATTTAGCCAATCAACATTAAAGTCACCTACCAAAATAGTATTGTGCTGATTTTCACCTATCTCCTCTAATGCTTTAGAAAAGTTGTCACAATAAACTCGGTCTGATAAACTCGGAGACCTGTATAAAACTATAAGTAAAAGGTACCCTTCCTCTTTCACTATTGCACTAACGTTCGAAATCTGGTTAGGTTTTTTTAAGTAAAGCACCACTCCACCCGTTTTTGGATAATCAGAGTTTCACCTTAGTAAGCAATAATCTTCAATTTGTATTTCACTGTTAGGAACATCCTCCATTAAGTGTGTTTCTGATAGTGCTATAATGTCAAAATCTTCACTGATAATTGTATTTTTGAGTCCATCAAAATTTTTTATTAGTCCATAAATGTTAAGATAACATATTGATCCTTAATATGCAATTATACCTTTTTATGTTTCTATCTTCTTTTTTAATACTTCACACAAATAACTTCTACAGTCATGATTAATATCTAGTTTAAGACCTAGTTTTTTATTGGCCATATCACAGTTAATACATTTTGAAAAGTTTTATCATAGTTCTTTGTTTCGTGTTGTTCAGCACATTTACACATTTACTTCTGACTTTGTACAATTTCTAGCTTCATGGTTGAAGCCCCAACACTTGAAGCAACGCTTTATAAGTACATAGTCGTAAACAAAACATCGACCCCAGCCAATATCAAGACTCTTCTTAGCACTAATTTCTTTATAGTCTTCAGGCTCAACTTCAACAATTGCTTTATAAATTTTTTCATTGTTCTTATTTTTATTCAATGCACTGAAAAATTTCCTACATTTAATTGCACCTTGTATTTTATCTTGATTTCTTAAAGATTCTTCGAATCTTCATTATAATCACTTCCTAATTTATCTTTAGATTCTTTCTCAATGACCTCCCTGGATTCAACATCATCACAATTTATGACAACCACACCATCTTCTTTATTCACCACACTCATTCAGTTGGTAACCTCCGAGGCGGACAGTCGTGCCGCTCATCCACTACTCGTGTGTGCTGTGGCACGTACGCCACCGAAATTTTGTTCAACTTTCTTATAATTTTTTTTCTTTCTGTACCCGTCTGGCAGGACAGTTGTAACGCAGTTTCTTCTGCTTTTTCATCTTTTAAAGTTATTGTTCCACCCTTGCGGTGCGCATTTAAATAAATCACTACCACTGTAATTAATCACGCATTCTGGATACCGTTTTTCTGTGTCCCGTTATCATCACGCTAGGGATAGTAACGGTTTCTCCTGCGCATGGCTGGCACGCCACGTGCGGCGACACTTTCCATCATCACCGTTACGGGAGTAACGGGTGACTGTACCGGCTCACCGCATTCATGAAGCCCAAGTTGATATTGACATTTTCTTCTTGTGCTATTCACTTCGTATCCGGCCACCGATCGCCCTGTCGCTCGGTATCGATCCTTAATGAGGACCACGGGTATTTTACCCAGAAAAAACACTAACAAAAAACCAAAGGGTCGTTTACCTGCATCGAACCTCAACATCACGGGCACCTCCAAGGAGGAGGCTGCAAAAACTCTTCTTTCACTGGCTAAAGGGACTTCCTCCCATCGGAAGGTCAACAAAATGGACGGCGGACCTGAGGACGCGGCGGATTACTCGGAGGAGCCATTCCTTACTCCTCCTAGAAAGCACTGGTGCTCTGCAGGCACCAGAGTAGTAAATTCACTAGTCACCAATAGCGAACCTGAGCACAATAGGTTCGCCCCCCTCACCGGGCTTTCAATTTCGTCAACCTCACAACTTCCCAAGAATCAACCCACTAGACCTGAAGGCACAACGATGGACAAATTAGACTCCAGCAACACGTCACCTGAGAACGTTTCACGGGACTGCAGGAACAACGAGGAACCAGGCTCCAGGCAACAAAAAAAATCTTTGTATTTATTTTTCAGTTAAGATTTAATGTTCAATTACTCACTTTAAACTAATATCGCCTTCAGGCTTATTGTAAACCTCTCACCTTAATTAACCTGATTACTTGTCTTATAGTATACAGTTTATAACTCATCTTGTTAACGTATTTTAACTCCTTGACTTTCATTATATGTTAATCTTTCGATTTTGTTCAACCAAGGTCTACTCTCCTTATTCACTAGTTTTCTAATGTAAATGTTAACGTAGATCTTAGGTCACTATGAGTATTGCTAATTAATCTTTAAGATAAACGACTATTACTCAATACAATAGCTCTGCTATTATTACGTGATATATTATTACTTACCTATAAATTTAAAAATTCTTTTCACCTGAGGGAGTGTAGGGAAATAAAAAGTATTTCTTCTCTCACATTCCGTTCACTCACCTCAGTATCGTTCTTTTGTATATATTTCTTTCCTACCATCTGTGATAGTGATAGACATTAAGTCAAAGCATACATCTGCTCCGGTAGCAAGAGCAAGTTCACTATAAGTTTTTTTTATGTAACTAATGCCTAGGGCATGTGCCATTACACCTATGTAATTTCAATTTTGGAGTAGACCATACATTACAGTCACTCATTTCGTATTGTCAAAACATTGTCATTTTAAGTACAAGAATTATCAATGTAAAACGTCATTAAGTCTAATAAAAATCAATTCAATTATTCACCACACTGTTTACTTTTGCCAACAATGGTGACGGATCTATATTTTCCTTAGTTTTGCTTGCTGTTATTTTGTTTTCCTGGGTTTTTTTTGGTTTTACAATTACTTGTGGTTCATTTCTTTTAAATAATTCTGCAAAAGAAACACCATTTGAACTGATGTTTTTTGTATGTCTATATTTAAATTGTTCGCACATTTCGCTAACTGTTTTCTCTATTGAAGTCGCATTATTTTTATTAAATTGAGTATCAATATTCACTTTGTTTATATTTACATACACTTTCTCACTGCGCTTATTCAGCTTCTTCAACTCAACTACACTTCTCTCACAAGAAGACTCCTGTGCAATTCTCATCGATTCTGATCTCTATTCGTATCTTAATTCTATTGATTGAAGCAACACCTTAATTTCATTTTCATTTCTCCTTATGCTACTTTCAAATTCGAGTTTATACTCCTTTAAATATAAACTATTTTTTTTCACCGATTCGTTCATATCTTTGAGAACTAAGTCAACATTGTGTATGGAAACATTTGTTTCATCCATTATATACCTAGTATTAATGGAATAGATTCTAATAGAAATTAAGTGGCTTTTGGATAATTTTTTTTTTTTTTATATCTGAGTTTATCTTTTCATCTCAGCGCATAGCTGAAACGTACCTATCCCGATGGGATTCGGCTCAGATGGAACATAAATTTTGTTCTAACTCTTAACTTTATTACCGCACATAGTTTATTACAAGCCATTTTTCTCTGATAATCTTTTGAAAATTTAAGAAACCTTTTTTTGTCGGTTACCTTTTTCTTTTAACAATATTAATCACTTTTTCTTGTGATCATGCTACATATGTATGTAGCATGAACCAACTTTTGTCCATTCAGAATACTTTCCGGACTTGAGATGCGTACTGCTGAGTTTCCAGATCTACGGGAAACACTGGAGGAAGAGGTAATATGTGAACTGGATGCAGAAAGGGCAACGATGCGGGAAGAAGTTCGTGAGAATATCGCCAAAATTCAAGTGGAAAATAAGAAGTCCTTCGATAAAAAAAGAGCGCCCGAGCCGAGTTCTCCACTAAATGAACTGGTATGGTAGCCATTAAGTGCACGCAGTTTGGAAGTAGCATGAAGCTGAGACCTAAATTCTTCGGGTCATACAAGGTGACCAAGGGACTTAACCATGGGAGGTATGACGTGCAGAAGGTGGGAGACCATGAAGGGCCAGGATCTACAACCACGGTAGCTGAGTACATGAAGAGGTGGAAGAACTGAATCCTTCATTCGGGCCGAACGATACGTCAGGACAGCCGAATGTGGGATAGGGGCCAAACAGACAGAACAATACACAACTGGACATGACAAACAGTACGCACACATAATACATAGAGGATATAACCGTAGGGTCAGGCGATGCTAAATCAAACAAAAACGAACAAAGATAACCAACGCCACAGACAAGAAAACAATTATCGTAGACAAAATAGTACCACATAGAACTCCTGCACTCACAAATAAACACACGCACACACACACTAACGAAAGACATTAACGAGACAGAGGACAAAACGGACGTAGAGCAAGTAAAAGTCAGTCATCAAAATCCGAAGGAGAAAGATCCTCATTATCCTAATTTGAATAAGCATTGATAATAATCTTAAAGAACAAATAAATGTATAACGTTGAAGAAAATAAGTGGTTTATTTTGAGAATCCTACATATATGTACAAAATAGCATACTTTGAATATCTGGCATAGTAGCTGATCCCTACTTTGTCTTTTACGTGAACGATAAGCTTATGTCTAGAAGATTTGACCTGAAATATTATTGACTAAACCAACTATTTGTCTTGGTGCCTGTAACACTGTATTAAAATTGACCACTTTTGTGGTCCATGTATTACAGCAATTTTCCATTTATGGCACTTCCATCCTTCTATTTCTAGAACTCACCGAAGTCTACTACCAAAGACTATAGAATATTATAAGACGTCGCACGTAGAACAAAATTTTTGCTCGATTTTTTTTGTTCTAGCACCCACCAATGGGTGCAGCAACATTTCAAATGTTTCAATACATTTAATATCAACAAATTAATATAAATTGTTGTTGTTTTTTCAGAAGCCTGGATACATCCAAATGTTTCAAATATATTTTAGTTTGCCGCGAAACGGCAAGCGGGCTGGTTATGGGAGGGTGGACTTCAACCTCCAGTTTTTGTTTACATTCATGTTGCTAGGTAACAAGAAGTAGACAATAAAATAAAAATCAAAAATTAAAAATATACGTATACGTCCTTTTTTTGTATTAGGTGAATCTTAGGATGTGTGCGCTATTTTAATTTTTCTTCAAGGCAAGAAAATTTAAGATTTTCATTTCTCAAATTCAATTCGAATGTCTACTACTTGTAAAAAGCCGTTAGGATACAGTATTAACGTTTTTTTCAGAGAAATTTCAGTAAAGTAAACTGCTCTTGAGTGTGTTTTAAGAGTTAAAAATCTAATTTTCTTAAAAACTGTTTGATAATTTGTGATTAAATTTAACATTTCGGTCATATTAAACATATTCTGTAGTATACCGTATGTACTTTGAATTTCTGTCACAACAATACCTGTTAGCTGAAGATGGATGGTACGACAATAAAATTTTGTATACGAAGTCTTTGGATATCGAAACAAAACGAGTATAGAATTTTTTAAAGTACCAGGACCATTTCTTGAGAAAATTCATGTTTTTGAAAAAAACAAAAGTTTTTCAAGCAAGTATATTGGTGAAGGAAGGAGCTATATACATATATGTTTGCATAGCTGATCGATGAATTCTGTTCCTCGGACATCATTTTAACTACTGTTTCTTTACACCTTCTTCCAAACTATTTCTGTTTTCTTCAAAATTGGCTTTTGTGAGAAAGACATGTTGCATGACGTGAAATCCGGTTTATCATGAACTCTGTCCTAATGTTGTTACAAATCCGTTTTTATCTTTTTTTGTATGTATTTATGAACATAATGCTTTTCCTCATCAATAACAAAATATATTTGGAGGTATACATACATAATTACATATATTCAGCTTTATGTTGCAAGTTGACTGCTTGATGGTGCCCTGAACTTTAATGGTCTTATAAAGCTGCACCCTAAAGCTCTCTAAGATGTCTCTTGAGAGGCAATATTTTGACTGTAGGTAAAAGGGGCAATTGAGCGGTTGAGCGGTTCAGACGCAACATTTCCGCTATAACAAATCTAGCTGTCTCTTCTATTTCTAGGACTCACGTACCAGAGTAGCAGCCTCTATTAAAGAGACAAAGTTTTATTATGCATAAACTGGCTTTGCCTAATTTGAGCAGATAAACATGGTTATTGATCGAAACAAGATAAAAATTCTGTAGCACAACTTAGAACCACTGGGATAAGTCCGGCCTTATTACTTCCGGACTACTAGTGCTTCAAACCAGTCCACTCAGGAGACATGCGTGGTTATTGTTCATCTACTACCAATAACAATTTTAAGAATACTTTCTAAATGTGTCGCAGACGATATAGTATTTTTAAATACATTGTTGCAATATTCAATTCCAAAAATCCCACTATGAAAAGTTCCTTTATTCAAATAAATTGAAATTTGACTACTTCTATGTGACAAAATATTAATAACGCACACTTGACAAAAGTGTCGAACACTTACTCAGAAAATATGTATCGTTATACATAAATTTTTTGAGTTTGTTTATTTTTTTTAAAAATAAACAATCTGCCTCCACTGGGAAGCGAACAATTGATTCGGTTCTCGAACAAAACAAAACAGATAAATTGGATATAGAAAATTGAAAAATGTTGACGAAACATTTGAATGTATCCGCCGCAAGAAACAATAACAACAACATGGATGTTTCGGTAAACAAGAAACATTTTAGTCGTTTAGCTATATATTGCTAAAAAATCGAGCAAATAAAAACATGGAACACAAATTTGTTCTGCGTGCGAAGTCTTATAGTATTATATAGTCTTTGCTACTACCCTATCAATGTTGTCAATAAAGGGCAAAAAATGGGGTTCCAGAGTAGCAGCGTCTATTTAACAGACAAGGATTTATTATGCATAAGCTGGCTTTGCCTAATTTGACCAGATAAACAGGGCAATTGTATGCTTACAGGCGTTTTTTCAAGCTCTACCCACTACCAATCTAAAATGAGGTGCAGGAAAGATCAAAACAAGATAAAAGTTCTGCAGCACAAACTAGAACCACTAGAATAAGTTCGGCTATACTATTTACTTCCGAAGTGCTACCCAAGTCAACTTAACTTACTCAAGTGCTACAAACCAGCCCACTCAAGAGACATTCGTGAGAATTCTTCAACTAGTACCAATAACATACATCTTTTAAGAATACGTTTTAAATGCGTCCCTGATTATATAGTATTATTCAATGCATTGTTGCAATATTCACCCCAATTACGTTTGTGGGGGAGTCGAAAACGACTCAAGTCGGCTGTCGATAAAAAATCTAGACTACATAGTTTTCTCGAACGACAAGCCGTGTAATATATTTAATGAATTAAATTAATAACGCCCGATTGATATAGTTTGAAAGAAGCGTAAATAAATTTTTTCCACCAAAAAAAAGCGTAAACCGTCAATCGTACAATCGGACCGTTTACACGATTGCTTTTTTCTTATGTCAATCGAATTGACTATAGTTTGACGCTAGCTATCATTATGCTAGGATTATACGATTTTTTGAGCTCCAATCGACATCAATCGTGTAAAGGCACAATTTTTTCACGTCAATCTACGCCAATTTGGTTGAATTGACATATCGCGTAAATTTTTTTGCAGAATTTTTTTTCTTGCTCTTTCATTTCATTTATTACTAATGACAGCAAGCGTTAATTCGAAGCGTCAACAGTGTAAACTGTCCGATTGTATGGTTGACGGCTTACGCTTTTTTTTTTTAATTGCGTCAATCAATATTTTGGTTGACGTTGGCAAAATTGACGCTTTTAGGTCAATCGTGTAAATCGTGGGAAAATTTGTCCAAAAGTGAAAAAAGATATATAGCGACAGCTTGGTACATGTTTGGAAAGCGCAAGAAAAAAAAAATCAGCGCAAAAAATTAGGTAAGGAAATATGTCAATTTTGTGATATAATTGATATAATCGCTTAAATTTTTACTGACGGAAGTTGGGGACAATCTGGGGGTCAACCAAATTGGCGTAGATTGACGTGAAAAAATTGTGCATTTACTCGTACACAATTGGTGTCGATTGGAGCTCAACAAAAGGGAAATATTGACGCAAATCGTCAATGATGTAATCCTAGCCTTACACGATTGATGTCGATTGGAGCTCGAAAAAGCGTAAATATTGACGCAAATCGTCAATCGGGTAATCCTAGCATTACACATTATTTTTCGGGTTTGTTTAGTTTTTAATTGCTAAAAAGTGCGGATAAAAATAAATAATTTGCCCCCCCTGGGAAGCGATCAATTGATTCGCTCAAAACATAATGGATAAATTGGAGATAGAAAAATGAAAAATGTTGACGAAATAAACCAATAACAACAACATGGATTTTTCTGTAAATAAGAAATATTTCACTCGTCTAGCTACTTATTTTCTAAAAACCTAGGAAACCTAGGAAACCTAGCAAACCTAGGTGCACAAATTTGTTCTGCGTAATAATTGACTTCTGGAGATAAATGTATTTCTTCCATTTTATTTTTTAATTTTTTGATGATTTACACACACTATGTGTCTAACATTGACTTATTTCATTTTATTTATTTTATACTGTATAAAACGCTACTAGTTGTTTAGCGTAATAATAGCTAAAACCATGGTACTTAGTGAGTTTTACTTTTTAAATGGCGATTTATAAATGAGCAGTATCACTAGTTCGTTCGTCCGTCTGGTCTGCCACCAGGTTTTTAAGCTTGATCGATAAAGTTTTTTATACGAAGTATAGAAAATTAAGCAGTACGAGTGTAAACATTTTCAAAATCAGACCACTGACATGGCCACTTTTCGAAATATTCACTATTTTCAGTAATTGTCCATGAAAATCGATTAAACCTGCCCACGCCTACTTTGTAGAGTCGTTTTTCAAAAAAAAAATTTTGTTCGACGGCTGCACTAGAATAATATCACTTCTTTGGGGAATAAATACATATATATGTTGCACTTTCTTTTTAAATCCGCCTTACCACACCCGCTTTTCCAAAAGATTTACGTTTTGGGGTTATTTTATAAGGAATTTGGAAAAAACAAATTTGTCAACGAAATGCTTATAATAGTGGAAGAAAAATATATGGACATTTTATGTACATATATGTATGTAGGGAAGGGATAGGGTATCAGATAGTCCGCTTGACGGGTTGTAGCAGTTGCATGTGTTTTAAATTCATTGTAAAAGTAAATTCTTAAACATATTTTTTTTTATTTTCAGCTTATATTTCAATTTACATAGCCGTTTGTTTCACTATTGAACGCTTCATTGCAATACGATATCCATTGAAAAGGCAAACTTTTTGCACCGAAACGCTAGCAAAAAGGGTTATTACAGGTTGGTACAAATATATATGCATGCAGTTAATAAATACATATACTTATAATTTCAGGTTTGATATTTTTATGGAAATACTAACTGAGTACCTAGCTTATTCGTTTGCACACCTTAGGATTATAATTTATTATTCTAAAGGGTTGAACTTAATCAACATTGGGGAGCATAAGCTAATTTTTTTTTTTTTTTGTATGGGGGTTCGCTGGAAGGGAAAATCATCAAAAGACATTGCAGAGCTAGAACGCGAGGGATGCTTCTGCAATAGTGAGGGACTTTAACCCATCTAAAAAACCTCCCTGGGGGACTAACTTTCGTCATCCCGAATGGCATTGCACCTAGTTGTTCAACTAATCAGCAATTTATTTTTGAATTGTTTGAGAATTTAAAAGAGAAATCCGCCGGTTGTCGGATTTCTGAACTTTTTTGGTAGAAAATATAACCTAATTTCTATTCTTAGCTAATTTTGATAGATCAAGCGGTTTTATCCGCCTTGATCTCCTGATTACATGGTCTGTATTTAATAATTCGGTTATTTCTAAGCTAACGTGGGTGAGAAGCCTACGTCTGTGCATTTCAGCAACTTAACTTAATTTCGTCTTCAACCATTTCGATATTTAGATCTCTATGAAGATCAGCGTTACGTATGTACCAAGGTGCATTGACTATGTTCCTTAGTACTTTATTTTGGAAGACCTGAATTTTTTGTAAATTTGTTTGGCATGTGCATGCCCATAACTGGAGACCATAGGTCCATACCGGTTTTAGAATTTGCTTGTATAGCAATAACTTATTGTAGTTGGACAGGGAAGAATATCTCCCAATAAGCCAATACATTTTACTGTATCGCATGTTCAACTCATCTTTTTTTTTCTTTACATGCGCTTTCCAACGCAGTTTAGCGTCTAGAGTCATGCCTAGATATTTGGCTGTGTTTGAATATTACACTACATTGTTGTTAATGTAGACTGGAATATGTGGTACGTTTTTATACGTAAAATTAATATGGACTGACTTAAGGTCATTTAATCTAATCTGCCACTTTTTAGTCCATTCTGAGATACGGTTTATTGCTATTTGGAGCTTTTTTGTTGCTATTTCAACAGTTTCTCCTACAGCAAGTACAGCAGTGTCATCTGCAAAAGTTGCTGTAGTGGTTTCTCCGCTTTCAGGCAGATCGCTAGTGAATAGAAGGTATAGCACTGGCCCTAAAACACTGCCTTGCGGTACACCAGCTTTTATCTCTCTTAATGTTGAGTATTCTGTATCTTGTTTAATTCTGAAGAATCGATCTGATATATAAGACTCCAGAATTGTCGAATACTGCATCGGCAGTTGTTTTTGTAATTTGTGTATCAGTCCTTTGTGCCAGACTTTATCGAAAGCTTGTGCTATATCAAGAAATATTGTAGAGCACACATTTTTCTCTTCAAATGCTTATTCGATCTTATCTGTGATTCTATGCACTTGATCAATTGTAGAGTGCTTATTTCTAAATCCAAATTGTGATTTGGGCCTAGCGATTTTTCATCGATTATTTTTTGCAGGTGTTTTACCAGCATTTTTTCAAATAGCTTTGACAATATTGGTAGTATCGATATTGGGCGATATGAGGTTACTTCGCTTGGTGGTTTGCCTGGTTTTGGGATCATTATTACCTCCGCGACCTTCCACATGCTTGGCACAAATGCAGCAGCTTAAATGCAGCATTTATAATCTGCGCTAGTTTTTTTTAAACCTCTTTATGGAAATTGTTTTAAGATTTCCCCTGTAATTAAATCAAACACTGGGGCCTTTTTTATATTTATATTTTCTTTAATTTCTTTGGCAAGTTCTTTAGCTGTTACCGATCGAATTGGTCGATCTTCTTCGCACCTTTCTTCGATTCCTTGGTAACTTTTATCTTCATAGGGTTTGAAGACGTCCTGGGCTGCTTTTTGCCCAGTTACCTTCTTTGGTTTTTACTGGAGGAATATGGGCAATTGGTCGGTTCATTTTCTTTGTTGCCTTCCAGAGCGAGTAGTCGGTACTAGCATCATTTGTAAGACTGCTAAGGTAAGTTTTTAAAGACTCATTCTTGAATTCTTTTATAGAATTTCTGAGCTTATTATTTAAGTTGTTTAGTATGGTTTTGTCGCTTGGCGCCCTTGTATGTTGCCAACGCTTTCTAGCTTTCCTTTTTCGTCTAATGATTTCACATATTTCGCGAGGGTAAGAGTTTTGCTTAGTCTTTTTTGTTGTTTTAGGAGTTATTTGCACTGCTTTTTCTAGTTGGTCTACTGTTTGTATAGCTGATGATAGTTGGATACTTTCTTCCAACATCTGTCGAAAGTAGTTCCAATCAGTCAGTCTATAATCAAGTTTTGGACTTTGTTCTTTTATAATTATTTTATCGCCAAGTGTAAGAAGGACTGAGGAGTGATCTGATTGAAGATCAGGGCCTTCTTCCACATTTATTTTATTTGAGGATATATTTTTAGATATGAAGAAGTCGACAAGATCTGGGGTTTTATTCCTATCTGTTGGCCAATAGGTAGGTTTTCCCGTCGAGTGGTATTTCGCGCCATCTTCTTTAATACATTTAAAAAGTTCTCTGCCTCTAGTGTTTGTTAGTCTAGATCCCCAATATTTATTCTTGGCATTAAAATCCCCTCCCACGATTAATCTATTGTGAAATATGCGGAAAAGATTTTTAAAATCACTCGTCTTTATTCTATAGCTAGGAGAGCAATATACTGATGCAACGGATAGTTGGCCACTGCTTGTTTTTATGCAAATGGAAATTCCTTGGATGGCACATGATTGGAATTTTGCGTCTAAATGGTGTTGAATCGTATTCTTTATTACCACTGCAGCCCCGCCTTTTGCGCAGTTATGTGGATGTGGGGAGTGATATAATATATATCCCTTCAGTTTAGGGTCAGAATTTAATTTGAAGTGCGTCTCTGAAATAAGACTTATGTCTATCTGGTTTATATCGAGAATCACTTGTATCTCATCTTTTCGATTCTCGAAACCATTAGCATTCCATTCTAGAATTTTGATTTTATTCAATGTCATCACTGACCGAAATGCTTCCTTATGTTCTGTCAACTCTTACCACTGACCATAATACTTTTGCCCGTAAACACAATCTACAATTTTTTTCTCTCTCGTTGTTGGTTTTTAGTTTTCATTTTTCGCGTAAAAATGGATAGAAGTAGAAATTTAACAAAACGAGAGTGAAAGCAGTAATCATTCGCACATTTCCAAATATAAAATATAAGCAAACATGAAAGAAAACATTAATGTTAACACATAAGTAGGGCTAGGATTTTCATGCACTTAAAAACCCAAAATATGCGCCTAAAATATGCTCTTAAAAATGGGAAATATGCTCTATAAATATGCATTTAAAACCATGGCGAAGTCTCCTATAACGACGTGGTTTATAACGACCAGTCGCTTTTAACGACCACTTTTCCACCACGTGGTTGGTTTTTGCACAAGTAATCTTTCTATGTATTTTTCATAAGTCGGATAAAACGACCGTTGGCAATAGCGACCAGTTAAACTGTAAGACTGTAATTAAACTGTATATTTTTTTAATGAAAATTAAAAAAAACATCCTGTTTTTACACAAATTCAGTCTTTTTATTTTATGAATTAAAAAACAATAAATAAAATAAATAAAAAGCAAGTGCGAGGAGGGCCTCGTGCAATAGTGTTCCGGACATTTTATATTGTCATTAAATAGAAGGCAATTTATTCATATCCTGCATAGGTACACCTAATACTGGTTTTGATATGAATAATGTAATGTCTTGTACGTAGTATGTCCTAGTAATACTGAGCTGAGATTCCAGTCCATTTTAACTTACACTTTCAATATAAAACATGGCGTACCAAGCTTTTGGATAAAAATGCATGTAACGGTACTTTGCTTGTTAAATGGTTTAAGTTAAGCAAAACCCTGGCAATACTTGACATGCGAAGGAATACAGCATTTAGAGTTTTAAAAATTTATGAAAAAAATATTTTTGAAAAAAAATAAATTAAAAAAGATTTTAGTTTTTTAAACTTATTTAGTTTTCAAAAGCAGCATAGAGCTAACATATACGATCCATTCGTGCAAATGATTTAGTTTTTGAACAATCGAAATGGAATGCAGTAGCAGCAAGAGAAGAGCTTATAGGGAAGTCCATGCGCTCTTCTAAAATCTGTAACTCGGGAACTACTTAGCGGATTTGGATAAAACTTGAAATTTGAGCCAATCCTAGTATCAATAATGACCTACTGTAAAAATTATTTAGGAAACATGAAAACTAGGGGAGATACAGTGGGGTAACTAGATACCCCATTTTTTTAATTTTTCTCAGAAAATATATAAAATACAGGAATTTTTGTATTGTTTTTACAATGTACACAAAATTCTACGTATCTCCAATTTTTTTTCATATTTTTACCATTTATGGTCTGGCCGCTAGGGGGGGGACAACATTTTTCTAATGTTTGGAAAGCTTTTTTGTTCAACATGGAACATTGTGCCAGAAAAAAATATTTCTTACATATATGGAGCCCTTGCAAAATTGTCTTTAATGTGATATGCCACATGATGGGGAACAAATTATTTTTTTTTTGCCCTTCATACAAGGTGCCCAAAAAGGGCTCCCAAAATGAAATTCATTGCCGCCATTGTGCAAGCTTCCATATAATGTATACATAGCGAAAGTTTCAGCTCTCTATGTCTAACGGTTCAAAAGTTACAGGGCTGTGACAGACTGACGGACTGACGAAAAAAAGGATTTAGATTGATCCCTCAGTGCAAGCGTTGCCAAGGCTTCAACCAAAGGCAGACTTACTGCCAGAAAGAACCGCGTTGCGTGAAATGCGCAGGTAAACATCTATCGGAAGAGTGTCAAACAAATAAGCAGACGCCAGCAACTTGTATAAACTGCCAAGGAAAACATCCAGCGAACTATCGGGGTTGCGAAGTAGCGAAAGAGTTCCAAAAAAGGCGCGATACGCTTAGAAACTCCATGCGAAATACTAAACAAAGTATATCCAAAACTGCTACCAAAAAAGTAGCGAAAAATAGAAAATCCGCCAAAACTGATTTAAACCCGGTAAATGAAGAAAAACCTAAAACTAGCTCAGTAAAGGTGACTGAATCAAGTTCATCGAACAAGCGGTGACATACATGACCGAGAATTCACGGGTATCCAACGCAAAAAACCATCGAAACATTGGCGTAAATACTTCCGGTCGAGTTATGACATTGGAAAACAATGAAAGGGACAGTACACAAAACCCTGTATCCCATAATTCTTGCAAGACTTGAAACACAATGCAAAACTAAAAAATTAGTTTTCGAAAGAATAGTTGCTCTTGAAAACAGCGTAATCAAAACAGAATATGAAAGAAACGCTTAAAATTCTTACAACGGGCCAACGGGCTCATACAAAGACTCGACGAGCTAGAAATATTTATACGAGAAAAAGATATTTATATTTGCCTGATCAGTGAAACCCATCTGACAAAACTATCGTGCGTCAAAATAAGGGGATACAACGTGTACCACGCTTTCCACCCATCGGAAAGGGCCAGAGGCGGATCATCTTTGTTTTTAAAAGAATGTATCGAACACTCAGCTGAAGTAAAAATTGAATTAGAATCAATGCAAGTAAGCACGGTTCGCGTTAGTAATAGTAATTTTACATTCACTGTTTCGTCTACATATCGCCCACTGCGTTGTAAGGTTGAAGAAAGGGATTTCGCAAACCTCTTTAACTTCCTTAAGCCAAATTTTATTATTGGTGGCGAAAAATCCTTTCTGGGGTTCAAGGCACGCCCCTCAGAAAGGTAGGGTGCACTATAATACGTGTATGCAAAACGGTTTCAATTTTCACTCGACGGGTAAACCAACATATTGGCCGAGTGATAGAAATAAGATACCGGATCTGATCGATTTCTTTGTTGTTAAAGCAATATCTGGAAACTTTATAAAAATTGAAGAGAGCTTTGACCTCTCCTCTGATCATTCTTCAATCATTATGACCGTAAGCGAAGCTCTAATTAAAAAAGAAAGAATGGTCAGATTAACCAGCGCGAGAACTAATTGGGATAGCTTCAAAAAATATATAGAAGTAAATATCGATCTGAGGGTATCTCTTAAAACACCATATGAACACGAAATAGAAGTTGATCGGTTCGTTGAAATCTTACAAAATGCCGCTTGGAAAAATACGCCAAAGCAAAAGAAAACGCCGGTCAGTAATGTTCAAACTTATCCCGTGGAAGTACAAGAGATGATTAAAGAAAAGAGAAAAGCGCGTAAGAAATGGCAACAAAGTCGGGCTCCGCAGCATAAATAACACCTTAATCGTTTGTGCAACTCACTTAAAAGGGCTATTAAAGATCTAAAAAATAAAGAAATAGAAATTTACCTTAAAAGCTTATCGGCAGACAAAGATTCGAATTATTCGCTTTGGGAAGCTATAAAAGGTATTAAAAAGCCTATAATACAATCCGCACAAATCAGGAAATATCAATGCGATTGGGCCAGGCATGATAAAGAAAAAGCACAAATTTTGCAACGCATTTGGAAGATACCAAGAAAAGCTTTAATTAAACTTCTGTTTATTATAAACGCCGCACTTATACTTGAATATATTCCCAGTCAATAGAAAGTTGTGGAAGTGATAATGGATCTCAAGCCCGGTAAACCACCAAATGAAAAATCGTCTTATAGACCCATTTCACTTCTTCCAATTATATCCAAAGTATTCGAGAGAAAATTGATTAGACGAATACAGCCGATAAAAGAAGAAAAGCATCTCATCCAAGATCATCAATTCGGATTCAGAAGTAAGCATTCTACAGTTGAACAAGTACATAGAATAACCGACGTAATCGAAAGATCTCTTGAAGAAAAAAAGATTTTTTCAAGTGTATTTCTTGACGTATCTCAAGCTTTTGACAAGGTCTGGCACGAAGGCTTAAAATTTAAATTACGACAAGTTTTGCCAGAACACTTATATAATATTCTAAGAAACTACCTTACGAATAGAGTATTCCGTGTCAAATGTGGAAATGAATATTCGGATTTTAAGGAAATAATGGCTGGGGTGCCGCAAGGAAGTGTTCTGGGTCCACTTTTATATCTACTATACACTCGTGATATACCGCAAGTGGAAGGAACGAAGTTAGCCACTTTTGCCGCCGATACTGCTATGTTGGCAGTAGGAAAAACGGTCGAAGAGACTACCGAAAAATTTTAAGAGGCATTGGATAGAGTAAATGAATGGACAAAGGTTTGGCGAATCGCACTCAATGAGAACAAATCTGTGTATGTAAATTTTACTAATAAGAAAACAATTAATTTGCCGATTTTTTCGAACTCGGTTCAAATTCCGTTGGCAAACGAGGCTAAATACCTTGGAATGACACTTGATGCAAAGCTAAAATGGAAATCGCATGTAAAGAAAAAACGCAAAGAACTGGAAAATAAATATAGAGATATGTATTGGTTACTTGATAAATATTCCAAACTTAATATAGAGAACAAACTGCTTTTGTACAAGCAAGTGCTAAAACCAGTATGGACTTATGGTATACAACTCTGGGGTTGTACCAAAATAAGTAATATAAATATTTTACAAACTTTTGAAAACAAAGTGAAAAGAGGAATTGTTAATGCGCCATGGTATATTAGAAATAACGATATCCACAGAGATATCGGCATTAAAACAATCGTAGATGAAATTAGAAACTACGCGAGAAAGCATAAAATTCGACTAGAAAGTCATATTAATATCATAGTCCTTGAAGTTTTGGATGAAAGTAATCTACTGCGCCGTCTTCAAAGAACTAAACCTCTAGACCTGGCGCGATAAGTAACCGCGTCATAACTGCGGAACTAGCAGGAGTTTTTAATGGGAAGCTAACCTGCCAAATGTTCTTATTTCGTGAGAAGAAAACTGCTTGATAAGTCGAACACTTAGTTGTAGTAACAATAAAAATCCAGGAATACAATAGTTTGTTGAAGGGAGGTTTTTTAGTGGGTAAGAATCCCACACTACTACGAGCACGCGCTGGCGATCCTCATAGTGTCTTATTGAAGATTTTCACCTACCCTCGGAAAAAAAAATATAAAATTTTGTACACGAAATCTTTGGGCATCGGGACAGAACAAGTGTAAAAATTTGCAAAATTTACCCACTGCCACGCCCACTTTGTGAAAAATGCACTTTTTTCAGTAATTTTACATGAAACTCGATAAAACTTACCAAAGCAAATATGTAGATATTCTTTTACCCGACATATCTTCTGTGCATCAAGTAACCGCCACGCCCACGTTTTATGGCCCTTTTCATCAAACAACTGATTTTTGACAGTTTCATCAAAATAATAGCACTTCTGAGGAGCAAGATGCAGTATATATTGTTAATTTTTTGAAATCCGCCCACTACCACGCCCACTTATTGAGAAAATTCGTGTTTTGGAGTAATTTTATAACATATTTGAAAAAAGTTTCTTAAGCAGGTAGGTGTATTCGTGGAAGAAGGAGCTATGTGTATAGGAAAGGGATAGGGTATCACACGATCCGCTCCATACGAATTGCGCGTATTGATCATTTGGTGGCGTCATTAAGAATGATCGGTAGTTTCGAAAATGAGAAGTTTAGTCTAAGAAATAAAAAAAAGGCTGTAAATTTGTTGAAAGATGGGAAATGTAGTAGAGCAATCGCAAAACTATTAAAAATAAGCCCCATGTCCCGTCTGAAAAATAAAAAGGTACTTCAATTTTGCAGGAGGTAAAGTAAACAAGAGAGGAAGATCGAAAAAAAATTGAGGATAGGGAAGCGAGACACATTGGGATGCTTTTAATGGCAGATATAATCTCTGTGATAAAGGACGACCTCGCGTTACTGGCGCAAAAATCAAGTGTTTGAATTCTTCGACGAGCTCTAAATGGAGTCGCCTAGAAAGCTAAAGAAAGGAAGAAGAAGCCAGCGTTGTCAGCCAATAATGTTCTGTCACGAACAGCTTTTTTGAAAGATATGAAAGCTGGAATATTTATTTATTGGAGACGGATAATATTCAACTTCTGATTATTTAGCCATTTTTTTTGCAATTCAATTTTTGTTTTTAGAATATTTGGTCTGACGAGATCAAAATTAACCGATTTCAGTCAGATAGCCGTTTTTGGGTCTTTGTCAAGCTCCTCAGGTCCTCTAAAACTACAACACTTCAAACAAACAGTTAAACATCCAAAATGTTATTTGATGATTTGGGGGTGTATTACGCCGAACGGTATCGGTCCCGTGGTCAAGATTGATGACGTAATTAGGCAGAACCAGTACCTCGTTATTATTGGCCAAATTGTCAAAAATTTGGTACGATGGAATGGCCTGTCCAAAATCAAATATGAAATTCATCGAAATTTTATGGGGTTATAAGAAAACCAATTGGCAAGATACGTGCCCAAAGGAATAACGGAGTTATGGGACCAGGTCCAGGAAGAATAGTACGCTGGAAACCGTACGTATACTCTACGGAGTATGCCGCGACGTCTTGATGCTTTTAAAAAGGCAAAAGGGTTGTGGACGAATTATTAAAATCAATTTTATTTATTATACGCTATCCTAAGGGTATATTAAGTTTGATACATAGTTTGTAACACAGAAAAAAATTAAAGATAGACCCAATAAAGTTTATATGTAAGTGATCAGCATCACTTATTTAGTGATTTAGCCATGTCCGTCTGTCTGTCTGTCTGTCACCAGTTTTTGGGCCTTAAATTTTGAGCTAGGTTGATGAAATTTTGTATACGAGGTCTTTGAAAAAGTAAGCAATACAAGTGTAAAATTTTTTAAAATCCGCCCACAGACACGCCCACTTTAAAAAAAAATCACTTTTTTTCACTATTTTCATATGAAACTCGAAAAAACTTACTTGGGCAAATATGTAGATATCCACTTAATCTACAAATCGTCTATACATTGTATATGGCCACGCCCACTTTTTAGGGGCGTTTGCTTCAAAAATTAATTTTCGAGTAAAAATATTAGTTTATAGAGCAAAATAGAAAATTTTGTGAATACATTTTCCACCGCTCACTGATACGACCAAATAAGATAGGGATAGGGTATCATACGATCCGCTCCAGGCGGATTGTAGCATTTTTTCACTGGTTTTCTCTCTTGTTGTTGGTTTTTAGTTTTAATTTTTCGCGTAAAAAATGGATATAAGCAAAGATTTAATAAAACGAGAATGAAAGCAGTAATCATTAGCACATTTCCAAATATAAAATATAAGCAAATGTGAGAGAAAACATTAATGTAAACACATACGGGTGGGTAATTTCTACCAACTGTAATATAATGTAATGTTTCCGAAAGTGACCGAAAACTTAACTAATCGACACTGGGCTTATTATGTGTTGGCTTATAAGATCGTGTGTATTCGTGGGTTTACATCTGCGTGCATATGCAGCCAAATGTTGATTATGTTTCTCACTCAAGTCCTCGCCGACGGCTCCGCCTTCCATTGTGCTCAAACTCAAAAGTACGTTGAATAGAAATACTGTTCTTAATGCTGCTGCTAATTATCGCAAAGAACAAAAGAAAGTGCTTTAAGTCAGTGATTTTGGCTTTGAATCTAACAACAACTGCTGTTTTCTGTTTTCTCTAAGTACGGAATTATTTATGCTAAGAAGACGGTAAATGGAAGAAGCTTCTCTATCAAAAGTACTGATGATCTCCACGCTTTTGCTGCTGTTATGTATAATTAAATATCACCGTATTGTATTTTAATCACTTATTGCTTTGATCTCTCCTAATTTATCTCTCTACCTTATTTAACATTTGTCTCTCTTACGTCTTTTGTTTTTAAATTTTATTTTTTGGCTGTGCCTTGTTTTGGTTTTTGGTATTAATTGAAGTTGAAAACTGATAGTGTGTAGCCTACTTAAAGATAACTCACGTATCTTCCAAATAAAGGACTCGGTTTTTGCTTTAAGTAGGCTACACACTATCAGTTTTCAACTGACAGTCTTGCTAGACTGATGGAAAAATGATAGTGTGTAGATAGAAATGATAACTGAGGATGGAACTGATGGCAAGAATGATGAGGGTTGAAATTTTTCGTGGATTTTGCTGGAATGACGTAGAATGATGCATGTATGTGTATGATGTGTAGGTAGATTTCATGATTTGGGTCGAGCGAGGGTCATATTTGATAGTCCAGGCTTCTGTGTCCCGGATCTTTCCACTTTTTCACACACTTTTTTTTGTTGTTAGTGCAATAATAATACTCACACACGCAATTTCTTTATTATTCATTTTTAAAAAAAAAAATATCCGTATGCGCCCAAAGAAGACAAACCGAACAATGAACAAGAAAAAAGGAGAAAACCTTCGAAAAAATGACAAACCTGGAATGATAGTGTGTAGCCTGGAATGAAATGATGAGAAATGACAGTCCAGGACTGTCAGTTGAAAACTGATAGTGTGTAGCCTACTTTAGGGCTATTTTGTACATACAACATTCACTTTAATCACTCTGTTGTTCCACTTTCATTTACGTATAGAGACTATCGTGCCATTGACATGGAAGCTCTTCAGTTATCCGCCCCTTCTGCCCCATGGGACTGCTGCCGACTAAGTTCGGATCCTGAGGAAAAATTGTTCCATTTTCATAAAATAATTTCTGAGCCTTGGCTGGCTGACATCCATGTGCCTACAAAAAGAGTTATCATACGTAATAAAAATTGCTAAGGCTATTAATTCGATTAAAGCGCGTAACAAGCTTTATAGTAAATGGAAACATAAGCCCTCTAATACCAATTGGATTGCATACAAATCCATACGCAGCCACTCCTCTGAAGTGGTAAGAAATGCTAAAAGACATTATTATGCATCCAAACTCAGTACTTCTAAAAAGCTGTGGAACAATTTACGGCAGATTGATATCTCCAATGGTAAAAATACAACAAAGTAGTCATTTCATCCGGTTGTTCTAAATAAACAATTTGGAGAAAATGGTACCCAAGATTTCAGTTTTAATTTATCCACTACTTCCTGCCAACCTTCAATAAACAACTTTGAATTTTAAGCTGTTAATGAAATTGAGTTTATTAGCTGTGTTGCAGCCATTAAATCAAACTCAGTTGGTGAAGATGGACTTACTCTGCGTTTTATTAAGATAATTCTGCCTTGCATCACAACGTCAATTTTCCCCAAGTCGTGGAAGATTGCTAGAGTAGGTAACTCTAGTTGCAAAAAAAGGCGACCCCAGTCTCTACTATGGATTTTAGACCCATCAGTATTCTACAGTGCTTGTCGAAGATCTTTGAGAAGATAATTTCTAGGCAGATTCTCAAACATTTATCTTTTAATAACCTGCTTTATTCGAGGCAATCTGGTTTTAGAGCTAACCATAGTTGTTCTGCAGCTATGGTCAGCATCTTGGATATCAGACAGACTTTGTCTGCTTTGTCTGCTTGATTTTTCAAAGGCCTTCGATAAAGTGAATCATGAAATCCTTTGCTGGAAATTGAAAAATTTGTTTGGGTTTGGTCAAAGTGCAGTGACGCTTATTGCAAGTTTTGTCTGTGATCATTTTCAGAGAGTTGTGACTTGTGATTCTTCTTCATCACTTCTTTCTGTTAAGAAGGGTATACCACAAGGGTCAGTTCTGGGCCCAGTATTGTTCTGCATGTTTATTAATGACTTGCTATCCAAGTGTAAATTCGCTTCGGTCCACATGTATGCTGTTGATGTGCAGCTCTACCTAGCTTTGCATTTAAATTGCTTATCTGCGCTTGTTAGTCTTATGAATGAAAATTTGGCTAACCCTCTTCCGCATAGGAAGCCATATATGGCTTTTGAATTTGAAGTATTATTTGTATCAAATCTCAATTAAATTAATCAAGATACCTCACAGTCTCTTAGTATGTTTTATTTGACACATATATAAAATGGTACTTTTTGTATCTCTAAGATAACGGCCGTCGCGGATAATCCTATTTGTAGATCAGTCCGGCCGATCAAACGAACTAAGACAGTGGTGAGAAAATAACTTGGAATCTAATTTTTAGGAATTCCAAGTAATTGACAAAAAGTTAAAAATTTTTATTATATTTATTGGATAAAGTATTCAATATTGTTTATAATGAAAGCTTTTCCTTGGGGAAATCTACTAGCTTAAGTGACTATATTACTGAAGTCTTAAATATTTAAATGTTGTATATAATTTAAGCCAACATTTTTAAAATATTTTTTTTAATCAATATTTTCTAATTATAACACAAAAAGCTATTTCAATCATGCACTAGAGGGCTAATATACACAATTGGTAGGTTTCAAATGAACTGCTCCTGAATCCATCTAAGTCACTGTTCCCAATTTTTTGGGTAGTAAACTGAAGATTGCTAACACAGTAACTAGCCTAGGATTTGTTGTTGATAGCAAATTATGGGGTATAACCGCACTAACACCGAAGTAGCAGCGGTTTATTCTTCGTTGGATCTCTACAAAGGTGTCATTTGTAGGATTAATATTTGTTCCGAGGTAGGTGAACTCCTTAACTACCTCGAAATTGTAGTTATCAATAGTGACGTTCTGCCCAATGTTTTGGACAGATAAATTTTTGTTTGTTGATAACATATACTTTGTTTTGTCCTCATTTACCTCAAGACCAACTCGTTTCGCCTGCTCATCAATAGTCGTAAATGCCTCTACGACGGCTTACCGGGATCTTCCGATGATGTCAATATCGTCTGCGTATCCCAGCAGTTGGACGGATTTGTGAAAGATAGTGCCTTCCGTGTTGACACCTGGCCTGCGCACTATCTGCTCCAACACGATATTGAAGAAATCACATGACAGCGCATCTCCTTGCCTGAATCCGGTGCACGTTTGGAAGAGCTCCGAAGAGTTGTTTCCAAATTGCACAGACTGCACAACTGCCGGATGTTGTTGCGCTCGCGAGACTCCTCGATATCCTTGAGCTGGGAAACTGCGTGGTCCCTTTTCTTTTTACGCAGGATTCTCTTTTCTTCCCTTCTTCTGGTCAGGTACTCCTCTCTCGCTGCTCTTGTTTTGCGCTGCAGCGCTTTCTTGTGTGCATCTTCTGTCACCCTCTTCCACTGTACGCACTCATCATCATACCAAGGGCTCCTCCTTGGAGGTGGTTGGTAGCCAAGGGTGGTCACGGCTACCTCTTTGATGATGTTGCGGTATTCGGTCCACTGATTGTTAGCGTTTGTGATGGGTGAATGCACCGCAGAGAGTTTCTCGGCCAGGTGCTCTCTGTAGGCTCTGGCTCCTTCTGGCGGGCTAAGGCGTCCAACGTTAAGCTTGTTTTTCTTGACGGCTCGCAGCTTCTTCTCGTTGGACAGTCTGAATTTAGCTGCTGAATTTAGCTGCAACAAGATAGTGGTCAGAGTCGATGTTTGCCCCTCGAAAGGTACGCACATTCAAGATATTGGATGCGTGCCTTGCGTCGATTAGCACGTGGTCGATCTGGTTGCGTGTTCGACCGTCAAAGGAAAGCCAGGTTGCTGTGTGGATTTTTAGCCTAGGAAACCTAGTGCTACTTATCACCGTATTACGAGCTGCTGCAAAGTCGATTAGTCGGAAACCGCTGTCTGTTTTCGAATCGTGGAGGCTGTGTTTACCGACTATCCCGCTGAAGATGTTTTCCTTACCGATTTCTGCATTGAAGTCCCCGAGTACGGTTTTTACATCGTACTCCGGACAGGCTCCGTCAAGGAGGTCGTAAAATTCCTCCTTGACAGGGTCTTCAGCTTCTCGGTAGGGGCGTGTGCACATATTAGGCTGATGTTTTGAAATGTGGCTCTGATGCGAATTACAGCCAGACGATCGCTTATCGGCTTAAAATCAATGACTCTTGATCTGAGCCGATTTCCCACGACGAATCCGCATCCTAACATGTGCAGTCTTTTGTGGCAGCTGTAATAAATGTCGCAGCTACGTCTTTTCTGCATACGTGATCCTATCCATCGTATCTCCTGGATCGCAGTAATATCTGCCTTGTACTGTGAGAGGACAGATTCAAGTTTTTGAGCTGCACCCGGAGTGTACAGAGTTTGTACATTCCAGGTGCATACTCGTAAGTCATGGTCCGTGGACGTTCCTGTTCTAATAGCCAAATGAGGGGGATCGTTATTGTTATCCGAGGCGGATGTCTCTCTCATAACAATGGTACTTTTTACGTAGTACGGAAGTTACCCCGACGACACAACCCCCAACCTGTAGGGCCAGTTCCATGGGTTTTAGCCCCTAGGACCCAGGGCCGGTCTGAGAGACCGACATCAGTAGCTCACTTCGGAGGTGCGAGCGCTGCCGTTGACCCATTTAGGGTTCATCCGCCACCATCTCTATTCCATAACCCTGATGAAGTCATGGAAATCCTTACAGACCTGAGCTTCGAATATGTCGAAGTAGCTCATGTAAGGTGTTCGCCAAACCGTCCATGGATTCCGCCGTTGATTCCATCTAGAGAATTCATCCGCCTTCTATTCTCCTTCTGAGGGCCCTTGTTAGACTTCTGAGACGTGATACTCGTTCAGGTCAACAAGAGATGCCTCGTCCGGTCCTACATGTGTGCTGAAGTTCACCCAGATGTGCTCGCGCAGGTCCGAGTGTTCAACTACACATGCGTGGACGGATTTGGCATACGCTCATCGTTAGTTCACTACTATGTAGCTATCCAGAGGGCACCACGAGGAGGTGATGATGCGACATTTTACCCTCCTCTTGCATAAAATTAAAGTATGTATATTACGCTTTGTCTTGTTCTATTATCTATTTTTCGATTTAGCTATTATATTTTAATGTTATGAATTCTAATATTTTATTATCTTATTTTATTATTATTATATCATCTAACTCTCATCATAAATGTTTCTAAGTACACTAAAAGATTTTATCTTAAAGTACATAATATTAAATTGAGTAAAATGAATTGAATTGAATTGCTATACAGTACCAACAAATTTGAAGTCAATACAGCAATTAAATCTCGCTTGGATGCTTTCTCACTTTTTAAAAATACTCACCACTCCTATGTGGGTAAGTTTTAACAGTAAAATCTTGAAAGACGCTATCCCAAAACAGAAGGTTTCATATCTAACTCCTATGAACTCGTCCCCGACAAATTTATCCGTAGTTCTGGAAACCAAGTGTTAACCAACAGTAGGCTTTACTTATTATCGTTACTATAATGAGAGGTAAAATCCCAGGCACTCATTTGAGGATCTGTCAGGTAGAATAGTTTAGTCCTGCATATGCAGCTCGACTGAGTGAAGTTGGTGGATTGAGGCATTCATTCATTCCATATCGACGGTCATGGGCGCTCGGTCGAGTTCGCAACGTGCTCGGTTCTATTTAAAGTGAAGCTAGGGTAATAAAATCAGAAGTGGGATTATAAATCCAAATACGCCCTTAGTAATAGGTAGGAAGTAGGTAATAAAAAAAAAAAGGAAACAAAATAAAGATAAATTTGCGTGCGCAGGTCAAAATCATAAAGCGGTACTTGTTGATCTTCGCAGGATTATTTCGTCGGAATGTGTATGTAGTGGTGGTTTTGTGCGCAGTACTTCGGTTATGATCGTTTAGATACTCGGTACCTCATTGTGTTTGAAAAAAAATTGATTGTTGTAAAAAAAACAAAAAAAAACTGTGAAAAGAGTTCGAAATTAGTTCGTTTAGAATAAAAAAGAGACATTAATATGAATCAGTTAAGAAAGGAATTAAAAGAGCTAAAACAGCGTAATGTGGCTCTGGAAAAGGAGGTTGCTTCTTGTCGTCGTGGTCAAAGTGCGGAACAATCATCGAGCACTTTATCAATCGGGCACTCAAATGCCTCATCGATTCGATTCGGTATAAAGAAAATCAAAAAAATAGTGCCTAGCTTTAACCCTTCATCAAGTGACGGGTTAAGTGCGAGTGAGTGGGTGAATATGGTGGACAATATAAGTCGGTTATACGAATGGGATGATCGGTCGACACTATTCTATGCATCCTCGCGAATAAAAGAAGCAGCAGCTCAATGGTTGACGGCTCAAGGAGGTTTAATCAACAGTTGGATTCAATTTAAAACTTACTTAATGGCGGATTTCCCCTCATTGTCGGATGAGTCGGACGCTTTAGTGAGTTTGATGGGAAGAAAAAAAGACCCAAGTAAAAGCTACGAGAACTATGTTTACGCAATGTTAGCTTTGGGTAGACGGGGTAAGTTCGGTGTGAAAGCAATATTAAACTTTATAATATCTGGCTTGGGAGATCAAACACTCATCGACAACGTCACCATGGCTAAGTGTGAATCTATTGGCGAACTACTTGAGCTGCTCAAATCTTAAACGAAAATAAGAGCACAGGCAGTACATCGGGAAAAATTTGTGTCTCAAACATAAAACCATATGTAGGGCCCAATAGAACTTCACGGGAACATTTTAGGGATTGACAGATTAACTGTTACAACTGTAAGGCCCCCGGTCATTATGCACGTGACTGCAAAAATCGCAATCAACTGATAAAATATACATCCAACTCTAACCATCTTGTACCTCAAGTATTCTGTTTTAACTGCAAAGAACCTGGGCAATTCGCGCGAAACTGTCAAAAGCAAAAAGCACATTCTTTTAAACCGCCGTCCGGACCACCAAGTAAGATACGCCGATTGATGAAGCAGGTGAAAGTAGGTGATTTCAACGTCACCGCATTTTTAGATCTCTGAGCTGACTGTTCCACCATTAGGTTAGATGAAGCAAAACAAAATCGCTGTCGTCAGGAATATTGCAATGTAACGCTTAATGGATTTGGAGGAGCACATGCTCACTCAATGGCAAAAACCAATCAAATTGTAACAGCAGAAGAGGTCACCATGTCTATTGATATATATGTTGTGGATAATGATACACAGGACGTTCCAATCATTTTGGGAACTTCCTTGATTCTCCCCGGGTTAGAGTTATCAAAGAATTCGATTCGCTTGAAATAAAAAACATAGATTCTTCTCTTTGACTAGACTCGGGCACACTCGCGCTTGTACAGAAACTTCCAATAAGCTTTACAGACTTAGAAATCGATAATAATATGGATACGGAAATAACAGATACACTTTTGAATCTTTTGAATAAATATCGGGACTGTTTCGCGACTACGTTAAGTGAAATCGGAAAAACTGACTCAATCGAAATGAAAATAAAGTTCAAAGAAAGCACCATCATTAGGTATAAGCCCTATCGCGTCGCGTGTACCGAATCTGTCGAGCTCAAAAAAATAATAAATGAATTACTTGCGAACGATATCATAGAAGATTCCTCTTCTGAATATGCCAGCCCGGCGTTGTTAGTAAGAAGGAAAGACTATAGACGTTTGAACGATATAACTGTGCGCGAGAATTTCCCCACCCCTAATATTGAAGAGCAAATTAATCTTATGTCTGATAGTAAAATTTTTGTTGTGCTAGATATGATGAGCGGATACTTTTAAATACCGGTTAATGAAGACTGCAGATATTTAACAGCGTTCGTCACTCCACATGGTCATTACCAGTTCAAGCGCGTACACTTTGGTTTGACCAATGCCCCTGTGACGTTTATGAGACTTTTAGATTTAGTAATGCGTCGCGTTAAATCGGAGAAGATATTAGTCTACATGGACGATATTGTGTTATTTGGTGAAGATGTTGAAACAATCATTATCACCCTTGAAGAACTATTAAGTGTGCTAAAAGACTTCAATCTTACTCTAAATTTGTCCAAGTGTAAATTCTTTCGAAAGCAGTCCTATTTAGGCCATGGAATCAGTAATGATGGCATAAGACCTAAAGATACAAGATAGACGCCGTAAGCTTATTCCCCATCCCCACCGAAGTCAAGCAAGTCAGACAATTTCCAGACCTATCAGGATATTTCAGACGTTTCGTTGCTAATTATGCCAAAATCGCCGCTCCGTTACTTAAGTTGTTGAGAAAAGATACGAAATTTAATTGGTCACCGATTGAACAACAAGCCTTTTATCAATCAAAACCGACGAAGTCGTATTGAACATCAATATCGTTGGAATGCAGAATATGGATTGGGTCGCCACATTGCAGTTCAAAGATAAACAGCTCAACGACATTAAGGAAGTATTAACAAATAACGACAAAAGGGATCCAAAACGAAAATCGCTAGAGAAAGAATACAGTTTAAAAACTGGTTGTCTTTTCAAAATCACACCTGAAGGACGTCGCTTTGTTGTACCGCACGGTGTCCGCTGGAGAATAATTAAAACTTCCCACGATGACATAGGACATTGTGGTATAGATCGCACCATGGAGCATATCAAGAAACAATACTGGTTTCCTGGAATGCGTAACATTGTTGGCAAATATCTCAGTAGTTGCGTTTCTTGTTTATATAATTAGCGTTCCAAAGATGAAACCAGATACCACATACATTCGATTAAAAAACATCCAGTCCCATTCTTTACAATACATGTTGATCATCTTGGACCGTACGTAAAAAGTTTTAAGGGCATAATCGATTCGTTTAGTAAATTTGTTATCCTAAGAGCTGTAAGGAATACTACATCGAAAGCAGTGGTTCATACTCTAGTAGACTTAACACAATTTTTTGGAACACCATCTCGTATTATTTCGGACAAAGGGACCGGGTATACATCACGTTTGTTTAACGACTATTGCAATGATAATGGAATTAAGCATACTACTACAGCGGTTTGTACACCACGTGCTAATGGGCAAATTGAGAAGTACTTCCGGACCGTAGGAACAGCGATATCAACAATGACAACGAGACCTGATGGACGAGATTGGGATATCCACCTTCCCCCAATACAATGGGGGCTAAACTGCCTGAAACATCGCATCACCAATCAAACACCGCAAGAAATCCTGTTCGCTTTCAAACCTAAGAACTCGCTAAGTAATAACCTGAATGTAGTATTGCAAGAAGACGATTCTGATGAAGACGAGGAGAATATTCCCCTGGTGGTGTTACGGGAAAAAGTTAAGCAAAGAATCGATATGCTGCAAGTAAGGCCAGCTGGAAAGTTTAACGCTGCGCATCTTCAACCTCGAAAATATCAAGGTGGGGACATGGTTTTAGTTCGTGTCGCTTATTCAGCTATGGGTCAGTCAAGAAAACTATTGCCACGGTATAAAGGGCCATACGAGGTAAAGTGTGTACTGCCAAATGATCGGTATCTCATTGGCGACTCCTCATTAATCCAAGTGTCATCGAGACAGTATGAAGCTGTACACTCAGCAGATCGTTTAAAACCGTGATGCTCGTTAGGCTGTGATCATGCCGAAAAATAGCTGTGATCATGCTATTGTGAGATTAAGGCCGTGATCGTGCCGATGGTAAGATAGTAAGGCTGTGATCATGCTGAAAAATAGCTGTGATCATGCTATTGTGAGATTAAGGCCGTGATCGTGCCGATGGTAAGATAGTAAGGCTGTGATCATGCCGAAAAATAGCTGTGATCATGCTGTTGTGAGATTAAGGCCGTGATCGTGCCGATGGTAAAATAGTAAGGCTGTGATCATGCCGAAAAATAGCTGTGATCATGCTATTGTTTTAGAGTAAAGCCGTGATCGTCCCGATGATAAGAGAATAAGGCTGTGATCATGCCGAAACAGAAATAATAGCTGTGATCATGCTATTGTAATAGAGCAGCAAATAGTTGTGAACATGCTAGTACGTGAAAGTTAGGCTGTGATTCTGTCGAAGAAAAACATAAAAATAATAATTTAGTAAATCAGGGAATATGTAGTTTGACAAGAGATGTAGGAAAATTCACTGAGGACAGTGAATCGTCAGATGGCCGAACTGTTAACCAACAGTAGGCTTTACTTATTATCGTTACTATAATGAGAGGTAAAATCCCTCTTTGAGGATCTGTCAGGTAGAATAGTTTAGTCCTGCATATGCAGCTCGACTGAGTGAAGTTGGTGGATTGAGGGATTCATTCATTCCATATCGACAGTCATGGGCGCTCGGTCGAGTTCGCAACGTGCTCGGTACTATTTAAAGTGAAGCTAGGGTAGTACAAGATTCGAACTCAGAAAATTGCAAAGGAATGCAACCAAAAGTTCATGCAAATAACTTACGATTTGGCAATTTGACTTTGAAATGCCAAGACTCGACGACCATTTTATTCATCTAGGCAGCTTCCATATCATGATGGCTTATTTCAAAGCCATCGAAAAATTTATAGATGATTCTGGATTGACTTATGTAATGTTGGATAACGAGCTTTTGGCAAATAGCTTGTTAGCTGGACTTACAGCTGGAAAGCATTTTAATCGATGCAAGAGGCTACATCTTTTAATGACTTTGGGCTTTGAAATTTTACATTTTAAAACTTTTTTACAAAGGGAGAAAATAGAAATCGGGGATAGTTTAATAAATTATCTGAATTACTTTCACTGCACGCAGACATCAACTCCCACTATTGACAAGCCTGATTTAGTACAATTGTTAACATAACATAATTGTTAATATAGCGAATATCAAGAAGCAACAGTTAACGGACAATTTGGCAAAACATAAGATTGACTGGAGTTATACATTTCACCAATTCGATATCTGCCCGTCAACGTTGGTCTAAAAGTCATAGTATAAGATCAACGATAATATCGCACGTATTTGAAGAATGTGGATTGCG
This sequence comes from Chalcosyrphus nemorum, assembly GCA_949716465.1. Classification (NCBI taxonomy): domain Eukaryota; kingdom Metazoa; phylum Arthropoda; class Insecta; order Diptera; family Syrphidae; genus Chalcosyrphus; species Chalcosyrphus nemorum. The sequence goes on from OX454332.1 coordinate 53,681,812, forward strand.
CGATGTCCAAGAAGTTACAGCAGACTTGGAAAAAAATAGAATCGATAAAAGTTGCACTCATTTTAACAACTTTATGCGCTATATTAAACAAAATATAAATCCTTTTGCACCAGATTTAGGCAGTGATTTTTTGTATAATATTGCAACAGGACGAGCAGCATAAAACTCTGTTACTGATTTCTTGTTAAATATTGGAAAAAAGGGCAGTAGTTTACGTAAGAAATTCATTTCTGAGTGCGTTGAAAACCCTTACCGTTTTGAAAAATTGATCAAGAAAAATTAGATATTAACGTTTTCTACTGCAGGAAAAAAGTCAAAGTACAAGAAGTTCGTACACTGAGAGAAAAATCGAATGCTTAATTCAAGCAATTTCAGATATAATTTAATAATGCAAGCATTCATTACATAACATACTCAATTTAAGTCCGTTTTTTTATTCTACCCAAAAATTACTCAATACAAGAAAGTGCAGAGTTAAAATTACTTCTATACCATGAAAATAAGAGAATGCTAGTTTAAAAGAACAAATAATATCCTTGAATACAGTATACTGTTAATTTTGCAGGCAATTGACGCACATTTCCTAAACATTATGTATCGTCTTGCGACAGATTTGTTCGCGTGCGGTGGTAAAATGGAGCAATTGGAGGAGAATTGCAAAATTATATATGTGTATAGTAGATGAGGTAATTACTAATAATCAATTCATAATTCAAGAAAGTGATGAAACGAAAAGCTCTTTGATCTGTTAAAAAGATTGATTTAAAGAAATCCATAAGCACTTGATTGGTGAGTAAAATTAAATTTGTCATTTCATATCGCACATACATATATGTATATTGCATTACATGCATTTGTATCACCATCCATCTTACGCAAATTTTATTAATCTTTAGTATTTTAATACTTAACGCACAAAGTCTTCTATGTTTATAAAACGAGGATTTACTAATCATACAGCACACGGGCTTAACGCAGAATTTAGAGAACAACTTTTCATTTGGAAAAAATCCTTTGGAAGTATCTACGTTTCATGAATCGTACAGATTATTGTTAATAATTAACGTCTATGATTTTTTTTATCAGAACATTGAATGTGCGTTCTGTTCTGTTCAAAAACAGATTCTGGGGTAATTAGTCTGCTACTCCTTGTAACAATGTGGTCACTCAAGTCAATTAAGAGGACTCTCTTGTCGCTGCCTGGTAAAATGTTCAATTCAGAATTCTTAAATTTAATATTATTTTTATGAATTTTTGTTTTTTTCCTTTAAATGATATTTGTATTTCTTAAATAAACTTTTATTAAAAAAATAAAGTAACCATTTTTTACTCGAAAGATTAGAGTACCTAAGTAGAAAAGTTCTTAATTTACATGAATGTAAGTTCTTAAATCAATAATTTTCCGATGTCAAGTTAAGAACTACACACGGTTAATGTAAGAATTTCTGGTTTTAAATTTGAGCTTGGCTGTCATACTTAATTTAAGAATGCAAATACTTAATTATAGTATAAACACGATAGCGATGAAACGATGTTGAATTTTGTTAGTTTAAGTATGTTTCTGCTCAATTTTACCCTTTTTTTCTCTCAGTGTAAGCACCGTGATCTATTCGGACGGCTTCTTGGTATATCAATGGAACAGAATATAGATATTGTAAAAGTTTTATCTTATCCCTTGACGCCTGTTCCTTTATCAATATGACTTTTAGATGGAACAATTGTTAAAACCGACAAATCTGTTCTCATGAAATTGTTGGAGGCAAAAGTTGAAAGTCAGACAGTACGAAACATTGATGTTGTCATTATCTATGGTTTTTTTTAAGCTACATCTGTTAAAAGAAGTTCCAAAAACATTTGGCAACATCTCAAAAAAAATTTTACAAATGGCTACCAGGTAATCAGCGTCCAGAATCGATATCATTTTCGATCGTTATTTTTCATCATCTATCAAAGATGGAAGAAAGAAAGATATCCTGAGAGACAACTTGAATATTTATAGGTACATCATATCTGGGCCTGATCAAGTACGTCCAACCGATTTTAAGAAGGACCTGAAAAATATAAAATTTAAGAAAGCGATGGCTAATTTCTTAGCAGTGAATTGGGCTAGTGATGACATGGAAACAAAATAAATAAATATTAGGCCGTAAACAGCCCATAGAGGGCCAGGGCCTAGCTTCTCACAGCTGTATGTATTTTGCGTGGTATACATTTCTGTACGTACAGAAGGGACCTACAGTTTTATGCCGTATCCGAAGGGGTTTTTAAGAAGCTTTCTCATGACAGTAAATACTCTTGGATGTTTGTCAGACGCTCTCAAGAGGTGGGGCCGTGAAAAAACTGGATTCGAACTCGGAACCCCTTGCACAGTAGTCCAACGCACTAACCACTGAGCCACGGCACCCACATGATGACATGGAGCCATTTATAAGTACAAAGACTGTATATCTTAATTACGACTTATGTTATTGCTTTAAAACTGAGAATGGAAAAGTGATTAAAACTGTGAAAAACAATTTATCTTGCGAAAGGCATGAAGAAACTGACACTAAAATCCTCTACTATGTTTGCATGATCGATCAAGATGCCAATGTTCTCATAAAATGCTCAGATACTGATGTTATTGTTATCATTTTAGGTAATTTAGATCTGCAAAAGGCGTTTGATATATTGGAAGAGTTTGTGTGCCGTTTTTATAATATCCGCTTTTTATCCAGATATGAAATATTTTCAAGGGCATACAACGCAATTACTTTACTGTTCAAGAATTTCGACGCAGAAAATCAGAGCTGCGGCAACATTTACTACGCTCGCATTACATTTCCAATGTTTGGATTTGAAAATTCCCACTACATTATCCCCAAAAGAAAATGGGTGGGTGGAAACTAATGGAGTTTATGAGTTCAATTGATTCGAAGTTGATCAATTACCTGCTTTGGTGAAAGATATTACTATACAACCTTCTGCCTTGAATGATGAAAACGAGAATTCAGGTGAATAAATACATTATAACAAGCATAAAACACTTGTATTTCTAACAAATTTATACGCCATGGAAACTTATAAAACTGTTCAATTATAGGTATTAATTTAGGTGATGAAGCACCTGAAACTGACGACGAAGAAACGACGATGATGAAATGTAACATTCCTATAAGAGTAAAACTATTTTGTATCCACATTCTATCTTATTCTCTTGTTTCAAATGAATAATGATAATGATATATTTTATTAAAATGAATTTATTATTATTTGAAGTATACATACTTATTTTATTTCATAATCGACAACAATCGATTCATTCAAAATAGAAAATGGTATCTTTCGACAACTTAAAAAAACAAGTGCGAGGAGGGCCTCGTGCAATAGTGTTCCGGACATTTTATATTGTCATTAAACAGAGGGCAATATTATTCATATCCTGCATAGGCACACCTAATACTGGTTTTGATATGAACAATGTAATATCTAATCAAATGGTAAAACTAAAAGTACGTAAGTATGTCCTAGTAATACTGTGCTGAGATTCCAGTCCATTTTAACTTGCACTTTCAATATAAAACGTATTGAATTCGTGGAAAAATTGGAACTCAAGATATTAAACAATTCTGAAATTACGTTGATAAAGAAGCTAGGTATAGTCTGTATGACTAAACAAGTGAGTCGATTTACTTTGAAATTCATGTTAGGGAGCTATTGCATGGCCACTAAAGGGGACATTGAAATTTTTTTTTCTAGCCCTACTCTTATAGTTACTTCACGTAGCGCCATTTTCACCAACACGGGGTTTTCTCGAAAATGGTTTCAACGATTTTTATAAAATCTCATATTTCAGTTAGTTTAGACGTACCAAGCTTTTGGACAAAATGCATGTAACGGTACTTTGCTTGTTAATTGGTTTAAGTAAAGTAAAACACGAGGAATACTTGACATGCGAAGGAATATAGCATTTAAAGTTAAAAAAAAAAACATGTTTTTTGCAAAAAAAAGCCAACAGCAACATTATCCATTCTTTTTTGTTCAACAAATTTTGCCAGAAAAAAATATTTTTTACATATATGGAGCCCTTGCAAAATTTTCTTTTTGCCTTTCATACAAGGTGCCCAGAAATTGTTTCTGGCTGTGTGTAGAGCTGTACAAACATATGGAGCGCAAGTTTGGCGACCTCGAATATGTGATCGTTCCATCTGAGATGGTTATTGATACACATGCCGAGGATGGCAAGTCTTTCGGTTTCCGCGATGCAAGTACCATTCATGGATAATGGTTGGGAGGTTTGGTTACGCTTGAGTGACAGGAGACAGCATTGTATTTTGGAAGCATTAAATTCCACTCTGTTGGTTAAACCCCACTTGATTATGCTGTCAAGATCGGAATTTAATACGTTGCCGTTCCTCTTCTACGGCCGAAGAGCAGGGACGTGAGTTGGGGAACGAATATGAAAAACTGAGGGTACTGTCATCAGCGAAGGAATGAATTGGATTAGAGGTAGCAGACAAAAGGTCATTTATAAAAATAAGAAAGAGAGTCGGAGACAGAACTGACCCCTGGGGGATACCAGCAATTATGTGGTGAATAGCAGCATTGAAGCCATCCAATACAACTTGTATTGAATGCCCCGAAATTTCTAATCCATTGAAGAAGAGACTCGTCGACACCATATGCACGCATTTTCGACAAAAGAGCCTGATGCCAAACTCTGTCAAACGCTTTTGAACTATCAAGCGCAACTATCTTTATTTTGCTTAAGTGGTGAAGAGACAGTGGACCTGTTGCTACGAAAACCATACTGTCAGTCATTGAGGAGTTTTCGTGAATCAAGAGATTTCATAAGCTGACGATTTATCAGCGTTTCCATGACCTTCCTTCGCCTTTTTTAGGGACAGGCTGTACAAATGCTGTTTCCCATCTACTCGGAAAGCAGAACAGACAGAAAAGCTTGCGCAGAGGTTTTGCCAGCGTGGAAGAACACCTTTTCAGAGCTATAGGGGGAATACCGTCTGGACCAGCGGATTTGTGTATGTTTAAACCTTTGAGGACTCCTGCGACTGTGCGAGTTTTTAAACTTTTTCGGTTTTCCTCAGATGTATTGGCTTTATTTATTTGACTTCTTTCAACCTGATAGCCTCTTTACAGCTCTGGTCGAAACATGAGTTTGTCTTAGATTTGATGCTCTTTATTCTGTTAGGAATAAAGTCATTCATACCTAAGAGAATCGTTTCGGTGATCATATCAGCGGCGGCATCCAAGTCACTATCGAGGAAGCTTAGTGACCAGTTAAAACTCCTAAACAAGTTATTAAGGCCGTACCAGTCGGCTTTCTCGTAGCGCCATACTTTTCTTTTGGGAGTTTGCTCTTTTACTGTGTGGTTGGAGTACGAGCTGATATGATGTTATGGTCATACCGGCCTAGGGGCGCTTGTTAAAACTGATAATTGAAACTTGATAATGTATGTACATGTCACACAAAAATCAACTAATCGTATTTCATGCCAACGGAGGTTGAACAACCTCAGAGTTCATTTACAAGAAAAAAAATGCAAACGCAGCAATTTTGTACATTAATTCTAGACTAAGCATTTATTGTTTATTATTGTCTGTACTTTAGATATTCGCTTAGTTGCAAACTAAGCATTTATTGACAGTTAAATTTAGTATAAATAAGAGGAATAAAATTAATAATTTCAATTGCTTACGAACAGTTAACCAAGACTTTTATTTCTTCAAGTGAGTCTGCTTGAATGACTGTTCCCGCGATTTGCATAATCGATACAAGAATCGACTTGTGCTACTTCAACAATCAGATCTAGGTTTATGCACCTACGATCCACATCATCATAGTTTGGATAAAAGAATCCAATCTTAAACATTTGGTGACCGTGACAGGACATAGGTCCACCAACTCATCAGAGAAGCGTGAACGGGGCTTTAACATCGTTCAAGTTTGATTTCTTCTTTTCTCGTCTCTTTTTTGCTTTCGTGATTGGCGTATACTGGGCCAAAACACAGTACGACGGATCTACATAGCGGGCTAAAGGATCTAAGCGCGTACAGATTTTGGACATGGAGCTTAACAACCATACTGAACACCAGGAGAAGCTTGGAGGTGACATCCTCAAGCTATGGAAGGACCAAAAGAGGGATGGCGATGAAAGGAAGCCAAAAACGCGTAGCTCCCAGCAGGAGTTCCAACAACGGCTAACACAGCTTGAGGAATTCTGGGAGGAATTCGATAAAACCGACAGTACCATTAGGGAAACCTGTCTGATTGATTTGAACCACCCATACTTCCAGAAGGACTATTACACAGAAGTCCGGAAGGTGGTGGAAGAGCTCCGAAGAGACCTAGACAGGTGCCTAAACATGTTCCCTCACGGGAGAACCAGTGAGGAGGAGGACTCTAGCGCAATGACTAAGTATCGCTGGAGGGGAAACAGTTCGGTGTAACCAAGGAACAACCCTCTCAGCCGTTGAATCCAAGCAAGGGTGCCGTTCCAAGGCCTAGTAAGGAACAGTGGTTACCTCAACCATCTCAGTCAACACAGCAAACTTTTCTCGCAACAGGATCCATGACCAACCTTAAGCAAAGGTATTAATCGGTTATGGACATCCTTAGTAATTCATTGGATAAGGCCGGATCGGATCAGGCTAAGTCAGAACAGTTCTGCCGTATTAAAATTCGTACGATGGAACAAAATTGGGATGAGGTATCAACAATGTATCGGAAATTGGAGATGGAATTAGAACACGAAGACATCAAGGAATACTTTGAGATGCAAGAACGTGTCTCGATGTCACTACTGGAGCTTTACGATGGATTGGAGAAGTCGACCTCGAAATTGGTTACGCAGCAGACAACAATGAAAATGCCAAAGGTAGAATTGCCAAAATTTGACGGTAATTATCTTAAATGGCAGGAATTTATGGATTTATACATTGAAATGATCCATAACCAACAAATGTCAGATGGCCAAAAAATGTGGTTTCTTAAATCAAGTCTAAAAGGGGAAGCGGAGAAGTTGGTTCGCCACCTATCAGTGTCAGGCGCCAACTATGCAGCAGCATGGAAAATAATAACTGAACGGTACGATAATCCTCGGTTATTAGTTTCATCTTGGATATCAAAACGGTTGTCCCATCCAAATGCACAAGCTGGGAATGCTAGATCCATTCGAAGCTTGCATGATACCATACAAGAATGTTTGCTGGGGTTGCAAGGTTTAAGGGTGGATACGAACACCTGGGATCCGTTTTTGCTTCATCTGTTTCTAAAAAAGTTAGATAAGGATACCCATACACTTTACGAGCAATCGCTCGATCACCCTCGGCAGCTACCATCATTCAAGAAATTTGTAATATTTCTCGAGAATCGGTTCCAGTCGCTTGAAGCACTAGGAAATAAGGATAAAACGCTGGAGTATCAATCCAACAAGACAATCTTTAAGACGTCATCGGCAGTGACATCTCATCGGACAAATTGCTCAGCATGCAAGGGCAATCATCCTCTGTACAAATGCCAGCAATTTTTAGACCTACCATCGTCAAAACGAATGATCTTGGTCAAGCAAAGTGGTCTCTGTGTCAACTGCTTGAGGTCCGGGCAATTTTCAACTAATTGTAACTCTGGTAGTTGTTTAAAGTGCCGCAAGAAACATAACACGCTGCTGCATCAAGAAGCAGATAGTACCAATTCATCTAAAACTTCAGGGGATGCCAAAATCTCCACAACAATGAGACCAACAACTGCATCTACCGCTTCCAGCACAGTGGAAAGCACGTTATCAAACCAGCCGCTACAGCGGGCGTTGATTTTACTGGGAACTGCAAAGGTTACTATAGTCGGACCTAATCAAAAGGCTATGTATTGTCGAGCATTATTGGACTCTGGTTCTCGGGTCAATCTCATCAGCCGCAGAGTAGTTCGAGCTCTAAATCTGATGCCTGAGCTAGATTCTCTGATCATAGAAGGTGTAGGCCAAGGGAAGCACAAAACAACCCATCGAGTAAATGTAAAAATTGAATCTTCTGCAAGTAACTATGCCTCGAGGGTGGAAGCGTTTGTGTTTAAGGACATTATTGCTCCGCAGCCTTATCAACCATTGGACATTTCATCATGGAAAATACCAAAGAATATAAAGCTAGCAGATCCAGAGTTTAATCGACCGGATAAAATAGACTTGCTATTGGGTGCTGAGTTCTACCATGAGCTGCTCGCAGTCGGGTAAATTAAACTTCAAGAGGATTTGCCAATACTACAAAACACAATGCTCGGCTGGATTATATCTGGAAAGGTCAGCCGATATATCGCTACAGCGGCCACTTGTGGAATATGTACTGAAGAAGAGCCTTTAAATGAAATCATCGAGAAGTTCTGGCGGTTGAAGGAAATTGAAGAAGACACGAGTAACATCACTCCAGCGGATCAAAAATGTGTAAGCCACTTTGACAAATCCTTCCGGCGCGACACAAACAGTGCCGTCAGAATTAGGTGAATCTAAGGAGATAGCCCTGAGAAGACTTTTGGCCTTGGAAAAAAGACTAAGCAAGGACGATCAGCTCAAAAATCAATATGCAAGTTTCATGCAGGAATATCTCCAATTGAGACACATGAGAGAAGTAGACATAAACAGCATAAGGTCACCTCACTACTTCCTTCCGCACCATGGTGTTTTAAAACCTGATAGTAGCACTACCAAGCTAAGAGTTGTGTTCGACGCATCCATGAAAACGTCATCAAACAACTCCTTGAATGATTTGCTGCTAGCTGGTCCCACAATACAAGACGACATCTTCTCCATACTTATACGATTTCGAACTCCAAGATTTGTTTTTACCGCCGACATCGAAAAAATGTACAGACAAATCATTGTGAAGGAGGAATTATCAACTAATATTCTGGCGGAATGGACCGGATGAAGAACTCAAATGTTATCTGCTAATTACAGTAACTTATGGCACCACGTCTGCTCCGTATTTAGCAACACGCTGCCATCAACAACTATCTACAGAAAATGCACAAAGGTTTCCATTGGGTGCCAAAATTTTGGCGAATGACTTTTACATGGACGATGACATGCCCGGGTCCAATAGCCTATCCGAAGCCATAGAAATGCGACAGCAATTAACCCATATTTTGCAAACAGCTAAATTCAACCTTAGAAAATGGTGCAGTAATATACCACAGCTGCTAACAGATATTCCAACGGGCGATCAAGCCATACAATCTGACCTTCAAGATAAGGAATCACGAACACTAAAAACGTTGGGGCTCATCTGAGTAGTCTATCGCCATTTTTGGATGGGGAAGGTGTTCTTCGCGTAGGAGGACGCTTAGAAGCAGCCGATCTAGATTACGATGCCAAGCATTCCATTGTGTTACCATATAATCATGAGGTCAGTAAATCATTGATGCGAGAAATCCATCTGAAATATATGCATATTGGACCTCAAGGATTGCTGGCAGCTGTACGTTAGAAATATTGGCCCATCAAAGGAAAAACTATGGCACGTTCGGTAGTTCAAAAATGCATTTGCTGTGCCAGAGCCAGACCTAAGTTAATGACGCAGATCATGGGAAATTTGCCGGCGGCGCATATTCAACCCGCCAGACCCTTCGTAAATTCTGGAGTGGACTTTTTCGGACCAGTGTGGATTCACTTCAAGGTCAGAGGAAAACAACCGCGAAAGGCATATGTAGCCGTATTCTGCTGCGTCGCAACTAAGGCAACACACTTTGAAGTTGTGGGAGATCTAACCACAGAAGCATTCATAGGTGCACTTAAGCGTTTCATAGGCAGAAGAAATTGCCAGAATCTCTATTGCGACAATGCAACAAACTTCATCGGAGCAAGAAACCAGCTTATGGAGGTTGAATCATCAATACATTCTCCTTCGTCGAAAGAAAAAATAACCTCGTTTTGCACTGCCAGGAGTATGGAATTCCATTTTATTCCACCTCGAGCACCCCATTTCGGCGGATTATGGGAGGCTGCCGTGAAATCGGCTAAGCATTTTCTGAAACGCAACCTTCTTTCTTCTAATCTAACGTATGAAGAACTTGAAACGTTGATGATCGAAATAGAAGCTATACTAAATTCCAGACCGCTGACTCCCTTGTCATCTGATCCAAACGATCCTACGGCCCTAATACCCGGACATTTTCTGATTGGGGAGGCATTAACCTCAACAATTAATGCACGAGCAGAAGATACATATGGCAGGTTAGGCAACAGATGGAAGGCAATCAAGACACAATTTTGGCAACGTTGGTCACATGAGTATCTCAATGAGCTTCAACACCGTTAAAAATGGAAACATCAGCAAAACAGCATTATCCCGGGTATGTTGGTAATCATCAAAGAAGACAATCTACCACCGATGCAGTGGCAATTGGGTAGGATTGTAAATTGCATCAAGGGGACCGACGATGTGGTACGAGTGGTGGAAGTAAGAACTGCCAAGGGGCAGCTTAAGAGACCAATTCATAAACTGGCTTCTCTACCAGTGGACGATAATCCACCTACACCAGTGCATCTAAAACAACAACCACCAATCAAGGACGCAGTTAATTCTCGGATGGACAAGGAAGAAGTACCAAGAAAAAGAATAAGGCGATCATTAGGCTCCACTATTGTCCGAAGACAATTGAAGTAATCCAAAACAATGAAGAATTACTACTAAGCCACATTAAAAATCAGACATCATTCCTCGCTACTACCGTGAATATAATGAACCGTGATCAAGAAGCAGTATCAAGCCAATTCACAGCTATATCCTCCCACATTAAGGAATTAACCCACCAAACGAACAACATCTCTCGGGAACTATACCAAGAACAATTAGCTCAAGGCTTTTTATCACTTGCAATACAAACACTCACGACCATATTTAATTTCCAACGCATTTAAGGTTCCCTACTGGATGTAATAACGCACAGTCAACATGGAAAATTCAGCCCACTCCTGATACCTTCAACACAGTTACGTCAGGAGCTACGCTACATAAAGGAACATTTACCATCATCATTAAAGCTTCCTACATCTTACTTAGATCTCACAAAACTTAACAACTTGATGACTATAGAAGGGAGAATATTACCGAAGCATGCAATTTTCAAAATCAAAATACCATTAGTATCATCAGAAGACTTCGAGATATTTCACGTATTACCTGTGCCAGTATTGATAAATGGAACTTTCAACGCCATACAACCAGCCTCGCCATACCTAACAAATAATCTACATCGAGACCAGTATTATTCCCTTTCGGAAAGAGATATGAAGAATTGCCTGTCAATTAACCACGAAGAATACCTATGTAAACAGAGCGGTCCTCTACATCATAAGGGTTCAACCGCCAGTGCATGTGAGATCTCCCTTTTTAATCACCTACCTGGCCTTGATAAATGTCAGGTGCAAAAATCTGGAGATGGACCTCATTGGATTCAACTACACAACCCAAATGAATGGATTTACACCTTACTACGTGAAACTACCATCAATGTCGTATGCGGACAAAACACAACACATGTCACCATCCAAGGATCAGGTATTGCAAGGCTGCAGAAGGAATGTGTAATGAAACTACAATTCCTAACTATCCGAGGACATACGAGTATATATCCGTCGATCTCGATATTGTCGTACAGCCCGCTGAGTAACCTCTCTGATACTATAATCCCGGTTCAAGAGACAACTTTGGCTTATCCACAACAGTTTTACCAACGTGACATCGCGGATATCGAAATATTGAAGCAGAGTGTCGAAAAATTCCGCAATGAGCTGCCAACTGGCCTACAACACCATGAAATTCTCCATACCATAGGACATGCTGGGGTACTAATAGCAGTTTTAATTATCATATTTTTGGTCATTCAATGGTACCTCAAAGCCAGGAAGAATAGACACATCCAGCCGCCAACCCCAAAACCAAGGACACCAGCAAAACCAGAAGTCCAGGAGGACAGATTTAGTATACGTATTGAACAATAATTAATTAAAATCCTTTTAAAAAAAAATGTATTTGCTTTATACAATATACATAGGTAGTACACCTAAGAATATTTTTATTGTTGAACCATCTGTTCAACCGCAGGCAGAATGTTAAAACTCATAATTGAAACTTGATAATGTATGTACATGTCACACAAAAACTAATCGTATTTCATGCCAACGGAGGTTGAACAACCTCAGAGTTCATTCTCAAGAAAAGAAATGCAAACGAAGCAATTTTGTACATTAATTCTAGACTAAGCATTTATTGTTTATTATTGTCTGTACTTTAGATATTCGCTTAGTTGCAAACTAAGCATTTATTGACTGTTAAATGTAGTATAAATAAGAGGAATACAATTAATAATTTCAATTGCTTACGAACAGTTAACCAAGACTTTTATTTCTTCAAGTGAGTCTGCTTGAATGACTGTTCCCGCGATTTGCATAATCGATACAAGAATCGACTTGTGCTACTTCAACGATCAGATCTAGGTTTATGCACCTACGATCCACATCATCATAGTTTGGATAAAAGAATCCAATCTTAAACAGCGCTAATACATCAATGGTGTATTTATCAGGGTGTGAAGTAAGAAACAAATCCAGAGTGTTGGTGGAGTGACTTACAATGTCCGGTATACGTGTTGGCTCATTTACAAGCTGAGCCAAGTTGTTAAACTCAGCGAAATGCTCAACATACCTTCCTTCGGGCGTTGTCTGGCCAGAGTGTTGAAGCCAATCCGAATTGTGTATATTGAAATCGCCCTCAATGACGATTTCAGTATGAGGATGTAAGGAGACAATTCGAGAGCGCATCAAACTCATTAAAGGTTGAGTTGCTGTCCGCACTAAGGCTTCTGTAAATGAAACAGTAGTGGATAATTTGCTGACGGTGAATTTTAGCCATTTGAAGTTAAATTCCGGATTGGAACAGTGGACATACTGTGAAGGAATTTGGTAAGCAACATTACTACGGATATAAATGGCGAGGCCGCGATGTAGAAAGAATAGTGGTACTAAGCTATATCCAGGCAGTTGCAAATCCGAAGATTCTTCTACTACCTGTGTTTCGCTAAGAGCCAAATCAGCCGGTTTGTGGGAATGGGCGTGGACGTACAGGTCAAAGAAATTCATTCTAAGCCCACGAATGTTGGTGAAATCAACCCTAAATTCCTCACCATTAAAACATAAAAACACAAAAAGACACAACTCTGACGCTACTAAGCGCAACCTTGAAGTGTAGATCCTAGAATTGTTTTCCACAAAAAACTGCCGCCGGTGTTATGCCCAAACGACAGTCAGCTGTGGTCCGCTATTCAGATAAACACTCACGACCCGCTATCCATCAGATCTTACGCACTCTCAATCACTGCAGCTGTAAGCATGTAGACATCATGCATTAGTTGCGGAGACCAAGAAGCGCAAGACCTAGTGAGTGGGGGTGGAAAAGATGGGATGCCCGACACTGATTGATTTTTTTTTATAACACAGCACTGCACTTGCACTGAGGTGTGTTAGGCGCGCGAATTACGTTTCTACTTTGGCCGAGAGGAAAAAAAATTTAATTTTAATTGGTTAACGGGGACCTTTCGTCTATTTAATTCGCTGATATTACAAAAAAAAAACTTACGTTTTAACTTAATAGTAATATGACCCGCTGTCTTTAACGCCGCTGCGATCATCGATAACTATAACCGAAATATTGGTCTCCTGTCGGAGGTTTCGTTTCCCTTTTAATATATATATATTGATGATACTGCACAATTTAGTTGACCCATATTTGCATGTTTGTTATTGTCCGGGTTGTTTGCTATGTCATCATTTGGTGGTGGCGTAACTGGGGCGATCAATGTTGCTGCCCTAGGTGACTTCGGGGGAATGACCAGAGTTGCTGGTGTTGTATGTGTTACTCTTCCTCGGTTTAGGTATAAATTCTCCAGAATATTATTTTCTGTTCTTTTTATTTTATATGATTTAGTACAATAATGTGTAAAAACGGATACTACAAAACGTTACAGACTTATTACAATGCTAATGCTTAGACAGTGTGATCTATTTTTGTGTAGTCTTAATTCTTTTATTTCTTTGATGTTTTCAAAGTTACTGGAGATTATATCACTAAATGTAATGGTTTTAGCAAAGGTTGGGGTTATAAGTCTTTTTTCGACTGATACATAATTTCTTGGGATTTTTATTGCAATTACAATGATATTGTTTCGATATTCGGTAATGCCTACTTTTAACAGTTTTAGCTTGTAAAAATCAGTTTCGTACTCGTTCATTTCTTCCATTTTGAGAATACTTGGATGAATAATGTTATGTTTTGCTGATACAATGTTATCTTGTATTTGATTGATTTTATTTTCAATGAAACATAATTTAGTGATCTGGTCCAAAAATAGTTGTTGTTTGAGTTTCGAGATGATTGAAAATAATCTGTCTGTCATTATCATCCACAGTTCCAAAAAGCCATTTTTCTGCATTGCCTCTATATTTAAGAGTTATCGTTTTTGTCTTTCTGCTTTTCTAGGCATAATTGAATTAATTTTAGCTATCACAGTTTCTATTCTTTGCTGAAACCCCTTCTTTGTTTTCTATTTGTATATGCTTAAAGTTAGTTTTAAGAATCGTGATTGTTCGTAGAATCTCTTCTCGGTTAATAAGATGTAGAATGATGTTAGTTTGGTTAGTAATTTGAATTGTTTTGACCTTCATATTTAAGTATCCTGACTGTCCATGAATTGGTGATATATGTAGTAGGAGCAGGCAAAAAATTAAAAAAAAAAAGATTTTATACTGATCAAACCACGATTTGGTTGCTCTGCTGGAGTAAATCCTGCCGAAAACACAATTCCGTGTTTTAATTATTTAACAAAAATGGTAGAATTTGAGTTTCAAGACACCAACATACTCATTGCTATTCATTCCAGTGGATAGGAAGGCTGACCGTAATGCTCCCGCTGAAGAAAAACCACCCACGCCACGTTTCTATTTATATTGTTTTCTTACTTCTCCAATTTCTGTCGGTAATTGTATAAGCTACTGCAAATTTAGTTAGTTTATCAATAATTGTTACAAAGGCTTTCTTTTGTATGTGAAAAATATCCAAGTGTATGATTTCGTTTTTGTAGGTTGGGGTCTCTGTGATATGAAACTTAGGTTTTATTGGTTTCCTATCATATTTTATCTTCTGACATTTTTTACAATTGTTTATGATTAACTGTATTTGTTCGTATGCTATCTTAGCATAGTCTTTGATAAACTTGCGGTAATACCCTGCCATACCTAATAATCCCTTGAGTTGTTTTTCAGTTTTGGGTAAACTTAAATTTTCAATATCTTTTATTTTATTAGGATTTGGTTTTATCCCTTCTCTTGTTGTCCTAAGAACTCAGTATCATGTTTCATGAAACTGCATTGTTCAGCTTGGATTTTTAAATTATGCTCTTGTAATTTTTTAAATATCTTATCTAATGACTCCATATGCTCTTCTAGACTTGTGGAAAATATTAAGATGTCGTCTAAATAAGCAACGCAAATTTTGTTAATATATTCACGGAGTATATTATTCATCAGCCTTTGAAACGTTGCAGGTTCTTAAGGCCGAATGGCATCCTGCCGTATTCATATAAGCCTGATGGTGTTACGAAAGCACGTTTCTGAATATCCTGTTCTGCTACTAGAATTTGATGATAGCCTTTAGCTAAATCTAATGTGCTAAAATATTGAGCTTTGCCTAATTTATCTAAAATACTGTCTATATTTGGAAGGGGGTATTTGTCATTTATTGTTACCTGATTTAATTTTCTATAGTCAATTAAATACAATTCTGTATTTTTGTTCTCCTGAATTATCTTATTTTGCGGCGGACTTGACTTGCTTCTAGCACATTTACTTCGTGTAGTGATTTGGATAAAAATGGAAGATGTACACCATTCATTAATACAATCTCCTGACTGAGTAGTTATATTGATTTAGCGTTCTGCCCTATCCAATCCATTCCGATGAGAAAATCGTATGGCTTGTTTAATCCTATTTTTGTCCATCTCGTTCTTGCATTGATGGGCATTTTGAATTGGTCTGGACATTTGGCTTTAACTTGCTCCGTTTTCTCGTTCGCTAAACCTTGAATAGTGTTATTTTTTTATAGAACTTTCTGTGATCTTTTTGTATAATTCGTGTGGTATTCTATTTGAGTTTAGAAAGCTGACTTATCAATCAAAGCTACAAAATTATTGCTTTCTAAAGTGAATATTTTTTTATTTATTTTTTGTCCGAGGCTAGTTGATAAAAAACTCGCTTTCTATCTGATTCACTTCTTCTTTTCTACTGAGATTATCTACATTCATTAAGACAGGCGGCTATTTCTAGCTCTTCATCACTAAACGCGGCACATTCTGTGATATTGTTTACAATTTCTTGTATTATATCTAAAAATTTACTTATTGTTAGTACCTTAATGTTATTGACCTTCTTGATAATGGTGGTTTGATCCTCTGTTGCTCTGTAATGGATCTATAATTTCTCCTTACACTTTTCCTAGGTTGTTGGAAAATCACTTGACAGATAAGTTTTTGCTGCACCAGTTATTTTTTTGTTGTATATTATTCTAAACACTTGTGGGGCTTGATTGCCAAATTCTGTTAATACTTGTTCTATTGTTTCAATGAACGAAGGTAAAGTCTTTGATTCACCACTGAAGGGTTGGATGTATTTAATTTCTTTTTCAACTTTTGCCCTCCAGATTTGGGGGTGGTTTTGTCCTGCTAACAGTTCTGTTAACGTTATAAGACATTGCTCAATAGATGCTTGCTGTTGAGCCATGGTATTTTATCTCACTGTTCTTTTGCTTGTGCCTACGTGTACTGCTAAATTTTACTTCACTACACTTTGTATTACTGCTTTATGAACGACGTGATTTTTTGTTCACTGCACTGTGGTTATAGTTATTACTCACTTATTGTGCTGTAGTTTTTTTTTCCTGTTTTTATCATCACTTGTTCTTAAACCGTACAAAAAAAAAACCAATATTAGTTTTTGTTTTCACTTTTCAACTTCACTTCACCGACTGCACCAATTACGTTTTTACGTTGGCCGAGTGGAAAAAAAGACTTCTTACTCCTAATTGGTCAATGGGGACCTTTCGTTTATTTAATGCACCGATATTACAAAAGAAAACTTAAGTTTTAACTTAATAGTAATATGACCCGCCGTCTTTAGCGCCGCTGCGATCATCGATGACTATAACCGAAATATTGGTCTCTTGTCGGAGGTTTCGTTTCCCTTTTAATATGTATATATTGATGATACTGCATATTTAAGTTGACCCATATTTTTATGTCTGTTATTGTCCGGGTTCTTTGCTATGTCAACATTTGGTGGTGGCGTAACTGGGGCGATCAATGTTGCTGCCCTAGGTGGCTTCGGCGGAATGACCCTTCGGCGTAAAGCCGAATTTTGGAATTCGGCGTTATTTCACAATGACAAAGAGAAATAACGCCGAACATTGATTGTGAAATAAAGAGAAGGCAATAAAATTTGGAAAGCTAACTGTACTTGTTAGAAAACCAAGTGAACTTTACCGTAATCAAGGCTCTTCTACTGTTTCCGGGGCGCCAAGATTTGAAAACGCCATTTTATAGATCTCGACGAAATAAGAACAAAATAATTTGAGCAAAAAAATGAAAATATTTTTTTTCTATGAAAAATTATCGAATTTCCATGGAATTATATAATTATTTCCCTACAGTACATAAATACTGTTGCCTACCTTTCGCCGCAAACCAAGTCTCGAATTGATGCATACTTATATCCGACTTTAATTTGAATTATATTTGAATAAATAAGTAGGTATAGTTCTATAACTAACTTCAATCCCCTAGTCCTGCGAAGCGGGCCACCCGGGTACTGTGATTTAAGAAAACTGTTGACATAGGCGCCTGCCTGACGAAAAGCTCTACCCCGAGCGGAGCAAAGAAGTTGCGTGAGCGGGACCTGCCACATGCGAAAAGAGAGTTTAAATCCCTTAATCCCGCGAAGCGGTCCACACGGTACTGTTACTTAAGTAGAACTGTTGACATAGGCGCCTTCCTGACGAAAAGCACCTACCCCGAGCGGAGGAACGAAGTTTCGTGAGCGGGACCTGGCGCATACGAAAAGAGAGTTTAAATCCCTTAATCCCGCGAAATGGGCCACCCGGGTACTGTCAACTACCTATAGTCTGTGAATCTAATCAACGGTACATTTTCAGGGGTGCAAATCTGAAAACAGTATGGAATCTTTATCTGAATATCTTTATAAATTAAAAGCAAAATAAGGCCGACTCGGAACCGAACATTTAAATCCGGCTTTATTTCGCTTTCATAAAGTGAAATAACGCCGAATTTTGGAGTTCGGCGTTAATTCACTGCACCGCTCTTACGCTCTTCTTTACAACTTGTTTCATTCACAAAAACTAAATCCGGCACTTTTCATTTTACAAAATTAAAAATATTTACCTATGTGTGTCACGAAAGAAAAAAAAATCAACCACTTGATAGTAATCAGCTGATTTTTACTTGCAACATTTTTAAAAATATTTTTTTACAAAAATTTTATATATATTTTTTTTTTATAAAAAATTTATTTAATTTTATCTAACAGCGCATAGGTGCAAGTCCGTACGATCTAGTCGTGTACTTTATTTTATCAAACTTTGATAAGCTATGTACACTTCATCAAAAAATTGTACGTACAGTGACTGAAATATTATGGATTTTTACTATTTCGGCTTATGCTACCTAAACTCGTATGTATTCTGGCTTTTTTATTTAATTATCACTTATTACTTATTTAATTATCACTACTAGCACTAGTATAATGAAATGAGATTTTCGTAGACGGGAGCAAGTCTTTGGGTCGGAGGGTCGAAGATTTTTATGGCGGAAAGGGAACATAGCGTTGGAGTTCAAGAATTTGCAGCCAACGGTGAAACATAGAGGCGGGAGTTTAATGGTCTGGGGAGCTATGGGGGCGAATGGAGTGCAAATTTTAGTTTTTGCTGACACTACGTTGGACAAACATAAGTATCAGCAAATTCTGAAAGAAGATCTAATAGCTAGTGCTTTCAAAATTGGCCTGCCTAACGATTTTAAGCTGGTGCAGGACAACAATCCTAAGCATTCCTCGATGCTAGTAAAGGAATGGCTTCTTTACCATGTTAAATCGCAGTTGCCTCACAATCATTTGAAAGCTGTTATACTAGAGGATTGGAACAAAATTCCATCAGAAGTCACATAAAAACTAGTGTTTTCAATGCGTAATCGCCTAAAAGAAGTGATAAAAGCTAAAGGGCTTCATACCCGCTACTAAGAACTTAATAAATTGAAGTTTAAAATTACTGTAGGTACAATTTTTTGATGCATATTTCTTTGTTTTTCTGTTTTTTATAATGTGAAGTTTATTTTATTGAAGTTTGATTTGTTTTTAAAACTCTAATGTCTAACAATTAAAATGAAAGAAAAAAATTATGTAAAAAGTGTTTTTTCTTTGAAATATTAGATCTTTTCTTTGAAAAAGTCAGCTGTACGTACAATTTTTTGATATAGTGTATGTGTTTTTTTCACTGTGTTTATTTATGACAAGCTGAGTGCAAATGATTTTTGGCCTATGTCTTACTTTATCTCCAGGTGTTTCTATTTTCTGCCTTATTTCAACGATTTCTACAGCATTTGAGCATAAAGCGGGGAGTGTACTGAAACTAAGAGATATTCATGGAAGACCATGTGTCACGATGATCAATATAAATCGAACTTTGGAGGTGATCGGTATTAATGGAATAAAAGGTAAGTCGAAGCGGAAACATTGTTCATAAATTCATTATATTTGTTTATTTTGATAGCTACTTAATAAAATGAAAACCGCTGGGCAGATTTCGATGAAATGAACTAATCAACATTTTTAAGATTTTACTGCCTTTGACCTCTGATATTTCATAATCACAGCTAATATATTCGCCCCTTCGGACAAAAATTTGGCAGTCGACGGGGTTGAATTCAAAACTGATTTTATATGGTCATCACATATTCCTTGTTTTTGTTTTGATAGTGAAAATCGCTGAGCCATATGGCATTTGGGTCCCGTAGCGCAGTGGTTAGTGCGTTGGACTACTGCGCAAGAGGTTTCAAGTTCGAATCCAAAAAAATACCATCTAAAGTTTTTTCACGGCCCACCTCTTCCGAGTGTCTGACAAACATTCAAGAGTATTACTGTCATGAGAAAACTTCTCAAAACCCCTCTGCCATTCCGATACGGCATAAAACTGCAGGACCTTTCTGTATGTGCAGAAATATATATACCACGCAACAACATGTACAGTTGTGAGAAGCTAGATCTTGGCCCTTTATGGGCTGCTTATGGCCTGATATTAAAAAAAAAATATGGCTTTGACAAGTAGTCCAATGAAAGAGTCTTCCCAAATGAAATCGGGAAGCGAAAAGCTCTTCCAGAAGATACTTCTGAAGAGCCAATGAAACGTGATTGGAAGTGTTTTTTTCTCTTCGAAATATAAAAGAAAAACTTCTTTCTGCCCAATGGAAAATGTCATTAATCCACTGTTGAAACGGATGAACATGGTTGAACTAACACATAGTTATCAAATATATATCAATTTACAAGGAAAAAAAATTGTGTGTGCCATGCGCTTTTTATTTGTAGTTTGGCAGTGAAGGAGTAAACATTAAAGAAATAAATGAAATGAATGCAGAATTTTATACACATCCATTTTAGAAATAAATATTTTACAAATCTGTCACGTTTCAAGCAAAAAAGAACTCAGTTTTTGTTTTTTCGGAAAATTATAACCATTTTCATTTTTAATTACACCGATACGTAGTATAGGGCAAGTTTTGGATTCTTGAAAACTTTCGAACTCGAAATTTTGACAAATTCTGACATTACGAGGATAGAGAAGAAGAAGATAGTAGTGAGTCTGGTAATTCTGTCTGCCTGTGTGTATGTCTGACTATCTGTCAGCGAGGCTAGAGCCTAAGCGGACAGACGGATTTTGCTCAAACTTCGTATCTGAACTTTGTAAAGTCACAATTCCAGGCAAAAGCGGAATTTTGGTTCTACCCCTTTTATTAACGGTACTTTACTTAAAGCCAATTTTGCAAAAAGACGATTTGCTGGAAAACGGTTCCAACGATTTTGTTTAAACTTCATATTTCGGCTAATTTGGTAAAGTGCTAGAAGATAACATACCTCATATTTTGGCCAAAAGCGTTTCTAACGGTACTAACTTACTACTTTGATTAAATTCATTTTAATTGCATTATTCAGTCAAAATTGTTTGTTCTTTACTTGTCAATGTATGTTAAAAAAAAGAAAGTACAAAATCATTGTTCTAATCTATATTATAATCGAATTAACTTTGTAACGTAGTGAACGTCTGGTCTTTTTCTTTTAAATTTTACATATGTATGTATTGTTTGGAGTTGTTCTGTAGGTAATTTGAAATCCGTATTTTCTGAAGACATATCTTTTAACTTTTTATAAAAAAAAACCGTTTTTCGACGTTTTTATAAGAATATTATCAGTCCTAAGGAACAAAATCCAGTATATAATAAAAAAATTTGAATCCGCCTACTACCACGCCCACTTATTGATAAAATTGGTGTTTTAGAGTAATGTGATAAGATATTGAAAAAAACTTTTGCATAGAGGAAAGGGATAGGGTATCATACGATCCGCTCTAGACGGATTGTAGCCTTTTCCTATTTTTTTTGTCTATTTTCTGCCTAAAATATGTGTTACACCCAAAAAAAAGATGCTGTAAAAATAGAGTAAAACGCTGTAGATTCTACTGCATTCATTGTCAGAATCGACCCGACAATTTTCGTTGTAAATTTTGCAGAGGTGTGGTTGTAAATTTAACAATCTAGTTGTGAAAATGACAGCTAAAAATGTAGATTTCACAGCACTTTGCCGTCAAACAGCTGTAGAACAGCTGTTAAAACAACAACGATTTGCATGTAAGAAAAAAATCGCGTTCATAGCACCACTTAAGCTTAAAGTTCTAATTTATTGGTATGGTGCGAGAAATGGGTGGAAATAGCTTTTACAATCCAATTAGATGGTTTTTGTAGTTACCACAGCAAATAGCTGTAGATCCTACATGTGGATTTTACAATATCATATCTGTAGATTTAACAGCCGAAATTGACAACGCGCTGTTGATTTTACAGTTGGGGATTGTAGTTGTTTTAACAACTTTGTTGTAAAAATGAATGCGTTCGCTTTAAAATCTACAAAAAATTGTTAATTTAACCAGATTCGCTGTTAAATACACAAATCTACAATGAATTGTTAAGTCTACTGCCTTCAATTGTTAAATTTACAGCGCTTATTTTTTGGGTGTATTATTATTTCTACTCCCAACAAGCTTTTTACTTCAACATGAAACCTATTGCGAAGGTGCATCTATGTGAACTTTATTTGGCCGGAAACTCGGCAGACGCTGAGTATGCAATTTACAAAGAATTCAAATTACAAAGAATACGGTTTTATTTAATTTGATGAATAGAGAATTAATTCGAATTACAAAGAATACGGTTTTATTTAACTTGATGAGTAGAGAATTTGCAATTTCATGAATTGCATATATCGGGTCACCGACCGGTTGGCTTAGGGTCAGATAGAGGTGGCTGCCGTAACTTCTCCTCCCTTAGTGAAGCGAAAGCCAAAGATACTCTGGGTCTTTGACCGGAGCTGAGTGCTGGATCGAAATTGTTTTCCTTGTATGCCTTCTGCAAATATATATTATTACTGTTAGAAGGAAAAGCGTTGTTATGAACAATGAGGAAAAGGAGTAATATTGGTATTTTTCTGTATTGGCTCGTAGCAGGATTATTTGTTCTTGGTTTTCCATGTTGAAGGTGTTGAGTCTCTGCAAGCTTAGCTTATGTTTTGTGAAATTTGCTGTAATTTGTTGGTATGATGTTGGCAATAGATGAATTTCTTGCCAGAAGACACCGGGATGGTCCTTATAAGTGATTCCGTTGATGGTGACGTCGCAATCTTTATAATGTAGGAGGAAGCTTCCGGAGATTTGATGTAGTCCATAGTTGCAGGTGGAGGTGATAGTTGTTGGGAGTGTTTGAAGAAGTACTATGTTATTTGGTTCTGGCTGTGGAATTTTCGAGATTGTTCCAAACGTCGCTCAAATTACATTGGCCGCGTTGATTGTTGAGGAGTTGTCCCAAGCATGATGATTGATTTGGGTTTTCTTGATGTTGTGATTCCTTGCAGTAGTAAATGCCTTCAATCTTGGGACATGCATCGTTTTATTTAATTTGATGAATAGAGAATTAATTCAAATTGCAAAGAATACGGTTTTATTTAATTTGATGAATAGAGAATTTGCAATTTCAAGAATTGCATATATCGGGAGTAAATGCACCATGGTACATAAGAAACTCTGATCTGCATAGAGATCTAGATATTGACTTGATTGAAGATGAAGTAAAAAAAGCAGCTAATAGGCATAAACTTAGGCTTCTCAACCACGTCAATTTAGAAATGACGCAATTACTTAATGGTGCCAATCTGACTAGGAGATTACGAAGAATAAAACCATTTGATCTAGCTAGATAATAATAATAATAAAAAAAAAAAAAAAAAAAAAAACAGCAACATACATACATACATACATATGTAGCATGATCACAAGAAAAAGTGATTAATATTGTTAAAAGAAAAAGGTAGCCGAAAAAAAAGGTTTCTTAAAATTTCAAAAGACAATTATTAGAAAAAAATTGCTAATTGGTTTAATAAACTAGGTGCGATAATAAAGTTAAGAGTTATAACAAAATGTATGTTACAAAAATGTCAGTTACAAAAAAAAAAAAAAAAAAAAAAAAAAAAAAAAAAAAAAAAAAAAAAAAAAATTGCATATATCGGGTCACCGACCGGTTGGCTTTGGGTCAGATAGAGGTGGCTGCCGTAACTCGCGCGATATACGACGTTTTCGCTCTTGTTTCTTTGTCTCCTTTGTTCCCTGACCATTGGAATTCATACCCATTTACTTCGTTTTCAGTGTGGTAGGTTGGGGAAGTCTTTCAGCCATTGACTGTTTCTAATCTTTATAATTTCTAATTCTAGGGTCTCTCAAACTACTACATTCAGATGAATACTTTGCATACTCTCTCTTGTATCACAGTTTATTACTTACTTAAAGGGCTCCCGACCCTTGTAGAGTCCCTGCCTGAGACATCGCTGCCTTCCATTCTCTGCGGTCCCGAGCACGCTGCTTCCAGTTGTGAAGACCAAGTTTTCTGGCATCCGCGACAGCTTGGTCTTTGTACCGGAGGTTCGGTCTTCTTCGCCGTCTCGAACCTGGGGGCTGGGATTCGAAGATCCTCTTGGCTGGAGCATTGTTGTCCATTCGCTCGATGTGGCCGAGCCAATGTAGTCTGCGTATCTTGGCTTTTTGGACTACATCCACATCCTGGTACAGCTCATAGAGTTCGCGGTTGTATCTTCTCCTCCATTCGCCCTCCTCGCATAAGGGACCTAATATCCGACGAAGTATTTTACGCTCGAAGGTGCCCAATATTTGCTCAGCTTTCTTACTTATCGTCCAGCACTCGGCTCCATACAGCAGGACTGGTAAGATGAGCGTTCTGTAGAGCATTAATTTGGTCCGTCGAGTTAGGAGTTTTGAACCCAGTTGTTTCGCCAAACCGAAGTAGCAGCGGTTTGCTAGGTTTATTCTTCGTCGGATCTCTACAAAGGTGTCATTTGTAGGATTTATATTTGTTCCGAGGTAGGTGAACTCCTTAACTACCTCGAAGTTATAGTTATCAACAGTGACGTTCTGCCCAATGTTTTGGACAGATACATTTTTGTTTGTTGATAACATGTACTTTGTCTTGTCCTCATTCACTTCAAGACCAACTCGTTTCGCCTGCTCATCAATAGCCGTAAATGCCTCTACGACGGCTTGCCGGGATCTTCCGACGATGTCAATATCGTCTGCGTATCCCAGCAGTTGGACGGATTTGTGAAAGATAGTGCCTTCCGTGTTGACACCTGCCCTGCGCACTATCTGCTCCAACACGATATTGAAGAAATCACATGACAGCGCATCTCCTTGCCTGAATCCGGTGCATGTTTGGAAGAGCTCCGAAGAGTTGTTTCCAAATTGCACAGAGCATCGCGTGTTTTCCAGCGTTACGCGACACATCTGGATAAGTTTTGTCGGTATCCCGAATTGGGCCATCGCCTGGTAGAGCTCAAGACGATGAATGCTGTCATAGGCGGCTTTAAAGTCGATGAAAAGGTGGTGGGTTTCGATTTGGAATTCGTTGGTCTTTTCCAGGATTTGTCTGAGTGTGAAAATTTGGTCTATTGTCGATCTGCCGGGCCGGAAGCCACACTGGTACGTGCCGATTAGTGTGCTGCAGAAAGGTTTTAGACGTTCACACAATACGTTGGATAGGATCTTATATGCGACATTTAACAGGGATATGCCTCGGTAGTTCTTACAAGACATAGGATCGCCTTTTTTGAAGATGGGGCATATAGAGCTGATACTCCAGTCGTCGGGCATGCGTTCCTCCATCCATACTTGGTTGATGACTTGATGCATGCACCCTACCAAGACTTCACCTCCGTATTTAAAGAGTTCAGCTGGAAGCCCATCAGAGCCAGCGGCTTTGTTGTTCTTCAATTTCCTGATGGCTACATTAACTTCTTCAATACTGGGTGGAGGCGTTGGTTCTTCATTGACTGGAGGTGGGTTCTCGTCTTGCCCTATCACTCTCTCTATTTGCTGCCCGTTAAGCAACTGCTGGAAGTGTTGCTTAAACACATCAACAATTCCCTGTGCATCGGTGACTAGGTTGCCTTCGCCATTTCGAAGAGCCTGCGTTCCGGACTTGTAGCCAGCTGCCAGCTGCTTGGCTTTTCGATAAAACTGCCGGATGTTGTTGCGCTCGCGAGACTCCTCGATATCCTTGAGCTGGGAAACTGCGTGGTCCCTTTTCTTTTTACGCAGGATACTCTTTTCTTCCCTTCTTCTGGTCCGATACTCCTCTCTCGCTGCTCTTGTTTTGCGCTGCAGCGCTTTCTTGTGTGCATCTTCTGTCACCCTCTTCCGCTGTACGCACTCATCATCATACCAAGGGCTCCTCCTTGGTGGTGGTAGGTAGCCAAGGGTGGTCACGGCTACCTCTTTGATGATGTTGCGGTATTCGGTCCACTGATTGTTAGCGTTTGTGGGGGGTGTATGCACCGCAGAGAGTTTCTCGGCCAGGTGCTCTCTGTAGGCTCTGGCTCCTTCTGGCGTGCTAAGGCGTCCAACGTTAAGCTTGTTTTTCTTGACGGCTCGCAGCTTCTTCTCGTTGGACAGTCGAGCTCTGAATTTAGCTGCAACAAGATAGTGGTCAGAGTCAACGTTTGCCCCTCGAAAGGTACGCACATTCAAGATGTTGGATGCGTGCCTTGCGTCGATTAGCACGTGGTCGATCTGGTTGCGTGTTCGACCGTCAAAGGAAAGCCAGGTTGCTGTGTGGATTTTTAGCCTAGGAAACCTAGTGCTTCTTATCACCGTATTACGAGCTGCTGCAAAATCGATTAGTCGGAAACCGTTGCCTGTTGTCGAATCGTGGAGGCTGTGTTTACCGACTATACCGCCAAAGATGTTTTCCTTACCGATTTTGGCATTGAAGTCCCCGAGTACGATTTTTACATCGTACTCCGGACAGGCTCCGTAGGCTCCGTCCAGGAGGTCGTAAAATTCCTCCTTGACAGGGTCTTCAGCTTCTTCGGTAGGGGCGTGTGCACATATTAGGCTGATGTTTTGAAATGTGGCTCTGATGCGAATTACAGCCAGACGATCGCTTATCGGCTTAAAATCAATGACTCTTGATCTGAGCCGATTTCCCACGACGAATCCGCATCCTAACATGTGCAGTCTTTTGTGGCAGCTGTAATAAATGTCGCAGCTACGTCTTTTCTGCATACCTGATCCTATCCATCGTATCTCCTGGATCGCAGTAATATCTGCCTTGTACCGCGAGAGGACAGATTCAAGTTTCTGAGCTGCTCCCGGAGTGTACAGAGTTTGTACATTCCAGGTGCATACTCGTAGGTCATAGTCCGTGGACGTTCCGGGTCGATTTGCCAAATGAGGGGGATCGTTATTATTATCCGAGGCGGATGTCTCTCTCATAACTATGGTACTTTTTACGTGGTAGGGAAGTTACCCCGACGACACAACCCCCAACCTGGAGGGCCAGTTCCATGGGTTTTAGCCCCTAGGACCCAGGGCCGTTCTGAGAGACCGACATCAGTAGCTCACTTCGGAGGTGCGAGCGCTGCCGTTGACCCATTTAGGGTTCATCCGCCACCATCTCTATTCCATAACCCTGATGAAGTCATGGAAATCCTTACAGACCTGAGCTTCGAATATGTCCAAGTAGCTCATGTAAGGTGTTCGCCAAAACCGTCAATGGATTCCGCCGTTGATTCCATCTAGAGAATTCATCCGCCTTCTATCCTCCTTCTGAGGGCTCTTGTTAGACTTCTGAGACGTGATACTCGTTCAGGTCAACAAGAGATGCCTCGTCCGGTCCTACATGTGTGCTGAAGTTCACCCAGATGTGCTCGCGCAGGTCCGAGTGTTCAACTACACATGCGTAGACGGATTTGGCATACGCTCATCGTTAGTTCACTACTATGTAGCTATCCAGAGGGCACCACGAGGAGGTGATGATGCGACATTTTATCACAGTTTATACTTATTTCTAATATTCAACCCTTTATCCTGTTCCTGCACCATGCGATATTGGGCGAGTTCCCAACACCTCGCTAGTCTAGCTGCTACATTGGAACACCCTAGAAGATGAAACGCACAGCTAGAGTTAGAAAGTACTAAAAAATACACCAAATGCCCTGTTTAAATGAGCAGATTGTGAAATTGGATTAAGAGCAAATTGGGTTTCAATCTGGGTTTGATCGAGTTCGAAATTGATTGTAATCGTGTAATATATGGCACTTTTCCTTTATGTACAGAGGTGGTTTAGCGAAACAATTATCCCTTAGCTATAAAAGTTTTATTACCTTACAGTATATCTCATTCGTGTGGAAATACAACCCCTTTTTGTTTTCTGATTCCACACCGATTAATTTCATTCTTTGCCTGCCAAACTCGATCTTTCTATACTCCTATTCTTCGATCCTTGAATTTCATGAACATTTCAAACCGATCCCAAAACATTTTATAATCAGATCGATTCAATTAAGTTCAAAATCGATTCCCTCATATAAAAGGGGCAATACAGACGTTTTTATTTTTCCGTAAAATAAAAAACATAGAACATACATAAATTGCCACACACATAAGAATCGCCACTTTTACCACACTTTACAATTAAGAAAAGCACATAAAATATAGAAATACATATTGCAATTTACAAATTCACAAACTTTTTGACAACAAAAGGCGAAAATGCAGACAACTGTTGTTTGTTTTGATTTCTTTAGTTGATTTACTACGTTTTATGCAAGTACTAATTGGGTTTACTACTTTGCAGCGATGGTCTTCGTCGCTAGGAGCCTGTTTAGATGTTGACTCAAAACCATAGACAAACCTAGATTTGTCTATGCTCAAAACTCGGCTATGTCGGTAGTTTGGGGGAAGAAGAGTGAGGGGTAAAGAGAGGAGGAGAGTCATGAAGAAAATAGAAAAATCGAGGAGTCGCGTTCTACATCCGAAATGTTCCGTTCCTATTCCATTTTATCATTACTAGGTCGATCGTTGAGGAGGGTAGTTCGCACATAAAATGAGTAGTTGGACGAGAGAACGCACAAAAAATACAGAAGTGTTTCAATTTACTCATTCCCTCCCCTATACTTTATCAAAGTAGTGCAGGAGTGAGCACTATTGCATGTAGACACGACATTACTCTTTACTACGTAGTCGAGAGTCATCATCAAAACAGGCTCTAGGATCTTCTATAATCTAGTCAAATTTTGGTCCTAGAGGCCGCTAGATTCTCTAGGACGAAATCTGTCATCGTGGTGCAAAAGTATTCCAGCAGCTAGATTAGCGAGGTGTTGGGAACTCGCCCATTTTCTTACTTATTGTACTATATCATGATTACCCTACCTCATGGCAGCCATCTGTTGGATCTGCCAGTCGTCGAATTTTGTTATTTACTTATTTTTCTCTGCGCGCAGGAAATGTTTTAGCTTTCAGCACAGACAAAGAATATACAGATCATAGACAAATCTAAATGAGACCGACAACTCCGGTTCGTTTGACACATTCACTCCCCCAATCTAAAATCCGCTAGATTTTGCCATTGTATTCTGACAGTCAAGCAAAACCAAATGGGAGCTCACTAATTTCACACATCCAATTACAAAATCCGGCGATTTGTTGTTGTTAATGGAATAACAACCGGAAAAATGTTTGCTCAAAAGGAATGAAAGAGATAACCCGACAAAATTATGTTTAAGGCTTTATGTTTAACGCTACTTCACATTTATTCACAAACATGGTAATTAGGCTCCTCCTATTTGCAGGACTAAGAGTGCAGGGGAAGTTCAAGTTGACTATACTCTTTTTATACCCTATCCCAAGGGTATATTAAGTTTGATACATAGTTTGTAACATAGAGAAATATTGAAGATAGACCACATAAAGTATATATATAAATGATCAGCATCAGTAGCCGAGTCGATTGAGCCATGTCCGTCCGTCTGTCCGTCCGTCCGTATGTCACCAGTTTTTGGGCCTTAAATTTTGAGCTAGGTTGATGAAATTTTGTATACGAGGTCTTTGGAAAAGTAAGCAATACAAGTGTAAAAATTTTTAAAATCCGCCCACTGACACGCCCACTTTTCAAAAAAATCACCTTTTTTCACTATTTTCATATGAAACTCGAAAAAACTTACTTGAGCAAATATGTAGATATCCACTTAATCTACAAATCGTCTATACATTGTATATGGCCACGCCCACTTTTTAGGGGCGTTTACTTCAAAAATTAATTTTCTAGTAAAAATATTAGTTTATAAGGCAAAATAGAAAATTTTGTGAATACATTTTTCACCGCCCACTGACACGACCAAATAAGATAGGGATAGGGTATCATATGATTCGCTCCAGGCGGATTGTACCATTTTTCACTGGTTTTTTTTTTTGGTTGCACCACGGATGTGTAATCTTCATAGATACTAATAGCGCGATTTCTTTTAGCATGCACGATTCGCAAACCTGAGTAATCGATTCCAGGAATACGCCTACGTACCAAACACACACCCTACACACTTCAAACCACTCTCCCCGCGGGACTGCCGTTAGGTATTACTTCGCGGGGCTGGTTAGCATCTTATGCTCTACTATCTACATTTGCCTCCTCGGTCCTTCTCAACGCTTCGATTCTACGCAGTTCAATCTGCACGGCCGTTATGACGGAACAAATCTCCACCCAGTCGTCTTGTGATCTCATCATGAGGTCTATTAAGTGCTCCGGGCTTCGTACATTCGCTATGCTAGTTGTAAAGCGTCTGCACTGGAACATAACGTTCTCCGTGTCTTCTTCTATTTCTGGGCATTCTGGGCAAAATGGCGAGCTATCGTGCCCGAATCTGTGGAGGTATTTTCTATAACCACCGTGCCCAGACAGGAACTGCGTAAGGTGATAGTTGCAGTCCACCTGCGTTCTTTTTATCCAAGTTTCGATATTTGGAATCAGCTTATGGGTCCATCTACCTTTGGTGGCGTTGTCCCACCTGGCTTGCCAAAGTGCTGCAGATGTTGCCCTTTCTTCCTCTTTTACGCTCCTCGTAAGCCTGGTATCTTGCCTATTTGCGACAAGCCTAGTGTAAACCCGTTGCATTTCATTTGCAAGGATGTCAATAGGTATCATCCCAGCTATGACACAGGCTGCTTCGTCCGAAATTGTTCGGAAACCGCAAATTGTTCTGATTGCGCAGAGCCTGTAAGCAGACGAGAGTTTCCTCCTTAATATCTTTGTTGAGAGTGCAGCCGCCCAGACTGGGGCAGCATAAAAAAAGATGGAGCTCACCACTTTGGAAAGCAAGATTCATCTTGGGTATCCAGGCCCTCCGATGTTTGGCAGCATCCGTGAGAGCGCTGCCTGCATCTGTGACGCCTTTTTACTAGAATACTCGACATGTACTCTAATTTTTAACCTGTTGTCGAGCATAACTCCTAGGTATTTTAGTGCCTCCTTAGACCGGATTGTGCAGTTTCCGACCCGAAAACTTGCATATTCCGCAGTCTTTCTGCTGGTTATTAGGATGGCTTCTGTTTTGTGCTCAGCTAGCTCGAGGTCGGCTGAGTCAAGCCAATATTTAATCCTGGAGACTGCCTCATTCGTGGCGGACTCTATCTTATGGATATGCTTCGCAACAGTAACCACGGCGATATCGTCAGCGAAACCGAACACTTTAACTCCTTGCAGTAGCGTTAGGCGCAAAACACCGTCGTACATGATATTCCACAGAAGTGGTCCTAGGACTGACCCCTGCGGAAATCCCGCAGTGATATTATAGAACTTTACGCCATCGTCCGTCTGGTGTCTAAGCTTTCTATCAACAAAGTAGTTTGTGACTATCTTTAATAGGTACTCTGGGGCATTCATTCTGGCCAGTGATCTACCAATGCAGGTCCAGTTGGCAGAGTTAAAAGCGTTTTTAACGTCTAATGATAGTAGTGCGCAGTATTTCTTTGCGCCTCCTTTCCATCTCCTCCCTTGTATTGCTTCTGCTGCTGTATCTACTACCGTCTTTATACCATCGACGGTAGAACGCGATTTTCGGAAGCCATACTGGGCGTCTGACAACGCTCCTGTTTCCTCTGCCACTGATAGTAGTCTGCTATATATGATGCGGTCAAGGATTTTCCCCAGTGTACCTAGCAGGCATATTGGTCGATACGACGAAGGTTCTCCTGGTGATTTTTTTCCCCTTAGGTAACAACACCAGATGCTGAAGTTTCCATGGTTCAGGGAAGATCCCCTCCTTAAGGCACCTTTGCATCGTTGCTATAAGCAGGTCCGCTCTCTTATGGACGGCTGCCTTAATAGCGATATTTGGAATGCCGTCAGGTCCAGGCGCTTTATTGTCACCTATTTTCCTGCATGCTTCGTAAAGCTCATCCGTTGTGATTTCGGGAATATGTTCCGGAGTTGTTGCCCTCATGGGGGTGGGTTCCGTAGTTGATCTATGGGGGAATAGATGCTCAACTATTGCCTTCAGCATTTTCGGGCAGGATATTTGTGGGGACTTACTACTCTTCAGTTTCTTTGTCACTATCCGATACGCCACTCCCCAGGGATCAATATCTGCTTCGTTGCATAATTTTTTGAAGCATCTTGCCTTGCTCTCCTTGATAGCTTTATCGAGGTCACGTCTTGCCAGTCTGAACGTAGATAGTCGTTCCTGGAACTCCGGCCTACCACTTGAACGTTGCGACCTTCGCCGGGCCCGGAGGCAGTGTGCTCTAAGTGCTCTGATTTCGTCATTCCACCAGTAGCAAGGTCCACCCCTTTTGCTCCCTGTCCTTCTGGGCATAGCAGCATCACACGCTGTGGTTATTGCTTGAATCAGATGATGCGATAGTGCCTCTGCTGATCCGTAACTATCTGTAAGGTCGATGTCCATCATTTCTTCGAACGTGTCTTTGTCGAAGGATGCTTCTTTCCATTTCGGTCCTGTTAGTTTGGGGCGCTGCCTGGGCTTCTCATTGTCAACGTTGAATATTATCGGTTGGTGGTCGCTGTGTGTGTATTCCTCGCTTACCCGCCATTTTGTTTTACCTAGGAGTGAGTTACTCATGAAGGTGATGTCTATAATAGATCTTTTACCTAATGTACGGAAAGTGTTTTTTGTGCCGTTGTTCGCTAGACTAATGTTGAGTGATGCGAAAGCTTCTGCCTCTTGTGTCCGTGGTCCTGCTGCCCCATTCTATAGCCCAAGCGTTGAAGTCACCACCGATAACCACTGGGTGTTTTCCTCGCGCATCAGTTACAATTTCGTCCAACAGCTTCAGGTAGTCACTGTGTGTTAGACTAGGGGGTGCGTAGCAGGTGTAGATGTGGACGCCGTTTATTCTAGCTGTTACGAAGTAATTCGCCGGGCCTCCAATTTTCTGCAAAGCGTGGTGTCCGCAGGTCCATATAACTGCTTTTTTGGAGTTGTCATCTAGCCAGCTACAGCCATCCAAGGATTTGTACGGTTCGCTGACAAGGGCAACATCGATTTTCTTTTCCCTCGTCGTTTGGGCCAGCAGATCCTGTGCGGCCGCACAATGGTTGAGATTTATTTGTATGACCTTCATCATTGTTTACTACTTAGGGCTTTTCGAAATACCGGACATCTGGTACTACCAGCTACGTGCCCAGCGTTCTTCGGGTCGGTTGTTTTGCACCAAAAACATATTGGGTCCTTTGTACAGTTCTTAGCTATGTGACCTTCTTCTCCACATTTTCTACACTGTTTGGAGCGGTCTTGCTCGTTCTTGCACTGGCGCGCCGTATGGCCAAATTCGAGGCACCTAAAGCATTTTATTAGCTCTGTGCGCACACGTATGCGGCAATTCACCCAGCCAATTTTAATTCTGCCGGCCTTCAACATAACGCTTGCACTTTCAGCAGGCAAACTTATTGTAGCGATTTGTGTTCCACTGAGGCCTTCCTTAGGCTTATGATCTCGGCTTCGCGTATCTCCTTCAGTTCGAACTGGCGTTTAATCGCTTCGAAGATGTCTTCTTTTGTCGTGACCTCGTCGATATCCTTGATTTCTACGGGGCTTTGGTGTGCTAGCGTACGAACCTCCGCATCCGCGCCGAGAGTTTCGGTTATCATATCCTTGAAAATCTCTGCTTTTCTACCAGTTTCATTTAGTTGAAATAACAGATTTCCTTTTTATGTGCGTCAGAACTTCGTCACAGCTTCACCGAGATTGCCTAACTTAGGATCCGCCTTAACTCTGCGGAGTATTTCCGCGTACGACATTTCTCCCCTTGCCACCACAATTGCATCAGGTCGTGTTTTTCCCTTGATGCGCGTACTTTGCCTATTAGGGTTCTTTTTGTTCTCCTTAGGGACATTTGACCGGGCCTTGTTGACATTGATTGATGCCGGTGTGTGGTCGCTTGTGGTCTGTTTGGCTTTGGCGGTCCCGGCCGCTTTGAAGCGCCTTTATTGACTATACTCTGTCCAACATAAATTGTCAGTATACGTCTTATGGGAGAGCTTTTTAGAGATCAGTAGCGTGCCATATTTTTGCACCATACTAAATTGAGAGAAACCCCGCATAAAATGTGCCCCACCCGCCTGAGGATATCCATTTGTATCTGACGTAGATCCAGCAGCGCACAGCTGGGTGTGCGCTGATTGGCTGCTGCATTTCAACCCCTATTTATATTGATGTGCACTCAGAGTTACCAATGAGCCTGTTTTGATGATGACTCTCGACTTAGTAGTAAAGAGTAATGTCGTGTCTACATGCAATAG
This sequence comes from Chalcosyrphus nemorum, assembly GCA_949716465.1. Taxonomy (NCBI): domain Eukaryota; kingdom Metazoa; phylum Arthropoda; class Insecta; order Diptera; family Syrphidae; genus Chalcosyrphus; species Chalcosyrphus nemorum. The sequence goes on from OX454332.1 coordinate 53,716,334, forward strand.
TGCTCACTCCTGCACTACTTTGATAAAGTATAGGGGAGGGAATGAGTAAATTGAAACACTTCTGTATTTTTTGCGCGTTCTCTCGTCCAAGTACTCATTTTATGTGCGACCTACCCTCCTCAACGATCGAACTAGTAATGATAAAATGGAATAGGAACGGAACATTTCGGATGTAGAACGCGACTCTCCTCGATTTTTCTATTTTCTTCATGACTCTCCTCCTCTCTTTACCCCTCACTCCTCTTACCCACAAACTACCGACATAGACGAGTTTTGAGTCAAAATCTAAACAGGCTCAATGTCCGTTTTGTAACTCGTTCAGCTTTTTTTCCTTGGGTTTCTGAGCTTTTGGTTTTAGAGCTTTGAAAAAAATTATTTTTGATAAGTGTTACCGTGGTGATCTTGTTTTGATTTGATACGTTGAGATGCAGTCACAAAATTGTAAGATGTTTTCTATTCTAGAATGTTTTAATTTTTTGCACTTTGTAGGTACGCATACATTTTTCTCTCTTTTCAAATTTCAGTACGTTGAAAAAAATATAAAATACGCAATTGATAAAAAAATATGTTTACTTTTTACTTTCAAGCAATGCAGTGAGTGAATAATTTAAAATTCTTCAGCATTGTTCTACATTATTTGTTTGATCAAGGAAGTATATTGACAGCTTTCAATATAAGTTAGCCATTATAGGAAAATTAGTTGACAATTATTGCATTTCAATAGATAAAAAATGGGACCTTTGTCGATTCGTCTCTCATATATCAAAACAAATACTCAATGATGTCGCTATTGCATAAATTCGGGCAAAAGTATTTTTGGCCAACAATGCTGAGTTAGAATATTTTATGCAATAAAATATTTCAGAAGCAGGTCAATTTGCCCATCTTATACCCTTACGCTCATCTCAACAGAACACAGAAGAAGGCACATATGTTTTATTGCTCTATTGCAGGAAGTGTTTTTTACTTGTCGAGATTCTTCAAGAGTCAGTTTTTTATTGACCGCCCCAATGTAAATAGATATTTAAAAAAAAAAAAAAGTGGTATGTATATGAAAATGAAATTCACCGAAAAAAAAAGCTTCTTGAAAAGCTTTAACTGCAGGGACAGCAAAATCTATTCTTCTCTACTCCTTCAAATCAAATGAAAAATCGCACACAAAAAAAATACCCTTTTCTTCCTTTCTTCGCTTCGATCATGTCCCGCATAATGTTGTTTTTGTTTTTACCTGTGCTCCAAAACGAAAAAAGAAAAATGTTGCTTGCGGAGTGCCGATCTCGGCACGGTGAATATTGTTGACGTACATACATATGCATGTATGCATAACGATGGTTAGGTGTGTGCTTGTTATTTTTTTTTCCAGCTTGATGTAAGATTACCAACAACCTACAAAATGTTGTTTCAATGAAGTTTTAAACACTTGATTAAATCAATCTGCATCGCGAAATATGTACATACATACATATTACGTCACGGCATTAGATCAAAGTGTTGAGTTTGCGGACAAGATTTTTCTACGTACATACAGTGCTTCACAAAGGTATTCGTAATTCGCTTATACTCACCTGCTATACTACATAACGCAAAAAATCGACCACCCATTTTAATTTTTCTTATGAGTTATTTATTATTAATTTATTATTGATATTTTAAGTAAAAAAACTCAACTAAACTCTAATTAGTACCAAAGTTACATGACATTAAAAAAATTAACCTCCATATTCTATTCCATAAAAGTATTCGGAAATTGAAATTTCTTCTTGACGAAGTACATATTCAGTAGTCCATTAGTATCTTGTTGGATATCCTCGCTGTTTTAGCACTTCCTTAAGCCTATTAGTCATAGATAGCACAAGTTTTTTTGTTCTGTCCGGTGAAATTCGATCCCATTCTTCTTGAAGTGCATTTTTCAAGTCTTTTTTGGTTCTAAGGTCTCTTTTTTTAATTTGCCTTGTTATGAGCCAAGGTAGGGCCACAGAGGCAACTTCGGTGTAGGAGAGGAGGGCGGCGGCATGCTTGTGGTCGCTCGGCTTAAGCTCGTCGGACGGGGTGGTTCTTGCCAACCTCTCTTCACACCACCTACTCAATAACAAAAAAACATGCCATGAAAAGATAGCTAACCTAAGACAGAAGAAGAATCTAAACCCTAATTCCCTAACCTGACTTCGGACGGACAGAGAAGAATAGGAAGGAGTGGTGCTCAAAGACCTATGCCACAACCCAGGAGAAAGAGCGGAAAAGGGCACGCGAACTAACCCTAACTAAACCTAAACTAAGCCTAAGCTAAACTAAAACTAAAAATAAACCCTAAAACTACCCCTAGCCTACCTTAAAACTAGCCTAACTACGACCTAACCGCAAACACCCTTTCCACTGTCTCTCCAAGATAATGGTTCGTCAAGAACCCGAAGCATGCCTGATGTTAATGGCTACAGGTTGGCCAGCCCACCCTTAATGTCTAACGACACTAACCAAAGCCATCTTCTTGGGCAGATGTTGTAGAAGATGGCCCCTCAAATTACTCCTACAGTCACGACTTAAGTCCATCATAAGTAGAAAAGAGTTGGTCTGTCGTCACGTCATGTCGTCGACGTACGTAATTGTCCTGTCACGTCATCGTACATCTATCGAAGGACGGCCGATTCAACCTCCCACACCCCGACGCGTATGTTCGCCTCCTAACTGCACATCCTACTCTGACTGGTACACATAAAAAAAAAAAATTTTTTTTTCTCCTTAATATCCTCTATATATTTCAGTTAATCAACTTCACAAATCTTAGGTATTAAATCTTAAAAAAATTATTCTATGTAAATATATATGTATAGATAATCAAAGCAAAAAAAATTAAAATTGAAGAACAAAGTGTTCTGTGTTTTTTTTTTCTATTGTTTGTAAGTATAACGGCTTAATCTACTACTCACGGTTTTTTTTTGGGATCCCCCGTCGTCCTGCCGGCAGCACAGAGTTGGAAGACGCCTTCTCAGTGCGCACCAATAGGTGCGTCTTCGCGAAGATAACCGAACACAGATCACTTTCTCTTTTTTTTTCTTTACACAAAAAAACTATACTACTTCACTAATTCTAAGTTTCGAGAATTCAAGGAAAGCAAAAAAAAAAAAATTTTAGGAAAGAAAAAAATAAACTTAACGTTAATTAGACTAACTAAAACTAAATTGCAAATTCACTAGGATGAATATCCACTATAGTTATAAACTAGCACTTCACTAATAGTTCCTTTTTGATTCCACAAGTGTGATCTCCACTGTACACCGGATTACTAGACCCCGACTGTAGACGGGTATAACGTCTAGTCTTGCTGCGCTCTACAGGCAGTGGATCACCTGGGCTTGATTTCCTTCCAATTGATTTCCCCTTTTTTTTGCAGGGTGCAGGAAGTCGGCAAGACAAGCGTTGTCCTTTTTTTTTTTGTTGAACTCCTTACGGATGTCCGGTCACTCCTTTTACTCCTGTCCGTGAGTCGGAGCCCTGCTAAAAGTGGCAGAGGCCTGGGCTAGCTAAGGCGCCCTCGCCGTCTCAGTGCCTATTTAATCAGAAATATACAACCTTAGTACTCCCCAACCTTCTATATTTCATGCCTACCTCTGCTGCGAAATTTTTTGCTTCCTATTTCAAAACCTTTTGTTGTTTCCTTTTCTCCTTTTTTTGTTTTCTTTGGGGCCTATTAATACTCTCCGCCACGTTATTCAACTGAAACCCAGATTTTGCTTAATTTATATGATCGTAATTCTAAGTAAAAATGTCCTCTTACCTTACAAGAATAAAAAAAAAGTTTGTCTCACTAAATGGTATATATACAAAACTTCCCTTCAGAGGGCATCGACCGCTCGGTATATAGACTAAAGAAAAAGTGTAGGTCAGGTATCTGTGGCCAATGCTCTCTGGCCTACCATAATTCGCCCTGCATTCTCTTTATCCCTTTCATCTTCTTTGTTCTTGCAAAAATTTCTTTGTTCACCTAGTTCGTCTGTCTCAGTCTCTATTCCCTCTCCTTCTATCATTTTTTGTCTACGTTTCGTCTATTTTCGGAGTCATAGTGTGGGGATTTCCTGTCCTTTCCAGTCGATAAGTCAAGCCCTAAGTAAATCCTTACTCCTATTCATGTCTGATTAAAAATACGTTTAAATACAAATAACTATAAGGCATAAACAGCTACATAAAAATACTACTAATAACACTAATACGAGTATTCGCAACTTCATTACAAACTACATAAATAATCCGACCATAAAGTGTGGCAATCGATATGTTGAGCTTATCGATCATCGAGCCAGTGATGCCAGGTCGTGAGAGAACGGGCCAACTATATTGTGGGACAGGGACAACGATAAATGATACAAAAAGAATTGAACTGTCAAACGCTTCTGTTGTTCTTCGTCGTGCAGGTAATTTCTTTTATTTTGTTTAGTTATATTATTTTTATTTTGTTATTTTTCTTTCTTTTAGGTGTATGAAATATGTATGTATATGCACGTTGGACCATGAGAAGGTGCCCGTAACAGGCTCGACGTCGGTGGGCGCGTGGTCACAAGCCCACCGACCTCGCAAAATAAGGGGCCTTCACCATGTTTTCATGTTTATGTTTTTTTTTTTTTTCCAGCTTATATGTACAATACATTACAGAGGAGTTACCTCAAGAATTGTTTTAGTTGCCTCTTGTGGCCGTAAAATTTGAGTACGTTACGCACACAGTATTGACGTGTGGCAAGAGCCTGCGCCCTGAGATGTCATTTGACTAGTCGGGTGCATCAATGTTGGCATTATAAAAGTGTTGCAGTTGCTAGATATTTGGTAATACATACTTATGGAAAGATAAACAAACAAATAAATAAATAATAACAATAATAAATAATAATAGTCAAGAACATAAAACATTATATCCAGATAAATCTAGTAAATCTAAGGTCATATGATAACATAACATAATAAATACTATAACTAAATAAGTAATATATTAATAGTCTATGTATAAATAAATAAATATATAAATAAATACTCTATAAAACTAAAGGTCTATAAATGAATAAGTAAATAAATAATCTATAAATAAATAAATAAATAAATAATCTATGAATAAATAAATAAACAACTAAATAATCTATAAATAAATATCACAGATAAACTAGCAACAGCAGGTATGAGTGCGTCATACAGTCTTGTTTCTCTACACATGTAAGTCTTTTGCGTGGAACACGCCAACCTTTTCGCCTCTAAGGTTCCCTACTTCATACAGCGAGTTCCCCACGGGTCTTAAAATTATGGACTTTAGGATTTTTTGGCCAAGCTTGGCGTTGTAATCTTGTGACTTGTCACTTTGTTTAAAATTCCTTCGAAATACAACTTGACCTGGTAGATACTTTATGTCTCTACTCCTAGTGTTGTAGACTTTGGTTGCTTTCTGATGAGCTAGCTTCAGATTGGAGAAAATCTGTTCTCTGATTAGCTTTAGCTTGTCATTTTTGTTGATGACGTCTATGCCACCGTCTCTAACCATCTCTAGTCTTCGAAGTAGCTCATAGGTCCGCCCGTCTTGGACCATAGGGAATCCGAATACTGAGTAGTATGGTTCGAACGTTGTCGCGTCGTGAACCACACTCCTCAGCGAAAATGCAGCATTGCTTACATGCATGTCCCAATTCTTCTGGTCGCTTCCAAGGTAGGACCGAATCTTTGTCAAGACTGACCGATTAACTCTCTCAGAAGCATTCGCCTGTGGAGAGTATATTGCGGTGCGGACATGTTTAACACCATATTTTGACAAAAAGCTGGAAAACAATTCAGATGTAAACTGTTTTCCGTTGTCTGAATGGACATATTCTGGGACACCAAAGACATGAAATACACTTTCTTCTAAATACCTAACTACCTCAGCTGCTGTTGCTTTACGAATAGGCCTTAAAAATACGTATTTACTAAAATGGTCAAGCACGATAAAAATATGTGTATGTCCGTTTCTAGTCCGAGGGTATGGTCCTAGAAAGTCAATATAAAGTCTTTGGAAAGGTCGTTCTGTTATTGTTTGTTGTCCCATTGGTGGTCGAGAGATCATATTTAGGGGTTTATTGCACTTACATATATCACAGGTTCTCACCCACTCCTGCACATCAGTGGTCATCCCCGGCCAAAAGTACTTCTGCTTTAACCTGGATAAGGTCTTATTAATACCCCCATGACCTGCTGCTGGAGAATTGTGGGCCGCTTTCAAGAGACTCACATGCAACCCCTTAGGCACCCAAAGTTTCCATGCCCGGTCTTCTTGTACTGGATCGCCAGTCCGTATGTCTGTTCGTTTGTAGACAAATCCATCAGATACGCATACTTCGGGTAGTTTGTCCTTGTTCTCGGTAATTGTCTTCCTCAACTCATCATATTCCTCCGAAGAAAACCATGGTGAATTGAGATCGACCTCAAGCATTGAACTCTCGGGCATGAGCTCCTCCATATGGACACGTGAGAGAGTGTCCGGGACCACATTTTGGGAACCCTTTCTATGTTCGATCACGAAGTCGAAACCCTGAAACTTCAGACTCCATCTAGCTAGTCGACCTGACAAATCTTTCTGGGTCATCAGCCACTTCAGACTTGCGTGATCTGTGATTATAGTAAAGGGTAGACCCTCCACATAGGCCCTGAACTTCTTCACAGATAAAACGGCCGCATAGCACTCAAGTTCCGTGACGCTGTAATTCCGTTGTGCGGAATTTAGTTTCTGGGACATGAATGCTATCGGTCGCTCGTTTTTCTCCGCATCCATCTGGAAGAGTACACTTCCCACACCGGAAGTCGAAGCGTCGCATTGTATGTAGAAATGCCTTTTAAAATCGGGATTTGTAAGTATAGGGGCGGTTACTAAGCTCATTTTGAGTTTTTCGAAAGCCGTAAGTGCTTCGTCAGTCATGTAGAATGTCTGTCCCTTTCGTAAGCAGTCTGTCATTGGGGCCGCCATAGACGCAAAGTTGGGAATAAAGCGCCTATACCAACCCGTCATCCCTAGGAACCTACGGAGTTGCTTGGGAGTCTTTGGAATTGGGAAATTCTCGACCGCTGCTACCTTATCCTTATCAGTTCGTAGACACCCATCGCCAACGATATACCCTAGATACTTAATCTCTTTATAACAAAATTTGCTCTTGTCCACATTAATTGTCAACCCTGCTTCCCTGAGACACTTAGCTACTTCCAGAAGCACCCTGGCATGTGACTCAAAATCTGGAGAGCAGACTAAGAGGTCATCGAGGTAGACAAAGACATGCTCTTTCAGACGCGAGGGTATAACTTTGTCCATAAGCCGACACATCCTCTGGGCAGCGTTACACAGTCCAAACGGCATACCGGTGTACTGATATAACGGCCGACCAGGGACTGTGAAAGCTGTCTTCTCCCTTGACTTGCGCTCCAGAGGAATCTGCCAGAATGCGTCTTTCAAGTCAATACCTGAAATAAAATGAGTGTCTTGAAGACGACTCAACAAACCCTCTATGTGTGGAAGCGGGTAGGCATCCTTCTTCGTCACCGCATTCACTTTCCTGGAGTCCAGGCACAATCTGTTTTTACCAGGTTTTCGCACCAATACCACTGGCGAACTCCAGGCACTGTTGCTTTCTTCGATGACGCCAAGAGAAATCATCCGGTCAAGTTCATCATATAAGAGCTTTTGTATCGCTGGGGACACTGGGTAGTGTCTCTGCTTTATGGGTATCTGTTCATCTTCCACCTCTATCACGTGCTCTTCTAACTTGGTCTTGCCTAATCCCAACTCTACAAAAGATGGGAACTGCCGTTTAATCTTTTCGAGTTCTTGGGCCTGTGCTGGAGAGAGTGCCTGGACTGGTGACGGAGTGTCTAGTTCGCTAACTATACTTGGAGCTACTCTAAATGTACTCCAAAAATCTACCCCTAAATAGAGACACTGTTGCAGGGTGGGTACTACAAATAATTCTAACTGGTAAGACTTCCCACCGCAGGAGATTGTCGTCTTAAATCGTCCTAATATGCGTTGGTGGTTCCCGTCTGCGGTTCTAACGTCTGTTGTCATGTCTGTTAATTCTATGTTGTGTCTTTTTATGAAGTCCATGGCGCCCTTCCCTAAACAGCTGATGGAAGCTCCACTATCTAACAGACCCATAATCTCCTCATCACCTATTCTAACTTTTGCATAAGGCCTGTTGTCGTCAGTTAAAGATATCACAGTCGCTACTATTCTACTCTTTAATCGTCTAGTCATTGCACATTTCTCCCTTAGCCTCTTTATTTTATTATAATTTCTTCTCCTATTTGGTGTTTCTAGGCTTGCTACTTCTTCTCCAAAAATTCGTTTTCTCGCTGCCTCGTACTCTTGAATTCGAACGTGCAAGCTTTTGTATTGTGGAGGACCTGTCCTCGTGGGGGTGTCATGACCTTGTAGGTCCCTCTTTAAGATTCGGACGTGTTGTCCTGATTTTCCGGGAAACTCTTTTTGATCGGCTGGTTCGTCCCGGGCGTACTGCCGATTCTCATGTTTCCCTGACACTGTGCGCAGCTGAAACTCAAATTATTTTGTCCACAGCTGAAACATGTAAGGCTGTGAAAGGTAGAGGGGCACATTGGACGATTCCCTAAACTATTTTTGTTCGCCTCGGACCTATCTATGTTGCTTGTATTCGTACGTATGCCCTGGTCATTCTTCCTATAGTTGTTTTGTCTGTCTGGTCGGTGTCGTTGAAGAGCGGCAATCTCCACTTCATCGTCCTCTACTTCCTCTATGTCGTCCCTCGTTCGTATGTTTGCCTGCTCGTCGAGTTCGTTAACTTGCTGTCTAAATTTAAGTTCTCTGGTCGCTAAGTGTTTTTCCGCGCGTCTACATTCCTCCCTCAAGTCTCTTACGGATTTTATCGAACAACCAAAAATTAATGTCGCTACCCTGTCTTTAACGTTATGTCTTATGATGTCCACTAAGTCTAGTTCACTCGGTCTGTTCCTCATTTGTAGTATCATCGTCCGTATGTCACTATAAAAGTCATCAAATGACTCCTGGGGGGACTGTCTCCTATCCATTATAGCCCTAAGGATTTCGTGGTCTCGTTTAGAGTCCTTAAACTGACAGAAGAGCTCTGCCTTCAAATCAAAGTAATTTAGCAATTCATCCCCCTGGTTCTCTTCTAAATACTGCCAATACCACCTTTCAGCAGGGCCGGCCACCAGATGGTGGAAATTCGTCAGTAGCTGCTCGTGGGACAATCCATTCTTTTTTTGGAGAGTCTCAATCCTGAAGATGAAACTCTCTACCGACATCGACTTTGGGGTTCCATCAAATTTAATTCCCCACTTATGTACGTCAGCTTTTCGGCCGCTGTCAGTACTGGAAGACCTGTGTGTTGAGGCCGCGTTTACGGGATGTCTTGGTGCCATTAGTGGTTGATTTGCAACAGGTGTCGGCTGCCGTAGGAGCTCACTGAAGTCCAGTCCTGGTTGCGACGTCGTTTGGCGTATTTCCGAGGGATAGGGCGGCGTTTGCTGATTGGCTCTTGTCGAAACTTCCAAGTGGAGCACTTTCTCATTCAGATCCCTCACACTGTCCTGGAATGATGCCATCATGCCCTTCGTATCCTTCATCGTTTCTGCAAACACGGAAAGGATCTCTACCTGGTTTTGTCGAACTGCCTGGGAGACCGCTTTGTCGATTTGTTTCGTGATGTGATAATTTCCGTCCATTGTCCAGTTCTGTAAGTATGTAAGGTCATCTTCGTCGTCCACTGTTTGTTTCTGTCGTTGATGTTGATGTTGTCCTGTACTTTGACGTCCTGTGGCTACGTTTGTTCCTCCTTTTGCGCCTTCTTCGTCACTAGATGAGGTTACCTGTTCGCCATGTCCTGCGTCGTCTCGTCTCCCAGTAGTACGTATAAGCGAGTTCTTTCTTCGCAAATTGTCTTGACAGTTGCGTTGTTCCAGTCCTGTTTGAAAAGTAAGTTGATCGCGTCTTCCGTGGTTGGTCGCCTGGTTGGTCTCATCTGTATTCAATTCTCTGATTGTCTTCCGTATAGTTGTGTTGTCTTGCGTCATCCGTTGTACGTTGTAAGTTGTCCGATCTTCGCCAAAGCCTTCCGTGTTTACAGGCGTATTGTACTCCTCGGTCGCACGTTCCTTTTCCATTCTCGCCTTGCCGCGGGTTTTACGTCCAGGTTGTACTCCTGAACCGCCTGTTCCCTTGGGGATCGCGCCTTTGTTTGAACCAACCATTGTTGGTTATACCTGATGTCCTGCCCTCAGATAATAATAAAATAAAAAAAAAATCCAACCTATCCTAAAACTCTTTTATTATAGTATATAATCTAGCAATTCAAAAAAAAAATATATTATATTATTTATAGTTACCTATATTCCTATATTATTCAAAAAAATGTTTGTGTATATTTGTATAATTACTAAAATTCGTTTATGAGTAGATAATTTTGTTTTTTCTGTGAATCGCCTTTTTTTTTTTTTTTTTTTTTTTTTTTTTTTTCAGTGTACCGCTTTGGAGTGTGGGTCTCTGAACCGGTTTTCCAGTGACCATTCGATAGATGTCAGTTGTCAGTTGCGTCCATAGTTAGTTGTGTCCGTAGTTGTCAAGTTATTCCCTAGTCTATTAAGTCGTGACTGATGCTTCGGATAATTGACGAGTGTCGGAAGTAGTCCCTTCGATCCCTACCACTACTTGTCATCAAAACTATTCAATGGTAGGTTGGCCAGGACTTCCGAGAAAACTCCCAACACGGACCTTGATCCCCTGGCAGCAGCTAGCATTGGCTCTATCCACCTTGTCCCGCTTTTCGTCTTTGCATGGACCTCCAACTACCTCACGAGATCCGCTAGCTTTTGCCTATGGATTGGACAGCCATCTTCAGTCCATACAGAAAGAAAGAGCATCGACAGTCTTTGAGCAAAACGGATAGATAGTTGGATAGAATAGAAAAAAAAGGAAATATTTATAAGAAAGGAAAGAAAGAAAGAATGAACAATTTCGGTATAAACCTTTTTCGGGTAAATCCCGTTGGGCGCCATTGTTATGAGCCAAGGTAGGGCCACAGAGGCAACTTCGGTGTAGGAGAGGAGGGCGGCGGCATGCTTGTGGTCGCTCGGCTTAAGCTCGTCGGACGGGGTGGTTCTTGCCAACCTCTCTTCACACCACCTACTCAATAACAAAAAAACATGCCATGAAAAGATAGCTAACCTAAGACAGAAGAAGAATCTAAACCCTAATTCCCTAACCTGACTTCGGACGGACAGAGAAGAATAGGAAGGAGTGGTGCTCAAAGACCTATGCCACAACCCAGGAGAAAGAGCGGAAAAGGGCACGCGAACTAACCCTAACTAAACCTAAACTAAGCCTAAGCTAAACTAAAACTAAAAATAAACCCTAAAACTACCCCTAGCCTACCTTAAAACTAGCCTAACTACGACCTAACCGCAAACACCCTTTCCACTGTCTCTCCAAGATAATGGTTCGTCAAGAACCCGAAGCATGCCTGATGTTAATGGCTACAGGTTGGCCAGCCCACCCTTAATGTCTAACGACACTAACCAAAGCCATCTTCTTGGGCAGATGTTGTAGAAGATGGCCCCTCAAATTACTCCTACAGTCACGACTTAAGTCCATCATAAGTAGAAAAGAGTTGGTCTGTCGTCACGTCATGTCGTCGACGTACGTAATTGTCCTGTCACGTCATCGTACATCTATCGAAGGACGGCCGATTCATCCTCCCACACCCCGACGCGTATGTTCGCCTCCTAACTGCACATCCTACTCTGACTGGTACACATAAAAAAAAATAATTTTTTTTTCTCCTTAATATCCTCTATATATTTCAGTTAATCAACTTCACAAATCTTAGGTATTAAATCTTAAAAAAATTATTCTATGTAGATATATATGTATAGATAATCAAAGCAAAAAAAATTAAAATTGAAGAACAAAGTGTTCTGTGTTTTTTTTTTCTATTGTTTGTAAGTATAACGGCTTAATCTACTACTCACGGTTTTTTTTTGGGATCCCCCGTCGTCCTGCCGGCAGCACAGAGTGGGAAGACGCCTTCTCAGTGCGCAATAATAGGTGCGTCTTCGCGAAGATAACCGAACACAGATCACTTTCTCTTTTTTTTTTCTTTACACAAAAAAACTATACTACTTCACTAATTCTAAGTTTCGAGAATTCAAGAAAAGCAAAAAAAAAAAATTTTAGGAAAGAAAAAAATAAACTTAACGTTAATAAGACTAACTAAAACTAAATTGCAAATTCACTAGGATGAATATCCACTATAGTTATAAACTAGCACTTCACTAATAGTTCCTTTTTGATTCCACAAGTGTGATCTCCACTGTACACCGGATTACTAGACCCCGACTGTAGACGGGTATAACGTCTAGTCTTGCTGCGCTCTACAGGCAGTGGATCACCTGGGCTTGATTTCCCCTTTTTTTTGCAGGGTGCAGGAAGTCGGCAAGGCGAGCGTTGTCCTTTTTTTTTTTTTTTTGTTGAACTCCTTACGGCTGTCCGGTCACTCCTTTTACTCCTGTCCGTGAGTCGGAGCCCTGCTAAAAGTGGCAGAGGCCTGGGCTAGCTAAGGCGCCCTCGCCGTCTCAGTGCCTATTTAATCAGAAATATACAACCTTAGTACTCCCCAACCTTCTATATTTCATGCCTACCTCTGCTGCGAAATTTTTTGCTTCCTATTTCAAAACCTTTTGTTGTTTCCTTTTCTCCTTTTTTTGTTTTCTTTGGGGCCTATTAATACTCTCCGGCACGTTATTCAACTGAAACCCAGATTTTGCTTAATTTATATGATCGTAATTCTAAGTAAAAATGTCCTCTTACCTTACAAGAATAAAAAAAAAGTTTGTCTCACTAAATGGTATATATACAAAACTTCCCTTCAGAGCGCATCGACCGCTCGGTGTATAGACTAAAGAAAAAGTGTAGGTCAGGTATCTATGGCCAATGCTCTCTGGCCTACCATAATTCGCCCTGCATTCTCTTTATCCCTTTCATCTTCTTTGTTCTTGCAAAAATTTCTTTGTTCACCTAGTTCGTCTGTCTCAGTCTCTATTCCCTCTCCTTCTATCATTTTTTGTCTACGTTTCGTCTATTTTCGGAGTCATAGTGTGGGGATTTCCTGTCCTTTCCAGTCGATAAGTCAAGCCCTAAGTAAATCCTTACTCCTATTCATGTCTGATTAAAAATACGTTTAAATACAAATAACTATAAGGCATAAACAGCTACATAAAAATACTACTAATAACACTAATACGAGTATTCGCAACTTCATTACCTACTACATAAATAATCCGACCATAAAGTGTGGCAATCGATATGTTGAGCTTATCGATCATCGAGCCAGTGATGCCAGGTCGTGAGAGAACGGGCCAACTATATTGTGGGACAGGGACAACGATAAATGATACAAAAAGAATTGAACTGTCAAACGCTTCTGTTGTTCTTCGTCGTGCAGGTAATTTCTTTTATTTTGTTTAGTTATATTATTTTTATTTTGTTATTTTTCTTTCTTTTAGGTGTATGAAATATGTATGTATATGCACGTTGGACCATGAGAAGGTGCCCGTAACAGCCTCTCCAAATCAGCCCAAAGGTGTTCGATGGGATTAAGGTCCGGCGACTGCGGAGGAGTTTTGAGCTGGTTTGGCACATTGTATAATAGCCACAACCAAGTATTAAGAGCAGTGTGCTTCGGATCTTTGTCTTGTTGAAACACATAACGATCAGGAAGCTGAAGCTTTTCAACACTGTTTCTTAAATTCTGTTTTAGGATGTCTATGTACAGGTACTGATCCATTATACCATCTATAAAATGTATAGAACCCGCTCCAGATGCCGCCATGAACCCCCACAGGGTCACCGAACCACCACCGTGTTTAAATGTACCAGATAAGTTCTTAGGATCCAGTTCTTTATTTTTTTTTCTCCACACTCGAACTCTACCGTCCGAATTCATAACATTAAATTTAGTTTCATCCGAGAATAAAACTGTGTTCCAAAAACTTTCGGGATGATTTAAATAGATTTTGGAAAATTCTTGACGTTTTTTTTGGTTTATACTGGAGATGAATGGTTTCTGCCTAGCGACCCTGCTTTTGTATCCAGTCTTGTGTAGAATTCGACGTACAGTTTCGGCGCTAACATTGGATCCACTAGCTTCGGCTAACTCTTTTCGACAGTTGAAAGTTTTTCAGGTCTACCTTTTCTTGGATTATTTTCAACACCACCTCTATCAGTGCACCTCTTTATTATAGATTGCAGAGTTTGTTTTTTTTTTTCCGAAAATGGGGATAGTAAAGTCACAATAACGGATCAAAAAGAAAAAGTGCAGTAGAATATGTAATAACTAAGATATTAAATCAGTTAAGGGAAGAAAACAAATTACGAATACTTATGTGGAGCACTGTATACATTTTATACATTTTATCACTACGGTAAAAACAAATGCATACATATGTCACACTTATATCTACATATATACATATTTTTACTTGCACCGATACTACGTATTGATTCGTGAAAATTTTCGATCTCGGGATTTTGTTAAATTCTGATATTACCTTTATAGAGAAGTCGAAAAATGTGGTTCTGAAAATTCTGTCTGTCTGTCTAGGCGAGGCGACAGCCTAAACGGGTAAACGAATTTTGATAAACGGGTAAACGGATTTTGATCAAACTTCATATCAAGGGTCTGTGGGGTAATCCCTAGAGGCAAAATTTAAATTTTTGTTCCAGCCCTAATATTAACGGTACTTTACTTAAGGCCAATTTAACAGCAGATTTGCTGGAAAACGGTTCCTACGATTTTTTTTTAAATTTCATATTTTGGCTAGTTTGGCAATGTGCTATAGGATGGCGTACCACATTGTTGGTCAAAAGCGTTAACAGTACTTTACTTATAGCCAAATTGTTAAAAAACTGATTTGCTGGAAAACGGATTTTGTTGAAACTTTACGCTGAATCGAGTTCAGATACATGCTATAATGTTACTTAAGGCCAATTTGGTTAAAAGCCGATTTGTTAATATACCGATTTCATTTAAATTTTTAGTGTGTATAAAACTGGGCTAATTTAAATGGATGGCGTTTCAAATTTTTGGCTTAAAGTGATATTAACGGTACTTTACTTACAACCAACTTAACAAAAAATTGGTTTACTCGAAAACGGCTCTTAAGATTTTGATTAAATTTCATATTTGAGTTAGTCTAGACAAATTTCATAAAATGGTGTACCACGTTCTTAGCTAAAAAAGCATATAACGGTACTTTACTTATAAACTGGTTTTGGAAATATGGCCATATTTCGGTTAATATTCAATGGATTTTGGTCAAAATCAAAACTTGAGCAAAATTTAATGAATACAAAAATATGGCATTTAATTTTATAAAGAATATAAAAAAAAATATTTTTTTCATATAAAATTAATTCATTCATTTCCAACTAGTAGCTCAAAAGTGCAAGTACGTACGACCCAGTCGTATACCTATCCTAAGGGTATATTAAGTTTGTCTATAATTTTGTATGGGCGTGCGACATCTGTATATTCTTTGTCTGTGCTTTCAGTATCTTTTATAATAAATAAATAAAAAAAAGGAAAAGAAAACATTCCCCGTGGAAATGCGAGGAGCACTTAACCTCCACAATCCACAGCCTGTAAGCACCAGTCACCACCGGATGGCGGGTGAATGTTTCACCCCACGACTTGTCTGCTGCGCGGATTTCCAGCTGTTTTATCCGCCTTGGGATATTGGGCCTCGTAGGTATGTTGGGTGGATCCTGAGGTGGGCCATGTAACAGGCTCGACGATGTAAAAAAAAGTAAGGTCCAGTGAAGAGGCCACCCGATTTTGTTTTGATAACATGTGGAAAGGGCCCATTCCCTGAGCTATCTGTCCCATGGAGTCCTATCTTACCTACTTTATCGGCAGACTAGCTGGGCAATTTTTTTATAATCTGCAGATGCCAAAGGGGATATGAATACCCTTTAACTGATTAACAGGGCACGGGCGTTAGTTAATTTGGAAGAGAGAAGAAGGGATAGGAAAGAGTTGGTGTAGTGGTATTTGAAACTCAGGTGATATTAGGTTTCAATTTTTACTCTCCATGGGTGGTTTCCAATTTGACTGGGGAGAGAGTTGTGTGTGATTTTTGCATTCGTTCGTAATTCACAGTATTTTTTTCGCGTTCATGTTGCAATACACAAAGTACTTTCTGATCGAATTATTAAATTTTAATACTGTGAAAATTGAATGGACTTGGTCGGGAATTGATCAAAACCAAACCTCTCATTCAATGACCGAATACACTACCACTACACCGTGGCCACCACGTAGCTATCTATCTTCTATATATATAATTCCTTCGGGGTGAAGCTCGATGACGTTATAACTCTATAACCGCTCGACCGATTTTCATGATTTTTTATACCCTGTCCTAAGGGTATATTAAGTTTGATACATAGTTTGTAACATAGAGAAATATTGAAGATAGACCACATAAAGTATATATATAAATGATCAGCATCACTAGCCGAGTCGATTGAGCTATGTCCGTCCGTCCGTCCGTCCGTCTGTCACCTGTTTTTGGGCCTTAAATTTTGAGCTAGGACAATGAAATTTTGTATACGAAGTTCTTGTATATCGGGACAGAACAAGTGTAAAAATTTTTAAAATCCGCCCACTGCCACGCCCACTTTTCAAAAAAATCACCTTTTTTCACTATTTTCATATGAAACTCGAAAAAACTTACTTGATCAAATATGTAGATATCCACTAAATCTACAAATTGTCTATACATTGTATATGACCACGCCCACTTTTAAGGGGCGTTTACTTCAAAAATTATTTTTCGAGTAAAAATATAAGTTTATAGGGCAAAATAGAAAATTTTGTGAATACATTTTCCACCGCCCACTGAAACGACCAAATTAGATAGGGATAGGGTATCATATGATCCGCTCCAGGCGGATTGTAGCATTTTTCACTGGTTTTTTATTTTTTTTGTATTGCTGTACTTTAGCTTTATAGGGAAAGAAAAATTTGCATTTTTTTTTTTTCATTTTTCGCATTTTAAAAAACATAGTTGGCGTTGGGGTGTCGATATTTGACAAAGACGTTTTGTATGCGATGCGCGATATTATTTCGTTTCAATAGTAAATTGAGTGAATCTTGAATTTCAGGATAGTTGGGGGTTGGGGGAGTCCATATTATGACAAAGTTGTTTTGTATGCGCGATATTATTTTGATTCAAAAAAGGAAATTGAGTATATCTTAAATTTATAGGTCGATAGGCGGTACAGAGGGCAAACAGGAGTCATAAAAAGCGTCATTCGAGAATTGCAGCAATTCTTTAATGGAAACAACGCTTTGATTGCGATGTTTAAAACGGCGATGGAGAAAATGAACTCAGAAGACTTCAGATTTGTCTTTAAGCCTGATAGTGCTCCAGCCGGAAAACATTCACGGCGATACAATGCAACTTCTGCAGACATTTGTGCATTAGTTGTTGGCGATCAATCACACAGCCGAGATATTGTTCTTCAGCAAAGAACCGCTGGACCGTTGCAAAGAATATCTGAAATGCAAAGATCATATGACGCACTGCAGTACCCATGGCATGAGCAATATGGATACACGCTTGGTTTTTGAATTCTTTGAACATACCTGGATTTCCACCGCATAATTTGCAAATCAAACGTTTCGGTCATCATATTGCTACGGAATTTGAATCAACCACGACTGTGCAATGGCACCAGACTTGCAGTTAAGAATTTGAAGCCGAATCTGATAGAAGCAACAATTCTAAATTTAATCTATTCGGGGAGAAAATGTGTTCAATCTTCGCATTCCTTTGATAACAACCGATATTCCTTTTAATTTTAAACGACTACAATTTCCAGTAAGATTGGCATTCGCAATGACGATCAATAAATCTCAGGGCCAATCCTTTAATGTTTGCGGCCTGGATTTGGAGAATCCATGTTTTTCGCATGATCAATTATATATAGCGTGTTCACGTGTCGGCAAGCCATCAGCTTTATTTGTGTATGCTCCAGACAAAAAAAAAAAAAAAATGTCGTTTATTATAAAGCACTCCAGTAAAACCGATGAATTACCAACACTTAGGTAATAGATTTGTAATTATATGTATAGATTAACTTTTTTTATATTATTTAAATGAAATAAAAATGTGTGTATATAAATATCTATCAATGAATTCGTTTCGATTAATAATTAGGTATTCAATTACGGGCAAAACGGAGTTATGCCGGGTCCAGCTAGTATTACATATATAAGATAGTAGTTGTACCTATTTTATCACAGATGTTCATGTGGAGGGCTGGTGTTAGATACCCCAGCTCGCCGCATGAACTCGGTTACTTAACTTAATATCACAGTTAATACTTAGTCCCTTAACCTAATATCACAGTAAATGATCACTCGTAGATATCTATGACGCGATCGGATAATCCTATACCTCGTAGATAACTTGATAAAAAGATACAAATAAGCTAAAATGACTAGATCAATAGGTCAATAATGTTATGAACAGGGATGGGATTTTGTGGACCTAAAAAATAAAAAAAAATCAAAATAAAATATCCAAATAGGCAAAAAAAGGCATTTCTTTAACCAAGAGGCAATAAATAAAAACTTCATTATAGTAACATTGAGCAACCATAAGTTTTTTAAAATTTTTGGCAACAACCGCCTCTGATTGTCCCTTAACAGCGCCTTAAAAGAGCTGGATGACCTCTCTACATCAGCAGAAACGAGTGGAGCCCAATTAAAACACTCGACATCACCCACTTGTCACGGTTTGTGTCGCCTTTAATAACACAATTTATTTGCACCATTATCTCAAGTCCCTGATTTGCAGAGAAAACGGATTTGAACTTGTTTGAAACATCTTTTGCGATTGTCTCTTTTGCTGTTTCCAAGTCGCCTTTGACTTTGTCCAAAATCTGCAAGACTTCTCCGATTGTGTTACCTTCATGTTAATGTTACGTAATGTAGATCTATTCGTATTCCTTCGAAATTTTTGTGTTGAGCTGATTAGTCAATGCATACAAAAAAGGATGTGGATGCGATTTATGCATTTATAAACGTTGAGTAGATATGTATATGTACTTTTTGTTTGTATATTTGAGTCTTATATATGTATAACTTTGAAAAGAGTTAAAAGAGCGAAAATATGAGAAAATTCAAAAAAAGGCAATAACGGGAGAGAAGGCAAAAAAAGGCAAAATAAAATACATATATTTGGCACCAGCAGCACGTCAAACGTATTTGTTTAAAGTCTATAGTGTCATACGATTGCGGCGAAAAGAAAGGCAAAGTGAGCAAAATCCTATCCCTGGTTATGAATGAATAAATAAATAACCTATAAATAATAACTAAATCAATAAGTAACATACAATAAATAATTAGATAAATAAACTATATAGATAAGTTCTGTGATAATTAATTAAATAAATAAATACAACAATGAATACATAAATAATCAAATAAATACCTAACCTATGTAATATCTATAATAAATAAATAATTATACTCTATAATGAATAAATAACACCTACACTTACTAATACAAGAACCTAAGTTGGCAACGACAGGCCGAGTGCGTCAAGAGCGTCACTGGTATTATAGATGGAGATCTTTTGCGTAAAAGATTCCTACCTTTTTCCCTGATTGATTGCCAATCTCGTAGAGGGAGTTCCCGATAACTTTGAGAACTACCGCCTTGAGAAACTTTGGACCTAGCTTCGCGTTATAGTTATCGGGTTGGCTACTTTGTTTAAAGTTTCTTCGGTAGACAATTTTTCCGACAGAGAACTTAACGTCTTTGCTTCGTGTATTATATATTTTAACAGCCTTATTGTGCGCTAGGCGGAAGTTATCGAATATCTTACTTCTAACAAGCTCTAGTTCATCTCTTTTGTCAACTATGGTTATTTTGGAGTCTTTGAGCGTGTCTAATTTTTTTTCAATTGGATATGCACTTGCGTGCTGGACCATGGGCATGCCATATACGACATGATAAGGCTTAAATGACGTCCCATCGTGTATTAAGTAGGCTACACACTATCAGTTTTCAACTGACAGTCCTGGACTGTCAGTTCTCATCAATTCATTCCAGGCTACACACTATCATTCCAGGTGGTTCGACAGTTTTTCGAAGGTTTTCTCCTTTTTTTTTGTTTATTGTTCGGTTTGTCTTCTTTGGGCGCAGGCAAAAATTTTTACGCACAAGTAGGTCGGGCGATTCTGTCTGTCTGTCTGTCTTACTGTCTGCCTGTGTGTATGTATTATTATTGCACTAACAACAAAAAAAAGTGTGTGAAAAAGTGGAAAGATCCGGGATACAGAAGCCTGGACTATCAAATATGACCCTCGCTCGACCCAAATCATGAAATCTACCTCTCATTATACACATACATGCAGCATTCTCCGTCACTCCAGCAAAATCCACGAAAAAATTCAACCCTCATCAGTTCCATTTTTTTTTGTTTATTTTTGGGTTTTTCTTCTTTGGGCGCAGGCAAAAATTTTTACGCACTGTAATCTAATTCGAAAGATGCAGGACACAGAAGCCTGGACTATCAAATATGACCCTCGCTCGACAAAATGCCATATCATGAAGTCTACCTGCACCAGCAAAATCCACGAAAAAATTCAACCCTCGCCATCAGTTCCATCCTCATTGATCAGTTCTATCTACACACTATCAGTTTTCCATCAATTTAGCAATACTGTCAGTTGAAAACTGATAGTGTGTAGCCTACTTTACACTCGTCAAGGCAAATGCAGCACTACTGACATGTAGGTCCCAGTTTTTCTAGTACCCGTCAATATACGACCGCATTTTGGTCAGCAAGGACCTATTTACCCTCTCGGATGCATTTGCTTGAGGAGAGTAAAAGGCAGTGCGAACATGCTTGACTCCGTACTTGTTCAAGAAGCTGGAAAACAATTCTGAAACGAACTGCTTTCCATTGTCTGAGTGGACAAATTCAGGGACTCCAAATACATGAAAGACATTCTCCTCTGAATATTTTGCTACCTCAGCTGCCGTTGCATTACGAATCGGTTTTAATAATACATGTTTACTAAAGTTGTCTAATGTGATAAATATGTGTGTATTGCCAGCTCTTGTTCTAGGATAGGGGCCTAAAAAATCTCTATAGAGAGGCTGAAAAAGTCGCTCCGTAATCGTAATCGGTGGGCGAGAAGTCGTGTTGAGTGGCTTACTGCACTTGCAGATTTCGCAGGACTTTATGTAAGCCTTTACGTCAATTACCATACCTGGTCAGAAGTATTTCTGCCTTAGTCTTGAAAGCGTTTTGTTTATTCCTCCATGCCCTGCAGCTGGAGAGCCGTGAGCCGATCGCAAAAGGCTCCCATGCAACTCCTTCGGAACCCAAAGTTTCCATGCCTTGTCGTCTAGTGTATCGTCCCCTGTTCGAATGTCAGTCCGTTCGAATGTTAATCCGTCAGACACGTATAGGTCTGGTAGTTTGTCTTTGTTCTTGTCTATTTTGTGTTGTTTTGCTCAACTCATCATACTCTCCCGAGGCAAAGTGTGGTGAATTGAAGTAAACATCCAGCATCACTGTATCGGGCCTGAGTTGCTCCATGTTGACGCGTGAGAGAGTATCCGGGACCACATTTTGGGTACCCTTCCTATGCTCGATCACGAAGTCGAACCCTTGAAGTTTTAGAATCGCGCGGAGATAAGCTTCTGGGACATGAATGCTATCGGTCCCTCGTTTTTCTCCGCGTCTAACTGGAACAGCGCAGAAGAAGGAAACAGCTGTTTGGTTCTCTCCAGCTGCTGTGTTTTTGCGGGCAAAAGTGCCTGGGCAGAAGAGCTCTCTACCGTCGGCGATGGAGTGTCTATCTCGTCAATAATGGTCAGAGCGACCTTAAAAGCGCTCCAAAAATCTACACCTAAGTAAAGCTGCTGCTGCAAATTTGGTACGACTTATAGTTCCATCTCATGTGATCTACCACCCCATAAAACCACGGTTTTGAATCGTCCTTGTATACGTCCGCTGTCCTGATATCCGTGGCCATCCTCGTCAGTTCGCCAGAAGGTGCTCTTCTGAAAGCTCATACTTTGTTTGGAGGGTCTCAATCCTAAAGAAGAAGCTCTCAACCGGCATCGACTTGCTAGACCCATCAAATTTCACCCCCACTTGTATGCTTCTACTCGCCTCTGCTCTGCTCGTCGGTTCACACTAGGCCTATGTAAGGACGGTGTTTTCTGCTCTAATAGGTAGCTAAAGTTAATGTCAGCTGCTGTCCGTTGATCAAGTCATTCCTGTACATGTCTTTCTGTGTTTCGCAGTCTGTCAGTATGCGTTCGACGGATCTGTTTGTCTTAAAGGGTGCCTATCCGTTCTCCTAAGTGTGTGCTCTTCCGTTTACCTATGTGGATTCCTCTGCTCGATGGCATTCCTTTCCAGTTCAATGATTTTGCTCTCCATAAGGTTATTGTACTGGAAAGTAGCCATCACCTCATTCAATTTTTTAGTGAAGGCAGACATGATTTGATTCTCGCTCTTTTGTACTGTCGAGGAAACCACCTTTGCAAACAACTCTGACATCCTCCTCTCCTCTTCCTTTGTCTTGTCAGTCAGTTCTTCGTCCGATTCATCTTCTGGTCGTAGACTGCTAGTATTTATTCCGCCCTCTGCGCCTTATGTCAGTCGGCTGTTTGTCACGAGTATGTCGTTTTTTGTGTTCGTTGATTTCGTTCGTAAGGTTCCTTGTTGGAGTAGATGTCAGTCGGTTTCTGGCTGTCTTTCCGTCCGTAGTGTATTGTTCTAGTGTCGTTTCCTCTTGGATCCTCAATAATAAGGACGAAGCAATCTGTTTGGACCTCGTGGAGCTCCTGTCGCCCTGGTGTTCGTACAAGTTCAGGATTGTCGACGTTTGTCCTGTCACGTGTTTGGAGTCCCAGTAAGGCTGTTCGTAACCAATCATTGTCAAGTCCTGTAATGGTTCTGTCCACGCAGTAGGGCGACTACCTGGTCAGTCCTAAGCTAACCTAAGCTACCCTATAATTTAAACTTAACCGTATTCTAGCCTAATCTATCCTATGAATTAAGCCAGGCCCTACTCTAAGACCTAGCCTAATTACCGCCCTACTACCCTATCTTAACCTACCGTTAATCCCTAAGGTGTTACTTTCTTCTTCCCAACGTCTCCCCTGGATACCGGTTCGCCAAACCCCAGAGGCGTGCCAGATGTTGTTGGCACCGGCTTGGCCATCCCACCCATATGTCTTAAGTCATGTCTCTGTCTTGTCGTTCGTTAAGTAATGTCCCTGTCATTGTCACCCCGAGTCAGTAACGGAATGGCCTTCCCATCCCCCCACAAACCACACTCACTTAAAAATTAAACTACCATGGTTTTAGAATTCACTCATTTCATACACATAATAATAATTTGTATTCATAATCATTAGTTATTATTACCAAAAAAAAAATAATTCTCTTTATATTCACTTGGCTTAGAAGAAGCCTTCAATAATACATCTAATTTTAACCTAATTAGTGTGTTTTCTTCTAGTGGCTCAAAAAAAACTTCACACTCCTTTATAAGTGTATAATAAAATAGAAAAATTGCACACGATTTTTCCTGGACCCTCCGATGTTCTGCCGGCAGCACAAGAAGAGGCCCCTCGATGATATCCTGTATAAATTTTATTTTGAGGCAACGCGAAATATTACCGCACAAAAGGAAACAATTCTAATTCAAAATAACAAATAAAAGTTAAAAAGAAAAATTACTCTAAGTAAATTAATTAAAAAGTTCACAAAAAAATATTTAGGAGCCCAGAAGGGACAGGGGTTAAAACTTCTCTCTGCACTGAATCACTTCTTCAAGGGTTTTTTTTTTTCTTACAGCCGTTCAGGGAATAATGGTATGTTGAGGGGTGTGCACTATTGTGCCCCATTATGCTGGTGTCTCAAGCTTGTTGCGGCCTAGTTGGAGTAGCCGTCACTGTGCACCGTTTGTTGCGGCTATTCTGACACCCTAATGCTTTGGTACCCCCAAATATATATATACAATTTTCAAATTTAACTGCCTGCGCGCGATATGCCACGTTGTCGCTCTTGTTTCTTTGTCTCCTTTGTTCCCTGACCATTGGAACTCATACCCATTTACCTCCAGTCAATGCACTTCGTTTTCAGTGTGGTAAGTTGGGCAAGTCTTTCAGCCATTGACTATTTCTAATCTTTATAATCTAATTCTAGGGTCTCTCAAACTACTACATTCAGATGAATACTTTGGAGCCTGTTTAGATGTTGACTCAAAACTCGGCTATGTCGGTAGTTTGTGGGTAAGAAGAGTGAGGGGTAAAGAGAGGGGGAGAGTCATGAAGAAAATAGAAAAATCGAGGAGAGTCGCGTTCTACATCCGAAATGTTCCGTTCCTATTCCATTTTATCATTACTAGCTCGATCGTTGAGGAGGGTAGTTCGCACATAAAATGTACTCATTTTAATGCGCGACCAAGTACTCATTTTAATGCGCGAACTACCCTGCTCAACGATCGAACTATACTCTGTCCAACATAAATTGTCAGTACACGTCTTATGGGAGAGCTTTTTAGAGATCAGTAGCGTGTCATATTTTTGCACCATACTAAATTGAGAGAAACCCCGCAAAAAATGTGTATACCCGCCTGTGAATATCCATTTGGTGTGCGCTGATTGGCTGCTGCATTTCAACCCCTATTTATATTCATGTACATTCAGAGTTACCAGTGTCCGTTTTGTAACTCGTTCAGTTTTTTTTTCTTGGGTTTCTATTAAGGATCTTTTGGTTTTAGAGCTTTGAAAAAAGTTATTTTTTGATAATTGTTACCATCATGTTTTGATCTGATATATTATTTCTTTTAATGTGTTGAAAATACGTTAAAATGTAGTTACAAAATTGTAAGATGTTTTCTATTCTAAAATGTTTTAATGTTTTGCACTTTGTAGGTACGCATACATTTTTCTCTCTTTTTGGGTTCAATTTTCAGTACGTTGAAAAATACCTACATAAAATACACAATTGGTAAAATAGGATGTTTACTTTTTGCTTTCAAGCAATGTAGTGAGTGAATAATTTAAATTTCTTCAGCATTTTCTACATAATTTGTTTCCATTATAGGAAAATTAATTGACAATTTTTGCATTTCAATGGATAAGAAATTGGACCTTTGCCGATTCGCCTCTCATGAATTAAAAAAAAAAAACCTTGATAATGCCGCCAGTGTATATACATAAACTCGAACAAAGATATTTTTGACCAACATTGCATAGTTAGAATATCGTTTTGGAGCACAGGTAAAAACAAAAACAACATTATGCGGGACATGATCGAAGCGAAGAAAGGAAGAAAACGGTATTTTTTTTATGTGCGATTTTTCATTTGATCTGAAGGAGTAGAGAAAAATAGATTTTGCTGTCCCTGCAGTTAAAGCTTTTCAAGAAGCTTTTTTTCAGTGGATTTCATTTTCATATACCACTTTTTTGTATGGACGTGCGACATCTGTATATTCTTTGTCTGTGCTTTATCATCTTCATCAGCTATAAGAAGAGCTTTTGTATTTTCACTTTGTTTTGCTAGAATTTTTCCTGCACTTTCGCAGACAAAGCACCGTTTGCCTGCCTTGCTTTTGTGAGCTATAACAAACGTTTGTTGACACTGCTCAGTTGGTTGTTAATGTAGACACTTGTATTTGCAATTCTCGTGTTGTTATTTATATTTTCTATGTGTAGTGATTTACTTGATCGTGCTTGCTTCATAAATTTATTTTTAAAAATATGTGTCGCAAAAGATGCTTTAATTATAGACTTTTCCATGTTTTTAGTTTTTGTTCTGTAAATAGCTGCAATATCAGTGGAATCGACTTCACAATTAATAGATTTTTATATTCAACATCTATCAGATTCTCATTTGCCGCCAAGGGAATATTTTTGATTTCTACATTATTTTCTTACAGTTGCTGTTCGAGAGCGTTGATTTGTCTTTTCATGTTTGAAATTATCTCATATTTCTTGTTCTTCTTTGATTGCTTTCCTTTACTTCTTGAATTTCTTTTGTGAGATTTTCAAAAATGTTATTTTTTTTAGCAATGTTTTGGCTTAGGTCGTCATACTTTTGAGCAACGAACTCGCATGAGGTAGTAGCATCTTAAATCTCTTTTCTCATTTCTGGTCTTTTGGTGTCTGGCTTTGTTCTGGATTACTACTAGTTCTTTTGTTTGATGGCCTTTTCGGTGTTAGTAATTGATTGGATGGTGGTTAATGTTTAGGTGTGGGTGTTTGGTTAAGTATGGGATATTGGTTTGTGGGTGGTTGGATTGGTATGGGTGATTTATTGCTTCTTGTTTTCACTGTATTACCTTTTCTCACGAAGTATTGGCATTTGATAAGAGTTCTCCGCAATACCTAGTAATGCACCCAAAGTGGAATAATTCTCACAACCATGACATGTCATAAATTCTCCTACAGAGGGGATACTCTCAGCGCATTGACTCGATTGAATTCCGATACTAGCGCTGATAGGAATTTAAGAGTACAATTCTTATAAAACTCAAATGTAATACATTCGTCTCCTGGGGCTGTTTTGTTTTTAGAAGTTTCGATTACATTTTATTCCTCTACTAGAGTTATCGGTACATCTAGGAATTCGTCGACAATCCAAGGGCTGAGATATTTGTGGAGGAAACCTGAGAAGTAGTCTTTTTAGCTATTCCGCTTGCAAACTAAGGCGATAGTACTTCTTCTACCATTAATCAGTTTAAAAGCTTTCCAAAACTCTGCCGAGCACCTCGTTCTGTTTAGAACAGCAGTATCTTGTTCGTAAAACGCTAGCTTTTTTGCATGGCAAATGTTCTTAAAATGCTTATTTGCTTCTGCGTATAAATTTTTAAACGTATTGTTATTGTTCGTTCTTACTAGCTTAAAAAATGCAAAAGATTCATCTCTAGCTCGCTTGCAGTCAATATCAAACCACTTTTGCTTTCTGATGCCATTACTATGTTTAACTGGAGTTCTTTGGGGCGTCGCTTTTTTTTTTTATTATTTCTGTTACGTTTTCAATATTTGGTGTCACATTCGCGTTTGTCAAAGATTCGAGTTCTTTGTTAAGATTTGCGTGGTATAAAATTTGTCTTTCCATAATAGTTTTGGCAAGAGGCTTAAGTTTATTGCTCTGCTATTGATCGGGTTTCCGTACAGATAAAGCGTAATTTCTTTTTTGTTGAAGTCTTGCCCCAATGATTACAATTTAGATAAATCGGTACGATGTGAAAGTTGTTAATTTCCATTTTCAGCTCAAGCACGTATGAACCATCAATGCTCTTCAAGTTGATCTTTGCTACTTCTATCTGCTTCCCAAATCCGTATAGCTCGCCACCATTTCCTCTACCAAAAGAGCTTATTTTCATGAAAATATTCTCAAATCTAACATCTCCATTATCTAATAAATGAGTTTCGAATAATAGAAAAATATCAAAATCTAATTAAAAAAAAAAAACAAATATATGCTTATTTTTTAACCCTGCTACATTATAACATAAGATTTTTAAATTTAATAAATCTATGTTGTTCTGGTAGACGGATTCTTCTCAATTAGATAACTCGTGTAAACTCCACCTTATGTGTACACTGAAATTTGTTACAAAGGTTGCTTTGGGTGTGTTTACTCCTTTAGTTGCGTAGCGACCTTATGGCTGCTGGACCTACAAACTGCTGCCAAATATCGAAACGTGGATCACAAGAAAACACGGTGAGGTAAACTTCTAACTTCCAAGCTTTTCGACGAAAAACAGTAAAGCATTTCGACGAAAGGTTGAGTGAAATTTGCCGTCTCGTGTGCTAAATTATTACCTCTTTGGTCCAACCACCTGCTAAATTGGCAACAGAATGAAGCCTACAAATTTGATATTATCGACGAAGCCTCCGACCATCATCAATGCCATTGCAAAAGTGATCAACTAACATTAAACGCCCTGCACGCTGCACAACAGTCTTCATCATCCGCTTTACTAGACATTAAACGGTAGCACTCAAATAATTAAATTTGAGTGTTAAACGGTAACATTTTTCTTTGTATGATGAGAAAACAAATTGGTTATACTACTCCATGTGGTAGCGGTTTCTGGAGGCCACTACCAGCATACAACACCCCCAAGATACAGAAGTCACCCTCTTTTTTTATCAGGACTGCTGCAGCTCTCTATCCGAGACTCTCGGTAGAATCAGGAATGAAATGAGAGAGAAAGTAGAAAGTGACGGAAAGGTTGTACCTGATTACGTTTAGACTTTCTCCTGGACTTTGCACTGATCGTAATGCTGTTAATGGCGGTTTGACCAGCGATGCCTTCATGGCAGAACAGACTCAGGATGAAACACTAAACCATAGGGCGATTTCTAACGAAAGAGAAAGTGGCGAAAAGGTTTTACCTTGTAGTCAATATGTTTGAACGGGCTCCAGATGCGGTCCACCCTGCACAGACTCTTTCCAAGAGCCAAGAGAAGAGGAGAAGGAAACGTGCTGCTGTTGCTCGATGCAAAGAGTGGACAAGTGCGTCCGAAGGCGTCAATGTTGATGGCGGCTCGCTTCCGGCAGCAAAGGGTAAAAGGAATAGATCGGGAGAAGGTTCCCCAACCGGAGCCGATCAATCCCCAATAGCTAATGCTGCTACACAGGGCCAAAAGAAAGAAGCGTGATTGTGCGGTTTCGGCGAGGCCCTCTCGCGAGGGGTCTCTAAGCGTTGCCATTCCATGCGCACAACTTCTGGTTGATGTCGATGTTGTATTCCTACGGGGACCATCCGTCCTCTTTTTCGGTATCGTGTTCTTTTTTTTGTTTGTCTTAAAGAGGCGGAATTTGTCCTCTTTTTTACTAAATTGCTTAATGTACAATTAATGCCCTTTTTTAAAACTATTTTTCTATGATCTACACACTAAATTACTTTCTTCAGTACATTACTTTAATACAAATGTAGGCAAACACTGGTTTGAATAATTTAGTTCTGTCATCTGTTTTTTGCTATTGTGAATGAAACTGTCATCCAGGTCCATTTGAAACATTTGTTTTCGCTTTCTGTTTGTTTCTTGGAAATGATAATCGATTGGTATCAAATTAATTTAAAATCTAAATTAATGATTAAATTATTGTTTTTTATACTTTCAGATGGCTCCTAAAAGAAAATGCGTTTTCAATAACGAATTGCAAAAAGAGTTTCCGTTCATTAGAAAAATTCTTAGTGAAAGTGATGTGAGGTGCTCAAAATGTTTTGCATGTTTTTCAAAGGCAAACAGCGGCTGTTCTCGATAGTTTTACTAACAGGCAGATAACAACTTCTGCTCGAAATAAACAATTTGACAATAAGGAAAAAGAGCTAGCCGTTATTGAAGGAACTTGGGCTTATCATTCCGTATAACACATCTTCTCATTCAGATCGAACGACTGCACTTCTAAGTTAATAATATCTTGCTTCGATGACAAGTATTCGTGTGCCAGAACGAAGTGTTAGGCGATTGTAAAACATATTTTCGCACCTCTTTCCTTGGATTTGATAAAAGCCGACTTATCTCAGACCACTTGCATCACTATGTTCTTAGATTGTTCAAATCATGGATCCCTGAAGCTCTGTCCGATATTGGTTTGCTTTTTCCCACCGAATAAAGGAGTTCAGGTGAAAATATTAAGTGTTAAGGAACTTCCACGTGAAAACTCTGAAATAATTTTTAAAAGTCTTCAAGATAGCATTGTGTGCAGACAACACGAACTGCAATTTCGGTGGTGCAGCTAGAAGAGGAAGAAACAACATTTTTCAGAAAATGCAGGATTTTCTTGAAAAAAGTTAATTGGTGTAAATTATGTCACCCACATTTTAAACAACTGCGTTCAAACTACTTCCGTTTTCTGTTCTTCGACTTTGAAGTTCTAATAATCAAAATCCTAATCCTATCCTAAGGGTATATTAAGTTTGATACATAGTTTGTAATATAGAGAAATATTAAAGATAGACCACATAAAGTATATATATAAATGATCTGCAACAGTAGTCGAGTCGATTGAGCCATGTCCGTCCTTCCGTGTGCCACCAGTTTTTGGGCCTTAAATTTTAAGCTAGGATGATGAAATTTTGTATACTAGGTCCTTGCAAAAGTAAGCAATACAAGTGTAAAAAATTTTAAAATCCGCCCACTGACACGCCCACTTTTCGAAAAAATCACTTTTATCAGCTATTTGATATGAAACTCGAAAAAACTTACTTGAGAAAATATATAGATATTTTCTTAAACTACAAATCGGCTATACATTGTATGTGGCCACGCCCACTTTTTAGGGGCGTTTACTTCAAAAATTAATTTTCGAGTAAAAATATTAGTTTATAAGGCAAAATAGAAAATTTTGTGAATTCATTTTCCACCGCCCACTGACACGACCAAATAAGAAAATAGTGAAAAAAGGGATTTTTTTGAAAAGTGGGCGTGTCAGTGGGCGGATTTTAAAAATTTTTACACTTGTATTTCTTACTTTTCCGAAGACCTCGTATACAAAATTTCATCAACCTAGCTCAAAATTTAAGGCCCAAAAACTGGTGACATACGGACGGACGGACATAGCTCAATCGACTCGGCTAGTGATGCTGATCATTTATATATATACTTTATGTGGTCTATCTTCAATATTTCTCTATGTTACAAACTATGTATCAAACTTAATATACCCTTAGGATAGGGTATAATCAAAGATGATGAATTATTTGACGAAGTTGCTTGCGTCAAGCGATATTCAAGTAAGGAACGAATTGAAAAATGGAAAACGGGCAATTTGTCACCAAGTGAGAAATGGGTTGAAATTTTCAAACACTTTGATGAAGAAAATGTGAAGTACGAAAATATACTTAGACTCGTAGAGTTTGCGCTGTCGCTTCCGGCATCAAATGTCCCTACGGAAAGGGTGTTTTCAATTTCTAATAACATTTGGACACCTGAAAAGTCCCAATTAAAAAGCGATGTTAATAACGAAGTGCAATTTTGAATCTGACTGTGGTGATTTTAAGACTTTTTTAAGAAGTTGGGATGATATCTTAAAAAAAAATACACTGTGAAGAAAAATACAAAAACTAACAGTTCCTTTGAGTTTTTAGATTTAGTATTAAAGTATTCATTATATACGTTATTTATTTTTTATTGTTATAATTACTTTTATTTTTTGTTTTAAAAACTGAACTGAAGTACAAATATAAATATAAAAATTATAATACAAATAATAATAAATATCGTTTGTTTCTAAATTTAAGCTTAATTAAAGATTGTCCTCTTTTTTTGCATCTTTGTATTCTTTGAGATAATCCTTGTATGATTGCCAAAACTTGTGTTAACAACAAATATTGAAAATGTCGCTGGTAATCTTCCTAAGATTAGACAAAACTTCGTTCCACCAAGTGGGAAATTTCTTTTTACTGTATTTAATAGGACACGAAACTTTAAATGCCGTGTCCATTGCCTTTTCAAAGGATCTAATTTTAGCGTCAAGTACCTGAACTGATTCAATTTTCAAATTGGGGATTCTATGGAGTTTAGATTTAAGGACCTGACCGAATTTTTTCCAGTCAATTCTCTTAGGGTTTCTTTATGGCTTAGGGGCCTCGACCTCGAGGTTCACATCATAGAGAATCCATTTATGATCGAAAAACGACATGCGATCGGATACTCTCCAATTGTCTCTAAGGTTATCTAAGGTTATTGTTGGTTTTAAAGTGATGTCTAAAACTTCCTCCCACCCTCTAAAATTTTCCGTACTCGGAAAGATGAAAGTAGGAGGTCACTAGAAAATAAGGCCTCACCGCGTTCGTTAATTTCCGTGCCACCCTGTAGCGTATGCCTCGCATTTGCGTCGCAGCCCAGGAGCAGGTTATCCTACTTTGTTTCGACTGATGTTATAAGCTGTCGTACCTCCTCAGGTGGTGATGGTCTATCTCGATCCATGTAAACTAAGGATATAACCAGTGAAAAAATGCTACAATCCGCCTGGAGCGGATCGTATGATACCCTATCCCTAACTTATTTGGTCGTGTAATTGGGCGGCGGAAAATGTATTCACAAAATTTTCTATTTTGCATTATAAACTAATATTTTTACTCGAAAATTAATTTTTGAAGTAAGCGCCCATAAAAAGTGGGCGTGGCCATATATAATGTATGGACGATTTGTAGATTAAATGGATATCTACATATTTGCTGAAGTAAGTTTTTTCGAGTTTCATATGAAAATAGTGAGAAAAGGTGATTTTTTTGAAAAGTGGGCGTGTCAGTGGGCAGATTTTAAAAAATTTTACACTTGTATTGCTTACTTTTCCAAGGACCTCGTATATAAAATTTCATCAACCTAGCTCAAAATTCAAGCCCTAAAAACTGGTGACATACGGACGGACGGACGGACAGACGGACGGACATGGCTCAATCGACTCGGCTACTGATGCTGATCATTTATATTTATACTTTATGTGGTCTATCTTCCATATTTCTCTATGTTACAAACTATGTATCAAACTTAATATTCCCTTGGGATAGGGTATAAAAAGAGTGTAGAAGAACTAAAATCAGGACATTAAAATACTTTAATATGCTTTTTAGCTAGAATGGCAGTCCCAGCTTTGTTACTAATCTAAAGAAGATGCCTTGTAGAAGATGTTATATCGGTTGTCCGTGAGCTTTTTGATGGATGATTCTTTCACCTAGGGTTCATGAGAAAAGCAGATGCCGATGTCCTCCTCACGGAAGAAGACAAGCAGATTATCTGACGGACCTGAGGGGCGGAAAATTTTGATCTTGGCATGCCTGATGCCAAACCGCAGCTTAAAATCTTCCTTTTCGAGGGCCACCAGACTCGCCTCGTTAATGAGGAGCATAAATGACGAACTGTTCTTCTGTGGTTCCTCCGCCTTGATGACTGCATCCATAGGAACCGCCGGATTATGCAGCTTGAGACACTGGAGAAGCCTTCCTCCATCTATCTTCATATTGGGCAACCAGATGCGGGCCCTAGGTCTCCTGCGGATATCCCTAGCGGGGATGAGCCTGAGCTTTAAGCCTTCCCAGGCATCACTAACCTTAGTGACGCACTCGCAGAGGAAGTCCTTTGAAAACTGGTCCTCACAATGGATTGCCCGATAGCCCCTCACCAATTCGGTGGAGTCCAAACACGGAAGAGGTCCTCCAGGATTGCCAAGCAGGTAGTCCATGACCATCTCCGATAGTCTGGCCTCAATATTGCCTCACGCTTCGTTGACAGTCTTGCCATCAGAGCCAAATTCGTTTTGTCGCTAGACATGTTGTACCACTCGCCTACCTAAGATTTGTACTCTCGATTGCATCCAGCTCGAATTTTTGTTTACATGTAGTGATTGTTATACCTATGGTTCCCTTTTCTAGTAGCATGGGTAAGGTTATTCCTATTCTGGCGAGTTCATCGGCCTAACAGTAGTCTGGTATATCTCCCCGGCACCCAACACAGGTGAATATTGAACTGCTCTGTAATCTCCGTAAGAGTCGATCGGCAGTCAAGGGCTACTAGAGAAGATATAGAGATAGAGTCCAGTGATTTGATGGCAGCTTGGCTATATGAAAAGATATGGATATCTTTAGCGGATATCACTTTTTTCTTGAGCCACGATAAGACTTCTTTGATCGCCATAGTTTCCGCCTGGAACCCGCTACAAGGGTTTGGTAGACGGAATGAGAGCCATCCTTAGTCTTTGAACCATCGGTATAGAAGTGTGTCGCCTTATCTTCTATGAAGCCTTCTCACTACAGACTGCTCTGGAAGGAATGGTGAATGGTGAACAATTTCTTGTCAAAGCTTAGGTATGGGGTGGTATGGTCAGTATTTTCTGGGGAGGTTCTTTAATTGTTCAGAATAGATGCGTGGCCAAAGTTATTTCTTGACCACTGAGTGATTGCTTCAATGCGAATGGCGGTACTCGCTGCCATTTGCTCGCCGAATATATCGAGAGGTAAAAGGTGGAATAAAATGTCCAGTGCCGCAGTGGGTGCACTACGTAGTGCACCGCTTATGCACATACAGGCTGAGGGCTGGACCTTGCTTAGAAGATTGCAATTTATTGCTTTTTCTAGCTCCGTTCACCAGACAGTTACCCCATAAGTGAGTATCAGGCCGAAGTATAGACCCAATGAGTTATTCAAGGCTGTAAACTTGCTTTTTTGCAAGGGAAGAGTGCTACTGTAGCTTTCTTAACTCTTTCTTGTATATTTGGTTTCCAGCTTAGCTTCCTATCCAGGATGAGACCCAAATAAATAACTTTGTCTGAAAAAGTTAGGCTGATGCCGTTTAGACAGGGAGGGAGCAATGTCATCTGTATAGGCTATCACCCTGCATCCGAGCCCTTTCATGATTATCAATAGTTTATTAACCACCAAATTCCAAAGAAGGGGGAGAGAACACCTCCTTGCGGAGTGCCTTTACTAACAGATCTTCTAGTGGACGTCTCACCCAGCTTGCAGTTAATAATCCGACCATTGATTTATCAACTCTCCAAGTAATCTGTCAATCTTCAGAGCTGATAGTGCATCTGCTATCGCCAATACATTGACATTGTTGAATGCATTTTCTATGACAAGGAAGGCAACCATCGTATACTCCTTATGAACCATGGAGTATTCGATATTACTTACTAGTGAGTGTAATGCCGTCTCCACTGATTTACCTTTGCAATATGCATGTTGGGCCGCAGACAGTTGTTTCTTGTCAATACTGCTACGTAAGTGGATATCAATCAGCCTTCTTCTCTGTTTTTAAGAGGAAGGAAGATAGACTGATAGGTCTGAAATCTTTTGGATTGATGTGAGTGCATTTGCTAGCTTTGGGTATGAAGACTATCTTAACTTCTCTCCCTAATTTGAGGACATATACCAGATCCAGACTGACAGAATGATGTCGGACGACTTCTGCAATGGCAGGTATTATGCCATCTGGTCCCGCTGATTTGTATGGTTTGAAGCTATGAATAGCCCAATTAAGCTTGCTCTGAGTGATTATTTTTGATGAGATGGTTGAAGGTTGATATGATCTGTTTAAGATAATACCGTCAACTGTTTGGGAGCTACCTGGAAATTGAGTGTCAAGTAGTCGATTGAGCGAGTCTTCGCTAGAGGTCGTCCAGAACCCATCGCTTTTTTTGAGAAAACTGGGTGTTATTGGACAGGAGGAGAGAATTTTCCTAAGTCTAGAGGCTTCAGATACTTTTTCTATGTTTTCGCAGAAGAGTTTCCAAGATTTGCGTTTAGCTTTTTTTAATTCTTTATTGTTCTGGTGATAAAAGTAAGACTGTTTCCTGTATTGCATAGAATGAGGTTTGTACTAAGGATCTAGTCAAAAAGCAACTCACCTCTTGTGTGGATATCTGAGCTACCCTATACAGTATGGTGAGCGTTAGCGTCATAGCCAATGATTAAGCCTGTTTTTTGCCTCCCCTCATCAGCGACCAGTCTTTCCAGGTTATTCCCAAAATGAGAGTCAATTTTATCATGGGCGAGAAACGCCGAACCCACGTATTAGGAGCCGTTCCGTGTTTCAATTCTTGCCGCTGTTGTATCTCGACCGCTGTTATTAGGGAGTAATGCTACATTAAGGTTACTTTTCACCAGTATACACGATCTAGGTTTACCTTCGGCCCGTCCATACAGGATGGAGTAGTTAAGAGTCTGGAGTCCAGAAACCAAGTTATTTACAATCCACGGCTCTTGGATCAAGACTATATCTTCCCTGTCTTTTGAGAGACGGAGAAGAAGGCCGGCAGATGCCGTGATGGAGTGATGGAGGTAAATCTGAACTAACTGCAGCATGAGTGCTACAATTAGGTGTAGAGGCCTCCACTATTGTGGAGTAGTCTTATTAAAAAAAAAAAACACATTCATTCAGAGTTACCATTCGTCCTTTGATGGAAATTATATTACCTTTTTCCTTGGTTTTTACTATGGAGCTTTCAAAATTGAAACTTTATTAGAGTTTTAGGCAGCATATATTTTAAGTTTAAGGAAAAAAAAGGAAAGTTTCCTTTCGTTTTCGTTTCCTTTAAAAAAACGGTTAAATTGCATGTACATATACAATATTTGTTTTTTTTTAAGGAAGAATTACTGTTTGAAAAAGTTTCGATTTTGAAGTGCCAAATAGGTTTTTTGTTCATGAAAATAAAAAAATAAAAAGAAGAGGGTTTCGTGTATAATATTTAAAAAAGTGCAGTGTAATAAACATTTACTTACCTATTTTCAAATCTGAGGTGATATAATTTTTGTGCTGTGTTGATTTACATTAAAATGTATTTTGCAGTCTGAAAGTTATAAACATCAGTTTGAGATAGTGGTTATTCCCTTATTCTGATTTAGCTAAGGGTAAGGGACAGTTTCAATGGAGCACACAAAATGTGAAAAACTCTGAGGGAAATCCTCATTAGAGCTCAATATTTAAGGACCTTCAACAAAAACACCCAGAGAATGGCAAATGGGTATGCTGTTATTAAAACTACGTTATATGCCCTTATGTAGTAACGATTTCAGGTTCGGTTTTATTACAATTGCAACCTAAAGAAGAAATTGGATTTCAATAAAAAAAAAAGGTTCAAGCTACCGGAGAAGGTCCATCGCAGTAAGGTAGCTGAACGCCGTTGGAGCAAAGAGTAGTCACTTTAACTGCATTCACAGCGAATCCATTGGGAAAATCTTGAAAATCATTCCATTGATATATGACCACACTTCCTGCATACAGAACAAATAAAGCACACATAACGTGTCACCTAAACCCCCGAAAAAGAAGTCAAATAACAACTGAAAACAATAGACTTCAAGCCTCACTTCAGCAACAAGAGATCAGAAAGAAATTTTCTATATTATGTTAAAAAAAACCAGTGAAAAATGCTACAATCCGCCTGGAGCGAATCGTATGATACCCTATCCCTATCTTATTTGGTCGTGTCAGTGGGCGGTGGAAAATGTATTCACAGAATTTTCTATTTTGCCCTATAAACTAATATTTTTACTTGAAAATTAATTTTTGAAGTAAACGCCCCTAAAAAGTGGGCGTGGCCATATACAATGTATAGACGATTTGTAGATTAAGTGGATATCTACATATTTGCTGAAGTAAGTTTTTTCGAGTTTCATATGAAAATAGTGAAAAAAGGTGATTTTTGTGAAAAGTGGGCGTGTCAGTGGGCGGATTTTAAAAATGTTTACACTTGTATTGCTTACTTTTCCAAAGACCTCGTATACAAAATTTCATCAACCTAGCTTAAAATTGAAGGCCCAAAAACTGGTGACAGACGGACGGACATAGCTCAATCGACTCGGCTAGTGATGCTGATCATTTATATATATACTTTATTGGGTCTATCTGTAATATTTCTCTATGTTACAAACTATGTATCAAACTTAATATACCCTTAGGATAGGGTATAAATATAGAATGTGTAAGACATATTCATGTATCACATAAACTCTTAGTTGGACAACAACAAGAGATCAGAAAGAAATTCTCCAGATATTCAAAAAAATCTAGAATCTGTTATACATATTTAGGTTTGTCTTTTAATATAACATAAACCCTTTGTGCTAAACTTAATTTGCTAATTTGATTTGAACTTTTGACAGATTCCTACAGAAAAAATAAAGTGAAGGACTGAGTCGTACACCACCTATACCGTAATTACCCACTTTGTCCAAAAACGTGGTATGCTATCTCATAGGACTTCAGAAAATTAGTCCAAATCAACACTGTCTAACCCGCTTACATGAAAATGGCATCTTGTTAAGTTAGCTATAAGCAAAGCACCGTTATTAGATCTTTTTACCAAAAACGTGGCACGCCATTTTATAGGAATACATAAAAGTAGTTAAAATATCAAATTTAAACGAGTTGGCTATAAGCAAAGTACCATTATTAACAATTTTGGCTAAAAATTTGGTAGCCATTTTATAGGACTGTATAAAAGTAATTCAAATATAAAATTTTAGCGAAATCGTTCGAGCCTTTTACGAGAAAAAATACATTTTGTGAAGTTGGTTGTAAGCAAATTACCCTTATTAACAATTTTGGGCCAAAAACGTGGTACGCTATTTTATAGGACTGCATAAAAGTAATTCAATGTGAAATTTGAGCAAAATCGTTGGAGCCATTTACGAAAAAAATTACATATTGCTAAGTTGGCTATAAGCAAAGTACCATTATTAAAAATGTTGGCAAAAAAAAATTAGAAATAAATATGAAATATAAAGAAAATCGTTGGAGCCGTTTTCGAGCAAATTGGCTAAAACCCCTAAATCCTTAAAAAAGTACCGTTACCACTTTTGGCCAATATTTTTTCAAGTCATTTTATAGCCTTTGCGATTTTAATCTAATGTGATAAAATCAAACTTTAATAAAATCGTTTGATCCGTTTTCAAGAAAATCGTATTTTAACCAAATTGGCCATAAGCACAGTTACAACAACTTAAGGCCAAAATGTGGTAAATCATCTTATGTCACGTGTCTGTACTAGTCTCAGGGATTTGAACGAAACCGTTCGAGCTTTTTTTGCGCAAATCGACTTTTTTCAAAAAAAATTATAAGTAAATTATAAGTACTGCTGTTAACAATTTTGGAAAGAAATTTTGTATCTTATCTGATCGTAATTTTTCAATCTTAATTG
Organism: Chalcosyrphus nemorum; assembly: GCA_949716465.1. Taxonomy (NCBI): domain Eukaryota; kingdom Metazoa; phylum Arthropoda; class Insecta; order Diptera; family Syrphidae; genus Chalcosyrphus; species Chalcosyrphus nemorum. The sequence goes on from OX454332.1 coordinate 53,755,086, forward strand.
AATATGAGATTTATTCAAAATTGTTAGAACCGTTTTGGAATTAAAAATCTAGTTTTTGTAAAATTAGCCATAAGTAAAGTACCGTTAATAATAGGGCGAAAACAAAAATTTCAATATCGTCTCTAGAGATTATCTCACCGACCCTAGATATGAAGTTTGATCGAAATCCGACCACCCGTAGAATGTCGCCTCGGCGACACACAAACAGACAGAATTGGCGGACCTACTTTTTCGTAATGTCAGAATTGGTTAATATCTCGTGTTCGAATTTTTGCACGAATCCGATACTTGTCCCATATTATAGGTGTCAGTTAAAATTGTGCAGCAAATTTTTATCAACGAATAGCACACCATTAATTTAAGCAAATCTCTAAGTTCGTTCCAAGAAATGCTTATTTAATTAGTTTAAATAGCTAACGGATCTGTTAATATAGAATGCGATATTTGCATTGATACTCTGACTACTTCTATTTAATTAGATACTTGGTGTTTGGAAGCTCTAAGGGCTTCGAATCTTTCATTACCTCAAAGAAAAATATTTTTACATATGTTTTTCAGGCCATTTTAAGCCACAAAAAATAAACACAAAAACTTTAGCTCATCATGCATCTGTAGCACACAATGTACTAGTTTTATCAAATATCTTCGAATTCGAATTAACAGATCTAACTTAGATAAAGAGTTGTACTTGTATATGTATATGGAAAGTATTGTATTCCTAAAAAATCGATTACTTTATTGCATCTTTACCATAATTACAGTTTCCGTCAAGTTTCTTTTTTTACCAATTCTTGCTGACTCTCACCACACCATCCGAAGGTATTTTAAAATACTTACAATTACACTTTTCACAGTTGACAAAAAACTCCATCTTTTCACTTCAATTTAAGACTACCTAATCTTTCTTAGTTATAGTCCTGTAATAACCGCCATTATTTTTTGTTTTATAATTGAAAATAATAATTCAACACAAATAAGATAGTACAGTTTTCAGGAGTTTTTAATGAAACATTACACTTTCGTCATTTTTTTAACGAAACCATTTTATTGCATCTTTTAACCCATATTATGCATTCTTCTTAATAATGTAATTCTTTATAATTTTCAGATCAATTAGCAAACATTCCCATAAAAGAAAGACGCGATGAAGTTGAAGTAGAAGATACGCAACTATTTGATGCCAGATGGAGGGAAAGGAGCCCTTACAATGGGAGCTGTTATAACGTAAAGCTATTTTTCTTTCAGATTATCCCGAAAACTCTACATTAAATACTTTCCTTTTAGACAACATTTTACACACACGAATCTACTAGTCTAAGACAGAACGAAACGTACAGTAATATCTTCCTCATCCTTACATCCATTATTTTTGTCTTTATTCCACTGGGTATCCTTGCGACATTTAATTTCATTTTGATAATTCTTGTCCGGAAATCTAAGCATCGCCGTGGTGAAATGACCAATGAAAATGTTCGTCGCTCAACAGTTGTAAGAAACTTGAATAAATTATTGGCACTGAAGAATTTTATAACGTTATACGTTTTTTCCTTTCAGCGGAAAAATTCTAACACAGTCTCACAAGAAAATCGAATTACGGTAACTTTAATTGCAGTGGTGATACTCTTTATTGTCTGCCAACTGCCCTGGGCCATATATATTATCATATCAGAGTTAATTAAAATTGATGACAGATTGCAGAATATCATTGGCAATGTTTTCAACTTATTAGCTGCGATTAATGCTGCCTCAAATTTTTTTCTCTACTGCGTACTCTCAGATAAATATCGAAAGACTGTTAAAGAATTGATTGTAGGCTATAAGTATGGAAGACGAAACATGAGTATAAGCACAAGTTATACAGCTAACTCAAGAAGGTATCGACCTGCATCACAAATAGGAAGGCAAACAGTGTAATTATTCTATATGAACTGCAACAAATCATTTTTATTTTTATTTTTTCAAATAACCTGATCAATTTACATACATAAGTGTATTATATAGGTACTGTGGGATTTGTTACAGTTTTAAGAAATTTAACAGTTTAAAAAAAATTCTGGAATATGTACATATACATATGTACATTTGTATTAGCATTAGCAATGTTCAATAATATTGTTTATAATGAAATAAATTTTATAAAAATTCAATCATTTATTCATAATAAATTTATCCATAACTAGTTTATTTACCAAGAATTTTATGTTAATTGCTTAAAACAAGAATAAATAAAAGAAACCGTTCTTGTAGATTACCTACTGTGTAAATTCGCCCGCGATTTTTTTCTAATTCTGTTAAGAGACCCAGAGAGACTATATTTATCTCCATTAAAAGGTGTAATATAGCTTAAATGTTTCGCTACGTATTGAAGAGTTTCCATATCTTCAGAATTCGTTTTTGTTTTTTGTTTTCCTTCTTAACTTTTGGACTTTATTGATATTTCTTACGATTTTGAATACTTATGTAATTTTGCACAATTTTCTTACACTACTATTGTATAATTTCAATTCATAGGCTTTCGAATTGAATCAATTATAAATACTTATTTGTTATAATCAATTAATTTTTAGATATGTAATTTTGAATAATTTCTCTTACACTACTCTTGTTAAATTCTTCAATCTTGATGATGTTGTACCAGATGATGTTTCTCCAAGCTCTTCTATCTAAGTAAGGTGGTTATCTAGATAATATGACCCTATTCATACGGTTTATATGTATCTTTATATGCACTCAACACAGATGCTGCCTCGTATTTACTGCTCTGAGTTAAAATATCACCGATATTTGCGCTTGTTTTCTATTAAGAAACAGATATTTTCTTCACGTTTTTTTTAAGGTTTACAAGGATTCATGAATGAAAGCACTTCTTAAGGACACTTGCACCAAACAGAGATGTTAATAGGCTGAGATTTCGGCACGAACGCGTTTTATTTCTTTTTGTTTCCAAGTTTGACGCGAATGCAAACAAACCGTTTTATTCAACAAGATACAATTTGTACAACTTTGCACTTTGCTTCAATTTTCAATTTGTAAAAAAAAGAAGTGAAACTAAAAAAACTCCGTTTACCGACTGCGCCAATTATTGTTATTTATTATTATTTTCATTTAAAGTAAAAACAACAAAGATTTTTCTCTAATAATTTTATTTGTTTAAGAGCAAAGAAATTAATTGTGCGAATGAAGGGTCGAAACAGAACTAACTTAAATTGAAAAAGAAGGTATAGAAGAAAGGTGCAAATTGATCTCACGAAAAAAGCTGAGTCTGCGATTTTTCGTGAGAATTAAAAAATGAAATGAAAGGTGAGCGTTGTGAATTGCTGTCACAAAAAATGTTGACGGTTGCGTCTGCGTTTTCTGTACGATAAAAAAAAAGAGAATTAAATATTAAAAATGTGTGTGGAATGTGGAAATTTTATGTTACTATATACTTCACCTAAACATGTAACAACATGAAATGTTTAAAGAGTGAAAAACACGGAAAAGAGGACACATATTCAACTCAAAAGAACTGTAACGCCATCATAGCAGACGCTCGCTCAAGTGACATGGTTAATTTTCTTTGTATCTGTATGTTTTGTGGTGTACTTATCTCCTTCTGTTCCACCCTTTCGTTTGATCATTGTAATTTTGAGTGTTAAGGAGTGAGGATCTCACCTCGTTCAAAAGTAAAAAAAAAAAGATTTGGATTTAAATAAACGAATTTTTCAAATATAAATTGAACGAAATTTACAAATACTTTTATTAAAATTGGTCCAAGGCTCACTATCGTGTAACAACACGAAGATCACAAAATGCTAAATTGTGCCCAAAGTAGCCTCGGGGCGGGTGTTGTTTTGAAAATTGTTGTACTTGTTCTGTCCCGATATCCAAAGACTTTGTATACAACTGGTGACAGACGGACGGCCGAACGGACATGGTTCTTATTATAATTAACATGTAAGATATATTCCAGAAAAACTTCAAGTAAATAAATTGGATATCGGATCATTGTCAGCAAAAACGCATTTATTTTTAAATTTCTCAGTAATTTATTGTATTCTTGTGGAAATCATTTTAACATTCGCTCTTTTGTGGAGGTCAATAGTAGAATGGTGCCATGAGAGGTTGAGCATCATCTTAAGAAGTTTGTTTTGTGAAACTTGTAGTTTTTAGTGTTCCGGACCTTAAAAGGAAAGACAAAATACTTATGGGTTTGATACGGTGTCTGTCTGTCCGTCCGTCCGTCTGTCCGTCTGTCCGTCAGTCTATCACATATATATATATATACATTATGTGGGAGCCTTCACAAAATGGCGGGAATGAATTTCATTTTGTTTCCCATCATGTGGCATATCAAATTAAAGAGAGTTTGCAAGGGCTCCATTAATGTAAGAAATATTTTTTCCTGACAAAATTTGTTTAACAAAAATGCTTGCCAAGCATTGGAAAAATGTTGTCTCCCCTCCTAGCGGCCAGACCATAAATGGTAAAAATATAAACAAAATTGGAGATACGTAGAATTTTGTGTATATTGTGGAAAAAATACGACAATTCCTGTATCTTATATATTTTCTGAGAAAAATTAAAAAAAAATTGGGAAGGCAATTTATTCATATCCTGCATAGGTTCACCTAATACTGGTTTTGATATGAACATTGTAATGTCTAATCAACTCTATCAAATGGTAAAATTAAAAGTACGTAGGTATGTCCTAGTTATACTGTGCTGAGATTCCAGTCCACTTTAACTTGCACTTTCGATATTAAACATGTATTGAATTCGTGCAAAAATTGGAACTCGAGATATTAAACAATTTTGAAATTACGTTGATAGAGAAACTCGTTATATTGTGTCTGCCGATTCTGTTTGTCTGTCTTATAACGAGTGAATCAATTTACTTCAAACTTCATGTTAGGGAGCTATTGCATGGCCACTAAAGCACCCAAAAAAAAAAAACGCTGTAAATTTTACAATTGAAGGCAATAGATTTAACAATTCATTGTAGATCTTACAGCGAATGCATTCATTTTAACAACAAAGTTGTTAAATCAACCACAATCCCCAACTGTAAAATCAACAGCACGTTGTCAATTTCGGCTGTTAAATCTACAGATATGAATTTGTAAAATCTACATCAAAATGTTGTAGAATCTACAGCTATTTACTGTGATAACTACAGCAGGAGCTGTAGAAATTACAACAAGTTGTAGATTCCGCATCTATTACGAAAACGTAAAAAGTAGATACCATTTGAGAATATTCGCATGATAATTTTCAAAGGCCATGGCGTTGTGGTAGTGTATGCAGTCGCCGAGTGTGAGATTCCACGTTCAACCCCAGCCAGATCCAAACATTTTTCACATTTTGTAAGTAAATGAAATTATATAACTTGGTTTAAACACACACTAAATGTATTTCTTAAACAAGAAGACCCTTCGGGTTAGGGCTAGAATAGAATATACCCGAGGTAAGGAATGTCTGTCGTAGAAGCCGACTAAAATCCAAAACGTTTAAACTTTTTGCAAAAGTTAAAAAAAAAAAACATGCAATCAACAAAACAAACGATTATAATACCCCAAGGTGGTAGGCCAGTTAAACTGGTAAATCCACCCTTTTCGGAGGTCGGTCCCACGGATTCTGGGGGGGACCATTTATTGCACAAGGTAGACCCTTTCGGAAAATGTAAAAGGGTAGAGAGAACACCCCCATCTCGTATAACAGATGAAAAACAAGTTCTGGAGGCTAAATATTCAAAAGCCTGCGAAGAAAGAGATGGGTTTAAGCAACTCAACGAGACATTGCTTAGAGAAATTAATAATTTAAAGCAGGAGTTGCAAGCGTTAAAACATCAATTCAACAGCGAAAATAAAAATAAAATTAAAGTAGTCGAGTTCTCAACAGATGAAGAAGAACTTCTTAAGGAAACAGAAGGAAGTCTTAAAAATGGGAATAAAAATAAAAAACGAAAAATTAGTACATCCCCAAAAGTTTCGTCTCCAAAAGAAAGCAGCCAAGTTGCGGATAATACTCCTAACAAAGAAAGTACCAATCGGAAGCCAATTAATCCTCCGCCTATTATTGCGCTGCAAATAATAAAGTACGAAAGCTTAATCAAGGTATTGGAGGAAAATAAAATAAAAGCAAATACAATGTAAACAAGACCAATTAAGGTTGTTGTAAAAAAATTACACTTTTCATGCTCCCCAGAGAGTATAGTTAAAGATTTAAAAAGTAAAAGCTTTAAAATATTAGAAGCTGTCAATGTGCTAAAATCTAAAAGCAAAGTACCGCTTCCTATTTTTATGCTTACTTTTGAGCCCGACGAAGATATCAAAAAGATACACGAAATTAAAGATATCCTTGGAATGAAAGTAGAGATTCATGCCTTAAGGAAATCAAAACTAGTCCCACAATGCAAGAATTGCCAAAAGTTTGGACATACACATAAATACTGCAGCTCTAACCCGAGATGCGTTAAGTGCGCAGGAAACCACCATACTAAGGACTGTATGAGGAAAATAGAAGAACCTCCTAAATGTGCCAACTGTAACGAAAAACATCCAGCTAACTACAGAGGATGTTCGGTTGCAAAGCAGATTCAACTGGCAAAAGAGAAAAAACATAAAAAAATAGAACCTAATTCTAAAAAGGACGCACCTAAAGTCCGCAAGGACTTAAAACCAAAAACGACACAAAAAGTACCCAAAATTAGAGAAATTGTCAAAAAAGACCTAAAACCAATGACAGCGGCTGGTACTGAAATGACTTATGCACAAGCTGCATCAAAAAATGTTGAAAAATCAACCAGCACAACAAAACAAAACCAATTACTAATATGGAAACCTTTATGCAAACAATTTTAAATAGAATGGAAAGCATGGAAAAAAGTAATAAAGCTATATTAGAAAGAATATCGTTCCTTGAAAGGCAAAGCAGCAACAAAAAGGCTGCACTAAAAAGACAAACATGATGGATAATATAAAAATCTTAGAATGGAATGCTAATGGTATCGAGAATCGTAAAGAAGAAATTCAAGTAATTCTCGACATAAACCAAATAGATATATGTCTTGTGTCAGAGACACACTTTAAATTTGAAACAAATTTTAAACTGCATGGGTACGAGTTATATCACTCCCCACATCCCCATAATTCTGCAAAAGGAGGAGCTGCAGTTATAATAAAGAAGACGATCGATCACCATATAGAAGCTAAATTCCAATCATGTGCGATTCAAGGAATATCAATAAATATGTATAAGAACGAAAAGCGGACAAATATCAGTTGCATCAATTTACTGTTCTCCCAGCTATAAACTTAAGAAAAATGATTTTAAAAGCCTCTTTCGCATATTCTGCAATAGATTTATCACAGGAGGGGATTTTAATGCCAAAAACAAGTATTGGGGATCTAGATTAACAAATACGAGAGGAAGAGAACTATATGAAACAATAAGAAAAATTGGCGGAAAATATCACTCAACGGGAAAACCCACCTATTGGCCAACAGATAGGAATAAAATCCCAGATCTTGTCGACTTTTTCGTTACAAAGAATATCTCGTCAAATGCTATAAAAGTAGAAGAGGCCCCTCTTGATCTTGACTCAGATCATTCAACAATACTCTTAACACTTGGCGACAAAATCATTATCAAAGAAAATACACCACGATTAGCTAATCAACTGACTGATTGGAACTACTTCAGAGAGAACTTGGAGGAAAGTATCCAACTTTCAGGGAAAATTGACACAGAAGACCAATTAGATGAGGCTGTGCAGATATTTACAACTAATATACAAAAAGCTGCATGGGCTGCAACACCTAAAACTAAACCAAGAATCCAACAAAACTCCTATCCAAAAGAAATACGTGAAATTATTGCAGAAAAGAGAAGAGTTAGAAAACGCCGGCAACAATCAAGGGCGCCAAGAGACAAAACTATGCTTAATAAGCTAAGCAGTAAACTTAAAAGATCGATAAGAGAATTTAAAAATGAGTCTCTTAAAACATACCTTACCAATCTTACGAATGATGCTAGTACCGAATATTCTCTCTGGAAGGCAACAAAGAAAATGAAGAGGCCAATAGCACACATTCTACCAGTTAAAAACAGAGAAGGTATCTGGGCAAAAAACAACCAAGAGAAAGCGAATTTATTTGCTGAGTATCTCGCAAAAGTCTTCCAACCTTATGAAGATAAAGATTATGAAGAAATGGAAGAATTGTGCGAAGAAGAGAGATATATTCAACCGGTAACGGCGAACGAAATTGCCAAAGAAATAAAAGAAGGCATCAATACTAAAAAAGCCCCGGGATTTGATCTGATAACTGGAGAAATCCTAAAACAATTCCCAAAAAAAGGTTTAAAGAAACTAGCACAGATTATAAATGCTGCATTCAGAATAAGGTATGTACCAAGCATGTGGAAAGTCGCGGAGGTAATTATGATACCAAAACCAGGCAAACCACCTAGTGAAGTTACCTCTATCGTCCAATATCGATACTGCATATATTGTCCAAGCTATTCGAAAAAATGTTGGTTAAACGTCTGCATAAAATAATCGAAGAAAAATCGCTAATTCCAAACCATCAATTTGGCATTCCACGATAGATCAGGTGCATAGAATAACGGATGGAATCGAAAAAGCATTTGAAGAGAAAAAGATATGCTCTGCTATATTCCTTGATATAGCACAAGCTTTCGATAAAGTCTGGCACAAAGGACGGATTCATAAATTGCAAAAGCATCTACCAAAGCAATATTCAGAAATTTTAGAATGTTATATATTGCAGCGATATTTTAGAATTAAACAAGGGGATGAGTACTCCACATTGAGAGAAATAGAAGCTGGTGTACCACAAGGCAGTGTGCTAGGCCCTGTATTATATCTTTTATTCACCAGCGATCTACCAGAAAGTCAAGAAATAACTATGGCAACATTTGCAGATGATACTGCTGTACTTGCTGTGGGTGAAACTGTAGAAATAGCGACGAAAAAGCTACAGAAGGCAGTGAACAATATTTCAAAATGGACCAAGAAATGGCAAATTAAATTAAATGTTCAGCACATTCCAGTCTTCATAAATAATAATATAGTAGAATACGCAAACACTGCAAAATATCTAGGCATGACTCTAGATGCAAAGCTGCGCTGGAAATCTCATGTAAAGAAAAAAATAGACGAATTGAACATGCGTTAGATACTCTTCTTTGTCCAACTACAATAAACTACTGCTTTATAAGCAAATTCTAAAACTAGTATGGACCTATGGGCTCCAGCTTTGGGCATGCACATGTAAATCATATTTAAAAAAAAATACAAACTTTTCAAAATAAAGTGCTACGGAACATAGTAAATGCACCATGGTACATAAGAAACTCTGATCTGCATAGAGATCTAGAAATTGACTTGATTGAAGATGAAGTCAAAAAAGTAGCTAATAGGCATAAACTTAGGCTTTTCAACCACGTCAATTTAGAAATGACGCAACTACTTAATGCTGCCAATCTGACTAGGATATTACGAAGAATAAAACTATTTGATCTAGCTAGATAATAATAATAAAAAATAAAAAAATAAAAATAAAAAAAGCAACATACATACATAAATATGTAGCATGATCACAAGAAAAAATGATTAATATTGTTAAAAGAAAAAGGTGGCCAACAAAAAAAGGTTTCTTAAATTTTCAAAAGACAACTATCAGAAAAAATTGCTAAATTTAATGTTGTTAAATTTACAACCACACCTCTGTAAAATTTACAACGAAAATTGTCGGGTCGATTCTGACAATGAAGGCAGTAGAATCTACAGCGTTTTACTCTATTTTTACAGCACCTTTTTTTTGGGTGCAGCATAGAGCTAACATATACGATCCATTCGTGCAAATGACTTAGTTTTTGAAAAATTGAAATCGAATGAGGTAGCAGCAAGAGAAGAGATTATAGGGAAGTCCATGCCATCTTTTAAAATCTGTAACTCGGGAACTACTTGTCGGATTTGGATGAAACTTAAAATTTGAGCCAATCCTAGTATCAAAATGACCTTCTGTAAAATTTTTTTGGATATCTGAAAACTGGGGGAGATACAGTGCACTTGCCCAATTTTTTTGATGTGACACTGAGCACAATTTCCCCATACAGGACATACATATAGGAGTAACGCTTGGAAGATTACTTTGTGTATAATGAGTTTGTTTTCATTTGAAAGGGCTGACTTTCTGTTTATGAAGGGATATAGCTAGGTTGACTTTTTGTAGAGTTCTAGAAATATGTTTCTGAAATGTAGGTTTAGTGACCAGATATATGCCCAGGTATTTAACACAACTGATCCAATTTATTGTCCAACCATAAATTTGCAATTGACTGCTTGGAAGAGCGCAAAGCTTTCTTTTTCGGGTAAAAAAGTTAGCTTGCATTTTATCGTAGTTAAGCTTAATTTTCCACCTATTATAATAACGTTCTAATACTTCGATCGCATTTCGAAGAACTGTCCCAATATTGAGAGGTACAATATAGGAACAAGGACAGAGCCTTGCGGCATACCTTACTGCAAACAAATTAAACGATAAACAGTACAATTTACTACAACTTTAAAAGCCTGGCAAGAAACTTTGGACTAACTTACGAAAAATGGAGGAAACTTGAAATTTATCAATTTATACAATATATGTACGAGAAGATCATGCCAAACAGAATCAAAACCTTTGTCAATGTCCAAAAGGACCATCCCGGTTGATTTTCCTTGCTGGCGATTAGAATATTGCAAATTCGAAGCACTTGGTGCGAGGTAATGTTCTATGCTCTGAAAACGGACTGAATGTCGGGATATATGCTACAGTCAGTAATGATTTTCAATTTTTTTTCTTTAAGGACTTGTTTGTACAATTTACTTACACTACTCTGCAAACTTATTGGTCTGCAGCTCTCGGGGTTCTTAGGGGGATTTCCAGCCTATAGTATAGGTACCACCTTAGTTATTTTCCAAGCGTCAGGGAAGTACTGGATTTTCCAGCATGCATTAAAAATAGCTATTAAAGACTTCACCCCAGCTTTCGGAAGATGTTTGAGATACAAATTTCTTATACGATCGAAGCCTCTATTTATACCCTATCCTAAGGGTATATTAAGTTTGATACATAGTTTGTTACTTACTTACTTACTTACTTAAAAAACTCCCGACCGTTGTAGAGTCCCTGCCTCAGACATCGTTGCCTTCCATCCTCTGCGGTCACAGATTTCTACAAAGGTGTCATTTGTAGGATTAATATTTGTTTCGAGATAAGTGAACTCCTTAACTACCTTGAAATTATAGTTATCAACAGTGACGTTATGCCCAATATTTTGTTTTGGACAGATCGATTTTTGTTTGTTGATAACATAAACTTCATTTTTATATTATTTATTTATATTTTTGATCTGCCGGTCTGGAAGCCACACTGGTACGTTGTCTTATATGCGACATTTAACAGAGATATGCTTCGGTAGTTCTTACAAGACATAGGATTGCTTTTTTTGAAGATGGAGCGTATAGAGCTGATACTCCAGTCGTCGGGCATGCGTTCCTCCACCCATACTTGGTTGATGACTTGATGCATACACCCTACCAAGGCATCACCTCCGTATTTAATGAGTTCAGTTGGAAGCTCATTAGAGCCAGCGGCTTTGTCCTTCAATTTTCTGATGGCTACATGAACTTCTTCAATACTGGGTGGGAGCTTTGGTTCTTCATTGACTGGAGGTGGGTTCTCGTCTTGCCCTATCACTCTCTCTTGTTTTTTTCTGTTGCAGATCGTGTTTGTGATAAAAAGAGTTCAAAGTTAGCAGTTGCAACTTCTTCAATTTTATTTCAATGCGTGCTACTATGGTAGGTGTTTTCAATAAGTGATATCGAGGTGTTGTGTTAGAAAATTAAAAAATGTTAACGCAGAATTCTGCTTCAGATATGTATTTACAATTTCAATTGAATTTTGGAAGTATTAAGCTATTTTTTTTGCTTTAGTTTGGGCTTAGAACTTTTGTATCAAAACATTATATGTATATGCTTAAGTTATTTTTTAAGTTTTAATGGATTTGGTTTAGTATACTCTGTTATTCTGCAATAGATTGAAATTTATAAGATAAATTGAATATTTCAATGAAATAAAAATTTGTGGCTCATAGGTGCTCTTTTCAGAACTGTGGGTGAAAGAATTATTGTAAAAAAAAACACTCATACGCTATGCAGTTTTATTTAAATAGTTAATTAACTTCAGTTAATTGTTTTATTTTTTTTTTTTTTTTGTATTATCTATATATTAAGATAGGGGTGAATAAATTTAACATTTTGGCAGGTGGATGTAGGCCATATAACAAATTTACGCGTTTTAAATGAGAATGTTAAACTATGTTCCCACCATGGTTTCGTCAAATTTCTCCAAACCTCTAAGGTTTGGCCGTACATTTTCGAGGTTCCAAACCCTTGAGGATTCAGCGTAATCTAGTAGAAATCCCTTTGAGTTCATTTGTCTGTGAGAAGTTGTCAAATTGAACTAGGTTACAGCATTATTGTGGTGCTTATTTAGTTGTCAACATAGCTTTTGTTTCCCTTATGTCAAAGAAGATATTCCCATTCTGTCAAAGCGGCACTATTTATTTTTTAGAACTGACAATTAAAAAAATATTTATGTACACATAGCTTATCAATACATGTCAATTTCGAAACTCTTCTGCGTATTGCTTACAAACTCCCAATAAAAAAATTGGAATTACGAATAAGATTTGAAAAATTCAAATTCAGAGAGAATTTAACCTTAGTTTTTATATCGAGTTCTACCATATCATATGACTCCAGCCATGCAAAAAATCTTAATGCATGAAACTGACTTATTGGTCAACTATCAGAAACGTAAGATAATTTTAAACAACAATAAGTAATAATATAATAAAAAAAATAAGATACATATATGTATTACCAAAGACTATATAATACTAAAGACATCGCACGCAGAACAATTTTGTGTTCCATGTTTTTATTTGCTCGATTTTTTAGCAATATGTAGCTGGGCGACGAGAATGTTTCTTATTTACAGAAACATCCATATTGTTGTTATTGTTTTTTGCATCAGATACATTCAAATGCTCCGTCAACATTTTTATTTTTCTACCTCCAATTTATCTATTATGTTTTGTTCGAAGACCGAGTCAATTATTCGCTTCTCAGTGGAGGCAAATTGTTTATCTTTATCCCCACTTTTTAAGAAATAAAAAAATAAACTCGAAAAAGTAATGTATAAAGATTCATATTTTTTGAGTGAGTATTCGAAACTTTTACCAGGTGTGCGTTATTAATATTTTGCCCTAGAGAAGTAGCTAGTCAAATTTCAATTTATTTCGTTAAAGGAATTGTTCATAGTGGAATTTTTGGAACTAAATATTGCAACAACGTTTAGAAAAATACTATATCATCTGGGAAGCATTTAGAGCGAACATATTCTTAAAATATGTTCTTGGCACGCATGTCTTCTGAGCGGACTGGTTTGTAGTGCTTGAGAGAAATAGGTTGTCTTGGGTGACTCTATGTATAGTAATCTGGAAGTAGTAAAGCCGAACTTATCCCAGTGCGTCTAGTTTGGCTGCAGAATTTTTATCTTGTTTCATTTTTTCCTGGAGTTCATTATATGTATACTTGTTTTAGTATCGTAGTAGGTAGAAAATGAAAAAATATCTGTAAGCATACAATGGCCATGTTTATTTGCTTAAATTAGGCAAAGCCAGTAAATAGCTGCTACTCTGGTACCTCCACTTTTTGCCGTTTAAATATATGTACAGGTACATATTTAACTCCAAATCTATTTTGTTATTGATGAGGAAAAACATTTTGTTCATAAATACATATAGAAAAGGATAAAAGGCGCTTTATAACCACAGTAGGACAGTGTTCATGTTGGACCGGATTTCAGGTCGTAAAACATCTAATTCTCTAATTCGCCAATTTCAAATCCACCACCTAGTTGTAAAGAAAACAGAAATAGTTCGGCTGAAGGTGTAAAAAAAACAGTAGCTAAAATAATGGCCGAGGAACAGAGTTCATCGATGAGCTATGCAAACATATCGTGTGAAACAATATCTCTTTTTTTATATACCTATTCCACAAATATATCTGCCTGAAAAAGTTTTTTTTTTTCGACTTCTAGCACCACTGGCTAGTGATCAGATCATTTATATGCATGTATATTTTATGTGGTTTTTCTTTAATATTTCTTTGTGTTTTGAAAAAATGGATGAAATCACCGAGATCCGAAATATAACAGATAATAATATAGTAAGCCCGATCATGTTACGGGCACCTTCTCATGGTCCAACGTGCGGTTTTCATGCACCTAAAAGAAAGAAAAATAACAAAATAAAAATAATATAACTAAACAAAATAAAAGAAATTACCTGCACCTCGAGACGAAGAACAACACAAGCGTTTGACAGTTCAATTCTTTTTGTATCATTTATCGTTGTCCCTGTCCCACAATATAGTTGGCCCGTTCTCTCACGACCTGGCATCACTGGTTCGATGATCGATAAGCACAACATATCGATTACCACACTTAATGGTCGGATTATTTATGTAGTTTGTAATGAAGTTGCGAATACTCGTATTAGTGTTATTAGTAGTATTTTTATGAAGTTATTTATGCCTTATAGTTATTTGTATTTAAACGTATTCTTAATCAGACATGAATAGGAGTAAGGATTTTCTTAGGGCTTGCCTTATCGACTGGAAAGGACAGGAAATCCCCACACTATGACTCCGAAAATAGACGAAACGTAGACAAAAAATTATAGAAGGAGAGGGAATAGAGACTGAGACAGACGAACTGGGTGAACAAAGGAATTTTTGCAAGAACAAAGAAGATGAAAGGGATAAAGAGAATGCAGGGCGAATTATGGTAGGCCAGAGAGCATTGGCCGCAGATACCTGACCTATATTTTTTCTTTAGTCTATATACCGAGCGGTCGATGCCCTCTGAAGGGAAGTTTTATATACGAGTATATACCATTTAGTGCGACAACCTTTAAAGGAGAAAAGGAAACAACAAAAGGTTTAAAATAGGAAACCAAAAATTTCGCAGCAGAGGTAGGCATGAAATATAAAAGGTTAGGGATTACTAAGGTTGTATATTTCTGATTAAATAGGCACTGAGACGGCGAGGGCGCCTTAGCTAACCCAGGCCTCTGCCACCTTTAGCGGGGCTCCGTAGTGGGAACTCACGAACACGAGCAAAAGGAGTGACCGGCAGCTGTAAAGAGCTCAACAAAAAAAAAAAAAAGGACAACTCTCGCCTTGCCGACTTCCTGCACCCTGCGAAAGGCACTTCACGCAAAAGGAGAAGCCGCAATTAGCGCAGCCAGCCTCTTTGCAGAACATTCCATACTTTCGGGTACAAGCATTGCAGGACATTTTTCCGTTGTACAGTGGAGATCACACTTGTGGAATCAACAAGGGACTATTAGTGAAGTGCTAGTTTATAACTATAGTGGATATTCATCCTAGTGAATTTGCAATTTAGTTTTATTTAGTCTAATTAACGTTAAGTTTATTTTTTTTTTCTTTCTTAAATATTTTTTTTGCTTTTCTTGAATTTTCAAAACTTAGAATTAGTGAAGTAGTATGGCTTTTTTTTGTGTGAAGAAAAAAAAAAGAAAGTGATCTGTGTTCGGTTATCTTCGCGAAGACGCACCTATTGGTGCGCACTGAGAAGGCGTCTTCCCACTCTGTGCTGCCGGCAGGACGACGGGGGATCCCAAAAAACCGTGAGTAGTAGGTTAAGCTGTCATACTTACATACAGTAGAGAAAAAAAAAAAGCACAGAACACTTTATTTTTTTTTTAATTTTTATTTTCTTTTGCTTTAATTATCTACCCATATATATCGACATAGATTAATTTTTTTAAGATTTAAGACTTAAGATTTGTGAAGTAGATTAAAGGAAATATATAGAGTATATTCAAAAAAAAAATTATATTTTTTATGTGTACCAATCAGAGTAGTATGTGCGGTTAGGAGGCGAATATACGCGTCGGGGTGTGGGAGGATGAATCGGCCGTCCTTCGGTAGATGTACGATGACGTGACAGGACAATTACGTACGTCGACGACATGACGTGACGACAGACCAACTCTTTTCTACTTACGATGGACTTAAGTCGTGACTGTAGGAGTAATTGGAGGGGCCATCTTCTACAACATCCGGCCAAGAAGATGGCTTTGGTTAGTGTCGTTAGACATTAAGGGTGGGCTGGCCAACCTGTAGCCATTAACATCAGGCATGCTTCGGGTTCTTGACGAGCCATCATCTTGGAGAGACAGTGGAAAGTGTGTTTGCGTTAAGGATTAGTTCGCGTGCCCTTTTCCGCTCTCTCTCCTGGGTTGTGGCATAGGTCTTTGAGCACAACTCCTTCCTATTCTACTCTGTCTGTCCGAAGTCATGTTAGGGAATTAGGGTTTAGATTCTTCTTCTGTCTTAGGTTAGCTATCTTTTCATGGCATGTTTTTTTGTTATTGAGTAGGTGGTGTGAAGAGAGGTTGGCAAGAACCACCCCGTCCGACGAGCTTAAGCCGAGCGACCGCAAGCATGCCGCCGCCCTCCTCTCCTACACCGAAGTTGCCTCTGTGGCCCTACCTTGGCTCATAACAATGGCGCCCAACGGGATTTACCCGAAAAAGGTTTACACCGAAATTTTTCATTCTTTCTTTCTTCCCTTTCTTATAAATATTTCTTCTTTTTTTTCTATTCTATCCATCTATCTTTCTGTTTTGCTCAAAGACTGTCGATGCTCTTTCTTTCTGCATGGCCTGAAGATGGCTGTCCAATCCATAGGCAAAAGCCAGCGGATCTCGTGAGGTAGTTGGAGGTCCATGCAAAGACGAAGAGCGGGACAAGGTGGGTAGAGCCAATGCTAGCTGCTGCCAGGGGATCAAGGCTAGTAGTCAGATTCCTTGTGAGGCGTGGGCAGAAGTTCTTGAAGCATTGTCCGTGTTGGGAGTTTTCTCGGAAGTCCTGGCCAACCTACCATTGAATAGTTTTGATGGCAAGTAGTGGTAGGGATCGAAGGGACTACTTCCGACACTCGTCAATTATCCGAAGCATCAGTCACGACTGATAGACTAGGGAATAACTTGACAACTACGGACACAACTAACTATGGACGCAACTGACAAATGACATCTATCGAATGGTCACTGGAAAACCGGTTGAGAGACCCACACTCCAAAGCGGTACACTGAAAAAAAAAAAATAAAAAAAAGGCGATACACAGAAAAAAAATATATACCAACATACACAAACATTTTCTTTGAATAATATAGGAATATAGGTAATTATAAATAATAAAATATATATTTTTTTGAATTGCTAGATACATTACATATAATACTATATACTACCTATAATAAAAGAGTTTTAGGATAGCTTGGATTTTTTTTTATTTTATTATTATCTGAGGGCAGGAAATCAGGTATAACCAACAATGGTTGGTTCAAACAAAGGCGCGATCCCCAAGGGAACAGGCGGTTCAGGAGTACAACCTGGACGTAAAACCCGCGGCAAGGCGAGAATGGAAAAGGAACGTGCGACCGAGGAGTACAATACGCCTGTAAACACGGAAGGCTTTGGCGAAGATCGGACAACTTACAACGTACAACGGATGACGCAAGACAACACAACGATACTGAAGACAATCAGAGAATTGAATACAGATGAGACCAACCAGGCGACAACGTGGCCACAGGACGTCAAAGTACAGGACAACATCAACATCAACGACAGAAACAAACAGTGGACGACGAAGATGACCTTACATACTTACAGAACTGGACAATGGACGGAAACTATCACATCACGAAAAAAAACGACAAAGCGGTCTCCCAGGCAGTTCGACAAAACCAGGTAGAGATCCTTTCCATGTTTGCAGAAACGATGAAGGATATGAAGGGCATGATGGCATCATTCCAGGACAGTGTGAGGGATCTGAATGAGAAAGTACTCCACTTGGAAGTCTCGACAAGAGCCAATCAGCAAACGCCGCCCTATCCCTCGGAAATACGCCAAACGACGTCGCAACCAGGACTGGACCCCCAGGAGTCATTTGATGACTTTTATAGTGACATACGGACGATGATACTACAAATGAGGAACAGACCGAGCGAACTAGACCTAGTGGACATCATAAGACATAACGTGAAAGACAGGGTAGCGACCTTAACTTTTGGTTGTTCGATAAAATCCGTAAGAGACTTGAGGGAGGAATGTAGACGCGCGGAAAAACACTTAGCGACCACAGAACTTAAATTTAGACAGCAAGTTAACGAACTCGACGAGCAGGCAAACATACGAACGAGGGACGACATAGAGGAAGTAGAGGACGATGAAGTGGAGATTGCCGCTCTTCAACGACACCGACCAGACAGACAAAACAACTATAGGAAGAATGACCAGGGCATACGTACGAATACAAGCAACATAGATAGGTCCGAGGCGAACAAAAATAGTTTAGGGAATCGTCCAATGTGCCCCTCTACCTTTCACAGCCTTACATGTTTCAGCTGTGGACAAAATAATTTGAGTTTCAGCTGCGCACAGTGTCAGGGAAACATGAGAATCGGCAGTACGCCCGGGACGAACCAGCCGATCAAAAAGAGTTTCCCGGAAAATCAGGACAACACGTCCGAATCTTAAAGAGGGACCTACAAGGTCATGACACCCCCACGAGGACAGGTCCTCCACAATACAAAAGCTTGCACGTTCGAATTCAAGAGTACGAGGCAGCGAGAAAACGAATTTTTGGAGAAGAAGTAGCAAGCCTAGAAACACCAAATAGGAGAAGAAATTATAATAAAATAAAGAGGCTAAGGGAGAAATGTGCAATGACTAGACGATTAAAGAGTAGAATAGTAGCGACTGTGATATCTTTAACTGACGACAACAGGCCTTATACAAAAGTTAGAATAGGTGATGAGGAGATTATGGGTCTGTTAGATAGTGGAGCTTCCATCAGCTGTTTAGGGAAGGGCGCCATGGACTTCATAAAAAGACACAACATAGAATTAACAGACATGACAACAGACGTTAGAACCGCAGACGGGAACCACCAACGCATATTAGGACGATTTAAGACGACAATCTCCTGGGGTGGGAAGTCTTACCAGTTAGAATTATTTGTAGTACCCACCCTGCAACAGTGTCTCTATTTAGGGGTAGATTTTTGGAGTACATTTAGAGTAGCTCCAAGTATAGTTAGCGAACTAGACACTCCATCGCCGACAACCGAATGGTCACCAGTCCAGGCACTCTCTCCAGCACAGGCCCAAGAACTCGAAAAGATTAAACGGCAGTTCCCATCTTTTGTAGAGTTGGGATTAGGCAAGACCAAGTTAGAAGAGCACGTGATAGAGGTGGAAGATGAACAGATACCCATAAAGCAGAGACACTACCCAGTGTCCCCAGCGATACAAAAGCTCTTATATGATGAACTTGACCAGATGATTTCTCTTGGCGTCATCGAAGAAAGCAACAGTGCCTGGAGTTCGCCAGTGGTATTGGTGCGAAAACCTGGTAAAAACAGATTGTGCCTGGACTCCAGGAAAGTGAATGCGGTGACGAAGAAGGATGCCTACCCGCTTCCACACATAGAGGGTTTGTTGAGTCGTCTTCAAGACACTCATTTTATTTCAGGTATTGACTTGAAAGACGCATTCTGGCAGATTCCTCTGCAGCGCAAGTCAAGGGAGAAGACAGCTTTCACAGTCCCTGGTCGGCCGTTATATCAGTATACGGTTATGCCGTTTGGACTGTGTAACGCTGCCCAGAGGATGTGTCGGCTTATGGACAAAGTTATACCATCGCGTCTGAAAGAGCATGTCTTTGTCTACCTCGATGACCTCTTGGTCTGCTCTCCAGATTTTGAGTCACATGCCAGGGTGCTTCTGGAAGTAGCTAAGTGTCTCAGGGAAGCAGGGTTGACAATTAATGTGGACAAGAGCAAATTTTGTTATAAAGAGATTAAGTATCTAGGGTATATCGTTGGCGATGGGTGTCTACGAACTGATAAGGATAAGGTAGCAGCGGTCGAGAATTTCCCAATTCCAAAGACTCCCAAGCAACTCCGTAGCTTCCTAGGGATGACGGGTTGGTATAGGCGCTTTATTCCCAACTTTGCATCTATGGCGGCCCCAATGACAGACTGCTTACGAAAGGGACAGACTTTCTACATGACTGACGAAGCACTTACGGCTTTCGAAAAGCTCAAAATGAGTTTAGTAACCGCCCCTATACTTACAAATCCCGACTTTAAAAGGCATTTCTACATACAATGCGACGCTTCGACTTCCGGTGTGGGAAGTGTACTCTTCCAGATGGATGCGGAGAAAAACGAGCGACCGATAGCATTCATGTCCCAGAAACTAAATTCCGCACAACGGAATTACAGCGTCACGGAACTTGAGTGCTATGCGGCCGTTTTATCTGTGAAGAAGTTCAGGGCCTATGTGGCGGGTCTACCCTTTACTATAATCACAGATCACGCAAGTCTGAAGTGGCTGATGACCCAGAAAGATTTGTCAGGTCGACTAGCTCGATGGAGTCTGAAGCTTCAGGGTTTCGACTTCGTGATCGAACATAGAAAGGGTTCCCAAAATGTGGTCCCGGACACTCTCTCACGTGTCCATATGGAAGAGCTCATGCCCGAGAGTTCAATGCTTGAGGTCGATCTCAATTCACCATGGTTTTCTTCGGAGGAATATGATGAGTTGAGGAAGACAATTACCGAGAACAAGGACAAACTACCCGAAGTATGCGTATCTGATGGATTTGTCTACAAACGAACAGACATACGGACTGGCGATCCAGTACAAGAAGACCGGGCATGGAAACTTTGGGTGCCTAAGGGGTTGCATGTGAGTCTCTTGAAAGCGGCCCACAATTCTCCAGCAGCAGGTCATGGGGGTATTAATAAGACCTTATCCAGGTTAAAGCAGAAGTACTTTTGGCCGGGGATGACCACTGATGTGCAGGAGTGGGTGAGAACCTGTGATATATGTAAGTGCAATAAACCCCTAAATATGATCTCTCGACCACCAATGGGACAAAAAACAATAACAGAACGACCTTTCCAAAGACTTTATATTGACTTTCTAGGACCATACCCTCGGACTAGAAACGGACATACACATATTTTTATCGTGCTTGACCATTTTAGTAAATACGTATTTTTAAGGCCTATTCGTAAAGCAACAGCAGCTGAGGTAGTTAGGTATTTAGAAGAAAGTGTATTTCATGTCTTTGGTGTCCCAGAATATGTCCATTCAGACAACGGAAAACAGTTTACATCTGAATTGTTTTCCAGCTTTTTGTCAAAATATGGTGTTAAACATGTCCGCACCGCAATATACTCTCCACAGGCGAATGCTTCTGAGAGAGTTAATCGGTCAGTCTTGACAAAGATTCGGTCCTACCTTGGAAGCGACCAGAAGAATTGGGACATGCATGTAAGCAATGCTGCATTTTCGCTGAGGAGTGTGGTTCACGACGCGACAACGTTCGCGTCTACTACTCAGTATTCGGATTCCCTATGGTCCAAGACGGGCGAACCTATGAGCTACTTCGAAGACTAGAGATGGTTAGAGACGGTGGCATAGACGTCATCAACAAAAATGACAAGCTAAAGCTATTCAGAGAACAGATTTTCTCCAATCTGAAGCTAGCTCATCAGAAAGCAGCCAAAGTCTACAACACTAGGAGTAGAGACATAAAGTATCTACCAGGTCAAGTTGTATTTCAAAGGAATTTTAAACAAAGTGACAAGTCACAAGATTACAACGCCAAGCTTGGCCAAAAATTCCTAAAGTCCATAATTTTAAGACCCGTGGGGAACTCGCTGTATGAAGTAGGGAACCTTAGAGGCGAAAAGGTTGGCGTGTTCCACGCAAAAGACTTACATGTGTAGAGAAACAAGACTGTATGACGCACTCATACCAATACAATACAGACGTCGTCTAGTGCAGACGTGTTTCTTAAAGTGTCGTGGGGTGCGAAGCTTTAGTTTGTTATTTCTTCTCAAGTTAAATTATCTTTATTTTCTAAAATGAATTGCCCGGTTTGCAACGACAAAATTGATCGCAACGATGCAACGAAAATTCAGTGCGGTGATTGCAAAAGTCTGTTTCACGGTTCGTGCGCTAACATTCAACCGGCAGATTTAGATTATCTCACAACCAATAATCTTGCTCATCGCTGTGACAAGTGTTCTGTTTTACGCCGCAAATCACTCCAACAACCATTACCACCAACATCTGTTTCACAACAAAAACACCAAAAACCTACAACTTCAAAGTCAGCATCAGTTCCAGTAAAGTGTACCTCACTCTCTTCTCAACCTGAAAAAGTACCTCCTAAAAAAACAACACCTAAATTGCCGGCTGCCCATGCAACAACAACTACTAAAGCGCCGGCCGCACATGCATCTGTAGCAGAATCTTCACCTGGCACAGTGGACGTTAGTATGTCAACGGTTCTCACTACTCTGACCGAAAGTTCACTTACCCTGCAACTGCTGTACTCTGAAATTCTCGATATGAAGAAAATCAACAGTAATTTCCTCAGCACAATACAGCAATTGAAAGAAGAAAACCAAACGTTGCGGATGAAGGTGGCGAGTTTGGAGGGCAGAGTGAACTGGAGAGAGCAAAAGCAACTGGAGAATGTTGTTGAAATTGTTGGTGTTCCTCAAATAAATAACACAAATGCAAGAGAGAGATTAAATGTGATCTTTGAAAAAGCTCTAAATATATCTGTTTCGACTGATGACATACAGAAATGCTATGTTAAGCACGCTAACAAAGTAAACAAATCGAGTACAACAACAACATCTACTTCAAATGTGCACGGTGATATTCTCTGTGTACATTTCTCTTCACTCAATGTCAAGCGGAAAGTTATGGAAAGCAAAAAAAATGCAAGGAGAAAGCTGAACTCATCGCTCTTTACGGCTGGTAGTAGCAGTAGTAGTAGTAGTTTAAATATTTTCATTAATGATAGCTTAACTAAATATTCTACAGCTTTATTTATGGCAGCTAAAAGATGTAAGAAGGAGAACAATTTCAAATATGTATGGTTCAAAAACTCTCATATTTTAATGAGAAAATCTGATAATAGTGAGGTTGTTGTCATAAGATCTTTCGAAGATTTAACTGCTCTTCATGGGCAATGATATGAATGATTTCTTTGATCTTGTGCGCGACAACCTCACTATAAGAACCATTCGATATAAATCCGACAAAATTTTTGGCTGTAGCAATTCTTTTTTCGTTTTACATCAAAATATTCGCAGTCTGCGTCAAAACTTTGATTTACTGATTGGTCATCTAGAAGCTTTTGTAAACCTGCCAGTAATAATATTTGTCTCTGAAATTTGGATTTATTCATGCGAAGTCGACGATTATCATATTCCTAATTACACTTTTTTCCCAAATACTAATGATACGTACGCTGCCGGTGGAGTGGGGGTTTTTGTTTCAAACTTGTTTGTGCCTATTATTAATGTTTTTAAGCTGAGAAGCGCGGATATCATCAAGGTGTGTTGCAATATCCAAAATGAATTATTTTGTTTTGTCTGTGTATATAGACTTCATTCATCATCACCTACATGTTTTTTAGATGAATTTTCTATCTTCTTGGCAAATGAACGATCTGGAAATCTTATCATCTTAGGTGATTTTAACTTAGATATTTTAGTTTCTAACTCCGTTTCTGATTCGTATCAAGCACTCATGGCTGAACACGGACTCTTTTCCTTCATTGAGGAACCTACCAGGCCAACTGCAGGCACCTGCCTCGACCATGTTTTTGCTCGTCTTAAGAATTTTGCTGTTGATCACCTTGCTGGAATCAACATGGATCTTAATATAGCTGACCATTGTATGACAGGAATCTTTTTTGAAAACACGAAATGTAGTAGGGCATATGATTCATCATCCTCTTTTTATAAAATTAATTTCCTTACATTAAACAATAAGCTTTTGCATGAAAGTTGGGATAGTGTCTATGTGGCACAAAATGCTTCTATAGCATATGAAATATTTCTTAAAATTTTAAAAAGATACATTGGTTCTTCTACCTCTACCTTATCACGTAAAAAATCGGAATATCGTCTTAAACCCTGGATTACTCGCTCCCTTATCAAAAAAATAAATATTAAGCACAAATTGAGAAAAAAATGTTGCAAACATCCAATGAATAACAGTCTAAAAAGTCGTTTCAGAAATTTTTGTAAAAAAGTAAATAAGGAAGTGATTAATGCGCGGGATATATATTATCATTCCAAAATAGTAAAGGCAAATGGTAATCTTAAGAAGGAGTGGCAAGTCATTAACAGTATTATTAGTCGAAAAGTTACCACTAACACTGATCCAATCGTACTGAATATCGGTGGTACTGACATTTCTAATCCTTTGGAAATAGCCAACGAGTTTAGTAATTACTTTTCCTCCATCGGAGAATCCTCTTTTTTAGATAACTCGCAAACTTCATGTTATTGTTGCACTAAGCCTGTTACTGTATGCAATGGCTTTGGAAACAGTTTCGCTTTTGAGCCTATCACAGGATTTGAATTACTAAAAACTATTAATTCTCTGCCTAACTCTAATTCGTGTGGTAGTGATGAGATCTCGAATTTGGTTCTAAAGAATATTGGTCTCAATTTAGTAGATATTTTGTCTTACCTTTTTAATTTCAGCATTATGTCTGGATCTTTTCCCACAGATCTGAAATGCTCCATAGTAATTCCATTACTTAAAAAGGGTAATAAATCAGACAAATCCAATTATAGACCAATTTCGTTGTTGTCTACAATTTCCAAAGTTTTTGAAAAAGTTGTTAAAACGAGAATCTTAGCCTATCTTAATAAATTAGATTTTTTTAGTCCCCTACAGTTTGGTTTTCGTACAGGTCGTTCTACTGAGGATGCTCTACTGGACTTCTGCTCCATTTTATATAAGGGTTTAGATGACAAACTTTTCTGCGCTGGTCTATTTGTCGACATTACCAAAGCATTTGATATGGTGGATCATGCAATTCTCCTAGATAAATTATATAAGGCCGGATTCAGAGGACTCATTTACAATTGGTTTGAGTCATATCTTAAAGATAGAATACAGCGAGTTAAAGTTGGAAGCAGTATAAGTAGTCCTAAAACGAATAACCTGGGAGTACCCCAAGGTTCTGTACTTGGTCCAATTTTATTCCTAATATATATAAATTCCTTATTTTCACTTCCGTTTTTGGGTAAAACTAAAGCATTTGCCGATGACCTTGGTATTGCTTATTGTGCAGTTAGTCCTTTAGATTTAATTTCTAACATAAACCATGACGTTTTTTTACTAAGATGCTGGTTTGCAGAACACAGGCTTATTGTTAGTAGCAAAACTAAACTGATGTACTTCAGTCTAAGTGAACATGAGTTCCCCGACTCAGAAATAGTTTTCCATTCCTATGATTGTGCTAGTCATAAGATGTCGAACAACATCTGCAGCTTCCAAAATGTTACTTCTTTCAATAGAAACGCAGATTGTAGTCCTAACTGCTTCAAAATTGAAAGCGTTGACAATTTTAAGTACCTTGGTGTTACTATTGACCAACATCTGAACTGGTCCGCGCACATCTCTCTTTTGAAAATATATCTTCTTTCCTCTACTCGTTGTCTTTTTCGTCTAAAAAAGTACTGCTCTTCTGACACAATGAAAATGGTCTATTACGGTTTATTCCATTCTAGATTGCAATATGGACTCTGCAGTTGGGGTGGCGCATATTTTAATATGCTACAGCAATTAACAGTTATTCAAAAATCTGCTATACGCAAAGTCTGTAGCTCTCGTCGTTTAGCTCATACTATGGACCTGTTTAGGTCGTTGAAAATTCTTCCTTTGCGTCATTTATATTATTTCAAAGTTCTTAAGGTCTTTTTTATGAGAGGCGGGTATCTGGAAAGTCCGATCTCTGACTTTCGCTGCTTACGCAGCAATTCAAACTTCGTTGTGAATTTACCTTCGTTTCGCACTACTAGTTACAGAAACTTCTACTCCATTGTTTCCCGCAAACTTTTTAACTTCTTGCCATTTGAAATTCGGTCCATAAGAAATTTCCGCATGTTTATAAAACTAACGAAAATTTGGCTCCTTGGTTTCAACCATGATGAAATCAAAATGCTGTTACGCTATACTGCATAGTAATAATAATTTATATACATAAAAAAGAATTTCTTATTCGCTAAATTTAGTTGATTAAGTAGCTGTAATAGATACTGTTTGAATTTGTTCTCTATTATTTATTTTTATTTTACTTTTTTGTCACTTGTTAAAGATTACTTTTTCTTTCTTTCTTTAATTGCTGTCATTTTCTATTTCTTAACTTGCATTCTCTTTCTCTTTATTAACCTTTGTTCACCCCACAAAGTTAACTATATCTAATGTGACATCTTCTCTATTTTTTTCAAATACAGATGTCACTAACTATTCTTTATGTACTAGCTATATTTAAAACTTGCTTTATATTTTTATTTTTTGTAATTTTACATACTTTGTACATATTTGAATAAAGATTTAATTGAATTGAAATTGAATTGAATTTATCTGTGATATTTATTTATAGATTATTTAGTTGTTTATTTATTTATTCATAAATTATTTATTTATTTATTTATTTATAGATTATTTATTTACTTATTCATTTATAGACCTTTAGTTTTATAGAGTATTTATTTATATATTTATTTATTTATACATAGACTATTAATATATTACTTATTTAGTTATAGTATTTATTATGTTATGTTATCATATGACCTTAGACTTACTAGATTTATCTGGATATAATGTTTTATGTTCTTGACTATTATTATTTATTATTGTTATTATTTATTTATTTGTTTGTTTATCTTTCCATAAGTATGTATTACCAAATATCTAGCAACTGCAACACTTTTATAATGCCAACTGCAAGGGATGAACATTGATACACCCGACTAGTCAAATGACATCTCAGGGCGCAGGCTCTTGCCACACGTCAATACTGTGCGCGTAACGTACTCAAATTTTACGGCCACAAGAGGCAACTAAAACAATTCTTGAGGTAACTCCTCTGTGATGTATTGTACATATAAGCTGAAAAAAAAAAAAACATAAACATGAAAACATGGTGAAGGCCCCTTATTTTGCGAGGTCGTCGAGCCTGTTACGGGCACCTTCTCATGGGCCAACGTGCGGTTTTCATGCACCTAAAAGAAAGAAAAATAACAAAATAAAAATAATATAACTAAACAAAATAAAAGAAATTACCTGCACCTCGAGACGAAGAACAACACAAGCGTTTGACAGTTCAATTCTTTTTGTATCATTTATCGTTGTCCCTGTTGGCCCGTTCTCTCACGACCTGGCATCACTGGTTCGATGATCGATAAGCACAACATATCGATTACCACAAATAAAGGTCGGATTATTTATGTAGTTTGTCATGAAGTTGCGAATACTCGTATTAGTGTTATTAGTAGTATTTTTATGTAGTTATTTATGCCTTATAGTTATTTGTATTTAAACGTATTCTTAATCAGACATGAATAGGAGTAAGGATTTACTTAGGGCTTGCCTTATCGACTGGAAAGGACAGGAAATCCCCACACTATGACTCCGAAAATAGACGAAACGTAGACAAAAAATTATAGAAGGAGAGGGAATAGAGACTGAGACAGACGAACTGGGTGAACAAAGGAATTTTTGCAAGAACAAAGAAGATGAAAGGGATAAAGAGAATGCAGGGCGAATTATGGTAGGCCAGAGAGCATTGGCCGCAGATACCTGACCTACATTTTTTCTTTAGTCTATATACCGAGCGGTCGATGCCCTCTGAAGGGAAGTTTTATATACGAGTATATACCATTTAGTGCGACAACCTTTTTTTTATTCTTGTAAGGTAAGAGGACATTTTTACTTAGAATTACGATCATATACATTAAGCAAAATCTGGGTTTTAGGTGAATATCGTGCCGGAGAGTATCAATAGGCCCCAAAGAAAACAAAAAAAAAGGAGAAAAGGAAACAACAAAAGGTTTAAAATAGGAAACCAAAAATTTCGCAGCAGAGGTAGGCATGAAATATAAAAGGTTAGGGATTACTAAGGTTGTATATTTCTGATTAAATAGGCACTGAGACGGCGAGGGCGCCTTAGCTAACCCAGGCCTCTGCCACCTTTAGCGGGGCTCCGTAGTGGGAACTCACGAACACGAGCAAAAGGAGTGACCGGCAGCTGTAAAGAGCTCAACAAAAAAAAAAAAAAAGGACAACTCTCGCCTTGCCGACTTCCTGCACCCTGCGAAAGGCACTTCACGCAAAAGGAGAAGCCGCAATTAGCGCAGCCAGCCTCTTTGCAGAACATTCCATACTTTCGGGTACAAGCATTGCAGGACATTTTTCCGTTGTACAGTGGAGATCACACTTGTGGAATCAACAAGGGACTATTAGTGAAGTGCTAGTTTATAACTATAGTGGATATTCATCCTAGTGAATTTGCAATTTAGTTTTATTTAGTCTAATTAACGTTAAGTTTATTTTTTTTTTCTTTCTTAAATATTTTTTTTGCTTTTCTTGAATTTTCAAAACTTAGAATTAGTGAAGTAGTATGGCTTTTTTTTGTGTGAAGAAAAAAAAAAGAAAGTGATCTGTGTTCGGTTATCTTCGCGAAGACGCACCTATTGGTGCGCACTGAGAAGGCGTCTTCCCACTCTGTGCTGCCGGCAGGACGACGGGGGATCCCAAAAAACCGTGAGTAGTAGGTTAAGCTGTCATACTTACATACAGTAGAGAAAAAAAAAAAAAGCACAGAACACTTTATTTTTTTTTAATTTTTATTTTCTTTTGCTTTAATTATCTACCCATATATATCGACATAGATTAATTTTTTTAAGATTTAAGACTTAAGATTTGTGAAGTAGATTAAAGGAAATATATAGAGTATATTCAAAAAAAAAATTATATTTTTTTTGTGTACCAATCAGAGTAGTATGTGCGGTTAGGAGGCGAATATACGCGTCGGGGTGTGGGAGGATGAATCGGCCGTCCTTCGGTAGATGTACGATGACGTGACAGGACAATTACGTACGTCGACGACATGACGTGACGACAGACCAACTCTTTTCTACTTACGATGGACTTAAGTCGTGACTGTAGGAGTAATTGGAGGGGCCATCTTCTACAACATCCGGCCAAGAAGATGGCTTTGGTTAGTGTCGTTAGACATTAAGGGTGGGCTGGCCAACCTGTAGCCATTAACATCAGGCATGCTTCGGGTTCTTGACGAGCCATCATCTTGGAGAGACAGTGGAAAGTGTGTTTGCGTTAAGGATTAGTTCGCGTGCCCTTTTCCGCTCTCTCTCCTGGGTTGTGGCATAGGTCTTTGAGCACAACTCCTTCCTATTCTACTCTGTCTGTCCGAAGTCATGTTAGGGAATTAGGGTTTAGATTCTTCTTCTGTCTTAGGTTAGCTATCTTTTCATGGCATGTTTTTTTGTTATTGAGTAGGTGGTGTGAAGAGAGGTGAGTATTATTTGATGACAAGACAGCATAATCGGCATACAAACTACGCTTTAATTTATATACCAACATTAAAATGTTATGTAAATAACAAACATATTCAAGCAAATTAGCTAATATGGCTCTGGTGCTTGGAGGATGTAAGGTCACAGTTGGAAAATCGGAGTAATACAATTCCGTCTTTAGCTTATAGGGATTGTTATGCCAGAAATTCTAAGTAAACTCTATGCTATTTTGCAATATATATCTAATCTGGTCAAAATGTTAAATTTTATCACAAATGATCAAAATGTTTTTAAGAAAATTAGATTTTTAACTCTTTTAGCATACTCAAGAGCAGTTTACTTTACTGAAATTTCTCTAATAAAACGTTTATACACCCACAAAAATAAGCGCTGTAAATTTTACAATTAATTAATTGAATCTGGTTAAATTTACAAACTTTTGTAAATTCTACACCCAAAAAAATAAACGCTGTAAATTTTACAATTGAAGGCAGTAGATTTAACAATTCATTGTAGATTTGTGTAATTAACAGCGAATCTGGTTAAATCAACAATTTTTTGTAGATTCTACAGCGAATGCATTCATTTTTACAACAAAGTTGTTAAAACAACCACAATCCCCAACTGTAAAATCAACAGCGCGTTGTCAATTTCGGCTGTTAAATCTACAGATATGAATTTGTAAAATCGACATCAAAATGTTGTAGAATCTAGCTATTTGCTTTGGTAAAATTACAACAAGTTGAAGATTCGGCATCTATTACGAACACGTAAAAAGTAGATACCATTTGAGAATATTCACATAATAATTTTTAAAGGCCATGGCGTCATGTTAGTGTTTTTTTACTAAGATGCTGGTTTGCAGAACACAGGCTTATTGTTAGTAGCAAAACTAAACTGAGTGAGGAACATGAGTTCCCCGACTCAGAAATAGTTTTCCATTCCTATGATTGTGCTAGTCATAAGCTGTCGAACAACATCTGCAGCTTCCAAAATGTTCCTTCTTTCAATAGAAACGCAGATTGCAGTCCTAACTGCTTCAAAATTGAAAGCGTTGACAATTTTAAGTACCTTGGTGTTACTATTGACCAACATCTGAACTGGTCCGCGCACATCTCTCTTTTGAAAAAATATCTTCTTTCCTCTACTCGTTGTCTTTTTCGTCTAAAAAAGTACTGCTCTTCTGACACAATGAAAATGGTCTATTACGGTTTATTCCATTCTAGATTGCAATATGGACTCTGCAGTTGGGGTGGCGCATATTTTAATATGCTACAGCAATTAACAGTTATTCAAAAATCTGCTATACGCAAAGTCTGTAGCTCTCGTCGTTTAGCTCATACTATGGACCTGTTTAGGTCGTTGAAAATTCTTCCTTTGCGTCATTTATATTATTTCAAAGTTCTTAAGGTCTTTTTTATGAGAGGCGGGTATCTGGAAAGTCCGATCTCTGACTTTCGCTGCTTACGCAGCAATTCAAACTTCGTTGTGAATTTACCTTCGTTTCGCACTACTAGTTACAGAAACTTCTACTCCATTGTTTCCCGCAAACTTTTTAACTTCTTGCCATTTGAAATTCGGTCCATAAGAAATTTCCGCATGTTTATAAAACTAACGAAAATTTGGCTCCTTGGTTTCAACCATGATGAAATCAAAATGCTGTTACGCTATACTGCATAGTAATAATAATTTATATACATAAAAAAGAATTTCTTATTCGCTAAATTTAGTTGATTAAGTAGCTGTAATAGATACTGTTTGAATTTGTTCTCTATTATTTATTTTTATTTTACTTTTTTGTCACTTGTTAAAGATTACTTTTTCTTTCTTTCTTTAATTGCTGTCATTTTCTATTTCTTAACTTGCATTCTCTTTCTCTTTATTAACCTTTGTTCACCCCACAAAGTTAACTATATCTAATGTGACATCTTCTCTATTTTTTTCAAATACAGATGTCACTAACTATTCTTTATGTACTAGCTATATTTAAAACTTGCTTTATATTTTTATTTTTTGTAATTTTACATACTTTGTACATATTTGAATAAAGATTTAATTGAATTGAAATTGAATTGAATTTATCTGTGATATTTATTTATAGATTATTTAGTTGTTTATTTATTTATTCATAAATTATTTATTTATTTATTTATTTATAGATTATTTATTTACTTATTCATTTATAGACCTTTAGTTTTATAGAGTATTTATTTATATATTTATTTATTTATACATAGACTATTAATATATTACTTATTTAGTTATAGTATTTATTATGTTATGTTATCATATGACCTTAGACTTACTAGATTTATCTGGATATAATGTTTTATGTTCTTGACTATTATTATTTATTATTGTTATTATTTATTTATTTGTTTGTTTATCTTTCCATAAGTATGTATTACCAAATATCTAGCAACTGCAACACTTTTATAATGCCAACTGCAAGGGATGAACATTGATACACCCGACTAGTCAAATGACATCTCAGGGCGCAGGCTCTTGCCACACGTCAATACTGTGCGCGTAACGTACTCAAATTTTACGGCCACAAGAGGCAACTAAAACAATTCTTGAGGTAACTCCTCTGTGATGTATTGTACATATAAGCTGAAAAAAAAAAAACATAAACATGAAAACATGGTGAAGGCCCCTTATTTTGCGAGGTCGTCGAGCCTGTTACGGGCACCTTCTCATGGGCCAACGTGCGGTTTTCATGCACCTAAAAGAAAGAAAAATAACAAAATAAAAATAATATAACTAAACAAAATAAAAGAAATTACCTGCACCTCGAGACGAAGAACAACACAAGCGTTTGACAGTTCAATTCTTTTTGTATCATTTATCGTTGTCCCTGTCCCACAATATAGTTGGCCCGTTCTCTCACGACCTGGCATCACTGGTTCGATGATCGATAAGCACAACATATCGATTACCACAAATAAAGGTCGGATTATTTATGTAGTTTGTCATGAAGTTGCGAATACTCGTATTAGTGTT
Organism: Chalcosyrphus nemorum; assembly: GCA_949716465.1. Lineage (NCBI taxonomy): Eukaryota > Metazoa > Arthropoda > Insecta > Diptera > Syrphidae > Chalcosyrphus > Chalcosyrphus nemorum. Next base: position 53,787,677 of record OX454332.1, read on the forward strand.
ATTAGTAGTATTTTTATGTAGTTATTTATGCCTTATAGTTATTTGTATTTAAACGTATTCTTAATCAGACATGAATAGGAGTAAGGATTTACTTAGGGCTTGCCTTATCGACTGGAAAGGACAGGAAATCCCCACACTATGACTCCGAAAATAGACGAAACGTAGACAAAAAATTATAGAAGGAGAGGGAATAGAGACTGAGACAGACGAACTGGGTGAACAAAGGAATTTTTGCAAGAACAAAGAAGATGAAAGGGATAAAGAGAATGCAGGGCGAATTATGGTAGGCCAGAGAGCATTGGCCGCAGATACCTGACCTATATTTTTTCTTTAGTCTATATACCGAGCGGTCGATGCCCTCTGAAGGGAAGTTTTATATACGAGTATATACCATTTAGTGCGACAACCTTTAAAGGAGAAAAGGAAACAACAAAAGGTTTAAAATAGGAAACCAAAAATTTCGCAGCAGAGGTAGGCATGAAATATAAAAGGTTAGGGAGTACTAAGGTTGTATATTTCTGATTAAATAGGCACTGAGACGGCGAGGGCGCCTTAGCTAACCCAGGCCTCTGCCACCTTTAGCGGGGCTCCGTAGTGGGAACTCACGAACACGAGCAAAAGGAGTGACCGGCAGCTGTAAAGAGCTCAACAAAAAAAAAAAAAAGGACAACTCTCGCCTTGCCGACTTCCTGCACCCTGCGAAAGGCACTTCACGCAAAAGGAGAAGCCGCAATTAGCGCAGCCAGCCTCTTTGCAGAACATTCCATACTTTCGGGTACAAGCATTGCAGGACATTTTTCCGTTGTACAGTGGAGATCACACTTGTGGAATCAACAAGGGACTATTAGTGAAGTGCTAGTTTATAACTATAGTGGATATTCATCCTAGTGAATTTGCAATTTAGTTTTATTTAGTCTAATTAACGTTAAGTTTATTTTTTTTTTCTTTCTTAAATATTTTTTTTGCTTTTCTTGAATTTTCAAAACTTAGAATTAGTGAAGTAGTATGGCTTTTTTTTGTGTGAAGAAAAAAAAAAAGAAAGTGATCTGTGTTCGGTTATCTTCGCGAAGACGCACCTATTGGTGCGCACTGAGAAGGCGTCTTCCCACTCTGTGCTGCCGGCAGGACGACGGGGGATCCCAAAGAACCGTGAGTAGTAGGTTAAGCTGTCATACTTACATACAGTAGAGAAAAAAAAAAAAGCACAGAACACTTTATTTTTTTTTAATTTTTATTTTCTTTTGCTTTAATTATCTACCCATATATATCGACATAGATTAATTTTTTTAAGATTTAAGACTTAAGATTTGTGAAGTAGATTAAAGGAAATATATAGAGTATATTAAAAAAAAAATTATATTTTTTATGTGTACCAATCAGAGTAGTATGTGCGGTTAGGAGGCGAATATACGCGTCGGGGTGTGGGAGGATGAATCGGCCGTCCTTCGGTAGATGTACGATGACGTGACAGGACAATTACGTACGTCGACGACATGACGTGACGACAGACCAACTCTTTTCTACTTACGATGGACTTAAGTCGTGACTGTAGGAGTAATTGGAGGGGCCATCTTCTACAACATCCGGCCAAGAAGATGGCTTTGGTTAGTGTCGTTAGACATTAAGGGTGGGCTGGCCAACCTGTAGCCATTAACATCAGGCATGCTTCGGGTTCTTGACGAGCCATCATCTTGGAGAGACAGTGGAAAGTGTGTTTGCGTTAAGGATTAGTTCGCGTGCCCTTTTCCGCTCTCTCTCCTGGGTTGTGGCATAGGTCTTTGAGCACAACTCCTTCCTATTCTACTCTGTCTGTCCGAAGTCATGTTAGGGAATTAGGGTTTAGATTCTTCTTCTGTCTTAGGTTAGCTATCTTTTCATGGCATGTTTTTTTGTTATTGAGTAGGTGGTGTGAAGAGAGGTGAGTATTATTTGATGACAAGACAGCATAATCGGCATACAAACTACGCTTTAATTTATATACCAACATTAAAATGTTATGTAAATAACAAACATATTCAAGCAAATTAGCTAATATGGCTCTGGTGCTTGGAGGATGTAAGGTCACAGTAGGAAAATCGGAGTAATACAATTCCGTCTTTAGCTTATAGGGATTGTTATGCCAGAAATTCTAAGTAAACTCTATGCTATTTTGCAATATATATCTAATCTGGTCAAAATGTTAAATTTTATCACAAATGATCAAAATGTTTTTAAGAAAATTAGATTTTTAACTCTTTTAGCATACTCAAGAGCAGTTTACTTTACTGAAATTTCTCTAATAAAACGTTTATACACCCACAAAAATAAGCGCTGTAAATTTTACAATTAATTAATTGAATCTGGTTAAATTTACAAACTTTTGTAAATTCTACACCCAAAAAAATAAACGCTGTAAATTTTACAATTGAAGGCAGTAGATTTAACAATTCATTGTAGATTTGTGTAATTAACAGCGAATCTGGTTAAATCAACAATTTTTTGTAGATTCTACAGCGAATGCATTCATTTTTACAACAAAGTTGTTAAAACAACCACAATCCCCAACTGTAAAATCAACAGCGCGTTGTCAATTTCGGCTGTTAAATCTACAGATATGAATTTGTAAAATCGACATCAAAATGTTGTAGAATCTAGCTATTTGCTTTGGTAAAATTACAACAAGTTGAAGATTCGGCATCTATTACGAACACGTAAAAAGTAGATACCATTTGAGAATATTCACATAATAATTTTTAAAGGCCATGGCGTTATGGTAGTGTATGCAGTCGCCGAGTGAGAGGTTCCACGTTCAACCCCAGCCAGATCCAAACATTTTTCACATTTTGTAAGTAAATGAAATTATATAATTCGGTTTAAACACACACTAAGTATTTCTTGGACAAGAACCATCTAATTGGATTGTAAAACTATTTCCACCCATTTCTCGCACCATACCAATAAATTAGAATTTTAAGCTTAAGTGGTGCTAAGAAAGCGATTTTTATTACATGCAAATTGTTGTTGTTTCTACAGCTGTTCTACAGCTGTTCGGCAGCAAAGTGCTGTGAAATCTACAATTTTAGCTGTCATTTTAACAACTGGATTGTTCAATTTACAACCACACCTCTGTAAAATTTACAACGATAATTGTCGGGTCGATTCTGACAATGAAGGCAGTAGAATCTACAACGTTTTACTCTATTTTTACAGCACATTTTTTTGGGTGTAATAACAATAAAATCGTAACTAAATTTTTTATTTTAGGTTTTACTTACATTTTCTCTTCAGAACACATTTTTTCTTGATTTTTGTTTTTTTTTTATGAATGACTGCTGTCTGTTCAATCATTTTTGACATTTTCGATATCATTTTTCGATACAATCGAAATGAAACAATCTGGGGAGTTTTTACTGCGGCTAAAGAAATAAGGCTGGAAAATTATCCAGATTTCGTTATTCTATATAGGTTGAGTTGTTAGTGTATTTAATATGGAAAATATATTTTAAGCCTATATAGAATACGAAAAAAACACGCCTATTATATGTATTGAAACATTTAAAATGTTGCTGCACCCATTGGTGGGTGCTAGAACAAAAAAAATCTAGCCAAAATGCTTGGCTTTCCGATAAAATTGGCGGATGTTGTTGCACTCGCGAGACTCCTCCATATCCTTGAGCTGGGAAACTGCGTGGTCCCTTTTCTTTTTACGCAGATTTTTTTTTCTTCCCTTCTTCTGGTCCGGTACTTCTCTCTCGCTGCTCTTGTTTTGCGCTGCAGCGCTTTCTTGTGTGCATCTTCTGTCACCCTCTTCCGCTGTATGCACTCATCATCATACCAAGGGCTCCTTGGTGGTGGTTGGTAGCCAAGGGTGGTCACGGCTACCTCTTTGATGATCTTGCGGTATTCAGTCCACTGGTTGTTAGCGTTTGTGGTGGGTGAATGCACCGCAGAGAGTTTCTCGGCCAGGTGCTCTTTGTAGGCTCTGGCTCCTTCTGACGTGCTAAGGCGTCCAACGTTAAGCTTGTTTTTCTTGACGGCTCGCAGCTTCTTCTCATTGGACAGTCGGGCTCGGAATTTAGCTGCAACAAAATAGTGGTCAGAGTCTGTTGAGTACGGTCAGTATCCATTATGCGCCGGCATCCAATTGTCAGCCACACGACATTCAATCGGATACATGTTCAAACTGAGCTCAAACTGAGTTCAACCCAAATACGGATGCAAAATTACACCTTTGCAAAATTACACATTTATGCTTACGCTATATTTGCACAATACCCAATTTACACCACACGTAAAAATACTGTATTTGCAGAATAAGCTAAGTTGCACATTTGCACCTACATATAATTGTTTTTGTATTGTTTAGGTAATAAATTAAGCTAAGAATTATGTTTGCTAGAATTAGCTAATTGTTTGTATAAATACGACGTAATAAAGATTGAACTGTCCTGATACACTTTGAAAGCCATCGAAGACTATTGATTTTTATTTTCAAGTGACTCTGCTTGGAAGGCTGCAATTATCCACTTGGTGTTCTGGTACTGTACTACAAATACCGCCGATAGTCATGGTACAGAACCGTGGCCTATCACATACATACACTGTATACAGAGTCAACGTTTGCCCCTCGAAGGGTACGCACATCCAAGATGTTGGATGCGTGCCTTGCGTCGATTAGCACGTGGTCGATCTGGTTGCGTGTTCTACCGTGAAAGGAAAGCCGGGTTGCTGTGTGGATTCTTAGCCTAGGAAACCTAATGCTACTTATCACCGTATTACGAGCTGCTGCAAAGTCGATTAGTCGGGCGTGTGCACATATTAGGCTGATGTTTTGAAATGTGGCTCTGTTGCGAATTACAGCCAGACGATCGCTTATCGGTTTAAAATCAATAACTCTGGATCGCAGTAATATCTGGCTTGTACTGCGAGAGGACAGATTCAAGTTTTTGAGCTGCACCCGGAGTGTACAAAGTTTGTACATTAAAGGTGCGTACTCGTAAGTCATGGTCCGTGGACGTTCCAGGTCTAATAGCTAAATGAGGGGGATCGTTATTGTTATCCCAGGCGGATGTCTCTCTCATAACTATAGTTCTTTTTACGTGGTAGAGAAGTTACCTCGACGGCACAACCCCCAACCTGGAGGGCCAGTTCCATGGGTTATAGACCCTAGGACCCAGGGCCGGTCTGAGGGACTGACATCAGTAGCTCACTTCGGAGGTGCGAGCGCTGCCCTTGACCCATTTAGAGTTCATCCGCCACCATCTCTATTCCATAACGCTGATGAAGTCATGGAAATCCTTATAGACCTGAGCTTCGAATATGTCGAAGTAGCTCATATAAAGTGTTCTCCAAACCGTCCATGGATTCCGCCGTTGATTCCATCTAGATAATTCATCCGCCTTCTATCCTCCTTCTGTGGGCTCTCGTTAGACTTCTGAGACGTAGTACTCGTTCAGGTCAAAAAGAGATGCCTCGTCCGGACCTACATGAGTGCTGAAGTTCACCAAGATGTGCTCGCGCAGGTCCGAGTGTTCAGCTATACGTTAGTTCACTACTATATAGCTATCCAGAGGGTAAAATAGCTTGTAACCTAGAAAAATATTAAAGATTGATGTTACGGGCACCTTCCCCATGAGGGCCATGCTCCAATGCGCTGATATCAGTTATGTATTTAAAAGAAAAAAAAAAGAAAAAAAATAGTAATAACATAAATAAACAAAATAAGAGAAATTACCTGCACCTCGAGACGAAGAACAACACAAACGTTTGACAATTAAATTCTTTTTGTATCATTTATCGTTGTCCCTGTCCCATAATATAGTTGGGCCGTTCTCTTACCACCTGGCATCACTGGTTCGATGATCGATAAACACAACATATCAATTACTACACTTAATGGTCGGATTATTTATGTAGTTTCTAATGAAGTTGCAAATACTCGTCTTAGTGTTATTAGTAGTATTTTTATGTAGTTATTTATGCCTCATGTTTATTTGTATTTAGATATATTCTTAATTAGACACGAATAGAAGTTAGGATTTATTTAGGGGTTGATAGAAGGAGAGGGAATAGAGACTGAGACAGACGAACTGGGTGAACAAAGGAATTTTTACAAGAACAAAGAAGATGAAAGGGATAAAGAGAATGTAGGGTTGAATTATGGTAGGCCAGAGAGCATTGGCCGCAGATACCTGACCTACACTTTTCGTTTTTTTATATACCGAGCGGTCAATTTTTTTTTTTTTAACAAATTGTTGTAAGGTAAGAGGAAATTTGACATTGTATGTATAGAACTATTTGAAATTAATCAAAATCTGAGTTCCAGGTGAGAATCGAGCCGGAGAGCGTTTAATAGGCCCCAAGAAAAAAAATGTATATATAATAGGAAAAAAAAATTTGCGTTAAATAGGCACTGAGACGGCGAGGGCGCCTCAGCTAACCCAGGCCTCTGCCACCGGGGCTCCGTTTTGCGGATTGCAACCGGGCACAAAGTAAAAGGAGTGACCGGCAGCCGTAAAGAGCTCGACAAACGGACAACTCTCGCCCTGCCGACACCATTTCCTGCAACCAACGAAAAGGGGAAATTAAGCCCAGGTGATCCACTGCCTGTAGAGCACTTCAGCGGTAGACACATATACCCGCCTACAGTCGGGGTCTAGTAAACCGGCCTACTGTGGTGATCATACGTACATACCCAAGATGATTATGATTATGAATTATAGTGGATTTCAATTTAGTTTCTTTAGTTTAATATACGCTTAGTTATTTTTTTTATTTTTTTTTTTTGCATTCCGATTTTTACTTTCTTACATAGTGTTTATGTTAATATTATAAATTAGTTTAAAAAAACCAAAAAAAAAAGAAAGTGCTCTGTGTTTTGGAGTTAGTCATCACGAAGACGCACCTATTGCTGCCGGCAGGACGACGGGGAATCCCAAAAAAAAAACGTGAGTAATAGGTTAAGCAGTGATATGCAGATGCAGTAAAACTGAGAAGAAAAAAACACAGAACACTAGCGGTATTTTTTTTTACTTTATTCTTGAATTCTTCTATTTTTTTTATTTTTACTTCAATCACATACATACATAAGTACATACTACATATGATTCTACCTTTTTTTATTTCATTATACTTCTTTTTATTATCTTATTGCTTAAAATTTGTGAAGTAGTTTTAAGTGAAATATATACATATATATACTTTAACTAAGAAGGAAAATATTTTTTTATGTGTATCGACGGTAATAGGATGTGCGGTTAGGAAGCGATCATACGCATCGGGGTGTGGGAGTATGAATCGGCCGTCCTTCGATAGATGTACGATGACGTGACAGGACAATTACGTAAACCGACGACATGACGTGACGACAGACAGACTCTTTTCTACTTACGGCAGACTTAAGTCGTAACTGCAGGAGCAGGTAGAGGGGCCATCTTCTACAACATCTGGCCAAGAAGATGGCTTTGGTTATTGTCTTTAGACATTAAGGGTGGGCTGGCCAACCTGTAGCCATTAATATCTGGCATGCTTTGGGTTCTTGACGAACCATTATCTGGGGGAGACAGTGGAAAGGGTGTTTGCGTGTTAGGTTGTAGTCAGGCTAGGGGTCGTTCTAGGGTTTATTTATAGTTTTAGTTTAGCTTAGGCTTAGTTAAGGTTTAGTAAGGGTTAGTTCGCGTATCCTTTTCCAATCTTTCTCCTGGGTTGTGGCATAGGTCTTTGAGCACAACTCCTTCTTATTCTTCTCTGTCCGTCCAAAGTCATGTTAGAGAATTAGGGCTTAGATTCTTCTTCTGTCTTAGGTTAGCTATCTTTTCATGACATGTTTTTTTTGTTATTGAGTAGGTGGTGTAAAGAGAGGTTGGCAAGAAGCACCCCGTCCGACGAGCTTAAGTCGAGCGACCGCAAGCATGCCACCGCCCTCCTCGCCTATACCGGAGTTGCCTCTGTGGCCCTACCTTGGTTTATAACAATGGCGCCCAACGTGATGTTACCCGAAAAAGGTTTTCACAGAAATTTTTTAATCTTTCTCTCTTTTCCTTTCTTATATTTCTTATATTTCTTTCTTTTCTCTTCTATCAATCTATCTTTCCATTTTGCTCAAGGACTGTCGATGCTCTTTCTTTCTGCATGGACTGAAGATGGCTGTGCAATCCATAGGCAATAGCCAGCGGATCTCGTGAGGTAGTTGGAGGTCCATGCAAAGACGAAGAGCGGGACAAGGTTGATAGGGCCAATGCTAGCTGCTGCCCGCCGATCAAGGCTATTAGTCAGATTCCTTGTGAGGCGTGGGCAGAAGTTCTTGAAGCATTGTCCGTGTTGGGAGTTTTATCGGAAGTACTGGCCAACCTACCATGGAGTAGCCTTGATGACAAGTAGTGGTAGGGATCAAAGGGACTACTTCCGACACTCGTCAATTATCCGAAGTATCAGTCACGATTTAATAGGCTGGGAATAACACAACTAACTACGGACGCAACTAACATCTATCGAATGGTCACTTCAGAGACCCACACTTCAAAGCGGTACACAGTATAACAAAAAAAAAAAAAACTTTGTTACACATTCAACAACGAATTTAAGTAAACATACACAAACATTTACTAAAAAAAAAAATACGGATTACGCAAGACAACACAACGATACGGAGGACAACCAGAGAAATGAACACAGATGAGATGACTAACCAGGCGACTAACCACTGAAGACGCGATCAACTTATATTTCAAACAGGACTGGAACAACGAAACTGTCGACAACTCACTTATACGCACTACTGGGAGGCGAGAAGGAACAGGACATGGCGAACAGGTGACTTCATCGAGTGACGAAGAAGGCGCAAAAGGAGGAACGAGCATAGCCACAGGACGTCACAGTACAGGACAACATCAACATCAACGACAGAGACAAACAGTGGACGACGAAGATGACCTTATATACTTACAGAACTGGACGATGGACGGAAATTATCACATCACTAAACAAATTGACAAAGCGGTATCCCAGGCTGTTCGACAAAATCAGGTAGAGAAAGTGCTCCACTTGGAAGTCTCGACAAGAGCCAATCAACAAACGCCGCCATATCCCTCTGAAATACGCCGAATGACGACGCAACCAAAACTGGACTTCAGTGAGCTCCTACGGCAGCCGACACCTGTTACAAACCAACCACTAATAGCACCAAGACGAACTATCGATGCGGCCTCAACACACAGGTCTCCTAGTACTGACAGCGGTAGAAAAGCTGACGTACATAATTGGGGAATTAAATTTGACGGAACCCCAAAGTCGATGTCGGTAGAAAGTTTAATTTTAAGGATTGAGACTCTCCAAAAAAAAGAATGGATTGTCTCACGAACAATTACTAACTAATTTCCATCACCTGGTGTCCAGCCCTGCTGAAAGGTGGTACTGGCAGTATTTAGAAGAGAACCAGGAGAATTATTAAATTACTTTGATTTGAAGGCAGAGCTCTTCCGTCAGTTTAAGGACTCTAAACGAGACCACGAGGTTCTTAGGGCTATAATGGATAGGAGACAGTCCCCCCAGAAGTAATTTGGCGTTTTTTACAGTGACATACGGACGATGACACTACAAATGAGGAACAGACCAAGTGGACATCATACGACATAACGTTAAAGACAGGGTAGCAACATTAATTTTTGGTTGTTCAATAAAATCCGTAAGAGACTTGAGGGAGGAATGTAGACGCGCGGAAAAACGCTTAGCGACCAGAGAACTTAGATTTAGACGAGAAGTTAACGAACTCGACGAGCAGGCAAATATACGAACGAGGAACGACATAGAGGAAGTAGAGGACGATGAAGTGGAGATTGCCGCGCTTCCACGACACCGACCAGATAGACAAAATAGCTATAGGAAGAATGACCAGGGTATACGTACGAATACAAGCAACATAGACAGGTCCGAGACGAATAGAAATAGGTTAGGGAATCGTCCAACGTGCCCCTCTACCTTTCACAACCTTACCTGTTTCAGCTGTGGTCAAAATAATTTGAGTTTCAGCTGCGCACAGTGTCAGGGAAACATGAGAATCGGCAGTACGCCCGGGACGAACCAGCCGATCAAAAAGAGTTAAACGGCAGTTCCCATCTTTTGTGGAGTTGGGATTGGGCAAGACCAAGTTGGAAGAGCACGTGATAGAGGTGGAAGATGAACAGATCCCCATAAAGCAGAGACACTACCCAGTGTCCCCAGCAATACAAAAGCTCTTATATGACGAGCTTGACCGGATGATTTCTCTCGGCGTCATCGAAGAAAGCAACAGTGCCTAAAGTTCGCCCGTGGTACTGGTGCGAAAACCTGGTAAAAATAGATTGTGCCTGGACTCTAGGAAAGTGAATGCGGTGACGAAGAAGGACGCTTACCCGCTTCCACACAAAGAGGGTTTGCTGAGTCGTCTTCAAGACACTCATTTTATTTCAGGTATTGACTTGAAAGACGCATTCTGGCAGATTCCTCTGCAGCGCAAGTCAAGGGAGAAGACAGCTTTCACAGTCCCTGGTCGGCCGTTATATCAGTATACGGTTATGCCGTTTGGACTGTGTAAAGTTGCCCAGAGAATGTATCGGCTTATGGACAAAGTCATACCCTCGCGTCTGAAAGAGCATGTCTTTGTCTACCTCGATGACCTCTTGGTCTGCTCTCCAGATTTTGAGTCATATGCCAGGGTGCTTCTGGAAGTAGCTAAGTGTCTCAGGGAAGCAGGGTTGACAATTAATGTGGACAAGAGCAAATTTTGTTATAAAGAGATTAAGTATCTAGGGTATATCGTTGGCGATGGGTGTCTACGAACTGATAAGGATAAGGTAGCAGCGGTCGAGAATTTCCCAATTCCAAAGACTCCCAAGCAACTCCGTAGCTTCCTAGGGATGACGGGTTGGTAGAGGCGCTTTATTCCCAATTTTGCGTCTATGGCAGCCCCAATGACAGACTGCTTACGAAAGGGACAGACTTTCTACATGACTGACGAAGCACTTACGGCTTTCGAAAAGCTTAGTAACCGCCCCTATACTTAAAAATCCCGATTTTAAAAGGCATTTCTACATACAATGCGACGCTTCGACTTCCGGTGTGGGAAGTGTACTCTTCCAGATGGATGCGGAGAAAAATGAGCGACCGATAGCATTCATGTCCCAGAAACTAAATTCCGCACAACGGAATTACAGTGTCAGGGAACTTGAGTGCTATGCGGCCGTTTTATCTGTGAAGAAGTTCAGGGCCTTTGTGGAGGGTCTATCCCTTACTATAATCACAGATCACGCAAGTCTGAAGTGGCTGATGATCCAGAAAGATTTGTCAGGTCGACTAGCTCGATGGAGTCTGAAACTTCAGGGCTTCGACTTCGTGATCGAACATAGAAAGGGTTCCCAAAATATGGCCTCTGACACTCTCTCACGTGTCCATATGGAAGAGCTCATGCCCGAGAGTTCAATGCTTGAGGTTGATCTCAATTCACCATGGTTTTCTTCGAAGGAATATGATGAGTTGAGGAAGACAATTACCGAGAACAAGGACAAACTACCCGAAGTATGCGTATCTGATGGATTTGTCTACAAACGAACAGACATACGGACTGGCGAACCAGTACAAGAAGACCGGGCATGGAAACTTTGGGTGCCTAAGGGGTTGCATGTGAGTCTATTGAAAGCGGCCCACAATTCTCCAGCAGCAGGTCATGGGAGTATTAATAAGACCTTATCCAGATTGAAGCAGAAGTACTTTTGGCCGGGGATGACCACTGATGTGCAAGAGTGAGTGAGAACATGTGGTATATGTAAGTACAAGCCCCTAAATATGATCTCTCGACCACCAATGGGACAACAAACAATAACAGAACGACCTTTCCAAAGACTTTACATTGACTTTCTTGGACCATACCCTCGGACTAGAAACGGACATACACATATTTTTATCGTGCTTGACCATTTTAGTAAATACGTATTTTTAAGGCCTATTCGTAAAGCAACAGCAGCTGAGGTAGTTAGGTATTTAGAAGAAAGTGTATTTCATGTCTTTGGTGTCCCAGAATATGTCCATTCAGACAACGGAAAACAGTTTAAATCTGAATTGTTTTCCAGCTTTTTGTCAAAATATGGTGTTAAACATGCCCGCACCGCAATATACTCTCCACATGCGAATGCTTCTTAGAGAGTTAATCGGTCAGTCTTGACAAAGATTCGGTCTTACCTCGGAAGCGACCAGAAGAATTGGGACATGCATGTAAGCAATGCTGCATTTTTGCTGAGGAGTGTGGTTCACGACGCGACAACGTTCGAACCTTACTACTCAGTATTCGGATTCCCTATGGTCCAAGACAGGCGGACCTATGAGCTACTCAGAAGACTTAAGATGGTCAGAAACGGTGGGATAGACGTCATCAACAAAAATGACAAACTGAAGCTATCTAGAGAACAGATATTCTCCAATCTGAAGCTAGCTCATCAGAAAGCAGCCAAAGTTTACACTAGGAGTAGAGATATAAAGTATCTACCAGGTAAAATTGTCTTTCGAAGGATTTTTAAACAAAGTGACAAGCCACAAGAGTAGAACGCCAAGCTTGGTCAAAAATACCTCAAGTCCATAATTTTAAGACCCGTGGGGAATTCGCTGTTCGAAGTAGGGAACCCTACAGGCGAAAAATTGCCGTATTTCACGCAAAAGACTTAGATGTGTAGAGAAATAAGACTGTACGACGCATTCATACCTGCGGTTGCTAGTTTATCTGTGATATTAATTTATAGATTATTTATTTACTTATTTACTTATAGACCTTTATTTATTTATTTTTTTTATAGAGTATTTATTTATATATTTATTTATTTATACCTAGACTATTAATAGATCTTTTATTTAGTTATAGTATTTATTATGTTATGTTATCATATGACCTTAGATTTTACTAGATTTGTCTTGATATAATATTTTATGTTCTTGATTATTATTATTTATTATTGTTATTATTTATTTAATTATTTGTTTATCTTTCCATATTTAGTTATATAGTATCTAGCAACTTCAACACTTTTCTAGTGCCAACTGCCAGGGATGAACATTGATACACCCGACTGGCCAAAATGACATCTCAGGGCGCAGGCTCTTGCCACTAGTCAATACTGTGTGCGTAACGTACACAAATTTTACGGCCACATGAGGGCCATGCTCCAATGCGCTGATATCAGTTATGCATTTAAAAGAAAGAAAAAAAAAATAGTACTAATAAACAAAATAAGAGAAATTACCTGCACTTCAAGACGAAGAACAACACAAACGTTTGACAATTCAATTCTTTCTGTATTATTTATCGTAGTCCTTGTCCCACAATATAGTTGGCCTATTCTCTCACGACCTGGATGTTCAAGATTGACAGTCATTTATAGATGTTTGTACTTGTCGAAATATTACTTTGTTGTTTTGTTTAATTTTCAATCAAGTTTGTTACTTTGTTTTTATTCTAGTTTTTTCCTTTCTTCAATACTATTATTATTTCTTACTTTGATAAGGATAGATCTCATTTTACCCCTGAACTTTAAGATAAAAAATATATATTATAACGAAAAATAAGAAAAGTGTTATAATTCCAGCTGAGTGAGAATCCTTGAAGAAGAACAGTGTAAAAAAGGATCTAGAAATTAAAAACTTAAAGCTAAAAAACAAAATTTTTGAAAGGTAAGTTGAAAAGTTGGGAATCAGGGTAGTGAAATTCTTAAAATTATAAGTTTCGAGTAATTTTAAATAAAAAATGTGAAAACATAACTCTAAATTTTTGTTTTGTTGTCTGAATGAATTTACATGTTCTTGTTGCCTTAAGACACCTAATGTTGATGTTGTCGCTACTCCATCATTTGTGGATTCATCTTCATTAAAATTTTGATCGCTGTAGACATTTGAAATTTCATGTTCGATAGTGGTCAAATTACAAATTGCATCGCATGTTTTTATTATCTCACAAGCATATATGGGCTGTACTCTTAAGTGGTTGAGGCTGGGGAATTTTTCTTTTAAGATACCTATACAATTTTCGATTAAAAACCGTGTACGTTTATGCGCCCATTTGAACATTTGCACCGCAGGATCTTCTAAATCCCTACACTTAGGCGTAATTAGCCATTCTCTAAGGGGATAAGCCGAATCACCCAAAAGCACTGATCTTGGTTGTGGGCGCCAACCATTTTCCATTTTTTCATACAGAATACTGTTCCTTAGGACACGAGCATCGTGTACTTTGCCGGGCCATTTAGCACTGCAGTAATAAAATCGTAAATCGGGTCCACAACCCAACATACAGTTAATTGAATGATTTCCGTGAAGATCAATGAAACGGTCTTCATGATTGTTGGGTGCATCAATGTTGATAAGAGTACCATCAATACAGCCAATAACAGCAGGCATGTGGTTTATTGAGTAAAATTTCCTTACAACACTGTCCATAGCATTGGGCCATTTCACATCATCAAATTATTTTTTCATTGAATTCGTAACTGGTATTTATTCCGTAATTGGTTCTCTATTTAAATACCCAACATCGACGTACTCTTAAAGGATCGTATTCATTTAAGTCACCATCACTACTCGAAAGCATTTCAGATTAAATAAGGATTTTTATTAAGATGGTATTTCATAAGCGCCCGACGATTGTATTTACGCACGTTTCTTCACGGTCTATCGCATTTGCCTAGTCACAATTTTCTTATTATTTTTACTTAGTATTTTTACTGACGTTCCTCGACTAATAAAAACATTATTATTAGTTATTAGTGCAGAGAAATAATCACTTATAAAATTACTTCTATAAGACATAATATTTCTACAGTAATAATTTCCCACTAATAATTATTAGCGCTGGATAAATTAATTATTAGTGTGCGAAAATATTTATGAAACACTATTTTACTAATAAATAGCAAAATATTAGTAAATTTGCTAATAATTATTAGACTAATAGTTTTATGAAATAGGGCCTAGGTGTGGAAACTTCTGCTATTACAAGGGTATTTTGAACATAAACAGCAATTCCACCAGGGCCCTATTTCATAAAACTATTAGTCTAATACTAATAATTTCAAAGTTGTTAGTTCTAATAATGTATGGACTAATAAAATTGCGTTTCATAAAAATATTATCGGGTTCTAATAATTCCCGAAATAATTATAAGTGGGTAATTATTAGTGCAGAAATCACTGACCAACAAGTATCAGACTGCGATGTTTTTATATAATTTCCAAGTATGCTGAGTGTAAATAATCACGTTTTTAATAATTTTACCTTCTTGAAATTCACATTCGTGTGAAATAAAATAACATAAATAAAAAAAATACAGCGATGTGTTCCAAGGTATTAAAAATGCATTTATTGAACCTAATATTAAAAGAGAAAGACGAAAGTGATGTTTGGAAAAAAAATTCACCAAGAAGCCGCTGCAAGTGGAGTATTCCATGACGAACCATGGGCATATATCCGTGACGCTTTTTGGCCAAATCTAAAAAATGTACTATGGTGAGTGAGAACTTATCTACTAATAAAACTATGTATTAAGGAAGCACTGTATCGAATTTCAATAGATGAAAGTGGACAATGCAAGAAGAACTGAGTCAGAAGGGGGAAAGAAATGTCTCCTAACAGAAATTGACGAAAAGGTTCTTGGGATCTTGTCTAAAGACGCTCCTGATATCATTGGATTACCAGTAACGGAGTCAATAGAGACCGTTGGGGTAGACTCCCCTCAGACAGCAGAAGAAGTTATTGATAAGCAAAGTGAAGACAGTGTTGATCGTCTAAAAAGGGAAACATATTATTCCGTAATTGATTCTCTGTTTAAATACCCGACATCGAAAACATTTCAGATTTTTTTAAAAATAAGGAAAATTGTTAAGATGGTATTTCATAAGCGCCCGGCGATTGTATTTACGCGCGTTTCTTTACCTTCTATCGCATTTACCTAATCACACTTTTCTTATTAGAGAATTTTTACTGACGTTCCTCGACTAATAAAAACATTATTATTAGTTATTAGTTCAGAGAAATAATCACTAATAAAATTACTTCTATGAGACATAATATTTCTACAGTAATAATTTCCCACTAATAATTATTAGCGCTGGATAGATTAATTATTATTGTGCGAAAGTATTTATGAAACACTATTTTACTAATAAATAGCAAAATATTAGTAAATTTGCTAATAATTATTAGACTAATAGTTTTATGAAATAGGGCCTAGGTGTGGAAACTTCTGCTATTACAAGGGTATTTTGAACATAAACAGCAATTCCACCAGGGCCCTATTTCATAAAACTATTAGTCTTATACTAATAATTTCAAAGTTATTAGTTCTAATAATGTATGGACTAATAAAATTGCGTTTCATAAAAATATTATCGGGTTCTAATAATTCCCGAAATAATTATAAGTGGGTAATTATTAGTGCAGAAATCACTGACCAACAAGTATCAGACTGCGATGTTTTTCTATAATTTCCAAGTATGCTGAGTGTAAATAATCACGTTTTTTATAATTTTACCTTTTTGAAATTCACATTCGTGTGAAATAAAATAACATAAATAAAAAAAATACAGCGATGTGTTCCAAGGTATTAAAAATGCATTTATTGAACCTAATATTAAAAGAGAAAGACGAAAGTGATTTTTGGAAAAAAAATTCACCAAGAGCCGCTGCCAGTGGAGTATTCCATGACGAACCATGGGCATATATCCGTGACGCTTTTTGGCCAAATCTAAAAAATGTACTATGGTGAGTGAGAACTTATCTGCTAATAAAATTATGTATTAAGGAAGCACTGTATCGAATTTCAATAGATGAAAGTGGACAATGCAAGAAGAACTGAGTCAGAAGGGGGAAAGAAATGTCTCCTAACAGAAATTGACGAAAAGGTTCTTGAGATCTCGTCTAAAGACGCTCCTGATATCATTGGATTACCAGTAACGGAGTCAATAGAGGCCGTTGGGGTAGACTCCCCTCAGACAGCAGAAGAAGTTATTGATAAACAAAGTGAAGACAGTGTTGATCGTCTAAAAAGGGAAACATATTATTCCGTAATTGATTCTCTGTTTAAATACCCGACATCGAAAACATTTCAGATTTTTTTAAAAATAAGGAAAATTGTTAAGATGGTATTTCATAAGCGCCCGGCGATTGTATTTACGCGCGTTTCTTTACCTTCTATCGCATTTACCTAATCACACTTTTCTTATTAGAGAATTTTTACTGACGTTCCTCGACTAATAAAAACATTATTATTAGTTATTAGTGCAGAGAAATAATCACTAATAAAATTACTTCGGTGAGACATAATATTTCTACAGTAATAGGGTCATTCCACGGAGGATCGACCGACGTATGTCCTTATGTTTCCTTAAGAATGCATGTTTTTTTTTTTTTTTTAACTTTTGCGAAAAGTTTAAACGTTTTGGATTTTAGTCGCCTTCTACGACAGGCATTCCTTACCTCGGGTATATTCTATTCTAGCCCTAACCCGAAGGTCGATCAGCGAATGATAAACCTCCGTTTGGGCTGTTTAGAATGACCATGGTCACATTTGGCGTGACTTTATACTATGTGCAGTTGTTCGCTGCGTGCTGGATCAAGAGGGAGAACATTTTAAAGCGAAGGTATCGAGATATGCAAGGCTGCATTTTCCATCTTATCACAAGCATCGATGCGCCTTCACAAGTGAAATTGAAACAGCGAGCTTGTGCGAGGAGCGGTCAACTATGCAGATGCACCACTTGTCCAAAAGGTACTCGGACTCATCTGGTTTGTCAACAGTGACGAGTTAAGCGTATTTCTGAGCTCGGTGGAGAGCCTGCTTACATCATCAGGGGTCAAGGGAATAATGCGGAACGTTTGGCAGACGATTGCTCGCATTTTTGACCCATTAGGTATGTTTGGACCTACCACTGTGAAACTAAAAAGTTTCTTTCAGACGTTGTAGAGGAAACAGTTGCAGTGGGGCGAAGTGTTCTCAAGCGAATTGCAAACTCATTAGAATGACTTCGTATAGGCAGTTTTACAACTCAAAGATGTGACATTTCCCAGAGCTGTTCTACTGTGTGCCAAGAATCAGAGAGCTCTTGAATTCCACCTATTTGCTGATGCGAGCACTTAAGCCTTCGGAACAGTAGCGTTTGCAAGGCGTGTTTCATCTTCTGGAAATGTTAGCATTTCGTTTCTATGTGCAAAGAATCGGGTAGCCCCGCTTAAAATAGACGGAACTAACGAGTTGACGCTGCCCATATTGGAATTGACGAATTGACGAGCGCTGATCGTCGCTCGACTCGGATCATATCTGAGGAAAAATCTGAAGGTGTCTTCTGGGAAATACTACTTTTGAACGGATTCCAAAATAGCATTAAATTAGAACCAAGGCAGTAAGCAACGTTGGAAACTGTATGTCCAGAGCAGAGTAGACGAAATACGACGACTAACTGAAATCAAACAGTGGAATCATTGCCGAGGAGAAGACAACGCGGCGGATCTGCTCACTTGTGGCGTTAGGGCAGAGTTTTTGAAAAAGAGCTCACTCTGGGTCCATGGCCCTTCCTGGTTGCAAGAAGAAAAGGGCAACTGGAAGAAGATTTATCGAGAACAACAAGTTTCAAAGACCGCCGAGTGGCAGGTCCTAAGGAAAGGAGCTCCTTATGTCCTACCATGACTACAGTTCTTGGATTCGATTACTGAGAGTGACAAATCTCATCTTTCGCATCTCACTTCGCCTGCATAAGAAGATTTCTCCTAAGGGTGGGATGGTATCTAGCCTGAAGACCTGAAAATCAGGTCGCAGAGAATCATTGGACCAGGTAAGTGCAACAACTTAGTTTCGCTCAAGAGAGTGGGGAGAGTGCAGAGTGGACGAACTCTTGAGAAATCAAAAATAGCCAAGCTGTCCCCGACTTTGGACTGCCAGGGTCTTTTGCGGCTTGGAGGACGTCTTCAGAATTTGGCTGCTCCGCTAAATACAAGGCATCCGTCAACCTAATTATCGACGATTGCCATCAACAGCTATTACATGCTGGCGTCAGAACTGTGCTGACACAACTTCGGAAGCGTTTTTGGATACTGCGAGGTCATCAGGTGGTAAAACAACGAATCAAAGCGTGCACTGTATGCAGAAAGCTTTGAGGTCCCCATGCAATGGAGCCATTCGCCCCCCTGCCCACCGAACGGATCACTTTACTGCGCCCATTTGAGAAGGTGGGTGTGAACTTTGCCAGTCCGCTCTACCGTAACGATGCTGAAGGTCAGTCGACCAAAGTTTACATTGCGCTCTTCACCTGTGCTGCGGAGCGTGCCGTACATTTAGAATTGGTAAAGAGCATGACAACTACAGGCTCTCAGGCATTTCATGAGCCGTCGTGGTGTCCCAGCAATGATTTTGTCCGACAATATGCAGACATTTCGGAGAGCGGCTTTGGAGTTAAAAGTTGCTGGATTTTCGTTCGAGAATGAGATCATACAGGGGTTCCTGTCAAGGCGAAAAATAAAGTGGTGATTTATCGTGGAGCGTGCGCCATGGTGGGGTGGCTTCTGGGAGCGAATGGTTGGCACAATGAAGAATGTTCTAAAATTCACCATAGGTAAGGCAAAGCTGAATTTTGAGAATCTAAGAACCATCGTGACGGTGGCAGAACTAGTTATCAACAATCGACCGTTGTCTTACGTGAGTCAGCACTCACTCTGGACTTAACACCATTGACGCCCGCTGATTTCTTCATCGAGCCAAGTGATTGCACTGGAACTTCTTCGCCCTGGATATGACTGCCGATTCGATTCGAGAGGCGTGGAAAAATCGTTTCAAGTATACAAGTCAATTGAAAAAGAGATAGCAAAATGAGTACTTGCACTTGCTGCGCTCTTTTCATACCAACGTTCTTCGATCTACAAGCAGCTGTCAACTGGTGACGTCGTATTACTTTCAAACCCAGGACGAGCTAGAATTGGATAGAAGATGGCCGTCGTGGAAGAAAGATTCACCCGACGAGATCAACGTGTGAGATCCTGCGTAGTCAGACTGCCTAACGGCAGCAAATTAAAGCAACATATCCAGCTCCTGTACCCTGCAGTCCTGGCCGGCGGAGAATGTTGAATAAAGTACTGAAAAATGGCGGACGGTGGAAATAAAAGAATCCATCTTTAATTCGAAACTCAACTTCTGTTAAAAATTGTAGTCAATAGTAGAACTTGAATTGTAACGACCCTGGCGGCAATGAGTGGCTTCCAAAATGTGTATAAATGAAACAGATTTAAATAAGCCGTGAGACTGGACGAAATTGTGCTATTTTTGGGTTTACATTTCCATTTCTAGAAAAATCTCTTCATTCGCTTTCCAGAAGCCCTCATTACCGCCACGAGCCCGCCAAAAATAGTAAGTATTTAAAGATACATTTCTAAATTTAAGTTAAATATCACATGTATCTCTTATAGAGAATAAACGTAACCTATTCCTATTAAATACCAATTTGGTAGTGGTGTTTTCTTTTAGTGGTACGTTCTATCGGGAGAACTCGGGAGGGAAACAAAATCTTTATTCTTATTTTTGCTCCTTTGACCACAAGAGTCCAACGAATCGCCGCCTGCGTAAATGCCGTGCACTCGTGGTCATCGAGACGAAAAGAGGATAGACGCCTCCTGCGTAAACTTACTGCCGTGCACCACTTGGCCAACGAGGTAGTCGCCGCCTGCGACAAACCTGCCGTATTGCATCTCGCGTTCCAAGAACGCCGCCTGAGAATAACAAGTGAACTTGTACTGCTTCTCCTGCTACAAGAACGCCGCCTGAGACAAACAAGTGGATATTGTCCATTTACACAACGTAGGAAGAAGATAAAACGAAATTTTCATTTCGTTTGGGGTACGCAAAAGCTCCCATCTGGGGTGAAACAAAATAACGTGGATTATTGTCCAATAATACAGCGTAGGAAGGAGAGGAAAACAAAAAGAAAAGGCAGAACGTTAGAGCTTGCAAGAATTGCTGCTTTAAAGCCAAGCTGGAACTTCTAGCAACATAACATCATCATTGGTATCTATTGCCACTTATTCAGGGGAAAACGTTCGCTCTGTAGACACCGTTCCGACATTGCGTTTTAATGAGAGCACAAGAACAAGTACCTTCACAGACACAGTCATGTCTACCGGAGCTGAACCATCACAGCCCATGCAAGCGTCCGGACCCATGTTCTTGCCACAACAACCACAGACCACGGTAGCAACGAGCATGGGTCATTCCACATCGCCGGCATCAGTGTACTCGTTCATTCCCAGTAAATGCAATTCTTCCATTCGACCAGTCGACAACCCGAGGCCCACAAGAGACGTCAACAATCCCACCTGAGAGTCAACGAGTCTACAGTTCCATGGGCAATCGAAAATTGATAGACCTACCTGAATACGCGGGACGACCGGAAGGATGGCCAATGTTCGCTACGGCATTCATTGAGTCCACAGCGATGATGAACTCTTCAAATGTGGACAACATGTTTTGTCTTCAAAAATGTTTGAAGGGTGCTGCGTGGGATGTTGTTGAGTCGCTGTTGATTCACCCAAATAATGTGAATCGTGTGATGTCTGCGTTGGAGTTCAATTTTGGCCGCCCTGAATGTTTAGTTCGAAGTCAGCTAGCCAAAATTAGGGAAATTCAACCGATCCCAAAAGCTAAATTGGAACTACTCATACCACTGTCGACAAAGGTCCAAAATCTTGTGAGATTCTTTGAAGCCAGCGGAATGTATCAGCACCTCACGAACCCTACGCTGCTGGATGAACTAATCACCAAACTTCCGATGAGCAAGAGGATTAGATTACCATCCAGCCATACCCAACCATCAGACACTTTGACCAATGGTTGAGTGGGGTAGCAAGATTGGTCAGTCTTGTCGCTCCGAGTGCTCTGCTACCAGCCACCAGCACTGAGCAGAAATCGAAGATAAAGAATATTCTGCATGCCGTAGAGCAGCGTAAATCATCCAACAAGTGTCGATATTGCGGAAGAGAAGCACATGCCGTAAACGACTGTCACATCTTCAACAAATTGGACGTTCCGGCCAAATGGAAGTTCGTGAAGAACAACAGGTTATGTTTCTCCTGTTTGAAATATGGCCATCGTTCAAGATTCTGCAAATCATCGAAGAAATGTGAGATTGGTGGTTGTGCTAAGAATCATCATGCATCGCTGCATGAAAGTAATACGCCAGCGACACCAGCACCTACCAGTACAGTGGCATCGGAGATGCTCATGCTTAGTTGTAACGCTGTGAAGAAAGAAAAAATCTTGTTTTTAGTGGTACCAGTCAGACTATACGGCAAGGACGTTGTTCTACAGGAATATGCATTGTTAGACGAGCGATCTTCGGTTACTATTATGAGCTCAAGTCTAGCAAATCGACTAGGTTTAAGAGGTCAGGCAAGGAACCTCATATTGCAGTGGTTCGGAAAAGAGACTTCCGCAAGAAAGTCATATGTAGTTAATGTCCAAATCAGTGCAGATAACTGAGACGCCAAGCGGTACGAGATGAAGGGAGTGAGCATGGTTGATGACATGAATTTACCGGTGCAAACATTAAGTGATGTTGACTTACAACAAATACGTCAACACTGGAGTCCACGTATGTTCACTCAATACGAGAATGCGAAGCCTCAAATCCTGATTGGTCTTGACCATTGCCAACTTGGAGTTCCGTTACGAACCATCGAATCTTCGAATAAGGGCCTGATCTTTGCGGAAACAAGGCTCAGTTGGCTTGTGTATGGAAAATCGGAAGGACCAATGACTAGTGAAGAATTCGTTCTCCACAACAGCCAAGTCGGTGAAGAGGAAGATTTTTTTTTTTACCGAGGGTAGGTGAAAAATCTTAAAAAAGACACTATGAGGACCGTAAAACGCATGCTCATAGTAGTGTGGGATTTTTACCCACTAAAAAAACCTCCCTTCAATACATTTTTTATTACTGCAACTAAGTATTGACTTATCAGTTTTTATTTAATGAGATTAAAGCGTTTGGCAGGTTATTTTCCATTGAAAGGTCCTGCATATACCGACAAATTAACGCGGTTGTAGTTTATAGAGCTAGGTCGAAAGGCTTTGTTCTTTGTAGACGGCGTAATAGATGTCGCTCATCTAAGAGTTCTAGAACCGTATTATTCACGTGAACTTGTAATCGGTTCTTGTGTTTTCGAGCAAAAGTTTTGATTTCGTCTTCCACGGTGGCGATTTCGAGATCTCTATCGATATCGTTGTTTCTTATATACCACGGTGCATTCAAGACTTCTCTTAGCACCTTATTTTCAAAAGTTTGTAAAATATTGCAACGGGTTTTCTTGGTACAACCCCAGAGTTGTATACTATACGTCCAGACCGGTTTAAGCACTTGCTTATATAAAAGCAGTTTCTTATGTAGACTAAGTTTTGAATACTTTCCAAATAACCAGTACATTTCTCTGTACTTATTTTCTAGTTCTTTGCGTTTTATTTTCACATACGTCTTCCATTTCAATTTTGCGTCAAGCGTCATGCCGAGGTATTTAGCGTCATTTGCATATGGAATTTGAACCGAGTTGACAAAGATAGGTATTATCGTATAATTATTGATTTTTCTATAGGTAAAATTTATATGAACAGATTTAGTTTTATTGAGCGCGATACGCCAAACTTGTGTCCATTCATTCACCCTATTCAATGCTTCTTGCAATTTTTCGGTTGTTTGTTCGATAGTTTTGCCTGTTGCCAAAATGGCAGTGTCATCGGCAAAGGTACCTAAAGTGGTTCCTTCTCCTTGTGGAATATCACGAGTGTACAATAGATACTAGAGCGGATCTAGTACACTTCCTTGTTGTACTCCAGCAGCTATTTCTTTAAATTGTGAGTAGTCATTTCCGTTTTTTACACGAAAGAGTCTATTCACGAGGTATGACACCAATATGTCATATAAGTGTTTTGGGAAAACTTGTCGCAACTTGTCAAAAGCTTGAGAAACGTCTAGAAATACGCTTGAACAAACTTCTTTCTCTTCAAAAGCCTTTTCAATTACATCGGTTATTCTATGTATGTACCTGATCAATTGTATTTAAAATAAAACGGCTTAAACGTTTCTTCAAGGTGGGCTGCAAATAATTCTGCTTTCTCCTTATCATCTCTAGCCCATTCCCCATTATTTGTTGCGATTGGTGAGAGGGGATTTGCGGTTTTTTTTATGCCTTTGACCACTTTACAGAGTGAATAATTGGAGTGTTTTTCCGCTGTAAGATTTTCGAGGTAAATTTCTATTGTACGGTTTTTAAAATCCTTTATAGTTTTCTTTAACAGGTTGCTCAAATGATTTACTTGCGCTTTATGCTGCGGACAGCGAGTTTGTTGCCATCTTTTTCGCGCTTTCTTTTTCTCTTTCACCATTTCTGTAATCTCCGGAGGATATTTAAGTGCGTAGTTGTCTTGCGTTTGCTTTAGTGCTGGAGTATTATTCCACGCGGCACACTGTATTATATTAACAAAGCGATCGGCTTCAATTTCAAGCTCATATGGCGTCTTGATTTAGTTCGCTATTTTCTTCTATATATTTTCTGAGGCATTCCCAATTAGTTTTACCGTTAGTTAATCTGGCTGGTACTTCCTTTCTAATCAGGGTTTCGCTCATTGTCAAAATTACTGGTGAATGATCCGACGACAAGTCATAACTCTCTTCAATATGCATACAATTGTGAAGCATACCTTTCGCGACGAAGAAATCTATCAGATCGGGTATTTTGTTTCTGTCTGTTGGCCAGTAAGTTGGCTACCGCTCGAGTACAAATCACAACCATATCCCATGCCCGCTTCGTATAGCACTCTACCTTTTTGTGAGGTACATCTCGAACCCCAAAAGGTGTGTTTGGCGTTAAAGATTACAAAACGTGGTGCAAGTGAGTTAAAAATGATAATGAAATCACTTTTTTGAAGCACGATTCTATTTAAACAATAAATAGACGAGATATTAAAAGAATAATGTCTATTTCTTACGCGTACAGTACAAACTTGCATAGAATTAAGCTCGACTTTTAGTTCTGGTGTATGTTCGATACTGTCTTTTATGAAAAGTGACGAACCACCTCTTGCCCTTTCCGATGGATGGAAAGCGTGATACCCACAATAGCCTTTAATGTTACTTACTTTTACTTAAATCCTGTGTCCCCTTGTGGGTCCTAGGGCCTTTACAACGCCTGCGCGCCATCGTGTGCGGTTTCTGGATATATGCCTGAGCTCTCCCCAACTCTTTCCCAGTTGCCGTGCTTCTTTCTCCACTGTTCTACGCCACGTACTCCTAGGACCGCAGCGTATCCTACCATCCTGGGTAAGTGGGTTCCATTGCATCCCCTGGCTAGCTATAGATCTGTCACCCTATCGAGGAGTGTGACCAATCCACTGCCACTTTGGTCATCGTATTGTTGTGCCTATTGGTTCATGGCCCGTTCTCTGATAAAGCTGTTCGTTAGAGATACGGTTTGGCCAGAATATCCCTAAGATGTAGCGTAGGCACCTTTTGACAAACGTTTGCAGCTTCCTAGTGATAGTGACGGTCACTCTCCAGGTACCACATCCATAAAGCAGCACGGATTCACGGAACAGTCGTAGCTTGGTGTTTAGGCTAATTGCATTACTTTGCCAAACTGTGGATAGCATTCCAAACGCAGATTTCGGCTGGCTATATCTAGTTCGGTTCCGCCATCGGTTGAGACAATACTCCCAAGGTATTGGAAACTCTCTACTTTCTCAACTATTTGTCCAGCAATGCATACATGAGTTGATGAGTTCGGTCTCCGACTGATCATTTTTGTTTTTGCCGAGTTGATTTTTAGCCCAACGACGCCTGCTTCCCTCTCCACATTGGCTGTCATTTGGTGAAGGTCCATTATTTTGTGAGACAGAAGGCATACATCATCGGCGTAGTCGAGGTGCTTGAGTTCAGATGCAAGAGTCCATCGAATTCCTCCATTTCCTGTTGATAAGGCTGCATTCAGCATATCGCTAATCACCAATAAGAACAGTATTGGTGAAAGTATGCAGCCTTGTCGAACCCCACTTTGGACTTCGAATTCCTCAGACAGCCTCCCTCTGTGCAAGACGTGACATGTAGACCCATCATATGTAGCCTTAATAATTGTTATTAATTTATTCGGAATGTCTCTCCTGCGCAAGGCGCGTCAAATAAACTCCCGATTAACACTATCAAACGCCTTTTCAAAATCGATGAACAGCAGGTGAAGTGGTGACCGATATTCAACACACTGCTCGATGATAAGGTATTGATGTGGTGCACACAGGAGGATTAAGATCGGAAACCTGCTTGTTCGGCGTCGAGTGTGTCTTCAAGCTGGTCTTTGATTCGCTCCAAGATTATTTTAGCTATTATCTTGGCCACAGCAGGCAGCACGCAGATACCTCTCCAGTTTTCGCACTGCATTAGATTACATTTTTTAGGGAGCTTGACGATCATTCCCTTCTTCCACTCATCCGCAAAACTCTCGGCTTCCCATGTTCTCCCGACAAGTGGGAACAGTAGCTCAGCCGATTCTGTTGGCGCAGCTTGAAAAAGTTCAACGGGTATGCCGTCAAGTCCTACTGCCTTGTTGGTTTTCAGTGCTTTGATCGCAGTAATAATCTCTTCCTTACTGGGGGTTGTGGTGCGAATTCGGGAATTTCTTTCTACGGACACTTCAGTTTGACTTGGGTGCATATTCCATCTCTTCAGTTGATCCTCATCCGATACTAGCAACGAAACGTCTAAGCCTTTCACTGGGTGTTGAGTAGAGCTTCGACTACCTATGAGCTCTTTGGTGATTCTGTAAACGGTTCTGCTGTCGCACCTTGCTGCTGCTTCTTTTGCTTGCGTGGCCAGCGCTTGTCACGTCTCACGCTACGCTGCACTTCTCTCATCTTCATGCGATACATGGACTCTAGCTCGATCCTCCCTGCTCTAGCTCGATCCTCCCTGCTCCTCCCTGCTCGAGCTTTTAGCTATTTGCGTTTGTTGATCCTTCTCCAGGTATCCTCGGAAAGCCACGCCCTATGGTTTCCCTGCGATCGACCGATAATCCTTTCAGCACCTGATGTGATGGATGGTGGCGGGCAGTGAGCTGCTGATTGTTTCCACTCCACGTGAGAGATGGTCCCTTAGTTCTTGGCGCACTGTGGGAACTCTCAGTCGGTTTACGTTGAACCTGGGTATTCTTGTGTCGTAAGGTCTTTGAACGGCAGCAGTGCGTAATTGGACAGTAGCTATCATAAGATGGTGATCTCGCCTGTTTCGGACGTTTAGAAGACTACTTCTAAAACGGTGACTGATGGCAAAATGGTCAATTTGGTTGGAGGTTGCTTGCCTGTCAGTTGACACCCAACTGATTTTATGGCAGGTCTTGTGCTCAAACATGGTGTCACCTATTACAAGACGATTTGCGTTGCAGTAGTCAACAAATCTTTCGTTCTCGCTGCCTACCTTGGTATTCAAGTCCCCCATCACAATGACAATGTCGCCGTTGGGTGTTGCATCATAAACAGCTCCCAACTGGTTGTAGAAGGTCTCCTTTTCTTCCTCAGATGAACCTTCCATGGGTGCGTAACACTGTATAATGGGGACGCGACGTACTCTCGTCCGGAATCTGTCCGTTAAAATCCTGTCACCGTGTGGCTGCCAGGAGATTAGGCCTGCACTGCGTGCTGTAGGTGTTAACAGCAGTCCAACTCCATATCCACGGGGGCTTCCTGTTGGTCTTTCGGAGTAGAGTAGTACAGTGTTACGCGTTGGGGATTGGTACTCACCCGCATCCAACCATCTTATCTCGCTTACTCCCAATATGTCCAGCTTATATCACATGAACTCATGCTCTAGTTGAAGGAATCTGGCGTTCTGAGGTCCTTCACTCTGGTCAAGGAGCGTCTTCACGTTCCAGAAACCAATCTTTGTCCGGGAACGATATCCAAAGTCGTCAACGTGTTGTCAGTCCTTATCCGAGGCATTGTGTCGGTTTCTGTAGCTTTTGTAGATTTCGGTAACGCGGATTGCTGTTACCTAGTCTAGGCATTAGACCCTAGACAATCTCGCACTTGCAATTTTGGCCTACGTGTATAAGGGTTTATACATGTAGTTGCCCGGGGACCACCACGAGGAGGTAAAGCAAGCACTACATTACGAACTTGATTGTTGCGCTACTGGTCCAATCCATGTTTTGGACAATCAGTAGTTTCCCGATCAATCGCCATGCAGGTCCCCTTTAATGTTAGCATACAATTGTTTCGTCATATGAGTTTCAGATATTAAACAAATGTATATCAATATTGTTTTCGCGTATAAATACGTGCGTGGGTGGGACGAACATTATTTTCAAGTTTAACTAATCTATCGAAAATAAGTTTGTTCGTTTTAGTTTGCTCTTCGAGTTTGGCAAGAATAATAGAAAAGACCTGAGATACTGGGTCTTGCGAACTATTATTTTACTGCATTCTACTTTTGTGGCTTGAGCGTAAGTTTGTACATTGCTGTCAGGTGACATCTGACAGCAATGTAATCATCTTTTGTGATTTTTGGTTTAGGGGTTTTAGGCTTTACTTCACTACCCGATTTCAAGGCCGTAGTATTCGAAGCCGTAGTTTCAGCGTATGATAACTTTTCTTTCGCATTTTTTTCTTTAATAATTATTGGCTTGATCTTATTCGATTGTTCTGAAACCCGATGATGTGATTTCATAAGCTTATCACGCCTTTTTTGTAACTCTTTAGCTACTTCGCATCCTCGATAATTAGCCGGGTGGTTTCCCTTGCAGTTAATACATACTGGTGCAACGCTTACATTGAGGTATAGTCCTAGTGTTCTTACGAACGGGTTCGATTTTAACGACCATGTTCAGTATAGTTTTTATTTGATAGATTTTTTCTATGTTTTCTAATTTATCAAACGTAAGCATAAAAAAGAGGCAGTCCCCGCTTTACCGTAGTTTCCTCACCGTTCAATTGCCGTTTTTCTCGTTTGACGATGTTGCCAGCATCAATGATTTTGAGACTTTTATTTTTCAAGTCATTGATGACATCTTCTTTTGAGCATGAAGCATGGAGACCTCTAGCTACTACTCGTATCGGTCTTTCTGATTTATCTTCGTATGTGAACCATTGAATTGTTTCGGCATTCAGTTTGCTTGATACTAAGCGGTAGCTGTCAGAGTCTTTGACCATGACTTTCCATTGATTATTGTTAGCAGCTATGACCTTAAAGTCAGATGTCACCAATTTCTTTAGAATTGTATGTAATTTATTGTAATCAACAATTCCAATCACGTTTATTGTGGTAAACGTTCCTTTCGTTTCATGCCGTTTGGTTGAGAGTTTTCTTTTTCTGACTGTTCTCTCGCAATCGGGCTTTTAGGAGTGTTCTCACGTTGAGTTATAACTTCCGGCGAGCACTTGGCTTTGCGTTTTTTGCCAGGTCGTTTTTTCAGAATCCAATCGGTTTCTCGACCTAACTCTTCTTCGTCGGTTCTATAGTCAACGTTAGGACTATTGTTTTTACTCGTACCAATCACATTACCAGGTTTTTCTTTAAGAACTTTGTTTTCTGCCTTAAGTTTATCTATTTCTTTTTTGAGCTCTACGCAAAGGAGCTCCATTTTATTCAGTCTAGTTCAGAGTTCAATATTTCCTCACTCAGACTGTTTAATTTCACTGAAGTCCGCTGATCGTGCGCCGACATTTGAGATGTCGTCGGACTTCTAGTTCCGCACGTAATTGGTAAAGATCTTGATGGTGGCGATCTTACTACCCTTGTTCCTTTTTAAAATTGTCGCATAAAAGCAATAAATGGCTCTCCCCAGAATCCGTAGAGCCGACCTCCGTAGAGGGTGGAACCTGGACTGCCAGCTGGGGTACAAATACCTTTTGTTTTGTTCATTGTATTTTTTATTTTTTTTGTTTTTAGTAAACTAACGATGGATTTTAGTCGCCTTTTACGACAGGCATGCCTACCTCAGGTATATTCCAGATGTACGTCTGGATACTGTCGTCGAAGAGTACCTGTCTATGGAGAATTTCGGTGTAAAGAAACCAACGAAGCCACTCATGTCCGCCAAGCTTCGCCTTCACAGTCTAGAAAGGAGGTTCGAAAGGGACCCGGAGTTCGCAGCCGCCTATCGAGACGTCATCGCAGTCTACCTTAAGAAGCGATATGCCAGGAAGTTGTCTAGAGTTGAAGCTGAAACCAAAAGTCGCAACAGGTGCCACACTTCGGGGTAAAAAATCCAAACAAGCCCCGAAAGATCCGTTTAGTTTTCGATGCTGCCGATAAAGTTAACAACGTTTCTTTGAACTCATTCCTGATGAAGGGTCCCGATGACCGTCCACCATTAGCTGCCGTGCTATTAAATTTTCGGATGAGGCCTGTAGCTGTGTCAGGTGACATAGAAGAGATGTACCATCAGGTCCACGTTCGACCTGAAGACCAGGATCAGCAGCGCTTTTTTTGGCGAGGAACGAAAGACGAGCCGATCGAGGAGTACATTATGCAGAGTATGACATTCGGAGCTAGTTGCTCTCCATATTTGGCTGAACTCGTAAAGAACCTGAACGCCTCGAAGTTTTCGACGAGTCATTCAAGAGCCGTCAAGTCAATTATCCAACATCACTATGTTGATGATTTCGTCGATGGTTTCGACAACAAAGAAGAAGCGATCGAAGTCACCCAAGCCGTGGTTCTGATCCATGCGGAGGGAGGTTTCAACTTGAGAGCCTTCAAATCGAATTCGAGAGAAGTGTTGCAAGCCGTAGCAGAACCGAGCCTGAGTCAGGGAGATGAGGTCGTAAACATGGACATTGAAACAGCATCGGAGAATATTCTGGGGATGTGCTGGAACCCACAGGAAGAGGTGTTCGTATTCAGGCTGAAATTCCCGAAAGTCAACGGAGACGTTATGGAGAACGACAAGTGTCCTACTCACTTCCCGGGCAGCTCCCCTGTTGTTGATGTTCATCCTTCTGGTATCGTTAACCACCAGCTGAGCATCGACCCCTCGAGTATAATTACTCCTGAAAAGATCCGCTGGGCAGTATTTAGCTTCAAACCCTACAAATCGGGTTTGAAAGAGCTGCATGTATTTGCATATGTAGAGCCCTGAGAACTGCACTTTCCGCAGCTCTAGGTACCATTCTTCACCTACTGCCCCTAGACATCGTCAGCAAACAAATAGCGGCCTCAACCGCAACCCGTTTGTCGGTCTCTTCCCAGTGGCTGTCTCCCAATTCTGTTCTTAATGAATCTAACCTCATTGATGTAACCACCGACTACACTCCTGCTAAACTCAGCTTTGGTCGTAACTTTCGCACATCAATCCCAGCTCGTCTGCTGTGGAGCAGGTGGATGTTGGAAGGATCAACATCTACACTGATGGATCCAAGACCTCAGACGGAGTTGGTGGCGGTGTATACTCCTCTATACTTAACTTAAGCATCTCCTTTCGCCTCCCTGATCACTGTAGAGTTTTTCAGGCGGAAATTATGGCAATTAAAGAAGCCCTGTCATGGCTGAAGTGTAATGCCCTATCTGCCTTGGATATTAGAATTTTCACGGACAGCCAGGCAGCCATTAAATCCCTGGAATCACCCACAACCACATCATCGGTCGTTAAAGATTGCGGTTCATCTCTGATGGATCTCGGAACAATTTAACATTCACCTATGTTGGGTGCCAGGCCATAGGGATAATCCAGGGAACTGTAAAGCTGATGAAATTGCCAAACTTGGCACTACCCTCCCAACTGAATCCGCAAGGACGGGAATTGGCATGCCAATTGCTACTTGTAATCACATGCTCAAACTTAATGCTATAAGGAAGGCCAATGCTCGCTGGGCTCATTGCCCTTTTAGGATCTCGACGGAGCTCTGGCCTAACCTTAACCAGAAACGTTCAAAAGAACTGTTAACTCTGAAGCGTCCAGACTTGAGCACCATTATTGGTGTCCTTACGGGACACTGCCTAATCGGCCTGCACGCTAGATGTCTGGGCCTCCCATCTAACGACTTCTGTCGGAGTTGCAGGGACGAGGAGGAAGAGGAAACGATTCCTCATCTTCTCTGCAGCTGCCCAGCCTTAGCGTCAAGAAGAAACCTCCATCTGGGGTCCTTCTTCTTTGACGACCTCTGTGACCTGACTGGTGTACCCATCAGACATCTTCTACGCTTTATCAAAAGCTTCGGTTGGTTCTCCTGATTCAGCGGAAGAACCTCTTCTAAGTGTAATTGTCTATGCAATTGTCTGGTATCCTTTCTATACTGGTCCTCTGTCTCTCACTGTAGTGTCGTAGTTATAGTATTTAGCTGGGGTTTTTACAGATCCGGTGGTATCGCAATGGGCCTTTTAGGCCTAAGTGAGCTGGTGTCCATCTGTATCTGAGTGCCAGCTGCCACGCCAACCTACCCTACTTACCAAGCGTGGACTTTTGTGCATGGCGATGTTAATCTTCGACCCATTTGGGATGATAGCGAATTCCACTATTTATGCCAAGCTATGTTTGCAATCAGTCTGGAAAAGCGCTGTCGCCTGGGATGAGAAGATTCCCAATGAAATTTTCCTTCATTGGCGGCAGTGGAAGTCGATCTTTCCGAGTTTGCTGCAGTTGAGAGTGCCTAGATGGCACCATTGCTCATTATTCTTCACGTCTTTATCGACGCTAGTGAAGAAGCCTTCAGTGCGGTTGGTTATTTCCGCATCGAGTCTGCTGTTGGAGTGAGTGTGTCGTTCGTCTGTGGGAAAACGAAATGCGCCCCGCAGAAGTTGATTTCTATCCCTCGTCTTGAACTGTCACCTGCGGTCCTCTGCGTTAGGCTGGCCAACTCTATTGAGAAATGGCACGAACTACAATTGGATGATCGAATCTTCTGGAGCGATTCCAAGACAGCTATTAACTGGATACGCCCGGAGCCAAGACGACATAAACCGTTTGTGGCGTTTCGAGTTGCTGAGGTGCTGGAGAGCTGTCATACAAAGCAGGGGCGCGGGGTGCCATCGAAACTCAAACCCGCAGATGAAGCAACACGGGCACGATATCCACCGAAGTTTGAGGCCGAAAACAAGTGGCTGAGTGGCCCATCGTTTCTAGTGCACCCAAGACGCACGCCCTAAGTTTCTTTTACACATCAACGCAGTAAGTAATCCAAAATTTAACATATCAAGAATCTCGAAGTTTTCCAAGATGAAGAGAATGGTGGCCTGGGTGCTAAGGTTCGTGAAAATCTGTCGAGGGAAATCAGATGAACGAGGAGAACTTTCAGCTGTAGAGGTTGATAAAGCTGAAGAACTCCTGTGTCTCCAGGCACAGGCAGACGCCTTCACTCGAGAGATTGCCCGGCTGAAACAGAATCTGGCAGTAGAGGGGAGTAGTAGCATTTTCAAACTTACACCGTACATCGATGATCACAGCCTGCTCCGTGTTCACGGACGTCTAGATCCGGCCACGACTATACCCCTCGAAACCAGACCACCGATAATCATGCCAAAAGACCATCCCGTGACAAAATCCATGGTAGACCATTATCACCGCCTGCTGCGTCACCAAAACGATGACGTTATCACAAACGAGATAAGGCAACGATTCTGGGTGCCACATTTGCGTTCCGCTATTCGAAGAGCCAGAATGGAGTGTTCGTACTACCGCGTGCGAGATGCTCAGCCAATGCCGCCGTTGATGGGACAGCTGCCAAGGGACCGTGTTACGCCGTTTATAAGACCATTCACCTACACCGGCCTTGATTACTTTGGACCAGTATATGTTGCAGTAAGGCGTCGCAGGGAAAAGCGGTGGGTTGCCCTTTTCACCTGCATGACTGTTAGAGCCATCCACCTTGAAATCGCAGCCGATCTGTCGACAGACGCCTGTATTTTGTGTATAAGGAACTTTGTGAACAGGCGAGGTGTTCCTAAGCTGATGAGGAACGACAATGGAACCAATTTTATTGGCGCGAAAAACAAATTGGCCAGTGTCGAGATTTTTGACAATGACGCTGTCAAGCCGGAGCTGTGTTCGAAGGGCATCGAGTGGGCATCGAGTGGGTCTTCAATTGCTCACTAAACCCACACGCCGGAG
Source organism: Chalcosyrphus nemorum (assembly GCA_949716465.1). NCBI lineage: Eukaryota > Metazoa > Arthropoda > Insecta > Diptera > Syrphidae > Chalcosyrphus > Chalcosyrphus nemorum. The sequence goes on from OX454332.1 coordinate 53,821,778, forward strand.
GATGCTGAGAGCGGCTCGTACGCACAGTCAAGAGAGTGCTGAGATGCTCACTTAGCGAGGTGGCCCCGCGATTAGGAACCCTGCAGAGCGCCCTCATTGAGGCGGAGAATATAGTCAACAACCGTCCACTTACTCATCTGCCGGTGTCACCAGAGGAAGAGGAACCTCTGACGCCAAATCACTTTCTGTTGGGTGGCGTTAACTCAACCCAGACTCCAGGCCCTGTGGATGAAAGAGCTCTATGTCTTCGCAAACAATGGCGCGTGAGCCAACAAATAAAGGACCGCTTCTGGAGAAGATGGATGCGGGAATACCTGCCATTACTTACGAGGAGATGTAAGTGGTTTGAAAGAGTTCCGCATCTCAAAGAGAGAGATTTGGTGCTCGTATGTGACGCCAACGTTGCAAGGAGTAAATTAAAATAAAATAAATAAAAAATAATTATGAGAGTATTTCCAGGCAGAGACAACCAGATCCGTTCAGCCGAGGTGAAAACATGTACTGGAAAGATCTATTCATTCGCTTTCCAGAAGCCCTCATAGCCGCCACGAGTCTGCCAAAAATAGTAAGTATTTAAAGATACATTTCTAAATTTGTTTAATATCACATGTATTTCTTATAGAGAATAAACGTAACCATTCCTATTAAATACCAATTTGGTAGTGGTGTTTTCTATTGGTGGTACGTTCTATCTAGAGGGCTCGGGAGGGAAACAACTTCAAATGCGCCTAATTAGCATTTCCTAGCAAGCTTTCGTTTCTTATTTTTTTCTTCGACCTAGCCTCTTCTCTCTCAGACTGTACGACTGACAGGATCTACAGGTATCAATAAACAAAATAAGTTTATATCAAAGAAGAGTTATTTTCTTTTCTTGGTCTTTTCTAGGTGTGAACTGGGTTTCTCTCTTCTAAAAGCTAAAGTTATAATAGACACTATTAATAATATAATGTTGGCCAAAGAGCTCCAAAATGAACAAAATAGTCATAGCTTATACTGTCTGCGATCTCATTATCAGATGGAAAAATGAAATGATATATTATTGTAAGAAACCTCGGCTGAACTCTGTAAAAAATCTGAGGATAAAAGACTAAAAGGCAGAAACTTGAACGTAATGAAAATCTCTTTATTAATCCACGCAAGATTGACCACTTAAAAAAAGGTTATCATACACGTCCTTTTATATCATTATGACGCTTTATATAATTCAAAATAAATGTATGTGTATGAACCCAAAATGTAAAGTTATGTATGTGAAACTATACACAACAGTTAATAAAGAGAATGTTACTATAATAATATAATGGTAGGCGTTGCCAGTATTCATAATATTTAACATCCTCCGGCCGGGCCTGATGGAGTGAGTTCCAGTGGGTACAGCAGCTGGACAGGCCGCCGAGTTCGCATACCATCTGAGTATCGTATCTCACAGGCTCTAGTTTTACCGTCACGTCTAGTATAAGCATTCTCAACTACAGCCATTTTCCAGTTGATTCGAGATTTCCCAGAATCGAATACCAACACCACTTCATTTGGTCTTAGCTGCTCTGCCGAGCCGCCTTTAGTATGGTGAAAGGATCTTAGAAGCTGCATATACTCCAATCGCCAACGGGTCCATAGCATGCTAGTGTATCGCATTCGCTGCTTCCAAAGGTTTTGAATCTCCCTGGAATCTAGTGCCTTCACTTGCCTTAAGGATCTCATCGCGACTGGTGTGAGAGACGTAGCATCAATCGGATCACTGCTCGTATACGTTAGTGGTCGAGCATTTACCATCGCCTCAGCTTCAGTAATTGTGCGCAGTTGTTCTAAAGTTAGTTTCGATCTTCCAACAACCACCTTGAGAACATTTTTTTATAGATCGAATGAGACGCTCCCAAAATCCGCCCAAGCATGAAGCTCGCTCGACGATAAATTTCCATTTTATACGGTGACTTGACAGGAAACTTTGAATTTCTTGCTCTTTAAATGCAGTCCTTTCTAGCTCCAAGGCTGCCCTTCTAAAGGTTCGAGCATTATCGGAAAAGATGACGGATGGGACTCCTCTTCGAGCAATAAAACGTCTGAGGCCCATCAAACAGCTTTCGGTGGTCATATTTGTCACTAACTGTAAATGGACACAACGGATGGCAGCGCAAGTAAATATCACAAAATAGGTTTTGCTCAAAGCAATTAAGAGGACCTGCAAAGTAGACACCATCATTGTCAAAAGGCCTAGACAATGTGAGTCTTTCTATTGGAAGGGGTCCGAACGGTTGAGAGGCTGGCTTTCCCCACAGCTTTTTACAGATGACGCACTGCTTTAAAATCTTCTTGACGAGTGAGCGTCCTTGCAGGATCCAGAATTTTTCGCAAAGCTGTGACAGAACTACGTTGAAAACTAAGAACTGGTTCCAGGAATTCACTGTGTAATATAAATTTTTCTGTTGGTAACATCAAACCAATGTCATTATGTACAAATGCCAAAGGTTCGCAGGTGTAATAGTCACTTTTGAGCCAAACTGGACCTTGGATCCACAATTAAGATGATTTTAGGGACTCCACCATAATCCCCCTTGTTAGCAGATCTGCAGGGTTTTCCTCCCTGCACAATGACTCCAATCCGATGTTGATGTAAGGCGCCGTATTTCGTTTACACGGCTTTGTACATACGGTTTCCATTTGTTGACTTCTCCTTGTATTCAATTTAAAGTTATTTTGGAATCTGTCCAGAGATGACATTTTTGAACAGAGATCTTGAGAGAGCGTTTTATATATGAGCACAACCGTGCTGCTATTAATGCAGCGGTGAGTTCTAATTTTGGTAGCGTTAACTCATTTGTGCCATCTTGCTTTAGGGGTACGACCTCGACTCTTAGCACATAAAAAAGAAATACAGCTTCCACCAAATGGATACTCATACTTGAGTCAGCAAAAATATGGACAGTATATTGTGCGGTAAAGCTGTAAAAGCAGATCTCGGTGTGGAGTAATCCTTTAACTGAAGAAGGTTTTCGGCACAACTTTCCCATTCACACATAAGATCGGCAGGAAGTGTTTGATCCCAGGGCAGTTTCCTTTTCCATATGAACTGGAACAGAATTTTCTGCTTCACAACAACTGGACCAACTATTCCCAATGGGTCGAATATCCTGGCAATGGTTTGCAGTACCACCCGTTTAGTTACCTTTGCTAACCTGGAAGTTATCAAGCTTTCAACTATTTGTATGGGTACAGAGATTTCATCACTGTAGACGAACCATTCTAGTTCCAACACCTTTTGTTTAACTAGTGAATCGATTCCAAAAGCTTTTCTAATCTCCGGACCGTTTGAGTTCCATTTGCGCAGATTCATGCTTGCATTGCTCATAATCGAAACCGCTTCATTACAAATTCGTGTTCCTTCCTCTTCCGTGTCGACACTTGCAATAAAGTCGTCCATGTAAAACCCTCGTTGTAGCACCTCGCATGTTCTGGGATAATGATCTTCTTGGCTAGATAAATGCAGTTGTATAGTCGCAATCAAAATAAAAGCGCTACTCTTCACTCCAAACGTTGCTCTCGTCATACTATAATCTTGATATTCCAGAGTGCCATCTGGCAATTTGTCTGGGGACATCCAAATGAAACGGTGGCAGTCGCGGTCTTTCTTGTTGAGCATTATCTGCAGGAAAGCCTTTTCTACGTCCGCGACTATACCATACTGTCCTAACCGAAATTTGAGCAAAACTGCTAACACGTCTGGAAGTAAATTTGCGCCAACATGTAGCTGTTCGTTAAGTGAAGGCACATACATACATACACATACATACGATAAATATGATGCGCATTTTCGTGGTGGTACTCTCGGACTTGTATACAGGTCGATGCGGGAGATAGAATATTCGATCCGACAGCACATCTTTGTTCAGCGATACCATCAAGAACCATTTGTTTTATAGCAGCATCGTACTCGGCTAGTTGACGCGGGTTTCTTGATAGCCACTTTATGAGAGACCGAAGACACTTCAAGACATCTTCTTTATTGTTTCCAACTACAGCATCAGAATCCTTCCAAGGCAACCATGCTTCATAGCGGTCACCCTTCTTTTTGACGCAGGTAGATGTCAAATGTTCGGTTGCATGCCTGTTTTCCTGTATCTGTATCTATAGCCTCTAGCCACCAGAACGATGAAATTGGGTCCTCGTTCAGAACAGTGCTAAGAAACGACGAAGAATAGAAATATGAGCTTGATGTTATGTTCTTACCGCTTGTTGAAAGAGATCCTTGAAGTTTCCACCCCAAGATGGTATTCACTGCTCTCAAAGATGCTGAAATTCTTCGCTGCTTCCTAGTCACCACGGTCCAATAATAGTCGGATCCTATCAGTACACTCAATCCGTCCTCTGACTCGATAGGAACGTGTTGACAGTCAGCTAAACGCATTCCCACGAAGGCCGGGTAAGAGGTGTCGGGGGCCAACCGTGGAACAACCACGCATTTTATATCCACACTATTTTTAGTAAATTGGCTTTTAATTGTAATTCGCACTTTCTTTAATTCTTGACTTGGCGATGAACTTTTACTAGAGTGGAAGTACTATCATCGGCCGTCCCGCTTGTCTCACCAGCACTGCTATCTTTCCCGGATAAACGAAAATAATCGATGCGGAGGTCAACTGGAAGCATCGAAGCAATATGGACTTAAGCATAATGTTGTACTGGGGCGATGCTATTTGAAGTGCTGTTAGAGTGCGACAACTAGATGTAATTGAATTGTAGAGATTTCGCAAACCTGCAGCATCGGTCTTTGAAGGAACAGGACGAAGGGAAAGCAGCTGCTGCATGTTCTTGTTAACTAATCGCTCGCTGTCGTTGTATTCAGCCACCTTTTCCAGCTCCTTATCCAGATCATCGATTTTGAGGAGTGTTTTGTTCTTGACCTCCTCATTCGTTATATTCAAGCAATCATGAGCCGCCGTTAAACGCTGTATGAACATTGTAATCTGCTCCTCTATTTTGTCGTACAGCTCTTCAGAAGACGGTTTAGACTCTTCGGAGTCTAGTAATTCTGAAGCACTTTTAATGATTTTCGTACGCATACCGCGCGGGTAATACCATTATTTCGAATTTAAATTACGAACCTTATTTTACGATTCTTGCCCGATTTCTATGCCCGATCGCAGTTCCCGGGTTTCGGCACCAAAATGTAAAAAACCTCGGCTGTAAAAAATCTGAGGGTAAAAGCCTAAAAGGCAGAAACTTGAACGTAATGAAAATCTCTTTATTAATCCACTCAAGATTGACCACTTAAAAAAAGGTTATCATACACGTCCTTTTATATCATTATGACGCTTTATATAATTCAAGATAAATGTATGTGTATGAACCCAAAATGTAAAGTTATGTATGTGAAACTATACACAAAAGTAAATAAAGAGAATTTTTCTATAATAATATAATGGGAGCGTTGGCAGTATTCATAATTTTTAACAATTATTTTTATATTTTGTTATTTATGATTCATTACTTTTATTTATTTATGCTAATCTTATTTCATAATTACGTTTGTAATACTATGTTTCCGCCAAACAAAATCGCAAAGTTTTATCAAATTCATCCAAACCTCAAATATTTCGCCATATATTATCGAGGTTTCGAAACCTTAAGTTCATCCGTCCGTAAGAGATTGTCAAATCGAACAAGCCTAAGCGTGAACTTCAGTTTATTTTGGTATTCATTTTTAGCCGTCAAAATATTATATATCAAAGCAATATTTTGATGGGACTTCTACCAATTATATTTTATATTTTTCATATTTTTACTTGCACCGATACGTAGTATAGGGCAAGTTTTGGATTCGTGAAAATTTTCGATCTCGGAATTTCGATAAATTCTGATATTTATGATATGTTATGTTATGTTTCAAAAATCTACCATTTTTTATACTACCCTATCCCTAGGGTGTATTAAGTTTGGTACATAGTTTGTAACGTAGAGAAATATTGAAGATATACCCAATAAAGAATATATAAATGATATATCTCCGTCCGTCCTTCTGTCTGTCACTTGTTTTTGGACCTTAAATTTTGAGCTAGATTGATGAAATTTTGTATACGAGATCCTCGGAAAAAGAAGCAGTACAAGTATAAAAATTTTCGAAATCCACCCAATTTTCGAAAAGTTCAGTTTTTATACCCTACCTTAAGGGTATATTAAGTTTGACACATAGTTTGTAGCATATAGTATATAGCATTAAAGATAGACCCAACAAAGTATATATATACATTGTATATGGCCACGCTTACCTTTTAGAAGAAGGTTTTTACGAAAGTAAATTTTGGTAAAACCCTCTCCATTTAATTCATAATATTATACTTAATTTGAAATAAAGATAATTTAGAATTTGATTAATAAGGTTCAATATATATGTACATTTGATGGGCAATTGTGCCCCAACAAATAGAAAATTTTTAGTGGATAATTCCGGACAAAAACCCGAAAATTTTGATTTTTTTTTGACGACATTTTGCATTTTATCGCATGATTTTGGAAAATTGTTTAGAAGGAATACATGTTGATTTGAATTGGCCACCGAAATCGTGCGATTTGACCCAATTAGGTTTTTCCTTGTGGGGTTTTCTGAAGTCAAGTCAACCACGAACTACCACAGGTTACCAAGCCACCATAAGCCGCAGGGTACATTTGAATGATATTATATTCCATATATAATAGCACACAGTCTATTTAATTTAAATTTAAAGATAGGAAACGATTAAAGGATATTAATCTCTTCTTAATCTGAATACCTTAATTGAAATGCACATGAAATTAAAAAATTATTGAATTGATGTGACGGGCCACAAGTTATTGTCTTGCGGGCCATTCGTGGCCCGCGGGCCGTATCTTTGACATGCTTGATTTAAATACTGCTGATCCATCCACAAGCTCCGTTCACTCACATTCCACACCAGTGAATCATGACACGATCCAGGGTGAGAGGCATCAACAAACCGAATTCGTATTTGGTCATCGAAAACCTGCAAAATTAGCATCATGATTACGAACTCAACAAGAGTCAACTTACAGGTAAAACATTAAAACTATAATTTCCTTGTCTATTGTAGTAGAAATGCTTTTTTTCTGGTGGGGAGACATGGGTACCATCAATGCACCCTACTACTTCTGGCAGATTATGCTTCTCGTAGAAAGAAAGATTTACACTTCTTCTCTCTTCCGTCGACATTTGTATTTTTATCTAAATTGGACAAAATTTACTTTCAAATATGTTGAATACACTTGAAAGTACTTCGGAGAAGATTTATGGAGCTAATTCAATATCATGATCTTTTCCCACTCCTAGCCACCTTCTGCAAAAAAGCACAAACATGCACTTAGCTTCACTATTGCGAAAACTGCAAATAATTTTTGGTTTACGTCAAAGAATCTTCGAGCACCTTCAACAAGTAAATATCTTAAGATTGGCTTATTACTCGGTAATGTTTTTGAAACCTGTTAGAATTGGTTAAAAGCACAAGATGATTTTTTTTTACTTTTAACTTACAATGTTTGTGGTAAGTCTTAAGGATTAGATACATCCCTTAAACTTCTTCTTATTAACCTTTGTCGAGACCTCCCCATTTCCTCATTCTTTTCTGCGACTAAAGCAAAGTGCGCATATTCAATTGACTATTTTTTGTTCACTTTATATAAAAGTAAAGTACACAACTGGGTCGCACAAACTTGCACCTATTCCTATACATTTTGTGTGTAGTAGAGATTCATAAAACGAACGACCTAAATATGTAAGTTTTTGTTAGGTTAGCAATAAATAAAATATCGTTATTATCACTTTGGGCGAAAAACGTGGTATACCACCTTTTAGGGCTTAATAAAATTAGCTCAAATGCGAAATTTAACGAACATCGTCAGTGCAGTTTAAGAAAAAGGGCATTTTGCTAAATTGGCTATAGGTAAAGTATCATTATTAACAATTTTGGCCTAAAACGTGGTAAGACTTTTTATAGGACTCCATAAAAGTAGTTCAAATATGAAATTCAAACGAAATCGTTCAAGCCATTTTCGAGAAAAATGACATTTTGTTAAGTTGGCTATAAGCAAAGAACGATTACTATCAGTTTTGGCTAAAAACGTGGTATGTCACCTTATAGTGCTTTACCAAACTATTTCAAATATGAAATTTTAACAAAACCGTTGAAGCCGTTTTCGAGAAAAGGTAAATTTTGCTAAGTTGGCTATAAACAAAGTACCATTGTTAGCACGTTTGACCAAAAACGTGGTATGCCATCTTATAGGAATTTACTAAACTAGTCAAAATATGAAAATTAAACAGAATCGTCAAGTTGGCTATAAGCAATATGATATTACTAACAATTTTGGCCAAAAAGTGGTATGCCATCTTACAGTGCTTTGGCAAACTAGTTTGACTATGAAATTTAAAGAGAATCGTTGGAGCGGTTTTCGAGCAAATTGGCTAAAACCCCTTAATCATTGGAAAAGTATGCCATCGAAAATCGAAAATCTGCACGAATCCATTAGGTACTTGCCCTATGTCATAGGTGCAAGTAAAAAATAGATATTTATTTTCACTTATCCTTGCAGTATGAAATTCTGTATTTCGTTTACTTGATTATTGTCCACTGTCAAAACATTCGAACAAATTTTCGAAATTTTTTTTCCCGGGGAAAAAAAGATTCCGATTGAAACTCACGATGGGTAGATTTAGTTCCCGCCAACAAATTTAATTCGGGGGAAACATTTTTCCCTCGGAATTCACGATAGGGATGAATAGCAATTTTTTTCCAGTGAAATTTTTTTCCCTTTTTCGGAATTCATTCGCGATACATAATTTTCTAGGGAATTTTATTTACGATAGCCCTGATCATTTTGGGGGAGATTGTTTCTATAAGTATTAATAGTTCATCAAAGTTTTTTAAGTAGCCTTTGATGTCCCATTGAATTATTATGCAGGTATGACGGATTGGAGATGATTTACGCTGAGTGTTGTGTTGCTGGTATTGGTGCGACCCCAGTATCCTGTATTGTAATTTTTAGGGCCCGTGATAGACGGTTTGAGAATGGCGGAGTTGTTGTTGTTATTATTGTCTTTTCGGTTAGGATGAATTGTATGGGTTTAGTGAAGAATGTTCGTTTCAAAAAGAAAAAACACTACACTTACAAATAACAAACTTTATTCTTACGGTACCTATAGAGGTCAGACCGACCTGAAGAGCACTTAGAATTGAACAGAAAGATACAAAATTATTTTTGTCTTGTCTTGTCTGAATCAAACTTTTCTACGACATACTTGTTATGTTGAAATTCGAGGTGCATGAAGGTGCCTAGTGTTCAAAGTGAAACTTGACTTAAATGCTATCCATTTAAACTAGAATGACCTACGTGCGAATTAGAATGACAAATGTAACAATACTAATTTGTGAAATGATTAACTGAAGTGAATGAACTTATATTTGTCTATGTTACTTTACATTACACATACATATTACGTCCTTAAGAGGGTTCTTAACCTTTAAATTAAATCTATACTAACTTATCTTCCTCGACTTTAAGTCTACCTGCGTGACTCTTGCGAGGCCAAGGGGTGGGAGTAGTGTTAACTGAAGCTGATCTCTTCAGCTGGCGTCTTTGTTTGAAAATTCAATGCTCTGATGCTTTATGTCATTTAGTTTCGCTGAAAGGTTTTGTATTTCCTCTAAGTTGTAAATGCAAAAGGTCACATTGGGCGGCAAGCCATCGCTTGATGTAGAATCGCTATTATCCAGGTAACTAAATTGGTATTAGGAATGAATGAATTTTTAATGGTACGTAATTTTTGTTTTTTGTCGACTGGCAATTCTTCGGTCATCGCCATTACATCGCGACCCATATCTTTTCCTTTTTTTATACCAATTTTTGTTTTGCTTTTCGTATCATGACTTTGACCTTCCCCAAATACAATGTCAAGGCTCTGTGGCTACTCGAATTGTGTAGTACATGATACAAACGCTAAGCTAGTTCAATGTAATGGCCTATGTGGTAGATGATTTCATCCTACATGCGTTGGACTTAGCAAACGTCCTATCGGGTACCTTAAAGACTTTTAGATACTTATAGGCCAGTTATCTAATTTTGACGAGTTTAACAAATGTTTTGACGAATTAAGTAATTCTAACGATTCGTCAATTAATAATTTTCAATCTAAAGTAAACCAGTGAAAAAATGCTACAATCCGCCTGGAGCGGATCGTATCATACCCTATCCCTATCTTATTTGGTCGTGGGCGGTGGAAAATATATTCACAAAATTTTCTATTTTGCCCTATAAACTAATATTTTTACTCGAAAATTAATTTTTGAAGTAAACGCCCCTAAAAAGTGGGCGTGGCCATATACAATGTATAGACGATTTGTAGATTAAGTGGATATCTACATATTTGCTCAAGTAACTTTTTTCGAGTTTCTTATGAAAATAGTAAAAACCAGTGAAAAATGCTACAATCCGCCTGGAGCGAATCGTATGATACCCTATCCCTATCTTATTTGGTCGTGTTAGTGGGTGGTGGAAAATGTATTCACAAAATTTTCTATTTTGCCCTATAAACTAATATTTTTACTCGAAAATTAATTTTTGAAGTAAACGCCCCTAAAAAGTGGGCGTGGCCATATACAACGTTCAGACGATTTGTAGATTGAGTGGATATCTACATATTTGCTCAAGTAAGTTTTTTCGAGTTTCATATGAAAATAGTGAAAAAAAGTGATTTTTTTGAAAAGTGGGCGTGTCAGTGGGCGGATTTTAAAAATTTTTACACTTGTATTGCTTACTTTTCCAAAGACCTCGTATACAAAATTTCATCAACCTAGCTTAAAATTTAAGGCCCAAAAACTGGTGACACACAGACGGACGGACGGACGGACGGACAGACGGACGGACGGACATAGCTCAATCGACTCGGCTAGTGATGCTGATCATTTATATATATACTTTATTGGGTCTATCTGTAATATTTCTCTATGTTACAAACTATGTATCAAACTTAATATACCCTTAGGATAGGGTATAAAAAGGTGATGTTTTTGAAAAGTGGGCGTGTCAGTGGGCGGATTTTAAAAATTTTTACACTTTTATTGCTAACTTTTCCAAAGACCTCGTATACAAAATTTCATCAACCTATCTCAAAATTTAAGACCCAAAAACTCGTGACACACGGACGGACAGACGGACGGACGGACGGACATGGCTCAATCGACTCGGCTAGTGATGCTGATCATTTATATATATACTTCATGTGGTCTATCTTCAATATTTCTCCATATTACAAACTATGTATCAAACTTAATATACCCTTAGGATAGGGTCTAAAAATATAAACAAACAGCAAACATATATTATAGATATGATGAAGAAACCCACTACTGACTCGTCGCACCCTAATCTGCAATCTATCAAACACGACCTGTAATCTGCCCTCTATTCACGCCTGCCTACTATAAAATCGTTCGTCAATTCCTCCTAAGACCCAATTAATCAACAAATTAATCTATGTTACAAACTATGTATCAAACTTAATATACCCTTAGGATAGGGTATAATTAGGATAGGGTATAATGACAAGATATTAGTGTGAGTTTGTATATTATGTGAATTCATGGTTTGAAAGAAAGGGATATATAGTTAAAGCATATAAATCACCCCATCAATTAATTTTTAACATTCTCGGCACAGAGGAAGTTCTAGAGGGTAAAGTAGTTGAATCGGCCGTCGAAACTACTTCCCGACAGAAAGTCTGATTTGGCAAGACCTTACTTTTTGGTCTCTACGCGGAAACGCTATCTCAACGACTGCCAATTTCCAATTTATGCGAGGTGTAGATTTATCAGCAACCAAAACGACACCACCTTCTTTCAGCTGGACAGTGGATTTGTTCGAATTATGGAGGGAGGAGCGCAAAAGTTGAAGATATTCAAGGCGCCATCGTTTCTTCAACTTGGTTGCGTACTTCATTCGCTGCTTCCAGGCATTTCGAAGCATCTCTGCATCAGGCTCTCTTAATGATAAATTTATAGGTAGGTACTCCAAAAAGAAACTCGAAGGCGTCAAGGGAGACAGATGCAAATGATCTGCACTCACGTAGGTAAGTGGACGGCTGTTAACAATCTATTCGGTTTCGATGATGATGGTCCTCAGGTGCTCGAAATTCAGTTTTGCCTTGCCGATTGTTACCTTTAATAAATTTTTCATCGTCCGGATTAATCTCTCCCAGAAACCACCTCACCATGGCGCACGATCCACAATAAACCTCCATTTGATTTTTCTTCGTGAAATGAATTTTTGGATTACCTCTTCCTCCCAGAGAGAATCAGGACTACGGAACTCGATAGCAGCCCTCCGAAAGGTCCGAGCATTGTCGGACAATATCATACAATACAAGTTTACAATCCAAAATTGCTTCCGCAGTTGTGCCAGCATTATGTTGACTTAAGCGTGAAGCGCCCGTTGATGGTAATCGTGGATGAGAATGTTGACTATATGTGAATTTGCTGGTAGAATGATCGGGTGTTTCACATCGATCACTTCGTTTGACGACTGCAGACGACCGCCTAACCTTATGACACACTCATTGTCTAAAAAAGAAGATAGCTCGTAAATCTTTGAAGACTTTGTTAAGACTCGGCCCTTCTGCAATAGACAAATTTCATTAAAAAAATTATGTTTTTGGACATACCGAAACCAGTGGTTTTCTGAGTTTTGGATTTCTGCAGCTGACAAAGCAGAAAGTGGGACTTCTAACTCATATGAACTCCTCGATGATCTCAATCTGTTTTAAGTGTTATGGACAAAGCGAAAAATGTATGCTGTCACTCGGAGTAAGCGGTTCCAAGAACTAAGATCTTCAAAGGTTAACAGTGTATTTTCCTTGATGTTCGTTGAAGAGGCTGGCTCGCCAAAAGAACTAAAGCAACGGCAGTAAGCTTCAGCTGTTCATCGGAGTCGAGCAGCTATTAACGCGGTTTGGATGATGAATTTCCGACCAAGTCCATTCAATTTTCACAGTTTTAAAGCTAAATAATTCGCTCATATAGTACTTTGTGTATTTCAACATGAACGAGAAAAAAATACTGTGTTTTACGAACGAATGCAAAAATCACACAAAACTCGCTCCCCAGTCAAATTGGAAAGCACCCATGGGCAATAAAAAATGAAAACCTTATATCACCTGAGTTACAAATACCACTACACCAAGTCTTTCATATCCCTTCTTCTCTCTTCCAAATTAACTAACGCCCGTGCCCTGTTAATCAGTAAAAAGGGTTTTCATATCCCCATTGGCATGTGAAAATTATAAAAATAAAAAAAGTGAATCCATAGGAACGGACAAATCGTCGCTATTAACGAACGAATTAACGAACTATCTCGAACCTTGCTACTATTCGAGTTCAATTCATGCAGGGTCATCGATGCTCTCTTCAGGATGGTCATCGCTTCGGTGCAAATTAGACTTCTTTCATCTTCGTCGTCCACGCTGATGACTAAGTCGTCCATATATATGCTGTCCTTCAGTGCAGAGCAGGTTTTGTTGAAATTCATACTCAAGATTATGCTTGATAGTCGCGCATAGCAGGAAAAGACTGCAATTCACCCCGAACGTCACTCTAGTCATCCGGAACTCGGCAATCTTCAGCTCATCGGTGGCTGATCCGATGAACTCCAATTCAAACCAGAGGAAGAATCTTCTGCATTTGAAACGATTTGGGGAAAGGCCTTTTCGATGTCTGCCACAATACCAATGAGGCCTAAGACTTCGAAAGTTCAGAGAAATTCTTAAAACGTTCGGCAGCAAATTCGCTCCTGTCCAAAGATGATCGTTGATCGTTGAGCCTGCACCATCCGTTTGTGAAGACGCGTCAAATTCCAATTGACGCAATTTCGTCGTACTGCCTTCTTTATAAATGGGGCGATGAGGTATATAAAACACACGCGGTTGATGAAAACCGGAATCGACAGGTTCTGCAATGCTGTTGTTAATTAATTGCCGTATAGCAACGTCGTACTCCAAAAGTCTCGTTGGTTCTCTTGTGAAACGTCAAAACAGCGCATTCAATCGCTGCAAAGCCTGATCCTTATTGTCGTTTAGAATGGAATCTTTATCCAGGTCGGAGAGATGGACGCCCTGTAAGGCCCATCCAAATATTGTTTCGATTGCCCTTAATCGGCCAGCTAGATGACGTTGATTTCCAGTAACGACAGACCAGTAAAAATCTGATCCAATGAGAAGACTTAATCCCTCTTCTTCCTCCATGTGTGTTGGTCGTACATCAGATAATCTAAGGCCTTCAAACAGTGGACAATCGACCTCTGGAACTTCTTAGACGTCCAAGCATATTTCCGGTACTACGACTGCCTCAACTGACACAACAACCCCGAGATCAAAGGGATTTTTCAAAGGGAGTTTAACCTTGACAAATTTTTCAATCGGAATTGCTTGTTTACTACCGAACGGAATTACCGACAGGTACGGTAGACCAATAGTCTTTAAGTTTAATTTATTTACAACACTTTGTCTTACGTATGTGTGCTGATTACTACCGTCGATGACTGCTTGAAAAGAAATATATCTAATAAATATTTGTATTTTGCGGATTTGCAAAACAAATGACTGTCACCAGACTGGAAGCTGTTGTTGGGGTCACGGCTGATTTTGACTTTGTGTGTAAGACACCACTTTTTTCAAGCGACTCGATCTCCCGTTTGAGAAACCGCATTATGCCCTTGACTTTCTCTCCGACCTTGTTCCCGGGTTTCGGCACCAAATATTAAAAAGCCCGTCCAAATAAACAAGTCCGAATAAAAGTAATGATATTTATTACAAAAAAGCTGCTTATTACAAATAATGAATTATTCTAATCGTTGAAAAGTTGAAAAGGAGATGATGCAATTAAAATGACATAACATTAGTGTGTGTTTATATATTATGTGAATTCATATTTTGAGAGAAAGAAATAGATAGTTAAGGGATATAAATCACCCCATCAATTAGTTTTTAACTTTTGTCATAAATTTGTCCAATATAATTTTACCCTCACCGTGGCAACCTGATCCGGTACTAGAAGACGTGGCTTGCAAATTATTAATATCGGCAACGACATTGCAGCAACTTGGCTAATAATCAGGGAAATAGTTAATGACATAATTGCTGCATCCAGCAAAATTGATAATTTAACCGAGCAAATTCAACCGAACTCTTCCACCTATAACACATCATTACTTGCTGAAATTCTCGAGACCACTGCTGACACTTCTCAACTTATACACCATACTCATTCTCCTCCATCTTCTCCAGGTGCACAGTTATACGCAACTGCCCCAACACCACCAATCAATCCCTCTGCCACCACTTCATCGAATGTGTCTGGGTACGACATGGAGCCTTACTGATTGGAATAAGAGGCTCGAAAGATTAAACACCATCAACGCAACACAATCATACGACTTTCATCCTCATAGAAGAAATATCTGTTCCAAGCGGTGCATTTACATTATCTGCTGTTATATTCGCCCTTCTCAACCCACCCAAGCATACCAGCTAGCTGTTGATGTAATTGACGCCCTGTTTGACATCGCTGAACTCGAGGACGATTTTATTATCGTATGTGACTTCACCTTCCCTTTTTACAATGGGTCCCATCAGAAGATGAATTATAATTCGTTCCAACAAATTCCTCCTCAAATTCTTACTGATCGTTTTTCTTTACTTTGGCCTTTATCAGATAAGGATATGACCAATAATCTTGGTAGGCAGTTAGATCTCTTTTTTTTTCTGACGCCTACAATTCCCTCATCAACGTGAGCAACTATCTTCTCTCCACTCTTGACCAATATTATCCCTCTCTAGCACTTACTGTTTAGTTTGACATAATTGCCGTGAAATCTGAGTACACTTTTTCTTTCAAATTTCGTAAAGCAGACTTCGCTAAATTTAATAACCTAGACAATAACATAAACGACGGCCTCTTTCTAAACAATAACATCCCCATTGATATCGTTTTCAAATTCTTCTACACATCGATTTTTCACTGTCTTCTTCAATCTGTTCCATATGTGTCGCGTAAATACATACTCTACGAAATATCAAAAAGAAATTATGGAAAACATACCTGAGATCCAGATCTGCTTCTACTTCTTACAAACTACCAGCTAGCATACTCCCGCTTCTCTAAGCTTTGCGAATTTCTCTATCTTGAATATCTCAACAGGAATGTGATCGAGCCTTCCACTCTAAAATTATTTGATACATCCACTTCAGACCCTAAAGCAATCGCCAACTTATTTGCAACCTTCTTCAGCCATTCGTATAGTCACCACGTAACATAAGTAGCGATATGGTACGCGAACAAATTATTAATTTCAAGGATGACTTTCCCTCCGGTCCCGATGGTCTGCCCACCATATTTCTTAAGAATTGTGCTAATGCACTGTAACAAGCACTAACTTCTTTATTTCGTCTCTCGCTCTCACAAGCCGTTTTTCCAAAATTATGGAAGGACTCCTTTATTTTCCCTGTCCATAAAAAAGGAGAAAAATTATATATCAAACTATCTACACACATAGCTAAACTTTCATTGATCCCTAAACTCTTCGAAAGCATTGTATACGACTCAATATATTTTCAAATCTATTTTTTCTCCCCATCAGCACGGTTTCTTAAAAAGTACGTCACTACGATTAACCTTATCGAATTTCGCTCAAAAACACTACAGGCACTGGAGATAGGTAAGCAAGTTGATGTCATTACCACTGACTTCAGTAAAGCGTTTGTATGTCACCTTGCAATTAATTTTAAACTGGAAGCCCTTGGCTTCCCACTATCTTTCATCTCATGGCTGAAATCTTACCTTGAGAACCGCCAGTACAAAGTTCTATTTAGATTTTCAGTCTTCGATCCCGTTATTGCCAACTCAGGCGTCCCGCAAGGAAGTCATCTTGGCCCATTGATCTTTGTCTTAACTACAAATGATGTTGGGCAAATCGCGACCTGAAAATAGTTAAGGTTATATCCGCCCCGACAGACTGTCTACCTCTTCAAAAAGGCTTGAACTCATTCTACACTTGGTGCGTCAATAACTTATTATAACCTTCCCTCGTAAACGCCTGCCCCCACCTTGCAGACTCTATTTCTTTCTTCATGATTCCATTTCCTCAGTCTCCTTAATACGCTATTTGGGTATTATGTGTGACAGCGAGCTATTATGGATGGACTTGACATGAGACATGTCACATAGTAGTGTGCAAAAAGTAGGTATCCGGTTTTTAGTATTCGTTACTTGAAATGAGTATCGGTACCGAATGCTACTGAAAATAAGTATTCGGTACTGATACTCATTTACACACAGTCAAACACTAAGCCAAAGTACCACCATCAAAACCAATTGGTACACAAATCCAGAACTCAACCACCGCGCTTTTTCCTTAGAGGCAAATATATAAAAAACACATATGCACATGCAAACACTCAACAACAGCACAATCCATCCCCCTCGTTTCTTATGTTCTACTTCTACTTTCTACATACTCTATTATTCTCTTCTCTCACACTTTTTGTTCCTCTGCCAAACGTTTCAATGTGATTATTTTTTTCTACACATACTCGCACTTAAACCAACGGCAGTAACAAATACCACTACTCGAATGTTGTGATTTCTTATCAGAATCTTAATTCCAAACGTTCCAATTTGATTACTTTTTGCACAGAACATATAGGTACTCAATACTCATACTCATATTTCAATTTCGTTACTAACGAATACTAATACCCGAATGTTGTGATTCTTTTATTCCATACGTTCCAGTTTGATTACTTTTCTGAACAGAACATATAGGTACTCAATACTCATACTCAAACTTCGTTAGTAACGAATACCACTACCCGAATGTTATGATTCTTTGACAGTAATCAGTATTCCAAACGTTCCACTTTGATTACTTTTGCATAGAGAATATATACTCAAAACTTAATACTCATACCCGTACTCAAACATTGTCAGTAACGAATATCAGGACTCGAGTGTTGTTATCTTTGGTAAGGCATTCAGTACATGGTTTAATTTGATGATTTACTAAGTGTTTACATATTTGGAGGTGGGTAGACTTGAGTAAAAAATAATATATGTACATACTTACATATGAGTCGTTGTTTTTGAATATGGTGTTAGTCCATTTTAAATGAAGTTTCATTGGCCCCAAAAAATAGATTGTAGAGAAAAATCTTGTTTTTTAAAAATGGGTCAATTGGGTTCGGTCTCTGGAATCATCACTGGGATATCGAGTATTGGATACCGAATACTGAATATTCAGTAATCAGTAATCATTCGGTACACAAAAGTAATCAAATTGCACACCACAATGTCACATGAAATGCGATCGTTCCAAACGAATTGGATTACTAGCCGCGTTTTATTATCGTGATCTGATCCAGATCAGATCAAGATCTTCGCAGTTTTTTTTTTTCGAAGTGTGGTAGCACTTCTTTTGTCTTACACATATATCTGTCAAAGTGAAAAAAACTCGAAAATGGAAAACAGTTGCAATTGAGGTAAATACAATATTGTGTGTATTTTTTTTATTAAATATTAACAATTTATTCCTTTCTTAGTTTTTATTTGGTAGCGACGATGATAGCAAAGAAGAAGTTCATCACTTTTTTCATTATTCAGTTCCGTATCAATTGAACAGCTGTTTTCCTTTTTTTCGACATATAATGTGGAGTTTTTTTTTTAATAAAAATTTGATCATTTCGCTTTTTTTAAAACAGAATAATAATAATAATAATAATTAATAATAAGAATAATTTTTAAATAGAATAATATTGTGCAGCTAACATTTCATGATCATATCGCTAGTATAACATATTGAGCAGAATAAGATCTATTCGGGCAAATCTGTTACGAATTTCCTGTAATGAATCATAAATACTTTGATTATAAGAGATCTTTTATAATATAAAAAGTGTACTTAATAATTGTGTCATAACTCTTTAAAATATTTGTTAAGTGTGAACTAAGTTTGGACAACCGGAATTTTTTCTCTCGAAGAGAAAGTGGCACTTGATTGGCCAGCAATCGTCCTGGCTGAGAGTATTTATCTGCATCCCAGGACAGCAGTTTTAGCGTGGAAGAGTTAGGGCAGTTACCCTGCACTGGTGTCACCCCAAAACAAATAAAAATTGTAAATATATTTGTACTTATTTATAAAAATAGTAATAAAACATATTTTCTCACGCGTGTTTATTACATTTGTTTGCTAACACAAGCATTTCATTGACAAATTATTAGTATACAGGGGCCCAACTATGTAACTCGATTCTACTTTTGATTCTATTCTAAAGTGTTTTCCGATTCTAGTTTCAATTGGCACTATGTATGAAAGTAGAATCGAATGTTAGTAATGCCAACTTTTTCGCACCAAATTTTCGAATTTCGTTCGAGTATCGCATTTTACTGACATTCCTTATGTCATACAGAGAAGCAAAACAATCATTAATTGAGGAAGCAATAACAAGGGTAAAATAATAAGCATATTTGTGGCTAAATAAAAAGTTTTTGAACAATCATTGAAGTAAAAGAGAAGATGGACAGTGTCGCAATTTGGTTTTGGGCTAATGAAAATGAGGAACATAAGGAACAAATTGATAGAAGGCGTATACGAGATGAATCCAATATTAGCTCTTTTGACAAATTCGTCCATGAAAAGTTTGAAGTTTTCCTGGGGCCCAACTATGTAACTCGATTCTACTTTTGATTCTATTCTAAAGTGTTTTCCGATTCTAGTTTCAATTGGCACTATGTATGAAAGTAGAATCGAATGTTAGTAATGCCAACTTTTTCGCACCAAATTTTCGAATTTCGTTCGAGTATCGCATTTTACTGACATAAGGAAACGTCATACAGAGAAGCAAAACAATCATTGATTGAGGAAGCAATAACAAGGGTAAAATATTATTTTATTATATATATTTTATTCATGCTTATTTTGAGATTCGAATGTCTCTATTCATTCGAAAGATTTTGTGTATTTTGAGATTCGAATGAAAAAGGTTCATTTTCGAATGATAACGCAAAATAAACTTAAATAAATTTAACCCTCAAAGTCAGCTGTTTGACATTTCTTTCAATACAGGTTGACCATACCTTGCTTTTTTTGCGTTAGAACTCCTCTCTTTCTTATTGAAATATTTTTATTAGTTATATTTTGACGCGTTTAAAGACGAAATTAAGGTAATACATTTTATGAAACATGTTTTGTATACCCTTAATAGTATCGAGCACGAAAACAAAGCAAAATAAAATAACATACATGCATATTTAATTACAAGTCTCTCCCACCATATACTCGGCACGAATCTGGTCACTCTACCTTTACTTTGAGTGCTGTCAGTAGTAAAATAAACATTTGCTTGGTGATTGTTTTTAGTAATTAGAGTTGTTTTTTAGATAAAATAAAATGCTGCTTTCTTTTGTGGACAGTGCGAATAAATAGGACATCATATAAAATTTAAAATAAGAGTAAAAAATAAAGTTGGAAAATAATTTTGTGCATTCACTCGTCTTTCCGTCTTTCGTTTTGTTTACATAGAACATAGAACAGCTTTTTCTAATTAGAACGTGACCTATACCGACAGGATCAGAAATTGTCAATTAAAATTACTTCATTCAATTTTCTACAAAATATTCAAAATATCTTACTATATTTACGTATTTGGGAGTCTATACGCCTGGAAAATATGTTCGAATGAAAAATTACATTTCTTTCGAATCTCAAAATACGCACAACCAATGAACTTTCGAAAGTTTGGATAAATTTTCTATTTTCTTTCTATTCATTCGAAAGTCAAAATACAGTCTATGCGAATTCGACTCACTTTCGAATGTCAAAATAAGGCTGATTATGTTTTTGTTTATAACTGATTTTATAACAGATTTTGTCAGGCAGAATACCAAAAAAGGGAATCATAAAAGATTCGTTGACAGTTCGAATTTTTGTACGGGAATTCATAATAGAATAAAAGATTTCGCAGAATAGGCCCAATTAATTTATTCGAACATAAAATCTATTTTATATCTACTTTTTGGTTTTCAAATAATATTTCATATTCTGATGTGGCAATACTATCGCTCGACAATTGTGAAAAGCATACCAACTCTTACGAACAAAAATGTAACCTAGTGAGAAATAGCATGAACTATCTATTTGGATCACGAAAATAGATCCAAATGAAAAGCAAGATCTGGTTTTGTTGCTGTTTCGCATGCATACCAATGATCGGAACTGGATCATGGATCATGGGGGATAATAAAACACGGCTAATTTTGGTGCTAGTCGCCTTCTTTTGCAATAATTACACTGGTCAAAAAAAAAAATATTTCTGATATTTTCTTCCTAAAATTTTACATTTTTTTAAAAGCTTTTACGTTTTTTTTAATAGCTCTATTTATTGAATATTTTAAAACTTACCGCATCTAGACCCCACTCAATTTAAAAATATATAACATTCGAGAAAATCGAATGAAAGTATATTTCATAGTATTGGATCCCAAAAATTGGGATTTTTGGAGAAATTTACAATTAAATATAATTTGTTATAAATAAAAAATATAACTGATGCAAACAAATTAATATTTTTTCTTAATTAGTGCCTTACATATAAAATATATTACATATTAAATTTCAGTGTTGACCAGTGTTATCAGCCAAAAGTGTATTTAAAATAAAAAAATGATTATGATTATATACATTTCTAGAAAACAACAACGATTCACAAGCGCCGGTTTGCTGTACACCCTGGCCAAAAATTAAAAAAAAAAATAAGAAATTCAGTACTGCGGCAGTAGTAAAGCAACGAGATTAAAAATGCAACGATGTGAATTGCTCAAGTCAAGAGTTAATTTTTGCAGTTGTAAGTTAACTGAAAGTCAAAACTAAGCAAATTGCACAGTAATAATTTGTCTGTTGCAAAGTAAATACTTGGCGGTAGTAAATGGAAGAAAGGTATAAATGTATTTACGTATATTTAATACAATTCACAGCGATCATAACAGTTTTCGATTATATTATTTAAAATTAATTTTTTTCATTTTCTTTTTATTGCAACACAACCGTTCACAAACATTGACACATTATTATGGTACACAACTTTAGCTGAAGTTTGGTTGTAAACACAGAATCAGTATTATCGAACACAACTTTGAGACAACCAGTTGTATGTCATCTGTCAATCGGGGACAACTGCAAATTTTTGGTTTTCTCTATAGTTGCCAGTACATGCCGGTTGTATTATGATAACAACCTAGTTGTGTTAAGTGTCAAAAGCTCACAACCCCGATTTAGCAGTTGTAGTTGGTTGTGAACTATGGAAAACCAGTCGATTTTTAAAAACAAAAAGATAGTACAGACAAATTTATATTAGTTATAAGACTATTTTAACAGTCTGAAAGTTACAAAAAAAAACATCACTTTCAGGCAGTGGTTGTTCTCCTAGGGGAAAATTCTGATTTAGCTAAGAGTAAGGGACAGTTTGGATGTAGCACATAAGACGTGAAAAAAACTGAGTAATCCTCATTAGATCTCAACATTTCAGGACCTTTAACAGTCACCCAAAGAATGGCAAATGGGTATGCAGTTATTTCCCCCTATCACAGAATCCGTCGTAATAGAAATTTTTCTACGAATTACAAAAGTATTATCACAGAATCTGTAGAAGACATTTTGCAACGAATGTCGAAATTCAGTAATCACCCCTATTACAGAATCCATCGCGAAATCCATCAGCTAGCAGAGCTGGCTCGAGTTAGAAAAATGCATTTTTTTCTATTTCTGGGGTGGGAACCAGTTTGTTTTCGTTGCGAATAAGTTCTTTCTTGTTTCGCTTTGGGAAATATTTGGTTTTGGTTAGCAAAAAATGTTGGGTGTTGAGGCTGGAAGGTTGAAAACATCAGATTGGGGGTGCGTGTTTTTCTTTTTTGTATGGGCTCGGATAGGACATCGATGTCGAGACTATCGAACCGGTTTCCCGGAGGCACGTGACCCTGAGGGACAACTCTTAACAACATAATTCGGGGTGCCTGGAGAATTTTTTGTTTTTATGGGCTCGGATAGGACATCGATGTCGAGACTATCGAACCGGTTCCCGGAGGCACGTGGCCCTGAGGGAGAACTCTTAACAACATAATTCGGGGTGCCTGGAGATTTTTTTTTTTTATTTATTGAAACATTAAAGCAGTAAATATTTCATCACACTGTAACTAATATAAATTAACCAGCAATTTTCATTTAATAAAATAAAAGTTAAAGGTATTTACATAAAGTTAAACAATTTTATAGTAAATTATTTTTTAATTAAATACAAAATATCCAGAAGAGTATATCTATCTACAAAATTTAATCGCACAACTCGAAGGACTTTGCACGCTTGAATGTTTGGGATATTAGTGTCACTTAGCTTTACTACTTGATGGCTGATGTGGGATCTCAGCTTTATGAAGCTTTTGAAATCGCCTATACGGTTTCGTATATTCCTTTAAAGAACTAGGTCTTATATACACCCCATCGTAAAATCCGTCGGGAGGAATTATTTA
The DNA here is from genome assembly GCA_949716465.1 of Chalcosyrphus nemorum. Classification (NCBI taxonomy): domain Eukaryota; kingdom Metazoa; phylum Arthropoda; class Insecta; order Diptera; family Syrphidae; genus Chalcosyrphus; species Chalcosyrphus nemorum. The sequence goes on from OX454332.1 coordinate 53,845,381, forward strand.
CACAAAAAAACATTTCGATATCGGCAAATCCGCTGCGATATTGTTTATCCAAATATCTCGTCCATAAGAAGACGTCCCGGCGGTTTCTACCATGCCAGTAGAAAGTGAATCGAATAGGTGAAACTCAATTCCGAAAAATTCTACGATATTAAAAATAAAAAAAACTAAAAAATATGTCCGAATAAAGTAAACCTCTTATTTAAAGTTCATAAAACATTGATTTTACACTTAGCTGAATTCAAATTGATTGGCATGCGCTTTTTTACATTTTTGTCAATAGTCCAATTGAAGGCAAGAATATTATTCATATGATAGTTATAGGACATAGATATAATACACTTTTATAAATTAATATACTAAACATACATTCATGTAGTTGTGTGGTTTATTTTTATATCCTTGTAGTTTATTTTTTAATCACTTAAATCTAATTATTTACTTATTACTTTTATATGTAATATAAACGTATTATTTTTTTTTATTCGACGTTATTAATGGTGTATTGCGTTGTGGTGTTGTTGGTCGCGATGAATTAGTTCCAGTATATAGATACTTAGCTTTTTTTTCTGATGGCTTTAATATCTAAAAAAGAAATAGCAAAACTTTAATTCATAATATTAGTTAAAATTAAAAATAGAAATAAATTCATACATAAGTTGAAATTACTAAAATTTGTGATTACTATAACATACTATAGGATTATGCTTTTCCCTTATGACTCCAGAACTCATGGGAATAGGATATATCAGACATATGTACATAAGTAAATGCATGCTATGTATATAACAGGATCTTTCACAGTTTGAGATATGTACTAGTCTGGTAATAGAATATTATAACAGAAGTATTTATGGTTTCTTATTTTCTGAGATCTTAATCAACGAATTTGTTTCCTTGACTTAAAATTCAACTTTTCTCGAAAGTGCAATAAGAAATGATAAGGTAAATACGAACTATTTTTAATAAACTTATGTTTTTCGGTTTCTTGTTAATAAACAAAATTTTTGTAAATGGAGAAAATCCAAATGACCTATAATAGTTGAAATTTATTACAAAAATGATCTCATCGCTTTTTTACTTTCACTGCATGGAAAGAGTAAATGTCTACTCTTCCTTGATGAATTTGAAATCCAAGCAAACATGGCTTATACTCCGTCAATTTCGGGTGGTTTGACAGCAGAATTTGACAGTCTCGCTCCCCAAGCTAAAAACCATTAAAACCGCAAATCCAAGCAAACATGGCTTATATTCCTTCAGTTTCGGGTGGTTCGACAGCAGAATTTGACAGTTTCGCTCCCCAAGCGTTTGAGCCAGAAATCATTGAGGAAAGAGATATCAAACTGTTACCTCTCTTGCCCCTTAAAACCCTTCAAAAATTGTGCAAATTGTGAAGTCTACAGTTAGAACTAGCCCAGAAGGAAACATAAAACTATATTCTTCTATTTACCACAAACTATGCATTCCAGACCCAAAACAATGATGTATGGTTGTAAATTGCGAGACATAATTTTTAGATTAAAAGCGACCCAGGTATTTTTTGCACACAGTTTGGCAATTATCAACTTGATTTCATTCTATCCAGAATCGTTTATTGGAAAATCTTAGGGATAAAGCAATATTTCCATTCAGTCTCGGAAATGCTATTGATGAAATGAAGAAATTGATATGCCGTTATCATATCTGCGAAGAATGAAATTTTATTTTTTTATATATAAAAAAGATTTGTAAAATTGTCTTATTCTCATCAGATTGAACATAGTAGATTTCCATTTAAAAAAGCACGTATTTATCAAAACTGTTTTTATTTTCTACTTTTGCACTGCGTGACGTTCATATTTAAAAACATAAAAAAATAGCTTAAGTGTGAAAAACCCTTACGTAGTTGCTAAAATATTCACCTGTATATATTGATGGCTGTATTCAGTAAAGCTTAACAAAGTTAAATAATTTTGACAATAAAACAAAATATGATGCTGCTCAGCTCCGTTTATCGGCAATTTATTCCCATTAGAACGAAACGTAAATTATATGTAACATGTTAAAGAAATGGGAATTCCATATCATAATATATTGTCTAAAAAAGTGATGAATTTAAAAAAATTAAAGAGACATACTAATCTAAGAATTAAATATATTATAAAAATAGAGAAAAGGAAAACGTCAAAAAGAGTCGCCACAAAATTTGCCCGCGACTCACCGGTAACTTTGTTTTACATTTCACTCGAGCTCATCTTCTCTCTTACGTCAGTCGCAATTAATGAGACTACGTGTTATAACTGACAAATTGTTTGGTAGATAGCGATATATTTAAAATTAATATGAAAACGACGTGCTGCCTACGTTTCATAGGTAGAACTTATTTGAATACTAGAAATTGGTTGTATGCCTGCCGACTTAGAATGGGAAAATCAATTTTGAGACATTTTCACGAAATGCCCGAAAGATATATTTTTTTTAAAGTCATATGTGGGTTGGGAGGCCCACATTATACGAAAAAATATCCCCGTGAAAATTTCAAACGATATGTATATGGTAATTTTACTTAAAACAATTGTAATTTAATATAAAAGACATAAGTTTATCTATTATAAGCAACCCAAAAACTTATTTCAAAATATATATTCGCAATGTATATATAAATAATATTTCTAAACATGGTTGGAAATTTATTATTTTTAAAGGTAAGATTCACGTTTTAAGGATTAATATTCGATTATTAATATCTGCTGAAGTAGTTTCCACTTTTCAGTGCATTTGCTGGACGCGTTTTCTCTGTGGTATATTTTTAAATTAACCGCCATTTCCGGGGTGAATTAAGGAAACATCCGATGGCTTCGATTCTATTTCCGGCATTTTGTTTTTTGACTTCTAGGAAAATTCGGTGAGGGGGAGACGTGAAAAGTGGTGAATTGACCAAGTCACACATACTTGTTTGAAAATGTGATAGTATGTGTGACTTGGTAATTTTTTTCCAATATTATTATTACCTCTTTACTCAATGATTTCTGGTTTGAGCAAAATTAAATGATGCTTTTCGATTTTAGATTTAGACTTTAATTTTATTTCTTGTTTCTTCATTATAAAATATAAAAAAAATTAAAAATACAATGCAATAATATAACAAATATTCTATGACATTCGGTATTTAAAATACAAAGTTTGAATAAAGAATAGATTTAAATGCCACTTCAAATGGCTATTACTATAAATATTAAATAAGAATATTAGATGCCCGAAGGACTAAATTTGTATAAAGTGAAAACGAAAAGGAACCAAGCTAACCAACCCCAATTTGGTTAAGTTTGACTAAAAATCCGCTCCCAGGTTTAGGCTGTAGCCTTTTTTATAGACATGCAGACAGACAGAATTTCCAAGCTGACTTTTTTTTACTTCTCTATAAAGTTTATGCCAGAATTTATCAAAATCTTGAGATAGAAAATTTTCAAGAATCCAAAACTTGGTCTATGCTACGTATCTGTGCATGTAAAAATAGTGAGAGTAACATTATTACATAAAACATGAACAAATATGAAAAAATGTGAAGTTATATATGTATATGTTCGTTTTATCAATATGTTCACAAGTGTGTGCGAACGTTCGTTATTTAAAGGCATACAATTTTTGCATGTATTCGTTATATCCAAAGAATGCAGGCATTCTTTAAATTGGTCGTCCGCTTTATTACTCAAAAACTGAAAAATCGAACTCGAAATATTAATCAATTCTAAAGTAATAATAGAAAAGTAGGTCTGACTGTGTGAATGTAAGCAAGACTGTACCCTAAACGGTTGGTCCGAGTTTCTTCAAACTTCCTGTCTGAGCTGTGTAAGGCCACAATCTACACAATTAAACCGCTAACGTTTGTAATCCCTCCTGAGCAGAGTATATCCATAATGAGTAAGGACACTCTCGAACACTCTCGACCGTTTTCGTTTTCTATCCTTCTCACTAAGTTACACAGATATGAGAAGTAGATGGATATAAGAAGCGTTGTAGGGAGAGAGAGATAGCGATATGACGGACAGCTTATAAGCGTTGGAGTCACATCGCCTTTAAAAATACATTGTCAAGAAAAAGAAAGCAATACCAACCACAACCTCTATTGAAAATCAATGTGACCTATTGCCATAAAACACTAGGAAATTTTGAGTCAAATTATTTTTATTTTTTTAAGGCCGAACATCTGGTTTTATTATTTTTATGGAGGTCAAAGGAAATAAGAAACACTTGTTTTCATATTTTAGATGTAAAAGGGTTCATATTTAGTTTTAATTAGCGGAAAAACCAATCATAAAAAATAGGTATAGAAAAATTTTCAATAAGGCGCAGCAGGTCACACTGACTAAAACGTAGAGATACACACAACGATGATCGGAGTCGGAGTACACCATCAGAGTATATCCATAATGAGTAGGGACACTCACGACCGTTTTCGTTTTCTGTCCTTCTCACTAAATTACACAGATATGAGAAGAAGATGGATATAAGAAGCGTTGTAGGGAGAGAGAGATAGCGATATGACGCACAGCTTATAAGCGTTGGAGTCACATCGCCTTTAAAAATACATTGTCAAGAAAAAGAAAGCAATACCAACCACAACCTCTATTGAAAATCAATGTGACCTATTGCCATAAAACACTAGGAAATTTTGAGTCAAATTATTTTTATTTTTTTAAGGCCGAACATCTGGTTTTATTATTTTTATGGAGGTCAAAGGAAATAAGAAACACTTGTTTTCATATTTTAGATGTAAAAGGGTTCATATTTAGTTTTAATTAGCGGAAAAACCAATCATAAAAAATAGGTATAGAAAAATTTTCAATAAGGCGCAGCAGGTCACACTGACTAAAACGTAGAGATACACACAACGATGATCGGAGTCGGAGTACACCATATCTGTATAACTTAGTGAGAAGGACAGAAAATGAAAACGGTCGAGAGTGTCCCTACTCATTATGGATATACTCTGGTCCAGGTAAAATGTATTGTGTACTCTTTTTTTCACAAGGGGTCGTTGCATACGGGTTAAAGTGTATACTTTTGATCTACTTCCACTTATTGTACAATTTTTTTTATCTTTGTTTAGTAGGAAATGCATATGTAGAGAGAGTGTCCCTACTCATTATAATGGATATACTCTGCTTCTGAGACTTCATTTCTGTACAGTTTGATTAATGATTCCAACACTGATCGAAAGCTTATCTTTTGTATATGTGCCATCAGTAATAAAATCCTTGAGAAACTACATATAAGTAAAGTCAACACCGATTTTAATGATTCCAACACTAACATTAATAATACTAATAGGGTTAGACCGGGTAAATGTAAACAGGGGTAAATAAGAACATCGGCTATAACTTTAAAAATATGAACGTTACAGAACATGTGACAACAGATGTCATTCGATCTAAACTTTAACCTGCAGCTGCAACATTGTCTATGCTTCGTATGGAAACGAGTCAGTTCGACAATCGTGTTGTGGCAGAAGGTTGTGCTTTTTGTCGATTCTTAGTATTTGTGGTGGAAAATATTTCTAAAAAAAAAATATTATTGTGATTGAGGTAAGTTCAAAACTGTTCCATATGTAGTTACAAGGCATACTAAGGTTTGTGTTTACATAAATATATAAAAAAAAGTTACTTATTTTTCTTGTTTTGAAGTGTTTACTAACCCCTTGAAATAGATCGTACGGGTTAAATGGAAACAACGAAAAGGGGCAATTGTAAACATAATGGGGCAAATGTAAATAACCAGGGATACGCTGTTAATGATATCCTCAATAAAAACTGCTCGTACATGCAAGCATCGGAACTCCATGGAGTTCCAGTTGCTGTTATTTATAACCGGATAAATGGACGAAAAAATGCCATTAAAAAGTGGGGCAGTCCGCTCTAAGCTCGGAAATAGAAAACGAAATTTGTAGATGCCTCATTCAAAGATCACAAATGGGATATCCATGCGATCGAGAAGAGCTCAAAAACCTGGTAGGAGACTATGTTAATACGCACAAACTGACAACTCCATATATATTTCATATTGTTTCCATGATACACTGTACATTCTTTATGAATTGTAATTATAAAAAAATTGGACATTTTATTTTATAGTATCATCTAAATCCGACAGAAAATACAAACACCAGAAAAAAAAATAAGAGAAGAACTTCGGAAAATTAAAGTTTTTGTTTATATTCACGTTGTGAAGTAATGAAATTAAATAATGGAAGTACGCGGTTTTGATTTTTTTTTACATTCAATTCGATTAGGTACCATGTATTTGAAAAACATCCGTATGTACATGTTTTTCAGTGAAGGGTATGTATAGTCAACCACTTTATAGCGCATGAGTTAAAATTTGATCGATTTTCACAGATAGATAGATATTGGATGAAACAAGGATGTATATCACAGATAGTACCATCTACAGTAATGTCTCTCCGAATATTGCGCTAATCCGAACCTCTATTTTTCTAATTATGAACTTTACAATCCGAACCTACGACGATTTTTGTTCGCGGTAATTCGAATTCTGACGAAAAAAATCCTTGATTTTCACAGTAACTCACTTTCATCATTTATTCTTGCTTCCTGGCTTCTTGTTTAAAAATATATACGTATTTATAATAGTTTTAAGGAGCAATAAATATGATTTTTTTCGTTAAATAACCAGCTCATCCTGTACTCATTATTCCGACTAACTCAATAAGCCGAATACCCCCTTGCAATGATTGATTCGGATTAGCGAGACATTACTGTATTATGCCTTTGGTTTTTGTTACTTTTAATACAATATCTGGAAGTATTTAGCTTTATGTACAGCGAGAAAATTACTTCTTTGATGCTACACCTGACCCAGTCCTAATAATTGATTTGTCTTTCCTTTTTCGTACATTTCACAAAATTTTCAACGAAGTATAATACTTTCTAGCGGGTAAAGGATCTGTGAAAGATATAAGACTGCGCCTGAAATTATAGGCTAATTTAATTTTACTAAAAAGCAATTTTCTCAAAAACAGCTCTAACGATTTTGATAAAAATATAAGTAAGTCTTTCGCTAAAAATACGTAACTAATTGATCAAAATCAAAATCTGGGGGCTGAGCTCCCTACCAGGCGCGTACCCAGGTGGTGGATAGGGGAACGCCGCTTTACGAACCAGTGAAAGATATATCACTGTGTCCGTCACTTGCGGTTAATGAGGTTATAGCAGTGATGATGATAAAAATTCCATTGTGAAAACCCACCGCGAACCAGCCTGAGCAGTTCAGTGGGGAACGAATACTGGAGTGGATAAATCTGAAAATCTGGTAGCAACGCTATTGCTAATAATAAAAGCTTCTTATTTAGATGGCAAGAATATATATATATCTCCTTTATCTTTTTCTCCATTAAACCTAAAGTTTTTGAAGTAACAACTGAGGGTGCCTCTGCCAAATGCTTGAATTGAGGGTTCAATTTTGAGTTAAAGGGGTCTGGGATGTGAGTGCTAAATGTTCCATAATGTATATGTATTTTATAAACAAGAATGTACATTTGGGCGGTGAGAATGTCTCAAAGCAATTGGGAATAAATTGTATCTAAAATCGAGTGACTAAATATAAACAATCTTAAACTCACAGGTTGAGGGATATAGCTGTTATATACTTGATAATGTAGACTTTTTTTTGCAGACAAACATATTTAAACTTTCTAAGTACATTGCGGAACGACCCAATTACTTTGAGTTACTAAAGCTAATATGGCTAACTCTTGACTGAAAAGTAGCAGGTTACTTGATTAAGAAGACATGCTGGCATAAGTAAAGACGTCAACCAAGAGGACGGTAGTTATTCTTTAGAAGAAAAAGGTTATAAATGATCCAAAAGAAAAAAAAAAGAAAAAAAAAATGTGAAGGTGCGTCCAGACCGAGCGAAACATTTCAGAAACAAATAAATGTTTCAGAAATGTTTATGAAACATTTATTAAATGTTTATGAAATGTTTCACGTTTTCCATTTTATATGGGAAAATAATTTTATTTCTCAAGCTTTACGTGCAAAAAAATAATGTTAAATTTAAGATTTTTGCATTTCTGAACTCAGGAGAAGAGGAATCCAATTCTGATAATGATTGTGTATCTGTCTGTCTGAGTATAGGCTAATGGCTCTTTACAGGAAAGATTTTGCGATAGTCATTATCCTTGACATAGAGGGACCTTTGAAAAATGCAACAATTGACTGCATCACTCGGTCTGGACGCATCTTGAGGAAAATATATATGTATATTTTTACAGAATTTCTTTTTATTGGGTGTTCCATTAAATTGGTAAATTTACGCGTCTAGTAGTTCTATAATTTCACGGGGTAGTTTAAATGAATATTTAGTAGATATCTCGGAAACAACTTGAGTAATTGAATCAGCTGTTCTACATTTATCATCAAACCGTCGCCAAATATATGAACATGGCTAAAATTAGTGAAAAGAATAAAAACTTATCAAATGAGACTGCGATTAAAGATTTATTAATGTTGGACATACTATTTGGAGAAAGTAAGTGTTGTTATTGAATTGAAATGTGAAATTCAGAAATCTTTTGACTATGATCAGAAAAGCGATATGCTTTTAGCGCTGTCTAATTATGTGCCGGTTGTAATAGCTAGAGGCCTCTTTGAAAATTGGAAACAGCCAGTTTTTTACAATTATGACTACAAATTAAACCCATCTATGTTCGAAAGGATAATTAAGAAACTTCATTCCATCAATTATAACGTTGTAGCGATTGTCTCGGATTTAGGGGGAAGAAATCGATCTCTGTGGAATAAAATGGAGATAAATGAAAGTAAACTATACTTTATTGATCCTTGTGACGAAAACAAAAAAGTTAATGTGTTTAGCGACACACTCCACATCTAATTAAGATACTCAGAAATCATTTCTTATATTCCTGAATTGTGATTGGGGATAAATGTTTAACCAACCGCTTGAAGAGCTGTTAATTTACTTCTGTTCTGAAGATAGTCGCTTAACAACAACACATTCATCAGTTAAACTAGGTAAAAGGCAAAAGGTAAAATTTGCTACCCAAATGTTCTCTCACACCAGCTCTTGTGCTTTGAAACGAATAGGGACCTTGGGTATATCAAAATCAAACTATTGGCTTGAATTATCAGTATTACTGGAAGAGGTAAATTAAGTAAATTTACGCTATTGGTAATGCCATCGATAATTTTCGTATGTCCCAAAGAAGAAGAAAGCCGTCATTTTGATATCCAGCACTCATAACGATGGGGCAATTGATATGACAACTGCATCTAGAAAACCACAAATCATATTGAATTCAACATAGGATGGGTAGATCAGATGGATCAAATCCTGGGTAATTATACGAATAAACGTTATTTTACGATATAGTTGATGTTGCTTGTTTAGCAGTATATATAATTTATATTTATCATAATCCAGAAAATACTCGCAAGCGTAATTTAATAAAATTTTTTTTAGGCTATTCTGCTATATGGATTTCAAGTTTATAAAAACAAATTACTAAAAATGATGTTAAATTTGTCATGGCATCATTCATACCATACATGTTCACTGTTTAGCAATGTTGGATTGATTGCTAGTAGGATTCAAAAACTAAAATTAAAATTGTTAGAACGCTGTAGTTTTAACGAAAATCCACTTATTAACCAATTAAATGCGATCTATATGTATGTAATTATACGTTGATTATATTTTTGCCATTTATTTTTTTCTTTACTTTTGTTATTTTTCTGTTGTTATTTTATGTAATTTAAATTTTTTTTCCTCAATTATAATTATTATTTATTAATTATGTATTTTTTATTTATTTATTTATTTATTACTTATTTATTATATATATTCCCAATTATTTATGGTTTATGTTTTCATAAACTATTTATTTTTTACTGATTAAACTATTTATTTATTTGATTAATTTATCTATTTATTTATATTTTTGGTCTTCTTTTGTTTTTTTCTCGTATTTTCCTTTTTATAAGTTATAAATTACAATTCATTTAATAATAAAATCTTTACATACAAACTACATAATCTTGTAGAAAAAAGGTTATAAGCTATCGAATCTCTATAATGAAAGATGTGCGGTAACAATACTAATGTAACAATTATACGAAATAAAGGATATCTATTTAAACAATATACCACAAATTCTTTGACTCACTTGAAAAGAGCACATTAAGGAGTCATCTACAGTCATCATTCCGCCGGCATTATCGAACTCTCCACAGTAATTGGGCGCTGAGAAAAGAGTGACTAATTGACGTCTAGCGAAAAATTCATAACCATCCTCCACAACCTAGATTTAAGTAATTTCTGCATATAATTACCAATGTAGTATAACATACACAATTTTGCTTACTTGATGTGCCCGGCATATTAAGTCGAGATCATGTTTGCGTAGAAATTTTGACACAACAGTCGCTCCGAACGTAAAACTAACGCCTCGATCATTCTCACCCCAGCCCTCAACGTCTTTATCCGGATCACTCCAAAGTAAATCACACAACAGACCTGTATCTGGTACATCGGTTGGTCGCATCAATCGCCTTATTTGCTCCATATTTTGTAAATCAGGACTAAGTCCACCATGACAGCAGAATATTTTTTCGTCGATAATCGCCGCTATCGGCAGGCAATTAAAACAGTCTGTAAATGTTTTCCATAGTTTAACGTTATATCTCCGTTTACACTCGTCGTAAAATCCTAAAAATATATAATACTTTTAAACCAACTTCAACTCATCTATGCGTCAAACTCACCATAGATCCTATTTATACTGGCACACTCGTGATTGCCACGTAAGAGGAAAAAGTTTTCCGGATATTTGATTTTATAAGCCAAAAGCAGACATATCGTTTCTAATGATTGTTTACCTCGGTCGACATAATCGCCCAAAAACAAGTAATTTGCTGCGGGTGGAAATCCTCCATATTCAAAAAGGCGCAATAGGTCTGTGTATTGTCCATGAATATCGCCGCAGATTATAAGCGGCGCTTCAAGGTCTAGTAGTATCGGTTGCTGCAGGAATATCTCACGTGATTTTAAACACAGACCGCGCACCTCGGCCTCAGACATTTGCACTGGTTTGCCTTGTCGACATCCTCTCACTTTTAAAAGAACAAGAAACAAATTTGTTCAATTAATAAAATATTTAAACAAAATATAGGAACAATTCTGAGTCTTTCTACAAAAATGGTGATCTAATATTCTGCACAACTATTGCGTTAAGCATGAAAAATAGCACAAAATAATTCATTCATTTCCATATATATATAATATATATTGTAATACATATATAATTTTCATTTCGTGGGTGAAATACCTTCAACATTTTTTCACAGATATACCTCTTGCCAGGGTGTGGCAAGAGTATGGCCCAATTCGAAGAAGTAGTAGCGGCAGTAGTAAATATCAGAGCAGAAATTAATATTTTTTGTTATAAGAGAAAGTACATAGTATATGTGTTTGACGTGTGATTTTTTAGGGTTCGTTGCAAGTACCGTTATTTTTATTCTAGGAAGTGTTTATCACGCTCTCCGAAGCTCAATTTCGGACTCTCTTCTTTTATGAGTTTACAACCAGGATATAATGCGTCTCTGGCACCGAAAAATATAAGTGACGTATAGCGGTGAATTAACGCAACATTCGTTCGGGAGATCTAAGCCTTGAAAACAAACCACGTGTAAATCCAGAAACAGTTATTGACGACAACGTTTTAAGGGTAACGGTAAATGGGGACCTAATGAAATCGGTGGCAGTCAATCGACAGAATATCGGAATGTCACCCAAATCGACATGGTGCATGCAAAAATAAGTAAACACTAAAATTGAAGTAGATGCTTCGATTTTCAGTATTTACTTCGTTTCGTATGCATAAAAAAGTTTTTACTTGATTGCAAATACTTTAAGTAAATACTAAATTCATTCAAGTTTAATACTTAAAATTAATCGGAAATCATTGTAAATATTTTTTAACTTCCATCGATAAATTTTAAATCTCGAGTTTTTTATAAATTCTGTCAATACAGTTAAAGAGAAGTCGAAAAAACTAAGTCTGCCAATTCGGTCTGTCTGTCCGTATGTTTGCAAACAAACTTCATATCTGGGGTCTGTCGGGCAGAAATTGAAATTTTTGTTAGCCCTAATATTAACGGTACGTGTACCTTACTTAAGCCGATTGTTTTAAATTTTGTTTTTCCCATTTTTAACAAAATAATTGCTCAACAGCAACTTGAAAAATTTGTAGTATTTGCGGCAGAAAAAAAGTACATACACGTTTTTTAAAATTGCATTACTACAAAAATTCATCCGAAAAAGTATACACTTTTTCCTTAAGCAATTCTTTATTTTTAGCACTTACTTACTTTTTATGCATACCCAAATTAGTAGTTACTTAGAAAATCTGCAGTAACAACATTTACTGTCTTTTATGTATACCACTCATTGTAAGAATATGGAAATGTCACCCAAATCGACATGGTGCATGCAAAAATGCTAAAAAGCAGCCTACATAGGCAAATAGGCATGGTCCGATCATATTGCATGACAATGTAAGACCCCTTACATCAGATGTAATGGTTCAAAAACTGCTAGAGTCGAGATTTGAATTTTTCCGCATCCACCCTACTCTCCTGATGTTTTTCAACGAATTATCATCTTTCCACAGTGTCGATTCATTTTGTCGGTATTCCGAAACCTGGTAAAAGACATAAGAACCGAATATGTAAAGTCTTCTTATAGCGTCCTCAAACCAACCCTTCTATTAAAAAAAAAAAAAGAATAAAAGACATAATAGACATCACAATGGAAGATAGTCATAGATGCCAACGGTTTATATTTAGACCTAAATTTTTTTTTCTACCGAGGGTAGGTAAAAATCTTCCCGTAAAACGCGTGCTCATAGTAGTGTGGGATTTTTACACACTAAAAAAACCTCCGTTCAATATATTTCTTATTACTGCAACTAAGTATTGACTTATCAGTTTTTATTTAATGAGATTAAAGCGTTTGGCAGGTTATTTTCCATTGAAAGGTCCTGCATATACCGACAAATTAACGCGGTTGTAGTTTAACGAGCTAGGTCGAAAGGCTTTGTTCTTTGTAGACGGCGTAATAGATGTCGCTCATCTAAGAGTTGTAGAACCGTATTATTCACGTTACCTTCTAATCGGTTCTTGTGTTTTCGAGCAAAAGTTTTGATTTCGTCTTCCACGGTGGCGATTTCGAGATCTCTATCGATATCGTTGTTTCTTATATACCATGGTGCATTCAAGATTTCTCTTAGCACCTTATTTTCAAAAGTTTGTAAAATATTGTATTGGTTTTCTTGGTACAACCCCAGAGTTGTATACCATACGTCCAGACCGGTTTAAGCACTTGCTTATATAAAAGCAGTTTGTTATGTATACTAGGGTTTGAATACTTTCCAAGTAACCAGTACATTTCTCTGTATTTATTTTCTGGTTCTTTGGGTTTATTTTCACATACGTCTTCCATTTTAATTTTGCGTCAAGCGTCATGCCGAGGTATTCAGCCTCATTTGCAAATGGAATTTGAACCGAGTTGACAAGGATAGGTAAATTATTGATTTTACTATAGGTAAAATTTACATGATCAGATTTAGTTTTATTGAGCGCGATACGCCAAACTTGTGTCCATTCATTCACCCAATTCAATGCTTCTTGCAATTTTTCGGTTGTTTGTTCGATAGTTTTGCCTGTTACCAAAATGGCAGTGTCATCGGCAAAATCTTGTGGAATATCACGAGTGTACAATAGATATAAGAGCGGACCTAGTACACTTCCTTGTGGTACTCCAGCAGCTATTTCTTTAAATTGTGAGTAGTCACTTCCGTGTTTTACACGAAAGAGTCTATTCGCGAGGTGTGACACCAATATGTCATATATCTAAGTGTTTTGGCAGAACTTGTCACAACTTGTACTTTAAGCCGTCGTCTCATACCTTGTCAAAAGCTTGAGAAACGTCTAGAAATACACTTGAACAAACTTTTTTTTCTTCAAAAGCTTTTTCAATTACATCGGTTATTCTATGTACCTGATCAATTGTAGAATGTTTGCATCTAAATCCGAATTGATGATCAGGGATAAGATCTTTTTCTTCTATAGCTGGCCGTAAATGATTGAGTAATGTCCTTTCAAAGATTTTAGACATAATCGGCAAAAGCGAAATAGGTCTATATGATTTTTTCTCATTCTCCGGGTTAAGGGACCATTATAACTTCCAATACTTTCCACTGACTTGAAACATATTTTAGTCTTAGGGCGGCGATTACCATGTGCAGAAATTTAGTTAAAGCTTTCTTTGGCAATTCTTTAAGAAGCTCTCCTGTAGTTAAGTCGGATCTAGGAGCTTTTTTACTTGCTAATGTGTAGTTGTCAGCTTAAACGTCTCTTCAAGGTGGGCTGCAAATAATTCTGCTTTCTCCTTATCATCTCTAGCCCATTCCCCATTATTTGTTGCGGTTGGCGGAGAGGGGATTTGCGGTTTTTTTATGCCTTTGACCACTTTCCAGACGGAATATTTGGAGTCTTTTTTCCCTGTACTTCCTTTCTGATCAGGGTTTCGCTCATTGTCAAAATTACTGGCGAATGATCCGACGACAAGTCATAACTCTCTTCAGTATGGGTACAAATGTGAAGCATACCTTTCGCGACGAAGAAATCTATCAGATCTGGTATTTTGTTGCTGTCTGTTGGCCTAAAAAAATCACAACCATATCTCATGCCCGCTCCGTAAAGCACTCTACCTTTTTGTGAGGTACATCTCGAACTTCAAAAGGTGTGTTTGGCGTTAAAGTCACCACCGATTACAAAACGTGGCGGAAGTGAGTTAAAAATGTTAAGGAAATCACTTTTTTGAAGCACGGTTCTATTTAAACAATAAATAGACGAGATATTAAAAGAATAATGTCTATTTATTCACGTAAAGTGTAAACTTGCATAGAATTAAGCTCGACTTTTGGTTCCGTCACTTTTATGAAAAGTGACGAACCACCCCTTGCCCTTTCCGATGGATGGAAAGCGTGATACGCACAATAGTCTTTAATGTTAGCATACAATTGTTTCATCATATGCGTTTCAGATATTAAACATATATCAATATTGTTTTCGCGTATAAATATTTCAAGCTCGTCGAGCCTTTGCAGGAGCCCATTGGCATTCCAATTAAGTATTTTGAGCTTCTTTTCCATATTCTTCGTGGTGTCTGGGTGCGACGAACTTTATTTTCAAGTTCAACTAATCTATCGAAATTAGGTCTGTTCGTTTTAATTTGCTCTTCGAGTTTGGCAAGAATAATAGAAAAGACCTGAGATACTGGGTCTTGTGAACTACTATTTTTACTGCATTCTACTTTCGTGGCTTGAGCGTAAGTTTGAATACTGCTGTCAGATGACTTTTCTTTTGTGGTTTAGGGGTTTTAGGCTTTACTTCCCTACCCGATTTCAAGGCAGTAGTATTCGAAGCCGTAGTTTCAGCGTATAATAACTTTTCTTGCGCAATTTTTTCTTTAATAATTATTGGTTTGATCTTATTCGATTGTTCTGAAACCCGATGATGTGATTTCATAAGCTTATCACGCCTTTTTTGTAACTCTTTAGCAACTGCGCAGCCTCGATAATTATCCGGGTGGTTTCCATTGCAGTTAATACATGCTGGTGGTGTTTGCTTGTTCATGCCTTTGGATATGTGTTTGTCGGCGCATTACATTGAGGTATAGTCCTAGTGTTCTTACGAACGGGTTCGATTTTAACGACCATGTTCAGTATAGTTTTTATTTGATAGATTTTTTCTATGTTTTCTAATTTATCAAACGTAAGCATAAAAAAGAGGCAGTCCCCGCTTTACCGTAGTTTCCTCACCGTTCAATTGCCGTTTTTCTCGTTTGACGATGTTGCCAGCATCAATGATTTTGAGACTTTTATTTTTCAAGTCATTGATGACATCTTCTTTTGAGCATGAAGCATGGAGACCTCTAGCTACTACTCGTATCGGTCTTTCTGATTTATTTTCGTATGTGAACCATTGAATCAATATTATATATTCAATATTTTCCTCATTCAGACTATTTAATTTCACTGAAGTCCGCTGATCATGCGCCGACATTTGAGATGTCGTCGGACTTCTAGTTTCTAAAAACCACTAATGCCAGATATCATCAAGGTTGCCCAGGCAAACATCCATCATGCCATTGGAGCATCTGCCGCAAAAGTGAGGAATCCTGATAGTCAAAGGAATATCAGGTAAGAATGGAAGGGTAATTTAGAATCAATCCAACGGTATGCATCCTTATTAATAAAAAAATTAACTTTCTCCTACTTTTGTACAGTAAAAATCGGTTATAATGATGTCGAAGGCACCGTAGAATTTCATCGTTTGCATAGATCAGTCACTGCAGTCGCTAAAACGGTCCATACAATTCACTAAAATGTGTGCCTTTGCGTCAAGTGAGCTACAGGCACTAAAACATGGTACGCGTACCTACGTTGAAGTTGTCTACAGACGTTCCAGATTTACTGAGACCGTACCATGTTTTAGTGTCTGTAGCTCACTTCAGAGACGGTGCGAGTAAAATCAAAATTGTAGTTTGTAGGTGTGATGTGTATGTGTGATGACGACGATATCCGCTCAAGTGTGATGTGTACGGGCCGCTTAAGTGAAAATCAATAATTGTATATTTTCCGGTACATGGTACATGTACATATACAAAATGTCGACACATATCTAGAAACAGACTGAATAAAAAAAAATTGTTTCAATCGTTATAATCTAATCGTTATATACTAATCCCATCGTTATATCCGGCATCGTTGTAACCGATTGCAAATTACTCGGAGTTTAAGGAAGTTTTGCCGGGACTTTGAAAATATATTCCTTTATCCGGTTTATCGCGTATCAGGTATTGTTCATGTGCTGAGGATAAACTAACGAGCATATGCATATATGTATAGAATATAGCATATATGTAGAAAAGATCTCAACTTTATAACTAGGGTTAGAAAAGAAGTTCTTGACCTCACGCTAAGTATTCCAGGAGATCATAAAAGTTCCGGCACACTATCTGGAGCTTAAATACGTGGTAGAGGGCATTAGCACCGCCATCACATACAGCATTTGAATCCAGCTGCCCTTAACGTAACAGGAGTGGTGGGAAAGCAATCTAACGAGGTTGCGCTCTGACACAATGAAGCTGTTCAACAGGGCGAAACATAATGGAGAATAGCAAACCTACAGAGTGACATTTACAAACTACAAGAAAGAATTGAAAAGGGTGAAAAGAAATCTTCAGTGAAGATAACTTATACTCCCGCGGCAGCTAGGCTATACAAAGTTCTAAGAAAAGTAGGGAAAATGAATACCTGCATCACTCAAACAACCAGATGGCATGTTCACTATTTTGATAATATGTATGGGTGTTTTTTTTAGAGGCATACAACTTTTTTTTAAATAAAACACAAGAAAAATTTAATCGAATGACCAAGATTTTGGCTTTACTAGCTCACAAATTTATTGGCACTTCATGTTTAAAACACAGAGCGAAATCCAAAAACGAAATAAGACAAGACCCGATGGGTCTTATTTCGCATCAGGAATTGAAATAACGCTACATGGCACATGTCTTATTTGTAGGCAAGAATGGTCTTATTACCATGAAAACATGGAAATACAGCATTTATCTAGACTAACTCAAATATAAATTTAATCAAAATCATTAGAGCCGTTTTCGAGAAAATAATGACCCTACAGAGCTCAGATATGAAGTTTGAAGCAAATCGGCCCAGCCGTTTATGCTGCAGTCTAGCGTACATACACACAGACCGAAAGACAAACAGTAGACACAGTAGTATGGTTAGGTTAGGTTAGATATATGTGTGCCTTTGTTGACAGCAGGTGTCAACGGCTCACTTAGACCACTATTAGTCCATTGTGCCCAAGGATTGGAACCTAAAACCCATTTGACTGCTCTGCTAAACCATCCAGATAACTGTATGAATCTAAGGAGTTTTCTGAGTTCTGTGTTTCCTAGATCGTCCAGCTCCGGAATGAAATAACTCCCTATAGTATCTTTCCTTTTCACAGATGGATTCTATTTCCTCTTCGTCCCTTACAACTTCTACAGAAGTCGTTATGCGGTATACCTAGCCGTTCTGCATCATTGCCTATCACGCAGTGTCCTGTCACGTCCCTTACGACCGTTCGTATATCATTGCCCTATAATATAGGTGCAAGTAAAAATATCATGGTGCATATGCCTAAACATTTAGGTTCGCCGAAGCGGCGCGCGATAGAAAAAGACGTTTGGTAAAACTAAAAAGCGAAATGACAAACATTAAAAGTCAAAAAACAGTAAAAACTTTTATTTTGACATCAAGAACAATTTGCGAAGGCGAGGACGCGAGCGGAATGTCAATACTTCAGCAGAGGATCGATGACAGCCCACTGGTGACAGATTTGTCAACAGTGCTTCCCAAACTGCGCGCGCAGTAACAAGCAAAGATTTTGATTGTAATGCCGTCTGCTTCTAAAAGTTTTAAGCTGAAATCATACAGAATTTTATCATATAATGTAACAGGATTAAAATAATAAGTCAATAATTGTTAAATTGTATAATTTTGTCAATCAATTTGAGTTTATCTTTTTATATGAAATGTATGTAATCTACAATATAATTTTAGCGATTTTGAAAATAATTTTTTAAAATATTAGGCCAAATGGATACCAGCGACGAGAATATATGATAGAGGAAGAGCTAATGGAGGTCGTTACTTGGCGATCAAAAAAATCCTGTAGGCTTTAAATGTAAATTAAATTACTGGAGGAGACGACTTATATTAGCGTACTGACCGATAAAAAACTTTTTGTTTATTTTCTCTGTATATAAACTACAACCATTGGCAAAGGGATTTTGTGAAAATGGAGGAGATGATGATGTCTTGTGATAAACCGAATATTATTTTTATAGGCGATTTGAACGCAAAAGTTTGCAGTAAAAAGGGTGTGGAAAACGAGGTAGCGCGTATTAACAGACAATCAAAGGATCAAATTTATTGTGCTAAGGGTGTAAAACTTGTGGAGTTTTGTGATACTTTCGGATTGCGGATAATGAATGGCACCAGCAGTAGTGATAAATGTGGTAACTTAATATTCAAGAGACATCGGTCATTGACTAGTCTAATAAAAGGTGAATGAAGCGCATACGTAACCGACCTAGAACTGAAGCACGTACCATACTCTGACCATCTCACCATGGTGGTCACGTTTCAACATAAGGCAGTTGATGATGGAGAAATGAGGAGTATGAAGCTTCTCCCAAACTAGTGTGGAATGACTCAATGAACGATGAAGGATTCACACATTAAGCCAATTTGAATATTTGAAGCATTATGTAAAGCAAAGAAGATAAATACTATGAAGTGGAGGCTCGGGTACTGGTGCGAAGCAAAAATTCATCGGATTTCTGGAACCTAGCAATAAAGCTCAATGGTGGAAGACATGTAATGAGCAGTAAATTAAACCCGAATAACTTCCTAGCACATTTCAAAACATTATTGAGCCCATCTGCACCCATGTCTCATTTTCAATATATCACTCCAGGTCGCCAAAATGATATCTTGGACAGCCCGCTTACTCATCAAGATCTTATTACAGCGCTCGGCGATCTAAAGGATGGTAGAGCCGTAGACTAAAACGGTATACCATCCGATTTCTATAAGTATGGTACTGATGAGCTACACCTTAAACTTGTTGCCTTGTTCCAGAACATCTTGGAGTCAGGAGAAGCATCTCTTTTTTAAAAACATGGTATAAAATATTTACAGAAATGATGCAAAACCGACTTAACCAGTTGATAAGACAGACTCAGTTGGTAAAGGAATTTCAAGCGGGTTTATAGCGCACTACCCACGATCAAAGTTACTTTTCAATATTACTTGAAGAGTCGTCATTCAAGTAACATTGATCGTTTGCGTGCCATTCAATGTTCTTGTCAAGTAACCTTGCTACATTAATGAAAACCAAAACTGATTTGGTTTTCGTCAAATTTCATTGACATTACATTCATCATTTGTTTCAATGTTACGTGTCAATGTTTTCATTTGGTAAATAGCGCTCGCAGCGGCAAAATGTCTGATTTTCGACAATGTACATACAAGAGAATTTTTAACTGAATTTATCCAAACAACCAAAAAAAAGGTGCTGTAAAAATAGAGTAAAACGCTGTAGATTCTACTGCATTCATTGTCAGAATCGACCCGACAATTTTCGTTGTAAATTTTACAGAGGTGTGGTTGTAAATTTAACAATCTAGTTGTGAAAATGACTGCTAAAATTGTAGATTTCACAGCACTTTGCTATCGAACAGCTGTAGAACTGCTGCAGAAACAATAACAATTTGCATGTAAAAAAAATCCCTTTCATAGCACTTAAGATTAAAGTTCTAATTTATTGGTAGTGCGAGAAATGGGTGGAAATAGCTTTTACAATCCAATTAGATGGTTCTTGTCCAAGAAATACTTAGTGTGTGTTTAAACCGAATTACATAATTGCATTTACTTATAAAATGTGAAAAATGTTTGGATCTGGCTGGGGTTGAACGTGAAACCTCTCACTCGGCGGCTGCATACACTACCACAACGCCAAGGCCTCTAAAAATTATCATGCGAATATTCTCAAATGGTATCTACTTTTTACGTTTTCGTAATAGATGCCGAATCTACAACTTGTTGTAATTTCTACAGCTCCTGCTGTAGTTACCACAGCAAATAGCTGTAGATTCTACAACATTTTGATGTAGATTTTACAAATTCATATCTGTAGATTTAACAGCCGAAATTGACAACGCGCTGTTGATTTTATAGTTGGGGATTGTAGTTGATTTAACAACTTTGTTGTAAAAATGAATGCATTCGCTGTAAAATCTACAAAAATTTGTTAATTTAACCAGATTCGCTGTTAATTAAACAAATCTACAATGAATTTTTAAATCAACTGCCTTCAATTGTAAAATTTACAGCGCTTATTTTTTTGGGTGAATATATCGCGAAAATGAAATCATCTGAATAACGATTGGGCGGAGATTCTTGTTGAAAATTTGAGGTCTTCAAAACTCCTGCCAGTAGCTAAAAAACCTAGAGTTGATGACAATCGCCCAGATGGTTTAATACACTCCCTCATCACTGTATCTTTTTTTTTAATCAGGGGTGTAACCAGCCGGAGCAATTCAATGAATACATTTTCATCAATTCTAAGAAAATTTCTATAGTCTTCATCAAAATTAAATAGTTCTCTCAACAACGAACAATCCCCATGAAATTACCTTTTCAGCAACCACTTTTTTTTTTATCCACGCTTTAGATTTTTTTTCAATTAAATATTATTGCACTTGCTGCAGCACTGGCTGCAAAGAGATACAAATTATTGTCCGTTCTAGTTGACACATATGAAACGACAAAACAGAATTTACGCAAAAATATTCCCAATGTTCATTGATACGTTTGGTGGCGATATTTCATCAATGATACTCGCCAAAAAACACGTAAATAATACTTGCTAAGTAACATTGACCCTGTGTAGGGCGCTTTAGGCCAGGATACTCTACTATTGATCATTTATTTGTATTAAGTAGTATTGTGGACTCCTTTCTTACACGGAATAAAATAAAGTGCACGATGCACATGTATAAATGATCAGCATCACTAGCCAATAGTCAATTAAGCCAAGTCCGTCTTTCTGTCACCAATTTTTGGGCCTTAATTTTTGACATATGTACATGAAAATGCTTACACTTATATTGCTTACTTTTCCGACGACCTCGTTTACAAAATTTCAACGATCTACTCAAAATTTAGACCCCAAAAACTGGTGACATATTCATATGTATAGACTTTATTGGGTCTATTTTCAATATATCAATATACCATAGAATAGTTAAAAAGGATTTAACATTTAAATTAAACAACAGTCATCTGGCGGGACATTCGGAACTTAAAAGGTGAATTACGGGACATTTTGCGGGGCGAAAAACGTTTCACGGGACAGTCCCTGGGACTGGCGGGACGTCTGGCATCCCTTACTTGCACCTAAATGCTGTTAGTTGGAAATGCATAAATTTTCAATACAAAAAAAATAAAGTGCACGACTGGGTCGTACGTACTTGCACCTTTGTGCTGTTAGTTGGGAATGAATGAACTTTAAAAAATAAAATTATATAAAACAATATTTTTTTTTAATTCATCATAGAATTAAATGCCATATTTTTGTATCATTAAATTTTGCTCACGTTTTGATTTTGACCAAAATCCATTGAATATTAACCGAGAAATGGCCATATTTCTAAACCAGTTAACAAGTAAAGGACAGTTAGATGCTTTTTTAGCCATTCTTGACATTTGTATAGACTAGCTCAAATATGAAATTTAATCAAAAACTTTAGAGCCGTTTTCGAGTAAACCGATTTTTTGTTAAGTTGGCAATAAGTGAAGTAACGTTATAAGCAATTTTGGCCATTTTATTAGACTTCACAAGGCTAGCATAAGTATAAAATTTAATCAAAATCGTTAGAGCCGTTTTTGAGAAAATTGGCTAAAACCACTTGACCCTAAGAAAAGTACCGTTATTATCACTTTTAGCCAAAATGGGCATTAGCCCAGTTCTATACACACTAAAAATTTCAATGAAATTGGTTGACCCGTTTTTTAGCAAACTGCTAACGAAATTGGCCGTAAGTGCCGTTATAACAAATTTTGGCCAAAACGTTCTTAGCCATTTTATAGCATGTATCTAAGCTCGATTCAGCATAAAGTTCAAACAAAATCAGTATGACCGTGTTCCAGCAAATCATTTTTTTATCAATTTGGCTATAAGTAAAGTACTGTTATTAACGCTTTTGGCCGAAAATGTGGAACGCCATCTTATAGCACTTTGTCAAACTAGCCGAAATATGAAATTTTAAAAAAAATCGTAGGAACCGTTTTCCAGCAAATCCGCTTTTTGTTAAAAAAGTAAAGTACCGTTAATATTAGGGCTAGAACAAAAATTTCAATTTCTCCTCTAGGGATTGCCCCACAGATCCTAGATATGAAGTTTTATCAAAATCCGTTTACCCGTTCAGGCTGTAGCCTCGCTGACAGACAGACAGAATTTTCAGACCCACTTTTTTCGACTTCTATAAAGGTAATATCAGAATTTATCAAAATCCCGAGATCGAAAATTTTCACGAATATAAAACTTGCCCTATACTATGTACGTATCGGTGCCAGTAATAATTGAAAAAAAAGGTTTTCAAAAATGTTGAATAAGTTTAAAAGCCACATTTTGTTAAATATTAAATCTTGACCCCATTAAGATTTTTATGAAAATCCATTGAGTTTTAGCAGAGAAATAGCCATATTTCTAAAACCAGCTAATGAGAAAAGTACCGCTATACGTATTTTTAGTCAAAAACGTGGTACGCCATGTTTTAGCATTTCTTTAGAATAACTCAAATATGAATTTTAATCAAAATCGTAAGAGACGTTTTCGAGAAAATCGTGTCTTTGAAAAATTGGCCCTGAGTAAAGTATCGTTAATGATAGGGCACTTTTTCAAAATGTCTATTAAGCTAGTATGTATGTTGTATGTATGCTGACAATCATATGCTAACAATTATGCATATGTTCGTCTGGCGTATGATGCCCTATTACACGATATGTTGAATTTGTACCAAACAGTCTGCTTTCATATTTTTTCAGCGCATATGAAGCTCTATTACACGATATGTTGAATTTGGCATGCTGAAAAATGTTAAGATAAGACCCAAATGATTTAGCATACGTATTTATCAATTTTTTGCGAGTCTGGTGAAATGTACGTGTAGTGTATAACACTGTAGTGTATAGTATAGTACTGTAGTTTTTAATAATAAATATTAATGTTTCATGTCCTTCATGGTAAGATGCGAACTAACCGACTCAGCCGTTTTTCTTCTAACAACATAAATCGCGACAGTAGAAACAAAATTTGTCCAAACTTCAAAAATATCAAAGCCGTATGCTGAAAAATATGGTGTATGCTGATGAGCCTACTTTAGCTCATCAGCATATATCATACAACCGCATATTTCGAAATGTTAGCAATAGCATACGGTACCAAAAGGAGTATTGCACGATATGTTTAGTCGCCAACATACATACGCTGACTAGCCAACAAACACCTTTCAGCATATGTACATATGTATGTATGATGACAGAAACTTCGCTATTACACAATATGTTGTGATTGGGACACATTTTTCAGCATACGTATGCTGATTCAACATATCGTCTAATACTAGCTATATCAATGTTCCGTACTCAGTTGATTAGCTTTCGATCAGTGTTGGAATCATTAAAATCGGTCCGCAAATAAAGTCACAGGAGGGATTACAAGCCTTCGCGTTAGCGATTTAATTATTCAGATATACATATACATGATGGGATAAAAGGTAACACAAAAGATTCCATTCAGTAATGTAAGCGCAATTATACATATGTAATTAGTGTCGGAATGATTGCATACCTCGCACAGATACAAGATACGTGACATATAATCATCATAAAAAAATTAATGCAGAAAACTAGCTTATTGATGGCAAATCATCTGGTATTTTAATATGTTAATACCAGAGTATAATCTGAAACGTAGCATTCTACATGGTGATGTTTCATAGAATATTAATCAAAATTAATCAAATGAAAAAGTTTCGTATTAGTTGTAAATACCAAATTCAGCTATAAAGAAGTCTCTCAGTCGTGGTTTTTTTTTTTCTTCCTTAGTAGGATGGTGCACGGTTATTTGATCGCCTTCCGCGGATACATGTGTCTCGGTAGATGACGGGGAAATTAAATCTGTATTATCCTGTTGCAGCAACTTCAGAGCATTTGAGTCTCTTTCTTTTTCCTTTTTATAGTCTTTGGTGCATTTATATTTTATTTTAAGATAAAAAATAGTTAATTAGCATCAATTACGCAATTTACGAGTATGTCTGATTATCCTTAAATTGCAATAAAAACCATAAATCTTACATTGTAGCTTACAATGTCAAACAAAAAGAAAAATAATATTCAATTTACATAAAAGCCACATGTGCTTTTCAGATGGAAACAAAAAAATCTTACAGGCATAAGTTGACAGATGAGCCACCAAAATTGTAACAAAAAAAAACAACTCTTGGAAACAAGAACGATGTAATTATAAAATAATAAATTAAAAATTATTATCTACGTATATATTATTAATTTGAATATTCGAAATCTTATTTACAAAGTAATCATACAAGTTGAAAATGTACATATTTATACCTAGCATATTAATTTCTCTATTTTAGAATTCATTACTCGCATTCATTGCGATCGCCGCCAAAGATTCCGGCCCGATACGTCGAAATTCGACATGCATGCTCGATGTGCTAGAATCCGTTTCCAATCACTATGTATGTAATTGGAAAGCTGCGCAGATAAAGCAAAAAAATATGTACTAGAGTCCGTTTCAAATCACTTGCAATTGAAAAACTGCTCAGAGAGCATGGGAATATGTGCTTTCACCTGCTTAATGGAAAATGATATTTACGAAACCACTCAACTTTCCTCAATTTCTTCCATATTTTAAGATACCGATTAGCCCACAATATTCATGCAGACCCCTTTTCCTTAGGATTTTGGGGTTTTTCCGTTTACTTTTTCAAAAATTTGAAAACAAAAATTTTAATCGGGTGATGATTTTGATGAAAATCTTTTCAGTATCTCTATGTGCCCATTTATATGTATTTCATGAGAGCAGAAACTAAAAAGGTACTAAAACGCAATACTATTGATGTTAACACGGCTAGACGATTCTTCAGAGATAAAGCGAAACCTGCTCAAATAACAAGAATCGAAGAACTTATCAAAAAGTTTCATATTATCTTAGAAGCCCTTGGGTCATGGTTTCCAAATGACTTAAATGCCTTCGAGAGTTTTGCAAAAATTATCTAAAAAATATGGTTGGTATAACAGACCAGTACACAAGGTCTTATTTAATGGAAAAGAAATAATTGAAACTTGCATTCTTCCAATCGGTCAACTTTCAAGAAGCTAGAAATAAGGAAAGTAGAAAATTTAAGGAACCAGAAAAACTCCGCGAGTCAACACGAACACAGACCATCTGAATAAAATAAAAATAAATAAATATTAGGCCATAAGCCCATAGATGGCCGAGGCAGAGCTTCTTACTTACACCCTTATTACGGTTGTCAAATATCATATTATGGTTGTCAAATATCATTATCTTTCACAGATACCTACAAATTAATTTAATTATTTATAAAAAAAAAAAAAAAACACACCAAAAATGGACGGGGCTATGTGCCGCAAAATATTTAGCAAATGCTCTCAGTCAACAAAAATGTATGACCAATTTAATTCGGAAAGACTCACAGCCACATCGGATTATATGATCTCCTGTAATGATATCAGTTCGTGATGACTGGGAGTCAAAAAGAGTAAAAAATAAAGTACACGACTGGGTCGTACAAACTTGCACCTATATCTTTAAGTTTTTTATCCCGTTAAGATCCATAAAACCTACGATATACTAATATTATTTTTTTGAATAAGACTTTGTTAAGTTGGTTATAATTAAAGTAACGTTATTACCAACTTTGTTTAAAAAAGTGGTATGTCATCTCATAGGACTTCAGAAAATGAGTCCAAATCTGAAAATTAACCAACAGACACTGGCTTTTATATGAAAATGACATTTTTGGCTATAAGTAAGGTTCGGCTATTAGCCTTTTCGGCCGAAAATATGGAATGCAGTGTTCTATGACGTTATGAATCTAGTATACGTATGCAGTTTAAAGAAAATCGTTAGAGCCGTTTTAGAGATAAATTACAAAGGACATATTGTTAAGTTGGATATAAACAAAGTATGAACCATTATTAAAAATGTTGGCCAAAAATTTGGTACCCCATTTTATAGGACTGTATAAAAGTAATTCAAATATCGTTAGAGCCGTTTACGAGAAAATTGACATGTTGTTAAGTTGGCTATAAGCAAAGTACCATTATTAACAATTTTGGCCAAAACTTATTATTATTATGATTTTGTGTACTGTCTTTATATTCTTTTCTGAAATTTCGCTTAATAGTTCAAAAAGTTTTTTTTCTGAAATTTGTTTATAGGCTTTGTTGACTTGGTTGCATTCGAGTAGGTGCTTTATGGTAAATCGTGGTTTATCTTCGTAGAAATGACATAGTGGTGGTTGTTCCTTTGCGAATAGGTGCTTGTGCGTGATGTTGGTGTTTCCCATTCTTAGTCGTGTGTAATTTTTTAACATAGTATGAGGTATATTATTGGGGTATATTCCTTTTTCAGCAGATGGATTGAGTTTTTTATATATATGATCATACGTGTTCCAGTGTATTTTCCTTTTGTACTTCCAATATGGTTCGATATTTTTTAATATCATTTTTACTGTAAACGTATGACATTATGAGCGGCTCTTTTATTGCTGCTTTCGCTGCAGCATCTGCTTCTTCGTTCCCTTTTATGCCGACGTGTCCAGGAATTCAAATAAGTTTGAATTTGCCACACCTTTACGATGTTTACGGAGTTGTTTATATTTTCAATTGCAAAAACTGAAGATAAGCTATCTGAAAATATGATAGTTTTCCCATTATCTGCTACTTGAAGGGCTTTTAATATAGCAAAAGAGAAGTCCTCTAGACTTAACCATGCTGTGTTCGTCGACAATAGCGTAAGCTACTCCGTCATCAGTTTTTGAAGCGAAAGCTTCTAGCAGCTCAACTAATAGCTTCATGGAATGGTGTTCATACAAGCTGGATAGGTGATCTGGAGCATTTACCATAGACTGCAAGGCCATAGTCAATTTTCCCTAATATAACAGATTGCGTTACGTTAATAAGCGGGTTAACATTACTCCTACTCTTTTTTTTTGAAGAAAGATACTTAATAATATTTACCCTGATAGCCAGTTTTTTTCTTACAGATATACAGTGTTCTCTAAAGTTGTATTTAGAGTCAAATATAATTCCAAGCAATTTAGTTGAACTAACATTCTCTAATAATTTGTTTTCTAAGTGTACAGAAATACATTTTAGGCAACTGTTTTTCCTGCATATGTGTAATATCTTACATTTCTCAGTAGAGATTTTTGCTCCTGAATATTTGCCTCAGTTTGAGAGCGACTTAAGAATATTAGAAAAGACAGTTGCTAAAAATGATAGATCTTTACATTTTGAGTACACGATTAAATCATCTGCCTAAAGTACATGTTGGACTTGATTGTAATTTTTAATAATTTTACTTATTTTGTTAAAAACAATTTTAAACAACACCACATATAAGGGCGATCCTTGGGGGATGTCGTTGATAAGTTTAAAGGTGGACGAGTTCGTATTATTGGTCCTTTTACGAAACCATCTGTTGGAAAGGAAGGATATATCGTAATTCCGAATCTTAGGTCCGATCTTCCACTTCGAAAGTTGCTCTAAAACTGCGTGAATGCCAGTTCGGTCAAATGCCTTTTCGAAATCAACTGTCAAGATAGAGACATGATTTTGTACCGATTGGGTTGCGGATATAAGCTCGTCTAAAAGGAGAATTGCATCGATTGTACCACGGGTTTTTTTAAATGCCAATTGGTTAATATTTATTAGTTCTTCTTTTTCGAGAAACCAAGAAAGGTAATCTTTTCTAGTAATTTACCAGTACAGGGAAGAAGAGATATGGGCCTGTATCCAGATGTCGTCGATGGATCTTTTCCTAATTTTGGTAAAGGAATTATGGTCGCTGTTTTCCAAGTTTGGAGAATTATGCCAGAATTCAAGATATTGTTAAACAATCTTAAAAGCCTTATTTTTAAAGACGGTGGACTGTTTCTAAGCATAATATAGGAAATGCGATCAAAGCCAGGAGTTTTACCTTTTAAAGATGTTAGACAACTTTCAAACTATGTTCTTTTTATGGGCGATTCAATGACTACAGCGGACGGACAGATTTGATAAGAAAACGCTTCAGAGTTTAAAACAACATTTTTTATTTCGATAAATTCTGGGTGGAAATTTAAGTCGCTTGAAGAATTTTCACAAGACTTACCAAAGAAATTGCCTATATCTAGTGGACAGGTGAGAGTTCCGTTTTCCGTGTTGATTTTTTTTATTGCATTCGGAACATAGTCGCCTGTAAGGGTTCAGCCCACAGTTTTTGTGAAGTGGAACTCGGATTGATATTTTCAGTGAATTTTCCGAAGCTATCACTTTTCCGTGTTTTTACGGCTTTCCTAAACTTCGCGTTTGCCTTTCTATAGCGGATAAGATTAGGGTCAGTAGGGTATTTTTTAAAAATGTGCCATGCTTTTTGTTTTTCTTGTCGGAGAGCACATATCTCTTTGTTCCACCATGATACTGTTTTTTTGAATATTTTTCGTTTAGATTGGGGAATTGCTGCATTTGCCGCGGAGCGTATGGTCTTTTGTAATATGGCAGCTTCTTTGTTAATATTAGAAGAAGCTTTCCTGGAGTAAAGTTCATTCTCGACTTTAGTTTGAAATAGGTCCTAATTTCCTTTTTCAAGCAGAAATCTGTTTACAGTTTGAATTGAATGAGATAGTTGTTGTGATAGGAAAGTGATCACTTCCATGAAGGTCTTTAGCTACTGACCAAAGGGAGGTTGGAATAAGCGATGGTGATACTATTGTAAGGTCTATATTAGTGAATGTGTTTTTTGTTGAGAAGTGATTGGGCTGTCCATCATTCAATAGCGCTAGCCCCGCGTTGGCAATGAAACGTTCAATTGCTTTACCCCGACTGTTCCCAGACTTTGAACCCCAAGAGATGCTCCATGAGTTGAAATTGCCTGTAAGGATGATCGGAGTCCTAATACCTCGTATAATATCCTCAAGGTCGTAGCACGAAAAGGGTTGATCATGTGGAATATATATTGACATAACTGTGAGTTTCACTGTTAAGTCTACTTCAACAGCTACAGCTGATAAATTTGAATTAATAGTTATAAATTTATGTGGAATAGATTTATGTACTAAAAGGCCTGTGGCGTGTTTAGATGAAGTGCACGAAGTCAGATTATGTAAATAGGAAGAGTATTGTCGAGGTGGAATCGGCTGAAAGTTGTATTTGATGTGTGTTTCTTGCAGAGATAATGGAAGGTTTGAATTCATTAGTAATTGCAATTCGTGGAAGTTATTAAGGAAACCCTTTATATTCCACTATTGTGACTGTGGATTTCTTTGTTGTATTAGACTTTTTTATGTAAATATTCGGCCTGTTGTTGTGTAAACAGTTTTTTAGATTGTTTGGTTAAATATTGTTCAGACTCTGCGAACCAGAAGTTGATCCAGCCAGACTCAGTATTGAGTCTGACTGGTTCAATTCCTGACCCGCAGAGTCAGTTTTGGGGGGGTGATCAATGTTTTTATAATGTGTCATCATAAAGATCCTTTGACATTAGATAGTATTTGTCACTTTCTAAGAGAGCTTGAGTGAATTTAGATATAGGAGAAGAAGAGTTTGTTATTGTTGATGTTGAAGTGTGGTTGCTGTTTGAGACTATAGAGGTGTGTGGCTAAAATTTGTGTGTCACAGATGAGTTTGAATCGGTTGACTTTGTTTGAATATTAGAGAGGAGAGAGTTATTTAAGGTTGATTGAGAGGTAGGTCCTGTTTCCAGTGGAGTTGAATAACAGTTTATTTCTTTAGTGTTTTTATTTTTTTGGGTTGATTTTGGCATTTGTGAGGTCTTCGGGTGAGCAGTTTTTTGTATTTCACTGTTATACTTATTAGCAATAGGTTTAGTAGTAGATGTTGATAAATTGAAAGAGGAGGAGGATGAAGGGGGGTTATTACTCTCATTAGAGTTATTGTGCACGGTTGAATTTATGCTCGTTGAACATTTCTGGTGTGTTGCGATTTTGTGGTAGTGGATAAAGTGGGAATTGGGTTTTGCTCTTTGTATATTTGTTTAGCCTCATTTAAGCTACATTTTTTAATAGTTTTGATTTTAACAATCTCTTTCTTGTATATATCGTTTGCACTGTTTGGAGGAGGAAGGGTGTGCCTCTGCGCAGTTAGCACATGACATGCGGTCGCAATCAGTTGGGGCGTGGGGAGGTAAGTTGCATGTGTCGCAGGATGCGTTGCCGCTCCACCGTTTGCTGGTATGACCCAAAAGCTGACATTTGCTGCACCGCAAGAGGTTGGGAAAGTATTCTTCTACTTTAAGATTAAACCAGCCAATGTTCACTGTAGCTGGTCGTCGGAAAAGGTCGAAGGTAAGCAAAACAAGGCCAGTAGTACGTTGATTCCAATCTTCAAGTTTTTTTTAATTTTTAAACATCACTTCTTGTGGTCTCATTTCTATGATGATTTCTTGTCCCTTTTGAGGAGTTGAGGTTGGTATGAAGTTGAACGGGGATTGGGCAGAGATTAGCAAGTTTATTTTTGGAGAGAAATAGCTGAGCAATTTTCTGGGATTTAACTAGCATCAAAAGATTGCCGTCACGTAGTTGGGTAATGTACTCGTACCCAGTGCTTATTCCATCGATCGCCTTTTTGAGTAAGAAGATCCTAAAGGCAGAGAAGGGTTTGTTGTTGTAAGTTGGAGAGATAGTTACAAATTTGGGGTTTGTGGTTAATAAATTATATTGAGTAGAACACTGTTTTTTTTTGTTTGGGCTCGGCAGCGGGGTCTATATCGAGCCCGCTAAATCGATTGCCCGACAAGTAATTCGGCCCAGTGGCCATGCCGAATGAAATGTGTGTGCACTTATCTGTAGTTGTATTCGTTTTACACTCACTAACGGGTTTTGTCAAAGAAGAATTGACAAAAGAAAATTAAGTTTTCTGCTAACAAAATAGCGGGATCACACCGACGATGAAGCAAGAGCGAATAGATCACTATAGGGAAATGAACTTGACGGCTCGGAGGATAGTCGGTGACTGTTGGCCAAAATTTGTTTAAGTCATTAATAGCATTTGCGATCTTTATTCTAATGTTTAATAATTAATTTAATAAAATCGTTTGATTCGTTTTCAAGAAAATCCATAACTACCGTTCTAACCAATTTTCGTCAAAATGTGGTACCACATTTTTGGGCATGTATTTGTACTAGTCTCAGTGTGGAATTTAAGCGAAATCGTTAGATTCGTTTTCGCGTAAATCGGATTTTTGCAATAAAAATATAACAATTTTGGTAAGAAATTTTATACGTCATCCGATTGGAATTTCTTAGTCTTAACCGAATATGAAATTTAATCAAAATCGTTAGAGCCGTTTTCAAGAAAATCACATTTTTTTAAATTAGCCATAAGTAAAGTTAATAATAGGGCTAAAATTTTCAATTTCCCGTCTAGGGATTGTCCCAAAAACCCTAGATATGGAGTTTGATCAAAATCCGTCCAACCGTTTAGGCTTTAGCTTTGTGCACAGACAGACGGCATCGGAAGACCCACTTTTTTGGACTTCTCTGTAATGGTAATGTCCAAATTCATCAAAATCTCTAAATAGAAAATCTGCACGAATCCAATACTTGCCCTATGTTATACATGTGTAGGTGCAAGTAAAAATCACGAGATCACGATTTACACTGATGGCTCCAAAATGGATTTAGGTACCGGAACTCGAATTTACTCTGATGTATTGCACTACAAAAACAGGAGTCTTTCAGACTTCCAGAAGCATGTAGCGTCTTCCACGCTGAAATACTGGCAATAGAAAAAGCTGCTGTCGCAATGAAAGGCAGTCACATCCCTCCGTACGGTTACTGAGCAGTATCCAAAACATTGAATACCGAAAAGATGAAAATAAGTTACAAAGACCAATGCGTGTAGTAGCAAGAGGACTCCACCCTTCGTGCACTAAGAAAGACATCATGAGCGACCTCAAAGACAAGGGCTTTAAGATTCTTGATGGCGTCAATATTATCAAAAAGGAAAAACAGCAGTCTGAGGACGCTCAGGATAAATTGGTAAAGCGTGGACTTCCACTATTCATGCTAAGTTTTGAAAAAGACGAAAAAAAGATTTATATGTATTTAGACTTTTCTTAAAATTGTGGTCAAAATCGAGCCTATGCGTAAGAACTATAGATCGATCCCGCAGTGTAAGCGGTGTCAAGGCAGACTTATTATCAGAAAAAATAGCGTTGCGTGAAATGTGCAGGTAAACATCTCTTTGAAAAGTGTCAAACAAATAAGTAAACACCAGCAACTCGTGTAAACTGCAAAGGAAACTGCGAAGTACAGAAAGAGCGCGATACGCTTAAAATTTTCATGCGACAAAATACGAAACCCAGTAAACCCAAAACTGCTACGATAAAAGCAGTAAAAGGTAGAAAATCCGTCAGTAAAATAAAAAAATAATTAAATAAATACAATAAATAAAATAAATAAAATAATTAAAATAAATAAAATAAATAAATTAAATAAAATAAATAAATATTAGGCCGTAGAGGACCAAAGCCTAGCATCTAACAACTATACATGTTGTGCGTGGTATACATTTCTGCACATACAGAGAGGACCTACAGTTTTAAACCGTATCAGAAGAGCAGAGTGGTTTTGAGAAGCTTTGTCATGACAGTTATATTCTCCAATTTTTGTCAGACACTCGAAATAGGTGGAGCCGTGAAAAAACTTTTGATGATATTTTTGAACCGAACCCTTTGCGCAGTAGTCCAACGCACTAACCACTGAGCCACGGCACCCATAGAAAATCCGTCAATACTGACTTAAATCCGGTAAATGAAGGAAAACGTAAAATTAGCACAGAAAAGATGACAGAAGCAAGTTCTTCGAACTCTGGTGTGTAGTCTTACGATCAAGCGGTGGCATATACGACCGACAACTCACGGGTATCCAAAAAAAAACAACGAAACTATGGCATAAAGATTCCCGCTCACAACGAAAGTGATAGACCTGTATCCTTTTTCATAATTTTTCCAAAGCTTTAAGAGCAATGCAGAACAAACAAATTAGTTTTCGAAGAATAGTTGCTCTTGAAAACAGCAAAATTCTTACATGGAACGCCAACGGGCTCATAGAAAGACTCGACGAGTTAGAAATGTTTATACGAGAAAAAAATATTGATATTTGCCTGGTCTGTGAAACCCATCTGACAAAACAATCGTGCGTCAAGATAAGGGGATATAACGTGTACCACGCTTTCCATCCATCAGAAAGAGCCAGAGGCGGATCATCTTTGTTTCTAAAAAAATGTATCGAACACTCAACAGAGGTAAAAATTTAATTAGAACCAACGAAATTAAGCACGGTTCGCGTTACAAATACACATTTAATGTTCACTATTTCATCTATATATTGCCCACAGCGATGTAAAGATCTCTTGAAGAAAAAAAAAGATTTATTCAAGTGTATTTCTTGACGTCTTAAGCTTTTGACAAGGTCTGGCATGAAGGCTTAAAAATTTAAATTGCGCTAAGTTTTGCTACTTTAGCCACTTTTGCAGACGACACTGCTATCTTGGCAGTAGGTAAAACGGTCGAAGAGATTACCGACAAACTCAAGAAGGATTGGATAGAGTAAATGAATGGACAAAGGTTTGGAAAATCGCACTTAATGAGACCAAATCTGTGCATGTAAATTTTGCTTATAAAGGTGCGTCCATAAACGGTCTGGACGCTTTGTGAAACATTTATTAAATGTTTATTAAATGCTTCACGTTTTCTATTTTAAGTGGGAAAATAATTTTGTTTCTCAAGCTTTAAGTGCATATATTTTAACAAAGCTAAATCAACAAGGCTACCTTCGGACTGGAATACGTACAAAAATAGTCTGAAGAACTTCAAAGCAAAAGTTCGGAAGACCAAACGTAGATCCTGGCGCAGTTTTTGTCAGAGCATTGACAACACGTCTCAATCCTCTAGACTACTCAAGGTCCTTTCGAAAACACCAACCATACCAAGTATCCTCATGAATCCCAATGGATTCAGAATCAGATGAAGCATCGCTCAATCTAGTAATGGACACTCACTTTCCCGGCTGCACGCCCATCTCTAGCGATGGCCTTTCTCTGACAAACGCTGTACGCACAGCGCCACCTCCTGAACTCGTCAGTGAAAACAAATTGAAATGGGCAGTGACCAGCTTTGAGCCTTTCAAGTCCCCGGGGCCGGATGGAATTTTTCCCGCACAGATTCAGACGGCCTTCAACATAATAGCGCATGACCTGTCCTGTATTCCGAGGGGTTGTCTGAAACTGGGAACAATGCCAGCCTCCTGGACTGAGCTTAGAGTGGTCTTTATACCCAAAGCAGGCAAAACATCGCACATCCTCCCGAAAGACCTAAGACCAATCAGCCTAACGTTTTTCCTTCTCAAGACTCTGGAAAGAATCCTAGACTTACATATTAAAGCCACCATGGATAGCACCCTACTGTCCCAGTCACAACACGCCTACCAAAGAGGTAAATCTGTTGAAACGGCCCTGCACAACATAGTTTACTCTATCCCTCTCAATCATAGAATTCGCACTAGTGTCTTTTCTAGATATAGAGGGAGCTTTCAACAATGTTGAAACTGACTCGATCATTAAGGCACTACGAAGGCTCAACATTTGCGAATCGATCTGCTGCTTTGTAGAACACATGCTTAAAATCAGGGTGATCACTGCAACCTTCGGAAGTAGCACTGTGAAGTGACGTGCACACGAAATATCTATCTATCTATTTATCTTTTTAAAAGATCTGAACATTCACCTCTCCTTCAGCCATCCTAACTATATAGTTGGACAGTACATCACCCTCTGCTGGGTACCGGGTCACTGTAATATACCAGGGAATTACGAAGCTGACGAACTGGCCCGAAGAGGCTCCTCAGGTCTAAACAGCATAAACGTCACCGATATCGAAGCGCCAACGTCATATGCTAAATACCTTGTCCATGCCGACGCAGTGAGAAAAGCCAACCATCGATGGCAACAGCTGCTTTGGCCCACGCTAAACGAAACCAGGTCCATCGGACTTCTGAAACATAAGAGAAACCCTCTCCAAAATCGTAAACACCCTCACCGGACACTGTGCCATATGAAGGCATGCCCAAAGACTGGGCATCCCCTACAATGGCTTCAAATGGTTCCCTGAGTAAGAGGGTGACTCACCCACCTTTACACATCGGCAGCACAATGGACCAACTACTGGTCTAAGTGCATCCTCATCGAAGGCCGGTTTCAACCAACCAACCAACCAAATCCTACTGATTTTAAATGTGGTTAGACCTGGCAAACTCTTGTGGCTGCACGGTACAACTGACCCTGGAGAACCTCTCAACATGGAAAGAACAAATCTATTCGCTTCTCCAAAAATTGGATGAAAACTACCGTCAACAGTTTCTTGATTCAGCTAGATCATCGCTGTACCGGAGTAATTACAGCCAACTCGAACATAAACTTGAAGCCAAAAACTACTTTCGAAATGATATGAGCGTGGAATCCATTTCAATTGTATTCAGAGTAAGAGGTGAATCGTTAAATATAAATTATATTCCACATATGGATGAATTACGGATAACCTGTTCGCTCTGCAATATGGAGGAAAGAGAGGATAAAGGGCATTTTTTATGCAGTTGCCCGGTGTTGAAGGAGATATGGAGATCTAAATGGGGTGAAATTTTCTTATCCGTTACACAAATGTTCGACATTTTAAATGGTCAAAATTGGAAACAGCTCTGTAAATATTGCAAATTAGGTTTCGAATATAGAAGGAGAATTTCGGAAGAAGAATTTTAAATTTATTTATTGGACGATATATTTTAATGTTATTGAATGTCAATCTGGCAGACGGTAGCTAGGCCATTGTCCTATTTAATAGTGTGAACAAAATTATGTAATAAACATTTAAATTTAAAATAAAATTGAATTTGAAGTTGAAATTTAATGGAAATAGTTCAAATTTGATCGATTTTCACAGTTTGATTGATATTGACTAGAACAAGGATGTATTGTGCATCGCAGATACCAGCATATATTATGCTTTTGCTTTACTCACTTATAATACAATAGACCTGGAAGTATTTAGCATTATGTACATGGAGCAAATTACTTCTTTGATGCTACACCTAAGCCCAGTTGCTATGTCTTTGCTCTTTCGTACATTTCACAACATTTAAAACCAAGTATTATACCTCGTAGTAAAATTTTGAATTTACTTCTTTTATCAAAATATTTCAGGATTTATCCACGCTCTTATTAGTCTAGTTTTTTTTCGGTTACCTCTGGCATCCAAAAATTGCTGCGCGCTCTTAGATTAAGACTAAACTGTTATACATATGTTTATTCGTATTGCTATACGAATGCGAATGGTCGCTTCTTGGAGATGTCAATGCAGTTGTTATTTCTATACGTTATATCCAAAATTCACTTTTGGATTTAATTGGCATTATTTATTGTACATAAATACACAGATATGTAGTGATTTTAGATTATTTAAACAATTACTCAGCTTCAGGACAACACAGGAGAACATTTTCATCTTAAATGAAATAATTTACTAAAGGCGGGATTCATATTGAACGATACATATGTCTAATCGATTTTCTTGACCACCAAATAATGCCTAGCATTCACACATAAAACATGCTTGATAGACTTCATTTGTGAAAGAGCCTTCGAAGTGAGATCATAGTGGGTGGCCACGGTGTAGTGGTAGTGTATTCGGTCATTGAATGAGAGGTTTGGTGATCAATTCCCGACCAAGTCCATTCAATTTTCACAGTAGAGAATAAAAATGTAAACCTAATATCACCTGAGTTTCAAATACCACTACACCAACTCTTTCCTATCCCTTCTTCTCTCTTCCAAATTAACTAACGCCCGTGCCCTGTTAATCAGTAAAAGGGTATTCATATCCCCTTTGGCATGTGCAAATTATAAGAAAAAAAAAAAGCCGGCGCGCTTTTGTTGCAGTGTTGATAATAGATGAAATGTTTATGTTTCTCGTTTTTAATTTCCCACAGTTCTGGTAATTGGCTATATATATCCAAGAAATCGAGACTCTTCCTTGTTTGATATCAACGTTTAATAGCTTTGCGTCGAGTTTTACACACCGAAATTCAAATTAGAAATGAAAAATGCTCTGAAATTGTACGACTTGTGTTCACACTTTACGATAAGTTGTGTCTTAGTAGTCTTAGCCATA
The DNA here is from genome assembly GCA_949716465.1 of Chalcosyrphus nemorum. Lineage (NCBI taxonomy): Eukaryota > Metazoa > Arthropoda > Insecta > Diptera > Syrphidae > Chalcosyrphus > Chalcosyrphus nemorum. Next base: position 53,883,597 of record OX454332.1, read on the forward strand.
AAATTCAAAAAATTGAACTTCCATGTCAAGCGGTATATACACAGGTCATCAAGCATGGGAGAGTGAATTAGTGAAAATGAAACACGTTTGCATTATTGAGTTGAGTTGATATATGTATTTCAATAGAAATATTTGAGTTTTTATTTACAAACATAAGAATATCAATAGGAAACACGATTGCCCTGTAAAAGAGTGAAACAGAGGTTCTCACAGTATTCTCCATTCATAAACTGGCGCCGTAATTGGCGAAAAGTAGAGGAATCGCGCTCTTTATCTACAGAAGTGACTATTTAACCTAAGACCTATTACCATCGCTTACACACTCTTCTTTTTCTGGGGCAAATTTATCTTAGGAAATAGAAAACTATACTTTCTTTATAGAAGCCCGAGTTCAGGAAAATAGGCGCTCCTTTACCAACTGGATGATTTTCTGACTTACATTTCTTTCCCACAGTTCTACAACCGAAATATCTATGCAGTTGTTGTGGGTAACTTTATCGTTTACAATGCAACTTGGCTTAACCATTCCACCCTAATACTTCTTGAAGACGTTGACAGTTGACCTCATACCTGTTTCTAACCCGCTCAACCGATATATTAGCTTCTCTTAGAAGATCTAATCGTTGTCTGGTGTTAATTTGTTTAAATAAAATAAGTTCAAAATTCATGCACTTTCATCAATATGCGATTAAAAACAACTACCCCGGAAGAACAATTTTGCAAAATAAGAGTACTTGCGGCGGCCTTAATTCGACCATCAAGTATTTTAAACCTGCCATTATTTCTATACTCAGTATGGACAATAATAGCACAGCTAACATAATTATGAATATTATTTGCACTTCTTCATTCCAGGCAAAACTACCACCCTAAAGCCAAGGCAAGAGCAGAGGTGCAATTCGTCATGTTTAATGGCAGTCCAAAATAAAGACATTTATTTTGTATTGCATTGCGTATAACTAAGTCTAAGGCGTAGACTAAATTAAGAAGAATAAAAACTATAGCGTATTACATATATACGAGTTTAAGTACCAACATTGTTTACTTTTCTGCTCGTTATTTTTGCATATGTGAATATATACATATATATGCGGACGCCACTCACCCCCAAGTTCGAAAAAATCTATGTATGGCATCAAGATTTGTACGACTTCTGTCAAGAAAAGACGTACATATGTATGTACATATATGAAAAAGAGCTTTAATTTAAAGAACAATTTCAAACTGAACAAGAAAATGAATGAGTTTAAATATAATCAACAGTTTTAGAAAAACCTTAAATTCAGACATTTTATTGAATAATGAATTACATATTATGTATACTTCATAATGTAGATACATAATGAAGTATTTTACATCAGTTTGAAGTGGATGACAACTAGCCCTTAAAATATTCCGGCAAGTAATTCGCTGCACACACTGACATGTGTATATATTTTTCGCTATGGCAAAATTGCTGTTTTTTTATTTAAGGGTTACGCCCAAAGGGTAATAGGTTGGCAAGAATATGTTGAACATATTAGTTGACCATCAATTTTAATCAATTAAATTAAGAAAATCATTTCCTGTAAAGTCAAATCTAGTCCACCCGAATTATAACCAGCACTTAATTTAGATATTACCTTTACAAATAAACAAAGCTAAATGTCATGAAAACTTCTTTACACCGTTCTTATTTTCGTAAAAAAAAAATCAACTTTACCTACACCAACATTATATAATTGAAATTTCTAAGCCTATTAAAAACATGTGAAAAGGCAAAACAAAATGAAAATAAGCGTTGTTTAAAAATAGCATCAAACGTCACACGAACTACACTTGCATATTTTAATACATTCATAGCTTTTTGCATAAAAACACAATCCTTATAAAGTAAAATCAGTAACTGAAAGTAGACTTACTTTCAAGGAGACGCTGAATTAAACTATCCACGTTTAGGTCGAAGTCAGCCATCGTAGAAAATCGAATTATATATTCAGAAAGTTACTACCTGACACAATTTATCGGTATCAAAGTTACAAAGTGAATAAAACAATAGAATAAACTTGAATATATAAATGACACTTTCACAAATGACACGATGATCCAAACAGAATTATTTCTTGTTTTGGGAATGCACGATTATATACTTGACAGATATGAAAAACAAACTATTTTCCATCCCTGCAGAGGTGCAGTGGAATAGGAATTAAATAAAAAAGAAACATCAAATAAACAGAATTAGTCAATAATTTTTTGACAGATATCGCGATGTTATTTCGAGTTAAGCTTTGGATTTATAAAATATTTAAATGTTCTGTGATTCATGAAAGAAATCAGCGATCTTGATTTAATACCTTCCTTTAACAACTTAACATGGCCGCCGAAATATGAGCACTGCTCCAGAATGATTGAACAACACGTTCATTTCACAAAAGCTTAACCAAGTAAAAAAAGGAATGATGGCGAGACACAGTGTTGCCATATTGGGCTTTTTATCGGAAATTGCGCTATCTTTTTCCTAAATTCCCGACAATAATTTCAGTATGATAATTTATAGCGCAATCGTAATTGGGCTATAAATCGGTGATTTTCCCCTTTTCTATCTTGTGGCAACTTGGATTCCTCAGTATGGAAAAATGTACTGCATAAGATTAAAACTACAAATATTAAGAGAAACACACCAAAATTCAGGAGTAAATATTGAAATTCATATTATAATTTTTTTAATGTTTTCTTTTCAATGTTACTAAGTTTATATGGGAATCGAGGGATCGAGTTAGAGTCGAGTTGAGATTTCGATCTAGGTTTTTCTGCACACTGAGTAGAAATATCGAAAAATCAAAATGGGGTTGAACTGACAAATGAATCCACAGTCACTCCCACCACCCAGCTCTGCTAGATGAGTCGAGTTGAGTCAACTCCATTTGAACTCGATGTGTGTTTATTTGAATTTCAAGCCTGGTTGAACCTGGCTTCAACTCGTCAAATAAACGTAGTATGTAATTTGTTCTGAAAATAACAATTTTTCATTGCAATTGGGTACTATTTGGGAAGCTTTTTCGGCTCCGATTTTGGGCTAACGAACTAGTTCAACACATGGCAACCCTGGCGGGACATTCAATATTTTGACATTACTTACCCATGACCAGTGTTGCCGCAAGAGTTTGAAAAAAAGTATCTCCGCAGGGAGAAAAAAAGTATCAACAGGTATCATAATAGGAATTATAAGTCAAACTACCATTAACCATTAAAAAATGACAGAAAAATAACTCACAATTCAGTGGGTAAGAGGATTGGCTTGGATTTTATAGTGTTTTGTTGTCGGAATTAAAAAGTATCAACATAGGCATTTTAAAGAAAACGAAGTATCACTTCGAAATTAAGACTAAAAAGTATCACTTTTGATACTTTGGTATCATTGTGGCAACACTGCCCATGACCCATAGACAAACCTAAATTACATAGGCAAACATAGATTTGTCTATGCTAAATTAGACAGTCAACTCATACTTCCACTACGCAATAAATAACCCATTTGGGTTATTTGTGCACTACGCCCTTAGTGCTGAAAATAGGAGGAGCCTAAGTACCATGTTTGTGAACATTTTTTTCCAGTTGTTATTCCATTAACAACAATAAATTGTATGTACAAAATGGCTGCGCCCATAGATGTCAAACAATTCACCGGATTTTGTATTGGATCTGTTCCCATTTGATTTTGCTTGACTGTCAGAACACAATGACAAAATCTAGCGGATTTTAGCTTGGTGGAGCGAATGCGTTAAACGAACCGAAGTTGTCGGTCTAATTTAGGTTTGTCTATGCCCATGACGTTCTTACTAGTGGTGTGTAACTATCGATTTTTCTTGTAATCGATAATTTTAGTTTAGAGTCTTTTTACTTATGTTGTTTTCCATTGAGTGAATGTCCGCTTCAGAATGTAGCTTGAGAGCGAGGTGAGTCTAGCGCGAGTTGTAAAAAAAAGGTTACAATCAAAGCAAATGCAACGATGTTTTCCATTGGTTTCACTCAATAATTCTCTTGAGATATTACTTTAAACACCTAGACTACGCTGACGATGTTTGTCTACTGTCACACCGGATCATAGACCTCCACCTTATGGCCCACAATCTAGAAGCTGAAACAAATAAAGTGGAGCTGCAAATTTACACAGCCAAGACAAAAGCCCTGAGCACTTCAAATACCAGCGAACAAGTTAACATTACTGGACACCATCAACACACGTAGGCTGCAAGTTTTCGTAAGGCCGGCCATTCAGCACATAAAATAAATGTGCAAAGTGGCGTATAAAAGGATTTTGATTTTTGCTCATTTATTTGTGCAGTTAATTTGTGTGATGAATGCACAAAATTGCACAGTCGCTAAGTTTTCTGAAATTTTCGGCGAGTGCACATCAGCGGGGAATTGATGGCTGTACAACTGCCAGTTCTGTGTGTTAAAATTACGGAGTGTGATAAGCGATGATAAGCAGAAATTGCGTTTCTCATAATAGTATCTTGTTTTTTTATAAAAGGTGTCACTTTAAATAGAAGTTTATCAAAAACATTCATTCGCGCATAATTTTTATCCCTTCTATGCATGATTTCTTCTTTTTGGCCTGATTTATTTTCTTTTATATCTTGGTCCTGTAAGTCATAAAATCGTTTTTAAAAAAAAATTACCCGCCCCATTACTCCGAAAATGGGCGTTTTTGACATAATACGTGTTTGCAAGACCGTACATTTAACCATCAAATTCCACCAAAAACTCAAGTCAGTTGTTGTTAATGGAAAATTTAATATTTTTTATTAATACTCTTTATTCATATCAAATACTTAGTTTTATTATTTTAAATTCTAAACAATAAATCATAATCATCCATAAGCAACAACTTTTGACAGCATAGTATTTTAAAAATTTGTACCGCCCCATTGCCCCGAAAATGGGCGTTTTGACATAATACGTGTTTGCAACACTATACATTTAAGCCATCAAATTCCACCAAAAACTCAAGTGAGATATTTTTAACAGAAAATATAATATTTTTTATTAATACTTTCTATTCATATCGAGTTTAATTGTTTTAAATTCTAAACTATAAAACATAAGCATCCATAAGCAACAACTTATGACAGCAGTTCGAAAACTCCGACCTTTTTTGATACAAATAGCGCATTTTGAGCACATGTTCTCTGATTGAAAATTCTACTCAAAATGAGAACTGTGCAGTCTATTTGTGTCGTGTTTGGCACAAACTGGTTTGCGTGAAATGTCAATTTGCGTAGTGAATGGTCGGCCTAAATAAATCTTGAGGATTTTTTTGCCGACCGAAATATCCAACGAACATCTCTTTACAAGAACGGGCGACGAACCACTAAGCATTACTTTACGAAGGAAAAAGAGGCAGTGAATTGAACACTACCTACGGCGCGAAGACAACTCCATTGCCAAATATGCCATACAGTGTAATCGGTTCAACCAAGCAGGCAGAATACCGGGATGCCGTAGTAAACGTGACCCTGGCTCAGTGGTTAGTGCGTTGGACTACTGCGCAAGACCAATGGATTTTGGGTAAGCGGGTTTGAGGGCGGCCGAAGGAAGGAATAGGGGAATTGGGAATACCGAGACCCGGACAGAGCCAGGATATATATAGAAAGATAAGTAGAGTAGATACTTAGTTTTCTTTTTTTCTTCGTTTTATTTGGAAGTGTTATTCATTAATATTTCCGGGACCTTTTTTAAAGAACGGACGCCATTCCGAGGCGGTATTGGCCAATAGCTTTCTTTGTTGGGATCTCGCAAGCGGTTTTGTTTTTTTGTATGGCAACACTTTCTGCCATCGATATAAACAATGCGCTATGAGCCATGTGGGCTTTTACACGTAGACTCTTGAGGCTAGACTCACATAAGTGCAAAAGAGAAAGAAAGTTCGAAAAGTTGAGAAGAAAAATATTTTGCCCTGTGAGTCGAGGGTAAAGTTTTTGGCGACTCTTTTTGACGTTTTCTTTTCTGTTCTTCTTTTTATCATTGTTTTGCTTTCATATGTTTTCGTTGCTTGTAGGGTCGGATACTCACGAAAGAAAATAACAAAAGAGAACTTCGAAAAGAGTCAAGCCTCAAAGGTTTACGTGTAAGCGCGAGACTCACGGAAGACAATAACAAAAGAGAACTTCGAAAAGAGTCAAGCCTCAAGAGTCTACGTGTAAAAGCCCACCATCTACCATCTCAATGCTACTAAAGCCGCAGCAGTGAGAAAAGTGTCCCTTATTGGAAAATATATTTTAAGCCTATATAGAATACGAAAAAAATAATAAAAAATTGCAATTATTAAAAGATTTCATTTGGCACTCTATATTTTTTAATACATAAGTAGTGAAATAGAGTTGAGTGCCAATTCAATTTGTAATTCAGACATTTCAAAAAAAGTTAATTCAATTTGGATGGGGTGACCCTTAAGTAAAGTAATTTAAAAGATTATATGAGGATTATTTAATAGAAAAGTTATACTTTATAACATCAAAAATTGAAGCTAATTGGAAGAACTCAAGATACAAATTAAACCAGATAGTCAGAAAGAATAGTTTCTACTTCATTGAAATTAAGACTGAGAAGCCAATTTTTTACTAATTTAAGAAATGTTCCAGGTACAGTTATTGTTCTAATGGACATAGGAATTTTATTAAATATATAGTGAGACGAAATATGATAAAAATTACAATAAGCAGTTAGAAAAGTTTCTACGTAAATTATTATATACCAGATTTCATAAAAAAAACACTTTAATACTTTAAAACAATACAAATGACGAACAGGAAGAATTTTAAGGTCACAGGATATAGGGTAACTAGGATGTCTCACTGGTTTACGGCATAATTTACGTAGGACATACTTCTGTAAGATCAATAGAGAGTTTACTTTATTCTTAAAAGTACCACCCCAGCAGGTAATACCATATTGCAATTTTGAGTGGAAAATACCATAATAAATAATTTTTAATAATATATTTGAACTTGAAAATGCCTTAGTGTAGAACGAAAATAAGACCTTAGAGTTTCTATATGTTTCGAGAAGGACATTTTTGAGTCAATGATAAGGCCCAGATATTTAAATTCATTTACGCTCTCGATCAAGAAGCAATTATCACTGCAGTTTTGGTTGTTTTTGCAGGTAGGAGAAGTTGACATGGACCTACATTTGCAAATATTTAGTTTGAATTTCTGGCATTCCTGTGAATGAAAGTATAGATTAATTTCAGGATCAGGTGAAGTCGACAAACTAAAAAACATAATCATTGTTTTGGCACTTAAGACCAAGTTGTGTTCAGAGAACCAGATTCTTAGGAGATTAAGATCCTTATTTATGTATGCAAGCAAGTTAAGGCGACTTTGTGAACCATACGCAAAAGCAGTTGGCGTGCCTTTAAAATCAAGTGAAAAAAGAGAGTTAATATATATAAGGAAGAGAATTGGACCTAAGACAGAGCCTTGAGGTACCCCTAAGTTTAAAGTCAACAGATCGCATCTAACTTCCTCAATCTTCACTCTTTGTGCCCTATCTTTCAGATATGATCTAAACCATTCTAACATGAAACCGCGAATTCCTGCTTTAATCAGTTTATCGAGAAGAATGATGTGATCGACCATATCGAACGCTTTGGTGATATCAATAAACAGACTTGCAGTAGTCTTCTTATTATCAAGATTAGACATCACTTTACTGCATAAGTTTAGAAGTGCATCCTCGGTTGATTTACCTTTCAGGAAGCCAAATTGTGCTGAATTATAAACCTTATTTTTTAAAAGATGACTCATTAACCTATTTTTAATAAGTTTCTCAAAAATGTTGCTTATTGTTGGGAGAAGAGAAATAGGTCTATAGTTACATAATTTTATAGTAGAACCCTTTTTGAATATCGGTATAACATCTGCACACTTAAGCTCTTCTGGGAAAACCCCCTCAAAAATACAGCGATTGAAAATGTAGCATGCTGCATTTTTAAAAGACTTACTGGAAATACCATCAGGACCACATGAGTTAGTATTTTTTAGAGTACCAATTTCTTTTAAGACTTCAAGTGGAGTTATAGGTATAAAAACAAAACTGTTACAAAGAATTGGGTCCCCAGTTGACACACAGGTGCGACAAGAAGGCAGTGTAGGTTCTGGTTGTAAGATGGTAGCTATATTAGTAAAATATTCATTAAAAGCATCCGCAATTAGAAGCTTGTCGGAAACAACACAATCATCAACACATTCAACAACCATTCATTTTTTAAGTTACCTTAAGCAGAGCTGAATTGATTCCGGTAGTAAATATCCCGACAAATTGGTATATCTCTTTTTAGTTCTGCGCACATTTTTTTATATTTGTTATTTAACCTTAGATTACCTTAGGGCTCTTATGGCATTTAATTCTTAGTTTGTTCTTAGCCTTGACTTTATTCAATAAGGACCTAGAAATCCAAGGTTTAAGTCTCCTAAGCGAACTTTTAGGACATACAGCTGAAGAACAAGATAACATATGGTTCTTTAGAGAATTGATGAACAATTTATAGGATGTTAAAGCATCAGTGCACAAATAAACATCGTTTCAAAACTCAACAGAAAGTTTATGTTTAAGTCTGTTATAGTCAATCTTCACTATCCTGCTTGCACTCTTGCAATTAGTACTATGTGACTTGGTATTGGAATAGCCAAATAGGAATCCTGTCATAGTGTGATCAGTAATCATAAAATCTAAGACGCATTTCTTACAATTATTGATGGAACCATTTTTAAACCGGCCATAAATTTGATCTAAACAACTACCTGAGACAAGTCTAGTGGGTTCATTGACAAAGCTCGTCAGGCCATGTGAAGCTAATAATGCCATATAACTCGAAACAATTTCACTATTTTCAAGAATATTGATATTGAAATCTCCTAATATAATTAAATTTTTTGATTTTTCATTATCTAAAAAACAAGCAAATTCTTCTATAAACTTAACAACATTAAATGCATGCAATCTATAAACACATATAAAGACATAGATCTCACTGTTAATATTAATGGAAACTTTTAATACATCAGCCCACACCTCCTGCAGCGTAATTTTCATTAGTGTGAGCATAAAACTCAAAGCCAGGCATATAATAATCATCCTTTTCATTCCCATAAATCCAAATTTCGGACACAAAAACGATATCTGGAACACACAAAAAAGAATCAACATGGGTAACAAGAGCAGTAAAATTTTCTCTTAGACTTCTGACATTCTGGTGTTCAATAAAGAATTTGCTTTTGGTACAAGAAGCATCAGTAACATCAATATCACAGTTGGAGCTACTAAGATTAAGAGAGGGAAAGTCATCGAGAAGATCATTGACATCTATCATTGTAAACAGAACAAAAAATGTAAAAGAGAAGCACTAAATCAGTGCAAGATCACTAAAATTTTTTTTTTTTTAAGCGAGATGACTTTTTCTCCTTCAACCTTCCTAATAAGAATTCTATTGTCTTTGAACCAGACGTATTTCACACCTTTCTGCTTTGCTGCTTCGATATCATATAGATATCATTCGTAGAAGCCGTACGTAATGAAACAACAGAACTACCTGGATTAGCAACTGAAGCAGTAATCCAGAATCATTTCGGCAACAGAAATAATCCTAGGACACCAGTCACCGATGACATAAGTAATAATACTATCCACAACGCGCAGAGACCTCTAAATGAAACCAAATCTACAGACGATTTATCAGTACTAAAAAACATGATGAAGCAACTTATATCGCAGATATCTAACATGATGAACATATTAACTTTACTTATTACTAAAATAAATGGACAATAATACAAAATTGAAAATAGTCGTATGGAATTATTTATTGGCCAAGCGACATCAAGAAAAAGCCAAATTTCATTGACTCCTGTATTATCAAAAACATTAATCAACTAAACATAAGCTCTTGTCTTGACCTTTCATCTGACCATTTCCCTATTGTAGTTGAATACTTCACTATAACAAAAGTACGATACTCCATCCCTATTCTGACCAACCATAAAACTGATTGGGATGCTTTTCAAAGAGTAATTGACGGGGAAATAGACCTAAGGATTCCTCTTAAAATACACCATGACCTTGAAAATGCTATTATACATTTCAACGACACAATACACCTACCAGCAACAAGGTCAACGCCTGAAATTAAACCAATAAACCTAACTACTTCTACACCAAAAACAATACGACAAAAAATCAAAGAAAAACGAAAACTACGAAAAATTTGGCAACGTAGCAGATCAGCATTGGACAAAGCAAACTATAACAAATCGACCAAAGAACTCAAAGAACTCCTTAAAGAACATAATAATAAACATGTTAATACATTCTTGAAGAATCTCACATCAACTTCGCTGTGGAAGCTGAACAAAAAGCTGAAGTAAGTAATTAATCACCAACCACCTCTGATAACAACTAGTAGTCCTTGGTCCAGAACAGACACTGAAAAAGCAAAAACACTAGCAGATTATTTTAAAACAACATTCACAAATGGCTTCAACAGACGAAATATATCATCCCCAGATATAGATATCTGCATGTACATGTGCAAACTTATCGTCGCATATCTCGTTCAGTTCGAACTGGCATTTAATCGCTTTGCAGATAACTTCCTTTGTCGTGATTTCGTCGATATCCTTGATTTCTACGGTGTTTCGGTGTGTTAGCGTACGAACCTCCGTGTCCGTGCAGAGAGTTTCGGTTATCATCCCCTTGAAAAGCTCTGCTGGTGCAACTGGTGGGAACAGTTGCATTTAGTTGAAACAACAGATTTCCTTTTTGCGTTCATCTGATCTTCGTCATAGATTCACCGAGGTTGCATAACTTGGGTTCCCCCTAAACTCTGCGGAGTATTTCCGCGTACGAAAGTTCTACCCTTGTTGCCACCACAATTGCATCAGGTCGTGTTTTTTCCTTGATGCGCGTGTTTTGCCTATTAGGGTCCTTTTTATTTTCCTTAGGGATGTTTGACCGGGCCTTGTTGACATTGATTAATGTCGGTGTGTGGTCGCATGTGGTCTGTTTGGCTATAGCGGTCCCTGCAGTCTTTTGAAACTTTATTTTACCGCCTTTCTCTGCTATACTCTCGCTCTGTGGACCAGCTTTGCTCCGGGGTGCCTTGATACGCTTTTCTGGGGGGGGGGTTAATGTTGGCGCTTAGAAGTAGGAGTTTCTCCAATTGGTTCTGGGCCTCTTTTCACCTCTTTTACTTTTTTAAGCCATTGCGAGGCATTCATTGTATTTGCGTATGACCTCTTTGGCCATGTCATCGCGCATTTCTATGGCTGACAGCTCGTAGATGGCCTTGATGCTTACATTTGTTGGTAAATGGAGCGCTTCGTAACATCTTCCATCATTTCCATCAAACTTTGGATTTGTTCTCCAATTTTGTGGAAGGCCGACGTTTGGGTGGTTGGCTGCACTTCAGGTGCCAAGCAACACTCCTTGCTCACTTGTGGCGTTAGGGTTTTCTCTAAGCGTTAGGGTGATAATGTTCGGATGTGTAGTTATCTAATGATCCCATGGTTGTCTGCGCAAGCAGTGAGTCCATGCTAGGGTTGACACAAGCCCTAATGAGGTCTGTCCCAGAGCCAGATCGGAATTAAACAGGAATGTTACATCTGTACCTACACAACCAACTTAATGGCGACGAAAACATTGAGCGTTTCCTGACGCCTGCCAGGGTTTTAACGGGACGGGGGCTCTTGTAGCATTAGCCTGAGAGCCGTTTCAACGGCATTTCACTCCCGCTTACTAAGGTAACAGAATACTACAAGCGTCAGCCCTCAAAGCTTCAAATCCGAATCGTTGTTTCCAGTGTTCCGTAATTAAGACCTTACTGGACTCTGTCTTAAAGCCGATGGCAATATCATTATGCTGAGAGCACTCAGTGCAATGGTCGGTGCATGTTCTCTGGCTGCGACGATAAGTTTGCCTGCAGAAAGCGCAAGCGTTATGCTGAAGGCGGGCAGGACTGGGTGAGTTGCTGCATACGGGTGCGCACAGAGCTTATAAAATGCTTAAGGTGCCTAGAATTTGGCCATACGGCGCGCCAGCGCAAGGACAAGCAAGACCGCTGTATAAAATGTGGAGAAGAAGGTCACATAGCCAAGAACTTTACATAGGACCCAATATGTATTTGGTGCAAAACAACCGACCCGAAGAACGCAGGGCACGTAGCTAGTATTACCAGATGTCCGGTATTTCGAAAAACCTTAAGTAGTAAACAATGATGAAGGTCACACAAATAAACCTTAACCATTGTGCGGCCGCACAGGATCTGCTGGCCCAAACCACGAGGGAAAAGAAAATCGATGTTCCCTTATCAGCGAACCGTACAAGTCCTTGGATGGCTGTAGCTGGGTAGATGACAACTCCAAAATAGCAGCGATATGGACCTGCGGACACCACGCTTTGCAGAAAATCGGTGGCCCGGCGAATTACTTCGTAACAGCTAAAATAAACGGCACCCACTTCTACAGCTGCTACGCACCCCCTAGTCTAACACACAGTGACTACCTGAAGCCGTTGGACGAAATTGTAACTGATGCGCGAGGAAAACACCCAGTGCTCATTGGTGGTGATTTCAACGCATGGGTTATAGAATAGGGCAGCAGGACACAAGAGGCAGAGCCCTTCTCGAAGCTTTCGCATCACTCAACATAAGTCTTGTGAACAACGGCACAAAAAACACTTTCCGTAAAAAAGGTAAAGGTTCTATTATAGACATCACCTTCATGAGCAAATCACTATTAGGTAAAACGAAATAGCGGGTAAGACGTTTCCGTCAAAATCAAATCGGAGTTAGTTCACGCACACATTCTCAATCCGAGGTACATTTCATGGGCGCTGCCATTTTCCTGTACATTTTGTTGTTGTTAATTGAATTACATTCTGATGAAAATGTGGTGTGAAAAGGAAAGAAAGGAATACCAAGATTGTTTTTATAGTTACGTCCTGTTTGCACGTTCGTTTACATGTATTCACAGATAGGAAATTTAAACTAGGCGTACTTTACAAAATTTTAGGGTGGGGAACGTAAAGACCAGAGCATATCCATAATGAGTAGGGACACTCTCGACCGTTTTCTTTTTCTGTCCTTATCACTAAGTTACACGGATATGAGAAGTAGATGGATATAAGAAGCGTTGTAGGAAGAGAGAGATAGCGATATGACGCATAGCTGATAAGCGTCGGAGTCGTATCGCCTTTAAAAATACATTGTCAAGAAAAAGAAAGCAATACCACAGCCTCAGTGTGAGCTATTGCCATAAAAAAATAGGAAATTTGGAGTTTTTATTGTTTTAAGGCCGAACATCTGGTTTTATTATTTTTATGGAGGTCAAAGGAAATAAGAAACACTTGTTTTCATATTTTAGATGTAAAAGGGTTCATATTTAGTTTTAATTAGCGGAAAAGCCAATCATAAAAAATAGGTATAGAAAAATTTTCAATAAGACGCAGCAGGTCACACTGACTAAAACGTAGAGATACACACAACGATGATCGGAGCCGCATCGCCTTTAAAAAAACATTATGAAAAAATAGTAAGTCGCATGTAGTGGTGCAGGTAAAATGTATTGTGTATTCTTTTTTTCACAAGGGGTCGTTGCATACGGGTTAAAGTGTATACTTTTGATCTACTTCCACTTATTGTGCAATTTTTTTTATTTCAAAAATGATAGTGTGTAGCCTACTTTAGACAGACAACTTCGGTTCGTTTGACACATTCGCTCCACCAAGCTAAAATCCGCTAGATTTTGTCATTGTGTTCTGACAATCAAGCAAAATCAAATGGGAGCTCACTAATTTCACAGATACAATACAAAATCCGGCGATTTGTTTGACATCTATGGCCGCAGCCATTTTTTACAAACAATTTGTTGTTGTTAATGGATAACAACCGGAAAAAAAATGTTTCCTCGAAAGGAATGAAAGAGATAACCCGACAAAATAATAGTAAGGTCTTGCTCACACGCTACTTCACATTTATTCACAATCATGGTAATTAGGCTCCTCCTATTTTCAGCACTAAGGGGGCAGGAGAAGTACGAGTTGACTGTCTATTTTAGACATAGACAAACTAATATAGACGGTCGTCTTCTCCCTCCTCTGCCGAAATTTTTGTAAAGTACACCGATTTGAATTTTCCTATCTGTGAATACATGTGACCGAACGTGCGAACAAGATGTAACTATAAAAACAATCGTGGTGTCTCTCTTTTCCTTTTGCACACCACATTTTCAGCTGACTGTCATTCAATTAACAACAACAAAATGTACAGGAAAATGGCTGCGCCCATCAAATGTACCGCGGATTAAGCATGTGTGCGTGAGCTCCGATTCGATTTTGACGGAAACGTCAGAATACATTCAAAATCCGTGGTACTTTTGCTCTTGTGGGAACCAACGGTCAAATCGGCCGAAGACGACCGTCTATGTTAGTTTGTCTATGATTTTAGGTTTGTCTATGGTAGGTAACTTATCTCGTGCATGTTAATTTTGAGCGATAATGGAAATGAAGCAAAAGGAATGCGCTCAAGAAACAAAATACACATAGCACTTATATACATATGTATTAAGTTTCCTTTATGGCTGTGGGGAATTGTGCGTGATTATTCTGTTGCGAAAATGGAATAACTCATTGACCTGATTAATGACCTAACACCTTTTATTTATTATTTTATGAATATTTTTATTTCTTTAATACTTATTTAAGAGCCAGACTATTCTTACAGAAGCAACTTCGAAAAAAAAAACGCGTTTAACATTCCACCTCATTGGGTGACGACCGTCGATATTAGTTTGTCTATGATTTTCACACTCACTTGACAGTTTTCATATTATGTTACATTGATATTCAGCTGGAAAAAATATGAACGAAAGCGGTTTCTTTCGTTTCGTCCCGTTCGTACATGGGCTTTTACACGTAGACTCTTGAGGCTTGGGTCTTTTCGAAATTCTCTTTAATATTTTCTTTCGTGAGTCTCGCGCTTTTACACGTAAACCTTTGAGGCTTGACTCTTTTCGATGTTTTCTTTTGTTATTTTCTTTCGTGAATATCCGACCCTACAAGAAACGAAAACATGTGAAAGCAAAACAATGATAAAAAGAAGAAGAGAAAAGAAAAACGTCAAATAGAGTCGCCGAAAACTTTACGCTCGACTCACAGGGCAAAATATTTTTCTTCACAACTTTTCGAATTTTCTTTCTCTTTTGCACTTATGTGAGTCCAGCCTCAAGAGCCTACGTGTAAAAGCCCGCTACGCGAACTCTTTCAGACGTTTTTAGACATAATATAAGGTTCGCAAACGTTTGAATATAAAGATTCAAGCATAATTGCATTCAGCGTACCGTAGCTAATGTCATAATCAAAAGAATATTCTGCTCATACACTATCAAAATCCGAGGGCACTCACAGTTGCTGGACGAAACTGAGCAAGAAGTCATTATTGGTGCAGTATACAAATCATGACTACGACAGCGTCCAGAACCTTATTTCAATTATTGTTGGACCTTAAGTATGCAAAAGGACCTAATAAAAGGCCAAACACAATAAACATAAAGATAGGTATCGCGTTTAGGCAAGTCGATTTAATTAATCTTTGTTAACACATGTAACTTTTATCTGACACAAATGTTTTTGAGTTGATTGGAAATTATTTCAGTTATTAATGCCAATTGTTAAAAAAATGTTTGTTTCATAGGGCTTACAGCTGCAAAAAAAAACCTACCAAATCGAACTAAAACCTACCAAAGCTGAAAAAAACCTACCAAATTTGGTAGAATCCTACCAAACCCCACTGAAAAAAATATTTCATAGCTTAACCAGACCACCACTTAAGAACCTGACGCATAACTAAACACTTTTTTACGCATCTTCCAAGCCACTACCTAATTAGAACAATCTAAATCTTTTTATTGAGCAAGGAAAATTAAATACGTACACACATAGTCATATTCTGCTCAAGGCTAATAATTTTTTTTATCAGTTTCTTTACTCATTTTCTTAGCAAAGTCATTCACTCAGTTGCGTAACATTTGGATTACTCATTACTCACTCAAACTGTCATTATAACTCCATTCTCCGGGAGCGAAAAAAAAACTTTCCTTGCTTGCGAGAAATGAGAACCCGCCACCTAGGCGGTCAAAGGGGGAAGGAAAAAAATTTGCTTGAAGATAGTACTATAAGTTTCATATATAATGATATTAGTGACTAAAATCCTGAACACACCCATAGGCAATTACAACTATAAGAATTTGAGGAGAAGAGACTATTATTACCACTTGTATTAGCATTAGGAATAGTAAAGTAATTATTTAACCTAGTGAAATTAAATTAAAATAAAAATTTATATATTATCAAGTTTATAAAAATCCTCAATACTATTAATTTTTATTTCTCTGCCTCCTTCGGTTTTCATGATGAGAACTGTTGAATTTCTTACACAAACGAACTTGCATTTCTTATCCCGCTTGAGTTCATTCGCATTTTTCAGTATAGATCTTGTATAGGCAGTGAGAGAATTAGGGCCGGACCACCATATGTGCATAGGGCCTTGGGGGCGACACATTGTAAAACAAAAAATTTTATTTCTAAACGCTGCGCTGTCTGAACGAAATTATTTTCTAACAATACAAATTACTTCATTTCAGCTACTCACGCAAAAGACCATTCTCACACCCCAGAAACTAATTTGAATAGAATCGAAACAAAAAATCTTGCACAACCAGTTCGAATAAAACCGAAATAAAAAATCCAACCAGGTCTGTGCAGGATAATTTCTTGCACAAGCACTCAAAAAATTTTTATAGGAAAAAATCTCAAAACAATAAATTCAATACGTAATTCCTATGGAATCATTTGAGTGAAAATGTGCAGATTTTATTTCTGCACCTTTGAGATTTAAGTGCCCAACCCATAGAATCCGTCGATCCGCTGTTCCGTCGACGTTAACTGACAGCTCGATAAAATACACACAACCTTATGGGAGGCGGCCCATATCCAACGGATGGATGAACTTCGACGGACAAAGTAGGTTTACTTTCTACTTTTTCAATCCGTCGATCCGTTGTCAGTACACACTTTCATGTATTTAAGTTCACACATTCATATATTGAAGTTCACGCATAAGAAAATTGAGAGTACGCATTTTCATTGGTGGAAGCAGAGAGAGAATTAAAGAAACTGTCATCGCCTTTGACAATCAGCTGACGGTTGTGACGGATTCTATGGGACTGTTCTATCCGGCAATACGTCAACTTCAACGTCAACGTAAAACGGATTGACATCGACGGATTCTATGGGTCGGGGCCTTAACTCATTTAAGAAATTTCTTTGATAAAAGAATGTATAAAGCATACACAGCGCATATCTGCGCACACTGGACTGTTGTCGATTCACTGAAAATCGTACTGTATGGCTTTGTGTACGATTTTAATGTCAGCTAGTAAAATCAAATCAAATAGATAGATTTTTAGTGTCGATTGGTGTGTGATGTGTGTGGTGAGTGATGGCAACGCTGGCGGGGGCAGCTTATGACGCCAAGATAAGTTGATTCATTTTATCAAATTCATCATTTGAAGAGAGTAAAGTTGCCGAAACAGTACTAGTAGTTGGAGTAGGAGTAGAAGTAGTACTCTTGGAAGAGACACAGTCAGAAAGCGGATTTGTGGGAGTATCGGTAAGAATTGATTTTCTTCTTTGATTCATCAAACATTTTGTATATGAATGTACCACGATTCAATCCAAATAAAAAAATGTATCTCCTACCTCTTCGTTTGCCAACTTACTTATCTTTCCTAGCATACAAAATATTATATTAAAATTATATATAAATTATTCTCTCTATCAAATCAATTTATCTGAATATCAGCTAGTACTATATATATTTACTATTAGCTTTTTAATTTATTATAAGTTAATAAAGATTATAATAATATAATAATAATAATAATAATAATCAACACGGAAACCAATAAATTTAATAAATTATCTATCTATCTCTGCTGAACGATATCCTCAGTTCCAGCCAATTTGCTAGATGCACTCTCTCTGTGGTGACTCTCAAAATCCAACACCAAATACATCCGTCGTGCGTCATTTTCGATATATTCACCATAGACTTAATGTATGATATTCACGGCATCTCATTGGTCGATTCATTAAAAATCGGGGTAAATTGACCAATTTACTCATTCTTTTGGAAAATGTGTTTGGGTTGGTAAGTTATTCAATTTTATGGGAATTCATCCTGTAGGCAAACCATTTTCCACTGGAAAGTTTTAAATCTTATTCCTCAATGACTTCTGAATTCTGCCGTGTAATTTTCTCAGATAAGTTATTAAAGTACAGGCTCTTCGAATTCCAAGTTTCAAGATCCTGAAGTCTTAGAAATATAACTTTCCGAGTGTATTAATTATATATATAATATAGAAAATCTTCAAAATTGTATTGTAATTAACACAACATGGATGATGAGATGATTCTTAAACAGCCTGCTGATCGTCGATTAGCAGGCGATACTAACGATTTACCACCAGGACCACCTGGAGCAGAAAATGATGAATATATTGACACAAAGAGAGAAGGTAGAGTGTAGATTATATATATACTTGAAAGCGCGGTTCTATTTGATTTTTTTGTTAGAAAAAAATACCAACGAACATACATCTCGTCGTCGTTCTCCTTCTGGTAGTCCACCATCGAAACGCAAATCATCATCAAGAGCTCCACGATCACCTCGTGGGCGTCGAACACCCTCACCACGTCGTCGGTATGGACGTAACCGTGATTATAGCTCGGATCGTCGTCGATTTAGTGACCGTGGACGCATAAGGCGCTCGCCGTTGCGAAATCGTTCCAGAGAACGTATCGATCATCGACGTAGTGGTCGTGACCGCTTTCGTGGGCGACGTGATAGTCGCAGCCGCAGTAATAGTCCACTATCTAGACGCCGTTGGTCACCGAAAAAAAAACCAACATCACCTCCTCTTCCTCCATCTGCAGCACAGTACAATGTGCGCGGTTCGACGATGTATGCAGATGCTTATGCTGCATACGGTCAGTATGTCCCACCACAACAAGCCTATGTTTCTGGGGACTTTGTTGGAGCTCCACAGCCAACAGCTTTCGTAGCAACATATCCCCCACCTCCGACTTGGGGTGTACCCTCAGAGGGGTACCCACATGCTAACTGGGCACCTCAGCCGGACACATTATCTCCGGCTTTAATGCAATCTGGAGTCGTTTCTCAGCAGGTATCTACAGTCCAACCACCAGGCACGCAACCACCGCCTTCCAATACTGGAGCAGACAAGAAGAATGACGTTAATCCAACACATGACGGTATGAATATTGACAGTATTTTACTGTTTAATTTCATATACATATCTTAAAATTTGCTTCTCAGTCATTGAAAATGCGAATGCAGATAGAGATTAAAGATTCGTTTTATTAAGCAGTAAATGTGTAATAATTTTTTCAACAGCTGTTGCTCAAGAAGCAGAAAATCAACGCGATGAACTGAAAAAACAGCGAACTAGCTATCTGAAAAAAACTGCAGCCCTGAAAAAAGAGCTCAAAGTGCTGAAAGAGCAGCGTAAAGATTTATTTAGTGAAGATGGTTCACACAGTCCTACCACTAAGGGCTTTCTGGATGAAAATGAGCGTTTACAGGTGAGTGAATGCTTGGTGGGAAAATTTTTTGATTAGTAACATGAAAAACAAATTATGTTGAAGGAGTTATTAATTTTTAATCTATTGATTTATTTATTTATTTAAAAAAAACTGTCTTACAACATAAAAATAATCAATGGTGAGTTCGACGCGTTCTTGATGACCTGATCTGCAATATCGTTTCCTGGTCTCTGAGCATACGCAGGGATTCATTTAAGTTTTATGTTTTGGTGGCAATCAGCGAGAGTGTTTCTTACTAGGGCTGGGTAGTAATCATTGTTGGTGGTGTTGGCTATGGCTTCAATGGATGATGGAGAGTCGGTGCAGATTGCATATTTATTCCTCTTTTGATTAGGTTAGGAAGTGGTGTATCCGCGCTGAATAAAAGTGATTTTAATAGCTTGACTCTTATATTTTCTATTGTTTTCATGTTTGACTCGAATAAAAGGTTGTTGAGACTGATAGCCGAGTTTAGTCGAAGTGTATTCCTAAATTTTTTAGTGAATTTACTCTTGGAATAGAGAAGTTGCCGAAAGAGATGTTCAATGAACATTGTTTCTTATGGCATATGTGGAGGATCTATTTAGGAGCTTTAGATGTTTTATTATATTGAAGTCTTCGACATATTCGCAGAAGTTGATTTCTTTAATTAATGTTAGTATTTCTGTTAGTTTGGGGTATGCTATTAGAAAAAGGATTACTGAAATGAGGGATCCTTGGGGTGTTCCGTTGTACATAGGACGTGAGCTGGCAGTGTGGTTTCCAATTTAGGTTTTTATATATCTGTTTGTCATAAAGTGGTAAATGTAGTTTATTATTTTAGGTCCCAATTTTCACTTTAGGTAATCTATTTTTGTGTGTTCTCCTATTTTATCATATACTTTGGAAAAATTGAAAGATACAATGGAGACGTGACTTTTTGATAACAAGGAGTTAGTGATCTGATGGTCTACATATAATAGAAGGTCAGTTACTGTCTTGCCTTTTCTGAATCCCATTTGATGGCTGCTTAGCCGTTTGTTTTTGTAGACAAACCACCAGAGTCCATTGGGGACGATCTTGTCCATTTCTTTTGAACAGCAGTAACAGAGATATGGGGCTATATGACTTGATGAGGGTTGTGTCCGCGTTTGGTTTTAAGATCGTGATGACTTTACTCACTTTGTAAGATTGTGGGATGTGCTGATTGAAGATGTCATTGTAGAGCTGTAGAAGTTTGTCTTGCACAAAGGCGGTAGAATTTTAATTAGTGGGTATAGGTTAGGTTTAAAAAAGGGCTATGAGTTCCTCATAAAACACTAGGCCCATCGCGATCCCTTTAGTGAGTCCTAAATGGTAGAAGAAAAAAATACCTAAACCACGTCGTCCCAACAGAAATTGAGTAAGTCCTTTACTTGGTTACATGAACCTGTGCATGATATCCTCTGAGGCGTGTAGATCCTCATAATACATACCTACAAATATCCGATTCTGATAGCCCTAGTCTACTTGCGTGCCTTCTCAGAAGACAATTTCCTTACTCCAGAGTGCTAAAAATGTATCTGGCTGGATATAAAAACCTATTTCTAGATATGCCCTCATAGTACAATTATTTAATTTACCAATTTAATTATACAATTACCAATTTAATTATACAATTGGTAATACCTCTCTTAGCAACGCACAGTGCTGCTCAGGGGGGAGTTCAGCAGCTCTCTTGGCCAATATATAGGCGCATTCATAAACCTCCTTATCACAGGGTCCAGGTACCCAGCATAATCTTTCGCGATTCTGCGTGCATAACCCTAGCGCTTTGAGCGTATCCTGACTGTCAATGAAGATGGAAATATCTTTCTTGGATAAAGATCCCATCTCAAGTAGTTCCGCAGCTTTGAGTACGGCTAGAACCTCGGCCTGGAAAACACTGCATGGGCCCGGCAGTTTTAGAAATATTTCTAGGTTTAAGTCAAACGAGTAAATACCTGGCCCAGTTCCCTCATTAATTTGGGATTGGATTTTATTGGTTTAGTCTTCCCTGCTGGGATACACTATTTCGTAGGGTGTATCGGAGTCGAGAAAACCCAAAATATCATTTCTCCTGAGTCTCGCGGAACGTACAATCTGCTTAGTCTGGCCTGAATTTAGGCCTTCTCTTAGTGGAATGGTTTGGTGTGTTAAACATAAAGTTAATAATCGCTTATTTTGAAGTGTATGGTAGCTGCTATTGCCTCTATATCCTGGTTTAGGTAGATTGGTTGATGCTGAATTGAGTCGTGAATAAGTAGTTATATTCCACCGTATGAATTTTGCCAGTACATTTTGTAGTTTATGGGTATGATAAAAGTTGTGTGAGATGTTTTTCTTGTAGTGCAATTATTTTAGGGGAGTATTGTTTGGTTGGGAGTTGAAGATCGTTGTAGTTCTATGTGTATCTCTTGATGTTCCATTGTAGAATTCTTAGGGTGAATAAGTCTGTGTTGTTAGGATTGCGACTTCGGCATCCAGTTCTGTTATCGGTCGTGCTCCGTGAGGAGCCCGAATCGATCTGACCCTGAATGGTGGAGTCCTGTTTGTGTGTCAATTAATTTGAGGCTGAATGAATTAATAGTGTGAGAGTTTATTTGTAATTGTGAGAGATGGAGTAGGTGCTTTTAATGTCGAAGAAAAGAGGGGCGTCTGTGCTGTGTTTTGATGTGATGAGTGAAATTATTTTCATTGTATATACTTTCGGATAAGGTGCATTTGTTTTTGGTTTGGATGGTTAAGATTTCTTTCATTTGTATGTATTTCGAAGCAGTTAATGCAAATAGTACATACATTCGTCTGGTGAATGAGGGATGAGGTTACATTTTTCGCATGTTGGACTTCCTGTACACCTACTTGTTGTAGGTCCTAAAAGTTGACAGTTGCAGCATCTGAAGGGGTTCGAAGGTCTAAGGTAAATATCATTAATCCAGTTGGATATATCCTTGCCATCGCATTTTTTTGTAAATTTATATACTGCTGTTACACCTTGTGTTTCTAATTTTAAGACTATTTCCGTCTCATCTACGTGGAATAAGCAGGGTAAATGCACTATTCCTTTGGAGCTGTTGAGACTTTCATTGAGCTTTATTGTAACTGGACATGTGTTAGCGAGATCAACCTGTCGGTTGATTAGCTATCATATTTAAGAATTTGCAGTAGATATTCATTGCGACTATTGCTATTAAAGATAGACCCAATAAAGTATATACATATATAAATGATCAGCAGCACTAGCGGATTCAATTGAGCCAAGCAAGTTTATTTGTTGAAAAAGGAACTGTGTATTAAAGGAATAGGATATTACACGATCCGCTCCAGAATGATTGTAGCATTAAAATAATTTTTTTGACAGTAGAAGTAGTCTTTCATCCAATCAGTTGACAACTCAGCTTACAATCGAGTTGAATTATGTATGTTTGGAACGCTTTATAAAAAAAAAAAAAAAAAAAAAAAAAGTCATCAATACATATAATAAAAATGAACATTTTGCCTGTCTATTTCTTTGGCCACAGTTCACGTTAAAACTATTAGCTCATCCGTATGCAGTTTTTAGGAAAATATTGGGCTGAACTAAACAGATTCCTCCCCCCCGAGTTGCCAGTCACCCTCTGTACAGCAGAGCTTGATGCTGCGGTGGCAGTGTTGACAGAGGCTCTTAATAAATCTCTTAGCAAGGCCTGTCCTTACAACACTCCGCGTGGTAAAAAGAAGCCTCCATGGTGGAATGCCAATTTGGGACACCTTAGAGCCAACTGTCGGCAACTCTTTAATAAAGCTAAACGCTCCAAAGCTAGTGCGGATTGGGACTCATACAAGCTGTCACTTAGCGTCTATAAAAAAACTCTAAGCAAAGAGAAACGCAGCTCCTGGAGACTCTTCTGTGACGACATTAACGAGTCCTCCGAAGCCTCCAGGCTGCGCAAGATTCTTTCCAAAGAGCCACTTACACCAAGCTACCAGTTAAGACCAGATGGACAGTGGTCCTCCTCTTGCCAGGAGAACATTGATCTTCTGTTGGATGCTCACTTCCCGGGTAGCTCCCCTGTTGCTGATGTTCATCCTTCTGTTACCGTGAACCACCAGCTGAATATTGACCCCTCGAGTATAATTACTCCCGAAAAGATCCGATGGGCAGTTTTTAGTTTCAAACCCTACAAATCGCCTGGTCCTGATGACATCACCCCGGCCGAGCTTCAACAGTCCTTCGACATCATTCAGCCCTGGCTGTATTCCATCTTACAGGGCTGCTTGAGGCTTGTCTACATTCCTCGATTATGGGCCGAGGTCAATGTAGTCTTCATTCCCAAGGCGGGTAGGGTGTCTCATACTAGTCCTAAGGATCTCCGACCTAGAAGTCTGTCATCTTTTCTACTAAAGACCCTGGAAAGACTGATTGATATCCATTTACGCGGCTCAATTGATCCGCTCCTACTCTCTCCATCCCAACATGCTTACTGCAAAGGGAAGTCGGTAGAGACTGCCCTACACGTACTAACACGTGCTATCGAACGATCTCTTCATATCAAAGAATTCTCCCTCGTAACCTTCTTAGATATAGAAGGGGCCTTCAACAACGTCATTCCACATGCTATCACTCAAGCATTGGACAAACTGGGGGTTGAAGCTGGGTTTAGGGTGTTAATTGATCAACTGCTAACCAGCAGGATCATCTACACATACCAGGGTCCTGCTTCGGCCCGCAGAACTGTCAACCGTGGTACTCCCCAGGGGGGTGTTTTATCTCCTCTCCTCTGGAACATCACAATCAACCACCTACTGATTAGCCTCGAGGCCACTGGTTGTAAGGTGGTTGCTTACGCGGATGACGTTGCCTTGATCTTCTCTGGGAAATTCCCGGACACTCTCAGGGACCTAACAGAAAATGCCCTCAAACTACTCACTACTTGGGCCACCGAATGTGGACTTGGAGTCAATCCTCAAAAGACCGAACTGGTCCTCTTTACAAGGAAATACAACATCCCTATTATAGACCCCCCCATGTTAAACGGCACCAAGCTTGTTCTTTCCGATAAAGCCAAATTCTTGGGTGTCATTTTGGATAGGAAACTCAGCTGGAAAGCCAACATCATAGAACGCGTCAAGAAGGCCAGCATCGCCCTGTACTCATGCAAAAGGGCGATTGGTAATACGTGGGGACTAAAACCTCACGTCACCCTCTGGTTATATACGTCTGTTGTCAGACCTATACTTCTGTACGGCGTGCCTGTCTGGTGGACAGCTCTTCAGAAGACTGTCAACCTCTCTCTCCTGGGTAAAGTTCAGAGAGCTGCATGTATCTGTATATGTGGAGCGCTTAGAACTGCACCCTCCGCAGCTCTAGGTACCATTCTTCACCTACTGCCCCTAGACATTGTCGGCAAACAAATAGCGGCCTCAACCGCAACCCGTTTGTCAGCCTCTTCTCAGTGGCTGTCTCTTAACTACGGCCACTCCTCTGTTCTCAATGAATCTAACCTCATTGATGTAACCACCGACTACACCCCAACTAAACTCAGCTTTGGGCACAACTTCCTAGCATCAATCCCAGCTCGTGACACATGGTCGGATGTGGAGCTGGTGGATGTTGGAAGGATCCACATCTACACTGATGGATCCAAGACCTCAGACGGAGTTGGTGGCGGTGTATACTCCTCCATGCTTAACTTAAGCATTCCCTTCCGCCTCCCTGATCACTGTAGCGTTTTTCAGGCGGAAATCATGGCAATTAAGGAAGCCCTGTCATGGCTGAAGTGTAATGTACTATCCGCCTTGGATATTAGCATCTTCACGGACAGTCAGGCAGCCATCAAATCCCTGGAATCTCCCACAACCACATCATCGGTCGTAGAAGATTGCCGTTCATCTCTGATGGAGATCTCGGAACAATTTAACATTCACCTCTGTTGGGTGCCAGGCCATAGAGATATTCCAGGGAACTGTAAAGCTGACGAAATTGCCAAACTTGGCACTGCCCTCCCAACCGGATCCGTAAGGACGGGAGTTGGCATGCCAATTGCTACTTGTTATCACATGCTCAAGCTAGATGCCATAAGGAAGGCCAACGCTCGATGGGCTAACTGCCCTTTTAAGATCTCGAGGGAGCTCTGGACTACCTACAATCAGAAACGTTCAAAGGAACTGTTAATTCTGAGGCGTCAGGAATTGAGCACTATCATTGGCGTCCTTACGGGACACTGCCTGATCGGCCTGCACGCTAGACGTCTAGGCCTCCCATACAACGACTTCTGTCCGAGTTGCAGGGATGAGGAGGAAGAGGAAACGATTCCTCATCTTCTCTGCAATTACTTGACGCTAGGGCAGTCAAGTAGAAACCTCCACCTGGGGTCTTTCTTCTTCGACGACCTCTGCGACCTGACTGGTGTACCCATCAGGCATCTTCTGCGCTTTGTCAAAAGCTCCGGCTGGTTCTCCTAATTTCAGTGGAAGAACCACCTAGATACAATTATCTGTGTAATTGTCCCTTAGCCTTTTTGTATCGGTCGTTTTTGTCTCACTGTAGTGTCGTAGCGGTATTAATTCAGCCGGGGTATTCTTAGATCCGGTGGTACCACAATGGGCCTTTAAGGCCTAAGTGAGCTGGTGCCCACCTGTATCTGGGTGCCAGCTGCCACTACAACCTAACCTAACCTACATAGTTAGCAACAGAAATATTCAAGATGACCATATAACGTATATATGTATACAAATGATCAGCATCAATAGCCGTATCGAATGAGCCATGTCCGTCCGTCCGTATGTCACCAGATTTTGGACCTTAAATTTTGAGCGAGGTCCTAAAAGTAAGCAGTATATTTTCGAAAAAATCACTTTTTTCAGTATTTTTGTATGAAAATCGAAAAAACTAACTTGAGTAAATATATAGATATTCACTTACTCTACAAATCTCCCATACATTGTAAATGGCCACGCCCACTTTTTAGGGGCGATTTTCTAAAATAATAGTTTTTCTTCGATTTCAATCAAATAATATCAATTCTTAGAAGACGACTTAAGTACATGTTAAAATATTTGAAAAATCCGCCCACTTGAAATTAAATTATTTTTTGGTGATTTTATAAAAAAAAAAATACAAATTTAGGCAAGTTTTTTGTGAAAAAGGCTACATATATAGGAAAGGGATAGGGTATCACACGATTTGCATTTCCATATGTTTTTTATTCCTCTTAGGAGTGCTATAAGTAAATAAATTGACAATTTTTCAAAATTAATTTTTCTAAGCACATATGCTGACGCGAAAGGGATCTCTGTAGGAAAAGATAGAGTACAAACATTATTATTCGAAGCAAGGCGAGCACAGGTCAGCTAGTATTAACATATGTATATGTATAAGAACCCTCAGTTAAAGGAAATATTCCAATATATGAACCGCCAAAATTTTGTACTGGAATTCAGTTATATTAACTAATATTCTAACAAATGTACTGCGCGCAATTACAGTGGTCATATAAGTGAATTTTTCTTGACAATTTTTAGAAGTAAAAACAGTTATTTTGTTTTAACAGAATTTTTTTTACCTTTTCTTTTGCTTAACCCAGATATGCCTAAAATGTTATGAAATGAGAAAGGTTATTTTTTTGTAAATATTTTATTTTATACAAAGGCTTTTCGCATTTTATCCATCTTTTGACCGTCCTATATGTAGGACGTCAGGTATATCTGGGTTAAATTGTATTTGGAATTGAAAGTCAGTTCGTATTTTTAATCGAAGAGGCAATATCGGCAGTTGTCGGAAGGTGTCGGATCTTTGTGTTTTTGTGTAAAAAAAACTATCCAAACAAACTATCTAACTTTTTCAACCGAGTTTAACTCAAAAAATGTCAAATAAATTAATTTAACTTTTGTAAATTAACTGGAGTAAATAAATATATACTTTAATTTAATTTCTAAACCATTTTAAACAAAAACTTTTTCATACTGTACACTGTTCCAATATATGAACTTTTCGGTTATATGACTTGACCCAACAATCATTAGTTCATATAAGTGAGACTTCACTGCACTAAAATATGGATGGATTAAATAAGTGTTTAACATACATTTTGTTTTGTACTAACGTGTTTCTATATGAAAAGCATCGATGATATGGAAGAATATGCTTTACTCCTGTAATATGCGTGTGGATTAGCATTTATTTTTATTATTATTAGTGTTGATTATGATTATTACACTTCTATTTGTTAATTTTTGTTTTATTTTTTTTGCTCAAAAAATAAGATAGAGTATAAAAAAGAAAGAAAAAAATAAAAGGAAATATTTAGTTGGTCGGTTTCATGTCGCGGAAATAAGCAGTGTCTACTTCTATTTATATTTATTCAATGGCAAAACACTGTAGTCATCACCGTTCTGACAGACGGAGTGACCTATCCGTCTTGTCCCACTGCATGGACTCCTGTTTACTCTTAGACTCATAATGATGAACCCACTTTTCATCCCCAGTAAAAATAAAGTGCACGACTGGATCGTACGTACTTGCACCTATGTGCTGTTAGCTAAAACTGAACAAATTTTTTATAAAAATATAAAATTTTTGATATTTTGCATAAATTTAAATGCCACTTTTTATTAAATATTACACTTTGCCCAAATTTCGATTTTCATGGAAATCTATTGAGTTTTAGCCGAGAAATAGCCATATTTCTAAAATCAGTTAATAAGAAAAGTACCGTTATACGTATTTTTAGCCAAGGTACGCCATCTTATAGTATTTGTCAAGACTAACTCGAATATGAAATTTAATCAAAATCGTTAGAGCCGTTTTCGAGAAAATCGACTTTTTGTGAAATTGGCCTTAAGTAAAGTACCGTTAATAACAGGACTAGAACAAAAATTCCGATTTCTCCTCGAATTGCGACCATATGAAGTTTGAAGCAAATCGGTCCAGCCGTTTAGGCTGCAGTCCAGCGTACATACACACAGCAGACAGACAGACAGACAGAATCGGCAGACCCACTTTTTCGAGCTTCTCTATCATCGTAATGTCAGAATTCATTGTTATCTCAAGTTCGAATTTTTGCACGAATCCAATACTTGCCCTATATTATAGGTGCAAGTAAAAATAAAATGAAAATAAATATTAGGCCATAAGCAGTCCATAGAGAACCGAGGCCTAGCTTCTCACAACTGTACATGTTGTGCGTGGTATACATTTCTGCACGTTCAATGGAGAATCTTTCTCATGATACTTATACTCTTGAATGTTTGTCAGACACTTGAAAGAGGCGGGGCCGTGAAAAAAACTTTTGATGGTATTTTTCTGGATTCGAACTTGGAACCACTTTCGCAGTAGTCCAACGCACTAACAACTGAGCCACGGCACCCACTTTATCTCCAGTAAAGATTCTAAAGCCGTGTTTTATTATCTCCCATAATCCAGATGAGATCATTGGTATGCATGCAAAAAAAAAACCATACAAGATCTTGCTTTTCATTTGGATCTGTTTTCGTGATCCAAATAGCTAGTTCATGCTATTTCTCACTAGGTTACATTTTTGTTCGTAAGAGTTTGAATTGAATTGATTCTTTATTAGACTTTACGACTGTTTACAAAATACTTCTTGTACTAATTATGACAATGATTTAATAACCAGAGATGAGTGACTGGAATGTATGGTCTACTCCAATATAGAAATTACAAATGTAAATAATTACGTAATATGTACATATAGTGAGCTTGCTCTTGCTACCGGAGCAACTTTATGCTTTGACTTAGTGGCTATCACAATAAAAATAAGAGAAAATATATACAAAAGAACGAGACTGAGGTGAGTAAACGGAATGTGAAAGATTTAACAATTGCGTTACCTTTCACTCCGTCAGATGAGAAGCAAGATTTAATTTTTCAGTTCGGAAGTTATATAACATAACGAGCATTAGTCTTAGTAGTTTAATAACAATACAATAGTGACTTTAGATCTACATTTGGGGTTTCTTTAATGAGCTTAAGGTAATGAGTGGAGTAGACCTTGTCTGAACAGAATTATAAGATATACATATTTTTAATAGTTAGTTATGGCCAACAGTGGTAAAAGGGGATGGAGGTTCCGTCAATATTGCTAGGGATATATTCAAATAAGACGCCGAGGTGTGAGGGATATTATCTCATTATTTTATATGAGGATGGCAACTCCTTGCTAAGAATAATTCCTAACCGCTCGAAGCGAGTCAAGCGACAGGGAATTATGTGGTCTGAGGCGTGTTTCTTGGATGCAAGCAATGTGACAGTTGCTGTCAATGAGGGAACTAAATAGGTCAAGCCACCTGAACTGGTGTTGGGAAGCCATGTTGTGAGTTAGAATTTATAATATCATTACTGATCGTTAATAATGATCTGATTGAGCAGATGAAAATATGCTAATCGCTTGGATTGTAGAGATTGAGAGGTATTAATGTCATTAATGAAAGAACTAATTTTTTTCCAAAAGATCCGAAAAGTTGCTACCAAAGAGACCCAAGCAGAGGTCGAAGAATTGACTAATAGGTTTGCTATTTGATTGAGTTGTAATAACCGAAGGGAGGGGTGCTTTTTAAAGAGACCAACGAAGGGGGTACACTTGTCCTGAGGTAGAGCAGCCGGTTTTGCACAAGTGGCTTTAGAGCCCTCCTTCAAGGCGATCGAATATTCCCCGGGAGGGTGATTGGATATACACTTACCGCCTTTATATTTGCGAACGCAATTCTTCGCGAGGTGGCCAAACGATTGGCATCTCCTACACTGAAGGGGGTCATTATTTCCTTTGGGTTTTCCCCAGTTGACTTTCACGCAAAAAAGTGAGTTAATACGAAGTAGATCCCTCTCTCGGTCTAACTAAAAACAGGTGGAGGCCAATGCCTTTGTTTTTAGAAGAAATAGCTTCAAATTTCGTAACGCTCTCTAAATTGTGCGAGAGCGAGTTAATTTCTTTTAGGATATACTCAGGATCTAAGGATCTTATTTGTGGCCCTAAGGCTAGCAGGGGTGAACGAGTGAGCTTCTACATCCCTCGCCTCACGGAATCTATTCAGAAGTTCTAAATCAATATTAATATCGTTAACCGCGATCTTGCACGTTGAATTTATGCACAGCCGTCTGTGCCTCGAGGTCAGATACGAATTTCCGTACGTTTAAATTCTTCGTAAATATAGGAGGGCAAAATGTACTACTTTCATTTTTCTGCAAGCTAGGATCCGTGTTCGCGTCCGATTTCCCGCTGGGAGTATTCCTGCATGTTGAAGACCTAGAGTCCATGTTGTTGTGCACAACGGCCGCCTTAAGAGCGGGAGCCGGTCTTGAAGGTTGACTGCTGTTAGTGATAAGGCGAGCTCTGAAAGGGGGGATAACCTAAGCAAGGTCCAGCGCTCAACCTGTATGTGCATAAGCGGAGCGCTACGCACTACAACCTTTGTGGCACTGGACATTTTGGTACACCTATTACCTCTCGATATATTCAGCAAGTAAATGCCAGCGAGTGCGGCCATTTGCCTTGAAGCAACCACACACCACACCATACCTAAACGTTGACAAGTATTTTTTCTTCACCATTCCTTCCGGATTAGACTGGAGTGAGAATACTTTCAAAGACTAAGGATGGACTGTCTTCTTAGGTTAGGTTGTCGTGGCAGCTGGCACCCAGCTTTGAGAATACTTTCAAAGACTAAGGATGGACTGTCTTCTTAGAAAGCCTAAATTTTAAGCTCTCATTCCGTCTACCAAACCATTGTAGCGTGTTCCAGGAGGAAATTATGACGATCAAAGAAGTCTTATCGTGTGTCAAGAAAAACGTGATATTCGCTAAAGATATCCATATCTTTTCAGATAGCAAAGCTGCCATCAACTCCCTGGACTCAATCTCTATATCTTCTCTAGTAGCCCTCGACTGCCGATCGTCTCTTATGGAGATGGCAGAGCAGTTCAATATTCACCTGTGTTGGGTGCCGGGGCATAGGGATATTCCAGGGAACTGTAAGGCCGATGAACTCGCCAGAATAAGAGCAACCTTTCCCATTATACCAGAAAAAGGCACTATAGGTATACCAATCGCTACATGTAAACAAAAATTCAAGCTGGGTGTCTGCCCAGCTCTCTCCCGTAGACGGTTGCTTCACTTAGGAGCTTCATACTATAACGACTTCACGACGACTAGCCAACCAAACACCTTAACCCTTATTATAACAAACGTTTTTTTTTTACCAGAGGACTGTGCGTAGCCTTGAATGACGGTCGGCAAAACTTAATTTTTATTTTTTGAGCTTCGTTTGACAAGACAGAACGATGTCCGATTTACATATACATATGTTGCAATAATTTCATTAGTACTTCATTTATAATCATTGATGTAATATGCGACTTATAATGTTATTTTAGCCATCAGAAAACGAATTGTAAATTATATCGAAAAGAGTGTCATTCCTTTTGGATATTTGGATTTTCCATTTACAGATTCACTTTTGAAACTGTGTAATTGTCCCACAAAGGTAACAAGCTTTCGAACACAACTTTTTAACATGCGCTCTTTCTATTTCTTCTGCAACCGAAACTTTTTGTTTAAACTTCCCTCCCTTTCGTCATAATAGATTTCCATGAAGAACTTTCATGTATAGTTTTTAAGTTCAAGCATTTCAGGTACTTACTCGCGAATTAGTTTAAATTAGTTAATGTTGGTCTAATACTTGAGTACTTTTATAAACAAGCAAATATATTAGTGATCTGTAGAAATGAATAGGGTTTCATAAAATTTGTTTCAAACGGGTTGTAGTATTTTCTTGTTTCTAGTTTTCGTTTTCCTGTCGTAAAAACCTATAAGTTTTTCTTCGAAACAAAAATATAACTTTACATACATATGTGTGGCAGATTAACAATTAAGCAAACTCCTTCAACATTTTTTTTCTTTTAATATTCATAATTCTTAGCTTGGGACTCTAGCAATCATAAATATAAATTAAATGTTTTTCACAGCCAATCGAATTAATTGTGGTGTATTAGAAAAAAAGTTTAAAAAAAAGTACGGTATAATATTGCTAAGGGTTTGCAAAGAAATCCCTTTCAACGACGAATGCACCCCAAGACCTAAATTTAATATTTACCTCCTGGCGTTTAATTCTTCGCAGGAACACTCACCTAATTCTGGAATGAGAAGAAGAAAGAGATGTGATGTTAGTTGTCATACCCGCCGAACATATTCTACTTTGTTAAGCTAGAACTTTGTACATTGTTAGCTAAAAAAAAAGCTCCATAGAAATTAGTTGAATTGTTATTCTATGTTGCTGTTTCTTTAACCGACAATTTTTATCTGTAATAGTAAATGAAAAGTTAAATGTATTTTAGTCTGTATTGTAAAAAAGAAAAAAAAGAATTTTGAGTTGTTATTCTTCTTAAAACCATCTTCCGGAAATACAAGCCAGGATAATGCTGTCAACTGGTCGCAGACAATTTACATCCTTGCAAGCGAGAAGAAGTCGAGCCCTACAGTAAAAAGATACGAGAAGATCGTAAATCACCTACGCCAAAAGAATACAATAAATACGATTTCAATATAAAATATTCCTTGAAAGAGCATGAACTAATCAACAACTTTTCTCATATTTATTTAGGGCCAGATACAGAAAAAATTAAGTACAATCGAAAATGTTATCGATATGCTGACTGGGATTATCGGTGAAGGAATTCTCATCAAGGATGATATACTGGAATCGCAAAAAAAAAACTCTAAGAAAAAGAGAAACGCCTCATCGTCGTCTTCGTCTGACGAAAGCTCATCATCAACATGTTCGTCCACAACATCCTCATCATCAACTTCAGAGTCGGAAGACAATAGTTCACCAGAGCGATTGAAAACAAAAGCAATCGAAAGCATGAAGCATAAAAGGAATTTACAAGGAAAGAATGTGTTTAAGGAGAAAAAGTTCAAAGATGAAGCTAAGAAGTAAGTATAAGATCCATTTTAGAAAAACAATAATAATAATGTTATTATTTCATCGGCAGTTATTTAATCACAATTTATATTACATGTAAATAATGCCAGCGTAGTCGATAGTTTTATAGTTATTCATTTATTAGCGTTATTTTATGGTTTCAATTTCATATCCCGGATCTGTTGCGTCTTTTTCAGAGGGGAAATCTGAATTTTTGTTGTAACACCGCTATTCGCTTAATCAGATTTTATCGATTCTTATAACTCTATGGAGTTCGATCAAAATCGAAATGTAAGCGAAGTTTAATTTTTGCTAAGATGTGGCATTTAAACTTATGAAAAATTTAATAAAATATTTTTTTCATAAATTTAATATTATATATTTTTTTTTTAATGTTGATTTTAACTAAAAGTATAGGGTGTAAGTGTGTACGACCTAGTCGTACCCTTAGGTGTTTAAATGTGCTACTCGACACACATCCACCTTCTAGAATTTGCCTTTAAAATTTAGGGGTATTACCTTATCACAAGGCAGTCCGACAATGCTTTATCCAGCCAGCGTTTATTCTATTAAAAACATTCATGTTACTGTCAGCACTTATTGTAGAAGCTACGTAAAGTAGGTGAACATCGCTGATTCTTTCTTATTGTGAACTGTAGTATATGGCTCGAAAACCGCATTGTAAAAATAGATGGTGCAGGAAACTAATTTAGGGCACATTAATTTTTAGACCATTATTCTTTAGACCCATGTTATTCAATTTTTCCAGTACCGGTTTTTATTTCCTCATTGGTTATTTCAGGAATAGTAATTTTTATACGTCCACATTTAGTACTCCAAACTATACTAAATATATTGGGCGTGCCATGCCTTTCTGCACATATGGTCCACCTTAAGCTTTGTTCCGTATCCGAATTACGAACTGTTTAGGCTTTCAGGAAAACGGGCAGCACTAGGTCTTGGAGATTGATCGGCTCCGGTTGGTGAAACTTCTACCGACCTAACCCTTTAACTCTTTGCTACCGGAATTAGCCGCCATCAACACTAACGCCTTCGGACGCACTTGCCTCCTCTTTACATTGAGCAATAGCAACGCTTTCCTTCTCCTTCTCTTTTGGCTCTTGGACAGAGTCTGCGCAGGGTGAACTGCGACTGGAGCTCGTCCAAGCATTTTGGCTTCCTGGGGCCTCACCTCGAACAGTAATCCATCCTCGAACAGTAATCCATCCATCTCGTTGTGTGTTCGGCCATGTAGGCATCATAGATCAAACCGTCAGGAACAGCATTACGACCAGGGTCGTCCAAGAGAGAGATTAAACGTAATAGGCATAACCTTTACGCCACTTTCTCCTTCATTCTACCGCGAGTCTCAGATAGAGAGCTGCAGGAGTCCTTAGAGAAGAACAGGGTGACTCCTGTATCTTGGGTGTTGTGGGGAATTTGTGGTTGGGATTATCGCTGACGCAAGTGCCATTAGGAGTAATTACATTAGTGAATTTGCCTATCATACAAAATGGTGATAGTGTGGTCGCGGTTGCATTGACATTGACTATGTTGGATTCCTTTGTGCGCAAGCAGAATCGCTTGAGGTAAAAAGTCTTGGGTAACTGCTCATAAGCAATTCAGTTTCTTTATTTTATTCCTCTTATATATACAGATGGCCAATGAACTACCTCTAGCAAAGAAAACATTAAGATTCTTTTAGATGCACACTTCAAAGGAAACTCCCCTGCAGTTGATGCTCAGCCCATTGGCGATGCCAACCACCAACTGAGTATTAACCCCTCCAATATTATAACACCAGAAAAGATTCTGGTTTCGGTTGAGCAATCCCTTGGTATTATTCAGTCCTGGCAGTATACTATATTAAAGGGCTACTTGGAACTTGTCTACATAACCCTCAGAAGACCGAACTAGTCCTCTTTACAAGGAAATACAATTTTCCCAAGATAAACCCTCCCACACTAAACGGCAGCAGTCTTATGTTTTCCGACAAAACCAAGTTTTTGGGTCTTATATTTGATAGGAAACTCAACTGATCGCATCAAGAAGGCCAACACTGCCCTATACATGCCCTGTCCTATATATTTCGTACATCAATTACGGCTCGTGACCTATGGTCTTATCTTGAGCAGGTGGATGTCGAATTTCATTCCGCCTCCCCGATCACCGTAGCGTAATTCAGGCGGAAATAATGGCAATAAAAGAAGAACTGTCATGGCTAAAGTGAAGGGTACTATCTGTTAAAAATATAAGCATTTTTACTGACAGTCAGGCAGCCATCAGATCCCTGGAATCATCCACAACCACATCAAAGGTCGTACTAGATTGCCGCTCATCTCTAATGGAGATATTGGATCAATACAACATTCACCTATTCTGGGTGCCAGGCCTCAGAGATATTCCAGAGAACTGTAAGGAGGATGAAATTGCCAAAGTTGGCAGAACCCTCTCAATTGAATGCGATAGGACGGGGGTCGGTATGCCACTTGCTGCTTGTAAACAAATGCTCAAACTGGATGCTATAAGGAAAGGCAAAGCTCTATGGGAATACTGTACTTTTAGAATTTCTAGAGAGCTTTGGCCCAACCTTAACCAGTAATGTTCAAACGAACTGATGTTTTCGACCCTGAACATCATCATCAGTGTCCTCACAGGACATTGCCTGATTGG
The DNA here is from genome assembly GCA_949716465.1 of Chalcosyrphus nemorum. NCBI lineage: Eukaryota > Metazoa > Arthropoda > Insecta > Diptera > Syrphidae > Chalcosyrphus > Chalcosyrphus nemorum. The sequence goes on from OX454332.1 coordinate 53,919,885, forward strand.
CTTACACGCCAGACGTCTGGTTCTTCCTTCGAATAATTTCTGCAGAAGTTGCAGGGACGAGGAGCGGTAGGAAACGATCCCACATCTTCTCTGTAACAGTCAGACGATTGTCGTCATACGTGATGAGAGCCCAGTTTTAAAATGATTTCAGTGTAAGTTATATTCTTAAAAACACTGGATTTGAAACTTTTTGGCCGCTTATTTGCATGGAAAGGGGGATGAACTTGAAGTTTTTGTTTATATTCATGTTATAACGTAATAAAAGTAAATAATGTAAGTGTGCGGTTTCGATTTTTTTTTAAATTCAATTCGACTAGGTATCATTTGTTTGAAATATCCGTTATGATACAGTACCTGGTCATGTACGTGTTTTTTAGTGAAGGTTATGTGAAGGTAACTTCCTTAGAGCGCATGGAAAGGGTTAAAATTTAACCAATTTTCACAGTTAGATTGATATTAGAATAGAACAAGGATGTACAGCACAGAAAGCAGCATCTATTATGCTTTTGCTTTTTCTCACTTATAATACAATAGATCTGGAAGTACTTAGCCTTATGTACAGGGAGCAGAATACTTCTTTGATACTTATCCGGCTATTGAAAACTCGGCCTAAATTAGTTGCAGAGAAAAAAATAAAAGCAAGACAAAAAAGGGAGACTTTACTTCTTCATGGCTACTACTTGTCCACGCATAACAGAGATAGCTGGTTTAACATAACTGCGGAATTATATATGTGTAACCTATACTGCTACGGAGCAGTGGAGGTGTTGGACGTGGTATATTAGTAAAATTGGGAAAGAATTTTGTTGCGTCTGTATTGCGTTTGTTGCTTGTTGTTGACTTTTCAGTGGAAACGGCATTGTCAAAAGAGGTATTGCTTGGCGTAAGGTATGTTTTGCTTAATCCCCATAAGCGGTTGTGTTTAGCTGCGGCTGAACTGGGTTCTGAAGGTTGTAGCTACGTTTTGCCTCGAACATGTTATATTTGCTATTATCTGTTCAAAATAATGTTTATACCCTATCCTAAGAGTATATTAAGTTTGATACAAAGAGAAATAATAAAGATTGACCACATAAAGTATATACAATATAATATAATATAAATGATCAGCAGCAGTAGCCGAGTCGATTGAGCCATGACCGTCCGTACGTCCTTATGTCACCAGTGGGCCTTAAATTTTGAACTAGGTTATTATTTTAACTATTGTAATAATTTTTAAAATCCACCCACTTTTCGAAAAAATCACTTTTCAGTATTTTTACGTGAAACTCGAAAACTTACTTAAGAGGCCTCCACCCAAAATGTTGAACTCAAAGTCGAACATAGGCATGGTTTAGTGTAGAATCATGTTCGAAAAAAAAAAAAATTATCTTCGAATAAAAAATATTGCAAAATGGATTTTAGTAAGCTCCTTGACGTGGAGCTGAACAGTTATAGGATGATGTTGCTCCACTGCAATGTATCTTTGGTTGCCGAGCAACTATATTATAATAATATATTTAAAAAAAAAGTGTACATATGCACGTATATATTTGTATGGGGCAAACTTTAAGTGTATATGTTTATTTAAATTTTGAATTGAAGAAAAATTTAAATTTCTGTGTTTTTGCTTATATTGTGTCTTAGTTGAATTAGTCGTTACGAAAATATAGTAATAACGTTTTTTTCATTAAATCAAGTGGATTTCTTCTAAATGAAAGAGTTGTAGATTTTTGGTTTGCTGAAAACAACCCTCGATGAGGATGTACTTCGACTGAGAATATACATATTACGTATATGATATCCCTCTTAGTCTCTTACTGTTACAAATTGCTAATTTGATGTAATTTTTAAGATAGTTGTAGAAGTATTCATCTTTGTCTAGGCAGCTTCTGAAAAAGTTATTATAAAATCGGACTATGAGCGTGTATTCAAATAACACAGTAAATATTCTTCAAGTTTGTTAGTAATTTTGGAGACGGCTCCTCTTTTAGTTTTCGAAATTCTGATGAACATGATTTTGATAAGCGTTCGCTAGACTATCCTAGCTGCGCCACGTTGGCCTGTCTGGCTACTTTCACCGTATCAACATGGTAATGATGCCCGTGCTCTGAAAAATCAGCAAACGGGTTTTCATATCCCCTTTAGTGTGCGAAAATTATAAAAAAAATATACCAACCTAGGACGTCAGTTATATTTGGATGCAACGTTTGTATAAAACTCGTATACAAATAATATTGTAAAAATTAAGCTTTAAGTATTATCAACCGTTTGAGTATTTGCACGTTTTTAATTCCTTTTCCACCCAATCCGATCTTTATGATCTTGATGGTTTTTTTTTCGCTGTAAATAAATTCTTATAAAACCAATTAATGCGACTAATATTCTGGCCAAGATTAGTATTAGTTATACAAAAACTATGAAAAACGTGTGTCCGCTAGGTTAGGTTAGCTTAGGGTGGCAGCTAGTGAGTGCCCAGATGGGCACTAGCTCACTTAGGCCTAAAAGGCCCATTGTGGTACCACCGGTTTCTTCTTGACGTTAGAGCAGGGCAGTTGCAAAAAAGATGAGTTTACAGTTCCATGGAATATCCTTATGGCCTGGCCGGCCCCCAGCATAGGTAAATTTTGTATTGTTTCGAAACCTTCGTCAAAGATGAACGGTAATCTAGTACGACCGTTGATGTGGTTGTGGATGATTCCAGAGATTTGATGGCTGCCTGAATGGCTGTGAAAATGCTAATATCCGTAGCAGATAGTACACTACACTTCAGCCAGGACAGAGCTTCTTTGATTGCCATTATTTCCGCATTAAATGCGGAAAGTGATCAGGGAGGCGGAAGGAGATGCTTATGTTAAGCACAGAGGAGTAAACAACTCCGCCATAGTTGAGAGTCAGCCACTGGGAAGAGGCAGACAGACGAATAGCCGTTGAGGCAGTCATTTGTTTACTGACGATGTCTAGGGGCAGTAGGTGAAGAATGGTACCTGCGGAGGGAGCAGTTCTGAGGGCTTCACATAAACAAACACATGGAGCTCTTTGAACTTTTCACAGTATAGAGAGAGCAGCTTTGCGCTGCTTGTAAACTTGTAAAATTGTATCGTTATGTTTTTCGTCAAAAATCAACAACACTCACATTCTGAAACTATTGGGGAAATTGCAGTTGTGTAAAAGATGAATGAAGGTGGCGGTCAAGATTGGTTCCCGCAATTGTATAAATATGCGGCGTCTAATAAACTGGTTGTTTCGCAAGACCTAATGGCCCTTTTCACGGAACACCTTTCGAGACTCATCGATTGGTTTTCAAAATATTTTGCAGATACTGATGTCGAAAAGATTGCACATCACAAGAGGAAGAGAGTCTCATTGAACTCTCTTGCGACAGCAGCTTTAAAACTAGATTCACCAGTTTCAGTTTGGTGATTATCAATTCAAAATGAATATCCAAATTTAACATCATGGTTGTGTGAAGCTGGATTTTTAGCTGTAGCTGTAATCAAGCGCTAATATCTTTCAAGCATCAATGTGGAACAAAAATTAGAGTATCAGTGTCAAGCCTTGTTCCCCGCTTTGATAAACTGAGTAGGTATTGTATATTATTATAAATACAATAAAAAAAATCAGTTTCACAATGAGTCGTATGAATAAAACGCAGCAATTGCTTTGAGTAAAAAATTGAAGTAAAGAAAAAGCTCTTAGCAATTGCTTTGAATCGGTATGAATCGGTTGTTGCAGCAACCGTTGCTTCGTGTGTAGCTGTGTTGCCCATTGATTTTCATGTTGCCGCAACCGCTGCCAGAAATATCAAAAAATTTCGATATTTTGGGTCGGTTGCCGCAACCGTTGCTTCGTGTGTACCATTGTTTACTGCATTTACTCGCTCAGTTCGTCGGAAACAAGCGAGTAAGAAGGTCACGGAGAAAAATCAAGTGAAAAAAAGGAAAATGGCAATTTCCAATAATGAAAATTATGTTTTTGGTTGCATCTGCTCTTCCTCATTTTGGTAAAAAAGTTCGTCAATTATAAAAGTATTACGTCACTCATTCCACTTTTCTCTACCATAGCTACACATAGTAATGAGGTTCCGGCGACAGTTGCCACGTGTGTAGTCAACAAACAAAACAGGTTGCTGTAACACGTTGCTTCAACGGTTGCCTCGTGTGTATCTAGCTTTAGGGTAAGTTGTTGGAAATTATATCCAAATATCGGCTTGTTTGACTATTTTTTGACACACACACCGATTAGTCAAAGAAACTGTTGATTGTTGAATGTCAAGATCCTCTCCGACACCAACCAAAACATATTAGTTTTTTACCAAACTAAACTAAGGAAAGATTTCATGTTCTGGATATTTAAAAGAGCACCATCCATGAAATGTATTTTTTTATTTTTAATAAAGGATGTTTTTTGTTCTTTATTTTTGTCCATTAAAGTATTGACAAAACGAACATTATTTTTTGAATAAAAAAACAATTACTAATATCTCATAAAAATAAGACCATCGTAAAATACTTTAAAATGTCCTTTACACCCTCAGTCCATGCTATAGCGGATTAAAACCGAATTCAATTCGGGTTGAGTGCAATATATTTGGGGTAGAAATATTTGGACGCATGGAAATAAAATGAAGAAGCAGTATTAAACGCATTCCCATCTAGATCGGATTCTAACTCGATCCGATAACAGCGAAAACGTGAATTGAAACTCAATCCGGTCATATAAGCGTAGTTACAGTCTACTACTAAATGAAAGCTAATGGAAGAGTTGACTTTTTAGTTTGTAAGTAAAAATATTTTTTTTTTCTTTTTTTGTCCTTTATTTTGCTTTGACAAATATGGTCACTGTAGTTATATGTATGTGCCATCGCATCCATCCATTTCTTTCAAAAATAAAAATTAATTAAATTATTTATAAAAAAAATACACAAAAAATGGACAAGGCTTAAATATTTTGCGAATGCTCTGAGTCAACAAAATAGTAGACTTGCAATTTGTGTAGCAATTGTTTATTCTGATACGTTTTATTCATACCGGTTTCAGTAAAAGGTCGGTGGCGCTGCTTTTCGAACAATGTCAATTAACTCAATACAGTTTTTATTCATACGAAACTTAGCAAATGCTCTGATTTTGACATTTTGTCTGAGTAAAAGCAATTGCTACGTTTTATTCATATGACTCATTGTGTATGTTTTAATTTTTGTGATATTGAGATAATAAGAAAATTAAGACTTTGATTGTTTTAGGGCCAATTTTTCAATTGTCAGTTAAACAGTCTGATTGCTGTCTAACGAATAAATGTATTCCACTCTTTATCTACTTGATAAGTAGATGTTTGTTTTTCAATCATCGAATAACTCCTAGATTGTATTTGAACGATTTTGTCAAGCTCAATTGTGTCTAACTTCACGAAACTGAAATGAAAAAGAGATAGATACAGTGACAATCGTATATGTTAGAGCTAGCAGACTATTTTTCAAATTATCTGGCACTTCAATTTGAAAAGTTACGGTATTTACAAATTTCAGTTAAAGTTAAAGTTTATCCAGCTTACTGATGACCAGATAATTTTATTCGGCAGATAACTGATATATACCTAGAATAAGTGCTATACGCCTATTGAAAAATGTATTTTTGTGTTATCTGACGGTTAAGTGTTATCTGATTACTTATCCGACGATTGAAAAATTGGTCCTTAAGAAATAAACAAACAATTTGAATTTTTAAGGTTGTTTTTAATATTTATTTTTGCTGATATGTTTTAATTGTAGCAAACATTTTATATGCTTTAAATATACCTATGTATGTTTATTTTTTAATTATTCATATGCATAGTAGGAACTTTAATCACTCAGTTGGTGATTTGTGCAAAAAAATGATTTCTGGTGGTAAGTTATGAATTTCGATGAACTTTTCATTACGTGTGGCAAATCTCGATTCATTTCCAAGTAGCCGCACCGCATTGTCTTGAATGGTTTTGCGATAAAGCACTTAAAACTTTGGCATCTATCGTGGTCATAATTAGAATAGAGATTTAAATTGATGTTTATGTCCTTAATTTCAATACTTGTCATAACAAGGTCTTTTATGTTATTCTGCATTGCGCTAGTTTCTGTTCTTACGACATCCTTTGTTTTCTTTACCATTGAAAAGAGAATGAGTCTACAGAATCTACTTTACATCTATGATAACACCCAAGTCTTCTTCTGGAGAAAGTTTTGGTTAAGGGCTTATATTTCATCATACCTCATGATTGAACGAGCTGACGAAAAAAATTGTTACTCTCTAACCAAATTTTGTGTCAATAAGATCCTTAACTTTTATTTTTTCTACTTCCATTGTTGAAATCTTAAGATGGTTTTATTGGCCTTCCGGATCTTGCAGCTCCTGATTCAGAACTGGTAGATACATACTTGGTCCAACTGAAGTACTACTATAACAGTGGCAAGGCAATAAGTTATTCTAACCAATCTTGATGTTGTTGAAGGAATCTTGGGTATCTTCTATTACTTTGTGTCCATTTGACTTTTATTCTCCAATCCAGACTTCTTACAAACATGAAATTTAATCAAAATCGTTAGAGCCATTTTCGAGAAAATCGTGTTTTTGTAAAATTGGCCTTAAGTAAAGTACCGTTAATAATTGGGCTAGAACAAAAATTCCAATTTCCACTCTGGAGAATACACAACAGACCCCAGATATGAAGTTTGAAGCAAATCGGTCTACCCGTTTGAGCTGTAGTCGAGCGTACATACATACAGAGTGACGGACAGACAGACAGACAGAATCGACAGACCTACTTTTTCGAGCTTCTCTATCATCATAATGTCAGAATTCGTTGTTATCTCGAGTTAGAATTTTTGCACGAATCCAATACTCGCCCTATATTAAAGGTGCAAGTAAAAAAGGTCTATGGGGGTCGCAAAAAGGCGCAAAAAATTATCTTTTTTTCTGGTTTTAAAATAATCAGATAAACAGAAAATGTAAAAATTGGCTTGTCTACACGTGTATACAATTTTAAAACTCTGTCCAAAGTGCAAGCTTTCACGATTTATCTCTTTTTTTTTCTGAGTGGAAATCGAACAAAAAAGCATGAACAAATTAAAAACCATAATTCTACTTACTTTCGCCTAAAGTGCAAATATTGAAGATACAAAATATTTGATAAATTTTTTCGCAACCACTTATGGTTAAAAACTGGAGTATTAGATATATTGCCTCAATAATGCAAAAAATTCGAACTATAATTGTTTGTGAAGGTTTTCGTTCATGGATAATCAACTTCATTCAAAGATGTTGATTATTTCACACTGTGCGCTGCGGACTGAAAAAGATTGGGAACAACTGGGCTATACACCAGGATCTTATTTCTACTGAGTGACATTTAGTACAATTGGGTGTATGACACCTCAGGAATGTGTGTCTTATAAAGAAATTATATCGATTGCACTTTATATGTTTCGTCACTTTATTATAATTTGTGTTTTTGGGCAGTGGCGTCACTAGTGGTATAAGTAGATACACTACAAAGAGTAAACGAAATCTCTAGAGCCTATTTAGTGCAAAAATGTAAGGCACTCTTGTTAACTATTTTGGTAAGAAATATATGTGATCTGATTTGTATATGCCAATCTAAATCAAATAGAAAATTTACTGTTTTTGTAAAATCAAAATCCGTCCATCTGTTAAGACTTTAGGTTCGCGCACAGACAGACAGACGGCATCGGCAGACCCACTTTTTTTTTCGACTTCTCTATAATATTAATCAAAATTTCGGGATCGAAATTCTGCACGAATACAATACTTGACCTTTATTAAAATGCAAGTACAAATATAAATAGATAAATAGATTTGATAACTCTCTTGATCAACACGGCCGAATCTTAATTAATTAATATAAGAATGAAGTGCTATTCCTACAACCAATAACAAAAAACCAAGATAATTGCTCGGTATGATTGCCGAAATAGCTAGTTTAATTGTTTGACTCTTTATTTCGTTGTATTTCTAGAATCGAAGACAAAAAGATTAACTATGTATTCTATGACCCAGAAATGCATTGGTGTAAGACTTGTGATGCATTTCCAAAAACTGCAAAAGATTTTCTCACTCATCTGCACTCTAAAGAGCATTCTGAGCATGTAGAAACCATGGAGACACCATGGCACAATACGATGATCGCAGATGTAAGTAATTTTCCACTTTAGGGACCCTTTCACTTTTATTTTATATTATATTTGAATATGACAAAACAATTTTTACAGGAATATACTTCATTTGAATCGGCTCCAACAAAACGTACTCCTATACGTGGACTAACTTTCTTTGTACCTGCAACTGCTTGGTATTGCAAATTGTGTTGTCTGTGGATGGGCGATTTACACTGTGCTTCGCTCCACTTAAAGTCGAGAACTCATTCAAGTAAATATAATGTAAGTATAATAAGATGTACATCATTTGCTTGTTCATTATTTTAATTATGAACACTTATCTATGAAATCTTATGAAGGATTTAGAAAGAGCTTTAAATGATGCGTTATTCGTTTAGTAAAAAACGAAAAATCAATTCTATCGAGTTTTCTTTATTATCAAACAAAAGAAACATTCTTGACATTTATCTTATAGATTATTTCTTTTAAATGTTGGTTAACATAGTCTATTTTTAAGTTTCAATTTTCGATGACGCGTTTCAGCTTTTTAAGTGGTACTTAGCGAATAACGCAATGTTGATTTTCAATGTCTTCATTGTATCTTGAGGTGGGAACTGGTCTATTGTGACTGGCCTATTGTGACTTCCTCTTTTGTGGAGCTTATTCAGGATACCAATGTAGTTGGCAGATATTTCTTCTGCTTCAAGGTAAAAATGGCGTAAAGAACGATGGCATATTGTGCTCCAGCAGTCGCAGTGACATTACATTTTCTGCTTATTTTTTTTTTTATCTTCGTTGCACATTCTGCATAAGTTTTCCTGTGCTAAATCTTCTTGTATGTTATCTTCAGTAATGGTGCGCTTTTTCTTTTAACCAATTTTTGATAAAACTTTTAGCTGTGCTGATATGCAATGAAGAATATTCTATTTATAAACTAGAACATAGGGATTATTTTCTCATTGTAAAATTGTTTATTATGATTTAATTCATATTTTATACAATTTTGAGCGTTTTGTTTCTTGAAGATGCTATATGCCTTGGGAATAGTCCAATTGAGTATGTTGGCAAAGCTAATCTGGTTCAATTCTAATTTAAGTTGGGATGACCATGTAATTGTAATAATTGGTATGATTATGGTTCTTTTAGGAATTTATCGGTATCCCAAGGCTACACCCCACTTAATACAAGACTTATGTTAGCAAGATCTCTCCTCGTGCCAATCATAGCTCATGTTTGTGAAATCCCAAGGCATACCAAGGCTTAATGTGGCCTTCAATAACATCACTTGATATGTCTTTGCCCTAAAACGCTATGATCACGTTTCTGCTTACTCTAAAAACATTCTCGGTTGCACATTACACCAGTAGCTTAAATTTTGCACTTTTTGCATTTTGGATTATAACCTCCAGCGGAACTTCAGGAATCTTCCCTTAAAGGATTATACTGCTTAACTGGGACACCCTGTATTTGCTTAAGTAAGTTTTTTTCGAGTTTTATATAAAAATACTGCAAAAAGTGATTTTTTCAAAAAGTGTAAGAGGGCGGTATTCAAAATTGTTTACACTTGTAATGCTTACTTCTCCAAGGACCTCGAATACAAAATTTCATGGATTTAGCTCAAAATTTAATGATCTTTACATATATGTATATACTTTGTTGGATCTATCTTTAATATTTGTATATGTTACAAACTATATGTCAAACTTAATATTCCCTTAGGATAGGGTATAAAAACATATGGAAATGCTACAATCCGCCTGGAGCGGATCGTGTGATATCCCTTTCTTATATACAGACATACATATGTGTAGCCCCTTCCACCCATAACTTGCATAAATTTGTATATAATTTTTTTTTTAACTTACTCCCAACAATATTTTTTTCAAAAAGTGGGCGTATTTTAAGTTTTTTTTTTAGCATATACTCAAGTCTGCTCCTAAGAATTGATATAATTTGCTTGAAATCGAAGAAAAACTGTTTTTTTAGAAAACCACTCGCGTGTCAAACTTAATATATGTATGTACCTTTAGAAAAAGGTATAAAAAGAAGAAATAGAACGAATTTGAAACGAAATCCAGGCAGAAATAGGAAAAGAGGAAGCAGAACAAACGAAAGAACAGGTCGAACCAGTGTTTGATAAAAGTAAATAGACTGTTAAAACTTAAAAATACAATTGGTTATAACGACCTTCAAGGGACCGAAGAATTTGGTCGTTATAAGCGATATGTATTTTTATCAATATCAAAAATTATAAGTCTGCTTTAGCCTGGACCTATGAATTTGATCGTTATAAGCGATTTTGATTGTAGTAACATACAGGTAAAGAAACCAAACATTAGCGTAAAAATGACAAGGTTCGACATACTTACAGTAGTCATACTGGTTCAAGAATTCGACGGTGACCAAAAGAAACTGTCAAATTTCTTAGGTTTAATAGAGATATGTATGTATATGAGGACTGACTTACCGAAGATAATGAAAACAAATTGCACAATGGTACGGCACCTTAATGCTGTTGGTTGAAAATCAATGAACTTTATAAAAAAATGTGCACGACTGGGTCGTACGTACTTGCACCTATGTGCTGTTAGTTAAAACTGAACAAGTTTTTTTATAAAAAAAAAAATATTAGATTTAAAAAAAATATTTTTAAAAATTTTGTATAAATTTAAATGCCACTTTTTATTAAATATTACATTTTGCCCAAATTTCGATTTTCATGGAAATCCATTCAGTTTTAGCCGAGAAATAGCCATATTTCTAAAATCAGTTAATAAGAAAAGTACCGTTATACGTATTTTTAGCCAAAAACGTGGTACGCCATCTAATAGCATTTGCCCAGACTAACTCGAATATGAAATTTAATCAAAATCGTTAGAGCCGTTTTCGAGAAAATCGTCTTTTTGTGAAATTGGCCCTAAGTAAAGTACCGTTAATAACGGGGCTAGAACAAAAATTCCGATTTCGCCTGGAATTGCGACCCTACAGAGCTCAGATATGAAGTTTGAAGCAAATCGGTCCAGCCGTTTAGGCTGCAGTCCAGCGTACATACACACAGACAGACAGACAGACAGACAGACAGAATTGGCAGACCCACTTTTTCGAGCTTCTCTATCATCGTAATGTCAGAATTCATTGTTATCTCGAGGTCGAATTTTTTCACGAATCCAAAACTTGCCCTATACTACGTATCGGTGCAAGTAAAAATCACATAAGAAAATATATTTTTTTTAAATCTTTATAATATACTATTGCGTACCTATTATAAATTTTGCTCGCATTTTGAGAAAAGAAATTTAAACAAAATCGTAGGAACCATTTTCTATCAAATTACAGTGGACTTCCAGTATAACGAATACCCATATAACGAATTTTCGATATAACGAACGTGTATAAAAATTGCATTGGCATCTCTAAATAATGAACGCTTTCATACAAATTCCTATCCGATATAACGAATAAATTTATGACTACAATTTTTGTTTTATGTTATATTTTCACCCTCAATATATTTTCTCATGTGTTTACCTTGATTTTACATAAAAGGATCATATACAGACGAAAAATAATTTTCTTTTTGAACATTGTAAGAGATATGCAAAAAAATCGCTCGATATAACGAACACTTTCGTTTTAGCGAACGACTTCAAACACTATATCATTCGTTGTATTGGACGTCCACTGTACTTTTTTGTAAAATTGGCTAAAAGTAAGGTACCGTTATTTGCATTTTAGCCAAGAACTTGGTAAGCCATTTTTTAGCATTTAGCTACACTTACTGAAATACAAAATTTAATCAAGATCGTTCGAACCGTTTTAGAGAAAACAGATTTTTTGTTAAGTTGGTACTAAGTAAAGTACCGTTGGTAACGCTTTTGAAATGCCAAAAATTTGAAATGCCATCTTATAGCACTTTGCCAAACTAGCCAAAAATTTTAAATGCCATCTTATAGCACTTTGCCAAACTAGCCGAAATATGAAATTTAAACAAAATCGTACGAAACGTTTTTCAGCAAATCGTTTCTTGTTAAATTTGTAAAAATTCAGATACCGTTATTTGCATTTTAGCTAAAAACTTGGTATGCCATTTTTTATCATTTGCACATTATTCATGAGCCCAATTTGCCCCACAAGGTTCTGCCTGATTTACCCCACTATATACTTTTTTTTTAAACTCATCATACTTAATCTCTATTGGTCTAACTTACGTTTTGCTTGTTCTAATCTACACAGCTACTACCAGTTCAGAATTTTAATTAAAAATGTTGACTCTTGCACATAAATTGTATACAAAAATATTAAGGTATTTACGCACCGAAAATAAGATCAACGACCAGTAAATTTTAGTTCTGTCAAAATATTTAAAACCAAACGTGAAGTTGGTTACCTTTAGCGTGGCTCTGTTCTGCAGTGACATACACTCTGTTCCTTATTCAAAAATTCTTGGTGGCCCAATTGACCTGCCCAGCCCGATTTACTCCACCTTCCTCTACCCAAGAAAGGTAAACACGGTCAGCAGAAATGGAGGCTAGTAGCAGATTTCAGATCACTAAACATAAAAGCCGTGTTTTTTTCGAAAGTTTATACCCACTTTTCCACACAAAGCAAAAACAAAACGAAAAGTGAACATAAATTACTCAGTAACCAAAAGTGAACATAAAGTGTGGAGAAAGTCGAATCTTAGATGGCGTAGACTAAAAAAACTAAAATTGTAGACATCAACCCTTAATTTTGTACGCTGACAGTACGATTTATTCATTAATAGTTGTTGTCTACAATATAGTCTATGCCATCTATGATTCGAATGTCATTTTGAAAATAAATATGAAAAGTGAGTAAGGACGTTTTATTCAGAGGTGGCTATACACTTTCGAAAAAAACACGGCTAAAGTAAGTAGACAACAATTTTCCACTGGCTAAATTGGAAGATGTACAGAAAAATACGAAGTGATAAAAACATACCCAGAACCAAAGACTTCTGATAATGTAAGACGAATTGTAGCTTTATGCAACTACTTCAGAAGGTTCATTCAAGATTTTGCGAGCAAAGCAAGACCTTCGAATCAGTTATTTAAGAAGACACAGCTATTTACTTGAAGAAGTGCACCGCAACATTTAACACACTGAAACAAAAGCTGATGTCACTACCAAACCTATAACAGAAAAGAGTAGTTGGGGAATAAACTATTTAAGACCGTACTTGTTCGAAAAAAATAATTGTAGTGTTCATAGACTACAGACCGCTAATGAGTCCATTTTCGAATAAAAATAGATCAACAACGCGTAGAATACACGTAGATTTAAAGGAATACGACTATGAAATAGTGTTCAACCATGAAAAGATAAATACAAATGCAGATGCACTCTCGAGAATACAAATAAACTCGGAAAAACTCTTAGCCGAGAAACAGCTATATATCTGAAACCCCTTAATAAGAAAAGAACCCTTATACCTGCGTATTTTAAGCAAAAACACGTGGTACACTATCCTATAACATTTGACGTTTTCGAGAAAAGCGTCTTTTTGTAAGATTGGTCTTATGCCAATTTCGGCACTTAAATTTGACTAACAGAGCTCAGACACACAGACAGAATCGGCAGACCCACTTTTTCGAACTTCGAAGAAGATAGAAAAGCAAAAAAATTATTAAATTAATTATCTTACTCGGTGAACCAAAAACCTCCTAAATTTTTTCCATACGCGCATTTTCCTTGTATTCTTGTAATAATTGCCTGATTTCACAACGATCCATTCAGTGTTGCATACGCAACCACTGGATGGTGTACGCCTTCATGTGTGGTGTATGGGCCCTATTAGACTTAAATGTGGGGATTGATCGAAAAATCTCGTGTTGATCCCATTTTTCTTTTAGAAACAACTTTTTTAGAAAAAAAAAATTGTTCATTCATTTCATTGATTTTGAAGATCGAGATTATGAAGTTTCATACGGGCTGTAATTTGTTCATATGTATGTTTAGCGTCAGCGAAGAATAACGATACATTTCGTTTTCAGGTATTCTTGGAAAAAAATCCACATTTTGAGGTCGATTGGTTGGCTGACAGGCAAAGAATTTTAAATGAGAAAAAATCTGTGCCACCACCACCGCAGATAACTTCAGTATCTACCACAGACATTTCCGAGCATAAAGAGAGCAAAAATAGATCTAAACATGAAGACAAAGAAAGGATATCCAAGAAACGCAAAAAAAGAAGGTAAGCTATAGATCTGTGTTTTCGTCATATTTAACTTGTATTCCTCTGATTTGATTGTATTAGCTCTGATAAAAAGGACAAAAAAAAGAAGAAACGATCCAAAAAAAGGAAGAAGGCCGTAAATCTTTCCCAATCATCTTCGTCAAGTCAAGACTCATCATCTGAACCTGAAGCAAAATCCTTGAATAAAAAGCTAATTGATATAAACTCTGCAATAGGAGCAACAGCTCCATCAATTCGTGTTCAAATGCGAAATCTAAAGAAAGATAAAGATGTCGAATGTGAAATGCAGGGGCTCCCACCACCACCGCCAAAAATAAGTGACCAACCCATACATCTAATCAGTGAAACTTCACCGAATGAAAAGAATAAACGGGATGACCTGATATCGCAATGGAATGTAGTACAACCGGTTATTAGTGATAGTGAAAAAAGGCTCCTTGAACAACTAAAGGGTAAACTAAAGAACAAAAATCCTGTGGAAAACGAAAAGAAGAAAGTCGAGGTAGTGCCACCACCGGTAGTAGCATTTATTAAAGCAAATGAGAAGAATAACTCCATTGAAAACAGAGAAAGAGTACGCAGCCCACAAAAGCGAGACGATGATAGAGGCGATAGACAAAAGGAGCTCGATCGGGGAGGAAGTGTTAGTCGCCGTCGCAGTAGAAGTCGTCCAATAAAGAAAAGTAAAAGTCGTAGTCTTAGTCGAGGAAGACGAATGAAAAGAAGTCGAAGTCGAGTTGGCGCTATTCGCCGCAGCAGGAGTAGAGGAAGAAGAAGCCCTAGCCGGAGTAGATATTCACCGAGGGGCTATGGAAGGCGGCGTAGGAGTCGTTCTGTAAGGAGGAGGTAAGTTACTTAAATCTCTTTTGCTAACCCTCGCATATGTCTATAGTAATCTGCTTTAGAGTGGTGAATTGAAGTGAATTTTCGACACAGAACTTCATGATAGAATATTTCAACAAACTACTTGCTCTCCATTCCGGTACTGATCTTAAGATATCCTAACTTTAACTTAATTTATTCTAAAAATTAAATAATTTTTTTTGGAAGGAACAGGAAAGAGTTACTTACTTAATTTTTTATGGGTGGTGTCCAGATTACACTAAGTGTTTTCCGACTGACTCTCATTTGGATGCCAGGTCACACTGGTATCGCGGGAATTGAAATATCCTATGAGATTGCTAGATAAGACCAGAGGAGAGTTTCTCAGGACCCGAACCTGCATTAGGTCTTTCTGCATCTACGGTCAGGGCTTCCATAGATGATTGGGTTTCTTATAAACTGACTAAACGCATGATCCCAGACGTCATTCGGTGAGAAATCCGCGGCATTCTTTTGTCTCTCAGCAGAAAATATTGCAGACAACTTATTGGCGTTCTTACGGGGCACTTCGATTTTGCTAAGCATCTTAATATGATTGGCTTAAGTGAAATATATGTCTGCGATGCTAGTGGAGAGGGTGACCACACTGCGGAACACTTCCTATGTGATTGTCCTGCCTTTAATCGTATCAGGCGGCAGATTCTAGGTGCGGATGTGGTGACTGCTATCAGTGGCCGCGTTCCCTACGCCTGGAATTCTCTAGCTGCTAGATGGGTAAAACACGCTAGGAGCCTGTTTAGATGCTGACTCAAAACTCGGCTATGTCGGTAGTTTATGGGTAAGAAGAGTGAGAGGTAAAGAGAGGGGGAGAGTCATGAAGAAAATAGAAAAATCGAGGAGAGTCGCGTTCTATTACCGAAATGTTCCGTCCCTATTCCATTTTATCATTTCTAGTTCGATCGTTGAGGAGGGTAGTTCGCACATAAAATGAGTAATTGGACGAGAGAACACACAGAAAATACAGAAGTGTTTCAATTTACTCATTCCCTCTCCTAAACTTTATCAAAGTAGTGCAGGAGTGAGCACTATTGCATGTAGACACGACATTACTCTTTACTACGTAGTCAAGAGTCATCATCAAAACAGGCTCTAGAAGATGAAACGTACATCTAGAGTTAGAAAGTACTAAACATACACCCCACATGAACTGTTTACATGAGCAGATTGTGAGATTGGATTGGGAACGAATTGGGTTCAATCGAGTTCGAAATGAATTGAAATCGTGTAATATACGGCACTTTTCCTTTATGTGCAGAGGTGCTTTTACCAAACAATTAACCCTTATTAGCTATATTAGTTTTATGACCTTACACTATATCTCATTCATGTTGAAATACAACCCCTTTTTGTGTTCTGATGCCACTTATGAAATCTGTCATCCCGGTGCAAAAGTATTCTAGCAGCTAAATTAGCGAGGTGTTGGGAACTCGACCAGTGTAAGCTCTTCGTCACTGAAGAGAAAATTTATTCAGTAAAAGGGGGCGTAATGGGATGCTTTCTGATAGTACAATGGACAAGTTGATGTCTGAGTGCTCCAGTGAAGCTTTACCTATCCCAACAAAAAAAAGTGTTTTCCGACCGAATTCTTAAATCTGGTGGCCACTTTAATTATAATTAATATAAGATTTTTCATCAAACCGTTTTAGTTGATCACTTTAATTGTTACAATATTTAAATGACTGTCAACATTATTTGAAATCCTTTCCTGCGACCAGATTAAGTAAGTACACTGTTTCTTCCGTGCTCGATAATGACCAGACTGGATCTGTGTACTTAAAAAATGATTTTTAAAGTAGCTTAGCTTTGCTGCAGTCATATCCTTTTCCTGTTGAATTTTACTGAACCGCTACAGCTTATCGACAAAGTGCTGTATATCAATTCTTGTTGCATGCCCAATGTACATTATACATCCTATTGATTACTGGTACACTGCATCAACTATCTCGAAGTTCTCACAGCTGCTGCACTTATTAAATGACTGAGTTCTATAGCTAGTGAAGTAGATCGTCCCGTACAATATCCCATCTGATGCCTCTTTAGTAATGCAAATAAATTGTATTATAGCATGTTTTCTTTTTCATGAGCAATATACGCGTGTATGAGTTGATTAGTTCGATTCCAGACTAATTAATTTTTTTAAATTTCAACCTAATGATGTTTGCACCTCATAGGTCCTTCTCGCGCCAGCATATTTGCCTACGTAAATTAATTTTGAAAAATTATCAACTAACATTGTATAGCCCTCCTAAGATTGTTTCTTTATGCAAATCGAAAAAAATACCCAAAAAGTAGGCAAGACAATAAAAACAACAACTAAAAGTATGCAGTATTGTAAAAATTGTAAAAATCAATATTTTTTTCTAACATTATAGATTGGTATACTAAAGAATCTAAAATGTCAAGTGGGTCTGTAGCTGGAATCTCTGCTCCAAACTACAAATTATCTGTTCCTCTAGGACAAATAACCACTATCTTTCAGGCAGAGGTCCACGCTATCGAGCTCTGTGCCAGAAAATGCATTAGAAGAAACTTCCGAAGATCTCATATCAACAATCTTTC
Source organism: Chalcosyrphus nemorum (assembly GCA_949716465.1). Classification (NCBI taxonomy): domain Eukaryota; kingdom Metazoa; phylum Arthropoda; class Insecta; order Diptera; family Syrphidae; genus Chalcosyrphus; species Chalcosyrphus nemorum. The sequence goes on from OX454332.1 coordinate 53,937,668, forward strand.
AGACAGCCAAACAGCACTCAAGGATCTCAACTCCTATAACTTTGAGTCTAAGCTAGTTTGGAACTATCTCCAAACCATCTTGCAGCTTGCTGCACATAATAATGTCACATTAACTTGGATTCCTGGACACAGGGGCATCTATGGCAACGAAGCCGCCTATGATCTACCCTGTGCTGAACCTTTTTGTGGCACACAAACTAGTCAGATCAGAATAGAGCTCAGCAGATGGGAACGACAAGAATCGCTCTCCCACTGGAACTCTCAAAATGGCTTAAAACACACCAAACAATTCATTAACTTCTCAAAAAAGAGAACAAAAGATATCCTATCTATGAGCAAATACAATGTCAAGAAATTATCACCTTAAGAAAATGGGCCGTGTCCAACCGGACACGTGTCGCCTATGTCTTGAAGACACTGAAACATACTAGCACATATTGTGCGATGTCCTGCCATAACTCCGCTGAGACTTAAGTACTTTAACAAAGGCTTCACATCTCCCACTGATGTCTCCTCAGCTTCAGCTTTAAAAGTCTTTAGATTCATAAATAAAATAGACCCAGCTGAACCACAGAAAAACTAATTATATTCAAACCTGCTAGGGAATAGCACAAAAAATCTTCCTCGGTCGTAGTGCTTCTTAGGCTTATCGCCCGCCTTCTCTTATTCCTCACTATCCATAAAAAAAATATAGACGGTCGATTTTGAATGTATTTTGACGTTTCATCGGAGCTCACGCACGCATTCGCAATCGGCGGTAGTTTTTATGGGGTCATCCTTTTTTCTGTACATTTTGTTGTTGTTCATTGAATGACATTCTGCTGATAATTTTTTGTGCAAAAGGAAAGAAGGAAAGAAGGAACACCGCGGTTGTTTTTATAGAAACGTCCTGTTCACACGTTCTTTCACATGTATTCACAGATAAGAAATTTAAACTTGGCGTGCTTTACAAAATTTTCGGCAGGTGAACGTAAAGACGACCGTCTATATTAGTTTGTCTATGAATGAAATAACAAAAATGTCCTTCTCCTTGTTTCGCGCGATATTTTTCTGAAAACTACAAACATACGGATTGAGCTAGCCTGCTTTCCAATTCAACTCGAATTTGTTTTACATATTACGCGTACACTTATGTGTTAGTGTTGTGTTTTGTGTTTACTGGACCATTCCACACGAGAACGCACAACTGAAACCGAATTGTGTCGTGTGTCCAACTCGGTTTAATACAGTTCTGTTCGACATTTAATTATTCGGTTCGTTCTGTCGGTTTGATATAAATATAACTCGGCTTAACTAGGTTTGGCTGTAACTCGGCTTGAATATGTTTATGAACTATGGAGAATATTCAGATTTAGCTAACTCCTTCACTAGGCCCAAAAACTGGTGATATACGGACGGACGGACGGATATCGACTCGCCTAGTGATGCTGATCATTTCTATACAATATACTTTATTGGGTCTATTTTTAAAATTTCTCTATGTTACATGCATGTCCATGCATGAAACTTAATATATCCATTGGATTGAAATCCGGAAAATTGAAATTACACGCAAACCAGTTTGTGCCAAACACGACACAAATAAACTGTACAGTTCTCATTTTAAAGCCAATTTTCAATCGGTGAACATGTGTTGGAAATGCGCTCTCCGTACATTGTTTGCTATTGCAGTAGGGATGGCAATAATAACGATGATAACTCCTCTGGTGTCGTGAATAGCTTCCTTAACCCTCGCAACGTTCCATTTGTGAGTTGGGAGCGTTGGGTTGCATACCCGGATCCGATTTAGTATGTCTTTAGGATCCTCCGGCTCAGCTGGAACATGAGTGCGGCAGTTCGGTCGACTAGGAATCTGGTCCTTTTCGACCACCTCAATACGAGCACCCGGCCACAGACGACTGACGTCCATATTGTTGACCAGGATTTTGTAGAATTCCTTGGACCTCTGGTCGACGTAGGTGATCAATTTGACGTGTCCTTGGTACCAGCCCGCATCCCTACAAATTGGCAAGGGGCCGGGGTGGTCCCTCAGCGATTTGACGAATAGTTTGGTCAGTTCGATTTCAACCTGCATCCATCTTTCAGCGGTTATCTTACCTTCAGGATCGCTTCTACCGATCACCGCAACTTCCAAGTGTTCTTTGACGACCTGGTTGAAGGGCTTCATGGGTCCCGATTCAGGGGCTGTATTCAGCTTTTTGGCGCTGTTATGAGGTTCCTCAGCCGAACGTTGCCGCTTGGCTGGGGCGTCCCCAGATTGCTTCTTGAGTGCGTCCAGCCTGCTTGTGATCCATACAAGCGATTCGCGCTGTTTGTTTGGACCTGGCGAATTCAGGGATAGACTCGATCTTCATGAGTTGGCGCGTGAGTTCTCGTCTTACCCTGTAGATGTTTTTGCAGGGCTTTATGGTACGACCAGCCGGAGCCTGTCGAACTGCCACCGCTGAAGTTGAGGGTCCTGGCGTTGGGGAGATGTTGTTTAACCGCTTGCTGGCCGAACGGTTCACCATGTCTGGTGCTGATTTGCTGATTACTAGTCCACCGTTTCACAAGCTAAGACGTGTGTTTAGGACTGTTGTCATGCATGTAAGTTCAGTTTAATGGCAAATTTTTACCAGCAATAGGTGTCAAATAATCTTCCGATATGGATTTATATTGGTGCTGATCCATTTTTGCATCAATACCTTTAAAACGCTGTTCAAATCATTATAAACCCACTTCCAAGGCTTACCGTATTGACTTTGTTAAGCTTCTGTTTTTGGGACGCCAAATATGTCGCTTCCATCAGAACCAAATTGGTTAAACTGTGATTCGTCACTCCACACATTTTTTTTCCAAAATGATGGAGGATTCTTTCTAAACAGCTTAGCAAACTTAAGCCTTGCTTTTCTTTGATGCTAATGGCTTATGCTGAGCCACGCATATAATAAAATACTTCTCGTTCGGCCTTCTACGAACTGTTCTACTGCTAACAGCTATGCCATTGGTTTAAATTAGCTCTTCTCTAACCTCTATAAAGATTTTGAACTTGTCGCAATTAAACGATCTTCTGCACGAGTTGTCTTCCTTGCAGGTGGTTTCCTCTTAAAGGTGTTGGTACTTAATTGCATTGGTTGCTAATATCCTTGAACGTTCAATGTCATTTGTGATGTCCGTTATTGTTTTGCCGTTATTTTTCATATGAAAATTATTTTCCGGAGCTCATGTGTACATAATCTAATTATATATTTTTGTATTTTTTTTTAACAAAAAACAATATTTAAAATGGCTTACTATGAAATTGAAATGATTTTTAAATAATCAGTCGACAAACGAAATGATAAAAGGTTTAATTGTATAATGCGCTAATTCTGTGGCCACGTTACTTTTGACTGATCGCGAAATGTTTGGCAAAAAATATATTAAAATGTTACACTCCGCCTACAGCGAATCGTGTAATATCCTTTCCTATATACAGACGTGTGTATGTAGCTTTTTTTCACAAAAAAACTTGCTTTAAGTATATACACTCCATTTCACAACTATATCACCACCCCTGTTTTTGCATTTCTTTATGATTGAAATGATTTTTTTTGTAAATAACTGTTATCACCTGAAAGGGTAACCGGAATGCAAACAGTTTTATGAAAATTAGAAACGTTCCGTCATCATTTCTAAGAGAAAAGACAAAAAAACGTTTTTTTTCGTTTTTCATAACTATATCACCACTTCGGTTTTAATTGGATAAAATTTTGTTAGACCTTAAAAACATATAATTTTTGAATGATTAGTGATTAGTGGGACTTCCTCTGTGTTTCACTAAAGTCAAAATTCAATTTGGTGTATTATCACCTAAGTTTTTTAACACATTTTGAGGGATTGTGGCCCAAGAAGCATTTATGGCTTATTTTAAGTCAGCCACTCTGCTAAACTGCCCGTTTTTTGGCTTAAACTTTTCGCGTCAGTAAGCCTTACAGATTATCTATCGGTTTTTGATCTGAGGAGCAAGAAAGTCATTGAAAAAAAAGATTTTTTACTGATCAAACCACGATTTGATTGCTCTGCTGGAGTAAATCCTGCTGAAAACCCAATTCCGTGTTTTGATTATGTACCAAAAATGGTTGAATTTGAGTTTTAAGACACCAACATACTCATCGCTATTCGCTTTTTAATACTTTGGATTTTTTTTTACAAAGAACTTGAGTGGGACTGTTTTATTTATACAAATTGCCGGCCACCAGTTTTTCTAATTGGAATGTGACCTATACCGACAGGAACAGCAATTGTCAATTAAAATTACTTCATTTAATTTTCTACAGAATATTCAAAATATCTTACTATATTTACGTGTTTGTGAATGTAAGAATGAAAAATTACAATTGTTTCCAATGAATAGAATCTCAAAATAGGCACAACCAATTAACTTTCGAAAGTTTGGATGACATTTCTATTCTTTCTATTCATTTGAAAGTCAGAATACAGTCTAAATGTCGAATGCCAAAATAAGGCTGATTAAATCTATATAAACAAAAATTATTTAAATTTTTTTTTAATACTTAAATGTAAACCATGATTTTTTCAGATCTCGATCTCACGGAAGATCACGTCGTCGCAACTCATCATCACGATCCAGATCACGTTCAAGCAGCCATCGTATAGAGAAACCAATTATACGTCAGCCAGAATTTCGACCCCGTGTTCCCGATATTGGTCACATTAAGAAGAACAAACCCAAACCTAATGATGAAAAGGAAGAACGCAAGAAACCATCCTCAAAGCCTTTGTCCAGCACTGGTGTTCCATTGAATAAGAAACTTCCATTCATTGGACGTATGCCAGTCTTCAAAAAGCAATCCCAGGGTTCTGAAAACACGGAAAAAAAAGACGGGGAAGATGGCGACCCATTGATTGACATCGCTCCAATAAGGAGTCCCATACCGATTATACAAGATTCGTTTGTACACGCTGGCTATGAACCTTCGTTAATGTGTGAATATGACGATTTAATGCCAGATCCCGTGCAGTTTGTAAGTTTAATGGGTGCTCCCCCACCTCCACCCTTACAGCCACCACCACAGCAGTATGTTGAAGAAGAAAAAGACATTCTACCGCCTGGGATAGACGAGACAGAAAGTGAGTTCGTTCCAAAACCAATAAGTGATGCCCCAATTCCTCGCAAAGGGCCCTTACCTAAAGACTTTGAAGAAGCTCTCAACATAATTTTTCCTGGAGAGAAGAAGCCTGAAGATGACTCAACTGCTATGAAATCATCAGGCGAAACGCAGATTATAACTGACGAACCGATTATGCAGCAGTCGGACTTAATCAGGGAAGGTATTCATATAATGACTGTTGAAGAAACATCACTTGTTGGTATGGATGAGGCATCCCAGATGAGCATGAACGAGCCCTTACAGTTTAATAAACCGTCATCCGCAATTGCCACCCCTTCCGCCAACAATAGCGGCGATAATTCCATTGATAAATCACCTATAGATATGGATCCAGTTGAAGAAGCAGTCGCAGTTTGTGTTTCAGCTATTCCACCACCTCCACCACCCCCAGAACGAAAAGATGTAGAAAATGGTGTACCTATTGTGGACAATACTAAAACAATGCTAATTAAAACTCCCGACATATGTTCCATGAATGAAATGAATATATTCGAAGTAAAGCTGAATGAAATTGTTAAACCACCATCACCAACTGAAAGTGAAAAGAATCGTCGACAAGAAGAGTTGGATGATTTAGCAATGCTTGGTATTGACGCGGATGATATGGCAGCACAATGTATGTAAAAATAGGCCAAACCTCTTAGTCTGTGCCTTTAAAAAAAAAAAAAAGTTAAAAGAAAACAAAGCTGTGACTTTTCCTGAGTCTCAGAAGCTCTTAATTTAATAAATGATTTGAATTCATATAAGTTTGTTTGTTTTGCGCAAATTTGTTCTATAGGTAGCCCGTATCAAAAAGAATCACCCCAATTCTTGAACTCGAATACGGCAGTCAAATCCGACTAAAGTCGTATTTTATTCAACCATAGTCATGCCTTGCGAACAAATATACGACTATGATTGGATTCGACTGTCGTATTCGAGTTCAAGAATCGGGGTGAATGTGAATTCTCTTCTACCTTGTTTTATTATTACCCATGATCAACTCCATACAGATCACACTATGAAAAAAAAACATTCTAAATCATGGAAAAGTTCAGGTTCTGCGTTGTGTTTAAAGCATAGACAAATCTAAATTAGACCGACAACTTCGGTTCGTTTGACACATTCGCTCCACCAAGCTAAAATCCGCTAGATTTTGTCATTGTGTTCTGACAGTCAAGCAAAATCAAATGGGAGCTAACTAATTTCACACACACAATCACAAAATCCGGCGATTTTTTTGACATCTATGGCCGCAGCCATTTTGTACATACAATTTGTAGTTGTTAATCATAGACAAATCTAAATAATCTAATTTAGGTTTGTCTATGTTGTTAATGGAAGAACAACCGGAAAAAAAAGTTTGCTCAAAAGGACTGAAAGAAATAATCCGACAAAATCATAGTTAGGTCTTGGTCATAGACAAATCTAAATTAGACCGACAACTTCGGTTCGTTTGGCGCATTCGCTCCCAAACTAAAATGCGCTAGATTTTGTCATTGTATTCTGACAGGCAAGCAAAATCAAATGGGAGCTCACTAATTTCACACACACAATCACAAAATCCGGCGATTTTTTTGACATCTATGGCCGCAGCCATTTTTTACATACAATTTGTTGTTGTTGGTGGAATAACAAACGGAAAAAAAATGTTTGCTCAAAAGGAATAAAAGAGATAACCCGACAAAATAATAGTTAGGTCTTAGTCACACGCTACTTCACATTTATTCACAAACATGGTAATTAGGCTCCTCCTATTTTCAGCACTAAGAGGGCAGGGGAAGTACGAGTTGACTGTCTAATTTAGGTTTGTCTATGGTCTTGGTCACACGCTACTTCACATGTATTCAAAAATAGCTGCGGCCGTAGATGTCAAACAAATCGCCGGATTTTGTGATTGTATGTGTGAAATTAGTGAGCTCCCATTTGATTTTGCTCGCCTGTCAGAACACAATGACAAAATCTAGCGGATTTTAGCTTGGTGGAGCGAATGTGTCAAACGAACCGAAGTTGTCGGTCTAATTTAGATTTGTCTACGTCCAACAGCGCACAGCTGAGTGTGCGCTGATTGGCTGCTGCATTTCAATCCCTATTTATATTCATGTGCATTCAGAGTTACCAGTGTCCGTTTTGTTACTCGTTCAGTTTTTTATCCTTAGGTTTTTATTGAGGAGCTTTTGGTTTTAGAGCTTTGAAAAAAAAGTTATTTTTGATAAGTGTTACCATCTTGTTGCGATCTGATATATTATTTCTTTTAATATGTTGAAAATACGTTAAAATGCAGTTACAAAATTGTAAGATGTTTTCTATTCTAAAATGTTTTAATGTTTTGCACTTTGTATTTACGCATACATTTTTCTCTCTTTTTGGGTTCAATTTTCAGTACATTGAAAAATACAAAAAATACGCAATTGGCAAAATAGGATGTTCACTTTTTACTTTCAAGCAATGCAGTGAGTGAATAATTTAAAATTCTTCAGCATTGTTCGTCGTAATTTGTTTAATCAACGAAAAAGATTGACAGGTTTCAATATTAGTTAGCCATTATAGGAAAATAATTTTGGCATTTCAATTGATAAACAATGGGACCTTTGCCGATTCGTTTCTTATGAATAAAAAAAAAAAAATCTTCGATAATGCCGCCAGTGTATATGCATAGATTCGGAAAAAGATATTTTTGACCAACAATGCATAATAAGAATATTTTACGCAATAAAATACTTCAGAAGCAGGTCTTGTTTGCCCATATTATACCCTTACGCTCATCTCAACAGAACACAGAAGAAGGGTATATACATATCTTTTATTGCTTTATTGCAGGAAGTGTTTTTTAAATGTCGAGATTTTTCAAGAGTGGTTTATAAATAAAAATAAATCAATTAAAATTATAATCTAAAAAAATAGGACATAATATTTTTTCACATTTTTGGTAGTTTGAAATGATACTGCGGCAACCCTGTAAGAGCTTTTACTAGAGTATCACCTTACGGAAAACAAATGAGTGCGAATGGGAGACAAACATCCCTATCTTCCCTGTACTGACAATTTATGTTGGACAGAGAATAGTTAGTTTGTCTATGCTAATACAGAGATTTGACCGTTGGTTCCCACAAGAGCAAGAGGATTTTGAATACATTATGACGTTTCCTTCAAAATCAAATCGGACCTCACGCACACATTTTCAATCCACGGCACATTTCATGGGCGCAGTCATTTTCCTGTACATTTTGTTGTTGTTAATTGAATGACAGTCTGCTGAAAATGTGGTGTGCAAAAGGAAAAAAGGGACACCACGATTGTTTTTGTAGTTACATCTTGTTCGCACGTTCGGTCACATGTATTCACAGATAGGAAAATTCAACCAGCGTACTTTACAAAATTTTCGGGTGGGGAACATAAAGACGACCGTCTATATTACTTTGTCTATGCCACACTGAATTTCTCAGTAGCTGTGAGTGTATACGCACTAAGCACATTAATGTGAAAATGTCAAAAATATACTTTAAAAATGTACTTCTCACTACATTACTCAGCCGCTGGAAGCTTTTTTGACATTTCTGCATATATATATGTATATATCTCCTTTTCCAAAATCCTTTATTGGACATAATCCCCTTTTTTTTATATCCTTTTTAAAAATCTCCCGGGGCAAAATCCCCGCGCAAATCCCCGATGTACACAACTACTTCACAAATCTCCCACTAAAATCTCCTGTTAACACAATATAACACATATATATACCTACATACATACATAAAATAATTGTATGCATTTATATACATATGCAATATAAAAAACGTTTAAAAAAGCTTAGAAGTGAGAATTGCTTTTGTTATCATATGTTATGTCGCCTGACAGAATTCATAACACCAAATCTAAAAATCGGAGATTTTGTCCCGTGGAGAATTCGTCATAGGGTCTTTTGTAGTAAGGGATTATTGCACAGGGGATTATGTAATAAGGGATTTGGAAAAGGAAATTTCATCACCAACCCATTATTAAGATAGGTACATATTTTTAACAAGTTATCTTATTTCATTTTAATGTGACGACTTCTTGAAAGAAATTGAAAACTTATTGAAAGTATGTAAAAAAACGTTTGAAATTTTTTTAGTAAGAAATGCGAGGCGGTCAATGCAACTATGCAGAGCAATCGGCTGAGTTCATAACTGGAACATTGTTGCACATGCCATGCAAAAAATATTGGTTCAATGCAATTATGAACAGAAATATTACTACAAGTTTGCAACAGTTTTGCGTTTCCAAAAAAGAGTTCATGTATGAAATAGGCAGTAAAAAAATGACAGAAATTATTAGTTTTTCTTCTTTCTTCAGTGAGAGAGTTTGATTGTATTATTTACAAAAACGTGTTAATAATGTCAATTAAAAAAGAAATATTTTATGACTGATTCTTATTCACTTAAATGGATCCAATTTTGAAAGTGTAAATGCAAAACTATCTGAAAGAAGCAACATTCAAACAAAAAGGAAAAAGAACTGGATTTCAAGCATATAAAAACCAGGAATTTTCTTAAAATCTTAGGAGAATTTCCAGATGTCATTTTTAGAAACCATTTTCATATGAAAATATATTAACTTTTTAGTAAAAAAAAAAACCTTCATTTATTTTGCCTGAATATATTAAATTTTCATTCGTTTCACTTAAATATTTTCTCTTCATAAACCATCTTCCCGCAAATCTGCAACAAAACAAAATTCAATGCACAGCATAGACAAACACAGCACAGCATAGTTTGTCTATGATGCACAGTTGATCGCAATTTGACTGTCATTTTGCGTATATGAACGCAGATGACAACTGCCGTCATGCAATGACAATGCAATCTTTATACATTAATGAACGCAAAAATTGCAGTGCTGTCGCGTTATAACTCACTATTGTTCAACGCGTTCGATGTCAAAGATTCGAGCACGCCGCGTCGAACTGCGATAAGCAGTCTCGATAAGATGCAAACAAACGCTAACTTTCAGTAAAACAAATTTATCAAATTTTTTTGAAAACGCTCACAATGAATCCTTGTTCTCGACTGCCTTGTTTGCCGAGTGTGTGTGAAAATGCAGTGGGAGATACTGTACCAGCTCAAAGTTGACCATCGCTGCCGGGTGGCCACAATTATTTTACATACATATTGCAACCATGTCTAGAGGATTGGAATTATTATTATTATTGGAATTATTAATTGTTTTTCTTCTGTTTTGAAGTGCTGTTACAACATCAGCTCGTCGTACATCCTCTAATTCATCCTCAAAGTATCAAAATAAACAAAATTCATTATTTTTCCTAAAACAATTTGTCCATCACAAATAATAATAGACAAAGTTATCACGATAAATATTATGTTGCCGATTACTATGTCCAGTGTCTTTGGTGATAGCCGTTGTCCATTGTTGTTATCATACAATGGGTGAGTGCAATTTTTTCTTTAATTAATAGCAACATAATATGATGTTGTGAAAAACATTTATTTTTTAAGAAAGGTCACAAATGCACCGTTATGGTGCAATAACGAGTTTATGCATTATTCCCAGAATATGATTAGTGTGCGATAATTGCTTTAAATCCACCGACGGGTGACTAATTTGCTTTCTATTGTGCATTAAAGTGAAATTTGTTAATTTTTTTTTTTTTTAAATACCAAAAACAAATGAACTCACTACGGCGAATCTTGTTAAAATACAGCTTTTATTTAAGGAAGGCAGAAAACAAACTAAAATAGCAAATGAAGTGGATTGTTCGCATTTTGCAGTACAAATTAGTCATTAAATTGGTCAGCCAGACTGGTTCCCATAAAAACCACAAAAAATTATCACATCTCGGGAGGACCTACTATTTTTAATAGGTGAAAAATCGTTGTCTAAGCTAACTTCTGTTCAAGATCGAGGAAAAAAAATTCTTCATTAACTTTTAGAAGAAGACCTAGGGAAGTTGGATTTAAAAGATTTAAAGCAAAAAGAAGACGTGGCTCTCGGCAAAAAACAAGAATTCACGCTTAGAGTGGCTGAACCAACATGTGATTTTCACTGTAGAATATTGGTAACGTACTGTGGTCAGATTAATCTAACTTTGAAGTACGTTTAATTCATCTATCCCTTTGAATTTAAGCATCAGAAATTTAAACTTATATTGATGTTCTTTAGATAACTTTGCATTTTTTTAAGAAAATTTAAGATATTTGGCAACCCTGGTGGGACTTTTGTGAGACGAAGGATTGGTAAAAAGCGCAACCCAGATGCGTGGTACCGGCTCTTAAGCACGATGAAGGTAGTATAATGATCTGGGGATGCATGGCTGCCAGCGGTGTGGGTATAATGCATGTGAATGATGGTGGGATGGACCCACGAAAGTGCATAAATGTGTTAAAGATCAACTGTCTTTTTCCAACATTTTTAGGGACACCCACATTGAAAATATCAAATTCCAACAAGACTTTTCCACACAATAGCCCTAAATATGAAGTGATTTGAGGATAATAAAATAGACCTGCTTAACTGGCCACCCCCGTCCCCAGATCTCTACCTTATAGAAGTTCTATGGAATATTCTAAAGCGTGCAGGAGCATATGATTACATCAAAAGAAGTAAAAATGTGTTACAGCAAGTTTGGAGTGATATTTCCTTCAAAGAGTGTGGTACACACAGTTAGCACTATGCTCAAAAAACTTGCTACATTCATAATAATCGAAAACTGTTAAACGAAATATTAATTATCTCTAATAAAACTATTATAATTAATTATATCTGCTTACTTTTGTTTCATTAAACTTTTTGTTTTTTGAAGATATAACGATTTTAAAAGGGGTGCCCCATACTTTTGGCCAAGGCTGTATATACACATAAGATATTGAACAAAATGAGTGCTGCTGTGGCATTTAAACTCCTAAAACAGGTGTGCACTTAGGTCGTCTCGGGTTGTGCCAGTTTTTCAAAATTGCTTCCTGGGAATAAAAATAAAAACTATTTAGAACGTAGATTGAGTGTTTTGGAACAAAATTTTAGAAAAATATACTATCATTGTGATGAAATTGAAGGCTTAGAATATTCTGATAACATACAAAAGAAGAGTGACGAATTATATGATAAAACTATTGAAGCTTACTTACTTTATAAGTTGGCGATTTTGAAGTTGGATTGTTCGAGTGGCAATGATACTTCAAGACACGTTAAAGGGAATATTGCCAAGGGTTTGGAAGAACAAAAATCCAATTCAAATACTGCTGCCAAGAGCTCTTCATATGAGATCAGATTCCTTTCAATATCATCCCTAATCTTTTATGGTGATTATGAAAGCTGGCGTCCATTTTATTACATTTACCTTTCGTCGGTTTCCCCTCTTTTCCTAAAATCGAAAAATTAGCTTATTTAAAATCGTGTTTAAGGGATAAAGCTGCTTTATTGTTAAAAAATGATTATTATTATCATTTATTTATCAACAAAGTACATGACTTTCTTAGACAGAGATATACTGAGTTATCTAAAGAACAATTAGAACGATAATTGTAAGAAAAAACAAAACAGGAAAATATAAAAAATAAATTATATTAACCTAGTGAAGTCCTCTAAGGGCAAACCTTAAAAATCTTTTTTGGATAGCTTCAATTTTAAGGACATGTACATTATAATATAGATACCAATTGACGCATATTCCAAAATCAGACCTAACAAAGGATACATATAACATTTTAATGACGTAAGGGTTGGTAAATTCAATAGCATAACGTCTTATCATTCCCCAAGCTTTATTAGCCTTATTAGTGATAAGTTCAATATATTTAGTGCAGGAAAGTTAGGGTCAAGCAAGATTCCCAAATCCTTGATTTGAGAGACTGTGAGACTGGACAAAAAGTTTTTAGAACACCAAAGATAAAATTTCTGCAAGTTCATATTTAGTATTTGGAAGTTGTTGGAGATTTTCCCAGAAGTAAACAATTTAAAGTCATCTGCGAACATTAAAATATTACATTGAGGCATAAATTCAACAATATCGTTAACAAACAAAATGAAGAGGAGCGGACCAATGTGGCTTCCTTGCGGGACACTAGAAGTAACTACGATTTTATTTGAAATTGTGTTACGGAACTTTACAAATTGGTGTCTATTACATAAATATTATGATAACCAATCAACAAAGGAAATCGGAAAACACAGGCGTTTAAGCTTAAAAGCAATAGGCTATGATCTACACGATCAAATGCCTTACTAAAGGCCGTGTACATGGCATCAACTTGGTTTCTTTTGCTTATTTAGAATTTTGTGTAGGGGTTGGGCACAATTTTTTAGAAAAGCAGAGGGTAGACCGTCAGGTCCGGCGTTAAAATTTGATTCCAACTCCAACAAACATTTCAGTGTACCTTCCTCAGAAATATCAATGGTATTAAAAATAAAACTGTTAGATTCCCTGAGATAACTAAAGAAGTCTTCTTCAATATTTGAGACTTTATCTGCGTAAGCAGATTGGAAAAAAATTCCGAATTTGTTGCATATTGTTATCGAGGAATCGAAGGATTCATCCTTGTAGGAAAGAAAATTCGGATAACCATCGGATTTATCTTTCATGTTAATAAAATTCCAAAATTTGTTTGGGTTTGATTTAATATTAGTTTCAATATTTTTGATATAAAGGTAAGCATGATAAAGGGACTGCTTGAATTCAGACTTCATTCTTACATAATATAAGTAGTCCTCATTTACTAAATTTTTACGCCATCTCCTATAAGCTCTATTCTTTTGAGATTTAAGAAAACGAGTAATTTCATTATCCTAGGGGCAGGAATCAGCCGAAGAGTTTCGGATGCGAATAGCAGGCACATGTTTATAGATAATTTCATCAATGACCCGATAAAATTCGAAACACAAATCATTAATTTTCAAGAAAAGTAAAGGATGCCAGTCATAATTCCTAAGTTCATCACAAATAGCAACATAATTAGCACTTTTGAAATCAAACTTAAAAGAATCAGAAATATTGAACTTATTAATATAAAAATGAGAATGCAAATAAAGAGATGGATGATACAAATCTTCCGGGACAAGAGGTGTAAGGCTTCTGGAGACGAAACTATCATTGCTGTTATTGGTGAAGATAAGGTCCAGCGTACGATCTTGATGATTTTTTATGTGGTTAACCTGAAGTAAATCCAGTGATTGCAGTGTATCTACAATATCAGCTCCAGATCCATACAAGGTATTACTAGGACTTAAGAATGTGCAGTCCGCATCAGCAGAGGTCCATTTATTTTTCGAAAGGTTGAAATCACCAAGAATGTAAATTTTGTCCAAAGCAGTTAAACATGTATCAATGAAACGGAAAGCATCCAAGTATCTAGTCACTACTGACGGTTGAGATTTCGGTGGAATGTAGACACATACAATATATAGTTTTGAAGATGCTGTGAGATCAATTCTGCTGCAGTATATTTCAATATCGGAGAAATTACTCAGGTCAACTTTACTTGGCTTAAAGACTTCTTTGATTGCAGTCATTACTCCATCAAAACGATCTTTATTACTATTCTGTATAGAACGATCACAACGATTAACTGAAAATCTGCGTGGTAAAAGTACGTCATTATGAAAACTGTCATCTAATCCACTTTCAGTGATAAAAATGATGTCAGAGGAACAGCTCTGGACGCTTAGTAAAAATTGAGTGCACTTCGTCCTAAGTCCCCTTACGTTTTGATAGAAGATTGCAATTTCTGTAAGTTTTTTGACGAGGAAGATCGTTGACTGGGCCTGTTCACAAACTCTTTAACAAGTATGTTTTTTGGCCAAAAATTAACGATAATCTTTCCAGTACTTATAGGGACTATAAGTTTAAATGATGAGGAAATACGTCCTTGTAAATTGTCTGCTGTTAAACTCAGGAATCTAATGCTATATGTATCAATATTTTTTTGATTAATGTAATCTATTATATCAGAAGGTTTTGTTCCATATTCCAGACGAGATAAAAATATAGTAAAAGGCGGTGGTACAACCCTTAAAGTACAAGTATCAGGGTTAGATGTACTTATTGGAGTATTATTACTTATCGCACTTTCATCGTTTGAAATAAATGGAGATAGTAAAGACGAAGAAGCATCTCTCGGAGATTTATCATTCGATATATGTGCAGGTAAAGGATCAGCTATTGAATTTGAGTTTGAACGAAGAACTCCCATTTGCTGCGGTAGTTCCAATTGAATTAGAGGTATGAAACTCGTTGAGCATGGGGGACATCTTTATTCTGTTTATCAGGTAATAGTTCCTGAGGATAGTTCCTGAGTGGATTCAGCAGAGTTATAGGACCGCTGTAGCGGAAGTACAGTTAAGTCGTTGTTATTTTGTTTCATTTAAGATTTTCGTTTTTGCTGCATATTCGGTTTTTGTACTTTTTGATAGTGTTGTTGTTTCTGTTGCTGTTGTTCAAGTAGTTGTTCTTGTATGAGCTGCAGTTGACTTTGTTGCTCGTTTAGTTGTTTCTGTTGAGCCAGTACAATTCGTTGTTGATCGTTGTTGGGTTGATGTTCATGCAGCAAACGATCAATATTATTGAATCCCTCCAATAATTTTTGCTTACAAGAGGTATCAAATGCAAACACCTCACTAATTTCAGCGAATATAGCTGATAAATTATTGAACAAATTTTGTAGTTTTATGATTTTCCAATGCAAGACGTCAGCCGATATACTGCGATGTTTTTCACAGTAGAAGAAAAGCCCAGGTGTTGACACAATTTGATCTATGTCTTTACCTTTTATATTAATGCATTTAGCATGTACATTCTCCAGGCAAATCGCACTGTAAAGTTTCACATCATTTGATGTTTTTTGCATATATAGCAATCAAGATCAGTCATGATTATATAGTAGGTATCAAATATTTCCACCAGATTAAGAATCGCAAGGCGGCGGTTGATGTCCAGTTAAAAGATCGCAAGGTTGGTGTACCGAATAGCAAATATTATTACCAAAAAGAGTGGTTGGTTCAAGTATTTGATGGATGATGGTTGTAACATGCAATGAGTGAAAATAATTCAAATTCAAATGGAGTAGAATCAGAACATGTACTAAATATTGTACTCACACGTCCGGGTGAGTGAAATCACCAATGTTGGTATGCAGTTGAACAGTCGAAAGAGAATATGTTTGTGAATGATTTTTTCTTTTATTCACCTGAACGTCGGTGATGGCTGTGTTCCTGAACCCCATTAGTGCAGCCAACATTTGATTGTGGTGTCGCTGGAAAGCGGCAATTCAATTCGACATTTGACGTTTCATTTTTCTATAAATACACTTACTCTTCTACTTACTTTTTTGGTTCTCCTTGGCATTGTAACTTCTCTATACTTAATTCAAATAAATTTCTTTGTTTTTTTGTTACTTATGGTTTTTGTTTCTCTACTCTGCGTGTATAAATTTCTTATACATTTTTGGTGCCTCCTGTGAGGGATAAGGATTCGAGAAATTGTGGCATGGTTGTGTACAACTGTACTTTTGGCTGTCGTCATATAAGCTCCGGAACATTCGACTGCATATACCGTTTTACATCGTACAGTTACAGTAAAGCGGTTATTTTTGGCAGCGTGGGGAATTGTGAATTATTGCCTGGCGTACTTGGTGTTTTCATTCCTAAATTTCACCGATTGTTGGGCAATTTACATTCTTTTTCATTTTTTGTTTTGCGCAGTGAATGTCTGACGAGGAATTGGACGATTTTATTTATTTATTTATTTATTTATTCATCTCCAAGTATCTTAAACTTTATAGACTACAAAAATTATATTAAATATGTACATATTTGAAATAAAATCAAAATTATAAAAAATTAATAATCCTATTTTTACAAACATTTCTGTCTAAGTTAAAATCAATAACAATATCCAGTTTATTATAATTAATACATGCAACATTTATCGGATCATTTTCAGCATAATTAGTTCTATGTCTGGAAACATAAAAAAAGTCATTATCTCTAGGTCGCAAATTACGAGCCGGAACATAAACATTAAATAAAGACAGCAGTATTGGACATTCAATATGACCAGTTAAAACATCACGAGCAAAAAGAACTGAATAGTATACCCGTCTTTTTTCAAGAGATTTAAGATCAATTAAAGCGCATCTAGCTTCATAAGTGGGCAAATTATTATCGCCCCACGACAACTTTCTTGTAAATCGCTTTTGAATTCTCTCGATACGGATAGAACTATTGCAATAATACGGATTCCATACAACACAACAATATTCAAGTAAGGAGCGTACCAAAGAAATATACAATGATTTCAGAGTATATGGATCCTGAAAGTCTTTGGAATTGCGAGACACAAATCCCATCATTGAACTGGCTTTAGAGATAATGTAATCAATGTGTGCAGAAAAACATAGGTGCGTGTCAAAAATTACTCCAAGGTCTTTTTGGTTGGAGGTCCTTTTCAATTTATAGCCGCTAATCATATATTCATATATTATAGGAGATCTTATTCTATAATATGATGACACTGAGCATTTACTAATATTCAAATTTAAACCATTGGTTTCACACCAACGTGCAATATTATCCACGTCTTCTTGAAGATGTAGCACATCTGAGAAAGACTTAATAGACTTGTAGATTTTTAAGTCATCAGCATAAAGAAGACAGCCAGAATTAGAGACATAAGAGGGTAAGTCATTTATAAATAATACAAATAATAATGGACCTAAATGACTACCCTGAGGTACCCCAGAAAAATTTTGAATTTCTTTCGAAATCACTGAACCTATCTTAACATACTGCCTACGATTAGTTAAGTAGTTACTTATCCACTTTAGTATACTTGAATGAAATCCAATTAATTCCAGCTTTTTAATAAGGACATTATGTTGAACTCGATCAAATGCCTTAGAAAAATCTGTATAAATTGAATCCACCTGAAGACGCTGTTCCATGTTACGAAGGCAGTAGTTAGCAAAAATTACTAGATTCGTAGTTGTAGACCTTCCGGTAACAAAGCCATGCTGAAATTCTGAAATGTGATTACGCAGAACATCATACAACTTTTTTTTCACAATAGCTTCGAATATTTTGGGAATCAAAGGAAGCTTGGCTATAGGTCTATAATTCTCGATAGCTCTCCTAGTTCCAGACTTATGGATCGGAGCAATAAAAGAACTTTTCCAGCAGTCCAAAAACTCACCGCGATTTAACGAATCATTGAAAATAATGCACAGTGGCTGAACTATATTTATTCTGATCGATTTGTGGAACAGAGATGGGAACTTATCTGGGGGAATACTGGTATTTGGGGCAAGTGATGATAATTCCTGAAGAACCTCATCCTCGGTTATAGATAATACGCCTAAATCAGTAATTGTGTTGCATGGAAGCATCTTACTGCAATCAATTGATTCGTTTATAAAGTTAGATTGGAAAAATGTAGCAAACATATCGCATACTTCTTGTAAATTGTCCGAAGAAATTTCATTGTATACCATATTAGAAGGAATTCCAAGCGATTTGCGTTTGGTATTAAAAAATGTCCAAAATTTCTTAGAGACGTTTTTAATTTTAGATTCAACAGACCAAATGTATTGCCTATAGATGCATTTTTTTAGAAATTCATATTCTTTTCTTAAACGCACAAAATTTTCTCTTAAAGAAATCGAAGTTTTACTTGTTTTATAAGCTTTAAGCATAGCATTCTTTAGTCTAGATAAGCTTTTATTAAACCAAATGGGCCTATTAGAACTTTTTACTCTCTTAGTTGGCACAAAATTTGTGATGACTGTTTCTAAAATGTTTCCAAACGTAGAATAATCTTTATGTAAATTAGATGAATCGAGAACTTCAAACCAATTTATTCTAGATAAATAAGAATTAATTGCATCATAATCGGCATTTATAAAATCTAATTTAAAGTTATTAGAGCAATTATCAAAAATAAAAGATTTTAATACGGATAAATTAAAAGAAACATGTAATGCTTTATGGAATATACTATTGTTAGACATTAAAAAATCTACCTCAGTAACAGAAGTCTCGAGTTCTTTGTCTACATACACTAAATCTAATATTTTGCCCATTGAATTACGAACTGAGTTGACTTGAACTAAGTTCAAAGCTGACAAGTCATCAACAACCTCAAACTCAAAATCTTTTAAAACATTATATGGCATGTTACATTTCTCTTCATCAGAAAAAGTCCATTTTACATCAGATAAATTAAAATCACCTAATAAAACAGCATACGAATTTTCGTCTAATGAATCGACAATTTTCCTAATATTAGAAATATGAGCTTCATAAATTGCATTATTTGATTCAGGTCGAATATAACTCAAAATAATATATATTTTTATTGGCTTATTAGAATTAACCAGTGAAAAATGCTACAATCCACCTGGAGCGAATCGTATGATACCCTATCCCTATCTTATTTGGTCGTGTCAGTGGGCGGTGGAAAATGTATTCACAAAATTTTCTATTTCGCCCTATAAACTAATATTTTTACTCGAAAATTAATTTTTGAAGTAAACGCCCCTAAAAAGTGGGCGTGGTCATATACAATGTATAGACGATTTGTAGGTTAAGTGGATATCTACATATTTGCTCAAGTAAGTTTTTTCGAGTTTCATATGAAAATAGTGAATAAAGTTAATTTTTGTGAAAAGTGGGCGTGTCAGTGGGCGGATTTTAAAAATTTTTACACTTGTATTGCTTACTTTTCCGAAGACCTCGTATACAAAATTTCATCAACCTAGCTCAAAATTTAAGGCCTAAAAACTGGTGACATACGGACGGACGGACGGACGGACATGGCTTAATCGACTCGGCTATTGATGCTGATCATTTATATATATACTTTGTTGGGTCTATCTTTAATATTTCTCTATGTTACAAACTATGTGTCAAACTTAATATACCCTTAGGATAGGGTATAAAAAGCGAGCAATCAATGCATACACAAATTTGTTCGATCAAACCTGATGAATCAGATAATGCAATTTGTTTGCTCTTATAGCATGAGCGTATAGCCAGCAACACACCGCCTCCTCTGTTGAAGCCGGTTTGGATAGGACATCGATCATTTCTGTATACGTCGAATTCAGCAGTAAATATTTCAGCGGAGAAAAAGCTTTCATTCAGCCAAGTCTCTGACAAAGCAACAGCATCGTACGGGCAATCAGCAACGGCAATGAAAAAATCGGTTGTTTTCGTTCTCATTCCTCCCATGTTTTGATAATATAGAGAGAGAACTGCTTACATCAGCGGACAGCACATTAACAGGTGGAGCATGAGAGGGTTTCACTATGTGAGTTTGTTTATAGGCACATTTCTCTCGTTTTTTGTATGAAATTCGAATTCACGTACACGAATTCCTTTTTGCCAGACTTCAGAGTTGAGGAACATAGATAGTAATTCCTCAGGAAAACCCAGCTTGAAGTTAATAAACTTGAGCGAAGACTCGTCAGTACCAGATTTTACTAATTTGAAGCAAACCAAATTCGAGGCATCGATTTTAAATGCAGAGCCGACGTATTGAAGTACTGACTCAGATGTTGTGGTAGGTCTAAACGAAGAGAGATGAAGCCATTTAAGCTGCATTAGAACATCCAAAGAGTTGTTGTTGTTTGTTCCGATGATGGTATTTGCTGGTTTCTTTGTATGTATCGGCTTATTTTTTTTTTGCAAAGGTAAAGAGTTACCAATAAATTCAACACCGGACTCACCAGAATTGGACAGAGTTACAGTGGCAGGTGTTTCAGATGAAGATGGAGGAACGGCAATAGTGATGCGGGAAGAATTTGCCTCAGGTGGTACAGTAGGTGTAGCAGCATTATCCATATTTAAGTTCCGTGTCGATTTTACGGAAAGTGCACTTGGTGTTTGAGGGCCATTGGAATTAATTTGTTTAGGGGGAATAGTACGTGTTCCAGCGTCTTTTAAAAGAGCACGGTTGGGTGCATTAACCTTATTATTGCTCTGAGAGCGTGTCACCATAGGAGATTTACCACTTATTGTTATTGAAGACCGCGAAATTATTTTTTTTAGTTCTATAATTTCACTATGCAAAAGTTCAATTTTAGCCATTAAGACTTCACTGTCAATCAGGGAGTGATTACATGAAGGGCACTGTGATAAAACCATTATTAATTGAAAAAAATGTTGCTATTAATACAAGAATAGAATGAAAACACTTCTGTTCACAACGAAAGCTCGATCAGAAAATGATTTTGAATTGACAGTCGTTGTAGAGTCAGATTGCTTTACGATACACCTGAGTCTTCCACAACAATGGCAGACCTGAACAGGCGCACCACTGCAGTTACCGCAATAAAGCGTATCTCTGCGAATGTTGCTGCAGTTGATTTTTCCGCTGACGAATTTGCCCTTCAACAAGAAATCAATTCGTTGCGCATGCATTTCGTTCGTTTTGTTGCTCCTCACGATGCACTTATTGCTGTAGCCCAACCATCCGAGCTGGAAACCCATGCTAAGCTGTGGGATGATGTGGAGGCATACCATAATTCGTTAATGGCTAAGTTACATCGTTTACTGTCTGCGGCACAGACTGTTCTGCTGTCTGCTGTCGCAACGCTCAGCGATCATGGATTTAAAGTTAGATCCATTATCAGTTCCTAAATTTGATGGGACCTTGAAAAATTGGCTTGCATTCAAGGATGCTTTGAAACGTTCGTCCACTGTCAAGAGCTATCAGAGGCATATAAGCTTGGCAAGCTTCGTGAAGCCGTACAAGGCGATGCAGTGGCGTTAGTTGGAGGTATGTATACCGGTGGCTACGATGGTGTGTGGAATGCACTGAAGACCCGTTACGACAGCCCGAAATAGTTGGCCGAGATTCATGTCTCGCGATTTATTGGGCTCAAGCAAGAAATAACTGAATCTACCTCATCGTTACTTTCCGTTGTTGATACAGTAAGGGAATCATTTCGTGCGTTAACTGTGATGAAGCTGCCAGTAGATAAGTGGGATGCATTGGCGGTACCCATTGTGGCATCGAAACTTCCTGCAGTGACCCAACAGGCATGGAATGAGCAGAACCTCAAACGACATACCTTAACTTGAGGATTTGCTTAATTTTGTGGAAAGACAGGCCCATAGCTTGGCGTCGAATATGCTTAGATGGCATTCAGTCGACAACAACAACAATCAACAACGCGCGAGCAAAAATGGCACCATTCAAAATCGGCAACCTCGACTAGTGAAATCAAATTTGGCTTCAACTACACCTGGCAATTGCGAATTTTGCGACGACAAGTCTCATCGAATAAGTCGATGCCCATCGCTGTTGGCATTGACAGTGGCAGAACGTTTCCAGAGACTCAAGGGATCTATCTAATCTCTGCTTCAACTGTCATGCTACCAAATCGTGTGGATCCACTAACTGCCGTCGATGCAAGGGAAGGCATCATACCTTACTTTGCCGTATTACTCCCTCAACCACGGACACGAAGGCTGCAGCAAACTCAACCACTACAATATCAGCGACCACACAGACTGTTGCAGCAAACATTTGCCGTTATTAGTAACCGTTTAATTCTATTGGCAACGGCATATGGTCAAATCACAGATGGCTTTGGCGAAATGCATCAGTGTCGAATACTTTGCGATCCAGGCTTACAGGTCAGTCTTATGACTTTGCGCTTTTTTAACAATTTGTCTCTCCGCAGAAATAAATGTGAACTTCAAGTTGAAGGAGTGGGGAGTTACATATCTGCTTATACTCGTGGCCGGGCAGTTGTTCATTTGTCCTCGAACAACGATTCACTCTTTGGCATGAATATTGAAGTACACACTATTGAAAGGATCACCGCACTCACTCCAGGATCGAATATTTCGGATGACTGCTGGCTGCATTTACGGAAATTGCAATTGGCAGATCCTACATTCGGCACGACTGGAAGAATCGATGTGTTACTCAGTGCTGACGTATGGGGTGACATAGTTACCGAAGGTATTGTACGTGGCGGCGATGGAGAACCAATTGCACAGTCAACAAAACTTGGTTGGGTGGTTCTCGGACCGGCGACTACTCACGCGAATACTGTACCCGCAATTCGATCGTTGGCTGTCTGCACAACTACAGACGAGCAACGAGTTGAGCATTTGCTACGCACCCTATTCGATTCAGATGATATGGAACAGACGTCTACTACCACCGTGGAGGCTGATCTATGTGAGAAGATATTCGTTGACACTCATACCGAACAGCGGAACCACTGCGTAGATATCAGTTGGCAACCGTCACCTATGGTACCACAAGCGGTCCTTTTCTTGCTATTCGTGCGATGCAACAGTGCGCTACGGACGATTGCCACAAGATACCAACCAGCAGCCGGGCAGCAGAAGCTCAGAGAAGTATATTGCGAGACTTCTATGTCGACGACTATCTTAGCAGCGCTCCAACCACTTAACACGCCGTTGGCTTCACCAGAGACATAGATTTTGTACTGAAGCAGGGATACTTCCATCTACGCAAATGGCGATCTAACGACCAGGAGACATTGGCACAGCTTACGACGAAACCATCTACGGAGGAGATTGCGCTGCAAACAGAAACTACAACGGTTCTAGGCCTACATTCGGATCAGACTACAGACGAGCTGTTCTACAAAATCAAGTTGGCTGATTCCCCATCAACAACTAAACGTCAAATCCTCAGTGACACTGCGAGGCTCTACGATTCTACTGGTATGTTGGCACCTGTCATTATTGTGGCCAAAGTATTTATTCAGCGGCTTTGGAAGGCTGGTTTGACCTGGTTGCTTGATGAATGGCTCTTATTTCGTAAGGGCTTGCATCGTCTGGAGAAGTTACGCATACCACGTTGGCTTGGCATAAATCATGATGCGAATCCACAATTACTCGTACATGGTTACTGTGATGCAAGCATGAAGGCATATGCGGCTGTCATTTACCTCAGCACAAATGACAAGAATGGACAACGCTGTTCGATACTGATCACATCTAAGACAAAGGTAGCACCTACCAAGGCTATCACTATTCCACGCTTGGAGTTGTGTGCTGCACATCTTCTTACCACCACGATGATGACTACTAGGCAGGCACTAGAGCTGAACGACGTTCCATGCAAGATGTTTAGTGATTCCAGTATTGTACTTAGTTGGCTACGCAAATCACCAACGCAGTTCAAACTTTACGTGGCGAACCGCATCAGCTATATTCAAAAACACTGCGATGTTTCCCGTTGGCATCACATTCACGCGCAATCCAATCCTGCGGACTGTGCAAGCAGAGGTATAATGGTCGAAGCACTTGTTGCACATCAACTTTGGTGGCATGGTCCCGATCTTCGTCAGGAACCATACTCAACTGATGTAACCACTCTAGAGGAAGAAGAAAAGTTGGCGATGGAGACGGAACTAAAACCAGTCAAGGCAAATGTGGCACGTACCACCCAAAGACGGCGCGGAGAAGAAATCGTTATCATCAATCTGCTCGAGCGTTTCTCTAATCTCGGAAAGTTGCTCCGCACAACTGCTTACATATTACGTTGGAGGAAATCCCATCGTAAATATAGAACACAATCCATTGTCAATGCAGACGAGATGGAAGAGGCATATTCTGGCAGAACAGCATCGATATTTTCAACTTGAGGTCATTCCACTTGGCAAGGGCAATAACGTGACTACAGCTAGTAAACTCATCACATTGGCTCCATATCTTGATGCTGAGAGAAAAAATAGATTGCGTGCGTCTGGTCGGCTTGACAATGCAAGGTTGAACGAATATCGCAAGCATCCAATCATTCTTCCAAAGGAAAGCGTATTGTCATGGCTAGTTGTCAACCAAGCACATTGTGACACATTACATGGAGGCATACAGCTCATGATGCAATCTATTCGGGGGAAATACTGGATCCTTCATGTACGTACTCTTGTTAAACAATATATTCATTCCTGTATTATTTGTAGAAGACATCAGCGTACCATGGCTAAGCAACGCATGGCATCATTACCTCGCTCTTGTGTGTTAGCATCTCCACCATTTTCAGTGGCAGGGGTGGATTATTGCGCTCCATTCATCCAGGACCTACGTAGCTATTTTCGTTTGGATGGCTTCGAAGGCTGTGCACATCGGGTTAGCGGAAGACCTTTCAGCTGAAGCTTTCATCAATGAATACACTCGCTTCGTAAATCGACGTGGGCATGCTATCACCTATACGTAGCTATTTTCGTTTGGATGGCTTCGAAGGCTGTGCACATCGGGTTAGCGGAAGACCTTTCAGCTGAAGCTTTCATCAATGAATACACTCGCTTCGTAAATCGACGTGGGCATGCTATCACCTATACAGCGATATCGGGACTGCATTTGTTGGCGCCAATCGACTATTACAGCAAGACCTCCAGGAATGGCATAGCGCTTACGGACTACAACATTTGGCTTAGGCTAGGCGCGCACATGCGATTTTCTGTCGCGGCGATTAAAAAATCGTAGTCGCTGTAGGAAATGGCAGTCCGCGCACTAGCGACAGAAAACGCCACGATTTTTTAATCGCAAATTATTGGCCACATAGTTTATAATACGAGTGCGCGCACTTGCGATTAAAGAATCGCCGCGACTGTAAATCGCCAAAAAATATGTGACATGCTGCATTTTTCTAGTTCCTGCGATTATTTAGTCGCAAGTGCGCGCGTTCGTATTAGACGCCATGTGTTCCATTTTGCGCGACTGAACATTAGAGCGATAGAAAATCGCCAGTGCGCGCACTGTTTTATATTATTGCGACTACTATTTTTTGATCGCGGCGACTTAAATCGCCAGTGCGTGCTAACTCCTTTAAATTCATATGATTCATATGTTTTGGCGACTATCGCGTCGCTGAAAAAATGTAACAAATCGCAGTATAATAATCGCTGTAATAATTATGAGCTCTGTGCGCGCATTCATGTTGCAAAGAGTGTGTTTCATTTTGTGCGACTAACACAAAAACAAGGGCACGAATTGGCATTTCATCCATCCTGGTGCCCCACATCAGGGAGGTATTTGGGAAGCAACGGTTAAGTCGGCAAAGAAGCATTTACTACGAACTATTGGCGATCGGACAATTTATTTTGATCAATTGCACACTCTACTCGTGCACATCGAGGCCTGCTTAAACTCCCGTCCCTTAGTAGCTTTACACGGCGATATTGATGATCGAATGGCTCATACACCCGCAGACTTACTTATTGGCAGATCGATCGTTGCTGTTCCGGACAAACCAGTACCGGAAGTACCTACACAACGACTTAGCTATTGGCGACAATTACGGCAGATGCAGCAACAATTTTGGAAGCGATGGCAGGATGAATATTTATCTACACTACAACAAAGTTCTAAGTGGCATGAGTCAACGGATAACATCAAGCTAGGCGATGTAGTAATCATCACGAACGAGAATCTTCCAGCAACGCAATGGAGACATGGACAAATTATTCAACTACACCCAGGCGAAGATGGTCTTGTAAGAGTTGTTACTCTCAAACTTGGAAGTGGCGAGTGCAAACGACCGATACAGAAACTGTGCAAACTACTGGATAATCCTGATCATACCTGTTCAGCCGGGCAGGATGTTTGTGAATGATTTTTTCTTTTATTCACCTGAACGTCGGTGATGGCTGTGTTCCTGAACCCCATTAGTGCAGCCAACATTTGATTGTGGTGTCGCTGGAAAGCGGCAATTCAATTCGACATTTGACGTTTCATTTTTCTATAAATACACTTACTCTTCTACTTACTTTTTTGGTTCTCCTTGGCATTGTAACTTCTCTATACTTAATTCAAATAAATTTATTTGTTTCTTTGTTACTTATGGTTTTTGTTTCTCTACTCTACGTGTATAAATTTCTTATACAGAGTAATTTCCAAATTAATCACTCAAAAATGGTTTAGTTAAAGTAATGGGAAGAGAGCACAATTTATTGTATAGACTCAATCGCTTAGACGGCAGAACACACACTAAAGTGAACTCACCAGGGGAAGATGAGTCAAAAAATTTAACGACCGAGATAGAAACAAATACACCGCAAAATTAATGTAGGTTAAAGAGAACCACTCAAATAAGTTTATTTTTTTTATATATCAGAGACTTTTATTATTATTATTTTTGTAAATCAAGGAAGGTGTAGGCAAAAACACGATTCGAGGTATTAATAATAAAAAAGAACTTCTTAATTCACCAAACACCACAAGTTGAAATTTTTACCAAGCGAAGATTAGCAAATAAAAAATGTTAAATCAGGGAGGAACTGCAAGCGCGACGTTTACTCAAAGAGATTCCACTCGAAAATCTGTAGAAAAGACCTTGAGATTAGCATGGACCATGGTCAATTTTAACGTCGTGTTATGACCATAAACGTACTTTGGTCAATACAAATTTTCTTCGATCAACCCGTTGTTCATTCCGAAACCTCAGATTCCATCAAGGGCTTGCTGGATAAGTCAACAAATGAGTCAAATCTGGGCGTGTCTGTAGAACAAAAATCTTTCTGCATCTACGCAACAAATGTGGGAAGAGAAGTTAGGGCTGGGAAAGGACTCACCAACGTATAAGGAGCTTGCTGTATTTTTGGAAACGCGTTCTTATGCATTGGATGTTGTATGCCAATAAAAGCAAAGGCCAAAACCAGGGTTTTCAAAGTATCAACATGAATCGAACTTACTTACTTATGACTTGTATCCCTTTGTGGGTACAACGGCCTCTACAATGCCTACGCGCCATCGTGTGCGATTGCTTAAAATGTGCCTCAGCTCTCCCCAACTTTTTCCCAGTGGCCGTGCTTCCTTTTCAACTGCTCTGCGCCACCTACTCCTAGGACCGCCACGTATCCTACCATCCTGGATAAGCGGGTTCCATTTCTATCGCTTAATTAGCTATGGATCTGTCAGCCTTTCGGAAAGTGTGACCAATCGACTGCCACTTTTGTCGTCGTATGGTTGTGCCTATAGGTTCATGGCCCGTTCTCTGATAAAGCTGTTCCTTAGAGATACGGTTTAGCCAGAATATCCTTAAGATGCAGCGTTTGCACCTATTGACAAACGTTTGCAGCTTCCTCGTGATAGTGACGGTCACCATCCAGGTCCCACATCCATATAGCAGCACGGATTCAACGTTGGAACGGAACAGTCTTGGTGTTTAAGCTAAGAGCATTACTTCGCCTCCCTATGGATAGCATCCCAAACGCAGATTTTGCTTTACCTATTCGGCTGGCTATATCCAGTTCGGTTCCGCCATCTGTTGAGACAATACTCCCAAGGTATTGGAGTTTTTCTACTCTCTCAACCGTTTGTCCAGCAATGCATATATGAGTTGATGAGTTCAGTCCTAGGCTGATAATTTTTGTTTTTGCCGAGCTAAAATTATGATGAAGAATTGATATATGTACATGTCCAGAGTAAGAAGAACAATCAGAGACAGTTCAAATCCCTTGGAACTTCCAGAGCAGATGTAAGTACTTAAGTACAATTCCAAAACAAGATTTTAAAACTAACAATTCAATTTCTTAGATTCAAAAGGCTTTATTTTCTGTCCTGAGTCAAATAAAAGGAAAGTTCAAGACATCGTCTCGTTTATCAGCCACTCCTGCGGTAATAAATTTGGTTTATGCGTTACGGTTTTTCGCAGACAAGAGCAATCAAAGGAGTGTTGGGAATGATTTTGATTTGAGAGTTGCACAACCAACAGTGTCCGTTATCATAGCTGAAGTGGTAGATATATTTCAGTCCCACTTTTGCCCATCATGGATCAAAATCGAGCTAACAGAACGAGAAAAACAAGATGCAAGAGAGTCATTCTAGAATAAATCGCATATACCGATCATTTTTGACTGTGTTGATGGAACTCACATCGGTATTGTAGCTCCTGCATAATTAAAAGATCAGTATTTGAAAAAAAAAAAAACCAAAATCATTCCAATAGTCTTTAAATTTTTTTTTTTTGCTGGAACCAAACTTCCCAAGACCTTTGACTACTTCCAGATTCTGTTCCATAAGCTCCACAAGGTTATGGAATTGTGCACTATTTCTTTATACCCTATCCTAAGGGTATATTCAATTTGATACATAGGTTGCAGTAGCGTGGCGTCCATATTATACTATTTCTGCCGGCTTCCCTTTTCAAATATCAATCATTTTTATTTTGCCACATTCATTGGGAGGGAGTTTTTTTTCACGGTAGACTTGTTGTTGAAAATCGGGTAATTGGGTTATGCAGTGAGTCGAAGAGCGCTTGTGGTGTTTCTTAAACATGTTGCGTATACCTAATTTCTTTTTTGAATTTGAAAATTTGTTATACTGATATTAAGTTGTCGAAAGTGGTAGAAAGCATTAATGATTTTTATTTTATTTTGCTTTGTTAATTAATAGTATCGTTAGGTTTTTTAATAAATCATCAAACACAATGTTGTTGCCGTTAAAACGGCAGGATTTAACGACAACTCGTGATGTAAGGCTAGGCGCGCACATGCGATTTCTTCGCGCGACTTCTTAGTCGCACAAAATCAAACACACTCTTTGCAATATGAATGCGCGCACAGAGCTTATGGTTATTGCAGCGATTATTATACTGCGATTTGTTACATTTTTTCAGCGACGCGATAGTCGCCAAAACATATGAATCATATGAATTTAAAGGAGTTAGCACGCACTGGCGATTTAAGTCGCCGCGATCAAAAAATAGTAGTCGCAATAATATAAAACAGTGCGCGCACTGGCGATTTTCTATCGCTCTAATGTTCAGTCGCGCAAAATGGAACACATGGCGTCTAATACGAACGCGCGCACTTGCGACTAAATAATCGCAGGAACTAGAAAAATGCAGCATGTCACATATTTTTTGGCGATTTACAGTCGCGGCGATTCTTTAATCGCAAGTGCGCGCACTCGTATTATAAACTATTTGACCTATATTTTGCTATTAAACAATCGTAGCGCATGTGCGCGCCTAGCCTAAGGATGCA
The DNA here is from genome assembly GCA_949716465.1 of Chalcosyrphus nemorum. Taxonomy (NCBI): domain Eukaryota; kingdom Metazoa; phylum Arthropoda; class Insecta; order Diptera; family Syrphidae; genus Chalcosyrphus; species Chalcosyrphus nemorum. Next base: position 53,967,762 of record OX454332.1, read on the forward strand.
AAAACGTTCTAAACATACTACACCATGGTAAGTGAAATTGTATTTTATATAAATATCTATGTTCTATTAGACGTACAAAACCATGTTCAGGCACAGAATCTCCAGACCACACCAACCATTGGTCTATGTACTCAATCATAACACCATTTTGTTGTATGCAATATGCAAATGAAATTGTTATTGCTTACATTTATTGTATCTGTATTAGAGTATCCAATCTTACCTATACTGTTGGTCGTATTTTGTATAGTACAATCGTGAGTCAAACGGTTAACGAATCTAACCCAGCGACACCTAGCAGTGCCGATTGCAGTACACAAACTGAATCGATTTCACCTTCGTATTCAGAGTAAGTTAAATAAAGATTCAAAACTGATAGGTATTATTCTTTGATATATATTTTTTTGGTCAGATTGCAAAATGATATCATCCTACTAAAACAACAGTGCTGGAGGCAGCAAAACAATATAAATTCAGTTGGGCAAAGCTTTACCAAAGGGCAATTGCGAAAATTAGAATGCCCACAAAATCGGATTAGGTGGTCATCCGAAGATATCGCAAATGCAATAGCTATACACGCTGCAGGTCCACGGGCATATAAACTGCTTTTAAAGAAAAACTATCCTCTTCCAGCTGTAATTACTTTGAAAAAATGGTGCGCAAAAATTCAAGTATATCCAGGTATAATCCATTGTGTACTGGATATCATGAAAAAGGTGGATAAAAAGCCAATAGACAAAATCTGTGTGATAACTTTGGTCCAGAGCAATGTAGCATACTGGCAATAAAAATGTAGCATTTTAAAAAAAAATGTAGCAAAACACAAATTTCAGTTAATTTAATTTTTTATTTTTTTAATTATTACACGTAGTATTGTATTTTTGCCTTACCAGTTTGTTTTTTAAAACATTGGGAGACGCTAGGGACCGATTTTACTGCTTCATAATTTGAGATATGTATCGCCAAATTTTCATGTCTTGTTAACAGCGTATTGTTGCACACGAATGATTTGTGGCAAACACGGCAAAACGGTTTTTCTGACCTACACTCTAACCACGAGAAATTCTGTTTCCCACTCTTTTCTATATTTGCGTACCATGCTAAAGTTCCAAAAACATTTATTTAATTTCTATTCTATTTTCAATTTAACAACTTCCCTTATTATATGTACAAAATGTTAAATCTAAATAAAATAGCCGGTGTTGTTGAAATTTGAAATATAAAATAAAACACAAACAATTTAAATCTGACATTTGGAAAGTGATGCCAACACCAACCAAAGCTCATAAATTGCAGTGAAAAAATGCGTTTACATATGAAAGTTAGTCATTTTGAGATATAGAGAAGAGAAATCGAAAAAAGAAGATGAAAAAATTACGTAGACGGTTTCGCACAGTTTCGTATAATGTAGCATAATGAGTGAAAGATGTAACATGTAGCACGTTACTCGAAAATGTAGCAGTTTTGCTACATATGTAGCAAAAGTGACATCGCTGGTGTGATTTCATTTGATGAAATGAAAGTCAAAGAAAAAGTGTGCTACGACAAACCCAGAGATGAAACTTTACGGCCTGCCAAATACGTCCAAGTTGCTATGATACGTCGTTTGTTCGGAAATTGGAAACAGCCAATTTTTTATGATTTCGACCAAAGGATGACAAAAGAAATTTTATACAGTATTATTAATGCTGTCCATAACTGTGATTTTGACGTAGTGGCAATGGTTTGCGATCTAGGAGGAACTAACCAGGGTTTGTTAAAAGAGCTGAAGATAACAGTTCAAACATCATATTTTCCGAACCCAAGTGATCCTAGTAAACGAATTTATGTTTTTGCCGATGTACCACATCTCATGAAGCTAGTCCGAAACAATTTTGTTGATAGCGAGGGGTTTTTACTAGATGGGACGCTTATCGATAAAAGAGTCATAGAAGAGCTAATTTCTAAAACCAATGACAAATCCGATCTTTCAGTTGCTTATAAAATATCACTTTCCAATTTGAACGTCCGAGGTGCAGAGCGTCAGAAAGTCAAACTTGCTGCAAAGCTGTTCTCGCACACTATCACGCAAGCAATATACCGTGCAGGTAGCTTGGGTGAGTTGACTTTAGAAAATTGGCTCAAATGTTCCGAGTTTTTTAAGCAGGTACATATACACCATCTTGTTTGTTCTTATTATTAAGTATGTACTATGTATAAAAACATTTCAGGTGAATGATTGGTTCGACACTTTAAAGATTAGAGTGCCATACAAAGACAGTAGAGAACGAGTTCAAGAATTCGGTCTATCGGAAGCTTTGCAAATTGAAACTGTGGACAAGATGTCGACCACAATGTTGCACATGCGAGTCAAAGGAAAGTGTAGCATGATGCCTTTTCAAAAAAGTATAAAAGCTATTTAATAATATACCTACTATTTATTATTTATTAATTAATATTATACATTTACTTATAGGTTTCATTATGACTAATAACTCCCTGAAACACCTCTACGAAGATTTAAAGGCCAAACAAGATATCACTTATTTGTTGACATACAGGTTGAATCAGGACGTACTCGAAAACTTTTTTGGAGTTATTAGAGCTAAAGGTGGACTACACGATTATCCGGACCGACTGGAATTTATGTATAGACTTCGCTCGTACATTCTGGGTCGTAATGAGGGCAGTTTATCATCGCATGGTGATTACAGCTAAACATATAAATACTTTAAGTACTGAAAATAATCTAAAATCTTTTTATATACATGGCAGGTAATACAATGGTAGATGATACACCAGCCTTAGATAGTTCTGAAAGTCTAAGCAGTGAATTATTCAGAACACTAAGTTCTGAAATAAAAGTACCTGATGAAACAGATGCAGTTGATGAGTTGGAGTCATTGCAATACGACGGTTTGGAGTACTTGGCAGGATACATCTGTCACAGAATTAAAAACCCTGATTTAGTGGTAGATAACTCCTTGATCAATACAGAAAAGGATTCATCACTCACCTGGACCAACCAACTAAGCGAAGGATTTCTTCAAAAGCCAACGGAAGATATGATGTCCAAAATGGAAGAATTGGAAACAATTTTCAAACTTTTTAATAAAGATGAAATTGTATTTTGTTCTCATTATATACAAAGTTTGATAAAACTAGCGGAAAATGTATCTATTGAACAAAAAGTTAAAACAATCTTTTTCCCCTCTAGAATGTATTTTAGAATAAAATTCATCAATAAAAACATTGACGAAAATAACAGAAATCGGAAGAGAAAATCAAATAAAATAATTTTATAAAAAAAAAACTGTTTTTATCCATTTTATAATTGCTATTTCACATGAAAAATACTTTCACAGATTTCAGTGTTTCTTTTCAGATACTAAGGGGTCACAGAGAGCCGCCATCTTTTGCTTTGTTTACATTCAAAATATTTGACAGATGCGCGATATATTACCTTAGTTACGTGTACTGTGGGCCACCAAATAATCATTGGAGTGTAGCAACATAATCCTATAACTTTTCAGCTCCACATCAAGGAGCTTACTAAAATCCATTTTGCAATATTTTGTATTCGAAGATAATTATTTTCTTTTTTCGAACATGGTTCTACACTGAAGCAGTGCTGTGGAAAGAATTGCAAAAGAAATATTTGTATTGCTTTTTATTAGGAAAAATATATTTCTCAACATCCACCTTTGATAAAGCAAAGAACTGGCAATGGTTTTCATATTTGAAATGTTCCATGCTTTTTCTTGTTCAAACCGTTCGTTTACTTTTTCGTAATTTTAGCTCTCTCTGAGAGAATTTTACACCCACTCTTCGATATTTCATAATCTACGAATTTAAGTGCAAAAAGTACGCGAACGGACTTATAGAAAAGCATCATTGAAACTAATCAGTGGAACAGTGGTTTAATTTCACATCAGTCAAACGACTGTGCTCAAAATTAAAGAAACGAGGATCAGCTGGTAATTGAAATCGATTGAGTAAAGGCAATCCTACGCTTGAAAAATCGGGTTATTCACGACTCCACCAATGTTGTTTGTTATTGTTTGAAATATTTTGCAAATTACAATAATTGCGGGAACATTTTTGTCACAATAGGTCTGAATATCATGATAAAGAATATTTCTCTATAAGAAAGCGATAAATAAAACAATTTTACAAGTATATATAAATCACAACTAAAATAATCAAACAAATAATTATTACATAAATAAAATAAGAAAATAATACCCATGCACTTGCAACAATTCCATAGTTCCATAATACAAATATTTTTAAATTATTTTTTTTTAAATCATAAATTCACCACCGTACTTTCCAATCACAGCCCCCACGGCTCACCACCTTTGTTTAGTGTGGGCAGATAGGAAATTTAAATCTCCAATTCTCTTTTTTTTAGTGATAAAAATTGGCCAAAATTGTAATTATTTGCTTTTGCAGCAAATTCCCTTGAGAGAGAAACTAAATGTTAATCGGAAATGTAAACAAATAATATTCGACAAAATAGATCTTCACCACGTTAAGAATTCGATTTTAACACGCCAGCTTACTTACTTACTTAAAGGGCTCCCGACCCTTGTAGAGTCCCTGCCTGAGACATCGTTGCCTTCCATCCTCTGCGGTCCCGAGCACGCTGCTTCCAGTTGTGAAGACCAAGTTTTCTGGCATCCGCGACAGCTTGGTCTTTGTACCGGAGGTTCGGTCTTCTTCGCCGTCTCGAACCTGGGGGCTGGGATTCGAAGATCCTCTTGGCTGGAGCATTGTTGTCCATTCGCTCGATGTGGCCGAGCCAATGTAGTCTGCGTATCTTGGCTTTTTTTACTACATACACATCCTGGTACAGCTCATAGAGTTCGTGGTTGTATCTTCTCCTCCATTCGCCCTCCTCGCATAAGGGACCTAATATCCGACGGAGTATTTTACGCTCGAAGGTGCCCAATATTTGCTCAGCTTTCTTACTTATCGTCCAGCACTCGGCTCCATACAGCAGGACTGGTAAGATGAGCGTTCAGTAGAGCATTAATTTGGTCCGTCGAGTTAGGAGTTTTGAACCCAGTTGTTTCGCCAAACCGAAGTAGCAGCGGTTTGCTAGGGTTATTCTTCGTCGGATCTCTACAAAGGTATCATTTGTAGGATTAATATTTGTTCCGAGGTAGGTGAACTCCTTAACTACCTCGAAATTATAGTTATCAACAGTGACGTTCTGCCCAATGTTTTGGACAGATAAATTTTTGTTTGTTGATAACATATACTTTGTCTTGTCCTCATTTACTTCAAGACCAACTCGTTTCGCCTGCTCATCAATGGCCGTAAATGCCTCTACGACGGCTTGCCGGGATCTTCCGATGATATCAATATCGTCTGCGTATCCCAGCAGTTGGACGGATTTGTGAAAGATAGTGCCTTCCGTGTTGACACCTGCCCTGCGCACTATCTGCTCCAACACGATATTGAAGAAATCACATGACAGCGCATCTCCTTGCCTGAATCCGGTGCATGTTTGGAAGAGCTCCGAAGAGTTGTTTCCAAATTGCACAGAGCATCGCGTGTTTTCCAGCGTTACGCGACATATCTGGATAAGTTTTGTCGGTATCCCGAATTGGGCCATCGCCTGGTAGAGCTCAAGACGATGAATGCTGTCATAGGCGGCTTTAAAGTCGATGAAAAGGTGGTGGGTTTCGACTTGAAATTCGTTGGTCTTTTGCAGGATTTGTCTGAGTGTGAAAATTTGGTCTATTGTCGATCTGCCGGGCCGGAAGCCACACTGGTACGTGCCGATTAGTGTGCTGCAGAAAGGTTTTAGACGTTCACACAATACGTTGGATAGGATCTTATATGCGACATTTAACAGGGATATGCCTCGGTAGTTCTTACAAGACATAGGATCGCCTTTTTTTGAAGATGGGGCATATAGAGCTGATACTCCAGTCGTCGGGCATGCGTTCCTCCATCCATACTTGGTTGATGACTTGATGCATGCACCCTACCAAGACATCACCTCCGTATTTAAAGATTTCAGCTGGAAGCCCATCAGAGCCAGCGGCTTTGTTGTTCTTCAATTTCCTGATGGCTACATTAACTTCTTCAATACTGGGTGGAGGCGTTGGTTCTTCATTGACTGGAGGTGGGTTCTCGTCTTGCCCTATCACTCTCTCTATTTGCTGCCCATTAAGCAACTGCTGGAAGTGTTGCTTAAACACATCAACAATTCCCTGTGCATCGGTGACTAGGTTGCCTTCGCCATTTCGAAGAGCCTGCGTTCCGGACTTGTAGCCAGCTGCCAGCTGCTTGGCTTTTCGATAAAATTGCCGGATGTTGTTGCGCTCGCGAGACTCCTCGATATCCTTGAGCTGGGAAACTGCGTGGTCCCTTTTCTTTTTACGCAGGATGCTCTTTTCTTCCCTTCTTCTGGTCCGATACTCCTCTCTCGCTGCTCTTGTTTTGCGCTGCAGCGCTTTCTTGTGTACATCTTCTGTCACCCTCATCCGCTGTACGCACTCATCATCATACCAAGGGCTCCTCCTTGGAGGTGGTTGGTAGCCAAGGGTGGTCACGGCTACCTCTTTGATGATGTTGCGGTATTCGGTCCACTGATTGTTAGCGTTTGTGGGGGGTGTATGCACCGCAGAGAGTTTCTCGGCCAGGTGCTCTCTGTAGGCTCTGGCTCCTTCTGGCGTGCTAAGGCGTCCAACGTTAAGCTTGTTTTTCTTGACGGCTCGCAGCTTCTTCTCGTTGGACAGTCGAGCTCTGAATTTAGCTGCAACAAGATAGTGGTCAGAGTCAACGATTGCCCCTCGAAAGGTACGCACATTCAAGATGTTGGATGCGTGCCTTGCGTCGATTAGCACGTGGCCGATCTGGTTGCGTGTTCGACCGTCAAAGGAAAGCCAGGTTGCTGTGTGGATTTTTAACCTAGGAAACCTAGTGCTACTTATCACCGTATTACGAGCTGCTGCAAAGTCGATTAGTCGGAAACCGTTGTCTGTTGTCGAATCGTGGAGGCTGTGTTTACCGACTATCCCGCCAAAGATGTTTTCCTTATTTTATTTTGGCATTGAAGTCCCCGAGTACGATTTTTACATCGTACTCCGGACAGGCTCCGTAGGCTCCGTCCAGGAGGTCGTAAAATTCCTCCTTGACAGGGTCTTCAGCTTCTTCGGTAGGGGCGTGTGCACATATTAGGCTGATGTTTTGAAATGTGGCTCTGATGAGAATTACAGCCAGACGATCGCTTATCGGCTTAAAATCAATGACTCTTGATCTGAGCCGATTTCCCACGACGAATCCGCATCCTAACATGTGCAGTCTTTTGTGGCAGCTGTAATAAATGTCGCAGCTACGTCTTTTCTGCATACCTGATCCTATCCATCGTATCTCCTGGATCGCAGTAATATCTGCCTTGTACTGCGAGAGGACAGATTCAAGTTTCTGAGCTGCACCCGGAGTGTACAGAGTTTGTACATTCCAGGTGCATACTCGTAGGTCATAGTCCGTGGACGTTCCGGGTCGATTTGCCAAATGAGGGGGATGTCTCTCTCATAACTATGGTACTTTTTACGTGGTAGGGAAGTTACCCCGACGACACAACCCCCAACCTGGAGGGCCAGTTCCATGGGTTTTAGCCCCTAGGACCCAGGGCCGGTCTGAGAGACCGACATCAGTAGCTCACTTCGGAGGTGCGAGCGCTGCCGTTGACCCATTTAGGGTTCATCCGCCACCATCTCTATTCCATAACCCTGATGAAGTCATGGAAATCCTTACAGACCTGAGTTTCGAATATGTCGAAGTAGCTCATGTAAGGTGTTCGCCAAAACCGTCCATGGATTCCGCCGTTGATTCCATCTAGAGAATTCATCCGCCTTCTATTCTCCTTCTGAGGGCTCTTGTTAGACTTCTGAGACGTCATACTCGTTCAGGTCAACAAGAGATGCCTCGTCCGGTCCTACATGTGTGCCAAAGTTCACCCAGATGTGCTCGCGCAGGTCCGAGTGTTTAACTACACATGCGTAGACGGATTTGGCATACACTCATCGTTAGTTCACTACTATGTAGCTATCCAGAGGGCACCACGAGGAGGTGATGATGCGACATTTTACCCTCTAAACACGCCAGCTACATAATCCTTTTTTTCGACCCGTAGATGGGCTGATTAAACTTCAATTCTCTCATTACACGTATTCCCCGATAGGAAATAAAAAGAGGACATTGGTTCTCTCTTTTTTTGGTGTTTTAGGGCAGAGGAGGGAATATAGGTTATTACCGATGCAATAGATCAGTAAAATAGTACAATTTGGTACAATTTATGTGGTTTGACGTTTCATGTGACTGTTCCATTTTGAAATCAATAATGGAAGAAAAATTAATTGATTTCATTAAAAAAAAAAAACAATTTTTATACAAAACCACACGTAGCACTGCAGAAGTATTAACAAAATAGTTATTTTCCTTAATTTATTTCGGTTTTCCACATCCATGGCAAAAAAATATTGTTTTCCCAAATCAACAATGTAAGCAAACTAATGCGAGGAAATGTCAAAACTTACTGCACATCCGTTTGACATGCGTTTCTGCATGCATCGATGCAAGCAGCACATTCAGTTGGCAACCACCGTGGCGGACAGTTGTGCAGCTCAATCACTCTCACCGTTTCATTATACCCTATCCTAAGGGTATATTAAGTTTGATACATAGTTTGTAACATAGAGAAATATTACAGATAGACCAAATAAAGTATATACATAAATGATCAGCATCACTAGCCGAGTCGATTGAGCTATGACCGTCCGTCAGTCTGTGTGTCACCAGTTTTTAGGCCTTAAATTTTGAGCTAGATCGATGAAATTTTGTATTCAAGGTCCTCGCGAAGTAACCACTACAAGTGTAAACATTTTTAAAATCCACCCACTAACACGCCCACTTTTCAAAAGATTCACTTTTTTCAGTATTTTTATATATAACTCGAAAAAATTACTTAAACAGATAGGTAGACATTTTGATACCCAACATATCTTCCATACATAGTATACAGCCACGCCTACGTTTTAGTGGCGTTTTTGTCCAAAAACTGATTCTCGACAATTTAATCAAAATAATAGCACCTTTTAGGAACAAAATACAGTATATGTTGAAAAATGTTTGAAATCTGCCCACTACCACGCCCACTTATTGAGAGTAATTTTATAAGATATTTGAAAAAAGTTGCTTAAGCACCCATATACGGTGGAAGAAGAAGCTATGTGTATAGGAAAGGGATAGGGTATTAAACGATCCGATCCAGACGGATTGTAGCATTTTCATATGTTTTTTATTATGTTCTGTGCGCATACGCCATCGAAGTTTTTGTTAATTTTTTCACGGGCTGGACAATTGTGTTGCAGTTCGCTGCGTGAACCGTTACCAATCTCCAAGCCGGGGGATTGTAACGGGTCTTCACTGACGCCACGCCAGGAAGCTACCCATTAAGAAACATAAGGGGCGAATGTCTGAGAGTAACCCTAAGTTCTCTGGCCACTTCAAGTCGGGAGTGGCCAAAACTCTACTTGCAATGTCAAAGGAGACGCTAAGCAAGGGTCCTCTAAGAAAATGGATTGCAGAACTGATGCAGCGATGGACAATGCGGAAGATCCCTTTATAACTCCGCCTAAGAAGAGAAGATTCTCGCCTTATCACTCACCAATAGCAGCAGTCAACCTTCAAGACCCCCTCCCGCTCCTAAGGCGGCCGTGGTGCACAACAACATGGACTCCATGTAGTAAGTATTAAATTTTACCCCGCTATATTTACGAAGAATTTAAACGTACAGAAATTCGCATCTGACCTCGCGGCAAATTCAAATTTCTAACCTCAAAGGAAGTACCTGCAAGATTTCTAACCTCAAAGGAAGTACCTGCAAGATCGTGGTTTACGATATTAATATTCACCTAGAACTTATGACTAGATTCCGTGAGGCGAGGGATATAGAGGCTCACTCTTACACCCCCGCTAGCCTAAGGGCCACAAATAAAATCCTTAGGGAATGAATGTTTCAAAATTCGAAACGATTTCCTCTAAAAACAAAGGCATCGGCCTCAACCTGTCGGAGCTAACGAGAAGGACCTACTTCGTATCAATTCACTCTTTTGCGTTAAAGTAAACTGGGAAAAAACCCAAAGGGAATAATGGCCCCCTCCAGTGTAGGAGATGCCAATCGTTTGGCCACCTCGCGAAGAATTGTGCTCGCGACCACAAATGCGTGAAGTGTATATCCATCCCCCCGGGGAATCGATAGCCTTGAAGGAAGGCTTTAAAGCCACTTGTGCAAACTGCGGAGGCGATCATGTGGCTAACTACTGAGGCTGTCCAAAACTTAAAGAATTCGAGACCAAAAGGAAACGTCTATCGGTAAAGAAACTAACAGCGATCCCCCTTTTTCCATTCCGGCTACTCTACCTCAGGACAAGAGTACCTCCTTCGCGGGTGTCGTTAAAACGCAAAGATCTCCCCTCCCTTCGGTTATTACAACTCAATCAAATAGCAACCCTATTAGACAATTCTTCGAACTCTCTTTGGGTCTCTTTGGAAGCAACGTTTCAGATCTTTTGAATTAAATTAGTTCTGTCATTAAGAACATTAACTCCTCTCAATTTCTAAGCATATCTTGATATGCTCAATCAGATCATTATTAACGATCTGTAATGGAACTATAATTCTAACTCACAACGTTGCGTCCCTAAAACACCAGTCCAAGTGGCTTGATCTATTTAGCTCCTATCTTCCATCCCCTTTTACTCTTAGGCTACTGTTGGCCATAACCGTAGTTAATTTTGTGCACAGCCGTCCTGAGCCGATCGCTACTCACATCACTTAATCTTGCAATCGTATTTTATCATCCCGCTGAACCTTCTTTTTATTTTATTTTAATATATCACTTTTTAAGTGGGGCACTCTTTACTACATCTTGTTATATCTTTGTATGTACTCACTTTTTTTAATTGTACTATTCTTAATTGAACTGCCATCTGGCTTATTGTTAACCCTTCTTGACTTATTTTTATATTATATTGCTAGCTTTCTAATAGTATACAATTTTTAACCTCTGACTATTCAATGTATGTAAATCTTATGTTTTTGTTCAGACAAGGTCTACTCCTTACTTTAAGTTCATTAAAGGAACCCTGAATGTAGATCTAAGTCACTATTGTATTGTTATCAAACTTTTAAGATTATAGCTCGTTATGTTATATAACTTCTGAACTGACTAAATTAAATCTATGTAGCTTCTAACCTGAGGGAGTGTAAGAATTCGCAATTGTTAAATCTTTCACATTCCGTTCACTCACCTCAGTCTCGTTCTTTTCCCTTTCTCTCTTATTATTATTGCGATAGACACTAAAGGGCTGAACATAATCAACATTGGGGAGCATAAGCTAATGTCATAACTGACCTAAGTGCTTCCTTACGGTTTGTCAACTGCAACTGACCATAATATTTTTGCCCGCATAGCCACCCGACTACACAATCTACAAATTTGTTTCCCTCGTTGGTTTTTAGTTTTCATTTTTCGCGTAAAAAATGGATAGAAGCAGAAATTTATCATTCGCACATTTCCAAATATAAAATATAAGCAAATATCAAAGAAAACAATAATGCAACCAAATAGGGGTGGGTAATTTCTACCAACTGCCAAATTCGCATATGCAATGAGCGGCTGAGAGCGCTCTCCCTAATGTTTCCGAAAGTGACCGAAAACTAAACTAATCGACGCTGGGCTTATTATGTGTTGGCCATTGTCAGTATGTCGAGGTAAATTTACCTTTTCGAGGGAAAAAACCATGAACAAAAAACGAATAAAGGTAAAAAGGGACAAAAATTTCTCCTTAGTGCAATTATGAGGGAAATTCGGTGAGCTCGAAAAATGAAGGAAACAACTTGGATTTCAACCATAAATTTGTTTAAAAGAAAAAAAAATGTATTTATCTAAATCTGCGATAATACAATAAATCTACTACCGAAAAGTATTCCCTTGAACATTTTTTTTTCTCCTTTCCTTACATTCCCCGGCTCAGGGCTATCGACTCTTTCTCCTCATTTGTTTTCATATGCATTTCCAAATTTGTTTTGTTGTATTTAGTAATTTGCTTCCTGGTGTCGGCACTTAACTGCATAAGATTTGGAGTTTAAAAAAGGTTTTTTTTCATAATACAGTCTAATAGTTGTAAAAACAAACAAAATATCCCGTATTTCCGATGTGTCTTTTTTTCCTTTTGTTGTCTACACAAAAATGTGATTTATTTTTAATTTTTTTTCTTGTCAATAAAGAATATATGTATATGTACTTGTTTTTGAGCACAAATTTGTTTTAAAAAAATTTGGTGCAGAAAAACTTATTTTTTTCAATAAAAGCCTTAAGGGAAAAATAAAGGGAATTTTGGCGAGATACGGAGGGAAATAAGGGAAAAACAAGACTTTTTCGAGGTAAAAACCATCCCAAAGACATACTAACACTGGATATTGTGTATTCGTGGGTTCACATCTGCGTGCATATGCAGACCAATGTTGATTATGTTTTTCACTTAAGTCAAAGCATAAAGTTGCTCCGGTAGTAAGATCAAGCTCACCATATGTAATATACATACGTAATTATTTGCCTCGGGCATGAGTCATTACACATTTGTAATTTCTATATTGGAGTGGACCATACATTCCAATCACTCAGTTCGTATTATTAAACCATTGTCATAATAAGTGCAAGAATTAAAATTGTAAACAGTCGATAAGTCTAATAAAATATCAATTCAATTCAATTCAATGCAAGCAGCTTTGATGCACATCTGTTCCAACCTTTATAAATCTGGCGTGTTAAAATCGATTTCTTAACGAGGTGAAGATGTATTTTGTCAAATTTTATTTGTTTAATATACTAATTTACACACAAGATGAGTTTCACCAAAGACTATATAATAAATATTATAAGACGTCGCACGTAGAACAAAATTTATGCTCGATTTTTCTTTTTTTGTAGCACAATGGGTGCAGCAACATTTCAAATGTTTCAGTACATTTAATATCAACAAATTAATATAAATTGTTGTTGTTTTTTTCAGTCCAAATGTTTCAAATATATTTTAGTTCGCCGCGAACAGAAATCATTGAGTAAAGAGATGATAAACTTTCCAATGGTTTTCCAGTTGCCTACAAGCTGATATTGGAAAAAAATTGACCAAGTCACACATATTATCACATTTTCAAACAAGTATGTGTGACTTGGTCAATTCACCACTTTTTACGTCTCCCCCTCACCGAATTTTCCTAAAAGTCAAAAACCAAAATGCCGGAAATAGAATCGAAGCCATCGGATGTTTCTTCAATTCACCCCGGAAATGGCGGTTAATTTAGAAAGCCACCACGGAGAAAACGCGTCCAGCAAATACACTGGAAAGTGGAAACTAGTTCAGCAGATATTAATAATCGAATATTAATCTTTTACACATGAATCTTACATTTAAAATTATAAATTTTCAACCATGTTTAGAAATATTATTATATATTGTACATCACTTACAAGTCTTAAAAATTGACAAAAGATCAATAAACAGAAAAATGTTCACATAAATACTGCTCGAAAGGATTACATATAATTTAATTATATTGGATATGCATACATTCATATGTATTTACGGAATGCTCTATGCAAGATTGTACATATAAAGTCACCATAGAACAGTTCATGTTAATAATGGGTATATTGAAATACTGTTTGGAGTAATATTATTTTTAAAGAAAATGAGGAATATTAAGTTGTTGAGAAGCAGTAGCTCCCTTTGTTATTTCCTATCGATTGTTATTAAAATAAAAATTTAGCTTGCTAGCTACAAATTTAATTATGTATTACTAAAAATAAAGGTAGTTTGAGCTGAAATGGAGGTGATATCAAAGAGATATGTAAAGCCTTTGTTCAAATATTTTCATTTCACATAAAAAATAATAATAGGTGTTCATAAAATTGTGTAACATCATATGTATAGATAGTTTGATACATCAAACTGTAACAGAACTAGGTCATCTTTCCTAATGTTAATAAAATTAATAATGAGTCAGTAAGAATTAGGGATTGAGGTGAACAATTTTGAAAAAAAAAAAATTTATATATATTTTGACATAAGCTTTAGGGTTGCTACAAATACGAAAAACGGCGTTCACTCTTTGGTAAAAAAAATACACTTTTACAAGTATACAACTTATTAAAAAAATTGTATTCATACACGTAAAGCAATGACATTCACAGTTAGAGGTTCTCATAAAAAACCAAATTGGATTTAGAATTATCAATTGCACTAAACTTGTATGTACATAGACTTATAATAAAGTTAATGTCTTTCATTCAAAATCACAATTGTTTTAAGTAAGATTACGATAATATAGCTTACAATTTTCACTGGTGTATTATTTCTTATAATGTGGGCTTCTCAGCGGAAGAAAATGTGACTTATCTTTTGGGATTTTGTGAAAATGTTCCAAAATTGTTCTTAATTTTTCCTACTCCAAGTCGGCAGGCATACAACCAATTTCTAGCATTCAAATAAGATCTGCCTATCAAACGTAGATAGCACGTCGTTTTCATATTAATTTTGAATTTGTTAGCTATAACACGTAGTCTCATGAGTTGCGACTGACACAAGAAAGTAGATGAGCTCGAGTGAAATGAAAAACAAAGTGACCGGTGAGTCGCGGGCAAATTTTGTGGCGACTCTTGTTGACGTTATTCTTTTCTCTATTTTAATAATTTATGTAATTTTTATGTTCGTATGTCTCTTTATTTCAAAATTTCACCACAGGACGCCTATGGATGCATACAGGCAGGACATAAATCGCCTACTGAATTCATTTATTGGAACTCACATGTATTCACAGATAGGAGCGGATTACAACAAAAACAATGTAAACAAATGGGTTTTGAGGGGCAAGAGAGGTAAAAGTTTGATATCTCTTTCCTCAATGATTTCTGGCCGCGAAACAGCAAGCGGGCTGGTTATAGGAGGGTGTACTTCAACCTTCAGTTTTTGTTTACATTCATGTTGCTAGGCAACAAGAAGTAAACAATAAAAAAAATAAAAAATGAAAAGTATACGTATACGCGCTTTCCTTGTATGTATTAGGTGAATCTTAAGGTGTATGCGATATTTTAATTTTTCTTCAAGGCAAGAAAATTTAAGATTTCAAGTCTTAAATTCAATTCGAATGTCTACTACCTGTAAAAAGCCGTTAGGATACAGTATTAACGTTTTTTTCAGAGAAATTTCAGTAAAGTAAACTGCTCTTGATTGTGTTTTAAGAGTTAAAAGTTTAATTTTCTTAAAAACAGTTTGATAATTTGTGATTAAATTTAACATTTCGGTCATATTAAACATATTCTGCAGAATAGCGTATGTACTTTGAATTTCTGTCACAACAATACCTATAAGCTAGAGATGGATGGTAGGACAATGAAAAGACGAAGACGAAGTCTTTGGATATCGAAAGAAAAGGAATATAAAATTATTTAAAGTACCACGACAAATTCTTGAGAAAATTCATGTTTTGGAGTATTTTTATATGATATTTGAAAAAAAAAGTTTTCAAGCAAGTATATTGGTGGAGAAAGGAGCTATATACATATATATAGAAAAGGGATATTGTATTACATGATATGTTTGATGAATTCTGTTCCTCGGACATTATTTTAGCTACTGTTTCTTCACACCTTCAGCCAAACTATTTCCGTTTTCTTCTCAACGAGGTAGTGGATTCGAAATTGGCTTATGTGAGAAAGACATGTTGCATTACCTGAAATCTGGTCCATCATGGACTCTGTCCTAATGTGGTTATAAAGCCCTTTTTATCCTTTTCTGTATGTATCTATGACCGTATTTAGGTAGCAAGTTGACTGCTTGATGGTGCACCTAGCCCTATTTCTAGGACTCACGTACCAGAGTAGCGGCCTCTATTAACAGTTTTATTATGCATAAACTGGCTTTGATTATTTCAGCAGGTAAACATGGTCATTGATCGAAACAAGATAAAAATTCTGCAGCACAACTTAGAACCACTCGGATAAGTTCGGCCTTACGACTTCCGAACTACTATACAAAGAGATACCCAAGACAACCTAACTTACTCAAGTGCTACAAACCAGACATGCGTGGTTATTGTTCATCTAGTACCAATAGCATGTTTTAAGAATATGTTCTAAATGCGTCGCACACGATATAGTATTTTTTAATATATTGTTGCAATATTTAATTCCAAAAATCCCACTATGAAAAATTCCTTTACACAAATAAATTGAAATTTGTCTACTTCTCTAAGACAAAATATTAATAACGCACACTTGGCAAAAGTGTCGAATACTTACTCAGAAAATATGTATCCTTACACATTAATTATTCCAGTTTGTTTATTTTTTTATTTCTGAAAAAGTGATAAAATAAACAAATTGTCTTCACTGGGAAGCGAACAATTGATTCAGTCCTCGAACAAAACGGAATAGATAAATTGGAGATAGAAAAATGAAAAATGTTGATGATACATTTGAATGTGTCTGCCGCAAAAAACAATAACAACAACATGGATGTTTCTGTAAATAAGAATAAGAACATTATAGTCACTCAGCTACATATTGCTAAAAAATCGAGCAAATAAAAACATGGAACACAAATTTGTTCTGCGTGCGAAGTCTTATAGTATTATAGTCTTTGGTTTCACCTATCATACACTACAAACCTTTCGTGTTATCAAACATGTTCTTGTTTTTATTCTACCTAAAATATAACTTACAAACGTTCTCGACGTTTACTAAAAAAATATATATTCAGGAATCCCCACGATTCCAGTAAAACACAAGAATTGATAACGTTATAAAAATACAGCTTTATTCGGGCCGACCGACCAACTTGGAAGTACCAACAAGAATGCTCCCTTAGCTCCTAGGTTAAAATAATTTAACTTAGCCTAAAACTGCTAAGGTTGCAGTTCCCACACAAACCCAACACCTCAGCACGCAGCGGATATATGACCCCCAGCGGATGTGCGTGCATATCATCGGGAAAGATGATCCTCCCCTCAACAGTGCGCATGCACATAGCGGAAGCACGTGTGCAGCGAATCGCGTTGCTTGCACTTTTCCCGTTAGGTGAATAGCCGGCCGTGTGTGTTAACTGCCGCCCCCTTAAATGTCTGCGTCCCGCAGATTATTAGCTGGACTCGTGGGACACCTCAACTTTGGGCTAGTGTCATTAGCCTCCTGGGTAGGACGTGGTGTGTGACGCGGGGCTGGTCTCCGATGACAGGATAGGCGGAATTCTGGGATGCTAACTTCGCCATAGATCTTCCTCCACATCGAACAGATGACAGTTAATACCGCTATGATGATAAAAACTTCTGTAAGGATAGAAGAGTTAAAATGTTTCTTTAAAATATTAATGTGCTCGATATTCTTGGCGCTGAGATCGTGTACGTATTCCAGGTTGGGTTTAACCTTGTTGCTGGTTACATTAGCCAGGATGGGGGCAGCGCCTGCGGACCAATGGTTACCTTGCTGTAGTACGTTATGTCCTTTATTTGCACCGTGTCGTTGTCCAGCTGGATCAAATAAGTACCTTCTAAGGGAATAGAGGAATTTTTATTTAAGAGCGACTCGTTAAAATTCGTAACGAAAACAGTGTTTTCCCCAATCAGTTCTATTATTTCCTCATTAGTTGTCATATAGTCACAGAGTGCGTTGCCACCCTTGAGAATTTTGGGTAGGCAAGAGTCTTCTGGTAGTCGTTTTAGGACAGCTTCCTCACATACAGATGTATTGCCTATGTTAAGGCATTTCCCGTCTAGTCCGTACGTCTCGTCATGGTTGATTAGAAGTCTACGATAGTCTAGGTCGATTTGCTTACCATCTTTTATTGCGGCATGGGCTGTCACCAGATGGTATACTTCTGGTTTAATTTTTGGGATCGACAAGATGTATAGCATTAGTGTCCCGTTAGTGTATACTGAAGGTCGACCATACTCCATAGCTTCTACAATATTCTGATAGGGCAATGTTTCCAGCTCATTTACGATAGCGTTGACCTCTTCGGAGTCTAGAAGGTTGCTGTTGACTATACCATTTTTTGCCATTTGGCAGGCCCTCACTATTTCGTTTACCCCTTCTTTTAGTATGAGTACTTTATTGAGTAAGTCGTGCTTAAGTTTGTCCGTCTCCCCTTCTTGTACTATACTGTTGAAACGGCCGATTACCTTATTAATTCTATCTGTAATTTCGTGCGTCGTGTCCATCAGTCTTTTGTTGATCCTGTATTGTTCGTTATTGTTCTGTACAATGTCCGTTTGAGTCTCTAGAAGGTTACCCCAGTCAGTTGCGTCGGGAGTGCCTGATAAGTGATTAACTTCTGTTCTGAGTCGTGAGAGAGCATCGGCCACAAAGTTTGACTTACCAGGTGTATAAATCAACTCGTAGTCACACTCTCGCCTTCCAGCGTTTGAGCTTGGCGTTGTAATTCCTATTACTGAGAGCGAAGGTCAGGGGCTGGTGGTCGGTGTATATTCGTATCTTTTTCGTCATTTAGGGTTTTTTTTTTTTTTTTGACTTAATGAACATTTATTATACATTATTTCGTTGCTTTGTCTTTTTCATTTATAGTATGTTCTCATTACTTTCACATAAATTTTTATTACTTTTTGTATGTTTTAATATATTTTTAAGTACTTAAATATGTCTAGATGTCCGTTGAGAGCTCTCCTTTAAATTTTCGGAGTAGTCGCCCTGGTTCGGAAGGTTCGTATTAATCCGTTTTGGTCGTACGCGTTGATAGTTGCGAGCAACCTACTAGGGTACGAATAGCTTCACCACCGAAAATCGAATGATCGAATGAACCGACTCCTTGTTTCACGAGAGTCTACTCCTGGACATTTGGTAAGCTAATGAATTTCTTTCTTTTCTTTTTTACACATAGACGTATTTTCTCATCTGTTTTAATTACTTATACCTATTTATCTTACTTAAAAATTGTTGTCATGAGCCAGCCTGCCATCGCTAATTGGGTCCGTTTTCTCTTTAGTATCCGGGAATCCAGCGCAAGTTAAGTTGTTTGTTTCCTTTCTAGGTCACCACTTTTTATTTCCTGTTCAATCAGGTTACGCATTAACTTCCTCTCACTGCACTTTTCTATTCTCTATTCAACCACTCTTACGGTTATGGATTAAACTTTCTTTCACTGTACTTTTTTATTCTCTGCTCAATCACTTTAAAGGTAACAGATTAATTTTCCTGCAGGTTTTGTTTTTGGTCGATTTTGGATTACCGGTTTTTTTGAAAAGGACTCATTTTTTCGACCGCGACGGGAGGCTGTCCCTGCTCGGGCGCCACTTACAAACGTTCTCGACGTTTACTAAAAAAAAATATATTCAGGAATCGAAACGATTCCAGTAAAACACAAGAATTGATAAAGTTATAAAAATACAGCTTTATTCGGGCCGACCGACCAACTTGGAAGTACCAACAAGAATGCTCCCTTAGCTCCTAGGTTACAATAATTTAACTTAGTCTAAAACTGCTAAGGTTGCAGTTCCCACACAAACCCAACACCTCAGCACGCAGCGGATAGATGACCCCCAGCGGATGCGCGTGCATATCATCGGGAAAGATGATCCTCCCCCCAACAGTGCGCATGCACATAGCGGAAGCGCGTGTGCAGCGAATCGCGTTGCTTGCACTTTTCCCGTTAGGTGAATAGCCGGCCGTGTGTGTTAACTTATATATTAAACGTACTTCATATCAAAGTGTTTATTTTGTGATAACTAAATGTTTTCATTAAGTTCCCAGTTTTAAAATTAGCATAAATGCTATTACATTAAATTTTATATTTTTAACAGATTCACCACGAAACGAAAAATAATTTCCGTAGTTGTTTATTGAACATAGCACCCCCTCCACAATTCCTCAATTTTCTGTTCTCTTTTCCCATAATTCCTCTCCCATGTGACGGATATTGAATCACTGGTGGGCATACAAGTCTGCGTTTTTTGCCTGCAAAATTACTAAGCTTGTATGCCCACCACCAGTGATCTGACATCTGTCAGGGTCTATCCGACCCTACAAGCAACGAAAACATATGAAAGCAAAACAATGATAAAAAGAAAAAGAGAAAAGAAAAACGTCAAATAGAGTCGCCGAAAACTTTACCCTCGACTCACAGGGCAAAATATTTTTCTTCTCAACTTTTCAAATTTTCTTTCTCTTTCGCACTTATGTGAATCCAGCCTCAAGAGTCTACGTGTAAAAGCTCACTACGCGAACTCTTTCAGACGTTTTTAGACATAATATAAGGTTCGCAAACGTTTGAATATAAAGATTCAAGCATAATTGCATTCAGCGTACCGTAGCTAATCTACTTCTTATATCTTATATCTGGGTGCCGTGGCTCAGTGGTTAGTGCGTTGGACTACTGCGCAAGGGGTTCCGAGTACGAATCCAGGAAAATACCACCGAAGTTTTTTTCACGGCCCTACCTCTTGCGAGCGTCTGACAAACATCCAAGAGTATTTACTGTCATGAGAAAGCTTCTCAAAAACCCCCCTGCCCTTCGGATACGGCATAAAACTGTAGGTCCCTTTCTGTACGTACAGAAATGTATACCACGCACAATACGTACAGCTGTGAGAAGCTATGCCTTAGCCCTCTATGGGCTGCTTACGGCCTAATATTTTTTTTTTTTTTATATCTATCTACTTCTCATATCTGTGTAACTTTGTGATAAGGACAGAAAATGAAAACGGTCGAGAGTGTCCCTACTCATTATTGATATACTCTGGAGTTGACTGTCTAGGCTACACACTATCATTTTTGAAATTACATTCTTGCTGGACTGATGGAAAAATGACAGTGTGTACGTAGAAATGATAAATGAGGATGGAAATGATGGCGAGAATGATGAGGGTTGAATTTGTTCGTGGATTTTGCTGGAATGACGGAGAATGCTGCATGTATGTGTATAATGTGTAGGTAAATTTCATAATTTGGCATTTATCGCTAGTCATGTGAGGGTCATATTTGATAGTCCTGTGCTTCTGTGTCCCGGATCTCTCGAATTAGATTACAATGCGTAAAAATTTGCCTTTTAGCAATCCACTTTTTAACTTTTCCGATTCATTGTTTTTTTTTTTTTGTTAGTGCAATAATAATACACACACGTAATTTCTTTATCATTTATTTCTCAAAAAAAAATATCCATCTGCGCCCAAAGAAGACAAACAATGAACAAAAAAAAATAAAAAAACCTTCGAAAAAATGACAAACCTGGAATGACAGTGTATAGCCTGGAATGAAATTATGAGAAATGACAGTCCAGGAATGTCGATTCAAAAATGATAGTGAGTAGCCTACTTTAAGTAGGCTACACACTATCAGTTTTCAACTGACAGTTTTGCTAGACTGATGGAAACTGATAGTGTGTAGATAGAACTGATAAATGAGGATGGAACTGATGGCGAGACTGATGAGGGTTGAATTTTTTCGTGGATTTTGCTGGTGCAGGTAGATTTCATGATTTGGCATTTGTCGCTAGTCGAGCGAGGGTCATATTTGATAGTCCAGGCTTCTGTGTCCCGCATCTTTCGAATTAGATTACAGTGCGTAGAAATTTTTACCTGCGCCCAAAGAAGACAAACCGAACAATGAATAAAAAAAAAGGAGAAAACCTTCGAAAAACTGACAAACCTGGAATGATAGTGTGTAGCCTGGAATGAAATGATGAGAACTGACAGTACAGGACTGTCAGTTTAAAACTGATAGTGTGTAGCCTACTTTAGACAGACAACTTCGGTTCGTTTGACACATTCGCTCCACCAAGCTAAAATCCGCTAGATTTTGTCATTGTGTTCTGACAGTCAAGCAAAATCAAATGGGAGCTCACTAATTTCACAGATACAATACAAAATCCGGCGATTTGTTTGACATCTATGGCCGCAGCCATTTTTTTACAAACAATTTGTTGTTGTTAATGGAATAACAACCGGAAAAAAAATGTTTCCTCGAAAGGAATGAAAGAGATAACCCGACAAAATAATAGTAAGGTCTTGCTCACACGCTACTTCACATTTATTCACAAACATGGTAATTAGGCTCCTCTTATTTTCAGCACTAAGAGGGCAGGAGAAGTACGAGTTGACTGCATAGACAAATTTAAATTTAGGTTTGTCTATGGTTGACTGTCTATTTTAGGTTTGTCTATGGTAGGTGTTCTTATTAGTTTTGTGCAATTTGATTACTTTTGAGTACCGAATGATTACTGATTACTGAATATTCAGTATTCGGTATTTGGTATTCGGTATCCAATACTCGATATCCCAGTGATGATTCCAGAGACCGAACCCAATTGACCCATTTTTAAAAAAGAAAGGCGGATAAAACAGGTATTTGTGGCCCAATTTAATTGGTGGTGCAAAGTGCATGTTTTTCTCTACAATATATTTTTTTGGGCCAATGAAACTTCATTTAAAATGGACTAACACCATATTCAAAAACAACGACTCATATGTAAGTATGTACATATATTATTTTTTAATCAAGTCTACCCACCTCCAAATATGTAAACACTTAGTAAATCATCAAATTAAACCATGTACTGAATGCCTTACCAAAGATAACAACACTCGAGTCCTGATATTCGTTACTGACAATGTTTGAGTACGGGTATGAGTATTAAGTTTTGAGTATACGAGTATATTCTCTATGCAAAAGTAATCAAAGTGGAACGTTTGGAATACTGGGGCGGAATCCCCTAAGCTGATAGTTGATTGTTGACTATCACAATCATCGCTTTTGCTCTCTCTAAGGTGACAATCACCGTGATTATCACATTTTTTCTATCGTTTTTGTGTGATAGCTATTTAGGTGTCATTTTCATCTGTGTTTTACATTTATTAGTGTAATTTGCGAAGTGCTACGAAAATGCTTACATCTTTGCAATTATTTTATAGCACAAATGATAATAATTCGAATGTACGACTGCTTCCCTCTAATTTGAGAAAAAACTCAAATATTTTGGACCTTCCAAATCCAATGCAAGAAGGTACCAACCAATGCATACATATATTTTTTTATTTAGATTTTTAAAAAATGTTCGATTGACAAAGGAAGCTTTTATGTATGTCTTGCGGCTGTTAGACATATCAAATGGAACACGGGGCTCATATATACCACCAATTCTGCAACTGACTACAACACTAAATTTACTTAGTGGTGGAGGTTACCAAAGGCAAGTTGGTGCTGACTGGTTTGCACCAATGGGGCAAAGTACTATCACTTCTAGAGTTATTAAGAAAATGCAGTCAAAATTGTGTCCAATATTCATTAACTTTTTCCCGACGGAATCAACCAAAGTAATTTTCCTTGAAATATATAGGATAGCGCTGAAGAAAGTTCACCTGAGACTCAATTTCACATAGTCCATTCTAAGGCCAGCAGAATTCTTGAACGCTGTATTGGGCAGTTAAAAAGTTGGTATGCTATAAACATCGTCTACCATCATTCTATGCTTCTTTTTTGTTAGGTCGATGGCGTATAATACTTGACGAAAAAAAATATAGATATGCACCGTCAAGGGTAGCTGAAATTGTTAACGTTTGTGCTGCCCTACACAATATTTGCTATTCACACAATGTGCCTCTTCCGGAACAAGCGGTTTATAATCCTCAAAGTCAGTCACATTCGGCGCATCGCATAACCACACCGAGAAGAGAACCTGTACGAATCCGGGACATGGAGATGATCTAACTGCAAACTAATTTTTCTAAACTTCATTCAATATAAATAATATATTTTCATTACACATGTACATTTTTTTTGTTTAATAAATCACACAGACAAGAAAATGACATTCCGAAAAACTGTGCTACCAAGTTTTAAATAAATTTTTGTGATCGTTTTACGGAGAGCTAACAGAGTCTGATTATCAACTTTGACTATCAAAAATGCGACTATCAACTATCAGCTTAGAGGATTCCGCCCCTGATTACTGTCAAAGAATCATAACATTCGGGTAGTGGTATTCGTTACTAACGAAGTTTGAGTATGAGTATTGAGTACCTATATGTTCTGTTCAGAAAAGTAATCAAACTGGAACGTATGGAATAAAAGAATCACAACATTCGGGTATTAGTATTCGTTAGTAACGAAATTGAAATATGAGTATGAGTATTGAGTACCTATATGTTCTGTGCCAAAAGTAATCAAATTGGAACGTTTGGAATTAAGATTCTGATAAGAAATCACAACATTCGAGTAGTGGTATTTGTTACTGCCGTGGTTTAAGTGCGAGTATGTGAAGAAAAAAATAATCACATTGAAACGTTTGGCAGAGGAACAAGAAGTGTGAGAGAAGAGAATAATGGAGTATGTAGAAAGTAGAAGTAGAACATAAGAAACGAGGGGGATGGATTGTGCTGTTGTTGAGTGTTTGCATGTGCATATGTGTTTTTTTATATTTGCCTCTAAGGAAAAAGCGCGGTGGTTGAGTTCTGGATTTGTGTACAGATTGGTTCCGATGTTGGTACTTTGGCTTAGTGTTTGACTGTGTGTAAATGAGTATCAGTACCGAATACTTATTTTCAGTAGTATTCGGTACCGATACTCATTTCAAGTAACGGATACTAAAAACCGGATACCTACTTTTTGCACACTACTAGTTCTTATCTCGTGCATGTTAATTTTGAGCGATAATGGAAATGAAGCAAAAGGAATGCGCTCAAGAAACAAAATACACACATAGCACTTATATACATATGTATTAAGTTTCCTTTATGGCTGTGGGGAATTGTGCGTGATTATTCTGTTGCGAAAATGGAATAACTCATTGACCTGATTAATGACCTAACACCTTTTATTTATTATTTTATGAATATTTCTATTTCTTTAGTACTTATTTAAGAGCGGGACTATTCTTACAGAAGCAACTTCGAAAAAAAATACGGGTTTAACATTCCACCTCATTGGGTGACGTGGAGAAGAATATGTAAATTGTTCAGGGGCTTTTATTTGTTTAAAAGTTGTTTTGTGTTGTTTCATACATACGTTCATCTCGCTTGGAAACGGTTGTAGATAGATACCTACATACATATAGTATTCATATGTACATATGTAGGTACATAGGGTTTCGGCGATCGTCCTCCAGCCTCTCCGCTTCTCTTTTTTTTTTTTTAAATTGTGCACATTTCCTTACTTTGCGCCGAAATTTCACTTCTCTGTGTGGAAAATTTCCAATCACATTCACGGTTGCCATTTGCTAAAAAAAATGCCTACCAACATTTCCAATTAAACCTACCATACCAGAGAAAAACCTACCAAAGCAAAATTAAGGTTTCTAAATAATAGATCATAGATCCAAATAGATTACTTTCCTGTCAAACATTAATTTTCACCATAGACAAACTAATATAGACGGTCGTCTTTTCCTTCCCCTGCCGAAAATTTTGAAAAGTACGATGATTTGAATTTTCCTATCTGTGAATACATGTGACCGAACGTGCGAACAAGACGTAACTATAAAAACAATCGTGGTGTCCCTTTTTTTCCTTTTGCACACCACATTTTCAGCAGACTGTCATTCAATTTACAACAACAAAATGTACAGGAAAATGGCTGCGTCCGTGAAATGTACCGCGGATTGAGAATGTGTGCGTGAGCTCCGATTTGATTTTGACGGAAACGTCAGAATGCATTCAAAATCCGTGGTACTTTTACTCTTGTGGGAACCAACGTTCAAATCGGCCGAAGACGACCGTCGATATTAGTTTGTCTATGATTTTCACACTCACTTGACAGTTTTCATATTATGTTACATTGATATTCAGCTGGAAAAAATATGAACGAAAGTGGTTTCTTTCGTTTCGTCCCGTTCGTACGTGGGCTTTTACACCTAAATCTTTGAGGCTTGACTCTTATCGATGTTTTCTTTTGTTATTTTCTTTCGTGAATATCCGACCCTACAAGCAACGAAAACATATGAAAGCAAAACAATGCTAAAAAGAAGAAGAGAAAAAAAAACGTCAAAAAGAGTCGCCGAAAACTTTACCCTCGACTCACAGGGCAAAATATTTTTCTTCTCAACTTTTCGAACTTTCTTTCTCTTTTGCACTTATGTGAGTCTAGCCTCAAGAGTCTACGTTTAAAAGCCCACTATGGGTTGGGCACTTAAGTGTGTTCGTTCTTTACAAGATTTGGCGGATTTCCTTAATAACATTTAGCTTTTCTTTATAATTATTATCTTAAAATAATTTGAAGTAAAATTCGAAGTAATAATTTATTGAACTTCTATAAATAAATAACAACAAATTAAATGTTATTACTTTAACGAAAAAATTTAATAATTTTTAAAAAAGTAGGTCCCTACTAAAATGAAAAAAATTACTTGTTAAATCTTACAATTTTTTTTAATCCCTCATGGTTTATTTTGAAACCTCATGATAAAAATCATGATAAATTTTTATTTTAACCGGCAACACTGCGCACACACACTATGTATTGGAACGATACCAGCGATGTCACTTTTGCTACATATGTAGCAAAACTGCTACATTTTCGAGGAGCGTGGTACATGCTACATCTTTCACTCATTATGCTACATTATACGAAACCGTCTACGTAATTTTTTCATCTTCTTTTTTCGATTTCTCTTCTCTATATCTCAAAATGATTAACGGAAGTTTTCCGAATTAAGCATAATTAAGGACGATTTGAGAAATAGGTTAGGTTCAGATACTGTAGAGCCCATTTTACTGGCTAAGGAGCTATTTAAAGGTGAGGCGGTATTTGATCCATCTGACGAAGTGATAAAGTTTTGCCTAAATTTTAAATTTGTAGACGGAAAATACATTAAAATAGAGTGAACATTTCTGTCTGGTCCCTAGACCCTATTTTAATGTAATATTTATATCTTATTTTCCAATGAATTCTTATTATTTTTGTGTCATATAATATATGTACATGTACATAATATAAATCAAATTAATTTTCAATTATTTATGGATTTATTTATTTCTTACTTTTGTGTTCAATTTATTTATTTACTGATTTTCGTTATGAATTTCTAATATATTTCACTTAACAGAAAAATTTCATTGGATAAAAAATCAAAAGTAGAATAGTTAAAGGCACAATGGCTTCATTTTGAAAATGAGAAGCCGTTTATTATCCATTTTAAATACTCCAACAATGGAGATGTCTTCTTTGACGAAGTAGTTTGACAGAGAAACCATAGACAAACCTAAATTAGACAGTCAACTCGTACTTCCCCTGCCCCCTTAGTGCTGAAAATAGGAGGAGCCTAATTACCATGTTTGTGAATAAATGTGAAGTAGCGTGTGACCAAGACCTAACTATAATTTTGTCGGGTTATCTCTTTCATTCCTTTTGAGCAAACATTTTTTTTCCGGTTGTTATTCCATTAACAACAACAAATTGTATGTAAAAAATGTTTGCGGCCATAGATGTCAAAAAAATCGCCGGATTTTGTAATTGGATGTGTGAAATTAGTGAGCTCCCATTTGATTTTGCTTGCCTGTCAGAATACAATGACAAAATCTAGCGGATTTTAGCTTGGCGGAGCGAATGTGTCAAACGAACCGAAGTTGTCGGTCTAATTTAGATTTGTCTATGAGAGAAACACTCACACATCATTGTGTCATTGGGTATGGAACTTGAACCACTCTATCCTAGGGGAAAAATCATTGATGCAGCGAAATTTAAGGACTTGCAGGAGCTTAAAGAATTTATTCCACCAATAAACTATGCTTTGTATGACAATTTGAAAACGAGTTCAAGCGCTGTAGAAGAAGATATTCAGAGGAGGATGACGAATAAATCTATTCAATTAATACAAATTATTGTAAAATCATATTTTTAAATTGCAGACAAAAAAGCCTATGCAACAAGTCGTAGTCACTTTAAAATTATGTAGTGGATTCCAAAGGACCTAAGCCACATATTTTTTTCTATTTATTTACTAAAACAACTTTTTAGTGTTCCGGACCTTAAAAGGAACACTTATTTTTAATGAAATATATGCACTGCTTTAGTTTAAGATAGAAAACCAAAGCAAAACCAGTAAAAAATGCTACAATCCGCCTGGAGCGGATCGTATGATACCCTATCCCTATCTTATTTGGTCGTGTCAGTGGGCCGTGGAAAATGTATTCACAAAATTTTCTATTTTGCCCTATAAACTAATATTTTTACTCGAAAATTTACTCTTGAAGTAAACGCCCCTAAAAAGTAGGCGTGACCATATGCAATGTATAGACGATTTGTAGATCAAGTGTATATCAAAATATTTGTTTAAGTAAGTTTTTTCGAGTTTCATATGAAAACAGTGAAAAAAGGTGATTTTTTTGAAAAGTGGGCGTGTCAGTGGGCGGATTTTAAAAATTTTTACACTTGTATTGCTTACTTTTCCAAAGACCTCGTATACAAAATTTCATCAACCTAGCTCAAAATTTAAGCCCTAAAAACTGGTATATATATATCCTACGGCTACGTGTAATAATTAAAATGAAATTTGTCTTTTGCTACATTTTTTTTTAAATGTTACATATTTATTGCCAGTATGCTACATTGATCTGGACCAAAGTGGCAACGCTGACGATACCCATTGTTGCTCGACTATATTAAGTCATATACATTGTCATAGTCATAGACAAACTATAGACAAACTAACTATGTCTAAGTTTGTCTATGGTCATAGTGGTCTCCAACACAAATAGGTTATTTGTGGTCTCCACTCATAGGCAAACTAATTTTAATCTAATCAATCTAATTAGTTTGTCTATGGTCTCCACTGAAGGAAAAATGCGGGGGATGATTTGAATATCATAATTGTTTTGTGCTTTGTTCAGCTTCAAGACAACGTAGAAGAACGCTTTATATCTCAAAAGAATCAGAGGCGAATTTACTAATTTCACCTATTTTTTGTTTTTAAATTTGACAAACCATTATAAAGTTAGAGCTAACTTTTACCTTTTTCCCCACTTAATTCACTACTATCGTTAGTCCTTATTCTTTATTTTATTTCAAGAATTTTATTACTGATGACACACTTTCGATCAGTGTTGAAATCATTAAAATTGGTACAGAAATAAGCCTCAGGAGGGACTACGAACTTTTGCGTTAGTGGTTTAATTATAAAGAAGATAGATACTTTAATTTAATACTTTAAACATCACCTATATTAAGCTCAAGATAGGTACAAGTGAAAATCAAAGGGAGAAAAAATCATTGTTTGTTTTTGAGACTGGAAAGGAAGAATTATAAGTCATTTTTGCTACATTTTCTTCATCTTTTTGTTGTTGTTTTCATTTATTTACGTTAGTTAGAAAGGATTACGTATTCACGTCAATGTTTGATCTAGTCCTTTATTTTATATGTACACTTTTATGATTCCTAAAACTTGATTATGTATCATTACTTTGACTCTTTCAATTTTTATACATGAATTTCGAAATAAAAACTGAAAATTTTGAGAATCCACGCTAAGATGGTTGAAATTAAGTGTTTCATTCAAGTGCACTTGTACTTGATGTTTTGGTATTCTTTTTTTCAGGGGATGGGCTAAAGGTAAGCTAAAAGACTTCCTGCTGGGAGAACTAAAACAGTTAACAACCGTAGATGTGGGCAAATTTTAGATTCAAATTTCAGCTGAAAGCAATTGGGTGACGGGAATGGCAAAATATGGGGACAATCCTTTTTTATATGAAAAATAATAAAAAATGATATTAATTATTGTTTGGAATTACTGATTAAGAAAACACTAATCTTGTTTATTAGCTGTTAGCATTTGTAAAGCCATCCCGAAGCTAATGATATTTAATCGAATAGTGCGAATTTCTGCGCTGGTATTAACATCATTTAATATGCACTGCAAATATATTTGAGAGGTGGCTGATATTTCAAAATTCTTAAATTTAGAATAAATTTAATCTTTTTCAAATTGCAAATTTATTGGCAATAAATATTTATACCTTATAAATACTGTTTTAAAAATGAAAAATTAAGTGAATGTGGTTTTTGGAAGCAATTAATTGCTATGGACAACTTATTGCAACATTTTGAAAAACGATCCATATATAGGTATATACATACATACTTTATTGGGTCTAAATCAAAATTGTTCACTTCACCCATTCGATACACGTGAATCTCTCATGGCCATAGTTGAACCCGTCGGGTATGCTTCCTTACTAATTCACATTTTTGATAAAAAAAAAGTGCTCATTTGAAGGATATTCGTGTTTTTTTTAACACAATCGTTTCACTAATGTATTCATTTATCATTCTATTCACAATCAAAATCAAATCTAGCCTCGAAATCTATGCTTTAACAGAGTCTTCCACTGATTGCAATTTTTGCTATAACTGACTTTAAAAAAAATTTAACCACTAATTTGTTCCAATGATACATTTGAATGATAGCTATAACTGGCCGCAAAGGATAGGATATAAGAAGTGAATTAATAAAGGTTTGGTTAAAAAAAAATATTATTTAAATTTTCGTTTCAATCAATAGAGGGCTTCAAATTCATACAAACTTGATGTTTTGATGTGTGTATGGAAAGTGTCCCACCGGTAATTTTTTTAAATCTGGCAGTCAACGTGTTAAATATTTTTATTTTGTAGTGTAACCTATTCAGCTCTTTCGTGACCTAAAAGGCTTTGAATAATAGAAAAAGCACTCACATTTGAAAAAATTATGTATATTTAAAAAAATGGTAAACTTGCTTGTACATTTTATGTCCACAAAACTAAATACACACAAAAATTCCAGAATATTTCCCTTCATTTAAGAATGTTTTACTTAATAGTTTTGGAGTACATGCTCCTATAAATATCAAATGATAATAATGAAAACTTTATTCCAGAATGACTTAGGATCCGACAATAATATTGTTGATTGGGATATGAATTAGTTTCACAAAGAAACCAATAAAGCCCATAATGCAGAAGCCAATTGCAGTTGCGATAGCAATCTTTTGAAATTCTTTTCGATCTGGCTTAGTGCAACGTTTTACAAGTCTTATAGAGTCCTTGGCAAAGACACGACCGGGTTCACAGAATTTTACAACTTTATCCATCTTGTTTTTGGGTGGGTTGATAAATTGCTGGAAATACAAAAGAAAATTCTTAGAATACACAGAAAAAGTTAGACTTTTGTCTTCGTGGCAATATTTGGGTAAGCACAAAAACTTTTAGAAAAGCCAATCTATTGATCAATATATTATTGAATGGTAAGTAAGTACAATTTTACTTTTACAATTTTTAGTCGAATGGCAAATTTAGTGCATAATTTATATACCAAGTCCAAAAGTAAAATCAATTTTTTTTTTTGAGAAGTTATCATTAAATTATTGAGATATATTTATTGGACTGAGTATTATACTTACATTAAGTAAAAATTATAGTGTATTTAATTGCAATTTCCCTGTTATAATTTGATAACTAGCCTAAGCCAATGCAGAACTCACACCGTTTACACTTTTGACACGACTTTTAATCTATTTAACATTGTAATTCAACGACAACACAATTTAACGAAGATAATGCAATCGTGTCATATTCCAAAGCCACGTATGAAATGAGTTGGTTCAGAGTCCGTTACTACGTTTATATGCAGAGTAGAAGCATAGTTCAACCCGCCTTCAAATCCAAATAACCGCACATCAAGTTCAATTGGGGTTCAACTAACAAATATAGCATTAAAGCCCGTATGAAACTAAATTCATTTTGTATTTTTAACATACTTAATAATGGTAAAGTGTCAGCTTCGCGTGAAAAAGACAGCAAGTTTCTCTTAACGAAAAGCAAAGCTATTTTTTTGTAGGCCACTGTACAGAGCCAGAATTTATTTTCAAATTTCAGCAACACAGCCATGTTGTTATTTATTTTATTTAGGAGCAGCATCTCCCGATAGGTGCTGTTTCCTTAAGTAACGAGAAAGAGCCACTGCAGCCGAACATCTAGCAGCTCTGTTAGTAAGCCCTACTCTCACCTCCTCGCGGTGCCATCAGGGAATTTCTTTAGAAATTGCTAACGGGAGAGGACGAATGGCGAGTTTCCTGCGCCACAAAACAGGTTTAGTGTCGGTTGGTCTGGGGCCCAGCGAGCCTCAACCGTAAAAAAGCTTATTGTTTCGAAACGAAGGACAACGGCTCGGATACGGACGGACAATTTGTTGATGACCTTTGGCTATCGACAACGGACAAAGATCGGATTCTGGAACGTTAAGACCCTCCTGGACGCACTCTATGAAGGGCCTCCTCCGAATGGAGCGCGAATTCGCACGCTATCAAATAGACATCCTAGGGTTGAGCGAAATAAGATGGTTTGACGCTGAGGAATACATCTCCCCAACAAAAAGCACTGTCACGCTCTCTGGTAAGCCAGCTGGAAGTTCACGGAGGTCCGGAGTGGGACTGGTGTTAGCTCCAGCAGCGAGAAAAAGCCTCATATCCTGGAAGCCCTACAGTGACCGGATATTGACGGCCAGGTTCCAGGGTAGAGTAAGGAAGGTCACCATAATACAGTGCTACGCTCCGACCGATGACGCCGCTGAGGATATAAAAGTCATTTAGGCGCCGTCTTTAACCAGACACCAAACGGAGACATCGTAATTGTAATGGGGGATCTCAATGCCAAGGTAGGTAGCGACAACACTATGCTCAAACAAGTGATGGGAGTTCACGGCCTTGGAGACCGAAACGACAACGGTGAGCGGTTAGTGGACTTTTGCAATACCAACCATCTAGGCATTGGATCAATTGGGTCTCGACTGATAGGTAGCGATCATCCAACCAGATCGACCACATTGCGATCAGCCGCCGCTTTAGAAATTGTCTCCTAGACGTCCGAAACAGACGTGGAGCTGACATCGGACAGGAACGCGATCACCATCTTATGGTAGCTCATTTACGCCTTCGCACTGCATCTGTCAATAGCAACCGCTCAAACTTGCTAAACAATGCCAGGTATAATACTGACAGGCTCACGGTTCCCCAAGTGCGCCAACAGTTTAGGGACCACCTTGCCTTACAAGCAGAAGTAATCAGCAGATCATTACAGGAGAGCATTGATAACCGCTGGAATGTTGTGAAAAATGCTTTTCCAACGGGGGCAAGCGCCTGCGTCGGTAAGAAGCAGAAACACCACCGCACATGGCTTTCAGAAGATACCTTTATTGCGTACAGCAATAAAGGCTCGGATTGCAGCCACCTCAGCAGTGGAGAAAACCGAGCTAGAAACCCAATATCGTGCGAAGAAGAAAGAAGTGCAGCGTAATGTGAGGCGTGACAAACGTCAGTACATCGACACACTGGCTTCAATGGCTGAAGAAGCAGCGAGCAGATGCGACAGTAGGACTGTTTATAGTATCACCAAGGAGCTCACTGGTGGTCGGAGCTCCAAACAACAAACGGTGAAAAGTCTAGATGGCAGCCTTCTGATCTCGGATGAGGATCAGCTCGTTAGATGGAGAGAACATTTCGCCACAGTATTAAACCACTTAGGCGATGTCGATATGTTCTCAAATTTGAACGAGCATTCTGAAGCAAAAAATTCCCGAATCCGCACCGCACCTCCCAGTAAGAACGAAATCATAACAGCGATCAGGTCCCTTAAGAAAAACAAAGCGGTTGGTATTGATGGCATCCCTGTCGAACTATTTCAAGCGGCGCCAAATATATCGGCAGATTTGCTGCATCCGCTAATACGGAGAGCTTGGGATAGCGAAGAGTTTCCGCAGGAGTGGAAAAGAGGGATGATCATCAAGCTTCCGAAAAAGGGGAACCTGATGGATTGTGGAAACTGGAGAGGTATTTGTGTTCTGCCAGCCGTAGTTAAAATAACTGCAAGAATAATTCTGGAAAGGATCAGGGAGCATTTTGATTCTACTCTCGATGTCGAACAGGCAGATTTTCGTGCTGGATCCTCCTGCATCGAGCATATTAACACCTTAAGGATCATAATCGAGCAATGCGTTGAGTACAGGTCTCCGCTACATCTGCTCTTTATCGACTTCGAGAAGGCCTTGACAGTTTGAATAGAGATGCTATCTGGTTGGCCTTGCGCAGGAGAGGTATCCCAGAAAAACTCATTGCTATTATTAAGGAAACGTATGAGGGCAGTAAGTGTCACGTCTTGCACAATGGTAAGGTGTCAGAAGAAGTTGAAGTAAAAAAGCGGACTCTACGGCGCGAAGACAATTCCATTGTGACATACGCTATGCAGTGGAATCCGCTCACCCAAGCATTCAGAACAGCGGGACGCCCAAGGCAAACGTGGCGCAGAACAGTCGAGGACGAATCGAGCTCTTTGGGAATGAGCTTGAGAGAGCTCAAACGCGTTGGAGAACTACGAACAAGATGGCGCGCAGGCATTGTTGACGCCCTATGCCCCCCGAGGGGTTAAAGGATTCAAGTAAGTAAGTAAACAAGAAAGAACTTATTCGCAACGATAACAAATTGGTCTCCCACCCCAGAAAAAAAAAAGGAGAAACAACACAAACACAATAGTCATTTCGACTCAGCCCAGGATTTTCGTGTATTTTTCGAAATCGACCCAGCTGTGCTAGCTGAGTTGAGTTTATATCAATTTAACTCTAGGTTGGACCTGGCTTCATATCATAGACAAACTAACAGTTAATAGTTTGTCTATGGTTTATATGACCGGGTTGAGAGATCAGATTGAATTGGGATTGAGTTTCAATCCGCATTTTCGCTGTAACCGGAATGAGGGATCGAGTTAGAATTCTTAGAATTTTGTTCTCGATCTGTAAAACTCAATCTTTCAATCCGAGTTTATATGGAAAAACTCAACTCGATCGCAGACAATTTTATGATCGGATCAAGTCAATTCTATTTTAGTCCGATTTGCGTTTATATATAATTTTATATTATTTTATATTAATGTTGAGTTTATATTATACTCAGCCCGAATTGAATTCAGTTTCAGTCTGCCATATAAACGGGGTAATTAAGTTCTTCTATGATCGGAATACTCAACTCGATCCCTCGATCCTGTAATTTGCATTTTGCAAATTTTTACACTTGTATTGCTTACTTTTTTAAGGACCTCGTATACAAAATTTCATCAACCTAGTTCAAAATTTAAGACCTAAAAACTGGTGACAAATGTAAAATTTTTTAAAATCCGCCCACTGACACGCTCACTTTTAGAAAAAATCAATTTTTTGCAGTACTTTGATATGAAATTTGAAGAAAAACTATTTAAGCAAATATGTGGATGTTCACTTACTCTACAAATCTTCCATATATTGTATTTATATGGCCCCGCTCCCTCTTTAGGGGCGGTTTTTAAAAATTCTGTTCTTCGTAAATTTCAATCAAATAATATCAATCCTTAGAAGCAGATTTGAGTATGAGTTAAAATATTTGAAAAATTCGCCCACTTCCATGCCCACCTAAATAAAACATTATATAAACTTAAGGCAAGTTTTTTTTTTGAAAAAGGCTACATAAATATGTTTGTATATAGGAAAGGGATAGGGTATCACATGATTTGCACTAGGTGGAGTGTAGCATTTCCATATATTTAGAGTTCTGGGCCTTAAAAGGTAAGGTGAAACACTTATGGCTTTGATACGGTGTCTGTCCCTTAGTCTGTCACAGCACTGTAACTTTTAAACCATGAGACGTAGAGAGCTGAAACTTTCGCTAAGTATACATTATGTGGAAGCCCACACAAGATGGTGGTAATGAATTCTATTTTGTGGGCACTTTTTGGGGCACTTTGTTTCCTACAAGCAAACGAAAAATATTTTGTTTCCCATCATGTGGCATATCAAATTAAAGAGAATTTTGCAAAGGCTCGATGTAAGAAATATTTTTTTCTGCCAAAATTGTTTGACCAAAAAAACTTGACAAACATTTGAAAAAATGTAGTCCCCTCCACCCCCAGCGGCCAGACCATAATTGCTAAAAATTTGAAACACATTAGAAATAGGTAGAATTTTGTATAGATTGTGAAAAAAAGGTTTCCTGAAGCTACAGCCTGAACGGATGGACTGATTTCGATCAAACTTCATA
Source organism: Chalcosyrphus nemorum (assembly GCA_949716465.1). Classification (NCBI taxonomy): domain Eukaryota; kingdom Metazoa; phylum Arthropoda; class Insecta; order Diptera; family Syrphidae; genus Chalcosyrphus; species Chalcosyrphus nemorum. Next base: position 54,003,849 of record OX454332.1, read on the forward strand.
TCTGGGGTCTGTGTGATAATCCCTAGAGAAATTGAAATTTTTGCTTTAGCCTTATTATTAACGGTACTTCTCTTACGGCCAATTTCTAAAAAATTAGATTTTCTCAAAAACGGCTCTAACGATTTTGACTAAATCCCATATTCAATTAAGATTGAAAAATTACAATCAGATGACATACAAAATTTCTTACCAAAATTGTTAGCAACAGTACTCTACTTATTTTTTTTTGAAAAAAGCCAATTTTCGCGAAAACGGCTTTGACGATTTCGTTTAAATTCTAAATTGAAACTAGTACAGAGACGCGCAATAAGATTATTTACCACATTTTGGCCTAAACATGTTGTAAAGGTACTTATGGCCAATTTGGTTAAAAGACGATGTTCTTGAAAACGGAAGATTTTATTAAAGTTCTTACATTGAATTAAAAATTGCAAATGCTATAAAATGATTTCAAAATATGTTGGCCAAACGTGATAATAACGGCACTTTTTTAAAGATTTAGGTGTTTGAACCAATTTGCTCGAAAATGGCTGCAGCGTTTTTTTTTAAAATTTCATATTTAAACTAGTTTATTAAAATTCGATAAAATGGCGTACCAAATTTTTTACCAAAATTGTTAATAATGGTACTTAGCTAACTAAACTTAACTTAATGCCAATTGTCTCGTAAACGGCTCTAACGATTTCGCTAAAATTATATTTGAATTACTTTTATACAGTTCTATAAAATGGTGTACCACATTTTTGGCAGAAAGAGCGAATAACGGTGCTTTACTTATAGCCAACTTAAATGTCATTTTTGTCGTAAAAGGCTCAACTTGCGGCGTGGCTTGAAGTTGAAGAGAACTCAACTTCGCGATGAACGATTCAGATTCAGACGCATATTGCGTTGCGGCTTACGGCTTTCCACACATTTAATATTTTGACAGATTCCGATTCAGACTCAGACGCAGATGCACATACTGTTCGGCTCTTTACTGGTGTTATTTTTTTATTTATTTTTTGTTATGTTATCTAAATTAAGATTGGGTTGGAAACGTTTTGGCAGGTGGATGTAAGCCATTTAACAAATTTACTTGTTTTAAATGAGAATGTAAAACTATGTTCCCAAAATGGTTTCGTCAAATTTCTACAACCCTCTAAGGTTTTGGCCTACATTTTCGAGGTTCCAAGCACTTGAGGATTCAGCGTAATCTAGTAGAAATCCCTTTGACTTCATTCGTCTGTGAGAGGTTGTCAAATTGAACAAGGCTTCAGCGTGAACTTCAGTTTATTGAAGTTCTTATTTAGTTGTCAACATAGCTTTTGTTTCCCTTATGTCAAAGAAAATATTCTTTTTTTCTCAAAGCGGCACTATTTATTTTTCAGAACTGGCAATTATAAGAACTCAAATGATTTTGACTTGGTCGGGATGGCTTACCAAAGTTTCTGTAATAGTTCATCCAAATCTCGATTTCGGTCGGAACACATTATTATGTGAATGTTTATGTTAAAATACATCATAATCAATACATATCAATCGCTTGCTCGAATCAGAGCTTTCGAAACTCTTCTGCTTATTACTTACAAAGTCCCACAGTAAAGTACTGGAACTACGAATAAGATCCGAAAAAATCAAATTCAAATTTTCCAAAAGGTGGTTTTGGCAACACAAATGACGGAAAAACAAGTCGAATCATCCGAAACTTGCTGCTGAAATAGCGGGAAAAGATTTAGTTTATTTTACACTAAAAAATCATTTTAGAGACTATTTCAAGTAGATTTAAGATTAATGCTAACAAATTTGAGTTATACACTATAAAGCTAGACTTTATATCGAGTTCTACCCATGGTACCATATGACTCCAGCCGTGCAAAAAATATTAATGCATGGAGCTGACCTATTGGTCAACTATCAGGATCTTAAGATAATTTTAAACAACAATAAGTAATTAAATAATAAAAAAACTAAGATATATGTATAACGTACTTATAAAAATTAAACTCAGAGACTCTACGCTTAAAAGGAATTGTAATATAGATATCCTCAACGTATTTATTCTTAGTTCTGAAAACCAACGATAGAAAAATTAAATTTGCTAAGGTCGTTGTACCACCTACAAATCTGAGGATTGCGAGTTTTCTGCACATTCAGAAAAATATCGCTTGGCAGTCAGTTATGATTGTGAATTCTATATTAATCAGCAAAAACCGCAATCTCTGAGTCGCTGGAATGATACCAACGTTCTGGTTCCGCTGTCAGTCGGCTTATCGTATATACTAGGTGCATCTTCGAGGACACTTTTAGATGTATTTTTTATAAGCGATGTTAACAAGATACTTTATTCAAATCAGCTATTAGCACCTGGATTCTCAAAGCATGATCTCATCTTCATGATATTGGACTTCGGTATCCAATATTTAGGTATTTCCTTTAAATATAGAGATTTCAAACGAATTAACTACGTTGCCTTGGAACAACATGTCCGAAACGTCGAGTGGAACAGTGTGTATTATTTAACTTCCTCGAATGATTAAATTGATTTCATAAACTCTAGGATATTATCACTTTTTAATTCACACGTTCCTCTGCGTACCAAAAAATTTAGAAAAGACCAACTTTCATGGATTACACCGGAAACTCGTCAACGTATATATCAACGAGATCAAGTATTTCAACATTGGAAACGTTTCAGGCTTGATGAATTTCGACGAAGCTATCGAAGCCTACGTAACCTAGTAGTTAGCAAGATACGATCAGCAAAAAAAATGTTTAATACTAACCATTTGAGCGTAAATCTACATGGCAGGAAATTGTGGAACAACCTACATGAGACAGCAATCGTAAAAACAAAGAACTTAGAAATACCTGATGGTATAGATGGAAACATTCTCAATCAAAAATTTATCACTTTACCTTTTCCTCCGCTCTCTGACATATCACCACTCCGAAATGACGACAATCTCGATGATTTACAAGATTCGTTCTGCTTCTCTAGAGTAGAAAGCACAGACGTCGTAGAAAGTTTTTTGTCAATGAAGTGAAATGCGTCTGGAATAGATGACATACACCCTAAGATCATCAAAGCCATTTTACCTGTTTTATTACCCTATACAACCCACATCTTCAATACAATTTTGACAACAGGGGTTTTCCCGGATCAATGGAAAATGGTTAAGATTATACCAATTCCGAAATTCCGATCCACGGAGTAATAATTTTAGGCCCATTTAAATACTACCGTTTTTATCAAAGGTATTTGAAAAAATTGTTCTAAAGCAGGTCAACTGTTATCTTCAAAGGTATAATATTTTATCACCGAACCAATTTGGTTTTAGGGAGAAAAATAGTTGCTCTAGTGCTCTTATAAACGTCACTGAAGATGTAAGAAGAGCCTTAGATGACGGAGATATTACTTTTCTAATTCTGTTAGACTTTTCGAAAGCCTTCGATACAGGAAATCATGTAAATTTTTGCAATAAGCTATCAAGGCTATACAATTTTTAATATTCTGCCGTTCAACTAATAAATTCATACCTAACCGGAAGAAAATGTATGCAGATGACGTTCAAATGTACAAAATTTGCCCTCTGGGATTAATCGAAAACTGCGTTTGTGACATTACTGAGGACTTAGGAAAAATTGTTTCTGCTTATGGAGTGCTCCGCACGTTGTGGCCCTCACAATACTATACTCCTCTTAAAACTAGCTTGCTGTATGGATGTGAGGTATACTGCAATGACTTCAATAGCAGTAGAAAACTGAACGTAGAATGTAACAGTATTGCTAGATATATATACGGCTTGAAAAGATATGATCGGATACCAGCTTTCTCAAAAACCATATATGATCTTTCTTTCGACAACCTTCTGCGATATAGAACGATAGTGTTACTATTTACGATAACGCATACGCATCAGCCCTGTTATCTCTTTACCAGACTACAAATGTCCTCATCAATCAGATCACAACAGCTAATACAATTTCGTATCGTGCTTAACCTCTGAACGACAGTTTTTCACCAATGCCATTCATTTATGGAACCGTCTACCGCGTAACATACGGCGAGTTGGGGATATCCGACGCTTTAAGATAGAACTAAAAGCACATTTATCCTCACAGTAAAGTCCGTTTATTCAATCATTTTTTCATGTTTTTTTTTTAAATAATACTACATTTTCTTTTTCCTATTATTATTATTATTTAAGATTCTTTCCAATGGAAAATAAAATATAAAGATAAATATAACGTATATGCCTGTGTAAACCTGTCCTCTCACGTGTAAGCCTGTCTTATAGTAAGTAAACACAAATGTCTTATTGTAATTAATAAGTAAAGCACTTCTTTATTTTCAAGCTCTGAATAGTTCGACACCTAATACACAACTGACTCCCACACATCATGGCACTCGTTCCCACACACGATCGCTCTCTCGCTACTCAGTCTCTCTCTCTCGCTGAACCGGTCTCCACATCCCTCCTATGTTTTTCAGCTTTAATGTCAATCGGGAATCGCTGCTTTCGCCATCTCTGGGTCCTTCTGCCACTTCTGGTGTTGGTTGTACAGTAGATGTGAACAACGAATTCCTGTTTGGTCCTGTCGAAATCTCGGTACCTGTAAGATGTCTGAATACTTTGTTTCCAGCTTTTACCGTCACCTCACTTTTCCCTCGGTCTACCACTTCAAATTCAGTTGGATCAAAGTTGGGGGTTAGCTTGTTTGGAAATGCTACGTTTTTGACTAACACCTTATCCCCTACCCTGATTTCTGAAGGTTTAGCTCTTCGTTCCTTATCTTCCCTTTCCTTTCCCTTAAGTTTGTTTATTGCGTCGCGATCTTTGGCTTCCAAGTCCAACATTGGTTCTTCTAAGTCTTGTATCGAAGGGATTTTGTCCCGGATCAGGCGATTGTAAATGAGCTCCGAAGGAGCTTTTCCCGTTGTACCGTGTGGGGTCACATTATACATCAGGACGAACTTTTGTATTTCATCTTTGTAGTCATTTCCATTGGCATGAGCTATTTTTAGGCGTTTTAAAATTGAGCGGTTCATATTTTCCACCTCTCCGTTTGCTTGTGGCCAATATGGGGGTGAAGTTATGAGCTCGATGTTATTCTCATTGCAGTAGCTTCTAAACTCTTCGCTGATAAACTGTCGCCCATTGTCCGCCGTGATCTTCTTGGGATACCCAAGTCTGCAAAATATCTCCTTCAAAAAGTTGATTACATCTCTGGACGTTATTCTCCGTAAAAACTTAAGTTCTTGGTACCTGGAGTAATAGTCAATTACCACCAAGATATAATCATGGTTGGGCAGCGGCCCTAATAAATCCATTGCCAAGTTGCTCCACGGTCTATCTGGAAACGCATGCCTATCCATGGGCACTGGTTGTGCAGGTTTTGATACGAGTAGGCAGTCTCTACAGTTCCTCACAAACTGCTCGACATCTCTGTCTACCAATGGCCACCACACTTTTGAACGGACTCTTCTCTTCATTACCGTTTCCCCAGGGTGGCCTTCGTGAGCAAGCTCCAGGACCCGTGACCGCAATGTTACCGGTATAACAATCCTAGTTCCTCTCAACAAGATATTGCCTACAGTACAAAGCTCCAGTCGAAAAGGAAAATAATTCGTCGGCGTCCTCGAGTCCCATGTATCATTCTTAACGTTAGTCACAGCTTCCATGAGTTCTTGGTCGACCGCATTATCAGTACAGATCTCTGATATAGTGACAGCTTTGGGGATGGATTTTTCAACTATAGTGAAAATATTATGCTCCCCTTCTTCATCGAAAGTATCGGAAGTTTGTATCTTACAAAGCCGTGAAACAGAATCTGCGATGTTAAGTTTGCCGGGCTGATATATTACCTTGAACTTAAATGCCTGCAACCTTAACACCCACCTTTCAATACGGGCTGGTGGCCTTGATGTTGGTTTAAAAATAGCCTCCAGCGGTTTATGATCTGTCACCAGCTCAAATTCTGTTCCCGCCAAATAATACGCAAACCTTTCAACCGCCCACACTAAGGCGAGGCCCTCTTTCTCCGTTTGAGAATACCTCCTTTCCACTTCGGATAAGCTTTTGCTGGCAAACGATATAAGCTTTGGAATTTCGGTTTCAAATTGGATGAGCACTGCACCTAATGCTACCGGGCTCGCATCTGCTATTAGCCGCGTGCGGTTTCTGAGGTCAAAATACGAAAGTGTTGACCATTGTGCCAGCAGTTTTTTCAGATGTTGAAATGATTGTTGCTGAGCTTCCGCCCACTTAAATTTTACATCTTTCTTTATGAGGGCTCTGAGTGGTTCTGTAATATCAGCTAAATCAGGAACAAATTTTCCCAAATAAGTCACCAATCCTAGAAAACTCCTAGTTTCTTCCTTACTTTCCGGCGAACGAAACTCTAGTACGGTCTTTATCTTTTCTGGGTCTGGGCTTATCCCTTCAGTGGATAAGATATGCCCCAAGAACTTAAGTTTCTGGACTTTCCACATACACTTCTCTTTGTTAAGAGTTACATTGGCTTTCTTAAATATGTCTAACACCCTTTTCAACCCCTCATCATGTTCTTTTTCGTCGCGCCCGGAAATAATCACATCATCTAAATAATTAAAAGCGTTATCGCAAGAGGCCAAAAGGTTCTCCATTACTTTTTGGAATATTTCCGGGGCCGAATTAATGCCAAATAGTAGTCTCTTATACCTAAACATACCTTTATGTGTTATAAACGTAGTTATGTATCTACTATCTTCTTCCAGTTCCAGCTGGTGGTACGCATTCTTTAAGTCCAGTCTTGAAAAATATTTTGCTCCTTTTAGCTTAGTCATCACAGCTTCAAATGTAGGAAGGGGAAAATTTTCGCGTTGTATGGCTGCATTTGCCCGTCGCATGTCGATACAAATCCGGATCTCTCCATCACTTTTAAACGCTACCACAATTGGCGAAATCCAAGAACTCGGTCCAGATAGAGGCTCGATGATATCCTGTTCCATTGCCTCCTTTAGTTTTGCTTCGACCTTCTCTTCCAAAGCCGCTGGAACACGGCGTAGTGGCTGCTGGACCGGTTTAATCGATTCATCAATCGATAGCTTAATCTTAATCCCTTTTATCTTCGGGAACGGTTTCGCATCTTCAAGGTAGTTCACGTCCAGTCCCAGTTTCAAAACTTTTAACTTGATTGCTGTATCTCGAACCAACAAAGATTGTCTTCCATTCTCAATCACGTAGAATGAAGAAATCTGTTCGGCTTGGTTTCCAATGCTTATCGGAGATTCAAATACCACCTTAACCTTAAGTAGTTGGTCACCCGCGTAAGCCCTAAATTGATTTGGTGTTTCATATCGAGTGTTCCACACAACTGCATTATTACTTTGTAGTTCCTGCCAATCGGATTCGCCTAAAAGGTTGAATCGTGAGCCCGAGTCGATGACCATCTGAATCTGATGCCCTCCGATATGACAATTTATGATTCCACTGGCACTATCCTCGTCTCCCTCTACAACTTGAAAGCAATCATGTTCTGTCAATTGATCAGTTCCTTCCCGCTCAGTTGTTTTTCGGGTTTCTTCATCGATGAAGCGCACTTTTGAAGAACCAGATCTCTGTCGCTTTGTGAATCGTTCCCTCTCATCATATGCTTTACGCTTGATCAATTTTGTTTTGCACTTACGCGCATAGTGCCCCATTAACCCGCACTTGTTGCATTTCATGTTTTTCGCCGGACAGTTTTGAAAGTTCCCCAAATGGCCTTGCCTGCCGCATCTGCTACACTCATCGTCTTCCTTTCTGCCCTCATGCCGAGAAGATATTTTATTAATATATGTACTTGAAGTTGGTGGTAACATCACTTCAGATTGATTATTGATCTGCTCGTAGACCTGACACATTTCAATGATTTCTGCCAGGGAATATTCTTTTTCCAGCAATCTTTTCTTTAGATCGTTTGGTGCCCACGAATCTATGATCTTATCTTTTAGGCATATCTGGAGAATTTCTTCTTTCGTTTCTCCGAATGAACATTTTGCTGCCTGATTCCTTAGTTTTATCATAAACTTGTTTAAATTCTCCCCTTGTTCTGGTCTCAATGATCGAAATAGATGACGTTCGAACGTAGAATTTCTTTGTGGCGAGAAATATTGTCCAAGCTTTTTGACTAGCACTTCAAAAACGTCGACCTCTTTTCCCTCCACTGGCTCAACTAGAGCGCCTGGTATATTGAATGCTACTTCTTGGAGTTGTGGCCCCCCTAAATGCAGAAGCTTATTCTTCCTCTTCACATTGTCTTTTATTTCCTCTGCTGCCAAATAGAGTGAGAATGAGCGGTACCACTTCTCCCATTCTGATCTTATTATCGCTTTATCGATTACTTCACATAAAAATGGTTTGATTTCGCTCATGGTTAATGCCCTTATTTTTCTTTACCTTTTTTTTTAAACCTTTAGCACAATTCAATGCAACCACCTTTTCCAACGAGACTCACAATTTAATGTGACGTTTCTTTTGTTTTTTTTTTTGTTTTTAGTTTGCTGCACAATTTAATGTGCCTTCCACAACTTTCTCTTTTTCTCCTCACAATTTAATGTGCCTTCTCTTTTTCTCCTCACAATTTAATGTGACTTCTCTTTTTCTCCTCACAATTTAATGTGCCTTCTCTTTTTCTCCTCACAATTTAATGTGCCTTCGTAAAACTTCCAATTTAATGGAATACCATTAACAGTTTAGTGTTACTCCAATCCAAATATCAAAACTATAACAAAACAACAAAAAAAAAAAAAAACTGAACAATTCATACTTATCAAACATTTGCAACATATGGTATATCTACACATATGTCTATGTATCTACATACATATATGATTATTTATTATTTATTGAATTTCTATAAGAACAAAAATGTTTTTGTTTTACCTCGTCGCCAATGTGTAAACCTGTCCTCTCACGTGTAAGCCTGTCTTATAGTAAGTAAACACAAATGTCTTATTGTAATTAATAAGTAAAGCACTTCTTTATTTTCAAGCTCTGAATAGTTCGACACCTAATACACAACTGACTCCCACACATCATGGCACTCGTTCCCACACACGATCGCTCTCTCGCTGAACCGGTCTCCACAATGCCTATATAAATGAATTGTAAATTAAATGAATTAGATTAGACAATGTATTATTAAATGTTCATCAGAAGCTAGCTGTTTAAAAACTAAGCTTGTATTAGTTTATAAAATATTGTATCTTAAAATGCAAGCATACAAATGATATATGTAAATAAAAAAATAAATAAATCTTCCACATCATGCTCTCGCTGAAACAACAGCCAGTCCCCTACTACTTGCATCTGTATGCAGCTCGGTATACTTAATGAGCCTGTTTACATGCTGACTCAAAACTCGGCTATGTCGATAGTTTATGGGTAAAAAGAGTGAGTGGTAAAGAGAGGGGGAGAGTCATGAAGAAAATAGAAATATCGAGGAGAGACGCGTTCTAGATCCGAAATGTTCCGTCCCTATTCCATTTTATCATTTCTAGTTCGATCGCTGAGGAGGGTAGTTCGCGCATAAAATGAGTAATTGGACGAGAGAACATAAAAAAAATACAGAAGTGCTTCAATTTACTCATTCCGTCCCCTAAACATTATCAAAGTAGTGCAGGAGTGAGCACTATAGCATGTAGACACGACATTACTCTTTACTACGTAGGCGAGAATCATCATCAAAACAGGCTCAATGGGATCAAACAACTGAAGTATTGGTTTTCGCAACAACATACTTTTGAATTCTTGAAATGCTTTCTCCGTTTCACCATGCCATTTAAATTTTGTTTCATTTTTTAATAGCTCATACAAAAGTGCTGCATACAAGGAAAATTGCTTAACAAATCGTCTGAAGAATCCAACCATTCCCAGAAAACGTCTTATATTTTTTGCACGTTTATACCCTCTTGGCTCTATACCCTTATCTGTTATCACAAAACATAGACAAATCTGCTTGTCTATGTCACAAAGCCTAAATAATTTAATCTGTGTTTCAAAAATTAACACTTAAGACCTCCCCTCCGCAGAGCTTCAAATACTTAAATGAGTCTTTCTCTCAGATATGCCCGGTCGCGTCATGGTATGAGTATGTCGTCCAAGTAAAATAGTACTACTCGGTTTCGTAACGGTCGCAAAAAATGGTGCATTTGTTAAACCAAAAATCATACGAGTAAACTCAACGCTGTCTTATGACGATCTTTCGGATGAATTGATATTTGTAAATAACCTTCCGCCAAATCCAATACAACGAATAACTTCGAACCAGCCAGTAACGCCACATGATTATCAATATTCGGCACGGAAAAATTTACCTTGACAGTGTGATTATTTAAACGTCGATAATCCACAACGAGTCTTGAATCGCCGGTTTTTGCGTACCAACAAAACTGGACTAGAATACGAAGAGTTCGTCTCGGTAACAACTCCTAACTTTCGCCAATCCGCCACGATATCTCGAACCTTTGCTTTTTCTACCTCACTCGTAGGATACGGTTTAACCACTAACCACTTCCGACGGCTGTTCTTCACCAGCGTTAACGACCTCCAACTCGACGAATTTGTTCGTATTTATAACTGGCTTAGTATTCTCTTGCTTGATCGTAAATACTTCATCTACTGAACCATCGTTAGCACCAATATTAACTGCTGGTAACAAAATTTGATTATCGCCCTGAACTGCAGTCATTAAATTCACTTCTCCGGCTGCCAGTGTCATCTGCATCTTGACGGTTATGCTGTCGTCTTCAACAACCTCGATGTCCATATGTGGTTGAAATTAATTTTTCTCCAAAAATGTCAGATTATCACCAATTTTCTGATACACCACTTGTGGCAATTCGGTAATTGTTCGCCCAATAAGAACCATAGACAAACTAATATAGATCGTTGTCTTTACGTTCCCCAACCGAAATTTTTTTAAAGTACGCTGAGCTTGAACGAACGTGCATAACTATAAAAACAATCATGATGTCCATTTCTTTCTTTTTTTACACCACATTTTCAGCAGACTGTCATTCAATTAACAGCAACAAAATGTACAGGAAAATGGCTGCGCCCATAAAATGTACCGTCGATTGAAAATGTGTGCGTGAGTTCCGATTGGATTTTGCCGGAAACATCAGAATACATTCAAAATCGGTAGTACTTTTGATCTTGTGATCGGTCAAATCGACCGAAGACGACCGTCTATATTAGTTTGTCTATGATAAGAACATCACATGATTGAACATCGTCTAGTACAACTCGGAAAATAATATCATGCCCTGAGCACAAATAACCTATAATTTTGTGGCCCTGAGGCATCATCAACCACTAGTGAAGCTTTAATCCATCCTGGGGAAACAACTTTCAAATCTGCAGGCCCAAACGCTCTAAGTTCTGTGATTCCATAGTGGATGTAGAATCCATTCATTACTGCTGCCGTCATCTTAATAATGCAGTCGGAACTACCCATGTCTATGAATGAATAAAAAGACTTACAATTTAGACTTATTTTCCTTAAATACTTCTTGGTACCGTTCTTCGGATGTCCTGACACTTGATTAATATTTCGGTGTATTGGGGCTTCTTGGCATTGACGGGAAATATGCCCCTTACTCTTACATCGCAAACATGTTGGTTCCTGTTTCGGCTAAGGACAGTGCCTTGGCAAATGAGCAGCTACGTTGCATTTGTAGCAAAATCATTCTTTTGGACGTTCGGTGTTGTTGTCATCTCTGAGTTTATGCCCAGTTGTTTTACGTTCCGCTCCTGAGGACTCGATACGTTCGCGTCTTTAGCCAGACATTTGCTCCTGTCTCAGAATCGCATGTAAAAGATCATCCGCGTCTAGATGTCTAGAGCCCAAAAGTGCGTTCGTTGTGTCTCTCGACCATAATCCTATCAAAACTAATTCTTTAGATTCATCAAAACTTAAATTTAAATTACGGCAAAGGTTATATTTATCATGAAAATACGTAGTGACTGCCTCATCTCGATGTTGAACTCTGTTGACCATTCGTGTTATAAGATTCTCTTGCACAAGGAAAGTTTTTTCAAACGCCGTCTCGATATCGCGCCATGTCAGGATTTCATCTGCTCGTGCCTTATCAAGTTCGTCCTTGCAGCGTCTATTACATAGGCATCAGACTAGTGATGTAGCTATCGCATATTCTAGGACCGCGCTGTTATTCCATCGCCTTCACTATCAAACTGCTCGATATTTTTCATTGATCTGGCATTACATTGCAAGTGAACGTTGCATTTTCGTCTAACCTCGGAGTACTTCTAGCATTTGGTAGAATCCTTGTAATGTTTTGGATTTGCTCGATCAATGTTTCGATAGTCTTGTCGCGTTTATTTATTTGTTCGTCTCGCAGATGATTTTCATCAATCATGTGGTTTATCATCCTTTCCCAACTCCGATCATCATGCGCCATATTCGGTGGTAGTATCAATCGTAGTCCAAAATTTTCTTCGCCACATTCCGGTTCAGCTTGTACCTCGCTGTCATCGTTGTTTTGATCCGAAATAAAAGGAACTAATTCCGTCTACCTTTTATTCTCTTTTCTTCATCGTTCTGTCCTCTTATCGTCGTATGGTGCTGCCAGATCTCTAGCAAACACTTCAGCCAAACTGTTTCCGCTTTGACATATAAAAGATTATACGAATGGGTTCAAGAAAACAACATTCTTAATGAATTTCAAGCTGCATTCAGAAAAGGTTATTCTGCTGAATGAGCCTGTTTAGATGACGACTCAAAACTCGGTTATGTCGGTAGTTTGTGGGTAAGAAGAGTGAGGGGAATAGAGAGGGGAAGAGTCATTTTTGCATTTCAATGGATAAAAAATTGGACCTTTGCCGATTCGCCTCTCATGAATCAAAAAAAAAAAATCTTTGATAATGCCGCCAGTGTATATACATAACTCGGACAAAGATATTTTTGACCAACATTGCATAGTTAGAATATTTTAAGCAATAAAATATTACAGAAACAGGTCAATTTGGTCATCTTATATCCTTGCGCTCATCTGAAGAAAACACAGAAGAAGGGTATGTACATATGTACATAACTTTTATTGCTTTATTGCAGGAAGTGATTTTTAATTGTCGAGATTTTTGAAGACTGGGTTTTCTTGTATTTTATCTTATTTCCATGTATGACTTAGGTTAGGTTAGGTTAGGTTGTAGTGGCAGCTGGCACCCGGATACAGACGGGCACCAGCTCACTTAGGCCTTAAAGGCCCATTGTGGTACCACCGGATCTAAAAATACCCCGGCTGAATTAATACCGCTACGACACTACAATGAGACAAAAACGACCAGTACGAAAAGGCTAAGGACAACTACACAGATAATTGTATCTAGGTGGTTTTCCACTGAACTAGGAGAACCAACCGGAGCTTTTGACAAAGCGCAGAAGATGCCTGATGGGTACACCAGTCAGGTCGCAGAGGTCGTCGAAGAAGAATGACCCCAGGTGGAGGTTTCTACTTGACGCTAGGGCAGGGCAATTGCAGAGAAGATGAGGAATCGTTTCCTCTTCCTCCTCATCCCTGCAACTCCGACAGAAGTCGTTGTATGGGAGGCCTAGACGACTTGCGTGCAGGCCGATCAGGCAGTGTCCCGTAAGGACGCCAATAATGGTGCTCAAGTCCTGACGCCTCAGAATTAACAGTTCTTTTGAACGTTTCTGATTGTAGGTAGGCCAGAGCTCCCTCGAGATCCTAAAAGGGCAATTAGCCCATCGAGCGTTGGCCTTCCTTATGGCATCTAGTTTGAGCATGTGATAACAAGTAGCAATTGGCATGCCAACTCCCGCCCTTATAGATCCAGTTGGGAGGGCAGTGTCAAGTTTGGCAATTTCGTCAGCTTTACAATTCCCTGGAATATCTCTATGGCCTGGCACCCAACATAGGTGAATGTTAAATTGTTCCGAGATCTCCATCAGAGATGAACGGCAATCTTCTACGACCGATGATGTGGTTGTGGGAGATTCCAGGGATTTAATGGCTGCCTGACTATCCGTGAAGATGCTAATATCCAAGGCGGATAGTACATTACACTTCAGCAGGGCTTCCTTAATTGCCATGATTTCCGCCTGAAAAACGCTACAGTGATCAGGGAGGCGGAAGGAAATGCTTAAGTTAAGCATGGAGGAGTATACACCGCCACCAACTCCGTCTGAGGTCTTGGATCCATCAGTGTAGATGTGGATCCTTCCAACATCCATCAGCTCCACATTCGACCATGTGTCACGAGCTGGGATTGATGCTAGGAAGTTGTGCCCAGAGCTGAGTTTAGTTGGGGTGTAGTCGGTGGTTACATCAATGAGGTTAGATTCATTGAGAACAGAGGAGTGGCCGTAGTTAAGAGACAGCCACTGAGAAGAGGCTGACAAACGGGTTGCGGTTGAGGCCGCTATTTGTTTGCCGACAATGTCTAGGGGCAGTAGGTGAAGAATGGTACCTAGAGCTGCGGAGGGTGCAGTTCTAAGTGCTCCACATATACAGATACATGCAGCTCTCTGAACTTTACCCAGGAGAGATAGGTTGACAGTCTTCTGAAGAGTTGTCCACCAGACAGGCACGCCATATAGAAGTATAGGTCTGACCACAGACGTATATAACCAGAGGGTGACGTGAGGTTTTAGTCCCCACGTATTACCAATCGCCCTTTTACATGAGTACAGGGCAATGCTGGCCTTCTTGACGCGTTCAATGATGTTGGCTTTCCAGCTGAGTTTCCTATCCAAAATGACACCCACAAATTTGGCTTTATCGGAAAGAACAAGCTTGGTGCCGTTTAACATGGGGGGGGTCTATAATAGGGATGTTGTTTTTCCTTGTGAAGAGGACCAGTTCGGTCTTTTGAGGATTGACTCCAAGTCCACATTCGGTAGCCCAAGTAGTGAGCAGTTTGAGGGCATTATCTGTTAAGTCCCTGAGAGTGTCCGGGAATCTCCCAGAGAAGATTAAGGCAACGTCATCCGCATAAGCAACCACCTTACAGCCGGTGGCCTCGAGGCCAATCAGTAGGTGGTTAATTGTGATGTTCAAGAGAAGAGGAGATAAAGCACCCCCCTGTGGAGTACCACGGTTGACAGTTCTGCGAGCCGAAGCCGGGCCCTGGTATGTGTTGATGATCCTGCTAGTTAGCAGTTGATCAATTAACACCCTAAACCCAGCTTCAACCCCCAGCTTGTCCAGTGCTTGAGTAATAGCATGTGGAATGACGTTGTTGAAGGCCCCTTCTATATCTAAGAAGGTTACGAGGGAGAATTCTTTGATATGAAGAGATCGTTCTATAGCACGTGTTAATACGTGTAGGGCGGTCTCTACCGACTTCCCTTTGCAGTAAGCATGTTGGGATGGAGAGAGTAGGAGCGGATCAATTGAGCCACGTAAATGGATATCAATAAGTCTTTCCAGGGTCTTTAGTAGAAAAGATGACAGACTGATAGGTCGGAGATCCTTAGGACTAGTATGAGAGACCCTACCCGCCTTGGGAATGAAGACTACATTGACCTCGGTCCATAATCGAGGAATATAGACAAGCCTCAAGCAGCCCTGTAAGATGGAATACAGCCAGGGCTGAATAATGTCAAAGGACTGCTGAAGCTCGGCCGGGGTGATGTCATCAGGACCAGGCGATTTGTAGGGTTTGAAACTAAAAACTGCCCATCGGATCTTTTCGGGAGTAATTATACTCGAGGGGTCGATGTTCAGCTGGTGGTTCATGGTAACAGAAGGATGAACATCAACAACAGGGGAGCTACCCGGGAAGTGAGCATCCAACAGAAGATCAATGTTCTCTTTGCAAGAGTAGGACCACTGACCATCTGGTCTCAACAGGTAGCTTGGTGTAAGTGGCTCTTTGGAAAGAATCTTGCGCAGCCTGGAGGCTTCGGAGGACTCATTAATGTTGTCACAGAAGAGTCTCCAGGAGCTGCGTTTCTCTTTCCTTAGAGCTTTTTTGTAGACGCTAAGAGACAGCTTGTAAGAGTCCCAATCCGCACTAGCTTTGGAGCGTTTAGCTTTATTAAAGAGTTGCCGGCAGTAGGCTCTAAGGTGTCCCAGATTGGCATTTCACCATGGAGGCTTCTTTTTACCACGAGGAGTGCTGAAAGGACAGACCTTGTTAAGAGATTTATTAAGAGCCTCAGTCAACACTGCAACCGCAGCATCAAGCTCTGCTGTACAGAGGGTGACTGGCAACTCGGGTGGGAGGAATCTGTTTAGTGATTCCCTTACAGTGCCCAATTGGTTCTTTTGATGTTCCTGGTTTTGACCAGGATTGGTTGTGGGTCGGTAAGACCAAATTGGAGATAACGGTGGTCGGAGAAAGAGTGCTCCTCTAACACCTTCCAATCCGTTATCGAATTGGCAAGATTAGCAGAGACAAGTGTGATATCAAGGACCTCTTGTCGATTACGAGTGACAAAGGTGGGTTGGGAACCTCTATTGCAAAGTAACAGATTAGAGCTAACTACAAAATTAAAAAGTTCCTCACCTCGATCGTTTATGTACGAGCTACCCCAAATAATGTGGTGCGCATTAGCATCACAACCAATGATGAGGCGCGTGCTGGTTCTCTCGGCCTCTGCAACCAGATTTCTCATCCCGGTCGGCGGAAAGGGACCCGTCTGGTCGTGGCCTAGGTATGCTGAGACCACCCAGTACCTTTGGGTCGTAGATTCCACGCAAGTGGCGATGAAGTCCTGATTGCTGAAATTGGAGAGAAGAAAGATGTTAAGGCAACTCTTCGCAAGAATGCAGGATCTTGGTTTACCTTCATTCCTTACGTAGAGGAGCTTGTAGTTGGGGATCCTGAGTCCTCGAACCCGGTTTCCATTGACCCAGGGCTCTTGGATCAGGACCAAGTCTTCTCCGCCTTGAAAAAGGCGGAGAACAAGGGCGGCGCACTCGTGATTGCTGACCATTTCCGCGTCGGTCGACTCAAGCTCGACTTCAGCAGATCCGGTCGGCACTATAGGGGCCCCTGAGGGGCAGTTGGGGTCACTACCCAGCTCCGTGTTCACCGATGAGTTATCGGTCCCAACTAGAGTCTGGGCAGCAACAGTATTGGATGCCACGCTGTGACCCTCCGTGTTCGTCGGTAAGGATCCGACCCCAACTAGAGGTGCCACCGCTGACAAGGTGAGGGAGGCGCAGTCAGTTTCCATAGAGGATTCTGCCGCGCTGTTGGAATTATTGCCAGATGACGAAGCCACTGACGAGGAGACGATCTTATTATCCGCATCCTGATCGCTACGGTATACTTTGAGGGTAATCGAGTTAATGCCGTAGCCAATCACCCCCTTGGTAGCGGAAAGAGGCGCCAGGGATTCATTGTTCATAACGATAATAACACCCCTGGTGTCATGAAGGGCTTCCTCGACCCTCGCAACCTTCCAGTTGTGAGTAGGAAGCGTTGGGTTACAAACCCGAATCAGATCCAGGATATCTTTAGGATCCTCTGGCTCAGCTGGGACGCGAGTGCGACATCTCGGTCGACTAGGGATTTGATCCTTCACACAGTCGGCTGACGTCCATATTACTGACCAGGATTTTAAAGAAGTCTTTAGACCTCTGGTCGACGCAAGTGATCAACTTCACGTGCCCTTGGTACCATCCCGCGTCCCTGGAAATCAGTAAGGGGCCTGGGTGATCCCTTAGCAATTTGACGAAGACTTTGGTCAGTTCGATCTTGACTTTCCTCCATCTTTCAGCGGTTATCCTACCTTCAGGGTCGCTTCTGTCAATCACTGCAACCTCCAGTTGTTCCTTTACGACCTGGTTATAGGGCTTCAGCGTTCCTGACTCAGGGGCTGTTTTCAGCTTTTTAGGGCTGTTGTGAGGCTCCTCTGCCGAGCGTTGCCGCTTGGCTGAGGCGTCCACAGACTGCTTTTTGAGCGCGTCTAGCCTGCTTGTTATCCAAACAAGCGAGTCACGCTGTTTGTCGGACCTGGCGAATTCGGGGATAGACTCGATTCTCATTTTTTGGCGCAAGAGATCTCGTCTCATCCTGTAGATGTTCTTGGCGGGATTTACAGGTCGACTAGCCGGAGCCTGCCGAACTGCCACCGCCGAAGTTGAAGGTCCTGGGGTCAGAGAGGTGGTGTTTGACCGCTTGCCAGAGGCCAGACGGTTCACCACGGAGGTGGAAGGCTGTGAAGTTTTGGATGCGCCTTCAGGGTTCGATGCGGGAGCGACTTTCCCCTTGCTGAATGCAGCACGGTGGGTCGACCCAGAACTACTTAGTAGGGGATGTTTTCCTACGGAGGAGCTGAGCGGAACTATGAGACGCTTGCTCGAAGCCATACGTCTCGTCGGTCCCTCAGAAGGAGACATAGAATGGGGGTTGACCCCTCGTACCATAGTAGGAGTAAAAGCCGGCTTTGGTACGAGGCCAGACGGATCCGGCTTCGATTTTGCTAAGAATGGAACCCCACTCCCGCCAGGTTTTGTCACCAGAGCGTCGGTAGCTTCAGTTCCGCCAACACCACTGCAGCCAGGCTTAGGAGCCAGAGCCTTAGCGGTGTCAGCTTCACATTCTCTACTTCCGCCAGGTTTAGACACCAGAGCGTCGGTAGGTATGTTCCTAGTAGCTGATTCAAAGTCGAATTCGTCGGCAGATAACATGGCATTCTTGTTTTGTTGTTGTTGTTGTTGTTTTGTTTTTTGTTTTTGTTTTTTTGTTTTATTCATTTTTTTATATGTGGATCCTACGAGTGGCGGAGAATTAATGGGGTGAACCTGCAAAGAGATCCGCAATATGCAGGCACGGCTACTTAATCCGGAGGGCGCCAGGTAGTCCGGATGCTCCGTTCGGAACTGGGCATTTGGGTTGGGCTCCCAGCCAGGCTGATCGTCGGCACGGGTCGCATGACACACTTAAATCCGGCCCAGGAGTTGGAAAGAGAGGAAGAAAGGGGATAGGGTGGGACAAGGTAGGGATGACTATATTTAGCTTCACGACTCATCTGGGGAAGGATCCCGAGAATCTTTGCCTTACTAAGCTTCTACACCACGTCAAGGTATATAGTCACGTAGAAGTTTATGACTTACGAAATAATTGCTTTATTACAGGATGTACGACATTTAGTTCCGTTCTCGTACAAAAACATAATACAGGGGGGGTAGTCTTTGAGTTCTTATTTCGTTGCCAAAAAATATATACAGTGTTTTTCAATCCCTGGGTGTTAAGACGGGTAGTTTTTTAAGAACTGTTTTCAAATTGTTTTTTGAAGAAGTATTGTGCAATTTGTATTTTTAAGTCGTGAATTTTGTGCTTAGTAGTAATAAATGGCTTTCAAATCATCCAAAGACTTAAGTGCCGGAAAAAAAAAGAAATTGTTGACGCGACTAAAAAAATTAAATGAAAATTTCAATCTAAAAAAATAGGACAGTAGCCCTACATAATATTCTTTCACATTTTTCCTAGTTTGAAATGATACTGCGGCAACCCTGTAAGAGCTTTTGTTAGAGTAGCACCTTACGGGAAACAAACAAGTGCGAATGAGAGACACACATCCCTATCTTCCCTGTACTGACAATTTATGTTGGACAGAGTATAGTTCGATCGTTGAGGAGGGTAGTTCGCGCATAAAATGAGTACTTGGACGAAAGAACATAAAAAAAATACAGAAGTGCTTCAATTTACTCATTCCGTCCCCTAAACATTATCAAAGTAGTGCAGGAGACACGACATTACTCTTTACTACGTAGGCGAGAGTCATTATCTAAACAGACTCAATCTTACAAGAGCAAGAAAAAAAAGTTGTACGCATTTTTGTAGATTTTCGAGCAGCTTTCGATACAATTTCACGTGAAGCACACTTTTACAAACTTTTCAAAATCGGTGAGTCAAGCTAAACTATTCAAATACTGTGAGCTTTGTATGGAATAATATCGCATACGTGTGGGATGGGGATTTATTATCGGAAGAATTCATTCACGTCAATGGGCGTTAAACAAGGATGTATTCTAAGTGCACTACTTTTTATATTATACAACAATGATATAACCGATGATGTCAGAGGTGGAATAAAGTTCTGCGATGTAACAATCCCGGCATTGATGTATGCGGATGATATTGTCTTTTTGTGTGACACTATACAAGGAATGCAGTTAATGATAAACCGACTTAGTGCATATTTTAATTGTTGGAATCTCACTGTTAATCTTGAGAAATCAAAAGTCATAATATTTAGAAATGCAGGAGGTCCCTACTCACGTTTGGAAAAGTGTAAGTTGAACGGCGAAGAAACAGAAGTTGTATTCAGATATAAATATGTAGGTATCCTGTTATCGCCTTCTTCAAGCTTGAAACCACACTTTGGTGAAAAATTAGCTGATGCTAAAAGAGCCATAATGCTCTACGGAGCTCTGATATGGGGTTACAAATAATACGATGAAGTGGGAAAATTTCTTCGCTACTTCTTGAAGAGGATTGAAACTGAAACTCCTCCCCTGCGCTTGTACACCCTCAAAATGCAATGATTGAATAAGGAATACCAAGCGTAATATTAAAAGCATAACTAGAACTAATGAAAGCATTTGCGAGGAATTGCAGAAAATAGCGTCCGAATACAGAATTAACTTAATAGTTCATGTAAACGAGCAACAAGAAAAATTTAACTCAATTTTGGAGAATCTTGGCAGCCATACGTATGATCAATATGTTGAAGAAGCCTAACGTCACTATTTAGGAGCTATTACAGCAAACTCAACCATTTTTTAAATACAAAAACTTGTTTCTTAAACAGTTTCTCAGCTTATAAAATTAGTGCTGTCTTCAAAATGGGTGGGTACCATGGCACAGTGGCACCCCTGCGCAAGGGGTTAAAAGTTCGAATCCAGAAAAATACCATCTAAAGTTTTTTTCACGGCCCCACCTCTTCCGAGTTTCTGACAAACATTCAAGAGTATTACTGTCATGAGAGAGCTACTCAAGACCCCTCTGTTCTTCGGATACGGAATAAAACTGTAGGTCCCTTCTGTATGTGCAAAAATGTATACCACGCACAACATGTACCGTTGGAGAAGCTAGGTCTTGGCCTTCTATGGGCTGCTTACGGCTTGATGTATATTTATTTATGTCTTCAAAATGAGAGGTGAACTTGTCCATCTAAATTTTATGCCATATCGACCAGATCTACCAACACTTTGTGACATAGACCAATCTAAATTTAGGTTTGTCTATGCTTTGTGACCTCTGCAACTTGAAAAAGAGAGGTTTTTCATTTTCTTGGCGTTTGTCCAATTCTAAAAGAATTTCGGCTATCAATGTTTGGAAAACATGTCTTAGAGAAAGATGAAGCAATAAATATCTTAAATGGAAAAAGGTATGTACTATATAATTATTCAGTTGCGGCACTTCGTTTTAGAAAGCGTATAATAGAAGGAAATTTTTAATATAAGAACCTTAGTTTTATTTTGTCAACCTGGTAATACAACTACAACTAATACATACAACTTTTATATGGTGAGTCTTAGGATCGAGTTAGAGTCGAGTTGAGATTTCGACCTAGGTATTGCTGCACACCTAGTTGAGGGATCGAATGATCGAATTGGGGTTGAAATGACAGAGTACATAGTTACTTCTCTTTTTTTCCTATTTTGTTGTTTTTATAACCAAAACCAAATATTTCTTAAGGCCAAACAAAAAAGTCCTTATTCGCAACGAAAACAAACTGGTTTCCTACCCCAGAGAAGATAAAAAAGGACACACAAATGTCATTTCGACTCCTCAACTCCTCAACCCAGGTACACATGTATGTCCAGGTTTGGTAGCTGAGTTGAGTTGAGTCAACTCCATTTGAGCTTGATGTGCGTTTATATGGATTTCAAGCCGGGTTGAACCTCGTTTTAAACCGCTATATAAATGTAGGAATAGACTGTCTTCTTCGGTCGATTTGACAGTTGGCTTCGACAACAGCAGAACTACCACCGAATTTGAATGTTTTCTGACGTTTCCCGCAATATCAAATCGGAGCTCAGGCACACATTCGCAGTTGGCGGTAGTTGTTATTAGGGTAGCCATTTTTCCGTGCAGGTAGATTTCATGATTTGGCATTTGTCGCTAGTCGAGCGAGGGTCATATTTGATAGTCCAGGCTTCTGTGTCCTGCATCTTTCGAATTAGATTACAGTGCGTAGAAATTTTTACCTGCGCCCAAAGAAGACAAACCGAACAATGAACAAAAAAAAAAGGAGAAAACCTTCGAAAAACTGACAAACCTGGAATGATAGTGTGTAGCCTGGAATGAAATGATGAGAACTGACAGTCCAGGACTGTCAGTTGAAAACTGATAGTGTGTAGCCTACTTTAGACAGACAACTTCGGTTCGTTTGACACATTCGCTCCACCAAGCTAAAATTCGCTAGATTTTGTCATTGTGTTCTGACAGTCAAGCAAAATCAAATAGGAGCTCACTAATTTCACAGATACAATACAAAATCCGGCGATTTGTTTGACATCTAGGCCGCAGCCATTTTTTACAAACAATTTGTTGTTCAGCCTTATTTTGAGATTCGAATTCATTCGAAAGTGAGTCGAATTCGCATAGACTGTATTTTGACTTTCGAATGAATAGAAAGAATAGAAAGTTCATCCAAACATTCGAAAGTTCATTGGTTGTGCGTATTTTGAGATTCTATTCATTCGAAACAAATGTCATATTTCATTCGAACAAATTTTCCTGGCGCATAGATTAACAAACACGTAAATACAGTGAGATATTTTTAATATTCTCTAGAAAATTAAATGAAGTAACTTTAATTGACAATTGCTGATCCTGTCGGTATAGGTCACGTTCTAATTAGAAAAACTGGTGGCCGGCAATTAGTATAAATAAAATAGTCCCACTCAAGTTCTATGTAAACAAATCTCCAAAGGAAAGACGAGTGAATGCACGAAATTGTTTTGCAACTTTATTTTTTACTCTTGTTTCACATTTTCTATGATGTCCTATTCATTTGCACTGTCCACAAAAGAAAGCAGCATTTTATTTTATCTAAAAACAGCACTAATTATTAAAAACAAATCACCGAGCAAATGTTTATTTTACTACTGACAGCACTCAAAGTAAAGGTAGAGTGACCAGATTCGTGCCGAGTGTATGATGGGAGAGAATTGTAAGTAAATATACATGTATGTTATTTTATTTTGCTTTGTTTTCGTGTTCGATATTATTATAGGTATACAAAACATGTTTCATAAAATGTCTTATTTAAATTTCGTCTTTAAACTCGTAAAAGTGTAACTAATAAAAATATTTCCAAAGAAAGAGAAGAGTTCTAACGCAAAAAAAGCAAGGTATGGTCAACCTATATTAAAAGAAATGTTAAACAGCTGCCTTTGAGGGTTGAATTTATTTTTGTTCATTTTGCTTTATCATTCGAAAATGAACCTTTTTCATTCGAATCTCAAAATACACGAAAATCTTTCGAATGAATAGAGACATTCGAAAGAATTGACTATTCATTCGAATCTCAAAATATGCATACTATTGTCTATGCAGACAAACCTAAATTAGACAGTCAACTAATTACCATGTTTGTGAATAAATGTCAAGTAACGAGCGAGCAAGACTTTACTATTATTTTGTCGGGTTATCTCTTTCATTCCTTTCGAGGAAACATTTTTTTTCCGGTTGTTATTCCATTAACAACAACAAATTGTATGTAAAAAATGGCTGCGGCCATAGATGTCAAAAAAATCGCCGGATTTTGTAATTGTATGTGTGAAATTAGTGAGCTCCCATTTGATTTTGCTTGCCTGTCAGAATACAATGACAAAATCTAGCGGATTTTAGTTTCAAGAGCGAATGTGTCAAATGAACCGAAGTTGGCGGTCTAATTTAGATTTGTCTATGATTTAGGCACAAATAACCTACTATGTGAAATGTGTTTCTTCCACCCGTTTCTGGTAGCTGCTAGGAAACTTCCATTATTTTATTTTACCTAAAAGACACTAGGAATTAGTTAACATTTATTTAGTGTTTTTATTGAAAGAAACTTACCCTATTTTGCTTTTGCAGCTAATTTCTTCGGCAGATAAATTATAATTTCATACAAAAATGAAAATGAAAACAAATAACATATGGTACAAGAAATTCACCTCGTTAAAACGTCAGATTTTTACACGCCAGCTACATAATCCTTTTTTTGGACCTGTAGATGGGCTGATTAAACTTCAAATCTTTCATCACACGTATTCACCGATACGAAATAAAGAGAGCCTTTTCTTACGCTCAATTTTTGGTGTTTTAGGGAAGAGTGGGGGGAGTGGACTATCTATTAATGGGTTATTTGTGATTTAGGTTTGTCTATGCCCGTGTTAAGAGCGGCCGAGAAGTTTTCCGCCAAAAATATGATAGATTGTGATTTGATTGGCCCATGCGGCTAAAACGAGGAAAGGATCCATAGTAGTTAATTATATTGTGGCAAAACAAAATTTTGATGTATATTATTTTAATATGGACAAATGTTTCCTGTGTAAATCAAAGGAACGTGACGATGTCAAATTTGGAGATTTTATGACACATGGGGAGATTTCAGTGCATTATTTTTGCTTGGTAAGTTATTATGAATTATCTTCTCGAAAATCCAGGAAAATTATTTTAAAATTTCATACATATAGCTACTTACATCTAATCTAATGCAAAGAGGACGTGACGATGAAGGGTTTTTGGGGTTCCTGGAAGACGATATTAAAAATGAAGCTAAACGAGTAGCCCTATCGGTAAGACCATCATATAGACACAGACAATTATTTATATTGTTCTTTATTATATGTAGGCCTGCTGCTATTGTAAAAAAAAAAGTGCTAATATATCCTGCTGTGCACGAAAGTGCCGAAAAACATTCCATCTTACTTGTGGTATTGAAAATGATGCTGAAAATCAATTTGTAGGCACCTTCAAATCCTATTGTGATCGTCATGTTACAGGAAAGAAGAGTCGGAGACCTCCCTTAAATGAAACTTGCTGCATTTGTTATGAGAGTATCATAGGCGAAAAGAGGAAATTCAGTTGTGTGACAATGCTGCGAGCTCCGTGCTGTAAGAATGGCTGGTTCCATAAATGGTGTTTAGCTGCATTTGCTAAAAGTGCCGGTTACTTCTTTAAATGCCCACTATGTAATGATAACAAAGTGTTTCGTCAGCGGCTGGTGTATAAGGGTGTTTTTATACCGGACAGGTAAGTGGTCAATTTGTTTATAAAACTAATTTAGCCATTTTCGAGGAAAATGATACTCTAACGATTTGGTTTAAATTTTATATTTGAGTTAGTTTAGATAAATTCTATAAAATGGCGTACCACGTTTTTGGCTAAAAAAGCGTATAATGGTACTTTGCTTATTAACTGGTTTTAGAAATTTAGCTATTTCTCGGTTAATATTCAATGGATTTTGGTCAAAACCAAAATGTGAGCAAAATTTAATGTATACAAAAATATTGCATTTAAACTTATGAAGAATCCATATGTACATCATTTTTTTTAATTCATTAATTTTGAACGTAAAGCACGAAGCTTTTTTATCCCTCCACCCTTCACCATGGTGGGCAGGATTTCTTAAAGAATTGCGCAAGGAAAATCAACGTGTTGACTGCATTGCCAACTGCTTCAGCCGTTGTCCTCAGTGAGGTAATTCACAGATTTCCCTCCACCCTCCACCATGGTGGGCAGGATTTCTTAAAGAATTGCGCAAGGAAAATCAACGTGTTGACTGCATTGTCAACTGCTTCAGCCGTTGTCCTCAGTGAGGTAATTCACAGATTTCACAGTTCTCTTTTGAATTTTGACCAGTTAGCCCTACGCGGGTTTCTGGAAGAATTATTCTTACTATACTCTGTCCAACATAAATTATCAGTACAGGGAAGATAGGGATGTTTGTCTCTCATTCGCACTCGTTTGTTTTCCGTAAGGTGCTACTCTAACAAAAGCTCTTACAGGGTTGCCGCAATATCATTTCAAACTAGGAAAATGTGAAAGAATATTATGTAAGGTTACCGTCCTATTTTTTTAGATTGAAATTTTCATTTTTAATTTTTTTGTCGCGTCAACAATTTCTTTTTTTTTCCGGCACTTAAGTCTTTGGATGATTTGGAAACCATTTATTACTACTGAGCACAAAATTCACGACTTAAAAATACAAATTGCACAATACTTCTTCAAAAAACAATTTGAAAACAGTTCTTAAAAAACTACCCGTCTTAACACCCAGGGATCGAAAAACACTGTATATATTTTTTGGCAACGAAATAAGAACTCAAAGACTACCCCCCCTGTATTATGTTTTTGTACGAGAACGGAACTAAATGTCGTACATCCTGTAATAAAACCCAGTCTTGAAAAATCTCGACAATTAAAAATCACTTCCTGCAATAAAGCAATAAAAGTTATGTACATATGTACATACCCTTCTTCTGTGTTTTCTTCAGATCAGCGCAAGGATATAAGATGACCAAATTGACCTGTTTCTGTAATATTTTATTGCTTAAAATATTCTAACTATGCAATGTTGGTCAAAAATATCTTTGTCCGAGTTATGTATATACACTGGCGGCATTATCAAAGATTTTTTTTTTTTTTTTGATTCATGAGAGGCGAATCGGCAAAGGTCCAATTTTTTATCCATTGAAATGCAAAAATGACTCCCCCTTTCTCTATTCCCCTCACTCTTCTTACCCACAAACTACCGACATAACCGAGTTTTGAGTCGTCATCTAAACAAAAAAAATTGTCAATTAATTTTCCTATAATGGAAACAAATTATGTAGAACAATGCTGAAGAAATTTAAATTATTCACTCACTGCATTGCTTGAAAGTAAAAAGTAAACATCCTATTTTACCAATTGCGTATTTTATGTAGGTATTTTTCAACGTACTGAAAATTGAACCCAAAAAGAGAGAAAAATGTATGCGTACCTACAAAGTGCAAAACATTAAAACATTTTAGAATAGAAAACATCTTACAATTTTGTAACTGCATTTTAACGTATTTTCAGCACATGAAAAGAAATAATATATCAGATCAAAACATGATGGTAACACTTATCAAAAAATAACTTTTTTCAAAGCTCTAAAACCAAAAGCTCCTTAATAGAAACCCAAGGTTGAAAAGCAGCAGCCAATCAGCGCACACCAAATGGATATTCACATTTTATGCGGGATTTCTCTCAATTTAGTATGGTGCAAAAATATGACACGCTACTGATCTCTAAAAAACTCTCCCATAAGACGTGTACTGACAGTTTATGTTGGACAGAGTATAGTTGATAGCAGGTCAACCACAGGGACAGCATGCCCAACTGTTTGTAAACTTATGTACGCATGTATGTACATTATATCTCATCTTGTACACAATTTGTCACCCAACGGCCGAATTTCAACTAGACCCAATAATACTTGGGTTATTATTTACTTAATAAATGTAATGGAAATTAGTGTCAAATGCAGGCTAATTTCGTAAGTGGTTATTTCATTATCACAATATTGGTTGTGGGCTCAATTCTTAAAATTGAACAAAATCCTTTCACCCGTTGAAGCAATCAGAATTAGCACAAACGTTTTTCATAGTTTTTGTATAACTAACACTGTTCTATACATAAGAATATGTTTACAGCGAAAAAAAAAATCATTAAGATTATCATATTATAGCATCATACGGGTTGGGTGGAAAAGGAATTAAAATATTATTTGTATACGAGTTTTATATAAACGTTGTATCCACATATAACTGACGTCCTAGGTTGGTATATTTTTTTTTATAATTTTCTCACACCGAAGGGGATATGAAAACCCGTATGCTGATTTTTCAGAGCACGGGCATCATTACAACGTCGATACGGTGAAAGTAGCCAGACAGGCCAACGTAACGCAGCTAGGATAGCCTAGCCAACGCTTATCAAAATCATGTCTATTCGAATTTTGAGAAGTAAAAGAGGAACCTTCTCCAAAATTACAAACAAACTTGAAGAATATGTACTGTGTTATTTGAATACACGCTCATCGTCCGATTTTATAATAACTTTTTCAGAAGCTGCCCAGATGAAGATGATTACTTCTACAACTATCTTCAATATCACATCAACATCTGTATGACAACATCCATTCTTACAACTTAGCAATTTGTAACAGTAAGAGACTAAGAGGGATATCATTTACCTGATATATCCTCAGTCGAAGAACATCCTCATCGAGGGTGGTTTTCAGAAAAACAAAAATCTACAACTCCTTCATTTAGAAGAAATCCACTTGATTTAATGAAAAAAACGTTATTACTGTATTTTTGTAACGACTAATTCAACTAAGACACAATAAGGCAAAAATAGATAAATTTCAATTTTTTTATTATTATTATAATATAGTTGCTCAGCAACCAAACAAACATTAAAGTGGAGCAACATCATCCTATAAATATTCAGCTCCGCGTCAAGGAGCTTACTGAAACCCATTTTGCAATATTTTGTATTCGAAGATAATTATTCTCGTTTTTCGAACATGGTTCTACACTAAACTATTCATATGTTCGACTTTGAGTTCGACATTTTGGGTGGAGTTCGTACAAGACATAGGATCGCCGTTTTTGAAGATGGTGCATATCTTCTTGCGCTTTCATTTTCTCTATTTGCTGCCCGTTAAGCAACTGCTGGAAGTGTTGCTTAAAGATACCAACAATTCCCTGTGCGTCGGTGACTAGGTTGCCTTCGCTATTTCGCCAGCTGCTTGGCTTTCCCATAAAATTCCCGGATGTTATTTCGCTCACGAGACTCCTCGATATCAGGGATTCTCTTGTCGGTGCGGATTACGGCCAGGGGATCACTTATCGGCTTAAAATCAATAACTCTTTATCTGAGCCGATTTCCCACCACGATTCCGCAATCCTAACATATGCAGTTTTTTGTGGCAGCTGTAATAAATGTCGCAGATACGTCTTTTCTGCATACCTAATGCTATCCATCGTATCTCCTGGATCGCAGTTATATCTGCCTTGTACTGCGAGAGGACAGATTCAAGTTTTTGTTCTCCGTGTGCTTTCCGGGTCGAATTGCCAAATGAGGAGGATCTTAATATCCGAGGCGGTTGTCTCTCTCATAACTAGAATTTTTTTACGTGGTAAGGCAGTTGCCCCAATGGCACAACACCCACCTCCTAGGACCAAGCATGCTTTAGAACCTTCGTAAATCCATAAATGAATAAAAAAGTGTTGTAAAATAAGGAACAGTTAGAAAATCCGTCTAGAAAATCCCTCATTTTTTGTAAAAGAAATCCATTTGAAACTCAAAAATGTCCCTGGCTAAGAAAAATGGAACTGACTTAAAAACAAATATCTGGAAAGTAAAAAAAGAGATCAATTTTATTTAAATGCAGTTAAAAGGAATATAATTTCTTCTCAAACAAAAGTCCAAAATGAGGTTTCTGTAGTAAGTATTAGCGGAGGTATCTCTGTTAGCATGGGGTAGTTACACCAAAGTATGTGTTTTCTTAAGCTATCGATAAATGATATCTGTATTGGAGATAGACCCATACTGTAGACACTTACGATTTGAGACGTTTTGGAAACACGCTGTATAGATTACATTGCTTAATTTATTGATTAATAATTTATTTTATTTTTGTAGGGACGCAGCGTGGGAGTTGGAACCTAATGCTTTTGCAGACTTATTAGAACGTCCAAATAAATGTTCCGCTCAACATTGTAATTTCAAAGGTGGACGTAATGCATACACCAGCAGAAATAAATTTATTTTTTGTGGTACTTGTGGCTCTGTTGCAATTCATCGTCAGTGCATAAAATTGAGAGCCGACATATTTTACTGCGATGAATGTATTCCTGTTATTGAAGCAGCGAAAAATACATCCATTATCAACATAACTTCTACTACACAAATGAAGAATAATTATGAAGAAGAAGAGGAAGACATTGACGTATGTGGAGAAGATGATCTAGATAATTTGAAAAGCTCTGACCTAGAAAAAACAACAGGACCACTCTTTGAAAACCCGAAAAACAACAACTCTGATGATATAATAACAGATAGTAAAGATTTTAACATTACTGATAACGGTATTCTTAATCGTGGTCACAAAATGGTACAACAAACGTCGACTTTAGATATGAACCGAATGAACGTTGACGTTATAGAGAACCGAGTGGTTTCTTGCGACGCGAAAAGTTGTTTCGATAGTGAAATGAAAGACGATCACTCATGTAATAGAGGATTTAATTTATATGCCAAGCTATCCACCTGCAATCTTCATATATTGGGGATCACCAAGACTCAGACTGATCAAAATTTTAAGCGGAAGCAATTTGAGAAGATTAATAAACCAAAGACAATATGGGGGCAATTTTCGTCTTCTCATGACTTCGCTTATAAAAATCAGCGCACTGTGGGGCTAACAAGGCGTCAATCTATGTGTGCAAAAACACATTGTGGGGTTGAAAATATTCGCGAAAGCCATCCTATTCCCGTAAGACGAAAATCTGAACTTACTCCCATTTCACTTGCAACCTTCACGTCTGACGCTAAAAACAAAGCTACTGCTAGTTTGTTTGAATCTGGTTGCTGCAAAAAAAGTGGAATCTTTAAAGAAGAAAGTAGTTATTTTAAATCGTTTGACATTAGTACGCTGGGTACTAATCACAATGTGCCTGAAGATGATGACATATTTAATGTCTATTATAGAGCACTTCCAGGTCGTCAAATTTCTATAAATGAGAGTGTCGATTCGAAAAATATAACATCAGAGTCCAATATTCGCCCAAGATCTAACTCCGAGGATCTTACGAAATCATCGTTCGCTTTGCGGAGAACCCAATATCGTAGATTTTCTCATTGTTCTTATACAAAGCTACAAGATTGTCGAAGAAATTCATCTACAGAATTATTAACCCCAGTTGTAAAAAAACGGAGTCGGAGCAATTCGTTGTTGAGTAAAATAACTATGCAAAATAAAAAACATAAGAAAAATAATACTTTGGTTGAAAATGAAAACTCCTATCAAGATATTGACATGACACATGAAGGTCACGCATCCATTGCAAGAACGCCGCTTAGTTCGAATTTATGTAGCTTATATGCGTTCATCACTCCGTCGTATGTCAGAAAAAATGAATCAAACAAAAGAGGTACGAGTATATGTGGTTTTATCTATAAAAATTTTAGTTATGACTACTAAATTGAGTTTTTTAATTACATAACATTTTTAATTACAGATACTTCTAGTGTAACGGCCTGTCAAAATGTTTCAATGATTCCTGAAGTGGACCATATTATTACTAAAAGTGAGTTACCATAAATATATTATGCGTAGATTGCTTAAAGCCCGAAGGAAATGATATTAGAGCAGTACGAAAAATTCACACCTAAAACCTCAGTTGGTGTGAGTGCGTATGAAGTGCGTATGAAATGTAATAACGTCAAAAAAATGAGCTCAAACTACATTTTTAGCCGCTTGCATATGTTAAAATGTAAGAAAAAATCTAGAAAAAAATTAGTGCCATACGTGTAGACCGCACTTTGTGTACTTGAATTGCTATTGGACATATAAGTCAGCCTTTTGTCGATTGATTTAAAAGCGTAAATTTTGCCAACGTCAACCAAAATATCGATTGACGCAATATAAAAAAAAAAGTGTAAACCGTCCACTATACAATCGCACCGTTTACACGATTGGCGCTTTTTTACGTCAATCGAATTAACTATTGGATGACGCATGCTGTCATTAGTAATAAAATAATTCCCTAACATAAATATTTTTAGTTTGTTACAAAATATTTTTTTTCGATTAGAATCGTATAAAAGGTAAGAGAAAAAAGAAATATAGCAGCAGCTTTGTACATGTTTGGAAAGCGCAAGAAAAAAAAAATTCAGCAAAAATATTTACGCGATATGTCAATTTTGTTCTGAAATTGACCTGAAATTGACCCTGTGGTTGACGCAATTTAGCTGTAGGTTGACGCTAATATTTGAATAGATTCGTTTACACAATTGATATAATCGCGTAAATTTTTATTGACGGAAATTGGGGACAATCTGGGGTCAACCAAATTGGCGTAGATTGACCATGTTTGTCTACAAAAAATGGCTTTTACTACAACTTCTGTTGATCGTACGTAAAAAAGTTGTTTTTTAGGGATAAAAATTTCATAAAAAAAAAACATTTATTAAGTAAAAATTTTGAGAAAATGGAAATGGAACCACAAATTTTCAGAATTTTCAGTTTAAGAAGCCATAACTTTTTTGAAGCTGCACAGGTCTACCCAAAGTGTTTAAGACTTGTATGCGGTACTAAATTGTCTTTGTATCTATAATAGTTTAGAAGTTATAGCGTTTAAAGTGGCGACACCTACAAATTAGAGGTCACCCACTTTGGTGGGCTATAACTAGAAATGGGGTGAGAATAGACCCTCCCCCCCCTCCCGCCATACAATTTTTTGTTCGGCGGAACACTTTTCGCTTTAAGTGCCCAACCCATAGAATCCGTCGATCCGTTGTTCCGTCGACGTTAACTGACAGCTCGATAAAATACACACAACCTTATGGGAGGCGGCCCATAACCAACGGATGGATGAACTTCGACGGACAAAGTAGGTTTACTTTCTACTTTTTCAATCCGTCGATCCGTTGTCAGTACACACATTCACGTATTTAAGTTCACACATTCACATATTGAAGTTCACGCATAAGAAAATTGAGAGTACGCATTTTCATTGGTGGAAGCAGAGAGAGAATTAAAGAAACTATCATCGCCTTTGACAATCAGCTGACGGTTGTGACGGATTCTATGGGACTGTTCTATCCGGCAATACGTCAACTTCAACGTCAACGCACAACGGATCGACGTCGACGGATGTCGACGGATTCTATGGGTCGGGGCCTTTAAGCGGAGTGTACCATTTCCATATGTTTTTCCTTTGTTTTCCCTCTGTCAAATGCGAAATGTGCTTAGGTTTTGCCCTGAATGCTCGGTCAATTTATTCTGAGCTCATCGAGCGCGCTCTGAGCACGCCCTAACGAAAAAAGAAAAACCAATTTAGAGCTATGACGGTTCTGAGCTAAAAAAAGAAACGCGCCTATTGACAACTAGTCCAATGAAAGAGTTTATGTATGCATATTAGTATATTCTGGGCGTCTTCCCAAATGAAATCGGGAAGCGAAAAGCTCTTTCAGAAGATGCTTCCGAAATTGACATAAGAAAAAAACCTTTGGTTGGTGTGATAGCCCAATCAAATCGATTGCGAATTTGGCATTTGGTAGAATTACCCACCCTTATGTGTTTACATTAATGTTTTTTCTTATATTGGCTTTCATTTTATATTTGGAAATGTGCGAATGATTAATGCTTTCATTCTCGTTTTATAAAATTTCTGCTTCTATCCATTTTTTACGCGAAAAATGAAAACTAAAAACCAACAACGAGAGAGATAAAAATTGTAGATTGTGTTGTCGGTTGGCTATGCGGGCAAAAGTATTATGGTCAGTGGTTGGAAGTGACAGCATAAGAAAACATTTCGGTCAGTTATGACATTAGCTTATGCTCCCCATTGTTGATTATGTTCAGCCCTTAAGATCGTGTGTATTCGAGGGTTTACATCTGCGTGCACCTGCAGCCAAATGTTGATTATGTTTCTCACTTTAGGCCTAACGTTGAAGTTGCAACTGCTGTTGCTGTAGTCAATGTGTTCAGTTCCATTGAAAAGCATTGGTTCTAAAAAATTTCCTCCGGTTGTCAATGTTGCTGTTGCTGTGTCAATGTGTTTCTATTATTATGTGCTTAGTGCGTACACACACACCTACAGAGAATTTCAGAGGTGAATTTTTCGACTGCTCAAATTTAATATTTAATCAGGAGCATTAAAAATACATAAAAAATTTAGTGTCATACGGGCTTCAGCGCCCAATATTTGACAAGGTACTTTGAATTTTTCACATATATAATATCTGATTTTTATTAATTGTATTTTCAGATCTATCAAACATTCTACTACTTAAAAATGGAGAAGCAGATCAATCTGCGGTGAAAACAGACTCTAGTAAAACGTCCAATAGCAACCCCCAAAAAATTAAAACCGGGGAAGAAACATTTCCTCAGAGTTATAGTTTACTAATTCATTCACAAAAAAAATCGAAACTGTATAAACCCAGAAACAAACGAATTTCCGATAGCTTTTCGGTGGGTATAAAATTCACATTGAGTATTTAATCAGTTTATTTTTTAACAGGAACAGAATTTAACTTCTAGCCAGACAAGGATTGAATCATTCTTTCAGAGAATATAAAGTTCTGTAACCTGGATTTAATGCAAGCATTTTATTATATTTGTAATTCTTGATTATTTTTGTTTAAGTGCTACCTGCTTTGATCTTGAAATTAAAATATCATAACCATTTAATCTGGTTTTATATGTAGAATTAGAGCTATAACTGCAATTTTAATTCAGATGTATGTACATATGTATTTCAGATAATGCATGTGTGAACAATTACTTTTAAAGTTCATACCACAAATAACCCATAATAGATAGTCCACTCCCCCCACTCTTCCCTAAAACACCAAAAATTGAGCGTAAGAATATCCTCTCTTTATTTCGTATCGGTGAATACGTGTGATGAAAGATTTGAAGTTTAATCAACCCATCTACAGGTCCAAAAAACGGATTGTGTAGCTGGCGTGTTAAGATCGAACTCTTGACGAGGTGAAGATCTATTTTTATTTGTATACATTTGCGATTAAAACTTAATTTCTCTAGCAAGGCAATTTGCTGCAAAAGAAAATAATTACAATTTTGGCCCATTTTTATCACTAAAAAAAAAGGGAATTGGAGATGTAAATTTCCTATCTGCTCACACTAAACAAAGGTGGTGAGCCGTGGGGGCTATGTTTGGAAAGTGCGGTGGTGAATTTATGATGTTAAAAAAATATTTTTCGTATAATAATTTATAAATGTGTCGAGAAATAAAAATATTTTTATTATGGAACTATAGAATTGTTGCAAGTGCAGGCGTATTTCTTTCTAATTTTATTTATGTAATAATTATTTGTTGTTTGATTATTTTATTGTGATATATATTTACTTGTGAAATAATTTTACTTGTCGTCTGATTTACATTATTTCGCATAATTTTTTTTATTGTTCAAAGTATATATTCATACAAGTGTATGTTTGCGTTGAAATACGGAATTATACATATATGCTTGAAAACACAAAAGAATTAAAATAAATTTCAGTTCGATTATTTTAATAAAAAAAATCTTATTATCTATTTAGCGAGTTAAAAAGAGATCCATCATCGTTAATGGATGAATATAGACTGAATGATAGATATTTAGGTATGTATATTGTAAGTTTAGGATAAAGAAATTTTACAGACGAATAGTGGTCAACTGTGGAAGCGTAGGATTCGAACATGTACAAAGTCTTGGTTTTGAAAATATATACTTAAATGAAGAAATAAGTCTAATTCATCTGTTTAGATTTAGTTTATTGCTAATACATTTTATAAGGGTAGGTGTGTGCTGATTCAGTTGCTTGGAATATAATTTAAAAAATATAAAACCAACACCTTCTTGAGTAAAGACAATTCTATGACTGAAAAGTTGAGTTATTGACGATTCCCCCAGGATTTTAAATGTTGTTTGTTTTTGTTTAAAATATTTTTTTTGAAAATTACAGAAATTACGCGAACGGCTTTGTCACAATAGGTCGGAATATCATGATAAAGAATAAAGAGTTTCACTATACTCGAATTAGTGAATTTTTTTATACTTTTCTTAGCCAGAAATCTTAAACCTCACACAATCGCCACTTTCTAATTTTCTTATTTGTACACAAGATGAGTTTTACCTATTACACCTGCATTTGCTGTAATCAAACATTTTCTTGTTTTTATTCGACCTAAAAGCTATGATGAACGTATATCATATTTGTTCAAAGTACCAAACGGAAGAAATTAAATTATTTGTGGTATGTATTTGTGGTTAAATATGTTCTTTTTTAGTTTTAAATATGAAAATTAGGATAAACATTTTAAAAAAATACGTTAAATTTTAAATTTTATTCTTTTAACAGATTCACCACGAAACGAAAAATATTTTCCGTAGTTGTTTATTGAACATAGCATCCCCACTACAATTTCTCAATTTTTCTCAATTTTCCGTTCTGTTTCCCCAAAAATCCTCTCCCATGTGACAGTTCTCGGATCCCTGGTGGGCATACAAGTGTGGGTTTTTTTGCCTGCAAAATCACTAATACTTGTATGCTCACCAGGGATCTGACATCTGTCACATGGGAGAGGATTTTCGAAGTGGATTATCTAATTTGGGTTATTTGTGGTTC
This sequence comes from Chalcosyrphus nemorum, assembly GCA_949716465.1. NCBI lineage: Eukaryota > Metazoa > Arthropoda > Insecta > Diptera > Syrphidae > Chalcosyrphus > Chalcosyrphus nemorum. The sequence continues at coordinate 54,040,188 of OX454332.1, forward strand.
ATACATACGCGTTGAGTGAGAGAGAATTTTACTGAAACTGAGACTTCAACCAGATGCAATATTAAACTTAATTTGGATATTTTTAAAAACATTTTTTGTTGTGGGCTTACAAGTTTTGTAAAAAGACTTAAATCTTGCTTCATCCACAATTTTGAGTTTGGTTTGATGCATACAACAAACAAATCTTCAGGAACGATCGGTTCATTTTCAAGTACTCAATGAGCAGGATTCTAGTCACTACGTCGTGAAGTCAAAAAAGTTCTGATTGGTTGAGAGCCTGCAAATGCACTGCAAAACTATACTCTGTCCAACATAAATTGTCAGTACACCTCTTATGGCAGCACTTTTTAGAAATCAGTAGCGTGGCGTATTTTTTCATCATACTAAATTGAGAGAAAGCCCGAGTAAAATATGTATACCCGCCAGAGAATTTCCATTTGTATCTGGCGTAGATCCAACAGCCCACATCTGGGCAGAAATCATTGAGTAAAGAGATATCAAAATTTCCAGTGGAAAACGGTTTGCCTACAAGCTGCACTTCCAGAAAATTGACCAATTTACCCATACTATCACATTTTCAAACAAGTATGGGTAAATTGGTCAATTTTCCCCGATTTTCAATCAGTCGACCAATGGGATGCCGCGAATATATCGAAAGCGCCGCTCATTTGATGGTCAATTTTGGAACTATCACAGAAAGAGTGCATCTAGCAATTTGCCTGGAAGTGAGCATATCGTTCAACAAATATTTATAATCGGATATAAATCTTTAAAGCACAAACGAATTTTTAAAAATATATAATTTTTTCCAAAATTTAAAAGAGCTCCTAAGCAAATGATTGAGATGAAAATAAAAGAAAAATAAATCCATCACAAATAAAATTTGTAAGAATAGTAATAGTAAGTAATAACCGTATATCTGTATTTATATAAATAAGAATGCATTTGAGAAAACAAATTATGTATTCCTGCATTCATATTTATTTAGAAAAAATAAGACAACTAGAATATTTAATTTCCCGTGAGCACATCAGATTTTGATTTCAAATCATAAAATGTGTTTCCCCAAATTTTAAATGACTTAAGTCTCGCTTTGAATTGAGTTATTCTAAATAACTCTACAGCTAAATAATATATATTAATATTTGATTTTTCTGTCCAATAAGAAATTATATAAATAAAGACCTTACTGCTTCTAGTAAATCTAACAAATTGAAATATTTTTAAGATCAGAAAAAAATGCATTCGATGGCAAAATAAAATAAACTGTCAGGAACTACAAGAATCAAATATTACACCGATACGTATGTATATTAAAATTATACATTTTTGGATAAAATTTTATGAAAACAGTAACAATCAATAACAAATTATGCTTCAAAATAAACTATTGTAGTTTAATAATATATTTATTTCTTTATGTCGTTTACTTTTTTGTAGTAGTTCTAGAAAGGCAATAAAAAATACCTTTGCCTTTAATGTTCACGCGAATTTATATTTAAAGGCACACTTTTACAACAAGGAAAGGAAGTCGACACACGAAGCTTTAAAAGAAAAATCTCTGGGCTTTGTACAAATTCAGAAAACCTGTAAAATTTGTATCTGTACAAAATGGTTATAAGTCATCAATTGTAAATTTCTTATTATGTTTAATATTTGCCTCAATTGAAGCGAAGTATAATAATCTGAATCACTACAGTTATTTTCTACAAAAAGAAAGAAATAATAAATATTTAATTCTAATTAAACGTTTTCTCAATTCCATTTTTATTATATCACTGATTGCAGCTTTTTATTGAAATCGATTTCCATTAGTGAAATAATAAAAGCGCATTCACAGAAATGTTTTAACCAGAATTAAGTATTTTTGTTTGTCAAAAAATTCTGCAAGGAATAAGCTTTATTTTGACACCAAGTAAAGCCAAATTTTTGCTCAATCGTCTTAAAATCGGAAATTACAATTTTTCATGTATAGCCGGCCCCATATAACAGACACTTCCTTCCAGTACGATTTATTTTCCTACAAGTAGAGTTGAACAGGTTCAATTTATTTTCTTGAAACAAATTTCTTAATTTGGCCGAACTTTACTGAATTCATCCATTTATGTATCGAACTGGTGGATAAGTGTCATTGATGAAATAAATCATTGTGTGTTTATCTACATTTGGAGTGGAAGTGCGGAAAGGTATTTTAAAGCTATTTTATCCATAGAAAATAAATACAAATGTCAAAATAAAAAAAAAAATACCCCTCCGATGATGGATGTGTTCAGATCGAAAAATGTTGACTGCTGAATTCATTCATTCCAACTCACATGTATTCACAGACAGGATAGTACACTGGAAGTCGATTACAACAAAAACAATGTAAACAAATGGGTTTCGCGGGGCAAGGGACGTAAGAGTTTGATATCTCTTTACTCAATGATTTCTGCATCTGGGTGTGCGCTGATTGGTTGTTGCAATTCAACCCCTATTTATATTGATGTGCATTCAGAGTTACCAATGTCCGTTTTGTAGCTAGTTCAGTTTTTTTTCGTTGGGTTTATATTGAAGAGCTTTTGGTTTTAGAGCTTTAAAAAAGCTTTTTATGATAAGTGTTACCGTGGTGATCTTGTTTTGATCTGATACATTATTTTTTTAATGCGTAGAAAATACGTTAAAATGCAGTTACAAAATTCGAAGATGTTTTCTATTCTAAAATCTTTAATTGTTTTGCACTTTGTACGCATACATTTTTCTTTCTCTTTGGGTTCAATTTTCAGTACGTTGAAAAATACATAAAATACGTAATGAGTACAATAGGATGTTTACTTTTTACTTTCAAGCAATGCAGTGAGTGAGTGATTTAAAATTCTTCAGCATTGTTGTACATACATTATTTGTTTGATCAACGAAAAAGATTGACAGCTTTCAATATTAGTTTGCCATTATAAGAAAATTAATTGACAATTTTTGCATTTCAATGGATAAAAAATGGGCCTTTGCCAATTCGTCTCTCATCAATAAAAAAAAAATCTTCGATAATGCCGCCAATAATAAATAAATATATGCATAAATTCGGACAAAAATATTTTTTACCAACAATGCATGATTAGAATATTTTACGCAATAAAATATTTCAGAAGCAGGTCAATTTGCCCATCTTATACCTCAGAATATCTCATCTCAACAGAACACAGAAGAGGGGTATGTACATATCTTTTATTGCTTTATTGCAGGAAGTGTTTTTTAAATGTCGAGATTTTTAAGAGTGATTTATAAATAAAAAAAATTCAATGAAAATTTCAATCTAAAAGAATAGGACGGTAACCCTACATAATATTTTTCACATTTTTGCTAGTTTGAAATGTCACTGCGGCAACCCTATAAGAGCTTTTGTTAGAATAGCACCTTACGGGAAACAAAAGAGTGCGAATGAGAGACAAACATCCCTATCTTCCCTGTACTGACAATTTATGTTGGACAGAGTATAATAATGAATAAATCGTACTGTCAGCGTAAACAAATTAAGGGTTGTTGTCTAAAATTTTAGTCTTTTTAGTCTACGCCATCTATGATTCGTCTTTCTCCACACTTTATGTTCACTTTTGGTTACTGAGTAATTTATGTTCACTTTTCGTTTTGCTTTTGCTTTGTGTGGAAAAGCATTTAAAAAAACACTTCGTGCAATAAAGCAATAAAAGATATGTACATACCCTTCTTCTGCGTTCTGTTGAAATGAGCGTAATGGTATGCGTAAATTGACCTGCATCTGAAGTATTTTATTGCGAAAAATATTCTAACTGTGCATTGTTGGTCAAAAATATCTTTTTTCGAATTTATGCACATAAATACACTGGCGGCATTATCGAAGATTTTTTTTTTGATTCATGAGAGACGAATCGGCTAAGGTCTAAGTGTTTGTCAATTGAAATGAAAAAATTGATAATTAATTTTCCTTTAATGACTAACTAATATTGAAAGCTGTCAATCTTTTTCGTTGATCAAACAAATAATGTAGAACAATGCTGAAGAATTTTAAATCACTCACTCACTGCATTGCTTGAAATTAAAAAGTAAACGTCCTATTGTACCCATTGCGTATTTTATTTATTTTTCAACGTACTGAAAATTTAACCCAAAAAGAGAGAAAAATGTATGCGTACAAAATGCAAAACATTAAAAGATTTTATAATGGAAACATCTTACAATTTTGTAACTGCATTTTTACGTATTTTCCACACATTAAAAGAAATAATATATCAGATCAAACCAAGATGGTAAGACTTATCAAAAATGACTTTTTTCAAAGCTCTAAAGCCAAAAGCTCCGCAATAGAAACCCAAAGGAAAAAAAACTGAACGAGAAACAAAACGGACACTGCTAACTCTGAATGCACATCAATATAAATAGGGGTTGAAATGCAGCAGCCAATCAGCGCACACGCAGCTGTGCGCTGTTGGATCTACGTCAGATAAAAATGGATATTCATAGGCGGGTATACACATTTTATGCGGGGTATCTCTCAATTTAGTATGGTGCAAAAATATGACACGCTACTGATCTCTAAAAAGCTTTCCCATAAGACGTGTACTGACAATTTATGTTGGACAGAGTGTAGTTGTTTTTTACAATAAAGTCTATGATATCTATGATTTGAATTTTGAAGCTAAAAATGAGAAGTGAGTATAAAAGTAAGTATGGACGTTTTATTCAGAGGTGGCTATACACTTTTGAATAAAAAAACAAGGCTAATATGTCATAAAGCAGCTGAATCGGCTGATAATTTTTTATTCATGCCAATTATAGAACCCAGTGATTCACTTTATGCATTATAGAATCCGACGGATGACTGTATTATTCATCCGCAGTCTACATTATCGAAATCAGCTGATTACTGTCAAATAGAGGGAATGGTGGTTGATTTTTTTTCTTTTGTAACGTTCATAGGTAAATATTTATGATTTTGTGAAATGAAAAGTGCCGGATTGAGTATTTGTGAATGAAACAAGTTGCAAAAAAAGGAAGAAGCGTAAGAACTATAGCAGGAGATATTCATGCTTATTTTGAGATTCGAATGAATAGTCAATGTCAATGTGTCATTCGAATGTCTCTATTCATTCGTTTTTCTAATTAGAACGTGACGTATACAGCAATTGTCAATTAAAATTACTTTATTTAATTTTCTACAGAATATTCAAAATATCTTTCCATTTACGTGTTTGTGAATCTATGCGTCCGGAAAATGTGTTCGAATGAAAAATGACATTTGTTTCAAATGAACAGAATCTCAAAATAGGCACAACCAAAGAACTTTCGAAAGTTTGGATGAACTTTCTATTCATTCGAAAGTCAAAATACAGTCTATACGAATTCGACTCACTTTCGAATTCGAATGTCAAAATAAGGCTGATTTTGCTTCTGTCCGAGCCATCGTCAGATAATCCATAGGCAATCACCCTTATTCCGTGAAACGTTTTAAAAGTGTTTCGTCACTAAAACGCCAGTCTGCAATTATGTGTAGCGTTTTTAAATCGTTGAACGCCATTTAGCGTTGAATGCTTTGTGGAACCCATTGTTTGACGACAGATGTCGTCTGAGCACTTTTGATAGTTATTCTATGAGGCGTTGAACGCCATAAAACGACAGAAAAAACCACGTTATTTGTCGTTCATAAAATAGTGAACGCCTGAGAGTTAACATCATCTGAAAATGTATGTGTTCTTAAACTGTTCACTTATTTGACAATCTAAACTAATTTATTTTGTTTTGTAGGGTCAAAATAACAACAATCAAAACAATTTAAATACTTCTACAACTAAGTGTATATTCGTATTCACAGGTCAGGTCTTATATGAAATTTAAAATAAACCAGTGAAAAAATGCTACAATCCGTCTGGAGCGGATCTTATGATACCCTATCCCTATCATATTTGGTCCTGTCAGTGAGCGGTGGAAAATGTATTCACAAAATTTTCTATTTTGCCCCATAAACTAATATTTTTACTCGAAAATTAATTTTTTAAGTAAGTGCCCCTAAAAAGTGGGCGTGGCCATATGCAATGTATAGACGATTTGTAGATCAAGTGTATATCTACATATTTGTTTAAGTAAGTTTTTTCGAGTTTCATATGAAAATAGTGAAAAAAGGTGATTTTTTTGAAAAAGGGCGGATTTTAAAAATTTTTACACTTGTGTTGCTTACTTTTCCAAAGACCTCGTATACAAAATTTCATGAACCTAGCTCAAAATTTAAGCCCTAAAAACTGGTGACATACGGACGGACGGACGGACACGGCTAAATCGACTCGGCTAGTGACGCTGATTATTTATATATATACTTTATTGGGTCTATCTTCAATATTTCTCTATGTTACAAACCAGAGATCGGCATGCGATCACATTTTGGCGACTTAGAGTATACTTATAAAAAAAGCGGTGCAAGTGTGTACACGGAGAGATTGACATGCGGACATATTTTTGCAACGTAAAATCTACTGACAAAGAAGCGGTGCAAGTTTGTACAACCACCGCAAACCATAGACAAATATAAATAGCAGAAATCATTGAGTAAAGAGATATCAAACTCTTACGTCCCTTGCCCCGCGAAACCCATTTGTTTACATTGTTTTTGTTGTAATCGACTTCCAGTGTACTCCCTGTCTGTGAATATATGTGAGTTGGAATGAATGAATTCAGCAGTAAACATTTTTCGATCTGAACACATCCATCATCGGAGGGGTAATTTTGTTTTTCATTTTGATATTTGTATTTATTTTCTATGGATAAAATACAGCTACAAATCTTACAGGTTTTGTGCAAAGCCCAGAGATTTTTCTTTTTAAGCTTCGTGTGTCGACTTCCTTTCCTTGTTGTAAAAGTGTGCCTTTAAATATAAATGCGCGTGAACATTAAAGGCAAAGGTATTTTTTATTGCCTTTCTAGAACTACTACAAAAAAGTAAACGACATAAACAAATATATATATTATTAAACTACAATAGTTTACTTTGAAGCATAATTTGTTATTGATTGTTACTGTTATCATAAAATTTTATCCAAAAATGTATAATTTTAATATACATTTGTATCCGTACAATATTTGATTCTTGTAGTTCCTGACAGTTTATTTTATTTTGCCATCGAATGCATTTTTTTCTGATCTTAAAAATATTTCAATTTGTTAGATTTACTAGAAGCAGTAAGGTCTTTATTTATATAATTTCTCATTGGACAGAAAAATTAAATATAATTATATATTATTTTGCTGTAGAGTTATTTAGAATAACTCGATTCAAAGCGAGACTTAAGTCTTTTAAAAAGTGGGGAAAGACATTTTATGATTTGAAATCAAAATCTGATGTGCTCACGGGAAATTAAATATTCTAGTTGTCTAATTTTTTCTAAATAAATATGAATGCAGCAATACATAATTTGTTTTCTCAAATGCATTCTAATTTATATAAATACAGATATACAATCTGCCAAATCCGGTTATTACTTACTATTACTATTCTTACAAATTTTATTTGTGATGGTTTTATTTTTCATTTATTTTCAACTCAATCATTTGCTTAGGAGCTCTTTTAAATTTCGGAAAAAATTATATATTTTTAAAAATTCGTTTATGCTTTAAAGATTTACATCCGATTATAAATATTTGTTGAACGATATGCTCACTTCCAGGGAAATTGCTAGATGCACTCTTTCTGTGATAGTTCCAAAATTGACCACCAAATGAGCGGCGCCTTCGATATATTCGCGGCATCTCATTGGTCGACTGATTGAAAATCGGGGAAAATTGACCAATTTACCCATACTTGTTTGAAAATGTGATAGTATGGGTAAATTGGTCAATTTTCTGGAAGTGCAGCTTGTAGGCAAACCGTTTTCCACTGGAAAGTTTGATATCTCTTTACTCAATGATTTCTGGTTGTATATACTCAATATTCTACAATGGAATCAATTGGGTATGTTTCTCATATAAACTCGAGTGTTACGTTTGTTCACTCATTCATATCATAGACAAACTAACATAGACGGTCGTCTTCGGCCGATTTGACCGTTGGTTCCCACAAGAGCAAAAGTACCACGGATTTTGAATGTATTCTGACGTTTCCGTCAAAATCGAATCGGAGCTCACGCACACATGCTTAATCCGCGGTACATTTGATGGGCGCAGCCATTTTCCTGTACATTTTGTTGTTGTTAATTGAATGACAGTCAGCTGAAAATGTGGTGTGCAAAAGGAAAAAAGAGACACCACGATTGTTTTTATAGTTACGTCTTGTTCGCACGTTCGGTCACATGCATTCACAGATAGGAAAATTCAAATCGGTGTACTTTACAAAATTTTCGGCAGAGGAGGGAGAAGACGACCGTCTATATTAGTTTGTCTATGATTCATATCCGCACCACCGCATGTGGAACCACTTATTTCCACTTATTTATTATTTATTTATTACCGCATACACCGCAACTAGGATCCAAAGACAGAGTATATCCATTATAATGAGTAGGGACACTCTCTCTACGTATGCATTTTCTACTACCACAAAACAATAGATAAAAAAATTGTACAATAAGTGGAAGTAGATCAAAAGTATACACTTTAACCCGTATACACGACCCCTTGTGAAAAAAAGAGTACACAATACATTTTACCTGTCTGAAATCTTGAAGGAAGACGAAACAAAAATCTTATCTTTGAGTCATTTTAGCAAATGAGTGTAGTTGCGGTGTTTGCGGTGGTCTTGTTACTCATAAGCGGTAGTACAAGATCACACTCAGATTTACTCTAAGTACATATGCAGAACTATCGCAGGAATTGCGGTGCGGGTTTACATTCGCACCGCTATTTTCTCATCCATCGGTTTGATCTGGGAAAAAATTATCAAACACCGCATAGTCTTTGAGTAAGTATGAATAAATGATCGCAATATAAAACCGGTTTGCAGTCAATGCGATGAAGATAAAATATTTTACCAAGTATGAATGAGTTTGAGTCGAAGAAACAACGAGTATACATGCGGTGTTCGAATGAATGCGGTATACCGCTGCAGATCTCTGTTACAAACTATGTATCAAACTAAATATATAGGGTATAAAAAGAAGATTATGTACTACAACCAAAAGGAGTGTGAAGCCACTGGAGGACAAAAATATTTGTTGGATCTAGAGCAGGTTATTTCAAACCTTCTCTGTTATGAGATAATTATCAATCCGAAAGGAATTGGGTTTTACGGATAGTAGTCCAGTTCAGCAGCCATCTACCTCATCGCAAATTGATCAAGATATACATATACATATATTCTAAATACAGCATCTAAATCAAATCCAACACCCGCATCTTATCTATCCACATCCGCTTCATTTCAAGCCATTTCATTTTTTCCACATGACAGCCCATCAAATATTAACGAAAACATAAGTGTCTTTGCAGATCTAACAAATATCAAACAATTCCAGACGTTCAATCTGACACAGTAAAACAAACTCGCAAGAAAATACCGAAATATGAAAAAAAAAAACAAAACGGTATTTCGGTTTTGAAGTGAAATTAATCTTGCAACCTATTTTGTATCTGGCAAATCTAATGGATTCGATTTTCTTCTTATATTTCTTCGTATGTCAATAAGTTCTAGTTTTCTAACATCCTCGTCTTCGTCGTCACTCCAAATTATTGCAACACTGTTCATTTTAATCAATTCAACTTATATTTTTTAAACCTTCGTTTTGATTTCTTTGAAATTTATCTGTCACGGCGCTGTAACCAGCAATGACAGTGAATTGTATGTGGATTGCATACCTACTTACCGACAAAGGCGTTTTGTGGCGTTCAATTTCTGGAATAACTCTTTAAAACGAAACGGCTTAGGAAACGGCGTTTTTGTAAAACACTACGCGAAATAAGGGTGAATAGTTAAAGTGTTAAGAATTTGCATTTATTTTAGATTTATGAAACAATTCATGTGGAATGGAGACGCTTTAAACATGTGCTGGATGTACAAATATTCAACTGTCACCAGTAGCAAGATTTTCGTCACTTACACTTAAATTGAAACTGGCAACATTTTTTTTAATTTTTGGCCGCTAGTGTTTAGCAAACCGACGCACATAGGGGTATTTCTATCCAAAAAGCGGCCATAAGTCCATTTTTCAAAATGCAAATTAAAGACGTAATTTTTTTTCTTAGCGGTAGCTAAATACCCATACCACCGCAATTATTTTAATTTTTTGTGCACGCACTTGACCAAAGCACCAGTCCAAAGTCATCGTTCAAGAGGTTGAGTTGATTAAGAAAAATATTTCGCGAAAACGATACAGTAGTGTAATTAGTTTTTCTTCTTTTTCGCTCATTGTTTGTTAACTTATTAATTATGGATAATTTACTACTAGGTATGTGCTTTATAATAAACATATCTTCATCAACCATGTTGCTATTTTTAAATCGAAATTGTAATTATTAAAATAACATGAAAATTGTCTTTTTTATTTTTCATTATTTGTTTATCATGGACCTTTTTTTATATACTTCGGCATTATTCGGTAAAAATTTTTATATCACATGAAGAAACAGTATTTCTGGTATAGAATAATAAAAAAAATCCTGCCTATGAGCTCGTGATGGGGACAATAAAAGAAAAGTCGAAGAAAATAAGAAAAGGGTTCATGAATCATTTAGAAGCCGAATGGGACTTTTAGTTTTCAAACCAAAACCATGTCATGATAGTATGAACGATGGCAACTCCGCTCGTTTATTTTTCCTTGACTCTTTTACCTACTTCTTCGGATCTAACCGGCAGAGCCATATGGAAGAAGTGTTTCACAACTTTTCAGTTTTTTCTGACTCATTTTTAACTGGTTTGAAAAAAGAAATTCGTACTTCATAAAGTAAGCACTTCAGTTTTTAATAAAACCAGAGGTTGATCAAGCAGACTTCGTTCCAGTTTAACAAGTCATTGAATGATGTATGTACTAACACATGTTTATTTATGCTTATTTTATCTTCACTTTTATTTTTATTTCAATATCGCATTATTTAATGTCAAATGCGAGAAACCCTATGGCATAGGTAATGTCTTTTAGTTTTTGGAGAAAAAATCGAAAACAATATTTTTTATAATTTTGTTCAGTTTTTATAGAATTTTCATGTAAATTTACTTGAAAATGGTCTCTTTTATTAAAACTTTCAGTTTTTCATACTCTCATACAAAAATAAATCGAAAAAATACAAAAAATAATTTTGGCCATCTTTTTGTGAAAATTTACCTGTGTGTGATGGGATATGGAGGGCAAACGTGGAATTCGGATTGCTATATTGTATATTGCGTGAGATATTTATAGTTTTTTTTGTTTTTGTTTACAATATAAATTTGGATATCTTAACTTATATTTCAATTATTTTGTACAATATTTTAATTCATTTTATTACTACTATATGAAATATGAAAGTATCTGTGTGTATATGTATGTACATTTTTTTTGAAAAGGTATATTTAATAATAAAAAAAAATATTTTCATAGCATGTACTTCATTCAATAATTGTATTATAATTACGGTCATTATTATTATTACTGTATATATGTATATGCATCTATGTACGAGGTGTGTTCAAAAAGTATCGCGAATTTTGTGTTTTTTCAAAAATTATTTATTTATTCATGAATATCTATTTTGTCCCCTTCAAAGTAATCCCCATGAGATATTATACACTTGTGCCAACGGTTTTTCCAATCGTCGAAGCACTTCAAAAAATCATTTTTTTTAAAACTGTCAGCAAAACTTTCATCCATTTTTTTGAATAGGTAAAAATCGAAGACGATCCAAAACACGTGCAAGCAAAGCAGCTGTCAACAATTAAGTGAACATTCAAAATGGCCGAGCTTGTAGGCATGAGTGAGAGACATGAGTACCAACATAACGCCACAAAAAAATCGAAATTCGAATATACGTAACCAGCGAAAATTCAAGATTCGCGATACTTTTTGAACACACCGCGTATATATTTATTTTCCAAAATGAAGAAGAGAAATGAAACTGAATGAAATGAATAATGAGAGTAATAATGCAAATACAAAAAACCGTAGGTATAGGTTATAGTTTTCTCTAAAACTTGTTCTTCTTTTTTTTCTGTTTATGTATCTTTCTTTTATTGGTTTCAACAGTAATTTTGTTATCTTTTTTTACAATAAAATCATTGAACCTAGGCGCAAGCTTATTTCGCCTATCATCTCTTTCAAATACAACTTCACCTGGACTAAAACTAGGCAGATCTAAGCGAGATTGATTAATTTTATTAATATAATTTTGTTTTTTGTGAAGACTTCGTTGATGAACGATTTTGGCTAGGTTTTCATGATTTTCTCTATGCCTTTGAAGATATTCTTGTTCGCTCTTAAAATCAGGTTTAGAAGGGAATGGCTGTCTAGTATATATGTGTCCTGTAATAAGCTCAAAAGGTGTTAATTTGGTTGTTGAATGAATGGTTGTAGGTTAAAACGGCCTCATCTACAACTTCGCTCACAGCAATATCTATTTTTTCTGATTCTATAACTCGAATAAGGGCTGTGAGCGTTGAGTGGAACCGTTCAACTGGTGAATTTCCATTTGACGATTTTGCACAAGTCGTGTGAAAATAAATACTATAAAGCTCCAAGAATTCTCTAAATAAAGTAGAAACAAACTCAGCACCATTATCGGATACTATTTTCTTGGGTATACCATGTTGGAAAAGAAATGTCACAACGATTTGATTAAATTAATGCTTGTCCTTGCAGCCAACAAATTTGCTAAATTTATCTACTATACTCAAAAAATTTTCTTTGTGGATTGAATAGATGTCGATGTGTATTATTTCGAGTGGTTTAACTGGGGTTTCGGTTAGCTCAAATTTGAGTTTCTCCCTATTTCTGTCATACTTATATCTCTGACATGTATCGCAACTATTTATAACTTTTGATACAATATAATTCATATTGGGAAAATAGACTTCGGATATCAGAATACCGTCACCTAAATTTTCCTCGCATGAATGAATAGTGGATAAGCTTTCTGAATCATCAGAATTATTTTCTATAGATACATCACCCGTATCGTCTGATGCAAGGTCTGTCAAAAGCGTCTCTTTGCTATTTAGCTCAATACGTGAAAGTACATCAGCATTCGAATTATGCTTGCCTTTTTTATAAACGATCTCATAATCATACTCTTCTAACTTTAACCTCCGACGAACGAGTTTAGAGTTTGGCTCTTTTAATGAAAAAAGCCAAGTTAAAGGTTTGTGATCGGTCACTATCTTAAATTTTCGTCCATATATGTAAGGCCGAAAATATTTGACCGCCCAGACAACAGCTAATAATTCTTTCTCGATAGTGCTATAATTTTAATCGCTTTTTGATAAGGTCCGACTTGCGTAGCAAATCGGTTTAAAATAAATAAATAAAATAAATATTAGGCCGTAAGCAGCCCATAGAGGGCCAAAGCCTAGCTTCTCACAGCTGTACGTATTGTGCGTGGTATACATTTCTATACGTAAAGAAGGGACCTACAGTTTTATGCCGTATCCGAAGGGCAGGGGGTGTTTGAGAAGCTTTCTCATGATATTAAATACTCTTGGATGTTTGTCAGACGCTCGCAAGAGGTGGGACCGTGAAAAAACTTTGGTGGTATTTTCCTGGATTCGAACTCGGAACCGCTTGCGCAGTAGTCCAACGCACAAACCACTGAGCCACGGCACCCCCAAATCGGTTTATCCGAACTTAAAGGGCCTTGAGATAGCACTGCGCCTATTGCAATGTTACTAGCGTCGTCGGCAGTAACGTTGAATGACTTTTGAAAATCCGGATATTGGAGAATCGGATCATTACACAAAACATTTTTCCAAAGCTCAAAACATTCTAGATACCTAGAGTCAATTATAATAGTTTTACCTTTCCGTAAGCACTCAGTAAAAGGTTTGGTTAAATTTGCAAAATCATTTATAAATTTCCTATAATAACCGAGCAGACCCAAAAAGGACTTGATTTGCTTTGGTGTTTTTGGAATAGGAAACGCTTTTATGGCAAGTATTTTATCAGGGCTTGGTTTTATTCCCTCTGATGTTATGACATGGCCCAAAATGATACTTCTTTTCGCAGGAACTCAGACTTGTCAATCTGTATTTTAAGGTTTGCTTCCCTTAGTCGTTTAAAGACAGTGCTAAGGTTCTCGAGGTGCTCTTGTAGTGAAGTGGAATACACTATTATGTCATCCATATAGACAAATTACCTTTGAGGTCCCTTAAAACATTGTCCATAACCCGCTGAAAGGTTGATGGCGCATTTTTGAGACCGAAAGGCATCCGAACGAACTCAAAATACCCGTTTTCCACAGAAAATGCTGTCTTAGGAATGCCATCTGGATTGATTTGAATCTGATGAAATCCGGAAGCAAGATCGAGAGTACTGAAGTACATACATTTTCCTAACTTGTGAAGAATTTCCGTAATGTTAGGAATGGGGTATCGATCATGAATGGTTTTTCGTTTAGCTTTCGGTAATCGATTACCAATCGCTATTTTTCCTTCCCATTAGCATCCCTTTTTTTTTTTTAGCAACAATCCAGATGGGAGAAGACCACGGAGAGAAACTGTGACGGATGATGCCGTCAAGCTTGTCATTTAATTGCCTATGTACCTCTTCCTTATGAATATAGGGATACCTATAGGACTTTGAATAAATTGGGATATCATCTTTTGTTTTAATCGCATCCTTTATGATATTAGAGAATGTTAAATTCTGTCCCTGTTTGAAGAAAATATCATTATATTTGTAGCAAAGATCTAAAACTGCTTTTTTTTCCTCTAAATTAAGGTGTTCAGTTCTGATGATATCTTTCAAGTGATTTTTCTCGAGGCCTTGATCATTTTGTATGGAGAAGTTATGAACTTCGAAGTATTTTTTTACTAGTTCGGTTTTGATTGGTTGTTCAACAACAAAACGTTGTTGAACATCAGATTTATTTATTACCTCGATGTATGAAAATCAATTACTGAAGTCATAAAACCGCTCTGGAATCATTAATTCCCGTGTTATATACGTAGGTTTTATATAAATATTTCCAGATTCAACATCAACAGGTAATAAAAAAATTGCTTTACATAATCCAGGGATAGTATACACTTTGGACATGAAATTTAGCTTAAGATTTAAATTAGTTCTGAAGCTTCCTAACTTTAACGTGTTATTAATTATATCTATGTGGGAAAGAGATGACAGAATGCCACACGATCGGGGCACGCAGTCATAAGGAAATATCTTCGGCAGTCGACCGAACAACTTCAAGACGAGAAGATCCTTTTTTTCTGTTTATTTTCGTGAATAGATGTATGTACTTTATTTTATCTGTAATTTCTTTTTTTTATCGTTCAATAAACTGAATTTACTACAGCTATTATAATCCCTAAAGATTTAATAATGTCGATCCCGAATAAAAAATCGAAATAATTATGAAACTTGAAAACAAGAAACGTTAAGTTCTGTTTAGTATTTAATTCCGTTAAGCCAGGCATGACTACTTTACGGTTGACGACTTGAGTATCAAATATAGTTTTAATCTTAACAGGTTCTATTTGTACTTCTTTAAAGTGTTGAGCCACATCAGGACTAACGAAAGATCGATTACTTCCTGTATCAATTAATAATTTTAAATTCCTTTTACTTAAGCTGCAGACATTAAGGTAGGGCAACAAATTATTTATGTCTAAATATCCGATCTGTTTCTCGAGGTATGTAAGTGAAACCTCGTGTCGTTAATTTCAGCTACATGTTGGTTGTTTGAAGTGTCTGGTACGCATGAATTTCGGCAGTAATTTTGAGAGTATGAACAAGTTGCGGAACTCGACGGTGTATTGTAATCAGTTTCCATATTAATGAATTGGTGACCTTAAGAATGTGAAGATCTGTTAGAGTATCTGCTAGGATTGATAGTAGAAACACTCATTGCCTCAGGTGGTGGAAACTTCCTAAAGCCCTGGCTTTGATTATTTCTATCATTATGAGTGTTATGTCGAATTTCCTGAAAAGGTGTATACTGGCTATTTTGTGTTGTTAACCTCCTTTGTGGGAAAGAATTCTTATGAGATGAATGAGGGTTAGAAGAGTTTCCAATTTTTTTTTTTTTTTTTTTTTTTTTTTTTTTTTTTTTCCGAGGGTAGGTGAAAATCTTCAAAAAAGACACTATGAGGATCGCCAGCGCGTGCTCATAGTAGTGTGGGATTCTTACCCACTAAAAAACCTCCCTTCAACAAACTATTGTATTTGTTGGTTTTTATTGTTACTACAACTAAGTGTTCGACTTATCAAGCAGTTTTCTTCTCACGAAATAAGAACATTTGGCAGTTAGCTTCCCATTAGAAACTCCTGCTAGTTCCGCAGTTTAGACGCGGTTACTTATCGCGCCAGGTCTAGAGGTTTAGTTCTTTGAAGACGGCGCAGTAGATTACTTTCATCCAAAACTTGAAGGACTGTGATATTAACGTGACTTTCTAGTCGAATTTTATGCTTTCTCGCGTAGTTTCTAATTTCATCTACGATTGTTTTAATGCCGAGATCTCTGTGGATATCGTTATTTCTAATATACCATGGCGCATTAACAATTCCTCTTAGCACTTTGTTTTCAAAGGTTTGTAGAATGTTTATATTACTTATTTTGGAACAACCCCAGAGTTGTATACCATAAGTCCATACTGGTTTTAGCACTTGCTTGTACAAAAGCAGTTTGTTCTCTATATTAAGTTTGGAATATTTTCCAAGTAACCAATACATATCTCTATATTTAATTTCTAGTTCTTTGCGTTTTTTCTTAACATGCGATTTCCATTTAAGCTTTGCATCAAGTGTCATTCCAAAGTATTTAGCCTCCTTTGCGAACGGAATTTGAACCGAGTTCGAAAAAATCGGCAAATAATTGATTTTCTTATTAGTAAAATTTACATGCACAGATTTGGTCTCATTAAGTGCTATTCGCCAAACCTTTGTCCATTCATTTACTCTATCCAATGCCTCTTGCAATTTTTCGGTAGTCTCTTCGACCGTTTTACCTACTGCCAATATAGCAGTATCGTCGGCGAAAGTGGCTAACTTCGTTCCTTCCACTTGCGGTATATCACGAGTGTATAGTAGATATAAAAGTGGACCAAGAACACTTCCTTGCGGCACCCCAGCCATTATTTCCTTAAAATCCGAATATTCATTTCCACATTTGACTCGGAATACTCTATTCGTAAGGTAGTTTCTTAGAATATTATATAAGTGTTCTGGCAAAACTTGTCGTAATTTAAATTTTAAGCCTTCGTGCCAGACCTTGTCAAAAGCTTGAGATACGTTAAGAAATACGCTTGAACAAATCTTTTTTTCTTCAAGAGATCTTTCGATTACATCTGTTATTCTATGAACTTGTTCAACTGTAGAATGCTTACTTCTGAATCCGAATTGATGATCCGGGATGAGATGCTTTTCTTCTATTATCGGCTGTATTCTTCTAATCAAAATTCTCTCGAATACTTTAGATATAATTGGAAGAAGTGAAATTGGTCTATATGAAGATTTTTCAGTTGGTGGTTTACCGGGCTTAAGAACCATTATCACTTCCGCTACTTTCCATTGGCTGGGAATATGTTCAAGTCTAAACGCGGCGTTTATAATAAAGAGAAGCTTAATTAAAGCTTTTCTTGGCAGTGCCTTAAGAACCTCTCCCGTGATTAAGTCGTATCCAGGAGCTTTCTTGGGTTTGAGTTTCTTAATTTCGTCCTTAAGTTCGGTTAGTGTTGCATATCTTATTGCAATATTGTCTATATCCGACGTATTTGCATCTTGAGCAAGAGCTTGTCCGTCAAATGGCTTAAAAGTATCTTCCAAATGCATTGCAAAAATTTGTGCTTTTTCTTTATCATGCCTGGCCCATTTGTATTGATTTTTCCTGATTGGTGCGGTTTGTATTATAGGCTTTTTAATACCCTTTATAGCTTTCCAAAGCGAATAATTCGAATCTTTTTCTGCCGATAAGCTTTCAAGGTAAGTTTCTATTTCTTTGTTTTTTAGATCTTTAATAGCCTTTTTTAGTGAGTTGCACAACCGATTAAGGTGTGATTTATGCTGCGGAGCCCGACTTTGTTGCCATTTCTTACGCGCTTTTCTCTTTTCTTTAATCATCTCTTGTATTTCCACGGGATAAGTTTGAACATTACTGACCGGCATTTTCTTTTGCTTTGGAGTATTTTTCCACGCGGCACTTTGTAAGTTTTCAACGAACCGATCAACTTCTATTTCAAGTTCATACGGTGTTTTAAGAGATACCCTCAGATCGATATTTACTTCTATATCTTTTTTGAAGTTACTCCAATTAGTTCTCGCGCTGGTTAATCTGGCCACTCTTTCTTTTTTAATTAGAGCTTCGCTTACGGTCATAATGATTGGAGAATGATCAGAGGAGAGGTCAAAGCTTTCTTCAACTTTTATAAAGTTGCCTGATATTCCTTTAACAACAAAGAAATCGATCAGATCCGGTATCTTATTTCTATCAGTCGGCCAATATGTTGGTTTACCCGTCGAGTGAAAATTGCAACCGTTTTGCATACCCGCATTATAGAGCATCCTACCTTTCTGAGAGGCATGCCTTGAACCCCAGAAAAGGTGTTTCGCGTTGAAGTCGCCACCAATAATAAAATTTGGTTTAAGGAAGTTAAAAATGTTTGTGAAATCCCTTTCCTCAACCTTACAGCGCGATGGGCAATATATAGACGAAACAGTGAATGTGAAATGTCTATTTCTAACGCGAACCGTGCTTACTTGCATTGATTCTAATTCAATTTTTACTTCTGCTGAGTGTTCAATACATTCTTTTATAAACAAAGATGATCCGCCTCTGGCCCTTTCCGATGGGTGGAAAGCGTGGTACACGTTATATCCCCTTATATTGACGCACGATAATTTTGTCAGATGGGTTTCACAGACCAGGCAAATATCTATATCTTTTTCTCGTATAAATATTTCTAACTCGTCGAGTCTTTGAATGAGCCCGTTGGCGTTCCATGTAACAATTTTAAGCGTTTCTTTCATATTCTGTTTTGATTACGCGTGTTCTGTATGCTGTTTTCAAGAGCAACTATTCTTTCGAAAACTAATTTATTAGTTTTGCATTGCTCTTCGAGCTTTGCAAGAATTATGGAAAGCACGTGGGATACAGGGTCTTGTGTACTGTCCCTTTCATTGTTTTCCAATGTCACAACTCGCCCGGAAGTATTTACGTTACTGTTACGATGGTTTTTCGCGCTGGGTACCCGTGAGTTCTCAGTCATGTATGTCACCGCTTGGGCATAAGACTGCACGCCAGTGTTCGATGAACTTGATTCTGACACATTTTCTGTGCTAGTTTTAGGTTTTTTTTTATTTACCGGCTTTAAGTCAGTATTGGTGTATTTTATATTTTTCGCTGCTTTTTTGGTAGCAGTTTTGGATATACTTTGTTTCGCATTTCGCATGGAATTTTTAAGCGTATCGCGGCTTTTTTGGAGCTCTTTCGCTACTTCGCAACCCCGATAGTTCGCTGGATGCTTTCCTTGGCAGTTTATACAAAGTGCTGGCGTCTGCTTATTTGTCTTACACTCTTCCGATAAATGTTTACCTGCGCATTTCACGCAACGCGGTTCTTTCTGACAGTAAGTCTGCGTATGGTTGAATCCTTGGCAACGCTTACACTGCGGGATCGACCTGGAGTTACGCATAGGTTAGATTTTGAACACGATGTTAAGAATAGACTTAATACCATATATTAAATCCTTTTTTTCGTCTTTATCAAAGCTTAGCATAAATAGTGGAAGTCCACGCTTAACTAATTTATCCTGATCGCCCTCAGACTGCTGCTTTTCCTTTTTGATAATATTAACGGCATCTAGAATGTTAAAGCCTTTGTCTTTAAGGTCGTTCATAATATCTTCCTTAGTGCACGAGGGGTGAAGTCCCCTTGCTATTACACGCATTGGTCTTTCTGACTTGTTTTCATAAGTATACCACTAAATTTTTTCGGTATTCAATTTACAGGTTACTGCTCGGTAACCTTCGGCATCATCAACGTTAATTTTCCACATATTGTTACGGAAAGACGTGACCTTAAACTGTGATGTCACAGTACTTTTAAGGAGGCAGTGTAACTTATTATAGTCCGTAATTCCAATGACGTTAATCGGTGGCGGAGGACGTGATTTCTTTTGATAATGATTTTCTGGCAAAATTTTGTTTTTTTCATATTTTTGTGGCTCGACTTCAGGTGAGGAACCTGCTTTGCGTTTTTTGCTAGGTCTTTTCTTTTCGATCCAGTTCGTTTCCCGTGCTAGCTCTTCTTGACTATGGTATTCATGACTAGATGAGCGGTGTGGGCTATCTGCATTTTCCTTTTGTGGACACGTGTTTCTTAAGGCATTATTTTCTTTCCTTAATAAGTCTAACTCTTTCTTAAGCTCTCGGTAGAGCAGTTCCATTTCGGTAAGCTTGGTACGGAGTTCGCCGTTTTCCTCCTCAACGCTTTTAATATTCACTGAGTCCCTAAGTTTTTCACGCGCTTGCGCTACCGGCGGACTTCGTTTTCCGGAGACAGTCGATCTTGCTGGTGGAGATCGAGATACCCTTTCCAAATGATGTTGGTTGCGCCTGATGAACTTGAGGCCTTATTTGGTTGAATTTATTTTTTTCTTTGTGCACAATGCGAATTCCGAAAGTAAAAGCGGTTTTGCTCTTCTAAACAAAAATTTAGTGCTTTAGTTAATTTACTAGGCCTCATTGCCCTGATTGTTGACCCTAAGGGTTCCTTTAAACCTGATAAGAACGCGTTCAAACACATTTGCTCATAAAGCGTATTTTTAGCATCTATTACACCTTTCATGAACTCTAACGTGATTCATGATAGCTGAGATTTTATTTATAATTTTGAAATAGAAATTCTCAACACTATCTTGATTTTGCCTTAGTTCATGTCCCGGATAGAAATATTAAATTATCCTTTATCTCATCCCAACATAGGGATGTACCGTACATATTTAACACTTTATTAGCCTGGCCTACAATTTTATTTCTTATTGCCCTTAAGATAATGTTCGCGTACCTAGTCTCCTATATTTGCGACATTAGGCTTAACACCTCTTCAATGTTATTAATAAAATCTTATAACAGACACGTGTTACCATCAAAGGTAGGTATATCTTTTACGGCGTCTGGAATACGGAGGGATTTGAAAACATCTAATGCCATCTCTGCGTCAACCCGTGCATGGCATCCCCGATACAAAGATAAGCATGGGATCCTTTTGGTGACTACGCTTCCGAAAAATGATAACGGCTTTGAGTGGGGACCACATAGAACTGAACACAACAAAAACAACAAAAACAAACCATAATGAACAAAATATGGAAATTCTGGCGAACCCTTGCCTAAGGAGCTCCAAAATAGTTAGGTCCCCCATAGACCAGAGAACAACGCAGGAGGAAAAAAGTAACACCCCAAAGAAAGAAATAAGGGATGAGACGACACACCAGCTGACAGTCTTCGAAAAATTAGGAGAACAAATTAAAACGTGGACATGGTAGAAGACGGCAAAAGGCGTTCCGCGCACCAACCGACACATGATGCCAAACGAAAACCGGAGCTACTGGCGGAAATACAATAAGCCCCAAACGCCCGCAGAAGGTGCCCCAAGAAAAAACAAAAAGGGGGAACTCTGAAGGGGCACTAATAGAAAAGCAGCCAGAAAACGAGAGCTGAACTAACGTGGTCAAACAAAGGCCCAAGGAGAGAGGACAAAAAAGAGCCTCCTAGGGAAGAACCCAAAAAGAACAAGAAAGCTGAGGATAAAAGCAAGAGAAGAAAAAACCCGGAAGGCCTGATGCTATCATCATTGCGAAAACCGGAATCCATTTCTTTAGTGGCTATGCTCCACCTAGTATGAGTATGGCAGAATACCAACACATGCTGGATTCTACTTGTAAATGATGTACGAGGGAAATCACCGGTTATTATAGCCGGAGACTTCAACGCATGGGGCAGCACTTAAACCAACCACAGAGTTGGTGGTTCCAAACGAAGGAAACAAAGACACTTTCAATAACGGCAGATCAGGCTCAATCGTAGACCTTACTTTTGCCAGTAGAAATATAGCTAGGAAAACAAAATGGCAAGTCTCCGATCTCTACACAAACAGTGATCACCGAGCCATCATATTTCAAATAAAAGAGCCGGGACGGTTCCAGCACCGGGAAGACATTAAAAAGGTACAGAGCCGAGGTTGAAACGGAAACAGCCCAAATAATGAAATTCACGAATTCTGGATGACCAACAAGGAAGTATTCATTGGCACTGCTGAAAAACAGGCCACACAAATGACCGCGTATTTGACCCAAGGATGCGATGCATCAATGCCACGAAAGAGTAATGGAAATGGTAGAACAACGGTGTACTGGTGGAACGATTGCATCGCTGCGCTGAGAGCAGATTGCCCAAGGCATACCAGTATCCGCATCCCCCAAACAACAATAACCGGTAGGGATATAATACCACCCGTCACAATTGTAGAAGTCCTAAAATTTGTGGATTCATATAAGGCTCCTGGAATGAACGGCATCCCCAACTTTGTCCTAAAAAAGGCTTTTAAAGCCCAACCAGAGGCTTTTGCTAACCTCTATACAGCTTGGCTGATAGAAGGAAAGTTTCCACTACAGAGATTGGTATTAATCCCAAAAGGCGACAAGCCTCCAGAGCAACCGTCTTCATATAGACCACTGTGCATGGTAGACACAGTAGGAAAAGTGCTAGTGAAAATAGTCCGCGACAGACTGGACCAGTACACTGAAGGAGAAAATGGACTATCCAACCTACAATAGGTTTCAGAAAGAAACGAAGCATAACCCATGCGATACAAGCAGTTTGGAAGATAGCACGCGAAGCCATATCGGGGAAGCAGTACTGCGCCGTTATTACCCTCGACGTAAAGAATAGCTTCAACTCTGCCAAATGGAGCTGCATTATGAGAGCGTTGAGGGACACGCGCTTCCCAAACTATGTGTTCCGAATAATAACGGACTATTTTGAAGATAGGGCCCTCCACTATGATACGGAAGAAGGGCCTGAAACATATAAAATTACAGGAGGAGTACCACAGTGTTCAGTGTTGGGTCCAGCCTTGTGGACCGTTATGTATGATGGGGTACTACAGATTCGTTAACCAAGAGGAGTACATATAATCGGCTACGCTGACGATATAGCAGTGGTTGTTGTGGCTAAAACACTAAAGCAAGGGACGCAACACTGCAATAACACAATTAAAGACGTGAAAATGTGGTTTCGTTCATCGGGTCTGGAACTGGTAGAACATAAAACGGAGGCCGCCCTCATAAGCAGCCGCAAGAAAGTTGAGCGCCTGACAATATAGGTACGCGAATGCACTATCGAGTCGAAGCCTTACATAAAGTACCTGGGAGTACTGCTTGACCGTAGGCTAAACTTTAGAGAACACCTAGCCCACACAAGCGTGAAGGCTAATCGGGTGGTTGCAGCAATATCCAGGCTAATGCCCAATATTGGAGAACCAAAGCAGTCTATAAGAAGCCTACTTGCGACAGTTAGCAAGTCAATCCTCATGTATGCAGCCCCCATATGGGAACTGGCTACAGCTGTAAACTCATACATGAGGGGGACTAATTCGGTACACAGAAGAGCATCTCTCAGAATATGCTCTGCATATAGGACAGTATCGGGGGATGCAATTGATGTAATAGCAGCGCGAATGCCTTTCGACGTGGAGGTCAGAATAGCAGCATGAATCCAAAATAGCGACAACGAGGAAAGAAGCACCATCAGAGCTACTGCAAAAGTAGATTGGGAACGACGATGGAGCACGTCGGAAAATGGCCGGTGGACCTACAAACTGCTGCCAAATATCGAAGAGTGGACTGCAGGAAAACACGGGGAGGTAAGCTTCTACCTCACTCAATTCCTAACAGGACATGGAAGTTTTCGGGAAAAGTTTCATAAAGTCCAAAACGCGGAACACGTCCTTGTAGAGTGCAGAAAGTATGAGCATGCGAGAAACACTCTAGAAAGAGAGATTGCCTAATAGGTTTCATGCTTTCAAGAAGAGAAGCTTGGGAAATCGCCGACAATATTATCGCAAGCATTATGCAGGAGCTACGGTGGGAATACCAAAACCCAAAGAGCCGAAGAAGAACAGAGCCCTGCAACATAACGAAGAAGATATGAGGTCAAAAACCTGCCCCTACGAAGGAATGCGGTACCGTAGGGGGCAACAGGACAGTTTTGGGGGGTGGTGGCATAACTTCGTAGCACGGGCTGCGAGTATCGATAAAGAGTATATCCCCTCCAGCGCATGAAAAAAAAAGACAGTGGTCTTCGGTTGATTTGGCGTTTGGTTCCCCCAAGTACAAAACTATGTAGGTACCACGGATTTTGAGTGCATTCTGACGTTTACTGCAAAATCAAATCTATTATTACTATTACATGAAGGAGCGACGGATTGAGGTGGGATCGAGTTGAGATTTCAATCTAGGTTTTTCTGTACACCGAGTTGAAAGATCGAAATGGGGTTGAATGTTGAAATAAAAATAAACATTTAGCCCGTTGGCAACAAAAATAAGGTAGTTTAACATTATTTTAAGGTAGTATGTAAGCTTTTACATATATAGTTTTAATTAAAAAAAAAGTCCGTTCACTAAGTTTTTATAATAAACTCTTTTTCTTAGTCATATTTGTTATTACAATAAAATAATCTCTATAATTAAGTCGAAAGACATAGATTAAGAATTAAGTTTAGCTTAGAGCGCCCGCATAGGACCAGTAAGTTAGAATAAGTTACTCAAGTTATTTAAGCTAGTTTTAAGTGTTTTGCCTAGCATAAGTGTTATTTGTTTGTTCAATAAAAACCTTTAAAATTGAAAAAAAAAAAAAAAATAAACATTTTCGCCTGCTTTTGTAGGTACGCTTTACTCTTGTAATGCACCAATATTAAGCGCGAAAATATTAACTTTCGATTGAAAAGTGCAAATACGCATGTGTTAAACATGCATATATACATATATGATAAATATCTTTTTGTTAAAAGCCAATCTTAAAAATTATTAATTAAAAATATATACACATATTATTTTAGCTCTAAAATAATGGCCAAATGTTGTGTTGTGGGCTGCAGTAAACATTGATGTATAATTGACTGAGTACGATTTTTAGATGATCATTAAGCTTACACTTGATCGTCAACTTATACACACACTAACGTCGAATGCATCTTATCTAGTGTGGTGGTCTCAGTTTTAAATTTGCCTTTTTTAATTAGTTGTTATTTGTCGCCGAATAAAGACTATTTGTTTATTTAGTACTGATGATTTATTTGACAAACTGATAATAGCACATGGCGCAGTCGGTTCAAAGAACACACGCTTCGAACCCAATATAAAGGTAAAAATATTGATGTAGACGATATAGTGGTGGACAGTGACTTAAGGCCATTATTAGGACTTCGAACCTGTTCAGAACTAGATCTAATATTAAGAGTGCATGAAATTAGTGAGGGAATTAGTGTGTCAACAAATCAAACAAGTGTTTTATGGTGATGGTAGATTTCCTGATAAGTGCATTCTAGAAATAAAACGAAATAGCGTATCAGTTAGTAAATCTCCAAGGAGGATTCGAATTGGTATAAAACAGAAGGTAAAAGCAGCTCTTTAAAATATGGAACGACGTGGTATTATTAGTAAGCGTGATCTACCCTCTGCATGGTCGCATCAGGGGTCATTGGAAAGGCTAATGGATCTTTAAGGCTATGCCTTAGAGAACGAGGAAAATTAATGTTTAATTTAATAAAGATAAAGTACCACTTTGTGTAACTAAAGTTAAATATCTAGGTCACATTTTCACTGGCACTACAATAAGCCCCGATCCAAGTCGAGTAGAGGCTATAATTCAATTTAAAGAGCCACAAGATAGAAAGCAGTTAGAAACTGTTATGGGCATGCTCAATTATCTTCGTACATTTATACCAATTTTTTTTAAATTTAAATGCCCCACTTCGGGAATACTAAAAAAAACTTAAGCTATCAAAATATGATTAAGAAATAAAAAATGGACGAAGAATGTTTTTACATATAGCTGATCCATTGTCAAGAAATTTTATAAAAGATCCTTCGGTCGATTTGGAAACACCTTTAAAAGATCTTGCGCATAGTGTTAATATGAGTGAAACAAACAGGAAAATGTTTGAAAAGGAGACAAATAATGATATGGTTTTACAGTACCTAGGAGGACTATATAATAAAGGATGGCCATTGAATAAGCTTCACTTCCCAGACAATTTAAAATTATTTTGGCAATTTAGAGACAAGATTTATGTTAAAAACCGTCTGGTACTTAACGTACCATATTTGTTCCTTATTCATTAATTGACGAGATGTTAGTTAAATCTTTTACACAAGTCTCACATTGGAATTACTAGAGCTCTTTGTAAGGTCAAGGTGACCCTATACTGGCCTTACATCGATTGTCTTGATTTTGGAGGAAAATCATATCTGGTGGCAATCGATTACTATTCAAAATGGATAGAACTTTATCCAATCGCTGATAAAAATGCGTGAAGTATAGTACCCATTCTGAGATTTTCTTTTTTATTCATGGAATTCCTCAGAAAATAGTATTGTAAATGTATCTAGCTTTAAGGAAACACCTCTTTACAGCTTCAAGATTACTAGAAGAATGGATATTTTATTTAGGAATAAAATAAATTAATTAGAGACAATTAAATAACAACTTACTAAAAATTTCATACATACAGTATTAAAATGATTTAACGCTAAACTATATTACAATAAATAGTTTCCGATAATCAGCCGTTTAACTCCTATGAACTCAGAAATTTTGCTGAGAACTCTTATTTCGGCTTTATTTACAGTAGTCCCAGATATCCACGGTTGAATGGGCTTGCAGAGAAGGAAGTCTATATTGCAAAATCTATACTTAAGAAAATTAGCACAACTGAGGGTAGCTTAGATGCAGCTCTACTAGAGTAAAGGAGTACGCCAATTCCCGGAATTGGGTATTCTCTAGCGGAAATGCTTATGAGACGTAAATTACGGACATGGCTTCCAATAAAATTTCTTTAAATTTGCAGGCATTATTAGGTCAACGTCAGGAAAAAGCATTTAAATATAATAACCCAATTTTACCACGCCGTGAAATCCAATTAAAGGAGGGAGAAAATGGAAAATGGGAACCTGCTGGAGTAGTTTCAAGGCATGATTTGCCCAGGTCATACTGGTTGCAAAATGAAAACAATCAGATAATTCTTCAAAACACTTTTCATTAAAGGAAGTCCTTACACTCTCCCCATATTCAAATGCCTGAGATAATAGACGAGCGTTCCAAGAAGTTAGTAACTTTTCCGAATCGAATAAGGAGGATAGGGTGCCAGATACCTCCTTGACGTCCCAAAATCAAAACCATGTCGATGAGGATCTATTGCCTCAGCCTCAAGAGTACATAACGAGATCGGGTAGAATAAGTAAAAAAACTGATTTCTATGAACCTGGATAACCTACAAAATGTTAACGGTTAAAACATTAATGAAGTTATTTTGAAGTTTCTAATCCGACACTATGAATTGATTCTATATTATTATTCTCTTTAATTATGCATATGTATTTTTATTAATGAATTATTGTGCTAATTTGAAAAAGGAAGATGATGTACATATAATTGACTGATTATGATTTTTAAATGATCATTAAGCACACACATGATCGTCAACTCATACACACACTAACGTCAAATGCATCCAACCTAGTGTGGTGGTCTCAGTCTTCAATTTGCCTTTTTCAGTTAGTTGTAATTTGTCACCGAATAAAGACTATTCGTTTATTTAGTATTGAAGTTTTATTTGACAAACTGAGATTAGCACAAACATTGGACATTTTATGAATCTCAGGTCTGTTTAAAGCAATTTTTATCCTATTTCATTAACAATATTATATTAAACTTAATTCCGTAATTTCCCCGTAGATGATGAATTGCTAACGAAAAAAAAAAAAAATAAATAAAAAGATGCAACAATAGATAGGTTGTGGAAACAGCTAAGGAACAACTTTCTGTATATATGATGATACTAAAGCTGCTTATTTTCCCCGTATTCCTATCTTTAAAGATCTTTGACTTCAAGAAGTTTTTCTTGACCCTTATCAAAGCAGATTTGAGCGATGTGTTGTCACAAGATAGGAAAATTAAAGGCATTTTTTGTTATAAATAAAACGGATCTCTTATTATTGATTTAAAACGTTATAACAGTTGTTAAAAATTGTAGTCAATATTATAACTTGAATTGTAACGACCCTGGCGGCAATGATTGGCTTCCAAAATGTGTATAAATGAAACAGATTTAAATAAGCTGCAAGCTGTCAGACTGAAAGAAGTCTCGTTATTTTTGGGTTTACATTTCCCTTTCTAGATCTTTCCAATTCATTCGCTTTCCAGAAGCCCTCATTGCCGCCACGAGTCCGCCAAAAATAGTAAGTACTTAAAGATATATTTCTAAACTTGTTAAATATCATATGTATCTCTTATAGAGAATAAACGTTACCATTACTATTAACTACCTATTTGGAAGTGGTGTTTCTTTGGTGGTACGTTTCTATCGAGAGGACTCGGGAGGGTTTCAAACGAAACAAAATCTTTATTCTTATTTTTGCTTCTTTGACCACAAGAGTCCAACGAATCGCCGCCTGCGTAAATGCCGTGCACTCGTGGTCATCGAGACGAAAAAAAGATAGACGCCGCCTGCGTAAGCTTGCGGCCATGAACCACTTGGCCAACGAGGTAGTCGCCGCCTGCGACAAACCTGCCGTATTGCATCTGTGTTCCAAGAACGCCGCCTGAGAGTTACAAGTGAACTTATACTGCTTCTCCTGCTACAAGAACGCCGCCTGAGACAAACAACTGGATATTGTCCATTTACACAACGTAGGAAGAAGATAAAACGAAATTTTCATTTCGGTTGGGGTACGAGAAAGCTCCTATCTGGGGTGAAAGAAAATAACGTGGATTATGTATTGTCCATTAATACAACGTAGGAAGGAGAGAAAAACGAATTTTCATTTCGGGTGGGCTATGCGAGAGCTCCCATCTGAGGCGAAATAAAATAACCTAAAAATTGTGAAACCGCACAAATCCTTTTTCCTTTTTGAAGCCCGTAGAACAGGTTTCGTAAAGGTGGGTCATTATCACTCGCCGCCTCCGAGAAATCAATGCCGGGGAAGCCTGAGGTGCGACGAAGTTCTCGACTTGCCAAATCCTTATCGCAAACCACAGATTGTATGCCTAGCGTTCCAGAGGTTAACAAAGAACACAGCGACAGTGAAGGAAGTACGTCGGAAGCCAATAATACACTTCTGGAAAGAAAGACAATGACGATGGAAGAGATAAGCGCACAGTTGCGGGGCTACATACACAGCTCGAGGCTGCCGAATCCAGGGCAGCAAAAGAAAGCCAAGCTGGAACTTCTAGCAACATAACATCATCGTTGGTATCTATTGCCACTTATTCAGGAGAAAACGTTCGCTCTGTAGACACCGTTCCGATATTGCGTTTTAATGAGAACACAAGAACAAGTACAGACACAGTCATGTCTACCGGAGCTGAACCATCACACCCCATGCAAGCGTCCGGGCCCATGTTCTTGCCACAACAACCACAGGCCACGGTGACAACGAGCATGAGTCATTCTACATCACCAGCATCAGTGTACTCATTCATTCCCAGGGTGCCAACGTTCATGTCGCCAGTAAATGCAATTCTTCCATTCAACCAGTCGACAACCCGAGGCCCACAAGAGACGTCAACAATCCCACCTGAGAGTCAACGAGTCTACAGTTCCATGGGCAATCGAAAATTGATAGACCTACCTGAATACGCGGGGCGACCGGAAGGATGGCCAATGTTCG
This sequence comes from Chalcosyrphus nemorum, assembly GCA_949716465.1. Classification (NCBI taxonomy): domain Eukaryota; kingdom Metazoa; phylum Arthropoda; class Insecta; order Diptera; family Syrphidae; genus Chalcosyrphus; species Chalcosyrphus nemorum. The sequence continues at coordinate 54,070,189 of OX454332.1, forward strand.
CTACCGCATTCATTGAGTCCACAGCGATGATGAACTCCTCAAATGTGGACAACATGTTTTGTCTTCAAAAATGTTTGAAGGGTGCTGCGTGGGATGTTGTTGAGTCGCTGTTGATTCACCCAAATAATGTGAATCGTGTGATGTCTGCGTTGGAGTTCAATTTTGGCCGCCCTGAATGTTTAGTTCGAAGTCAGCTAGCCAAAATTAGGGAAATTCAACCGATCCCAGAAGCTAAATTTGAACTACTCCTACCACTGTCGACAAAGGTCCAAAATCTTGCGACATTCTTTGAAGCCAGCGGAATGTATCAGCACCTCACGAACCCTACGCTGCTGGATGAACTCATCACCAAACTTCCGATGAGCAAGAGGATGGAGTGGGCGCAGCACAGCATTACGATCCAGCTGTACCCAACCATCAGACACTTTGACCAATGGTTGAGTGGGGTAGCAAGATTGGTCAGTCTTGTCGCTCCAAGTGCTCTGCTACCAGCCACCAGCACTGAGCAGAAATCGAAGATAAAGAATATTCTGCATGCCGTAGAGCAGCGTAAATCATCCAACAAGTGTCGATATTGCGGAAGAGAAGCACATGCCGTAGACGACAGTCACACCTTCAACAACAAATTGGCCAAATGGAAGTTCGTGAAGAAAACAGGTTATGTTTCTCCTGTTTGAAATATGGCCATCGTTCAATATTCTGCAAATCGTCGAAGAAATATGAGATTGGTGGTTGTGCTAAGAATCATCATGCATCGCTGCATGAAGTAATACGCCAGCGACACCAGCACCTACCAGTACAGTGGCATTGGAGATGCTCATGCTTAGTTGTAACGCTGTGAAGAAAGAAAAAATCTTTTTTCGAGTGGTACCAGTTAGACTATATGGCAAGGACGTTGTTCTACAGGAGTATGCATTTTTAGACGAGGGCTCTTCAGTGACTATTATGAGCTCAAGTCTAGCAAATCGACTGGGCTTAAGAGGTCAGGCAAAGGACCTCACATTGCAGTGGTTCGGAAAAGAGTGAGGACGGTTGATGACCTGAATTTACCCGTGCAAACATTAAGTGATGTTAACTTACAACAAATATGTCAACACTGGAGTCTAGGAATGTTCACTCAATACGAAAATGCGAAGCCTCAAATCCTGATTGGTCTTGACCATTGCCAACTTGGAGTTCCGTTACGAACCATCGAATCTTCGAAGAAGGGCCTGATCTTTGCAGAAACAAGGCTTGGTTGGCTTGTGTATGGAAAATCGGAAGGACCAACGACTAGTGAAGAGTTCGTTCTCCACAACAGCCAAGTCGGTGAAGAGGAAGATGTACGTCTGAATAATCTCGTCGAAGAGTACCTGTCTATGGAGAATTTCGGTGTAAAGAAACCAACGAACCCACTCATGTCCACAGCCGATGAAAAGGCAATGCGGATCTTTAAGTCTACAACTGTGAGGATCAACGACCGGTAACAGACGGGAACCCGGGGATGATTACATAATCGTTGGTTACTTCAACCTCCCCTTTTTAAAATGGGTCCCATCAGAAGATGAAGCATTTTTTGTCCCAAGAAACTCGTCCTCAGAAAAGGAAATCCTTCTTACTGATCGTCTTTTTGACTCTGGCCTTTTTCAGATAAGTGGTATTACCAATAATCTTGGTAGGCAGTTAGATCTAATTTTTTCTTCTGACGCCCATAATTCTCTCGTCAACATGAGTAACCATCTTCGCTCTACTCTCGACCATTATCATCCCCCTCTCACTCTTACCCATTCATGCGAGCACGACATCACTGCCGTGGAATCTGAAAACTATCTTTCTTTCAACTTTCGTAAAGCTGACTTCCCTAATCTTAATAACCTAATCAATAATCGACCTCTTTCTAAAAAATAACATCCCCATTGATTTCGCTCTCGAATTCTTCTACACAGCGATTTTTGACTGTCTTCTTCAATCTGTCCCATATGTGTCGCGCAAAAACTGCTCTTCTTCCCCTCCCTGGTATAATAAAGAATTGCGTACTCTGAGAAATACCAGAAACAAATTGTGGAAAACATACCTGAGATCCAGATCTGCTTCTAATCTTATAAACTACCAGCTAGCACACTCCCACTTCTCCACCCTCTGCGAATCCCTCTATCTTGAATACCTCAACAGAATGCAATCGAGTCTAATAACTGATCCCAGACGTTTTTACCAATTTATTAACGTTAAAAGAAAATCCGATGGCTTCCCCTCCACTCTAAAATTATTGATACATCCACTTCTGACCCTAAAGTAATCGCCGACCTATTTGCAACCTTTTTCAGCCATTCGTATAGTCACCACGTTCACGTACCGGATCTTAGCTATTTTAGCTATTTGAATAACTGCCCTCAAACCTCTCTAGTCTCAGTTAGCATAAGTTCCGATATGGTACGCGATAAAATTATTCATCTCAAGGATGACTTTTCTCCCGGCCCCGATGGTTTGCCCGCCATATTTCTTAAGAAATGTGCTAATGCACTGTATCAACCACTAACTACTTTATTTCGTCTCTCGCTCTCACAAGCCGTTTTTCCAAACTTATGGAAGGACTCATTTATTTTCCCTATCCATAAAAAAGGGAGCAAAAATGATATATCTAACTACCGACCCATAGCTAAACTCTCATCGATCCCTAAACTCTTTGAAAGCATTATATACGACTCATTATATTTTCACTGCAAATCTATTTTTTCTCCCCATCAGCACGGTTTCTTAAAAGGTAGATCCACGACGACTAACCTAACCGAATTTGTCTCAAAAACACTACAGGCACTGGAGGCAGGTAAAGAAGTTGACGTCATTACCACCGACTTCAGTAAAGCGTTTGATAAAATATGTCACCCTACTATTTACTTCAAACTTGAAGCCATTGGCTTTCCACCATCTTTTGTCTCATGGCTGAAATCTTACCTTGAGAATCGACAGTACAGAGCTCTATTTAGATTTTCAGTCTCTGATCCCATTATCGCAACCTCAGGCGTCCCACAAGGAAGTCATCTAGGTCCATTGATTTTCGTCCTAACTACAAATGATGTTGGGCAAATCATTAAAAACTCTGATCTGTTTATTTACGCGGACGACATGAAAATAGTTAAGGTTATATCCACCCCGAAGGACTCTCTATCTTTTCAAAAAGACCTGAACTCTTTCTACACTTGGTGCGTCAATAAATTCTTAGAACTTAACGTCAGTAAATGTCAATCCATAACCTTCTCCCGAAAACGCCTGCCCCCACCCCGTAGATCCTATTTTTTTCTTCATGATTCCATTCCCCCAGTCTCCTTTATACGTGATTTGGGTATTATCTGTGATAGGGAACTTAACTTTCGCTCCCACATTGACCACATTATACTTAAGGCCAATTCTTCTCTTGGTTTCATAAAACGCTGGTCTAAAGAATTCTCTAACCCTTATGTTACAAAGTCGCTTTACATCACCTTAGTCAGACCCCTCCTTGAGTACGCAAGCCAAGTTCGGTCTCCATTTCATGTCACCCATTCCCTTAGAATTGAAGCTGTGCAGCGCAGGTTTTAACGTTTTGCCTTACGAGGTCTCCCATGGGTCGACAATTATAACCTACCCCCCTACGAAGATCTTTTAAAATTGATTAACCTTATAACCCTTGTTAGACGTCGAGAAGTCGCCGATATTCTGTTCATCCATCAGATATTAACCGGTACGATCGATTCCCCAGCATTACTGGAAATGATTTCGCTTCAAACAAATCCACGCAACCTCGGGTCTCTTCCTCTCTTTCGTCTCGCTCTCCACCGCACTAATTACGGCCTTTTTGAACCAGTCTCCAGAATGCTGCGATTTGCCAATAATGCCCAGAACCTCCTCGACTTCCATTACAGCATATCCTCTCTTAGAAATTCACTCTCTTCCTCCTGACCTCCCCCTCAAAACTAATCTGTCTTAGTTTGTTAAATGTTTGTTTTTAGTTTGTTAAATTATAATTAATAATATTAAAAAACCATAAAAAATAAATAAATATAAAATTAGGTTTAGTTAGAATTAATGAGTTCTGTTAGAATTAAGTTACAGCTTGTACTAAGCTCAATAAATAAAAAATAAATAAATAAATACTGCTAAAGGAAGATGTGTTCGAGGTTCCTGAAAGCTACGACATGGCCAAGCTACGCCTTCATGGTCTAGAAAGGAGGTTCGAAAGGGACCCGGAGTTTGCAGCCGCCTATCGAGACGTCATCGCAGCCTACCTAAAGAAGGAATATGCCAGGAAGCTGTCTAGAAAAGTCGTAACACCTGGTACTTGCCACACTTCGGGGTAAAAAATCCAAACAAGCCCTTAAAGATCCGTTTAGTTTTCGATGCTGCCGCAAAAGTTAAGAACGTTTCTCTGAACTCATTCCTGATGAAGGGTCCCGATGACCGTCCACCATTAGCTGCCGTGCTATTTAATTTTCGGATGTGGCCTGTAGCTGTGTCAGGTGACATAGAAGAGATGTACCATCAGGTCCACGTTCGACCTGAAGACCAGGATCTGCAGCGCTTTCTTTGGCGAGAAACGAAAGACGAGTCGATCGAGGGGTACATTATGCAGAGTATGTCATTCGGAGCTAGTTGCTCTCCATGTATGGCTGAACTCGTAAAGAACCTGAACGCCTCGAAGTTTTCGACGAGTCATCCAAGAGCCGTCAAGTCAATTAACCAACATAATTATCGACAAAATAGAAGAAGCGATCGAAGTCAACCAAGCCGTGGTTCTCATCCATTCGGGGGGAGGTTTCAACTTGAGAGCCTTCAAATCGAATTCGAGAGAAGTGTTGCAAGCCGTAGCAGAACCGAGCCTGAGTCAGGGAGATGAGGTCGTAAGCATGGACATTGAAACAGCATCGAAGAAAATTCTGGGGATGTGCTGGAACCCACAGGAAGACGTGTTCGTATTCAGACTGGAATTCAAGAAAGTCAACAGCGTGAACCAAGCGTGAACTTTTGTGCATGGCGATGTCAAACTTTGACCCATTTGGGATGATAGCGAATTTGACTATTTATGCCAAGCTATGTTTGCGATCAGTCTGGAAAAGCGCTGTCGCCTGGGATGAGAAAATTCCCAATGAAATTTTCCTTCGTTGGCGGCAGTGGAAGTCGAATTTTCTGAGTTTGCTGCAGTTGAGAGTGCCTAGATGGTACCATTGCTCATCGATGGCGGACAAAATTATTCTTCACGTCTTTGTCGACGCCAGTGAAGAGGCCTTCAGTGCGGTTGGTTACTTCCGCGTCGAGTCTGCTGTTGGAGTGAGTGTGTCGATCGTCTGTGGGAAAAGGAAATGCGCCCCGCAAAAGTTGATTTCCATCCCTCGCCTTGAACTGTCAGCTGCGGTCCTGGGCGCTAGGCTGGCCAACTCTATTGAGAAATGGCACGAACTACAGTTGGGTGATCGAATCTTCTGGAACGATTCCAAGACAGCTATTAATTGGATACGCTCGGAGCCAAGACGACATTAACCGTTTGTGGCATTTGGAGTTGTTGAGGTGCTGGAGAGTAGTCATTCAAGGCAGTGGCGCTGGGTGCCATCGAAACTCAACCCCGCAGATGAAGCAACACGGGCACGATATCCACCGAAGTGTGAGGCCGAAAACAAGTGGCATACCCAGCCAGATGACATCAGCAGTTACGTTTGCCAGGAAGAGTCACGCCCTAAGTTTCCTTTACACATCAACGCAGTAAGTAATCCAAAATTTGACATATAAAGAATCTCGAAGTTTTCCAAGATGAAGAGAATGGTTACCTGGGTGCTAAGGTTCGTGAAAATCTGTCGAGGGAAGTCAGATGAACGAGGAGAACTTTCAGCTGTAGAGGTTGATAAAGCTGAAGAACTTTTGTGCACAGGCAGACGTCTGCACGCGAGCGATTGCCAGGCTGAAACAGAATCTGGCAGTTGAGAGGAGTAGTAGCATTTTCAAACTTACACCGTACATCGATGATCACATTCTGGAATAGGGAATTAATAAATATAATTGTAGATATTAGAGGAGTTTAATGAATTACAAACAAAAAATGGTCCAATAATACACTGAAATGCAACCACAATCGTATGTTAATTGTCCTTCAGAGCTCTTTGACAGGTTAAACGTTAAACGGCGAAAAGGTCTATTACTTTCTTTTTTTCCAATTGCGTTATTTTGCTATATAAAAGCATAATATTTCTCAATCCTAAACAAGAAAGAACTTATTCGCGTTGAAAACAAAGTGTTATTGACTCCTCAACTTCTCAACCTTTTCCATGCATTTCTATTTATACTAGCTGAGTCGAGTTAGGCCATCCCCATTTCAATCTGATGCGGTTATATGAATTTCAATCCGTGTTAAATCTGGCTTCAAACCTACGTATAAATGGTATATTTATCTATGGGATAAGTTTCTGTGTTCAACCGTTTCAACAGTGATTAAATTTTTAGCTCTGTTTCTTACTTTGCACTTCTTCTGCTTCTGCTTTAAGATCGGTATAACCCCGGCATAAGTGGACTAATATGTGAAGGCCCGTTGAGACTAATGTAAACGTTTATATTATTGGAAGGAGGACTAAGAATATATTTGGTGTATATTAAATAATGTAACGGTAGTTTTCCAGACAATGTATTCTTGTGTATATAGTTGTTATATTTGAAATCCTGTAGTTAGTTACGTTGTTGCCATTCGTTGTTGGTAAGGTTAATTTGTAATTTGCTTGTATGTTTGGTAAAGTTATTATATATTTTTCTTTGCAGAGAAACAAACTTATTCTTGTTATCGACTGCAAATAATGCAGAGCAATTCTCACATAAATATATGTACCCTAGTCCAGCAAATTCATGCTCTATGTCCTAACTTAGCCTGTAACGATGAACAGGCGTCTATAGACCTTCGGCGCAAGCTTTACGATCAACTTATTTACAAAATCCCTCAAGTTGAGCTTGAGCGTCTGGATTTGAATTGCATCATCATGAACGTTAAGAAGTCTTTATCCGAATTCCAAAGGCGTATCGACGACTCGGTAGCTCAACAACAACTGCGTCGTACTACTCGCTCTCGAAAAAGTATTCAAGAGCCGGGTGCTGTAAATTTCTTCAAACCTAATTTGGAACGAAGGATACTCCCGTCGATAGCTGGCAAACCAAATAATACACTTTCTTGTAGTAATGGTAATTGTTGCCACGAAATGGCTGAACTTAGTGGTCTGGTGCAGGTTGAGAGTCTCCCGATATCTGCTACCACCAATTTAATCACTATATTTGTTCCATCGATACTGCAAGAAAAATTGCATAGTTGCAAGTATAAGATTTCAATCGATTTAAATCGCTTGGACCTCACGAAAAAAATTCTGGACTTGAATGTAGGCCAACATGTGAGTTCTAACATTGAAACCGATACCAAAGAAAATTCTGCAAAAGTTGGATCTGACTTGGATGACCAGGAAAGTCAGGAACATAAGGTTATATATGAAATTAAAGACAATACTGAACGGGAGAATGCAGTAGAAGTAGTAGAGACGCGAACCAGCAATATTGAAAAAGATCCAAAAATTGAGGTTAAAGTACTACAAGACACAGACGATTTGTTGCCTTCAAAAGAATCTGCTATTTTCATTGAGGCAAAAACGCAGTCCCCACTCGGACTATCAGGGAATAGTGGCACAAAACGAAAGAAATCAAAGCCACCTTGTAATGATCCACCAAAAAAACGCGGCCGAAAGCCGGGTTCAAAAAATAAGAAAAAAACTGAAAAGAGCGAGCTTGCTAAGTATGTGGAGATGTTTGCATGCACTGCTGGGTCTCCATCAGCCGTTTCCCAAATAGTCACTTCGACAACACAAAATTGGGATATTACGCCAGAGCAGAATGGGCAAATAGCGTACTTTATGAATGGTGAGTGGACGCTAAGTGGTCCGTCAAATGATGGGCGTCAAATTGTCTCGACAACAAACTGTCCCGTGAGCTTGGAGGAAGCGGCAGGTGGAGTGCAAGAGACGTTTATTCCTTTCGAAGACTTTGTAAGTAAAATATTGCTAAACATTCCATAAATTTAACTTCATTAGAACAGACAAAATTTGTTGTGTACAGGTAAATACGGGGGAATTCGTAAACGCTTGTTTTGCGAAACTGTGCAAAGCACAATAAGCATAAACGCAATCAAAAAAAAAGCTATGCAATTGAACTAGTTTTCTTGTGAAAAAGCAGACGTAAGTGCAGTTGTCAAAAAAATATTGCTCACTATCATTTGCTTTTTGTATATGTTGTTTCGTGTAAAGCATTGAATAAATATAAATAGAAGTGACACCGCGAAACTCGCCGCTACCAACTTCTAATGGCGCTGTGGGTTCATGTACACCAGTGTTACCGTAGATTTCGTTTTTAATTAATCCCAGAGGGTGAAAAAATGAGCCATTTTGAAAATAAATGAGTCCTATTAAAAATAAAGTGCACGACTAGGTCGTACAAACTTGCACCTATATCTATAAGTTTTTTGTGCAGCTAAGATCGTAAAACCAACGATATACTAACATAAATTTTCAGAGTTGAACTTTGTGTTGGTTATAATTAAAGTACCAACTTTGCCCAAAAACGTGGTATGCTATCTCATAGGACTTCAGAAAATTATTCCAAATCTAACCAACACTGCCTTAGCTGTTTCTATGAAAATGGCATTTTGTTAAGTTGGCCATAAGTAAGGTCCCGTTATTAGCCTTTTTGGCCGAAAATGTGGAATGCAGTCTTCAATGACGTTATGAATCTAGTTTACGTATGCAATTTAAACAAAATCGTTTGAGCCTTTTTACGACAAATAGGACGTATTGTTAAGTTGGCTATAACAAAGTATCATTATTAACAATTTTGGCCAAAATCTTGGTACGCTATTTTATAGGAATGTATAAAAGTAATTCAAATATGAAATTTTAGCGAAATCATTCGAGCCGCTTACGACAAATATGACATATTGTTAAGTTGGCTATAAGCAAAGTATCATTATTAACAATTTTGGTCAAATTTTGTACGCCATTTTATAGAACTTTAGTAAACTAGTTTAACCCTTTGTTTCCTACTGGTTTCGCAGTGAAACCATGCCCTTAATATGTTTTAAATTTAATTTTTTTTGTTTATTCCTAGTGGTTTCATGGTAAAACCAAGTGTATTTATATGAACTGTTATTTATTTTATTTTCGGGTAGTTTTCAGTGCGTTGTAAGTGATTTTATGTGCATTAGTTTAATGGTTCGTGTCATTTAAAGGGAATTCTCCGGGAACAAAGGGTTAACCTTCATCGGTCCCTTACTTCAAGTAACTTTTAAGTTCCTTGTTGGTCAATTTGACACCCATATTCCAGGGCTTTTATTTTTGTCTAGGAATGAAATCAAAATGGTTTTCTTATTGAAAATTGTTTATTATTTAAGGCTTTATTAACTCAAATAGAAAAAACACGTTTTGGATTTATATTAAAGTAAAAAGAAAACAAAACTCTGCTAAGGTTTAGGAAATTGTAAAAAATAAAATAAAATCAATTCAATAGAGTCCCTGGTGCGCATTTTTCGCATATTTTGAAGTAGTGAAAAGGACATAAATATTTCACACTCTTATCATTTATTATGCGGAGTGTTTGTTTGAATTTGAGCGTAAAGTACACATGTGACAACGCGCTCCATTGTTGGTGACTGGTTGATGGATTAACGATCTGGCGAAATAAAATCATAGTAATCTCAACTTGAACTTCAAAAGTGTCAAATTGATCGATGAAGGTGAAATATGAAAAGAACCGTTCAATCTTTAAAAAAGTACCGTTATTACTATTTTTGGCCAAAGAAAATTTAAGCCATTTTATAGCATTAACGATTTTTAATCAAATGTGAGAACTTTAATAAAATCGTTTGATCTGTTTTTAATAAAACTGTCTTTTAGCCATAAGTACTGTTAAAACAACATTAGACCAAAATGTGGTAAATCATCTTATTGCACGTTTCTGTACTAGTCTCAGTGTAGAATTTCAACGAAATCGTTAAAGCCGTTTTCGCGCAAATCGGCTTTAAAAAAAGTAATGTTAACAATTTTGGTAAGAAATTTTGTATGTCAAATGATTGCAATTTTTCAATCTTAATTGAATATGAGATTTAGTGAAAATCGTTAGAGTCGTTTTCGAGAAAATCGAATTTTTGTGAAATTGGCCATTAGTAAAGTACCGTTAATAAAAGGGCTAAAACAAAAATTTCAATTTCGCCTCTAGGCATTATCACACAGACCGTAAATATGAAGTTTGATCGAAATCTGTCCACCCATTCAGCCTGTAGCCTCAGGGACAGACAATTCATTCAGACAGACAGACAGAATTGGCAGATATACTTTTTCGAGCTTCTCTATTATCGTAATCTCAGAATTGATTAATATCTTGAGCTCGAATTTTTGCACGAATCCAATAATTGTACTATATTATACGTGCAAGTAAAAATCTTTTATGTTTATTTTAAGACTTTTTATTATTAATAATATTTTTATATTAATAATAAATAAATACATATTTTGAAAACAAACAAAATCCTTGCTGTACTAAGGATGTTGCATTTTCGTTTTTTATAACTAAATCTAAAGAACACGATGTCAATAAGTTACTATTTTGAATATTTTGTTCATACTTTATTTCATCACAGAGGAGAAGTGTCAATGTCAATTTTCTCTATTGCTCTCAAACTTTCCACAAAATACACGATAGACGACACGATTGTGATGGAGTTAGGTTATGTTAGGTTAGGTTAGCGTGGCAGCTAGCGCCCAGATACAGATGGGCACCAGCTCACTTAGGCCTAAAAGGCCCATTGTGGTACCACCGGATCTACTAAAGGAAATAATCACAACCAATTACTATTTACCACGACACTACAATGAGAGACAGAGGACCAATACAAAGATATTACCGGACAAAATAACACTTAAAGAGGTTCTGCTACTGGGTCAGGAGGACTAATCGGAGCTTTCAATAAAGCGTAGAAGATGCTTAACGGGTAGACCTGTCAGGTCGCCGAGGTCATCAAAGAAAAAGGACACTAAGTGGAGGTTTCTTCTTGACGCTAGAACAGGGCAGTTGTAAATCGTTTCTTCTTCCCTGCAACTCCAAAAAAAATCGTTAGATGGGAGGCCCAAACGTCTAGCGCGTAGGCCAATTGGGCAGTGTCCTGTGAGAACACTGATGATGGAAGTTCCGACCAAAGCTGAGTTTAGCGGGGGTGTAGTCAGTGGTTACATCAATGAGGTTAAATTCATTTAGAACGGAGGAGTGGCCATAGTTGAGAGTCAGCCACTGGGAAGAGGCAGACAAACGGGTTGCGGTTGAGGCCGCTATTTGTTTGCTGACGATTTCTAGGGGCAGTAGGTGAAAGATGGTACCTAGAGCTGCGGAAGGAGCAGTTCTTAGGGATCCACATATACAAATACATGCAGCTCTTTGAACTTTTGACAGGAGAGAGAGGTTAACAGTCTTTTGAAGAGCTGTCAACCAGCAAGTGGTTAATTGTGATATTCCAGAGACGGTGTAATTGACACTTAGGGCCGATTTTTCAATCGTCAGATAAGTAATCAGATAAGACTTAACAGTCAGATAACACAAAAATACATTTTTCAATATGCGTATAGCACCTATTCTAGATATATATCAGTTATCTGCCGAATAAAATTATCTGGTCCTCAGTTAGCTGGATAAACTTTAACTGACTGTTTATGAACTGTCAACAGTGAGAATTTTAAATTTAATTTAATTTTTGTAAGAAATATGGATTTTTTCGATATTTGCTATGATTTTGCTATTGAAGAAGAGAATAACGTATTCAATTACTTCAATTAACCCTTAAGAAAGCACCACCAGTGCAATGAGGGTCAATGTTTTCCATATTTTTTTTTAGCTTTCAAAATTTGTAAATACCGAAACTTTTCAAATTGAAGTGCCAGATAATGTGAAAAATAGTCTGCTAGCTCTAACATATACGATTGTCACTGTATCTATCTCTTTTTCATTCCAGTTTCGTGAAGTTAGACACAATTGAGCTTGACAAAATCGTTCAGTTACAATCTAGGAGTTATTCGATGATTGAAAAACTAAGATCTACTTATCTAGTAGATAAAGAGTGGAATACATTTATTCGTTAGACAGCAATCAGACTGTTTAACTGACGATTGAAAAATTGGCCCTTAGACATTCCCAATTCCTATGCCTGCTATAAAGATCGCCGCCAATTAAGTATATCGTTGGAGCTAATTTACTTACGAATATCATTTCTAAAGTCGCTACGCCTGTTCACATTGCTAGAACGGCCAGAGAAATAGATAGAGAATATTTTGATTGAGAGTCCATTAGAAAATGGTATTTCAATGCCTATATTTGAATTTTTCTTTTCACTTAATCGCAACTCCACCTCCTCTTCTCTCATTTCTATCTAAGCGATAACACTTGTGTACATAATTAGATAATTTATCGTTGCTATTTAACCAAGTATCGTTCACTAGGCTTATATCTATACTATATGTGCGTTTTTTTGACTTGGGTTTTAAAGATTGACCGAACATTTTTTAAATCGTTGAGTCGAATCGAACCAATTTCCAAATAAAATAGATAAAAAATATCCATGAAATTATCGTATTTCTTTTCGGTTATTTTTATGTTAAGACACTTTAGTTAGCACTGTTAACTCATTTTTTAAAGAGTCTAGAGCAACTTCTTCAAGTCTATACAAAATTACCTTCAACGACCTTTCTGATTGTAGGTCGTAAAGTATTGCCAATTTTGATGTTTTAACACTTTACAGATTTTATTGAAGGTATCAATGTCTTCACAGTAGTTGTGTATTTGATTTTCGGGACATAGTTCGTGAACATTAGCACTTATTTTTTGTAACACACAAATAGGTGGAATTTTTGATTTTTTCTTCGAGATCGGTGGTGACACGATTTCGTCACAATCAATTGGATCGTCTGAGTCAGGCAGACTTTGAAGGGGGCAACACAAATTTGTTCTTGAGTTTTTGTCCCCGAAACTTAGTTTTGGATTTTTAACAATTGAAGACATGGTGTCTTCAATTGCTTGCGACCTATTTCTTTTGAGAATTTTTGTTTTTTACAAGTACTCCAGAGAAGGAAACGTCTTACGAATTCAAAGCTGCAATGCAGACTCAAATAATGATATTTGAATTTTTAGAATTCCATCGTTTTTCAGGTATGTATGTTATGTATGTATGCGAATATACAGATAATCAATGTATTTAGTGCAATATGGGTATACTACGTCACAATGAGGCGTACATGTATGTACGTTTCAAATGATGGGTAAACAATGCAAGAGTATTATTAGGATAGGTGTGTATAGAGATAAAAATACTCAATTCAAAACGTTACTGTGTCCACTATTAAAATATTTTATTTGCAAAAAGGTAAGTAACATAAGTAGGTGGGATGTTTTAATCACTGGACGACAATAAATCTTTTCGGATATAATTTTAACCAATATTAACTAATTTGTGTGCGCTTAATAGAAAAACGAAAATAAAATTTCTCGATTGGTCTTAAGATATTTGTACATATAATGTGTGCGATTGTTCAGTTTCCGTTTGTCTCAGTTCATTAATAATAATTACTTTCAAATATTTGTATTTATCAAACGTATGAGTCGGTTAACATTACTGTATTGAATTGGTTAACAAGTTTAATAAAAATGTCTCGTGTTTTTCTAAATAAACAAGATTTTATCTGATATATGTATGGTAAATTGACGTTGACCTTTCAGAAAGGTCCTATTACACCGTTAACTATAAAAGCGGACTATGTATAAGCTAAATACAACAACTTAAATCAAGATGCTTTCTGGTTTTTTTGGTAGCGAGACTTGATTTACTGAAAGTTGGTAATGAACTATTTTCCAAATGAACTATCTCCCAACAAAAGGAACTAAATCACACTGCCAAAATTGGGATTTATATCGTTTTGTTTATTGAGAATCAACTTCATTGAGTCCTAGTTTGCAAGTTCTAATGGTTCCCATGGTTGTACTTACTCGTTATCCGTGTATACAAACCATCCTGATGTTCTAATGAAGTTCAGTAACATGTCGGTATTGGCGTTGGAGACTTCTCCTAGATCCTGAAAGAAGTGCTTGCCGAGGAATTTGTACCTGGAATGTTGGAGTCCAGGACACTCGCAGAGGAAGTGGGTATTGTCCTCTATAACCTCCTCATCGCCGCATCTTCTACAGAGTTCTCTTCCGTCCGATATAGTTTCTTTAGGTGGTACCGCAGAGTGTTGTGACCCATGAGTATCCCCACGAGTATGGACAGTGATCGTATGTCCTTGCGGATAATTCTCTCGGTCCTTGCTTTGTCAAAAGTTGGCCATAGTTGTTTTGCAGTTTTGCAAGTGTCTATGGACTTCCATCTCAAGTTCGCCTCTCTCAAAGCCAGTTTCTCTGCTTCAAGCCTGAGAGCGCAGGGCGGGGTGCTTATGGAGAGTGGGTTCGGTAAAGCTTTCATTGCTAATTCATCTGCCCTTTCATTTCCCGGGACGCCCTCGTGCCCAGGGACCCAGCAGAGTAGAACCTTGTGCTGTGTTCCAAGAGCCTTAAGCTCTTCGCGACAGCACTTCACAAGCTTGGATTTTATTTCTATGGCAGTAATTGCTTTGATAGCTGCCTGGCTGTCGATAAAGAAAGTGATACCTTCTGGCGGTATTGTTCTTACGGCAGGCTCACGGACCGCTGTTGTCACTGCCAGGTCCTCCGCTTGGAAAACACTGCCGTGGTCTGGGAGTCGTATAGATCTGGATATACCCAGTGATTCGGAGAATATTCTGGATCCTACACCGGTATCTATTTTTGATCCATCAGTGTAAATAGCTATGGATTCGGCATTTGGTATGCGGCTGTCTTTCCGTTCATCTCTGCTAGGGTAAGCTGAGATAAATGGTATTTTGAAGTCAAGGTAAGGCGTAGTGAAGACTGTTTTGGGTGTATGGCCGAAAAATCTGCCAAGGATGGTCGCGTGCCCTATCGTACTTGACTTCCAGCGCGCAGTCTGACTTATTCTTAAGGCACTGATGGCTGTCTGTTTTCGAGCATACTCAATGTTCTTCTTACCGCCTCCGTATTGAAATTATTAAAAGCTCCTTCAATGTCGAGGAAAGCGGCGAGCGTGTATTCTTTTTCTTTGAGTGATTATTCAATTAAGCTGACGACACTGTGTAGCGCTATCTCTACGCTTTTTCCTCTTTTTCCTTAAAGGGACGAACTTTGCAACTGTTAATAGCATCGCGAACCTTATGGTTGAACCTTTTTAGCATGGGCATGGACTTATGGTTGAAGAGTACCACAATCTCCGTGCCCTGTTCTGAATGGGCACCCACTTCCAGAACTTCCCAGTTTTCACTGAAGAGTTTAGGATTCAGGTGCCGAAGATTTCTCTCTATTCTTTCCTTCGGGATGTGCGTGCCAGGAATGAAAATTCGGCCTTTTGGTCTGGTTAACTCCAGCAGGTCCTTCTTTTCGACAATTGGAATGTCGGCATTTGCCCATGGAGCCTGTATCTTTTCGACGAAGTTCTTCAGCTAGTTCAGCGTGAAGCTGTTGTCGCACGAAAGGATTTTGAAGCCTTTGTAGGTGGAGAGTTGCTCAAAGAAGGGGGATTGTTCCTCACTATTAACGATGGAGTCGTTAATGCCTTCTAGGATACACAGTTCCATGAGCCTCCATTGGTCTACGCTAAGCCTTCGTTCCGGCTTGTTGAAATCCACGATGGCCACCTGGAGATTCGCGTTGGCAGCGATAGCTAATTTAGCTCTCTTGCACGATTTCCACGACTGTGGGGACATCGTGTCCTCGTGTCTTCTTTTGGAGCTTCCTGCAGTCAGCTCGGGAGCTTGCCTTGCAACAGCCTCCGTACCAGTAGCACGTTGCCCGTCCTCTTCGACCCTGACCCTACGTTGGTCGTACACCTAGTCTGCCCTGTCTTGCGTCCTTCTAGTGTCCTTGTACTTTGGAGCAGGAACTGCCCACGGCTGGAGTGGAGAGGTGGTGGTCTTACCTGGCTTGTTTGACGGAAGGATTGTTCCCCATCCGATATTACCGGTACTAACTACCGTCGCGAAACTATTGCAGATTTTGGTGTTCCCTTCCTCGGTGATACCACTCACATCAGGCCGGAAAGTCTCTGACGGAATCTCTTTCGGAGACGAGCTAAGACTCGTTTCAACCACCTGTGATCCCTCCCCGGTCAGCTGCGGGACTACCCCTGCCTTAGCTGAAGAGGGCGGGGCCCCAGCCGATTAGAGCGGCACCCCCGAGAGGTTGTCGGACTCGAGGTTTACCGGTGTGATCGCCCCAGTTCCTGACAGGTAAGTGCTCGTCGTAGAAATGGGCGGTCCCGCCGGCAACCCTTTGCAAAGGTCACCCCCAAGGGCAGGTGACTTTGGAATGCTAGCTGGAGGCTTGCACGCTTCAGACCCCCGCTCCTGCAGATAAGCCCTTGCATTAATGGAGCCGTTTGTGTTCGTTGTCAGTCAGTTCTTCCCATTTCCTAGTCCATAATCTCCTTACGGTCAACTTGCAGTTTTTCGTTCGTTTTGAACTGGTTGACGCATGGGAGAGGGATGACCTGGCGATGGAGTAAGTGTCACTTGATTCCAGAAAGAGCCTTTCCAGATTCATGTCAATTACCCCAACGCTTTCCTCAACAGAAGTGAGAAGAAGCGCTTCTTCTTCCTTAGTTTGGCCTATGTTTCGGTCGGTTTTTATAGAGCTAGGAGTGCCCAACCGATTTACACTCTTCGCTTTTGGTTGTTGAAAATTAAAATTTTTAGACATTTTGGGTCCCACGAGTAAGGGTAAATAAAAAGTCTGCCTGCACTCACCCCCTGTATGCAGGTAAGGGAAATTTAATTTAAAGTGGAGGTCCACAAGGTTTCCAGAGTTCACCGTTATAAGACACCGTAACGTGATGCCATTCATCCACAATAGGCACGGTAGTTGCACACCCGGGATTGCGGGTTTTTCAAGTTTTCCTCTTTAGATCCGCCGTATTCAGTTAACAACATGGACACCTCGTGAAGGATGTGGTTCTACACCACGTACGGACGGTCATTCGGGGAGACTAAGTCTACCCACTGGCCCCTTTGCCTGGAGACCTTGCCCACAAGGCAAACAAAGTATAGCTTGAAATAAATGGGACAAAAACTGAAGACATGAGCCCTTCGACAACTGCGTTCAACGTAATTTTCAGAAAGCGTAGGTCGAAAAAAAAAATTACAACTTTCTGTAGCTAAAGGGGAATCAAGGTCCTTGTAAACAAGTTGTAGGTAGTTCAAACACCGTGCCATATTAATATGAATGTTAGTATTTAGCATATTTTAAAAAATATCCAAACTTACAAGCTGCGCTATATCCATGTATACATTACATTACACTGTAGAATTAGATACCTATATCTACCTCCTCAAATATAACTTTTTATCTCCAATCAGCATAGTACATGACGTTAAAAAAACATTGAATCTACAAAAGCTTTAAATTTTGCAAAAAAAAAATAATGAAGAATCTTTGCCAAAAGTACCAGTTAAACGGTTTTGAAACATCCAAATTTATTCTCCAGCAGTTAATTTCTTAATATTTGTTTGAATTCAAAGTGAAAAAACTTAGAGAAATATGTATTTTTTTTTATTCAACGTATTTTTCATTCTTCTACTCTGCCGCTTTGAAAATAACGCACACATCAAAAGTTCTAATACCTACAAAAAAGATATCGTTATTATGTTAGTATTATTGTTATCTAGGATTCCTTAACCCTTTCGACCCGGCTTTCGGGGGACCAATTCCGGAAAATTTTTGTGATTTACATCTTATCAAAACCTTTAAAAGAAATGATTTAGCACAAACAAATCTCACTAGGTGGAGGGCGTGGACAGTGGGCGGTGGTACAAAAATGTACCATCCGGGATGTTATGTGGTACAATATTGTACCAACCGTATTCTTTAGACTATATTAAATAAAAAACTATCAAAAGTTTTTTCGCGGCCCCACCTCTTCCGAGTGTCTGACAAACATTCAAGAGTATTCACTGTCATGAGAAAGCTTCTCAAAACCCCTCTGCCCTTCGGATACGGCGTAAAACTGTAGGTCCCTTCTGTATGTGCCGAAATGTATACCACGCACAACATGTACAGGTGTGAGAAGCTAGCCCTTGGCCCTCTATGGGCTGCTTACGGGCTAATATTTATTTTTTTATTTTTATATTAAATAATAGCATTGAGGTGTATTCACTTGATATTATAATATTCTGCTTGTTTCACCGCTAAAACTTTAAAAACACTGAAAAAATCAATCGAAAGGTCCACATTCCACTAAATTATTACTTCAACTGCCATCGAAAACATCCAAAACCAAACACGCACAAGCATGTTGCAGCTGCAAGCACATTTGAATACCGTTAACAGAACGTTGAAAGACGTTGTGGTACAGATTTCGACCAAATAGTATGCAAATTGTGACTTTCACGGATGTTTATACTTTTGGTGGTACATAAATGTACCAGCCGGGTCGAAAGGGGCGATGCAAGAAATATTTCACCCCGTCTGATTTGGCGTCAATTTATAAGGCATTTATCCGCCCAAAGCTGGAGTACAACGCCCATATCTGGTCTGCTGCACCCAAGACCGTTTTGCACATTCTTGATAGGGTCCAAAATCGAGCGCTAAAATTAATAGGCGGTAGAGATATCGTGAGCTCCATAGTCTCACTCGAACATCGCAGAAATATTTCCTGCCTCTCCCTTTTTTATCGCTTTTTTTTATAAAAAATGCTCCAGTGAAATAGCCAATTGCATTCCGCCTCTTAAAAATTTCACCCGCAATACACGTCATGCTACGAATGCACATAAGTTTACCCTAAAGCCCAATTTCGGTCGAACTGTCAAATATAGGGATATAGGGATGTCAATAAATCGTAAATTTTTCCAATGTCAATCAAAAATTTTAAAACAAGCGTAAACCGTAAACCATATTATCGGACCGTTAACACGATTGACGCTTTTTTTATGTCAATCGAATTGACTATTGGTTAACGATTGCTCTCATTAGTAATAAATGAATTTTTCAACATAAATATTTTTAGAATAAAATATTCTTAGTTTGTTAATAAATATTTTTTTCGATTAGAATCGTATAAAAGGTATGTCCAAAAGTGAAAAAAGAAACATAGCAGCATCTTTGTACATGTTTGGAAAGCGCAAGAAAAAAAATCAGCAAAAAAAATTATGAGATACGTCAATTTTGTTCTGAAATTGACCTTAATTGACCCTGTGGTTGATGCTAATATTTGAATACATTCGTTTATATTATTGATATCGCGTAAATTTTTGTTGTCTGAAATTGGGGACAAGTGATTGACGTGAAAAAATTGTGCCTTTACACGATTGATGTCGATTGGAGCTCAAAAAAGCGTGAAAGACGCAAATCGTCAATTGTGTAATCCTAGCATTACACTTCTGTTTGTCAGTTTTGTTTCTCAAAAAATAAGATTGAATATGAAAAAGAAAGAAGCAATTAAAGGAAATATATTGAGGAAAGTTTTAGGGAAATTTTATCAAAAACTGAAATCACATGAAATATTTAGCTTTAAAGTTTTTTTTCTACCGCCAGTCGGTTTCATGTCGCAGGAAATAGTTAGTGTTTACTTCTATTTATATTTGTTCAATGCTATAAGTAAAAATAAAATCAGTTCATATGAAAAACGAAACGACGGAGTAAAAGTTTTTGAATACTCTGATACTTTGCGGAAAGGAAGAATAGCGACAACATTAACTGAAATGCCTCGCAAACTACGAGTGTTAGAAATAGGGCTCTGAGGCTCTGAGGTGGCTTCCAACTCTCATAAAAAAAAACACTTGACACTTTAAAATAATATAAGTGTTTTAGTGGTAGAATCCCCAATGGTCTGAACAAGACCATGGAAGGAGCTAATCTATTGACCCCGCATACTTTTCTGGTAGCGCACTTTTGTAAGACAGTCAATGGTTTAAGCTTTGTTTGGTAAGCGCCACCCCAGCAACTAATTCCCTACTATGATTGAAATTTTACACTCCAAAATAACTAAAATTTGCTAAAAAATTAGTGCATATATTATGCTGAATCAATTTTTAAAATCCAATCGTATCCTATTTTGAAGCTTCCAACAAAATTAGCCAGAGGGCAGGTTACCTATCGTCAATAGTTCACTTCGACATGCGACATACATACATATGTAGGTACATATATCGGGAACTCTGTTCAGCCAAGTATTAGTCATTTTGCAGGCAAAAAAACGCACGCTTGTATGCCGACCAGTGATCCGATATCCGTCACATGGGAGAGGAATTATGGGAAAGGAGAACAGAAAATTGAGAAATTGTGGAGGGGGTGCTATATTCAATAAACAACTACAGAAATTATTTTTCGTTTCGTGGTGAATCTGTTAAAAATATGAGATTTAAAATTTAATGTATTTTATTAAACGTTTATGCTAATTTTAAAACTGGAAACTAAATTAAAACATTTAGGTATCACAAAATAAACACTTCGATATCAAGTACCTTTATTATATATTTTAGGTAGAATAAAAATAAGAACGTGTTTGATAACACGAAAGGTGTGTAGTGTATGATAGGTGAAACTCATCTTGTGTGTAAATTAGAATATTAAACAAATAAAATTTGACAAAATAGATCTTCACCTCGTTGGAACATATGTGCATCAAAGCTGCTTGCATTGATGCATGCAGAAACGCATGTTAAATAGATGTGCAGTAAGTTTTGACATTTCCTCGCATTAGTTTGCTCACATTGTTCATTTTGGAAAACAATGTTGGGAGAGCTTTTTAGAGATCAGTAGCGCGTCATATTTTTGCACCATACTAAATTGAGAGAAACCCCGCATAAAATGTGTATACCCGCCTGTGAATATCCATTTGCATCTGACGTAGATCCAGCTGATTGGCTGATGCATTTCAACTCCTATTTATATTGAAGTGCATTCAGAGTTACCCGTGTCCGTTTTGTTACTCGTTCAGTTTTTTTTCCTTGGGTTTCTATTGAGGAGCTTTTGGTTTAAGAGCTTTGAAAAAAGTTATTTTTGATAAGTGTTACCATCTTGTTTTGATCTGATATATTATTTCTTTTAATGTGTGGAAAGTACGTTAACATGCAGTTTGTAAGATGTTTTCTATTCTATTATATCTTTTAATTTTTTGCACTTTGTACGTATACATTTTTCTCTGTCTTTGGGTTCAATTTTCAGTACGTAGAAAAATGCATAAAATATGCAAGCAAAGCAGTGAGTGAGTGATTTAAAATTCTGCAGCATTGTTCTACATTATTTGTTTGATAGCTTTCAATATTAGTTAGCCATAATAGGAAAAATAAATGACAGTTTTTGCGTTTCAAAACCTTTGCCTTGAACCTTTGCCGATTCGTCTCTCATGAACTAAAAAAAAATCCTCGATGATGTCGCCAGTGTATATGCATACATTTGGAAGAATATATTTTTTGCCAACAATGCTGAGTTAGAATATTTTACGCAATAAAATATTTCACTGCAAACATTTCGCAATAGAACACTGAACTTTTATTATCTTTTATTGCTTTTTTGCAGAGAGACATTTCTTTTATTAAGGAAGTTGTTCCATGTGGCGTTTATGCAATTTTAAGCCGAATAGTTTCTCTTCTCAATATGTTTTGCAAAAATGATTTTTGGCGTCAGTGTCATTGCTAGATAGCAATAATTTGTCACAGTTTCTATCTCTTCACCGTTGTAGTACCACTTCTCATGGTTAGCTTTTCTGCCTCCATTTTTAAAACCATTATTTGGGATTTATTTAAATTTACCTCTTAATTCCACATCCTGCAGTAGTCTTCTAAATTGCAGTACTTGTACTTGTATATTGTCGGCCAGGATAACAATGTCATCTGCATAAAGAAGCAGTCTTATGTTTAGCTCATTTATATGCGGGCCGCCTTCTTAACATTCATGCAAATCATTTATATGTAGAGAAAATAGTAAAGGTGATAAGAGACATCCACCAGAGATTGTATCGAAATCTTGTGACAACTCTTCTCCTGTCCATACTGATGACTTAGTGTTTTCGTATATATTTTCCAGCAGTCTGACAAATTTGATTGTTACCCCCATTGTGTGCAATTTGTATATCAATAGTTTTCGCGACACTTTGTCAAACGTAGCTTTAAAGTCTACAAAGAAAGCGTAAACCTTTTGTTTTTCACTAAAATTTAGATGCACAATAGCCGCTAAGTTGTAGATGTTGTCTACCGTCGAATAATTTTTCCTTAAACCAGCTTGGTATTCGGTTAATATATTATGTTTTTCTACCCATGTAGATAATCGATAATGCCCGCGTCTTTCCAATAGGAACACATTTGGAGCATTCTCAAGAAATTCATAGGGAATCCTGTTTTCACCCGGAGCTTTATTTAATGTTGCCTTTGCCAGTGCCCTCTTTACTACCTCTACAATTGTTATTGCTGCATCTAGATCCGCATCCTTTCGAAGCCTTGCTGCGTAGTGTATGTCTTTAGATGTCTGCAGTGGTTTTAACAGCTGGTCAAAGTAGGTTCTGAAATCGGACGCCGTTATTTTTGGCCCTCAAATTTTGAGCTAGGTGGATGAAATTTTGTATACGCGGTCCTTGGAAATGTAAGCAATACAAGTGTAAAAATTTTTTAAATCCGCCAACTGCCACACCCACTTTTCGAAAAAATCACTTTTTTCAGTAATTTTACACGAAACTCGATAAAACTTGCTTAAGGTAATATGTAGATATTCTCTTACCCTACATATCTTCTTTCCTATATTGTGTATGGGCCAGTTTTTAGGGGCGTTTTTTTTATCAAAAAAAAATGTTTTTTGAAGGTTTTATTGAAATAATAGCACTTCTTGGAAGCAAAATACAGTATATGTTGAAAAATTTACAAAATCCGCCCAATACCACGCCCACTTATTGAGAAAATTTGTATTTTTGAGTAGTTTTATAAAATATTTGAGAAAAAGTTGCTTAACGAAGTATATTGGTGGAAGAAGGAGCTAGTATGTGCATATTAAAGGGATAGGATATCATACGATCCGCTCCAAACAGATTGTAGCCTTTTCATATGTTTTTATGTAGATTTTGGCAATATAATTCTTTATTGCTTCCACCTGAGCATTGGTAATGGATTAAGTTTTTTCCTTGACCTATGCACGATTTTAAAAGCTAGTGATAGTCTTATTGGTAAGTGATCCGACCTTGTTTTTTTAATCTACTGAGAAGCTTTCTATGTGGCTAAGTAGATATTGTGATACAGCACAGATGTCATTTACAGAAGTTCCAATGTTACTGACATACGTGAAATTTCCATCCCCGTCTCCTTTTGTCTGTCCATTGCTTACCACTAGTCCATATTCGCTACAAAATTCTATAAATTGTCTGTCTTTTGCATTTATGATTTTATCTTTTGACCTCCTTATACATGTACCTGTTTTAAAATGCATGTTCTCTATTACCTGCTGCATTTCGCCGATTCTAATGTTCAGGTCACCGATAACTATCGGATTGCGTAAGTTTTTCTCTGTAAACAGCTTTTTTACCACACTGAACTCTCCTTCCCAATTAGCACCTCTAATATACATATATGGTATAATCGTTAGTATCTCGTAATCTGTCTTTATTTCAATCATATCCGTCCCATTCGTGCTGTAAAATGCGTGCTGTAACCCTGACTCGTTTAGATTCTTTTTTACTCCATACATACATCCTCCTATAGCTCTTCCGTAATTACTAATTTTTATTGCTGGTTTCCAGAATGTGTTGAAGCCTTGAAAATACTTTTCATAGTGATCAGTTTGGTCTTCACATATGTGTGTCGAGTAATACAACAATATCGTAGGAATTAACATATTTAAAGAATTCATTATATAAAATTTTATTTTGCAATCCATGTATGTTAAATGACAGTATGCTAATGATTTTATTTTCATTATTATTATTCTTATCTTGAAAATACTTTACGTTATTAAAGCTTTTACAAATCTTTGAGAAATTACTACTACATGTGTTTACAAGTTTTTTGCATTTAATTTTGACATTGTACTCATGAAATCTAAATTAATATTATTTTATGGCTCACCATAAATACGTTTCAGCACCCCTTCCGCTCTTTGTTGGTCACAAACTAGGTCATCGTTTTTGTTCCAGACAAACCATTTGTCATTTATTACAAGCCTTTATTTTTTTTGTTTTTACCTAGGGTGGGTGAAAACTCTTCAAAAAGACACTATGAGGACCGTAAAACGCGTGTAGTGTGGGATCTTTACCTACTAAAAAACCTCCCTTCAATATATTTCTTATTACTGCAACTAAGTATTGACTTATCAAACACATTTTATTTAATAAGATTAAACGTTGGGCAAGTAATTTTCCACTGAAAGGTCCTGCATGTACTGAAAAATAAAAGCGGTTGGAGTTTATCGAGCTAGGTCGAAAGGCTTTGTTCTTTGTAGACGGCGTAATAGATGTCGCTCATCTAAGAGCCGTACTATTTGCGTGACCTTCTACTCGGTTCTTGTGTTTTCGAGCAAAAGTTTTGTTTTCGTCTTTCACGGTGGCGATTTCGAGATCTCTATGAATATCGTTGTTTCTTATATACCACGGTGCATTCAAAATTTGTCTTAGCACTTTATTTTCAAAAATTTGTAAAATATTGTAATTGGTTTTCTTGGAACAACCCCAGAGTTGTATACCATACGTCCAGACCGGGTCAAGCACTTGCTTATATAAAAGCAGTTTGTTATGTATACTAAGTTTTGAATACTTTCCAAGTAACCAGTACATATCTCTGTATTTATTTTCTAGTTATTTGCAAATGGAATTTGAACCGATCTGACAAAGATAGGTAAATTATTGACTTTACTAGAGGTAAAGTTTACATAAACAGATTTAGTTTCGTTGAGCGCGATACGCCAAACACAAATTCATTCACACTATTCAATGCTTCTTGCAATTTTTCGGTGGTTTCTTCGATAGTTTTGCCCATTGCTAAAATGGTAGTGTCATCGGCAAAGATACCTAAATTGGTTCCTTCTTCTTGTGGAATATCACGAGTGTACAATAGATACAAGAGCGGACCTAGTACACTTCCTTGTGGTACTCCAGCAGCTATTTGTTTAAATTGTGAGTAGTCATTTCCGTATTTTACACGAAAGAGTCTATTCGCGAGGTATGATACCAATATGTCATGTAAGTGTTTTGGCAGAATTTGTCGGAACTTGTACTTTAAGCCGTCGTGCCACAGCTTGTCAAAAGCTTGAGAAACGTCTAGAAATACGCTTGATCAAACCTTTTTTTCTTCAAAAGTTTTTTTTTTCAATTTCATCGGTTATTCTATGTATCCGATCAATTGTAGAATGTTTGCATCTAAATCCGAATTGATGATTAGGAATAAGATCTTTTTCTTCTATAACTGGCTGTAAACGATTGAGTAATATCCTTTCAAAGATTTTGGACATAATCGGCAGAAGCGAAATAGGTAAATATAGGTATTTCCAAAATGTACAAAACCTTTTTTGTACTTATAATAGTTTAGAAGTTATAGCGTTTAAAGTGGCTACACCTCCAAATTAGAGGTCCACCCACTTTGGTGGGCTATAACTTGAAATGGGGTGAGAATAGACCCCCCCCCCCCTGCCATACAATTTTTTGTTCGGCGGAACTTCAGGAATCTCCCTTTAAAGGATTATATTGCTTAACTGGGACACCCTGTATATTCCTACTAGCTTGTTTTAGTTTACTCATTCTTGCTTTTCTAATATTCAGAATGTATCACAGTAAGAGATCAGTTTTAGAAAGATTTTGCTTATGAAAAATTATAGAAATTATTGAATATTATTAGATTTCTTATCCAATTGGAAAAGAGGAAAACTAATTGCTTTATTTGTGCAATATTAGTGTTGTTCTAGTTTCTGTTCTATGTAATCAATATGGGTGGGTTGTGTTGAAAAGAAATAGAGCAATTGGTGGACTGTGATGTAAGGGCCGGAGAAATTTTCCCATTTCTTATTTGATAGTACATACATATGTATAAAAGCTAGGTAGACATTGAGCCATTTATCTTATCGATTTGCTTGACTACCAAATATGTCCTAGCACCTGCAACATGCTTGATAGACTCCTATTCTGAAAGAAACTTCTGAGTGAGATCATGGCAGCAGGTGGCGGCTCTTGTTGCACTGTTGAAAACAGATAAAATATTTATATTCCTCGATTTTTATTTTTATCCAATGTTCATACACCAAAATTCGAAATGAAAAATGCTCTAAAGTTGTACAGGTTGGGTTCATAGCTTACAATAAGTCCAAGGAGCAGGCAAAAAAAAATTACTTTCAATAGAAGTCTGTGGACTTATCGAAAAAACTGGGCAGAGTCATTCTCATGAGAACCTTGTATCACTACAAAGAAATCATTGATGATGCCAAAAACAAAAAAAATATAACTACAAAATTAGAGATAATAACACTTGATCAAATTATCCGTATTTACACATGTAAGCGTAGAACAAACTGATGACCCCAGACGTTATTTTTACTATTTTACCTATATAATGCCTAAGTGATGTACTTTTCTGAATAAAATAAATAAATATTTGGCCATAAGCAGCCCATAGAGGGTCAAAAACTAGCTTTGGTGGTATTTTTCTCGATTCGAACTTAAAACCCTGCGCAGACGCACTAACCTTCGAGCCATGGCACTCACGATAAACCTCCATACCTTTCAAAATTGGAACAAAGAAAAGCATTTCAGACGAAAGATTTTTTTTTGAAGAACTAGGCGAACACAGTGTTTCGGGAAGATCAGTAGTTCAACGTTGCCAAAACATACCACAAGAATAAGCTACAGTGTCAGCCTTCAAGCAATTTCGCTGTTACATATGCCCAAATTGTCCCAAAAGCACAAAATATTAAAAAAAAATGTTCAAAATGTTTTCAAATTATATGCGAAAATCATTCCGAAAGATAATTACATGTCAAAACTGTGATTTCTAAATAAAAACTGTATTGGGCAAATTTGAACCACAAATACTATATACGTTTTTTTTTAAGTACAGGATAAGGGTTAATATAGGATAGGGTATACAAAAAATTTAAATTTTAACGTTCTTCTACAATATTTCAAAAAATCATAGCTTTGGTTCAGCTTTAAAAAAAAAACCTCACTGTGTTTTTTTATACCTTATGCTAAGGGTATATTAAATTTGACACATAGTTTGTAACATAGCGAAATATTGCAGGCAGAACCAATAAAGTATATATAAATGATAAGCATCAATAGCGGATTCGATTGAGCCATGTCCGTCCGTTTGTCTGTTACCAGTTTTTGGGCCTTAAATTTTGAGCTAGAACAATGAAATTTTGTGTACGAAGTCTTTGGATATCGGGACAGAACAAGTGTAAACATTTTCAAAATCCAAAAGCCAACTGACACGCCACTTTTAGAAAAAATCAAATTTTTTCATTAATTTGACATGAAACTTGACAAAACTTATAAAAGCAATTATATAAGCTGATGAATAGCTAATCAGGGGCATTTTCACAGGGGCTGCTGTGAGGAATTCGAAAAGCCTAGAGTATCTTCTCACGCTTGAAAGCTCAATTTCTGCAACACTATTCACCAGTTTTAGAGACTATTAATTGCAATATTTCATCTTTATCCGAAGCCTTCTCCGCCAATTCATCTGCACTAAAATCTCTTGACACAAGAGTTGCTAACATGTTTTGGAAACATTAAGATGACTCACCGCTTTCCAAATTCAACAATCTCCAATTCTAACATTAGCTTTGAAAATTCTAAATCTAAAAAAACTAACTCTAATAAGTTTAAATTTCCTATTTCAGGTATCCTAAGAAAAACAATTTCCTTCAATCTAAACCCCGTTTCCTGTTCCTAAGCCAGCTGTAAGAAGAGTAGTAAACGACCTGTCTACATTTGCGTCCCATGTCAGCTCCAAACACCTCGCGTATCTCAAAAGAACCCGCACCAACGGCAAAAAATACTTGCGCTCTGCAAACATCTTCTCTCTAGACTAGATCGTTACCACCCACCTTTATCCTTACCTTACTTATGTAGGAAATAAGCGGCAACAAATCTCTATACTCTGAAAGCCCTTATTGCTTTAATTTTCGTGTAGCTGATTACGTTAAACTCAAAACCCTTTTATGTAATGTGAATTCTAACCCTAACTCTCATCTTAACATTGATCATGCTCTTTCCAAGTTTTACACCGAGATTTTCTACTGTTTCACACAATCCGTTCCTTTCGTACCCCAAAAAACCCCTTCGCCATCCCCTCCTTCCTTTACAAAAGAGGAGTTACGCTCCGTAATAGAAGAAATAAACTCTGGCACGCATACCTTAAACCACATTCTGAATCAGATTGCTTTACTTACCTACATGTTTGCAACATTTTCTCCGTATTCTGTGAATCACTTTATAATGAATACCTAGTCCGTATGCAATACAATTTAATTTCTAACCCCAAGCGATTTTTCTATTTCAATAATTCCAAAAGAAATCTGACAGTTATCCTTCTTGTCTGAAAATATCTTCTATAATATCGAATATAACTCAATGCCGGGATTTGTTAAATGCTGGTCAAAAGAATTCTCGAATCCCTACGTCACTAAATCCCTCCATATCACATTTGCTAGGCCTATTCTTGAATATGCCAGCCAGGTGTGGCCCCCTCACTACGACGTTCATTCCCTCCGCATTGAAGTTATCCGTTATCCGGTTCGTCCGTTTTGCTCTACGGGGCTTTCCGTGGACTGATAGCTATAATTTACCCCTATACGAGGATCGAATAAAACTGATCAATTTACAATCATAAACGCCGCGAAGTAGCCGACATACTCTTTCTTCATCAACTTATTACTGGAAAAATCGATTTCCCCTCGCTGCTCCAAATGATTTCTTTCAAAACAAACCCCCGCAACCTTAGATCTATACAACTTTTTAAAATTAACTTTCACCGCACCAATTATGGTTTTAACGAACCATTATCGAGAATGTTACGACTGGCAAATGGATCACAAAGCTCGTTTGATTATCATTTCAACAAGTTTGCACTGAGAAACTACCTTTACTCCACTTCATACCCCTCCCTTCCCTAAACCTATCCACCATCTCTTCCCCTTCCCTCGAATTTTACATAGTTTTAAGCTTCTAGTTTTTAAGTAGTTCTAGTTTTTGTTTATTGTAATTCAATTGTTACACTTGTACGCTTGTATTAAGCTCAATAAATACTAGAACCATATTACTTTTCAGCAACAAAATTTAATATACATATATATGTGGAACAATTTTCAAAATCCGCCCACTACCACGCCCACTATTTGCGAAAATTCAAGCTTGAAGTAACTTCATAAAAAAATTGGAAAAAAATTTCAAGCGAGTATCATGATATATTGCTGGAAAAAAAGAACTATAATGTATTGCTATACAAAATTTCATCGATCTAGCTCAAAATTTAAGGCCCCAAAACTGTTATACAGAAATAATTTTTCCCTTAACCCTAAGATATACATATAAGGATGTCATAAACAAATTTTTGGGATCCAACATAAAGTACATACATATATACAGGCGCATAGTGGGAACAAATTTGCTACCGGGTCTAAAAACGCCCCTCTATCTCCTTTGAAAAAAAATTAAATTCTAAAAACAATATACCGGCTGAAACGCACACTTAGAAAGTTTTTATCAATTCACCACAGAAAATAAAGTGCAGAACTGGATAGTACGTGCTTGCACCTTTCCGCTATTAGTTGAAAAACAGGAAAATGCTAGAATCCGTCTGGAGCGAATCGTGTGGTAGCCTATCCTTTTTCTAAGTGTTTTTACTTGCACCTATAATATAGGGCAAGTATTGGATTCGTGCAAAAATTCGAACTCGAGATAACACTGAATTCTGACATTACGATGATATAGAAGCTCAAAAAGTGGGTCTGCCGATTCTGTCTGTCTGTCCGTCACTCTGTATATATGTACGCTCGACTACAGCCCAAACGGGTGGACCGATTTCCTTCACACTTCATATCTGGCGTCTGTTGTGTATTCCCCAGAGGGGAAATTGGAATTTTTGCTAGAGCCCTATTATTAACGGTACT
The DNA here is from genome assembly GCA_949716465.1 of Chalcosyrphus nemorum. Taxonomy (NCBI): domain Eukaryota; kingdom Metazoa; phylum Arthropoda; class Insecta; order Diptera; family Syrphidae; genus Chalcosyrphus; species Chalcosyrphus nemorum. The sequence continues at coordinate 54,100,402 of OX454332.1, forward strand.
TTACTTAGAGCCAATTTTACAAAAATACGATTTTCTCAAAAACGGCTCTAACGATTTTGATTAAATTTCATATTTGAGTTAGTCTAGAGAAATACTATAACATGGCGTACCACGTTTTTGCCTAAAAATACGTATAACGGTACTTTTCTTATTAACTGATTTTAGAAATATGGCTATTCTCGGCTAAAACTATATGGATTTCCATAAAAATCGAAATGTGACCAAGATTTAATGTTCAACAAAATGTGGCATTTAAACTTTTCCAAAATTTTTGAAAACATTTTTTTCAATTTTATTTTTATTAAAAATTTAAGCACATCCAACTAACGGCATATAGGTGCAAGTACGTGCACTTTATTTTTTTTTTCAAAACTCTTAAAATTATTTCAAAACCTGAGTTTTCTCAAAAAGTGGACATGGTAATGGGCTGATTTTGAAAAATTTTCAACACTTATTAAATTCTGCTCCTAAGAAGTGATATTATTCTAATGAAAAGTCCAAAACCAGTTTTTCTAAAAAACCGCCCCTAAAAATTGGGCGTAGCCATATACAATGTATGAGAGATTTGTAGAGTAAAAAAATGTCTACATATTTATTTAGGTAAACTTTTTCGAGTTTCATATAAAAATACTGAAGAAAGTGAATTTTTCGAAAAGTGGGGATGTCAGTTTTTTTATAATTTGCACATGCCAAAGAGGATATGAATACCCTTTTACTGATTAACAGGGCACGGGCGTTAGTTAATTTGGAAGAGAGAAGAAGGGATAGGAAAGAGTTGGTGTAGTGGTATTTGAAACTCAGGTGATATTAGGTTTCAATTTTTTATTCTCCATGGGTGGTTTCCAATTTGACTGGGGAGAGAGTTGTGTGTGATTTTTGCATTCGTTCGTAATTCACAGTATTTTTTTTCGCGTTCATGTTGAAATACACAAAGTACTTTCTGAGCGAATTATTTTAATTTTAATACTGTGAAAATTGAATGGACTTGGTCGGGAATTGATCATCAAACCTCTCATTCAAAGGCCGAATACACTACCGCTACACCGTGGCCACCCAAAGTGGGCGGATTTAAAAATTTGTACACTTGTTCTGTCCCGATTTTCAAGGACTTAGTATACAAAATTTAATTATTCTAGCTCCTCATTTAAGGCCCAAAAACTGGTGACAGACCGACAGACGGACATGGCTAAATCGACTCGGCTAGTGGTGTTGATCATTTATATATATACTTTATTGGGTCTATCTTCAATAGTTCTCTATCTATGTTACAAACTATGTACACTTAGGATAGGGTATAATGAATGAACATAAAAAAAATTGCATGAAAAAATATTTTTCTTTTAAATTTATTAGTTTAAATGTTACATTTGAGATTAGAATAAATTTTGCTCATATTACGATTTTGACAAAATAAATTAAATTATAAACCGAGAAATGACTATTTCTAAACCAGTTAATAAGTAAGTAAAGTACCTTTTACAAATCTTTAGGCAAAAACCTGGTATGCCGTCTTATTAAGTATATCCTTGACTAACTACAATATGAAACTTAGTCAAAATTATTAGAGCCGTTTTCGCGCAAATCGGTTGAAAGCACTCTTGAATTGAAGTACCGTTAAGCATTTTTTAGTCAACATTTTTTCAGCCATTTTATACTATTTTCGTTTGTAATCTAATGTGAGAACTTTAATAAAACCGTTTAACCCTTTTCAAGAAAATCATTTTTTATCCAAAATGCCCATAAGTTCTGTTACAACAACTTTTGCCCAAAATATGTTACGTCATGTTATTGCACGTGTCTGTCTTAGCGTGGAATTTGAACGAAATCGTTTGACTCGTTTTTGAGAAAATTTAACTTTTGTAACATTGGCCTTAAGTTCAAGGGCTAAAACAGAAATTTAAATTTTTCCTCTGGGGATTATCGCACAGGCCCTAGATATGAAGTTTAATCGAAATCCGTCCACTCGTTCAGACGAACAGAATGAATTGGCAAACCTACTTTATCGAGTTTCACTATCATCGTAATGACAGGATTGATTAATATCTCGAGTTCGAATTTTTATATACTTGCCCTATATTATAGTTGAAAGTAAAAAGAGGGAAAAACAGTTGGGACAAGTCCAACGTGAATTTGGTGGATACAAAAATTTACTGGTCTGGTTGATATATTACCAGGAATGAGATCCGAACCGAAATTATATTAAAAGGCTCAAAATTAAATTATTTTCGGTTCACTAAATTCCGGTGCGAAAAGGCACTAAAATAATTTCGGTTCACTTTATTCCGGCACTTAAAGGCACTAAAATAATTTCGGTTCACTAAAAGGCACGAAACTAAATTCCAGGCACTAAAGGCACGAAATTAATTTCGGATCGCCATATATGTATGACTGCTTCGAGGGTTTTTATTTGGTTTGCAATTTGATGATTAGGGCAAATGGTTGGATCTTAGGAACCACAATGGGGATTAGATAAATTCTGCGATTATTATTTATAAAAAAATATATAAAAATGCAGTATATTGATTTGAAACAAATCATGTAATTTAAAAAAAATATATATATGTATATGTGTACATATACACTCCATTTCACAACTATATCACCACCCCTGTTTTTGCATTTCTTTTCGATTAAAATGATTTTTTTTTGGAAATAACGGTTATCACCTGAAAGGGTAACCGAAATGCAAACAATTTTATGAAAATTAGAAAAGTTCCGTCATCATTTCTAAGAGAAAAGACAAAAAAACAGTTTTTTTCATTTTTCATAACTATATAACCACTTTGGTTTAAATTGGATAAAATTTTGTTAGACTTTAAAAACATATCATTTTTGAATGATAAGTGATTATTGGGACTTCCTTTGTTTTCCACTAAAGTCAAAATTCAATTTGGCGTATTATCACCTAAGTTTTTTAACACATTCTGAGGGATTGTGGCCCAGAAGCATTTATGGCTTATTTTAAGTCAGCCACGCTGCTAAACGGCTCGTTTTTTGGCGTAAAATTTTCGCGTCAGTAAGCCTTACAGATTATCTATCGGTTTTTGATCTGAGGAGAAGGCAAGCCATTGAAAAAAATGATTTTATACTGATCAAACCACGATTTGGTTGCTCTGCTGGAGTAAATCCTGCTGAAACCCCAATTACGGGTTTTGATTATTTACCAAAAATGGTAGAATTTGAGTTTCAAGACACCAACATACTCATTGCTATTCATTCCAGTGGATGGGAAGGCTGACCGTAATGCTCCCACTGAAGAAAAACCGCCCACACCATAAGACTCCACCGCCATGAACTGTGACTGAAACACGGTAATAATGCTTCTTTTTCTCCTTTGCATATGTTGATTATTAATGCTTTTTTGGATAAAAGAATATTATTCTGACGAAAAAAGAATCAACCTCGATGGTTCAGATGGTTTTCAACACTACTCGAGGGCTTTTTGGACATAATTCCGTGTACGCTTAAAAAATGATTTTTTCCGGTGAAAGTCTTATGGTGTGTGGCGGTTTTTCTTCAGTGGGAGCATTACGGTCAGCCTTCCCATCCACTGGAATGAATAGCAATGAGTATGTTGGTGTCTTGAAACTCAAATTCTACCATTTTTGGTAAATAATCAAAACCCGTAATTGGGGTTTCAGCAGGATTTACTCCAGCAGAGCAACCAAATCGTGGTTTGATCAGTATAAAATCATTTTTTTCAATGGCTTGCCTTCTCCTCAGATCAAAAACCGATAGATAATCTGTAAGGCTGACTGACGCGAAAATTTTACGCCAAAAAACGAGCCGTTTAGCAGCGTGGCTGACTTAAAATAAGCCATAAATGCTTCTGGGCCACAATCCCTCAGAATGTGTTAAAAAACTTAGGTGATAATACGCCAAATTGAATTTTGACTTTAGTGGAAAACAAAGGAAGTCCCAATAATCACTTATCATTCAAAAATGATATGTTTTTAAAGTCTAACAAAATTTTATCCAATTTAAACCAAAGTGGTGATATAGTTATGAAAAATGAAAAAAACTGTTTTTTTGTCTTTTCTCTTAGAAATGATGACGGAACTTTTCTAATTTTCATAAAATTGTTTGCATTTCGGTTACCCTTTCAGGTGATAACCGTTATTTCCAAAAAAAAATCATTTTAATCGAAAAGAAATGCAAAAACAGGGGTGGTGATATAGTTGTGAAATGGAGTGTATATATTATAATATAAACAAATGTACGCATAAAGGTATGTATTGTTGATATTTATGCAATGTACATATGTATGTATGTAATTCTTGATAAGTAATCAAACGATGGAAGAGATGGAATGGGAAAAAACAAAAACAATTTTGCATGTGATAATTAGGGTGGGTTTCTTGTAACGCATGTGTATAGATTCTTTTGCGCAAAGAATTTTGTTGTATCTGATCAAAGCCATTAGTGTGTGGATTGTTTTTGTTATGTAATGACATTTGTTTCTTGTATTATGCATGGGGATTATCGATTACGCGTGTTTGCATATGATCAATTTCTTTCAGTGTTTGTACACGTATTATGCGCAGGTGCGGATGTGGGTTTTCGGTTATCGCCTTATCTATTAACTGCGTAGGTAAGTATGCAATTGACATCCTTCAAAATTAAAAATTGTGGACGATCGTCCACATACACATTCGAAGTGCATGCATATACATATGTATAGGGCAGGAAATATGTTTTGGTTGGTGGATATATATATGTATTAAAATGGTGTCATTGATCACATCTCTGTATATTACACAAAAAATAAATTTAATCAACATTCAAAGAGTGTTAATTATAATATTCAACTTTTTCTGAAAAAAAAACGCCCCTAAAAACGAAACGCCTCGGGAAAATTCCCGGTTTCCCGTAGGGCCACCACGCGCCTGCTTATATACATACATATGTGTATATATGTACATAAATAATCAGCATCATTATTCATTAGTCAAGTCGATTAAGCTATGTCCTTCCGGCTGTTCGTCTGTGTGTCACCACGACCCAGGGCCGGCCCGAGTCAATTGGGCGTCCTGTGCAAGCCTTACCTTGAGCGCCCCATTTTTCAGTCTTGGCGTCATAAGTTACCCCCGCCAGCGTTGCCTTTACCACACACATTACACACCAATCGACACCGAAAATCTAACTATTTGATTTGATTTTACTATAAAAAAATACTATAGCATCGCATCGTGTCTGACATTAAAATCGTACACAAATCCATACAGTACGATTTTCAGTGAATCCACAACAGTCCAGTGTGCGCAGATATGTGCTGTGTATGGGCCGCTTTATACATTCTCTTATCAAACAAATTTCTCAAATGAGTAAGTCTTTTAGGTGCAAAAATAAAATCTGCACATTTTCACTCAAATGATTCCATAGGAATTACGTATTGAGTTTATTGTTTTGAGATTTTTTCCTAAAAAATTTTTGAGTGCTTGTGCAAGAAATTATCCTGCACAGACCTGGTGGGATTTTTTTATTTCGGTTTTATTCGAACTGGTTGTGCAAGATTTTACACTGCGCAGTGCTGGTGGATTTTTCATTTCGGTTCTATTCAAACTAGTTTCTGGTGTGTGAGAATGGTTTTTTGTGTGAGTATAGCTGAAATGAAATAATTTGTATTGTTAGAAAATAATTGCGTTCACACAGCGCAGCGTTTAGAAATACATTTGTTTGTTTTACAATGCGTCGCCCCCAAGACCTTGACGCCCTGTGCATTTGCACATTCTGCACATATGGTAGGTTCGGCCCTGCCACGACCTAAATTTTGAGTAACAAATTTTTGTACGAGATCCTTGAAAAAGTAAGCAATACAAGTGTACAAATTTAACAAATCAAAAAGTATTTTTATATGTAGATAGATAGATACTCACTTGGTCTACAAATCTCCCATACTTGGTATGTGGCCACGCCCACTTTTAGGACGGGTTTTCTTAAAAAAACAATTACTCTTAGATTTCTTTGAAATACAGTGCTGGGAATAATTTTTCATGCAAGCCCTAATTTAAGTAATACTGTCTGATTTTGCATTATAAATGTATGCTATATTGGGTTTTTTAAAACTTTTACACTCTTCGATGACCTGCGTTAACATCAACTGTGCAGCGATAGTATCATACCACCACCTATAATATCATTAATTGTGCAGCGGTAAGATCAGACCACCATCATCTTATTAAAGCACAGTTGTCGATTTTACAAAACGGGAGTTGAGCAGCTCAAGTTTTTTAGTCACGCACCATATGCGAAGAGAATTTTTTTAGTTCAGTTGTCACTCAACCTATAATAGTAAAGTATCGCAGCAGCACAGATAAGTTATAATATCAGACTACATTTGGGTTTTTGTTGTCTTTTTATATTTTCTCATCTCCACAAAGCTAAAAAAAATCTCTAGCTTTCAACATATGGTGCCGAAACCCGGGAATTTCGTTTTGGAATTTAGTTTTGCTTTTGGTGTGAACCATCCATAACTGATTGACCAGTTTATTTGACCTTCGTCTAAACTACATTGTCAATTTTCGCCTATTGCCATCATAAGGTCATAGTAACAATTCCATTCTTAAACCACCAGTTTATCATTTGCGCATATTTGGGATAAAAAAGCTTAGAACAAAACGGACATCTTACGCGTATGACAACAGCACTAACTAAAGAGAAAGAGAAAATCAGGTTGATGAATGTGTTCGAACTAGAGACGAAATTAAGTGTTCTCAAAAACCATTTTAATAATTTCAACTCCATTCAATCACGTTGAGAAGAAAATGATAAAGAGGAGTCCATGGAACGCAATACTTTTGAGGACTCTTATTGCGAGTTAAATGCTAAACTTCTTGCTTCAATCAGTGCTGTCGGATGCAGAAAATCTAGCGACCTAGAAAACACACCACTATTTGGAAATATTTCTGGTTCAAATGATCTTCCTAAGCATTAAGTCATTCTCCGGTGATCCTACTGAATGGATCGATTGGTGGAATATGCTCAGCATGATGGTTAATGTGAAGGTGGTTTACCCCCGCGATAAGTTCCAACGATTAAGAAATATGCTTTGCTTACGAGGCCATTTCCATCGCAACAAATGGCATTGCAGCCTACGGCAATACACGATGTCCCGAAACAGCAGGTAATTTTGTCAACTGTTCTTATCGAAGTCAAATCTTAAATCAATTCATTCGTTACCTGTCGAGCACTTCTCGACAGTGGCTCACAACTACATTTTATTACTAATCGCCTTGCTCAGTTGCTTGGTATCAAGCGCGTTGTAGCTGACACTTTTATCATTGGTACTGAATCCTCAAGAACCAAGTCGAACCATAAATCGCAGTTATTCTTGAGATCAAGAGTACGTAACTTCAGCACTGTAATATAGGCATTCATATTGCCCATTATTACTGGAAATATTCCTGTTAGCCGCCTTGATTTAGGTCACCTAAATATACCGGATAACCATGCTTTCAAAAACTCTTCTTGGATGGGTGGTTTCGGGTGAGATATCAGTTTATGGAAGCGCGTATTGGTTAACAGTAATCGAGACAGATAACAACCGCAATCAGCTCGTAACACGATTCTGGGAATTGGAAACATGCAGTCCGTTAAACACCCAACGAGTAGTGAAGAAGTGGCTTGCAAAAAACCTTTTCTCGAATTTCACCTGGCGCCAAAAAGACGGAAGGTACATTGTCCGACTACCTTTTCAGAAGACCCTTATAAATATCGGTGAGTCATATCACATTGCCCGTTAAAGACTCTATAGTTTAGAAAGAAAGCTCTCAAAGGACTATAAGTTAAGAGAAGAATATACTAAGTTCTTTCACGAATACACTAGTTTGGGCCATATGGAAAAAAACATCCAAAATGAAGCTTAGGAACCCACATTTTTTTCTTCCTCACCACCCCGTGTTAAAAGCTTAAAGCACTAGTACAAAATTGCGAGTGGTATTCGATGGATCTCGGAACCTCATTAAATGATGCCTTAATGGTTGGGCCAAAAGTACAAGACGATATTTTTGAAATACTTTTGCGTTTTCGTTTACATACTTACGCCATTACTGCTGACATTGTTAAAATGTTACAAAATGTAGTTGTAAGTACCAAGTTATTTCTTCGCCATCTTTGGACAAAAGGGTTGAACTGGGATGAGAGATTGCCCCAAGATTTGGATTATCGGTGGTGGAAATTTCGGGAACAACTGCAAGCTCTTCAAATGCTGAAGGTACCAAGGTTAGCTGTTTCCGCCGGATCCAGTGTGCAAATACATGGTTTTTGTGATCTATTTTCGCTGCCGCGCGTTCCACCGTTTCTGTGTGAGTCATTGGCGCGGTTGGAGCTTTGTGGAGCGTATCTACTAGCAAAGCTAATCCATCGAGTAAAGGCTGCAGTAAATATCAACCTGGAGTCATTTTTCTGCTGGAGCAATTCAACGATAGCACTATCTTGGATAAAATCTATTGCTAATCAATGGAGTATCTTCGTATTGGACAGAGTGACCAAAATCCAGCAATTGACACCACTTGGAATCATGTCCCGTCCCAGTACAATCCGGCCAACATCATCTCTCGTGGCTGTTTACCTAATGAACTACTAAATAACTATTGCTGGTTGAATAGACAACATTTTCTAAAATTGGACATGGCGCACTGGGCAAGGCTGCGATTACTGTCTTCAATCGAATGTCCTGAGCGAAAGAAAAACGCATTCTCTTTTCATCTTTAAAGGCAGACGATATATGTATGTGACTTAACCATTCGTTGCAAATTTTCAAACTCATATTTTCGACTGATCTTAGTTTTTTGCTATGTTCGCAGGTGGCTGAATAATAAAGAGGACAGGTTCCGAAGAGTTACTACGGCAGAAATCAATGCATCTACATCAGCAGTGGTAAGGAACATAAGATGGTAGACTTTCGGATGGGAAGGGATGCCCTATTTCGTGCAGATTCTCTTAAACATAGCACATTGACTCGTCTAAACTTACGAGTATTCCTAGATGACGATGGTATCTTAAGCGTTGGTGGTCGTCTAGGGAATACAAGTTGCCTAGACATCAGATGCTTTTACCGTCATCGCACCCGATTGTTAGTTCGATGGTTATGTACTACCACTTACAATACCTCCACGCTGGTAACCAAACAGTTCTAAACATCTTGAGACGACGTTTTCGGATTGTGAATGGCCTTCGCACTGTCAGTATCATCATAATATGTTTTCGCTTATGGCCCTTGTTAGCAACGCAAATCATGGGTGATCTACCCCCGGAGCGTGCTACTCCTACTAAACCATTCTCCATCACTGGAATTGACTACTGCGGATCAATATACCTTACGCAAAGGATTCGTGGGAGGCCACCAACTAAAGCATACATTTCGATTTTCGTGTGCTTCGTTGTCAAGACAGTTCATATTGAGCTAGTTCCTGATTTGTCCACCGAAGCCTTCCTGGCAGCACTGCGGCGGTTTGTGTCACGCCGAGGTAACTGCTCTAAAATATACTCGGATAATGGTTCTAATTTTATAGGTGCTAAGAAAGAACTGGGGAAAATCAGTCGCAGCGTTCTAGCAAGTGTCAATTGAAGCGGTCCAACATTTTTGTCAAAAGGCTGGGATATCTTGGACCTTCATACCACACAGAGCACCCCATTTTGGTGGTTTAAGGGAGGCGGCAGTCAAGGTCGCGAAGACTCATTTGCATAAGGTTATAGCTGGTGTTGGAAACTGCGCATTCACTTTTGATGAAATGACGACGTCGCGACCAATATCACCGATGTCAAATGATCCCAACGATACCGATTCTTTGTAGGTGGACTGCAGACTGAATTGCCAAATCCCTTTTTGACATCGGAAATTGATCGCCTTACTCATTATCAACGAACTCAATATGCGCGCGATATGTTTTAGAAGCGGTGAGGTAGAGATTACTTGCAGCTTCTCTAATCAAGGAATAAATGCAAAAAATATCAAAATCGGTGATTTGATATTGCTTCACGAGGACAACTTGTCTCCCTGGTCGAGATGGAAAGGTGCGTGTTGTGTCTGTACACATAAATGGATATCTAGTCAAGCGCCCTATTAGCAAGATAGCAGTATTACCACTCGGCGATGAGTTAAATATTTCGTGTTTTAAATCCTATCGGCTTTCAAGAGGGCCGATAAAACTATTACACTCGTCGATGGCCTGCGTTTAACATAAACTGTGCAGCGATAATATCATACCACCATCATCTTATAGCACAGTTGTCGATTTTACAAAATGGGAGTTGAGCAGCTCAAGTTTTTTAGCCACGCACCATATGCGAAGAGAATTTTCTTAGTTTAGTTGTCACTCAAAATCCAATTTGTTCGAAAACGGCTCTAACGATTATGCCGGGTAACCGAGAATTGACTGTATTACAAATCAAAACTTATTTTGAAATTCGAATGAATAATCAATTTTTATAATATCTTTTCTGAAACATGTTTCGTATAGCTTTAATATTAAAATTTAGCACGAAAACAGGCAGAATAATATAATATACATGCATATATAATTATGAGTCGAATCTTGAGTGCTGCTCAATATAAAATATTTATTTTCTTGGTGATTTGTTTTTAATAATTTAATAATTTTGTTTCAAAGTATAAAATTAAATGCTGCTTTCTTTTGTGGACAGTGCGAATGAATAGGACATCATAGAAAATTTAAAATAAGTGTAAAAAAATAAAGTTGAAAAATAATTCTGGCAACAGTTTTTCCAATACTGACACGGTAAGAAATTGCCAATTTAAATTATTACATTCAATTTTCTACAGAATATTTAAAATATATTAATATATTTACATTTATGTGAATCTATTCGCCAGAAAAATGTGTTCGAATGAAAAATTACTGTTCGATAATAATAAGCCACAATTTTATTTTGAATAGAACGAAAAACACTCAGCCTTATTTTGACATTCGAATTCATTCGAAAGTGAGTCGAATTAGCATAGATTGTATTTTGACTTTCGAATGAATAGAAAGAATAGAAAGTTCATCCAAACTTTCGAAAGTTCATTGGTTGTGCGTATTTTGAGATTCTATTCATTCGAAACAAATGTCATTTTTCATTCGCACACATTTTCCTGGCGCATAGATTCACAAACACGTAAATATAGTAAGATATTTTGTATATTCTGTAGAAAATTGAATGAAGTAATTTTAATTCACATTTGCCGATCCTGTCGGTATAGGTCACGTTCCAATTAGAAAAACTGGTGGCCGGCAATTCGTATAAATAAAATAGTCCCACTCAAGCTCTATGTAAACAAAATTCCAAAGGAAAGACGATTGAATGCACAAAATTATTTTCCAACTTTATTTTTTTACTCTTATTTTAATGTTTTTATGATTTTCTATTGATTTGCACTGTCCACAAAAGAAAGCAGCATTTTATTTTATCTAAAACAACTCTAATTATTAAAAAGAAATCACCAAGCAAATGTTTACTTTACTTCTGACAGCACTCAAAATAAAGGTAGAGTGACCAGACTCGTGCCGACTATATGGTGGGAGAGACTTGTAATTAAATATGCATGGATGTTATTTTATTTTGATTTGTTTTCGTGCTCGATATTATTAAAGGTATACAAAACATGTTTCATGAAATGTATTACTTAAATTTCGTCTTTAAACGCGTCAAAGTGTAACTAATAAAAATATTTCAATAAGAAAGAGAAGAATTCTAACGCAAAAAAGCAAGGCATGGTCAACCTGTATTAAAGGAAATGTCAAACAGCTGACTTTGAGGGTTGAATTTATTTAAGTTCATTTTGCGTTATCATTCGAAAATGAACCTTTTTCATTCGAATCTCAAAATACACAAAAATCTTTCGAATGAATAGAGACATTCGAATGAATTGACTATTCATTCGAATCTCAAAATAAGCATGACTACGAATTTTATGAAACACAAATTTTATTCTTACTTAAATAACAAGAACACACTACAAATCAATAAACTACATATGTTAGGGGGGTCTGACCTAATGAGCACTCACAATTGAACAGAATGATCGAAAACTTTTTTGATCATAACGTACTCAAAAAATAAGCGATCGCTGAGCCAGACTTATTATCTTGAAATTCGAGCATGGACTTATAAGAAAATTTGGATTCTCACGTTCGACGTACCTTGTGTACAAGTGAAACTTGACTTCTATGCTAAATGTGCAGTTAAACTAGAATTACGTGCGAATTAGAATGACAAATGTGAAATACGAATTTGTGATTATCATCGAAAGAATATTCTGCTCGCACACTAACTTAAATTTATTCGTAGATATAGGTAAAAAGTATATTCTGGAACATCCTTCGTCCTTGAAAACAAATTACTCTGAGTCTTTGAAAGTTCACGTTTTCCTGAATTCAACAAGGTACATTTTATCAAATATAATTCTAAAAAGCAGAACCAACGTTATGATTTTTTGAAATATAAAAGAACGCTTAAATTTAGTTTTTTTGCCAATTTTTGAAGTTTCGTTACACGCAAACTATATTGAATTCTGCAAAACTTTGTTGCCTTATGATTTGTACCACTCCAATGAGTATTTGAACTACTTTTCACCCAAATCGGAGGGGGTCGTTCAGAGCTCTCCACATAGCCTCGCCGATTTATCGTGGATTGACCCTTTTGTTTGATACATAGTTTGTAACATAGAGAAATATTGAAGATAGACCACATAAAGTATATATATAAAAGATCAGCATCAGTAGCCGAGTCGATTGAGCCATGTCCGTCCGTATGTCACCAGTTTTTGGGCCTTAAATTTTGAGCTAGGTTGATGAAATTTCGTATACGAGGTCGTCGTATACGTTTTTACAAGTGTAAACATTTTTAAAATCCGCCCACTGCTACACCCACTTTTTGAAAAATATAAATTTTTTCAGTAATTTTACATGAAACTCGATAAAACTTACTTAAGCTAATATGTAGATATGTGTGGGTGCCGTGGTGCAGTGGTTAGTGCGTTGGACTACTGCGCAAGGGGTTCCGAGTTCGAATCCAGAGAAATACCATCAAAAGTTATTTTTTTGGCCCCACCTCTTTCGAGTGTCTGATAAACATTCAAGAGTATTACTGTCATGAGAAAGCTTCTCAAACCCCCCTGCCCTTCGGATACGGCGTAAAACTGTAGGTCCCTTCTGTATGTGCAGAAATGTATACCATGCACAACATGTACAGTTGTGAGAAGCTAGGCCTTGGCCCTCTATGGGCTGCTTACGACCTAATATTTATTTATTTTAATATGTAGATATTCTCTTACCCTACATATCTTCAGTACATTGTGTATGACAACGCCCATTTGTTATGGGCGTTTTTATAAAAAAAAATTTTTTTTTAAGGTTTTATCGAAATAATAGCACTTCTTGGGAGCAAAATACAGTATATGTTTGAAACTTTACAAAATCCGCCCACTACCACGCCTACTTATTGAGAAAATAAGGAAAGGGATAGGGTATCATCCGATCCGCTCAAAACGGATTGTAGCATTTTCATATGTTTTAAATTGATTCTCTCTCTATATATGCATTTGTGCATTTGTGTTGTGAATAGTGGGGTCTGTACTGTTTGTGCAGTGAACTGTGTACAAACCAAAACGATTTTGATTTTTGTTCAAATTTTGAGATGTTCTGACGATAAAAAAGTAAGGAGTGTATTTCATGAACTGTACAAAGAACCTTTTTTTTTTACAAATAAGATATAAGATAACAAAATTTAATTTCAATTTGGATACTTAAAGAATAGAGAATAGTTGGTGACATTTTGTATTCTGCTGATATTAGCGATAAATAGTTATAAATGTCACTTTAAAAATAAAGTTACTAACAATGCTTATAATGTGGAATGACAATATTTAATTCCATATTTTAAAAGTATACAATAATAATAATAAATACAATAAACTAATAAAAATATATCCTCAAATAAAATAAATGTGGAAGAGGGCCCTGATCTTCAATCAGATCACTCCTCAATCCTTCTTACACTTGCGATAAAATAATGATAAAAGAACAAAGTCCAAAATTTGTTAATAGACTGACTGATTGGAACTACTTTCGACAGATGTTGGAAGAAAGTATCCAACTATCATCAGCTATACAAACAGTAGACCAACTAGAAAAAGCAGTGCAAATACTAACACTGAACATACAAAATGCTGCATGGGCAGCAACTCCTAAAACAACAAAAAAGACTAAGCAAAACTCTTACCCTCGCGAAATATGTGAAATCATTACACGAAAGAGGAAAGCTAGAAAGCGTTGGCAACAGACAAGGGCGCCAAGCGACAAAACCACACTAAACAACTTAAATAATAAGCTCAGAAATTCTATAAAAGAATTCAAGAATGAATCTTTAAAAACTTACCTTAGCAGTCTTACAAATGATGCAAGTACCGACTACTCGCTCTGGAAGGCAACAAAGAAAATGAACCGACCAATTGCCCATATTCCTCCAGTAAAAACCAAAGAAGGTAACTGGGCAAAAAGCAGCCAAGAGAAAGCAAACACTTTTGCAGAGTATCTTGAGGACGTCTTCAAACCCTATGAAGATAAAAGTTACCAAGGAATGGAAGAAAGGTGCGAAGATGATCGACCAATGCGATCGGTAACAGCTAAAGAACTTGCCAAACAAATTAAAGAAAATATAAATGTAAAAAGGCCCCAGGGTTTGATTTGATTACAGGGGAAATCTTAAAACAATTCCCACAAAAAGGTTTAACAAAACTAGCGCTGATTATAAATGCTGCATTTAAGCTGCCAAACATGTGGAAGGTCGCGGAGGTAATAATGATCCCAAAACCAGGTAAACCACCACGCGAAGTAACCTCATATCTTCATTGTCAAAGCTATTTGAAAAAATGCTGGTAAAATGAAAAATCGCTAGTCCCAAAAAAACAATTTGGATTTAGAAATAAGCACTCTACAATTGATCAAGTGCATAGAATCACAGATAAGATCGAAAAAGCATTTGAAGAGAAAAATGTGTGCTCTACAATATTTCTTGATATAGCACAAGCTTTCGATAAAGTCTGGCACAAAGGACTGATACACAAATTACAAAAACAACTGCCGATGCAGTATTCGACAATTCTGGAGTCTTATATATCAGATCGATTCTTTAGAATTAAACAAGATACAGAATACTCAACATTAAGAGAGATAAAAGCTGGTGTACCGCAAGGTAGTGCTTTAGGGCCAGTGCTATATAAATAATAATAATAATTCACTAGCGATCTGCCTGAAAGCGGAGAAACCACTATAGCAACTTTTGCAGATGACACTGCTGTACTTGCTGTAGGAGAAACTGTTGAAATAGCAACAAAAAAGCTCCAAATAGCAATAAACCGTATCTCAGAATGGACTAAAAAGTGGCAGATTAGATTAAATGACCTTAAGTCAGTCCATATTAATTTTACGTATAAAAACGTACCACATATTCCAGTCTACATTAACAACAATGTAGTGGAATATTCAAACACAGCCAAATATCTAGGCATGACTCTAGACGCTAAACTGCGTTGGAAAGCGCATGTAAAGAAAAAAAAAGATGAGTTGAACATGCGATACAGTAAAATGTATTGGCTTATTGGGAGATATTCTTCCCTGTCCAACTACAATAAGTTATTGCTATACAAGCAAATTCTAAAACCGGTATGGACCTATGGTCTCCAGTTATGGGCATACACATGCCAAACAAATTTACAAAAAATTCAGGTCTTCCAAAATAAAGTACTAAGGAACATAGTCAATGCTCCTTGGTACATACGTAACGCTGATCTTCATAGAGATCTAAATATCGAAATGGTTGAAGACGAAATTAAAAAAGTTGCTGAAATGCACAGACGTAGGCTTCTCAACCACGTTAGCTTAGAAATAACCGAATTATTAAATACAGACCATGTAATCAGGAGATTAAGGCGGATAAAACCGCTTGATCTATAAAAATTAGCTAAGAATAGAAATTAGGTTATATTTTCTACCAAAAAAGTTCAGAAATCCGACAACCGGCGGATTTCTCTTTTAAATTCTCAAACAATTCAAAAATAAATTGCTGATTAGTTGAACAACTAGGTGCAATCACATTCGGGATGACGAAAGTTAGTCCCCCAGTGAGGTTTTTTTAGATGGGTTTAAGTCCCTCACTATTGCAGAAGCATCCCTCGCGTTCTAGCTCTGCAATGTCTTTCGATGATGTTCCCTTCCAGCGAACCCCCATACAAAAAAAACAAAAAAACAATAAACTAATATGAAAAAATAAATTCACATAGAAAATAGTTGAAACTGAATGACTGCGATTTGTAAAATAATAATTACAAATTAAAAAGTTATACAAGATAGGCGAGCAAAATTTTAATCTCATTATGATCAAACTCAAGAAGCCATGATTTAATTTTTCTAAGAATGGAGCTTATAATGGAAGACGATTAAAAAGTTTGCATGGTGCAACTAGGTAAGAGTTTCTGTAGTGAGTAGTGCGAAAACTTGGAAAGACAAAGCACTATAAACGAAAAGTGCTTTCGTTTAGAAACTAGACAAGATACAATTATACCGTTTTTACATTTAGAATTGAATAGAATTGGAAATTTAGAAGACTACGGCGTTATTGACTCTATTTCAGAAAAAAAAACTGCATTTACGTCATTATTGCACCGGATGTGCGAGTTGAAGGTGGTTGTGTAATGTAGAAAGCCCTTCCTGAACTCCCAAAAGGTACGTAAAAAAAAATACGAAACAAAAAATACTACAAGCCTCACTGCAGCAAACAAGAATTCAGAAATATATTTTCCAAACAGGAAAAAAATTCTATAATTTATAAAACTTTTTATAATATCACAGAAACTGATAGTTGTAATAAACCCCTTTTAATAGATTCCTTCAAAAATAAAGTGCACGGCTGGATCGTACGTATTTGCACCTTATGTTTGTTTGTCTGTATGTCCTTTAAAGAATCGTAAACTATGCATTCGATCATATGATGATCCTTAGCAAAGTTGTTGTGCATTAGCCAACGAAGGTTTCTAAGTTGGTACGAACAATTTTGGACATATAATATCAATAAAATGACAACATGCATCGAATATTTGTGTAATGTCTTTCGTTTAAATTTATTTTAGTTGGTGGCGTTGCAACGCGTGCAGGGTACAGCTAGTTTTTAATAAACAAAAATTAAAATTGTTTAAAAAAATATTTTTAATAATTTTGTATAACTTTAAATGCCATATATTATTAAACATTAAATGTTGCCCACATTTAGATGGAAATCCATTTAGTTTTAGCTGAGAAATGGCCATATTTCTAAATACAGTTAATAAGAAAAGTCCCGTTATACGTATTTTTAGCCAAAAATGTGGTACGTCATCTCACAGCATTTATCTAAACTAATTCAAATATGAAAATTAATCAAAATCGTTAAAGCCGTTTTCGAGAAAATCGTCCTTTTGTGAAATTGACCTTAAGTAAAGTACCGTTAATAACGGGGCTAGAACAAAAATTCCGATTTCGCCTGTAATGGTGACCCTACAGACCTCAGATATGAAGTTTGAAGCAAATTTAATTTCGGATCACCGCCAACGCCAAAGTATGGCTGGCCGACTTGGCTTTTCTGACTGATGTAACTGCAAAGCTCAATAGCCTCAACGAAACACTGCAATTAAGAGAAAAACATAGTAGACATGATTATGAGTTATTCAATCAGCTAAATTCCGAATTCGAAAGGCGTTTTGTACATGTTTTGTATGGAACCTCTCCTTATTTTTATCAAAAATCCATTCATAAAATTGCACAGAAGATTACCAACCAGACTTTGAGAAGCTATCTGGAAACGTAGAAACTCAAGTATCACATTAAATTGCGGTCTATTTTTATGTCATAAATAACCAGGGCTAGGATTTTTCTGTGCTGAAAAACTCTAAATGTGAACATAAAATGATAAAATATTCTTTGAATAATAAAAACATATGCAAATGCTACACTCCGCCACTAGAGCAAATCGTGTGATACCCTATCCCTTTCCTATATGCAGACATATGTCTGTTGCCTTTTCCACAAAAAAGTTGCCAAAATTTATATATCATTATACCCTATCCTAAGGGTATATTAAGTTTGATACATAGTTTGTAACATAGAGAAATATTACAGATAGACCCAATAAAGTATATATATAAATGATCAGCATCACTAGACGATTGAGCTCTGTCCGTCCGTCCGTCCGTCCGTCCGTCTGTCCGTCCGTCCGTCTGTCCGTCCGTCCGTATGTCACCAGTTTTTGGGTCTTAAATTTTGAGCTAGGTTGATGAAATTTTGTATACGAGGTCTTCGGAAAAGTAAGCAATACAAGTGTAAACATTTTTAAAATCCGCCCACTGACACGCCCACTTCTAAAAAAAATCAGTTTTTTCACTGTTTTTATATGAAACTCGAAAAAACTTACTTGGGCAAATATGTAGATATACACTTAATCTACAAATCGTCTATACATTGTATATGGCCACGCCCACTTTTTAGGGGCGTTTACTTCAAAAATTAATTTTCGAGTAAAAATATTAGTTTATAAGGCAAAATAGAAAATTTTGTGAATACATTTTCCACCGCCCACTGACACGACCAAATAAGATAGGGATAGGGTATCATACGATTCGCTCCAGGCGAATTGTAGCATTTTTCACTGGTTTTTTTATAAAATTATTCCAAAAGTATTTTATTTCAAAAAGTGGGCGAATTTTTCAAATATTTTAACATGTTCTTAAGTCTCCGTCTAAGGACAGATATTATTTTATTGAAATCTACGAAAAGCAGGTCTTTTTAAAAAACCGCCCCTAAAACTGGGCTGGGCAATATATAATATATAGATGATTTATAGAGTAAGTGAATATCTTCATATTTGCTCAGGTAAGTTTTTTCGAGTTTCATAAAAAAGTACTGAAAAAAGTTTTTTTTCGAAAATTAAGCGTGTCAGTGGGCGGATTTTATAAATTTTATACAAAATTTCATCCACCTAGCTCAAAATTTAAGTCCCAAAAAGTGGTGACATACGGACGGACATGGCTCAATCAACTTGGCTACTGATGCTGATCATTTATTTGTATATATATGTATTCTTTATGTGGTATATCTTTAAATTTCTCTATGTTATAAACTATGTATCAAATTTAATATAACCGTAGGATAGGGTATAAAAAAAAGATGTTGAAAACTTAAAAAAATGCATTTAACAGCAATAACAAAAAACCTAAAAAAAAATAAACATTAAGAGGCCTCCACCCAAAATGTCGAACTCAAAGTCGAACATAGGCATAGTTAAGTGTAGAACCATGTTCGAAAAAAGAAAAGAATTATCTTCGAATACAAAATATTGCAGAATGGATTTTAGTGAGCTCACTTGGAGCTGAGCAGTTCTAGAATGATGTTGCTCCATTTCAATGTTTGTTTGGTTGCCGAGCAACTGTATAATAATAATCATACAATAAAAACTGTGTACCTATGCACGCATACATTTGTATGGTGCAAACTTTAAATGTGTATGTTTATTTATATTTTGAATTCAAGAAAAATTCAAATTTCTGTATTTTGCCTTAGTTGAATTAGTCGTTACAAAAATCCAGTAATAACGTTTTTTTCATTAAATCAAGTGGATTTCTTCTAAATGAAAGAGTTGTGGATTTTTGCTTTGCTAAAAACCACCCTCGATGAGGATATTCTTCGACTGAGGATATATTAGGTATATGATATCTGTCTTAGTCTTTTACGTTTATAAATTGCTAAGTTGTAAGAATGGATTTGAGTTATGCTATGCAGACGTTGATGTTATATTTTAGATAGTTGTAGAAGTATTCATCCCCGTCTGGACAGCTTCTGAAAAAGTTATTATAAAAGATGATCGGACTATGAGCGTATATTCAAATAACGCAGTAAATATTCCTCGAGTTTGTTAGTAATATTGGAGACGGTTCTTCTTTTACTTTTCGAAATTTGATGGACATGTTTTTCATAAGCGTTGGCCAGGCTATCCAAGCTGGGCTGCGTTGGCCTGTCTGGCTACTTTTACCGTATCGACGTGGTAATGATGCCCGTGCTCTGAAAAATTAGCATACGGGTTTCATATCTCCTTTGGTGTGCGAAAACTATAAAAAAAAATATACCAATTTAGGACGTTGGCATTTCGTTTTCGGCGACGCGTTTGCTATTTGTACTGATTAAGCCTTGTAAGAACGTTGTATACAAATAATATTATACAAATTATGCTAAAACATAAATTATGATTAAACATATTCTTATAAAACCAATTAATTCTACTATCATCCTGTCCAAGAATAGTGTTAATTATACAAAAACTTTGAAAAACGTGTGTCCGCTAATTCTGATTGCTTAACGGGTGAATGGTTTTATTTCAATTTCCACATTTGAGCCGTGTAAGGCACTCATAAAGGCAAAATCGTTTCGTTTTAGCTCTGAAATATTGACAGTATCATAGTGTGGAGTATTTTTTTTGTTTCTATGCACCCTTCTTTTGTACAACAGGATTGCATATTGATGTCAAAGCAAAATGTTGTTTTTTTCGAATACAGACTGGAGTAAGAGTATTTAGCGGAGAGTCCGTTACATATTTATGAAGATTATTAGTGCTTGAAACTTCCTGCTTCAGTACACAGCTCTCACGATAAAGATCCGGACTAGGATTATAGAATAGAGATCTTACGTAACTCATAGCTATAACCTTTAGACCTTCCCTCACTAGAAATGAGATATGATGAAACTTAACCAGTAAATCTAACAACCCAATTTTCTTTCCCGGTCACATTTTTCTCGCCCCAGTCCACAGGCCAAAAGCCCATAATAGACAATAATGGGCTTTTGACTCATCCAAATGGGTTATAAGTCCAGAAATCAATTATAAACTTAAAATTTTTCCACAATGTTATAAAGGAATTGAACCGAAAGTCCACAACCAACCTTCTGATTACACCATGATAGTGCTAGTAAGATTGTATGGAGACCTGAAATAACCTTCTACGAAATTAGCCCGCATTTGACACTATTTCCATTATTTTTATTGAGTAAGGGCCTGCTTGGGTCTATTTGAAATTCGCCCATTGGATGACAAATTGTGTACAAGATAATGTGCATATGTACCTATGTACATAGGTTTACAATGCATAAACAGTTGGGCATACTGTCCCTGTGCTTGTTCTGCTTGGAGGCACTGTTGCAAAATTTTTCTTAAAAACCATGCAATATATCCAAAACATGGAAAGATATTGTGGAACATTAGCCTGTTGATTTCAGACCTTTCGATATTTTTCTCAGCCCACCTTCTTCTTCTGTCTGTCTTAGCACATCATCTTTCCGCACCAGCAATTATTTTCCTAATTTCGACATAAATTTGATACATAACAATAATTTCAAAAACCCAATACACCTCAGGTAGGTACATATGAATTTTAAAGAAAATCGGTTTACAACACACGGGCAGAAATGAGCAGACAGACAGACAGATTTAATTGACAGACCATCTTTTTTAGTTTTTTCAATAGCAACAATATCAAAATCCATCAAATCCTGAAAGCAAATGTTTTTACGATGACAATATTTGCATCATATTACAAATATATGTACCTACATACGAAGTAAAAATCGAACTAACTATACATATGTACCCAAATAGAATTCCACTACAGTATGATTCTATACAGATATTTCTATCCAAGCAAAAACAAGACCAACTCTTTTCCCTTTCCGCGTTTTACAAACGGCAATTGTACTCAGCACATAGCCAACAAATATTTGCTTTGACCATCCTAACAGTTACGAGTAGATGGTATGTCCCTATAATTTCTTTAAATTTTTTTTTGCCAGAAAGTATTGCAAATTCTGTACGAAAAACAGTGTTGAATTTGGAGAATTCTACAATTTTTTAAACGCACATATATCCGAAACGAGGACAACATTTAAGATTCTATCTCCAACAGAACTTCGATTCGTTCATTTCCAATAACACAAAAAATATCAAATTTATACTGTTTGCTGGCTTAAGTTTTGTTTTGAAAATTGCTATTTTTCGTAAAAAATATGAAAGTTATCTAAGTATATTTTAAATAAAACAACAACAAAACAATTTTTCAAAATTCGGGCTGGGACAAAACTTAGATTAAGTTCCATTCTCTAATATGCCATAATAGACGTTGCAATCGGTTCACTATTGGCCTAATAACGTTGTACAATTTTCGCTTTTTGCTTAAATTGAGGCCTCTTAAGTAATCTTCATATAATTTAAAAAAAATATTGCACTAGGGATATGTAAACGGAAAAAAAATTAAATTAGGTGTTTGGTTTCACTGCGAAACCACTAAGAGACAAAGGGTTTACGTATGCCATTAAGTTTTTTTTTTTTTTTTAATTTTCAAAAAGAAAACTGTCGATTTGGTAAAAAAAAAAAACATTAAAAATTATCTTTCAACGTCAACAGAATGTGTAACTGGAGCATTCTTGCATGAAAGAATTTGACTAATTAAATAGTTCTCCAGGTTCTGTTCTTCGTTACTCTTCAATGTCAATATATTGAAGATTGTTTTCATTTTTAAGTGCGCTTCGTTTTTATTTAAAATGTTTTCAATTTTGTTTTGAACAACTCTTCTTAAGTTTTGCAAATGAATATTCGTTCAAGTCCATTGTTTTTAGTGTGTTCCATCCCTCTAGCCTGTCAATATTTTCATTAAGAAATCCATAATTGGAACTTACAAAAATTAACTGATTTTTTAACAGTGACTGGTTAAGTATTTCATTTGTTTTCTTAAAGAGGGAGCTTCATTAAGCTCCTTGATTATCACAACATTGCTCAAAATAGTTTCAAAGTGAACATTTTAATTTTCATGTGTTAAAAATATGCTCTAACGATTGAATGCCATTTTAAGCGAAATTTACTGATTCTATCTATTTTTTTGCGGTTTTTTTTTTAAACTCGGCGGCGGCGGTGCCCGCGTAGCATATTGAGGTTTTCAATATAGCCCGTGAAGCAATACCAGTTGGGCACCACTGACTTAAAGGTACGTAATTAATTTCGGATCGCCATGACTGGTTCAAAGAATTTTATTTGGTTTGCAATTTAATGATTTGGGCATATGGTTGGTTCTTGTGAACCACAAAGGCAATTTTAATGCGGTTTTTATTAATTGGTTTACAAATTATGCGGATATTATTTAGAAACAAAAAAACATTAAAATCTAGTATATTGTTTTTTTTTTTTTTTTTTTTTAATAGGTTTTTATTAATACTAATCGTGACTCTTAAATGCTAGACAAAAACGCTTAAAACTAGCTTAAATAACTTAACTATCTTATAATAACTTACTGGCTCTATGCGAGCGCTCTAAGCTAAACTTAATGCTTATTCTCGACCTAATCTAACTAATGTAATTATTATAAACTATAACTAATTGAGAAACTAAGAAAAATGAATAAAGAAAAACTTAGAAGCAGGACATGTTTTATGTAAAAAAGACTTATATACACTTAAAACCTAAATAAGCTTACATACTACCTTAAAATAAACTTAACTATAATTTTTTTTTGCTAGCCAACAAGCTTTTTTTTTTGTGTTTTTTTTTTTTTTTTTTGCTATACATATCTTACCCTAACCTAGAACTAAAGAACACCTAAAGCTATGTATGTCGGCCGAAGGCATGCAAAATTACATGCTGGCCATATAGCCGTACTGTCCCTATCCGGGATCTAGGGATCGACGAGGGAGCTCTCTCAAGCCACCAGAATTGTTGGTGCTGTCGCTCGACGTCTTGGATATCTCGGGTTGACACCGACCTACTAAACCGGAGACGCTCCTCAGAGCTCCGTACGACGTCTCGCTCATACATGTACATGTACATGTACATGTACATGTTATTGGGGTAGAAAGCCCCGGAGATCAGGTTATTCATTGAGGTCATTGCTCTCGCAATGTGCCTTCGAGTCATCTTGATTAGGAAATTGTCCACTCTTATCAGACTCGCTTTATTGTAAAGGATCTCATTGGAATAGAATTTTATGTACTGAGACTCTGGTGTTCTGTATAAGTGAAGGCAAGCCCGAAGGGAGGCCCTCTCAAACACCCGAATCCTTTCCATCCTGCTTGCCCCTATGTTGAACCACACAGGACATCCATATGCGATCATGGGCCGAATAAGGGCCATGTAGCAGATTACCTTCACCCTTGCATCGAGTTGGCTGCTATAAAACAGTCTCTTTGTAAGAGCGAAAGCGCCTCGGGCTCTGGTTAGCCAAATCCCCAGGTATCTGACTACATTTTGACATGCAAGTGGACGTCCGTGCTCTCCAACAATAGAGAACTTTCGCCAATTCTTCCTGGTATCTCAATAGGCCCCAGACAACGGCGTTCTGAAAAGAATGGTATCAGACTTCTGGAAGTTGATCTTCTTCTTCTTCTTCGAGGAGAGGGAAAAGCGAGGCCAACGAGTCTTACTATAGTTGTAGGAGTACGTTTGAACAAACTCTTCCAATTCCGCGATTTCGTTGGGAATAGTTATTTCGGCAATAAGTCCGCAATGGTCAGTGTCATACACGAACGCGCGTAAACAGTTTATCGTTTGTCGGTCCACGTCGATCAGTTGTAAACGTTCGTCGAACAGGAGTAGATCCAAATAGGAGCCGCTTCTGGGAAAAGACGAGCTATCTGTAGCTTTCAAATCGAGTCGAAACTCGACATTGTGTTGAACCCACCAATTGAGTAGTGAGTTCCCCCTAGTATTTGGTGTTTGGCGTTCAAATCTCCGGCCATGAGGAAATAATTCTCCCCCAATTCCAGCCTTAGGCATCGAAACAATGTCTCGAGCTCGGACATGAATAATGTAGACTGAGAGACATCAGGAGCATAAAGTGCGACTACGAACATCTTCTTTCCACTACGGAGAGGGATGCACACAATACACGCTTCTAGCTCCCGGAACCTACGCACTTCACCACTGTACACGGCCTTATACCTTAGTTCTTTTCGAATGAAGATCGCAACACCGCCTCCACGAGTGGAGTTGGGTCGGTCTCATCTTTCGATATAATATTTACTGTGCCGTAACTTGCGTTTCTGGGTTAGCTTAGTTTCGCTAACCAGACACACATCAGGGCTTTGGTCGTCGAGCAACTTAAAGAGCGAATTCTTTCGTTCGATCCTAATCAATGAATTCACATTGACCGCAAGGATCTTCAGGGATTCCCCATTCGCGGCCGTACCCATTACGACTGAAGGTGCGCTAAGCTCGGCAGAAGCGCGTAGATCCTGTCCACCCGGTTCGCCTGCTCTTGTATTTTGCGCTGGAATTGACTTATCTGCCCCTGGATAGAGAGCAAGATGGTCAATAACTCGCCTTGAGCTTCAGGTGCCTTAGGCACTGGTGCCTGAACAGCTACCTTCTGTACCGTGCTCACCCTACCTGATACCATTTGGGCGTAAGTAATACGGGGATACACGGCTGGTGTTTGGGTCGAACCATGTGGAGCATTTGTTCCAAGTTACAACCTGGTGGTCTAGAACATGGATACGTCTTAGACCCTCCAAATTGCTATTGGGTGACAACTGAACAAGGAAGAACGGCAGCTTCCGATTCTCCCTTTTATCCCTCACTGTGGTGAAAGGCTTTACTCCCACGAACGTTAAATCGTCGCAATTTAATTGCTGGAGCATCTTTAGGAGCTCCTCGGGTTCGGTGGACGGTTCCAACCCCTTCAGAAGCATTGTTTGCAGCTTTTCCCCTTTCGGGGTGAAGGAGAAGAACTCCGTCGTCGAGTCCCTTAATAGTAATTTTATTTTATTGTAATCATCTACCGAATTACATTGAATTGAATGCTTATCCTTATTAAACCTCTTAATAGTAAATTTGGAGCCTATGGCCGACTTACATAGTTCCATTGTGTCCTTCAGCTCCATCTTGTAGGTTAGGATTGGGGGAACACGCACCTTGTGTACTTTGTTTTGTTGTTGTTGTTGTTGTTGTTGTTGTTTTTGTTGCTTTTGTTTTTGTTGTTGATGTTGTGTCTGCTTCTGCTTCTGTGATTGCAGTTGTGATGGCTGCTGTTGCTGGATTGGGTGCAGATTTTTTTGTTGCTGTTGTTGTGGCTGCTTTGACTGTTGCTTTTGCTGCATCAGTTCTTGATGTTGCCTGGGCAGAACTTGTTGATTACTTTGCAACTTAAGCTGCTGTTGTTGTAGAAGTACAACCTGCTTAATTGACTTTGGTTGTTGTTGTTGACTGGGTTACTGTTGGCTTAGCTGTTGCTGCTCGATGGTCTGGAGTACAGCTTGACGCTCAGCCTCTCGCCTTGCTACTTGTTTGGCTTTAATGGCTTGCACTTGCTTCTGTAGCTGTTTTATACTGGAGGTTAGGCTTTCCAGTTCAGTATCCTCATCGTCTGAATCGTCTTGAGCTAGGGTGGCAAAGCTGTTAGTTGCCCCCATATAATTCGTGATGTCATCACCGTCGGAGACGTATGGTTCTACTACGTCTGTGGTTTCCATCGCTTGCGCCCCTCACCTCCCTCACCTCAGCTGACAATTGGTCAACAGAAACAGACAGGGTGGGACGCTTTAGGTTTGGAGTCGGCTTGGCTCTCCTCCTCCTATTTGTGTCATTGCTGACTGGTACAGATACTGAAGCCTGAAGGCTTGAAACTTCAGTCTCCGCGGATTTTGTTTTTTTGGCCGCTACTCCCGCTACTGGGAGCGCAGACCGTAAACTTTTCATCGCGTACGTATGCTTTTTTTTTTTTACTTGCACCGATACGTAGTATAGGGCAAGTTTTGGATTCGTGAAAAAATTCGACCTCGAGATAACAATGAATTCTGACATTACGATGATAGAGAAGCTCGAAAAAGTGGGTCTGCCAATTCTGTCTGTCTGTCTGTCTGTCTGTCTGTCGGTCTGTCTGTCTGTCTGTCTGTCTGTCTGTGTGTATGTACGCTGGACTGCAGCCTAAACGGCTGGACCGATTTGCTTCAAACTTCATATCTGAGCTCTGTAGGGTCGCAATTCCAGGCGAAATCGGAATTTTTGTTCTAGCCCCGTTATTAACGGTACTTTACTTAGGGCCAATTTCACAAAAAGACGATTTTCTCGAAAACGGCTCTAACGATTTTGATTAAATTTCATATTCGAGTTTGTCTAGACAAATGCTATAAGATGGCGTACCACGTTTTTGGCTAAAAATACGTATAACGGTACTTTTCTTATTAACTGATTTTAGAAATATGGCTATTCCTCGGCTAAAACTGAATGGATTTCCATGAAAATCGAAATTTGGGCAAAATGTAATATTTAATAAAAAGTGGCATTTAAATTTATACAAAATTTTTAAAAATATTTTTTTTAAATCTAATATTTTTTTTTTATAAAAAAACTTGTTCAGTTTTAACTAACAGCACATAGGTGCAAGTACGTACGACCCAGTCGTGCACATTTTTTTTTATTATTTTTCTGTCACTTTGAAATATTTTTTTTTTTTTTATTAAACAAACAAAACACAAATTAATATGGTCTGGCCAGGAATGGAACCTCGGTTCGTCAAGCACCGGTCACAAATTAAGCACTACACCACGTAGATGTTTGCTGTCTATATGTAGTATGAAAAACGAAAACAAAAACAGCGATTTGCAATTAGCCGAAACACGTCTACACTGTAAAGCGTTTTATGAACGACTGACTAGTATATTGATTTGAGACAAATGATGTAATTAAAATAATATGCATACATATTATAATACAGTGCTGGAAAAATATATAAAAAATTGAAATTTTTGCAAATAATTCAAAAACAAAAGGTGGAACAAATTAAAAACTATTTATTAAGAAGGAAGGAATGAGAAATAAAACAAAAACAATTTTGCATCTTAATCATAAGGGAGTTTTTTGTAACGCTGACATGTGTGTAGATTTTCGTTTATGAATTTTTGCGTGAGAGGTTTTTTTTGTATCTGATCAAAGCGATTGATTTTTTACAAGGTTGACCTGTGTGGATTTTTTGTGCTGCGTAATTACGTTTGTTTACTTGTTATTTTTTTTTCATAAAAGTCTATTTGCGCGAAAACGGCTCAAACGATTTCGTTCCAATTCTACACTGAGACAAGTACAAATACGTGCAATACGATGGCTTACCACATTACGTTTAAATTTGTTATTTAAACTACTTTTATGCACTCCTATAAAATGGCGTACTACGTTTTTGGTAGAAAGAGCTAATAACGGTGCTTTACTTATAGCCAACTTAACAAAATGTCCTTTTTCTCGTAAAAGGTTTAAACGATTTTGTTTAAATTGCATACGTAGCCTAATTTAATTCATAGAAGACTGCATTCCACATTTTCAGCCGAAAAGGCTGATAAGGGAACCTTACTTATAGCCAACTTAACAAAATGTCATTTTCATATAAACGGTTGGATATTTATTAGATTTTGAATAATTTTCTGAAGTCATATGAAATAGCATAGTTTTTGGACAAAGTTGGTAATACCTATATATAGATACATACACATATGTAGGTGCAAGTTTGTACGACCCAGTTGTGCATTTTATTTTAAGTAAATTATTACATTACGTTAAAAATATATCATAATATATGTACATATTTCTACCTTTCATTTTCATATTTGGTAATATTTATTCAAAGGCTGCCGAATAATTTTTGAACTTTCTTTTGTTTACAGTGAAATGTCAACTTCAAATGCCCTATCTTAAGGATATATTAAGTTTGATACATAGTTTCTAACATAAAAAATATTACAGACAGACCCAATAAAGTACATATAAATAATAGCCGCTTCGAGTGGGCCATCTCCGTTCGTCCTTCACCAGTTTTTGGGCCTTTAATTTTGAGCTAAGACAATGAAATTTTGTATACGAAACGTTTGGATATAGGGACAGAACAGGTGTTAACATATCTAAAAATCCACCCACTGACACGCGCACTTTCCGAAAAAATTCACTTTCTTCAGTAGATATTAAAGAAAACTTACTTAAGCAAATATGTAGAAATTTCTTTACTCTACAAATCTTCCATACATTGTTTATGGGACAGTTCTCTTTTTGAGGCGTTTATAAGTTGAACACTTAATAAGGAAATTCGTGTTTTTAAGTAATTTAAGCAAGAATAATGGCGGAGAAAGAAGAAGCTGTGTATAGAGGAAAGGTATAGGGTATCATAGCATCCGCTCCAGACGGAATGCAGCATTTGTATATGTTTGTTAATTGTATGTTTTATCTCTTCATCGCTACTCAAATTTTAATGCGAACTTAGTTTCTGTTGATTATTTTTAATGTAATTAATTTTTTTTTCATTTTTACATATTTACACTTTAGGTGAATTATATAGAAAATCCATCTCTAGATGCTGGAAGCAACGTTATCGCGAGAGTCTTAGATGGATCAGTTGACACATCTAGCTGCAACATTAATTCCACAGAATCGGATGCACTAAGTTTGTCTATTGAACTGCCCAAAGAGGTAAAATGCATAGAAAATATTGATGCTATGCAACAAAAGTTACCTATACCAAAAGTTAATGATGATGGAACTGAAACATCGAGCAATCAATTTGACTTGAACGTTGTTCATTTAACTCCCAAAATTAGTGGAAGTGACGGTGTTTTAGATCTTTCCAAAGAAACAAATGATTCTTTAAAAACTTCGGTTCTGGACTTAACTCGAAAAAAAACTGATAGTCCGAAATCTCCTGGAAAGCTAGAAGGGAAGACTGTTGTTTTTAGCACCAGTCGTAGTATGCCGTCCCTGGATGATATAGAAGTGAGCTTATTTTGTTCTCCACAACATGGTGAACAGCTAGAAAAAAAAGTAGTTTTTAGCATATCGTCTACAATCTCACCAACACCAGATAAAGAGAGCGATCACAAGGAAATCGGACAATCTGATCAAATGCCTGCAATTGAGATAGAGAGTAAGAAAAATTCTGATTCAATAATGGGCAATTTTTCAAAAAATGCACTGATATACTTTAAAGATAAAACGAAGCCGGAAATCATAAAAGGAATGTCTTTACTAGAAATCGAGAAAAATATCGACGATTCGCTCTTAGATTTCGACAATTGCATGGATGATGACCTGCTGTCACTTGCGCCATCATACTGTTTTAAGTAAGTACTTGTTTCATTTGGTGTATAAATTATATAAATTAGAATATTCAATCCAGAATACATATTAGGACAGTGTTAAATGTCTTTTTTCGTTATTGCCTTTTGCCTTATGTGTAAAGAACTATACCCAGTGTATTGAAGAAAGGAGAAATTCAGTCATTTTCCATAGACAAATCAATTTTTAAGGCACAATAAAGTCCACACTAAACTAATCCCGATATAGTAAATTTTTAATATAACGAACGCTAATAGCAACTGCATGTATGTCACACAATTTTTTACTTGCACCTATAAATAGGGCATGTATTGGATTCGTGAAAAAAATCGAACTCGAGTGGCATATAAACTTATGCAAAGTTATTAAAAATATTTTTTCAAAAATTTAATTTTTTTTTATTATTTTTATTAAAAATTTATTCATTTCAAACTAAAAGCAGCATATAGGTGCAAGTACGTACGATCCAGTCGCGCACTTTATTTTTCTTCTCGCAATTGAGAGATTATGTATGTATGTATTAGTTTTACCATGATGTTCAACAGCTTCAACACTGGATGAAGATCTTACCCGGTTTCTGACTTCACTCACACTTATGAATTCAGTATCACCTCCGTGTAATTTCAGTAGTGTGGATTGTATTGTATTAAGCCAGTGCAAAATACAATGCATTCTGTCAATGAATGTTTCAAATTGAATTACCAAAAACACTGAGTTCAAAACATAATTACGTTACAGCGCACACTTACTCACGTATACTATTGCAACGAGGAAAAAATGTAGCGATGATTCAAGGGGCCAGTTATAGCTATCATTGAAAATTTTGAGGTGAGACATGTGTGCCCAATCCTTAGCTTTACTCGTATAATAGTTTTTAACATTCTAATAGATACATTTTCCGGATAAATTACTTTTTCATCGTTGGTGTTAAATTCCTTATAAAGGGTTTTCCTATAGGGTCTTTGAATTTAATTTGTGAACGCACTCTTTCACTAATTATCACACTGTCACTGTCAATTTATTCAGTAAACTCAACATTTTCATCATGGTAAAGTACACGAAGGAGCAACGTCTACAAATTATAAAAATTTTCTGTCGAAATTCGGAGTCGGTGATCGCAACTTTAAGAGCGTTAACTCCAACTTTCGGTCGTAATTGTCGCCCTAGTAGACAGGCAATAACAAGTTTAGTACTTACTTACTTAAATCCTGTATCCCTTTGTGGGTCGTAGGGCTTCTACAACGCCTACGCGCCATCGTGTGCGATTGCTGGAAATATGCCTCAGCTCCCCCCAACTCATTCCCAGTTGCCGTTCTTCCTTCTCCACTGTTCTGCACCACGTACTCCTAGGACCGCCGCGTATCCTACCATCCTGGGTAAGCGGGTTCCATTGCCACTTTCGTCGTCGTATGATTGTGCCTATAGGTTCATGGCCCGTTCTCTGATAAAGCTGTTCGTTAGAGAATATCCTTAAGATGTAGCGCAGGCACCTATTGACAAACGTTTGCAGCTTCCTCGTGATAGTGACGGTCACTCTCCAGGTACCACATCCATATAGCAACACGGATTCAACGTTGGAACGGAACAGTCGTAGCTTGGTGTTTAGGTTAATTGCATTACTTTGCCAAACTGTGGATAGCATTCCAAACGCAGATTTTGCTTTACCTATTCGGCTGGCTATATCCAGTTCGGTTCCGCCATCGGTTGAGACAATGCATACATGAGTTGATGAGTTCGGTCCCAGGCTGATAATTTTTGTTTTTGCCGAGTTGATTTTCTGCCCAACGACGTCTGCTTCCCTCTCCACATTGGCTGTCATTTGGTGAAGGTCCATTATTCTATTCCACTTTGGAATTCGAATTCCTCAGACATCCTTCCTCTGTGCAAGACGTGACATGTGGACCCATCATATGTAGTCTTAATAATTGCTATTAATTTATCCGGAATGCCTCTCCTGCGCAAGGCACGCCAAATATATTACCGATTGACACAAAACAAAATCGATGAACAGCAGGTGAAGTGGTGATCGATATTCAAGACACTGCTCGATGATAATCCGCAAGGTGTTGATGTGGTCGACACAGGAAGATCCAGATCAGAAACCTGCTTGTTCGGCGTTGTCTTCAAGCTGGTCTTTGATTCGCTCCAAAGATTATTTTAGCTATTATCTTGGTCACAGCAGGCAGCACGCAGATACCTCTCCAGTTTTCGCACTGCATTAGATTACCTTTTTTAGGGAGCTTGACGATCATTCCCTAATTCAATTCCACTCATCCGGAAAACTTTCGGCTTCCCATGTTCTCTCGACAAGTGGGAATAGTAGCTCAGCCGATTCTGTTGGCGCAGCTTGGAAAAGTTCCGCGGGTATGCCGTCAAGTCCTACTGCCTTGTTTCCCTGCGACCGACCAACAATCCTTTCAGCACCTGATGTGAAAACAGTTTTCACAGTACACCAATGTTCTCGGATGGTGGCGGGCAGTGAACTGCTGATTGTTTCCACTCCACGTGGGAGATGGTCCCTTAGTTCTTGGCGCACTGTGGGAACTCTCAGTCGGCTTACGTTGAACCTGGGCATACTTGTGTCGTTAAGTCTTCGAACGGCAGCAGTGCGTAATTGGACAGTAGCTATCACAAGATGGTGATACCGTACCAACCCCATGTCCGCTCCTCGCCTGTTTCGGACGTCTAGAAGACTACTTCTAAAACGGCGACTGATGGCAAAATGGTCAATTTGGTTGCCTGTCAGTTGAAACCCAATTGATTTTATGGCAGGTCTTGTGCTCAAACATGGTGCCACCTATGAAAAGACGATTTGTCACACTGTATAATGGTGACGCGACGTACTCTCGTCCGGAATCTGGCCGTTAAAATCCTGTCACCGTGTGGCTGCCAGGAGATTAGGCCTCTGCGTGCTGTAGGTGTTAACAGCAGTCCAACTCCATATCCACGGGGGCTTCCAGTTGGTCTTCCGGAGTAGAGTAGTACAGTGTTACGCGTTGGGGATTGGTACTCGCCTGCATCTAACCATCTTATCTCGCTTACTCCCAATATGTCCAGCTTATATCGGCGTTCTGAGGTCCTTCAGTCTGAGAGTCAAGGAGCGTCTTCAAGTTCCAGAAACCAATGTTTGTCCAAGTACGATATCCAAAGGTCGTCAACGTGTTACCAGTCCTTATCCGAGGCATTGTGTCGGTTTCCGTAGCTTTTTTGATTAACTTGATTGTTGCGCTACTGGTCCAATCCATGTTTTGGACAGTCAGTAGTTTCCCGATCAATCGCCATGCAGGTCCCCTAACAAGTTTAATGCAAAAATTTGAGTCTACATACATATTCGTAGTGTGATGTTGCCGTGTCCGTGAGACAACGGGTTGGTCGAAGTGTCGAAAATATACATGCCGTTTAGGCGTCAGTAGAAAACAATTCAAGTCAGTCAATTCCATGGCGTATTTTGCGTAAGGATCGTGGTTTACACCCATCAAACTGATTCAAGAATTGCAGCGACGTACGTTCTCCGATTGGGTTCTGGAGAAGTTGCGCCAAGATGATGAATTTCATCGCAAAATCATCTACAGTGACGAAGCTCATTTTTGGCTCAATGGGTTCGTCAATAAGCAAAATATGCGGTATTGGTCGGGTGAAAATCCACATGGGCTTCATGAATCACCACTTCATCCACTAAAAATAGCTGTTTGGTGCGGTTTGCATGTCGGCGGCGTTTTTTGAATTATTTAAAAGCAATATACTCATAGGTGGGCTTTAATGCCTATTTCGAATGGCATTAGACCCGTGGGCCTTATTGCTTCTTTATCGACTTTAAAAAAGAAATAAAGGTCCACGGGCTTTATTTCACTGCACCAGCATTTCAACGGCTGGGCGGTTTGTGTTGACTCTACGATATCTAGCTACCGACGAAAATTTATTTCTCAAAAATCTTGCCTATCATTCCAGTTTTTAATTTATTAATTTCAATTTATTAATTCTTTCACTCGTCTTCGCAAAAAAAAACACAGAAACTTCGTTTTGCTCGCTCAAATATACAATGAAAAAATTGTCAGACATCATAAATACAGCACATCTGACAATAGCAAATGAGTCTGCAAATGTCCTAATCGTCTGACAATGCTATAATTGTGTGTTCAGACGATTGCCAGATACCTGACAATTTCATTGTCAGATGGCTGTCTGTCTGAAAAATAAACGCGGTTGGAGTTTATCGAGCTAGGTCGAAAGGCTTTGTTCTTTGTAGACGGCGTAATAGATGTCGCTCATCTAATAGTTGTAGAGCCGTACTATTTACGTGACCTTCTACTCGGTTCTTGTGTTTTCGAGCAAAAGTTTTGTTTTCGTCTTTCACGGTGGCGATTTCGAGATCTCTATGGATATCGTTGTTTCTTATACCTATATACCACGGTGCATTCAAAATTTGTCTTAGCACTTTATTTTCAAAAATTTGTAAAATACTGTAATTGGTTTTCTTGGTACAACCCCAGATTTGTACACCAGCAGTGTTGCCACTAGCCGCATAGCATATCATAGCAAATCCTTAAAAAAAGCTAGTAGATTCGAACACAAGGTAGCAAATCAAGGAAGTAACACTAATAACCATAGACGTACTAAATTAGACAGTCGTTTTATGGTTTCGCTCCGCCAAGCTAAAAACCATTGAAAAATGTGTTTAATTTTGACGTTTCAGCAAATTTTAAAGGGACCATTGATAGCACAAGGGTGCGTCCACTTTGTAGATGCTGTGTTTGCAGATTGGTGTTGTTAATGGAATAATAAAGAATATGTTGGTCAAAAGGAAAGAAGGAACCAGCACTACACATTTATAGTAAGGGGTGGGTCACACGCAAGTTCGCACGTATTTACAGATAAGGATTGACTGTCACACCTAGTCTATGCTAATAACTATGCAGTGCAAACAAATTTACAACTTAAGAGTTTCTGACATTTTATAGAACGAAACATGTAGAAAATGGTGCGGAATCGACCGATAATAAACCCATATAAGCGGTGCCAAATAATTCAAAATGTTCACAAAGAAACTTCATATGCGAACGAGCACTGAAATTCAATATTTAATGAAACTAATGTTTGAAGATGAGGTAAAAAGCTAGTAGATAGTAAAAAGTCTTAAAAGCTAGTAGATCTACTAGCTTTGTAGTAAAAATGACAACGCTATACACTATACGTCCAAACCGGTTTAAGCACTTCCTTACATAAAAGCAGTTTGTTATGTATACATTTTTCTATATTTATTTTCGAGTTCTTTGAGCTTTTTTGTTCACATGCGGCTCCCATTTCGATTTTGTGTCAAGCGTCATGCCAAGGTATTTAGCCTCAATTGCAAATGGAATTTGAACCAAGTTGACAAAGACAGGTAAATTATTGACTTTTGGCAAATGGCAGTGTCATCGGCAAAGATACCTAATGTGGTTCATTCTTCTAGTGGAATGTCACGAGTGTGCAATACATACAAAAGCGGATATAGTACACTTCCTTGCTCCTTCCTTGTACAGCTCCAACTGCTATTTCTTTAAATTATGAGTAATCATTTCCGTGTTTGACAGCAAAGAGTCTATTTGCGAGGACACCAATATGTCATATAAGTATTTTGGCAGAACATGTCGCAACTTGCACTTCAATCAACCTGATCAATTGTAGAATATTTGCTTATTTGCTTATATTGTGCAGGATTTTAGTTAAAACTTTCCTGGACAATTCTTTAAGAAGCTCTCCTGTGATTAAGTCGTATGCAGGAGCTTTTTTGGCTTCAATTTTTTTATTGTCTAAGCTCAGTTAACGTTATACTTACTAATGTGTAGTTGTAAGATGTTATATCCGATGCATTGATGTTTTCAATGAGCGGTTGACCATCCAACGGCTTAATCTTTTTTTCTAGGTGGGCTGCAAATAACTCTGTTTTTTCCCTATCATCTCTGGCCCATTCCCCACTATTTGTTGCGATTGGCGGAGACGGGATTTGTGTTTTTTTATGCCTTTGACCACTTTCCAAAGTGATTCATTGGAGTCTTTTTCCGTGGCAAGATTTTCGAGGTACATTTCTATTGTACGGACTTCCATTTCAAGCTCATAAGGCGTCTTGAGAGATGCTTTTAGTTCTGCATTTACTTCTTTATATGTTCTGAGGCATTCCCAATTGGTTTTACTACTAGTTAGTCTGGCTACTACTTCTTTTCTAATCCGGTTTTCGCTCATCTCATTGTTGCCGAGTGATCAGAGGAAAAGTCATAAAAGTCTTCAATTTGTATACAAAAGCGAGGCATGCATTTCACAACGAAGAAATCTATCAGAGCGGGTATTTTTTACCATCTATTGGCCAGTAAGTTGGTTTACCGGTCGAGTAAAATTCACAACCATATCCCATATTCGCATCGCATTGGAAGGTACATCTCGAGCTCCAAAAAGGTGTGTTTTGCGTTAAAGTCACCACCGATTACAAAACGCGCCGCAAGTGAGTTAAAAATTTAAAAAAATCAGTTTTTGGAAGTACGATTCTATTTCAATAATGGGTCGTATTAATAAAACGAGGCAATTGCCTTTACTCAGACGAAATGTCAAAATTAGAGCATTTGCGAAGTTTCGTATGAATAAAAACTGATTTGAGTTAATTCTATCTTTTGACATGTTCGAAAAGCGGCGCCACCTATCTTTTACTCAAACCGGTATGAATAAAATGTAACAATTACGACAAAAATTCCAAGTCTACTATTTTGTTGACTCAGAGCATTTGCTAAATATTTTGGGGCACATAGCCCCGTCCTCGCCTCACGGGTCAGCTAGTTATTTTATAAATAATTTAATTAATTTTGATTTGTGAACGAAACCACAAAAGGATGGATGCAATAAGTTAGCACATTATACTATACCTGTTTTACCTTCTTTTGTAAACGTTCATGAAAAAAGAGTAGGTACATACGCAAAGAAGAATTAGTGACGATAAAAACTTTAGGAAACTGCACAGCTTCACTGGTCAAAAAGTGGACTATACGGCAAATTCTTTTTTAAAAGAAAATCTGGAAACACGGGGTGGTGCTCTTTTAAATATCCAGAAAATGAAATCTTTCCTGAGTTTAGTTTAGTAAAAAACTAATATGTTTAGGTTGGTGTCTTGAGATCTTAACATTCATCAATCAACAGTTTCTTTGACTAATCGGTATGTGTGTCAAAAAATAGTCCAACAAGCCGATATTTGGATATACTTTTCCCAAAAAATCATAATCACTTGCAAATTTTGACAGGAAATGGAAGGCAAGTACATATACAGCGAAGTAAATGCGCTTTGTTCGAATTCTCGAACTTAACTTACTTTAGCAAAGTAGGTTTTTATTTAAACCGATTTAAAGCAATTGTTAAGAGCTTTTACTTTACTTCAACCTTTTACTCAAAGCAATTGCTACGTTTTATTCATACGATTCAATACGTACATATATAGACGAGATGTTAAAAGAATAATGCCTATTTCGTACGCGTACAGTGTAATCTGGCATAGAATTAATCTCGACTTTTAGTTCTCGATACTGTCTTTTATGAATAGTGATGAACCACCTCTTGCCCTTTCCGGTGGATTACAAGCGTGATAGCCACAATAGCCTTTAGTGTTAGCATGCAATTGTTTCGTCATATGCGTTTCAGAAATTAAACATATATCAATATTGTTTTCGCTTATAAATATATCAAGCTCGTCAAGTCTTTGCAAGAGCCCATTACCATTCCAAGTATTTTGAGCATCTTTTTCATAATCTCCATGGTATCTGCGTGTGACGAACATTATTTTCAAGTTTAACTAATCGCTCGAAAATAAATCTGTTCGTTTTCGCTTGCTCTACGAGTTTGGCAACAATAATAGAAAAGACCTGTGATACTAGGTCTACTATTTTTCCTGCATTCTACTTTCGTGGCTTGAGCGTAAGCCAGTTTTTTCTTTAACAATTATTGAGCTGATCGTATTATTAGTGTATGTTTCGTTTTTTTTATTAAAACAGTTTCAGAATATTGTAATTCCCTTTCTTTTTATGAGCTTAAAAATAAGATAAATGACTACACCAGTTAAAATAGTTCCAAAGATTCTAACCATAGCACCTTTTGTGTTATCTTTCTGTGTATATTTAGCTTTTTTGATTCTTTATTTCAATGGTAAAATCTCTTAATTCTTATAGATCTTTCAATTTAAAATAAAATTCCTTGAATGATCTCATAAATTGTTAATTCAGTATAATTAATTAGAAAATATATTTTTAGTTTTAGTTCTTTATAATATTCCTTTATAATCTTCAAGCTCTTTATTCATTTTATTTACAAACTTTTGCAAAGTAGTTTTTACATTAGAAGTAATATTACTTATTTCAAAATAAGCATTTTTCAACGCTTGTTTATTTAGTCCATTTAAGATATTTACTTCTTCTTGTTGACTCTTATGAATATATCCCGAACTGTACACGAGGACTTTCTGGGAAAATTTTGGTGATCTCTATAATAGCGATCATTTTCTTTTAATTCGTTATCGGTCTACCTTTTTCTTATACTATACTATAGCCGTGTTTTTTTCGAAAGTGTAAACCCACTTTTCCACACAAAGCAAAAAAGAAAAAAAATTACTCAGTAACCAAAAGTGAACATAAAGTGTGGCGAAAGTCGAATATTAGATGGCGTAGACTAAAAAAACTAAAATTGTAGACAACAACCCTTAATTTTTTATGCTGACAGTACGATTTATTGATTAATAGTTGTTTTCTACAATATAGTCTATGTCCTCCATGATTTTGAAGATAAATATGAGAAGTGAGTAAGGACGTTTTATTCAGAGGTGGCTATACACTTTCGAAAAAACACGGCTAATAAATCGTAAATTATCATTCTGCTTACTGGACTACCTTTCAGATAAAGCCCCTTCCTTAAACGTTAATAAAGAAGCCTCGGTACTCCTAAAAGCAATCCGAGTCGCAGCAAACAAATCTATCCCTCAAACTATCCCTAACACCTATCAACGTACCGTTCCCTGGTGGAATCCAGAGCTGAGAACCATAGGGCAAGAAAAGGTAACAGCCTAACGAATCTTTAAAAAATAACCTACCAACAATAATTTAATTCTATTCAAAAAAGCCAACGCCAGATTTCGCACAGAAGTAAAAACCTGCAAAGCTAACTGCCTCAACGACTTCACCACAACACTTAATCCCAAATATATCTTTAAACACCACTCCTCAAAATCAATAAAGTTAATTCAAACAGCTCAAGGTCTTATAGCCACCCCTTTCGAGATTAGCAACACCAAAACTTCATACTAAGCATAATTTTTTTAACAACCGAACATTTTATTCCATCTTTTACATATATTGCAACTCCCCTGGTATGACTAGATTCATTCACACAATTTATTCAATAATACTTGTTCAATTGGATCAGGTTGAGATCATGGCGATAATATCTACGTCTTCATTTCCTACCAGACATTTTATTTCACTGAAATTACTCCCTAGACCTTGCACATTAAGATAAGAACATCTCAGAGCATTTAGTTGCTAGTAGTCAACGCGGTCTTCCGCAACTTTTAGCTTTCTTAAGAAAACTGGGCATTGTGGATTTAAGTATCATAGGTTTAATATTTAATAATAAGTATAATTGCAAAAATCTTTGTTAAGAACTAAAAAAAGCCCAGCTGCGAGAGCTAATATAATAAGTTATTTAGGTAGTAAGAATTGTAATACGCATATAAACACATTATGGTCGATCACAAAATCGATTGTACTTAGCAAAATTGATTATAGTTTACTCATCTACGGTAACTGCTCTAAATCTACCATTAATGCTTTCCCTACCCTACAGCACTGTAAGGAATATTGTAGTTGAATCCGGTCTACCTACAATAAAACTTCACATTGAAGCAACCAGAGCCAAGTTGTACATTAAGATGTTGTTTTCAAATGGATCTATAATTGACAAAGACTTCGTTTCTGCTAGGAAAAAGAAAAAATGAAATCTCTCTCTGACCTGCTCCAAAGAATTCGAACCCCCGATAAACAGGATCTCTGTATACCGCCCGATATATGTATGCACCGTAGTTCATAAAGCAAACATCTTTAATTTTGGACTGAGAAAAATTCGACAAATTGAACACCAACAAAGGCATCTTCGATACATTATTCCTTAAGCTATGTTCAGACGATTGCCAGATCTGGCAATATTTGCCTATCTGTCACTAAAAAAAATGTCCCAAATGTCTTACGACCGTGTGAACTTTTGTCTGACAATATTTGCACAAAACACATTGTCAGATCATTGAAAGACAGCTTTCTGACAATGAAATTGTCAGGTATCTGCCAATCAATCAATCAAACACACAATTGTACCATTGTCAGACGATTAGGACATTTGCAGACTCATTTGCTATTGTCAGATGTGCTGTATTTATGATGTCTGACAATTTTTTCATTGTCAGGCAAATATTTTTCATATTTGAGCGAGCAAAACGAAGTTTCTGTGCTTTTTTTGCGAAGACGAGTGAAAAAATTAATAAATTAAAAATCTGGAATGATAGGCAAGATTTTTGACAAATAATGTGAGGATGCGCTTAGGACACAGAACCTTAACCCACCAACATTTCCTTAAAAGGGAATATCCGCCATCTTGCCGAGGTTAGATACGCGGGCTGGTGGGGAGAATTGACTCCTCACCACACTCAGGTCAAGGCTGACCCATTGTGATGCCCATAGAAAAAGGAGTATATAGTACCCCTTGCCCGTAGTAACCCTGCTGCTCCTAAAAAATATCAAGAAACATAATGACATCAATACAATTTGTGTCCTATTATATACGAACCAACCAGTGGATTTGGTGAATTTCCATTTATAGCCATTATCTTGGAGATGCAAAAAGTACCGTTTTATATGTCAAATAAAGCATACTAAGAAATCGTGATGTATCTTGATTATTTTAATTGAGATTTCATAGAAATAATACGTCACAAAATAAAAAGCCAATATGGCTTCGTGTGCAGTAGAGGGTTAAAAAACCAAACGTGAATTTTTTAGCCGATGGAAAGTCAACACTCTCTCACACTCTTCGACACATAAATGTCGATTACCAGAAGTTAATTTTTCATCGCCAATGCCAAAGGTTTTTTTTTTAAGTTGTAAGTACGACACCGACTATAAGTGTGAATATCTAAGACTTCCCTTCTATAAGACGTTGCAAAGGTATAATTAAGATATAATTAAACAAAACTTCGCATCGTATATTAATATCGGTGCTACCCCACATCACATCCCAATACTAAGTTTTTACCCTTTTGAGACGCTGATATAAGCGACCTCAGTTCATCCGAGGGGACCTTGATGTCGTCATCGTAAGGTAGGTACGAAGACGCCACCGTGCAGTTCCCGTTCACCCCTCTCAAGCTCAGCACTGTCAAGTCGCTGAAACTGAAATGAGACTGCGTTGAGTTGTAAAGTTTTAGACAGCGCATGAGCTTGTCGAGCTCATGAGCTTGTCAGTGGTGAAGTGCGAAGGTTCCAGGAGCTAGAAGCGTGTATTGTGTTCATCCCTTTCCGTAGTAGAAAGAAGATGTTCGTGGTCGCACTTTATGCTCCTGATGTTCCTCAATCTACATTATTCATGTCCGAGTTCAAGACATTGTTTCGATGCCTAAGACCAGAATCGGAGGAGAATTATTTCCTCATGGCCGGAGATTTGAACGCCAAACATAGAGATAGATAGAGAACTCACTACTCAATTGGTGGAGTCAACACAATGTCGAGTTTCGACTCGATTTGAAAGCTACAGATAGTCCGTCTTTTCCCAGAAGCGGTTCCTATTTGGATCTACTCCTGTTCGACGAACGGTTACAACTGATCGACGTGGACCGACAAACGATAAACTGTTTACGCACGTTCGTGTATGACACTGACCATTGCGGACTTATTGCCGAAATAACTATTCCCAACGAAATCGCGGAATTGGAAGAGTTTGTCCAAACGTACTCCTACAACTATAGTAAGACTCGTTTGCCTCGCTTTTCCCTTTCCTCGAATTCGATCGACCCACCGTCCAATAGGAATCTGTCAAATGAGGAGATTGACAGCTACCTCAAACAAATGGACGAGACAATTAAACAAACGATGGACAGTACTATACCTCGGTATCGACCAACTGACAACGTTTACCGCAACGCAACAATCGTGCAGTGCACATACAAAAAATTAGACTACTGACAAGACTAAAAAACTTGCATAGGCAGTTTACTGACAGACAAAACTCGGAGGTTAGGACTCTGAAGTCGTTGATAAAGAATCTCCAAGTATTAATTAGAGCAAATTATAGGCTGTCGGCTAATTTGCACTGGGGTAATAAGATTCGGGCTATCAAGTCTGATAACCCGAGTATGTTCCCCCAGATTAATAAAATATTTCGGAGGAACGATGTCAACGAACTTCCGTGTCTGAAGATTCCTTGAACTACTCCCAATGAACAATTACTTTTTAGCAGCAGGAATAGATCCAAGGGACGCCATCGATGATGACGACTTATTCATAATTGAAGATCCGCAGCAGAAGGCTATATGAACTATTTTCGAAGGACGTGTATAAGGTAAGGCTTGCATTTGGAGAATAGAGTCCTTGCGCACAACTTCCACCTTCGATATGATTTAAAGCATTGGCAAGCAGAAAATACTGGCTTCAACAGGTTCAATAATGACAATTTTGCAAACAATGTCAATGCCATTGAAGGGATTCATCCCCCTTACATATCGAAGGTAGAACTTCAAGCGATCTTCGAATCACTGATAAAGAAGAAATCAGTGGCAATCGATGGAATATCGAACATTGTGCTTCGACATCTTCCTCTAGTAGCTGTAGACATTTACGCCACCCTGTTCAATAATGCACTGAATAATGCAAACACTATCCAGAGTATTGGAAAACAGCGGTGGTTCAGCCGATCCCAAAAAGGGGAAAAGACAGTTCCAATTCGTGAAATCTCCCGTCCATAAGTCTCCTTCCAGCAAGGTATTCGCGAAATTGCTACATAGAGCAATGATAATTTGGGTTGAATGCAATCAAATTGTTCCGGATAACCAATTCGGTTTTAAGGCGGGGCATGACACAATTCATGCCTCGACTAAACTCGTGTCGGATATCCAATGGAACAAAAGTAAGAAACAATGCACGGGTGCCTCCTTGGTTGACTTGGAAAAGGCCTTCGATACCGTATGGTTGGAAGGGCTCTTTTACAAGTTGAGCAGGTTGGGCATAAGCAAACCACTACTGTTCGTGTGGCTTAATATGCTCACCGGTATAAAGTTCGTTGTGAAAAATGACAGCGTAACTTCCACTGGAACGTTCGAAATTAAAAATGGTCTGCAACAGGGGGCCGATCGCCGATCCTATTCAATATATACACGGCTGATCTGATAGGATCTCTTCCAAACGTGATAGCGTATGCGGACGACTTGATAACGTACAGATCAGAA
Organism: Chalcosyrphus nemorum; assembly: GCA_949716465.1. Taxonomy (NCBI): domain Eukaryota; kingdom Metazoa; phylum Arthropoda; class Insecta; order Diptera; family Syrphidae; genus Chalcosyrphus; species Chalcosyrphus nemorum. Next base: position 54,144,038 of record OX454332.1, read on the forward strand.
CCTAAGATTGACGTCATTGCAACACTCTTGCTGCGTGACTTCGATAAGATTCAGCGATATTACGATGACTGGAAGTTTGATTTTCAACTTCCAGAAGTCTGAAACCATTCTTTTCAGAACGCCGTTGTCTGGGGCCTCTGGGATACCAGGAAGAATTGGCGAAAGCTCTCTATTGTTGGAGAGCACGGACGTCCACTTGCATGTCAAATTGTAGTCAGATACCTGTGGATTTGGCTAGACAAATATCTATATTTTAATAAACATGTAGATATTGCTCTAATCAGAGCCCGAGGCGCTTTCGCTCTTACATAGCATCCAACTCTATGCAAGGGTGAAGGCAATCTGCTAAATGGCCCTTATTTGACCCATGATTGCATATAGTTGTGTGGTTCAACATGGGGGCAAGCAGGATGGAAAGGATTCGGGTGCTTGAGAGGGCCTGCCTTTGGGCTTGCCTTCACTTATACAGAACAGCAGAGTCCCAGTACATAAAATTCTATTCCAACAAGATCCTTTACAACAAAGCGAATCTGATAAGAGTGGACAAATTCCCGATCAAGATGATGAATTACCTAATCTCCGGGGCTTATTACCCCAATATAATGTACCATGAGAGCGTTCGATGTAGTGGTTTTGTTCCCCCCGAGGCATTCCTCTATTATGATTAGACAGGTGTGGTTCAAGATAGAACGGCAGTGCCGATAATCTTCCACCCGAAAAACTGTGGATAGGCGGCTCAGCTACGAGCGGAACGTCGCCCACTGGGGCAAAATACTCTTAAAGTTGGCATTAATTCAACCAGTAAAATTAGGAACCTGAAATTTCGTCTGGTTATTGTTGAACAGTAGAAGTGTATACTTTTTTAAAATCCGCCCGTGGGCGTGTCACCCACTTATCAAAAAAGTCTCCGATTTAGTAGGTCGGTGTCAATCCGAGCGGCAGCACCAGCAATTCTGGCGGCTCATAGAGCGAGCTTCCTCGTCGATCCCAATAGATCCTGGATAGGTAGGGGACAACTAGTTGGCCATTTGTTGCATGCCTTTGGTCGACTTACATAGTTTTAAGTGTTCTTTAGTTCTAGGGTAGGGTAAAATTACAAAAAAAATGCCCGTTGGCAACCAACAAAAAATATACAAAAAACATAAAAAATTGTCTGTTGGCAAACAAAACAAAAAAAAACAATTAGCCTTGAAGCTTATTTTAATGTAGTATGTAAGCTTATTGAGGTTTTAAGTAGTATATAAGTCTTTTTTACATAATAAATATACTTGTTATTAAGTTTTTCCTCATCACCTTTTCTTAGTTCCTTAATTAGTTTATATTCTTTCAATAATTACATTAGTTGGATTAGGTCGAAAGACATAGGATAAGCATTAAGTTTAGCTTAAAGCGCTTGCACAGAGCCAGTAAGTTCTTTAAGCTAGGTTTAAACGTTTTTGTCTAGCATTTAAGTTTTCTTGATTCATATAAATAAAAAACTTCTCAAAAAAAAATCGTCCATTTCTCTGTTAAAAAGAAAAAAGACATGATCTACTCTGGCGATTCTGTGAATACAAAATATGCTGACGCGATATCTGCTGTGAACTTAGCATACATCGACAGCGTTTTATTCCTTGGAAATTAAATTGAATTATTTCTTTGGAACAGTGGTGCAATAAGAGATGTGAATGCACTTCAAAAAAAAGTTAAAAACGCGATTCCTATTGAAACGTACTGAAAATTAATTAACTTAATGTCTAGGTAGATACAAGCTATACAAACCTTTTCAATACTTTATTTGATTTTAATATCGATTTACCTATTATTTTGATCATGCGTTGTTATTAAATTAATTATTATTGGGTTATACCACGATAAATCGCCGAAGTTACATATGTGGAGAGCTCTGAACGAACCCCCCTTCGATTTGGCTGCAAAGTTGTAGAAATACTCATTGAAGTGATACGAATTATAAGGCAATGTAGTTTGCGTGTAACGGAACTTCAAAAATTGGCATAAAATCAAAATTTAAGCGTTCTTCTATATTTAAAAAAAAAATCATTGCTTTGGCTCATTAGAATTTTATAAAATGCTTATACCTTGTTGAATTCACGAATAGGTGAATTTTCAAAGATTTGGAATATTTTTTATTTTCAAGGACGAAGGATATTCTACAATATCCTTTTACATACATATATCCTTGAATAACTCAAAAAATTGAATTTTTTTTTATATACAGTTAAAACTCGATTAACCGGAATTTTGTTGAGTTAATTGCTACCCAGAACTCTATTAACCGGCATTCACTCTATTATTCGTAATAGAAACAAAATCGTTATTCCCAGTAAACTTTAAAGAATCTTTTTCAGAGGCTCTATTATCCGGTATTACCTCTACTATACGTAATAAGAGTTGATTGCAATGTTATATTGTGAGTGTTATAGATTTGTAATGAGTGCCTTTGTGTGGAAAACTTGCAACAATCCTCTGGATTTAACACCTCACCAACCAAGTGCTTGTGATTAGTGGCATGTACCACCATCGATGGTTACGATTCAACCAAAATTGGACACAAAATTGAAAACTTGCTTTACGTGCAGAAAAAATTGCGTCACATCCGAAATATTGCAATCAACTCTTATTACTATATAATCTGGAATAAGTCCCGAGCTCCCGACAGATTGACATCAAGTGAGCACAAATAATATAAGTTCAACTTCTACAATACTGAAAAATGGGAAATGTGTAGTTACAAACACTAGTCATTGAAGAAATAAAACAAAAACAAGCATAGTGACGTTTTTTTCTAGAGACACTTCCTGTTGTCGGGATGTCGTCCTTTTGTTATTGACGGATGCGCTCCATACAGTGGTTTATGTTCTCTCTTAAGCGGTCCGCAACCTTATGCATCGCTTCGTCGTAGTCCTTTCTGAAGTATGGATGGTTTTCTCAAATCGAACTGTCCGTTGAATCGATATTCGCCCAATTCTGCTCCAACACTTTAAGGCGTTTTAGGAGGTAGGAATGCGTGTTTCTTTCCTCCCCATCCTTTCCGTAGTTGCGAGAAATTCGACAAATTTCTCCGCCCACCAATTCTTGTTGAGCCGCGAAATAGCCTAAAGTGTTGTTCTCCTCAGCCATTTGTAATAATTTTTACTTGCACCTATAATATAGGGCGAGTATTGGATTCGTGCAAACTTCGAACTCGAGATAACAATAAATTCTGACATTACGATGATAGAGAAGCTCGAAAAAGTGGGTTTGCCGATTCTGTCTGTCTGTCCGTCACTCTGTATGTATGTACGCTCGACTACAGCCCAAACGGGTGGACCGATTTCCTTCAAACTTCATATCTGGAGTCTGTTGTGTATTCCCCAGAGGGGAAATTGGAATTTTTGTTCTAGCCCTATTATAAACGGTACTTTACTTAGAGCCGAATAAACAAAAACACGATTTTCTCGAAAACGGCTCTAACGATTTTGATTAAATTTATACTTGATTACAAACACTTGAGTTAGTCTAGAGAAATGCTATGACATGGCGTACCACGTTTTTGCTTAAAAATACGTATAACGGTACTTTTCTTGTTAACTGATTTTAGAAATATGGCTATTTCTCGGCCAAAACTCAATGGATTTCCATAAAAATCGAAATGTGGCCAAGATTTAATGGCATTTAAACTTATCCAAAATTTTTGAAAACATTTTTTTCAATTTTTCTTTTTATTCAAAATTTATGCACAACTAACAGTATATGCACGTTATTTTTAAATTGTTAGACACTTTTGCACAACGCACTGATCACTTTATCTTTTTTATTTTTTGGTATTCTTGACTAACTAAACTCTTTTAGTTGTGTCCTTTTATTAATTTCATTTCATTTACAATTGTTCTTGTTTATAAACAGTGAATACTAAGTCGTCTATGGCCGTTAACCAGATTGACAAATTAGCAAACAAGTTAATAGGAAACTGTTGGGTATTGAATGAAAAAGGGCACACGAGTCTTAATTCAATGAGGTTTATTAACAGACTGAATTATACAAAGCGTAGGTTAGACTAAGATAAGTAGTTAATAGTATATAAGACAATATAGTATAAGTGTACATGTAATGAGGAATTGCCAGTAATTCATTTTCAACACAACCCCTCAATTCAGATTAACATTAAACTAAACCAAGTATTTCTAAAAGTTTAAGATGTTTTGTCTTCTTTAAGTTTTTGGTCAACACGTCAGCCACCATTGCATCTGTAGGAATATATGCCAGTGCGAGCTCCTTCTTTTCGTAAACATCTCGTACAAAGTGCATCTTTATGTCGATGTGTTTGCTCCTTGCGTGGAAAATTGGATTTTTCACCAACTGTTGAGCGCTTAAGTTATCGCCGTAAAGCTTTGTTGGTTCGGTGACTAAATTCCTAAATCCCATCTAACTAATGAGGTTACGCAGAAACACGATCTCCTTCGCTGCTGAACAAAGTGCCATATATTCCGCTTCTGTACTGCTAAGCGCCACTGTCGGTTGCTTTTTGGATTCCCAAGATACTGGACTACTAGCCAAGAAAAAAACATGCCCCGTAAAAGATATTCTGTCATCGATATTGCCACCCCAATCAGCGTCGGTGTAACCATATAATTCGCGCCCAGATTGCCTGTAAATAATCCGATAATTTTGAGTATTAGAAAGGTATCTAAGTAAATGTTTCGCTGCAGCAAGATGCTCGCTGTGTGGGTTCATATTATATTGTGACAATTTGATAACCGAATGAGAAATATCGGGCCGTGTGGTAGCCGATTAAGGATTGATATTTAACTTTATCCACCGTAGAACAATTTCTGCAGCCATCACATTTTCTCAATTGCGTGCCAGGATCGATTGGTGTACTCACTCTCCTGCAATCGGTCATGTCAAAATCTCGTAAGAGGTCCTTTATGAGCTGTTGTTGGCCAAGCTTGATTAATCCCTTTTTACCATCCCTTTCAATTTCTATACCAAGAAAATGGTTCAATGGTCCCTTGTCGACAATTTGAAACTCAAATCCTATTTGCTCTTTTATTTTTGTCATAACACGCTCCTCCTTACAGGCGAGTATAATGTCGTCAACGTAGACAATAATAATGATATTATCTGCGTCTTTATTCATAACATATATACAGCTGTCGTTGACACAAGGGATGAAACCCATCTTCTTTGGTACCTGATTTAATTTCAAATGCCACTGTCTCCCCGACTGCTTGAGCCCGTATAACGCCTTCTGAAGCTTGCACACCTTATTTGGATAAGCTTTGTCAACGAACCCTGTTGGCTGTTCCATATAAATATCCTCATCTAAATCTCCATTTAGGTAAGCTGAAGTAACATCAAGCTGGTGTAATAACAAGCCATATTCAACTGTTAACGCAATAACTAAACGTATATTCGAATATCTAGCCACAGGAGAGAAAGTCTCGTAAAAATCTATGCCATACCTTTGTCCGCAACCTTTGGCTACAAGCCTAGCTTTATAGCGATCAATTTCTCCCTGTTTATTGCGTTTAATGGTAAATACCCACATTGACTTAATTGCACGTCTGTTCTTTGGTAAGTCAACAAGTTTCCAAGTATGATTTCGAGAAAGAGCATCGAACTCTTCTTTCATTGCTTGCATCCATCTATCAACATCTTTACTTTTAAGGGCTTCCACCACCGTATGTGGGATTTCGTTTTCAGATCCGCTTAAATAATTTACTGAATTAATTTCTTTACTTCTATCATTCTCTACTCGAACTCTTCCACTTCTTAATATTTTAGGACTTACTTGAGGGGAAAGCTCACCTTCTACAACTTCTTTACCGTCATCGTTTACTACTCCAGATCCATCCTCGTTAACACTATCGCCATCTTCTACTCCAACATCGGTTTCAACGGCAGTATCAACATCTAGAACATCATCTTCATGTCCCAAAGCATCTTCGAAAACACTTTCTGCATCTGTTTCTGTTTTTTGTGGTATCTTGACTTCAACTATAGTAGGTTCTGCATCTGTTTCTGTTTTTTGTGTTAAGTCGGCTTCAATTATTGTAGGTTCTGCAAGAAGGTAATCAATATTCTTACTAATTGCTTCATAACATGGTGTTTCGATAAACTTAACATCTCTACTTATGTATACTTTACAATCTTGCGATCATATAAACGATATGCTTTGGATTCGCTCGCATAACCAACCATCACACATTTGATACCTTTTGGATTGAATTTGGAGTTTCCCGGTCGCTTGTTTAGCATGAACGCCTTGCAACCAAACACTTTAAAGTGAGAGACGGATGGCTTAAAACCTGTCCAAACTTGAAACGCTGTTACTCCTTGTAATGTACTGCACGGTGATCTGTTCCTTAAATACACGGCTGTATCTACCGCCTCAGCCCACATATTCTCCGGCAATCCTGAAGCAATCAACATACAACGGGCCATCTCCACGATTGTTCGATTTGCACGTTCTGAAACTCCATTTTGCTGCGGTGTATAAGGTGCAGTCAATTGATGCCGGATTCCACTGGATTCTAAAAATTTTGTAAATAACCCGTTCACAAACTCAATACCATTATCACTTCTAAGGGTCTTTATTCTTTTCGAAGTTTGCGTCTCAACCTTGGCTTTAAATTTCTTAAAGACATCTAGGGCTTCACTTTTTGCTCTAAGAAAATAAACAAAAAATTTTCTTGAAAAATCATCAACAAACAACAAGAAATATTTTGCTCCTCCAATGGATGTTTTTCTCATGAGGCCACATATGTCAGTGTGAATTACATCTGAAATACCTTTGCTTCTATTCTGTTCACACACATATGGCAACGAAGATATGTTTCCTTTCAGGCAAACTTCGCATTGAAAATTATAATTACCTACTCTACTTTTCAAACATAGACCTCTTACCGATTCGTTCTTTATTAAATGACTTAAGCTTTTTCCATTTAGATGCCCATATCTCGCGTGCCAGACATAAAATTCATTTACACCTGTTTTCTCAGAGCACGTGCACGCATTAACCTCATCTGTCCTAATGTCACATATGTACATGTTCTGTGATTTATTTGCCAATAGTATAATATTTCCAGCACGATTAATGATCTTCGCATCATTTTGATTAAACACAACTCGATTGGAACTTTCTGTAGCTTTTGTAATTGAAATAAAATTCATCTTCATCGTCGGCACATAAAGTACATCTTTGAAGGTGACACTTCCATGAACAGTTTTCAAAATAACCTCGCCAATACCATCCGATAAAACATGTGCATCGCTAGCAAGTGCAATCTGTTCAACGTGCGGGCGAAAACTAATATACATAGTCTTATCGCAGCAGAGATGACTTGTCGATCCACTGTCGAAAATCCACGATCTGCTTGTGAACCCTGTAATGCATGCTACGTTTATCATGGCAAATGATGATGTGGTTGTTTTATTTCTCTGTCTCTCTCTATAATTAGCTGCCAAATGTCCACGACGATTGCAATTAAAACAAATTCCTCTAAAATTGTGCTGATCGACTCTCCCACGTTGGTTTTGGCTTTGCTGAGGCGATTGCTTTTGTCTTCGGTTTCGTAAAAACAATGCTTGCTCTGGTTCTATACGATTTGATTCGACCCCCTCCCTCCTGTGTCCTTCTTCTAGAAGCTTTATCTTTAAATTCTCACACGTGGGTAAGGTATCTCGCGCTTCAATGGCAAGTACAAAATTTTCAAAGCTAGGCTAGAGAGCAAAATTATTGACAAAAGTTCATCCTGTAACTCAATACTTATCTCTTTTAACTTTTCGACGAGAGATGAGAAATTGTTAAGATGGGGAAGCACGTGGCTATTCTCTTGCATTTTCAGCTGTAAAAGTTGCTTAAAGAGGGTAACTTTCCTTGCTGGTCCTTGTGGCTGATGAGTATTTTGTAGTATAATCCACGCTTCATTCGACGTTTTACAATTTTTTATATAATTGAGCTGAGACGGCTTAACGCACAATAAAATTGTGGCCAATGCCTTCTCATCTTTGATGTTCCAAGCAGCAGTACTTCCTTCTTCGGGTTTTACCTCAACTCCACTTACGTACGACCATAACTCACTATGGATTAACACGCTTTTAATTTGCAATTTCCATGACTCGTAATTCTTTTCGTCTAATTTCTCGATTTGATACATAGAAGACGCCATAATTTCTAATTTCTTAAATTTTTTTTATTTTTTGTTCTCAATCTGGGCCCATAACCTTTTGTTGGGTATTGAATGAAAAAGGGCACACGAGTCTTAATTCAATGAGGTTTATTAACAGACTGAATTATACAAAGCGTAGGTTAGACTAAGTATAAGTAGTTAATAGTATATAAGACAATATAGTATAAGTGTATATGTAATGAGGAATTGCCAGTAATTCATTTTCAACAGAAACTTCTGAAAATTAATACTTTAAATATTAATGCTTTGTAGATACTTTAATTATTAATACTTCTTATGTTTAAAAATGTTTAAAAATCGCCTTCCAAAATACGAGCTCTGTAGCGGATTGCAGCTGTAGCATATTTATATAATACTTTCCATCCAAGACTACCATTGAGTGAGTTAATAACCTCATCTAGGTCCAGAGAAATTACCCCGAAATATCTCACCCGGATTTTTCTTTAAATGGGACATCTTCTGATGAAGTGGTATACATCCTCCCTCTCCTTAAGATTACACAGATCACATAAAATTGGCAGATCTGGTCGGTGTGGCATAAAATAAAGATTTATTAGCTCACCTCTTAACTTAAATATTGTGCTTACATATCATGTGCAGAGAAAGCAATTGAAGCAGTACGTAGAAGCGTTATCAACTAAATTAAAACTCAGCCTACTGTAGATGAGTCTATGTTGTGATGACTGGGCTTTCAGCCACAAATCTGTCGCACATTACATTCCCTATTTTCCTCAAGGTATTAGTAAACATAGACTTTATCGTTGAAGCACAGACAAAAAATATACTGTATATACAAAAAATATACAGATGTCGCACGTCCATACAAAAAAGTGGTATATGAAAATGAAATCCACTGAAAAACCAGTGAAAAATGCTACAATCCGCCTGGAGCGAATCGTATGATACCCTATCCCTATCTTATTTGGTCGTGTCAGTGGGCGGTGGAAAATGTATTCACAAAATTTTCTATTTTGCCTTATAAACTAATATTTTTACTCGAAAATTAATTTTTGAAGTAAACGCCCCTAAAAAGTGGGCGTGGCCATATACAATGTATAGACGATTTGTAGATTAAGTGGATATCTACATATTTTCCCAAGTATGTTTTTTCGAGTTTCATATGAAAATAGTGAAAAAAGTTAATTTTTGTAAAAAGTGGGCGTGTCAGTGGGCGGATTTTAAAAATTTTTACACTTGTATTGCTTACTTTTACAAAGACCTCGTATACAAAATTTCATCAACCTAGCTCAAAATTTAAGGCCCAAAAACTGGTGACATACGGACGGACGGACGGACGGACATGGCTTAATCAACTCGGCTATTGCTGCTGATCATTTATATATATACTTTGTTGGGTCTATCTTTAATATTTCTCTATGTTACAAACTATGTGTCAAACTTAATATACCCTTAGGATAGGGTATAAAAATACCCTTTTCTTCCTTTCTTCCCTTTCGGTCATGTCCCGCACAATGTTGTTTTTGTTTTTACCTCTGCTCCAAAACGAAAAAAAAAATTTGCTTGCGGAGTACCGATCTCGGCACGGTGAATATAGGGTGGATATTGTTGACGTACGTATGAATGTATGCGTAACGATGCTTAGGTGTGTGTGCTTGTTATTTTTTTTTCCAGCTTGATGTAAGATTACCAACAACCTACAAAATGTTGTTCAATGAAGTTTTAAACACTTGATTAAATCAATCTGCATCGCAAAATATGTACATACATACACATAACGTCACGGCATTAGATCAAAATGTTGAGTTTGCAGACAAGATTTTTCTACGTACATATACATTTTAACCACATTTAACCAGCGCGAGAACTAATTGAAATAACTTCAAAAAAGATATAGAAGTAAATATCGATCTGAGGGTATCTCTTAAAACACCGTATGAACTTGAAATAGAAGTTGATCGGTTCGTTGAAATCTTACAAAGTGTCGGGTGGAAAAATACTCCAAAGCAAAAGAAAACGCCGGTCAGTAATGTTCAAACTTATCCCGTGGAAAGAGATGATTAAGGAAAAGAGAAAAGCGCGTAAGAAATGGCAACTAAGTCGGGCTCCGCAGCATAAATCACACCTTAATCGGTTGTGCAACTCACTAAAAAAGGCTATTAAAGATCTAAAAAATAAAGAAATAGAAACTTACCTTGAAAGCTTATCGGCAGATAAAGATTTGAATTATTCGCTTTGGAAAGCTATAAAAGGTATTAAAAAGCCTATAATACAAACCGCACCAATCAGGAAAAATCAATACGAATGGGCCAGGCATGATAAAGAAAAAGCACAAATTTTTGCAATGCATTTGGAAGATACTTTTAAGCCATTTGATGGACAAGCTCTTGCTCAAGATGCAAATACGTCGGATATAGACAATATTGCAATAAGATATGCAACACTAACCGAACTTAAGGAAGAAATTAAGGAACTCAAACCCAAGAAAGCTCCTGGATACGACTTAATCACGGGAGAGGTTCTTAAGGCACTGCCAAGAAAAGCTTTAATTAAGCTTCTCTTTATTATAAACGCCGCGTTTAGACTGGAACATATTCCCAGCCAATGGAAAGTAGCGGAAGTGATAATGGTTCTTAAGCCCGGTAAACCACCAACTGAAAAATCGTCATATAGACCAATTTCACTTCTTCCAATTATATCCAAAGTATTCGAAAGAATATTGATTAGACGAATACAGCCGATAATAGAAGAAATGCATCTCATCCCGGATCATCAATTCGGATTCAGAAGTAAGCATTCTACAGTTGAACAAGTTCATAGAATAACAGATGTAATCGAAAGATCTCTTGAAGAAAAAAAGATTTGTTCAAGCGTATTTCTTGACGTTTCTCAAGCTTTTGACAAGGTCTGGCACGAAGGCTTAAAATTTAAATTACGACAAGTTTTGCCAGAACACTTATATAATATTCTAAGAAACTACCTTACGAATAGAGTATTCCGTGTCAAATGTGGAAATGAATATTCGGATTTTAAGGAAATAATGGCTGGGGTGCCGCAAGGAAGTGTTCTGGGTCCACTTTTATATCTACTATACACTCGTGATATACCGCAAGTGGAAGGAACGAAGTTAGCCACTTTCGCCGACGATACTGCTATATTGGCAGTAGGTAAAACGGTCGAAGAGACTACCGAAAAATTGCAAGAGGCATTAGATAGAGTAAATGAATGGACAAAGGGTTGGCGAATCGCACTTAATGAGACCAAATCTGTGCAAGAGGAATTGTTAATGCGCCATGGTATATTAGAAATATCGATATCCACAGAGATCTCGGCATTAAAACAATCGTAGATGAAATTAGAAACTACGCGAGAAAGCATAAAATTCGACTAAAAAGTCACGTTAATATCACAGTCCTTCAAGTTTTGGATGAAAGTAATCTACTGCGCCGTCTTCAAAGAACTAAACCTCTAGACCTGGCGCGATAAGTAACCGCGTCTAAACTGCGGAACTAGCAGGAGTTTCTAATGGGAAGCTAACCTGCCAAATGTTCTTATTTCGTGAGAAGAAAACTGCTTGATAAGTCGAACACTTAGTTGCAGTAACAATAAAAACCAACAAATACAATAGTTTGTTGAAGGGAGGTTTTTTAGTGGGTAAGAATCCCACACTACTATGAGCACGCTGGCGATCCTCATAGTGTCTTTTTGAAGATTTTCACCTAACTTCGGAAAAAAAAAAAAAAAATATATATACATTTTATCACTACGATAAAAAGTGGGTCTGAAAATTCTGTCTGTCTGTATGTCAGCGAGGCTACAGCCTAAACGGGTAAACGGATTTTGATCAAACTTCATATCTAGGGTCTGCGGGGTAATGTGATAATAACGGTACTTTTCTTAGGGCCAAGCGGTTATATACAATTTGCTCAAAAACGGCTCTAACGATTTTGTTTAAATTTTATATAGCGTACCACGTTTTTGGCCAAAATTGCTTAGAACGGTACTTTAGTTATGTACAGCCAACTTAACAAAAAATCGGTTTACTCGAAATCGGCTCTAAAGATTTTGATTAAATTTCATATTTGAGTTAGTCTAGACAAATGTCATAACATGGCGTACCACGTTCTTAGCTAAAAAAGCGTATAACGGTACTTTACCTATTAACTGGTTATAGAAATATGGATATTTCTTGGTTAATATTCAATGGATTTTGGTCAAAATCAAAACGTGAGCAAAATTTAATGAATACAAAAATTTGACATTCAATTTTATAAAAAATTAAAAAAAAATATATATATTTTATATAAAATTCATTCATTAATTTCCGACTAATAGCTCAAAGGTGCAAGTACGTACGACCTAGTCGTGCACTTTATTTTATTTTGTTTTTCGGTCTTTTATTTTTATTTTCGTTCTCATCAAGAACCCAATTACAATTTTTCCAGAGCAAAAGCACTATTAGGAAATTTATTACATCAAGTTTATGCTCTTAACACTTATCGGAGATAAGACAAACAGATAAAACAAAACTCCACACATGATCGGAAGAAGGGGGAATATGCGAGAAAAAAAAAGAAGATATTTCATTCATCTTATCCGTTTTGCTTTTGCACATGATAAGACAAACTGATAAAAAAAACTTCATACATGATCGGAAGAAGGAGAAATATACGAGGAAAAAGAAAAAACCGACAAATAGCTTTCACATTCCCCAAGCTTTTTATTTGTGAAAGCTATTTGTCGCCTCCGGCTTGTCGCCTACGAGAAAAAATTTGCCTCATTATTTTGTGCGACATGCGACATCTGTATATTCTTTGTCTGTGGTTGAAGGTTGCATATCTGCTGCAATACTTAAATTTACGTCATAATTTGATGCCAGTTCGTCCCACTTTTGAATCAAATTTACTCCTGTCGATATTATGTATTTTAATACAATCCGCGGCAGTCTTCCTTCTTCCATCTCCACTACCTTTAGATTATCTAAAAAAAGTGGTGGGACTCTAGTTTCTAAATGCAGCATGTAATCCGGTGTACATGTAGGTAGTCGAAAGACTCGCTTCAGGAAGTATCTAAGAAATTTCTGAACTTCCTCAAGGCACAATAACACCAAATTTGAGCTCCGAACAGTAGAATAGAGGCAGCGGTTGCACGAAAATGTTTATTTTTCGATGTGTGATCAATATTTTTATTCTCTATGCATCGTCCCCAGAGTGAAGAAATAGCTCTTTTAGCTCACTAGTTGACAATCAAAATGCTTCTCCATATTGAGGTTTGATGTAATTAACAAACCTAAATATTTGTACCCTTTTACTATTTCAACATTTGCACCCTGATAGGTCCAGTTTTCCCTGCGAGAGTATCTTTTCTAAAAATCATAATTTTAGATTTCGATAAATCCACCGTCAAATTCCATTGCTTGCAGTAGTTTTCGAGGCGGTTCATAACAAGCTGCAACTGTCTCCGAAAAAAACACTATATTGTCGGAAACTTTAGCGCCGGTATCCTTACTCCACCAAGCTCGATTCCCCTCCCTACTTCTTCTACTATATCATTAATAAATAAGATGAAAAGTAACGTGCTTAAGATGCATCTTTGCTTAACTCCCATTTGTGTTCCAAAATCATCCGAGACAAAGTCTCCATTCCATAAGTACGCCACATTATTCTCATACATCCCTTTCAGCACGTTTTTGTGTTTGCTTGACACTCCAATTTTGTAGAGCTTATAAAAGAGCGCTTCGCGAGCTATGGAATCGAAAGCTTTGCGAAAGTCAACTAAGAAGACATACAGCTTTTCATGATCTTGTTTAATAATTTCCGCAATGTTGGTAAGGGTAAAAATGTGGTCCAGAGACCCTTCCGCCTGAACCCCGCCTGGTTTTAATTTAAAATTGTTTTGTGTTATCCAATGCGTAAGCTTATTAAAAATCATAGCTCAAAATAGCTTTGCCGAAGTGTTCAAAAACTAAATGCCTCTGTAATTTTTTGTGCAATGGAATCTAAGAACTCGTCTGCAATGAGTGGGGCTGCATATTGGGGTAACGGAGAAAACTGTGGAGAGTTGAGTAATTTTTTAAAGTACTCCCTCAGCTCTGACGCTTGTAGAGTCGACGAAATCATATTTACTCTTACAGTTATCATTTTAGCCGCTTTCCAAAAGATTGCTGAAGATCTTGAACTATTAAGAACTGCAATCATTTGCTGATTGAAATGCTTCTTCTTTTCTATACACAAGATTTTGTAATATTTATTAGCTTCTGCATATGCAGTGTTGTGCAAAACAAACGCAACAAACTCACCTTGCGCATAAAAAACTAAAAATGCACATCTATGTAGTAATAAAACACAAACATAATAGGGTATATTTAAAGCAATAACAATTAACTTGCAAATAATTTATAACAAAAGCTACAACATTTAACTTGTGACAGTGTGCAAAACTCAAGCAACAAAGTGTTAAATCTCCAAAAACAACGCGAAATTGCTAGTGGGACTTTTCCAAATTCTCATATGTTCTCAATTCCGTATAAAGAAGTGCATCCTGGGTTAGTCAAAAGGATATCTTTGTTGTCTGTGGAGCTAAAACAATGGCCCGAAATAGTTTAACCGATCACATAAAATCTTAAAAATTACGAATTTTTTAAATATAGAGATTGAAATTTCCATTGCTAAAATATTTTATATAAACTGATCCACTGTATCGCAATTAATAAAAAAGTTTAAACAATGGAAAATGGACCACATTTGGGTGGTCGACCTCGAAAAACGTCAGAGAAGGCGGATAATATAAATGTTTGCTTTTACTAAAAATAACCAATTCTGTCTTTCGAAAATATTGTGGGTTCACTAAATTTAAGTGTTTAACCTAGCACTGTTCCAAGAAAAGCTTTGGAAAACGATTTGAAAAGTTACAGACCAGCTAAAAAGGCCAATGCATAAGAAAAGACATTTGTATAAAAGGTGATTTTCAAAAAATGTCGTTTTTAAAGCAGAAAACCTAAACAAAGCTACTTTTTTTTAATAAATAGATTTAATTTTTTTCAAAAATGCACATGAATTGGTTCATAGAAAAATGGAGAACTGCCTTTTCAGTGACGAATCTTACTTCAATTTGGTCAAAGCATATAGTATGTGCGTACGAGTATAGTATGTACATGCATTTAGTATGTGAGTAAAACTCAATCCTTAGAACTGCAGGGTATCAGCAAATGATTGCGATGGTGGTGTAATAGTATGCACATACTTCTCAGCCAATAGTGTTGAACCCTTTCACGATATTGTAGGGATAATGGATCATTGGGCATACAAAAGTATTTTGGAGATGCAAATTATGCCACATGCTGGATTGATTATGCCTCTTGGATGGGTGTTTCATCATGGTAACGACCCGAAGCATACATTGAAGTTGGTTTAGGACTAGTCAAAAGACAATTTGGTGAAAGTTCTTGATTGACCAGAGTTATCACCTGTCTTAAATCCCATTAAAAATCTCTTTGCGATACTAAAGCGACGAGTTGCAGATAAACGTTTCCAAAAGAAGAGAGAGCTGTTTCAAGCGTTAAGGACTAAATGGAAAAAATACCTTAAAGCACAATTTAAAATGTAATAACCTCAATCCCATGTAAATGTGCTGAAATAGTGCCTCCTATACCAAGTACTAGCCTTGTTGCTTTAGTTTTGCGCACTGCCATGAACTACAAATTGTTGTTTTTGTTAAGGCATTCTCGTAAATCAGATTGTATTGCTTTTAAAGTACTCTACTTTGTTTCTGTTTCGTTATTGAATTAGTTGTGCGTTTTTGGTTTTTCTGAAAGTGCTTTGGATAAAAAAATATTCACATTAATGTACACAAATTAAATTTGTTGCGTTTGTTTTGATCTTTGGAATTGGTAGTATTATGCTTCCTTATGCGCCTTAGAAAAGTAAATGACCTATTTCTGGCCTTCAGACAGTCATTATCGAACCACTTCTGCTTACTAGCTACAATACGTCTTGCGTTATCGTTGGACGGTACAGATTTTTTAATTACATCGGATAGAACATCGATGTGTGGAGAAGTATTTTGTTCCGACAGACTCAAAAGCTTTGTATTCAAACTGTTTTGATAAGAAACACGGAAAATGTCTTTTCAATGCAAGTTCGAGAGACGACGCAGCTGTCTTAAGTTCGCCGTAACCTTTACGCTAGAAATATTACAAGAAATTTCCAATGGCATATGATCGGAGAACGTTTGAGCAGCTATTGAAAAATCGTTGACAATTGAGTTCCAATTTCCGGACATGAAGCAATAATCTATAACGGAGCACGCTGTTCCACGTATGAAGGTATATTCGCCAACGATGTCGTCTTTACAGCTGCCATTTAAGATCACACCATCATACGCATCCGAAATTTCTATAATTTTGGAGACCTCTCTATCACAAAATTCATCTTCAGATCTCCGAGTTGCATCTATAATTGATGGCATAGGACTTGTTAAAATATTTTGCGTTAATCTTATCCTCGCGTTGAAGTCACCAACAAGGAGAAGATGTTAAGGACCGCAACATATCGGTGAGTTCCTCATAATCTCGCATCCAGTGATTGCAAAAGTTTCTACCATTGACCTTTAGTTCGATTACACAGGTTCCTTCCACCGTCCTAAAATTTACCTCCTTAAGAGATTTACGATTACCCATCAGCTCACCTCCGCTTCCTCTTCCAAATGTGTTCAATTTTACTGCTGGAATCCATTTCGTTTCGTAGTCCTTAAAAATATTCCTAAACCTAGCTTCTTTTGTTACTAAGACATGTTAGTCTAAGAGCCCACAGCAAATTTTGGGCGTGAAGATATAACCAAAAGATTTATATATCAACATAAAGGTCTCCAATAGACGATATCTAATGTGGAAGTCTGGCAGCGATTTGACGCAGCTAAGGTTAGTAATAGTACTCTGAAAATATGCTTTTTTCCAAAATCTGGATTTTTGGTATAACCATTTGAATGTAGTATTAAATGAAAGATCAGAACGTCCTGATCTCAAAAATATAGGTCACAGACATTTTACGCGCAGCCATACCCTTGCCAGACGCGTATGTCAAAATGATTTTTTTAAACAATTCTTATTACCACATCATGATAACAGAAACAAATTTCTTACAACCTACTGATCACAAAAAAAGCTTCTAAATATTTCACGCATAGTAGATAGTTGGGAGATTTTAGATGACAGTTATAAACGAAAGAATATTACCAGACGATCGCTTAATGTTGCACTTAGTATGCGAATATGCGAACAGAATAATGTCTCTCTGCAATGACACTATTTATTGGGTTACAAGAGACGAGTCAAACCAGGAAAACACATCCAATTAGGTTGGTAAGATTCTTTTTTAATTGCAGTTTCTCGGCAATGATTAAGAATAAATGCGATAGGAGTGCTTAATATCCATCTTATATATGTTCTTGTTTAAAGTAAAGTACAATTATTCTCGCGAAAAACAGACGATTTTTTTCCTTTTTGAACATAAATTTCTACTATGTATGACGCTTAAGAGGGCTATATATCTCACATTGAGATGGCTTTTTATAAAGCTATAGGAAAATTTCTTGATGGTGCAGGGATATTGCACTGGTTAATGCTGAAGTCCTTGCTCAAGGTTCTTTAAACGCTTTTATTTCTGGTAAAGTTTAGTTTCTCAACCTGTCCAAGGATCTTACCAGACTTGTTTTTTTTTCTAACAGGAACTCACTACAATAGATGCAGGCGTTTACATATCCTGCTAAGCGCAGCCATTCAAATACTCCATTTTGAAGCGTTTCTTAAGGAAGCAAATATACATATTGATGATCTGAAAGCCGACATAGATTTTATTGCAATGACTGGAATTGATGCATGTTTACCAGCTAGTCTCCTTTCCATTCTTTCCTGTTTTCCGCGTACAAAGCAAAAACATTAGGATGTTGTCATGGTTCAACAGCAGCACATTGGATGAAATATGTGGAAATGGTTGACTTTTCAAGGAGTACATGATGTGGTGATTTTAACTTGTACCTACATTCCCTTCATCAATTGGCTGCATATTTCTTTGCATTAAATCCCAACTATGCAAGATGGACGGTCAAAGTTGTAGAAAATTTAAGTAAAATAAGTTACACTCATCCAGATTTGTTGGAAAATATAAAAAAAATGTACTGTACTAAGCAGTCACTAGGTTCGCATATTCGCATAATAAGTGCAACATTAAGCGATGGTCTGGTAATATTCATTTTGTTTATAACTGTCATCTAAAATCTCCCAACTATCTACTATGCGTGAAATATTTAGAAGCTTTTTTTGTGATCAGTAGGTTGTAAGAAATTTGTTTCTGTTATCATGATGTGGTAATAAGAATTGTTTAAAAAAATCATTTTGACATACTATTTGCGCGTCTGGCAAGGGTATGGCTGCGCGTAAAACGTCTGGGACCTATATATTTGAGATCAGGACATTCTCAAAAATTGTTTGGTGTAACAATTATGTGGTTATACCAATTATTTCAAAAAGTGATTTTTAGCATACTATTAGCACGTCTGGCAGGGGTATGGCTGCGCGTAAAACGTCTGGGACCTATATTTCTGTGATCAGGGCATTCTGATCTTTCATTTAATACTACATTCAAGTGGTTATACCAAAAATCCAGATTTTGGAAAAAAAACATATTTTCTGAGTACTATTACTAACCTCAGCTGCGTCAAATCGCTGCCAGACTTCCACATTTGATATCGTCTATTGGAGACCTTCATGTTGATATATAAATCTTTTGGTTATATCTTCACGCCCAAAATTTGGTCTATGTGTTTCATAAAGCATAAAAATATCAAAACTCTTAATATAATTAAACAAATTCGAAAATAGTAATTTCTTTCTTAGTCCTGCAACGTTATAACTCAATATGTTAAATGGCAATACTTCATGGATTTCAATTACTTCCCTATTATAAATTTCATTGTTATTGCTAAATATTTGTGAACTTTATTTATTTTATTTCGGCTGACGGCGTAACTATGAAATATTTGACTGGGACGCCGAGTGTGAAGAACTGCTACTTGCGTTTCCACCTTCTCCTTTTTCTTTTCTGACAGATGCAGCTGTCATTGTAGAACTGTCATTGACTAGCTGCTGGGGAAGTGTCATACCATCATTACTGACGTTGCCTTCACATCAGAGGTTGTTGTTGCTGTCAAAATAAAATGATCTGTCTCCAATTTTCAACCTTTGTCCAATTACCATGACCCTCGTGTTTTTGTTCTCAATGTCTACTTTTAATTTTAGCATGTGCTTCCTACTTCCAATTGAACAGAATGATAGAAAATTATTTTGATCATAACGTACCAAAAAAACAAGCGATTATAGTAAAAATTTGGATTCTCACGCTCGACGTACCTCTAAAAAAAATCTTAACTTCTAATTCCATTCCTTGATGTGGAATTTGCTATTATATAGGTGTCTAAATTGGTATTGGGAATGAATGAATTCTTAATGGTTAGAGTGTCGTTGTATTCTGATTCTCCTTTAATGGAAAATGTTAATAACTTCAGCATGCAAGGTTCCTTAAACTCTAGTAGACCGTTCCCTTCCAAAGATAGGCTCTCTGTACGCTCCTTGCATATTATATGACTTGTTATGCGAGATTCTGTAGAAAATATCCATTGATTAGGATTTTTTAGCAGTTTCCAATAATCTTCAGCTGGTATTTGCCGCAGCTTGCATTCGTGCAATGCATTATTTCTATGGCTCAGCAAGGTTATTCACAGCTGCTAGCAGTAGCTTGCTTGTTGTATGTGGGATGTAATTTTTTGCGGTGAAGTGGTGGTGAAATTACTAAAAATAGTGAACCTATTTCAATTAAATAATTGTTGGGATGCTGTAAAATTGGAATTGGCGCCAAATTGAACAATTAGAACTCTGAAGTGTATGCTCGTGGTAGACGCATATCAAAGACCCATTTTGTATAAGTCCTTCGGCAATGTTAGCGTAGTTGGAAGATGTGCTTTAATCAATATATTTTTTTCAGCAAGTTGATGTGGTGTTAATATTTGGGGATTTATTTTTGCATGCTTTAAATCGCAGTACGTCCAGTAAGATTTCTTGCACATTTTGAAAATTTGAAATCACCAAAATTAGATACGATGTTAAAGAAGCGATGTTTTCCCTGAGCTAATTTACGAGTAGTTGCAAACGATCTTTAATAGCTTCTGAGGTTTTTGCTAAATACGCATTTGAGGCTTGAAATTGTTGATTAATTTGAAAAGTGCTACGCTTAATGAGATTTGATGTGGAGTCCGCGATGGAACTATGTTTTCGGATAAGTTCATCAAATGCTATTTGTTTTGTTTAACATCCTATATTTTTGTTTCAATACGCATGGCGTCATCCTGCACCACAAAGAGACTATTGGCCAATTGTCCCACAATGTCAAGCGGAGACCTGAGTGATCGGGTACGCACAGGTTTTTCCATGTTGTAGTTATAAAGCAGTTCGTTATTATGATCAATTGCTGTGAGGCATTTCATTCTTTGTTGAAGAAGATGCAGATATTCACAGGACCATCTTTTCCAAAATGCTTGTTGGATGTATTGTATTTCTTTGCTGTTCACAACGTCGGGTTCAGGTAAAGTTGTACGTGGTGCTACAATTAAGAAGTGCGCAGGAGTAAGGGCTTCTACGTCATTTGGATCTGCCGTCATAGGTGTAAGCGTTGTCTGGTTCGGATGCAGTAATGTGTTGTGCTTCTCTCTGCACTTCTAGCAGGAACTTGACTGGCATGACTGGGAGGAATGTCCTGGCTTGAGGCAGTTTCTGCATAGCTGTCATGACGGCCTTGTTGCGCTCCTCCCCTGAAAGTGACAAGAAGCTTGGACAGTTAAAAATTATATGCTTACCTGACCGGCACATCGTACAATCAGGATACTTTGCGTTGGAAGCAATGAATACAGCACGTTTCCCTTTTGCATCTCGGCTGTTGATGGCTTCGAGTGTTTGGAACCGGCATTCCACGAACTTCAGAAATACATCAATCGATAGGCTGGTTCTGGGATCTTCCAGGGACTGCTCGAATAGATTTCGGCTTTCTTTATCCAACTTCTGGAGCAACAAGTGAACTTTTATGGGGTCCCAATATTATATATTTTATCCCATGTTGGTTATGGCCTGGAGACTTTCATTGCTGACGTCGTGAAACCTTCTCAAAACCGTTGCTATATAGTTTTATCAGCACTGCTTCAACTTGTTCTTGCATGTTGAAATATGCTTCGATGTCCTTAGCAGACACTCGCTCCTCCATTTTTCGGTATGCCATCGATTTTTCGTCCCAACTCTGCTCGATTGTACGTGATTTTAATTGGCAGAATTGTACGCTTCTCCCATGCGTCAACTCCATTGCAAACTTCTCCAATTAACCTTTCATGATGCTGAAAAAGACTCGAAGCCTCTCGTCTTCATTTATTGTACTCTTCATTCCCGATGCATTCCCTTCATTGGGAAAGAAATCTTCTCTCCTTCTAGATAGTTGTGGTAATAGTGGTGAGAGTTGCGTGGGGTTTTTTGGAATGGCACCTTGCTGTTCAATCATTTCGGCTCTGACCTGTGCTGCACCTATTTCCGCCGTTGGTTTGGACACTTCCTGCTGTTGCAGGTTGTTGTTTTTTTTGTCTAAAAAAAAAACCGCTATGTATGTGCACTGGGGTTATAAGTGACGATGGTAAGAGGAGTAACCTAATAAATATTTATTATTTTTTTTTTTTACTATAAAAACACATTTAGGCCGAGCTCATAGAGATCTCAACTTGAAATTTGGAATCGAGATAGAGGACGAATCTCTCTACAATATATATATATAAAAAATTAAATACCATTTTCGAGTTATTCATATAGTTGGATAAAAACTATATAAAAAGGATATAGCCAAATTGAAAGATAACTATCTTGAATTATGTAATTAATATTTTAATTTTTGTTGAAAGTATATATTGTATTTTTGTTATTTATGAATTCTTTTTCTCATTTCCCTATCAAGAGTTTATTTCCATTATCTTAGTTTTAAGTTATGTACATATATGTGCATCATGTCTTGTAACATCAGAATGCACTAATTATTTCTAACGAAAACCTTGCTCATTGAAATATTGTATATATCTAATATTGTTCCTTTATTTATTTAAGTTTTTTGTTATGAAATAAAATATAAAAAAAAATGCAATGCCCTTGGTCCTTAAAAATAAAAATTATTCTAAATCTTGGAAAGTTCACTTTTTCCTAAATTTAACAACTTATATTTTATCAAATTCTTATGAGCAGAACTAAAGTTATGATATTTTTTTAATATAGAAATACGCTTAAATTTTGATTTTTTTGCCAATTTTTGAAGTTTCGTTACACGCAACTATATATCGAATTCTCCAAAACTTTTTTGCCTTATGAATCGTACCATTCCAATGACTATTTCTACCACTTTTCAGCCAAATCGGAGGAAGGTCCTTCAAAAAGTCGGTCAATGCTTCGTAGAATAACCTATTCCAAACATATGTAAATATGCTTCTTACCGAAGTTACATAGTTTTTTTCCGTGTTCCCTATTATTTTGATCAGAACTGTTTATTATACTTTGCACATTATTTAAAATTACTGACATGAACTTATTTTTCTTTAAAGCTCGCCCACTGAAGACCGATTTGCTGATACGAATTCATTCGATACTGAAGAATCGAGTGCTAAAAGTTCTACTTGCCTCGATAGTTCCAATAATACCCCAGCACCTAGGAGCCATCTGGAGTTAAATGTTCTTAATAATAAAGAAGATGAAATAAATCCAGCGATAAGAAACTTTAAAATACCACGAATGAGACCGAAGACTAACAGCATATCGGGAGCTCCTTTAACAAATATCACGATTAAACGAACACTAGAACATGAAACGCATAAATCACCAAACTCGCAAATTTTATCGGGATGTGCAGGAAAAGACACCAAGCTTTTTCACAAAAGTATTAATTCAACTAATACAAAGAATTATTGTGTCAAAGGAAACAACACTTCTGATATATTTACTCCTAGAACGATATCAACAATGTTTGGTTCTCCATGTTACGGTTTTTTAGCAGATAAGTGTACCGAGATCAATTGCAAATTTAACCACCAGTTCGTAGAAGTCAGTATTATAGTTACATCTCTATGTCTTCTTTCAAATGAGGTCTTACACTCTGCATACAAGTTTGTCTGGAGACATAATAAACTTTTTAAATTCTATTTCCCTATGTTCTGTGAGGAGTATGCCCGCCGGAAGATGCGAGTCAAGCTTGTAAACATGATCACTGATTGTGAAATGCAACCAAATTGCTTATCGTACATTCGAAATATTTATTTCACTTTAATTGGAACTGGACTTAATAAAATTAACGCATGTCGGTTCGTTTTAAACCGAGTTAAAGAAAAATCTCACAAAGCAATAGACATTCTTCTCGATATTATAATAGAGTCTGAAGCATCACTGTTTTCTAATGCAATTGAACAATTTTCACAGATTGCCGGTTACAAATTTAGAATGAAAAACATCAATGAGCTGGCTACAGCTTGCTTGCACTCAAACAACGCTGATTTAATAACCGTCCTTATTAAGTGCCTCATAAGCGTGGATCAGACTGAATTTTTAATAATGAGGTCTCCAGAACTTGTTCAACTCCTGGAGATGATAAAAACTGGCAGTATTGATGGATTGTAGCAGTATATTCCAATACAAAGATAGATTTGTATCTGACATTGACAGTACTGCTAGAAATTATACCTTTTTATACACTTTATTCGGTTTGTATACGGCAAAAGACAACACACAACAAAATAATCGTAAAGAAAATAATTATTTATTTAAAAAAAAATGAATTCTAATAAAATGTGTTTACTAATTGTGAAAACTGCATTTTTATTCACTGTTGTTGTTTTGTATCAAGATAAAAAAAAAATATAAGCATGTATTTTATTGCTAACTGTATGTATTTTTGTAAATTTCCGCATCTGAAGCTTGCTTCGCTGGTAAAATTGGTGCGCATCTACTCTCATCTCCCATCCTTTTTCATCGGGCTGGATCAACGACCTGTGCTAAGGATTAACCTGGCTGCGGCACATTTCAAAAATTGCTCAATCGTGAACGGAGTATCCGGATACTTGTCGACTAAGGACTAGCAGACGGATAGTAAACTTTCCATGTGTTTTGAGGAAATAAATATGTATAAACACGCGTTGATTGGTTTAAAACTGAATAAAAAATGCGGACGTATGAGTTTACTCTTTTATTAATCACCCTTATTGTCGTTGTCGTCCACGACTCTAAAAAGAAACGACTCCACTGTTTAGCATTGGCGATGAAAGATTGACAACTTTTCTTGAGGATGTGATCGACAAAAGTCGTCTGAAATGTATGTGTGAGAGAGCGAGAGTCACATCGTTTTATGCGACTGAGTACAACGACGTAAAAGGCTCTGGCCACGCTGTGAGCGACTGAGCGACGTGTCGCTTAGCGACGCAAAAAAAATAAGACACATGAAATCGTATGGAGGTGGCCACGTAAGCCCTGAGCGACTGAGCGATTTTTTAAGCGACAGAGCGACGTCGCTCTGCAATCAAATCTGTTTTAATTTTTCAGTCGATCGCTGAGCGACGAAGTAATAAGATGTACAAAATAAACACAGAAAGTTTAATTTCAGCTGTCCAAAGCCGTCCAGTGCTATGGCAGGACACCCACAAAGACTAAAAAAATAAAAATATCATCGATAAAGAGTGGAAAGAAGTTGGACAAATTTTTTATTTATTTAATCTTTAAAAAAAATAGTGTTTTTTATTCAATGTCCAAAAAAAATTGTGTTAGCTCATTTCTTATATTCAACGCACTGCGTGTGCTTCTATTATAACGGGACTGACGGGACTGTTCTTGGGTGGCTGCATTTGTTTGAGCTATGCCATTGGCCATTTCTGCTGATACGTGTACATAATCAAGGTCACTGTTGCCATCGCACTCTCTCACAAAATTGTGCAGTATACAAGCACATTTTACTAAATGAACTGCAGTGCGAACCGCACTTGACGATGGTTGGCTGCTTTGGTCCTCCAATATTGGGCATTAGCCTGGATATTGCTGCAACCAGCCGATTGGCCTTTACGCTTGTGTGGGCTAGGTGTTCTCTAAAGTTTAGCGTATGGTCAAGCAGTACTCCCAGGTACTTTATGTAGGGATTCGACTCGATAGTGTGTTCGCCTACCTCTACTGTTAGTCGCTCAACTTTCTTGCGGCTGCTTATGAGAACGGCCTCCGTCTTATGTTCTGCCAGTTCCAGGCCTGATGAACGAAGCCACGTTTTCACGTCTTTAATTGTGTTATTGCAGTGTTGCGACACTTCCTCTAGTGATTTAGCTACAACAACCACTGCTATATCGTCAGGGTAGCCGATTATATGTACTCATCTTGGTTTACGGATCCGTAGTATCCCATCATACATAATGTTCCACAAGGCTGGGCCCAACACTGATCCCTGTGGTACTCCTCCTGTAATTTTATATGTTTTAAGCCCTTCTTCCGTATCATAGTCGCCTTTTGGGATTAATACCAATCTCTGTCGTTTCCATTCTAGGGGTTAGCAAAGGCCTCTGGTTGGGCTTTAATGGCCTTTTTTAGGACGAAGTTAGGGATGCCGTCCATTCCAGGAGCCTTGTTACTCTTGATTGAATCCACTAACTTAAGGACTTCTGCAGTTGTGACGGGTGGTATTATTTCCCTACCCGTTATTGTTGGTTGGGGGATGCGGATACTTGTATGCCTTGGGAATAGCCCGCTCACTATAGTATCCATCATTCTTGGGCAAGTCGTTGCCGTTGCTGCTGCGCTTTTTAGTTTGTCCATGACTATCTTGTAGGCGTTTCCCCATGGATTGCGTTTTAGGTCTTCTCTTAATTTGTGAAAGGATTCGGTTTTGCTTCTCCTTATGAGTTTTCGGAGTTCCTTTCTTTTTCTTAGGAAAGCTTCGCGTATCTGTTCTGAGTCTTCTCTTTGTCTTTGTCTTGCTCGCTGGTGGGGCCTACATAATTTGAGGCAATCTGCTCTCAGTCTAGCGATA
Organism: Chalcosyrphus nemorum; assembly: GCA_949716465.1. Taxonomy (NCBI): domain Eukaryota; kingdom Metazoa; phylum Arthropoda; class Insecta; order Diptera; family Syrphidae; genus Chalcosyrphus; species Chalcosyrphus nemorum. The sequence goes on from OX454332.1 coordinate 54,170,289, forward strand.
CAATCGTTCCACCAGTACCCCGTTATTCTCCCATTTCCATTACTTTTTCGTGGCATGGATGCATCGCATCCTTGGGTTAAATACGCGGTCATTTGAGTGGCCTGTTCTTCAGCAGTGCCAATGAATACTTCTATGTTGGTCATCCAGAAATCGAGCATCTCATTATCTGGATTGTTTCCTTTCCAACCTCGGATTTGTACCTTTTTAATGTCTTCCCGGTGCTGGAAATAGGTGCTTATCTGAAATAGGATGGCTCGATGATCACTGTTTGTGTAGAGATCGGAGACTTGCCATTTTATTTTCCTAGCTATGTTTCTACTGGCAAAATGTTAGGTCTACGATTGAGCCTGATCAGCCGTTATTGAAAGTGTCTTTGTTTCCTTCGTTTGGAACCACCAGGTCGAGGCTAGCAAATGCATCCAATAATGCCTCCCCTCTATGGTTGGTTTTAGTGCTGCCCCATTCGACTGCCCATGCGTTGAAGTCTCCAGCTATAATAACCGGTGATTTCCCTCGCACATCATTTACAAGTGGTTCCAGCATCTGTTGGTATTCTGCAATACTCATACTAGGTGAAGCATAGGCACTAAAGAAATGGATTCCTTTCACTTTTGCGTTGGTTAAATTTGGTCTTTTGTTTGTGTTCTTGCGCTCAAATGCATAGCTTCCGCAGCTCCAAATTGCTGCTTTCTTGGAGGTGTCATCTACCCATCTTGTAGATGTTCGCATATAAGGGCTAGTTCTGCTTCTTCTTCTTCTTTGACTGTCTGTGGAAGCAGATCCTGTGCGGCTTCACAGTGATTGAGATTTATTTGGATGCACTTCATTGCTTCTTTACCAATACCGTATATCGCGTTTTTGTAAATGCACATCTGTAGCTTCCGGTGGCGTGGTTGTTTCCACCTTTACATGTCGGATCGCATATGGAACACTTCGGCTCTGCTGTACATGTTTTAGCTGTGTGTCCTATTTTTCCCACATCGTAGACATGTTCCTGTGCGGTCAATCTCGTTCTTACAGTGCCTAGAAATATTTCCGTATTCTAGACACTTGAAACACCTAGTTGGAGTGATGTACTCTCTTACTCGGCATCTGACCCATCCTATCTTTAGGCGTCCCGGCGCGATAATCTGGGTCGCCACATCTACTGGTAGAATGATAAGGGCAGTTTGCGTTCCGTCCCTCATTTTCCTCATAGACTTAACAACATCTGTGATGAAACTAGCTGCAGATGGGGTTTGCTCCGCTATGGCCGTGCGTATCTCTTCTTGAGTCGTTGCTTCGTCCAGATCGCGTACCTCTATTGTGATTTTGTGGCTCATCATCCGAGCCACCGCTTCGTTTTGGAGGGCTTTGGACATTTCCTCCTTGAATTTCGTGGTCTGTCCATCGTTTCCCCTTTTCAGCGCTATGAGCAGTTCACCTTTGGCTGTTTTCCTAATCCTGTTGACATTGTCTCATCCTTTTGAGGATACTTGCATATTACATCTCCCCTGTTTTTGCAATGATGAAAGCATCAGGCCTTTCGGGTTTTCTTCGGCTATTTCTTTTATCCTCAGTTTTCTTGCTCTTTTTGGGTTCTTCCCTAGGAGGCTCTTTTTTGTCCTTTTTGATTCCTCCTTTCTCCTTGGGCCTTTGTTTGACCACGTTAGTCCAACTCTTGTTTTCTGGCTGCTTTTCTTTTAGTGTCCTTTCGGAGTTCCCCCTTTTTGTTTTTTCTCGGGCGACTTTTGCGGGCGTTTGGGGCTTACTGTTTTCGCCAGTGGCTCCGGTTTCCGTTTTGCATCATGTTTCGGCCTTAGCCACGGTGATGTTTGTGAAGCGTTGCTTTTGCTAACAACTTTTCTATCCTTTTCAACCAGCGTGTCAGTTGGCAGTAGTTCGTAGAGTGCTTTGATGACCTATAGCATCTCTCATTTGTTGGTGTACGGAACGCCTTTTGCCGTCTTCCAACATGTCCACCAGGGTTTTAATTTGTTCTCCGAGTTTTTCGAAGACTGTCAGCTCGTGTGTCGTCTCGTCCCTTATTTCTCTTTGTGGGGTGTTACTTTTTCCCGCCTGCGTTGTTCTCTGGTCCATCGGTGATCTAACTACTTTGGAGCTCCTTAGGAAAGGGTTCGCCTGAATCTCCTTATTTTCCCCGTTTTGGTTTTGGTTTGTTTTTGTTGTTGTTGTTGTTTTTGTTGTGATAATTTTTATGTGGTCCCCACTCAAAGCCGTTATCAATGTTCGGATGCGTAGTCACCAAAAAGATTTCATGGTTATCTTTGTATCAGGGAGGCCATGCAAGGGTTGATATAGGGCTTAATGGGGTACTGTGCCAGAGCCAGATCAGGTGCTAAGCAGGAATGTTACATCTGAGCCTTCGCCACCAACTAAATGGCGACGAAACATTGAGCCTTCTTTGAGTCCTGCCAAGGTTTTAACGGGACGGGGGCGTCTGTAGCATTAGCCTGAGAGCCATTTCAACCGGATTCACTCCTGCCTACCGAGGAAACAGAATACTACAGACGTCAGCCCTCAGCTTCTGTTTGTGAATGATTTGTTATTCACCTGAACGTCGGTGATGGCTGTGTTCCTGAACCCCATCAGTGCAGCCAACATTTTGATTGTGGTGTCGCTGGAAGGCGGCAATTCAATTCGACAACTGACGTTTCATTTTTTTTTATATAAATACACTTACTCTTCTACTTACTTTCGTTAGTTCTCCTTGGCATTGTAACGACTCTATACTTAATTCAAATAAATTCAGTTTCTTTGTTGGTTGGTTGTATGGTTTTTGTTTCTCTACTCTGCGTGTATAAATTTCTCATAAATTTTTTGGTGCCTCCTGTGAGGAATAAGGATTCGAGAAATTGTGGCGTGATTGTGTACAACTGTACTTTTGGCTGTCGTCATATAAGCTCCGGAACATTCGACTGCATATACCGTTTTACATCGTACAGTTACAGTAAAGCGGTTCCTTTTGGCAGCGTGGGGAATAGTGAAATATTTCCTGGCGTACTTGGTGTTTTCATTCCTAAATTTCACCGATTGTTTAGCAATTTACATTCTTTTTAATTTTTTGTTTTGCGCAGTGAATGCCTGACGAGGAATTGGACGATTTTGAATTGACAGTCGTTGGTGAGTCAGATTGCTTTGCGGAGTCGCCATCGCGTTCTTACGATACACCGAGCCTTCCACAACAATGGCAGACCTGAACAGGCGCACCACTGCAGTTACCGCAATAAAGCGTATCTCTGCGAATGTTGCTGCAGTTGATTTTTCCGCCGACGAATTTGCCCTTCAACAAGAAATCAATTCGTTGCGCATGCATTTCGATCGTTTTGTTGCTGCTCACGATGCACTTATAGCTGTAGCCCAACCATCCGAGCTGGAAACCCATGTTAAGCTGTGGGATGATGTGGAGGCATACCGTAATTCGTCAATGGCTAAGTTACAACGTTTACTGTCTGCGGCACAAACGAAACGTGTGGCTGAAAACTTGGAAGATGCTGCATCGCAACGCTCAGCGATCATGGATTTAAAGTTAGATCCATTATCCGTTCCTAAATTTGATGGGACCTTGAAAAATTCGCTTGCATTCAAGGATGCTTTTGAAACGCTCGTCCACTCTCAAGATCTACCAGAGGCTTATAAGCTTGGCAAGCTTCGTGAAGCCGTACAAGGCGATGCAGTGGCGTTAGTTGGAGGTATGTATACCGGTGGCTACGATGGTGTGTGGAATGCACTGAAGACCCGTTACGACAGCCCGAAATAGTTGGCCGAGATTCATGTCTCGCGATTTATTGGGCTCAAGCAAGAAATAACTGAATCTACCTCATGGTTACTTTCCGTTGTTGATACAGTAAGGGAATCATTTTGTGCGTTAACTGTGATGAAGCTGCCAGTAGATAAGTGGGATGCATTGGCGGTACCCATTGTGGCATCGAAACTTCCTGAAGTGACCCAGCAGGCATGGAGCATGAGCAGAACCTCAAACGAAATACCTAAAATTGAGGATTTGCTTAATTTTGTGGAAAGACGGGCCCATAGCTTGGCGTCGTATGTGCTTAGATGGAATTCAGTCGACAACAACAACAACAATCAACAACGCGCGAGCAAAAATGGCACCATTCAAAATGGGCAACCTCGACTAGTGAAATCGAATTTGGCTTTGCGACGGCAAGTCTCATCGAATAAGTCGATGTCCATCGCTGTTGGCATTGACAGAGGCAAAACGTTTCCAGAGACTCAAGGGATCTAATCTCTGCTTCAACTGCTTGAGGCCAGGCCATGCTACAAAATCGTGTGGTTTTTTTTAACAATTTGTCTCTCCGCAGAAATAAATGTGAACTTCAAGTTGAAGGAGTGGGGAGTTCCATATCTGCTTATACTCGTGGCCGGGTAGTTGTTCATTTGTCTTCGAACTACGATTCACTCTTTGGCATGAATATTGAAGTACACATTATTGAAAGAATAACCTCACTCACTCCAGTATCAAATATTTCGGATGACTGCTGGCTTCATCTACGGAAATTGCAATTGGCAGATCCTACATTCGGCACGACTGGAAGAATCGATGTGTTACTCAGTGCTGACGTATGGGGTGACATAGTTACCGAAGGTATTGTACGTGGCGGCGATGGAGAACCAATTGCACAGTCAACAAAACTTGGTTGGGTGGTTTTCGGACCGGCGACTACTCACGCGAATACTGTACCCGCAATTCGATCGTTGGCTGTCTGCACCACTACAGAGGAGCAACGAGTTGAGCATATGCTACGCTCCCTATTCGATTCAGATGATATGGAACAGACGTCTACTACCACCGTGGAGGCTGATCTATGTGAGAAGATATTATTACACGAAAGATACGTGGCTTTCATGAGGGAATATCTGACTCTTCAGCACATGCATGCGATCGAGGATCAAGCTGGCGATCCATCCCAGTCAAATTATATACCACATCATGCAGTAGTCCATAAATTTCGGGTGGTATTTAATGCCTCAGCATCAACATCATCAGGTATCTCACTTAATGAGACACAATTGGCTGGACCTCTCATACAGGAGCTATTGGTAAATATAATCTTTAGATTCAGACGTTTTGCTGTTGCTTTATCTGCAGATGTAGAAAAAATTTTCCGTCAAGTACTTATTGAAAGTCGGCATAGAAAGTGGCAACGAATATTATGGCGAGAACATCCTACGGAACCACTGCATACATATCAGTTGGCAACCGTCACCTATGGTACCACAAGCGGTCCTTTTCTTGCTATTCGTGCGATGCAACAGTGCGCTATGGACAATTGCCACAACATACCAACCAGCAGCCGGGCAGCCGAAGTTCAGAGAAGTATATTGCGAGACTTCTATGTCGACGACTATCTTAGCAGCGCTCCAACCACTTAACACGCCGTTGGCTTGACCAGAGACATAGATTTTGTACTGAAGCAGGGACACTTCCATCTACGCAAATGGCGATCTAACGACCAGGAGACACTGGCACAGCTTACGACGAAACCAACTACGGAGGAGATTGCGCTGCAAACAGAAACTACAACGGTTCTAGGCCTACATTCGGATCAGACTACAGACGAGCTGGTCTACAAAATCAAGTTGGCTGATTCCCCATCAACAACTAAACGTCAAGTCCTCAGTGACACTGCGAGGCTCTACGATTCTACTGGTATGTTGGCACCTGACATTATTGTGGCCAAAGTATTTATTCAGCGGCTTTGGAAGGCTGTTTTGACCTGGTTGCTTGATGAATGGCTCACATTTCGTAAGGACTTGCATCGTCTGGAGAAGTTGCGCATACCACGTTGGCTTGGCATAAATCATGATGCGAATCCACAATTACATGGTTACTGTGAGGCCTTACGTGGCGAACCGCATCAGCTATATTCAACAACACTCCGATGTTTCTCATTGGCATCACATTCACACGCAATCCAATCCTGCGGACTGTGCAAGCAGAGGTATAACGGTCGATGCACTTGTTGGACATCAACTTTGGTGGCTTGGTCCCGATCTTCGTCAGGAACCATACTCAACTGATGTAACCACTCTAGAGGAAGAAGAAAAGTTGGCGATCGAGACGGAACTAAAACCAGTCAAGGCAAATGTGGCACGTACCACCCAAAGACGGCGCGGAGAAGAAATCGTTATCATCAATCTGCTCGAGCGTTTCTCTAATCTCGGAAAGTTGCTCCGCACAACTGCTTATATATTACGTTGGAGGAAATCGCATCGTAAATATAGAACACAATCCATTGTCAATGCAGACGAGACGGAAGAGGCACTATACTGGCATATTCTGGCAGAACAGCATCGATATTTTCAACCGGAGGTCATTCAACTTGTCAAGGGCAATAACGTTACTACAGCTAGTAAACTCATCACATTGGCTCCATATCTTGACGCTGAGAGAAAGAATATTTTGCGTGCGTCTGGTTGGCTTGACAACGCAAGGTTGAACGAATATCGCAAGCATCCGATCATTCTTGTCATGGCTAGTTGTCAACCAAGCACATTGTGACACATTACATGGAGGCATACAGCTCATGATGCAATCTATTCGGGAGAAATACTGGATCCTTCATGTACGTACTCTTGTAAAACAATATATTCATTCCTGTATACATTTGTTGGCGCTAGTCGACTATTACAGCAAGACCTCCAGGAATGGTGAGCGCTTACGCACTAGAACATTTGGCTAACAAGGGCACGAAGTAGCATTTCATCCCTCCTGGTGCCCCACATAAGGGAGGTATTTGGGAAGCAACGGTTAAGTCGGCAAAGAAGTATTTACTACGAACTATTGGCGATCGGACAATTTGTTTTGATCAATTGCACACTCTACTCGTGCACATCGAGGCCTGCTTAAACTCCCGTCCCTTAGTAGCTTTACACGACGATATTGATGATCGAATGGCTCTTACACCCGCAGACTTACTTATTGGCAGATCGATCGTTGCTGTTCCGGACAAACCAGTACTGGAAGTACCTACACAACGACTTAGCTATTGGCGACAATTACGGCAGATGCAGCAACAATTTTGGAAGCGATGGCAGGATGAATATTTATCTACACTACAACAACGTTCTAAGTGGCATGAGTCAACGGATAACATCTAGCTGGGCGATGTAGTAATCATCAAGAACGAGAATCTTCCAGCAACGCAATGGAGACTTGGACGAATTATTCAACTACCCCAGGCGAAGATGGTCTTGTGAGAGTTGTTACTCTCAAACTTGGAAGTGGCGAGTAGTGCTTCAACCATTATCCGAATCTTCAAACTTTTCGGATAGTGTCGGATCCTCGGATCCACGGATCCAAGATCCGAGATCCGACTTTTTTCGGATAGTGTCGGATAGTTTCGGATAGTGTCGGATCCTCGGATAGTGTCGGATCCTCGGATAGTGTCGGATCCTCGGATAGTGTCGGATCCTCGGATAGTTTCGGATCCTCGGATAGTTTGAGTTTGTGAAATGAAATGGGATGAGATTCGATATCAGTGAATTCATATGAATGTTGGCTGGATCTTGTTTTTGTTTTTGGTATTTTGTTTTTTTTTTTTTCATATGATTCGTAATTGACTGATGAAAGTCGTAGAGAAAAAAAAAATATTGGGGTGGATTTCTTGCAAGGCGCGCATGTGTGTAGATTTGTTTTGCGTATGGATGTTTACATTTGGTCAGAGCGGTGCGTTGATGGAAATGTGTGTGGGTTTAGTTTGTTTTTTTTTTGCGTTTGCTGAATTAAGATTTTGATAAGGCGTGTTGTGCGCGTCGTAATGATGATTTTTTTGTGTGTATGAACAAACGTGTGTGTATGTTTGGATTGGGTTATCGGTTATCTTTTAATCAATTAATTGTGTAGGTTAGGTAGGATATTTCAGTTTTTGGATCTAAGTAGGTACATACATACATGCAATGAAAAAATTATATTCTATGATATTGATACTTGAATGTAAGTAAATTAATTATTACACTCTACAAATAGAATTTAATGGATTAAACAAGACCTTTCACCTTTGTTTATATTTTTATTAGATACATATGATGGCATGTACATAGCGATGTATGTAGTTAACATACTTGGGATCAGATAGGATATGTTGTGGCAATAAAATATTGGTTTAGGTAGCAGATCAGTTTTCATTTCATTTCATCGACAAGAAACGCCCTACTTCCGCATAATGTAGATATTTTAGGTTTTATAAATCAGAACAAAAAACTTTTGCAAAAATGCACAAAAAAAAAATTTTTATTATTCTTACTAAACCGTTGTTTTTACTGTAGAAATTAATTAAGATTTTTTTATTTCAATATTCGTTATTTTATCTCGTGAACAAATTTATTTCATTCATGGAGTTGGACACAAAAATAGCAGAAAAACAACTAAAATTTTATTTGCATACCATGATACGGAGTGTAATAATTAATTTACTTACATTCAAGTATAAATATCATAGAATATATTTTTTTCATAACATGTACATACATACAGTGTTGGCCAAAACTAAAGCAATTTAAACACAGACAACAAACAGATGAGTAAAATTGCTTAAATGAAAATATATTCCTTAAATTTTTTATGTAGGAATGTAGTGGTTACATTCCAAAATTAGATTATAAAAAAAAATCCATTTATTTATAACAAAAACAAAGAAAAAACAAATAATACTAAAATATGCCGATTTTCAGCTGGACAAAACTAAAGCAACTCCATACTAAAATTTTATTTGTGTTCAAATTCGTTTTGTTAAACTCAATATTTTTATGCGAAAACATTATTTTAGATCACCGCTACACACCTCCTAGGCATACTCTCCAAAATATTTGAAATTATGGAACTGGGGACCTGAATGAAAAGATCCCCCTGTTTCGACACGTACCTCGAACTATTCTCCGATCTACGATCTCACAGAGGTTTTTTATAGCATTCAAATTCTCTATCCTGAAATCACTTATTTACAAGTTTTGAGGTATGTTTAGGTTCGGTACCCTATGGAAAGACCCATTTTAAAGGCAACTGCTCGTCGTCATGTGGCAGCATAACGTCTTATAGTACAGTTTTGCACACAATTCGGTTCATAATTTCATATATTTTATGGATTGGGCCAATTCCATATCCATGGAAGCATCTCCGGACCATGACATAGCCTTCTCCATGTTTGACCATACCCATCGAATATCGAGAAGTAGGTGCTTCATTGCTGAGCCGTCAAAGACGTCGAAATCCATCCGATCTCTTAATATTGAATTTGTATTCATCAGAGAATAGAGCTGTCTTCCTTTTAGATAATGTCCACTTGATGTGGCCAGTTGTAAATTTGAATTAAGCCGTTCTGTTTTTGACTGAAATAAAAGGTTTCTTCACGATACTGAAAAATGAAAGACCACCATTCACTGCCCTTCGACGAATCGTTCTGGTGCGGATATTCATGTTCAATTCGTATCTCAACTCTCAGATGACATGAATAGATTGCTCCTAATCTTTCTTATCACATATTTATCTTCCCGGTGCGTCCTAACTCCTGGCCTGCCCCCTCGATGAATCATTTTGACGGATTTGCTGGCCTTATAATATTTAATTAAATTACGTTTCACTGATTTATGAGTAGAATTTAGCATAGATTTCCTTGTGTAATTCCATATTCAAAATCAGAATTTTTTTTTTGTCCGTTCAGAATACTATTCTTTGCCATTTTTACAAAATAAGTTAGAGCAGCTTTTTATGTCTTCTACACCAAAATTATACCCGAAAATCGTCCAATTTTTTCTTGTTTGTTCATTGGCAGTATTTCTATAGCAGTAAATACTCAAAACAACGGTTACTTTTTGTTTTCCGTAACAGAAAATCGTTTTTTGAAGAAAGAAACGAAAAGTTGCTTTAGTTTTGGCCAGCCGAAAATGGACCTTAATTCAGTTTTGTATTTATTGTTTTTTTAATTTACTCATAAGAGTGTTTATTGATTCTATATACTAATCTATAATATTCAGAGATATTGGGAAAAATAAATATAAAAATATTCTGGCTCATAAGCACTTGTTAAATCTTAAAACAATTGTGTGGCCTATTAGTTGCTTTAGTTTTGGCCAACACTGTATGTATGTACCTACTTACATCCAACAACTGAAATATCCTACCTAACCTACACAATTAATTGATTAAAAGATAACCGATAAAACAAATCCATTCATAAACATACACACACGTTTGTTCATACACACAAAAAAATCATCATTACGACGCGCACAACACGCCTTATCAAAATCTTAATTCAGCAAACGCAAAAAAAAAACAAACTAAACCCACACACATTTCCATCAACGCACCGCTCTGACCAAATGTAAACATCCATACGCAAAACAAATCTACACACATGCGCGCCTTGCAAGAAATCCACCCCAATATTTTTTTTTTCTCTACGACTTTCATCAGTCAATTACGAATCATATGAAAAAAAAAAAAACAAAATACCAAAAACAAAAACAAGATCCAGCCAACATTCATATGAATTCACTGATATCGAATCTCATCCCATTTCATTTCACAAACTCAAACTATCCGAGGATCCGAAACTATCCGAGGATCCGACACTATCCGAGGATCCGATACTATCCGAGGATCCGACACTATCCGAGGATCCGACACTATCCGAAACTATCCGACACTATCCGAAAAAAGTCGGATCTCGGATCTTGGATCCGAGGATCCGACACTATCCGACTATCCGAAATATTCGGATACTTTGAAGCACTAGTGGCGAGTGCAAACGACCGATACAGAAACTGTGCAAACTACTGGATAATCCTGATCATACCTGTTCAGCCGGGCAGGATGTTTGTGAATGATTTGTTATTCACCTGAACGTCGGTGATGGCTGTGTTCCTGAACCCCATCAGTGCAGCCAACATTTTGATTGTGGTGTCGCTGGAAGGCAGCAGTTCAATTCGACAACTGACGTTTCATTTTTTTTTATATAAATACACTTACTCTTCTACTTACTTTCGTTAGTTCTCCTTGGCATTGTAACGACTCTATACTTAATTCAAATAAATTCAGTTTCTTTGTTACTTATGGTTTTTGTTTCTCTACTCTGCGTGTATAAATTTCTTATACAGCTTCCTTATTCCGAATCGTTTTCCAATATACCTTAATTAAGACCGTACAAGGCTCAGTCTTAATGATCAATAATATTTTAGGACGGGTTTTACCCGTTGTAACCGGGACCTTGGGGTCTTACCAGTTTCCTGGTATGTATCCCACGTTGCGTCGGATACATATACATACATATGGCTATGTTTTCCTTTTGTATAAGGAGCACGGGTTTATTTGGTTGCCTCGTTTCCTTCATCTGTGTCCCACGTTGTGGTGGGTACATCGGGGTCCCACCAGTTTATTTTTTCCCTTCTTCTCTGCCGCTCTTGGTCGGGGGCTGCTTATTTGGTATTCGCCGCTAACCTGCAGTTCTACATGCCGTTCATTATCCGCCACCTGTGACCCCCACAGTCGCCTGAGCTTGGTGCCTGGTGAGGGGGGGGGGGTGAACTTTCTCAAATGCAAGTCAGCAAACTTGATAACGGCACATTTGTGTTGCTACGCAACTCATAACTTGGTGTCAATGGCATTCCGGCGTCAATGACTACTCTCTGCTGCTGTTCGAAGGTCAGCAAAATTGCTGATAGCACATTTAAATTGCTTTACAACGAAGAATTTTGAACATAAAGTAGTCTTGCTGCAAACCTGAAGCAAATAATAAATAAACATATGAAAATGCTGCAATCCGTGTGGAGCGGATCATGTGATACGTTTTGTTTTTTTTTTTTCAAATCTCTTAAAATTACTACAAAACCTGAATTTTCTCCAAAATTGGGCGTGCTAGTGTGCGGGTTTTGCATTTTTTTTTAACATTTAATAATTTTTGTTCCTCAGAAGTGATATTAATCTAATAAAAACACCGGAAAAATTTTTTTTTTTTATAAAACCGACCCTAAAAAGTGGGCGTAGCCATATGCCATGTATAGGAGATTTGTTTTTTTGAGTATCGTAAAAAATACTGTAAAAAGTGAATTTTTCCGGCGTGGGCGCGGATTTTGAAAATTTGTACACTTGTTCTGTCCCTATATCCAAAAACTTCGTGTACAATTTTTCATTGTCCTAGCTCTAAATCTAAGGTCCAAAAACTAGTGACAAACAGTCGGACGGGCATGGCTCAATCTAATCGGCTATTGATACTAAACATTTATATATATACTTTATTGGGCCAGTCTGCAATATTTCTCTATTTTTCAAACTATGTGTCAAGCTTATTATACCCTATCCTTAATAGGGTATAAGAAGTATACCCAACCTCGCACCTGTTCCAAATCCAAGCAGGGGGTTGCAGGGGGGGGGGGGGCACTTTTAATTCATTGTGGACGCCAATGCCACGTTTAAACCACACACATTCTTTGATACTAACGCAAATACTAAAGGTGTTTTTGGTTAGTTTCTATTAAAATTGACTTTATTTCCATGTCTTATAAGTAATAAAACCCACAATTATAAAGGAAATAAAGACCGCAGGTGTTATATTCCATTTTTGGGGATATAGGGTCCACCTGCCTTTTCTCTCTGAACCATTCATTCACTTACCTCAAAGGATAAACACGTAAATGCCAAAAGCGAAACAGAAATAGTAATAGTTCTCAAAAACTAGAACACATAAAATCATTCGGTTTTTATACCCTATCCAAAGGGTATATTAAGTTTGATACATACTGTAGCGATTTGTGTTCCATGTGAACGTGCCTTACATGTATAATCAGTGATCACCGGGCCATCATATTTCAAATAAAAGAGCCGGGACGGTTCCAGCACCGGAAAGCAATTAAAAAGGTACAGAGCCGAGGTTGGAAAGGAAACATAATGAAATGCTCGAATTCTGGATAACCAACATGGAAGTATTCATTGGCACTGCTGAAGAATAGGCCAATTAAATGACCGCTTACTTGACCCAAGGATTCGATGCATCCACGCCACGAAAAAGTAATAGGAGAACAACGGTGTACTGGTGGAACGATTGCATCGCTGGGCTGAGAGCAGATTGCCTCAAATTACGTAGGCGACAGCAACGAGCAAGACAAAGGGAAGACACAGAAGAGATACGCGAAGAGTTCCTAAGGAAAAGAAATGAACTCGGAAAACTCATAAAAAGGAATAAAACCGAATCCTTCCACACATTAAGAGAAGAGCTCCAACGCAATCCGTGGGGAACGCGTATAAGATAGTTATGGACAAACTAAAAAGTGCCACAGCAACGGCACCGAAATGATGAATACTGTGATGGATACTATAGTGAGCGGGCTATTCCCAAGGCATACCAGTATCCACATCCCTCAAATAAAATAACGGGTAGGGAAATAATACCACCCGCCACAACTGTAGAAGTCCTTATTTTAGTGGATTCAATCAAGAGTAACAAGGCTCCTGGAATGGACAGCATCGCTAACTTCGTCCTAAAAAAGGCTATTAAAGACCAACCAGAGGCTTTTACTAACCTCTATTCAGCTTGTTTGATAGAAGGAAAGTTTCCCCCACAATGGAAACGACAGAGATTGGTATTAATCCCAAAAGACGACAAGCCTCCAGAGCAACCGTCTTCATATAGACCACTGTGCATGCTAGACAGTAGAAAAAGTGCTAGAGAAAATAATCCGCGACAGACCGGACCAGTACATTGAAGGAGAAAATGGACTGTCCAACCTACAATACGGTTTCAGAAAGAAACGAAGCACAACCCATGCGAGACAAGCAGTTTGCAAGGTAGCACGCGAAGCCATTTCGGGGACCAAATGGAAATGAGGAAAAAAGGAGTACTGCACCGTCCTTACCCTCGACGTAATTCTGCCATATGGAGCTACATTATGAGGGCGGTGAGGGACATGCGCGTCCCAAACTATCTGCGCCGAAAAATAACGGACTATTTAAAGAAAGAGAAAGAGAGATTTGGAATGCGGTAACCCCAAGGAGCGTAATAGACTTCATGATTTCACGAAGAGAAGCTAGGGTAATCGCCGACAACATTATCGCAGGCATAACTTCATAGCACGGGCTGCGAGAATCCATAAAGAGTTCATCGCCTACAGCGCATCAAAAACAAAAAACATGTATAATCATCCTACATTACCGACACAACATATTGGATGGAACTGTCAAACTAGAGAACTCCCTGGATTTTCCTCCCTTCGATTGGATGTAGAACAAAGAGGTTCTCTTAAAAACGTGCTCGCCGATCTTTAACTTTTTTCATTTTTTTGTGCCAATTGGATTTGCAGTAAAGTAAATTAAAACAATACTAAGTAGTTGCATTTTGATTGCACGAAAGAGCGTAACTATTGGTGTCAGATGTTCTTATTTCGTGAGAAGAAAACTGCTTGATAAGTCGAACACTTAATTGTAGTAACAACAAAAATCAACAGATGCAATAGTTTGTTGAACGGAGGTCTTTTAGTGGGTAAGAATCCCACACTACTATGAGCACGCTCTGACGATCCTCATAGTGTCTTTTTGAAGATTTTCACCTACCCTCGAGAAAAAAATTGGTGTCAGATGTAGGGTCTTGCGATCGACCTCATAACTAGGAGCACCTGCTGCCAGCTCTACTCATAGACAAAATCATTTTGGGTCTACTGATGTACATGTAATCTCCACCCGCATCCCTGTATACGAGAAACAGAATTCAATATCGAGCCAACAGTCAACCCTAGCAGGGGTAGCGCATCGAATTCCAGTACATCCACGTGAATTTGATTTGGGTAAAGCCTCTTGGCGCACATTGCAATTACATTTTGAGACGCTTTACGGTTTTCTTTTATTATAATTTGTTTGCAAAATTCTGTTTAAATTAAATTATATTAATTATGTACTGTAATGATTTTAATAACATTCACCCCACATTTAAAAGATATTTTTGTATGAAGTGGCATTATCATTATTTTTACTTGCACCGATACGTAGTATAGAGCAAGTTTTGGATTGGGTCTGAAAATTTTGTCTGTCTGTCAGCAAGGCTACAGCCTAAACGGGTAAACGGATTTTGATCAAACTTCATATCTATGGTCTGTGGGGTAATCCCTAGAACTTAACAAAAAATCGGTTTACTCGAAAACGGCTTTAAAGATTTTGATTAAATTTCATTTGAGGTAGTGTAGACAAATACCATAAAACGTGAACCATTCACATGTAGGTAACGTCAATGGGACTCACTGCATCGTCGAAAACGCACGGATCGAATCTCCCATGTATTCTGGTTGATATTTGATGATATGTGCTTCAAAATAGACGCCAGCCGTGAAAAATGTGTATAATTTCTTTGTACTTGTTTTCTCATTTTTATCTTTGTTTTGAACATTTTAAGAAAAGAAATGCAATAAAAGAGAATCCTGTCAAGTGAGGACAGAAAAAAACAGCAAAAGGCGGCTGAAAGATACACGGGAGTTTTGGAGAAATCGTAAACAAGTCACTAACTTCTGTGTTGGAAAAATTAAGGACTTCAGATAAGGGCTAGTTCCGATGTTAAAACAAACGATCTGGCATTAAAAAATAGTGCGACGCTATCTATTTTCGCACAAAATATATTTTCTTTTTTCTTATGAAGAGTTAGAAATCAAATTTTTTGAAATGAGCTGTCACAATCGAACTTCCTTATCAACAACAGTGGTCGGCAATGCAGAGTATCCGACGGATCTTACGATAGCATTTTTATGTTCACGTGAATCTAATAGGTGAAGTGAATCTCGGATGTGAAATAATTGGGAAATAATTGTGCGTTTGGTGTGCCCTTCCTTACCCTGAAATACTGGAAGACCATATAAACATAGATGCAAGACAACTGTTCAACAATGAAATTCAATTAAGAAGGCTCAAAAGAATAAAAACTCTCGATTTAGCCTAACATAGAAAGTAAACACACACACTCAAAAAATATAAAACATTTCCGTAACGGAGAGACACCAGGGAACTCATTCAAAGTTTAAAATGTCAGAAAAAAATGCTTACTAGCCCAACTGGGAAGGCGGTTTTATAGTAGGTAAAAATCCGACATGCTGACACTCGGGCTCGGAGTCATCATATCTTTGGAAGATTTTCCCCCTTGTAAAAGATTAGTTGGTCGATAACAACTAATATAGTTTTTCCTATTCAGAAGCAGGGCGTAAACGCCATAGGAGTCAGCCAGAATGTGCTAAAGGAATAGCACGGCTAAAAAGCCAGAAGTGAGAACATAATTAGAATAGATTTGAGTCTCAATATTTATTTGGTATGTCCAAATAAATAAACCCGCTTAAATACTAAATTTTTCTCAGCTATCCCATACCACATCGATATGCATTGAACCAAAGACTATATAATACTATAAGACTTCGCATGCAGAACAAATTTGTGTTCCATGTTTTTACTAGCTCGATTTTTTAGCAATATGTAGCTAATCGACTAAAATGTTTCTTGTTTACCGAAACATCCATGTTGTTGTTATTGTTTCTTGCGGCGGATACATTCAAATGTTTCGTCAACATTTTTCAATATTCTATCTCCAATTTATCCATTTTTGTTTTGTTCGAGAACCGAATCAATTGTTCGCTTCCCAGTGGAGGCAGATTGTTTATTTTTATCCCCACTTTTTAAGAAATAAAAAAATAAACAGAATCGAAAAATTATTGTGTAAGGATACATATTTTCTGAGTAAGTGTTCGACACTTTCGCCAAGTGTGCGTTATTAATATTTTGCCCTAGAGAAGTAGTAAAATTTCAATTTTTTTGAATAAAGGAACTTATCATAGTGGAATTTTTGGAATTAAATATTGCAACAATGTATTGAAAAATACTTTATCATCTGGGAGGCATTTAGAACGTATTTTTTAAAATATGTTATTGGTACTAGTTGAACAATAACCACGCATTTCTCCTGAGTGGACCGGTTTGTAGCTCTTGAGTAAGTTAGGTTGTCTTGGGTGGCTCTTTGTATAGTAGTTCGGAAGTAATAAGGCCGAACTTATCCCAGTGATTCTAAGTTGTGCTGCAGAATTTTTAACTTGTTTCAATCCTTCGTGGACTTAATTATATAGTTGTTTAAATAACTTAGTAGGTAGAGAATGCAAAAATGCCTGTAAGCATACAATGACCTTGTTTATCTGCTCAGGCAAAGCCAATTTATGCATAATAAAACATATGTATATATATATAACATATATTATATGTTTTTAAACATTTGAAATGTTGCTGCACCCATTGGTGGGTGCTAGAACAAAAAAAATCGAGCAAAAATTTTGTTCTACGTGCGACTTCTTATAGTATTATATAGTCTTTGATTGAACCCAATGTTTCATCGATACCAAATTCAGCAAAGTAGCACAGAGAGTGCATACACTACAAAGAGGTCATAGAAGAGACCACTTGACTTGGAATCAGTGTTTTTTATTTTTCTGAATAAAATAATTATTAAAATAAAAAAAGAGCAAGAAATATAAAGTAGTGATTTCAATTCAGTCAAAATCGGTTTTAACGACCTTCAAGGGACCGAAGAATTTGGTCGTTATAAGTGATTTTGGCCATATTCACATTCAATTCTTTGGAATCCTAAACTTCCTGTTCTGTAGGTATGCGAAACGAAAAGCACTTACACGTCAATGTATGCATCTGTTCAAAGGGCAAGTAAATGTACATTTTTTTGGCGTTGGAATAAATATATCAACACAAATCGGTTAAATGAGAAATGAATGTGTCAATTCTCTTCCAATTCGCAAAAAGGGTAAAATTTCGATGATTTTCGAAAAGGGGGGTCCAAGGGTTCGTAGCATCAAAAAATGGTCAATTTGCCCCTAAAGGGTCCGAAAGGTAACGCTGCTTGGAATATCAAAACAGAAACAATGTAACACGAGAATACATTGGTGACACATTCATTCACTACTATCACCAGTGCACTCAATGTTTACATTAGTTTTACTATGCCTGCATTCTTGCGGAGTCATCGCATTGCATTGTTTATGTTTTGAGTTCCGTCTATGTTATGCAACATAGTTGTTGTTATGTATTATGGGTTCACCATACCTTTCCTAAAACAAAAGAAAAATGTTTAGTCATAGATGTAGACATCGGTACCAACATCCCTCATCCCTAATAAATATTATGACGATTCTTTAAAAGAAGTAAAACTGATTTTCGGCACTTTCTTCAAAATAATAGCACTTAACTGTCAGGTCCATTCCACTTTCATCGCTGTATGGTTGTGGCTATAGGTTCACAGCTCGTTATCTGATAAAACTGCTGAATATCCTCAAGATGTAGCGCAGACACCTATTGATACGTTTACAGCTTCCTTGTAGTAGTGACGGTCACCCTCCAGGTACCACATCCATAGCAGGATGGATCCAACGTTAGAACGGAACAGTCGTAGCTTGGTCTTTAAGTTAATTGCATTACTAATTGATTCCACGATTTGGGTGTATATAAACTTCCACACTATGTCTTCTGAAGTGAACCAATAAGATCATTTTGACCTGCCATGTTGGTAACCGTTGTTTGGTAGTGGAGCGACGGTCAAAGCAGACCGGTCAACATGTGCTGCGATAAATCGCCATCATCATGGCTTTGAATTGTAATAGCTTAGAGAAGCCAGAATAAAAAGGCAGTACTATAAAATTTTGCAATGATATTTTTTTATTTAATTCACGGTTATTTTTTATAATTGTCATGATGTAGTAGCTAAGGTATATAAAAAAGAGATTAATAACATACATCTTATTACGTACCACGAATACGCATACATACATATTATGTTTACTTATAAATGTTGACGTAGATCATTTTTTAGAGAAGTACGATATATGTAGGTGGCAAGTTGGTTAGTTATATTTCAGCATAATACACCAAATATCAATAATCTCAATATTTAAATACAAAACACAAGAACGCATGCGTGAAGAAATTCTTACATATGTAAATTGTCTTTTGAATACGGTTATTTCGCAAATTGTTTTTGGCATCGCAGTACAATGTTTATAAATATTTTTTTATACATTTAGATATTTCGTATTTCAGACAGTCTTTATAGATTTGAAAAGCTAGCCACATTGAATCAAGCAGCTTGTTCTTTGTTTCTAATCTTTATCAGACTTATTGTATAGTTCTGGAATGTTAACTTTTATTAGAGCGAGTAATCCGTTTTTTATGTTCATATACAGTAATGTAAGTTACACAAAATAACTATAGTAATTATATGATAAGGGTTTCATAAGCATTTTTAATATAATAATAATACGCTTTAACATTTTATTTATTTACAAAATATAGTAAATTTTTAATTAATAAGTAATTTAAAACGTCCCATATGCCGTTACGTAAAACATTTTGGAGGGCTTTCGTTCCTCCAAAGCAGTTTAGGTTTTTTAATGTTTCCAACTGAAAATATTTTTTTATAAAGGCAATGCATACTGTAAATACTAGATGTAAAAAAACTACGACTGATTACTTAATATATTAATACAACTTATTTACGTAAGTAACACACAATATTATGGATGCCCAAAGTCATATATTAATACAGCAAATCAGTTTTTAATGAACCTTCACTGTAAGCTATCGTAAGATCATCCGACGCAGGCCTCAGATATTCCAATGAAGAACTATCGAACTCTTCGTAACAGTCCGCTGGTTTAGTTTCTGATGATTGAACTTCATTAAGAGATTTGTCAGGTTGAGTATTCGGTACACGAGTTACACCTAACTGAAATATGGTTTCAATGTTTGCCTTTACAGGAGTGTAACTGCCTAGTGGCGCTGAACCTAAAATAATAAAAAAAAGTTATTAGTAAGAGAATATAAATTTTAATTTTAAAGCAAACTAAGAATGTAAACTACTTTAGTAAAAATTAAAATATAAAAGTAATACTCTTATTATTACCTTTTTCAAAATATTAGTTACCTCTTAAAAATAGATCTACATTTTTTTTAAATACTCGTTTTAATTAAAAATATACATAATCGTTGATGAATTTTAGATTTATTTGTAGTACAGTTTCTGATGGAGTAAACTAGGCACACAAACTACTCGGTAACTTTTTTAAACAACATCTGGAAATATAATAATTTAAATGTGAATTCCTATGTATGTACATGTTTTACAAAATTAAATTTTAGGAAATCATAACTGAATTCTATGAAAATGAGAAAATGATGGCTTGCAAATAAAAATTCAAGCTCAAAACTCGGACCGCGAGATTTAAATGTTGTGTAATAAATAAAAATGACAACTGGATCACAAGTTTTTCCATTGCTAGCCGCATGAAATCATTCGATATTGAAATATTATAATAACATTTGTATTCCTTTAGTAATAAATATGAGCGCTAGTTTTTGTTTTGTCCTCAGATTAAATGATCTTCTTCTTCTATATATAATTCCTTCGGGGTGAAGCTCGATGACGTTATAACTCGATAAGCGCTGGACCGATTTTCATGATTCTTTTTTTTTATTTTGTACGTACTGCTGTACAAAATACGCATTTTTTGCATTTTTCGCATTTTACAAAACAAAGTTGGCGTTGGGGTTATCGATATATGTACATATGACACTTGATTTGTATGCGCAATATTTGTATATAAATATAAATCAATGAATTCGTTTCGATTAATAATTAGGTATTCAATTTCAAAGTTTGAGTCAAGCCTGCGTTACATTTAATTCAACTACGTCAAAACGCACGACATATTTGCAGTCTGATGGCCAACGGTTACGGGTAAAACGGAGTTTGCCGGGATCAACTGTAATTGCGAAATGTATACCACACACAACATGTAAAGTTTTGAAAAGCTAGGCTTTGGCTATGGGATGCTAATATTTACGTATTTTATCATTTATTGGTAAGATACTGACCACCAATTTTTTACTTGCACCTATAACATAGGACATGTATTGGATTCGTGCAGATTTTCGATATCGAGATTTTGATGAATTTGGGCTTTGCTATTATAGAGAAGTCCAAGAAAGTGTGTCTGTCTGTCCATTAAGCTACAGCCTATACGGGTGAACGGATTTTGATCAAATTGAAATGTTTGTTTTACTTTTATGGCCAATTTCACAAGAATGCGATTTTCTTGAAAACGGCCTTAACAATTTTGATTAAATTTCATATTCGATTAAGACTAAGACATTGTAATCAGATTACATATAAATTTCTATCAAAATTGTTAATAACAGTACTTTACCTTATAATTTTTTTGCAAAAATCCGAACTGAGACTAGTACAAACACATGCCAAAATGAGGTACCATATTTTGGCCAAAATTGGTTAGAACGGTAGTTATGGCTAATTTGGCTAAAAGACGATTTTCTTGAAAACGGATCAAACGATTTTATTAAAGTTCTTACATGAGATTAAAAATCGCGAATGCTATAACATGGCTTTAACAAGTTTTGGCCAAAAGTGGTAATAACAGTACTTTTTAAGGATTTACGATAAACGATAGGATAAACGGCCCCAACGATTTTCTTTAAATTTCATATTTAGACTAGTTTAGTAAAGTTCTATAAAATGGCGTACCAAATTGTTGGCCAAAATTGTTAATAATGGTACTTTGTTTATAGCCAACATATGTCATTTTTCTCGCAAACGGCTCTAACGATTTCTTACAGCCAACTTAACAAAATGTCCTTTTTCTTGTTAACGGCTTCAACGATTTCGTAAAAATTTGATATTTCCACTACTTTTATAGAGTCTCATAAAATGGCGTACCACGTTTTTGGCCTTTATTGTTCCAAATTGTTAATAATGGAACCTTACTTATAGCCAACTTAAAAAAATCTCACTCAGAAAATGTACATTATATATAGATCGTTGGTTTTATGTATCTCAACTGCACATAAAACTTATAGATATAGGTGCAAGCAAGTACGACCCAGTCGTGCACTTTATTTCATAAGATGATCCCACAAGTTCTCAATGGGATTGAGACGTGGGGATAGACTAATAGGGACTTTTTGATCAGAAAAACAGTTTTTTAAAGGACCCGCTGAATGTTTCGTATCATTGTCCTGCTAAAAGTTCCATCGAAGAGTCATATTTTCCTCGCCAAATCTTTCTGATAGGTTCGAGTTCCGGAACAAAGAATCAGATCCGAAATATTGCAATCAATTCGTATTACGATATACCTAATCTGGGATAAGTCCCGGGTTTACGGCAGATTGACATCAATTTAGTACAAATAATCTAAGTCTAACTTGTAAAATACTGAACAATGGGAAAGTAATTTTTTTGGACTTTAGTAAATCGTTCAACACTCTTAATGACTAAAAATTAATAGAGGTATTAAGGCGCATTGGAATAAGAGGTACCTTAGCTAGATGGTTACACCTACCTAAGCCATACAAAATTTAAAATAAGAATTTGAGATGAATATAGTCAAGAACAAATCGTTAGGCTTGAAGCACCACAAAACTCTTCATCCTGTATACTAATGAACTTTTAAGTGTACTGGAAAAAAGTATTGCATTCTCATACGCAGATGACACCGCTTTTATAGTCCGGCATATATCTCATCAATAATTCAGCGAAGCGATTAAGCCATGTCATAATATGGGTATAATTTTAAACGCATCAAAAACCAAATTAATGCACATCCGTGGACCTAGATGCAAAACAGGAAGCATATGTATTAGGTAACAGGAGTTGTCCTAAAATGTTTGCACAAGATATCGAGGTTGTCGATGAGCTCAAATACCTAGGAGTAATTATTGACAGCAGCTTCAGATGGGATAATGATATTAAAAAGTTAAAATCTGATTTGAAGGTGATCTTTGGAATTGTATATCTGAGTAGATATTGCACACGATATGTGTTAAAGCAGCTTTATTATGTTCTCATATAGTCAAAGCTCAGGTACTGTGTGTTGGCATGGGATAAAGCAGCAAGAGCATACATAAAATCTGCAAAGATTACTAAACACAGCACTTCGTATAATATCCCGAAAAAGATGCAGATAAAGACTTCAAAGTGTTAAGCGTGGAGCACAGCATTAAACTGACGGCGGCGCTGGAGTATTATCAAGACAATCGGTTTCAATTTCCTATTGTTCATACTATTGTTCCTGGTTTCTTCAATGAGTACGGCAAAAGGCGACATAGACTTCGTAATGTCTAAAATAATGAGTTTAAAAAGTATTTTAAATGTTCATTTAAAAACTTTTTTTTCATAAGAATTGTTTTATTGGGAAGTGTTTAGCGAGCTCTTAATAAAACGTCCATACTCACTTTTAAACTCACTTCTCATTTTTATCTTCAAAATGACATTCGAATCATAGATGGCGTAGACTATAATTGTAGACAACAACTATTAACGAATAAATCGTACTGTCAGCGTAAAAAAGGGCTTTTGTCTAACATTTTAGTCTTTTTAGTCTACGCCATCTATGATTCGACTTTCTCCACACTTTATGTTCACTTTTGGTTACTGACTAATTTATTCTTACATTTCGTTTTCTTTGTGCTTTGAGTGGAAAAGTGTCGAAAAAAACACGGCTATATATGCTTGCTAAAAAGTGTTTGTTATCAAATTCGTCAGCTAATTATACTGGCTTTAGACTTTGCGGAAAACTTACTCTATATTTAATTATTGAAGAAATAAAAAATGAATGATTTGAAAAAAAAACTTAATAGACAAGCCAGGTTCATAACAATGTGAATCAAAGAAGTTCCGAAACACCTTCTCAGTTTCGGCTCGATATCTTGCAAAATCTTACAAAATCCTGTTTTGTAAGTCTGAAATTATTTTTAAACCTAAAAAAAAAGATAGAGTGTTGGAAGAAGATTGTCTTAATTTTCTTTTGTATCAAAGTGTTGTAACAATTTCAGCTCGTCGTAGTTGAAAGCTACATGTAAGAGCTTTTTCTTTTCTATTTCAGAAAGTTGATTCTATTACAGAAAGTCTAATAAACCTGGCAAAACCGATTTAAAGTATAATAGGATCGACAAAAGTCGAATGGACTCTCGCAATAAAGGCCTTACACTTACTTCTTTTAAAGTTATGCACCTATAGTCCTTGACGAGGCAAAAGGATTTGACTTCGCTCAAAGTCAAACACGACGGTCTGTAACAACTGAAGTTTTTTTCGATCTTCCTGTAAATATGCCTGTTAACATACAACCACTGAGAGGTTGTTAATAAAATTCTGGACAACCAACCCACTTAATAGTGAAATAAATAAAAGAGTGAACACCCAAGCCACTAAAGAATGAATAAAATAAAAATGATGGACAACCAAATAATCAACATACATATGTAGCTGTGAAATGAATAGAAGAGTGGATAATCAAAGCACCAAGACAACAGTGTAGGATAGGGAAAACGAAGGCCCCCGAGTAGTACTAACAAAAAAAACAAAAAGGAGTCAGAGAACTCTGACAACCGCCCTAACCAGCAGAAGCAGTCAGATAGGAAAAAAAAAAAATTAATAACAACAAAAAAAATATTCTACCATTTTTATTTGTATGAAAACCATATCCATATAAAATATTTTATCTATTTAAATAACAATAAAATATTAACACTACCCCAACAATTGTGACAATACTTAATAGCGAATTTATATTCTAAATTAATGATTTCATCCATTTTTTTTACTACATGCATAAATTCGGACAAAGACATTATTACGCAATAAAATATTTTAGAGGAGGGTAAAATGTCGCATCTTCACCTCCACGTGGTGCCCTCTGGATAGCTACATAGTAGTGAACTAACGATAAGCGTATGCCAAATCCATCAATGCATGTGTAGCTGAACACTCGGACCTGCGCGAGCACATCTGGGTAAACTTCAGCACTCATGTAGGACCGGACGAGGCATCTCTTGTTGACCTGAACAAGTACTGCGTCTCAGAAGTCTAACAAGAACCCTCAGAAGGAGGATAGAAGGCGGATAATTCTCTAGATGACTTCATCAGGGTTATGGAATATAAATGGTGGCGTATGATAAAAATCGTAATCGGAGACTTCAATGCGAAAATCGGTAAGAAAAACATTTTTGGCGGGTTAGTCGGTAAACACAGCCTTCACGACACGACAAAAGACAACGGTTTCCGACTAATCGACTTTGCAGCAGCTCGTAATACGATGATAAGTAGCACTAGGTTTCCAAAACAAGCTAAACGTTGGACGCCTTAGCACGTCAAAAGGAGCCAGAGCCTACAAAGAGTACCTGGCCGAGGTGTATTCACCCACTACAAACGCTAACAACCAGTGGACCGAATACCGCAACATCAACAAAGAGGTAGCCGTGACCACCCTTCGCTACCAACCACCACCAAGGATGATGAGTACGTACAGCGGAAGAGGGTGACAGAAGATGCACATAAGAAAGCGTTGCAGCGCAAAACAAGACCAGGGAGAGAGGAGTATCGGACCAGAAGAAGGGAAGAAAAGAGAATCCTGCGTAAAAAGAAAAGGGGCCACGCAGTTTCCCAGCTCAAGGATATCGAGGAGTCTCGCGAGCGCAAAAACATCCGTCAACTTTATCGAAAAGCCAAGCAGCTGGCTACAAGCCCGGAACGCAGGCTCTTCGAAATAGCGAAGGCAACATAGTCACCGACGCACAGGGAATTGTTGATGTGTTTAAGCAACATTCAGCAGTTGCTTAACGGGTAGCAAATAGAGAGAGTGATAGGGCAAGACGAGAACCCACCTCCAGTCAATGAAGAACCAACGCCTCCACCCAATATTGAAGAAGTTAATGTAGCCATCAGAAAATTGAAGACCAACAAAGCCGCTGGCTGTGATGGGCTTCCAGCTGAACTCTTTAAATACGCAGGTGATGTCTTCGTAGCGTGCATGCATCAAGTCATCAACTAAGTATGGGTGAAGGAATGCACGCCCTACGTTTGAAACATGAAACAGGAGGGCGAATGGAGGAGAAGATACAATCGCGAACTCTATGAGCTGTACCAGGATGTGGATGTAGTCCAAAAAGCCAAGATACGCAGACTACATTGGCTCGGCCACATCGAGCGAATGGACAACAATGCTCCAGTCAAGAGGATCGTCGATTCCCAGCACCCAGGTTCACAAGAAGAAGACAGAACCTCCGGTACAAAAACCAAGCTATCCAGCTTTATTTCGTTAGCCGCAATAAAAACTGTGCTCCCAAATTGTTTTATTTCGATTGTGTCGAAAAATGATATCGAAAATGTCAAAAATTATTTAACAGACAGCAGTCATTCATAAAAAAACCAGTGAAAAAATGCTACAATCCACCTGTAGCGGATCGTATGATACCCTATCCCTATCTTATTTGGTCGTTTTAGTGGGCGGTGGAAAATGTATTCACAAAATTTTCTATTTTGCCCTATAAACTAATATTTTTACTCGAAAATTAATTTTTGAAGTAAACGCCCCTAAAAAATGGGCGTGACCATATACAATGTATAGACGATTTGTAGATATAGTGGATATCTATATATTTGATCAAGTAAGTTTTTTCGAGTTTCATATGAAAATAGTGAAAAAGGGTGATTTTTTTGAAAAGTGGGCGGATTTTAAAATTGTTTACACTTGTTCTGTCCCGATATCCAAAGACTTCGTATACAAAATTTCATTGTCCTAGCTCAAAATTTAAGGCCCAAAAACTGGTGACAGACGGACGGACGGACAGACGGACATGTCTCAATCGCATCGGCTATTGATACTGATCATTTATATATATACTTTATGGGGTCTGTCTCCAATATTTCTCTATGTTGCAATCTATGTATCAAACTTAATATACCCTTAGGATAGGGTATAAAAATCAAATCAAGAAAAAATGTGTTCTGAAGAGAAAATGTAAGTAAAACCTAAAATACAAATTTTTTTTACGATTTTACTATATCCTATGTAAGATTTGTAGAGTAAGTAAATATCTACATATTTATTTAAGTGAGTTTTTTCGAGTTTTCGAGTGGGCGTGTTAGTGGGCGGATTTTAACAATTTTTACACTTGTATTGCTTACTTTTTCAAGGACCTAGAGGGGGTGGCTGCTAGGATGCGCAGTATATTTATTTTTACACTCAAGTCCCGGTTAAGGGACGGCAACCCTGCCAAGTTATACAACCGTGCTTAAATCAGTACTAGTTTTCAAACAGAAAAACATATTATTCCGTGCGCATTAAACACTCAGTAATTTCCTATCACTTGCACTTTATGCAACCCATCGTTGACAACACCTAAGCTTTACTATACGATCTGCTTAAAAGTTGCTACTGAAAGCTTTTCATCAACTAAGCTTTCTAAAAAACTTGATCATCGCAGACAACAACCTCTTTTGATCTTATACAACAAGATGAGTATACCAAGACCGCCCCCATTTTAAAGCTCTTATCAGATAAATAAACGCAACTCCACTAACATTACCACATCACCGGTTACCACCCCACCAACTTCACAAAACAATCATAACAACAATTGCATCTAATTTAAACACAATGACTACTGCAACAACGAGCTACACTAAAACCACACCAGCAACAACATCTAACACTAACATACTAAATGAAAAGAAGTAGGGCATTACCCGAAAAAAGTAATCAAACTAAAGCCAACAAACTGAGAAACCAAAACACTTTAAAAAAATACTGGTTAAACCAACCAGCCGATCCTGAAACCGATTCGAGATACCAGCAGCCGATGTGG
This sequence comes from Chalcosyrphus nemorum, assembly GCA_949716465.1. NCBI lineage: Eukaryota > Metazoa > Arthropoda > Insecta > Diptera > Syrphidae > Chalcosyrphus > Chalcosyrphus nemorum. The sequence goes on from OX454332.1 coordinate 54,197,977, forward strand.
ATACCAAAGAATGTACTGACGCACCCACAGCAAAAATGACAAAGAAATAAGACAAACCATATCAAAATCCACGCCAATTTATGTTCAAAGCGTTTATATATACATAAATATCCTAATAGATGCCCTTAACACGACAACAGCAAAGGATACATACATATTAAAAATCCTTCCAAATGACGAAATTAAAATACATACAGCCAACAGACTCAGTCGCTTACACAAAAATTATAAAAGTACTCAAACTTAAGAATACACAATACTACACGTTTAAGCCCGAAGAACTACAAGGATTCCGTGTCATTCTACGGAACATGCATCACTCTAATGGCTCAAATGATATAAAAGTAATCAACGTCCACAACTCAACTCAAAGAGTATCAAAAACATGAAAATGCTACAATCCGCCTGGAGCCGATCGTGTTATATCCTATCATTTTTCTATACAAATATGTATATATAGCTCCTTTTCCCACCAATATATGGTACTTTCTTGATATAGTTTTTTGTTTTTAATTTCTTATAAAATTACTCCAAAACTTTAATTTTCTCCAAAAGTGGGCGTGGTAGTGGGTGGATTTTGATTTTTTTCAACATATATTAAAATTCGTTCCTTAGAAGTGGTTTTATTTGAATTATACCACAGAAAAACAGTTTTTTAAGAAGAACGCCCCTAAAATGTAGGCATGGCTGTACACAATGTATGGGAGCTATGTATGTAGATTAAAGGAATATCTACATATGTATTTGCTTTAGTAAATTTTATCAAGTTTCATGTAAAATTACTGAAGAGGAAATTTTTCTAAAAGTGGGCGGATTTTGAAAATGTTTACACTTGTTCTGTCCCGATATCTAAAGACGCGCAGGGACATCTAAATGAAACCAAATCTACAGACGATTTATCAGAACTATAAAACTTGATGAAGCAACTTATATCGCAAATGTCTTACATGATGAACATATTAACTTTACTTATTACGAAAATAAATGGACAATAACACAAAATTGAAAATAGTCGTATGAAATGCAAACGGACTCAACAAACATGGCTCAGAATTAAAATCTAATATATAAAAATCTCGTGTCACAATGTTCGTTCCCATACTCCTCCGAAACGGCTTGACCGATTCTTATGAAATTTTTTATGCATATTCAGTAAGTCTGAGAATCGGCTACTATCTATTTTTCAAACCTCTAAATGATAAGGAGTGTCTACCTTTTTTTTTTATTTTTTTGATAATTTTTTTTTTTTAATTTTTTTATTATGTGGCATTAAAAAATACATACAACCCTAAATTTTCACTTTTCTTTCACCAACCCCTGCTTTTAATAGTCATTTTCATAATTTTATCATTTTTCATCCCGCTCGATAACATTCAGTGTTCGGACTTTGCTGCAATTGCAGTAGATCTACTGCGATTTTGAAAAATATTTAAAATCTGCTGCGCCACTGCGCTTGACTTGAAATCTACTGCGATTTTTGAATGTGAAACCGGTTGAAAATTTGATGTTTTCTAGATGAAAAACGTAACACAATCTAGAAAAAACGAAAATTGATGGAAAATTTCATTTAAGAACTGAATTTAACTGAAAATTAATCAATTATTAAACATTTTATAAAAAAAATAATTTCGTGCAAAGATTTGTGATTAAATTTACTTTGTTTTAACCTTATTTTATCGTAAAAAATATATGTGTATAAATCTAAACCCCATTATTGTTGTATTTTTTGCAACAAAAACAAATCTGCTTCGGAAAATACAGATCTGCTGCACTTTTTGTAAGAATCTACTGCTAAATTTTATTATTGAAGCCCGAACCCTGGAGTGCACTTAACCAGGCATAGGTTTATTGAGCTGACACTATGTAATATGGCGGGGATAACCTCTTTCTCTTGGAACTAGGTACTTGCCTGGATTAATGAAAGAGTTTAGTTTTTTTTTTTTTTTTTTGTCTGTAGCATTAACAGATTAATATTATGTAATGAATTAATGATATAAATAAGTATTACTTTTGAAATACATTGAAAAAATTAATGTTTGGTGTTTTGATATTTTTATATTCCCTCATCGTTCACAGCGCTCCACATCCTTATACACTTCCAATAAGTGAGTTATTTTTCACTAGAAATTCTCTAGAAATTATTTACATGGCAAAACAACGTTTGCCGGGTCATCTAGTAATTTATAATTGATAACTCCATCGACATCCTTTTAATTTCAGAAACCCACTTCTCAAATAAAAGCTTTTTAAAAATACCTACATAAATACTCCTTAAATCACACTAACCATCCTAGCGGACGAGTCCATGGAAGATCAGCGATAATAATTAGACAAGACTTTAGATACAATGTTCTTCAAGAATATGGAAAGAACAGTATACAAACAACGACAATTTAAATTGAGGATGCATGCAAACCACTCATACTAACTGCTCTGCATTGACCACCAAAATTAACAATAAATCCACAACAATATACCGAATACATCAAAACATTAGGTCCACGTTTTATTGCAGGTGGCGACTTTAACGCGAAACATGTAGACTGGGGAGACGATAACAAATAAAGTGCACGACTGGGTCGTACACACATGCACCTACATCTATAAGTTTTTTATGCAGTTAAGATCCATAAAAAAACGATATACGAACTAATATAAATTTTTAGAATAAAACTTTGTTAAGTTGGCTATAATTAATGTACCGTTATTACCAACTTTGTCTAAAAACGTGGTATGTTATCTCATAGGACTTCAGAATAGTCCAAATCTGTAAATTAACCATCAGTGTCTTGGGCGTTTATATGAAAATGGCATTTTGTTAAGTTGGCTATAAGTAAGGTTCGGCTATTAGCATTTTTGGCAGAAAATATGGAATGCAGTCTTCTATGACGTTATGAATATAGTCTACGTATGCAATTTAAAGAAAATCGTTAGAGCCGTTTTGGAGATGAATTACATTTTGTTAAGCTGGCTTAGATTTTAGCGAAATCGTTATAGCCGTTTGCGAAAAAAAGGAAATATTGATAAGTGGGCTATAGGCAAGGTACCTACCATTATTAACAATTTCGGCCAAAAATTTGGTACGTCGTTTACGAGAAAAACAACATTTTGTTAAGTTGACTCTAAGCAAAGTACCATTATTAACACTTCTGGCCAAAAACTTGGTACGCCATTTTATAGAACTTTACTAAACTGGTTTCAATATGAAATTAAAAGAAAATCGTTGGGGCCGTTTTCGAGCAATTCGTCCGAAACCCCTAAATTAAAAGAAAAGAACCGTTACTACCACTTTTGGCAAATTTTTTAAAGCCATTTTATAGCATTTGCGATTTTTAATCTAATGTAAGAACTTTAATAAAATCTTCTTTTAGCCAAATTGGCCATAACTACCGTTCTTACCAATTTTAGCCAAAATCCCAGTGTGGAATTCAAGCCAAATCGTTAGAGTCGTTTTCGCGTAAATCGGATTTTTGCAAAAAAAAAATTATAAGTAAAGGACTGTTGTTAACAATTTTTGTAAGAAATTTTATACGTCATCTGATTGGAATTTCTTAGTCTTAATCGAATGTGAACTTTAATCAAAATCGTTAGGGTCGTTTTCAAGAAAATCGTATTTTTGTGAAATTGGCTATAAGTAAAGTACCGTTAATAATAGGGCTAAAACAAAAATTTCAATTTACTTGCCCTATGTTATAGGTGCAAGTAAAAATAATTGCAAATTCATAAGCACTGGTGAGCCTACTTATTGGTCAAGCGAGATGAAGAAAAAGCCAGATCTCATTGTCTTCTGTATTACCAAAAACATTAATCATAATCAACTAAGCATAAGCTCTTGTCTTGACCTCTCATCTCACCATTCCCCTATTGAATCAAAGAAAAACGAAAACTTGGTCCAGAACAGATACTGAAAAATTTAAAAACACTAGCAGATTATTTTAAAACAACATTCACAAATGGCTTCAACAGACGAAATATATCACCCCCAGATAGAAATATTTCCATATTTACGAACATGGCGATAAAGAAAATACGAACCTCCGAAATATAACACTATATCAAATATAACTTGAAATGTAAAAATTCACCTGGATATGACCTGATAACAGGGGAAATATTGAAAGAACTGACAGATAGAGCTCTAATTTATATTCGAAATATTTTCAATACAGGCCTTAGACTACTACCCAACAGTATGAAAAGTTTCCAAAATATTAGCAATCCCGAAACCAGGCAAAGACCATTATCATACAGACCAATTAGTCTACTACCGATTATTTTGAAAATATTCGAAAAACTTCTGCTTGACCGTATCAATATACCACTAAAACAGAAAAACCTTATTCCATACCACCAATTTGGATGTGGACAAAATCACTCAACTATACAACAGGTTCATCGAGTGACAAACAAAACTCTAAAGGGCCTAAATGAGCAAAAATACTGAGTAGCAGTTTACTTAGACATTACCAAAGCCTTCGATAGTGTATGGCACAAAGCACTACTATTTAAACTCAAGTCAATGCGACCGGACTACCAACAACTCATCAAAAGCTACTAGGACAATCGACACTTCTACGTTCAATGACGAACATTCAAACTTACGTGAAATCGAACCAGGGGTTCCGCAGGGTATTGTACTAGGTCCTATCCTTTATTTACTATTTACTGCGGACATTCCTAAGCCACTTACATAGGACTTCATCATGCTAGCAACATTCGCAGACGACAGAATAATTCTTTCTTCGCTCTTTTGTTTACAAGCTGCTACAAACCAAACAAAAAAAAAACTCTGGACAAAGCAATGGGCTGGTTCTATAAATGCAGTGTACAAATTAATGAAGATAAAACTAACATGGAAACCGCATATAATTCAGAAACGAAATCAAATCAAAAACAAATTTCGACAACTATACTGGCTTTTAGGAAACAAATCTAAACTGTTCATACAAAACAAACTTTTAATCTATAGAAGCATAATACATAAAACCAATATAGACCTATGGTACCCAAATATAGGGAACATCTGCTAAATCAAATACCGACATCATACAAAGACTACAATCAACAATACTTCGGACGATTGTCAATGCACCCTGGTATATTTCCTCAATTACCCAGTATTAGACGAAATCAAAAAACAAGATTAGAAATCATCAAATAACAATCTCAAATCATTTAAACAACGAGATAAGAAATCTACCCCACCAATAAGCTAACACGAGAAGACGACTTAATTAAGAGACTGAGGCCACTAGATCTGCAATCCGTGTAAAAGCTATTATATGTATAATTATTCGAAATTCTCTATAATTTGATATGCCCCTTTAATTTTTTTGCCCTTCATACAAGGTGCCCAAAAAAGGGCCCCCAAAATGAAATTCATTGCCGCCATCTTCTGCGGGTTCCCACATTATGTATATATAGCGAAAGTTTCAGCTTTCTATATCTAACAGTTCAAAAGTTATAGGGCTGTGACAGACTGACGGACAGACAGACACCGTATCAAACGCATAAGTGTTCCGTCTTTCCTTTTAAGGTTCAGAACACTAAAACAAGACCCGAATACTAATTCTAAGGTCCGCCAGTGCTTTTATAGCTATTCACTATGACAGCAAATCTGACTTAAGAAAATGTTGTCAATGTAACGAATGGATATAGTACTAAAAAGTATTAGAAGACTTAATTACGATACATTAATTGAATTGAATTAATATTTAAGCAAACTGTAAGGTCGCCACAGCATTAGTGACCTAACTGAAGCGGTCAGGACACAAAAGGTCCTTTCCAAAAATCACTCTAATGGCATTGGTCTCCTACAAAAACGCGATTGCAGTTTTACTCTGGACTACATGGAAACATTGACTATTCGCCTCCAAACTCATCTGCCAGATTCCGAAGTGACTGACCCTCACACTCCAACTTCATACGAATATATGCAACAGTCTCCCAATAGACGTACTTGCAGCTAAGTCAAAAGAATCTTCTCTGCTGATTCCATCACAAAAGCTCCTGATGGAGATAGAACCTTCCCAGCTCTTCTTCAGCATGGAATAAATATTCTCATTAAATCCCTAGTACCTAAATTTAGTTCCATCTATGAATTAGGCTACATTCCATCAATCTGGGGAAGGTTAATGCAGTTTCCATTCCCCTAAGGACCCTAAGGCTTACAGGCCTATCAGTCTCACCTCTGTTTTTCTAAAGATAATTGAAACAATCATTAATCTTAATATTCGCAACAGTGCACAGTGTGCCGATTCGCTCATTTAGCGGGATTAATTTAATAACGCTTAGAATGAAATGTTTTTTAAATACTTTTATGAGAAGTGTTCACAGAATGAAATGTAATAAATTTTGTAAACATATCTATAACAGTTTTCAAAAAGTGTTTGCTTGTTTTGTTAATTGTAGCGTTGTTTTTTTTAAATAAAATGAATTATTAATTTGATATATTTAATGTTCTTTGATAAAATCTCGAAAAAAATAACAATTTGAAAAAATGAACGGAGCGTGTTTTATATCTGTTCATCTTTCTAAGATTCTACTGTATGTAGGATATTGATATTGATGAGCACATGAATATCCATTTGTTGTAATTTATTGTGCTACAGGTCTAAGTGTGAGAGGATGTTAGTTTTTACTGGATCAAAATAATAGGGAATTCCTGCTTTTCTGTTAGGTTGGTCTATAATTCCAATTTTATTATAAATGATGAGTATTATTACTTTTGCGTAAACAGGGCAATAAGATCAAATTATTCTCGTTACTCCAAGTAGCAAACAGATAATGCTTATAATTTTAAGTGCGATCTCCTAATTTTTGTTTTTAAGGTGAACATTTTATAGCAATTTCTTTCTGCTTTTATCAATGCAATGGGGATAATTCTTTACAAATAAGGCAACTTAGCTAATGTAAAATCCAAAATTGAAAAAAAAAAATTCTGTCTGTCTGTCTCTCTGTGTGTATGTACGCTGGACTACAGCCTAAACGGCCCGATTTACTTTAACCTTCATATCCGAGCTACGTAAGGTCACAATTCGCGGCGAAATCAGATTCTTTGTTCTAGCCCTGTTCTTAACGATACTTTACTAAGGGACAATTTCACAAAAAGACGATTTTATCAAAAATGGATAGTCTAGACAAATGCGTACCACGTTTATATATAAAAATGCGTAAAACGGTATTTTTATTATTTACTAGTTTTAGAAATATGGCTATTTCTCGGTTAGCTCAATGGATTTCTATAAAAATCGAAATGTGTTCAAAATTTTATATAAAAAAAAAAATGGAAATTAAATGTTTTCAAAAATTAAATATTTATTTTTATTTGTTTTATCCCTATCGACAGAATTTATTTTAATCTCATATCCGTGTTTAAAGTTCTAGATGTGTGTGTAAAAAGTGCCATAAACGTCTAATTAAGCTATGAGCTACTGAGCGCTTTTCGGGTAGATGATAATATGATAGCTGACTACTAGATCTCAGATTAAACTTAAGCCGGTCCAAATATAGATGCATATTTGTACTTACAAAAAAAAAAAATAAAAAAAACTAACTAACTGTTGTTGACAGAACACTACTTACTTTTTCAAAGTAGGATGTAAGTACGTTGTATATTTCAAATATTTCCCTGATAGTTATTTACCTACCTACTATGCTATTTGTTTTTTTTTTTTCACATACGTACGTAGTGTGTTTCTACTTATTAAATAAGTTTGTTTTTTCATTGGCGTAGAGAAAAATTATGAGCTAAATCAAGTTCGTTCTTCTTTTTCTTGTCATTTAGAAAAAAACGGGCGTATTGTGGATTATTACAAATGGAATTGGTCGACTTTTTGGGTATACGTGGATGCTGATTGGACTTTATATTCTTCGGAAAATTTGAGTTCCCTGCAAAAATATTATATTTTGTAATATATTTTTTATAACATTTCTTGTCAACATTTTGATTACTTTGAACACTAGCCTAACTACAGTTTGACTTAGAAAGGATATGTATGTTCATATTTGAAGGGTATACAAGAAACTAACCTGCAGATTTTGCAAAGCTGTCGAAATGGACAAAGAAGGATATTAAAAAGTATATTTTTCTTTTTAATTTTACATTGCTTTATCGTTTGGAAACAGTGTAAGATATCAGCGGAAATTTTTCCTGCAAAATTTTACATTTTATTTTAAATGGAATAGCATTAAAAAATTATTTTATTTTTCTCACACAGTGCCAACACATATAAACTGCGTGTATATACATATATAACATGTATAACTTAAAAACTTGAAAAAAAAAAAAATATATATATATATATACAACAACTTCTTGGGCGGCTATGTGAAGTCTTCGTATATATAGAAATAAAAAAAATTATAATCTTATTCAATTGGCAAAATAGTATAGATATGAAGGGTATGAACACTGCTAGTATAATATAATCTCACTTGTCTGTAGGTTCTAAGTTACCATTAAGCATCTAAGGATATCGTTTAACACTTACCCAACGATAAACTTCCAGTTTCTTTATTATTTTGCGGAAGCTGTATTATTTCATCTACTGTCACGTGATGGTGGTGAATAATAGGTGAATCGCTTGCGTGTGATAAGTTCCCCAATATGTGTGCTGAAGATGTTGATGTGGACAAAGATTTAGACGCATAAGACGCGTTTAAACGCATTTCAGGGCAATCAGTGCTAGAGTCTTCAATCGCTGACAATTCCGAAGGGTACTCAAAAGTTGATGTTAGGGTGTCATTGAATTTAACTCGAAACTGAAATATAGAAAACATTATATTTTATTAATTCTCAATATAATGATAAAATCAATTTAAAACATATAAAAATGCTGCAATCCGTCTAGAATAATGTGATACCCCCTTACCTTTAATATACATATGTACATATGTACATATCTTCAATATACATTTCTTTCTTCCACCAATATACTTAGATACTTGTTGCTTAAGCAAATTATTTTCTTTTTCAAATTTCTTATAAAATTACTCAATCACGAGAAAATAGGAAGTACTAGCGTGTTTGTTTTCTAATCCGCATCGTCACCTACTTCTTTCTTAGCAACAAGAATATTTAATAAAGTTTTTTATTACAAATTATTATTCTGTATGTTTATAAATGACTTGCCGTCTAGGTGTAATTATGCGTCTGTCCACCTGTATGCTGAAGACGTGCAGCTTTACCTGGCTCGGCCAATGAAAGAAATCTCTGAGCTTGTTTACAGACTAAACGAAATAGTGGGTGGCCACGGTGTAGTGGTAGTGTATTCGGTCATTGAATGAGAGGTTTGGTGATCAATTCCCGACCAAGTCCATTCAATTTTCACAGCATTAAAATTAAATAATTCGCTTAGAAAGTACTTTGTGTATTTTATCATGAACGGGAAAAAAATACTGTGAATTACGAACGAATGCAAAAATCACGCACAACTCTCTCCCCAGTCAAATTGGAAACCACCCATGGAGAATAAAAATTGAAACCTAATATCACCTGAGTTTTAAATACCACTACACCAACTCTTTCCTATCCCTTCTTCTCTCTTCCAATTTAACTAACGCCCGTGCCCTGTTTATCAGTAAAGGGGTATTCATATCCCCTTTGGTATGTGCAAATTATAAAAAAAAAAATAAAAATAACATTTTCAATTGGTCAGTAACAAATGGATTACTGATAAACCCATCTAAGTCTCAGGTTATTCCGATCTCTAATAGGCCGTTTGATCTAAGTCTCGTACCTGACTTATGATCCGTGTTCCCTGATTGCAGGAAAAAGCGCCACTTTGGGCGCTTTGTAATCGAAAAAGGGGAATATCACAAAATATTGTTGTAATAAGTCACCAAGACCCTTAAATCATCGTTCTCAAGAAATGATTTACTATACTGAACAGCGTAAAATTACGCACTGAACTTATCCAATAGCTCATATTTTTTTGAGAGGTCTGTTGTTCACAGAATTAGATGATGACAAAGATATGTTTCCGAAGCTTACAAAACTTCTAGAATTCACTTTCTGTCTTACGCATAGTGGAGCAGGCGCTGAACGTAAATTTTCTTCTGTAAACTAGATTACGAAACAAACTTCAGAATCCTACATTGTGCGGAATTCTACATATAAACAAATTTTAAAAATAATCGAATTGCGCTGAATTTGAAGTTGAGAAGGGATGCCACACTTCACAATTCAAAAATCTACCTGTAAAAATAGAATATGCATAAACCTTATCGATGTATTCGTTTGAAATGATCGAAAAATGTTCTGTCTGTATGTCTATGCTCTATCATGTGATGTTATTAATATTTTTCTTACATGTTTGTTGACATGCAAAACGATCAATTTGTGTTTGTTATAAATATTTTTTTAAAAGGGTAATTGCGGCGAAAATAAAATTCAAATTTTAATCCCCTTCTACTCCACATATTCCTTATTCTTTCCTCTCAACATATGTTTATGCATACCTAGCTCTTACCCCTATTTTTTTCTTCCTTCCTTCCTTTCTTTCTTACTATTCTCATTCTCATTGTTAATTTAACCCTGATTGTTTTCTATATTGTTTTTCTTTTTATTTTATTTCTCTTTTTTAACTTTAAAGTTTATTTTTTATTTTTTTATCTTCTTTTATAATTATTAAATTGTAATACTTAAATTGTTATACCGAGTACTATAAAAAATGATATCCTAATGTACAGTCCAAAATTAAATAAATGAAATGAAATATAGGGCAAGTATTGGATTTGTGAAAATATTCGAACTTGAGATATTAATCAATTCTGACATTACGATGATAGTGAAGCTTGAAAAAGTAAGTCTGCCAATTCTGTCTCTCTATCTGTCTGTGTATGCCTAAGCGTGTTGTTGGATTTCGATCAAACTTCATACATATATAGGGGCACGAGTACGATAAACTTAGGCGACAAAAATTGATAACGGTTTTCTATAGAGGGGTCAAAAACAAGCAGTTTTCTCTATGGGAGGGGGGTCTATCTCGACCCGTTTAGGAAGTAGGTCCAGTTCTAGATTACAATTTTTTGACTTAAAATGAACAAACAAATTATTATTACATAACAATGACAACACTTACAACAAAGTACTATACCGATTTTGAAAGCCAAAAACCTGTTCTCTAATCCCAAATTTAAATTAAATGATTTATGTCCAGTTTTTGAAAAATTTGCATCTACTCAAAATTTTGATAAAAAATTAAAAAAAAAAAACCAATTTATACCAATTTGTTTACAAAATTGTGAAATGAAGTGCTACATTGGCTTTTTGTGGTCAATGCTTATATCAATTCTGAATCGAACGCAAAAAACCGAATGGTTTTATGTCTTCTAGTTTTTGAGAAAATTTAAAGTTATTAAAACTACTTTTTTATGAAATTTTTTTTTTGGTATTTTTGTAATTTTGGGATGAGTACTGTACCGTCAATGAAGAGTATTGATGACATAGGCGCCTGACGAAGTTCGAATTTTTCCACGAATCCAATACTTGCCATGTATGTATTTATTATAGGTGCAAGTAAAAAGTAAAAGGGCGCTTAAGTTATCGTACTCCCCCCTATATAGGGACTGTGGGTTAATCTCTAGAGGATAAATTGAAATTTTTGTTTTAGCCCTTATAAATAATAACGGTACTTAACTTAAGGCTGATTTTAGATCAAATAGGTATTCTCGAAACGATTTTGACTAAGCCTCATACTTGATTTAGAGTAGGAAATCCCAATCAGATGATATATAAAATTGTTTACCAAAATTTTTCACAACAGTACTTTACCTAAAAAATTTTTTGGCAAAAAAACCAATTTGCACAAAAACGGCTCAAACGATTTCGTTCAAATTAGACACTGAGACAATTATATTTTAAGTACAGGGCTTATGGAAGAGATTTTTCAAACACACTGGTACCTGATAGTGTTCGCATGGCAATCTACTTAAGAAATTGCCACTACCATAAAAAACAGAACCCTTGTGATACATTGAAATTGTTTTTTGTAATATTCCATATTTCAGAATTTCGAAAAGGGTCCTGAAAAGGGTCCATCGACATAAACCGGTTAAATGAGAAATGAATGTGTTAATTCTTTACCATTTCGCAGAGTCCAAAAAGGGTCAAATTTCGATGATTTTCAAAAAGGGGGGTTCAAGGGTCCGTGCCATCAAAAAAGGCAGGGAATACGCACACAGTATTGTGCAAGAGGAACAGATAATTTTATTTTATGTCTCATTTTCTATGACTTATTTTCAAGGTTTTTTTTTCGTTGCCTGTATTTCTTGTAAGATCTATAGTTTGATATGAATTCTAAAAATAATTTAAGATCCGAAAAAAAAGTTGCATTTGGAACTGCAATGTCTCGAAAAGATTAAAACCAGAAGCGAAGATGTTTCAACTTCCAGTTCTGGATACGCCTTTGGGACAAATTTGTAGACAACATTTTGTGGTTTTAATGTAAATAATTCCAGGAAAAATTACTTATTTGTAATCTTCACTTTTTCCCTCACGATATTGGAAAGAAGAAATTGAAAAATGGTGTTATCCCATCGTTGAATTTAAACACTAATGTCGATAATGGGAAGACGATAATGAGAAGAATTATCTCGTAGAAGGAATTCTTCGTGCAGCAATTTATCTATTTGCGAAAAATTTAATAAAACTTCTGTCAGGTACAGAAAAAGAAATATTGCTTTAGAAAATAAAAAAAATAAAATATGAAATCGTACGAAAAAAGAACGTCTAAACATGTAACTAAATTAGGTACCATTAAAACTTTAAATATTTATAATAGTCGAAAATATTTTGCAAGTTGCTCATAAGTAAACGGCCCCGAGATTATTGCGATGAAGTTAAGTGGCTTGCAAAATATTTTCTATACATTTTTACGAGACAAATTGAATCTTAACATACCCCATGTTTAAACTTTACATCGATGGGCCCCCATAAAAGAGAACTTAGGTACAACTCAAAATTAGATTTAATCGATGGGTATGAAGATTTAGGGTTTAGGCGAAATTCGAACATTGGTAAGCAGGTCTGTGTTTTTATGGTCAGGACTTTATTTTCTAATTGGATTTTTAAAACAATTTTATTAAAAAATATACTAATTCTTTCCGAATTAGAAATTACAGTAAGGGCAGTTATGTGTGATCAAGGACCTTCTAATAGAAAAGCTTATAGCATGTTAGGAGTTTCGCATGTGAACGCCTATATGTTCATTAATAGCATTAAAATCTTCTGTTTATATGGATTTCCGCATTTAATAAAATCGTTGCGTAATTGTCTGTTGAAGTTGGATCTAAATACTCCTGATGGCTGGCTTAGTTTGGAAGTTGTCAAAGAGCTTTGGCAGCTAGAGCAAAATGGAAAAACAAGAATGTGCCCGAAACTAACAAGTCGGTCACATATTTGCTAATGATTTCGATAAAATGCGAAATTAAGTGCAGCGATTGGCACAGTTATAGGGACATGTGGATTTAGAACTGCTCAAAGGAAGTTGCAGTTTCTACAAAAACTTTTTTTCTCCGACAATTTTTATAGACCATACAAAAAAATAATTGCGCTTTTAAAATTTTTAGAATTTTTTTTTTATGGCAAACGACTAACAAAGGCCTCGTAGGGGCAGCAACTCCCGATAGGTGCTGTTTCATTAAGTAACGAGAAAGAGCCACTGCAGCCGAACACCTAGCAGCTCTGTTAGTCAACCCTACTCCCACCACCTCGTGGTGCCATCTGGGAATTTCTTCGGGAATTGCTTTCCTGCGCCACAAATCAGGATTAGTGTCGGTTGGTCTGGGGCCCATCGAGCCTCAACCGTGAAAATTCATATTGCTCCGAAACGCAACAAAACGCCTCGGATACGGACGGAAAACTTGTTGACGACCTTTGGCTATCGACAACGGACAACGATCGGATTCTGGAACGTTAAGACCCTCCTGGACTCACTCCATGAAGGGCCTTATAACGCCAGATTCCTCCAAATGGAGCGCGAATTGCCACGATATAAAATAGAAATCCTAGGGTTGAGCGAAATAAGATGGTTTGCCGCTGGGGAATACATCTCCCCAACAAAAAGCACTTGTCAGACGGGCAACTGACAATGAAATTGTCAGGTATCTGGCTGTTAAAACTCATAATTGAAACTTGATAGTGTATGTACATGTCACACAAAAAGCAACTAATCATATTTCATTGCCAACGGAGGTTGAACAACCTCAGAGTTCATTCACAAGAAAAGAAATGCAAATGCAGCAATTTTGTACATTAATTCTAGACTAAGGATTTATTGTTTATTATTGTCTGTACTTTAGATATTCGCTTAGTTGCAAACTAAGCATTTATTGACTGTTAAATTTAGTATAAATAAGAGGAATAAAATTAATAATTTCAATTGCTTATGAACAGTTAACCAAGACTTTTAATTCTTCAAGTGAGTCTGCTTGAAGGACTGTTTCTGCGATTCGCATAATCGATACAAGAATCGACTTGTGCTACTTCAACAAACAGGTCTAGGTTTATGCACCTACGATCCACTTCATCATAGTTTGGATAAAAGAATCCAATCTTAACACTGGCAATCGTCTGAACACGCAATTGTACCATTGTCAGGCGATTATTTTCATATTTGTGCTAGCAAAACGAAGTTTCAGTGTTTTTTGTTGTGATGATGAGTAAAAAAAATTAATAAATTGAAATATATAATAATTCAATAAATTAAACAGATGGAATGACAGGCGAGATCTTTGACAACGGAATGCGGAACAGATATAGCATAGACAGAAAATTTTCGCCGGTAATCGGTAGATATTGCAGAGTCAACACAAACCGCTCAGCCGTTGATATGCTGGTGCTGTGAAATAAGGCCCGCGGAAATAAAGCCTGTGAACTTCATTTCGCAAAAAATTAAAAATAACACTCGCGGTCTTTATTTCATTTTTGAAATTGATAAAGAAGCAATAAGCCCCAAGGGTGTTATAGCCATTCGAAATAGGCATTGAAGGCATTGTTTCGGACCGTAAATTGATTTTAATAACTTACATACCTTGGATCCTTGCCTAAAACCTTCGGGCTGCATCATATAAATTTCTTCATGCAGTTCACCCTGCAGAAAAGTGGTGACGGCATCCATTTGATCGATTTCAACATCATACTTGACTGCTAGGCTCAGTAGGTAACGAATTGTGCTGCATCGAGCGACTGGAGAAAAGGTTTCCTCGTAAACAATTCGCCCTTTCTGAGCACATCCTTTAACAACAAGTCGAGCCTTATACCGTTCAATTACTACGTTGGCGTTACTTTTAATTTTAAACACACATTTGCAGTTAAGAGCTTTTCTATCTTCTGGGAGCTCATATAATACCCACGTCTTATTATGCTACCACATCTCCGCATCGGCTCTTTGTAAAACTTCCTGCACTGTATTAGGATCATCTGATTTGTGTGCATCTATTAAATAATGCACATACCCTGGCCTTTCTACCGGTTTTCTTTCTCGCTCTGATCGTCAAAGTATTCCTTGGTTCTGTACCGATTCTGAAGAACCTAGCGCACCTTCGGAATTTACGGGATCTTCTGATTTTACCAGTTCGGGAACATTGAAATAAAATTCACCATCGGAGTATGAAGAACCGTTTGAAATAACAGGACTCTCCTCTACTGGCCTGGACGGAAAACAATCGACTTCATTTAACTCGTTATATTTCCCAATTTATAACTGAATTGTAAGTATTAGCATTTCTTGTACTCGTATAACTATTTGCCTGCTGTTCGCTTTGAATAAACGGTACCCCTTTGTGTCCACGCAATTACCAACCATGATTAACTCTTCACTTTTCGGATCAAATTTCTTCCTTTTCCTTCGGAATGTGAACCACAGCCTTTGAACCAAATACTCTAAAGTGGGAAACATTTGGCTTACTCCCTGTTCACATATCAAAAGGTGCTGAATTTGATAAACTTCGAATTGGAGATCTATTTATAAGACAAACCGAAATAGATACTGCCTCTGCCTACAAATTCGTTGGTTGCAATGCATCGAACAATAAACATCTAGCACGCTCCACTATTGTTCGATTCATTCGCTCTGCGACTCCATTCTGCTCCGGGGTGTATGGATTTGTCGTTTGATGCCTAATCCCTCTTTTAGTTAAGAAATCAAGAAACTCTTTGTTGAAGTACTCTGTTCCATTGTCGGTCCTAATGTTTTAGTACAATTACCAGTTCGTTTTTCAACAAAATTCATAAAATATTAAATTTTTTCAAAAACATCGGATTTTGATATCAAGATAAAAACAAAAAACATATTTGGAAAAATCATCGACAAACGTTAGGAAATATTTAGCTCTTCCTACAGACTCAACTTGCATCGGTCCACACAGGATTTGTAAACATTCTTCGTCGCCAGCGACGATCAACGGAAGCATTCAACCTAATATCTTGCACGAGCTGCACAATCAGCACATCGTTGAAGTGGAGAATCGTAGGGATTGAAGCTTAGGGTAATAAAATTGTATTTCAGCTTTTTAACTCACCTAACAGCAGTACACAAACTGTGCTTAATAAAGTGGTAGTTGAAAATAAATGGAAGTTCTTATTATTTGAAAAGAATAAAAGTTTTTAGTGGCGCCCAACCTGGGGCATTGTTGATTTAAAATATTAATTGCATTAATTTTGTGTAACTACGAAATAAAAACCATTAAATTAGAGCTACCCCCAAACGTTGCGGTGTCCGTTAGCTTAGTAGCTTAAAGGTTAATGAGTGATAGTGAACGCGAACTGAGCCGAGTGCTTGAAGACTGTAGGTACTTAAGTATTGGCGAGATAAACAACGAAAATAAAATAAAAATGAATGCTGCAGATTTGCAGGTTTTAGTAGAATCCGCGGTGCGCGGTGCACTCCAGACTCAAAGGGTAACATAGTCAAGTCATTGACGGAGTTTGATGGCAATCAGGAAATCTATGTATCTTAAGCGACAGACAGCACACTCCGCCTACAAACTTTTCGAGAAATACGACGGTAGTACAAAACACTATCAAGCAATAGCTGTAATAAGAAATAAGATTAGGGGTCCGGCCGAGGCCGTTTTGGCCTCGTTCAATACAGTTTTAAATTTTAAGACTATCATAGCTAGGTTAGATTTTACATATGCCGACAAACGGCCAATATTCCTGATCGAACAGGAATTGAGCACTCTGAGACAAGGCAACCTAACTATCATACAGTACTACGATGAGATTGAGAGGAAGCTCACACTGGTAACAAACAAGACTATAATGACATTCGACAGCACATTAGCCGGTTCTATTAACGAGAAATACAGAACCGATGCACTTCATGTGTTTATATCTGGTTTAAAGAAATCATTAAGCGACGTTCTATTTTCAGCCCGTCCGCCCGATCTGCCAGCCGCTCTGGCATTGGCTCAAGGAGTTGAATCTAACCACGAGAAGTAAATGTTCGCAACGAACTATGCCAAGAATTCTGAGGAGAAAACACAGAGGTTTGAGAGCCAGCGATCACAAAACCGACCGCAAAATAATATAAATAATCAATGACAATATTAATAAGAATAATAGCCAAACTATCACCCTTGCAATCAGGAAAAAAAAACCCTATTATAGCAGACGGTTACGTCAACCAAACACGAGGAAATGCTCATCGTGGCCCTAACAGGCGCGAGCCGGTTGAAAAAAAAGTGGAAGTGGAACCCATACCGGCGCGTTTCCGACAGTCTACTGACTACCAACTACAAAGCTTCGAGAATAATGCCTACAATCAGGGAAAGGGATATAGATTAAAGAGATCTAATAGCTCGGAAAGGCATTCGGGAAAAAGACGCCAAAGAATTAATCATATGTCGCAGGAAAATTCCTCACAAGATCAAGAAAGGTATGACTATGAGGGCTTGGTTGAATCAGAAGCAGCCGAAGCTGATGCATACGCATCTGCCTCCGATTGCGTACATTTTTTAGCGGAAACTCTCTGCTATCGTTCATACAATGAACTATAGCGGGGAGACCTATGAGGCTTTTAATTAATACTGGGACTTCGGAGAATTACATCAAACCTCGGCATGAAATAGGAAATATCATTCCTGTTGACGCCCCTTTCCTCGTTAAGTCAAATCATGGCTTAAATATACAAATGTTTTATAACTGTGTTTGGAAGGAGCAGTCCTTTTTTCATTCTTACGACTTTTGATGGAATATTGGCCTTGATCTGCTAACGCAAGTCAATGCCACAATTTGTTTAAGAAAAAAGGTAATTCGCTTCGATTCTGGATTAGAAACAATTAAATTCTACAAATGCGAGAATGTAAATTTTACAAGAATAGATGATATAGAAGTCACCCCATTCTGTAAGGGCTGATTTTAAAAAAATGAAGAATAACAGGGATAAGGCATTTGCAGACTCTTACGAGTTGCTGCCATTTAACACAAGCATTGTCGCTACTATTCGCACCGAAAGTGACGACCCCATTTACTCAAAACTATACCCATACCCTATGGGTGTAGCTGATTTCGTTAATAATGAAGTAAAAGATCTTCTGAAAAATTGTATAATCCGGCCATCTAAGTCCCCTTATAATAACCCTATCTGGGTTGTCGATAAAAACAATAGACAACAAGTATCCCATTCCTAACGTTATCGTGATCAAATTTGGGTAAAGTAAAGTCAGGGTTAAGGGTTTCATCACATCGAACGAGTCAGCATAGACTCGTCGAGATGTTTCCAGCAACAAAGTTTCGGTATTTTAGGGAATTCGTGGTTGATATTTTCGATAAAACTGAGCAAAAAGAAATTATAATTGCAGAACATAATCGGGCACACAGAGCTGCTCAGGTAAATGTAAAACAAATTCTACGTGATTACTTTTTCCAAAAATGACTAAATTAGCAAATGAGATTGTCGCGAACTGCAAAACATGCTCAAAGGCCAAGTATGACCGACACCCAAAGAAACAACGGATCGGCGAGAAACCAATTCCATCATATGCAGGCGAAATGCTGCACATTGACATATTTTCCACAGACAAAAAATATTTTACTCCAATTCTGCAGGTAATGAATTTTTTTCCTCAAACGTAAACGATTTTCTCTGACAACGAGGCATCATTAAATTCAGAGACTATAAGGTCAATTGAATGCTGAATCATTTTAACGTCCATATAGTTATAGTTAACCTTTACACAGCACGTCTAATCGATCCATATAAGTATCGCATTAAGGGAAACAACAATTTTTTTAGGATTCTACTCATGCTGCTTTCAATCATGGCGACAGTAACTGCAAGACTCACGGACTACACTCATTCGGACTATATTCCAATCTTGAACGGAGGTGTCATAATCTGGCAAGACCATGGCTACCTTAGGCACACAACAAACTTGACTGCGTACTCCGAAATTATGGACGAGACGATCAACATGACTGACCTTTTCCCGCAATCACACATGAGGAATATTTTGGAAATAGACGCCAGGTATTTGGAGATTCTCTTTGTGGCTATTAACATACATCATAGGCACGCGAGAAGTTTAAACTTTTTAGGCACGGCTTTAAAGGTGATAGCCGGGACTTCCGACTTTGATGACTTTGAGAGGACAAAGTTCACACAGGCTCAACTCATCGAATCAAACAATAGGCAGGTATTAATAAACACAAAAACTCAGGAGCAAATTGATAAGCTTACAGACACCGTGATTCGCAACAACATTCAGAAGAGATGTCCAGGTACCACAGCAGTAGCTTTAGCTTTTACCATTTCTGCATAAAATGAATATAGAACTCACCTAACAGCAGTACACAAACTGTGCTTAATAAAGTGGTAGTTGAAAATAAATGGAAATCATATGTGAAACCCGGCCAACCAGCCAAATCAACGACAAAGCCGAATATCCATGGCGCGAAGATAATGCTCTGTATTTGATGGGATCAGATGGGTGTGCTGTATTATGAGCTGCTAAAACCAGGTGAAACCATCAATGGACAACGCTACCGAACACAATTAATCCGTTTGAACGCCCGGAATATGCGACCAGACATGAGGCAATAATTTTCCATCATGACAACTCTCGGCCCCACGTTGGTATTCCGGTTAAGAACTATTTGGAAAACAGTGGATGGGAAGTCTTACCCCACCCGCCTTATAGCCAAGACCTTGCCCCTTCTGACTACTATTTGTTCCGGTCTATGCAGAACGCCCTCACTGAAATACGGTTCACATCAGAGCAGAATATCAAAAATGGGCTTGATTCATTCTTGGCTGCCAAGCCGGCGCTGTTCTTTTGGAATGGGATTAACAAATTGTCAGAAAGATGGGAAAAAGTCATAGCTTCAGATGGGCAATACTTTGAATAATACTATTGTACATGTTTTTCTTAAATAAACGTTCAAATTAAAAAAAAAAACCGCACGAATTAAGTTATATGTCATAATTATAATGATGTAATAAAATACATATGAAAATGATACAAACCGTCTGGAGCGGATCGTATGATACCCTACCCTTTTCCTATATACTACATATCTCATTCTTCCACCAATATACCTACTTGCTTAAGCAACTTTTTTCAAATATCTTATAAAATTACTCCAAAGCACGCATTTTCTCAATAAGTGGGCGTGATAGTGGGCGGGTTTCAAAAAATGTTCATCTTGTTCCTAAAAAGTGCTGTCCATTTGATGAAACTGTCGAAAATCAGTTTTTTTTAATAAAAACGCCCCTAAAACGTGAGCGTGGCCGTACACTCTGTATAGAAGATATGGCGGGTAAAAGAATATCTACATAGAGTTTCATGTAAACCAACTGAAAAAAGACCATTTGTCGAAAATTGGGCGTGGCAGTGGGCGGATTTTGAATTTGTACTCCTTCCTTTTCCAAAGACCTCGTATACAAAGATTCATCGATCTAGCTCAAAATTTAAAGCCCAAAAACAGGTGACAGACAGACGGACGGATGGACGGACATGGCTAAATCGACTCGGCTAGTGATGTTGATCATTAATATGTACACTTTATTGGGTCTATCTAATTAGCTAAGCAGCACTAGGTTTCCTAGGCTAAGAATCCACACAGCAACCTGGGGCCCAACTATGTAACTCGATTCTACAATAAAAATTATCGAATTCGCAAAATAGCAACTCTGTAATTCTATAGCAACCTCTGACAAAACTAAAATCGAACATTTCTAGAGTTGCCATTTTTTTTCGGAAAATTGGTACCACATATCTCGAAAGTTCTTGTCAAAGTCATCCGCATTCGCAATTTTTTATTCTAATTCAAATTAGTTTTCGAGCAGGTCATATTGAACACAAAAATTAAGCGAAATGTAAGTATAATTTACTTTAAATATTGGAAATTTGTAATGTGTAGTGTAATGTAATGTTATGTATTAAATAAAGAACAAATTTGATGAAATATATCATTTTATACCAATTTTAATCAAAATACACTTTCTGCTTAGGGAATCATCTAAAACCACAAACACAAATCGTATACGCCTTCTATCAATTTGTTCCTTGCGTTCCTCATTTTCATTAGCCCAAAACTAAATTGCGACACTGTCCATCTTCTCTATTACTTCAATAATTGTTAAACTTTTTATTTAGCCACAAATATGCTTATTATTACCCTTGTTATTACTTCCTCAATTAATGATTGTTTTTGTTTTGCTTCTCTGTATGACGTTTCCTTATGTCAGTAAAATTCGAGACTCTACCGAAATTCGAAAATTTGGTGAGAAAAAGTTGGCAATACTAACATTCGATTCTACTTTCATACATAGTGCCACTTGAACGTAGAATCGGAAAAAAACTTTAGAATAGAATCAAAAGTAGAGTTGGGCCCCTGGCTTTCCTTTGACGGTCGAACACGCAACCAGATTGACCACGTGCAAACGTTGACTCTGACCACTATCTGTCCAACGAGAAGAAGCTGCGAGCCATCAAGAAAAACAGGCTTAACGTTGGACGCCTTAGCACGCCAGAAGGAGCCAGAGCCTACAAAGAGTACCTGGACGAGAAACTCTCTGCGGTGCATTCACCCACCACAAACGCTAACAATCAGTGCACCGAATACCGCAACATCATCAAAGAAGTAGCCGTGACCACCCTTGGCTACCAACCACCTCCAAGGAGGAGCCCTTGGTGTGATGATGAGTGCGGACAGCGGGATAGGATGACAGAAGATGCACACAAGAAAGATCTGCAGCGCAAAACAAGACCAGGGAGAGAGGAGTATCGGACCAGAAGAAGGGAAGAAAAGAGAATCCTGCGTAAAAAGAAAAGGGGCCACGCAGTTTCCCAGCTCAAGGATATCGAGGAGTCTCGCGAGCGCAAAAACATCCGTCAACTTTATCGAAAAGCCAAGCAGCTGGCTACAAGCCCGGAACGCAGGCTCTTCGAAATAGCGAAGGCAACCTAGTCACCGACGCACAGGGAATTGTTGATGTGTTTAAGCAACATTCAGCAGTTGCTTAACGGGCAGCAAATAGAGAGAGTGATAGGGCAAGACGAGAACCCACCTCCAGTCAATGAAAAACTAATGCCTCCACCCAGTATTGAAGAAGTTAATGTAGCCATCAGAAAATTGAAGAACAACAAAGCCGCTGGCTCTCATGGGCTTCCAGCTGAACTCTTTAAATACAGAGGCGATGTCTTGGTAGGGTGCATGCATCAAGTCATCAACCAAGTATGCGTGGAGGAACGCATGCCCGACGACTGGAGTATCAGCTCTATATGCCCCATCTTCAAAATGACGATCCTATGTCTTGTAAGAACTACCGAGGCATATCCCTGTTAAATGTCGCATATAAAATCCTATCCAACGTATTGTGTGAACGTCTAAAACCTTTTTGCAACACACTAATCAGCACGTACCAGTGTGGCTTCCGGCCCGGCAGATCAACAATAGACCAAATTTTCACACTCAGACAAATTCTGGAAAAGACCAACGAATTTGAAGTCGAAACCCAACACCTTTTCATCGACTTTAAAGCCGCCTATGACAGCATTCATCGTCTTGAGCTCTACCAGGCGATGCACAGTGGGCCCATATGAGGTCTCGCGTCTCAAAAATATGTAATTTTTTTTGTCTTTTGGAATAATTCAATGAAAATTCGCACACATAATCTTGAATATATTGCGTATCAAATAATATAAGTTTTAAAAATGCGATTATTTTTATTGATTTTTAAAAAATTTAAAATTTATGGAAAAAAAATATGGCTCACCCAAAACTATTACAAAAAATTTAACTAATTTCTTCACAATACTAAATCACAGTGTTGTAGAAACAAAAAAAAAATATAAATAATAAAATAAATAGTCTTCCAAGAGCTGTATGGCTTCTTCCCAAAGCTCTTTAGATATAATTTTTTCTTGTTTTCGCATGTTTGAAATAAGTGGATCTGATGTCAATAATAAGCGACGAAAAATATCCTCGTTGGTTGCTACTCTTGAACACTTTCTAGAATGCGTCAATCTAATTTTCTTTTAATCCTTATTACGCGACACCTGGGCATCTTCCGATAATTGGCCAATAGGTAATACTGCGAAATACTGGATGATCGCTTCACCATGCATTAATATTTTATGCACTGAATATGGCATGTAATACCATTTATTTTTCACATAAAGCTGGGCAGTTACCAGGTACGTACACACAGAACTGGAACTAGTTTCAGTTAGCACTTGACCAACTTTACCATCAATCCTTGGTAAAAATACATAGCTCAGGTTGAATTTGTATTAATTTGTTATTTTTATGTAACTTTGTAGCTTGTAATTGATTGATCATTAACAACTGCTTTTGTGTTATCAGGAACCTTTTTTGAAAATTCTATCAAGATTTGACGACAATAACGCACAAAAGAGCAAGTTCTATTTAGCCTAAAACTATATTAGTAGCTAGATTTATAAGTTTGATTAGAACAAGTGACGCTATAAATAAGTTGGCTTCAGATATTACTTCACTGTCTCCTACTAATACTTGTTTATACTCACTTTGTCCCGAAGAGCCATCGAAGCCCCATTTAGTGAAAAGTTTCAAATTAAGAGATCCAGACTTGGAGATAGAACCAATTTGCAAAATGCGTGGTATCTAACAATATTGAGCCTAAACAATAGCTCCAATCTCAGTTATAGAAATTCTCGACTCTGGAGGGTAGCTTAGATGTTTCGCAAGTGATAACACCTGATAAGACGGAAGTATAGAACATTGTTTTTCAACTAAACAAGTCCTTAAATATTTATACTTATATTTGGATAAGTCTAAATCGATAAAGATACTCATAGCCTCTCTAGTGGAATAAAAAGTACTAGTTTTTGTTTCATGTTGCAATTCTTTCAACATTCTTCGTTTTTCATCCTAACTTAAATTCCTCATATTGAGCACAAGAGAAGCTTCTCCTGATTCTAATATAGAGGCGTGAAACAACAATAAAATAAAATAAATACCTATGTAAACAAAATATTTCCCCACAAAAAGTGACTGAAATTTAATAATTTTTTTTTCATGATGCGTTTATCGCTTGTTATCAGAGGGGGGCAGATCGGGGCAGACAATTTTTTTTTCTTTTTAACAATGCATTGAAGAACCAATTGCAGTATAAAACTTTACAGCGGAAGTATTTAAAACTCTCATTGAAATTAGAAAACAACAAAAAATTAATGTATTAATAAAAACAGTTAATATTATTAACATCATTATCTTCAAATATTTTTTTAGCAATTCAAATAGCTCAAAAAACAAGCTTTCCAGTGATATATAATACTAGTAAAATTACATTAACAATAAGTTGAAAAAAATTGGTTAAAAAATAACCTCACTACGTTATTTTTAAAGTATGGTCACTAGCGACGACTTCAGATAGAGTTTTTTAGTGTAAGGACTTAGTTTAAATATAAAATTTTTTGCCCTTCCTTCTTTCCATTTTCAAAAAAAATAAAGCTTTCACATTAATTTTGAAAAATACATTTTTGAGACGAAAAGTGTTACTTGGGCCCATAGTGCGGCCCAATTCGGGATACCGACAAAACTTGACCAGATGTGTCGCGCAACGCTGGAAACAACTCTCTGTGCAATTTGGAAACAACTCTTCGGAGCTCTTCCAAACCTGCACCGGATTCAGGCAAGGAGATGCGATGTCTTCAATATCGTGTTGGAGCAGATAGTGCGCAGGGCAGGTGTCAACACGGAAGGCACTATCTTTCACAAATCCGTCCAACTGCTGGGATACGCAGACGATATTGACATCATCGGAAGATCCCGGCAAGCCGTCGTAGAGGCGTTTACGGCTGACTATTGATGAGCAGGCGAAGCGAGTTGGTCTTGAAGTGAACGAGGACAAGACGAAGTATATGTTATCAAAAAACAAAAATGTGTCTGTCTAAAACATTGGGCAGAATGTCACTGTTGATAACTACAATTTGGAAGTAGTTAAGGAGTTCACCTACCTCGGAACAAATATTAATCCTACAAGTGACACCTTTGTAGAGATCCAACGAAAAATAACCCTAGCAAACCGCTGCTACTTCGGTTTGGCAAAACAACTGGGTTCAAAACTCTAACTCTCTAACTCTAACTCCTAACTCAACGGACCAAATTAATGCTCTACAGAACGCTCATCTTACCAGTCCTGCTGTATGGAACCGATTGCTGGACGATAAGTAAGAAAGCTGAGCAAATATTCCGTCGGATATTAGGTCCTTTATGCGAGGAGGGCGAATGGAGGAGAAGATACAACCGTCCAAAAAGCCAAGATACGCAGACTACATTGGCTCGGCCACATCGAGCGAATGGACAACAATGCTCCAGCCAAGAGCATCTTCGAATCCCAGCCCCCAGGTTCGAGGCGGCGAAGAAAACCGAACCCCTGAACAAAGACCAAGCTGTCGCGGATGCCAGAAAACTTGGTCTTCATAACTGGAAGCAGCGTGCTCGGGACCGCAGAGGATGGAAGGCAACGCTGTCTCAGGCAGGGACTCTACAAGGGTCGGGAGCCCTTTAAGTAAGTAAGTATTGGGTCTATCTTCAATATTTCCCTATGTTACAAACTATGTATGAAACTTTATATACCCTTAGGAGAGGGTATAATAATGAAATGATTATTTGTAGAGTACGTTTCAAATTAATATGCAAATGGAAAGTTGCGCAGAGAGAGAATGGGAGTGAGTGCTTTCATTTTCTCACTGGAAAGTGATATTTACGAAACGGCTGAACTTTCCTCATTTTCTTCCAGATTTGTTTATATCGTTTGGCGCACACTCCTTTTCCTTTCTTCTTCACATTCTTTTCTATTTTCTACACAAAAACCGTGCATTATATGCTTTGTGAAAGTTGTCATTACTCTCACAGAGCTTAATTAAGTTGACACTGCCTTGCTCAATAAAAATAAATAAAACATTTTCCCCATTCTGTTTTCGCATTTGGCAATACAAATGTTCTTATAATCTCTCCACATTTCTCACCACCAGTGTTGTCGATTTCCGGTCAAATCTGCCCGAAAATTCTTTGCTTTGAGCGGAGAAAATTTCAAAATCCGGTCAAACCGATTTTTGACCGAAAGAAGGAAATGATTTAACCGGAAATTTTTTTTTTCAGCAAAAAATTGTATTGTTTTATAGCGTCTATGAAGAAATTTCTATTTCTTTAAATTGAACAAAACTATTACACACTGCTAAAGTTGAAACCAAAACCAATTTTTGCTGTCATTTTTGAATCACACTTGAAAAACAACATTACACTGGAATAGTTCGAGTCCATACGATCACAGTCACGATACAATAGACCGGACAAAATTATATCAAAACGAAAATTAACCGTTAAGTATGCATCATATTTATTAGTTTTCTTTCAAATTGTCATTATCTGCATTATTGTTGTGTGTAGAAGGGTCGTAGAAAAAGTCTTTTTGGAAATTAAAAGAAAATAGGTACTTGGTACGTGCGTCAGATGAGGTCGGCCAGGACTTTTTAAGGTTTTTTTATTGCTGTTTTATTCCATTTATACTTTTAACCGGATTTTTGACCAAATTCGGGAAAAAAACATATGAAAATGCTTCAATCCGCCTGGAGCGGATCATTTTATACCCTATCCTTTTTCTATACAAATGTATATATGTAGCTCCTTTTCCACCAATATATCGTACTTTCTTGAAATAGTTTGTTGTTTTTAATTTCTTATAAAATTACTCAAAAACTTGAATTTTCTCCAAAATATATTAAAATTTGTTCCTAAGAAGTGGTATTATTTTAATTAAACTGCAGAAAAACAGTTTTTTAAGAAAAAAGCCCCTAAAATGTAGGCATGGCTGTACACAATGTATGGGAGCTATGTAGATTAAAGGAATTTCTACATATTTGTTTCAGTAAATTTTGTCCAATTTCATGTAAAATTACTGAAAAAAGTAGATTTTTCTAAAAGTGGGCGTGTAAGTGAGCGAATTTTGAAAATGTTTATACTTGTTCTGTCCCGACATCCAAGGACCTCGCATACAAAGTTTCATTGTCCTAGCTCAAAATTTAAGGCCAAAAACTGGTGACATACGGACGGACGGACATGGCTCAATCGACTCGGCTACTGATGTTGATCATTTACATATAAACTTTATGTGGTCTATCTTCAATATTTCTTTATGTTACAAAGTATGTGTCAAACTGAATATACCCTTAGGATAGGTTCTAAAAAGAGACTTAATTGTAAGAAATAGTTTTTATGTAAAGAGATTAATAATGATATTCCTATCTGCAAAGAAAACTTTTATGCAAACAAATTTCATAATGCCAACGCAAACTCAAACCGCCTGGAGCGGATCGTATGATACCCTATCCCTATCTTATTTGGTCGTGTCAGTGGGCGGTGGAAAATGTATTCACAACATTTTCTATTTTGCCCTATAAACTAATATTTTTACTCGAAAATTAATTTTTGAAGTAAACGCCCCTAAAAAGTGGGCGTGGCCATATACAATGTATAGAGGATTTGTAGATTAAGTGGATATCTACATATTTGCTCAAGTAAGTTTTTTCGAGTTTCATATGAAAATAGTGAAAGAAATTGATTTTTTTTTTAAAGTGGGCATGTCATTGGGCGGATTTTAGGCAAAGGGGCCAGGGGGTAGATTTAGTCTCCCCGAATGACCGTCCATACGTGGTGACCTTTGCAACCCTTTGGGTTGCCGGCGGGACCGCCCATTTCTACGACGAGCTCTTACCTGTCTGGAACTGGGGCGATCATATCGGCAAACCTCGAGTATGACACCTTCTCGGGGATGCCGCACTCATCGGCTGAGGCCCCGCCCTCTTCAGCTAAGGCAGCGGTAGTCCCGCAGCTGACCTGTGATCCCTCAGTAATGTCACCCAGTCCTAATTATACTGATGGCATCATGGATACGGGCACACCTGTGGATATGGTCACTGTGGATAGAATAGAGTGGGCGATAAGATATGTTCTCCGTACAAATCCCCGGGCTTAGATGGAATCATCGCGATCATGTTGCAAAAGACAAGTAAAACTATTTCTCCTCTGATCAAAGATCTATTCTTAAGCAGCCTGAAGCATCAGTATATCGCTATGCGATGGAGTGAGGTTAAGGTGGTTTTTATTCCAAAAGTCGGAAAGGCTAGCCATTCGACTGCGAAGGATTTCCGTCCAATCAGCCATACCTCGTTTATCCTCAAAACTTTCGAAAGACTGATTGACATATATATTCGTAGCCTCTGCGCCCAGGGGACCTCTCCCCAACCCAACACGCCTACACCAGAGGGAAAAGCGTAGAGACAGCGCTACACAGTGTCGTCAGCTTAATTGAAAAAGTACTCAAAGAAAAATGCTACAATCCGCCTGGAGCGAATCGTATGATACCCTATCAATATCTTATTTGGTCGTGTCAGTGGGCGGTGGAAAATGTATTCACAAAATTTTCTATTTTGCCTTATAAACTAATATTTTTACTCGAAAATTAATTTTTGAAGTAAACGCCCCTAAAAAGTGGGCGTGGCCATATACAATGTATAGACGATTTGTAGATTAAGTGGATATCTACATATTTGCCCAAGTAAGTTTTTTCGAGTTTAATATGAAAATAGTGAAAAAAAGTTAATTTTTGTAAAAAGTGGGCGTGTCAGTGGGCGGATTTTAAAAATGTTTACACTTGTATTGCTTACTTTTACAAAGACCTCGTATACAAAATTTCATCAACCTAGCTCAAAATTTAAGGCCCAAAAACTGGTGACATACAGACGGACGGACATGGCTTAATCAACTCGGCTATTGATGCTGATCATTTATATATATACTTTGTTGGGTCTATCTTTAATATTTCTCTATGTTACAAACTATGTGTCAAACTTAATATACCCTTAGGATAGGGTATAAAAAGAATACACGCTCGCCGCTTTCCTCCATATTGAATGAGCTTTTAATAATGTCAATACGAAGGCGGTAAGAAGAACATTGAGTATGCTCAACATTGATGGCATCCTTATAAATTGGATAGTCAGTATGCTCGAAAACAGACATATAATTACTGAGATTGGCGGCACCAAACTAGATGTCTACGCCTCCAGAGGCACCCCACAGGGCGGGGTCATCTCCCCGCTTATCTGGGTCATTGTGTTAAATGAAGCTTTGAGGCTACTTGAAACATCTGGAGTTAAAGTCGTCGCCTATGCAGACGATGTAGTACTGATGGGAACGGGCAAATACCTCCCTACGCTCAGTGAGCAAGTCGACGGTGCCCTCAAGATCCTGGTTAGATAGGAGAAGACGTAAGGTAAGGCCGCATTACCGTCAACCCCCAAAAAACTGAGTTGGTTTTATTTACCAACGAAAGGAAAATCCATCGGTTCAGCGCACCCTCTGTGGGTGACATTCCCCTCAGCATATCCGACAGTGCGAAATACCTGGGTATCATTTTAGACAAAAACTCACCTGGAAGCCAAACATAAATGAAAGAGTCAAAAAGGCCAACATAGCCTGCTACACGTGTAGCAGAATTTTTGGGAAGACTTGGGGACCCTCTCCAAAAACAATTCTCTGGATGTACACGGCTATCATAAGACTCATCCTGACATATGGCAGCCTAGTATGGTGGCCAGCATTAAACAAGTCCACCTACCTGAAGGAGCTCACAAAAGTACAAAGACTAGCGTGCATTGGTGCCACCAGTGCGATGAGAACCATTCCAACTGCGGGTCTTGAGGCTATTCTCAACCTGCCTCCGCTAGACATCTACACGAGATCAACGGCAGCCATCAGTGCCTTAAGAATAAGTCGGGCTGTGTGCTGGAAGTCAAGTATGATAGGGCACGCGACTATCCTTGGCAGATTTTTCGGCCATACACCCAAAACAGACTACACTACGCCTTACCTTCACTTTAAAATACCATTTACCTCAGCTTACCCTAGCAGAGAAGAGTGGAAAGACAGCCGCATACCAAATGCCGAACCCATAGCTATTTACACTGATGGATCAAAAATGGACACAAGAGCTTAAGGTTCTTGGAACACAGCACAAGGTTCTACTCTGCTGGGTCCCTGGGCACGAGGGCGTCCCGGGAAATGAAAAGGCAGGTGAATTAGCAAGGAAAGCTTCATCGGACCCACTTGAACTGACCGACCTCTCCATAAGCACCCCACCCTGCGCTCTTAGGCTTTAAGCAGGGAAACTGGCTATGAGAGAGGCGAACTTGAGATGGAAGTTCCTAGATACTTGCAAAACTGCAAAACAACTATGGCCAACTTTTGAATAAGCAAGGACCGAGAGAATTATCCGCAAGGACAGACGTTCACTGTCCATACTCGTGGGGATAATCACGGGTCACAACGCTCTGCGGTACCACCTAAAGAAACTACGTCGGACGGAAGAAGAACTCTGCAGAGGATGCGGCGATGAGGAGGTTATAGAGGACACTACCCACTTCCTCTGCCAGTGCCCTGGACTCCAATATTCCAGGTACAAATTCCTCGGCAAACACTTCTTTCAGGATCCAGGAAATTATTATTAGTCCACTAATAATTGGTTTTTCTAATAACTATCAAAGAAATTATTTATAACGTAGTAGACATTCTAACACACGTTTTTAATAAAAGTATCTTTCACAGTAAATTACCCCAAAAATCTTATAAACAGCCTTATTTTTAAAAAAGGTAATAAGAAACTTTTAAATAATTTATAGTATTTTCTAAAATTTTTGAAAAAAAAAAAATATTAAAAGTAGAATCTTACCCTATCACGAAAGTAAATCTTTTCTTAGCTTCAAACAGTACGGTTTTAGAGCCGGTAAATCAATTACATTACTTGAACATTGTTCTCTTATATATGAAAGTATAGATAAAAAGAAATTCACTGCTGCTCTTTATATTGATATAACGAAAGCGTTCGATACAGTGGATCATGTCATTTTGTTAAGAAAATTGGACAAAGCTGGTTTTAGGGATTTTATGCTTGACTGGTTCTCTTCCTTTATAGAAGGTAGACTACAAATTGTTAAAGTAGGTGAGAATTTTAGTGACACCAGAAATAATAATACAGGAGTGAAGTTCAGCTCTGGGACCGATTTTATTTCTTATATACATAAACTCTATCTTTGACCTTATCTTAAAAGATAAAGTTATTGGATTTGCTGATGATATAGCTTGTGTTTATTCTAGCTTATCAATTTTAGACCTGATTTCTGACATAAATCATGACTTAGAACTACTTAGACATTGGTTCGGACTTCATAAACTTGTAATCAGTGAGAAAACAAAAGTTATGTTCTTCAACTTACCCTTTCTTGAACTAAACCCTCCACCTCTCATTCTGCATAGCTTTGATTACAAAAATATAACTCTAAGTAGTTTAACTAGTTCGGCCTCTAATCTCTATTCTTTCTTTTTTTCCTCTTTCTACTTACTTTTATTATAGTAATTACTTTTTCGACAACTACCCCACATCATTTATTGTTGAAATTTTTTACCCCATCCACGATTAAATTCTGAATTTTCGATTTCGATTACTAAAGTGTTTGAACAATGAACATACTATCTTACTCTTCCTAAAGGGTTTTCCATTAAGCGTTTATCTTTAAACTTGAAAAATACAGCCTATGAATAAAATATTGAAATTTTTTATTAATTTAGAAAGTTCATTTATTGCCTCACATTCACATAATGTGAATGATGTTATATATGGAATATAACATTATCCACATTATCCTCCGCGGTTTGAGTGATAATTAACTTTGAGCTCCTGGGTCAATTGAACCTTGTCAAGTCGTGACGCAAAATTCGTCAAGTTGTGCTCTGGGAAAAACCGAGTTCTTGTTCTACTTTACATATATATTTGTTCTGGAAAAGGAATATGCAACATCGGAAATTGCATTGAATATCTGGATCGCATATTATTTCATTAAAAATGGGTTTTTCAAAACTTATAAAACAAAAAAAATCACGAATCCAAAAGTTGCCTTACAGTACGTACCGGTGTAAGGAAAGAATATATACCTTCACGTACATAATATATAAAATCTTAAATACATAAGATGATTCTTATTTTTTTTTTTTTTTTTGGAGGGGCATGAGACTACAATTTGCCACTGATAGATTATTATTCTTTGTTGAAGAATATTTTTATGTCAGTTAGTCTTATTTTCTCGTGACTAATACAAATCGTTCTTAAAACTAGTTTTGCCGGTCTCGCTAGTTTTTTCTCGTTTTACGAACTTCTAGTTTTGTACAAAACTAGTTTTAAAATTTCTAGTTTTAACGAATAAATTTCCTGTCAATAATACCGATTTTGTCAAAACTCGAAACCCGTACAAAGCTAGTTTGGACATAAAACTAGTTTTGTAAAATGTGAATAATACGAGCAGTACTGTTTGCACGAAATTTTCACATAATCTGCAATTAGTTTTCACATTGTTTCAAGAAGCCATTTTATTGAAATGCGATAAGGTATCTTGTAAAAATATAAGTCGGTCATATAGAATACTTATTAAAATTTTCTCTACGATTTTGATATGATCTTCGTCTTGGATGAAAACCATAGAGAAATCTTATAACTTTCCTTCTCTGTGAACAGACTCTTTCTAAAGTTAGACTAAAAAAATAAAGCAATGCAACTGCGAAATCTTCTTTAACTCCGTGGTTTAGTTGAAGAAGAGGCAGCAATAAACGCGTCTCTTTTTTAAAAAATTATTTTGATATGAAGATATGTTTCTGCTTCAACTTATATTTTTAATTAAATATTATACTTACATGACCTTCTTTAAACCGATTTTTAATACTAGACTTTCCGTCAATTATAACATGTGCATTCTCGAATTCTACATCACAAGGTGATGGTGGACTCATTGGCCATTCATCTTCGGGATCCGTTGAGGTTTCTAATGACAGATCTCCTAATAGCACAAAACCCGATTCGTTTGGCTAATTAATAAAAAAGAAATAATACTATTAAAAATATATTAAAATGTGATAAATATGTTAAAATATGTATATATATTCTTCAAATAATCATCCATACATAAAATTATGCTCCAAATAACATCCACACTTATTACTTTCTTATCGCCTTATATTTGCCTGGTATTTGTTTAAGAATGTAATTTCTTTAAAAAATAAAGTACGCGACTGGGTCGTACAAACTTGCAGCTATGTCTAAAAGTTTTTTGTGCAGTTAAGATCCATAAAACCAACGATATATTAATATACATTTTTAGAGTAAATCTTTGTAATTAAAGTACCGTTATTACCAACTTTGTCCAAAATAGTGGTTTGCTATCTCATAGGATTTCAGAAAAATAGTCCAAATCTGAAAATTAACCAACACTGTCTTAGCCGTTTATATGAAAATGGCATTTTGTTAAGTTGGCTATCAGTAAAGCACCGTTATTAGTTCTTTCTACCAAAAACGTGGTACGCTATTTTATAGGATTGCATAAAAGTAGTTAAGATATCAAATTTTAGCTAAATCGTTTGAGCATTTTACGAGAAAAAGGACATTTTATAAAAGTAATTCAAATATAAAATTTAAACGAAATCGTTTAAGCCGTTTACGAAAAAAATTACATATTGTTAAGTTGGCTATTTGCAAAGTACCATTATTAACAATGTTGACAAAAAATTGGTACGCCATTATATAAGACTGTATAAAAGTAATTCAAATATGAAATTTAAGTGAAATCGTTTGAGCCGTTTACGAGAAAAAGGACATATTGTTAACCTGGCTTTATGCTAAGTATCATTATTAACAATGTTGGCCAGCAATTTGGTACGCCATTTTATTCAACTTTAGTAAACTAGTTTAAATATGAAATTAAAAAAAATCGTAAAGCCGTTTTTGAGCAAATTAGCTAAAACCTCTAAATCCTTTAAAAAGTACCGTTATTACCAGTTTTGGCCAATCATTTCTAAGCCATTCTATATCATTTGCGATTTTCAACCTAATGTGAGAACTTTATTAAAATCGTTTAATCCGTTTTCAAGAAAATCGTCTTTTAGGCTAATTAGCAATAAGTACCGTTACAACAACTTTAGGCCAAAATGTGGTGATTCATCAAATTGATGCGCGAATGTAAAATCATCATTTGGGATGAATGCACGATGGCGCATAAACGAGCTTTGGAGGCAGTTGACCGAACGATAAAGGATTTACGAGGTGATTCGAGACGATTTGGTGGGGCTATGATATTGCTCTCCGGAGATTTTCGACCAACTCTACCAGTCATCCCGAAATCTACTGCTGCCGATGAACTTAATGCATGCCTGAAATCGTCGTCTTTGTGGTGGCATGTCAAGAAGTTGAAATTGACAATGAATATGAAAGTCGCATTGCAGAACGACCCATCGGCTGCTGAATTCTCTAGACAACTTCTGGCGCTTGGCAATGGCCACATTCCCTTTGATGTTCCGACTGGATTGATATCATTCCTCGCAAATTTTTGCGAGTTCACTGTCGAACTCAATCAATTTTGAGGAACTCCAAATCATAAAAATATTGATTGGATTAGTGAACGGGCAATACTAGCAGCGAAGAATAAGGACGTCGATAAATTGAATTTGATTATTTACAGTCAGATCGCTGGAGATCTGCATTCGTACAAATCCGTTGACAGCGTGACCAACGAGGATGAAGCCAGGAACTCAGCCGCATAAAATTGTGCAACGGTACGCGGTTTTCCGTCAAAAAACTGATGAAAAATGTGATCATCGATCATCAAGGGTAAATTCAAAGGAGAGGAAGTCCTTATCTCACGAATTCCTATTATTCCAACTGATCTTCCACGAGAATCTTTTCAAATTGACAAGTTGCTTGTGAGCACCATTGGGTCGTCGTGAAATGTTTTTATACCCTATCCTAAGGGTATATTAAGTTTGATACATAGTTTGTAACATAGAGAAATATTGCAGATAGACCCAATAAAGTACATATATAAATGATCAGCATCACTAGCCGAGTCGATTGAGCTATGTCCGTCCGTCCGTCCGTCTGTGTGTCACCAGTTTTTGGGCCTTAAATTTTGAGGTAGGTTGATGAAATTTTGTATACGAGGTCTTTGGAAAAGTAAGCAATACAAGTGTAAAAATTTTTAAAATCCGCCCACTGACACGCCCACTTTAAAAAAATAACACTTTTTTTTCACTATTTTCATATGAAACTCGAAAAAACTTACTTGTTTTTATTCTTTTTATACCCTATCCTAAGGATATATTAAGTTTGATACATAGTTTGTAACATAGAGCAATATTACAGATATCCCCAATAAAGTATATATATATAAATGATCAGCATCACTAGCTGAGTCGATTGAGCTATGTCCGTCCGTCTGTGTGTCACCAGTTTTTGGGCCTTAAATTTTGAGCTAGTTCGATGAAATTTTGTATACGAGGTCCTTGCAAAAGTAAGAAATACAAGTAAAAACATTTTTAAACTGACGTGCCCACTTTAAAAAAAAAAACAAAAACACTTGTTGTTCGACGTTTTTATAGGATAGGGTTGCATACTATACGCTCTAGACGGATTGTAGCCTTATCATATGTTTGCTTATGAAACTAGAGGAAAAATTATGGTCTTTCATTATTTTTTCTAAGGACACAATGAGGCAGATTTTGGGGTTCGGGTGAAATATTTCCACTTCCACTAGCTGTTGAAATAAGTAAATACAACAGACACTCTTAGTAACGAAAACGGTATGATCGCAACGGAAATTGGGTTCCGTTTGATGAAAAGGCGCGCAAAACTGGAACACCGTTACCAAAATACCCAAAGTGTGGTATTTATCTTTGCTGCAATAATAACAAAAAAATTAAAAAACCCGAAATACAGCCCGGTTCACATTTCACTCGAAGTGAGATTAAAATCGATTCAAAGTGAAATTTAGTGTTCTACACTTTCACTTTCATCTACATAATATAAATTTAGAATTTTTCGAAATCAAAACAAACTGAAATTGTCAATTTAATTTTATCGATTTAGAAGTGATTTCAAAGCGAAAATTTCGTTCAGTGTGAAATAGTGCAAATGACGATATTCAAAATGTAAATGACTGCAAAGTGCATGTTATTCATATTAGGGTACACTACGATATCTCCTTGTTTAAAACCCCTCATTGGACATAATCCCCTTTTTTTTTTACTCTTTTACAAAAATCTCCCGGGACAAAATCCCCAATGCACACAATTCCCTAACAATTCTCTTACTAAAATCCCCTGTTCGCACAATACAGAAGTCATCCAATTGGATGATATGGACATCGACGACATGTGGTCGGAACAGAACAGCGCACTTTGTGCTACATATGGTTATCTGCCGCGGAGGCGATGTGAATTGTCTAACCGGATTGGGCTATTTGACACCGTTAGACTTCATCTACGCGGGTTTCTTACTCATAACTAACAGGTCTATGCTAATACAAACCATCACTGCCCACTGTCAGCATAATCAATGCCATTGGTCAAATTTAGCCTCATTTATGCGCCAGAATTATGGTGAATTGGACGTTTCGGATGCGCGCCATTCAGCGAAGACGCGGAAGAAATTTGGATAATGTTAGGTACATTCCATACATAGGCCTTCTTAATAAATAAACAAATTCAATGATATCGTAGTCACAGTTTGTTTTATTCTAGTTTAAAGATAAGAAATACCTAACGGGAGTACATTGCACACCTATGCAATATATACCTACATACATACATAGATAAAATATTTGTGTGCATTCATGTTTATGTTATATTCGCGCAACAGAAATAATAACACCAAATCTAAAAAATCGCAGATTTTGTCCTGTGGAGATTTTGTCTTAGGGTCTTTTGGAGTAAGGTATTATTGCACAGGGCATTATGGAATAGGGAATTTGGAAAGGGGACTTTGGAAAAGGAGATTTCATCACCAACCCGTTTCCGCTCTGGATCCTCCTGTGTCGACCACATCAACACCCTGCGCAGAAGAGGCCTGATAAATTAATAGCAATTGTCAAGGCTACATATGTTGGGTCCACAGGTCACGTTTTGCACAGAACTAGGCTATCTGAGGAATTCGAAGTCCAAAGTGGGGTTCGGCAAGGCTGCATACTTCCACCACTATCAGCCTCATTTTGACATTCGAATTCATTCGAAAGTGAGTCGAATTCTCATAGACTATATTTATTTTGACTTTCGAATGAATAGAAAGAATAGAAAATTTATCCAAACTTTCAAAAGTTCATTGGTGTGCGTATTTTGAGATTCTATTCATTCGAAACAAATGTAATTTTTCAACCAAACACGTAAATATAGTAAGATATTTTGAACATTCTGCAGAAAATTAAAAGAAGTAATTTTAAATGACAATTTCTGATCCTGTAGGTATAGGTCACGTTCTAATTTGAAAAACAGGAGGCCGGCAATTCGTATAAATAAAATCGTCCCACTCAAGTTCTATGTAAACATAATTCCAAAGGAAAGACGAGTGAATGCACAAAATTATTTTTCAACTTTATTTTTTTACTCTTATTTTAAACTCATTCGCACTTTCCACAAAAGAAAGCAGCATTTTGTTTTATATAAAAACAACTCTAATTATTAAAAACAAATCACCAAGCAAATGTTTATTTTACTACTGACAGCACTCAAAAGAAAGGCAGAGTGACCAGATTCGTGCCGAGTATATGGTGGGAGAGACTTTTAATTAAATATACATATATGTTAATTTATTTTGCTTTGTGTTCGATATTATTAAAGGTATACAAAACATGTTTCATAAAATATATTACTATGTATTAACTATTAAAAATATTTCAATAAGAAAGAGAAGAGTTCTAATGCAAAAAAACAAGGTATGGTAAACCTGCATAAAAACAAATGTCAAACAGCTGACTTTAAGAGTTGAATTCATTTACGTTCATTTTGCGTTATCATTCGAAAATGAACCTTTCTCATTCGAATCTCAAAATACACAAAAATTTACTATTCGTTCGAATCTCAAAATAATCATGATTTTTCAACTTTATTTTTTACTCTTATTTTAAGTTTTCTATGATGTCCTATTCATTCGCACTGTCCACAAGAGAAAGCAACATTTTATTTTATCTAAAAACAACTCTAATTATTAAAAACAAATCACCAAGCAAATGTTTATTTTACTAAAAACAGCACTCAAAATAAAGGTAGATTGACCAGATTTGTGCCGAGTATATGGAGGAAGAGACTTGTAATTAAATATTAGAGATGTGATCCGAAATTGAATTTTATTATTTAGTGCCGGAGAGGACGAAATTAAAAGGCACTAAAATAATTTCGGCTCACGAAAGGCACTAAAATAATTTCGGTTCACGAAAAGCCACGAAACTAAATACCCGGCACTAAAAGGCACGAAATTAATTTCGGATCGCCATATATGACTAAATATACATGTATGTTATTTTATGTTGCTTTGTTTTCGTGCTCGATATTATTAAAGGTATACAAAACATTTTTCAGAAAATGTATTACTTAAATTTCGTCTTTAAACGCGTCAAAGTATACCTAATAAAAATATTTCAGTAAGAAAGAGAAGAGTTCTCACGCAAAGAAAACAAAGTATGGTCACAACCTGTATAAAAATAAAAGTCAAACAGCTGACTTTGAGAGTTGAATTTATTTTTGTTTTCATTCGAATCCCAAAATACATAAAAATCTTTCGAATGAATAGAGACATTCGAAAGAATTGACTAAGTATTCATTCGAATCTCAAAATAAGCATGTATATCTATTGGTGATTAGCGATGTGCTAAATGCGGCCTTATCAACAGGAAATGGAGGAATTCGATGGACTCTCAACTGAACTCAAACACCTTCACTACCGAATAATGTCACCAAATGACAGCAAATGTGGAAAGAGAAGCATTCGTCGTTGGACTCAAAATTAACTCGACAAAAACAAAAATGATCAC
Organism: Chalcosyrphus nemorum; assembly: GCA_949716465.1. Taxonomy (NCBI): domain Eukaryota; kingdom Metazoa; phylum Arthropoda; class Insecta; order Diptera; family Syrphidae; genus Chalcosyrphus; species Chalcosyrphus nemorum. The sequence goes on from OX454332.1 coordinate 54,237,367, forward strand.
CCTATATAGGCATTGCTGGACAAACGCTTGAGAGAGTAGAGTTTCCAATACTTTGGGAGTATTGTCTCAACTGATGGTGGAACCGAACTGGATATAGCCAGTCAAATACGTAAAGCTAAATCTGCGTTTAAGATGCTCTCCACAGTTTGGCGAAGTAATGCAATTAACTTAAACACCAAGCTACGACTGGTTCGTTTCAATGTTGAATCCGTGCTTTATGGATATGGCCAGTTTCACCTCTGAAAAGTTTATGAATGGGTCCGGAAAAGGGTCCCTGCCAAAACAAAAGGGTGCCTTATAAAATTGAAGAACCAAAATTAGCGTTACAAGTGATATTTTCCTTATTTTCTTGTATAATTCACTTGTTGATAACAAAATTAAGATTATAAATCAATAAAAAATAACTAAATTAGTTCAGTTTCTTAAAAAATTAATTATCAAAATAAAAAAAGGACAAAAAATATAAAGTTCCGATTTCAATTCAGTCAAAATTTGGCCGTTATAAGCCATTTCTTTGGAATAAAATCCCCAAAATTCTGTATTAAATTTGAGTTAGGAAGCAACTCTTCTAGTTCCTCAACATGGATCAGAAATCACATCTACGACTGCACAGAACCATAAAAAAAAACAAAGGAATATCTATACCTCAAATATTAGAAACATGAATATCAATGAAATATGCGAAACGAAAAACGAAACTACGTGAAAGTATGCATCTGTTCAAAGAAAATGTAAATTATTTGGCATTGGAACAAATTCATTAATACAAATTGGTTAACTGAGAAATTAATGTGTCAATTCTGTACCAATTCGCAGAAAGGGTCAAAAAACGGTCGTATATTTAAAAAAAAATTTCGTCAAATTTCGATGATTTTCGAAAAGTGGGATCCAAGGGTCAAAAAGGGTCATATTGCTCCTAAAGGGTCTGAAAGGTAACACTGGATGTGGCACCTGGAGGGTGACCGTCACTATCACGAGGAAGCTGCAAACGTTTGTCCATAGGTGCCTGCGCTACATCTTAAGGATATTCTGGCCAAACCGTATCCCTAACCAACAGCTTTATCAGGGAACGTGCCATGAACCTATAGGCACAACCATACGACGACGGACGTGGCAGTGGAATGGCGATCCGATCGCTCGGTCTGCCTAACTTTGTACTGCCACAAAGCCCTTTTATTACGTCACTTCTGGTCTAATTTGTGGACGAGTACTTACGTCATCAAGTACTTAAAAAATTTTATGCCAGATTCTTCCTCACCCTTTGCTCTTCTAAAAAAAAAAAAAAAACTGTTATACATTAGCTTACCTTGTCGGAAACATGTGACAGACCATAAATTGTTCTACGTACATTCCAGTTTAATAGCATTGACAAAATTGAATAAAAAAATATTTTCAATACGCTACTTTTTACTGCACCTATAATATAGGGCAAGTATTGGATTCGTGAAAAAATTCAAACTCGACATAACAATGAATTCTGGCATTACGATGACAGAGAAGCTCGAAATAGTGGGTCTGCCGATTGTCTGTCTGTGGACTGCAGCCTAAACGGCTGGACCGAATTGCTTCGAACTTCATATCTGAGCTCTGTATGATCGCAATTCGAGGCGAAATCGGAATTTTTGTTCTAGCCCTGTTATTAACGGTATTTTACGCCAATTTCACAAAAAGACGATTTGCTCGAAAACGGCTCTAACGATTTTGATTAAATTTCATATTCGTATTAGTCTGGGCAAATGCTATAAGATGGCGTACCACGTTTTTGGCTAAAAATACGTATAACGGTACTTTTCTTATTAACTGTATTTAGAAATATCGCCATTTCTGGGCTAAGACTCGTTGGATTTCCACAAAAATCGATATATGGACAAGCCTTAATGTTTTATACAATGTGGCATTTAAACTTATACAAAATTTTTAAAAATATTTTTTTAATTTTTATTTTTATTTTTAATTTTAATTTATTTCTTGTATTAAAAATTTGTTAATTTTCAACTACCAGCATTTTCAACTACCAGCGTACATACGACCCAGTCGTGCACTTTATTTTCAACGCTATTAAACTGTAATGTATGTAGAACAATTTATGGTCTGTCACTAAACTAACTGTTAAATCTGGCAACATAATTCAGTTATTTTTATCGTAATCTTGAAGGTGAAAGTTTTGACAAATTGTTTAGAATAATTATTGTGTTGTATCGTAAATTTCGAAAACTAGAAAAAACTATTATAATAAACACGTGAGAGTAATAAGTATTTTTAATGAATTTTGTTATATCCCTTTTAATAAACAATAACTACTCGTCGTAGTATTATATTTAGTGTATAAGGGCTTATCAGATTTGAGGTGAGAACCAAATAAATAAATTTCAAAAAAGAGTTAAATTTCAAAAAATAGTTAAATTTCAAAGAGAGTAAGATAGGAATATGTTGTCTGGAGTTTAATGTTAGACAATGTTGTAAGCTTTATTGTATTAAGTTCTCAGTATTGGGAAAAAAGGATGGTCTCAGGACTAGAACTCTTAAGCGATTTAATCTACAATCGATATCAGAATTAACTCTGATAGCTATGTGATTTTTGCACTTGATAGCACAAAACTGTAGGTTTATTCTATACGCGCTATACATGCATAATTATTGTTGCTGCTTTGATAGACATTATGACAGAGTGAGACTTTTTCAGAAAAAAAGGAAAATATTTCCCACCTTTCCCACCTTTTTGCGGATTTTTACTTGCACCTATAATATAGGGCAAGTATTGGATTCGTGCAAAAATTCGAACTCGAGATAACAATGAATTCTGACATTACGATCATAGAGAAGCTCGAAAAAGTGGGTCTGCCGATTCTGTCTGTCCGTCACTCTGTATGTATGTACGCTCGACTACAGCCCAAACGGGTGGACCGATTTCCTTCAAACTTCATATCTGGGGTTTGTTGTGTATTCTCCAGAGGAGAAATTGGAATTTTAGTTCTAGCCCTATTATTAACGGTACTTTACTTAAGGCCAATTTTACAAAAACATGATTTTCTCGAAAACGGCTCTAACGATTTTGATTAAATTTCATATTTGAGTTAGTCTAGAGAAATACTATAACATGGCGTACCACGTTTTTGGCTAAAAATACGTATAACGGTACTTTTCTTATTAACTGGTTTTAGAAATATGGCTATTTCACGGCTAAAAATCAATGGATTTCCATAAAAATCGAAATGTGGCCCAGATTTAATGTTTAACAAAATGTGGCATTTAAACTTATCCAAAATTATTTAATTTTTTTTTATTAAAAATTTGGGCACATCCAACTAAGAGCATATAGGTGCAAGTACGTACGATCCAGTCGTGCACATTTTTTTATACATTTTACTGGCTAAACAATACATTTGATACATTTAAATCAAAATAAAGATACATTTTTTGAAAAGTCCACGGCAACGCTGATTGTAAACTGAGTTGTCAACTGAATTGATGCTTACGCACACACCACATCAACTGAATTAAAAACCTGCTTATACTGTCAAAAAATTATTTGAATGCTACAATCATTCTGAAGCGGATAGTGTCCCTTTCTTACACAGCTCATTTTTATACATATGAACTTGCTTGGCTCAATCGAATCGGCTAATGATGCTGATCATTTATACATCGGCATTTAAAAGGTAGAACTAATTAAGTATATTTTAAATTTAGTTAAGCAACTACTGGCATTTTGTGCAGAATAAAATGATGAACATACTTTATTGGTTTTATCTTGGACAGTTCTCTATGTTAGAAACCATGTTTTAAACTTAAAATATCCTCAGGTTAGGGTATAAGCACAACCAGCGCATATGCAGGCGATTTCACAATGAGTAGGCTACTGAAAATTCTTAAATTTGACAGCTTGTCGACCGATTTGCCCACACACGATTAAATTAAGTTGTGTGACTTGCTACTCAACTAAGAAGAAATTGAGTTAAGTATACCACAATGTTTCCCAATATTTGAAGCATGTACTGCAATTTTTTTCAAAACTCGCAAAAACAACAAATGTATGCACAAAAAGGTAAACACAAAATCTCAATATTCCATACATTTTAGCAGAAAACAAAAACTTAACACGCGATTTTCTATAAACTATCGACTTAAGCGGTTATGGTATGTGACCACCGATTTTTCCGCAAATTTTCTTGCTTGGCTCAATCGAATCGGCTAGTGATGCTGATCATTTAAATATGTATAAAGGGTGGGTCTATCTTCAATATTTCTCTATGTTACAAACTACATATGTATGTGTCAAACTTAATATACCCTTAGGATTGCATATGAAAAAGTGAATTAAAAGCCGTGTTTTATTATCACCCATGATCTAGATCAGATCATCGGTATGCATCCAATACAATAACAATACGAGATCTTGCTTTTAATTTGGATCTAAATAGCTAGTTCATGCTATTTTTCACTAGGTTATATTTTTGTTCGTAAGATTTGGTATGCTATTCACAATTGTCAAGCGACAGTATTGCCACATCAGAATATGAAATATTATTTCGAAACCAAAAAGTATAACATAAATTTTATGTTCAAATAAATTAATTAGGCCTAGATATTCGGTGAAATATTTTCTTCTTTCCTTCTATTATGAATTCCCATACAAAAATTCAAGCTGTCAATAAATCTTTTATGATTTCCTTTTTTGGTATTCTGCCTGACGAAATCTTTTATAAACAAAAACGTAATAAAATAAAGATTTTGGTGCCTTCTATCATAAAAGATTTTAATGAAATATGGATTTTTGAATGAAAATTGAAATTGTATATTAATTTGTAAATAAAATGCTTGTATATACAAACAAATGTAATAAATACGCATAAGAAAATATGTCTTATTACTATTTTTATTTGCTAGCCTCAAAATTCAAATGCATGCTATTAGTACATACATATAAAAACATAAGTAAGTACAAATAGATTGACAACTTTTATTTGTTGTTGGCTTGACACCAGCGTTACTGCCCTAACTCTTCCAAGCTATAACTGCTTTTCTGGAATGCAGAAAAATGCATAGCAGCAGCCAGGGGCCTATACCACAAAACTACAAGTGCTACAATTACAAGTGAAATTTGACAACTGTGGAAACAACACAGCATCATTGCATGGTCAAGCACCACACAATTTCAACAGTCGCCAAATTTCATTTGTAATTGTAGCACTTGTAGTTTTGTGATATAGGCCCCAGGTCGATTGCTGACCAATCAAGTCCCACTTCCTCTTAGTGAGAAAAAAATCCGGTTGTCCAAGCTTAGTTCACAGTTAACAAATATTTTAAAGAGTTACTTCACAATTATTTAAGTGAAGTTTTATTAAAAACTTACTTTTTCAGTCTGAATTTAAATATTTTTGGTACAAATCGAGTAAGTACCGACAAACAAAAAAATTAAGTAATGAAGTAGTCAGCTGTTTGTTCTGAAAGTTTCGTAACAGACTCTTGTTTTTGAACAGTTTTTGAAACACTGTTTCGTGAAAATTTCATAAACATTTCTGAAACACTTCATAAACATTTAAGAAATGTTTCACTCGATCTGGACGCTTTGTGAAATATTTATTAAATGTTTATGAAATGTTTCACGTTTTGCACTTTAAATGGGAAAATAATTTTGTTTTTCAAGCTTTAAGTGCAAAATATATTATTTTTTTATAAAATTACTCCAAAAGAATTTTGTTTCAAAAAGTGGGCTTGGTAGTGGGGGTATTTTTCAAATATTTTAACATATACTCAAGTCTGCTTCTAAGGATTGATATTATTTGATTGAAATCTACGAAAAACAGTTTTCTCAGAAAACCGCCCCTAAAAACTGGGCGGGGCCAAATATAATATATAGATGATTCGTAGAGTAAGTGAATATCTACATAGGTATTTGCTTAAGTAAGTTTTTTCGAGTTTCACATAAAAGTACTGAAATTTTTTTTTTTTCGAAAAGTGGGCGTGTTAGTGGACGGATTTTAAAAATGTTTACACTTGTATTGCTTGCTTTTCCAAGGACCTCGAATACAAAATTTCATCAACCTTGCTCAAAATGGCCAAAAACTGGTTGTTCGTAAGAAGTGATATTATTCTAATGAAAACGTCGAAACAGTTTTTATACAAAACCACCCCTAAGAAGTGGGCGTGGCCATATACAATGTATAGAAGAGAAGTAGAGTAAGGAAATGTCTACATACTTGGGCGTGTCAGTATCCAAAGACCTCGTATACAAAGTTTCATCGTCCTAGCTCTAAATTTAAGGCCCAAAAACTTGTGACTGACAGACGGACAGACAAACGGACTATTGATACTGATCATTTATATATATACTTTATTGGGTCTGTCTACAATATTTCTTTAGGTTACAAGCTATGTATCAAACTTAATATACCCTTAGGGTACAAACATTGAACATTAAAGAAAGGACAGATTAAAATAAGATATATCCTCTACATATTATACAATACTATTATATTTGTATAAATACTTGAAGATCTGCGCTTTCCAAAAATTTATAAAGTTACATACATAAAACTCTACGAAGAATTTACTAATTTCTTTATAAATAGAAAATTAATTAATATCGAAACTGTTTATATGTGAATTTTTCTATCGATTTTTATCAAAATAATTCCGGGAAGTCTAATGTAGTAAAAACCATTTATGAGATGGTGTTGTATGGAGAACTTCCACTGTGGAGCGGAGCCGCGAACAGTCAACTAGTTTAAAATAAAATATAGGCACCGATAATAAGTCATAAAAACTGCCAAGATAAAGGAATAATTATGGTGGTTTTTTATTATGACATTAGAAGAAAAGTAAATAATTGTAACAATTCAAATATCAGAATATGTAAACATATCAAATAGTATCGAAGGCTACTGCTAGCCGAAGGCCGAACGTTTTAAACGCATACCAATTTAGTATAAAGATTTATATATTAATTTACGTCACTGAATTTGATAAAGTAAAAACTCCATATTTTCTTTGCGGCGACAGTACGCATATCAATAATTTAAAGTAGGTATTTCTGTAATATTTTTTAGCTAGATCTACTCTATATAGTATCAGCAATGTGTCAATAGAGTTAATCTACACGAAACTCTTCTTTCTTGTGCATGTGCTAAATACTTATAAACAATACTGTAAGAATAATACCACTGTAAATTATAATGTCAAATTCATATGTGTAAGTGTATACATAAAATTATTATTATGTATTAGCATACATACATACATCACCCGGTTTTGATAAGGCACTTAACTAAATATAATTTCACAACTGATAAAATCGAACAATATAAAATAAACGCGTCATGGCACTACGTTATTTATATTAAGCATCCATAACACGGCTTGAAATATAAACATCTGTGCTATACACAAATATACATACATAAAGAATGGATGTATTATCTTATTAAGGGAACATTACTCATAATTTTTGTTTGTGTTTGTCATTGTTATACATACTTATTTATAATAGAAAACAACATGGTTTACGAAAAATTACTTACCTTTGGAAGTTCACGTTTTCTTTTAAAGATTAAACCATCATTATCAATGTAGTCCGGCACTTCTTTACGATCTTTAAAATTGAATACCATTGAATTATTTTCAGAAATATCGCCCACAGGATTGCGTTTCTTTCTACTAATAATAGCAGACGACCAGGCAGAAGTGTGGGAACCTTCATCTTGCTCAAAAGTAGTAGTAGTAGTAGTAGTAGTGGCAGAAGAGACAACGTTTTTAATTACTTTAGAACCAGTAAATCCAACACATCCTGACTTATCCATTGAACTATTGACTCCTGAAGTCTCGATTTTTTTTTCGTTATTAATACGATTTTTCTCTATTTCCCTGCTGGTTAATGATGTTGCTTGTATATTGACATTTTCTTCAATGCATCCTATGATAGATTTATTTTCCTTATGCTGCGGTTCAATTAACAACGGCCGAATAACACCAATTTGCTTGACTGACGTTGCACCTGATGTCGATAAAGTTGGAATGTCATGCAAAGGTTCAGAATGTTTTGCAAGCAAATTTCCGTTTAAAACTGACGCACAGGACTTTGTTTGAAATTGATCGATACCACCTTTAATAAGGGCTGATTGTGATATATGCACATTCGAACTGCATTCCTCACTATTGACTATGTACTCTCCATCAATTGAATCGTCGTCTTCCGATTCACGATCTGAATATTCAGTTAACAGCTCTTTACTTGACGATTGCTCTTGTATTTGTGTCGTTGGTGCTGATTCATTTCGAAATTTTTCAATTTTCTTATTTAAATCAGTAACGGGCGAGTCGGTACCTATTGGTGGCAATGCCTTATCAAGTAGCTTATTACGCGGAATAATATCTGGTGAATTCTCTGATAAACTGTCAGCACCACTAACACTTCCAAGATTTTTTATCGGTGTGAAATCCATTTTTTGACGCGAGCCGAGAGTACGACTACTTTCAGTAGGTGTTGAGCAAAGGGGTTGAATCATATTATTTCCCGCCTGTCTATAGGAAAATGTATTCAGACTTGTAGGTGGTGTGGAAGTAACATTCTGGCCTTCAGTAAAATTTTTTTTTTGATTTGACTTTTTCGGACTAACGGGTGGTTTTGGAAAAGTAATTGGGGGCTTATTTTGCGTGATAATAGATTTATAATTAGCTACTTTGTTGGCCACTTCGCCTCCAATATTACGACTTAGCTTATGACCTTTACGATTCGCTGAAGCTTCAAATATTTTAAGTGTTTGCTTAACTAGGTCAGGTGGTGGACGTTCTGTATCATCTATAATCGATGTTAAGCGTTTAGGCGGATTATCGGTAAACAACGGTAGCCGATCCCTTGCATTATTGATTTTATCTTCTATTGTAACCGTGTCCCCATCTGCAAACATTGTTGGTTGACTATTGGAAAAATTCCAAGGAGATTTCTCACATAATAATGCCTCCACAGACCTTGCACGTTTTAATGAATCGTTTCCACGTTTAAAATGCCTCGAACGATGTTGTTTACCGTACGCTAATGCTCTACCCGTATTTATTTCACAAGAAGGATGGTTATTGTTTTTGTTAAACCCAACAACTGTTTCATTTAAGTTTACAGAAGTACATTTGGTTTCTAATTGTTGCGTTGATAAAGATGAGTTGCTTTCTTCTTTGTTGCCATTATTAATTAAACCAACGTCATCATCTTCATCGTGAACTTCATTACCGTCTAAAAGGTTATTTAATGAAGTGGCACGTCGTAATGTATCTATTGATAAACGTTGCTTATCTATTGACTGACGTAGCGCCAAACTTAAATAACGACATCGCAATTTTGATACAATACCTGGGCCGTACTGTAATTCTTCAGAAGTATTAAAATCCAATTCATTGTTAGTAATTTCGTTCATTTCTTGAACGGCAACCATTTTCTTTTTATTATTAGTCAGTGCGGTGGGTGCTTCGATTGCAGAAGATGTAGAAAGGGGAATAGGAGAAATATTACTTTGATTTATACGATACTTAGCATTTATTTTATAGTTATGATGTGACGAAACCAATGTGGTAGAGCCAATATTTTGATTTTTTATATATGATGGAGATAATTTAGCCGCCGCATTTAAAATACCACATGGCTTTTTATTTAATACTACTTTTGGTAAAGGAGAAATATTGCCATTTTCGTTATTATTTATTAAAAATAATTTTAAATCGGGCTCTTTTGCACAAGCTACATTTACACTCTCGGACGATAAGCTGTTGCTTTCGTGTTCGAACTTTAACTGATGGTGCAATGGGTTTTCATCGTCACCGCCACCGTTGCTGTTGTTATTACTTACATTTGTGGTTAAAACAGGTTCTCGTAATACGTGTATTGGCTGTTGACTAACACACTCAGCAAAATATTCTTTGTTTGAGTTTTTATAAGTTTCTGCCTCTGTCGCTTTTGAACGCGAACTCAAACGAGATGTAGACATTATAACAGATTCAGAACTTAAAGTATTAGTTGTTTCGTGCTGTTCAGTCAGATTCTTTCGGAATCTCGTAATCTCGTCTTGTAGTGACGTTGGATTGCTATCATTGTTGGTTTTTTTTTCTACTAAACCCAATGAACGAGTCGCTATTGCGTTCTCTTGTTGTATTGCAAATACTGATCTTGATGGCAGCGTTTCATTGTAGTTGTAACTATCACTGGATTTATTATTAACCTGCGTATAATGACCTCCACCCGGTTCTCTTTCGCCTTGCTGTGGTAGTGCAGCCGGCATTTTCGGTATATGATTAGAGTTGACTGCTGACGCTGAAGGCTGTTGGCAATTATCACTCATTGCATCTTCAATTGTGTGTGCATTTGACGATCGTACCAATAAATTGTCAATATTTTTAGCAAAGAATGAAGATTCGGGAGAAGGTGATAATGCAATGACAGTTGATGTTAAAGTAGCTATTCAAGGAGAAGAAAAGTAGAACATAAATATTACATGTTTAGGCATTTATTTATATGTACATACATATGTAGGGTAAAATTTCTCTAAATCGAGCTTCCATGGAAAATTTAAAGTAAAGATCGAGTTAGAGGAACTCAGAAGTCATGGTTAAAAAAGTTTTTTTGTAGTAATAAATACAGTATGTACATACATACAGAGATAAAAACTAAAATATCCTAAAAATGTATGAATAATAATAGGATAGGATTTTATTCTTGTAGGTTGTGCATCAGAAAATATATTTCGGAAAAAGATTTTTCGGCTGGGTGCTTGAATTATTAACAAGTATATCGCTAAATAAATTCGTTAATAGTTTATCCACTATTTGTTGTATAATTGTAATCGTGGCCTAAATTAATATGCATTTCATTATGCTGTATCAGTTATTTTAACTTTTCTCTGGTTATATGAATATGAGTGCTTAAGCCCTTATGATGCTACATTTTTTTCCATATTTTACATACTTAATTTTTCGACTAGAGTAATGACAGAAAACAGTTCGCTGTTGAAGAAAGAAATTCACGGTGCATCTGAAAATCTTTCTAAGTAAATAATAGAAGTTAAATAAACACTAGCAACGACAGGGAAAAAAATTGAAGATTGTGATGACGGATGGCTATGCGCGCAAAAGTATTATGGTCAGAGATGACAGAACATAAGGAAGCATTTCGGTCAGTTATGACTAGACCTCGGATTTTGCATATTTGCATATTTTTGAAGGATTAAGATATGTAAATTCTGATGACACCAAAGACCGTTTTATTGAAAATAGAGTTGCAAGCGATATGCATATATTAAATTTTTTGGTATATTTGCATGAAATGCATATGCATAATATATGCCAAAATATATGCAAACTATGCAAAATATATGCAACATTTGCTAAAATTTCCTATGTTAAACAAATCAAAAAATAATATAAAAGCGATGCAGGGTGTAGTATACATATTGAAATTTGATTAATTATTGTCAGATATTAAAGTACAGCAAATGATACTCAATACATACGATATTTTATAGGTTTCTAAATTATACAAGATAATTGGTATTACAATATACAACCATAATTTTCTCTAAGTTATTAATTGAGAGGCTTTGACGTTTTTTTCCAATAAGCGGAAAAGCTTCTTTCAACGTCACAGGAAGTAATTGGAGTAAATTTATATTTAATGATATTTTCATTTGTGACGGGTTCAAGTCCAGACAAATCTTTATCTTTAAGATTTAAAATATTAGTTATTTTTGTAATGATATTAAAAACTGGATTTCTTTTCAAAATGGCTTCAAATTTATTTTTCAAATCCATTCTTTTTTTTTTATCTGCACATGCCAAAGGGGATATGAATACCCTTTTACTGATTAACAGGGCACGGGCGTTAGTTAATTTTTTGGAAGAGAGAAGAAGGGATAGGAAAGAGTTGTTGTAGTGGTATTTGAAACTCAGGTGATATTAGGTTCATGTTGAAATACACGAAGTGCTTTCTGAGCGAATTATTTAATTTTAATACTGTGAAAATTAAATTGATCACCAAACCTCTCATTCAACGACCGAATACACCACCACTACACCGTGGTCACCCTAATAAACCCTTAAATAAATTCATTGACTTTGCTAATGGTAGACTCTTCGCTTCCAAGGAAGTTATGACTTCAGCAACTCTCTCGAAATTTGATTTTATATATATAAAATCCCGATATAGTTGGGAATTTTTAATCAGCTCTTTTGCTAGCTTTATAGATTCAGCATCTTCTGGGTTCAGTATTTCAAGAACCTAAAATGCAAATTTAGTTTTTTTTTTCTTTATCAAACTAAAGTAAACGCATATCGTCCTAGTCAAAAAATAATAAGTTATCCAAAATAATTTGGAAAATTAATTCAAAGGTAAATAACCCACTATGAATAAAAAATATTACCTCTGTATGAGATTCGGATAAAAAACTTGGAAATTTTTACCAGCTTTGATCATATATGCCGCAGCATCAGTCAAAAGCAACAAAACGTTTGACTCATTCCCGTGTGGCCACAATATACGAATGCTGTCGTTCAGAAATCAAGAAACAGTTGCATTATTTACTTCTTCCAACTGTTTACACGACAATAAAAATGAGCATGAAGATTCATTTTCGCTCAATGTTCCTACAATCAAATTCGCGACATATCGCCCTTGTTTGCAGCGTCCCCACTTACACTACAATTGAAGTGTTTCACTTCACTTTTTCTACTTTTTAACATTTTCACTACGCCACTACGATAGTACAATGTTTTAACGATAGATGTTTTTCGACTGTAAACAACATAAAGACTAAATTAAGAAACAATTTAAATGAAAAAACAGTAAACAACCTACTTTTCTCTAAAGGATTAAGTGTGAAACAAAATCAACATTTGGCTGCATATGCACGCATATGTAAACCTACGAATACACACAATCTTATGAGCCAACACATAATAGGCACAGCGTCGATTGGTTTAGTTTTCGGCCACTTTCGGAAACATTACCGAACATTAGGGAGGGCGCTCTCAGTTGCTCATTGCATACCTGTGAGAATTTGGCAGTTGGTAGAAATTACCCAATCTTCTGCATTTACATTAATAATTTCTGTCACATTTGCTTACATTTTATATCTGGAAACGTTCGAATGATTGCTGCTTTCATTCTCGTTTTATAAAATTTCTGCTACTATCCATTTTTTACTCTAAAAAATAAAAACTAAACACCAACAAGGACAAAGAAAAAACTTGTATGTTCTCTTGATGGGTGGCTATGCGGGCAAAAGTATTATGGTCTGTGGTTGGAGTTGATAGAACATAAGAAAACATTTGGGGCAATTATGACATTAGCTTATGCTTGCCAATGCTGATCATAGTTGGCCCTTTACTTTTGGAAAATAAAAGTACTTTTGACCCACCATCAAAATTAATATCTTTTGTAAGCCAATACCAATTTATTGATGGCAAATTTATTAACAAAAAGATACAGCAAGTATTAAATTGATACTGTAATACTTATCGAAAGACAGACAAAATTGGCAAACCTACTTTTCGAGCGTCTTTATCATTGCAATGTCAGAATTGATTATATTATTATTATACATAATGGGTGCAAGTAAAAAATGTAATACAAAAATGTACTTTATAAAAATAAATTTGAAAAGAAATATTTTCGCTTATCACTTCGATTTACTGTGAAACACTACGATTTTTGGAGCTATTCACTACAATTTGGACAAAATTAAGTGGGAACGCTGCTTGTTTGTCGGTTGTTTCGACCACTGATATCCAAACGTTTTCGTCTTTGATACTGTCGCGAATTTTTTGGATTGATTGTTGGTGGCATTTATCCAATTAGCTCTTTCTGAGAGTACTTTCATCTGAAATTAGTTGTCCTGTGTATTTGTTTTTGTTTTTGTTTCGTACCATACAACCTCTTGACATGCTTCACTGAGCGCGACGTACTCAGCTTCCATCGAAGAAAGAGTAACACAGTCCCGCCATCGCCTAGCCCACGAAATCGGTGATCCCCCAAACAAAAATATGTAGCCAGACGTTGACTTTCTACTAGCTTAATCTCCAGCCCAATCCGCATCTGAATAACCAATCTGCCCAAAATAGCAGTGCTGACCGAAATGTCGGGTCTGCGCTTACAACCAAATATAGTAAAGCTTCTATAAGACTTCGATATATCGTACTATTAGGTAATAAACATTTCCCCCTTCTGCCAGTCTTATGGAGCACAACTTCTTCAACAGCGGCACTCGAATAGATCTTGATATTCTTTCGTGGTAATTGCGTAGTGCAGACTAAACGTCCTTTGCATATTGTGCAACTGGTTGTCACTAAGTAAAAGAATAATTGTACCTTTTGCTCTTTGATTCTCCTTTCTCCATTTTTCTGTCTTCGAATCATCATTTAGTAGATCGTCCTCCAACACTTTCCATAAATCCCGAGAAAGGAAACTTTCAATGCGAAATTTCCAAATTTGCCAATTTCCATTACTCAGCTTTGGAATGGAAAATTTGTCATCCACCATGTGATCGATGTGAGAAATATGAAGTTACTACAGCGAAAGTTATAGAGAGAATAAGGGATAATACAAAATGACTGAAGCTCGATGAAGTTAGTTGTGGTTGAGAAAGAATGGGTGTGTTCATTTCAGTTCAACACACACATCATAAAAAAAGGAAACAAAAATTTTCGCCCATTTATACACGTCGGTTTGCCACGCAGGTCGTTTTCGCATACGACCCACAGTCGTAAAAAATCTTCACACCGTAAAAAGAAAGCTCTTATCGTCGACTCTCAAACATAATATCTCTTTTCCCAATATACTGCCGCCAAAGAACCTCCACGTATCTTTAAAAAAGTAGAATAGGCAGATCTTTTGCGATATCCCACTGCACTTGGCAGAGTATTATCTATACTCTATCCAGCATAAATTGTCAGTACACGTCTTATGGGAGAGCTTTTTAGAGATCAGTAGCGTGCCATATTTTTGCACCATACTAAATTAAGAGAAACCCCGCATAAAATGTGCATACCTGCCTGTGAATATCCATTTGTATCTGACGCAGATCCAACAGCCCACAGCTGGGTGTGCGCTGATTGGCTGCTGCATTTCAACCCCTATTTATATTGATGTGCATTTAGAGTTACCAATGTCCGTTTTGTTACTCGTTTAATTTTTTTCCCTTGGGTTTCTATTGAGGAGCTTTTAGTTTTAGAGCTTTGAAAAAAGTTATTCTTAATAAGTGGTGATCTTGTTTTGATCTGATATATTATGTGTTGAAAATACGTTAAAATGCAGTTACAAAATTGTAAGATGTTTTCTATTCTATTATATCTTTTAATGTTTTGCACTTTGTAGGTACGCATACATTTTTCTCTCTTTTTGGGTTCAATTTTCAGTACGTTGAAAAATACATAAAATAGCAATGTGTAAAATAGGATGTTTACTTTTTACATTCATGCAATGCAGTGAGTGAATAATTTAAAATTCTTCAGCATTTTTCTAGATTATTTGTTTGATCAACGAAAAAGATTGACAGCATTGAATATAAGTTAGCCATTATAGGAAAATTAATTGACAATTATTGCATTTCAATGGATAAAAAATGGAACCTTTGCCGATTCGTCTCTCATGAATCAAAAAAAATCCTCACTTATGTCGCTATTGCATGAATGCGGGCAAAGGTATTTTTGGCCAACAATGCTGAGTTAGAATATGTTACGCACTAAAATATTTCAGAAGCAGGTCAATTTGCCCATCTAATACCCTTACGCTCATCTCAACAGAACAGAGAAGAAGGTTAGGTACATATGTTTTATTGTACATATAACTGTTTAAGTGCCTGCCCAAATGTTCCTTATTTTCGCATCTAGGTAATGATTGTCCTGATTTCAAATATGTTTATGACAGGCAATATATTTTCGTTTGTATATATTTTGCATAGGTGGCATATTTTTCTGCATACTTTTTGCATATACATATGTAGGTATCATATTTTTCATATTTTCGATATGCATAAAAATTTGTTATATTTGAACGATTAAACGTCTAGACACAAACTTTGGTATCTCTGATGAAAAATATGCAAATATATATAATAGCTTATGCTTCCCAATGTTAATTGTGGTTGGCCCTTAAGAAAGGAAGAAAAAACCAGTGAAAAATGCTACAATCCGCCTGGAGCGAATCGTATCATACCCTATCCCTATCTTATTTGGTTGTGTCAGTGGGTGGTGGAGAATGTATTCACAAAATTTTCTATTTTGCCTTATAAACTAATATTTTTACTCGAAAATTAATTTTTGAAGTAAACGCCCCTAAAAAGTGGGCGTGGCCATATACAATGTAAAGACGATTTGTAGATTAAGTGGATATCTACATATTTGCCCAAGTAAGTTTTTTCGAGTTTCATATGAAAATAGTGAAAAAAAGTGATTTTTTTTACAAGTGGGCGTGTCAGTGGGCGGATTTTAAAAATTTCTACACTTGTATTGCTTACTTTTCCAAAGACCTCGTATACAAAATTTCATCAACCTAGCTCAAAATTTAAGGCCCAAAAACTGGTGACATACGGACGGACGGACGGACGGACATAGCTCAATCGACTCGGCTAGTGATGCTGATCATTTATATGTATACTTTATTGGGTCTATCTGTAATATTTCTCTATGTTACAAACTGGTTTTTTTAACCGAGAGTGGGTGAACAATCTTCAAAAAGACACTATGAGGACCGTAAAACGCGTGCTCATAGTAGTGTGGGATTTTTATTACAGTTTTTTTTTTTAATAAGATTAAAACATTTGGCAGGTAATTTTTTAGTGAAAGGTCCTGCAATTTTTCGGTGGTTTCTTCGACAGTACCTAAAGTGGTTCCTTCTTCTTATGGAATATCACGAGTGTACAATACATACAAGAGCCGACCTAATGCGTGGAAAAAAGTTTAAATGTTTTTTTTTTTTTTTTTTTCATTAGCTAAGTTGCCTTATTTGTAAAGAATTATTCCCAGTTGAAGAACGAAGAAATTTAGTAATTTTCTATAGAATCAAATATTTTTGAAGCTACAATACTGGATCTGATAAATCAACAAGAATATTGATCATTTTGTACATTGTACTCATACTTGTTATAAAACGTTCACCTTAAAACAAAGATTAGAAGATCGTACTAAAAATTATAAGCACTATTTGTTTGCTAGTTGGAGTAACGCGATTAATTCGATCTGATTGTCCCGTTTACGCAAAAGTAATAATACTGATCAGTTATAATAAAATTGAAATTATATAGCAACATCAAAACAAATACGTTTTACCTAATAAAAAATAAAGAAAATAACAGAAAACCAGGAATTACCCATTGCTTTTTTGATCTAGTAAAAACTGACATCCCCTCACACTAACACCTGCAGCACAAAAAATTACAATACAACAAATGGATCTTCATATGCTCATCAATACCATACCTTATTAGTTATTGTTTTGATCAGCGCTACTACTATAAATGCATGCACCGTCTGTAATTTTCAACCAGTTTAGTAGATTTTTTTTAAAAAATGTAGATAACTACTGCAGGGAAAAGATAACTAGAATTTGTACTAGATAAATAAAGTGCACGACTGGGTCGTACAAACTTGCACCTATATCTATAAGTTTTTTGTGCAGTTAAGATCCATAAAACCAACGATATACTAATATAAATTTGTAGAGCAAAACTTTGCCAAGTTGACTCTAATTAAAGTGCCGTTATTACCAATTTTGTCCAAAAACGTAATTTGTTTTCTCATAGGACTTCAGAAAATGAATCCAAATCTGAAAATTAGCCAACACTGTCTTAGACTTTTATATGAAAATGGCTTTTGGCCATAAGTTAGGCCCCGTAATTAAAATTTGGAATACAGTCTTCTATGACGTTGCGAATCTAGTCTACGTATGCAATTTAAACGAAATCGTTGGACCCGTTTACGAGAAAAATTTAGGTTATTTTGTTAAGTTGGCTATAAGCAAAGTACCCTTTTTAAAAAATTTAAGCCAAAAACGTGGTACGCTATTTTATGGGACTGTATAAAAATAATTCAAATATGAAATCTAAGCGAAATCATTAAAGCCGCTTACGAGAAAAAGGACATATTAACATTTTTGGCCAAAAATTTGGTACGCCATTTTATAGAACTTTAGTAAACTAAAAAAAAACATATGAAAAGGCTACAATCCGTTTGGAGCGGATCGTATGATACCCTATCCCTTTCCTATGCACATACTAGCTCCTTCCTCCACCAATATACTACCTTAAGCAACTTTTTTTCAAATATTTTATAAAACTACTCCAAAATACAAATTTTCAAAATAAGTGGACGTGGTAGTGGGCGGATTTTGTAAATTTTTCAACATATGTTATGCATATGTATGCATTTTTTATCCATTTCTCTGGCAACAAAGAGACACAAAATTGCATACAAGCATACAAAAAAGCCATTTTTTGTCAGACAAAAAAGAGGTCACCCACTTTGGGGGGCTATAACTTGAAATGGGGTGAGAATAGACCCCCCCCCCTGCCATACAATTTTTTGTTCGGCGGAACTTTAGGAATCTCCCCTTAAAGGATTATACCGCTTAACTGGGACATCCTTTATTTTCAGAACTTTTGATTTCTTTTATTTCTTCACTACGCATAACAAAAAACTTGGTGGCAGCGGTAAACTTTCATAAAAGTGAACGATGTCGATAATAATTCCTAAATTCTCTGGGATTATTTGCAAATTCGGTGTTCGGTTCATGTGAAAAGCCAACTACAAAATAAAAAAGGATAAAATCCTATCAAGCTGAAGCAAGTGTTGAAAGAAATGTCAGTGTTCAAAAAAAGTGTACTACTCAAAAAGAAAATTAAAGCGCGAGTTTTTATGGTAATGTATAATTGAAGCAATATAGATATTTTAAGTGAAAGTAGATTCAAAGAATAAATAAAAAAAATTTAAGCGAAATAAAACAAAAATAAAGTAAAATCAAGCAGAAGAAAAAGCACCAAGAAGGAAGAAGCACCAAAGCATCAAGAACAGAACATAAAGTATCAAGCAGGAAAAGTACCAAGAAGAAAGGAACATCAAAGCAGCAGTAACAGATCGTACCAGCATCAAGAAAATGGCAGAAAAATGTATTTTATTGTGCATGTTAGTTTGTGGAAAGTCGCAGAAGTAATAATGGTTCCGAAACCGGGAAAATGCCGTACGACAAAAAATCATATCGACCTATTTCGCTTTTGCCCATAATATGGAAGGTCTTCGAGAAACTTGTGCTCAAACGACTGCAACCAATAATTGAAGAAAGACGATTGATCCCGGATCACCAATTTGGCTTTAGGGTCAAACACTCAACAATTGACCAGGTCTATCGAATAACTAATGAAATTGATAAAGCCTTAGAAGCGAAAATGATATGTTCTACCGCTTTTCTTGACGTATCCCAAGCATTTGACAAAGTATGGCACGAAGGCCTGAAATATAAGCTACGGAAAGTTTTGCCTGTAAAAATGTATGAACTCTTAGAGTCTTATCTTGACGATAGACTCTTTCGTGTGAGATACGGGATCGAATACTCGGAATTCAAAGAAATACACGCCGGTGTTCCGCAAGGAAGCGTTCTCGGTCCAACACTGTTTTTGATGTATACAAGAGACGTACCTCAAGATGAGACAACGACTGTAGCTACATTCGCCGACGACACGGCAATCCTCGCCACGGATAAAACAGTCGAATCATCAACGGGAAAACTCCAACGCGCTTTGGACAAAATATGCAAGTGGACGAAGACCTGGCGAATCGTCCTTAACGAGACTAAATCAACGCATGTAAATTTTACTTACAAAAGGGTAAACAACTTACCACTCTTTATTAACTCGGTACAAATCCCGTACGCCAACGAGGCGAAATATCTAGGCATGACCCTAGACGCAAAACTTAAGTGGAAGCCACACGTTAAAAAGAAACGCGACGAGCTCGAAATCAAGCTACGAGAAATGAATTGGCTTATCGGACGATCTTCGAAATTAAGCGTATATAACAAACTGCTTTTGTATAAGCAAGTGCTAAAACCATCTTGGACGTACGGTATACAACTTTGGGGCTGTACTAAACCAAGCAATATATCTATTTTAGAAACTTTTCAAAATAAGACACTAAGAGCAATCGTAGATGCTCCATGGTACATAAGAAATAGCGACTTAAATCGAGATTTAGGAATCGCAACCGTGACCGACGAGGTGAGAAACTTTGCTCGCAAACTTCGCACTCGTCTTAATGAACATTGCAATGACGAAATAATCCGAACTCTGGATCAGACAAACCTTGCGCGCCGACTACAACGAACGAGACCGTTGGATCTAGCGTCATAAGGAGAAACCGCTTATTATTACGGTATTATAGGTGCTGTCGTTGGAAGGTAACCTGCCAAACACGATTACTATAGAAGCGTGAACTACTTGTTAAGGGAACTTAGTCGTAGTCTAGCCGGAAATGGGAGGTTTTTTAGTGAGTAAGAATCTCACACTACTATGAGCACGCGCGGCCGGTCCTCGTAGTGCCTATGAAGGTTTTTACCTACCCACGAAAAAAAAAAAAAAAAAATGTTAGTTTATCAATTTAAGTCTTAATTTTAATTTTGTAAAAATAGTGATTGGGTGGTATTTGAATTTTATTATATTGTATTGAAACAAATATAGTTTTATCAAATATCGGAATGAGTGAAGCTAGCAAAAACTCTGTACTCACTGAGGTTGATTTCAGTAAAGAAGTATTAACCAGTGAAAAAATGCTACAATCCGCCTGGAGCGGATCGTATGATACCCTATCCTTATCTTATTTGGTCGTGTCAGTGAGCGGTGGAAAATGTATATACAAAATTTTCTATTTTGCCCTATAAAGTAATATTTTTACGCGAAAATTAACTCTTAAAGTAAACGCCCCTAAAAAGTGGGCGTGGCCATATGCAATGTATAGACGATTTGTAGATCAAGTGTATATCTACATATTTGTTCAAGTAAGTTTTTTCGAGTTTCATATGAAAATAGTGAAAAAAGGTGTTTATTTTTTTGAAAAGTGGGCGTATCAGTGGGGGGATTTTAAAAGTTTTTACACTTGTGTTGCTTACTTTTCCAAAGACCTCGTATACAAAATTTCATCAACCTAGCTCAAGATTTAAGCCCTAAAAACTGGTGACATACGGACGGACGGACTGACATTGCTCAATCGACTCGGGTACTGATGCTGATCGTTTATATATATAACCAGTGAAAAATGCTACAATCCGCCTGGAGCGAATCGTATGATACCCTATCCCTATCTTATTTGGTCGTGTCAGTGGGCGGTGGAAAATGTATTCACAAAATTTTCTATTTTCTATGTGGGCGTGGCCATATACAATGTATAGAGGATTTGTAGATTAAGTGGATTACTCAAGTAAGTTTTTTCGAGTTTCATATGAAAATAGTGAAAAAAAGTGATTTTTTTGAAAAGTGGGCGTGTCAGTGGGCGGATTTTAAAAAAAATTTTACACTTGTATTGCTTACTATTCCAAAGACCTCGTATACAAAATTTCATCAACCTAGCTCAAAATTTAAGGCCCAAAAACTGGTGACATACGGACGGACGGACGGACGGACGGACGGACATAGCTCAATCGACTCGGTTAGTGATGCTGATCATTTATATATATACTTTATTGGGTCTATCTGCAATATTTCTCTATGTTACAAACTATGTATCAAACTTGATATACCCTTAGGATAGGGTATAAAAAGAAATTAGTACGAAGATTACAGAATTAACTTTGACAGAAATCTTACAAAATGAACAGATAACATTCGGTAAAGAACCAGAAAATTATAGGGTATTTTATAACCAACGAAGTTACCCTCGTAAAAGATTTATTTTGTTACTATTAGACGACATACAGAATCCTGATACTGTAGAGAAAGATATACTAACAAACATAGCTAACTTAAATGCAAAAACTAATATTTCACCTTCAACAGCAGGCACTACAGTACATATAGCTGAGAAAATTAGGAACACCAACATTACAAATGAGAAAGGAGCAATTCCAAAATCAACTAAAATAAATAAGCCTCTTGGATTGGAATTCCACACAGATACAAATAATTTTAGGGATAATTTGCATAGTAATCCAGAATCAAATACATCGGTTCCTCCCTCGTGTCCAGAACGAATTCATGAAAATCAAATTATGAGTTTAGAGAATTTGATTAAAATAATCAACTATTTTGACAGTAACTAAGGCTCATAATTTCATACAAAATTGCGATAATGCAATGGAGTTAGCAACCGAGCAACAAAAGTTTTGTCTGTTATCCATCATTAAAAGTAGAATATCCGGAAATGCGGAAATCTAATGAATAAAAAAAATAATTTCAGGGAAACCCATTCCAGCATGCAACTGCATTCTGAAATGCCAAAACTCAGACAGGGACCATCTGAAACGGTTATACAATACACACAAAGATGTGAAACGTTAACGCGTAGGCGTATTCAATCCTTGTATAATGAAAACTATCAAGATACAACATAGATGGACAGGTAGTAGCTGTTCATAAAGATATGCTAAATGCATATATCTTTGGCTTGCAAAAAGAACTGGGTACTTTCGTCAATACTCAAAAGCCAAAATCAATGGCAGAAGCTTCCCAGCTAGCCATGGAAGAGGAAAATAGGTTAGGATATTAAAAAGCTACAAATAGCGACTATACAGGTCGAAATTTGATACGTATTAATCACGCAGTTGTAAAGTGTTTTAATTGTGGTCGAACAGGACACATCTCACGAAATTGTTACCATAATCATAATAGAAATAATTCACAAATACCTTAACGTAGAGACAACAAAAATTATAATGCAAGTGTGAAAAAGAAAGAAGAAGGTAGAAATAACTCCGAAAAGAAGAATTTCAGTCAACAAAAGGACTATAAATCCGCTGAAATACCTATGCGTGAAATTGGTACAAATTTTCGAGTAAAGAAACAGTGAAAGGGTCTGTTTCAAATTTTGTACAAAGCCCTTATATAAGCATGAAATACGATGGTGAAGAATATAGATTTTTGGTTGATACAGAAGCAAGTATAAGTTTAATAAAAGAGAAATGTATCTATAGAGAAGATGTTAATTACGAAGATGTAATATATTTTAAGGGAATAGGAAGATCCAATAGAAGCAGTATAGGTAGTGTTGAAATAGAAACAGAGTACACAAATTATTTGAAATTGAAAATTAAGTTTTATGTTATCAAAGAAGATGTCATTGGATTTTATGATGGTATAGTTGGAAATAATTTCCTTGTGAAGAACGGTTTTTGTATAAATAATCGGAATAATACATTAAGTAATGGAAGTATTACCATGGATTTAGTTACGAGTTTAAACCCAGTGAACCAACGGATTGAAACAAATGATATTTCATTGCGTTCGCAGCGTCCATTAACTCTAGAAATAGCGAAATAGTTTTGGAACGTTTTAAAGAAATATGGAAAAATATAAGAAAGGATCATTTGAAGAATGAATCCGAGATAAATTCATTGAAAGATATAGTTGAAGAGCTTGAAGATATTTTCAGTTTAGAAGGGGAACCACTGATAGAAACATCTGTAATAAAGCATAAAATTAAAACGAAGGATAGTTCTCCGATTATCGCAAAGACGTATCGATACCCTAAAGTCCACGAGGATGAGGTTAGTAAACAAATTCATAAACTTCTTAAAGAAAACATAATACGCCATAGCAAATCGCCTTGGTCCAGTCCATTATGGATCGTTCCAAAAAAGGTCGATGCTAGTGGGAAGGCTAAATGGAGGATGGTAATTGACTTTCGTAAATTGAACGAAATCACGATCAATGATAATAATCCTATTCCCAATATCCAGCAGATATTAGATAAGCTGGGTCGAGCCAAATTCTTCACAACTTTGAATTTGAAGTCACGATTTTATCAAATCCCTCTTGAAGAAGACAGTGTTGAGAAAACAGCATTCTCAACACCTTACGGGCATTTTGAATTTCTTTGCATGCCATTCGAGTTAAAGAATGCGTCGCATGTTTCCAAAGAATAATGAACAACGTTCTTAACGAACTTCAGGGAAAAGATTGTTTTGTTTACCTAGACGATATCGTGATCTTTGGTGAGACTTTGGAAGAACATAACAAAAAGTTAGTAACTGTATTTAAGAAATCTAAAAATTCAGATGGATAAATCAGAGTTTATCAAAAGAGAAGTAGATTATTTGGGACATACAATTACAAGTAATGGGGTAAGACCGAATCTGAATAAAGTAGAAGCGATTAGTAAACTCCAAGCCCCAACAAACTAAAAGGGAATAAAATCATTTATGGTAATGATTGGTTACTATAGAAAGTTTATCTAAGACTTTAGTATTATAGCGTCGCCTTTATACAAATTATTAAAGAAAGATATAGTATGGGATTGGACAGATTTGCAGCAGAATGCGTTTGAGAAACTTAAAACAGAATTAAAAATTTTTACTATGCTGCAATTATTATAATAGGACCTTTATTGTAACAACAGATGTCAGTAATTGTGGAATAAGCGCCATTCTATCTCAAGAACGAAACGGTAAAGATATGCGTATACATTTTATTAACAGAACATTAAATTCAGCAGAGGTAGAATTGATTAATATCTCGAGTTCGAGTTTTTGCACAAATTCAATACTTACGCTATATTATAGGTGCAAGTTAAAAAAAGGAATAAGGAGTAATGATAATAGTGTATTAGGTAGGGAAAAGTTAAATTTTACGTCACTTACATAGTTCTAATTAAGAAATGGCTACAGAAATGCTAAAATTCGCCTGTAGCAGATAGTGGGATACCCTATCCCCTTTATATGTAATATACAGACATATGTATGTAGCTCCTTCAGCTAAAAAACGTTCCAATCTTCTATATCTATATATATAATTCCTTCGGGGTGAAGCTCGATGACGTTATAACTTGATAACCGCTGGACCCATTTTCAAGATTATTTTTTTTTATTTTTGTTCGTATTGCTGTACTTTAGGTTTAAAGAGAAAGAAAATTTAAGAAATTCGCATTTTTTGCATTTGTCGCATTTTACAAAACATGGTTGGCGTTGGGGGTATACGTATATACCTATGTATGACAGTTGATTTGAAACAAAAAAGAAAAATATTAGGCCGTAAGCAGCCCATAGAGCGCCAAAGCCTAGTGCGTGATATACATTTTCTGTACGTACAGAAGGGACCTACAGATTTATGCCGTATCCGAAGAGCAGTGGGGTTTTGAAAAGCTTTCTTTCTTTCAGGCCTGCGTTACATTAAATTCAACTAGGTCAAAGCGCGCGATATATTTCCAGTCTGGTGGCCAACGGTTACGGCCAAAACGGAGTTATGCCGGGTCCAGCTAATTTCTTATAAAATTACTCCAAAACACTTTTTTTTAACAAATGGGCATGGTAGTGGGCGAATTTTAAAAATCTTTG
Organism: Chalcosyrphus nemorum; assembly: GCA_949716465.1. Lineage (NCBI taxonomy): Eukaryota > Metazoa > Arthropoda > Insecta > Diptera > Syrphidae > Chalcosyrphus > Chalcosyrphus nemorum. Next base: position 54,262,868 of record OX454332.1, read on the forward strand.
GATATATACACAACTTTGCTCATAAGAATTGCTATGTTTGATGGAAAACGAAGAAAAATTTTAGGATAACCGTCCTCAGAAATGGGTGTAGCTGTACTCAATATATGGAAGATTTGTAGATCAAGATAATGTCTACATATTTACTTAAGAAATTTTTTTTTAGTTTCATGTAGAAATACTGAAAAAATTAATTTTTCGAAAAGTGGGCGGATTTACAAAATGTTTACACTTTAATTGCTTACTTTTTCAAGCATCTGGTATACAAAATTTCTTTGACTTAGCCCAAAACTTGAGCCCCAAAAACGAAAAGACATTTTACATTTTTTTTGTTCAACACATACAAAAATCTTATATGCATAAAAACCTTGTCTTTTTTTTGGTTATACACATACAAAGACCGTATATACATAAAAACCTTGGTATTGACGTCAGCTTTCATGGCAAATTCAGAAACAAAATCGGTTCACATATTACAAAGAACATCAATGTCGAACACAATACAACTTATATTTTTATTATAAATATAGATTTGATTGGAATTTTTGAATCTAAATCAAATATGAAATTTAATAAAAAAGCGTTAGAGCCGTTCTCGAGAAAATCTAATTTTTTTAAATTCGCCCTTAAGTAAAATACCGTAAATAATAGGGCTAGAAGAAAAAATTCAATCCCACCTCTAGGGATTACCCAACAGACCCTAGATATAAATTTTAATCAAAATCCGCCCACCCGTTCAGGCTATAGCCTCATGCACACACAGTGAGAATTGGCTGACCTACTTTTTAAGCTTCTCTATCATCGTAATGTCAGAATTCATTCATACCTCCAGTACAGGATAATTATATAATTTTTTTGAAAACAAATTAACATTGCTTATGTGGAAATAATAATGAAGCCTAATTAATTCTCCAACTACCATTTTTTTTCGAAAAATAAATTTATTTAAAATGATTTCCGCGACGCTAATGACATATATCAGAAAATAAGTATAATATTACATTAATATTTTCTACATTTAAACAGATTCAAGTTACGATTGTTCTGTTAAATAGCAATTAAAATTGACGTTTATACGAGGTCCATGACGATAATGACACAATTTCAGAGCTTGGGCGAAATTTTATCTTATATTAGCCGTGATTTATTATCCTCCAAGATCTACATGGATCATTGATTTCTATGCATTACAACAACAGTACGAGATCTTGCTCTCTATCAGGATCTTTTTTCGAGATCCGAATAGCTAGTTCATGCTATTTCTCACTAGGTTACATTTTCATTCATGAGTGTAGTGTAATTGTCCATGATAGTCAAATATTCATGTTGCCAGATTAGAATATATATACTATTAGCAAACCAAACGTTATTCAATTTATTTGTATGTTCAAATAAATTAATATTTAGCAAATAGTAATTAACAATGAATAATAACTTTGAATTTCTGAAACCTTGTAAGTGATTAGTAACCATTGTAGGTGAGTTACCATTTCAAATCCGGTAAAATTCTTTTTTTTTTTTTAAAATCAAATGCATCAAATTCTCATTAAAAAAATATTCAGTCGCATGGCAACTTTGTGCTTAATGAGCTTTTCAAAAGTCACATTTTAAGAGAAGCTTTTACCACAACGCAGAACCTAAACTTTTCGTGGATCTGGACTGTTTTATTTTCATCGTGAAATCTATGTAGATAATAAAACACGGCTATTATCCAAACTATTGAGAAAACTTTACAGCCAGTACCTCAATCCACTTGTAAGTGATTTGACAAAGATAATATAATACTAAGATATTGCACGCCATACAAAAAAAATTTCAAAAGCTCAGAATGTCTTCGCTCGCAAATCGCATTCGCTCTCAGAGCATTAACGTATTTGTTCTTTTTTTCTAATGTTCATGTTATCTTTTGGAATACCCTTTCGCAAAGCAATAGAAGAGAATGATAAAAGATCGGCAGCAGAAACTCGTTTACAAAATTTTCCGAACATTTTTTTTGTATGGTGTGCACTATCTTGGTATTATACATATTTATTATCTTTGGTTTTGATAAAATTGAAACAAAAAACAAATTTATTTTTCAATTTAAAATGGAAATAACATTTCATAAACATTTAATAAATGTTTCACAAGCGTGCAGACCGAGTGAAACATTTCTGAAACATTCCAGAAACAAATAAATGTTTCAGAAATGTCTATGAAATATTTAATAAATGTTTCACAAATGTTTTGCTGGGTCTGGACGCACCTTAATATTTGAAGTTTCGTTCCACTTTTTCGTAATGTAAGAATTCATTATTATCTCGTGTACGATTTTTTTTACAAATCCAATATGTACTTGCCCTGTATTATAGGTGCAAGTAAAAACATATAGCAACAATAGGATCGGTGGGGTCGACGAAGAGAGCACCGTTGATCTATCTAAACAAATCCTTTGTTTCGTTCCAAATATAAAGAAATGCTTCTTTAATTAGTTTAGAATAGCGAAAGGCCGTATGACACTACATTTTTATACCCTATCCTAAGGGTATATTAAGTTTGATTCATAGTTTGTAACATAGAGAAATATTGAAGATAGACCACATAAAGTATATATATAAATGATCAGCATCAGTAGCCGAGTCGATTGAGCCATGTCCTTCCGTCCGTCTGTCCGTATGTCACCAGTTTTTAGGGCTTAAATCTTGAGCTAGGTTGATGAAATTTTGTATACGAAGTCCTTGGAAAAGTAAGCAATACAATTGTACAAAATTTTAAAATCCGCCCACTGACACGCCGACTTTTCAAAAAAATCACTTTTTTTCACTATTTTCATATGAAACTCGAAAAAACTTACTCGAGCAAATATGTAGATATCCACTTAATCTACAAATCCTCTATACATTGTATATGGCCACGCCCACATAGAAAATAGAAAATTTTGTGAATACATTTTCCACCGCCCACTGACACGACCAAATAAGATAGGGATAGGGTATCATACGATTCGCTCCAGGCGGATTGTAGCATTTTTTCACTGGTTTTCTGCATTTTTAATGCTATGGATACGAAAAATTCACCACTGAAATTCTCAGTAGGTGTGAGTGTACGCACTAAGCAGAAAAATGTGAAAAGAAATATACTTAAAAAATGTACCTCTCACCACTTTTTTCAGCCACTGGCACCTTGTTTTTGACATTTCTGCATTGAGCAACTTCGTTGGTTGTTGCTTTTGTTTTCCAGTCTTGAAAATGAATCATGACAGTGTACAGTGGCTTTGCTTCTCGTAAAAAAAAACTTGCTGTCTTTTTCCCGCAAAGCTGACACTTAAGCATTATTTGTAAAAAATACGAAAAAAATGTAGTATCATACGGGCCTAAAGAATCTTTGAATAAAGAATGCGGTATTTTGTAAAAGCTTTATTCTCATACTAAAAATTCATAGGTTACACAATATCATTCTAATATTAAAAATTATAACAATATATTCAAAATTATGAGAGTAGATAGTGACATTTTTATTCAAACAAAGAAATAGAGATAACGTCACTTCAGATAAATATAAAGTAGGGTGAATAAATACATATATGTACATATAAAAGATAATTCATTAAAATTCAAAATTCAATTAAATACCAATAGAAAGAACAGAAGAAGAGAAAAAAAAATTGGGCAAGTGCGAGGAGGGCCTCGTGCAATAGTGTTCCGGACATTTTATATTGTCATTAAACAGAGGGCAATATTATGTGGATATGAACGATGTAATGCCTAGTACGTAGGTATGTCCTAATAATACTATGCTGAGATTCCAGTCCATTTTAACTTGCACTTTCGATATAAAACATGTATTGAATTCGTGCAAGAATTGGAACTCGAGATATTAAACAATTCTCAAATTACGTTGATAGAAAAGCTCATTATAGTGGGTCTGCCGATTCTGTTTGTCTGTCTGTATGACGAGTGAATCAATTTATTTCAAACTTCATGTTAGGGAGCTATTGCATGGCCCCTAAAGGGGACATTGAAATTTTTGTTGTAGCCATACTCTTAGAGTTCCTTCACGTAGCGCCATTTTCACAAACACGGAGTTTTCCCCAAAATGGTTTCAACGATTTTGATAAAATTTCATATTTTAGTTAGCTTAGGCGTACCAATCATTTGGATAGAAATGCATGTAACGGTACTTTGCTTGTTAAATGGTTTAAGCAAAGAAAAACACTGGCAATGCTTGACAAGCGAAGGAATACAGCATTTAGAGTTTTAAAAATTTAAGAAAAAAATATTTTTTTTTTAAAAAAACCCAAAATTAAAAAAAACTATAGTTATTTAAACTTATTTAGTTTTCAATAGCAGCATAGAGCTAACATATACGATCCATTCGTGAAAATGACTTAGTTTTTGAAAAATCGAAATCGAATGAGGTAGCAGCAAGAGAGGAGAATATAGGGAAGTCCATGCGCTCTTCTAAAATCTGTAACTCGGGAACTACTCGGCGGATTTGGATGAAACTTGAAATTTGAGCAGATCGTAGTATCAAAATGACCTACTGTAAAAATTATTTGGATAACATGAAAACTGGGGGAGATACAGTGGGCTAACTAGATACCCCATTTTTTTAATTTTTTTCAGGAAATATATAAGATACAGGAATTTTCGTATTGTTTTCACAATCTACACAAAATTCTACGTATCTCCAATTTTTTTCATATTTTTACCACTTATGGTCTAGCCGCTAGGAGGGGGGGGACAACATTTTTCAAATGTTTGGCAAGCTTTTTTGCTCAACAAATTTTGCCAGAAAAACATATTTCTTACATATATGAAGCCCTTGCAAAATTCTCTTTACATTGATATGCCACATGATGGGGAACAAAATAATTTTTTTTTGCCCTTCATACAAGGTGCCCAAAAAAGGGCTCCCAAAATTACATTCGTTGCCGCCATCTTGTGCGGGTTTCCACATAATGTATACATAGCGAAAGTCTCAGCTCTCTATGTCTAACGGTTCAAAAGTTACAGGGCTGTGACAGACTGACGGACAGACGGACAGACAGACACCGTATCAAACCCATAAGTGTTCCTTCCTTTTAAGGTCCGGAACACTAAAAAACAAGGTTAAGCTAAGATACCATTAGGCAACGAAATGCAATAAAGAATTAATTTCATCATGGTCAAAACGAAGAAACCACCCTTTTACTTTTTTTAAGAATTTCGGTAAAGTTCTAATGAATCGTATATTAAGACCATTAAATAGTTTGCAAGATACAATCGTATAAACATTTCTGTAGCTTGAGGTTTGAAATGAAGGAATGTTGACGAAGGTTCCTGAGTTGCTTCGTAGGTTATAGGAGTCAGTGTTAGGGCTCTGCAAGCAGCCACCTCTAATAAAAAAAATGTTAGGACTTTAAAGAAGTAAATATTTCTAACAGGCAGAATTTTTGTACTTCTAAATTGCTCCATGGAGTGGGCTAACCTGGCGGATTTACATAACCTCCTAATAGCGCTTTTTTAAAGGACTGACAGCTGTACTAGCTTATTAAGGTAAGCACCCCCCTAGCAGCTTATGCCGTAATGCAATCTAGAGTGGAAGATCCCATTATAGATAGTTCTTAAAATCTTTCTAGAGTAATATTTCCAAGACGGTATAGGCTACGTAATGACGACAGTAAATATTGCTTCAAAATTGAAATGTATTCACGCCAACTGAAAGTATTGTCAATGATGACTCCTAAGTATTTATAATGTTCAACAATTTCAATTTTGAAGCAATCCACATTACAGACATTATTTGCATTATATAAACCGTTGGGGCTATCAACACGGTGTTCACAGTTCAATAAGCTATGCCTTCAACAACTAGAAGCATGGAATATAATGTCAATTTCCGGAGATTCTAGCATGGTGAGACTAAAAAACATAAGCTTAGTCTTGCTATTTACTACTAGCTTATGATTGGCAAACCATAACCGTGGTAAATGGATATCTGTATTAATGTCAGCAACTAGATTTAGGGGGTTAGTTGAGCCATATGCAAAAGCCAAGTCATCGGTAAAAGCCTTGACTTCACCAGCAAAAGGGAGTGTAAAGAGTGAGTTGACGTAGATCAAGAACAAAATGGGACCAAGGACAGATCCTTAAGAACTCCTATATTGATTAACTTGGAACTACTTAGACTATGCCTAATTTTGACTTTTTGTGACCTATTCTTTCGGTACTTCATGCAATTTCCTTAAGTGCATGCTATGTTCCACCATGTCAAAAGCTTTCTACAAATAACTCGGCACAGCATTTCTTATCATCAGACCCTTGTAAATATACGAACAAAAATCTAGGAGCGCATCTTCCGTACAGCAGCTTTCTCTAAATCCAAATTGCTTTTCACTGAAAAATTTTATTTTATTGAAAAATGTAAAAACTCTGATTTTAATTCCTTTTTCAAATATTTTCAATACTTCAATAATTTTCAAAGGAAGGAAATCGGTCTATAATTACTTATGCCATTTCTGTTACCTTTTTTGAAAAATTGGTAATACATTGGTGCATTTCATTAGATCAGGAAATTTACCCGAGAAAATACTCAAGTTGATGTGTGCCAATACATCAATGATGTTAAGGGCTATTTTTTTCAAGACGATGTAAGTAATCCCATATTTGCAAATACAAGAATTCGAGTTTTCGAGCGAATTTATTATTTTTAAGAGTTCGAACCCGTTGGGAATCATTAGAAAAAGACATTTGGCCTACTGAGGCAAAAAAATTATTGAACTTATTCGCAACTTGAGCAGGATCTGTGAATGTAGTATTACCACTTTTAAGTGAAATAATCACAGCGATATCCTTTTTAATTATGTGGCTCAGAAGGTTTCTTAAAGCAATATTGTGCGGATGTTTGAAGCATTTGGTACGCAACAAATGCCTGAGTTTAATTTTTCTGGATTGAGACACTGATGACTTCGTATTTACTTGGTGTTTGGAATGATAGCATATACTATTTCGGATATGCTAATGGGGTAATCTATTCAAAGGCTACCTTTCTTCTGTTTACATTGAAATGTCAATGTCAAATTTTATTTCGCGCTTTAAATTAGCTTAACTAAAACTGGTCACAAAACTCAGTTCAGTTGTTTTGAAGTTAAGTTGTGTGGAAAACAAATCAACTAAGTTGAGTATTATATGTACAATAATAGGCGTGATAAGATAAAATATCGCCAAAGCTCTTAAATAGTATCATTATGTCACGGACCTAGAAACTGATAAAAAGAAGTCGAATATACGCACATTTCAATTGCGTTTTGGTATTTATGCTAAAATAACGAGAATAGCATAAGTTATAAAAAATTATACAAAAAAAACTTTGTATGCCCAATTTTTTAATATTTGTAGCAAATATTTATGGGTTTTGAAAAGAAAAATCAATAAAAAAGCTCGCATTTGTATACTGGGATTACGAAGCTTTGTAATTTCATATTACTAAATATAGTACCTTAAAAAACTCAAAAACAAAACAATTTTTGTACTTTGCCAATCACAATATCTTTTGCGTTACTAAAACATCATTGGCGCCACCTCAAAAAGACACTGTTCCTCGGACATTATTTTAGCTACTGTTTTTTACACCTTCCCAAAACTATTCCTGTTTTTTCACAACAAAGTAGTGAATGCAAAATTGACTTATGTGATATTGGCCACTTGAGGCAAGATTTTTACTGAAAGTGGAAAGTGTCAATTAGAGTGTAGAGCGGTTCAGGCGCAACTTTTCCGATACAACAGATCTTGCTGGCACTTCCATCCTTCTATTTCTAGAACCCATCCACCCTCTCTTATCATCAATGTAGTCTATAAAATGAAAATAGTGGAGGTACCAGAGTAGCAGCTATTGAAGAGACAAAGTTTTATTATGCATAAACTAGCTTTGCCTAATTTGGGCGAATAAACATGGCCATTGTATGTTTTTTTACCCATTTATTTATTCTTTACCTACTTCAGTATTAAATCAATTATATTTATATATAATGAAGTCCAGGAAAGATCGAAACAAGATAAAAAATCTGCAGCACAAACTAAAACCACTGTGATAAGTTCAGCTTTACTACTTCCGAACTTCTACACGTCGAGCGACCCAAGACAACCTAACTTACTCCATTACTACAAACCAGCCCACTCAGAAGACATGCGTGGTAATTGTTCAACTAGTACCAATAATATATTTTAAGAATACGTTCTAAATGCGTTCCAGACAGGGTAGCCACAAGAGTTTGGAAAAAAGTAGCTCCGCAGACAAAAGAAAAGTATCAAAAAGTATCATAATAAGAATTATGAGTAAAACTGCCGTAATTATTATTTTGTTTATATTAAAAAATCAAGACAAGCTATAATGAATATTCTCAAGTTTTTTACAAAAAATCTATCCATCCAAAACGGCGCCAAGTCAACTACCAGAATATTTAAATAAAATACCAAAAAATTACGGTTAACAGTTCAGTGAATAAAAGTATTGCCTGGCATATTATAATATTCTATTGTAGGAATTAAAAAGCATCAAAATAGGCATTTTACAGAAATCGAAGTATCACGTCGAAATTTAGATTAAAAAGTATCACTTTTGATACTTTGGTATCATTGTGGCAACACTTGTTCCAGTCCCAGATGATATATACATACGTATGTATGTAGTATTTTTCACTACAGAAATAAATTCAAATTTGAATTACTTCTTTAGGGTAAAGTATTAAGTTTGTTAATTTTTTTATTTTTTAAAAAGGAGGGACAAACATAAATAATTTGCCTCCACTGGGAAGCGAATTGATTCGGCTACCGTACAAAATATAATATAAGATGTGATACCCTATCCCTATTCTATATACATATACATATTCGTATAATTAATTCTTCCCCCAATATACTTTTTTTTTCAAATTTGTCATAAAATTACTCCGAAACCTGAATTTTCGCAAAAAGTGGGCGTGGTAGTGGACGGGTTTTGAAAATTGTTCAACATATACTGTATTTTGTTCCTAAGAAGTGATATTATTTTGATGAAACCGTCACTTGTACTGCTTCCTTTTTCAAGAACCTCGTAACAAAATTTCATCAACCTAGCTCAAAATTTAAGGCCAAAAAACTGGTGATAGACACAAATTTTTTGCGAAGTCTTATATTATTAAAGAATAGTATTTGGTTAGAAGATCTAACGACAGTTTCCACAGTGCGCCAAGAACTAAGGGAAACAATTAGCAGCTCATTGCCCGCCACCATCCAATACCATTGGAGCGCTGTGAAACCTGTTTTCACACCAGGTGCTGAAGGGATTGTCGGTCGATCGCAGGGAAGTTATAGAATAGAAGAAACAACGAACGAAAACAGCTAGGAGCTCGAATTGCAGCAACTCCAGCAGCAGGCAGGATCGAGCTAAAGTCCCTGTATCGCATGAAGATGAGAGAAGTGCAGCGTAGCGTGAGACGTGACAAGCGCAATTACATAACTGCGCTGGCCACGCAAGCAGAAGAAGCAGCAGCGAGGTGCGACAGCAGAACCGTTTATAGAATCACTAAAGAGCTTATAGGTGACCGAAGCTCTACTCAATACCCAATGAAAGCCTTAGACGGTTCGTAGCTAATATCGGATGAGGATAAACTGAAGAGATGGAAGGACCATTTTGTTTCGGTTCCAAACTGAGTATTCGGGAGCAATTTGCACTCAAGTCAGACCAAGGAAATTCCCAAATTCGCACCACAACCTCAAGTCATCAACACCCTGTGGATCATTATCGAGCAGTGTGTTGAGTATCGATCACCGGTTCACCTGCTGTACATCGATTTTGAAAAGGCGTTTGATAGTGCCAATCGAGAATTAATTTGGTGTGCATTGCGCAGGAGAGGCATTCCTGATAAATTAATAGAAATTATCAAGGCTACAAAGTTCGGTTCAGCAAGGGTATATACTTTCGCCAATACTATACCTATTGGAAGTGGAGGACTCTTACATCTGAACTCAAACACCTCGACTACTCCGACGATGTATGCATACTGTCTCACCGAATAATGGACCTTCACCAAATAACAGTGAATGTGGAGAAGAAAGCAGACGACGTTGGGCTGAAAATTAACTCGACAAAAACAAAAATGATCAGCCTAGGACCAAACTCATCAACTCATATGTATGTATATGCATTGCTGGACAAATGGTTGAGAGAGTAGAGAGTTTCCAATACTTTGGGAGTATTGTCTCAACTGATGGCGGAACCGAACTGGATATAGCCAGCCGAATACGAAAAACTAAATCTGCGTTTGGGATGCTATCCACAGTTTGGCAAAGTTATGCAATTAGCGTAAGCACCAAACTACGACTGTTCCATTTCAATGTTGAATACGTGCTGCTTCATGGATGTGGTACCTGGAGGGTGACCGTCACTATCACGAGGAAGTTGCAAACATTTGTCAATAGGTGTCTGCGCTTACCAACAGCTTTATCAGAGAACGGGCTATGAACCTATAGGCACAACTAACGACGACGAAAATGACAGTGGATTGGTCACACTCTCCGAAAGAGTACCAAGCGATGTAATCGAACCCGCTTACACAGGAGGGCAGGATACGCGGCGGTCCTAGTAGTACGGGGTGCAGAACAGTGGAAAAGGAAGCACAGCAACTGGGAAAGAGTTGGGGAGAGCAGAAATCGCACACGATAGCCCGTAGGCGTTGTAGAGGATAATCCTAGGATTTCGATTTTTTTTAAAAAAAAAATTTCATTGGAGTTGGAAATTTAAAACCGTTTGCACATAAATTAATATGTATATGTATAGACATTAGGGCGCATGTTACTTGGGTCACAAATACGGCTTTGTAAACTTTCCATTATCATTAGTTTCTAATTAATAAACGATATTAATTGATATTAGCAAAAAAAAATAGACATGGCAGTTCCTATACACATGAAAATGTCATTTCAAAGCGAATTGAACGTAAAGAGATGACGCCAAGGTCGAGGTGATATTGTGTTTTGGGCATTAAAGCTACAAATTTAAAGCTTAATTAAAGTGACAGCTGGAAATATATTTATACCCTATCCTAAGGGTATATTAAGTTTGATACATAGTTTGTAACATAGAGAAATATTAAAGATAGACCTTATAAAGTATATATACTCAGTAGAAAAAGTTTGCGTACAGTAATAAAAACACAACACTTTTAGTGCAAAAACATTGTTTTAAGACTCAGAAACGAAAAATTTATTTCATATTATATTAATTAAACTTAATTACTTCTTCAATATATTTCACTTGAATAAAGGCTTTAAAATAAGTAAGAAAAAAAGAAAACAAAACACGAAAATAAGAAATGCTATGCGAAAAAGTCTGCGTACACCTTAACTAAAACAATAATAAACAAGAAAAACAATTAAATTAATAACTGGTGGGATAGCCCCTTCGCTTGATGACTTCCTTTAACCTGTTCTGCATCGAATTTACCTCAGGAGTGATATTTTCTCATTCCTCTATTAAAGCCGTTTTCAGCATTTGTTTCGATGTTATGGTTCTCTGCCGAATTTTCTTTTCGTGCAAATCCCACAAATGCTAAATGGGATTTAAGTCCGGTGATTGGGTGGTGAATGCAACTGTTTTGGTACATGGTAGAGCAACCAGAGCTTGACAATGTGGGAAGTATGTTTGCGGTCATTATCATGCCTGAAGTATTAATCGCGATTGAGCCCCAATTTTTCAGCGCTCTGGTTAAGATTTCGTTTTAAAATATCTAAATACCCATATTTATCCATAGTGGATTCCACAAAGTCCAGTTGTCCAACGCCACTACCCGCTAAACATCTCCAAACCACCACTACAATGCTTTACAGTTGGAACCAAATTTTCTTTATTTAAAGCAGTACCAGCCTTTCTACACACAATCTTTCGACCTTTAATGCCAAAAATGCAGTATTTGCTTTCATCACTAAAGATTACTCGCTGCCAAAAGTTTAATGGCTTATTTACATGCTCGTAAGCATATTTAAGTCTTTTTTGACGATTTATGACTGATATAAAGGGTTTCCTACGTACCACAACCCTTATACCCGCCTCTTTTCAAAATTTTTCTTGCAGTATCTGCACAATTTTTACTTGCACCTATAATATAGGGCAAGTATTGGATTCGTGCAAAAATTCGAACTCGAGATAACAATGAATTCTGACATTACGATGATAGAGAAGCTCGAAAAAGTGGGTCTGCCGATTCTGTCTGTCGGTCTGTCGGTCTGTCTGTCTGTATGTCGGTCTGTCTGTCTGTCTGTCTGTCTGTCTGTCTGTCTGTCTGTCTGTCTGTCTGTCTGTGTGTACGCTGGACTGCAGCCTAAACGGCTGGACCGATTTGCTTCAAACTTCATATCTGAGCTCTGTAGGGTCGCAATTCGAGGCGAAATCGGAATTTTTGGTCTAGCCCTATTATTAACGGTACTTTACTTAAGGCCAATTTCACAAAAAGACGATTTTCTCGAAAACGGCTCTAACGATTTTGATTAAATTTCATATTCGAGTTAGTCTGGGCAAATGCTATAAGATGGCGTACCACGTTTTTGGCTAAAAATACGTATAACGGTACTTTTCTTATTAACTGATTTTAGAAACATGGCTATTTCTCGGCTAAAACTCAATGGATTTTTATCAAAATCGAAATGTGGGCAGGATTAAATGTTTAATAAAATGTGGCATTTAAACTTATGCAAAATTTTTAAAAATATTTTTTCAAATTTTTTTTTTATTTAAAATTGATGCATTTCTAACTAACAGCATATAGGTGCAAGTACATACGACCCAGTCGTGCACATTTTTTTTTTTAAATTGCTCTTCAATATTTTTAACCATTTGTGATGTGGTTATCTTAGGTTTTGCTTCACGAAACTAATTATACAGCGTATTTCTCTAGTAGATAATTTTGAAGGGCGACCTGAACGAGGTTTAGAAACCAAATTCCACTTGATTGGAAATTGTTTATAACTTTTTGGACAGATGATTGTGTCCTATTAATTGTTTTCCCGATTTTTCTGTAACTTGGACCCTCTTTCCACAACTTTATTATGATTTCACGCTTCCTTAGACAAATTTCTTTTCCTTTCTCTGACATTGTTCACTACTTTCTATTTTTCACCACAAAACTTCACAAATAATAACTAATTCCGACTTAAACTTAACTGCCGATCAACTAGAATAATTTCAACTCATTCTTGCTCTAATTTATTCAACAGGATTGTAAGATCTGGTGCCATTGGCATATGTACTTTTTCTGTGTATTTTCTTCTGCCTGTTTTCTTTTGCGTGTGTTTTGTCGTGTACCGTTATGTTTGAAATTTCTTTTGAGGTACCAGTCGAATGCCTAACACTAGTTTTTGAGCTAGATCAATGAAATTTTGTATTCAAGGTCCTCGCAGAAGTAAGCAATACAAGTGTAATTTTTTTTCAAATCCGCCCACTGACACGCCCACTTTTCAAAAAAAATACTTTTTTCAGTATTTTTATATGAAACTCGGAAAAACTTACTTAAGCAGATAGGTAGATATTTTGGTACCCAACATATCTTCTATACATAGTATACAGCCACGCCTACGTTTTAGGGGCGTTTTTGTCCAAAAACTTTTTTTCGACAGTTTAATCAACATATTAGCACCTTTTAGGAACAAAATACAGTATATGTTGAGCAATTTTTGAAATCTGCCCAATTATTGAGAAAATTCGTATTTTGGAGTAATTTTATGAGATATTTGAAAAAAGTTGCGCACCAATATACGTGGGAAGAAGAAGCTATGTGTATAGGAAAGGGATAGGGCATCAAATGATCCGCTCCAGACGGATTGTAGCATTTTCATATGTTTTAGTTTGGAACTGTTGGTAAATATTTTCTAGAAGAATTAATTTCGTACTACATACTGTACGCAGACTTTTTCTGCTGAGTGTAAATAAATGATCAGCATCCGTAGCACAGTCGATTGAGCCATATCCGTCCGTCCGTATGTCACCAGTTTTTAGGGCTTAAATTTTGAGCTAGGTTGATGAAATTTTGTATACGAAGTCCTTGGAAAAGTAAGCAATACAAGTGCAACAATTTTTAAAATCCGCCCACTGCCACACCCACTTTTCGAAAAAATCACTTTTTTTCAGTAATTTTAAATCGGTCGAAATGTGGAACACTAAAATCCAATTCACGCGATTTGCAATTTCGATTTCAATTTCATTTCACTCGAATTCTGGAACATAGCTGCATATAACTGACATTTATTTACAAGATTTGTTTGAAGTTTTTGTTTAATTAAACTAGATACCAGTGGCGTGGCGTCCTTTTAACTCGATTTCTACCGAGTTACCTTTTAAAATTCTACCTATCAACAATGTTTACCGAATTCCAAGGAGCATGAATCTGAATAAATCACTGCCTTTCGTTCTACTACAAAACCAGTTGATCTTAAAAAAATTGGGCAAGTGCGAGGAGGGCCTCGTGCAATAGTGCTCCGGACATTTTATATTATAATTAAATAGAAGGCAATTTATTCATATCCTGCACAGGCACACCTGATACTGGTTTTGATATGAACAATGTAATGTGTAATCGACTCTATCAAATGGTAAAATCAAAGTACGTAGGTATGCCCTAGCAAAGACTATATAATATTATAAGACGTCGCACGTAGAACAAAATTTTTGCTCGATTTTTTTTGTTCTAGCACCCACCAATGGGTGCAGCAACATTTCAAATGTTTAAAAACATATAATATCAACAAATTAATATAAATTGTTGTTGTTTTTTCAGAAACCTAGATACATTCAAATGTTTCAAATATATTTTAGTTTGCCGCGAAACGGCAAGCCGACTGGTTATGGGAGGGTGTACTTTAAACTTCAGTTTTTGTTTACAATGATGTTGCTAAGCAACAAGAAATAAACAATAAAAGAAAAATCAAAATTTAAAAAGATACGTGTACGCTCTTTCTCTGTATTAGTTGAATCTTAAGGTGTGTGCGCTTTTTTTAATTTTTCTTCGAGGCAAGAAAATTTAAGATTTCAATTCTCAAATTCAATTCGAATGTCTGCTACCTGTAAAAAGCCGTTAGGCTACAGTATTAACGTTTTTTTCAGAGAAATTTCAGTAAAGTAAACTGCTCTTGAGTGTGTTTACAGAGTTAAAAATCTAATTTTCTTAAAAACTGTTTGGTAATTTGTGATTAAGTTTACAATTCGGTCATATTAAAAATATTCTGCAGAATAGCTAAAGATGGAATTAAGCTGTACTTTGGCTTTTACATGAACGATAAGCTTATGTCTAGAAGATTTGACATGAAATATCATTGACCAAACGAAGCATGTACATACATATTTGACTTGGTGTCTGCAACACTATTAAAATTGACCACTTTTGTGGTTCATGTATTAATCCAATTTTCCAACTGTGAAAAAAATTTAAAATTGAAAGGTAGTTTGAATGCCGATTGTGCTGTGTTGGAACTGTACCATACAATGCATCGGCAGCGAGAGCTATGTCCGAATATTCTTTTACTTGATCCGACTTGCTATATTATCTGTTTTATTTCAGATGTCGGTGATTTCATCCATTTTTTTCGAAACACAGAGAAATATTAAAGATAGATCAGCACCACTAGCCGAGTCCGTCTTTTTGTCACCAGTTTTTGGACCTTACGTTTTATGTAGGATAATGAAATTTTGTATACGAGGTCTTTGGATATCGAAACAGAACGAGTATAACAACAAGTGTAACAATTTTTAAAGTACCAGGCTTAGAATATCATCAATAAAAGTTTGGAGGTATACATACATACATACATATATTTACCTTTATGTTGCAATACCTAAGCAAGTTGCCTGCTTGATAGTGCACCTAGCTCTTAACTTTTATGTACGTATAAAGCTGCACTCTAAAGCTCTATAAGATGTCATTTGAGAGGCAATATGTTGACTGTAAGTGGAAAGTGGCAAACTGTAAGGCGGTTCAGACGCAACAAATCTTGCTGGCACTTCCATTCTTCTATTTCTAGAACTCACGTACCAGAGTAGCAGCCTCTATTAAGGAGACAAAGTATTGTTATGCAAAAATTGGCTTTGCCTAATTTGAGCAGATAATCATGGTCATTGTATGCTTACAGACATTTTTGCATTCTCTACCTACTAAGTTATTTAAACAACTATAAAATAATTAAGTCCACGAAAGATTGAAACAAGGTAAAAATTCTGCAGCACAACTTAGAACCACTGGGATAAGTTCGGTCTTATTACTTCCGAACTACTATACAAAGAGCCACCCCAGACAACCTAACTTACTCAAGTGCTACAAACCAGTCCACTCAGGAGACATGCGTGGTTATTGTTCAACTAGTACCAATAACATATTTAAAAAAAATACGTTCTCAAAGCGTCACAGATGATATAGTATTTTTCAATACATTGTTGCAATATTTAATTCCAAAAATTCCACTATGATAAGTTCCTTTATTCAAAAAAATTGAAATTTGACTACTTCTCTAGGGCAAAATATTAATAACACACACTTGGAAAAGTGTCGAACACTTACTCAGAAAATATGTATCCTTACACAATAATTTTTCGCCTTTGTTTATTTTTTTATTTCTTAAAAAGTGGGGGTAAAAATAAACAATCTGCCTCCACTGGGAAGCGAACAATTGATTCGGTTCTCGAACAAAACAAAACAGATAAATTGGAGATAGAAAATTGAAAAATGTTGACGAAACATTTGAATGTATCCGCCGCAAGAAACAATAACAACAACATGGATGTTTCGGTAAACAAGAAACATTTTAGTCGTTTAGCTACATATTGCTAAAAAATTGAGCAAATAAAAACATGGAACACAAATTTGTTCTGCGTGCGAAGTCTTATAGTATTATATAGTCTTTGATATGACCCATTCTTGCAACTGACTTAGTTTTTTTAAATATCGAATGAGGTAGTAGCAAGAGAAGAGAATATAGGGAAATCCATGCGCTCTTCTAAAATCTGTAACTCGGGAACTACTTGGCGGATTTGGTTGAAACTTTAAATTTGAGCTGAGTGGGTGCCGTGGCTCAGTGGTTAGTGCGTTGGACTACTGCGCAAGGGGTTCCGAGTTCGAATCCAGGAAAATACCACCAAAGTTTTTTCACGACCCCACCTCTTGCGAGCGTCTGACAAACATCCAAGAGTATTTACTGTCATGAGAAAACTTCTCAAAAACCCCCCTGCTCTTCGGATACGGCATAAAACTGTAGGTCCCTTCTGTACGTACAGAAATGTATACCACGCACAATACGTACAGCTGTAAGAAGCTAGGCCTTGGCCCTCTATGGGCTGCTTACGGCCTAATATTTATTTATTTTTTTTTTAAATTTGAGCTAATCGTAGCATCAAAATGACCTTATTTGGATAACATGAAAAATGGGAGATATAGGTACCCCATTTTTCTAATTTTTCTCAAAAAATATATAAGATACAGGGATTTTCTACGTATCTCCAATTTTTTTTCATATTTTTACAATTTATGGCCGCTAGGGGGGACAACATTTTTCAAATGTTTGGCAAGCTTTTTTGTTTAACAAATTTTGCCAGAACGAAATATATCTTACATATATGGAGCCCTTGCTAAATTCTCTTTAATTTGATATGCCACATGATGGGAAACAACATTTTTTTTTTTTGCTTTTTATACAAGGTGCCCAAAAAAGGGCCCGCAAAATGAAATTCACTGCCGCCATCTTGTGCGGGCTCCCACATATATACATTGCAAAAGTTTCACCTCTCTATCTTTAATGGTTCAAAAGTTATATGGCTGTGACAGCCTGACGGACAGACAGACACCGTATTAAACCTATGAGTGTTCCGTCTTTTCTTTTAAGGTCCGGCACAAATATAAATCCTACGAAGGACACCTTTGCGGAGATCCAACGAAAAATAAATCTAGCAAATAGTTGCTACTTGGATTTGGCAAAACAACTGGGTTTAAAACTCCGAAGCCGATGGACCTGTTATTATGATGTAAAATGCTGGACAAGTAAGAAAATTAAGCAATTATTGGAAACTTTTGAGCGAAGAATACTTCGTCCAATATCAGGTCCATTATGCGAGAAGGGGGAATACAACTGTAAATACTATGAGCTGTACCTAAGGGTATGTAGTCTAAAAAGCAACAATGCTCCAACCGAGAGGATCTTGGGATCACAGCCCCCAGATTCGTGACGGCGAAGAAAGACCAAGTTGTCACGGGTGTCAGAAAACTTGGTCTTCACAACTGAAGGCAGTGTGCCCGGGTACCCTTAAGGTAAGATTCGAATATTCGAATATATGCGACTGATATAAGCCTTCTTGAAAGTCATAGACTACTGCAGAATGACTTAGAATGAGTAAATAAGTGTCTGAAACAAAATAGATTGAAATAAATATGTATTAACATAACGGCGTAAATGATGATCAACAACAGACAAGATTACAGTTTAAGAGTGACAATTGATCGTTGAACATGTTGATGATATTAAATACTTACATTTTATAATAAAAACACTCAAAATACTCGGAATAACGTTTGAAGGAAATAATCTTTAAAAATTAAATATCAAGAATGGTTTTTCGTTTGATAATAAAGGTAATCCGATAAAATTGATTTATTTTACTTTTGATAACTTGCTTCTAGTTCTACATTGTCTTTATAATAGAAGGTATGTAACATTAATCATGTCATACACCTAAATTTTGTTTCTAAATAGGCCATATGTAGGTCTATGAATGTGAGTGAAAATTGAGATACATTTTTAGAAACTCTACCAATCATATACATATGCCTACATATATCCTAATGTCCTGTTCAGAGGTTTCATACCTTCAATATAGAAGAAGTATTGAATTTGCGAAAAAGTAGGTTTCTTGAATCCGTCAGTCAGTCTATATTGCAAAATGAATAAAAAGGGAAAATTAAAATTGTCGTTCTAGCCCTATTATTAACGGTACTTAACTTAGAGTCATTTTTAGAAAAAGGGGACTATCTCGAAAATGGTGCTAACGATTTTGATCAAATCGTACATTTCAGTTAGTTTATCGGCGTTCTTGATAATTTGCTTGGTTAATAGTCTTACAAAAATTGCTATTTCTCGTTTGATATTTTATGCATTTCGATTAAATTAAAAAAAAAACGAGCAATATTTGACATGCGATGGAATAGTGTTTTCAAAATTTTAAAAAATAAAAAAAATATTTATTTAAAAATAAAAAACATAAATTAAAAAAATATAGGTATTTTAAAACAAATTTATTTTTCAATAGTAGCTTAGAGAGGATCGAAAACATGCGATCCAGTTAAGTACTTTTTTTTAACCTCGTAAATTTTTTCAAATGTTTGTCAAGCTTTTTTTGTTCAACAAATTTTGTAAAATAAAAATTCTACATATATTTGATATGCCACATGATGGAAAGCAAAATATTTTTTTTTACCTTGTATGAAGGTACCCAAAATTAAATTTATTATCACCATCTTGTGCGGGCTTCCACGTAATGTAAACATAATAAAAGTTTTAGCTCTCTTTCTAACGCTTCAAAAGTTACAGGGCTATGACAGATAGTCGAACGGACTAACAAAAGGACAGAAAAACACCGTATCAAACCCATAAGGGTTCCATCTAAAAATTGCTTAAATCATGCACAGCTGAATTTAGCTTGGTTTTTGGCTTTTCGTATTTTCTTAAGTTCTGAAACATTATTATTTTATTAAAATGTTTTAATTATTAACATGTTTATATATGTGCATATATATGTTTTATTGGTACGATAAAAGGTTGAAAACATGTACTGTGAAGCGTCAACTGCAGATGTTTGCTTAGGATTTTTACAATACTGTATGTCGATCAAAATACTTTGACCGCACTAAGGCACAACACAAATGGAAGAATCGTAAGAAATTAAATAGATTACATGATAATCAATAAAAGTTTCAGGAACGGAGTGACATTAGTTAAAACTTATCCAGAGGCTGAAATCAACTTGGATCCCAACCCTGTAATAGACACCCTCAAAGAAGGCTTAAGAAATTAAGAAGAAAAAACCAAGAAAGTAATATGGATATAAGCCTCCTCAAAGAACTTGAAACTAATGAAAGAATCAACAGTGATGAATAGCTAATTGGAACAAACTAAAACAAAGTAATGATGTAGAAATAGAAAATATATGGGCAAAAATTAAAGCAGCATTAACAATAACAGAACAAATGTTTTTTAAAACACAAAGCCCGGGCGTCCAGAAAGAAAATATAAAAAAATAAATATCAGGCCGTGGAGGGCCAAGGTGTAGCTTCTCACAACTGTACATGTTGTGCGTGGTATACATTTTCTGCACATACAGAAGGGACCTACAGTTTTATGCCGTATCCGAAGGGCAGGGGGTTTTGAGAAGCTTTCTCATTACTCTTGAATATTTGCCAGACACTCGGAAGAGGTGGGGCCGTGAAAAAACTTTTGATGGTATTTTTGTGGATTCGAACTTGGAACCCCAGAAAAAAGCTGCATGACAAACGAAATTTGATGGAAGAACGAAGAAAAGCCAACCGAATTATAAAAGATATTAAACGATAAACACCCTGATTAAAGAATAGTTATGGGAATGGACAGTGCAGGGAAATCGAAACGTATGATCAAAGGTGCATATGATAGTTTCAGTATGCAGAAGAAGCCCAACGGAGTAACCGGCATTTCAAAGCTTCACGTTTATCATCATTTATTATTTAAGTACATAATTGGATTTTTCAACTACTTTGAACCTTGTTTTTATTTTATTGAATGAAGCCAAACGAAAACGGCAATAGAAAAAAAAAGGAAAACTCCTCTCACTTAACACCGGCCGCAAGCAAAATGATTCAATTAATTAAAAGGATTGCAAAAGAATCTATGTAGGTACAATAAGCGAATACATATTACTGCATTATGGTAAAGCTAGATGTTATTTCGAAATTGTAGGGCTGCCCTATAAGATTTCAGAGTCTAGGATTTATATTACTTGTTTGGATTACATATTCCAGAATGAAGTCATACCTTTATTTGCAGAAGTTAAACTTTGGTTCAAAACAGTTGTTTTGGCGATATTTGATTTCCTTCGTTGAATTAAATCCTTTTTCCATTGGGGTATATCAGCGTATTGTGATGTCTGCAAAGCAGTAGTTCTGATAATTGAAATGTCGTTATTAGTAATATCAGCAGCAGTTTTTTCCTTTCGTACCGAAATGGGCAGTTCAATATCCATATCTGAAGTTAATACCGGCAATAAATTCGGAGTAGAAGACGCCATATTGTACAACGTGTGCTTTTGACGAATAGCAACCCGCTCACTTCTTGAACAAAATAAATCTAATTTTCTTTCCGTTTGCGCGCTCGAAAAAAATATATAAAATACTTTTGAATTTTCCTTCACTACCTATAATTGGATTAAGACCCTTTTTAAATGTGTGTTAAACATGTACTTGAATTCAATTAAGAGCAGGCTATTTACATACATTGGCGCACCGAAAACTTGATTAACAAATAACAACTTTGCTTCAACACGGACTACACAAGCAAATTATCATTTTGAGACATTTGAACGACAAATACCATTTTTCTTCTAAATGATTTTTTATCTAGATCAAATTTTCAATTATATTCGACATTATAATAAATAATGTATTTTTTCTGCGACCGCAAACACAAATAATAGCTTGAAGAAAAATCATAATCCTATTATCATAGCATGGACGACATAGGACCATAGACGAACTAAATTAGATAGTCAATTACGGGGCGTTTGACGCATTCGCTCCACCAATCTAAAATCCGCTAGATTTTGTCATTGTGTTCTTACCATCAAGCAAAATCAAATCCGAGCTGAAAAGGCTAACACACACAATCAAACAAATTAGCAGTAATTTTGACATCTATGCCCGCAGTCATTTTCTACATATAATAAACCTTTACGCCAGTTTGTCAAAATCGATTGGAAAACGTTAGTTTTGACTTCTGCAGGTATACTTTTTCCTTGAGCTGCACAAATTTAAAGCGCGTAAAAAATAACTTTCGATTAAAAGGGGAAATAATATATGTTGAACAATAACTACCTTCTCTTTTGTAAATACAATCTCAGAATTATTAATATGAAATGGATACACATATTATTTCAGTACTAAAAAGACGGTGAAATGTTGTGTTGTGGGCTGCAGTAAACATTGGACATTTTATCTTAAGTTTGCTTAAAGCTGCACAAATTTAAAGCGCGTAAAAAATAACTTTCGATTAAAAGGGGAAATAACATATGTTGAACAATAACTACCTTCTCTTTTGTAAATACAATCTCAGAATTATTAATATGAAATGGATACACATATTATTTCAGTACTAAAAAGACGGTGAAATGTTGTGTTGTGGGCTGCAGTAAACATTGGACATTTTATCTTAAGTTTGCTTAAAGCAATGTTCATCGTTTTAATTGAATGTAATAGCTAAATTATTACAGGATACTCTGCACATCCGATGGATGCATAGATATGAACGGATGAAGAAACGCGAATTACAGCGGCAAGTGCTTGCTGGGACAACATGCCAGTAACCCCCGAATACTAAATTACTATAATATATGTATTATGAAGAGAATGAGTATGTAAGTTTTTTTTTCATTTAAAATAATATGTTAAACTGTTAGATGATGAATTGCTAAAGAGAAAGAATTAAACAAAAAGATGCCTCAATAGATAGCCTGAGAAAACAGAAAGGAAGGAACAAATTTCTGTAAATAGCTTCAGCTTATTTTCCCAACAGTCTCATCTTCAAAATAACTTTTTCTGACTTTTATCAAAAACGATTTGAGCGATGTATGTATGTCACAAAATAGAAAAATAAAAGATATTTTTTCACTTACAAATTAAACGAATCTTTTAATATTTTCAACAAAATTCTTCTAGCTTAGTAATTAAGTATGAGTATGTTTTTGTTTATTGACCAAAAGGAATTAATAAATACAATTTTCGATATTAAAGACTTTGAATTAATTACAAATAAAAATTCATTCAAAATACACTGAAATCCCACCACAATCCCATGTCAGTTTTTCTGCAGAACTGTTTGACAGGTTAAACATCAAACGGTGAAAAGGTCTACTTGTTGGTGTTGCTGTTAATGGAATAACAACCTGCAAAAAATATTGTGTTCAAAAGGAATAAAAAGAGATAAAGTTCAAGTTGACTGTCTAATGGTTAAAACCATAGACAAACTAATATAGACGGTCGTCTTTACGTTGTTCCCCACCCGAACATTTTGTAAAGTACGCCGATTTGAATTTTCCTATCTGTGAATACATTCGACTGAACGTGCGAACTGGACGCAACTATAAAAACAATCGTGGAGTCCCTTTCTTTCCTTTTGCACACCACAGTCTGTCATTCAATTAACAACAACAAAATGTACAGGCAAATAGCTGCGGCCATCAAATGTATGCGTGAGCTCCGATTTGATTTTGACGGAAACGTCAGAACGCATTCAAAATCCGTGTAACTTTTGGTCTTGTGGGAACCAACAGTCAAAAAGGCCGAAGACGACCGTCTATATTAGCTTGTCTATGGTCAAAATCCTCTCTTTGACCATGTTTACACAGGCCTGACGGATTCGATTTTTTCACGTCTACTGGAAAGGAAGGAAGTGGGGAGGTGTCGTTACGTCACGCCAGATTATCAAATTTTCTGAAATTTGGTGAACTGTTTCTGACGATCTTGATTAAAATTGGTTTCTATTTAAATTATGTCGACAGGTTAATAAATATTGGCAGCACATTATTAATTAACTCTTAGCAAAATTACTTAACACTTAATTCATTATTTGCGAGACTTAAAACACTTAATTCATTATTTGCGAGACTTAGGGCCGATTTTTCAATCGTCAGTTAAACAGTCTGATTGCTGTCTAACGAATAAATGTATTCCACTCTTTATCTACTAGATAAGTAGATCTTAGTTTTTCAATCATCGAATAACTCCTAGATTGTCACTGAACGATTTTGTCAAGCTCAATTGTGTCTAACTTCACGAAACTGGAATGAAAAAGAGATAGATACAGTGACATTCGTATATGTTAGAGCTAGCAGACTATTTTTCACATTATTTGGCACTTCAATTTGAAGTTTCGGTATTTACAAATTTTGAAAGCTAAAAAAAAATATGGAAAACATTGACCCTCATTGCACTGGTGGTGCTTTTTTAAGGGTGAATTGAAGTAATTAAACATTTTATTCTCTTCTTCAATAGCAAAAATCTTAGCAAATATCGAAAAAATCCATATTTCTTACAAAAATTAAATTAAATTTAAAATTCTCACTTTTGACAGTTCATAAACAGTCAGTTAAAGTTTATCCAGCTTACTGATCACCAGATAATTTTATTCGGCAGATAACTGATAGATATCTAGAATAGGTGCTATACGCATATTGAAAAATGTATTTTTGTGTTATCTGACGGTTAAGTCTTATCTGATTACTTATCCGACGATTGAAAAATCGGCCCTTAATCTACAAATCGTCTGTACATTGTATATGTTTTTCTTCGATTTCAATCAAACAATAGCAATTCTTAGGAGCAGAATTGTGTACATGTTAAAATATTTTTGAAATCCGCCCACCACCACGCCCACTTTTTGAAAAAATAATTGTTTTGGTGTGATCTTATAAAAAAAAAAGAGACACAATTATGCGAGTTTCTGGTGGGAATGGCAAAATGCATAGATGTATGATATGTATGTCTGTATATAGGAAAGGAATAGGGTATCACACGATCCGCTCCAGGCGGATTGTAGCATTTCCTGAACCAAAATTGACTAGTTTGGAAAATATTTTCCCTGTATATAAAAACACAAACTTTTATTTTTTATTTTATTTTGAATTCGTCTCCAAGTTCCATAGAATTTTGCACATTGTATATCAATCAAAATCAATTAGTCCCTTCTGTCTAATGAGCAGAAACTGCTATCAAATTTAAATAAAGTACATATTTTAAAATACCAACTTAACTTATGATTTTTTTTTTCGTCAGTGTCTATTGTTTTAGACACATTCAACCTCGCAAAAACAGTCTCTTTCAAAAATATATATAAATGTCGACATATCTACAATGTACATTGTCTTTATCTATATTCAAATCATAAGTCACACTTTTTTTTTTATTCGCATTAAAAAAAATAAGAAAAAAGGCTAACAAACGAAGTAAGATTTATCAATTTGATCGACTTCTAATGTTTTTTTCTAATTTATAATTAGTCAACTATTAGTATTAGGTTATTTGGTCAACTTTTGCAATTGTAACTCAAATTAACATTGCTATACATGTGATTTTTGGGGTTATCAAAGCATTTTTTATTTAAAATAACACGTTATAAAAACTTAAAAGAAAAGCAGTTCTTAGGTCTAGAGACACATAAATGGTTTTTATTTAGAAACATACATTTCGACATCAAATTTGAATAAAAAAAAGGTTTGTTAACAAAATACTTCATTTAACATATATCTTTTTCTTTTTGTAACATTCATCTTTGTTTTCTATACGATTTATACCGAAAGGCCATTAGTAAAAAAAACTATGTCTGTTTCAGAGTACATGAAAATGCCCTTTAACACGTGTTTTTTTTTTTTTTAATTTGGTAAATATTAAGAGAGTTTTGATTTTTGTTTAATGGATGATAGCATATATCATGTGTGTCTTTCACATGTGTTATCTGGCAATTAAAAAAAAAATGGACGAAGATGGTGGGTTCGGTCTCTTTATAAGGAAATAAAAGAGAAAGGATTTTTTGAAACACCGTTTAAACACCTCAAAGAGCACGACGAAGACCAAAGCAACCAGGATGACAAAGCAACAATATAATATATTACTGAATTAAGTAAAAGAAAAGAAATTAAAAAAAAACTTCAATACGTAAGCCAATTCAAGCCGAGCGCAGACTTGTCGTCACCTTGATGTGAGAATCATAATATAGCAGAAATGATGTAATAAATCACGGTTTCAAGGACAAGCGGCAGATGCCGAACTGTGTGGGAAGCATCGACGGCAAGCATGTGCAGATAAAATGCCCTCCAAAACCCGGCTCCAAGTTTTATAACTATAAAGGTTATTTTTGTACAGTTCTGCTTGGAGTTTGCGATGCAGACTACACTTTTACTGCGGTCGATGTAAGAGCGTTTTTAAGCCAGAGTGACGGTGGGACTTACAAAAATTTTATTTTAGGGCAACAGGTTATAAATAAACAATAAAATCTGTTTTCCACCCCCACAGAAGTTACCCAATTCGCATAAGCTAGTCCAATACTTTTTTGTTGCAGACAATGCATTTTCCTTCAGGGAAAATATTATGCGGCCATACCCTGGACTTCTATTGAACCTGCCCAAAAATGTGTTCAAAGCAAGGTGTTGCGCAAACCAACATGACACAAAACTCGCATGTTTTTTGCCGAAAGCAAGATAAAAGTTTAAAGAAAATAAAATTGCCGTCGGCAAAACACAATGCCATAATATGCAGAAACAGGGAGATGAAGAGAGTCCAAGGAAAATGTAAACACCAGCGTCCATCAGCGCGAGCGCCCAAGCTTCTCTTCGTCAAAGAGAGACATAGAAAATTCTATGTTTTTTAGAGCATATTCATACCTCTCGTCCCGCGCATATCGGCATCGTGAAGCTGCACACGCATCGAGTGCATACGGCGCTGATGCTGGTGGACCGGTGGACAAAGAAATTACCGAAATGAAAATACCTCTAATCATCAAGAGCATATAGTTGGTCGCCGAAACGTCCGCAAATAGCAATGACCCCAACGGGCATGACAATACACACCCGAGGTTTCATCTGAGGATTATGAGGAAGCGAGAGTTCTTGTTTTACGAACCACCGTCGCCATCGGATAATTTTAAATTTAAATAAAAAGCGTTACGAAGAAAAGTAATTTGGTTTTATTTTATCTGCGGTGTACTTTGATTTTTTGAAGATATTCGTGCAAAAACTTTGATTTCGTGGAAAGTAAAAGAAATTTTAGCTGGTGTCCTTGCGACACACAAGGCTATTTAGAGCACATCCTGTAATAGAAAATACTTTTGGTATTCTGACAGCCCGTTGGCGCATTCTAGGCCAATGCATTGAATTCCATCCAAAAACTGCGGATAAGGTTATAATGGCTTGTGCACGGATTCTACACTCAACGCTCACGCATACTGTCCCCGAAACTTTTGTGATACCTACTAAATTATCAACTCTTTCTAGGAAATTGTCGCCGAGAAGTCGAATCACTGCCCCAAGTTCGCCGATGTGGATCCAATAATTGGTCCGCAAAAGTATTTGAAAATCGAAAAATTTTAACAAAATATTTCGTGAATGAGGGAAGAGTTTCTTTTCGATCCTATTAATTATTGTATTTAAACTTTTTTCTTTCCACACACATATAAAAAATAAAATACACATAAAAAATTTAGCATGTGAAAAATGTTTTTTTAATTCAAATAAATATAAGAAAATATGCATATGTACATACATGTGTATACATACAACAAAAAAGGATAAAGGACACTGCACTTCAAACAGTATCATCGGTGTCAGTTTCAGCTTCAAGCTGATTTAAAAACGACATTATCTGAACTTTGGCCCGATTTTTGACGATCTTAGGAAATTTTCTATTTTGCAGACCATCGTTTGACAGAACAAATCATCCTCATCATTTGTTACATCTGATGTACGCGACTTTTGGCATAAAAACTCTTTCACGTACTTCATCGCACCAGAAAACTCAGTCTCCCATTCCTGCTGCCTATTTCGCCCAATTTGTAGGGAAGAATTTGTGTATCTTGATGTGCTAGGAGTAATTGGAATGGGAGACTCGTTAAAAGTCCCAGGAGAGTTTTTCGCGAGCTCATCGAAAAATGATGGGGCCTCTTCCAAACACTCTTGCACTCCAATAGGGTCTTCGGGTTCCACCTAGTTACTTATGGAACTGAAATGTTAAAACAATGTTATAAAAGCACTAATTAAAGGTTGCAAATGTTCTTTTAAGAAACCCATACATTCAAGGTATTTCCGCCCCGCTTCGAACTCATCTGCACCCTGGCCAGAAACTTTTCGCTTCCCTAATTCCCTATTATAGCAATCTCGCAATGCTTTCCATTTTCTTTTGCACTTGTCGACTGCGAACAATAAAATAAAATGTTTGAAAATGGAAACAAAATTTACAATTGTTTTGGTACTTATTTGATATTCCAAATTGTTGCGATATGTCTTTCCGCTTTTCCATTTTTTTCTTTACTTTTTAGTAGTTTGGATTTGATAAATCCCACAAAATTTCATTGTTGCTCACAACCTCTGTAAATTTACCGATGTCCATTTTACGATAAACAAAAATTTGTGTGCGCAAATTCATAGACGTCAAATTTGCAGCTCTGCTTGAAGTTGAAGAGAACCCAACTTAACAATGCACCACTCAGACTCAGACTCATATTGTGTTGCATTTTATGGCCTTCCGCACATTCAATATTTTGACAGCTACCGACTCAGACTCAGACGCAGATGCACATTCTGTTCAGCTCTTAACGCAATATATTGTTTTTCGGTTTCTGCAATGAGGTAAATCAAAACTTATTAAAATATAATTAGTTGAGGAGACTCCTTTGATAGAATAAAGAAGATTTTGGTTTCAGAAGACATATTACTCTTGTATCCCGATTATAACAAACTGTTTGATTTCACTACAGACGCCTCGTCACACGCACTTGGAGCTGTGCTGTCACAAAATGGTAGGCCAATTACCATGATATCAAGGACCTTATCCTCCGCAGAGGACCATTAAGCAACAAATGAGAGAAAACTCTTAGCTGTCGTTTGAGCTTGGCGGGAATTGCGCAACTATCTGTATGGGGTAAAATATTTAAATATCTTTACCAATCATCAGCCTCTGACCTTCGCCATTTCATATGGCAACACAAATATGAAAATGAAAAGATGTAGGACCTTCATAGAGGCCTTTTTTCCAAAATTTTTCTACAAACCGGGTAAGGAAAATCACGTCGCTGACGCATTGCCGAAGCAACATATAAAATGCTCTAGATCAGTACGAGAATTCAGACACGATAGCTGTAAGCAGCGAAGAGTCACTTACCTATACTATTCGTAATGTAGATAACCCGGTAAATATTTTCAACAACCAGATCATATTAACCAAATGTGCGACGTTAACGAAAACAATAAAAAATATAATTTAACGACAAATAAGACATACCATTATATTTAGTACCCTTGATGATTTATTCGAATTATTTAAAGAAGTTTTGAATCCTGACGTGGCAGTCACTTCTGCGTGACTATATACCTTGTCGTGGTGTAGAAGCTTAGTAAGGCAAGGATTCTCGGGATCCTTCCCCAGATGATTCGTGAAGCTAAAATATAGTCATCCTTACCTTGTCCCACCCTATCCCTTTTTCTCTCTCTTCAACTCCTGGGTCGGATTCAAGTTGGGTCGCAACCCGTGCCGACGATCAGCCTGGCTGGGGGCCCAACCCAAATGCCCAGTTCCGAACGGAGCATCCGGATACCTGGCGCCCTCCGGATTAAGCAGCCGTGCCTGCATACTGCGGATCTCTGTGCAGGTTCACCCCATTACTTCTCCGCTACTTGTGGGATCCACATAATGAAAAAACTAATACAAAAACATAAAATAAAAACAAAAAAAAAAAAAATAATGCCAACAAATCTGCCGACGAATTATGCAATGAATCGACTAACAGGAACGAACCTACCGATGCTCTGGTGTCTAAACCTGGCGAAGGTAAAGGATGTGAAGCTAACACCGTCAAGGCTCTGGCTCTTAAGTCTGGCTGCAGTGGTGTTGGTGGAGCTGAATTTACCGATGCTTTGGTGACAAAACCTGGCGGGAGTGGGGTTCCAGTTACAGCGAATTCGAAGCCTGATTCGTCTGGCCTCGCACCAAAATCGGTTTCTTTACCTACTGCGGTACGAGGGGTAAACCCCTAACCTAAGTCTCCTTCTGAGGGACCGATGAGACGTATGGCTTCGAGCAAGCGTCTTGTCGTTCCGCTCAGCTCCACCGTAGGAAAACATCCCCTACTGAGTTTTTCTGGGTCGACCAACCGAGCTGCATTCAGCAAAGGGAAAGTCGCTCCCGCTTCGAACCCTGAAAGCGCGATCAATTCTTCAAAGCCTTCCACCTCCATGGTGAACCGTCTGGCCCCAGGACCTTCAACTTCGGTGGTGGCAGCTCGACAAGCTCCGGCAAGTCGGACTGTAAAACCCGCCAAAAACATTTACAGGATGAGACGAGAACTCTCGCGCCAACTCATGAGATTCGAGTCCATCCCTGAATTCGCCATTACAAGCAGGCTGGACGCGCTCAAAAAGCAGTCTGGGGACGCCTCAGCCAAGCGGCAACGCTTGGTGGAGGAACCTCACAACAGCCCTAAAAAGCTTAAAACAGCCCCTGAATCGGGACTGCTGAAGCCCTTTAATTAGGTCGTCAAGGAACACTTGGAAATTGCAGTGATCGACAGAAGCGACCCTGAAGGTAGGATAACCGCTGAAAGATGGAGGAAGGTCGAAATCGAACTATCCAAAGTCTTTGTCAAATCGCTGAGGGACCACCCTGGCCCCATGCCGATTTGTAGGGACGCGGGCTGGTACCAAGGGCACTTTAAGTTGATCACCTGCGTCGACCCTAGATGTCCAAGGACTTCTACAAAATCCTGGGGTGGAATCCTCTAAGGTGATAATTGATAGTCGTATTTTTGATAGTCAAAGTTGATAATCACACTCTGTTAGCTCTCCGTAAAACGATCACAAAAAGTTATTTAAAACTTGGTAGTACAGTTTTTCGGAATGTCATTTTCTTGTCAGTGTACATGTATGTACATGTGTAGTTAGCATATTATTTATATTGATTGAAGTGTGGAAAAATTAGTTTGAAGCTAGATCATCTCTAATCATGTTTCGGATTTGTACAATTTAATTATGTAGGGCAGCACAAACGTTAACAATTTCAGCTACCCTTGACGGTGCATATCTACATTTTCTTTCGTCGAGTATTATACGCCTTCGACCAAACAAAAAAGAACCATAGAATGACGTTAGAGAATGTTTATATGTAGCATATTCACTTTTTAATGCTTCTGGGATTAGAATGGACTATGTGAAATTGAGTCTCAGGTGAACTTTCTTCAGCGCTATCCTATATTTTTCAAAGAAAAATACTTTGGTTGATTCCATTGGGGCAAAGTTAATGAATATAAATGACACAATTTTGACTGCATTTTCTTAATAACTCTAGCAGTCACTCTAGCGATAGTACTTTGCCCCATTGGTGCAAACCAGTCAGCACCAACTTGCCTTTGGTAACCTCCACCACCAAGTAAATTTAGTGTTGCAGTCAGTTGCAGAATTCGTGGTATATCCAAAATATTTGAGTTTTTCTCAAATTAGAGCGAAGCAGTCGTACGTTCGAATTATTGTCATTTGTCCTATAAAATAGTTGCAAAGAGGTAAGGATTTTCGTAGCACTTCACAAATTACACTAATAAATGTAAAACACAGATGAAAGTGACACCTAAATAGCTATCACACAAAAACGATAGCAAAAATGTGATAATCACGGTGATTGTCACCTTTGAGAGAGCAAAAGTGATGATTGTGATCGTCAACAATCAACTATCAGCTTAGAGGATTCCTCCCCTGGTCAGCAACATGGACGTCAGCCGTCTGTGGTCGGGTGCTCGCATCGAGGTGGTCGAAAAGGACTAGATTCCTAGTCGACCAAGACGCCACACTCGTGTCCCAGCTGAACCAGAGGATCCAAAGGATATCCTGGATCTGATCAGGGTATGCAACTCAACGCTTCCAACTCACAACTGGAAGGTTGTGAGGGTCGAGGAAGCTCTTCATGACACCAGAGGAGTTATCATCGTTATTAACAATTAATCCCTGGCGCCTCTTTCCGCTACCAAGGTCAGTGGCTTCGTCATCTGGCAACATCTCCAATAGCGCTGCAGAATCCTCTATGCAGACCAGCTCTGAACTGGCGAACATGGAGACTGACTGCGGCTCCCTCACCATGCCAGCTGTAACACCTCTAGTTGGAGTCGGTTCCTTACCGGCGAACACGGAGGGTCACAGCATGACATCCAACACCGTTGCTGCCCAGACTCTAGTTGGGGTAGTGACTCCAACTGCCCCTTAGGGGTCCCCACAGCGCCAGCCGGACCTGCTGAAGTCGAACTTGAGTCGACCGATGCGGAAATGGTCAGCGACTACGAGTGCGACAATCTCTCTTTGTTGGATGACGACGACCTGTTGCTATCCGACTCGGACGAGGGAGATCGCACCGTCCTATTGAGGTCTGAGGAGATCCTGCATTCCTGCGAAGAGCAGCCTTAATATTTTTCTTCTCTCTTATTTCAGCAATCAGGTCTTCATCGCCACTTGCGTGCAATCGACGACCCATAGGTACTGGGTGGTCTCAGCGTACCTGGGCCACGATCAGACGGGTCCTTTTCCGCCGACCGTGATGAGGGATCTGGTTGTAGAAGCAGAGAGGACCAACACGCGCCTCATCATTGAGTGTGACGCAAATGCACACCACTCAATTTGGGGTAGCTCAGACATAAACGACCGAGGAGAGGAACTTTTCAATTTTGTAGTTAGTTCTAATTTGTTAATATGCAATAGAGGTTCCAAACCCACCTTTGTTACCCGCAATCGAAAAGAGGTGCTTGACATCACACTTGTCTCTGTTAATCTTGCCAATTCGATAACGGAGCACTCTTTCTCTGACCACCGTTATCTTCAAATTGGTCTTATCGACCCACAACCAGTCCAGTTTAAGTCTAGGAACATTAAACGAACCAATTGGGCTCTTTATAGGGAATCATTAATCAGATTCCTCCCCCCTGAGTTGCCGGTCTCTCTTTGCTCAGCAGAGCTTGATGCTGCGGTAAGAATGCTGACAGAGGCTCTTAACAAATCTCTGAACAAAACCTGTCCTTTCAGCACTCCGCGTGGCAAAAAGAAACCCCCATGGTGGAATGCCAATCTGGGACGCCTTAGAGCCAATTGCCGGCAGCTCTTTAACTAAACGCTCCAAAGCTAGCGCGGATTGGGACTCTTATAAGTTGTCTCTCAGCGTCTACAAAAAAAACTCTAAGGAAGGAGCAGCGCAGCTCCTGGAGACTCTTCTGTGACAATATTAATGAGTCCTCTGGGGCCTCCAGGTTGCGCAAGATTCTATCCAAAGAGCCACTAACACCAAGCTACCTGTTGAGACCAGATGGTCAGTGGTCCTACTCTTGCAAAGAGAACATTGATCTTCTGTTGAATGCTCACTTTCCGCGCAGCTCCCCTGTTGTTGATGTTCATCCTTCTGGTGTCGTTAACCACCAACTGAGCATCGACCCCTCGAGTATAATTACTCCTGAAAAGATCCGCCGGGCAGTATTTAGCTTTAAACCCTACAAATCGCCTGGCCCTGATGGCATCATTCCGGCCGAGCTCCAGCAGTCCTTTGATATTATTTAGCCCTGGCTGTACTCTATCCTAGGGGGCTGCTTGAAGCTTGTCTATATTCCCAGATTATGGACTGAGGTCAGTGAAGTCTTCATTCCCAAGCAGATAGGATTTCTCATACTAGTCTGAAGGGTCTCCGATCTATCAGTCTGTCATCTTTCCTCCTAAAAACCCTGGAAAGACTGATTAATATCCATTTACGTGGCTCAATTGATCCGCGCCTACTCTCTCCATCTTAACATGCCTATTGCAAAGGAAAGTCGGTGGAGACCGCCCTACACATATTAACACGTGTTATCGAACGATCTCTACATATCAAAGAATTCTCCCTTGTAACCTTCTTAGATATAGAAGGAGCCTTCAACAACGTCAATCCATGTGCAATTATTCAAAGATTGGAAGAACTGGGGGTTGAAGCTGGGCTTAGGGTGTTGATTGATCAGATGTTAACCAGAAGGATCATCAACACATACGTGGGCCCTACATCGGCTCGTAGAATTGTCAACCGTGTTACTCCCCAGGGGGGTGTCTTATCACCCCTTCTCTGGAATATCACTATTAACCACTTGCTGGTTGGCCTCGAGGCCACCGGCTGTAAGGTGGTTGCTTATGCGAATGACGTTGCCTTAATTTTCTCTGGGAAATTCCCAGATACTCTCAGGGACCTCACAGATAGCGCCCTCAAACTGCTCACTACTTGGGCAGCCCAATGTGGATTTGGGGTCAATCCTCAAAAGACCGAACTAGGAAATATAACATCCCTATTATAGACCCCCCCACGTTAAACGGCACTAAGCTTGTTTTTTCCGATAAAGCCAAATTCTTGGGTCTCATTTTGGACAGGAAACTCAGCTGGAAAGCCAACATTATAGAACGCCTCAAGAAGGCCAGCATTGCCCTGTACTCATGTAAAAGGGCGATTGGTACAAGATGGGGACTAAAACCTCACGTCACCCTCTGGCTATATACGTCTGACGTCAGACCTCTACTTCTTTATGGCGTGCCCGTCTGGTGGACAGCTCTTCAAAAGACTGTTAACCTCTCTCTCCTGGGAAAAGTTCAAAGAGCTGCATGTATTTGCATATGTGGAGCCCTAAGAACTGCTCCTTCCGCAGCTCTAGGTACCATTCTTCACCTACTGCCCCTAGACATCGTCAACAAACAAATAGCGGCCTCAACCGCAACCCATTTGTCGGCCTCTTCCCAGTGGCTGTCTCTCAACTACGGCCACTCCTCTGTTCTTAATGAATTTAACCTCATTGATGTAACCACCGACTACACCCCCGCTAAACTCAGATCCAAGACCTCAGACGGAGTTGGTGGTGGTGTATATATACTCCTCTATGCTTAACTTAAGCATCTCCTTCCGCCTCCCTTATCAATATAGCGTTTTTCAGGCGGAAATAATGGCAATTAAAGAAGCCCTGTCATGGCTGAAGTGTAATGTACTATCTGCCTTGGATATTAGAATTTTCACGGACAGTCAGGCAGCCATTAAATCCCTGGAATCACCCACAACCACATCAACGGTCGTAAAATATTGCCGTTCATCTCTATTGAAGATCTCGGAACAATTTAACATTCACCTATGTTGGGTGCCAGGCCATAGGTATATTCCAGGGAACTGTAAGGCTGATGAAATTGCCAAACTTGGCACTACCTAGGACGGGAATTGGCATGCCTGCTACCTGTAATCACCTGCTCAAACTTAATGTTATAAGGAAGGCCAATGCTCGCTGGGCTCAGTGCCCCTTTAGGATCTCGAGGGAGCTCTGGCCTAACCTTAACCAGAAACGTTTAAAAGAACTGTTGACTCTGAAGCGTCCAGACTTGAGCACCATTATTGGTGTCCTCACGGGACACTGATTAATCGGCCTGCACGCTAGACGTCTTGGCCTCCCATCTAACGATTTCTTTCGTTGAAGGGACAAGGAGGAAGAAGAAATGATTCCTCATCTTCTCTGCAACTGCCCTGCCTTAGCGTCAAGAAGAAACCTCCACCTGGGGTCCCTCTTCTTTGACGACCTCTGTGACTTGATGGTGTATCCATCAAGTACCTTCTACGCTTTATCAAAAGCTCCGGTTGGTTCTCCTGATTCAGCGGCAGAACCTCTTCTAAGTGTTATTGTGTCTGGTAGCCTATTTGTACTGGTCCTCTGTCTCTCACTGTAGTGTCGTAGTTTATAGTAATAGGTTGTGATTATTGCAGATCCGGTGATATCACAATGGGCGTTTTAGGCCTAAGTGAGCTGGTGCCCATCTGTATATGGGCGCTAGCTGCCACGCCAACTTAACCTAATCTGTGACCTGCATACCTTAGCACATATTCAAGATAATATTTCTAAAATCTTCCCTTCAGTTCAACTTGTTCACACAGAACTTGTCGTAACGGACATATTCAATCCTGACGATCAATCGGAAATACTTGTTGGAGAGCACAATCGAGCTTACCGATCAGCTCGGGAAAATGTGAAACAAGTGCATAATCACTAATATTTTCCTAGAATAAGGGAAATGTTAAAAGAAATAGTAGATAACTGCAAAATTTGTAAAGAAGCGAAATATCAGCGTCACCCAGCGTCAGATTGATTCCACTCTTGTATCATCCCATTCGGGAGAGATACTACATATAGATATTTACCCAAAATCACTTCTTGACATGTTTAGATAAATTCTCGAAATATGCCGTTGTTAGACCAATCCGGTCGCGCGCAATTGTTGATGTAAAGGAACCCTTCATACAAATTCTAAAGTTTTTTAAGGAAACTAAGACAATAGTCTGCGACAACGAGCAGTCGCTTAATTCAACCATAACGACATTTCAACAAATGGACAAGTGGAACGTTTTCATAGTCAGAAATCGCTCGATGCACTAAAGCCGAATAGAGTATAAATTATACTAGAGAACAAGTTCTGTTGGCTACAAAGAAATATAATAGATCAATCCACTCAGTCACAGGGTATAGACCAATCGACATACTATGTACACTCTATGCCTACATAATTTAAAAACAAAATTAGTCTCAAGCTTGAGAGAACTCAGAACTTCCTTCCTATTTCTTTGAAACTTTATTCATTCACAAATACTCAATTCGGCATTTTTCATTTCACAAAATCAGAAATATTTACCAATGTATGTTACGAAAAGAAAAAAAATCAACCATCATTTCCTCTCTTTGACTGCAATCAGGTGATGTTGATAATGTAGACTGCGGATCAGTGTTGTCACAAGAGTTTGGAAAAAAGTATCTCTGCAGACAGAAGAAAAGTATCAAAAGGTATCATAATATAAATTTTGAGTAAAACTGCCATTACTATTATTTTGTTTATATTTAAAAAAATTAAGACAAGCGATAATGCCTTAAATAACATGAATACTCTCAAGTCTTTTAGAAAAAATCTATCCATTCAAACCGGCGCCAAGTCAACTAAAAGAATATTCAAATAAAATATCAATAAATTTCGGAACAATACACTAACAGATCAGTGAATAAGAGTATTGTCTGGTATATTATAGTATTTTGCTGTCGGAATTGAAAAGTATCAAAATAGGCATTTTACAGAAATCGAAGTATCACGTCGAAATTAAGATTAAAAATTATCACTTTTGATACTTTGGTATCATTGTGGCAACACTGCTGTGGATGGATAGTACAGTCATTCGTCGGATTCTATAAAGCATGAATTGAATCACTGCGGATCGGATGGATTCCCTCCGCAGTAAATCCGCCAGATTCTATAATTGACATGACAAATTGTTAACATTTAAACTATTGCTTACGGTTTATTTTCAAAATCGCTAAATTATTGATACATTTCATATAAAAAGATAAACTCAAATTGATTGACAAAATTAAACAATTCAACAAATAGTTACTTATTATTTAATCCTGCTACATTATATGATAAAATTCTGTATGATTTCAGCTTAAAACTTTTACTATTAAATAAGCAGAGGGCATTACAATCAAAATCTTTGCTTTGTTACTGCGTGCGCAGTTTGGGAACCACAGTTGAAAAATCTGCTTGTGGTTGCACCATAACTCGGCTCTTCTTCTTCCGTCACTGTTACCAGTGCTGTAGTTTATCACCTGAATTATTGACATTCCGCTCGCGTCCTCGCCTTCGCACCACAAATTGTTCTTGATGTCAAAATAAAAGTTTTTATTCCCGACTATTAATGTTTGTCCAAGCATTTCCGCCTTTATCTTTTGTTTTTCGTTGTAGTTTTAGTTTTACCAAACGTCTTCTTCTATCCCGTGCCGCTTCGGCGCACCTGAATGTTCAGGCATATGCACCACGATATTTTACTTGTACCTATAATATAGTGCAAGTATTAGATTCGTGAAATAATTGGAACTTGAGATAACAATGAATTCTGACATTACGATGATAGAGAACCTCGAAAAAGTGGGTCTGCTGATTCTATCTGTCTGTCTATCTTTCTACTGTGTGTTTGTCTGTTTGTCTGCCTGTGTGAATGTACGCTAGACTAAACGGCTAAACGCAGCCTAAACGGCTGAACCGATTTGCTTCAAACTTCATATCTGAGCTCTGTATGGTCATCAATCGAGGCGGAATCGGAATTTTTGTTCTAGCTCCGTTTTTTTCGATTTTTTTCGAAAATATCTCTAACGTTTTTGATTAAATTTATATTTGAATTAGTCTAGACAAATGCTGTAAGATGGCATACTACGTTTTTGGCTAAAAATGCGTATAACGGTACTTTTCTTTTTAACTGGTTTTAGAAATATGGTTATTTCTCCGCTAAAACTCAATGGATTTCCATCAAAAACTAAATGCAATGGCAAGATTTAATGTTACAAAATTTTTAAAAATGTATTTTTTTTTCAAATATTCAATCTCTTCTTTATTTATTTAAAATTTATTCATGTCCAACTACCAGCATTAGTTGCAAGTACGTGCGATCCTGTAATGAACTTTTTGCACGTTAATTAGGGTCTTTGCTGACATGCTTGTTCCGGTTATTTGCTCGTCGGAGGGCGAGGGAACTTGACCCAGTTCATTGACAAAAAAATCATGCCAGTCTTAGTAGCGCGCTGGTGTTTTGCCGCTTCGAGAAATTTTTCTTTACCCACCCTACCTTGGTTGTCTCACTCGCCTTCAACTTCCCCTTACGTTGGCCTCTTCTTCTTCCCTACCTTAGCCTCATCCTTCCCTATCCAAACTTCCTCCTCATCCTCTTACGCCTCTTTAATTTAAAAACCCATTATTATATTATTCATTCTTTACCATTTATTAAAATCTTCACATATATTCATTCATTAACGCAAAATTCAAATCTCTAATCAACTAATTTTAATTTAAACAATTCAAAACTTATCAAAATATCTCAATAACAAAAAAAAACTAAAACAATTCTTATATATATATTTATATGCTTTAGCCCATATGAACTTTAAATTCACTAACAAAAAAAATACTCTGATCAATGGTCCCCACTATGGCAAAAATTCTCACTCTATATATATATAAACTTTCAATTTTATTGTTTAGCACTCACCCCTTTTTCTCCGCAACTGGCGATGACGTGGCCACAGCATCCAGGTTGCTCCTTGGGTAACTAATCACTTTATCACAATACTATATATATAAAATATTAATTTTCGCCACAATTTACTTTACTACTCCCTTAAGGGGCCAGAAATCTATTAAGCAATATATATATAACAATTCTTTTACTTTCTCTTTATGTTCAAAATTAATCAAATAAAAAAAAACTATATTTAAAACTGAATGCACCAGGCGAAACTTTCTTTACGTTACTTTCAATGTAAAAAAAATAAAAAAAAATATGATTTTATTTTGCTTCTTAAACACTGGATTCGAACCGGGGTATATCCGTTTCAACGGACTTGGTCCTATCCGCTGCGCTATCGGTAATTTTGCAAATCCGCAGCCAAAGTCCTCACTTCAATCCCGGAGGCTTATGGGATTTTTCTTTCTTTCCGACGATCCCGAGGGATGTTTTTCCCTTGGGTGTTTTTAGGCGGTGTAAAATTTAGGCGGCCGACCTATAATTTGTCAGGCCGCCACTTTGTCTGGAGAATTGCAAAGTTTTAACCTTTATTTACAAAAAAAAAAATGATAAAATTGGAAGTTTTTTTTACCTTTGTCCGTTTTTTCTCTTCCTTGTTTTGTACCTCTGTACAAAATTGCTCCCGTGGTTGGGTATTCTTTTTTTTTCATTTAAAAAAAAAAAAAACTTAACGTACGGTTGCTCTACGTTCAAACAAAAATTATATATCTCTGGGCACTGTGAAGACCGCCGCTGCTGAGTTCCGAATGGAAAAATGATCCCTTTGTTCAAATTATTGAACAAATCCAACCAAGTTTCACTTCCATGTTGGATTTTCCAGTCTTCACTCAGAGCAGGGTCTTACTGTTTTTTTTTTATAAATCTTATTTCGAGTGTCATATTTGAGTAGTACTACTCGACTCGCCCCTTCTCATCACATTCAGCGCACACTTAGGCATTGGTAACAATCGGTGTGTGTCAATAATTACACCGATAACATCATCGGTGCTTGTCAAGGATTTGACAACTGTCACCGCAGAAAAACACCAGCTGATTGATTTTATAAATTTGCAACAATCCAGTCGTGCACTTTATTTTCCAATAATTCTATTTTACGCTCCAGAAAGTTGCATCGATATTCCATTCGCTGAATATTTGATTACAGTTGTTTATTATTTGTTTGTAACGTCTGTAATTCCAAAGTCCCATAAATGTGGCCTTATTTCCATATAAAAGGTTCCAAGTTGTCTTGAAAATAGGACTCATGGTAATGTGACCATTTTTGACTAGAAATAAGACATGTGCCATGTAGCGTTATTTCAATTCCTGCTGCGAAATAAGGCCAATCTGATTGCATTCTTAAAGATTTATACTTTAATCTTTCATCTGTGTATGGTTGAAGTTATTTTAATGGTTTTAAAGCACCATTTGTATAATAAATAAGTAAGTATAAGGACAGTATGCCGGTCGTTATTTTTAATTCATATCATGGTAATAAGGCCATATTCAAAATGTAGAGCGTTATTTCATGTCACTGTTGAGTGACATTTTCCACAGTTTTCCCACACTTGACAACCGTATAATAAAATTGCCTGGAATATGACTTTATATATAATAGTTTTGTTATTCCTTGAAAGAAGTGATTTTCTGTTAATAAACGGGTAAAGTATTTAGATTGCGATTCCTTGCATTTTACCCTCATATAATTTAATTTTATTTTCCACTTTACGTATTCGACTTTCATCGCATTTTTCAAATTACTCTTAACGTTGAGAGAAAATTCACGAGTGCAAAATATTGCAGTATCTACAGCAAAAATAGCTGCGTCACAATTTGGTAAGCGCAGAAAATCCGATGTACATATATAGATTATACAAAATCGGCCCATGAACAGATTCTTGCGGGACACCCTAAGCAAATGACATTACATTAGACGCACCAGTAAAAGCATAGACTGAACGAGCGACTGGACGAAACGCTAAGGACTATTTTACAAATATTTGACGAGAAATTCAATTGAATCATCTCGAAAATGAGGTAGTTATGCCAATTTGTGTTTAAGCCTTTTCGATGTAATTTACCTGTGGCTTGATTCAACTTGATATGATTACTGATTCTTAGCACCTGGTGTGAAGTGTTGTGATACCGTCTAAATCCAAATTGTTCATCGGGGCACGGATATATGTTTGTTATTATCACAGATAATAGATTTGTTCTTTTAATATTTTTTGTGAGAATTTGTCTCAAAGATAATTGGCCTTTAACTTTCTAGATTTTCAGGAGGCTTAGCAGGCTTGAAAATTGGAACGACTTTAGCTATTATCTAGTTTACGGGAAAATATCGCTTTAATAATAAAAGCTAGGGGCTCTACGCAAATGCAAATGTATATATTTTTTTATCAAGACCGCCAGTTGCCCCTTCGGATAGGGGCTGAAACCAGTGTAATTGAGAGTGAACTAGATTCACAAGCGAAAACAAAAACAAACAACTATTACAATTAATGGCAAGGTGAACTCAAAGGAAGAAAAAATCTTGAAGTACCTAATGCTGGTTTTAGAGGGAGCCTTCTTGAGTGGTTTATGTCTTTTCTGGGTTAAAGAAAACCGTGCGTCCAAATGAATGGTGTCTTTCTTGAAGTGATAGTATCCGCAAATACAGGCGTACCACAAGTACCTACCACCAGTACCACGGTACTTGAACCGATATTGTTTCTGGTATACATAAACTCTCTCTTTAGCTTACCTTTAAATTGACAAATGAATGCCTTTGCAGATGATTAAGCAGTCGAAAAAAACTTTAACCACTATAGAAAATAGAATAAAAGAAGACTTATACAGTTTAAGTTTTTGGTTCAATTACCACCAAATTGTACTGAGCACTAAGTCACAAGGAATGACTTTTTCATCCGGTAAGTCTAATATTGTGTTTGAAGCAATAAAATATCATGATGCAGGATGTGGTCGAGTTTGTTGTAACAACCATTGCTTCAACATAGAATTTGTTAGGGAATTGAAATGTCTAAGAGTTTTGATAGATAATAAACAGACTGGAAAGCTCACATACTGCATCTAAAAAAAACTTCTGTACATCTCATTAAATAAAATTTCTTGTCTACGAAAATTGGTTCTGTTGGGTGTAAAAGAAGTACTTGAGTTAACATTTTATGAACGCATCCATTTCCACGAACATTCCATCCTTATTCCTTTTCCTTTTTTCTTCAAACCACATCGGAAAATATACTAATTTGCACGAAGGTCCTAAAAAATCTGTAGGTCCTGAAAACATATCTAATATCAACATTAAGAAGCTTACCCCTCTAGCCTTCAAATATCTCTCCATTATTTTCAATAACTGTCTTAATAACGGGTATTTCCCCGAGCTTGGAAAGTTGCTCATTAGCTCAGGATTCCAAAGCAAACTGATTGTAAAGATATTTAAAATTTAAGGCTGATCTCCCTCCTATCCAATATGGGGAAAATCTTTCAGAAAATCCTCTTGCACAAAATTGAAGAACATGTGGAGGAAAGTGTTGAGTTCATTCCGGATCTCCAATTCGGCTTCAAACGCGGGCATTCGACAGTACATGCTCTTCTCAAGCTCCATCACGATATAACCATCAACCTCAGAGAAAAAAAGTGCACGAATGTCTGCTCCCTAGACCTAGAGAAAGCATTTGGCAACGTGTGGCGGGATGGCCCCATCTACAAATTATTTGGTTTGGATTACCCGCCGAGCATCT
This sequence comes from Chalcosyrphus nemorum, assembly GCA_949716465.1. Classification (NCBI taxonomy): domain Eukaryota; kingdom Metazoa; phylum Arthropoda; class Insecta; order Diptera; family Syrphidae; genus Chalcosyrphus; species Chalcosyrphus nemorum. Next base: position 54,305,684 of record OX454332.1, read on the forward strand.
GCGCCACGTTAAACAGTTTTCTTTCGTACAGGTCCTTTTACATCAAGATACAGGACACCAAGTCTGACATTATTCCCAGTACCAAAGGTGCTCCCCAAGGCTCGATTCTCGGTCCACGCCTATACAATCTGTTTTTGCATGACTTCCCACATATTCATTTCGTGGACAACAGTAACTTGTCCCAGGCTCTGCTCTACGCTGACTACACCCTGGTGTAGTGTGTTTATTTGCCTACATAGATATTCCAAGTATCGTATCAGGTAACGAGTACCCGATGCGACACTGATGCAATGTGAAATGTGCAATTCAACATACTACGCTTCCCACGTTAGCGAAGATTAGGGTTCGAGCATTTCATTCAATTCAATAAAGAGTCTGCTATCAACCAGTGCGTGTCATTTTATTTTGTATTTGAGAAATTCTTACTACATGGCGACCGTGACAAAAATAAAACAAAGCAAGTAACAAGTGTGGTTTCGGTTTTTGATCAAATTCGTTTGCAAACTCAAAAGAACAATGGGAAAACAACAGTCCAAAATTACAGAATCGAAAGCAAATGTGGTCAATAAAAATCACAAAAACGAATTTGATATCGATACCACAAACATTTTATTGATAATAATAGTAATAGTCTGTGTCGTGAATTTAATTTATAAAGTCTTAAAAATGTATTTGATTAAACGCAAATATCTTGCACGTGCCGCATTAGCTTCGATGGATAAAATATAAATACAAAAAAAAAACATATGAAAAGGCTACAATCCGTTTGGAGCAGATCGTATGATACCCTATCTCTTTCCTATACACATACTAGCTCCTTCTTCCACCAATATATGTACTTCCCTAATTAACTTTTTTTCAAATATTTTATAAAAGGCGGATTTTGTAAATTTTTCAACATATACTGTATTTTGGTCCCAAGAAGTGCTATTATTTCGATAAAACATTAAAAAAAAAAACTTTTTTTGATAACAACGCCCTTAAAAACTGAGCGTGGCCAAACACAATGTACTGAAGATATGTATGGTAATAGAATATATACATATTAACTTACTTAAAGTTTTATCGAGTTGCATGTAAAATTACTGAAATCCGCAGTGGGCGGATTTTAAAATTGTTTACACTTATATTGCTTACTTTTTCAATTACCTCGTATACAAAATTTCATCAACCTAGCTCAAAATTTAAGCCCTAAAAACTGGTGATATACGGACGGACGGACATGGCTCAATCGACTTGGCTATTGATGCTGATCATTTATATATATACTTTATGTGGTCTATCTTCAATATTTCTCTATGTTACAAACTATGTATCAAACTTAATATACCCTTAGGATAGGGTATAAACAGCAAACAGTGCATCTTTAAACAACACTCATCATCATCTCAGCAGTCATCTTTGTAGAAGCAACAACAATAATTCAACAGAAATATCTTTATTGATATAAATACCAGCCGAGGAGCACAAAACGATTGCATAACATCTCCGAAATTTTCTTCTAGTTACATTGAGCGACGTTTCTATAGGTAGAGATAGAATTTTTTATGTAATAATTCTAATAATTTTTAAATTTTTTATTATTGTAATTATTATGTCATTATTAAATTAACAAATGTGCATATACTTTAATGTAACACTAGAAGTGGATGGTATATTATTAATTTTAAACCATTCAGTCCTATTATTTTTTTAAAATTTAAACTATTCTAATGTGCCAACAGTGGACTGACATTCTGTCAAAAATAGAAGAGTGTAGACAAGTGTTTAATAGATCATATAAATGCCTTAAAAAAAATATTGAAATTAAGAGAGAAACCATAGACAAACATATCAACGTACTAATAGAAAACTTCAATAAAATTAGAACGTTCCTAAACGTACACTATGGTAGATTAACAAAGGAACACAAAGCTGAAGCTCAAGATATCTTCTGGAGTTTTAGAGATACACTAATTAAAGTTTTCACTAAACAGAGAATTCATTTAAAAGTTCCACTTTCTCTAGAAACTGAATTGACAACAATGTCAGTGCCAATAGTAGTGACATTGAGGAAGAAGGGGGCTAGAAGAAGCAAAATAATTATACAAACAAATTAATTTTGGCAAAACTGATATAAATAACATTGAAAAAATGTCGCAAAGCAAAATTGAGTTCCTGAATACAGCGTCAAAATAATACCAAATTTTGACGGTAGAATCGAAAACCTACAAAGTTTTTTAGATTCATTAAATTTGGTAGACTCAATAAAAGAAACCCACGAACAAGTAGCGGTTGAGTTAGTAAAAACGAAACTCAAAGGTTCTGCACGAAACGTTATTGGAAATGAGTCTCCTTTGCAACAAATAATTGCAAGCTTAAGAAAATCGATAAACGGCGAGTAAGTGGAAGTTCTGGCAGCAAAACTAATGAGTGTAAAACAAAATAACAAGTCTGTTAACACTTACGCCAAAGAAATAGAAGACTGAACCAAATCTCTGAACAATGCTTTTATTTCAGATGGATTAACTATCACGTTGCCAGAAAAGTACTCTACCCAAACAGCAGTACGGGCCATGACAAATAACGCCACAAACGAAAAGATAAAAATTGTAATGGAATCTGGCCAATTCCATGATATGAACAAAGTGGTGGCTAAGTTTATAAATACCAGTACTGAAACTTTTGCTCAACCAAATTCTATTTTACATTTTAACAGAAATAACTATGACAGTTATAATAATCAAACCAATTGGCAAAATTTTGGTCGTAACCGGACACGCGGCCAATATAAAAAACTTCAACCGTCGTCGAGGCCGTGGTCGTTGGCGAGGTAATTTACAAAGTAATGGCCGTTACCGCCAAAATGGTCGAAGTAACCAATATAATATAAAATACATAAACAAAGAACAAAGTGCGGAAAACCCGGGCGAACCCTTAAATACAGAACAATATGTAAATATTACGAATAAAATCTTAAATCTAAACCTTAATCTCAGTAGCTTTATAACAATAAAACTAAATTTAACAAACAAATTTTCAACCTTTTTAATCGATTCCGGCGCAGAGGTTTCAATAATAAAAGAAACGCAAATCTATGGTAGCATCTTCGTTAATAAAGGGAATAACTAAATGGTATAGGACATGGTGTAATTAATACAATAGGTACAGTTAAAGCAAATGTCGCACCATCACCTCCTCGTGGTGCCCTCTGGATAGCTACTTAGTAGTGAACTAACGATGAGCGTATGCCAAATCCGTCTACGCATGTGTAGTTGAACACTCGGACCTGCGCGAGCACATCTGGGTGAACTTTAGCACACATCTAGGACCGGACGATGCATCTCTTGTTGACCTGAACGAGTATCACGTCTCAGAAGTCTAACAAGAGCCCTCAGAAGGAGGATAGAAGGCGAATGAATTCTCTAGATGGAATCAACGGCGGAATCCATGGACGGTTTGGCGAACACCTTACATGAGCTACTTCGATATATTCGAAGCTCTGGTCTGTAAGGATTTCCATGACTTCATCAGGGTTATGGAATAGAGATGGTGGCGGATGAACCCTAAATGGGTCAACGGCAGCGCTCGCACCTCCGAAGTGAGCTACTGATGTCGGTCTCTCAGACCGGCCCTGGGTCCTAGGGGCTAAAACCCATGGAACTGGCCCTCCAGGTTAGGGGTTGCGTCGTCGGGGTAACTTCCCTACCACGTAAGAAGTACCATAGTTATGAGAGAGACATCCGCCTCGGATAACAATAGCGATCCCCCTCATTTGGCAAATCGACCCGGAACGTCCACGGACTATGACCTACGAGTATGCACCTGGAATGTACAAACTCTGAACACTCCGGGTGCAGCTCAAAAACTTGAATCTGTCCTCTCGCAGTACAAGGTAGATATTACTGCGATCCAGGAGATACGATGGATAGGATCAGGTATGCAGAAAAGGCGTAGCTGCGACATTTATTACAGCTGCCACAAAAGCCTGCACATGCTAGGATGCGGATTCGTCGTGGGAAATCGGCTCAGATCAAGAGTCATTGATTTTAAGCCGATAAGCGATCGTCTGGCTGTAATTCGCATCAGAGCCACATTTCAAAACATCAGCCTAATATGTGCACACGCCCCTACCGAAGAAGCTGAAGACCCTGTCAAGGAGGAATTTTACGATGCGAATACCGCAACATCATCAAAGAGGTAGCCGTGACCACCCTTGGCTACCAACCATCTCCAAGGAGGAGCCAGAAGAAAGAGCTGCAGCGCAAAACAAGAGCAGCGAGAGAGGAGTATCGGATCAGAAGAAGGGAAGAAAAGAGAATCCTGCGGAAAAAGAAAAGGGACCACGCAGTTTCCCAGCTCAAGGATATCGAGGAGTCTCGCGAGCGCAACAACATCCGGCAGTTTTATTGAAAAGCCAAGCAGCTGGCTACAAATCTGGACCGCAGGCTCTTCGAAATGGCGAAGGCAACCTAGTCACCGATGCACAGGGAATTGTTGATGTGTTTAAGCAACACTTCCAGCAGTTGCTTAACGGGCAGCAAATAGAGAGAGTGATAGGGCAAGACGAGAACCCACCTCCAGTCAATGAAGAACCAACGCCTCCACCCAGTATTGAAGAAGTTAATGTAGCCATCAGGAAATTGAAGAACAACAAAGCCGCTGGCTCTGATGGGCTTCCAGCTGAACTCTTTAAATACGGAGGTGATGTCTTGGTAGGGTGCATGCATCAAGTCATCAACCAAGTATGGGTGGAGGAACGCATGCCCGACGACTGGAGTATCAGCCCTATATGTCTCATCTTCAAAAAAGGCGATCCTATGTCTTGTAAGAACTACCGAGGCATATCCCTGTTAAATGTCGCATATAAGATCCTATCCAACGTATTGTGTGAACGTCTAAAACCTTTCTGCAACACACTAATCGGCGCGTACCAGTGTGGCTTCCGGCCCAGCAGATCGACAATTGGCCAAATTTTCACACTCACACAAATCCTGGAAAAGACCAACGAATTTCAGGTCGAAACCCACCACCTTTTCATCGATTTTAAAGCCGCCTATGACAGCATTCATCGCCTTGCCTCTACCAGGCGATGGCCCAATTCGGGATACCGACAAAACTTATCCAGATGTGTCGCGTAACGCTGGAAAACACGCGATGCTCTGTGCAATTTGGAAACAACTCTTCAGAGCTCTTCCAAACGTGCACCGGATTCAGGCAAGGAGATGCGCTGTCATGTGATTTCTTCAATATCGTGTTGGAGCAGATAGTGCGCAGGGCAGGTGTCAACACGGAAGGCACTATCTTTCACAAATCCGTCCAACTGCTGGGATACGCAGACGATATTGACATCATCGTAAGATCCCGGCAAGCCGTCGTAGAGGCATTTACGGTCATTGATGAGCAGGCGAAACGAGTTGGTCTTGAAGTAAATGAGGACAAGACAAAGTATATGTTATCAACAAACAAAAATTTATCTGTCCAAAACATTGGGCAGAACGTCACTGTTGATAACTATAATTTCGAGGTAGTTAAGGAGTTCACCTACCTCGGAACAAATATTAATCCTACAAATGACACCTTTGTAGAGATCCGACGAAGAATAACCCTAGCAAACCGCTGCTACTTCGGTTTGGCGAAACAACTGGGTTCAAAACTCCTAACTCGACGGACCAAATTAATGCTCTACAGAACGCTCATCTTACCAGTCCTGCTGTATGGAGCCGAGTGCTGGACGATAAGTAAGAAAGCTGAGCAAATATTGGGCACCTTCGAGCGTAAAATACTCCGTCGGATATTAGGTCCCTTATGCCAGGAGGGCGAATGGAGGAGAAGATACAACCGCGAACTCTATGAGCTGTACCAGGATGTGGATGTAGTCCAAAAAGCCAAGATACGCAGACTACATTGGCTCGGCCACATCGAGCGAATGGACAACAATGCTCCAGCCAAGAGGATCTTCGAATCCCAGCCCCCAGGTTCGATACGGCGAAGAAGACCGAACCTCCGGTACAAAGACCAACCTGTCGCGGATGCCAGAAAACTTGGTCTTCACAACTGGAAGCAGCGTGCTCGGGACCGCAGAGAATGGAAGGCAACGATGTCTCAGGCAGGGACTCTACAAGGGTCGGGAGCCCTTTAAAAAAAAAAAAACAGTTAAAGCAGATTTAAAAGTGGAAAATATACCTACATATACCCCAAATTTTCCAAGTGGTATCAGTGGACTTCCCCATACCCAGTTATGGTATACTTGGTTTTGATTTTATAAAAAAATACAATTGCGTTCTAGACTATCATTATCGTCAAGACTGGTTAATCTTACGACCAAATAATTTTCCAGAAAATGTTGCTATACCCATGCATACAACCTCATGTCCCAATAAATTTTCAATACCCGCTAGGTCAGAAGTTGTAAGACTAATCTCTATTAATACCGAAGAAGATGAACTTTTAATACGGAGCACTTGCTGTACCGAATGTGAGGATTTTCAGCCTAAATGCTCTTAACTTTCTATATAGGTCCCTCCAAAATATCACCTGTATCTGCATGCTTAACCAAAATTTGTCGATACATTTTTTCAACATCAGCTGTGAATGTGTACCTATATTTTATATATTTTATATTCAACCTAAAATGAGATCGGCAATATTTTTTTGTAAGCTGGGATCAATCAGTAAATGATCGTTGAGGGATGTTCCATCAACGGTTTTGAAGGATGCATCGAAAAGGACCCTTAGTTTGGTTTGGGAAACTCGCCTCCTTAAATACCGCATGATGGGGTAAGAAATAGTGGTATGGAGTGATGAAATTTACATCATTATCCAAATCGACTTCTTCCACGTGATTAAGTGTGGAATATTCCATAATACATTGACCATATTTCTCTCTTAGCTCCTATTTGCTCTGCAGCCGCCATTCTAATTGCTGAAAACGCCGTAAAGCACCTTCCTTACTGGTGATGATGGATTTCTTCCTTCTCTGAATGGTTGTATGCGTTGTGAAATGCTCCTCGACTGCAACGTCGTCATCGCCATATCGAGATCGATCAATTGAGTAAAACTCTGTATATGCGAGGCGTATCCGAACAGACCCTTCCTAGTATGATCCAACTAAGATGATTTTTTTGGGTAATCGGCAAACCCGCATCCTTGCTTCGAATGATGTCCGGCATGATGATGTCGGAATAGACATCGCTTGCGAATAGCAAGTCAATCGGTGCAGGTATGTGGAACATAGGATCGGCTTATGTGAGGTCCTGGATATGAGACCATTCCTGTGGTGGGCCGGAAGAAGCCCAGTCAGCGACTTAAACACAAATGCTTTAGTGGCACTCTCGAACGTCGAATGACGAGACGCAAAGGTAAGGCCTTACATTGGAACCATTGAGATTGAGTTGCGCCATGAAATACTTAAGTTGGTGGTCGCGACCCTGACTACGGCTTGGCGGTAGACCCAGAGATTTCCCTGATTTGAAACAACTTCTAGTGTAGACAAGCGTTTCCAAAAAATCTGTGAATTCCTTCAACTTTGGCTGCTCCTTGTTACTGCTTTGCTTCTCCTCCCACAATTGTTGAGTCAAACTTGGTAGCTTCTGTGTCAGTACGTGGATAATAATGGAATCCCACTGATGAATTGGTAAACCAAGGTTACCCAATGCATATATGCTCTGCATTGATGTGTCTAACAATGATTTGAGCCCATCTGCTGACTCCTTAACCAAGATAGACTGGTTAAAAAACAGCTTCAATTGAGAATTTACTAGGACCCGGTTTTGATCGTACCTTGCCTTCAAAAGCTCCCATGCCTTTTAATAATTTCCTGTATATAAACTTAAGTGTTGGAAAAGTCTTTCCGCTTCGCCCGAGACACTGGATTTTAAGTAATGTAGCTCCTGAATGCTACTAAGGGACTCATTTTGGTGAAAGTGAAACAAAAATGTCGTGGAACGACCACCATTTGGTGTAGCAACCGGAGAACTCAGGAATGTTAACCTTCGGTCTCGAGAGTGAATAGCTGCAGTAGCCGAGGATATTATAGTTGTCTCCGAAACTATATTCGGTTTGGCAGAAACCTATCTAATGCCAGGTAAGTTTCCTGTATTTGCCCGCTAGTCGCAATGAATATCTCTCTATCTTCCTTAACTAGATCGCCAATGCTCATCACGGTGTCGTAGTAACGTCGGGATGTTTCCATATTGTTGTCAAGCATTGCGAGTCTAGTGGACAAATAGTTTTTTGTTCGCCGAGACTCACCAGTCTTCTTTTTTTAATTTTGGACAAAAGTGTATGTATATACAAATATAGGTAAATATGGAATGTACTCACTGCGCTCACTGATACCAAAAAGCTTTTCTTTTCAGCTGCTGTCTTCTTGGTGTTAATTCCTTCATTTGTACTTTTATATCAAATTAATTTGGCGCGCAATTATGTACTTAACATTTATATACAATAAGAGTAAATGTCAAATCAATTACAATAGTTTAATTGCATTACGTTACGTATTGTGCTGCCAAGTATTTTTATTTTTATATTAATATAAGTTTTGATAATATAATAATGATTTAATTCGCCAACAAGGTGATTTATGGCTTGAAGCAAAGCGGACGCCAATGCAACCTAAAGTTGTATGCGACTGTAAGAAAACTTGGTTTTACTCCTTCCAAATATGACAGATATATCTACTACAAAGTTGCGGAAGAAAAAAAATCACATTGATTTCTGTCTACGTGAATGATCTACTGGTGGCAACGAATGATACAAAAGAGTTTAAAGTACTGAAGCAGCGATTGGCTGAATCTTTCGATTTAAAAGATCTGGGACAACCTAAACTGTGTGTCGGACTGGAGGTCAAACGTCTTTCCAACTGTTTACATGTCTCTCAAAGAGGATAAATTAAAAACCTATTAAATAAATATGGACATGAGGGTTGCAAGCCAGACCGTTTACCGATCGCGACGAACCTGAAATTGGAACATCTTTCAACGTTTAGCAGGCCAGACATAGCCTATGCAGTCAATGAATTATCTCAGTTCTCTGCTGATACTCGGCAGCAGCATTGGAATGCAGCTATGTACTTCCTTCGATACCTACAGAGACATAAAGGCGCTGGGATTCTGTAAAAGAAGACATCACAGGACTTACACGCGTTTGGTGGTGCCAGTTGGGCAAGTGACTATAATGATCGGAAGTCTCAAAGTGGATATGCCTTTGTCTATGGAGGAGGAGCTGTTCTCTGGGCCTCGGAGAAGCAGCGAATTGTGACTAAATCAAGCACAGAGGCAGAATACGTGAGTCTCAGCTCTGTTTCGAAGAAGTTGCATATTTACGGATCTTGCTGGAAGAACTTGGATTACATCAAGGACCGGGTCGAATCTAACTTCTTGATATTAGATATCGTTTCGTCAAAGAGGCGGTTTGAGGGTGGATGATCAAGTTGGAGTTTATTTCTTCGGAGGAGATGCCAGCGGACGCTTTGACAGTATCCATGGCAGTACCAGCTCATATAAGGTGTTTTAAACGATTAGGAATGGATTTTTCGGACTGAGTGGGAGCAACTGATTGTCGAATTGAGGAGAGTAAAAGAAGGGTGTAAAAGAAGTACATGCCCTTACATTTTATAAACGCATCCATTTCCACAAACATTTCATCCTCTCAAAGATAGGTGGCACTGCCAGTCAGCTTTCTTTCTTCTTAAAGTAAAAAGGTATTTTCCTGTTTAAATAAATAACAATGCACTGGTTAATTCTCGATTAGAGTATGGCATTGGTTGTTGGGGTTGTGCTTATGTGAGTGAAATGCAGCCTATCATAGTAGCACAGAAAAAGATAATAAGATTAATGTCACATAAAAATAGACTCGAGCCACCCTCCCACTGTTCCAATCTAAGAAATCCTCCCTCTACTATATCTTTTTATACCCTATCCTAAGGATATATTAAGTTTGACACATAGTTTGTAACATAGAGATATATTGAAGATAGACCACATAAAGTACATATATAAATGATCAGCATCAGTAGCCGAGTCGATTGAGCAATGTTCGTCCGTCCGTCCGTCCGTATGTCACCAGTTTTTAGGGCTTAAATTTTGAGCTAGGTTGATGAAATTTTGAATACAAGGTTCTTGCAAGAGTAAGCAATACAAGTGTAAACATCCTTAAAATCCGCCACTGCCACGCCCAATTTTCGAAAACAAATAACTTTCTTCAGTAATTTTACATGCAACTTGATAAAACTTACTTAAGGTAATATGTAGATATTCTCTTACCCTACATATCTTCAGTACATTGTGTATGGCCACGCCCAGTTTTTAGGGGCGTTTTTATCAAAACATGTTTTTTGAAGGTTTTATCAAAATAATAGCTTTTCTTGTGAGCAAAATACAGTACATGTTGAAAAATTTACAAAATCCGCCCACTAATTGAGAAAGTTTGTGTTTGAAAAAAGTTGCTTAAGGAAGTATATTGGTAGAAGAAGGAGCTAGTATGTGCATAGGAAAGGGATGGGGTATCATGCGATCCGCTCCAAACGGATTGTAGCCTTTTCATACGTTTATATATAAAGTGCTTGAAATTTTCTTCATCAAAAGCGGGAATATTCACCTATAGTTCCTAAAGTTAGAAAGGAGCACAGTAGATGCTTTTTTAGTAATATTGCACCTGACATATTTAACAAACTACCTGTCGAAATACGCAGTATGGTCATATTAAGTAAACAATTTCTCAAAAGTCTAAGTTACTTATGAGAAAAAGAATATATACAAATTTTATTCTTTTTGCTACGGACAACTTCGTGGAAGTTTCGTGTAAGTTTTTTCGAGTTCCATATAAGAAATTTGATTTTTGAAAAAAGGGCATGTTAGTGGGCGGATTTTAAAATTCTTTACACTTGAACTGCTTCCTTTTCCAAGGACCTCGTAAACGAAATTTCATCGATCTGACTCAAATTTAAGGCGCAAAAACTGGTTAAAGGCGGAAGGACAGACGGACGGAAATGGCTCAATCGCCTCGGCTAATGATGGTCATCATTTATATATACCATTTATATGGTCAATCTTTAATGGTACAAACTATGTATCAGATTTAATATGCCCTATATATAGGGTATAAACATATAATCCTTCTGGAGTGGATCAAATGATACCCTATCTCTTTCCTACATGCATAGCTCCTTCTTCCACTTATACATATTTAAGCAGGTTTTTTTTTCAAATGTCTAATAAAACTACTCCAAAGCATGGTAGGGAGCGAATTTTAAAAATTTATCAACATTTACTGTTTTGTTTCTAAGAAGTAAAGTACGTTGGAAAACAGTTTTTTTTGTGGTAAAGACACCTCGAAAATATAGGCGTGGTCATACATAATGAATGAAAGGAATGTGGAGGAAAAAAATATCTATATATTTGCTTAAGAAAGTTTTATCAAGTTTCATGTAAAGTTACTAGAAAAAGTAAGCTTTTATACTTAAAATATTTGCATTCAACTAAAATATGTTAACGTAAGCTTTAGCTGTAACTAAAGCAAATAAAAGTACGGTTTAAATTATTTATTTTTATTTATTAGTATCACGTTTTCCCTATTTTGAAATACAATCGATGTCATATTTTGAGAGAACTGTGCGTGATACAAAAAACTGATAACAGATCCGGTTTCAGCACTCAAAAATACATACGATTTAGGTGTTTTGGCTCAAAAAGTTTTCATGAAATATTTTTTCGTTGGCCCGTGAAATATAAAGCATAAAAAATGGTGACGGACAGACGGACGGAAGGACATGGCTTATTCTACTCGGCTAGTGATGCTGATCAATATTTCCTTATGTTACAAACTACATAGGAAAGGGTATAAACATATACAAATGCTACAATCCGTCTGGAGCGGATCGTGTTATCCGCAGTTAGTTTACTCAAAATGTGGTTCGAAAAACTGTTTTTTTTTTTGTAAACAAAACTGCCCCTTAAGTGTAGGCGTGGTGGAATATAATGTATAGAAGATTTGTAGAGTAGAAATATATCTACCTATTTGCTTAAGTAAGTTTTTTCGAGTTTAATATGAAAATACTGAAAAGTGATTTTTTTTTTTGAAAAGTCGAATAAATTGTGGGCGTAGATGTGAATTAAGTGTAAACTTATTGCATGCATGCGCTCAATTTCTTCAGCTCTGCTATATAGTTCGATAATGTTTCTCCCTTGTTTTGGAGTCTGAGGAGAAACTTGTGCAGTTCAGTGATATCATTTGTTGTGGACTGAGGTGGTTTCTTAAGAGCACGATAAGATGATTGTAAGATGTTGGTAGTATTTAGCGTCAATCCAGTTTATTAGTACTAGCCGTTTCTTTGTAGCGTTGGAAATGTTACGTAGTGCCAGATAATTTTCTAATCTTTTTATGTAGTAAATGTAGGGTTGCAAATGTGCTGTATACGGGGTTTGTTTTGTAAATTTTGTAGTGCATTTGGCAATGCTTAAATAATATCCGGCGTTGCTTCGTTCATCACTACGATTTTTCTCGGTCTTAAAAGTCCTCGTCGCCATTGATAGATATTTGCTTAGCCCCCTAAAGTAATGAAGAGACATATGAAAATGCTACAATTCGTCTAGAGCGGCGTTATTTAAAGATCATAAAAATTGCTTTCATTAAAATCGCCCACAGAGGGCGCTGACTCCGTTTAAAAGTTAAAGACTACGCGACATTTGGTAGGAGTGCGTTCAAACCGTTTACAATAACATAAAAAAATGAAAATGAAACATTTAATTAAAAAATACGTAACATCCCGGACCCCGTTTATCGACAACCCTCTAGATTCACCACTGACATTTAATTAAGCCAGTACACAAGCTGGGCGCTTGATGGTTCCCCTCCTGGTTCGCACTTCCGCTTCTTTCACTTGCTTATCTTTCGCCGTGAAGGTTTGTGTTATCCTGCCCATTAGCCACCTTGAACGGGGTACCGCACTATCGCACCACACAAGTCAGGAATATACTCGGCTATCCACTTCTTCCAAAAACATTTGTTGCACCTTACTCCATTGTTTCCTGATTGCTCGGAAGTGTTATTTTTGTGAGTGAGGTGTCTGATCGGAGTTAGCTGTCCCTTAAAGAAAATGGTTAGGTGTTAGAAGTTAGAGGTATTGTGATCCAGTGGTATGTGGGTCAATGGACGCGGATTTACGACGTTTTCAGCTTCACACATCAAGCTGTAAAGGCTTTGTTCCTGTAAACTCTCGTTTAGCACGGCGTGACGCATCGCTGTTTTCACGCTTCGTACCAGTCGTTCCCAGATTCTACCTGCATGCGGATTGAGAGGACAATTAAAAAATCATTCATTGCCCTTGTTCGCGAGAGCGCCCGAGATCTTGTCATGATTCATCATGCGTTTCATTTCTCTATCGGCCCCGGCAAAATTCGTCCCGTTATCAGAACGGATGCGGTCGGTTCATGAAATTGCGGATACATAACAAGCCAGCGTCCGTTGATAGGTCTCTAGCAATCTCAAGATGAACCGCCCGTGTTGTTAAGCACGTAAACAGGGCGATCCACCGCTTTTCACAACGTCGCCCAATTACAACAAAAAATGGACTCATATAGTCTAATCGCACGTAGGAAAACGGTTTACATACGGAGTCTGTTCGTCTTAAGGTAATTGTCCCATGAGTGGAGTAGCTGGTTTTGCTCTCTGATTCTTGCACATCTGGCACCTCTTTCCTGCACGACGTACTACTCCTCTGATATGCGGAATCCAGAATTTACGACGTAACTCAACGATGATTGTTGCCTGGTTCTGATGTTACCAATTACGGTGATAAAAACCTACGATCAGGTCGGCTACTTGATGATCCTTCGGAAGTATTATTGGCTTACGTGTATAAAACGGAGCGGCAATTGCTTCACTGATGCGGCCATCCAATCGAACTACGCCTGTATCATCTATACAAGCAATAAGCTTCCATAAACTGGAACTTTTCTCCAACTGGCCTTTATCAACTAAGGTGAAGTATTCGCTCCTGTAAACCTCCATTTGAATGGTGCGGATGATAGCCAATTCTGCTCTGCGCGGTTCTGCCGAACTCAAACATCCATACTCTGGTTCATCCTCAGTCTTGCGACAATTCAGCCTCAAAAACAAGAAACTCTACTAAACATTTCGCTTCCTACATTAATATGAAGGAAGGTAGATTTTGAGCGAAGCTCTTCTGTCGTCATTCCGTTAGCTCCACTTGCGGCCATTTTGACTCATCTTCCAGTAAAAACTCCGGCCCACTTACCCAGAATGATTCTCGCCTTCTATGCGCGTTCCAAAATCGCACTCGGAAGCCACCGCCAGTTGCAGATCATTGTGTTATCTCTAGTATTTCGTTGATACGATGTGCAATGTAGGGTTTATAGCACCTGGGGCCCGATTTTATTAAGAAGTTGCATATTTACGGATCTTGCTGGAAGAACTTGGATTACATCAAGGACCGGGTCGAATCAAACTTCTTGATATCAGATATCGTTTCGTCAAAGAGGCGGTTTAAGGGTGTATGATCAAGTTGGAGTTTATTTCTTCGGAGGAGATGCCAGCGGATGCTTTGACAAAATCCATGGCAGTACCAGCTCATATGAGGTGTTTTAAACGATTAGGAATGGATTTTTCGGACTGAGTGGGAGCAACTGATTGTCGAATTGAGGAGAGTAAAAGAAGGGTGTAAAAGAAGTTCACGCCCTTACATTTTATAAACGCATCCATTTCCACAAACATTTCATCCACTCAAAGATAGGTGGCACTGCCAGTCAGCTTTCTTTCTTCTTTAAGTAAAGAGGTGTTTTCCTGTTTAAATAAATAACAATGCACTGGTTAATTCTCGATTAGAGTATGGCATTGGTTGTTGGGGTTGTGCTTATGTGAGTAAAATGCAGCCTATCATAGTAGCACAGAAAAAGATAATAAGATTAATGTCACATAAAAATAGACTCGAGCCATCCCTCCCACTGTTCCAATCTAAAAAATCCTCCCTCTACGATATCTTTTTATACCTATCCTAAGGATATATTAAGTTTGACACATAGTTTGTAACATAGAGAAATATTGAAGATAGACCATATAAAGTACATATATAAATGATCAGCATCAGTAGCCGAGTCGATTGAGCAATGTCCGTCCGTCCGTCCATCCGTATGTCACCAGTTTTTAGGGCTTAAATTTTGAGCTAGGTTGATGAAATTTTGTATACAAGGTTCTTGCAAAAGTAAGCAATACAAGTGTAAACATTCTTAAAATCCGCCACTGCCACGCCCAATTTTCGAAAACAAATAACTTTCTTCAGTAATTTTACATGCAACTTGATAAAACTTACTTAAGGTAATATGTAGATATTCTCTTACCCTACATATCTTCAGTACATTGTGTATGGCCACGCCCAGTTTTTAGGGACGTTTTTATCAAAACATGTTTTTTGAAGGTTTTATCAAAATAATAGCTTTTCTTGTGAGCAAAATACAGTACATGTTGAAAAATTTACAAAATCCGCCCACTAATTGAGAAAGTTTGTGTTTGAAAAAAGTTGCTTAAGGAAGTATATTGGTAGAAGAAGGAGCTAGTATGTGCATAGGAAAGGGATGGGGTATCATGCGATCCGCTCCAAACGGATTGTAGCCTTTTCATACGTTTATATATAAAGTGCTTGAAATTTTCTTCATCAAAAGCGGGAATATTCACCTAAAGTTCCTAAAGTTAGAAAGGAGCACAGTAGATGCTTTTTTAGTAATATTGCACCTGACATATTTAACAAACTACCTGTCGAAATACGCAGTATGGTCATATTAAGTAAACAATTTCTCAAAAGTCTAAGTTACTTATGAGAAAAAGAATATATACAAATGTTATTCTTTTTGCTACGGACAACTTCGTGGAAGTTTCTTGTAAGTTTTTTCGAGTTCCATATAAAATACTAAGAAATTTGATTTTTGAAAAAAGGGCATGTTAGTGGGCGGATTTTAAAATTCTTTACACTTGAACTGCTTCCTTTTCCAAGGACCTCGTAAACGAAATTTCATCGATCTGACTCAAATTTAAGGCGCAAAAACTGGTTAAAGGCGGAAGGACAGACGGACGGAAATGGCTCAATCGCCTCGGCTAATGATGGTCATCATTTATATATACCATTTATATGGTCAATCTTTAATGGTACAAACTATGTATCAGATTTAATATGCCCTATATATAGGGTATAAACATATAATCCTTCTGGAGTGGATCAAATGATACCCTATCTCTTTCCTACATGCATAGCTCCTTCTTCCACTTATACATATTTAAGCAGGTTTTTTTTTTTTCAAATGTCTAATAAAACTACTCCGAAGCATGGTAGGGAGCGAATTTTAAAAATTTATCAACATTTACTGTTTTTTTTCTAAGAAGTAAAGTACGTTGGAAAACAGTTTTTTTGTAGTAAAGACACCTCGAAAATATAGGCGTGGTCATACATAATGTATGAAAGGAATGTGGAGGAAAAAAATATCTATATATTTGCTTAAGAAAGTTTTATCAAGTTTCATGTAAAGTTACTAGAAAAAGTAAGCTTTTATACTTAAAATATTTGCATTCAACTAAAATATGTTAACGTAAGCTTAAGCTGTAACTAAAGCAAATAAAAGTACGGTTTAAATTATTTATTTTTATTTTTTAGTATCACGTTTTCCCTATTTTGAAATACAATCGATGTCATATTTTGAGAGAACTGTGCGTGATAGAAAAAACTGATAACCGACCCGGTTTCAGCACTCAAAAATACATACGATTTAGGTGTTTTGGCTCAAAAAGTTTTCATGAAATATTTTTTCGTTGGCCCGTGAAATATAAAGCATAAAAAATGGTGACGGACAGACGGACGGAAGGACATGGCTTATTCTACTCGGCTAGTGATGCTGATCAATATTTCCTTATGTTACAAACTACATAGGAAAGGGTATAAACATATACAAATGCTACAATCCGTCTGGAGCGGATCGTGTTATCCGCAGTTAGTTTACTCAAAATGTGGTCGAAAAACTGTTTTTTTTAAAGAAAACTGCCCCTTAAGTGTAGGCGTGGTGGAATATAATGTAGAGAAGATTTGTAGAGTAGAAATATATCTACCTATTTGCTTAAGTAAGTTTTTTCGAGTTTAATATGAAAATACTGAAAAGTGATTTTTTTTTTGAAAAGTCGAATAAATTGTGGGCGTAGATGTGAATTAAGTGTAAACGCTCAATTTCTTCAGCTCTGCTATATAGTTCGATAATGTTTCTCCCTTGTTTTGGAGTCTGAGGAGAAACTTGTGCAGTTCAGTGATATCATTTGTTTTTATGTAGTAAATGTAGGGTTGCAAATGTGCTGTATACGGGGTTTGTTTTGTAAATTTTGTAGTGCATTTGGCAATGCTTGAATAATATCCGGCGTTGCTTCGTTCATCACTACGATTTTTCTCGGTCTTAAAAGTCCTCGTCGCCATTGATAGATATTTGCTTAGCCCCCTAAAGTAATGAAGAGACATATGAAAATGCTACAATTCGTCTAGAGCGGCGTTATTTAAAGATCATAAAAATTGCTTTCATTAAAATCGCCCACAGAGGGCGCTGACTCCGTTTAAAAGTTAAAGACTACGCGACATTTGGTAGGAGTGCGTTCAAACCGTTTACAATAACATAAATAAATGAAAATGAAACATTTAATTAAAAAATACGTAACATCCCGGACCCCGTTTATCGACAACCTATCTAGATTCACCACTGACATTTAATTAAGCCAGTACACAAGCTGGGCGCTTGATGGTTCCCCTCCTGGTTCGCACTTCCGCTTCTTTCACTTGCTTATCTTTCGCCGTGAAGGTTTGCGTTATCCTGCCCATTAGCCACCTTGAACGGGGTACCGTACTATCGCACCACACAAGTCAGGAATATACTCGGCTATCCACTTCTTCCAAAAACATTTGTTGCACCTTACTCCATTGTTTCCTGATTGCTCGGAAGTGTTATTTTTGTGAGTGAGGTGTCTGATCGGAGTTAGCTGTCCCTTAAAGAAAATGGTTAGGTGTTAGAAGTTAGAGGTATTGTGATCCAGTGGTATGTGGGTCAATGGACGCGGATTTACGACGTTTTCAGCTTCACACATCAAGCTGTAAAGGCTTTGTTCCTGTAAACTCTCGTTTAGCACGGCGTGACGCATCGCTGTTTTCACGCTTCGTACCAGTCGTTCCCAGATTCCACCTGCATGCGGATTGAGAGGACAATTAAAAAACCATTCATTTCCCTTGTTCGCGAGAGCGCCCGAGATCTTGTCATGATTCATCATGCGTTTCATTTCTCTATCGGCCCCGGCAAAATTCGTCCCGTTATCAGAACGGATGCGGTCGGTTCATAAAATTGCGGATACATAACAAGCCAGCGTCCGTTGATAGGTCTCTAGCAATCTCAAGATGAACCGCCCGTGTTGTTAAGCACGTAAACAGGGCAATCCACCGCTTTTCACAACGTCGCCCAATTACAACAAAAAATGGACTCATATAGTCTAATCGCACGTAGGAAAACGGTTTACATACGGAGTCTGTTCGTCTTAAGGTAATTGTCCCATGAGTGGAGTAGCTGGTTTCGCTCTCTGATTCTTGCACATCTGGCACCTCTTTCCTGCACGACGTACTGCTCCTCTGATATGCGGAATCCAGAATTTACGACGTAACTCAACGATGATTGTTGCCTGGTTCTGATGTTACCAATTACGGTGATAAAAACCTACGATCAGGTCGGTTACTTGATGATCCTTCGGAAGTATTATTGGCTTACGTGTATAAAACGGAGCGGCAATTGCTTCACTGATGCGGCCATCCAATCGAACTACGCCTGTATCATCTATACAAGGAATAAGCTTCCATAAACTGGAACTTTTCTCCAACTGGCCTTTATCAACTAAGGTGAAGTATTCGCTCCTGTAAACCTCCATTTGAATGGTGTGGATGATAGCCAATTCTGCTCTGCGCGGTTCTGCCGAACTCAAACATCCATACTCTGGTTCATCCTCAGTCTTGCGACAATTCAGCCTCAAAAACAAGAAAATCTACTAAAGATTTCGCTTCCTACATTAATATGAAGGAAGGTAGATTTTGAGCGAAGCTCTTCTGTCGTCATTCCGTTAGCTCCCCTTGCGGCCATTTTGACTCATCTTCCAGTAAAAACTCCGGCCCACTTACCCAGAATGATTCTCGCCTTCTATACGCGTTCCAAAATCAGCTGGGTTCAACGCACTCGGAAGCCACCGCCAGTTGCAGATCATTGTGTTATCTCTAGTATTTCGTTGATACGATGTGCAATGTAGGGTTTATAGCACCTGGGGCCCGATTTTATTAAGAAGTTGCATATTTACGGATCTTGCTGGAAGAACTTGGATTACATCAAGGACCGGGTCGAATCAAACTTCTTGATATCAGATATCGTTTCGTCAAAGAGGCGGTTTGAGGGTGTATGATCAAGTTGGAGTTTATTTCTTCGGAGGAGATGCCAGTGGATGCTTTGACAAAATCCATGGCAGTACCAGCTCATATGAGGTGTTTTAAACGATTAGGAATGGATTTTTCGGACTGAGTGGGAGCAACTGATTGTCGAATTGAGGAGAGTAAAAGAAGGGTGTAAAAGAAGTTCACGCCCTTACATTTTATAAACGCATCCATTTCCACAAACATTTCATCCACTCAAAGATAGGTGGCACTGCCAGTCAGCTTTCTTTCTTCTTTAAGTAAAGAGGTGTTTTCCTGTTTAAATAAATAACAATGCACTGGTTAATTCTCGATTAGAGTATGGCATTGGTTGTTGGGGTTGTGCTTATGTGAGTAAAATGCAGCCTATCATAGTAGCACAGAAAAAGATAATAAGATTAATGTCACATAAAAATAGACTCGAGCCATCCCTCCCACTGTTCCAATCTAAAAAATCCTCCCTCTACGATATCTTTTTATACCCTATCCTAAGGATATATTAAGTTTGACACATAGTTTGTAACATAGAGAAATATTGAAGATAGACCACATAAAGTACATATATAAATGATCAGCATCAGTAGCCGAGTCGATTGAGCAATGTCCGTCCGTCCGTCCATCCGTATGTCACCAGTTTTAGGGCTTAAATTTTGAGCTAGGTTGATGAAATTTTGTATACGAGGTTCTTGCAAAAGTAAGCAATACAAGTGTAAACATTCTTAAAATCCGCCACTGCCACGCCCAATTTTCGAAAACAAATAGCTTTCTTCAGTAATTTTACATGCAACTTGATAAAACTTACTTAAGGTAATATGTAGATATTCTCTTACCCTACATATCTTCAGTACATTGTGTATGGCCACGCCCAGTTTTTAGGGGCGTTTTTATCAAAACATGTTTTTTGAAGGTTTTATCAAAATAATAGCTTTTCTTGTGAGCAAAATACAGTACATGTTGAAAAATTTACAAAATCCGCCCACTAATTGAGAAAGTTTGTGTTTGAAAAAAGTTGCTTAAGGAAGTATATTGGTAGAAGAAGGAGCTAGTATGTGCATAGGAAAGGGATGGGGTATCATGCGATCCGCTCCAAACGGATTGTAGCCTTTTCATACGTTTATATATAAAGTGCTTGAAATTTTCTTCATCAAAAGCGGGAATATTCACCTAAAGTTCCTAAAGTTAGAAAGGAGCACAGTAGATGCTTTTTTAGTAATATTGCACCTGACATATTTAACAAACTACCTGTCGAAATACGCAGTATGGTCATATTAAGTAAACAATTTCTCAAAAGTCTAAGTTACTTATGAGAAAAAGAATATATACAAATTTTATTCTTTTTGCTACGGACAACTTCGTGGAAGTTTCTTGTAAGTTTTTTCGAGTTCCATATAAAATACTAAGAAATTTGATTTTTGAAAAAAGGGCATGTTAGTGGGCGGATTTTAAAATTCTTTACACTTGAACTGCTTCCTTTTCCAAGGACCTCGTAAACGAAATTTCATCGATCTGACTCAAATTTAAGGCGCAAAAACTGGTTAAAGGCGGGAAGGACAGACGGACGGAAATGGCTCAATCGCCTCGGCTAATGATGGTCATCATTTATATATACCATTTATATGGTCAATCTGTTGCACCAAATCGAATTCCTACCACCACACCGTTTTGGAAAAACAAGACAATACGACTTACACGTTATAAATTTTATTAAACGACAAGAGAAAAAGTAATGATACAATCCAGTATTTATACAGAGCGTTATGTACATAATTGTATATGATTACTAGTTAGTGTTGCTGTGTAACAATGTCTGGTACTTTATTTAAATTCATTTTGTACTTCAATACTACCCCTCAAAACTAACTAGTACATAAAAAGATAAATCTATTTTTCAAACAAATTCATGACTGTAAGCCTAACATTTGTGAAAATTTAAGATGCTTTACTTTACTCAAATTCTTTGTCAAAATATCAGAAATCATTTCATCTGTAGGAACATATTTAAGTGAAATTATATTTTGTTGAAAAACTTCTCGTACATAGTGTACACGAATATCAATATGTTTGCTACGATTATGATAAACAGGATTTTTTACCAGCTGTTGCGAGCTCAAATTGTCACCGTTCAACTCGATGGGTTCTTTCACCAACTCAGGAAATCCCAGCTCTTTGATGAAAGACCGCAAGTAAACTGCTTCTCTCACTGCTGCTGATAGTGCCATATATTCAGCTTCGGTGCTGCTCAAAGCCACTGAAGGCTGCTTCTTGGACTCCCAAGTGATCGCTGCTGTCTTATCGCCAATGAAGAAGGAATAACCGGTATAAGATTTTCGGTCATCGCTGCCACACGCCCAGTCAGCATCAGCAAAACCTTTCAACTGCCCACCAGTCTTCCTGTAATTAAGTTTGAAATTAAGTGTATTGTTTAGGTACCTTAGGATGTGTTTGGCAGCTGTGAGATGTTCAGCATGCGGGTTTACATTAAACTGTGATAGTTTATTCACAGAGTGTAAAATGTCCGGCCGAGTTGACACTCCCAAATACAATAATGACCCAATTACTGACTGATATGTTGTTCTGTCGATTTTTCCGCATCCAGAGCAACCACTACACTTTGCAAATCTTTGACCAGGATCCAAAGGAGTGCTACATTTACGACTCTGAACCATGTTGTGTTTCTCCAACAAACTGCGTATGAATTGACGTTGCGAAATGCTTATACTTCCGTCGCCCTCACGTACTATTTCCATTCCAAGAAACTGATCGATGGGTCCCTTGTCCACCACGTCGAACTCCTTGCTTATTTGCGTCTTGATCTGGATTAAAATTCTCGAATTGGAACACGCCAAGAGTATGTCATCTACGTACACTGCGATAATGTTGATTTCGTTGCTTCTACTCAGAGTGTACACGCAAGAGTCCCCATTACACTGTT
This sequence comes from Chalcosyrphus nemorum, assembly GCA_949716465.1. NCBI lineage: Eukaryota > Metazoa > Arthropoda > Insecta > Diptera > Syrphidae > Chalcosyrphus > Chalcosyrphus nemorum. The sequence continues at coordinate 54,328,072 of OX454332.1, forward strand.
TGAAGCCTAACTTTTCTAAGACCTGGTGCAATTTGGTGTTCCACTCACGCCCAGCTTGCTTCAATCCGTACAAGGCTTTCTTTAATTTGCAGACTTTTTGCTCATTGCCTTCATTCACGAAATGCTCTGGCTGGCTCATAAAAACGTCCTCTTTCAGATCTCCATTCAAATATGCTGCCGTCACGTCCATCTGATGTACCTCTAAATTATATTCAACAGCAAGGGCCAATATTACTCTCAACGATGAAAACCGAACTACAGGTGAGAATGTCTCGGTGTAATCCAACCCGAACCTCTGGCTACACCCCTTAGCCACCAGCCGACATTTGTAGCGATCTACATTTCCCCACTTGTCCCTTTTGATGTTAAAAACCCATTTGCACTTTATGACTTGCTGGGTTGCGGGTGGATCCACTAATTCCCATGTGCTGTTGGCCATTAGGGAGTCATATTCGCATTGCATAGCTTTCAGCCATCGTTGACCATCACTCCGGTTCAAGGCCTCCTTTACTGTCAATGGATTAGAAAGAAAATAGCTTGAGTCACTTACGTGTGCATTAAGTCTTTGACGTGGACGAAGAGCATACGGAGAACGCATCCGGTCTTCTGCCAAACCAGCACCACCACTTCCGCCTGCACCATCAGAATCCTCATTCGAACTGCCCAGCACCGAATCACCATCTTTTTCGTCATCAGTATCAACGATCGCACAGTCAGCGACATCTTCAGCAGACTGTTTAGTAGTAACAGCCCCACCATTGAGACTTTCCTTCGACACAATGCTTGCACTTCCATTTTTGACTGCTTCAATGTGCTGTCCCACAACAAGAGCTTTTTCACTCGGTAAATCTACAATGGTATAATCGTTAGAACCGTTGGACAAACTATTCTTACCGATGTGTTCCAAAAACTTGACGTCTCGACTCTTAAAAATTTTTCTAGATTTTGCTTCATACAACCTATATGCTTTCGATTCGGGCGAATACCCTACCATGAAGCATTCAATTCCCTTGGCACTGAACTTTGACCTTCCAGGTCGTTTATCCAGCATCACTGCTTTGGAACCAAATATTTTGAAGTGTTCCACAGAGGGTTTTCTCCCAGTCTAAGCTTCGTAGGGCGTTGTTCTGCCTAAAAGTCTCGTACACGACCGATTCCGCAGGTATGCAGCCGTTTTGACTGCTTCACCCCATAGCATCTCCGGAAGCCCTGAATTTAGCAGCAAACACCTTGCCATCTCCACAATGGTCCTGTTGGCGCGTTCCGCAACACCGTTTTGCTGTGGTGTGTACTGTGCAGTGAGCTGTCGCTGTATACCTTCTGCATCGAGAAACTGAGAGAATTGTGTACTAAGGTACTCGCACCCATTATCTGTTCGAAGCACTTTAATTTTTTTCGATGTCTCACGCTCACTTCTGGCCTTAAACAATTTAAATGTATTAAAAATCTCACTTTTATTTTTAAGCAAATAGAGAAAAATATTTCGACTATAATCGTCGATGAAAAGGCAAAAATATTTAAAACCGCCTGGGGTAGATACCCTCATGGGACCACAAATATCACTGTGCACGATTTGTAATGCCTCTGTACTTCGATTACTTGCATTTTTTGGAAAGGGGAGGGTACACAATTTACCTCTTAGGCACGTCTCACAATCAAACGGGTTTGTATTGCTTTGCAAATTTAATCCGAGCACCATATTATTCGCGTATATGAACTTTAAATCTCTAGCATTCAAGTGGCCGAAACGCTGGTGCCACTTCATCAAGTCATCGGTTTTTGTGCGTATATGCAGCAACTGTTCCTTTTCCACGGCGTACAAATACAAATTATCACACTTCTTTGCAGTAAGAATTATTTTTCCGGATGAATCTTTAATAACCGCGCGCTCGTCACTAAACACAACCTCATTGCGATTTTCAGCTGCCTTACTGATTGAAATAAAATTTGTGCTAAGCAACGGGACAAAAAGAACATTATGCAGTTTTATTTGCACTTCTTTTGTTTCAATCAATATGTGCCCGATCCCTTCTGATAGTATGTAGTTGTTGGCCGCTAGCTGAATTTTTTCTTCATGTGGTTCAAGAGAGACAAACATACTCTGATCACAACACATGTGACTGGTGGTACCGCTATCCAGAACCCAAGTCGATTTTGTAAGCTTAGTGTGTGTGTGGCTTACTGTATTCAACATTGCAAAATGTGCGGTTGGCTTCGAAGAATTTTGTGCTCGACATGATGATGCGTAGTGTCCCTTTTTATGACATCTGTAGCACTTACCACGTTTCTGTGTTGGCGCTTGCGATTGTGAGTGTGTTGTCTGCTGTGTTTGCGATTGTAAATTTGAATGTGGTGTCTGTTGCTGTGGATTTTTATACCGGTGCTTGGAAAAGAATGCTGCTTCGCCGGATTCATGCAAAATGTCCCCTTCTCGTCTTTTACCCTCTTCTATTAGCTTTGTTTTTAACACTTGAGGCTTAGGTAAAGTATCACGAGTCTCGATTGCTATGACGAAATTCTCATAGCTTTTGGGTAAGCTCGACAGAAGAATAATTGATATCAATTCATCTTGCATTTTGATATCAACTTCTTTTAATTTTTCGAACAAATCGAATATATTATTAAGATGACTTACGACGGATGAATTTTCTGGCATTCTCAGATTCAAGAGGTGTTTGAACAATGTTACCTTTCTGGCAGGTCCTTTTGGTGAATGTACTTCTTCCAATTTCTGCCATGCAGATTTGGATGTGCGGCAATTTTTTATATGAAGTACTTGAGATGATTTAACTGATAGAACCATCGTCGCCAGTGCTTTTCCATCCTTTGTGTTCCAGTTAGAAATTTCATTTTCTGCAGCAGTGGAGGCAGGCTCGGCAATCTCTCCAGAGACATAATTCCACAGCTCGCTGTGAATTAATATTGACTGCATTTGGACTTTCCAGCAGTCGTAATTATCGTCGTCCAATTTCTCGATTTGGTAGAGTCCTGCACTCATTATGAACCTGGGCCCATAACCTGTTGCACCAAATCGAATTCCTACCACCACACCGTTTTGGAAAAACAAGACAATACGACTTACACGTTATAAATTTTATTAAACGACAAGAGAAAAAGTAATGATACAATCCAGTATTTATACAGAGCGTTATGTACATAATTGTATATGATTACTAGTTAGTGTTGCTGTGTAACAATGTCTGGTACTTTATTTAAATTCATTTTGTACTTCAATACAATCTTTAATGGTACAAACTATGTATCAGATTTAATATGCCCTATATATAGGGTATAAACATACAATCCTTCTGGAGTGGATCAAATGATACCCTATCTCTTTCCTACATGCATAGCTCCTTCTTCCACTTATACATATTTAAGCAGGTTTTTTTTTTTCAAATGTCTAATAAAACTACTCCGAAGCATGGTAGGGAGCGAATTTTAAAAATTTATCAACATTTACTGTTTTGTTTCTAAGAAGTAAAGTACGTTGGAAAACAGTTTTTTTTGTGGTAAAGACACCTCGAAAATATAGGCGTGGTCATACATAATGTATGAAAGGAATGTGGAGGAAAAAAATATCTATATATTTGCTTAAGAAAGTTTTATCAAGTTTCATGTAAAGTTACTAGAAAAAGTAAGCTTTTATACTTAAAATATTTGCATTCAACTAAAATATGTTAACGTAAGCTTAAGCTGTAACTAAAGCAAATAAAAGTACGGTTTAAATTATTTATTTTTATTTATTAGTATCACGTTTTCCCTATTTTGAAATACAATCGATGTCATATTTTGAGAGAACTGTGCGTGATACAAAAAACTGATAACAGATCCGGTTTCAGCACTCAAAAATACATACGATTTAGGTGTTTTGGCTCAAAAAGTTTTCATGAAATATTTTTTCGTTGGCCCGTGAAATATAAAGCATAAAAAATGGTGACGGACAGACGGACGGAAGGACATGGCTTATTCTACTCGGCTAGTGATGCTGATCAATATTTCCTTATGTTACAAACTACATAGGAAAGGGTATAAACATATACAAATGCTACAATCCGTCTGGAGCGGATCGTGTTATCCGCAGTTAGTTTACTCAAAATGTGGTCGAAAAACTGTTTTTTTTAAAGAAAACTGCCCCTTAAGTGTAGGCGTGGTGGAATATAATGTAGAGAAGATTTGTAGAGTAGAAATATATCTACCTATTTGCTTAAGTAAGTTTTTTCGAGTTTAATATGAAAATACTGAAAAGTGATTTTTTTTTTGAAAAGTCGAATAAATTGTGGGCGTAGATGTGAATTAAGTGTAAACTTATTGCATGCATGCGCTCAATTTCTTCAGCTCTGCTATATAGTTCGATAATGTTTCTCCCTTGTTTTGGAGTCTGAGGAGAAACTTGTGCAGTTCAGTGATATCATTTGTTTTTATGTAGTAAATGTAGGGTTGCAAATGTGCTGTATACGGGGTTTGTTTTGTAAATTTTGTAGTGCATTTGGCAATGCTTGAATAATATCCGGCGTTGCTTCGTTCATCACTACGATTTTTCTCGGTCTTAAAAGTCCTCGTCGCCATTGATAGATATTTGCTTAGCCCCCTAAAGTAATGAAGAGACATATGAAAATGCTACAATTCGTCTAGAGCGGCGTTATTTAAAGATCATAAAAATTGCTTTAATTAAAATCGCCAACAGAGGGCGCTGACTCCGTTTAAAAGTTAAAAACTACGCGACATTTGGTAGGAGTGCGTTCAAACCGTTTACAATAACATAAATAAATGAAAATGAAACATTTAATTAAAAAATACGTAACATCCCGGACCCCGTTTATCGACAACCCTCTAGATTCACCACTGACATTTAATTAAGCCAGTACACAAGCTGGGCGCTTGATGGTTCCCCTCCTGGTTCGCACTTCCGCTTCTTTCACTTGCTTATCTTTCGCCGTGAAGGTTTGTGTTATCCTGCCCATTAGCCACCTTGAACGGGGTACCGCACTATCGCACCACACAAGTCAGGAATATACTCGGCTATCCACTTCTTCCAAAAACATTTGTTGCACCTTACTCCATTGTTTCCTGATTGCTCGGAAGTGTTATTTTTGTGAGTGAGGTGTATGATCGGAGTTAGCTGTCCCTTAAAGAAAATGGTTAGGTGTTAGAAGTTAGAGGTATTGTGATCCAGTGGTATGTGGGTCAATGGACGCGGATTTACGACGTTTTCAGCTTCACACATCAAGCTGTAAAGGCTTTGTTCCTGTAAACTCTCGTTTAGCACGGCGTGACGCATCGCTGTTTTCACGCTTCGTACTAGTCGTTCCCAGATTCTACCTGCATGCGGATTGAGAGGACAATTAAAAAATCATTCATTTCCCTTGTTCGCGAGAGCGCCCGAGATCTTGTCATGATTCATCATGCGTTTCATTTCTCTATCGGCCCCGGCAAAATTCGTCCCGTTATCAGAACGGATGCGGTCGGTTCATAAAATTGCGGATACATAACAAGCCAGCGTCCGTTGATAGGTCTCTAGCAATCTCAAGATGAACCGCCCGTGTTGTTAAGCACGTAAACAGGGCGATCCACCGCTTTTCACAACGTCGCCCAATTACAACAAAAAATGGACTCATATAGTCTAATCGCACGTAGGAAAACGGTTTACATACGGAGTCTGTTCGTCTTAAGGTAATTGTCCCATGAGTGGAGTAGCTGGTTTCGCTCTCTGATTCTTGCACATCTGGCACCTCTTTCCTGCACGACGTACTGCTCCTCTGATATGCGGAATCCAGAATTTACGACGTAACTCAACGATGATTGTTGCCTGGTTCTGATGTTACCAATTACGGTGATAAAAACCTACGATCAGGTCGGTTACTTGATGATCCTTCGGAAGTATTATTGGCTTACGTGTATAAAACGGAGCGGCAATTGCTTCACTGATGCGGCCATCCAATCGAACTACGCCTGTATCATCTATACAAGGAATAAGCTTCCATAAACTGGAACTTTTCTCCAACTGGCCTTTATCAACTAAGGTGAAGTATTCGCTCCTGTAAACCTCCATTTGAATGGTGTGGATGATAGCCAATTCTGCTCTGCGCGGTTCTGCCGAACTCAAACATCCATACTCTGGTTCATCCTCAGTCTTGCGACAATTCAGCCTCAAAAACAAGAAAATCTACTAAAGATTTCGCTTCCTACATTAATATGAAGGAAGGTAGATTTTGAGCGAAGCTCTTCTGTCGTCATTCCGTTAGCTCCCCTTGCGGCCATTTTGACTCATCTTCCAGTAAAAACTCCGGCCCACTTACCCAGAATGATTCTCGCCTTCTATACGCGTTCCAAAATCAGCTGGGTTCAACGCACTCGGAAGCCACCGCCAGTTGCAGATCATTGTGTTATCTCTAGTATTTCGTTGATACGATGTGCAATGTAGGGTTTATAGCACCTGGGGCCCGATTTTATTAAGAAGTTGCATATTTACGGATCTTGCTGGAAGAACTTGGATTACATCAAGGACCGGGTCGAATCAAACTTCTTGATATCAGATATCGTTTCGTCAAAGAGGCGGTTTGAGGGTGTATGATCAAGTTGGAGTTTATTTCTTCGGAGTAGATGCCAGCGGATGCTTTGACAAAATCCATGGCAGTACCTGCTCATATGAGGTGTTTTAAACGATTAGGAATGGATTTTTCGGACTGAGTGGGAGCAACTGATTGTCGAATTGAGGAGAGTAAAAGAAGGGTGTAAAAGAAGTTCACGCCCTTACATTTTATAAACGCATCCATTTCCACAAACATTTCATCCACTCAAAGATAGGTGGCACTGCTAGTCAGCTTTCTTTCTTCTTTAAGTAAAGAGGTGTTTTCCTGTTTAAATAAATAACAATGCACTGGTTAACTCTCGATTAGAGTATGGCATTGGTTGTTGGGGTTGTGCTTATGTGAGTAAAATGCAGCCTATCATAGTAGCACAGAAAAAGATAATAAGATTAATGTCACATAAAAATAGACTCGAACCATCCCTCCCACTGTTCCAATCTAAAAAATCCTCCCTCTACGATATCTTTTTATACCCTATCCTAAGGATATATTAAGTTTGACACATAGTTTGTAACATAGAGAAATATTGAAGATAGACCACATAAAGTACATATAAGTTAACGACCTGATCACCGGCAGCACAATTTTTCCATCCAATGCACGCGCAATAACATGATATGCACGCGCAACAGATAATATTGCACCAACAGGTATTTGACACCAGATCCGGTTGCACAACGGGAAACAAATAATGCATCGGTTCCCATCGCAGGTCAAGCGGATTAGGAGATAAGTAGAAGTAGGAAATAATTTTGTATTCAGTTGTAATTTACCTTTCTTTTAATAAAGTTGTTTTTTTTATAAAAAACCCGGACATATAAAATTAATTGGCGCCCGAGCAGGGACAGTGGTTTAAGTTAATGTGAATTAGTGCTGTAAAAAATAAGAGTAACCAAATAGTTACAAAAACCCAAATAACACAGTGCCGTGACAAAAAGTTTAAAGCAGTGTCTTGACGAAAAATAAAAATTGCCGAGAAAAAGCAAACTAAGTGCCGTAGAAAGCATAGTCAAACAGTGCCGTGTTAAAAAAATAAACTCGCCCTAAGAAAGCGAAGTGAAGTGCCGTAATAAGCATAGTGTTCAGCGCTCCACATTAACTAACTACTCCATCGAAGATTGAGTTTGGGTACCGGAGTCACCGCAGCAGCCAGCAACTCGCCGACGGACAAAACGGAAGCAGCCCCCTCAACGTTGGAATAATTTACCACTGCATCCCAGAAATAATGAAATTACTAAGAATCTTACTGTAAGTCATTATTTTCAAATAGATCTTAAGACACATTAAGAGAATTAAATTATCATTACGAGTCCTTTGTATAGAAATTATAACTCAGATTATAACTCACTACCTAAGAGTAGCCGTACATTTTAGAAAATTTAAATATTATTAAATGTCCTTTAAATAAAAATTATAACTCAAACTATAACTCACTACCCAAGAGTAACCGCACATTTTAAGAAAATTAAATTATAAATTACACACATTAAAATATAATTTTTTTACTGTAAAATCATGCCAGATAATAACGTATTAAGACCAAGTGTCCTCGATGGTGTTGTCCCATCTGCACCTAGTACCTCTAATCCTAATCCCAATCCAAACGTCAGTACTATGAATCAAATTGACTTAACGTCATTAATAAACCGGGCGGTAGCCGACGCTCTTGCCAGGCTCTCGACTGTATCCGAAGACCCTGATCGTTATGATCAAACCATCGACGCAAGCCAGGCAAGAAGTCTTAACGATCTCGAAAAAATTCCGGACGTCGTCAAAAGTTTACGCGATTTCTCTGGCCAGCCGAATGAATTTGGGTCGTGGAAGAAAAGTGTAGACAGAATTTTAAAAATATACGAACCCATTCGCGGGTCTCCCAAATATTATGGAATCCTAAGTGTTATAAGAAACAAAATTACAGGGTTAGCCGACATAGCGCTCGAATCATATAACACCCCGCTTAATTGGCCCAAAATCTCTCGCTGTCTTATGCTACATTATGCCGATAAGAGGGATTTAGGCACCCTAGAGTATCAATTACCTACATTGATACAAAACAATTCGTCCATACCTGAATTCTACCAGCAAGTGTACCAACACTTATCCCTTATTTTGAATAAATTATCATCAATGGACCTAAGCAACGAATCGCTTACGGTTATGACCGAGTCTTATCGTCAAAAAGCACTGGATACCTTTATAAGGGGACTACGAGGTGATTTACCAAGGTTGCTGAGTATAAGAGAACCAGCAGACCTTCCCCAGGCTCTCCACCTATGTCTTAAGTTAGACAATGTTTATTTCAGGACTCAACATGCCATGAACAACCGAGGTTCAGCTATGCGACACGACACACTGGCACCACCACCAGTTCTTTCACGTAGAGCAGTGGCACCTGTGCCTGCTCCTAGGAACCAGTTCTTCCCTGAATTGGCCCATATTCCACAACCGTCTAAATCAACTAGGCCACCACAACTGCCTCCAAGGCAAAATAACTATTACCCTCCAAGACAAGGGCATCAATATAATCAAAACCCAGGCAATCAGGCAGGCAATTTTAGAAACTTGCCACCTAAACCACAACCCAGGCCTGAACCAATGGATACAGAAACCATATACTCTCGGAAAGTCAACTATCAGAATCGACTGAAACATAATTCATATGCTCAAAAAAGGCAATAGCATCCGACAAAGGCCCAACGTCTTTATCACTTAGATGCGGAAAAGGATCCTCCTAATAATGAAATACCCCTTGATGATCCGCGACAGGATTATACTGAGTCCGTGAACGAATACACAGAACTTCAGTATGATGAGGAAATTGAATGTCTTTCTGAACCAGAAGATATTCATTTTTTAGACTAAAGAGCTCTTCGCTGCCCTTTTTCGAGTACACGGCGAAGAGCGGTAAAATTTTAAGATTTTTAGTGGACACTGGATCCAATAAGAACTATGTCCAGCCACGATATGTTAGAAATCCCATCTCAAATGAAACAGTATTTTACGCAAATTCCATCAGTGGTAATACGAAAGTCAGTCACCATGTAAATCTAAGCCTTTTCGGACCAGACGTTCCCGAAATAAAATTTTTTATCTTGCCAGGCCTGAAAACTTTTGATGGCATACTAGGTAATGATACCCTAAAGGAGCTTAACGCTATTATTTACACGAAAGGAAACTATTTCGTTATTAATAATAATCTAAAAATACCCCTGAAACAACAAAATTCACAATCAGTAAATTCAATTGACAAAAATTCATCCCACTTAAGTTCAAGACAAACTAATAAGCTTCTCCATATAATAGAAAAATGTCCCACATTGTTCTCGGACCCTGATATGAAACTAACATACACCACTAGAGTCAAGGGAGAGATACGAACAACATCTAACGATGCGGTCTACTCAAAATCCTACCCATATCCCATGGCCCTAAAGGAAGAAGTAGACACACAAATTAGCCAGCTTCTAAAGGACGGAATTATTAGACCATCGAGGTCTCCATACAATTCGCCTGTATGGATTGTGTCAAAAAAACCAGACGCAACTGGTAACAAAAAATATAGAATGGTGATAGATTATCGTAAACTAAATACGATAACTATTCCCGACAGATATCCGATCCCAGAGATTAATGAGGTACTGTCGAATCTAGGCAATAACCAGTGGTTCACCACTATAGACCTAAAGAGTGGATTCCATCAAATCCCTCTTAGGGAGTGCGATATAGAAAAGACCGCATTTTCAGTGAACAATGGCAAATACGAGTTCACACGTCTCCCATTCGGTCTCCGAAACGCACCCTCTATTTTCCAGCGTGCGCTGGATGATATTTTACGGGAACACATCGGTGTTAGATGCTACGTCTACATAGACGACATTATTATTTTTAGCAAGAATGAGGAAGATCATTACAGAGATCTAGAAATTGTCTTCAGAACTCTAGAAGCTGCAAATATGAAGATTCAACTAGATAAATCTAGTTTCTTACAAAGGCAAGTCGAGTTTTTAGGCTTCGTCATCTCTAAAGATGGCATTAAAACTAATCCGGAAAAGGTAAAAGCGATAGCCGAATTCCCTGCACCAAAGACCTTAAAGGATCTTAGATCATTCCTGGGCATGTCAGGATACTATCGCAGATTCATACGAGACTATGCCAAAATTGCGAAGCCCCTGACATCGCTTTTAAGAGGGGAAGAGGGTCGCATCTCCAAAACGCAATCAAAAATAAAACCAATAAATTTAGACCAGGTAGCTATTGAGTCATTCGAAAAAATTAAAAATACATTGATTTCCAACGAAATCATGCTTGCTTATCCCGATTATTCCAAAGAATTCCATTTGAACACTGATGCGTCAAATTACGCTATCGGTGCTGTACTCTCACAGGGCGACAAACCGATAACAGTTTTATCCAGATCATTGAATAAGACAGAGGAAGCTTACGCCAGGAATGAAAAGGAGATGCTCGCCATAATATGGGCACTCACTTCATTAAGAAATTTCCTATACGGATCCAAAAAAGTGAAAATATTCACCGACCACCAACCTCTAACATATGCTTTAAGCAACAAAAACTCGAACACCAAAATGAAGCGTTGGAAGGCTATACTTGAAGAATTCAACTATGAACTTCAATACAAACCTGGAAGAACCAACGTAGTGGCTGATGGTTTATCAAGGCGTCCACAAACTACTATAAATGCGTTAACCTCGACTGTTCACAGTGATGATAGCTCATCACACGACCTCATACCATCGGTCGAAGCTCCCATCAATGTATTCAAGAACCAGCTCATTCTTGATATAGGACATGAATCTAGTTACCAATTAAAACAACCTTTTCCAAATTACTATCGTCACATATTCACAGAAACAACATACACTAAAGAAATGATAATAGGAATCTTCAAACGATATCTTAATCCCCACATAATTAACGGCCTCAAAACTGAGGAATCTGTAATGGGACTAATACAAACCATTTACCCCCTTCATTTCCGAGATTACAAAATAAGGTATACCCAGTCACAAGTAAATGACATCCCCACTGAAAATGATCAAGAAGAGATCATCCTGAACACACACAGAAGAGCCCATAGGAATGCCAATGAAAACCGCCTTCAAATAATACAGAAGTATTACTTTCCCAAAATAAATGCTAGAATAAAAAATTTACTGAAGAAATGCAAAATATGTAAACAAAATAAATACGAAAGACATCCAAATAATATTAACATTAACTCCACACCAATTCCTTTATATCCAGGTCACATACTCCACATTGATATTTTCTCCACTCAAACTAACCTTGTTTTAACCGCCATTGACAAATTTTCGAAACTAGCACATGCCAAGATAATTGCATCTAGATCGGTGGAAGACCTACGGCAACCACTTAGAGACATTCTCTTTCATTTCGGCGTTCCAGAACTCGTGGTCGTTGATAATGAGAAGTCCTTAAACTCAGCATCACTTAAAGCAATGATGGAAGAACTAAATATAACCGTATTCAAGACCCCACCTTACAAAAGTGAGGTAAATGGGCAAGTGGAAAGGTTTCATTCCACTCTTGCAGAGATTATGCGCTGCATTAACAGCGAACAAAAGGTAACCCCATTCAGTGAATTTCTCGAAAAATCCATCTACGAGTACAACTCAACGATTCACTCAACAACTGGGAAAAAAACAGTAGAGATCTTCTATGGGCGCAGCCTAAGGGTTTCTCCCGAACAATTCGAAGAAGCTCGGAAAAGAACCATAGACAAATTAAGAGAGAAACAACTCAAAGATATTAAGACTCATAACAAAAAGCGTAAACCTCCAAAAGATTATGAAATAGGTGAAGAAATTTTTGTTAAACACAATAAGCGTCTAGGCTCTAAATTGACTGTCAGATACACACCAGAAACTGTTAGGGAAAACAGGAATTCAACTGTCCTCACAGAGTCAGGGAGGATATTCCACAAAAGTAACATCAGGAACTAAATTTTATCTATCCCCATTTCAGAATCTTTATACCCCTGGTGCACACCGAAGTGCAGATATTGAACTACTCGAATTCCCAAATTCTCGCAATAAACTCCGGAATAGCGAAAATTCAAGATGGAAACTTCAAATTGATTCATCTGATCAACCTGGACCAGTACCAAACGTTCATAGAACAGGCAAATCACACCCTCCATTCCATAATAACCGAAACCCATATCCTTTTCCCTCTCATCCGTTATGAAATAGACCAAATTAGGAATTTGCTTGATTACATAAAACCCAATAGAAATAAAAGGTCATTAAACTTCATAGGTACAGCGTGGAAATGGGTCGCTGGAAGCCCAGACCACGGAGATTTTATGCTCATTAAAAATGCAATAAACAATGTTATTGACAACAATGAAAACCAAATTGTGATAAACCAATTGTACAACGATAGAATTAATAATATAACTTCCATTACTAATAAAATACTACAGCAATTAAAAAATAGCAACATTTTATCCGATGAATTAGTACTAAGTTTGAAATATAAAATTAAGATAATAAAAGAAGAACTTGTTAACATTAAATACGCTATTCATTGGGCAAAAAATGGAATACTGAATTCTATGATCCTATCAAAAGAAGATGTAAACATTGCAATAACTACACTTAAGAAAGATAAAATACCACACCGAAAGAAAAAACATTGGTTGAATCAAACACGTAACATTGTTGACCAACAATGTGCTCAAATTTGTAAAATCAAATACGTATGTGATTAAAACAAACAAGGCGTCATGTTTGAATCAACTACTTTGGCATTGTTGATAAATATTTTCGAAAGTATCACGGACATGTTTAATTCAAACATTTCTGTAGTTGTTTCAAATATGGTTTCATTGTCAATTTACAACGTCATTGTTGATTTCATTGTTAAACAACAATAGATATAATCAATTTATAATTTGGCCCTGTAAAAATAATTTGATCATGAACGTTTTCGCTTAACAACAATAATGTTCAATAAATACAAATCAACCACATTTCTTTTAAATTAACCATATTCGTGGTACGACAATCACGATTGATCCTGAAAACATTGTCATAGTATCATAAACGTGATCATTTCTTATTACAGAGACGCCTGTAAGTCCCATGCGTAACGGATAATATACAAACCAAGAATGTGTAGTTTCAATCAAGCACAAACATTGTTGAAGAATCACGAACATTGTAAAAGTATCAGGAACATATTCAAATTGAAATGTTTTCGCATTGAAGCAATCACGAAAGTCGCGACGGATAACGAAATGTTCGTTTGTGTATACTGCTCGTCCTGCATGCATCTTGCAAAAATATTCACTTTTCAGCAATAAGTGCCAGTGTAAGGACGTATTATTTTGTAGTTTGTGATTAAGTGATGATGTAATTGTTCAACGTACTTACTTATTCAAAATCGATCAGATAAGCAATAGTCTATACATATGAACACAGAATAAGAGGGCTAGATTTGTCTTTATAGAAACATTCTTCAAAATAACTTTTTGGTTTCAATCCGATAGATTTAGATGTGCTGAGATCAAATCTGTTGACACTCTCTTACCGTTTAGGTGTAACCCGCTTTGAAAAGCCATTTAAGCTGGAACGAAAATTTCGTAAATGGTGAGTCAAATTTTATTCCAAAAACTTTTATTATTAATAAAATGTGCTGTTATTTTTTTCCAAAGACTTCGTATACAAAATATCATCAACCTAGCTCAAGGACACAATGACGAGCGGACGTGGCTCCATCGAATTGGCTAGTGATGCCTTCCTACTAGCACAAAATTGAAGGCCTAAAAACTGTTGACAGACGGACGGAAGGGCATGGCTTAATCGACTCGGCTATTGATGCTGATCATTTATACATATATATACTTTATGTGGTCTATCTTTAATATTTCTCTTTGTTACAAACTGTTACTTAATATACACTTAGAATAGGGTATAATAAAACCGGATTATAAGTGATAAGACAAAATATGGCATTTAATTCAATTTTCAGATGGAAAACCATGTTGTAAGTATAAGTAAGTTTTCAAGATATAGTATTTTTACTTCACCAAGGCCGTGGAGAAATAACAACACTTACGTGATAAAATAAGCATGGACATTTTTAACGAATCACGCAATCTTTACAATGCAATAGTTGGTTAACAATGATCATTGTAATTCAAACACAGGTATTTTTGAACAAACACGTTCATGTTTAAAGTAACACTGTCGCCGTGTTTCTTTCATCACGGATTTAAGCACAAACATTGTTGATTCAACTATGCTTCGTGATCATTTAATCACGAAATTGATAATCGCGTTGTTAATTTAACCAAGGAACATTGTATCGTTTTTCAAAAAAAATCAACAATACTTCATTTGTTGAATCAACAACGACCATTGGTTGACGCAAAATCAAATAAGGAACGTACTTGATTTTACCAACGTTTTTCTTTCGGTGCATACAATACCATAGAAGAAGCACTCGAGTTCGCAAATGTAAAAATTTTTACCAATAGTACTTTACTCTTTTATATTGTCAATATTCCACTCACCGAATTGGAAATATGTCAAAAACTGTTAATAAAACCAATAAAAAGAAATAACAAGATAATTAAGCTACCAAATAATAATGAAAATCATGTACTCATATGCGAAGAGAAATTTTATAATGTTAAGAACAATTGTAGAACCTTTAATTCTTTATCAATTTGTAATTTAGAAGACTTAGTAGAAATAACTAACTCCAGCTGCATCCCGAACCTGCTGAAAAGTCAAAACTCATCCTGTCCGATAGTCAACAACCAGCATGTGCCAACAATAGAACTCATCGAACCTGGTGCAATATTCCTAAACCAATACGACGACATCATCATAGTGGACGGAGCTGACCATCTCCTCAACGGTACATTCCTTGTCAAATTCCACAATGCAATGGTCATCATTAAAGGTCAAGTCTACAGAGCCGAAGAAAGATCATCACTAGAAGCCCTACCAGCAGTTATTCAACCACAACCGCTGGAATCTGAAGTAGAACAACTCTTATCATTGGAAATGATAAACGAGCTGCA
This sequence comes from Chalcosyrphus nemorum, assembly GCA_949716465.1. Taxonomy (NCBI): domain Eukaryota; kingdom Metazoa; phylum Arthropoda; class Insecta; order Diptera; family Syrphidae; genus Chalcosyrphus; species Chalcosyrphus nemorum. The sequence continues at coordinate 54,343,738 of OX454332.1, forward strand.
CGTTAATAACACAAGACATATCCAGAAATTAGAAGTGGAAGGACGAATCCACAAACTGACCATGTATGGATCAGCAATAACTTTCGCAATAGCCCTGATCTTCGTTACCATCATAAGACGGAAGCGTACGAAAATAACAATAAACCAACGAGAAAGTACCAGTGATCATATCCCCAACGCACCTGAAGTAATGAAAGAACCATCAACATCCCCAGCACCAATTTTCATCCCTCTAAACAATCAACCTCGTTTACCAAGATTTTACGAAGGACCATTTTTTTAGCTGAATGTGGGCATTCAGATTTAAGCGAGGAGGAGTTAACGACCTGATCACCGGCAGCACAATTTTTCCATCCAATGCACGCGCAATAACATGATATGCACGCGCAACAGATAATATTGCACCAACAGGTATTTGACACCAGATCCGGTTGCACAACGGGAAACAAATAATGCATCGGTTCCCATCGCAGGTCAAGCGGATTAGGAGATAAGTAGAAGTAGGAAATAATTTTGTATTCAGTTGTAATTTACCTTTCTTTTAATAAAGTTGTTTTTTTTTATAAAAAACCCGGACATATAAAATTAATTTATATAAATGATCAGCATCAGTAGCCGAGTCGATTGAGCAATGTCCGTCCGTCCGTCCATCCGTATGTCACCAGTTTTTAGGGCTTAAATTTTGAGCTAGGTTGATGAAATTTTGTATACGAGGTTCTTGCAAAAGTAAGCAATACAAGTGTAAACATTCTTAAAATCCGCCACTGCCACGCCCAATTTTCGAAAACAAATAGCTTTCTTCAGTAATTTTACATGCAACTTGATAAAACTTACTTAAGGTAATATGTAGATATTCTCTTACCCTACATATCTTCAGTACATTGTGTATGGCCACGCCCAGTTTTTAGGGGCGTTTTTATCAAAACATGTTTTTTGAAGGTTTTATCAAAATAATAGCTTTTCTTGTGAGCAAAATACAGTACATGTTGAAAAATTTACAAAATCCGCCCACTAATTGAGAAAGTTTGTGTTTGAAAAAAGTTGCTTAAGGAAGTATATTGGTAGAAGAAGGAGCTAGTATGTGCATAGGAAAGGGATGGGGTATCATGCGATCCGCTCCAAACAGATTGTAGCCTTTTCATACGTTTATATATAAAGTGCTTGAAAAAAAGTTAGAAAGTTAGAAAGGAGCACAGTAGATGCTTTTTTAGTAATATTGCACCTGACATATTTAACAAACTACCTGTCGAAATACGCAGTATGGTCATATTAAGTAAACAATTTCTCAAAAGTCTAAGTTACTTATGAGAAAAAGAATATATACAAATTTTATTCTTTTTGCTACGGACAACTTCGTGGAAGTTTCGTGTAAGTTTTTTCGAGTTCCATATAAAATACTAAGAAATTTGATTTTTCGAAAAAAGGGCATGTTAGTGGGCGGATTTTAAAATTCTTTACACTTGAACTGCTTCCTTTTCCAAGGACCTCGTAAACGAAATTTCATCGATCTGACTCAAATTTAAGGCGCAAAAACTGGTTAAAGGCGGAAGGACAGACGGACGGAAATGGCTCAATCGCCTCGGCTAATGATGGTCATCATTTATATATACCATTTATATGGTCAATCTTTCATCACTACGATTTTTCTCGGTCTTAAAAGTCCTCGTCGCCATTGATAGATATTTGCTTAGCCCCCTAAAGTAATGAAGAGACATATGAAAATGCTACAATTCGTCTAGAGCGGCGTTATTTAAAGATCATAAAAATTGCTTTCATTAAAATCGCCCACAGAGGGCGCTGACTCCGTTTAAAAGTTAAAGACTACGCGACATTTGGTAGGAGTGCGTTCAAACCGTTTACAATAACATAAAAAAATGAAAATGAAACATTTAATTAAAAAATACGTAACATCCCGGACCCCGTTTATCGACAACCCTCTAGATTCACCACTGACATTTAATTAAGCCAGTACACAAGCTGGGCGCTTGATGGTTCCCCTCCTGGTTCGCACTTCCGCTTCTTTCACTTGCTTATCTTTCGCCGTGAAGGTTTGCGTTATCCTGCCCATTAGCCACCTTGAACGGGGTACCGCACTATCGCACCACACAAGTCAGGAATATACTCGGCTATCCACTTCTTCCAAAAACATTTGTTGCACCTTACTCCATTGTTTCCTGATTGCTCGGAAGTGTTATTTTTGTGAGTGAGGTGTCTGATCGGAGTTAGCTGTCCCTTAAAGAAAATGGTTAGGTGTTAGAAGTTAGAGGTATTGTGATCCAGTGGTATGTGGGTCAATGGACGCGGATTTACGACGTTTTCAGCTTCACACATCAAGCTGTAAAGGCTTTGTTCCTGTAAACTCTCGTTTAGCACGGCGTGACGCATCGCTGTTTTCACGCTTCGTACCAGTCGTTCCCAGATTCCACCTGCATGTGGATTGAGAGGACAATTAAAAAATCATTCATTGCCCTTGTTCGCGAGAGCGCCCGAGATCTTGTCATGATTCATCATGCGTTTCATTTCTCTATCGGCCCCGGCAAAATTCGTCCCGTTATCAGAACGGATGCGGTCGGTTCATAAAATTGCGGATACATAACAAGCCAGCGTCCGTTGATAGGTCTCTAGCAATCTCAAGATGAACCGCCCGTGTTGTTAAGCACGTAAACAGGGCGATCCACCGCTTTTCACAACGTCGCCCAATTACAACAAAAAATGGACTCATATAGTCGAATCGCACGTAGGAAAACGGTTTACATACGGAGTCTGTTCGTCTTAAGGTAATTGTCCCATGAGTGGAGTAGCTGGTTTCGCTCTCTGATTCTTGCACATCTGGCACCTCTTTCCTGCACGACGTACTGCTCCTCTGATATGCGGAATCCAGAATTTACGACGTAACTCAACGATGATTGTTGCCTAGTTCTGATGTTACCAATTACGGTGATAAAAACCTACGATCAGGTCGGTTACTTGATGATCCTTCGGAAGTATTATTGGCTTACGTGTATAAGACGGAGCGGCAATTGCTTCACTGAGGCGGCCATCCAATCGAACTACGCCTGTATCATCTATACAAGGAATAAGCTTCCATAAACTGGAACTTTTCTCCAACTGGCCTTTATCAACTAAGGTGAAGTATTCGCTCCTGTAAACCTCCATTTGAATGGTGTGGATGATAACCAATTCTGCTCCGCGCGGTTCTGCGAACTCAAACATCCATACTCTGGTTCATCCTCAGTCTTGCGACAATTCAGCCTCAAAAACAAGAAACTCTACTAAACATTTCGCTTCCTACATTAATATGAAGGAAGGTAGATTTTGAGCGAAGCTCTTCTGTCGTCATTCCGTTAGCTCCCCTTGCGGCCATTTTGACTCATCTTCCAGTAAAAACTCCGGCCCACTTACCCAGAATAATTCTCGCCTTCTATGCGCGTTCCAAAATCAGCTGGGTTCAACGCACTCGGAAGCCACCGCCAGTTGCAGATCATTGTGTTATCTCTAGTATTTCGTTGATACGATGTGCAATGTAGGGTTTATAGCACCTGGGGCCCGATTTTATTAAGAAGTTGCATATTTACGGATCTTGCTGGAAGAACTTGGATTACATCAAGGACCGGGTCGAATCAAACTTCTTGATATCAGATATCGTTTCGTCAAAGAGGCGGTTTGAGGGTGTATGATCAAGTTGGAGTTTATTTCTTCGGAGGAGATGCCAGCGGATGCTTTGACAAAATCCATGGCAGTACCAGCTCATATGAGGTGTTTTAAACGATTAGGAAATGGATTTTTCGGACTGAGTGGGAGCAACTGATTGTCGAATTGAGGAGAGTAAAAGACATTTTATAAACGCATCCATTTCCACAAACATTTCATCCACTCAAAGATAGGTGGCACTGCCAGTCAGCTTTCTTTCTTCTTTAAGTAAAGAGGTGTTTTCCTGTTTAAATAAATAACAATGCACTGGTTAATTCTCGATTAGAGTATGGCATTGGTTGTTGGGGTTGTGCTTATGTGAGTAAAATGCAGCCTATCATAGTAGCACAGAAAAAGATAATAAGATTAATGTCACATAAAAATAGACTCGAGCCATCCCTCCCACTGTTCCAATCTAAAAAATCCTCCCTCTACGATATCTATTTATACCCTATCCTAAGGATATATTAAGTTTGACACATAGTTTGTAACATAGAGAAATATTGAAGATAGACCACATAAAGTACATATATAAATGATCAGCATCAGTAGCCGAGTCGATTGAGCAATGTCCGTCCGTCCGTCCATCCGTATGTCACCAGTTTTTAGGGCTTAAATTTTGAGCTAGGTTGATGAAATTTTGTATACGAGGTTCTTGCAAAAGTAAGCAATACAAGTGTAAACATTCTTAAAATCCGCCACTGCCACGCCCAATTTTCGAAAACAAATAGCTTTCTTCAGTAATTTTACATGCAACTTGATAAAACTTACTTAAGGTAATATGTAGATATTCTCTTACCCTACATATCTTCAGTACATTGTGTATGGCCACGCCCAGTTTTTAGGGGCGTTTTTATCAAAACATGTTTTTTGAAGGTTTTATCAAAATAATAGCTTTTCTTGTGAGCAAAATACAGTACATGTTGAAAAATTTACAAAATCCGCCCACTAATTGAGAAAGTTTGTGTTTGAAAAAAGTTGCTTAAGGAAGTATATTGGTAGAAGAAGGAGCTAGTATGTGCATAGGAAAGGGATGGGGTATCATGCGATCCGCTCCAAACGGATTGTAGCCTTTTCATACGTTTATATATAAAGTGCTTGAAATTTTCTTCATCAAAAGCGGGAATATTCACCTAAAGTTCCTAAAGTTAGAAAGGAGCACAGTAGATGCTTTTTTAGTAATACTGCACCTGACATATTTAACAAACTACCTGTCGAAATACGCAGTATGGTCATATTAAGTAAACAATTTCTCAAAAGTCTAAGTTACTTATGAGAAAAAGAATATAAGTATACAAATTTAATTCTTTTTGCTACGGACAACTTCGTGGAAGTTTCGTGTAAGTTTTTTCGAGTTCCATATAAAATACTAAGAAATTTGATTTTTCGAAAAAAGGGCATGTTAGTGGGCGGATTTTAAAATTCTTTACACTTGAACTGCTTCCTTTTCCAAGGACCTCGTAAACGAAATTTCATCGATCTGACTCAAATTTAAGGCGCAAAAACTGGTTAAAGGCGGAAGGCGTCTGTCCTTCGACGTCGACGGAAATGGCTCAATCGCCTCGGCTAATGATGGTCATCATGGTTTTTTTTTTCAAATGTCTAATAAAACTACTCCAAAGCATGGTAGGGAGCGAATTTTAAAAATTTATCAACATTTACTGTTTTGTTTCTAAAAAGTAAAGTACGTTGGAAAACAGTTTTTTTGTGGTAAAGACACCTCGAAAATATTGGCGTGGTCATACATAATGTATGAAAGGAATGTGGAGGAAAAAAATATCTATATATTTGCTTAAGAAAGTTTTATCAAGTTTCATGTAAAGTTACTAGAAAAAGTAAGCTTTTATACTTAAAATATTTGCATTCAACTAAAATATGTTAACGTAAGCTTAAGCTGTAACTAAAGCAAATAAAAGTACGGTTTAAATTATTTATTTTTATTTATTAGTATCACGTTTTCCCTATTTTGAAATACAATCGATGTCATATTTTGAGAGAACTGTGCGTGATACAAAAAACTGATAACAGATCCGGTTTCAGCACTCAAAAATACATACGATTTAGGTGTTTTGGCTCAAAAAGTTTTCATGAAATATTTTTTCGTTGGCCCGTGAAATATAAAGCATAAAAAATGGTGACGGACAGACGGACGGAAGGACATGGCTTATTCTACTCGGCTAGTGATGCTGATCAATATTTCCTTATGTTACAAACTACATAGGAAAGGGTATAAACATATACAAATGCTACAATCCGTCTGGAGCGGATCGTGTTATCCGCAGTTAGTTTACTCAAAATGTGGTCCGAAAAACTGTTTTTTTTTTTAAAGAAAACTGCCCCTTAAGTGTAGGCGTGGTGGAATATAATGTATAGAAGATTTGTAGAGTAGAAATATATCTACCTATTTGCTTAAGTAAGTTTTTTCGAGTTTAATATGAAAATAATGAAAAGTGATTCTTTTTTTTTTTTTGAAAAGTCGGCGTCCCCCAGCCCTCGAATAAATTGTGGGCGTAGATGTGAATTAAGTGTAAACTTATTGCATGCATGCGCTCAATTTCTTCAGCTCTGCTATATAGTTCGATAATGTTTCTCCCTTGTTTTGGAGTCTGAGGAGAAACTTGTGCAGTTCAGTGATATCATTTGTTGTGGACTGAGGTGGTTTCTTAAGAGCACGATAAGATGATTGTAAGATGTTGGTAGTATTTAGCGTCAATCCAGTTTATTAGTACTAGCCGTTTCTTTGTAGCGCTGAAAATGTTACGTAGTGCCAGATAATTTTCTAATCTTTTTATGTAGTAAATGTAGGGTTGCAAATGTGCTGTATACGGGGTTTGTTTTGTAAATTTTGTAGTGCATTTGGCAATGCTTGAATAATATCCGGCGTTGCTTCGTTCATCACTACGATTTTTCTCGGTCTTAAAAGTCCTCGTCGCCATTGATAGATATTTGCTTAGCCCCCTAAAGTAATGAAGAGACATATGAAAATGCTACAATTCGTCTAGAGCGGCGTTATTTAAAGATCATAAAAATTGCTTTCATTAAAATCGCCCACAGAGGGCGCTGACTCCGTTTAAAAGTTAAAGACTACGCGACATTTGGTAGGAGTGCGTTCAAACCGTTTACAATAACATAAAAAAATGAAAATGAAACATTTAATTAAAAAATACGTAACATCCCGGACCCCGTTTATCGACAACCCTCTAGATTCACCACTGACATTTAATTAAGCCAGTACACAAGCTGGGCGCTTGATGGTTCCCCTCCTGGTTCGCACTTCCGCTTCTTTCACTTGCTTATCTTTCGCCGTGAAGGTTTGCGTTATCCTGCCCATTAGCCACCTTGAACGGGGTACCGCACTATCGCACCACACAAGTCAGGAATATACTCGGCTATCCACTTCTTCCAAAAACATTTGTTGCACCTTACTCCATTGTTTCCTGATTGCTCGGAAGTGTTATTTTTGTGAGTGAGGTGTCTGATCGGAGTTAGCTGTCCCTTAAAGAAAATGGTTAGGTGTTAGAAGTTAGAGGTATTGTGATCCAGTGGTATGTGGGTCAATGGACGCGGATTTACGACGTTTTCAGCTTCACACATCAAGCTGTAAAGGCTTTATTCCTGTAAACTCTCGTTTAGCACGGCGTGACGCATCGCTGTTTTCACGCTTCGTACCAGTCGTTCCCAGATTCCACCTGCATGTGGATTGAGAGGACAATTAAAAAATCATTCATTGCCCTTGTTCGCGAGAGCGCCCGAGATCTTGTCATGATTCATCATGCGTTTCATTTCTCTATCGGCCCCGGCAAAATTCGTCCCGTTATCAGAACGGATGCGGTCGGTTCATAAAATTGCGGATACATAACAAGCCAGCGTCCGTTGATAGGTCTCTAGCAATCTCAAGATGAACCGCCCGTGTTGTTAAGCACGTAAACAGGGCGATCCACCGCTTTTCACAACGTCGCCCAATTACAACAAAAAATGGACTCATATAGTCTAATCGCACGTAGGAAAACGGTTTACATACGGAGTCTGTTCGTCTTAAGGTAATTGTCCCATGAGTGGAGTAGCTGGTTTCGCTCTCTGATTCTTGCACATCTGGCACCTCTTTCCTGCACGACGTACTGCTCCTCTGATATGCGGAATCCAGAATTTACGACGTAACTCAACGATGATTGTTGCCTAGTTCTGATGTTACCAATTACGGTGATAAAAACCTACGATCAGGTCGGTTACTTGATGATCCTTTGGAAGTATTATTGGCTTACGTGTATAAGACGGAGCGGCAATTGCTTCACTGAGGCGGCCATCCAATCGAACTACGCCTGTATCATCTATACAAGGAATAAGCTTCCATAAACTGGAACTTTTCTCCAACTGGCCTTTATCAACTAAGGTGAAGTATTCGCTCCTGTAAACCTCCATTTGAATGGTGTGGATGATAACCAATTCTGCTCCGCGCGGTTCTGCCGAACTCAAACATCCATACTCTGGTTCATCCTCAGTCTTGCGACAATTCAGCCTCAAAAACAAGAAAATCTACTAAAGATTTCGCTTCCTACATTAATATGAAGGAAGGTAGATTTTGAGCGAAGCTCTTCTGTCGTCATTCCGTTAGCTCCCCTTGCGGCCATTTTGACTCATCTTCCAGTAAAAACTCCGGCCCACTTACCCAGAATGATTCTCGCCTTCTATGCGCGTTCCAAAATCAGCTGGGTTCAACGCACTCGGAAGCCACCGCCAGTTGCAGATCATTGTGTTATCTCTAGTATTTCGTTGATACGATGTGCAATGTAGGGTTTATAGCACCTGGGGCCCGATTTTATTAAGAAGTTGCATATTTACGGATCTTGCTGGAAGAACTTGGATTACATCAAGGACCGGGTCGAATCAAACTTCTTGATATCAGATATCGTTTCGTCAAAGAGGCGGTTTGAGGGTGTATGATCAAGTTGGAGTTTATTTCTTCGGAGGAGATGCCAGCGGATGCTTTGACAAAATCCATGGCAGTACCAGCTCATATTAGGTGTTTTAAACGATTAGGAATGGATTTTTCGGACTGAGTGGGAGCAACTGATTGTCGAATTGAGGAGAGTAAAAGAAGGGTGTAAAAGAAGTTCACGCCCTTACATTTTATAAACGCATCCATTTCCACAAACATTTCATCCACTCAAAGATAGGTGGCACTGCCAGTCAGCTTTCTTTCTTCTTTAAGTAAAGAGGTGTTTTCCTGTTTAAATAAATAACAATGCACTGGTTAATTCTCGATTAGAGTATGGCATTGGTTGTTGGGGTTGTGCTTATGTGAGTAAAATGCAGCCTATCATAGTAGCACAGAAAAAGATAATAAGATTAATGTCACATAAAAATAGACTCGAGCCATCCCTCCCACTGTTCCAATCTAAAAAATCCTCCCTCTACGATATCTTTTTATACCCCATCCTAAGGATATATTAAGTTTGACACATAGTTTGTAACATAGAGAAATATTGAAGATAGACCACATAAAGTACATATATAAATGATCAGCATCAGTAGCCGAGTCGATTGAGCAATGTCCGTCCGTCCGTCCATCCGTATGTCACCAGTTTTTAGGGCTTAAATTTTGAGCTAGGTTGATGAAATTTTGTATACGAGGTTCTTGCAAAAGTAAGCAATACAAGTGTAAACATTCTTAAAATCCGCCACTGCCACGCCCAATTTTCGAAAACAAATAGCTTTCTTCAGTAATTTTACATGCAACTTGATAAAACTTACTTAAGGTAATATGTAGATATTCTCTTACCCTACATATCTTCAGTACATTGTGTATGGCCACGCCCAGTTTTTAGGGGCGTTTTTATCAAAACATGTTTTTTGAAGGTTTTATCAAAATAATAGCTTTTCTTGTGAGCAAAATACAGTACATGTTGAAAAATTTACAAAATCCGCCCACTAATTGAGAAAGTTTGTGTTTGAAAAAAGTTGCTTAAGGAAGTATATTGGTAGAAGAAGGAGCTAGTATGTGCATAGGAAAGGGATGGGGTATCATGCGATCCGCTCCAAACGGATTGTAGCCTTTTCATACGTTTATATATAAAGTGCTTGAAATTTTCTTCATCAAAAGCGGGAATATTCACCTAAAGTTCCTAAAGTTAGAAAGGAGCACAGTAGATGCTTTTTTAGTAATATTGCACCTGACATATTTAACAAACTACCTGTCGAAATACGCAGTATGGTCATATTAAGTAAACAATTTCTCAAAAGTCTAAGTTACTTATGAGAAAAAGAATATAAGTATACAAATTTAATTCTTTTTGCTACGGACAACTTCGTGGAAGTTTCGTGTAAGTTTTTTCGAGTTCCATATAAAATACTAAGAAATTTGATTTTTCGAAAAAAGGGCATGTTAGTGGGCGGATTTTAAAATTCTTTACACTTGAACTGCTTCCTTTTCCAAGGACCTCGTAAACGAAATTTCATCGATCTGACTCAAATTTAAGGCGCAAAAACTGGTTAAAGGCGGAAGGCGTCTGTCCTTCGACGTCGACGGAAATGGCTCAATCGCCTCGGCCAATGATGGTCATCATGGTTTTTTTTTTCAAATGTCTAATAAAACTACTCCAAAGCATGGTAGGGAGCGAATTTTAAAAATTTATCAACATTTACTGTTTTGTTTCTAAAAAGTAAAGTACGTTGGAAAACAGTTTTTTTGTGGTAAAGACACCTCGAAAATATAGGCGTGGTCATACATAATGTATGAAAGGAATGTGGAGGAAAAAAATATCTATATATTTGCTTAAGAAAGTTTTATCAAGTTTCATGTAAAGTTACTAGAAAAAGTAAGCTTTTATACTTAAAATATTTGCATTCAACTAAAATATGTTAACGTAAGCTTAAGCTGTAACTAAAGCAAATAAAAGTACGGTTTAAATTATTTATTTTTATTTATTAGTATCACGTTTTCCCTATTTTGAAATACAATCGATGTCATATTTTGAGAGAACTGTGCGTGATACAAAAAACTGATAACAGATCCGGTTTCAGCACTCAAAAATACATACGATTTAGGTGTTTTGGCTCAAAAAGTTTTCATGAAATATTTTTTCGTTGGCCCGTGAAATATAAAGCATAAAAAATGGTGACGGACAGACGGACGGAAGGACATGGCTTATTCTACTCGGCTAGTGATGCTGATCAATATTTCCTTATGTTACAAACTACATAGGAAAGGGTATAAACATATACAAATGCTACAATCCGTCTGGAGCGGATCGTGTTATCCGCAGTTAGTTTACTCAAAATGTGGTCCGAAAAACTGTTTTTTTTTTTTAAAGAAAACTGCCCCTTAAGTGTAGGCGTGGTGGAATATAATGTATAGAAGATTTGTAGAGTAGAAATATATCTACCTATTTGCTTAAGTAAGTTTTTTCGAGTTTAATATGAAAATAATGAAAAGTGATTCTTTTTTTTTTGAAAATTCGGCGTCCCCCAGCCCTCGAATAAATTGTGGGCGTAGATGTGAATTAAGTGTAAACTTATTGCATGCATGCGCTCAATTTCTTCAGCTCTGCTATATAGTTCGATAATGTTTCTCCCTTGTTTTGGAGTCTGAGGAGAAACTTGTGCAGTTCAGTGATATCATTTGTTGTGGACTGAGGTGGTTTCTTAAGAGCACGATAAGATGATTGTAAGATGTTGGTAGTATTTAGCGTCAATCCAGTTTATTAGTACTAGCCGTTTCTTTGTAGCGTTGGAAATGTTACGTAGTGCCAGATAATTTTCTAATCTTTTTATGTAGTAAATGTAGGGTTGCAAATGTGCTGTATACGGGGTTTGTTTTGTAAATTTTGTAGTGCATTTGGCAATGCTTAAATAATATCCGGCGTTGCTTCGTTCATCACTACGATTTTTCTCGGTCTTAAAAGTCCTCGTCGCCATTGATAGATATTTGCTTAGCCCCCTAAAGTAATGAAGAGACATATGAAAATGCTACAATTCGTCTAGAGCGGCGTTATTTAAAGATCATAAAAATTGCTTTCATTAAAATCGCCCACAGAGGGCGCTGACTCCGTTTAAAAGTTAAAGACTACGCGACATTTGGTAGGAGTGCGTTCAAACCGTTTACAATAACATAAAAAAATGAAAATGAAACATTTAATTAAAAAATACGTAACATCCCGGACCCCGTTTATCGACAACCCTCTAGATTCACCACTGACATTTAATTAAGCCAGTACACAAGCTGGGCGCTTGATGGTTCCCCTCCTGGTTCGCACTTCCGCTTCTTTCACTTGCTTATCTTTCGCCGTGAAGGTTTGTGTTATCCTGCCCATTAGCCACCTTGAACGGGGTACCGCACTATCGCACCACACAAGTCAGGAATATACTCGGCTATCCACTTCTTCCAAAAACATTTGTTGCACCTTACTCCATTGTTTCCTGATTGCTCGGAAGTGTTATTTTTGTGAGTGAGGTGTCTGATCGGAGTTAGCTGTCCCTTAAAGAAAATGGTTAGGTGTTAGAAGTTAGAGGTATTGTGATCCAGTGGTATGTGGGTCAATGGACGCGGATTTACGACGTTTTCAGCTTCACACATCAAGCTGTAAAGGCTTTGTTCCTGTAAACTCTCGTTTAGCACGGCGTGACGCATCGCTGTTTTCACGCTTCGTACCAGTCGTTCCCAGATTCTACCTGCATGCGGATTGAGAGGACAATTAAAAAATCATTCATTGCCCTTGTTCGCGAGAGCGCCCGAGATCTTGTCATGATTCATCATGCGTTTCATTTCTCTATCGGCCCCGGCAAAATTCGTCCCGTTATCAGAACGGATGCGGTCGGTTCATAAAATTGCGGATACATAACAAGCCAGCGTCCGTTGATAGGTCTCTAGCAATCTCAAGATGAACCGCCCGTGTTGTTAAGCACGTAAACAGGGCGATCCACCGCTTTTCACAACGTCGCCCAATTACAACAAAAAATGGACTCATATAGTCTAATCGCACGTAGGAAAACGGTTTACATACGGAGTCTGTTCGTCTTAAGGTAATTGTCCCATGAGTGGAGTAGCTGGTTTCGCTCTCTGATTCTTGCACATCTGGCACCTCTTTCCTGCACGACGTACTGCTCCTCTGATATGCGGAATCCAGAATTTACGACGTAACTCAACGATGATTGTTGCCTAGTTCTGATGTTACCAATTACGGTGATAAAAACCTACGATCAGGTCGGTTACTTGATGATCCTTTGGAAGTATTATTGGCTTACGTGTATAAGACGGAGCGGCAATTGCTTCACTGAGGCGGCCATCCAATCGAACTACGCCTGTATCATCTATACAAGGAATAAGCTTCCATAAACTGGAACTTTTCTCCAACTGGCCTTTATCAACTAAGGTGAAGTATTCGCTCCTGTAAACCTCCATTTGAATGGTGTGGATGATAACCAATTCTGCTCCGCGCGGTTCTGCCGAACTCAAACATCCATACTCTGGTTCATCCTCAGTCTTGCGACAATTCAGCCTCAAAAACAAGAAAATCTACTAAAGATTTCGCTTCCTACATTAATATGAAGGAAGGTAGATTTTGAGCGAAGCTCTTCTGTCGTCATTCCGTTAGCTCCCCTTGCGGCCATTTTGACTCATCTTCCAGTAAAAACTCCGGCCCACTTACCCAGAATGATTCTCGCCTTCTATGCGCGTTCCAAAATCAGCTGGGTTCAACGCACTCGGAAGCCACCGCCAGTTGCAGATCATTGTGTTATCTCTAGTATTTCGTTGATACGATGTGCAATGTAGGGTTTATAGCACCTGGGGCCCGATTTTATTAAGAAGTTGCATATTTACGGATCTTGCTGGAAGAACTTGGATTACATCAAGGACCGGGTCGAATCAAACTTCTTGATATCAGATATCGTTTCGTCAAAGAGGCGGTTTGAGGGTGTATGATCAAGTTGGAGTTTATTTCTTCGGAGGAGATGCCAGCGGATGCTTTGACAAAATCCATGGCAGTACCAGCTCATATTAGGTGTTTTAAACGATTAGGAATGGATTTTTCGGACTGAGTGGGAGCAACTGATTGTCGAATTGAGGAGAGTAAAAGAAGGGTGTAAAAGAAGTTCACGCCCTTACATTTTATAAACGCATCCATTTCCACAAACATTTCATCCACTCAAAGATAGGTGGCACTGCCAGTCAGCTTTCTTTCTTCTTTAAGTAAAGAGGTGTTTTCCTGTTTAAATAAATAACAATGCACTGGTTAATTCTCGATTAGAGTATGGCATTGGTTGTTGGGGTTGTGCTTATGTGAGTAAAATGCAGCCTATCATAGTAGCACAGAAAAAGATAATAAGATTAATGTCACATAAAAATAGACTCGAGCCATCCCTCCCACTGTTCCAATCTAAAAAATCCTCCCTCTACGATATCTTTTTATACCCCATCCTAAGGATATATTAAGTTTGACACATAGTTTGTAACATAGAGAAATATTGAAGATAGACCACATAAAGTACATATATAAATGATCAGCATCAGTAGCCGAGTCGATTGAGCAATGTCCGTCCGTCCGTCCATCCGTATGTCACCAGTTTTTAGGGCTTAAATTTTGAGCTAGGTTGATGAAATTTTGTATACGAGGTTCTTGCAAAAGTAAGCAATACAAGTGTAAACATTCTTAAAATCCGCCACTGCCACGCCCAATTTTCGAAAACAAATAGCTTTCTTCAGTAATTTTACATGCAACTTGATAAAACTTACTTAAGGTAATATGTAGATATTCTCTTACCCTACATATCTTCAGTACATTGTGTATGGCCACGCCCAGTTTTTAGGGGCGTTTTTATCAAAACATGTTTTTTGAAGGTTTTATCAAAATAATAGCTTTTCTTGTGAGCAAAATACAGTACATGTTGAAAAATTTACAAAATCCGCCCACTAATTGAGAAAGTTTGTGTTTGAAAAAAGTTGCTTAAGGAAGTATATTGGTAGAAGAAGGAGCTAGTATGTGCATAGGAAAGGGATGGGGTATCATGCGATCCGCTCCAAACGGATTGTAGCCTTTTCATACGTTTATATATAAAGTGCTTGAAATTTTCTTCATCAAAAGCGGGAATATTCACCTAAAGTTCCTAAAGTTAGAAAGGAGCACAGTAGATGCTTTTTTAGTAATATTGCACCTGACATATTTAACAAACTACCTGTCGAAATACGCAGTATGGTCATATTAAGTAAACAATTTCTCAAAAGTCTAAGTTACTTATGAGAAAAAGAATATAAGTATACAAATTTAATTCTTTTTGCTACGGACAACTTCGTGGAAGTTTCGTGTAAGTTTTTTCGAGTTCCATATAAAATACTAAGAAATTTGATTTTTCGAAAAAAGGGCATGTTAGTGGGCGGATTTTAAAATTCTTTACACTTGAACTGCTTCCTTTTCCAAGGACCTCGTAAACGAAATTTCATCGATCTGACTCAAATTTAAGGCGCAAAAACTGGTTAAAGGCGGAAGGCGTCTGTCCTTCGACGTCGACGGAAATGGCTCAATCGCCTCGGCTAATGATGGTCATCATGGTTTTTTTTTTCAAATGTCTAATAAAACTACTCCAAAGCATGGTAGGGAGCGAATTTTAAAAATTTATCAACATTTACTGTTTTGTTTCTAAAAAGTAAAGTACGTTGGAAAACAGTTTTTTTGTGGTAAAGACACCTCGAAAATATAGGCGTGGTCATACATAATGTATGAAAGGAATGTGGAGGAAAAAAATATCTATATATTTGCTTAAGAAAGTTTTATCAAGTTTCATGTAAAGTTACTAGAAAAAGTAAGCTTTTATACTTAAAATATTTGCATTCAACTAAAATATGTTAACGTAAGCTTAAGCTGTAACTAAAGCAAATAAAAGTACGGTTTAAATTATTTATTTTTATTTATTAGTATCACGTTTTCCCTATTTTGAAATACAATCGATGTCATATTTTGAGAGAACTGTGCGTGATACAAAAAACTGATAACAGATCCGGTTTCAGCACTCAAAAATACATACGATTTAGGTGTTTTGGCTCAAAAAGTTTTCATGAAATATTTTTTCGTTGGCCCGTGAAATATAAAGCATAAAAAATGGTGACGGACAGACGGACGGAAGGACATGGCTTATTCTACTCGGCTAGTGATGCTGATCAATATTTCCTTATGTTACAAACTACATAGGAAAGGGTATAAACATATACAAATGCTACAATCCGTCTGGAGCGGATCGTGTTATCCGCAGTTAGTTTACTCAAAATGTGGTCCGAAAAACTGTTTTTTTTTTTTAAAGAAAACTGCCCCTTAAGTGTAGGCGTGGTGGAATATAATGTATAGAAGATTTGTAGAGTAGAAATATATCTACCTATTTGCTTAAGTAAGTTTTTTCGAGTTTAATATGAAAATAATGAAAAGTGATTCTTTTTTTTTTGAAAATTCGGCGTCCCCCAGCCCTCGAATAAATTGTGGGCGTAGATGTGAATTAAGTGTAAACTTATTGCATGCATGCGCTCAATTTCTTCAGCTCTGCTATATAGTTCGATAATGTTTCTCCCTTGTTTTGGAGTCTGAGGAGAAACTTGTGCAGTTCAGTGATATCATTTGTTGTGGACTGAGGTGGTTTCTTAAGAGCACGATAAGATGATTGTAAGATGTTGGTAGTATTTAGCGTCAATCCAGTTTATTAGTACTAGCCGTTTCTTTGTAGCGCTGAAAATGTTACGTAGTGCCAGATAATTTTCTAATCTTTTTATGTAGTAAATGTAGGGTTGCAAATGTGCTGTATACGGGGTTTGTTTTGTAAATTTTGTAGTGTATTTGGCAATGCTTGAATAATATCCGGCGTTGCTTCGTTCATCACTACGATTTTTCTCGGTCTTAAAAGTCCTCGTCGCCATTGATAGATATTTGCTTAGCCCCCTAAAGTAATGAAGAGACATATGAAAATGCTACAATTCGTCTAGAGCGGCGTTATTTAAAGATCATAAAAATTGCTTTCATTAAAATCGCCCACAGAGGGCGCTGACTCCGTTTAAAAGTTAAAGACTACGCGACATTTGGTAGGAGTGCGTTCAAACCGTTTACAATAACATAAAAAAATGAAAATGAAACATTTAATTAAAAAATACGTAACATCCCTGACCCCGTTTATCGACAACCCTCTAGATTCACCACTGACATTTAATTAAGCCAGTACACAAGCTGGGCGCTTGATGGTTCCCCTCCTGGTTCGCACTTCCGCTTCTTTCACTTGCTTATCTTTCGCCGTGAAGGTTTGTGTTATCCTGCCCATTAGCCACCTTGAACGGGGTACCGCACTATCGCACCACACAAGTCAGGAATATACTCGGCTATCCACTTCTTCCAAAAACATTTGTTGCACCTTACTCCATTGTTTCCTGATTGCTCGGAAGTGTTATTTTTGTGAGTGAGGTGTCTGATCGGAGTTAGCTGTCCCTTAAAGAAAATGGTTAGGTGTTAGAAGTTAGAGGTATTGTGATCCAGTGGTATGTGGGTCAATGGACGCGGATTTACGACGTTTTCAGCTTCACACATCAAGCTGTAAAGGCTTTGTTCCTGTAAACTCTCGTTTAGCACGGCGTGACGCATCGCTGTTTTCACGCTTCGTACCAGTCGTTCCCAGATTCCACCTGCATGTGGATTGAGAGGACAATTAAAAAATCATTCATTGCCCTTGTTCGCGAGAGCGCCCGAGATCTTGTCATGATTCATCATGCGTTTCATTTCTCTATCGGCCCCGGCAAAATTCGTCCCGTTATCAGAACGGATGCGGTCGGTTCATAAAATTGCGGATACATAACAAGCCAGCGTCCGTTGATAGGTCTCTAGCAATCTCAAGATGAACCGCCCGTGTTGTTAAGCACGTAAACAGGGCGATCCACCGCTTTTCACAACGTCGCCCAATTACAACAAAAAATGGACTCATATAGTCTAATCGCACGTAGGAAAACGGTTTACATACGGAGTCTGTTCGTCTTAAGGTAATTGTCCCATGAGTGGAGTAGCTGGTTTCGCTCTCTGATTCTTGCACATCTGGCACCTCTTTCCTGCACGACGTACTGCTCCTCTGATATGCGGAATCCAGAATTTACGACGTAACTCAACGATGATTGTTGCCTAGTTCTGATGTTACCAATTACGGTGATAAAAACCTACGATCAGGTCGGTTACTTGATGATCCTTCGGAAGTATTATTGGCTTACGTGTATAAGACGGAGCGGCAATTGCTTCACTGAGGCGGCCATCCAATCGAACTACGCCTGTATCATCTATACAAGGAATAAGCTTCCATAAACTGGAACTTTTCTCCAACTGGCCTTTATCAACTAAGGTGAAGTATTCGCTCCTGTAAACCTCCATTTGAATGGTGTGGATGATAACCAATTCTGCTCCGCGCGGTTCTGCCGAACTCAAACATCCATACTCTGGTTCATCCTCAGTCTTGCGACAATTCAGCCTCAAAAACAAGAAAATCTACTAAAGATTTCGCTTCCTACATTAATATGAAGGAAGGTAGATTTTGAGCGAAGCTCTTCTGTCGTCATTCCGTTAGCTCCCCTTGCGGCCATTTTGACTCATCTTCCAGTAAAAACTCCGGCCCACTTACCCAGAATGATTCTCGCCTTCTATGCGCGTTCCAAAATCAGCTGGGTTCAACGCACTCGGAAGCCACCGCCAGTTGCAGATCATTGTGTTATCTCTAGTATTTCGTTGATACGATGTGCAATGTAGGGTTTATAGCACCTGGGGCCCGATTTTATTAAGAAGTTGCATATTTACGGATCTTGCTGGAAGAACTTGGATTACATCAAGGACCGGGTCGAATCAAACTTCTTGATATCAGATATCGTTTCGTCAAAGAGGCGGTTTGAGGGTGTATGATCAAGTTGGAGTTTATTTCTTCGGAGGAGATGCCAGCGGATGCTTTGACAAAATCCATGGCAGTACCAGCTCATATGAGGTGTTTTAAACGATTAGGAATGGATTTTTCGGACTGAGTGGGAGCAACTGATTGTCGAATTGAGGAGAGTAAAAGAAGGGTGTAAAAGAAGTTCACGCCCTTACATTTTATAAACGCATCCATTTCCACAAACATTTCATCCACTCAAAGATAGGTGGCACTGCCAGTCAGCTTTCTTTCTTCTTTAAGTAAAGAGGTGTTTTCCTGTTTAAATAAATAACAATGCACTGGTTAATTCTCGATTAGAGTATGGCATTGGTTGTTGGGGTTGTGCTTATGTGAGTAAAATGCAGCCTATCATAGTAGCACAGAAAAAGATAATAAGATTAATGTCACATAAAAATAGACTCGAGCCATCCCTCCCACTGTTCCAATCTAAAAAATCCTCCCTCTACGATATCTTTTTATACCCCATCCTAAGGATATATTAAGTTTGACACATAGTTTGTAACATAGAGAAATATTGAAGATAGACCACATAAAGTACATATATAAATGATCAGCATCAGTAGCCGAGTCGATTGAGCAATGTCCGTCCGTCCGTCCATCCGTATGTCACCAGTTTTTAGGGCTTAAATTTTGAGCTAGGTTGATGAAATTTTGTATACGAGGTTCTTGCAAAAGTAAGCAATACAAGTGTAAACATTCTTAAAATCCGCCACTGCCACGCCAATTTTTTAAAACAAATAGCTTTCTTCAGTAATTTTACATGCAACTTGATAAAACTTACTTAAGGTAATATGTAGATATTCTCTTACCCTACATATCTTCAGTACATTGTGTATGGCCACGCCCAGTTTTTAGGGGCGTTTTTATCAAAACATGTTTTTTGAAGGTTTTATCAAAATAATAGCTTTTCTTGTGAGCAAAATACAGTACATGTTGAAAAATTTACAAAATCCGCCCACTAATTGAGAAAGTTTGTGTTTGAAAAAAGTTGCTTAAGGAAGTATATTGGTAGAAGAAGGAGCTAGTATGTGCATAGGAAAGGGATGGGGTATCATGCGATCCGCTCCAAACGGATTGTAGCCTTTTCATACGTTTATATATAAAGTGCTTGAAATTTTCTTCATCAAAAGCGGGAATATTCACCTAAAGTTCCTAAAGTTAGAAAGGAGCACAGTAGATGCTTTTTTAGTAATATTGCACCTGACATATTTAACAAACTACCTGTCGAAATACGCAGTATGGTCATATTAAGTAAACAATTTCTCAAAAGTCTAAGTTACTTATGAGAAAAAGAATATAAGTATACAAATTTAATTCTTTTTGCTACGGACAACTTCGTGGAAGTTTCGTGTAAGTTTTTTCGAGTTCCATATAAAATACTAAGAAATTTGATTTTTCGAAAAAAGGGCATGTTAGTGGGCGGATTTTAAAATTCTTTACACTTGAACTGCTTCCTTTTCCAAGGACCTCGTAAACGAAATTTCATCGATCTGACTCAAATTTAAGGCGCAAAAACTGGTTAAAGGCGGAAGGCGTCTGTCCTTCGACGTCGACGGAAATGGCTCAATCGCCTCGGCTAATGATGGTCATCATGGTTTTTTTTTTCAAATGTCTAATAAAACTACTCCAAAGCATGGTAGGGAGCGAATTTTAAAAATTTATCAACATTTACTGTTTTGTTTCTAAAAAGTAAAGTACGTTGGAAAACAGTTTTTTTGTGGTAAAGACACCTCGAAAATATAGGCGTGGTCATACATAATGTATGAAAGGAATGTGGAGGAAAAAAATATCTATATATTTGCTTAAGAAAGTTTTATCAAGTTTCATGTAAAGTTACTAGAAAAAGTAAGCTTTTATACTTAAAATATTTGCATTCAACTAAAATATGTTAACGTAAGCTTAAGCTGTAACTAAAGCAAATAAAAGTACGGTTTAAATTATTTATTTTTATTTATTAGTATCACGTTTTCCCTATTTTGAAATACAATCGATGTCATATTTTGAGAGAACTGTGCGTGATACAAAAAACTGATAACAGATCCGGTTTCAGCACTCAAAAATACATACGATTTAGGTGTTTTGGCTCAAAAAGTTTTCATGAAATATTTTTTCGTTGGCCCGTGAAATATAAAGCATAAAAAATGGTGACGGACAGACGGACGGAAGGACATGGCTTATTCTACTCGGCTAGTGATGCTGATCAATATTTCCTTATGTTACAAACTACATAGGAAAGGGTATAAACATATACAAATGCTACAATCCGTCTGGAGCGGATCGTGTTATCCGCAGTTAGTTTACTCAAAATGTGGTCCGAAAAACTGTTTTTTTTTTTTAAAGAAAACTGCCCCTTAAGTGTAGGCGTGGTGGAATATAATGTATAGAAGATTTGTAGAGTAGAAATATATCTACCTATTTGCTTAAGTAAGTTTTTTCGAGTTTAATATGAAAATAATGAAAAGTGATTCTTTTTTTTTTGAAAATTCGGCGTCCCCCAGCCCTCGAATAAATTGTGGGCGTAGATGTGAATTAAGTGTAAACTTATTGCATGCATGCGCTCAATTTCTTCAGCTCTGCTATATAGTTCGATAATGTTTCTCCCTTGTTTTGGAGTCTGAGGAGAAACTTGTGCAGTTCAGTGATATCATTTGTTGTGGACTGAGGTGGTTTCTTAAGAGCACGATAAGATGATTGTAAGATGTTGGTAGTATTTAGCGTCAATCCAGTTTATTAGTACTAGCCGTTTCTTTGTAGCGCTGAAAATGTTACGTAGTGCCAGATAATTTTCTAATCTTTTTATGTAGTAAATGTAGGGTTGCAAATGTGCTGTATACGGGGTTTGTTTTGTAAATTTTGTAGTGCATTTGGCAATGCTTGAATAATATCCGGCGTTGCTTCGTTCATCACTACGATTTTTCTCGGTCTTAAAAGTCCTCGTCGCCATTGATAGATATTTGCTTAGCCCCCTAAAGTAATGAAGAGACATATGAAAATGCTACAATTCGTCTAGAGCGGCGTTATTTAAAGATCATAAAAATTGCTTTCATTAAAATCGCCCACAGAGGGCGCTGACTCCGTTTAAAAGTTAAAGACTACGCGACATTTGGTAGGAGTGCGTTCAAACCGTTTACAATACCATAAAAAAATGAAAATGAAACATTTAATTAAAAAATACGTAACATCCCGGACCCCGTTTATCGACAACCCTCTAGATTCACCACTGACATTTAATTAAGCCAGTACACAAGCTGGGCGCTTGATGGTTCCCCTCCTGGTTCGCACTTCCGCTTCTTTCACTTGCTTATCTTTCGCCGTGAAGGTTTGCGTTATCCTGCCCATTAGCCACCTTGAACGGGGTACCGCACTATCGCACCACACAAGTCAGGAATATACTCGGCTATCCACTTCTTCCAAAAACATTTGTTGCACCTTACTCCATTGTTTCCTGATTGCTCGGAAGTGTTATTTTTGTGAGTGAGGTGTCTGATCGGAGTTAGCTGTCCCTTAAAGAAAATGGTTAGGTGTTAGAAGTTAGAGGTATTGTGATCCAGTGGTATGTGGGTCAATGGACGCGGATTTACGACGTTTTCAGCTTCACACATCAAGCTGTAAAGGCTTTGTTCCTGTAAACTCTCGTTTAGCACGGCGTGACGCATCGCTGTTTTCACGCTTCGTACCAGTCGTTCCCAGATTCCACCTGCATGTGGATTGAGAGGACAATTAAAAAATCATTCATTGCCCTTGTTCGCGAGAGCGCCCGAGATCTTGTCATGATTCATCATGCGTTTCATTTCTCTATCGGCCCCGGCAAAATTCGTCCCGTTATCAGAACGGATGCGGTCGGTTCATAAAATTGCGGATACATAACAAGCCAGCGTCCGTTGATAGGTCTCTAGCAATCTCAAGATGAACCGCCCGTGTTGTTAAGCACGTAAACAGGGCGATCCACCGCTTTTCACAACGTCGCCCAATTACAACAAAAAATGGACTCATATAGTCTAATCGCACGTAGGAAAACGGTTTACATACGGAGTCTGTTCGTCTTAAGGTAATTGTCCCATGAGTGGAGTAGCTGGTTTCGCTCTCTGATTCTTGCACATCTGGCACCTCTTTCCTGCACGACGTACTGCTCCTCTGATATTCGGAATCCAGAATTTACGACGTAACTCAACGATGATTGTTGCCTAGTTCTGATGTTACCAATTACGGTGATAAAAACCTACGATCAGGTCGGTTACTTGATGATCCTTCGGAAGTATTATTGGCTTACGTGTATAAGACGGAGCGGCAATTGCTTCACTGAGGCGGCCATCCAATCGAACTACGCCTGTATCATCTATACAAGGAATAAGCTTCCATAAACTGGAACTTTTCTCCAACTGGCCTTTATCAACTAAGGTGAAGTATTCGCTCCTGTAAACCTCCATTTGAATGGTGTGGATGATAACCAATTCTGCTCCGCGCGGTTCTGCCGAACTCAAACATCCATACTCTGGTTCATCCTCAGTCTTGCGACAATTCAGCCTCAAAAACAAGAAAATCTACTAAAGATTTCGCTTCCTACATTAATATGAAGGAAGGTAGATTTTGAGCGAAGCTCTTCTGTCGTCATTCCGTTAGCTCCCCTTGCGGCCATTTTGACTCATCTTCCAGTAAAAACTCCGGCCCACTTACCCAGAATGATTCTCGCCTTCTATGCGCGTTCCAAAATCAGCTGGGTTCAACGCACTCGGAAGCCACCGCCAGTTGCAGATCATTGTGTTATCTCTAGTATTTCGTTGATACGATGTGCAATGTAGGGTTTATAGCACCTGGGGCCCGATTTTATTAAGAAGTTGCATATTTACGGATCTTGCTGGAAGAACTTGGATTACATCAAGGACCGGGTCGAATCAAACTTCTTGATATCAGATATCGTTTCGTCAAAGAGGCGGTTTGAGGGTGTATGATCAAGTTGGAGTTTATTTCTTCGGAGGAGATGCCAGCGGATGCTTTGACAAAATCCATGGCAGTACCAGCTCATATGAGGTGTTTTAAACGATTAGGAATGGATTTTTCGGACTGAGTGGGAGCAACTGATTGTCGAATTGAGGAGAGTAAAAGAAGGGTGTAAAAGAAGTTCACGCCCTTACATTTTATAAACGCATCCATTTCCACAAACATTTCATCCACTCAAAGATAGGTGGCACTGCCAGTCAGCTTTCTTTCTTCTTTAAGTAAAGAGGTGTTTTCCTGTTTAAATAAATAACAATGCACTGGTTAATTCTCGATTAGAGTATGGCATTGGTTGTTGGGGTTGTGCTTATGTGAGTAAAATGCAGCCTATCATAGTAGCACAGAAAAAGATAATAAGATTAATGTCACATAAAAATAGACTCGAGCCATCCCTCCCACTGTTCCAATCTAAAAAATCCTCCCTCTACGATATCTTTTTATACCCCATCCTAAGGATATATTAAGTTTGACACATAGTTTGTAACATAGAGAAATATTGAAGATAGACCACATAAAGTACATATATAAATGATCAGCATCAGTAGCCGAGTCGATTGAGCAATGTCCGTCCGTCCGTCCATCCGTATGTCACCAGTTTTTAGGGCTTAAATTTTGAGCTAGGTTGATGAAATTTTGTATACGAGGTTCTTGCAAAAGTAAGCAATACAAGTGTAAACATTCTTAAAATCCGCCACTGCCACGCCCAATTTTCGAAAACAAATAACTTTCTTCAGTAATTTTACATGCAACTTGATAAAACTTACTTAAGGTAATATGTAGATATTCTCTTATCTTCAGTACATTGTGTATGGCCACGCCCAGTTTTTAGGGGCGTTTTTATCAAAACATGTTTTTTGAAGGTTTTATCAAAATAATAGCTTTTCTTGTGAGCAAAATACAGTACATGTTGAAAAATTTACAAAATCCGCCCACTAATTGAGAAATTTTGTGTTTGAAAAAAGTTGCTTAAGGAAGTATATTGGTAGAAGAAGGAGCTAGTATGTGCATAGGAAAGGGATGGGGTATCATGCGATCCGCTCCAAACGGATTGTAGCCTTTTCATACGTTTATATATAAAGTGCTTGAAATTTTCTTCATCAAAAGCGGGAATATTCACCTAAAGTTCCTAAAGTTAGAAAGGAGCACAGTAGATGCTTTTTTAGTAATATTGCACCTGACATATTTAACAAACTACCTGTCGAAATACGCAGTATGGTCATATTAAGTAAACAATTTCTCAAAAGTCTAAGTTACTTATGAGAAAAAGAATATATACAAATTTAATTCTTTTTGCTACGGACAACTTCGTGGAAGTTTCGTGTAAGTTTTTTCGAGTTCCATATAAAATACTAAGAAATTTGATTTTTCGAAAAAAGGGCATGTTAGTGGGCGGATTTTAAAATTCTTTACACTTGAACTGCTTCCTTTTCCAAGGACCTCGTAAACGAAATTTCATCGATCTGACTCAAATTTAAGGCGCAAAAACTGGTTAAAGGCGGAAGGCGTCTGTCCTTCGACGTCGACGGAAATGGCTCAATCGCCTCGGCTAATGATGGTCATCATGGTTTTTTTTTTCAAATGTCTAATAAAACTACTCCAAAGCATGGTAGGGAGCGAATTTTAAAAATTTATCAACATTTACTGTTTTGTTTCTAAAAAGTAAAGTACGTTGGAAAACAGTTTTTTTGTGGTAAAGACACCTCGAAAATATAGGCGTGGTCATACATAATGTATGAAAGGAATGTGGAGGAAAAAAATATCTATATATTTGCTTAAGAAAGTTTTATCAAGTTTCATGTAAAGTTACTAGAAAAAGTAAGCTTTTATACTTAAAATATTTGCATTCAACTAAAATATGTTAACGTAAGCTTAAGCTGTAACTAAAGCAAATAAAAGTACGGTTTAAATTATTTATTTTTATTTATTAGTATCACGTTTTCCCTATTTTGAAATACAATCGATGTCATATTTTGAGAGAACTGTGCGTGATACAAAAAACTGATAACAGATCCGGTTTCAGCACTCAAAAATACATACGATTTAGGTGTTTTGGCTCAAAAAGTTTTCATGAAATATTTTTTCGTTGGCCCGTGAAATATAAAGCATAAAAAATGGTGACGGACAGACGGACGAAAGGACATGGCTTATTCTACTCGGCTAGTGATGCTGATCAATATTTCCTTATGTTACAAACTACATAGGAAAGGGTATAAACATATACAAATGCTACAATCCGCCTGGAGCGGATCGTGTTATCCGCAGTTAGTTTACTCAAAATGTGGTCCGAAAAACTGTTTTTTTTTTTAAAGAAAACTGCCCCTTAAGTGAAGGCGTGGTGGAATATAATGTATAGAAGATTTGTAGAGTAGAAATATATCTACCTATTTGCTTAAGTAAGTTTTTTCGAGTTTAATATGAAAATACTGAAAAGTGATTCTTTTTTTTTTTTTAAAGTCGGCGTCCCCCAGCCCTCGAATAAATTGTGGGCGTAGATGTGAATTAAGTGTAAACTTATTGCATGCATGCGCTCAATTTCTTCAGCTCTGCTATATAGTTCGATAATGTTTCTCCCTTGTTTTGGAGTCTGAGGAGAAACTTGTGCAGTTCAGTGATATCATTTGTTGTGGACTGAGGTGGTTTCTTAAGAGCACGATAAGATGATTGTAAGATGTTGGTAGTATTTAGCGTCAATCCAGTTTATTAGTACTAGCCGTTTCTTTGTAGCGCTGAAAATGTTACGTAGTGCCAGATAATTTTCTAATCTTTTTATGTAGTAAATGTAGGGTTGCAAATGTGCTGTATACGGGGTTTGTTTTGTAAATTTTGTAGTGCATTTGGCAATGCTTAAATAATATCCGGCGTTGCTTCGTTCATCACTACGATTTTTCTCGGTCTTAAAAGTCCTCGTCGCCATTGATAGATATTTGCTTAGCCCCCTAAAGTAATGAAGAGACATATGAAAATGAGACGAATTGTAGTCTAGAGCGGCGTTATTTAAAGATCATAAAAATGGCTTTCATTAAAATCGCCAACAGAGGGCGCTGACTTCGTTTAAAAGTTAAAGACTACATGACATTTGGTAGGAGTGCGTCCAAAGCCGTAACAACAACATAAATAAATGAAAATGAAATATTTAATTAAAAAATACGTAACATAGGCTGAGTTCATTTATGCAAAAAACCTACAACTTTGCATAAAAACTGCATTATCGACGCAAAAGTTTTGTAACACCTGCGTTTATTACAGTCAATTGACATTAAGTATGCAGTCAAATGTTTCGCAAATTTGCAAGAGATTTCATTTTGTTGCAGAAAGTTGAGGGAATCGATATGGTTGTTTAGTTGTTGTAAGTTTGCGTTCATAAAAGTTTGCGAAACTGTTGCGGCATATTTACTGCAAACTTGTTTGCTTTTATGAACTCAGCCATATACTGTATTTTGTTCCTTGGAAGTGATAATATATTATTAATAAAAACGCCCCTATGTAGGCGTGGTCGAATATAATGTATGGAAGATTTGTAGCGTAAAAATATATCTACCTATTTGCTTAAGTAAGTTTTTTCGAGTTTCATATGAAAATACTGATAAATGATTTTTTGAAAAATGGGCAATATATAAAAAATTTCATCGACCTAGTTTTTAATTTAAGGCATAAAAACTTGTGACACACAGACGGACGGACATCGCTCAATCGACTCGGCTAGTGATGCTGATTATTTATATACAATATACTTTATTGGGTATATCTGTAATATTTCTCTAAGTTACAACCTATGTATCAAACTTAATATACCCTTAGGATAGGGTATAAAAAAAAACACGTTATCCACTGCTGTCCAAGAAAGAACTGATCGTTTATTCCCATGTGTCTAATATCATAGTTTAATTCACTATAGCTCTTAATATATTCCACAATATAATTCATACATACATATGTATGTATGCAACAATCCCTATAAGAACCAAACAGGCAAAAAAAGGAATATATTGTTATTGAATTCATTTTTCTTACTTACTTAATTCTTCTTTGAAGTTTTTTTCTTTTTTAATTTCTTTTAAAATTACTCCATAATTGAATTTTCCCAAAAATGGGCGTGATGTTGGGCGGATTTTGAAGATTTTTCAACATTCACTGCATTTTGTACCTAAGAAGTCATAGTATTGTAAGGAAACCGCTTAAAAACTGTTTTTTCATAACGCTTCGAAAGTGGACGTGGCCATATGCAATGTATTGAATATTTGTAGAATAAACGAATATCTACATAATTTGCTTCTTGTTTCATATAAAAATACTCAAAAATGTTTTTCGCTTTTTCGAAAAGTGGGCGGATTTTGATTTTTTTTGCACTAGTATTGCTTCCTTTTCCAAGGGCCTTGTTTACAAAATTTCATCGATCGAGCTCAAAATTTAAGGTTCAAAAACTGACAAACGGACATGCGATAATGCGATTCGCGCTAGCGATGCTAATCATTTACGTATATACCGTATTGGATATATCTTTAATATTTCTCTATTTTACAAACTATGTATTTTACTAAATACACCCTTAGGATAGGGTATACAAAAAATACTAGATTTCGAGTACACATATATAAACAGGTCCTTAGAGATATAAAAGAAGTTCGTTTATTTCAGTAGAACCGTGTTTTAAATGAGAAAATATTTGTTTAGCTCAAATTTTCAACATTTTATTTTCCGTTTTTGAATACAAAACAATATTAATATACATACAAATAATAAGGATAATAATGATGTATATTAAACTAGAGTGCTGTAAATCAAATTTCATCAATACAATAAATATGCAGATTATATTTTCGAACATCGGTTGTTGGTCGTAATAAATAACATAACATAAATAAGATTAATTACATGATTACGATTTTGAAAGCATTAAGATTTTACAAGGTTTAGTAATTGGTTTAGGAGTTTACACTTTGATGTGTCAATATTTTATATGAATTCTTCTGTCTGTTTTGTTTGATGTTCAATTCGACTTGATGTAGTTATTTTCGAAAATTTCCAATTCATTTTGAATATAGTTAGCCTTGTTACGCAACAATTTTATTTGTTTTTGATTTCCTTCGAGAGAAGCTAAAGAGACTTCAATCGCCTTAAGTTCTTCGTTCATATCAGTGGTGTTGTTGTCCACAACTCGACACAATCTTGCGAAGGTACTGGAAAGCTCTCTGCAAATAACAATAAGATATGTATACATAAGTATATAAAAATTGTGGGAATAAGAAGGCATTTTTCAAACAGACTTATTATGATTAATATATTAATGTAATAATGTTCCTACATATGTATCTACATATTTTTCTATATTATAGGAGATATGGAACCGCTTAAATTAAACTGCCCGTACCAAGAGAGGTGGGGTATTCGTATGCTTAGGTGGAATTAGATTTGAATATTTACCTTCCGTAGGCTGTGTGCATTGAACTTACTTAAAGGGCTTCTTAGCGTTTCTAACCTAGACTAGGCGCCTGATCTAGGCTAGACGCACATGCCATTCTCTGCTGCGTCGATTAAAATGTCGCTGTATTAAATGACAATACGCGCACTAGCGACAATAGTAATAGCAATAGCTGACAGCTGGAATGTCATTGTAAGTAAGCGTTGGGATGGCGGATGAGGAATGACCAAAAATGTTTACTACCTTTGGGACACTGTAGAATTTGTTGCCTCAATTTGGTCGTATAAGAATTTTACGCGTAGAATATGGGCATTGCAGTCTTTTCTGGCTTGTATAAACTTCTTTCGGTTTTCCTCAGGTTTGTTGGCTTTATAAGCCCGAAAACTTACTTCTTTTAACCTGATAGCCTTTTTACAGCTCTGATCAAACCAAGAGTTTACCTTAGGTTTAATGCTCTTTATTCTGTTAGGAATAAAGTCATTCATACCTAAGAGAATCGTGTCGGTAATCATATCAGCGGCGGCATCCACGTCAGTATCGAGGAAGCATAGTGACCAGTTAAAACTCCTAAAAAGTTATTAAGGCCGTCCCAGTTGGCTTTCTCGTATCGCCACACGTTTCTTTTAGGAGTTTGTTCTTTAACTGCGTGGTCGGAGTACGAGAATTTAGTTGATATGGTGTTATGGTCAGATCGGCCTAGAGGCGCTAATACATCAATGGTGTATTTATCAGGGTGAGAGGTAAGAAACAAGTCAAGAGTGTTGGCGGAGTGACTTACAATGTCCGGTATACGTGTTGGCTCATTCACAAGTTGAGTCAAGTTGTTAATCTCAGCGAAAAGTTCAACATACCGAAGCCAATCCGAATTGTGTATATTGAAATCGCCCGCAATGACGATTTCAGAACGAGGATAAGACAATTCGGGTGATGGAATCAGACAGCGCATCAAACTCGTTAAAGGTTGAGTTACTGTCCGCACTAGAGCTTCTGTAAATGAAACAGTAGTGGATAATTTGCTTACGGACGATAAATTTTAGCCATTTGAAGTTAAATTCCGGATTGGTACAGTGGCCATACTGTGATGGAGTTTGATAATCAATATAACTACGGACATAAATAGCAACGCCGCGGTGGGGGAAGAATAAAGGCACTAAGCTACATAACTAAGCGCAGTTGTGAGGTGTAGATCCTAGAATTGTTTCCCACAGAAAACTGCCGCCGGTGTTATGCCCAAGCGACAGTCAGCTGTGGTCCACTATTCAGATAAACACTTACGGCCCGCTATCCATCAGATGTTACGCGCTCCCAATCACCGCAGCTGGAAACTAGTTTAAATATTAAATTAGAAGAAAAACGTTACAGCCGTTTTTGCGCAAATTGGCTAAAACCCTTTTGTCCTTGAAAAAGTACCGATACACGCAGTTTTGGCCAATACTTTGTTAAGCCATATTATAGTATTTGCGATTTGTAATCTAATGTGGAATCTTAAATGAAATCCCTTAATCTGTTTTCAAGAAAAGCATCTTTTCCCCCAAATTAATCATAAGAACCGTTACAGCTCCTTTTGGCCAAAATGTGGTACGTCATCTTATTCCATCTTATTTTACTAGGCTCAGTGTGGCAAAGTAAAGTACTTAATGTAAACTAAAAGAAAACGGTAATGTACTGTTGTTAACAATTTGGTAAGCAATTTCATATGTAATCTGATAGGAATTTCCCAATCTAAATCGAATATGATATTTAGTCAAAATCGTCAGCAAAAATGTCCCCGCTGGACAACTGTTACTGAAGGATATCTTTCACATGATCATCTCCACTCTCCCACGTCCATTTGGTGAGCATAGACAAAACCTGGACTCATCAGTGAATACCATCTTTCGTCGCACAGTGGGCCACTTTCCCATTTTTGGTTCCAAAAATCATAACATTCAAACGAGTTGAGACCCACAGCTACCAATTTCTTGAAATTTAAAAAAAAAATGGTACACTGGGTGTTTCAAAATCTTGTGATATACGACTTTTTATCAATTATTTTTTTATGTTTATTATTTGCAATATAAACAGTCGCAGCTTTTTTGAATGGTTTAAAAACGGCACAAAAGTTGTGATTTAAAAAAAATAAAGGTTTTGCATAAACTTTAGAGGCCTCCCAGAATTTGAGCAAAAAGCAAAAATAGTACATTTTCAAAACAACGCCATTCGGCCAATAGTGAACCGATTGTAACGTTGAATGAGATTCATTAATATGCCATAATAAACGAGATGAGGTTTTGTTTGAGTTTGATTTTTGAAAAATTGTTTGGTTCTGTTTTATTCAAAATATACTCTGAAAAATTTCAAGTTTTTCCGAAAAATTGCAAACTTCACCCAGTGAACAGTACAAATTTGATACGTTATTGGTGTTCTTAGAAAGGTAATGAACGAATCTAAGTTCTGTTCCGAGATAGATTTTTAAATTTAGTTCTCATTTTGGATATATTAGCGTGTAAAAAACTGTAATACTGCCTAAATTTAAAACTGTTTTTTACATAGAATTTGAAATATTTTTTTGGTTAAAAAGAGGTAAAAAAATATTATAGGCACATTCCATCTAACTGTTAGAAAGGTAAAACTAAAAATGTTGGACTGTTTTCTGAGTATAGTTAAAAAAATTATTTCACGTTTTTACCCAGGACATAAACCGAGAATTGTTGGCGTGGACGATTTTAGTTCAAGATATTCATACTACAGAAAAAAATGTTCTTTCTCAATTTCGAAAACCACTTATTCTCTTACATTTAATTTGGAAAACGTTCTTACGCTCTTTCTTACTTTAAAATTGAGGTAGATATTTTTTTAAATTCTTTTTTGGCTATTCGATGATAAACAACAAATGCTAATATGTATGTACGTTTGCTTTTTAGTATGCGGAATTTGAATATTTATATGAGTACTTTCATGCGGAAAAAAAAAATTGTTTTTGCTTGGATAAGAATATTAGTATGGAATCATACTGTAGAAAAATTTCAGTTAGTTTTTACTTGCATCTTTTTGTAATGGAATGCAACTATTGTTATCCTAAAAAAATCTTTTTACTTCTAGGATTCGATGAATTTTGATAGTGTTATTATAGAGGACACAAATAATGTTGGTCTGTTTGCTTGTCTGGTAATTTGTAGCCGTTTATTGGATTGCAACCTAAACGGCTGGACCTATTCTTTAAACTTAATATGTGAGGTTTTGGGTTTTTGAAATTATTGAATAAAGTTAAGGATTATCGATATTATGAAAAAAATTGCTTGTAGAGTTAAATAATGTGGTAACACATACACTGGAAGGAGAGGCTGGGCCAAGAAAAATAGCGAAGGATAAGAAGTCCACAGTCTAAAAGTTCACAATTGATTTTTGACTCACGGGGTTGAATTATAAGTTCACTATTGAATTCTGGATTTTTAACGTGTCACACTCGGTCCTGGGAATATGAAAAACCTACTTCTGCAGACTGTATAACGGTGAGTAAGGCCAACACTCCGCTGTCAGAATGAATGAACCATTCAACATTGACGATGAAAAGCAAAACCTCCGTCCTTCTGACCTAAGTGAAATGAGGATAGCAATATCCAAGCTGAAATCTAACAAAGCTGCTGAATTTGACGGCTTGCCGGCCGAACTATTCAAGGCCGTTGGAGATGAACTGGTAGAAAGCATACACCAACCCATCTCTAAGATCTGGTCGGATGAAAGTGTGCCTGATGAATGGAACCGAAGCATCGTTTGCCCTATCCGCAAGAAAGGAGACCCCCTCAACTGCGCCAACTATAGGAGTCTTAACATAAGTCTCAACACTGCGTACAAGATCTTTTCTGCAATATTGTATGAACGCCTGAAACCTTTTATCAAAAGCCTGATTGGCCCCTATCATTACGGTTTCAGGACAGGTTACTCCACCATCGATCAAATCTTCACATTGCGACAGATCCTGGAGAAAACCCAAGAAGTCAACATCGATACTCATCATCTCTTTATCGATTTCAAAGCCGCCTATGACAGCATCTATTGGGATGAACTGTATAAAGCCATGTCTAGTTTTGACATCCCTGCCAAACTTGTCCATTTGTATGGATGACGATGGAGAAGGTTCGCTGCTTCATGAAGGTCGTACTGAGACCTTCGATGTCAAAAAAGGTTGTGACAAGGTGATGCAAAATGGGTTTAGCCATAAACTAGGGCAAAACCAAGTATATGCTGTCAACAAAAAGGGACAATCAACACCGACGAATTGGACAAAACGCTACATCTTCGAGGTAGTAAAGGACTTTATATACCTTACCCTTGCTATTAATTCCAAAAATTATACCAGCGCAGAAATCAGGCGAAGAATAACACAATTTAAAAGTAAATCCCTATCTCGTAAGATTTTCGGTCCCGTTTGCGTCGACGGGTTTTGGAGGATAAGATTCAACGACAAACTACATGAGGTGTACAGCGACATCGACCTAATCGAAAAACTGCGCATTGGACGTCTGAGATGGCTAGGACATCTAGAGCAAATGGACACCAACGCTCCGGCCCGCAAAGTCTTCGAATCAAACCCGGAGGGACGACGCAGTAGAGGGATTCCTCGTCGCAGGTGACGCATACAAGTTGAAGGGGACCTCGACCAACTTGGAGTGCGCAACTGGAGGCAATAAGCTAATGTTTGAATTACACACATTTCGATTTGGTGAAAATAGAGTGAATGGGAGGCAAGTTATTGGAATTTTTCAGAATTGTAGGGTTTATTGACTTTTATAAAAAGAAACAAACAAAAATAATTTTTTTTTTTCATTTTGCTTTTAAGCTAAATAATTAAATATAATAGTAGCATATACATATGTATCAAATATAGGAAAAAAGAATAATGTATACATAATAAACTACTAAATTAGTTCATTCTTCATTCGGATGATATCATGATCATGTGAAAATTATCCTCATAGGGTACATAGTAACTGTAGTCCTTATTCCTACTTTCCTGGGCCTCTTCTGAAAGTGATTCAACTGGCAAGGATTCCTCGGAAAAAAAAAACTTTTTTTATTTTATTTGAACTATTAAACTCTACCACTAACATAAGCTACAAACGTATGTAGGCACATATGCATAAAATGTATACTTTTGTTTGCAACAAATTTGTTGACGATCTTAAAAACTTTTAAAAAATTGGCGATTCCTTGGAGACACTTTTGTTTTACTTTTTGATTTTATTTTTTCTCAAATGACGTTAGAGCGAATACACTCAACTTTAAGCAAAGTATGATAGCAATTCGTTACCGACGTTGTAGCGAAACAACGTGAAGCAGGACATACCTGTACATTTTTGGACTTCCAAGAAATCTTCGTAAAGTATTGCTTTCATTCATTGTTTCAGTTCCTTATTTTACCACGTTAACTTTTTTCCAACCTTTGAGTTGAATTCGTTTTCTTTTTCCTCTTCCTTTATAACCTCATTAGTTCGCCATTAAGGTTAAGTTATATCAAAGGTGCAATATCTACTCCATAAATCTAATCATGCAGTATTGACATTCCCAGTAAAAGAGCGTCTTCATTCAGGTTGCAAATTAGATAATTCTCTCATTTCTGAAGGTTCAGCTCCACGAATAATGCAATTGCTCGCAGAACTAGTATTTGTCGCAGCTTGAGCTACGACTACTTTAGTTAGACAGTGTCTGACATAGACAACATGCATTCCAACAGTTAGTAAGCTCTCTTCCAGTTCTTCCATTTCATTATTCACACAGTTTTATCTTCTCGTATAATGTGAAGCAAAAAGTTGGAAATTGCAAAAATACTGAGGCAAGAAAAAACCATACTTAAAAGATCTGATTCAGCTAAACGAATTTGTACACTGCGTTCAAGGTTGGATCAGTGCGGAGCTGAATGCTATAGCTTTCTGAAAATTGTAACTACAAGACCTAGCTTAATGGGGCTAAGGCTGTAGCTCAAGGGAAAGAATTTTATAATATTATTCTAGTGCACTCGGTCATAACCCAGCAAAACCATTTTTTTTTTTTATTTTGGAAGTTTAATTAAGATTCTATTTATTAAATAATTAACAAACAGTTATAAAAGACGTTCCTTTCAACATGGCATGTTATTGCGAGAAAATACATG
This sequence comes from Chalcosyrphus nemorum, assembly GCA_949716465.1. Lineage (NCBI taxonomy): Eukaryota > Metazoa > Arthropoda > Insecta > Diptera > Syrphidae > Chalcosyrphus > Chalcosyrphus nemorum. The sequence continues at coordinate 54,378,897 of OX454332.1, forward strand.
AATTTAAGAAAAAATAATAGAAAGGGTAACTTGAGAGCGCTTTATCTCGCATATTCCTTAACATAAATGTCCCAAATTTTGGGAAAACATAGAACAGTTATGTCTATAAGAAAAAATAAACTAAACAACTCCATATTATTTCATTTTTGGTATTTATTTCCGCCTCAGCACTACTGTGCGTCGTGAAGAGTAAACTTCTTGAAAATAATCTCTAATCCAAGGTGGAACAGCATACGTTGAGGGATGCATGGCTAAGGGAGGGGTTAGTCGTTAGGAAGCAGGCTCGGAATACCTTGGCGACCTTCGGTTTTAATCCAGTTTTCCCATACGATTTCAATGATTTTCTTTAAATTTCATGTTAAGACCCCTTCAGGTAGGGGTCAGAATATACCTGAGGTAGGCATGTCTGCCGTAAAAGGTGACTAAAATCCATCGTTAGTTTACTACCAAAAAAAAAAAAAACATGCAATGAACAAAACAAAAGGTATTTGTACCCCAGGTGGCAGTCGGCTCTACGGATTCTGGAGAGAGCCATTTATTGCTTTTATGCGACCCTTTTAAAAAAGAAACAAGGGTAGTAAGATCGCCACCATCAAGATCTTTACCAATTACGTGCGGAACTAGAAGTCCGACGACATCTCAAATGTCGGCGCACGATCAGCGGACTTCAGTGAAATTAAATAGTCTGAGTGAGGAAAATATTGAACTCTGAACTAGACTGAATAAAATGGAGCTCCTCTGCGTAGAGCTCAAAAAAGAAATAGATAAACTTAAGGCAGAAAACAAAGTTCTTAAAGAAAAACATAGTAATGTGATTGTTACGAGTAAAAACAATAGTCCTAACGTTGACTATAGAACCGACGAAGAAGAGTTAGGTCGAGAAACCGATTGGATTCTGAAAAAACGACCTGGCAAAAAACGTAAAGCCAAGTCCTCGCCGGAAGTTATAACTCGATGTGATAACACTCCAAAAAACCCGATTTGTCAGACAAAGAAAACTCTCAACCAAACGGCATGAAACGAAAGGAACGGTTACCGCCACCAATAAACGTGATTGGAATTGTTGATTACAATAAATTACATACAATTCTAAAGACATTGTTGACATCTGACTTTAAGGTCATAGCTGCTAACAATAATCAATGGAAAGTCATGGTTAAAGACTCTGACAGCTACCGCTTAGTATCAAGCAAACTGAATGCCGAACAAAATCAATGGTTCACATACGAAAATAAATCAGAAAGACCGATATGAGTAGTAGCTAGAGGTCTCCATGCTTCATGCTCAAAAGAAGATGTCATCAATGACTTAAAAAATAAAAGTCTCAAAATCATTGATGCTGTCAATATCGTCAAACGAGAAAAACAGCAATTGGACGGTGAGGAAACTACGGTAAAGCGGGGACTGCCTCTTTTTATGCTCACGTTTGATAAATTAGAAAACATAGAAAAAATCTATCAAATAAAAACTATACTGAACATGGTCGTTAAAATCGAACCCGTTCGTAAGAACACTAGGACTATACCTCAATGTAAGCGTTGCCAAGGATACAATCACACACAAACATATTGTAAAAAAGAACCGCGATGTGTTAAATGCGCCGGCAAACACTTATCAAAAGATTGTGGCATGAACAAGCAAACACCACCAGCTTGTATTAACTGCAAAGAAAACCACCCGGGTAATTATTGAGGCTGCGAATTAGCTAAAGAATTACAAAAAGGCGTGATAAGCTTATGAAGTCACATCATCGGGTTTCAGAACAATCGAATAAGATCAAGCCAATAATTATTAAAGAAAAAAATGCGAAAGAAAAGTTATCATACGCTGAAACTACGGCTTAGAATACTACGGCCTTGAAATCGGGTAGTGAAGAAAAGCCTAAGACCCCTAAACCAAAAATCACAAAAGAAAAGTCACCTGACAGCAATGTACAAACTAACGCTCAGCCACGAAAGTAGAATGCAGTAAAAATAATAGTTCGCAAGACCCAGTATCTCAGGTCTTTTCTATTATTCTTGCCAAACTCGAAGAGCAAACTAAAACGAACAAACTTATTTTCGATAGATTAGTTAAACTTGAAAATAATGTTCGTCGCACCCAGATACCACGAAGAATATGAAAAAGATGCTCAAAGTACTTAATTGGAATGCCAATGGGCTCCTGCAAAGACTCGACGAGCTTGAAATATTTATACGCGAAAACAATATTGATATATGTTTAATATCTGAAACTCATATGACGAAACAATTGTATGCTAACATTAAAGGCTATTGTGGGTATCACGCTTTCCATCCATCGGAAAGGGCAAGAGGTGGTTCGTCACTTCGAACATACACCAGAACCAAAAGTCAAGCTTATATCTATGCAAGTTTGTAGTGTACGCGTAAGAAATAGACATTATTCTTTTAATATCTCGTCTATTTATTGTTTAAATAGAATCGTGCTTCAAAAAAGTGATTTCATTAACATTTTTAACTCACTTGCACCACGTTTTGTAATCGGTGGTGACTTTAACGCCAAACACACCTTTTGGGGTTCGAGAAGTACCTCACAAAAAGGTAGATTGCTTTAGGAAGTGGGCATGGGATATGGTTGTGATTTTTACTCGAGTGGTAAGCCAACTTACTGGCCAACAGACAGCAACAAAATACCCGAAAGGTATGCTTCACAATTGTACGCATATTGAAGAGAGTTATGAATTGTCGTCGGATCATTCACCAGTAATTTTGACAATGAGCGAAACCCTGATTAGAAAGGAAGTACCAGCCAGATTAACTAACGGTAAAACTAATTGGGAATGCCTCAGAAAATATATAGAAGAAAATACCGAACTAAATGCATCACTGAAGACGCCTTATGAGCTTGAAATTGAAGTCGATCGCTTCGTTGATATAATACAGTGTGCCGCGTGGAATAATACTCCAGCACTAAGGCAAACGCAAGACAACTACGCACTTAAATATCCTCAGGAGATTACAGAAATGGTGAAAGAGAAAAGGAAAGCGCGAAACAGATGGCAACAAACTCGCTGTCCGCAGCATAAAGCGCAAGTAAATCATTTGAGCAACTTGTTAAAGAAAACTAAAAAGGATTTTAAAAACCGTACAATAGAAATGTACCTCGAAAATCTTACAGCGGAAAAAGACTCCAATTATTCACTCTGGAAAGTGGTCAAAGGCATAAAAAAAACCGCAAATCCCCTCTCCGGCAATCGCAACAAATAATGGGGAATGGGCTAGAGATGATAAGGAGAAAGCAGAATTATTTGTAGCCCACCTCGAAGAAACGTTTAAGCCGTTTGTGGTCAACCGCTCATTGAAAACATCAATACATCGGATATATCATCTGACAACTACAAATTAGCAGTGTAACGTTAACTGAACTTAGGCAAGAAATAAAGAAATTGAAACCTAAAAAAGCTCCTGGATACGACTTAATTACAGGAGAGCTTCTCAAAGAATTGCCCAAGAAAGCTTTAACTAAATTTCTGCACATTGTAATCGCCGCCCTAAGACTAAAAGATGTTCCAAGGCAGTGGAAAGTAGCGGAAGTTATAATGGTCCCAAAACCCGGTAAACCACCGAATGAGAAAAAATCATATAGACCTTTTCGCTTTTGCCAATTATGTCTAAAATCTTCGAAAGGATATTACTCAATCGTTTGCAGCCAGTTATAGAAGAAAAAGATCTTATCCCTGATCATCAATTCGGATTTAGATGCAAACATTCTACAATTGATCAGGTACAAAGAATAACTGATGGAATTGAAAAAGCTTTTGAAGAAAAAAACGTTTGTTCAAGCGTATTTCTAGACGTTTCTCAAGCTTTTGACAAGGTGTGGCACGACGGCTCAAAGTACAAGTTGCGAGAAGTTCTGCCAAAACACTTATATGACATATTGGTGTCATACCTCGCGAATAGACTCTTTCGTGTAAAACACGGATATGACTACTCACAATTTAAAGAAAGTGGAGTACCACAAGGAAGTGTACTAGGTCCGCTCTTATATCTATTGTACACTCGTGATATTCCACAAGAAGAAGGAACCACTTTAGGTACCTTTGCCGATGACACTGCCATTTTGGTAACAGGCAAAACTATCGAACAAACAACCCAAAAATTGCAAGAAGCATTGAATAGGGTGAATGAATGGACACAAGTTTGGCGTATCGCACTCAACGAAACTAAATCTGTTCATGTAAATTTTACCTATAGAAAAATCAATAATTTACCTATCTTTGTCAACTCGGTTCAAATTTCTTTTGCAAATGAGGCTAAATACCTCGGCATGACGCTTGACGCAAAATTGAAATGGAAGACGCATGTTAAAAAAAACGCAAAGAACTAGAAAATAAATACAGAGAAATGTACTGGTTACTTGGAAAGTATTCAAAACTTAGTATTTATAACAAACTGCTTTTATATAAGCAAGTGCTTAAACCAGTCTGGACGCATGGTATACAACTCTGGGGTTGTACCAAGAAAACCAATTGCAATATTTTACAAACTTTTGAAAATAAAGTGCTAAGAGAAATCTTGAATGCACCGTGGTATATAAGAAACAACGATATCCATAGAGATCTCGAAATCGCCACCGTGGAAGACGAACTGTTTGATAAGTCAATACTTAGTTGCAGTAATAACAAAGATATTGAAGGGAGGTTTTTTTAGTGGGTAAAAATCCTTCACGACTATGAGCACGCGTTTTACGGTCCTCATAGTGTCTTTTTAAATATTTTTCACCTACCCTCGGTAAAAATATGTTAGGACTAGTTTAAGGTTCTTTGAAATGGCGTACCAAGTTTTTTGCCAGAATTGTTAATAATGGTACTTTGCTTATAGCCAACTTAGCAAAATGTAATTTTTCTCGTAAACGGCTCGAACAATTTCGTTTACATTTAATATTTTAACTACTTTTATGGAGTACTATAAAATGGCGCATCACGTTTATGGCCAAAATTGTTCCTAAAAGGGAAATACAGCAATACAAGCAAAAAAATAAAAGAATGATGAAAATCGGCCCAGCGGTTATCGAGTTCTAACGTCATTCACCCCGAAAGAATTAAATATACTTTTCTGGATAGGGACACCCTAATTACCTAGCGGCATGAAATATACCCGTACTATAGTCCTATTTTCATACGTGACGGCTACAGTGGTTTGTTCACACTTCATATTGAAGCCAGTTTAGAGACATACTATAAGATGACTTACAACACACCATTTTATAGCAATTGTCAACACTAACTTAAATATGAAATTTATTCAACATTTTTAAGGCCACAACCCATCCAGCTCCGACCCATTGAGGAAAACGTAAAAAAGCCACAGATGTAGTCGGAATCAAATCAGTCCAGCCGTTAGTCTTGTGTACATCGATGTGTACATCTTTAGTCTTATATACATCGATGCGGTCAGACAGAATCGGTGGACCTCGAATTCCACGGATATATCAAAGTCTAATATGAACATTACATAAAAGCAGAAAATCATGTTAGCTCGTTGCTAGCAACTACTACATAATCGCCTCTAAAAAGTTAAGATATGTAACTTTACCGTTGTGAATAAACTCTAAATAAAAAAGCAGTATCATGACTTACTGTTGCACTTGATGACTACAATTGGCAGAAGTTAAGTCCACAATCATTTTCAATTTTTTAGTTGCGTGGCGCACATATTGACTCTTAAAAGTCCTTTCTTTTGCGGAATTAGTCCATGATAAACGTTCATAAAGGTATATACAACCATAAAAGGCACCAACTCCGAGGAGTACTCGCCAACCTATTGTTTTCAGCATCTAAAAGAAGTAAATATTTGAATTGTGTGCTATGCTGAAAATATGAAAAGAATGCTTACAATGCCAGCTACAACTAGTCCGCCTACTGTTCCCTGTGAACCGATAGAGGCGACAGCAAATCGTGATATCATAGAGAGCTGTTCTTGCGTCATGCGCGCAGTACTCGTTGGCATAAGACACAATGGTGGCTCCGAAACAGGAGTCTCTGGTGATAGAATATTCTGTAAATAAAAACAAAATATATTTCATATTTTATTCAAATCAATGTATTACTATATTCAAGTCGTAAGATCACCGTACTCTGTAACAATGGGTAGTGGAATACCCGGAGAAAGATTTAATGTGTAGTATCAATGAAATATACATATGTTCTAACTTTAATAACTATAAACAATGAAAGAAATTAAAATATCCTTGAGTCCTCTATTTAACCCAGTCGTTTTTTTTTAGGCTTTTGTCTTTTTTAGTTCAGAGCAGAGCTCGAGCTCATCGAGCGTGTGACGACCAGATCGCGTTGTTGTCAATGTTGTTGGTGGTTTTTTAGTTGGTCAGCTTTCTTCGGAAGGTTCCTTCGTTATATGTGCTGGCTGAAGCCTGTCCAGCGAAATGTTCCTCGAGCGCCCTCATACACTCAGCTTGAAGTATTTGTCAGCTTTGCTCGAAATCGATAAGGTCCATCGTAAGGAGCTGTCATGGGGGCATTGAACTTGTCGCAACGAACGAACAAATGAGTGCAGGTTTGAAGATCAAGATGTACAAATATCTTGGAGTGGTCCTTGTGTTTAACCGATATCGGGCACAATATAGACATCGCTCTCCTTAGCTTCTTCATGAACTTGGATTCTGTGGGAATGATTGGCTTAGGATGGAAAAACTCTCCGGGAAGCTTAAGTTTTTCTCCGTAGATCATCTCGACTGGTAAAAATTGGTTCCGCTTTTCAACATGCGTCGCTCGCAGTCAGTCCCATGAGAATGATTGGCAGGAAACTGCACCAATTATTGTTTGAATAGCACTTGATTTACGTCTGGAGTGTCCGGTGATATTGTTCTATCATCCCATTGGCCTGTGGATGATAAGGTGTTGTTTTTAAATGATTAATACCTAAGTACCTGGTTAGCTCTTTTAATATGTTAGCTTCGGCCCATCTCAAAAAAACAATCAATCATGGTCAAACAGTACCGGTTACCTCTGGATGGTGATAAAGGGCCGATGAGATATATGTTCACATGTTCGAAACGCAGCACTGGATCTTCATAATGTTCTAACTCCGTCTTGCTGTGGCGTTGAATTTTCGATTTCTGACAAGGTGCACATTGTCTGACGAATTTAGTTATTACCTCTGCCATTCTAGGCCAGACAAAACTCTCTTTGAGGATTGCGATTTAATATTTAAAGAATTTTCGTTATGTTTACCTTGTTTTAAATATGTTTGCGGCTCGGTGTCCTTCGGTTGTTCTTGTGCCATCTCCTCAAAATCAATATTCTTGGATGAAATCCGTGACAACCAGTCGGCAACAGTATTGTGCTCTCATTTCGTATGTCGTATATCGGTGCACGGTGCGTTGTTAACGTGGCGAGGGCTTTTCAAGGTTTTGTTGGAACCCAAAGTTATAGGCTTTTGATCGGTCAGGATAATAAAACGCCTTCCCTCTAAAAAGTGCTTTAAATACTGTATCGCGATCATACGTGCTGTAAGCTGTTGAAGACAGCATCTCCTGCAAAATCGGAAGCATATCTGTATAAAGGATTAACTCTGCATTGGGAGCAGGATGATGTAGAAGTGTAGAGTTTGCTAATTCCTCCTTACAATCATGGAAGGCTTGTTCCGATTTTTCATCCCAGCTGATTGGACTGTTGTCATTTTTTTTGTTTCCGACGTTGAGATTTTGTAACACTATCTGATTTTTTATTGCATCAGAAATAAACTTTCTGTACGTCCTTTGCAACTAACGGCTGTTTGAAGTTTTGTACGGCAACAACTTTGTCGCTCGTTGGCTTTATCCCTATTTCGTTTACGAGATGCCTCAGGAAAGTAACTTCGCTTTTGCCAAACACACATTTCGACACGTTGATCTTTAAATTGTTCTAGTATAATGCTTGAAATACTCGGTGATGGCGGTCTTCTGGATGTCACTTTCCCTCACAGGGATCTGGTAATAAGCACTTCGATTGTCGATAATTGGGAGCATTTTCTTACCATACAGCATGTGGACAAAATAGTGTAAAAAAGTAAGTGGATATCGGTCAGGTAGTGTATCAGCATTTAGAGCCCTATAGTCCCCGCAGCATCGCCATTCTCCATTAAACTTTCTCACCATATGCAATGGGGAGGCCCAGGCGCTCTTGGACGGTCGGCAAATCCCACTTTCCACCAATTTGGAGAGCTCTGAACGATCTGCCTCAAGCTTGTCGGGTGGCAGTCACAATATGGTGAGAAACTTTAATTGTCGTGGGCTTCTTCATTGCGTCGACCTCGGTGATGTTTTTGAATTTCTCTAAAAGAGATGCGAACGTACCATTTACTTTAAATGTATGTATTTTTACTCCACCTGATTTGCAGGAGTCCCCCGCTGTCTCTAGTCTCGTGTTTTCGTCGATGAGTTTACGTTTACGAACGTCTATAAGCAGAACGTAGTGCGTGAGAAAGTCTACACCTATGATAGTATATTGTACTTGGGTCACAATAAAATCCCATGAGCATTTTCTACGAAGTCCAAGGTTCAATGTGAGATGTTGCGTGCCGTACATTTTTATTTCGCTTCCATTTGCAACATACAACTTGGATTTATGCGGAGCTTTGCAAATGTCACTTCGTTTGTTCGGACACATCAGCCCCGAAATCTTTAATAAACAGGCGAGCAATGCTTTTCCTTTTAGGTCGGCAGTAAAGGCTTAAAGAATTGCTCACGCATGTGAGTGTAGCTGGTTGAGTCACAAATTATGTTGAAACTCATCTGATAAATATGATCCACCCAACAAACGCATTTCGTTTAGCAGTTACGTTGGCTTCTTGTCTCCCAGCTTCATGTCCAAATTGTGCTTCCACCAGCACAAACCAAATTTGCGGATTTTCTTCCCGAATTGGGGTACTTTGACTGAAACACGATTAATTGTTGAAGTTTCGATTGAAATGTTGACTGCAAATTCTGTTTTCCTATGGGCAACGGAAGGAGTATCTTTAGTGGGCATTATGAGCACGTTTTGGAATTTTTTTACTGCAAGTGTAGCTGTATTTTGACCTAAGGACAACTGCTACTTTGTCTTTCGATATAACAGGACTATGCGACGATGGTTAACACATCCAAACCGATTGTGTGTAAGGTAATATGTATATCAGATATTGAGTATACAGATGTTGCACCTCATCTGAAATTACCATTTCTTCTGATGAATGGTTAATATGTGTGATTTCGACGATAATATGCGTTTTTCTTTTTACTTGCACCTATAATATAGGGCAAGTATTGGATTCGTGAAAAAATTCGAACTCGAGATAACAATGAATTTTGACATTACGATGATAGAAAAGCTCGAAATAGTGGGTCTGCCGATTCTGTCTTCTTCTGTCGGTCTGTCTGTCTGTTGTCATATCTGAGCTCTGCAGGGTCGCAATTCGAGGCGAAATCGAAATTTTCGTTCTACCCCTGTTATTAGGGACGTTACTTAAGGCCAATTTCACAAAAAGACGATTTTCTCGAAAACGGCTCTAACGATTTTGATTAAATTTCATATGCGAGTTAGTCTGGTCAAATGCTATAAGAATGCGTACCACGTTTTTAGCTAAAAAATACGTATAACGGTACTTTTTTTATTAACAGATTTCAGAAATATGGCTATTTCTCGGCTAAAACTCACTGGATTTCCATCAAAATCGTAATGTGGGCAAGATTTAATGTTTAATAAAACGTGGCATTTAAATTTATGCAAAATTTTTAAAAATATTCTTTCAAAAATTTTATTAATTTTTCTTTTTTTTATTAAAAATTTATTCATTTCCAACTTACAGCATATAAGTACAAGTACGCACGATCCAGTCGTGCACTTTATTTAGTTCAGAGCAGAGCCCGAGTTGTCAAAAAAAATCGTGTTTCTTTTTTAGCTCAGACACATAGATCTCTGAATTCGAAAAAAGTTCTTTATTCGTTCAGAGCGTGCTCAAAGCACGCACTATGAGCTCAGAATAAATTGACCGAGCATTCAGGACAAAAGTTGAGCACCGCCATTTTTCGCATTTGACAGAAGGGAAAACAAACGAAAAAAAATTATAATATCCTAATAAAGGATAAATTGTTAAAGTTTTCTTCTATTGTGTATAAAATGTATTTTTGAATTGGTATCCAATTTGACATTTGATTTTTACCTTTTTTTGTAAGTTATGTTTTTGTCTTGATTGCTGTGTTGTGTTTGTTATTTGCGGTAAATAAATATTTTTAATTTGTTTTTTTGTTTCAGAAATTAATGCAAATATAATAACATTAATTTATAATAAATTTATTTATTGCATATGAAATGTTTTGTTTCACATAGATCTTGCAATTCTTTATCTGCCTTCATTGAATGTTTTGTTCTCAGAATCATTTCGTAATTTTCTCCGAAGGTTTTGTTTTTATCTTGGTTTCTACGTTTTGTTTGTGAGTTTTGTTTAATAAACGGTTTTTGTTGTTTCTTATTTAGAAATTGGTGCAAATAGAATAACTCATTAATATGTAATAATTAATATAATAATTATAATTAATTTACATATTAAATTTGAAATGTTTTTTTTATCACATAAATCTTGCAATTTAATACCTTCTTCGATTGTCTTCATTGAATGTTTTGTTCTCATAATCCACAGAAATAAACTCATAATTTTCTCCGTATTTCGCAAACGCTAAAATTCCTTCATTTCATTTCCTATGGGTTTTATATGTCTTTTTATATTTTAATGAGAACACGTTTTATTAGTTCATCCAGCCAGATGTGACTGCTTGTTTTATTAGAACAAAGATAAAGAAAATAAAGAGAACAGCTTACAAGTAGTGCCATTACAACAGCAACAATGTTGCCACTGTGTCTAAAACACTTTGTTACTAAGTACATCAACCCTTTTCGTAATGAAATATTTAAATTCTCTTTATATTAAATAATTCACAATAAGATATTTGAATTAGACAGAATTTAGGAAAAGTATAATTCATTTGTTAGAATCCATTTAAATTATTTTTATAAGAATTTAACAATAAAAATAAAAAAATATATAATAATCACGTTGGGCAGTATCCCTCTGTAGGTTTTACACATCTACCGTATCGCCTTCTTTTAAGATCTGTGCTATTATCGACAATTTTCGAATTTAATTCGTGATTATTTTTGTCACAAGTTGTTTGTAAATCTAGCTGATCACTATTCAGGACAAATAACATCACTAATAGTATGTCCATTGCGATAGCTTGTCCTTAAGAGGTAAAATTTCCAACCTCTTCGACAAGTAGTCGTCCCCAATTAACAATAATATTTTGTTTTTGTACTCCATGATATCTATTCGTAATTAAAAAAAAAACGATATGGTGGTATTTCGTGAAATATTATTGGTTCTCTACTTTTTTCCTTATATAATGTTGGCACTTAAAGCAGTTTTGAATAATTAGTTCAATTTCTTGATTCATCAATGGCCAATAAACTAAATGTTTTGCGCGATCTTTTGTTTTTTGTATTCCTTAATGTGCTTGATGTAATAGCTTTAAAATGCGTTTCCGTAATGCCAATGCTACTACATATAACACGGTTTCGAAAAATCCTTGTATTGAAATTTTTTGGAATTACCCAGATCTCTGGCTCGTTTAAGATTTTAAGATTCTGGTTGTGCGCGTTACCAGTTTTCCCTGCCACTAGGATATCATCAATATAAACAGTAGTACCCGGTAAATCAGAAAAAGCTTCAGCTGTGTATTGCTGGAACATTTCGAGTGACACTTTTAAACCAAATGGTAAGCGTTTGAATTCATAGCATCCAAAGGGCATACTAAGCGAACATAAATTTGATGACTTCTCTGTTAATTTAACCTGCCAGAATCCATGACACAGATCTAAAACGCTAAAACATTGCATACCCGCGAGCTTTGAATTCTTCAAGTTTAGGGAATTAGATCCTTATTCAAATCCTGTGGATCCAGGCATAATCTTAAGTCTCCATTATTTTTTTTCAACAATGACTAAGTTACTTATCCAAGCAAGCGGGTAAACCCCCTTTTCTATTACATCCTTTTGTTCTAACTGTTCAAAAGCTTCTTTAAGTTTATGCTTATCTGCCAACAGAACTCTACGAGCAGGACGAATTGTTGGTTCGCTATTAATATTTCTTACTCTTAGCTCACATTTTTTGTAAAAGAACCTAACCCATGACAGATATCACTATTTGCTTTTACTATTTCTTGTCTCCTTACCTATGGAATCTACCATTCTAATAAGTCCAAAATCACAACACGCTGGCAGGCCTAGTATTGGTGATGCATTTGTATCGACAATAATAAAGTTTTGTATGAGTGAAACCTTTCCAAACAAATACGATACTGCAATTTTTCCTAAAGGTTTTATTTGATTTCCTCCATATGTTTCCAACACTAGTTTAAGGGGGGAAGTACCTCAAGACGTTTCGAAAAATCGATTTTTTTTTTATTGTCTTAATCGATAGGTATATGTTCTAAGAAAATCATTGCGAAATTTCAAAAGCCTATCTTGAAAATTGTGGAAGTTATGCCACTTGAAAGTGGTTCGCGCCGAGTTCCTTTTCCCTCAACCGCAAACTTTAAACGGCGTTTTCTCGAAACCATGTTTTTCAAATTTGTGTAAACGATTACGAAAAAAGTTGTAAACCGATTTTGATAATCTAGCTATTTTCTTAAAGGGTATAAAAAACTACTCTAGATGAACTACGGACATCAAGGAAAAATCATTTTTAGACCATTTTTAACGCAAAATTAATCGAAAATTTTCGCAAAAAAGCCAAAATTTTTTTTGAGAGCCTCATTTTTATGGTTAATGTTCGAATTTCCCAAAGATCGTAGTTCTTCTAGGATAAAAAACCCTCTTGAGTGAAATAACATTTAGTTTTACGATTTTAGATAAAAATTGTGGTCAGGAGAATTTACGCAGATTTCGATGTCTGCGGCGATACGACATACAGGAGCCACCACAAGTGAATGAAGTTTTTCTTTTTCATAATGTAAAACATGTTTTTTTTCATCTTCAAACATTACTCTAAATATATATAATATAATTATTATGTGCGCCGTTTTTATTTTCCTGAAAATAAATCGCGAAAAAGTCCTTTTTTTCGGACTTTACAGGTACTTCCCCCTTAACTGGTGTGTAGTTAAATTAATTAAACAATGTTTATGGAATTTTAAAGGCAAAATATTGGTTTCCGAACCAGTATCAATTTGAAATTTTATTTTAACATCCATAAAATTTAATCTCTTCACACCATTGGGTTCGTATTTTGAATCGTCCTAGAAAGTTTTCACTCACTCCAGATACTTACTATACTATCAAAATATAAAGTTTCATGTTCATCACTATTTACATTTTCTACATCAGCCGTATGTACATTATCAGTGCCCACTTTAGTGATCTCATTTGTCCTAACAGGAGCACAATATTTGTTCTTGTAACACGCCAGGTAAAAATGACCAACTTGCTTACATTTCCTGTATATTTTTCCGAAAACAGGACATTTGTTTTTCATATGTACTGAGAGACACCGTTAACAATTTATTTATTTCTTAATTTATGCCAAAGTTTGTCCTAAAATTAGAATATGTATTAGTAAAAGTATTAGAATTATTTCCTATTTTATTTTTTTTAATATATTGATGTTTACTATAGTTTTTTGATTTATCACTGTGTCTGTATTTTTTTATTTCCAAAATGTGTTCCGTTGTTCCTGCTACAGTCTCCTTTTGAAGTTCTATATTTAGGGATTTCTCCAACTCACTGATGCGGCATTCACTTATGGCAGTAACCAATGTCCGATTAACCGTATTCATCAGCTTATTCCAAAGTACTTCGTCACTGATCCCCATGATGATAAAATCTCTGATCATACTTTTCCTCGAACTCACATCCTTCAGCCACATTTCGTACTTTGCTTATAAAGCTGTCGAAAGTTTTTCGGTTGCACTTGCGATTTCCCATGTATACAATTTTTCACGCGCCTCATCGCCAATAAAGTTCAATAAAATTGCTTTCTTAACTTCTTCACTTTTATTATTTTTTTCTGAAGCCACTAACTAATTTTCAAAATCTCTACGAAATAGTGAAAAATTTACCGATAGGTTGCCATCTAAGGATAATGATTTTGGTGAATGAAAATCCATGTTATATGCTGGTGAAATATCTTGATTCGTTATAGGTGTTTTATATTGATCCGTTACAGGAACCTTAACGCTAGCTGTCTGGTTTTTGTTTGAAGAAGATGTAGAGCCACACTTTATTTCTACATCCTCTGAAAAGCTGTCCAGAATATCTGCAATCTCCACTTCTGCTTCAATTTTAGTTTTATTTTCTGAATTTTCCATTGAACTTTCCTTTTTTATACCCTATCATAAGGGTATATTATTATACCCTATCTTAAGGGTATATAAAGTTTGATACATAGTTTGAAACATAGAGAAATATTAAAGATAAAGTATAGATACATATAAATGATCAGCATCAGTAGCCCAGTCGATTAAGCTATGTGTAAAAGTAAGCAATACAAGTGTAAACATTTTTGAAATCCGCCCACTAACATCCGCCCACTTTTCGAAAAAATCACTTTTTCAGTAAACCTGCTTAAGCAAATATGTAGATATTCACTTATTTTAAAAATCTCCCGAACATTGTACATGACCACTCCCATTTTTAAGAGGCGGTTTTTTAAAGAACAGTTTTTCTTCGATTTCACTTAAATAATATCAATACCATTATCAGAGGATTAGGACATTTGCAGACTCATTTGCTATTGTCAGATGTGCTTTGCTTATGATGTCTGACAATTTTTTCATTGTCATTTCATATTTGAAGCAAATCGAAGTTTCGGTGATATATTTGAAATGAGTGATATAAATATTGAAAATGTGGATTTTGAAAATGATCCAACGGCCTCTATATGACCCTCAACGATTGTAAGGGCAAATTGACAAATCTCCGCATAACATTTAATAGCAACCTTGACAAGTATCGAAAAAAATTATCAGGTGAAGGTGCTAGCGAGTCCTGTCCTATTACCTGGAAGTATTTTAAGCCGATATTGTTTTTGGAAGCAACTAAAGTTCTGCAGTCCACTCAATCGGAATTGGTAATTATTTCCTAGCCTTTATTGGTTTCATGTTTTAGAATTATTCATATGTTCTAGTTTTTCTTTATCAGAACTCTGCTGTTGACGACGAATCATTTTTGCTGGATCTTGGCAAGAGTAATACCCTGGAATTTGCGTCACCGTCACCAATAATATCAGATACCAGCCGCGGTTCGAGTTTAAAACAGATGGCGGTAGAGGCACTGCGGTCTATTCGTTCGCAACCGACAAATGCAACCACTGCCTTATGCGACTATATGGCTTCTGAGTTGCAAAACTTTACACCCGAACAAGCTGCTTTCGCAAGATCGAAACTGAGACGTACATTCACCGATATTATGGATAATGCTGCTCTGACAGTGAGTGCATTTTCAGTCTCATTATCTTTTAATATTTTTATTACGCTCTTTGCATTACAGCCTTCGTCTAGGAATGAGCAGCAGCAACAACAAATCGAAACCGACAGTGAGATGGCACCAAAAACAATATAGATGTTATAAAAAAAAAAACATTTTTTTCATAAATTATTTGAAACATAAATATTTATATTATTGAAAATGAAAATTACATTTTTTATTAAAGCAATTTATACTGCCACTCTAATTCACCCTCTTCGACAAAATACGTCTTAAACTCATTTTGTACATCTTTTGCTTCGAGTAGAGCATCAGTACGTGTTCCTTCTAATGGATACAATGTACTGCCTTCCACATACACATCACGTCGCCAATCACCGAAGATAAGTTCGCCAATATCACTAAACCGGTCGAAAGAATTGCTCGGAGCATACTTTTTCCTATTTGTTGATATTAAATGGTTGTGGAGGACGCAACTCGCAAGCGTAACTTTTTCCGATTTTTCGGCATCCATATGTATGGGCTTTCGCAGCACTGGGATACGTGCCGACATAATAGCGAAAACATTTTCAATAATACGTCGGGCGCGACTCAATAGATAATTGAATACTCGCGACCTGACCATTACATATGGCTGTCCTATATGGTTTACCATCTCGCCAACAACGATGAAGAAGATCCAAATGTTCGAGTGCAAGGTCCTTCGAATATGCACAGGGCTGCACCGTAATCCAGCCACGCAGCGATATTACCCCAACTCATTGCTCTACCAAAGTGCGAGGGTATTATCCATAGACAAGTACATGATTGGTTTATCATCAAAGATCCTGCAAAATCTCTCAGCACACCCCAATGACGACATTTCGGACATCCTAAGACAAGACATCGAACCTAACCATCAATACCTGCACACAAGAGCGATCACCGATGGACGATTCCAAAACATCATTCACAACGAAGGTAATCCGTTCTATCAGCGAGTCAATAATACGCACTACGGAGGATGATTGGTACTGTAAAATTTTTACTTTTTATTTTCTTTTCTTTTTTCTTCTCTCTTTTATTTTCCTTTTTATATATATCTCAACCTTCCAATGACGTATATACATGCATATGTACTATACAATGTTTTAAACAATACAGACAATAAATTAAGTAGTCAAAAATAATGTTTTTATTAAAAGATTTTTTTTTGAACGTTGGCTGTAGTGAGTCCATCCATTGTCTTTAAAACAATTGAATCCTTGGTCTCCAGGATCTCGGCCCTCACTAGGCCTAATACTCGGAAATTAATTTCACATTTCCCTACCTAAGGTAGTTGATATGTATGTCCAATTGTAGGTGGCTCTACATTAAGCTGCCCAACTTGGCACCACAATGAGCTCATTCAATATATGGATGCATAAAGCGGAGTTTTAAAGCCCAGCACAGACAATGATACCAGTAATACCATATTTGGCTTTGCCCATCGACAAAGACCCCAGTGTGATAAACTAACCTTCAAATGCATTATAGGAACCGAGGTTCGAAGTCATAAAAATTCCTTTTCTTTTACCCTTTTTAAATTGTATATGAATAGCCCCATGTCGTTGTCTTATTTGAAGAAATACTCCACCCCTGATTGATGCATTACTGCTTTACGTGCCATCGTGTAAATTATTATTATACGTTGAAGAATATCTTCATATCCCGTCAGTTTATCTATAAAAAGCTTATTTTCGCGTTTTATTTTCTCATGAATAATACGAAACGTTCTTAGAACTTGTTTTGACGCTCTCAAAGCTAGCTTTTTCTAGTTTTACGAAATTCGAGTTTTGTACAAAACTAGTTTTAAGATTTCTAGTTTCAACGAAAAATTTTTTTGTCAAAACTCGAAACCCCTACAAAGCTAGTTTTGACATAAAACTAGTTTTGTAAAATGTGAATAATACCGGCGTTAGTGTAGTGTACTCATAAACAACGAGTGCAGTTAACGAGTGTTAGTTAAAATGAATGAACTTCAAAAAATTTTTGTCTAGACTAGCTCAAATATGAAATTTAATCCAAATTCTTTAGGGCCGTTTTCGAATAAACCGATTTTTTGTTAAGTTGGCTATAAGTAAAGTACCGTTCTAAGCAATTTTGGCCAAAAACGTGGTACGCTATTTAATTAGACTTCACAATACTAGCATAAATATAAAATTTGAACATAACCGTTAGAGCCGTTTTCGAGCAAATTGGCTAAAATCGCTTAACCCTAAGAAAAGTGCCGTATTATCACTTTTAACCAAACATTTGAACCGCCATCTTTTAGCATTACCACAGTTTTTTACACACTAAAAATTTGAATGAAATCGGTTGACCCATTTTCTAACAAACCGGCTTTTAACCAAATTGGCCTTAAGTGCCGTTATAACAAATTTTGGCCAAAATGTTGTAAGTATGCATTATAGCATGTATATAAACTCGATTCAGCATAAAGTTTGAACAAAATCGGTATAGCCGTTGTCCAGAAAATCAATTTTTTACTAATTTGGCTATAAGTAAAGTACCGTTATTAACGCTTTTGGCCATCTTATAGCACTTTGCCAAACTAGTCAAAATATGAAATTTAAAAAAAAATCGTAAGAACCGTTCTCCAGAAAATCTGCTCTTGCTAAGTTGGCCTTAAGTAAAGTACCGTTAATATGAGGGAAAGAACAAAAATTTTAATTTAGCATTTAGGGATTACCCCACAGACCCTAGATATGAAGTTTGATCAAAATCCGTTTACCCGTTTAAGCTGTAGTCCTGTGTAGCTGACAGACAGACAGAATTTTCAGACCCACTTTTTTCGACATCTCTATAAAGGTATTATCAGAATTTATCAAAATCCCGAGATTGAAAATTTTCACGAATCCAAAACTTGCACTATACTACGTATCGGTGCAAGTAAAAACATATGTATGTACATATATTTAAAAGCATTAAAAACACTAAAAAATTAAGTGCACGACTGGATCGTACGTACTTGCACCTATGTATATTCTGTTAGACGGAAATGAATAAATTTTTAGTAAAAAAAATATTTAAAAAAAAAAATATTTTTATAAAACATTAAATCTTGCCCAAATTTCGATAGAAATCCATTGAGTTAAAGCCGAGAAATAGTTAATAGTTAAAGCTAGTTAATAAGAAAAGTACTGTTAGACGTATTTTAAGCCAAAAACGAGGTACGCCATCGTTTAACATTTCTCTAGACTAACTTAAATATGAAATTTAATCAAAATCGTTAGAGTTATTTTCGAGAAAATCGTAATTTTGTAAAATTGGCCTAGCTAGCTAGAATGAAAATTCCAATTTCCCCTCTGAGGAATACATAACAAACCACAGATATGGAGTTTGAAGCAAATCGGTCCACCAGTTTGGGCTGTAGTCGAGCGTACATACTTACAGAGTGACGGACAGACAGACAGCCAGAATCGCCAGACCCACTTTTTCGAGCTTCTATATCATCGTTATGTCAAAATTCATTGTAATCTCGAGTTCGAATTTTTGCACGAATCCAATACTTTCGCTATGTAAGTAAAAATAATGTGAAGAGAATTTTTAAATTTTCTTTCAATTATATGTGTAGGAAACAGCAGTTACTTTGATACTGTATACTCGGTGTACTTGGTGTATTATGAACAATTCAATTTGAATATGTTTCATTTATACAAGTACATACTCAAATGTAGGAGAGAAATCGAATAGTGTATTAATTTTGGTATCAAGTCAACGAATGTTATACAGTGTTTGCGTCTGAAGGAGTTGTACTCATTTTCAGTGTACAGTAGTTTGAATAATTGCAATGAATATAGTACACTTAAGAGAAGGCAATTGAATACATTCATACAGATCTCTATTACTTATACCATTGTATAAAAATCTAACAGTAGTGCCAGTTGAAGAAATTGACGGTAGCGCACCCAGTGAGAAGTTACATGAGTTGCTCGATTTCCAGTAATGGTTGGTGTCTAGAAAATCGAAATCTCAGACAATAGACATGAGAAAGAAAACAAACTAAAGAGAAGCAAAAGGAAAGGAAACCAGAAAGGAGAAATGTAAATAAAAAAAAGAATCGTGTCGTGTGAAGATTTTCACATGATTTGTAGTTTTTTGAATACACATTTTATGATTTTTGTTTTCTTGCCACGGACGGTTGAGGGTTAGTCACAGAAATCGAATAGAGTTGGAATGTATCATAGAAAATTTCAAAGAAGTTCTACGTGTATTTTTCGATAGTTCGAGAACTAATTAATGGATTTTTATACGATTTTTTTGCTTTAGGACAACGTAGAGGGACGTTTTATATCTCAAATGAATTAGAGACAAACTTACTAAGAAACCAAAAAGGAGAAATGTAAATAAATAAAAAAAAAACGATTTGTAGGATCGTGTCGTGTGAAGTTTTTCACATGATGTGCAGTTTTTTGTATACACATTTTATGATTTTTGTTTTCTTGGCACGGACGGTTGAGGGTTGGTCACAGAAAACGAATGAAGTTGGAAGAAAATTTAAAAGAAGTTCCACGTGTATTTTTCGATAGTTCGAGAACTAATTAATAGATTTTTATGAGATTTTAAATTTGAGTCAAATAGGAAAACATCTCTATGAATTTTATAACATGAACTAGATTACTAAAAAGGGCGAGATAAATATTCTAAATACATATGTATTCTTAGAAAACTTATTAATATTTGTAGGTACACATATGTAGGTGAACATATGTATGTACATATGTATTTATATAGGGACAACGACTCTAATCGTTGGGCAGTTAATTTTTTTCTTGTTTTTGTGCTTATAATTAATAACGTATTTTATAGAAGAGAAGTTAGAACATAGTTGAGCAGGCTTTGATATACTGACAGAGAGGTACTATATCAAACACTTAATGGAATGGTTAGAATCCTAAAGTTTACTTATTATTTTTTTTATCATCGACCTATATTGCCGGTTCTGTATTATTAAACAATATATTATTCCAAAAATCGAAAAAAAAGACCGTTTTAAGCATCGTTATCTTTTTTTTCATATCATATTTCAGAATCGGGCAAGAGGTAAATAAATTATTTTAAAAGTAAAAACAAAAATGTGCGACACTTATATATATACAGTAATGTCTCGCTAATTCGAATCACCTTTAATCCGAATATCATGCTAATCCGAACCTCTATTTTTTGTCATTATGTACTCTACAATCCGAACCTTCCCTGTATTTTGTACGCTGTAATCCGAATTTCAACGAAAAATAATACGTAAGAACGCATTGATTTTCACAGTAATTTTAGTTTTTACCGTAATTTTGTTTATGGATATGTTAGGCGTTACTCTACTTTTGTAGTAGATATATTGGTTTAAAGGTTTTAAAGAGCAATAAATATGGATTTTTATGTTAAATAACCTGTACTCATTATTCCGAATAATTCGATAATCCGAATACAGCCTTGCAATAATTGATTAGGATTAGCGAGACATTACGTATATGTACATATATTTTATTATATATTTTTTCTACATATAGCCGACCACAACACCCACATAAACGGCTTTTCTACCAACGCATTCATTAAAACATTAAGCATTATCTGTATTGTTTAACGATATTTTACCGCAAAAAAAGGAAGAATTGATCGCTTTAAGCTGTAGACCATAGTTAACGATTTATTATTCAATGTGTATTCAATACATACTTACATACCTTCGTCATAAGCAGATAAATTTATAGTAGATCTATAATACATTAAAAAATGTATAATAAATATTTTCTTTTTCATATTTGCACATCAAAATGTGAAATACAGCAACGTTGCTAATTCCCCATAAAAATAATGAAATGTGGCAACATTTGTGGTGTGCATAGCGCAGAAGAGTAGCTCAATTCATATCGCCAAAAAATAAAACAACAACACGAAGAAAGTTCCATACACAAACACGAAAGCAATTCAAGAAAGTAACAAAAACAAACTATGTGAATTCACACATGACCACAAAAACAACATTTTTATTGTCTTCTTTTGTCTTTCGTTCGCTTAATAGTCAATACACCTACCCAATGATAAGAATTACAATGTGAGCAGACGCCATCTGGGGAGAAGTGACAATGCGAAAATTTTTTTTCCATCTACTAGATTTATACACAATGCTTATACTTGTTATTATTTTATCTAATACCTTCTTCCCACCCAAATACAGCCTCTAGATATCAATGAACTTTTAACGAAACTTTAGTAAACCGTTCCCTCCAAGTCGAAATCATTGCGAATGTCTATAATTGTCAGTTTAGAAAATGTGAACATAATTAATAAACTTAATAAACACCAAAATAAATTTAGGTTCACGCTGTGGGCTTGTTCGATTTGACAGACGGATGAACTCAAAGGGATTTGAACTAGTTATTACCCAAATCTAGAGGTTTGGGAAATTTGACCATTCCTCGCCATTTTGTTTGGTGATATCATGCAACAGAGCATAGGCTATAACGTGGAGAGTTAATGACGTAAAACGGATAAGTGGTTCTCCTAAGAGAACCAGTAAATGGAAATGACTTTACCTTTTATAGGTGTTAGTGATCATATAGCAAATCACACATATTAAATTGTACTTACACTGTTCTGCCGATTTGAAGTTATGGCTGGAACTTTTTTGTTATGTCCCTTAACTTTGCCCGTGAATCTTTGAATCATTGCTGTTATACCCCATGAAAACTTAAATTCCAGGTCCTCTTGGAAGTCAGCACAAAGGTTTTGACAGTTCAGAGAATATAGCATTTCGAAGGGCTGTGTTCGAGTAACTACCTTTGTTTGAACCATAAGCTTGTCACTAGGTATCAATGCATGCATGCGATCTGTAAAGTAAATAAAAATATACATATGTATTCCCATATATAAATATTTATATTATATTTTTTTTAATTACGCACTTATCTTTGTGCACAAAAGATTTATAAATGAAGGTTTAGGTGCACAATATAATAATAATAATATTATATATCTTATATATCATATAATACCTTTTTTCACTAATAAAAATTCTGTGCAGATTAACGAACCTTTAAGCTAGATACACACGAGGCAACCGTTGCAGCAACCTGTTTTGTTTGTTGACTACACACGTGGCAACTGTCGCCGCAACCTCAGTACTGTGTGTACCAGTGGTAGAGAAAAGTGGAAAAAAAAGTAAAATTAAATTCTTCGAATGAGTGACGTAATACGTGAGATCAGTGCAATTATTATAATTGACGAACTTTTGTACCAAAATGGGGAAGAACAGATGCAACGAAAAATATATTTTAATTATTTGATATTGCCATTGTCCTTTTTATTTCAATTAATTTTTCTCCGTGACCTTCTTACTCGCTTGTTTCCGACGGTTAACAAAACATATGTTCGTAAGTTTTAACTATTTTTATGTTTCTTTCACCATCCTATTTGCACCTTTAGCTTTTTTCAAATATACACCAAAATGGATAATTTCAATTACTTTATTTTAAACCTATAGCTGTCTACTAATGGGAACAACGTAGAAGTACGTGCAGAAAATGTTGGCTCACTGGCAAATTCTAACTTTACTAATGCTAATCCGAGTCCATGAAAGATCAAGCTACAGCCTTTTGATAGTAGCTTAGCAAACTGGCGAGACTACTGCATTCAATTTGCAATGGTAGCTGTAGCCAATGGTTGGGTTGATAGACAAAAAGCACAGACTTTGGCTTCCATGCTTCGAGGTGAACTGTGTCTATTTTATCTAACTTAAATGCTGGTGACGATCCAATCATGGTCGATGGAATCCACGTCGCCAAAATAAAAACACAAATAATATACCATCGAGTTCGGGAAACATGGAGCCGTCAACGTCGAGGGGGACACGTTGACTCAATCGAAAAGTCCCCAACTATTTACAATAAAGTATAAAAATAGTGGATTCGTCGTTCTCGCTTGTGTTGGTAGTGTGCCTTGGAAACTGTTGGTCGATACTGCTTCATCCATAACCATAATAAAGGAATCATCCCAGCTAGCCCACACTTATCACCTTCTAAAGCAGTTATAACAACACTATGTGGGAACACTTTTGACGTTTCGAACAAACGGAGAACAACTGTCCAACTTGGCAATTTCAAACGGCGAGTAAAGGTAATGTTTGTTGATTTCTCTCTCTCAGCACGAGGTCAAGGAATCCTGGGTGTTGATGTGCTGAAATCGTCTAAAGGCATTATTGATTTCTCTTCTAATGTCTTATCTATCAGCGGTAATCGCATTCCGTTGATTAGCGAACACAACGAGTCTTCCGAAGTTGATTATAAAAATGAGAGAGCTTTACTGGTAAACATCTATTATTTGTTTTATTCGGTTTTTTAAATGTTAGTTACATAATTGACAAAGTTATAAAAAGTTACATACATATTTCGATTACTAACATTTAAAATGAATAAAAGGCATTCTGTAGATCTTCATAGACTAGAGGCGAATGATCCTTCAATTGAAAATTATTACAATAAGTATTGTGTATTATGTGGGGTAAACTCAATAAGAAACATTTAACAAAAACTCAAAATAAAGAAATAAAAAAAAATTAAATAATTATAATTATAACAATACTAATAACAATAATGAAAAATGAAAATGAATACATTAAATGCATACAACATGGTTTACAATTCATAGAGACGTGTTTAAAAAACGTTGAACTAAAAATAAATTGTTTTACTTAATTCGCTAAAGAACTTATTGCGTTGGGTTATTATTCGTAATTCATATGGTAATTTGTTAAAGAGCATTGGTGCTCCCGCTGTACAAAATTTTAAGAAGTGGGTTTTTTTTAGCGAAAGGGGTATTTACTGTTGCCATACTATTGATTCTCAGTCCGTTTGTATTTGAGCTTCTGAGAGAAACGATGTAACCTCTTCGCAAGAAAAAAACTTTAAGGACATTAAAGATATAAAGATGCTTTATTGGTAAAACACGTAGGCTGAGAAATAGCGGATAACTGTTGGCTAATCTGTTTACTTTATGCACAATTCTAATAAGGTGTTTTTGGGCAATAATTAATGTTTCAATTGTGTTACTGTAGGTTCCACACCAACTTGCAATACCATATTGTAACTTAGAATGTATCAGTCCATAGTAAATCATCATTTAGAAGATACATTTTATGAGGGACACATAATATATACTTTTTTAAATCTATTTTTAAATACTTTGTCAGAACTTCGTGTTCTATTGTTTTGCCACCACGAAGAGAGACTATTGTATGTTTACATACAAAAGCCTCGCACTCAATCCAAATCCTACAGTGATCCCAAGCAGGGGGGTTGTTTACAGTTGGGTGCAACTACGAACTTGACATGCTGCCCCCCTGCAACCTGCTTGGGGTCACAATAGGATTTGGAGTGGGTGCGAGGCTTGTGTATGTAAAGTTCGGAAATGCACTCAACAGTGAGATATTTTGTTTTATTCTATTCGTCTTTTTCTTTCAAATAACTTAGTGCAATAATTTCCAAGAACTTTATTGCACTTCTGAAAATGCACTTTTGAAATGTGCAAAATTGAAAATGCAGATTTTTCCAAGGGGTAGTATGATTCCCAAGGAATAAAAATCTGTTATATTTTTTTTTTATCAATGCATTCTTGCATGACATTAGTTCAAAGTCATTGATTGCAAATGTATTGTTTTTTTTTTTGTTTTACCAATCGAAAAATTTCTTACTTTTCAGTTAATTTTTCCTTTAAGATTTTGTAACTTGTGACACATTTTTTGATATGGATAATTTAGCTGCAGGTGTGTTTTGTTATCTTAAGTAATTTTTATGTTGAATTTTTTTATTTTAATATTTATGCGTTTTAATTGAAAAAAAAAATGTATAAAATCTATTTTTTCCTGTTTTTGTTTTCATTTGAAAGTCATTTTGTTGAAGTATTTGGTAATAATTTGTATGTCATATGATAAATAGAACCTTTGGGGTTCGATTCAAAAATTTGGCAAGTAAAACCAAATCAGTTTTTTTTCGTCATAACCAATGTGAAGAATTATACTTACTTTATTAAGTGGCTAACAAAGAAATTTTCTTACGTTTATAGGATCATCTGGTTTGACAGTTTTAACCAGAAAACATTTATAATGAATGAGTGTACAGAAACCGAGTTTAAGGCAAAGTTGGATTATTTAGGATAATATTTGCTCAGTAGAGCTTGTAGATGATTTTAAACATAAAATTTCACGTTTAACATTTGAGTTTAAACTATAAAAACAAATTGATATGCAATTGAATGATTTAATTTTAAGGGTTTGAGCTCAAAAGCAAATGCCAAAAGAAGTTATAAGGCATTTACAAGAAAAAAAAAGGCTTGGTTCAAGGGAACCTTTGATCTAATGAACCCACAACATAGATCAGGCCGGCCAACATGATCATTTGGAGTGCATTACATGGC
Organism: Chalcosyrphus nemorum; assembly: GCA_949716465.1. NCBI lineage: Eukaryota > Metazoa > Arthropoda > Insecta > Diptera > Syrphidae > Chalcosyrphus > Chalcosyrphus nemorum. The sequence goes on from OX454332.1 coordinate 54,404,803, forward strand.
TAGTAAATGCAAACAAGCCCTACGTATCAGCTTTAAAACGGAAGAACTTACGTTTGCAATTCAAATTAAAATAGTAGATGGCAAGGTCTGTAACGTTGCAGGCGATACAAAATCAACAATGAAGTGCTATATTTAAATGTGGGGCAACATCTTAAGAGTTTAGTGATTTGACAAAGTCGAGAGAAACTCAACGAGGTCGTACTGGAAGTGGTTTCTAGTCAATAATTTAAAATTTGCTACTTTCGTATTAGATATGTGGATCTACATATACTCATGGCATCCTATGACACCCACGATGCAAAACATTTTGATTTATGGAGAAACTGTGATCGCCCTATTGCTGATCGTTCAGTCAGGTTGTACTGCCTAAATTTTACCAGACAGCGTTCGAGGAAAAATTGTAATAAATATGTTTTAAATAGGTTGTTATTGATATCTGACCGCTAATAACAAACCTTCACAAAAGAAGCACTGAAAATGCTTACTTTTGAACTTCCCGTTTGTTGTTAATCAAGCTATAGAACCTTACACCCCTATCATTAAATCCGTGTGGATGTGAGATTCAGTTCACTTCGCACTGATTTTTGCATCATTAAATCCGTCTGGATACACTACTTAACCGACTACATTTGTTCCCTTTGAAATCATCTGTTCTGTCATTTTTTGTAAATAAAAAAATTAGTTTCCTGCCAGTTGGAAGGAAAATAGAACGCAAAAATATTTTTTTTCTTTTCGATTAGTTGCAAAAGAACTTATATTTTGTTAAAAACTCTATACTTAAACGAACCTCGCACCCTAAGCAAAATCAAATAAATCACAATAATTTCTCTGCGTATGAGAAATGTCGAATTTTCCCTACAAAAAAGGCAAATCCGCAACAAATTCCTTGCGGATGTAAAATGTATGTTTAATGAAGCAGTGAAAAATCATTCACGTTACCGACAAGTTGACGATTCCCCTCGAACGGATTTAATGATGTGGAGATTGAAATTTCAGTGAATAGTTCCCCTCGCCGGATTTATTGATAGGGGTGTTAGCTAAGAAGTCTATTGAAGCTGATAAATGAAAAAATTGAAGAGATAATAACATAAATGTTTGGCTTAATCCGTCTCATATTTACTTAAAATAAAAAATTGTTGAATTAAAACCCATCTTTAAAAAAAAACACGCTTTTATTGTTAAAAATAAATAAATTACATTTAAATAGTATTATTTACAGTTTCAGATGAAAATAAGACCATTAAGACAAAAAAATAATTTTGTCCGGTTTTTTCATGCATTTACTTCTATGTGTGACTTCTCCCGGATCCATCGAAAGTTGAAGCTGTTATAAATTGTCCGAGACCTGTTAACATTTCGGAAGTCCGCAGCTTTATTGGACTATGTGTGTACCTACTATCGCCAATTTGTGCGCAACTTCGCCGCAATAGCGCGTCCTCTTCATAAGCTAACAGAAAAAAATTCCCGATTCAACTGGTCTGAGAAATGTGAGAAAGCTTTCCTTCGCCGCACACTGGCCGATTTGATATCTGTAGCTGGACTTATAATATTATAAACCTTCTAAAACCATTTCTAACACTTCAGCAGGCAGAGGTATGCTCTGTGTTTTTGGTAGATCACGTATATCACTTAAAATTGGGTCAGATGAAATGAGCAAATTATGTAACACATCAGTATTGGTGGAGATTCGAGACATCTTTCTTGAAAATGCTGCTCTGTATGTCTTATAATCCTTTTGGCGAGCTTCTAATACGTCCTCAGATAGTTGGCCAATAGGTATTGGGAACGTTTCAATAATATCGGCCCTATGAAGCAAGATTTTGTGAACGCTCACTGGCATTCTATACCACTTATATTTATCGACAAATAATTTAGCGGTATCCAAATTGTATTTATGGAGTTTGGCTGTTTCGATTCTTAAACCGGATGATATAGTTCTTAGTATTATTGCGAAACGTTCCATGAGTCTTTGATCAATTCCAATTATTCTGGCGGTTTTTGCGGCGTCCTTGAAAAATGTCCTGGCAGTGTTTCCATCGTTTGTGTTACCATCAGCCTGTTTTAGAAAATCGACTAATATACCAAGTTCAGATCTTACCTGGTTTTGTAGATACGTTTTTTTGTCGTTTACCATATTCTTGGCCGCATCTCCTCTCGCCTGCCAACTTTTCGTATCATGTTTATATGCTATATGTAATAGTGCTTCCATTAATCTTATTTGTGCGTGTAGGGTTTGTAAACCATAAGCAAAGGCGTTAGTATCACATGATTTTTTTTTATTCATTTCTTTTGGAGATGGCTTACAAATATAGCAAACTGAGCTAGCTCTATTTTTCATTACTGCATTGCACGTTTTACCATCAACCATTGTTTTGAATAACGTGTGAATTAGACGGACATTTTTGTCGTTAAATTTCAAATAAGTGGGTTGCAAAGCATTTATTTCTAGCTCCATTCGATTAAACTCTGCGATGGTTATGTCTGTACTTTCTTTTGTAAATTCAAATCGAACTGGACGACAGTATCGTGGTGATGATGTTCTGCAATTTATCCATATTGTTGTAGATTCTGTTTCACTTTTCTTTTTGATTTCCAGAGGCATAATACAAGTCAGTCGGATACGACTACAAAATTTTGCTTATAACGAGCATGTCCACCACTACCATCAGCTCCCCACTTCCAAGTGCGTTTTATGTGTCATCATTTTCACATCGAAAATCAAATATGTCACCTTGTGCAACAGAAATTCGTTGTGCAGTATAGTCCAGTAATTCTTGTAGATCAATTTCACATAATGTTTCTGTTATTTTACTTGAAGAACTAGGTGGATAACAACGTTTTTTTGCTTTCAGAATAGAGTCGTAGGTTGGGTAGATATTTGCATTTCTGTCTTTTTTAACTTTTCTGTAGATGTTTTGCTTTTACTTCAGTCATTAGACCAGGTATTTTAAATTCTTTGGAAGTCCATGATTTTTCACATTTTAAAAATACATTTAATGTACGTTTTCTTGTCTCCCACTTCTTAAAAATCCGTGACACAAAAGTTTTTGTGTATGTGTGACACTTTTTGCGATCTTTATCTGTGAGGTCCAATATTAAAAGCTTTGAAGACACATTTTAAAATTTCATTCGTACAATCCGATATGGTAGATTTAAAAGGTCCGTTTTCACGTTTTCACGTATAAAATAAAATATATCTTCTGGAGAAATAAATGACTTTTTTGGGTACCTGGATGGAGTACCTGGCGACTTCACCTATTTTGAGTCATGTACAACCTAATTGCAAATTTGTTCTGGATACGGATGCCTCGGACCAAGGGTTGGGTGCTGTGTTATCCCAAATACAGGAGGGCAAAGAAGTCGTGATTGGCTATTTTGGCAACTTAGTAAACCGGAGAGAAATTATTGTATCACACGAAAAGAGTTGCTATCCATGATCAAGGCTATCGAACACTTTCATGTACATATATCTGTATGGACGTGAGTTCCTGATTCGCACCTAGGGCCAACTTGCACGCTAGTTAGAGCAACTACAGCAGTATTCGCATAAAATCGAGCACCGTAGCGGTAAGGAACATTCAAACGCAGACGGCTCTCTCGCAGGCCTTGTTACGAAGACGATTGTAAACACTGTACAGCAAAGGAACAGCATTTCGGTAATGTCTCTTCCTCTGCCCTCTTTTAAAAGCTGCACAGTTCCCTGCTTTGGTGTTGTCCTTCCCAATGAGTCGCCGAAACTGCTGGTAGTCGTTCCGAGATCTTTGGTACCCGAGGTCATAAAATTGTTTCACGATACACCTTTTGGCGGATATTTCAGACCTAAGAAGATACTGGAGAAAGCAAGGACGAGATTTTATTGGTTTGGAGCTGAACGGGATGTCATTCAATACTGCAGAGAGTGCGACGTGTGTGCTGCTAAACAAGGACCAAAGAGCAAGACAAAGGATAAATTACAAATCTACTTGACAGGTGAACCTTTTAAGCGTGTTGTCGTAGGCATATTGGGTCCGCTGCCACCGACCACGAAAGGTAACAAGTACATCCTAGTCCTAATGGACTACTGCACAAAGTGGGTGGAAGTCTTCGCCCCTCCAGAATATACGGCCGAAACTGTGCCCAGAAAGCTGGTGGAAGAAGTTTTTAATCGTTTTGATATGCCTAGAGAACTTCATTCCAATCAAGGGAGAAATTTTGAAGTCAAGGTATTTTAAAATGTAATGCAAATTATGGAAATCCACAAAACTCAGACTACACCCTCAGTATGGTTTAGTTGAAAGAATGAACAAGACAATATTGCAGTTTTTGTCAAAGCTTGTGAATGACAAACAGGATAACTGGAACGATCTTTTATCGCTGTGTGCCATTGCGACCCGAGCAGCCCAGCAAGAATTCATCAAGCAGTCTCCTTTTATGGTGCTTTTCGGTAGAGAGATGAGGCTTCCCCCCGACTTACTTTTTGGTAATCTTCCCGACAAGCTTACACTCCCTGGCTATGCAAAGATTCTACAGGAAAATCTGGGGGAAATTCATAATAGAGCAAGACAACAAATGCATCAAGCTGGTAAGAAAATGAAATCCCGCTATGATTTAGCATAAAACGTTCCTCGTTTTCAATTTGGTCACTTCCGACGGACAGGCTTCGGTCTGCGGAGGGGAGAATGTAACGTTCCTGACGAACATACTCGTAGTTGGGAACATGAGAAAGAAAACAATTAGAAGTTGTCATCTGTCAATAGAAGAGAGAAGAAAAAATACTTGCCGACCACGCGGTATACTAAAATTTATACGGATTGTGTTTTATTTATTTTCAAATGTCTTTGGTCAATTTGGCTGAGTTCGAAATCGCAGTAACCCCGCAGTACTGCAACGTCAAACGTTCTAAATCGTAAATATATAGCAGTGATTTGATGTATCGCGTTCTAAAATACATCATGAAAGAAACTGCTGCGCAAACAAAAGCAATCAACGCATCATGAGTTATTGTGATGCGATGTTATTTGACAGCAATTTTTTTATTCCGCAAAAAAATTAAATTGTTTCTGTTTTATGCCGAAAACATTCTTAAATATACTGCCATTATATGAGCCAAAATTATTCATTAAAACGTTTGAAAATATCACGCTAATTCTTAGACATTTTTATTATTTGCACAAGCCGTTCCAAAACGTCAAAGATTTTAAAGCATCGTGATGCATCGCAAAATGAAAACTTCGTAGCAACGCATCACAAAGGCAGTGATGCTTTCACGATGCGCATTTTTCTGATGTTTTGGAACTCAGCCTTTATTTTATTGTTGGAGTATCTCAGGTCCAAGCAAATCTTGGTAAAATATTTGCTGACGCTAAGCATAAAGCACTTTTGTTATCACAATATAGTTATTACTGGCTTGACCGATAAATCTAATTCATGCTGAAGTTGTTTCAGCCATAACGCTTCTTGAATTGCATTGCTCTTTCTTCTCTCTGCCCACAAATTCGTCGGTAGCAATGTATCGCACTACTATTGTTCGATTTATTCGCCCTGCGACTCCAATCCGCTCCGGGGTGTAGGGATTTGTCGTTTGATGCCTAATCCCTCTTTAAGTTAAGAAATCAAGAAACCCTTTGTTGCAGTACTCTGTACCATTGTCGGTCCTTAATGTTTTAATACATTTAAATTTTTTAAAAACAACAGATTTTGATCTCAAGATACAAACAAAAACATATTTGGAATAATCATCAACAGACGTTAGGAAATACTAAGCTCTCCTACAGACTCAACTTGCATCAGTCCAAACGAATAAGCTCCAATGTCTGCTTTACTCTTGATGTAGTATTTTTAAAAGGCAATCAGGCTTGCTTACCTACCTTTAAGACACACACACACAGTACGCAAGGTTCGTCCTCCTTTGCAGAAAATTTTGCACCTACAGCCATTTCATTCTTCAACTTGCCACAATCTGAAATCTTCACTGACTGATGAAACAAGGTAGACTTCCTACTACTTCCTGTTTAACCGATACATGTTGCCAACTAGAGTTGCGATAGCAACTATAATACCTTTCTTGTTAAAAATCTTGCATCCATCCACACCAAACTTGATGCGATTTCCATTTGAAATCATTTGACTGACCGATAACAAATTTGTACATAAACTAGGTACGTACAAAACATCTCTTATGTTATTATTGTTCGATTTCGTTTTATCAACCATAACTGTTGTCGATAAATTTCTCATTTTGACTTAAAGGTATGTGTAGTTCGCAATCAAAGTATCGTTTTTTGGCGGTGACCTCACGTTGGTTAGTCCATCTTCGCATCTGTCTCGGTGCCAAGGACACATTCCCACAAATCTTCAAGCTGCAAATAATTTTGTACAGCGAAGGCCCACGTGTCTAAGTTTTCACGTCCTTTCAGCCTTTCGATTAAGGGAATCGGATTGCCCATTTCGAACGAAATTAAGAAATTTTACGAAAAATATAAAGGTTGAATAAGAATTTATTTAGTACGGATTTTCTTATACCAGGCGACCTGGTCCCATAACCCATTGGAAGGACTGTAAAAGAAAATGTTCCGACTTGAAGAGAAAGACGTCTGTCTCAAGTGAAGGGTAGTAAAGAAATGAATGTATTTAGTGAAAAATATATTATTAAATTTTAATACATACAGTAAATAAATCGATAGCTATAATTTCTTATCTACGGTATAAAGACAAAGCATAATTTTCATTTCAACACAACACAAGATAACGTATATTTCGATCATCACTACGAACACTTCCTACTGAACCGAATAAGTTTCGGTGATACCAACATCTGAAACTTGAAAGCACTGATTTCACGCAACATGTTACCGAATCCGTAGGCAGCAGCTCTGCCGCGGCGAATAAAATCAAGGGTTGTAGGTAGAAGGTTTTTGTTTTACGTGTAAAATTTGCCTCTACTGCATGCGGATAAAGAAAAAAAACAGGGCTAGTGATGAATGGATAGGAGTTTCTATGCTAGCCGATTTGCCTGCACGATTTTATCCAACGATTATGGCGGCAGAACACTCTGATGTGAAAAATACTGCAATTTCCATAAAGACGAAGTTGTTGGACATTGAAGGCGGTGAAGTTCAGAGCACTGCGCTTATTAGCAAGGTTTACAACGAAAGAAACGACGATTCGTTTAGTTTTGAAATTAAAATTATCAAGTGTTGCAAATGCAAACAAGCTGGGAACTCCAAGAGTCTATGTCAAAATTTTTCTCATTCTGACGAAATGAATAAACAATCGAATGTTATAGTGCTATTTTCTTAAGTGGACAATTTAGCAAAAGTGGTCGATACCTATATCGAATCTGGTGCAAGTATACCCAATTTCGCAAAAAAAAGATCGGCCTAAGGATGCTTTATACCAGAATCATATGCCAGAGATATATATATAATGATTGAAATCAGACAAAAGTAATATGTTAAAGACAAAAGATCAGAAGGCAAAACTACGGGTTTGGTACTACTGGACATTGAAAAGGCCTTCGATTCTGTGTGACATGATGGTCTTGTGCATAGAAAGTTGTTCTTGGTTTTCCGTCATACCTAGTTAAAATTGTTCTAGGTTTTTTGTCAAAAAGACGATTTTCCGTATACATTAATAATCACCAACGCCAATTAAAATATGTTGCTGCGGTTGTACCACAAGCCTCAGTATTGGGCCCAATTTTATACAAAGTATACAACTAACTTCCCTCTTGTGAATTAGCAATTTTTGCTTATGACACTGGTTTGTTCTCTTCGCATGAATTTGGTAACCCACTCAACATTAGTCAAAAGATTCAAATGGCAACTAAAATTCTTTATCCTTTCATGAACAAAAGGTCCAAATTAAACTTTGAGATTAAATTAATTATATATAAAGTAATAATTCAAGCAATACTCATTTATGGTTGCCAGTTATGGGGTGATTGTGCAATGTGTCACAAAAACAACTGTAAATAACGCAGAATAAGTTGTTTAAAATGGTGCGTAATCTTTTTCGTTATTATTCCACAAGAAATTGCAAATGTTGAACTGATTTCTGACAGTGTGCAAATTAAAAGATAAGCTCTTAATCAATTTTGTTATACCAAACAATCTAATTAATCAGTTAAACATATGATTTCAATAAAAATTCTATATAATCTGTTATTTATTATTTATTATCTGTTATTTTTCATTATTATTTATTGCGTTTAAATATTATTTATTTATTAATTATTATTTATTATTTGTTATAAGTGAATATATTATATGTGATCTATTTTTTTTTATTTTTTAACTTTATATTTACAATATTTACTTGTTATTTTTTTCGAATAAAGGTTTTTTGATGTTTTCATTTAAAATAATTTTTATATATAAATATAACGTTAAATATTGTTAAAGATAATGCTTCAGAATGATTATATCGAATCTCTGTGCTGTAAATTCGGCGATAATCTATGCAAAGAACTTTATTTGTCTGTTTGGCGCTGAGTGCCTCATATGTACTGAGCTTTGTTCTTAACAGTAGATATCATTCCTATGAAACTTCGGCAGAATTTTCGTTACTACAGTAATGGACAAAAAAAAAGTTACCACATTTGTATTTTTACTAATACTTCACTAGAGGTAGGGGTTAAAATCTTTTGAGATAAAACTGGCAGTAAATGCTTTCAAAAAAACATTAATGGTTTATTTTGCAAGAGATTTTTTTTTGTTTTGGAAGTTTTTATAATATTTATGATATTTTTAGTGCAATATAATAATGTGTTAGTGTACTACAAACAAATGAACTCATCACACAAACACTTGAAGCAAATTTGATTGGATTTTGACGAAGCGATTTATTTTTGCTTCAGATTTTACATCAGCAGTATTTCAGAAGTAAGTAGATTATGAAGAAAAAACCAGTGAAAAAATGCTACAATCCGCTTGGAGCGTATCGTATGATACCCTATCCCTATCTTATTTGGTCGTGTCAGTGGGCGATGGAAAATGTATTCACAAAATTTTCTATTTTGTCCTATAAACTAATATTTTTACTCGAAAATTAATTTTTGAAGTAAACGCCCCTAAAAAGTGGGCGTGGCCATATATAATGTATAGACGATTTGTAGATTAAGTGGATATCTACATATTTGCTTATGTAAGTTTTTTCGAGTTTCATATGAAAATAGTGAAAAAAAGTGATTTTTTTGAAAAGTGGGCGTGTCAGTGGGCGGATTTTAAAAATTTTTACACTTGTATTGCTTACTTTTCCAAAGACCTCGTATACAAAATTTCATCAAACTAGCTCAAAATTTAAGGCCCAAAAACTGGTGACACACAGACGGACGGACGGACGGACAGACGGACGGACATATCCCTTAGGATAGAGTATAAAAATGCCGAAAAAAAACTGTCCTTGGCGTCTAGAATGAAAGCTGCAAGGTTGCGATTCGCCAAAACTTGTCAAAACTGGACCCAAAATAACTGCAAAGCTTTTATCTTCAATGATGACAGTAAATGTAACCTCTCTCTTTCAGACGGTATTCAGGGCATACGCCGAAAGCACGGAGAAGACTTAAAAAGAGAGTAGTTTTTATCAAAAAAGTGTTTTTTGAAGGTTTTATCGAAATAATAGCACTTCTTGGGGCAAAATACAGTATATGTTGAATAATTTACAAAATCTGCCCACTACCACGCCCACTCATAGAGAAAATTTGTGTTTTGGAGTAGTTTTATAAAATATTTAAAAAAAAAGTTGATTAGATAAGGAAGTATATTGGTGGAAGAAGGAGCTAGTAAGTGCATAGGAAAGGGATAGGGTATCATACGATCCGTTCCAAACGAATAGTAGCCTTTTCATGTTTTTTTTTTTTTTCAAAAAGTTGGCGTATTTAAAAGGTTTTTCACTAATATTGCACACTTATCCAATGACCTCGTATACAAAATTTTATCGATATATGCCCAAAAACTGGTGACATACGGGCAGACGGACATGACTTAATCGATCCGGCAAGTGACGTTGATTGTTTATATAATAATTTAGACAAAAACATTGTACGTAAGATCCCGTAAGATTTGCTTGGCGCTGCGAAATTACGCCACAAGATTTAACACCCCAAAGACAAAAATTCAATAAGTCCCCAAGAATGAGGCTTTATTTCATAATGAATTTCGTGTGTGCAAAAAATGAAACTAAACCCAAATATACAACATGGCCACACCCACTGTTTAAACTGTTCTTCGACGGTTTTTTTTTTAAATAATATACACTCCGCCTAAAGCGAATCGTGTGATATCCTATCTCTTTCCTATATACTAATGTATGTAGTCTTTTCCACAAAAAAATTGCCTAAATTCATATATAATTTTTTTTTATAAAATCACTCTTTTGGAGTTTTGTTTCATAAAGTGGGAATGGTAGTGGGCGGATTTTTCAAATATTTTAACATATACTCAAGTTTGCTTCTAAGGATTGATATTATTAGATTGAAATCTACGAAAAAAGGCGTGTTTTTTTTTAGAAAACCGCCCCTAAAATGTGGGCGGGGCCATATACATTATATGGAAGAGTAAGTGAATATCTACATATTTGCCCAAGTAAGTTTTCTCCGAGTTTCATATAAAAGTACTGAAATAAATTGATTTTTTCGAAAAGTGGGCGTGTCAATGGGCGGATTCCAAAAATGTTTACACTCGAGTTGCCTGTTGCCTGGCGTCGTGGGTGCACGCGTTTATTCCGCCGCAGTCTTCTTTTTATTTATTTATTTATCTATTTACTTCCAACACCCTACACATAAAAAAAAAAAAAAAACAAACATATAAAAAACAATAAAAATAAACAAACTAACAATAGTGAAACAAATAAATAATCAATCCTAAACACACACAATACACAACCAAAAATTGTAAAAAAAAAAAAATTCTGCTAAATACAACAAAAAAAAAACACCAACCGCGCGCGCCTAACACACCTCAGTGATAGTGCAGTGTTGTGTAAAAAAAAAAAAACATAATCAGTGTCGGGCATCCCATCTTTCCCACCCCCACTCACTTGCTGTTGCGCTTCTTGGTCTCCGTAACTGCTGCATGATCTCTTCATGCTTACAGCTGCGGGGATTGAGAGTGCGTAACATCTGATGGATAGCGGGTCGTGAGTGTTTATCCGAATAGCGGACAGACAGAGTTGTGTCTTTTTGTGTTTTAATGTTTTAATGGTGAGGGAATTTAGGGTTGATTTCACCAACATTCGTGGGCTTAGAAAGAATTTCTTTGACCTGTACGTCCATGCCCATTCCCACAAACCAGCTGCTTAGCGAAACTCAGGTAGTAGAAGAATCTTCCGATTTGCAACTGCCTGGATATAGCTTAGTGCCACTATTCTTTCCACATCGCGGCCTCGCCATTTATACCGTAGTGATGTTGCTTACCAAATTCCATCACAGTATGGCCACTGTTCCAATTCGGAATTTAACTTCAAATGGCTAAAATTCACCGTCCGTTAGCAAATTATTCACTACTGTTTCATTTACAGAAGCCCTAGTGCGGACAGCAACTCAACCTTTAATGAGTTTGATGCGCTGTCCGACTCCATCACTCGAATTGTCTCCTTATATCCTCATACTGAAATCGTAATTGCGGGCGATTTCAATATACACAATTCGGATTGGCTTCGACACTCTGGCCAGACAACACCCGAAGGAAGATATGTTGAACTTTTCGCTGAGATTAACAAATTGACTCAGCTTGTAAATGAGCCAACACGTATTCCGGACATTGTAAGTCACTCCGCCAACACATTGGACTTGTTTCTTACTTCACACCCTGATAAATACACCATTGATGTATTAGCGCCCTTAGGCCGGTCTGACCATCACATCATATCAGCTAAATTCTCGTACTCCGACCACTCAGTTAAAGAGCAAACTCCCAAAAGAAAAGTATGGCGCTACGAGAAAGCCGACTGGGACGGCCTTAATAACTTCTTTAGGAGTTTTAACTGGTCACTATGCTTCCTCGATAGTGACGTGGATGCCGCCGCTGATATGATCACCGACACGATTCTCTTAGGTATGAAAGACTTTATTCCTAACAGAATAAAGAGCATCAAGCCTAAGTCAAACTCATGGTTCGACCAGAGCTGTAAAGAGGCTATCAGGTTGAAAGAAGTAAGTTTTCGGGCTTATAAAGCCAACAAATCTGAGGAAAACCGAAAAAAGTTTAAACAAGCCAGAAAAGACTGCAATGCCCATATTTTACGTGTAAAATTCCTATACGACCAAAAATTGAGGCAAAAAATTCTACAGTGTCCCAAAGGTAGTAAGAATATTTGGTCGTTCGTCAAAAACATTAAAAACTCTGCCTCATCTGCCATCCCTACACTCATTTACAATGACACTCCAGTTATCAGCTCCTTAGACAAAGCCAATCTGCTTGCTGCACAATTCGCAGCGAACTCCAGCCTGCAAGATAGTGCTTTGTCTGTCCCTGTGCTCGAGAGCGTCGAATTTTCTATGGGACGAATCCACTTTCGCACTCGCACAGTCGCAGGAGTCCTCAAAGGTTTAAACGTACACAAATCCGCTGGTCCAGACGGTATTCCCCCTATAGTTCTGAAGAGGTGTTCTTCCACGCTGGCAAAACCTCTGCGTAAGCTTTTCTGTCTGTCCTACTATTCTGGCCTCTTTCCGAGTAGATGGAAAACAGCATTTGTCCAGCCTGTCCCTAAAAAAGGCGAATCTTCCTCTCCATCCAACTACCGACCCATTGCACTTACGTCCCTTTTTTCTAAGGTCATGGAAACGCTGATAAATCGTCAGCTTATGAAATATCTCGATTCACGAAAACTCCTTAATGACCGACAGTATGGTTTTCGTAGCAACAGGTCCACTGGTGACTTGATGGCATATCTCACCGAAAAGTGGAACCAATCTCTCCACCACTTTGGCGAAACAAAGATAGTTGCGCTTGATATTTCAAAAGCATTTGACAGAGTTTGGCATCAGGCTCTTTTGTCGAAAATGCGTGCATATGGTATCGACGAGTCTCTTCTTCAATGGATTAGAAATTACCTTTCGGGGCGTTCAATACAAGTTGTATTGGATGGCTTCAAATCTGCTATTCACCACATAAATGCTGGCGTCCCCCAGGCTCAGTTCTGTCTCCAACTCTCTTTCTTATTTTTATAAATGACCTTTTGTCTTCTACCTCTAATCCAATTCATTCCTTCGCTGATGACAGTACCCTCAGTTTTTCATATTCGTTCCCCAACTCACGTCCCTGCTCTTCGGCCGTAGAAGAGGAACGGCAACGTATGCTAAACTCATTAAATTCCGATCTTGACAGCATAATCAAATGGGGTTTAACCAACAGAGTAGAATTTAATGCATCCAAAACACAATGCTGTCTCCTGTCACTCAAGCGTAACCAAACCTCCCAACCATTATCCATGAATGGTACTTGCATCGCAGAAACCGAAAGACTTGCCATCCTCGGTATGTGTATCAATAACCATCTCCGATGGAACGATCACATATTCGAGGTCGCCAAAAATGCAGCAAAATGTCTAGGATTCCTTAAACGGTGCAAGAAATACTTCACCCCGACTGATTTGGCCTCAATCTATAATGCATACATCCGCCCAAAACTGGAGTACAACGCCCACATCTGGTCAGGTGCACCCAAGACCGTTTTGCACTTACTAGATAGGATCCAGAAGCGTGCGTTAAAACTTATAGGTGATAGTAACATTGTGAACTCCATAGCTTCACTCGAACATCGAAGAAATGTCGCATGTCTCTCACTATTTTATCGCTTTTACCACAAAAAATTCTCCAGTAAAATAGCCAACTGCATTCTCCCCCTTCAAAATTTCACCCGCAATACGCGTCACGCCTTGAATGCACATCAGTTCACCCTCAAGCCCAACTTCGGACGTACTGTCAAGTACAGAGATTCTTTCATTAGCCGAACAACACATATGTGGAATGAACTTCCAGGCTCTGTGTTTCCTCACCGTTATGGCCTTCAAGCATTTAAAGCCAACGTGCACAGGTACCTCCTCTGTTCCTCTTCTCCCTTTTCCTAAACGCCCGCGCCCTGAATCATCAGTATAAGGGTATTCATATCCCCTTTGGTGCGCGCAAATTATAAAAAAAAAAAAAAAAAAAAAAACTTGTATAGCTTACTTTTCCAAGCACCTCGTATACAAGATTTCATCAACCTAGCTCAAAATGTAAGCCCCAAAAACTGGTGACATACGGACGGACGGACGGACAGAGAGACGGACATGGCTCAATCGACTCGGCTACTGATGCTGATCATTTATATATATACTTTATGTGGTCCATTTTTAATATTTATCTACTCGTATGTTACAAACTATGTACCAAACTTAATATACCCTTAAGATAGGGTATACAAATTAAACAAATATTATAGTGACATACCTTCCAACTTTTAGAAAGGTAAAACTTAACATTTTGGTTTTCTGAGTATAATTGCATTTTGCAAAACGTTGTTTTCACGATTTTACCCAGGACATAAACGGAGAATTTTTAGAGATTCACACTACAGAAAAAATTTCTCTCTCAATTTCGAAAACCACTTATTTTCGTACTTTTTACTTCGAAAACATTCTTAAGCTCTTTCTCTTTGATTAATTTTAAATTGAAGAAATTGACGTAGATATTTTTATAAATTCGATGATAAACAAATAAAGTGCACGACTGGGTCGTACAAACGTGCACTTATTCCTATACGTTTAGTGTGCATTAGAGATTCATAAAACGAACGACCTAAATACTGTACCTACTGTGAAAAATTTGTCATACAACTCTGTTTTAAATAAAATAATAAAATTTTTCTAGTGAAAACGGAATCTGATTTGATTATCATATACAGTGGATTCCGCTTATTTGGGACATCGCTTTATCGGGACAGCCGCTATTAATTGGGGCAAATGAACAAGAACGGAAACAAAAAAGAGATGATTTTATTCGTTTATTGTGGACAGCAGCCGTTTATTCGGGACATATTCATCGCACACATTACACACATTTTGACAAAAATATCGCCACACTATTTGTCTGCTATGTCTCGAAAAAATTACAGCAGCAAAAGCCACACCATCGTTTGCAGTAATAATGACGATGAAGATTAGAAAACAAATTGAGCCAATGCTATTCAAGTAACGGTACTATCTCGTGGTGTTGCGCTCCGTTTTACCTATGCAAAACAGTTTCATAGGTGTGTGTAAAACGGTTTCTTGTTGTTTCAATTTGTTATTCACTTTGATGTTCCTAGTTTTGTTGTGATAGGACGTGGCGTGCTTTTGGTTTCGTTTCAGAAAGTGCCGAGATAAAATTAATAAGTCGCGTATCCGTGCCTACTGACCCAGAAGATTGTTGCATTTGGTTGAAATGTCCAGAAAAGATTTAATATTAGCCGATAAAATAGCTTTGCTTGATAAATTAAAAAGCCAAGCCCCGAACACTTCCTATCGTGATCTGGAAAGGATCACTGATGTTCCTAAGTCTACAATAGCACGGGTCAAAAGCCAAGAAGTTAAACTGCGTGAGGAATGGGGAAAAGGGGAAGGAAAATCAAGAAAGCGGAAACGAGGAAGAAAGGCCCCAGATGTTGATAAGGCACTGAACCAATGGTTTTCTATTGTAACTGGAAGAAGAGTTTGTGTAAGTGGCCCAATGTTGAAAGCTAAGGCGGACGAGCTTGCGGCAAAGTTGGGTCATGCCAATTTCAATGCTATGGATGGTTGGCTATCGCGATGGAAAACCAGACACGAGATCAAGTTTAAGAAAGCACATGGGGAGAAAGCTGGAAATTGTTTAAGCTTCCGGAACTACTACAGATGTGGAGTCCTGATGATATTTATAACGCCGATGAAACGGGGCTATTTTACCGTGCCACACCAGATGGTTCTTTAAGCTATAAACAACATAAACGCACAGGTTCAAAAAAAGGAATGGATCGTGTCACTGTGTTATGCTGCTGTAATATGTCGCGAAGTGATAAACGGAAGCTCTTAGTTATTGGAAAAGCCGTTAAACCTAGGTGCTTTAAAGGTCTTACACCCAAAAAAATAAGCGCTGTAAATTTTACAATTGAAGGCAGTAGATTTAACAATTCATTGTAGATTTGTGTAACTACAATCCCCAACTGTAAAATCAACAGCGCGTTGTTAATTTCGGCTGTTAAATCTACAGATTTGAATTTGTAAAATCTACACCAAAATGTTGTAGAATCTACACCTATTTACTGTGGTAACTACAGCAGGAGCTGTAGAAATTACAACAAGTTGTAGACTCGGCATCTATTATGAAAACGTAATAAGTAGATACCATTTGAGAATATTCGCATGATAATTTTCAAAGGCCATGGCGTTGTGGTAGTGTATGCAGTCGCCGAGTCGAAGGTTCCAAGTTCAACCCCAGCCAGATCCAAACATTTTTCACATTTTGTAAGTAAATTAAATTATATAATTCGGTTTAAACACACACTAAGTATTTCTTCGACAAGAACCATCTAATTGGATTGTAAAAGTTATTTTCACCCATTTCTCGCACCATACCAATAAATTAGAACTTTAAGCTTAAGTGCTAGGAAAGCGATTTTTTTTATATGCAAATTGTTTTTGTTTCTACAGCTGTTCGACGGCAAAGTGCTGTGAAATCTACAATTTTAGCTGTCATTTTCACAACTAGATTGTTAAATTTACAACAACACCTCTGTAAAATTTACAACGAAAATTGTCGGGTCGATTTTGACAATGAATGCAGTAGAATCTACAGCGTTTTACTCTATTTTTACAGCACCTTTTTTTTTGGGTGTAGAATGGACAGTCTACCAGTACTATATTACGCGAATAAGAACTGGATGACAGCCAACATTTTTACTAAATGGCTTTCCGATTGGGATGCGGAGTTGCAACTGACTTCAAGGAGAAGATGCTACTCATTGACAATTCGGCTTCACATCCTCCTTCAGTCAATTTAAAAAATATTAAAATAGAATTTCTTCTACCAAACACCACATCTTTGATACAACCACTGGACATGGGAATCATAAAAAACTTAAAGACTTTTTATCGAGGAAGATTGGTGCTGTTCATCCTTGAAGCAATTGAAGAAAATCTCTTGACAACATCTACAAATGCTAGAGAACTTAGCGCAAAGGTGAATGTTCTACAGGCTATACAATTTGTTGCGGATAGTTGGAGACAAATAAGCTGCTCGAAAATTCCAAACTGTTTTTCTCTCTGCGGTTTCAAAAAATCAAATCAAGAAATCATACCAGGTCCAATTAATATTGAAAGCAACTTTCCAATGGAGCGCGTTACAAACCATTAAGAGTTCTTATCCATTGATAACGACCTGCAATGCCACTGCGAATACGAATGACATTATTGAGGAAATTGCAAGAAAAAATAACGCAAAAGATCCTGGAAGTGATGTGGAGATTGATGAACCTGCTCCAATTCCAGTTACCACTTGAGAGGCAAGGAAGTATTTACAAGAATTGCGGCGATACTTCATGCAGGACGGCAATGAAGGCAGCCCATTATCAGCATTAGAGGTTTGTGATGATTTTATAACATCACAAAGAACTCAAAATATTCGCCAGGCGACAATCTACCAATATCTGGAACATAAGATATGAAATCAATTTGTTTTTCAATAAAATATGAATTCTAAATGTAAATAAGCGGTAGTTTTTTTTTACTTTCTATTCCACTGCGTTCTTTTTTACATACGTAACTATTTGAATCGTTTTGCATTTTTTTTACTTGATCATCACTTCGCTTTTTTGCAACAGCCGCTTAATTGGGACTAAACCATCTAGCCCGATGTGTCCCAAATAAGCGGAATCCACTGTATAACATATTATTGAAATAAATGTCAGAAACATTTTTGAATGCAAAAGTAATAGAATAAAATAAAAAAAGGTAAGAAATTTTTCATACAAAGTTCAAAACTTGTGGTATGTTTATTCTTTTACTAGCTGGACCCGGCATAACTCCGTTTTGCCCGTAATTGAATACCTAATTATTAATCGAAACGAATTCATTGATAGATATTTATATACAAACATTTTTATTTCATTTAAATAATATAAAAAAAGTTAATCTATTTTCATAATTACAAATCTATGGCTGAGTTCGAAATCGCAGTAACCCCGCAGTACTGCAACGTCAAACGTTCTAAATCGTAAATATATAGCAGTGATTTGATGTATCGCGTTCTAAAATACATCATGAAAGAAACCGCTGCGCAAACAAAAGCAATCAACGCATCATGAGTTATTGTGATGCGATGTTATTTGACAGCAATTTTTTTATTCCGCAAAAAAATTAAATTGTTTCTGTTTTATGCCGAAAACATTCTTAAATATACTGCCATTATATGAGCCAAAACTATTCATTAAAACGTTTAAAAATATCGCCACATTTTTATTGTTTGCACAAGCCGTTCCAAAACGTCAAAGATTTTAAAGCATCGTGATGCATCGCAAAATGAAAACTTCGTAGCAACGCAACACAAAGGCAGTGATGCTTTCACGATGCGCATTTTTTTGACGTTTAGGAACTCAGCCTATATACCTACATACATATACATAGTGTTATAAGTAAAAGGGCAGCATGAAGAAACGCAATAGAAATTATGAAAAGCTGTAGTGCGAGAAAAAATTAGGTACAAAGACAACATTCGACAACATGCATTCAAATCGTAGCCATTCAAGTGTTGGTAATTCATCGCGTTCATCCGCAAACATTAAAGGATTGGCCCTGAGATTTATTGATCGTCATTGCGAATGCCAATCTTACTGGAAATTGTAGTCGTTTAAAATTAAAAGGAATATCGGTTGTTATCAAAATGTTATCGAATGCGAGGATTGAACACATTTTCTCCCCGAATATATTAAATTTAGAATTGTTGCTTCTATCAGAAGTCTGCAAGCCTGGTTCCATTGCACAGTCGTGGTTGATTCAAATTCCGTAGCAATATGATGACCGAACCGTTTTTGATTTGCAAATTATGCGGTGGAAATCCAGGTATGTTCAAAGAATTCAAAAACCAAGCGTGTATCCAAATTGCTCATGCCAATGAATCATGTGGTACTGCAGTGCGTAATATGATCTATGCATTTCAGATATTCTTTGCAACGGTCCAGCGGTTCTTTGCTGGAGAACAATATCTCGGCTGTGTGCTTGATCGCCAACAACTAATGCACAAATGTCTGCAGAAGTTGGAGCATTGTATCGCCGTGAATGTTCTCCGGCTGGAGCACTATCAGATTTAAAGACAAATCTGCAGTCTTCTGAGTTCATTTTTAAAGTTTTAAACATCGCAATCAAAGCGTTGTTTCCATTAAAAAATTGCTGTAATTGTCGAATGACGTTTTTTATGACTCCTGTTTGCCCTCTGTACCGCCTATCGACTTATAAATTTAAGATATACTCAATTTCCTTTCTTGAATCAAAATCAAATCGCGCATACAAAACAACTTTGTCATAATATCGACACCCCAACGCCAACTATGTTTTGTAAAATGCGAAAAATGCAAATTTTCCAAATTTTCTTTCTCTATAAACCTAAAGTACAACACTACAAGCAAAATAAAAAAAAAAAAATCATGAAAATCGGTCCAGCGGTTATCGAGTTATAACGTCATAAAGCTTCACCCCGGAGGAATTATATATATAGGAGATCACTTAGTATGAAGGCTCTTGTTTTCAATTACAGTTTTTAACCCACGTGGCAATGATCGTACAAGATTTTCTGTTATGCTAGGGCCTATGCTATTTCACTTTTCTTTGATTGCTTCTTTTAGCTACAATTTTTCGGTCTAAATGTTTCCACAGATGATTAATTAGATTGAGATCTGAACTTTAAGCTGGATTCTGAACAATTTGGGGACAGTTATATAGCAACTAAAACCGAATATCATGTGCTGTTTGCTTAGGATTGCTATCTTGGTGTGGATAAATATCGCAAGCGTAGTTGATTTTTCAGCAGAAACGACCAAATTTTGATTGACGGTGAAATATTGCTTGTGTTCCATATTTCACTCTGCAAATACTAGACTTCTCACTCCATAATATGCCATGGCCGCCCCTAACCATAGCATTCCCACCCGCGTGTTTAACTGTGGGTGTTACATGTTTTAGTTACAAGGCATCGTTATTTTTTCTCCATACTTTTTCTTGTTTTCAATCACTTTTAAAGAGCTAGTACTTATTCATATGTATGTAAGAAAATTACTTTTTTTCTAATATCCTGTTGTATCTTTCTCATACTTACAATGTCCTCTTTTCTTAAAGGTGACTTTCACTGTGCAACCCATTACTTAGATCCTAGAAAATATACCTTTGGCGTACACTAAAGTATGTTAATTTTTTATTCCAGTCAACCGCTATAGTTTAGGGTAAAATGTTATTTCCCATTTTAAAAATAACTATTCATCTGACGACACAATTCTCTTTTTTCTTCCAGCACCACTCTTGTGTTCCAGACTCCCTTCTTTGTAATATCTATCACATATCCATACCTTGAACTTAGAACGGGTTAAGTTTAATAAATTTTCGACTCCCCGTAATGTTTTTTTTTTTAATTTTCTGTGAAAAATTACTAGAGTTCACGTGTTGATCGAAGTGTTTCCGAGAGTTTTCACTATTGTTTTCTATTTTCACCTTTACTACCGTGAAAACACAACTTCACAGTTGATTTCTTCAAGCACAATATATAAATGCAACATGAGAATTGGTAAATTTGTGCAAAAACAAGCACATATTTCGCAAGTTAACATAATGGTATATTATGAGGTTGTAAAGAAAAAAATGTTTAGTAGGTTTTATTTTTACCCCATACATTTGCATTATAAAATCAGAAGGTCTTACTTAAAGTAGGGCCTGTATGAAAAATTATTCCCAGGACTGTACGTAAAACCAAAGACTATATAATACATATTATAAGACGTCGCGCGTAGAACAAAACTTTTGCTCGATTTTTTTTTGTTCTAGCACCCACCAATGGGTGCAGCAACATTTTAAATGTTTGTTACATATAGTATCAACAAATTAATATAAATTGTTGTTTTTTTCAGAAACCTAGATACATTCAAATGTTTCAAATATATTTTAGTTTGCCGCGAAACGGCAACCCGACAAGAAATAAACAATAAAAGAAAAATCAAAATATAAAAAGATACGTATACGTCCTTTCTCTGTATTAGTTGAATCTTAAGGTGTGTGCCCTTTTTTAAATTTTTCTTCGAGGAAAGGAAATTTAAGATTTCAATTCTCAAATTCAATTCGAATGTCTATTACCTGCAAAAAGCCGTTAGGATATAGTATTAACGTTTTTTCAGAGAATTTTCAGTAAAATAAACTGCTCTTGAGTGTGTTTAAAGAGTTAAAAATCTAATTTTCTTAAAAACTGTTTGGTAATTTGTGATTAAATTTACAATGCGGTCATAGAGTAAGGGAGGCATATATGGACCACCAATGTTATTTTTGCAAATAAAACACAGATAAATGTAAATTTTAACATTTCTATTTGTTTTAAAAAATAAACTAGAATATTATAATACATAACTAATAACAAAAAAATTAATTCAATCTATAAAAAAAAATAAGAAAGTAGCTCAAAAACATAAACAAAAAAAGTGGAGGGTAATTTGGACCACATAGTCCATATTGTTAGGAAGTACAAAATTCGCAAATGAATATTGGTTTTTCGCACCCAGCACACTATTCGTGGCTCCAAATATGGCATGAAACGCATTGAACCCAGAAAGTGAAATCTGTCCTCTGATAATATTACGGCGGATAATATGGACCTGTAGTGCATATTAGCCTATCCTATGGTAGTCCATATTAGCCGCAGCACTTGATGTGGAAAAAACAATCATTTTATAAAAAATTGTAGTTCTTAATTAACTTTTTTTTATGCAAATATCATATTTCACATTCACTTTTTGTATCTGAAAAAAACAATGGACCAACAAAATTACATTTTAAAAGTAAAAAAATTGGGTAAGTGCGAGGAGGGCCTCGTGCAATAGTGTTCCGGACATTTTATATTGTCATTAAATAGAAGGCAATTTATTCATATCCTGCATAGGTACACCTGATACTGGTTTTGATATGAATAATGTAATATCTTGTACGTAGATATGTCCTAGTAATACTGAGCTGAGATTCCAGTCCATTTTAACTTACACTTTCAATATAAAACATGGCGTACCAAGCTTTTGGATAAAATGCATGTAACGGTACTTTGATTGTTAAATGGTTTAAGTAAAGCAAAACACTGGAATACTTGACATGCGAAGGAATACAGCATTTAGAGTTTTAAAAATTTAAGAAAAAAATATTTTTGAAAAAAAAAAAACAAAATTAAAAAAAAAATTTGGTTTTTTAAACTTATTTAGTTTTCAAAAGCAGCATAGAGCTAACATATACGATCCATTCGTGCAAATGACTTAGTTTTTGAAAAATCGAAATCGAATGCAGTAGCAGCAAGAGAAGAGCTTATAGGGAAGTCCATGCGCTCTTCTAAAATCTGTAACTCGGGAACTACTTAGCGGATTTAGATGAAACTTAAAACTTGAGCAAACCGTAGTATCAAAATGATCCGCTGTAAAAATGATTTAGATAACATAAAAACTGGGGGAGATACAGTGGGGTAACTAGATACCACATTTTTTTAATTTTTCTCAGAAAATATATAAGATACAGAAAAAAATATTTCTTACATATATGGAGCTCTTGCAAAATTCTCTTTAATTTGATATGCCACATGATGGGGAACAAAATATTTTTTTTTTGCCCTTCATACAAGGTGCCCAAAAAAGGGCTCCCAAAATGAAATTCATTGCCGCCATCTTGTGCAGGCTTCCACACAATGTATACATAGCGAAAGTTTCAGCTCTCTATGTCTAACGGTTCAAAAGTTACAGGGCTGTGACAGACTGACGGACAGACGGACAGACGGACAGACAGACACCGTATCAAACCCATAAGTGTTCCGTCTTACCTTTTAAGGTCCGGAACACTAAAAATGAAAATCA
This sequence comes from Chalcosyrphus nemorum, assembly GCA_949716465.1. Lineage (NCBI taxonomy): Eukaryota > Metazoa > Arthropoda > Insecta > Diptera > Syrphidae > Chalcosyrphus > Chalcosyrphus nemorum. The sequence goes on from OX454332.1 coordinate 54,427,854, forward strand.
CTTACGCTTAACGAACAATCAGCAACACCAATTTCGAGAAACTGTAAAAAACTCACATACGCTTTCTCGCCGGGGGCCGAAATGAATCTGAGGCATGTTTAAGGAGCTTGCGCATGAATGTAAACACATTCCACCTCGTTTGCATTTGTGAGTTGGGAGAAAAGCTGGTAGTCCATATTAACCGCGTGGTCCATATTACCCACTCTTACTCTATTAAAAATACCTATAAGCTAAAGATGGAATTAAGCTGTAGGTACTTTGGCTTTTACATGAACGATAAGCTTATGTCTAGAAGATTTGACGTGAAATATCATTGACTAAACGAAACATGTACATATTTGACTTGGTGCCTGTAACACTATTAAAATTTACCACTTTTGTGGTCCATGTATTAATCCAATTTTCCAACTGTGAAAAAAAATTAAAATTGAAAGGTAGTTAGAATGCCGATTGTGCTGTTTTGTCATCAAATAGTGTTCAACAGTGTTGCAGCTGTACCAGACAATGCATCGGCAGCAAGGGCTATGTGCGAATATTCTTTTACTTGATCCAACTTGCTATATCATCTGTTTTATTTCCGATCTCGGTGATTTCATTCATTTTTTTCGAAACACAGAGAAATATTAAAGATAGATCAGCACCACTAGCCAAGTCCGTATTTTCGTCACCAGTTTTTGGGCCTTACGTTTAAAGTAGGACAATGAAATTTTGTATACGAGGTCTTTGGATATCGAAACAGAACGAGTATAACAATTTTTAAAGTACCAGGCCTACAATATCATCAATAACAAAATAGATTTGGAGGTATACATACATACATATATTTACCTTTATCTTGCAATTTAGGTAGCAAGTTGCCTGCTTGACGGACTTTTATGTCCGTATAAAGCTGCACTCTAAAGCTCTATAAGATGTCATTTGAGAGGCAATATGTTGACTGTAAGTGGAAAGTGGCAATTAGGCTATAGAGCGGTTCAGACGCAACAAATCTTGCTGACACTTCCATTCTTCTATTTCTAGAACTCACGTACCAGGGTAGCAGCCTCTATTAAGGAGACAAAGTTTTATTATACATAAATTGGCTTTGCCTAATTTGAGCAGATAAACATGGTCATTGTATACTTACAGGCATTTTTGCATTCTCTACCTACTAAGTTATTTAAGTCCACGAAAGATTGAAACAAGTTAAAAATTCTGAAGCACAACTTAGAATCACTGGGATAAGTTCGGCCTTATTACTTCCGAACTAATACACAAAGAGCCACCCAAGGCAACCTAACTTACTCAAGTGCTACAAACCAGTCCACTCAGGAGACATGCGTGGTTATTGTTCAACTAGTACCAATAACATATTTTTAAAAAAATACGTTCTAAATGCGTCCCAGATGAAATAGTACTTTTCAATACATTGTTGCAATATTTAATCATATTTAAAATTTTGGACAAAAACCATCTTCTAGTGCTTTATCAAACTATAGGTTCATGGCCCGTTCTCTGACAAAGCTGTTCGTTAGAGACACGGTTGTGGATAGCATCCCAAACGCTTTACCTATTCGGCTGGTTAGGCTATTTCCAATTCGGTTCCGCCATCGGTTAAGATCGGTCTTAGGCTGATCATTTTTGTTTTTGCCGAGTTAATATTCAGGCCAACGACGTCTGCTTCCCTCTCGACGTTCGCTGTCATTTGGTGAAGGTCCATTATTCTGTGAGACGGAAGGCATACATCATCGGCGTAGTCGAGATGCTTGAGTTCAGATGTAAGAGTCCATCGAATTCCTCCATTTCTTGTTTATAAGGCCGCATTCAGCACATCATTAATCACCAATAAAAACAGTATTGTTGAACGTATGCAGCCTTCCCGAACCCCATTTTGGACTTCGAATTGCTCGGACAGCCTTCCTCTGTGCAAAAGTGACATGACCCATCCTTAATAATTGCTATTAATTTATCCTTATGTATGAATGTACATACTTATAAGTGGCATGGCGTGGATAATTTCAAATGGTAAGTCGAAGAAAAATAATTCACCCCCAAAAAATCACACACACCTCTCTCCCCAGTCAAATTGGATACCACCCATGGAGAATAAAAATTGAAACCTAATATTACCTGAGTGGAGTGTCAAATACCACACCACTACACCAACTCTTTCCTATCCCTTCTTCTCTCTTCCAAATTAACTAAGGCCCGTGCCCTGTTAATCAGTAAATGGGTATAGATATCCCCTTTGGCAGATTAAAAAAAAAAAAAACCTACCTCTACCTTCCCCACTCAATACTCCTGATACATGAAACCAGCTTTCCAATATATACAAAGCTTTTTTCAATATATACAAAATTCACCAAATAACTTGGAGAAAAGCGGGTTATTTTTTATTTTTTTGCATAAAAGAGTGTGTATTAAACAGAGAGGTGTCAATCACAGTGAATAGTAAAAGGGAAGAATCGAGAAATCAGTCGACCACATTTGTCTTATTAGTCGTCCTCGCAAGAAAACCAGCGTGATCTGGTGGACCACAGAGCTACGGTAACTTAGGGCTAAGACCAGAAAACTTTTCAATAGGAATAAGGATAAGTAAAAGAACACAAGACTGCAACAGCTATAATAAAATCCATAGAAGTCGAAAACGAAGCCGCAAGACTTCGGAAGGTATTATACAAAGACCCTTGCGTCACCGGATATATCCAAAAATCCGACGGAACTTGGACAGGATCCAGCCAGGAATCCCTAGAATTGTTAATGGAAACTCACTTTCCCGGGTGTAAAGACCCTACAACTGCCACACCAATTAGGACCGCGGTTCCAAGGGACCGCACAGCTGAGAAAGTGATTTATACATTGATAAAAGAAGAAAAAGTAGCTTGGGCTACAAATTCATTCAAACCTTACATTTGTCGTTACATAGTGTAGTGCCCTATCTTGTTAATATCTTTTCAGATTGCTTACGTTTAGGGCTCACACCTAGTAAATAGATAGAAGTGAGAGTGGTTTTCATTCACAAGGCAGGGAAACCTAGCCACTGCACAGCAAAAGACTACAGACCAATAAGCTTCATTGATCTATATATTAAGGGCATGTTCAACCCTCAAAATCTGTGCGCTCTGTACTGCGTGGTTGAGGAAATCGAACACTCAATGTCCTTAAAAGAATACATTATGGCAGCGTTTCTTGACATAGGGGGCGCTTTCAATAATGTTAAAACAGAAGCAATAAAGGAGGCCTTGACAGATCTAGACGTGAAATGGCATATTACAAACTGGATTGAGAACATTCTCAAATAGCAGAATCTTCAACTCAGCCGTAGGACCTAGTTCCGAGAGAAAACTGATAACGAGAGGAACGCCACAAGGAGGGGTACACTCTCCCACGCTATGGCTTCTCATCGTCAACAAGATTCTCAATATCTTCGAAAAGAAAAGAATTTAAATCGTAGCGTATGACGATGACCTAGTGATACTAATTAAAGGCAAATTTCTGCCAACAATCAGTGAACTCATGGAATCTGCTTTAAAAGAACTTTCTAGATGGGCGAACCAAAAAGGTTTAGGAGTTAATCCGCGTAAGACCGAGCTGGTACTATTCACAAGAAAAGAAAGATACCCAGCTTCACACTACTAAAGCTAACAATAAACATCTCAACTGAGGCGAAATATATCAGGGTTATTCTAGACTCTAAGTTATCGTGGAGAAGGAATATAGAAGAAAGAATGAAAAAAGGTCTAACTGCTCTCTACACCTGCAAGAGATCCTTTGGTAAAAGATGGGGATTGAAACCGCGTATCATTCACTGCAACACGCTAATATACTGAACGTAGTATAGAAAATGGGAACAGAATATAATTCGGAATGCCTCCCAGCCACATCGGATTATATGATCCCATGTAATGACTTCAACATAGACATGCCTGTTTTTATCCAAGTCGTGAAGACTGGGAGGGAGTGAAAACTGGGAGACTGAAAAGGCTACAATCCATCTAGAGCGGATCGTATGATACCCTATCCCTTTGCTGTATACAAACTTTATTTACTCGCACCTATAATATAGGGCAAGTATTGGATTCGTGCAAAAATTCTAACTCGAGATAACAATTAATTCTGACATTACGATGATAGAGAAGCTCAAAAAATTGGGTCTGCCGATTCTGTCTGTCTGTCTGTGTGTATGTACGCTGGACTACAGCCTAAAAGGCTGGGCCGATTTGCTTTAAACTTGATATCTGAGCTCTGTAGGGTCACCGTTCGAGGCGAAATTGGAATTTTTTTTCTAGCCCCGCTATTAACGGTACTTTACTTAAGGCCAATTTCACAAAAAGACGATTTTCTCGAAAACGGCTCTAACGATTTTGATTAAATTTCATATTTGAGTTAGTCTAGAGAAATGCTAAAACATGGCGTACCATGTTTTTGGTTAAAAACACGTATAACGGTACTTTTCTTATTAACTGGTTTTAGAAATATGGCCATTTCTCGGCTAAAACTCGATGGGTTTCCCTCAAAATTGAAATGTGGACAAGATTTAATGTATAATAATATATGGCAACTTATACAAAATTTTTAAAAATATTATTTTATTAAAAATTTATTCATTTTCAGCTACCAGCATATAGGTGCAAGTACGTACGATCCAGTCGTGCACTTTATTTTAATATCTTATCAAATTACTCCAAAATACGAATTTTCTCAAGAAGTGGGTGTGGTATTGGGCGGATTTCAATTTTTTTCTCAATATATGTATGTTGTAACTTGTTCCTTAGAAGTGCTATTGTACGAATAAAAACGTAGAAAACATTTTTTTTTTATAAAAACGCCCCTAAAATGCAGGCGTGGTCAAAAGCATATTAATGTATGCATCATTCATACCTGCATTTTTTTCAGCTAAAGAGATAGGAAAACTAATATGTTACAGTTTTTTAACGTCAGTTAAACTGAGGTGAAGTGCTCCACCCCACACCGAAACACAAATGGATAAATTGAACGGTTCAAGTCACTGTCGTTTTTGGAACAAAACAGTAGCACTTTCGCAAGAAGTGATATGTTTTATAAATGTCTCTCTCATGTAAGAGTACATTTGTCACAAGTTTTTGGAGGACAAGCGGCAAATAAAACTAATAATACCCGTAAGGGCTACCATTATTTCTAATACGGATAACATTATTTCTAAAATTAACGACTGGTGCAATTCGAATTTCGCACATTTCATAGAGGATTTCATTGACTTTTGCCAGGACGTATTGAGTATGCTGGTGTCTTCATAAAAGCTATAATTTTCGCGAATGACGAGGTAACTGCATATTCACCGGAATCCGAGTATTTGAATCGAAAACTCGGCCAACATTTTCACAAAAAGAGTTAAGTGGTAACTTCTGAAATTACTATTAAAACTTTAACTTAAGTATAAAAATAAATTGTTATAGAAATGACCATAATCAATTTGGCAGACGGCAAGATCATGCTATATCGACTTTTGTATTTTGATTGTATGTAGATATGTATGTATATTATACGTATAAAAAATAAAAATGTATTTACATAATCTAAAAATAAAAAAAAGTAGCTGAGTTCATAATCGCAGCACTGCAATGCAAAGCGTTCTTAATTGCAACCATATAACAATGATGTGATGCATCGCGTTCTAAAATGCAACATGAAAGCAATTGCTGCACAAACAAAAACAACCAATGCACCGTAGATTATCGTGATGCGATAAAATTTGAGATTTCATTTAAGCCCGCGCTAAAAAAAAACGTACGAATTCGTACGTTAGTAAATCGCCAGGAGAAACTACAACCTGGTCTGAGTATTTCGATATACTCGATCAAAGGAAAGCTACAGGCAGAAATATCCCGGATCCGTTCGAATACGTTTACAAAATTAAAACATCGTGATGCATCGCAAAATTAAAGAATCATTGCTTCGCATGACAAGGGCAGTGATGCGTAGGCGTTGCGCATTTTTTGACGTTTGTGAACTCAGTCAGTGTTCGTAACTCGTACTTGAAGATTTTATTTTCATAATTTTATTTATATTTTTTTATGATTACCTGTCATTTCGCGTTGTGCTGTTTCGACATTCATAGCCAATGCCATTGATAATCTTGCCCGTAAGTTCGATCCAAGCCCAGCTTCAACATGCCCGTTCAGTTCCTTTTTATAGATATTCAAAACTAAAGGTTCAGTATGGAACGGCATATTGAACTCGTCTATCAGGACACCGAGACGCCAAATCTCTTCATTTAAAGCCTTTGAAACTTTTTGTTCCACCTCCTCAACCATCTTGTGAATTTTCAACTTCATTTCTCTTGTGACTTGCATCATTTGTGTCTCTGTGCCCTGAATACGATCTATAATCAATTTCTTCTGCTCCAGCTTTTGATTTCGAAACGTGTTAGCTCGATCGTAAATATTGTCCAACATTAACCGCATATCACCGGAAACACTTTTTCCTCGTGAACTATGTTGTTCGAATTTAGTTTTTACGGCGCTTTTTGATATACATTCTTCGAACTTTCGCTCGAAGTCTTGAAACTCAAAGTATCGATTCTGAAATCCGTCAGCAATAGCACCCATGTGAGCTGGATTACCCTTGGCTTCCTCCAGACGAGCCTGAAATAACAAAAAAAGTACGTTTTTCACTTTGGAGGATCAATAAATGACATTCATTTTACCTGTAATGTCTCCCTGGCGGAAACGAAAAAAACTCGTTCGGCAGCTTCCTTTTCAGTGCATACTTTTAATTCCTTTGTAAGGAAATCGATGCATCTCTCTGTATGCTGTGATTTAACCTGAAAAAGCAAAACATTACATTAGACAAAAGATTTCGACATATTCAAAATAATAACATATTTACTATTTGTAAAGTAAGGAAAAAACATCCATATAAAATAACTCCATAACCTTAATTTTCTCAAAAAGTGGGTGTGGTAGTGGGCGGATTTTGAAAATGCGTAAATAATGCGAAAGTAAGTTTTTCGAGTTTCATAAAGAAGTATTGAAAAAAGTGATTTTTCAAAAGGCGGGCTGTCAGTGGGCGGATTTTAAAAAAAGTTTACACTTTAATTGCTTCATTTTCCAAGGCTCTTGTTTACAAAATTTAATCGATCTAGCTCAAAATTTTAGGCCCAAAAACTGAAGAAAGACGGACGGACGGACATGGCTAAATCGACTAGGTTAGTCATACTGATCATTTATATATATCTTTTATTGGATCTATCTTCGATATTTCTCTATGTTACAAACTATGTATCAAACTTAATATACCCTTAGGATGTGGAATAAAAGAGATTAACATTTAAGTCCTGGGAATATATTTAAATGCGATGTCACTATAAAAGGCCAGTCGATAATTTGCCTTTTCTAAACCCTGTATATACCCAAGGTATATGAATAAGAGGTAATATATTCCGCGCCTATTTTTTGGTCACGTTCTGCGCATCTGTCATTTTCTCGCAATATGGCCGACAGCTGTGACCCATACAGAGACGGAAACGAGTATTTTGCTTCAAATTTTGTTTATTTATCTTGTATTTATTACTTTTATTTAAAGTATGAAAGTGAAGTATAATTAAAAGTAATAAAAATGCGTTGTATGGTTGTTCTGTGAATAATAAAAAAAGGCTAATAATGGGGCGATTTCTTATCATTCGTTCCCAAAACAACAAAACAAGCAGTGAATTTTTTTGTGCCGCCGAAAAGACAAAATAATCACCAAAACCTCTTTTTGCAGAAAGAGATTTTGTCCCAGTTAATCCTTTTTATGAACAATATGGATTAACTTTAAAAGCAAAAAAATTAACAGAAAATGCGGTTCCATCACTTTTGTTGCCCTTACAAAAGGAGGAACAAGATTCCACTAACCGGAAATCAAGAATTCAAAACAGATCTTTGGTCTCGAGGTATGTACATATAAACAATTAATGTCGTTACTTATACTGAAGACAGCACGTCCCCGAGCATACCGATTGCTTTTAAGAAAACAATACCCACTTCTTGCTGTTATCACACTAAAAAAGTGGTGCTCTAAGATAGAGGTATATCCAGGGATTATTTAAACAGTACTGGATATAATGAAAAATGTGGATATGAAACAAATCGACAAAATTTGCGTTCTCTCATTTGATGAGATGAAAATATAGGAAAACGTAGTTTACGACAAGCGCAAGGATGAAACGCTTAAAGCTGGAGTTAGATTTAAGCGTTTTTGTTAGCATGTAAGAATTGTATTTATAAATCCGATAAAATCGTTTAAAATGAGAAAAAATAATACCAATAAAGTATTCAAAAAGTAAATATAATTTTTTACTTATATACAAAACAATTTTCAGATTGAATTTCTTTCTAGATATCTTCATTCTGCATTCAAACTCAGTGGTAATAATTACGAACAGCATATGAAAACAAATAAAAGGTCACAGCAAGCCGCCATCTTATTTTTTTTTTTTTTTTACTTTTTTGACACATGCGCAAGATGTTACCTGTAATATCTGTACCGTGGTACATACCAACACCCAACACCAAACACCCATATAAATGAACGGAAATATATAACAGTTGGATAATTTTTCTAAGTGGAAAATACATAATTATGTTGTTTCAAAGCAAATATCTAAATTTTATTATTACCGATTCTTGACTCTCCGGTTCGTTGGCTGACGCATCCCAGCGATTGTTCAATACAAATACGTTGGGCTTGGAGAGTTTCTGTGAAACCGTATGAAAAAATGATTTCTCAGCAAGTGTCATTGTTGACTCAGCATTAAGAACTAACACAAAAACATCTGCATTTAAACAATGATTGTCGATCCAGTCGTCCAGGTTGGGAGATACATCAACACCAGGTGAATCCATAAACACAACATCGTCACGAAGCAAACTACATCGTTCACGTGGCCAAAATATTCGGACCAATGAGCTCTCGCTAAGTTTTTCTTGGCACAATGCATTAGCTAGTTGTTTTATATTCTGAAACGAAGCCAATATTAGATATATTAGAAAAAATATGTATTAATAACTACGCCAGTATTATTTGCAAAACCAAAAACCTATTTATAAAATTATGTTATATTTATATTAACACTAAGCTAGTGTCAAGCTTTTCGAGTTAAGCTATAGAACTGTAAAATATAAGCAGCAATTTCAAGTAACGCTTACAGGCCGACATTATTAATCGTACGATAGACAAAGTTCTAATATATTTGATATGTATGGGCGGATATTCTACTTTTTTTTTAAATCCATTAGGTAATGCCGTTGTAGTCGCCTAAATGTCCTTCCTCAATGCAATCTTTTACATTTATTCAAAGAATCAATAAAATAGGTCACAATACAAGCGACATAATTCTATTGTATTGGATTCGTGCAGGTTTTTGAGCTCATGATTCTGATGATTTTGAACATTACCATTATAGTTGTCCACAAAAATGGGTCTGCCGATGCCGTCTTTCTGTTTGCTGCAGCCTAAACGGGTGATTTCGATCAAACATCATCTAGGGTTAGTTGGGTAATCCAAACTAACTTTTTCTGTCATTTCCTTACTTACTGCGAGAATCAATAGGTCTATCCAATGAGAAATGTTGTGAACTAAATATACATAGTATTGAAATGTTAAAACTGTAGCTAAATGTTTATGAACTAAATATACATAAAGCCTACGGCTTGGGTCCCGTGGCTCAGTGGTTAGTGCGTTAGACTGCTAAGCAGGAAGTTCCAAGTTCGAATTCAGAAGGCTTACGTACGTAGCATCAACGTATTTTTCACGGCCCCACCTCTTGCGAGTTTCTGACAAGCATTCAGGAGTATAACTGAGAAAACTTCTCAAAACCTCTCAGATACGGCATAAAACTGTATATCGCTTCTGTAAGCTTTCTCATGTCAGTTATACACTTGACGCAGCCGAAAAATGATTAATATATTTATTTCCTATTAAACGCATGTCCTTTTCGCATGAAAAATTTCTGATGATTGTATCATCAATAGATGGTTTCCTTCTCCCCAATAGCTCATTTATTAATGTCCAAGTTTTTTTTTGATCCTTATATATTTGTCTAAATTTAGTTAGATAGTTGTTTATATTTGGAATGAAATTTCTTTGTTTAGCTGATTTTTGTACTGTTTATATTAATTTGCAAAGGTTCTATTCGGTCTATTCTTTTTCCATTTGCGAAATAGTTCATCTCTTTTAAGGCATTTTTTAACGAGTTCATCTGTTATCCATGATTTCCGGGGTTGTTTGTTTCTTTGTTTATTTCTTTCATTTGTGGCTGTGTCATACACTTATTTTATTTCTTTTGTGAGTGCGTTATACAAAGCATTCACGTCCATTTCATTGTCATATTTGTCCAATCTATTGACCGCATTATATTATTGACAACATTCGTACGTATATTTCTGCTTTTGCGGTTTCCGTTTCTGCAACTGTTTCATTGATCACGGCAAAATGATCCGAAATACTGCATTCTATGATTCCCGAGTACATCTCATCTCGAGTGAAGTTGACTATTATATGGTCGATAATTGTGCTACTTCCGATTCTAGAATTAAATCGTGTGCTTTCTTCAACTACATTTGATGCTTATATTTCCATGTAGAGATTGACTTGTGCTAAATGCGTTTCTCTCATGTCAATATTTATGTTATTTTTTGTTGGTCTATGTACTGCACAAATATGTTTCTGTTTTGTGCTACTTTTAATATTCCTCGATATATATACATTCGTATGAAAGCGTCAGGATATTCAGACTTTCATAAGTAATATTGTTGTTTATGAACATTGCAATACCCCCTCCTTTGCGTTTTGGTCTATCTAAAAACTCCGCATTAAAACCATTTAGTTTGTAAAACTCATTTTCTTCATCTTTAATATTTGATTCTACCAGAACGATTATGTGTAGATATTTTAAAATACTTTCTGTATCTGCACAAAAAGTGTCCCAATTTTTACGCATTGACCTTATGTTTAGACTTATACAAGAAAAAATATTTTTTTTTTAAATTCACTATTTTTAATGTCCTTAAAACTAATTAATACCAAAGAATGCATATATAATTATCAAGAAGACTCATCTCATACAAATTTTTACACTGAAAATGTTTGTATGGCGGGTTTTAATATCCCAACCCGCTCTGAGCTTTTGAGTTTTCAAGAGAAGTTTAATTTATTCTCACAGGGGAACACGCACACTGTATAATGCATTTCAGAAGAGGAACAAGTAATTTTATTTTATGTCTTATTCGCTTCGTTGATGCGCCCGTAGATACAAGTGAATGTTTGAGTTATTTTCAATGTCTTTTTTCGTTGCCTGTATTTCCCATTTAAAGTCCTTTTTCAACAAAATTGCCCCTCCCGTCTAAACCAGGGGCGATAGACCTATGTACTCCTATACAATTTTTTCTTCTCTTAACTCAACATAGGCTTTAGTCGCATTATATGGACAATTTATTGGAAACAAAATTTAAACTCAATTTTCCATAAAAATATCGTAGATATTGTTTAAACAATATAAATAGTTAAGTCCCTGTTCCAAAATATTTCTGATTTAAGAAAAAGAAGAAAAAAACACTCGAATCGAATTAATTACAATAAAAGCAAACATCATTTGCTCAGGAAAATGTTTTCGTTCTTTTATTTTCCAATAAGAAAATAACAAAAAAAGTAAGCAACAACAAAATTAGAAACTATTCATTTACATATATCATCTTCATCGGCTATAAGAAGAGCTTTTGTATTTTCGCCCTGTTTTGCTGCACTTTCTCATACGAAGCTCCAGTTCGCCTGTCTTGCTTTTGTTTTTGAGAGCCATAACAAACGTTAATTGACACTGCTCAGTTGGTTGTTAATGTAGACACTTGTATTCACAATTTTCGTGTTGTTGTTTGCGACGAGTTGAAAATTTATATTCTGATTTTTTTTTCTGTGTTTAATGATCTATTTGCACGTGCTTGTTTCATAAACTTGTTTTTGAAAATATGTGTTGCAAAAGATGCTAATTACAGACGTTTCCATGTTTTTGTTCTGTAAATATCTGCAATATCAGTGGGATCAACTTCACAATTAATAGATTTTACTATGCCTTGGACATTTTCATTTGCTGTCAAAGAAATATTTTTCGTTTTTTAACAATTGCTGTTCGAGAGTGTTTATTTGTCTTTTCATGTTTGAAATGATCTCACCCTTGTTTATATTACTGTACTTTAGTTCTTGAATTTATTTTCTGAGATTTTCAAGACTGATATTGTTTTTAGCAATGTTTTGGCTTAGGTCGTCATATTTTTGAGCAACGAACTCGTATAAAGTAGTAGCATCTTTAATCTCCTTTCTGATTAGGAATATTTGTGTAATTATTTCTTAAGTGTTTGTGTTTTTTGATGCCTGGCTTTGTTCTGGAGTACTTGGACTTCTAGTTCTTTTATTTATAGGCCTTTTGGTGTAAGTAATTGATTGAGTGGTGGTGAATGTTTAGGTGTGGCTGGTATTGGTATATCCATGCTGCCTTTCCGATGCCGCCATGGTCCGATAAGATTTCTCCGTAATAGTAGTGCACCCGAAGTGGAACCCTTTCTCACAACCATGACATGTCAGAAATACACTTAGCGCATTGACCACTCTTATGCATATTTGGAGGAACAGAGAGTTAACTGAACTTATTTTGCAAATTGAATCAGCTTTATTCAGTGAAAGAAATTATTTCAATTTTTTTTTATTGTTTGCTTCTTTAAGAGAAGTTTAATACTGCAATTCTACACCAATATCCAAAAAGTCACTATCTTCATCTTTTTTTATGTACATATACATTCATCTTTGAGTTTAACCACTTTAAATCTTGTTCATATCAGAGCGTACTTTTTAACTACGTTCTTTAATAAGCCACCAAGTGGCGCTATAGCCACCTATTGGATCCAAACTTCACCGAAACAGTCTCGAGCCACTTGGCACTCGGGATTTTTTTTAGGCCGAATTGTAGGATAGAATTTTTTGGCAGCAATCCCATTGAAATTCCCACAAGAAATCCTTAAATAATGTAAAATTTTATGTGGGAAGTAGTTTAAATTTGAATAGGAATGTCTTCAACATACATATATTTGAGTAAGTAAAACAAATGAAATTTTGGAAAGAAACAATGTATTTATAGTAGAGAGAAATACAGACTTAAAATTGTATTGTTGATAGAATGAAAGCCAAATAAAACTTTGATATTCATGTTGCTATTATTTCGGTTTTATTATTTTTTGGGATGAATTTCACACGAAAAGAAAATTCAAAATTTCAAATTCGTACTGTTTGCAAGTCAAGTTAAAACGGCTGGCTGCAATGGGTGCAGCCACACTTAGGCCAGAAAGGCCCATTGTGATACCGATGGGATCGAGTATCCTCAGTCTATCCAATTAAAAACAATAGGTGCTTATTATAAAGCGGTGGATACGATAGATATCTAATTCAGCGAGTTCGCCTAAATTGTCGAAGAAGTATTCACCTTCGGATTGAGAGCGCTTAGCAGGTGGGGAATAGTCTCCTCCTTCTGTTCGTTCATGCAGCTCCTGCAGCTCCTGCAGTGTCCCGTGATGACACCTACCATAGTACTAATATGAGACTTTTTAGCTCTATTAGGTTGTGGAATCGCTTTTAATCCAGCTTGGGCCAGATCTGCTTTGCAATGGAACAGTTCGACCACTTGCGTTAATAGCGTTGATTGCGTTTTATTCAATTAAAAGTGTACATGTAGCGGGAGGCTACAAAAATCGGAAGATTTGTTCCATGCCTAGCGAGTTCATCAGCTATACAGTTTCCCTCGATATCACAGTGACCCGGCACCCATATAAGGTGGATTTTCAATTGTTCAGCCATCTCGTTAAGAGATAGGCGGCAGTTGAGAGCAGTTTTGGAGTTGAATGTGACCGACTCTAGGGATTTAATCGCGGCTTGGCTGCCAGTAAAGATGGTGATATCCCTTGCGGATATTACATTATACCTCGTCCACGATAAGGCTTCCTTTATCGCCATTATATCCGCCTGGAATACACTACAGTGATCAGGGAGGTGGAAGGAGATCTTGCAGTTAAGGTCTATGGAGAACACACCTCCCCCTACTAGTGAGTGAAGGAAGTTTCAATCGATTTCCCTTTACTGTATGCATGTTGAGAGGCTGACCAGAGTAGAAGATTTACTCTGCAGCAAGTGTGGACGATAAGTACTTTCTCTAGGGTTTTTAGAAGAAAAGATGACAAACTTATGGGTCCCAGATCCTTGCGGTTGACATGTGAGCTTTTACCTGCCTTCGGTATGAACATCACGTTTACTGATTGCAAGTCATTTGTTACTACTATTTTGAGTCTGCATACATCCTTAAATACATTATTTATTTCCAAAATTTCATTTGTTTTACTTGGGCACGTATATGTTTAAGACATTCAAATTAAAACTGCTTCCCATATAAAATAAAAAACTTTTGATTACTTTACTTATTTTCTTGAAATTTCATATTTTGACTATTTAATTAAATTTCTATCAGCCGTATTAATAAACATATGTTATCTCTAACTCATGGGGCAATTGATCGGGAAACTACTGACTGTCCAAAATATGGATTGGACCAGTAGCGCAACAATCAAGTTCGTAACGGAGTGCTTGCTTTACCTACTCGTGGTGGTACCCGGGCAACTACATGTATAAATCCTTATACATTTAGGCCAGAATTGCAAGTGCGAGATTGTTTAGGGTCTTACCCCTAGACTAGGTAACCTGGGCCAGCAGTCTGCATTACCGAAAACTACGAAAGCTACGGAAACCGACACAATGCCTCGGATAAGGACTGATAACACGTTGACGCCCTTTGGTTATCGTACCAGGGCAAAGATTAGTTTCTGGAATGTGAAGACGCTCCTTGACTCTCAGAGTAAAGAACGCCAGATTTATTCAACTAGAGCATGAATTCATGCGATATAAGCTGGATATATTGGGAGTAAGCAAAATAAGATGGTTAGATGCGGGTGAGTACTGTAACACTGTACTACTCTACTCCGGAAGCCCCCGTGGATATGGAGTTGGACTGCTGTTATCACAATATTGCTCTTGAATGGGTAAGGTCATGGTATGGTATGGTATGGTATAAGGGATGCGCACCAAAGGGGTGCTTTCACGGGGGCCTATTGGTCCATTGTGATTCCCTGTCGTGGGTATATTTTAATTTGGTAGCAGTTCGCTTGGTCTTGTGTTGAACCATTCGTACTCTTGATAAAACAACTCATGTTCCCGAGCGGGACTATTGGGCAATTCCCAGTTAGTACACCTATCATGATACTGATTTTTATTTTGGCTCTTGGTCCTTCTATCGTTCAATTTAGGCCATAAGCGGCGAAATATGATGCAGTCGCCTCTGGCTGCGCAGAATGTTTTGATCCTATCCGCTTTTTTTCGGTCTATTTTCTTTTTCAGTACACCAAACTGGGTGAGCTCTTCATTTAATGTTGACTCGTTTCGTGCAGGTTCGTCCGCTGTTTCATGAGTGTTACATATTCTATTTATCGTTAGTCGGCATGGGTAGACTGCTTTTGATCTATAAGTATGCCGTCAAGTGCCTTAAGAGCAGCTTGACTGCCCACGAATATGGTAACCCTGGAAAGGTTTAGTTCTTTTGTATGTATAGTCTATGCTGCTGCGAAGATTTCGGCTTGGAAGATACTGCAGTCATTTGTGAGTTTCTATGAATCACGGATGTTAAGAGATTCACAATAAACTCTATCGAATCTCTCTAGTGAAACCCTGTGCACTGGTTGGTGCGTAAAATTCCCACTTATGTCGGTCGGGAAAAATGACGGAATATTTCTTTTTTAAGTCTATGTAAGGAATGACATAGTCAGTTATTTCTTCGAGATCAAGAGGTCTGTACCTTTGAAGTATATATCCATGTCTATATGAGCTTTGCTTCTAGGTGCTTAAATGTATATAAGTATGCCGTTAAGTGCCTTGAGAGCAGCTTGACTGCCCACGAATATGGTAACCCTGGATAGGTTTAGTTCTTTTGTATGTATAGTCTATGCTGCTGCGAAAATTTCGGCTCATTCGAATTTTGTTGACAACTAGAAGCCACAGAGAGATAACTCCTCCCGTGGAGTTCCTCTTGTAACCGGTTTTCTAGCTACACTTTTTCTGAGTTCTGCGTCTGCTGTTCAGCATTTCATCGATCCAGTTTGTTATCTTTGCTTCTACTCCCACTTCGGTAAGAGCCGCCTCGATATTGCATGCTCCTTCTATGTCTAAAAAGGAGGGCAAGTAAATTCTTTGTGGTGAAGGCAACACTTACAATTAAATACTATATCGATTTTTAAAGAAGAACCTCTTCTTTGATTCTTAATTTAAATCAAATAATTAATGTCAATAGTTCTTAAATAACGACTGTATCGTACGTACTTGCACCTACATATATATGTGCTATTAGTTGAACATTAATAGTTTTTTTATAAAAAAAAATACATATTAAATTTTTGGAAAAAATATTTTGAAAAATTTTGCATAAATTCAAATGTCACATTTTATTAAACACTAGCTGATTGCCCGCGGCTCCGCTCGCGTTAACTAAAAAAGTAATGTTAATTCGTGAATTACTCGATTATTGTCCGGTTCACGCAAAAGTATTAAGTTACCTTTAAGGCTGAACTATAAAAGTCGGACGCAATCGGTAACTAACATCAAAATTCTACGTTAAGTTTTTCAACTTAACTTATGAAAATGCCCAGATGCGGAAGCATCTGTCAAGTATTTTTCCCGATTGATTTTAGGTCCGTTCGGGAACTTTTCTGAAAGAAAAATGAATAACGTCAAATCCCATAAATCGAGAGAGAATCCTCTCAATTTCATAAATAGTACCTGTACACGTACAGTACAGTTGTCAAACAAAGGGCAAAGAAAAACCATTTCTAAACAATAACACTTGTTATTTATTTTGCCCTGTTTTTCTTTAAGGAATGACCCCCCATTCTCGATTTCAAATTTTGACGATTTTCAATGGGCTGGTAAATGAATATAAATTATTTTTTTAGGCTTGTAACTTTGCATACATTTATTTTAAGACTTAAAAAAGAAGAAAACAATTTTTTTTGTTTTTTGTTGTTGTTTTTTGTGATCAAGCAAAAGCCCTTCTTTTCGGCAGCGCGTGTGATTTCCGCTCACTGGAACATCTGAAACCAAAAACTAATATAAATTAAATCAGTGAAGATCTTCTTTACCTTTTAACTTGATTTGTGGCTGAAAAAAAGGCGATTTTCAAAAAAAAAATTCAAAAGTCCGCCATTTTGTTAATTTTTGTACGAAATTAATAATTCTAGTTCATACCAGAGCCAAACATGTACTCTTTCTAATCCCGTTGGAATTTTTGGTTTCAGATGTTCCAGTGAGCGGAAATCACACGCGCGAACGAACATAATTTTTTATGTCATAAGATAACAATTTACTCATATCTCATAAGTATAAAACCATTGTAAAATACTTGAAAATATCCTTTACACCCTCAGTCCATGCTATAGCGGATTAAAACCGAATTCAATTCGGGTTGAGTGGCATATATTTGGGGTAGAAATATTTGGACACATGGAAATAAAATAGAGAAGCAGTGTTAAACGCAATCCCGTCTCGATCGAATTCTAACTCGATCCGGTCATATATATATACAGTCCAGTACTAAATAAAAGCCAATGAAAGAGTTGACTTTCCGGCTTTTTAGTTTGTAAGCAAAAATATTTTTTTTTCTTTTTTTGTCCTTAATTTTTCTTTGATGGTCACCGTAGGTATAACTTATCGCATCCATCCTTTTTTGGTTTCTTTTACAAATAAAATTAATTTAATTACAGTACGTTCTCGGTTAACGCAACTCTCGATTCACGCAACAGCTGAATTTACATCATTGTTGACGCAGTAATCGTAACTCTTCAAAAAAAATTGACTCGATAAGTGCAACTTCGGTTTTTATATGCATATCTTCATTTACTCAAGTTCTTGGCTATGTATGTTTTTGTCTGTCGTTACATTTTGTCTCGGCAGTTATTTTACTGCTACTTTTGACTGATGGTATGTATGGTATGAATGAAGTTGTATGAATGTACATCATATGTATCTATACAATGCAAGATTTTCTTATTAGTTTAATGAATTTTGTCCAGTGATCAGTCACTTGGGTGTGTCGGAAAAAATGCTGAATGTGGACCCGGAAAGAGGATTACATTAAAAGGCGGCGAATACCCTAAGATGGAAAAAGCTTTGTACAAGTGGTTCTTAAATCAAAGAAAGTAAAATGTGCCAATTTCCAGCGCTGTCCTAAAAACAAAAGCGTGCTCATTGCATGAAAAAAATAGAGAGAGGCCAGGATCTTTTCATGCGAGCAATGGTTGGGTGACAAATTTTAAGAAAAGACACGGAATTCGCCTGTTAAAAATTTGTGGAGAAAAACTTACAAACAAATCGCAGCTTGTAGATCCATTCTTGATTAAATTTAAGGAAAAAGTCAGAGAGCTCGATTTGATTCCCAATCAAATTTATAACGCCGATGAGTCCGGGTTATTCTACCGACTTATGCCCTACAAAACCCTTTTAGGTTTTAAGGAATCGTCAGCTCCTGGCCGGAAGACAAGCAAAGAAAGAATCACGTTTCTCGCCTGTACCAACGCATCGGGTTTACACAAAGTTAAGCTATTCGTCATCGGTAAATCTGTAAACCCAAGATGTTTTAAAAACTTTGACCACATGCCCGTTGTATACAAGGCATATAAAAACGCTTGGATGACGTTAGCATTCTTCGAGCAATGGTTCCAATCGACATTTGTGGCCGAGGTAACAAAATTAAACCGACCACAGGTAGGTCTTTTTTCATAAGTTTTTTGTGTCCTTAAGGTGCGACTCTTTTTAAATTCGAAAATAATTATTGCTATATAGAGAACTAAACATATGAATGTATCTATGTACTTAGTGAATTAACTTATTTTCGTTCTGTTTCTTATTATTTATGTGTTATTGAATAAACGTTTTTCGAATTAAATTGTATGTTATATAAGTGCTGGTTTCCTGATTTTCGCTTTGCTTCTCGTATTGATCCTCGGTCACTGCAAACACACTTGTTTTAATTAGTTCCGATAATCGAGAATGCACTGTATTTATACAAAAAAAAAAAAAAAAACACCAAAAATGGACGACGCTTTGCGACGCAAAATATATTTAGCCAACTGCAATTCTCTGAGTCAACAAAATAGTAGACTTGGAATTTCCATAGCAATTGTTTCGTCTCATACCGATTTGAGTAAAAGGTCGGTGGCGCAGTTTTTCGAACATGTCAAAAGTTAAAATTAACTCAAATCAGTTTTATTCATACGAAACTTAGCAAATGCTCTGATTTGGACATTTTGTCTGAGTAAAGCAATTGCTAAGTTTTATTAATACGACCCATTATTGTCGCACAAAACAAAACCTTTTTAATCGCACTTTTTGGAAGTGGTCGTTCCCGCACTTTCTGCACTAAAATTCGCAGCTTGCCAAATTTCATAAAGTGGGGGTCAAATTCTCTCAGAGAAAGACAAATCTACAAAAATGTATCTACGGTTGGTTAAAACAAGAAAGCTGCCCAAATTTTAGACGTCACTTTTTTGTAATGATTTACTTCAAATTATCTTGCCACCCAACAACAACACAACCATTTGAGAGAACTCATATTTTTGCCCAAAGAAATTTCTTGGACTGAAATTCACATTCACATTATATTAAAAAAAAAAAAAAAAAAATACTAGCCCGTAAGCAGCCCATAGAGGGCCAAGAGCTAGCTTCTCACAACTGTACATGTTGTGCGTGGTATACATTTCGGCACATACAGAAGGGACCTACAGTTTTACGCCGTATCCGAAGGGCAGAGGGGTTTTGAGAAGCTTTCTCATGACAGTTATACTCTTGAATGTTTGTCAAACACTCGGAAGAGGTGGGGCCGTGAAAAAAACTTTTGATGGTATTTTTCTGGATTCGAACTTAGAACCCCTTGCGCAGTAGTCCAACGAACTAACCACTGAGCCACGGCACCCACCCACATTTATTATATTATATATATATGAGCTAGAGGTGCTAGCAATAATAGAGGCCCTAAAGAAATAGAGGATATACTTCTTGGGAACGAAGTTTAAGATTGTGACCGATTGCAACGCCTTCGCGATGACTATGCGAAAAGAAGATGTTCCTTTGAGTGTATACATGGGCCATGTTCCTGTAGGAATTTAATTATGAAATCGAGCATCATTCAGGTTCAAAGATGAGACACGTAGACGCACTAAGCTGAGTACCCTGCCTCTTAGTGGAGGATTCAGTCTATCATCGAATAAGAGAGGCTCAGCTACAAGATGACTGGATAAGAGCACTAAGGACAATTTTGGAACAATGCGAGTACGAGGATTTCTTATTGAAAGCGGATGTTCTATACAAGGATCCAGCCAAGGAACTCGTCGTGGCACCATCTTTAATGGAAAGAAAGGTTATCAGCATTGCGCACTAACAGGGTAATTTCTCAACAAATAAAACCCAAGATCTGGTGGAGAAGTCTTTTTATATTCCTGGTCTGGCAGCGAAGGTGGCGGATGTAGTTAAGGGATGCGTGAAGTGCATCATGGCGGAATCGAAAGAGGGTAAGAAAGGTTATTCGAGACCCATCGATAAGGAAGATAGGCCTTTAGGAATATATATTACATCGATCATGTTCAACCAATGGAACAGGCGCACAAAAGGTACAATCACATACTCGTGGTGGTAGACGCCTTTTCTAAATTCATATAGCTCCATCCGACGAAGAGTACAGGGGCGGCTGAGGTGATAGACCGACTAAAAGGACAGTCGGGTATTTTCGGAAACCCGGGGGTAGCTTTCACGTGAGGGGCAACGGTCAGGTAAATAGAATCCACAAAATCATTATCCCAATTTTGATGAAGGGAGCCCCAAGGATTGGTAAAAACACGTGGATAAGGTGCAGCGGGTAATAAATAATTCTCCGTCAAGAAGCACGAAGTTCAGCCCCTTCCGAATCTTAACGGGTATAGAAATGCGAGTCCCAGACTACCAAAATCTTCGAGAGATACTTGCTGACGCGGCAATCCAGTAGATGGAAGAGCAGAGGGACGATGTACGAGAGGAGGTGCGGGAAAACATCGCTCATGTCCAGTGGGAAAACAAAGAAGGTTTTGACAAGAGTCGGATACCGGAGCAGGAGTACAAGCCGAATGAGTTAGACCCACTAGAAAATATAGGATTAATTCATTTTTATACTTTGCCAGTCACAACATCTTTTGCGTCACTATACAATCATTCGCGTCACGTCATGAAGTGACGCTAATGACAATTCAGATTCATAACATTAAAAACTTATTAATAATACTATGTTTGCACACAATTATTTATCTTGTAGCTTACTGTCAACTTTCTCTTTCTTTACAAAGATTTTTTTAACTGATTTGACTGGTTCTACACGGTGACACTTCAGTCATGACAAGAGTCATGACTCTTTTCTCTGTTCTATTTTCAACTTTCATTCTGTGAGGCTCGCGCTTTTACATGTTGACTCTTTTCCATGCCTCTTTTTTGACAGCTCTCTTTCATTTTCTTTCGTCTGTGAGGTGTTTAGAGCTATCTACGCAAAAATTTTATTATTATTTATATTTATTTCGGTTGCTAAGGTTCCATTTCATATTTTAAAACTGCTCGGCATGAAATACGAAAAAAATTAAACGGAATAGAAAAATAACGAACAAGGAGAATAAGAAATTCCGACCCACGACTAACCGGGTTGCTGTTTTGCTATCTCTTTTTTTTCTCTTTCGCACTTATGTATTATGAAAAGAGTCATGACTCAAGAGTCACCGTGTAGAACCAGTCTTTCCTCTTTTTTTTTTTATTTTTTTTTAAACAATTTCCAATCACAGAAGAAGGCACATTCGTAATTTGAATTTCCATGGAAAGCAGTTGGGTGAAGTGAATGGCAAAATATGGGGACACGTTTTTATTTAATGGAAAATAATACAAGATTATATTATTTATTATTAATTGGAATTAAAGACTAATTAACAAAATAAATATCTTATTTATTAGCTGTGGTAGCGTTTGTAAAGCCATCTCGAAGCTAATGATATTTAATCGAGAAGTGCCAATTACTGCGCTGGAGACATACATACATAACCTACTCCCTTCAGACCCCTCTGCCTCCAGAGTTGATTGAAAAATTGTATCTCTGTTATTTTAAGAGTGGAATTAGAATTAAGGATAAGTCGTATGTTCCTAAAGTTATCTTTTGAAGGTGTTAAATGTACATATCTGAAAGGGTGTCGCAATGGAAGCATCGATAAAATGTAGCTTCGCTCGCCAATAATTTGGACTGAACCGACAAATCATGTTGTGGGTCGCTATTTATGTTTAACCCCACTAAAATGATTTTCAGAAAAATCTTAAATCTACCTCAAATCTAAGGTATAAAGTATGCACATGTATCATCAGATACAAAACATAAGCCACATGCCGACAATCTACCTGTACCTGAATACTCAGTACAATGTTCTGGGGTAACCCAAAGTTCGTTAAATTGTAGACTGTTAAAATTGTAATGATTACGATTTTTTATAAGACAATTCAAGACCACTCTTAGTCAATCAGTTAAGGCTGGCCTGGTAAGGAAGCCATCCAGACATTAAGAAACTGATTGAAGATTTAACTTTCAAATGATTGGAAAAGAAGCATGGGCTCTTGACGTGGCCAAAAACTTCTTTGGAAACAATAAATTCGCGAACTATTCTGTAAAAATACGGGTGATCCTGGACTCGTACTATAAAATGGGATGCAATAATTTATTAAAACTGTACATATTTCCTTCACGCTCGTTGAAACATCGTGAAAATCAAAGAAAGTACTTAAATTTGGTAGGAAAATCATGAGTTTTGATTTAGCGTTTATCTCGAAACTGAGATGTGAAGATGAGATGTGTGTTTACATATTTCAATTCGGGAAATAATAAGAGACAATAATCACATGGTAAGACTTCAGATAATTTCAAAAGTTTAAAAATTGTTGTAAACAATTCAGAGCGTTCTGTGCACGCTCGGTTCAGAGCACGCTTCATGAGCTCGAGCTCTTTTCCGAGCTCTGCTCTGAACTTAAAAAAAAAATGCCTAAAGATATTTGTGCTTAAAATTGAAAAGCAAGAGGAAAAATGAATACTTACCACAACATTAAATTTCTCATCCGAACCTTCCTTCACCAAATAGGCCTCTTGATCATCGCTACCTTCGACTTGACAGAAACAGTTTGTTGTGTGACCAATCCCGCTTGGTAAAATTTTTTCTCGTAGCATTGCATTTATGACAGAGCTTTTTCCATTTGAAGTTCTTCCAAAAAAGGCAACCTTCATGTGATCCCGGGAAAGAACTTCTCTAATTGCTGATATTTTATACACGTAGCTATGAAACAGTTCTCTTTCTGACTTATCAACAACTTCCACATCATCTGGTAGAGCTGAAAATAAATGTGAGCTAACTAAACCGGTTCGAACAATTGAAAGCAATAATTACTGTCAATGAATTGTGTAGTCTCGAAAACATAGTCTTCAATTTCACCGTAGATGTCATTGATTTTCTTTTTGGCTTTCACGAATACCTGCAGAGGAGATTTTTCCAATGTAGCCGCATTTTGCAAAGAACGAACGTCAGATAAAGTATTGGTATCAAGCGAAGTCGCATTTCCATCGTGTCCGATTACCATTGAAAGTGTGCGATTCAAATACGCCGCCATTATTTTGTATTTAAAATTAAAAAATTAATAGATTTCTGCGTTTTTTTGTTGTTTTCAAAAAATTAAAACAGTTAATAAACTATATTTCCTTTTTTATATATTTATCTAAGTAATCTAAATATACAGCAACTGAACTGAAATTGAAATAAATAAAAAATAAAGAAAAAAAAAACAAATTAATGTCACAAAAAATAAAAGAACATTTAAAAATAAATTGCCCGACTAAGTCGTACAAACTTGCACCCATATATAAATATTATATGTACATTTGAGTGCAATTGAACGAAAGATATATACATATTAGTAATCATTTAAAGGTAACGTACTCAGGTACATCCATTTTCGTCTTCCTTTTCCTCACCGCCCGTGCCCTAAATACATAACTGTTTAATGATATTCATAAGCATTTTGGCATGCCGTCATGCCACAAATCGCACCTATAAGTCATTGATGCTTGTTTGAATTGCCAAAATGGGGCCTGGTCCAAGATTATTTTGTTTTTGGATCTTCGGCCAATATTTCCAGCACCCAAATAGCTCACTCATAGTGCTATGTTCGCCCGGCTTCAATTCTTGCGTCAGCACAATCTTATACAGATGTAAGTTGAAGTCTAACTACTAAACAAGCCGTGTAGACTCTCTGGCGATGGCCAATTGAGCAGATCGGCGCCGAATCGACATTTTTGGGTCTTCTTCGACACTGGCCGCTACGGCGGCTATTTTTCTTCATTTCTATCAAAACTCTGATTGATAGCTTAATGTACACAAAAACAAACTAGACTAGACTAGACGCACTAAACTAGACTAGACAACACAAATAACCTAAAGGCCCAAAAACTAGGCCTACTACATATGTAGTATACCCTTAGGACAGGGTATAAAAATATGGCACCCAGATACCAGCTCACTTAGGCCTTAAAGGCCCATTGTGGTACCACCGGATCTAAAAATACCCCGGCTAAATTAATACCGCTGCGACACTACAATGAGACAGAAACGACCAGTACAAAAAGGCTAAAGGACAACTACACAGATAATTGTATCTAGGTGGTTTTTCCACTGAACTAGGAGAACCAGGCGCAGAAGATGCCTGATGGGTACACCAGTCAGGTCGCAGAGGTCGTCGAAGAAGAATGACCCCAGGAGGAGGTTTCTCCTTGACGCTAGGGCAGGGCAATTGCAGAGAAGATGAGGAATCGTTTCCTCTTCCTCCTCATCCCTGCAACTCCGACAGAAGTCGTTGTATGGGAGGCCTAGACGACTAGCGTGCAGGCCGATCAGGCAGTGTCCCGTAAGGACGCCAACAATGGTGCTCAAGTCCTGACGCCTCAGAATTAACAGTTCTTTTGAACGTTTCTGATTGTAGGTAGGCCAGAGCTCCCTCGAGATCTTAAAAGGGCAATTAGCTCCTTATGGCATCTAGTTTGAGCATGTAGCAATTGGCATGCCAACTCCCGTCCTTACTGATCCAGTTGGGAGGGCGGTGCCAAGTTTGGCAATTTCGTCAGCTTTACAATTCCCTGGAATATCTCTATGGCCTGGCACCCAGCATAGGTGAATGTTAAATTGATCCGAGATCTCCATCAGAGATGAACGGCAATCTTCTACGACCGATGATGTGGTTGTGGGAGATTCCAGGGATTTGATGGCTGCCTGACTATCCGTGAAGATGCTAATATCCAAGGCGGATAGTACATTACACTTCAGCCATGACAGGGCTTCCTTAATTGCCATGATTTCCGCCTGAAAAACGCTACAGTGATCAGGGAGGCGGAAGGAGATGCTTAAGTTAAGCATGGAGGAGTATACACCGCCACCAACTCCGTCTGAGGTCTTGGATCCATCAGTGTAGATGTGGATCCTTCCGACATCCACCAGCTCCACATCCGACCATGTGTCACGAGCTGGGATTGATGCTAGGAAGTTGCGACCAAAGCTGAGTTTAGTTGGGGTGTAGTCGGTGGTTACATCAATGAGGTTAGATTCATTGAGAACAGAGGAGTGGCCGTAATTAAGAGACAGCCACTGAGAAGAGGCTGACAAATGGGTTGCGGTTGAGGCCGCTATTTGTTTGCCTACAATGTCTAGGGGCAGTAGGTGAAGAATGGTACCTAGAGCTGCGGAGGCTGCAGTTCTAAGTGCTCCACATATACAGATACATGCAGCTCTTTGAACTTTACCCAGGAGAGAGAGGTTGACAGTCTTCTGAAGAGCTGTCCACCAGACAGGCACGCCATAAAGAAGTATAGGTCTGACGACAGACGTATATAGCCAGAGGGTGACGTGAGGTTTTAGTCCCCACGTATTACCAATCGCCCTTTTAAATGAGTACAGGGCGATGCTGGCCTTCTTGACGCGTTCTATGATGTTGGCTTTCCAGCTGAGTTTCCTATCCAAAATGACACCCAAGAATTTGGCTTTATCGGAAAGAACAAGCTTGGTGCCGTTTAACATAGGGGGGTCTATAATAGGGATGTTGTTTTTCCTTGTAAAGAGGACAAGTTCGGTCTTTTGAGGATTGACTCCAAGTCCACATTCGGTGGCCCAAGTAGTGAGCAGTTTGAGGGCATTATCTGTAAGGTGCCTGAGAGTGTCCGGGAATTTCCCAGAGAAGATTAAGGCAACGTCATCCGCATAAGCAACCACCTTACAACCGGTGGCCTCGAGGCCAATCAGTAGGTGGTTAATTGTGATGTTCCAGAGAAGAGGAGATAAAACACCCCCCTGGGGAATACCACGGTTGACAGTTCTGCGAGCCGAAGCAGGGCCCTGGTATGTGTTGATGATCCTGCTAGTAAGCAGTTGATCAATTAACACCCTAAACCCAGCTTCAACCCCCAGTTTGTCCAATGCACGTGTTAATACGTGTAGGGCAGTCTCTACCGACTTCCCTTTGCAGTAAGCATGTTGGGATGGAGAGAGTAGGAGCGGATCAATTGAGCCACGTAAATGGATATCAATCAGTCTTTCCAGGGTCTTTAGTAGAAAAGATGACAGACTGATAGGTCGGAGATCCTTAGGACTAGTATGAGAGACCCTACCCGCCTTGGGAATGAAGACTACATTGACCTCAGTCCATAATCGAGGAATATAGACAAGCCTCAAGCAGCCCTGTAAGATGGAATACAGCCAGGGCTGAATAATGTCGAAGGACTGCTGAAGCTCGGCCGGGGTGATGTCATCAGGACCAGGCGATTTGTAGGGTTTGAAACTAAAAACTGCCCATCGGATCTTTTCGGGAGTAATTATACTCGAGGGGTCGATGTTCAGCTTGTGGTTAGCGATAACAGAAGGATGAACATCAACAACAGGGGAGCTACCCGGGAAGTGAGCATCCAACAGAAGATCAATGTTCTCTTTGCAAGAGGAGGACCACTGACCATCTGGTCTCAACAGGTAGCTTGGTGTAAGTGGCTCTTTGGATAGAATCTTGCGCAGCCTGGAGGCTCCGGAGGACTCATTAATGTTGTCACAGAAGAGTCTCCAGGAGCTGCGTTTCTCTTTCCTTAGAGTTTTTTTGTAGACGCTAAGTGACAGCTTGTAAGAGTCCCAGTCCGCACTAGCTTTGGAGCGTTTAGCTTTATTAAAGAGTTGCCGGCAGCTTGTAGGTAAAGAAAAGGATTCTCGAAGTGGACTATCTAATTTAGGTTATTTGTGTTAGACAGTCAACTCAAACTTCCCCTGTCCCCTTAGTGCTAGAAATAGGCGAAGCCTAAATTGACCTAACTATAAATTTGCGAATTAAGGCTGAACTATAATAGTCGAATGGTTTCGTACGACCACTTCCAAAAGGATTAGTACTGAGCGATCATAATAGTTTCTGGCTTCAATTCATTCAGTTTTCGGTCGAAAGTGCGAATCCATTTGCTTTCCATCCATTCCCCAGTCAGCTAGGGAAAAACCGGTGAAACTACTTGACAGATACTTCCGAATAAATATAAGCTTTGTTCAGTGACTGAAAAAATAGCACAAAAATAAATAAATAAATAAATAAATAAATATCAGGCCGCAGCTCATAGAGGGCCAAGCGCTAGCTTCTCACAACTGTTGGTCGTGGTATACATTTCTGCCCGTACAGAAGAGACCTACAGTTTTATGCCGTATCCAAAAGGCAAGGGAGTTTTGAGAAGCTTTCTCATGACAGTAATACTCTCGAATATTTGTTAGATACTCGAAAGAGGTGGGGCCGTGAAAGCCATAACGGCGAGGAAACACAGAGCCTGGAAGTTCATTCCACATATGTGTTGTTCTGCTAATGAAAGAATCTCTGTACTTGACAGTACGTCCGAAGTTGGGCTTGAGGGTGAACTGATGTGCATTCAAGGCGTGACGCGTATTGCGGGTGAAATTTTGAAGGGGGGGAATGCAGTTGGCTATTTCACTGGAGCATTTTTTGTGGTAAAAGCGATAAAATAGTGAGAGACATGCGACATTTCTTCGATGTTCTCATGAGACTATGGAGCTCACAGTGTTTCTATCACCTATAAGTTTTAACGCACGCTTCTGGATCCTATCCAGTAAGTACAAAATTGGGTGCACCTGACCAGATGTGGGCGTTCTACTCCAGTTTTGGGCGGATGAGCAGGGACGCGAGTTGGGGAACGAATATGAAAAACTGAGGGTACTGTCATCAGCGAAGAAATGAATTGGATTAGAGGTAGAAGACAAAAGGTCATTTATAAAAATAAGAAAGAGAGTTGGAGACAGAACTGAGCCCTGGGGGACGCCAGCATTTATGTGGTGAATAGCAGATTTGAAGCCATCCAATACAACTTGTATTGAACGCCCCGAAAAGTAATTTCTAATCCATTGAAGAAGAGACTCGTCGATACCATATGCACGCATTTTCGACAAAAGAGCCTGATGCCAAACTCTGTCAAATGCTTTTGAAATATCAAGCGCAACTATCTTTGTTTCGCCAAAGTGGTGGAGAGATTGGTTCCACTTTTCGGTGAGATATGCCATCAAGTCACCAGTGGACCTGTTGCTACGAAAACCATACTGTCGGTCATTAAGGAGTTTTCGTGAATCGAGATATTTCATAAGCTGACGATTTATCAGCGTTTCCATGACCTTAGAAAGAAGGGACGTAAGTGCAATGGGTCGGTAGTTGGATGGAGAGGAAGATTCGCCTTTTTTAGGGACAGGCTGGACAAATGCTGTTTTCCATCTACTCGGAAAGAGGCCAGAATAGTAGGACAGACAGAAAAGCTTACGCAGAGGTTTTGCCAGCGTGGAAGAACACCTCTTCAGAACTATAGGGGGAATACCGTCTGGACCAGCGGATTTGTGTACGTTTAAACCTTTGAGGACTCCTGCGACTGTGCGAGTGCGAAAGTGGATTCGTCCCATAGAAAATTCGACACTCTCGAGGGACAGAAGCACTATCTTGCAGGCTGGAGTTCGCTGCGAATTGTGCAGCAAGCAGATTGGCTTTGTCTAGGGAGCTGACAACTGGAGTGTCATTGTAAATGAGTGTGGGGATGGCAGATGAGGCAGAGTTTTTAATGTTTTTGACGAACGACCAAAAATTCTTACTACCTTTGGGACACTGTAGAATTTTTTGCCTCAATTTTTGGTAGTATAGGAATTTTACACGTAAAATATGGGCATTGCAGTCTTTTCTGGCTTGTTTAAACTTTTTTCGGTTTTCCTCAGATTTGTTGGCTTTATAAGCCCGAAAACTTACTTCTTTCAACTTGATAGCCTCTTTACAGCTCTGGTCGAACCATGAGTTTGACTTAGGCTTGATGCTCTTTATTCTGTTAGGAATAAAGTCTTTCATACCTAAGAGAATCGTGTCGGTGATCATATCAGCGGCGGCATCCACGTCACTATCGAGGAAGCATAGTGACCAGTTAAAACTCCTAAAGAAGTTATTAAGGCCGTCCCAGTCGGCTTTCTCGTAGCGCCATACTTTTCTTTTGGGAGTTTGCTCTTTAACTGAGTGGTCGGAGTACGAGAATTTAGCTGATATGATGTGATGGTCAGACCGGCCTAAGGGCGCTAATACATCAATGGTGTATTTATCAGGGTGTGAAGTAAGAAACAAGTCCAATGTGTTGGCGGAGTGACTTACAATGTCCGGAATACGTGTTGGCTCATTTACAAGCTGAGTCAATTTGTTAATCTCAGCGAAAAGTTCAACATATCTTCCTTCGGGTGTTGTCTGGCCAGAGTGTCGAAGCCAATCCGAATTGTGTATATTGAAATCGCCCGCAATTACGATTTCAGTATGAGGATATAAGGAGACAATTCGAGTGATGGAGTCGGACAGCGCATCAAACTCATTAAAGGTTGAGTTGCTGTCCGCACTAGGGCTTCTGTAAATGAAACAGTAGTGAATAATTTGCTAACGGACGGTGAATTTTAGCCATTTGAAGTTAAATTCCGAATTGGAACAGTGGCCATACTGTGATGGAATTTGGTAAGCAACATCACTACGGTATAAATGGCGAGGCCGCGATGTGGAAAGAATAGTGGCACTAAGCTATATCCAGGCAGTTGCAAATCGGAAGATTCTTCTACTACCTGAGTTTCGCTAAGCGCCAAAACAGCTGGTTTGTGGGAATGGGCATGGACGTACAGGTCAAAGAAATTCTTTCTAAGCCCACGAATGTTGGTGAAATCAACCCTAAATTCCCTCACCATTAAAACATTAAAACACAAAAAGACACAACTCTGACGTTACTAAGCGCAGCCGTGAAGTGTAGATCCTAGAATTGTTTTCCACAAAAAACTGCCGCCGGTGTTATGCCCAAACGACAGTCAGCTGTGGTCCGCTATTCGGATAAACACTCACGACCCGCTATCCATCAGATGTTACGCACTCTCAATCCCCGCAGCTGTAAGCATGAAGAGATCATGCAGCAGTTACGGAGACCAAGAAGCGCAACAGCAAGTGAGTGGGGGTGGGAAAGATGGGATGCCCGACACTGATTATGTTTTTTTTTTTTTTTACACAACACTGCACTTTCACTGAGGTGTGTTAGGCGTGTGTATTGTGATGGATTGATTATTTATTTGTTTCACTATTGTTAGTTTGTTTATTTTTATTGTTTTTTATATGTTTGTTTTTTTTTTTTTTTTTTTATGTGTAGGGTGTTGGAAGTAAATAGATAAATAAATAAATCAAAATAAAAAGAAGACTGCGGCGGAATAAACGCGTACACCCACGACGCCAGGCAACAGGCAACTCCTAATCTCTCATTACTGTGTCTTTTGTATTAATGGCGCGACCATATCCAGCAACTATGTGAATGTTTGAAAACCCATTCTAAGATAATTTTTATAATCTATTGGACAGGCTACCTCTGGTTCCTTTAAAAGGTTTTCATGAGTAAACATTTGCCTTTTAAGTAACCAATCCTTCTTCCATTATTTATGTTTACATTGTTTTTTGTTCGCGTTTTTTTTTCTGTCACTTAAAATCCTGCAAAATGACAATCAATACCAAGGCTTCACTCATTTTATTAAGCACGGTTAAACGTAATCCGTGTGAAGAACCTTCTATCTCCGCTGTCAAAGCAAAACTGAAGAGTGACATTCATGAATGATAGTGGATGGCGAAACAAAAAAAAAGGAAAAAAATATCAATACTCCGGGAGTATCATTCATGAGTGATCGTGGATGCCCAGCTTAAAGTATTAAGTTGTCAAACAATTTTCGTTTATGACAGTTCTCACGAATATGTTCTACGTTCTATAAGTACAGAAAATCAAGTGCTGGACTCTACACAGTGCAATACAGACTCATTGAACAAAAAGAACACTTTTGGACGATGTTTGTTCTCATTGAACGCAGAAACCTATAATTTTCTGTACTGGACTGTGCAGTACAGTTACAGAACAAACCTACTATTATGGGTAACTTGTGAAAATGACTGTACTGAAGGAAACTGAACGTAGAGTTTTGACATTAGCTTCCAGAACAAATTTGTGTTCCATGATTTTATTTGCTCGATTTTTTAGCAATATGTAGCTGGGCGACGAGAATGTTTCTTATTTACAGAAACATCCATATTGTTGATACATTCAAATGTTTCGTCAACATTTTTTCAGTTTTCTATCTCCAATTTATCTATTATGTTTTGTTCGAGGACCGAATCAATTGTTCGTCTCTCAGTGGAGGCAAATTGTTTATTTTTATCCCCACTTTTTAAGAAATAAAAAAATAAAAAAACTCGAAAAAGTAATGTATAAAGATCCATATTTTCTGAGTGAGTAATCGAAACTTTTACCAAGTGTGCGTTATTAATATTTTGCCATAGAGAAGTAGCTATTCAAATTTCAATTTATTTCGATAAAGGAATTGTTCATAGTGGAATTTTTGGAACTAAATATTGCAACAACGAATAGAAAAATACTATATCATCTGGGAAGCATTTAGAACGTACATATTCTTAAAATATGTTATTGGCAAGTTTTCTGAGCGGACTGATTTGTAGCACTTGGGTGAGTTAGGTTGTCTTTATATGTATGTACCTATATTGCTCCATCTTCCACAAATATATCTGCCTGAAAAAGTTTTTTCTTTTCGACTTCTAGCACCACTGGCTAGTGGTCAGATCATTTATATGCATGTATATTTTATGTGGTCTATCTTTAATATTTCTTTGTGTTTCGAAATGGATGAATTACCGAGATCTGAAATATAACAGATAATAATATAGCAAGCCCGATCAAATAAAAGAATATTCTGACAAAGCCCTTACTGCCGAAATATCGTATGAATATTATTTGATGACAAGACAGATAATCGGCATACAAACTACGTTTTAATTTATATACCAACATTTAAATGTCATGTTAATAACAAACATATTCAAACAAATTAGCTAATATGGCTCTGGTGCTTCGAGGATGTAAGGTCACAGTTGGTAAATCGGAGTAATATATGGACCACAAAAGTGGTCAATTTTAATACAGTGTTACAGGCACCAAGACAAATAGTTCGTTTAGTGAATGATATATTAGGTCAAACCTTTCAGACATAAGCTTATCGTTCATGTTAAAGCCAAAATATAGCTTAATTCCGTCTTTAGCTTATAGGGATTGTTATGCCAGAAATTCTAAGTAAACTCTATGCTATTTTGCAGTCTATGTCTAATCTGGCCAAAATGTTAAATTCAATCGCAAATGATCAAAAGGTTTTTAAGAAAATTAGATTTTTAACTTTTTTAACACATTCAAGAGCAGTTTACTTTACTGAAATTTCTCTAATAAAACGTTTATACTGTATCCTAATGTCTTTTTGCAGGTAGTAGGCATTCGAATTGAATTTGAGAATTGAAATTTTAAATTTTCTTGCCTCGAAGAAAAATTAAAAAAGCGCAAGGACGTATACGTATCTTTTTAAATTTTGATTTTACTTTTATTGTTTACTTCTTGTTGCATAGCAACTTCATTATAAACAAAAACTGAAGGTTAAAGTACACCCTCCCATAACCAGTCGGCTTGCCGTTTCGCGGCAAACTAAAATATATTTGAAACATTTGAATGTATCTAGGTTTCTAAAAAAAAAAAAACAATTTATATTAATTTGTTGATAATATGTATTGAAACATTTGAAATGTTGCTGCACCCATTGGTGGGTGCTAGAACAAAAAAAATCGAGCCAAAATTTGTTCTACGCGCGACGTCTTATAATATTATATAGTCTTTGCTTTAACGGACTAAACAATTTTTGTATTTGTATTTAAATTTGAATGAACTACGTTCAATATGCAAAAGGATAAACAATAAAAACGCATTAAACCTAAACATAAATATTATTTTAAACTGTTTTGGCATTATTGGTCTATTATTGGACGTGAACAAATCATTTGTTCTTGGTGAATTTTCAAGAAACTTAAAGGAATCGATAGTTGTCCCAATACCCAAAGTGCCCGGTATAAATACGTGTGATAAATTTAGGCCTATAAACATGATGCCTATTTTAAAGAAAATCCTGGAAAAGTGTGCATACCAACAATTTCATAAATATGTCTGTCAAAATAATATATTAAGATCCGGTTTTCATCATAACCTCTCTTGTGAAACATCATTAAATTGGTTAGTGGGGTGGATATTGTTGACCTGCATGGATCCGAGATATTGTATTGTATCCCACAATGAATAAAGTTTGAACTAAAATAAATAATTTGTACGTATGTACGTACATACATATATGACATGTGTACGTAACATATACATAAATGAAACCTACTAAAAAGTAAAACAAAAAACACAAAATTCGTGATATCTCGCAATATGTATGCCGTAGATTCCAATAGGGTTGCCATTTAACCCAATATTCCGGGAGTTTTTTTTCCCGATTTCTTACTATATAACCTAAACATTTTATGAAATCTTTCTTTCCGAGTACATAATTGTATATGAAGACGAGAACTTTGTGTGCACATTTTTTAAATAGGCCAGCTAGCTAACACGTCCACTTTTCGAAATAAAATGATCTTATTCACTAATAACTCGAAAAAAAAATTCTGAAGCAATGTAGACATTTACATAACCAACAAATCTTCCATATATGTATAATATGTAATGACGCCCGCTTTTTGTTTATAATTTTTTTCTGCAATATATAGTTATGACGTTTACATCATTATTTTTTCTCCATGAATTTGAGAAACATTTCTGGCAACCCTAATTCAAATTCAATTAGCAGCAGCCAAACATGACAGGGAACTACAAAAAATAAAAATATATAGTCGCGGTCAAAAAAATAAAATAAACACCACAGATGTGTTTATATTTACATGTGAGGAATATTTCTTATTACGTTCTTCTTTTTTACATTTGCCAAGGTATTCAGTTTCATCAATCAATAATAATAATAATATTGATAATATAACAAAAATTGTTCACAATTGGTAGTCTATACTATCTGCAATTCGTAACAAAGACCTCTGTGTATGCAATCACAAAAAAAAATAAAGCACCCAGTGCAAAAATCAAAGAAAACTATCTGATGATGTCTTATTTTTGCTCCATTTTGAAAGGAAGTGATAACTTCAAAAGCGATTTTCCTCATACAAGAGTGAATGTAGATGTGTTTTTTGTACAGGCATAGCCCAGTTAACGTCGTTAATGCGTTCCTGAAAAAAAAACAACGTTGTGTGGGGTAAAGCTTATTAAAACATTATCTTAAGGCTGATTTACCTTCGGAAAAATATAACTTATTTTATTTCCTAACACTTCCACTAAAATAGTGTGTAGGCACACATGCATAAAATGTATACGTACATTCTTCTTATGTATGTGCAATATCTTGACACAAAAACCCTGAAAAATCGCCGACACTTTTGTTTTACTGTTTGATTTTAATTCTTATTTTTTTCAAACGAAGCTACAGCGGAGACACTTAACGTTAAGAGAGGTATGGTAACAATTCGTTGCCGATGTTATAGCGAAACAACGTTGCGGGGGGTATCCGCTCATCGAACGACGCGGGATTTATTGTTTTGTATTAAAAAACATATTTAGGAAAAAAGTGGAGTTATCTGGTTGTTGTACTGGGTTCTTCAATTGTATTAAATGTAGCCTTTTCCACAAAAAACTTGCCTATATTTATATATAATTTTATTATAAAATTACTTATAATTATTAGTGGGCAGATTTTACAAATATTTTAACATATACTCAAGTCTGCTTCTAAGGATTGATATAATTTGATTGAAATCTACGAAAAACAGTTTTTTTCGAATTTCATCAAGCTAGCTCAAAATTTAAGACCCAAAAACTAGTGACATACCAACGGACGGACGGGCATGGTTCAATCGATTCGGCTACTAATGCAGATCATTTATATATATACTTTATGTGGTCTATCTTTAATATTTCTCTATGTTACTATGTTGTATATATAATTAGGATAGGGTATAAAAAGAGCTAGGTATAATGAAAAACTTAATTTTAGTTTTTGTTTCATACATAAATGTTTTCTCTTCACTCGATTTATTTCAGCGGTGCTATTTTTTGACCCAGCTGTATGATCCTTTAGTTACATTCGTAAATCAGCTGGTGGTGCTTTAACCGAAAGCTTTTTGTCGTTTAGTTTTTTTTTCGGTTGAAAAATAAAATTGGTTCACATTTTTGTATGCATGCAACATCTGTATGATTACCTGCGGCTTGTTGTGCAAGAAAAATGCAAAACTATGAGCAGTTATGAGCTTGTTGGAATCGGCCGTCCACGATTCGTTTATGTTCTTCCATATCCCATTTCTATGAAAAATTTGTCGGTCATTTGATAGCTTTTACATTTAGACTTTTGAGGCTAGACTCACATAAGTGGAACAGAGTCAGAAAATTCGAAAAGCTTAGAAGAAAAATATTTTGCCTTGTAGTCTAGGGTAAAGATTTCGACGGCTTTTTTTGACGTTATTATTTGTTTGGTTGCTAGGTTTTGTTTATAATAAAAGAGGCATGTCGAATTTTAGTCAACCAAAAAAGTCTCAAGTATAAAAGCGCAAGACTCACAAAAGTACATAACAAAGAGAAATTTGAAAAAAATCTACCCTCAAAAGTCTAGATGTAAAAGTAGACATAGATTCTTTGATTGATTGATTCTTTGTCAATTTTTTTGACAGATTCACAACATGCATTTCTTTTAAAATAGATATTGAAAAATATATTTAGTTTAAAAAATGGTGCTGGATGTTATGTCAACATTATCCATAAATCAAGAAAAATTGGATAATGTTGACATTACATTTATTATAGTTCTTTATCACATTAAGCGCAAAAGACCCCGAATGAACAAAATATTAAAAAAAAGTCTATGCCGAGTTGGTGAATAAAATCTCTCAACCTTGGCTTCAACTGACTATGAATTTGCGCTATAATTTGCGTTCTTTTGATTGAAAATTAAAGCGTGCGATGTAGGAATGGCGAACATCACTCTACCCTTTCCTGTTCTGCTGCACATATCCAATTATTTGTCGTGTCACCCCAATTAGACGACACCACGCTTCCCAGATATAGACTTCCTAACGGGTTAAGTTGAGAGTGAGTGTTAGAAGTAAATAAGGTTTGTTATGCAGTGTTGTGCCTGTTTAAGCTCCGTTTTGGTTTAAACTTTCCGTTTAAGAATTTTTCAGTTTCAGAGTGCTCGTTAATTTTGAAGATATGAGTGACGAAGAGAATTTTACAATAGTTGTCAGAGTAAGGATAGAATAAATGATTCGATGGTGGACAGATGACTTCTACTGCGACGATGTTGATTTTTTTTTATAGATTTCGCATGTCGAAGCCTATATTGACATAGAGCACTTTTAGATAGGGGGCGAAGACTCGAGATTTTTTGACGTTCTCTTTTGGTGTCCCTGTGTTACTTTTATACGCCGAGGCACCGCACAGGAGTTTTTTTATATTTTGTTTCTCCCTTCAATCGAAGGGCGCAAAAATAAAGCAAATGAATGTAATTACGAACGAGGCATAGAAGAATATGTAAAGATCATTCAAATTCTTCTACTCGGCCGACACAGGCAACCCCGTTTACATCTCATCTTTCTCTCCCTCACTTTTGAGAATCTTGAGTCGGAGTCTCCCTGTGTGAAAGTGCACTGTGCTGAGCTCAAATCTGCAAAAACAAAATGGCGTTCTCTTACCGTTTTGTCGTAACCCGCCCCAAAATTCTGAGAGAGCCATATGAAAATGATAACAAGATTTCTTAAATGTTGAATAAAATTGTGTTCAAAATATTTTTATGTAATTCACAAAATGTGTAATTATTTAATAAAAATGGAAGAAAAGAAGTTGAATATTGTAAGCTAATTTACTAAGGATATGTACATATGTAGGTACATCATCAAGCAAGCAAGTTTGGTGTATTTCAAGTTGGCTTGCTAAAAAGATGTTAACACTCTTTTCTCCACCTGTCAGGCAGGCACCTGTATGCAAATGTGATGTATTACAAGTTCGGAATCGATTAGGGAATTAATGATTCTTTGGTTAATCTTCTGTTTTTATGAACCGATTTGGATGAATTTTTTTTTTCATATATTTGGAGCGGGTTACGCCCAAACGACAAGAGCCAGGTTTTTTGCAGATTACAATAAAAAATAGTTATTTTTGAGATGTTTCTATAAAATAAAAACTAGCATATGCAATTAGCATTCCAACCAATAAGGCAGATCTCATAAACTTATTAAAATATCTTGGACTAACATTTTCCAGAAAAAAAAAAGTATTTTACTGTTTATTAATCTTTATCTATGAAGAACTATTGGTGTGCTGGAGCTGCATCTCACTTTTACATGAATTTAGTTAGAACGAAAACAGGCCGCAAAAAATTCATAGGTACTTGTTGTTGTTACCTACAACTTCCAAATGATTCCCTTATTCCTAAACATAGTTCGACTACTTTGATATTACATGCGAAACACATAGTATAATAAGCAATAATAAATAATATTATGATACGTGTTTTCAATATTATAAAAACATATCGATTCGAAACTCAAACTCATCTAACCTGATCTATCTCTGACATTTTACGAGACTTGAGTTGACATCAATCCAAACGCCCGCTGGAAAAGAAGTTTTTTTTATTTTCCTGCTCGTATCATATCAAGAAGATTTAACTCTAAAGTATGATTAAATGAAATGGTTCTACGTTTTATTCCGAACTATTTAACCGAAATGATGTAACAAGAATAAACCACAAACCACAGACGAAATAAACCATAGACCTTAGACAAACCTAAATTAGAACGACAACTTCGGTTCGTTTGACACATTCGCTCACCCAATCTAAAATCCACTAAATTTTGTCATTGTATTCTGACGTTCCAGCAAAATCAAAAGGGAGCTCACTAATTTCATACATACAATCACAAACAAAATCAGGCGACATCTATGGTCGCAGCCATTTGTTGTTGTTAATGGAATAACAGCCGGAATAAAATGTTTGCTCAAAATGAAAGAAATAAAAGACAAACCTAATTAATAAACCTAAATAAATAATTTATATTTGTCTATGGAGATAACCCGACAAAAAATAGTTAGGCATTGGTCACACGCTACTACACATTTTTTCAAAAACATGGTAATTAGGCTCCTCCTATTTTCACCACGAAAGGGGCAGGGGAAGTTGACTGTCTATAGTCTGTTCAACATAAATTGTCAGTACAGGGAAGATAGGGATGTTTGTCTCTCATTCGCACTCGTTTGTTTTCCGTAAGGTGCTACTCTAACAAAAGCTCTTACAGGGTTGCCGCAGTATCATTTCAAACCAGGAAAAATGTGAGAGAATATTATGTAGGGTTACCGTCCTGTTTTTTAGATTGAAATTTTCATTTAATTTATTTTATTAATCAAATATAAAACAAATAATTCACGACTTAAAAATATAAATTGCACAATACTTCTTCAAAAAGCAATTTGAAAACAGTTCTTAAAAAACTACCCGTCTTAACACCCAGGGATAAAAAAAAACTGTATCTATTTTTTGGCAACGAAATAAGAACTCAAAGACTATCCCCCTGTATTATGTTTTTGTACGAGAACGGAACTAAATGTCGTACATCCTGTAATAAAGCAATTAATTCTTAAGTCATACATTGAAATAAGATAAAATACAAGAAAACCCAGTCTTGAAAAATCTCGACAATTAAAAATCACTTCCTGCAATAAAGCAATAAAAGTTATGTACATACATATGTACATATCCTTCTTCTGTGTTCTGTTCAGATATGCGCAAGGATATAAGATGACCAAATTGACCTGCTTCTGTAATATTTTATTGCTTAAAATATTCTAACAATGTTGGTCAAAAATATTTTTGGCCGAGTTTATGTACATATGTATATACACTGGCGGCATTATCAAAGATTTTTTTTTTTTGATTCATGACAGGCGAATCGGCAAAGGTCCAATTTTTTATCCATTGAAATGCAAAAATTGTCAATTAATTTTCCTATAATGGAAACAAATTATATAGAATACTGAAAAAATTTAAATTATTCACTCACTGCATTGCTTCAAAGTAAAAAGTAAACTTCCTATTTTACCAATTGCGTATTTTATGTAGGTATTTTTCAACGTAATGAAAATTGAACCCAAAAAGAGAAAAAAATGTATGCGTACCTACAAAGTGCAAAACATTAAAACATTTTAGAATAGAAAACATCTTACAATTTTGTAACTGCATTTTAACGTATTTTCAACACATTAAAAGAAACATGATGGTAATGCTTATCAAAAAAGAACTTTTTTCAAAGCTCTAAAACCAAAAGCTCCTTAATAGAAACCCAAGGAAAAAAAACTGAACGAGTTACAAAACGGACACTGGTAACTCTGAATGAACATGAAAATAAATAGGGGTTGAAATGCAGCAGCCAATCAGCGCACACCAAATGGATATTCACAGGCGGGTATACACATTTTATGCGGGGTTCCTCTCAATTTAGTATGGTGCAAAAATATGACACGCTACTGATCTCTCCCATAAGACGTGTACTGACAATTTATGTTGGACAGACTATAGTTTAATTCGTCTATGGTCGTAAATCTGCTATTACACGATGAATTTAGATGTATGCAACTTTTCGAACCATAGCCAAACTAATATTATATATGTACATATATATTAGTTTGTTTATGTTTCGAACCACGTAACAGTAAAGGAGAAAAAAAATCTAAAAAATGAGACTGGTATAAATTGACCTGTGTCGCGTGGATAATATTTTCAGCGAATCTATTTGACGTTTCTCTTTGCTCTTGTCCGTGTTTTTACTATTCTGCATACATAAGTTGGAAATTCCGTGGTGAGAAAAATAAAGTGAGAAACATAATCAACATTTGGCTGCATATGCACGCAGATACAAACCCACGGATACAAACGATCTTATGGGCCAACATATAATAAGCCCAGCGTCGATAAGTTTAGTTTTCGGCCACTTTCGGAAACATTACCGGGAGAACGCTCTCAGTCGCTAATTGCATATGCCAGTCCTTAAAACTCTCATTCGCAATTAGGCAGCCCAGCGGTAAACATAAAAAAACCATGGAAAATTTGGAGCAAGCAAATACCACGCAATTGATTCATGTATACACAAATTTCACTCCGGTGGAATTAAGGCCCGACCATAATAAACATTGGGAAGCATAAGCTAATGTCATACCTGACCGAATTGAATTGAATTGATTTTTATTAGACTTAATGACGTTTTACATTGATAATTCTTGTACTTAAAATGACAATGTTTTGACAATACGAAATGAGTGACTGTAATGTATGGTCTACTCCAAAATTGAAATTACATAGGTGTAATGGCACATGCCCTAGGCATTAATTACATAAAAAAAACTTATAGTGAACTTGCTCTTGCTACCGGAGCAGACATACCTGACCGAAATGCTTCCTTATGTTCTGTCAACTCCAACCACTAACCACAATACTTTTGCCCGCATAGCCAGCCATCAAGACAACCTACTAGTTTTTTCTCTGCCGTTGTTAGTGTTTACATTTTATTTTTCGCGTAAAAAATGGATAGTAGCAAAAATTTAATAAAACCAAAATGAAAGCAGTAATCATTCGAACATTTTCAAATATAAAATATAAGCAAATATGAAAGAAAATATTAATGCAACCACATAGGGGTGGGTAATTTCTACCTACTGTCAAATTCGCATATGCAATGAGCGTCTGAGAGCGCTCTCCCTAATGTTCGGTAATGTTTCCGAAAGTGCCCGAAAACCTTGCAAACCTACTTACTTCTCTTCGGTGCAATTCATTTTTCCCGAAAAATAAATTTCTTTCCTTACACGAAACAACATAGACAAAAAGCAAATGGGCCAGTGCACAATGGAGTAATTTCACTCTGGGATCATACCGGAATAACTTTTGTTATAGAATCGAGTCTATCCCCGATTTCGCCAGGTCCGATAAACAGCGTGACTCGCTTGCCTGGATAACAGGCAGGCTAGACGCGCTCAAAAGGCAGTCTGTGGACGCCTCAGCCAAGCGGCAACGCTCGGCAGAGGAGCCTCACAACA
Source organism: Chalcosyrphus nemorum (assembly GCA_949716465.1). NCBI lineage: Eukaryota > Metazoa > Arthropoda > Insecta > Diptera > Syrphidae > Chalcosyrphus > Chalcosyrphus nemorum. Next base: position 54,469,627 of record OX454332.1, read on the forward strand.
GCCCTAAAAAGCTGAAAACAGCCCCTGAGTCAGGGACGCTGAAGCCCTATAACCAGGTCGTAAAGGAACACCTGGAGGTTGCAGTGATCGACAGAAGCGACCCTGAAGGTAGAATAACCGCTGAGAGATGGAGGAAAGTCGAGATCGAACTGACCAAAGTCTTCGTCAAATCGCTAAGGGACCACCCAGGCCCCTTACCGATTTGCAGGGACGCGGGATGGTACCAAGGGCACGTGAAGTTGATCACTTGCGTCGACCAGAGGTCTAAGGACTTCTATAAAATCCTGGTCGGTAATATGGACGTCAGCCGTCTGTGGTCGGGTGCGCGCATCGAGGTGGTCGAGAAGGATCAGATTCCTAGTCGACCGAGATGTCGCACTCGCGTCCCAGCTGAGCCAGAGGATCCGAAAGACATCCTGGATCTGATTCGGGTTTGTAACCCAACGCTTCCTACTCACAACTGGAAGGTTGCGAGGGTTGAGGAAGCCCTTCATGACACCAGGGGTGTTATTATCGTCATCAACGATGAATCCCTGGCGCCTCTTTCCGCTACCAAGGGGGTGATCGGCTATGGCATCAAGGCGATTACCCTCAAGGTATACCGCAGCGATCAGGATGCGGATAATAAGATCGTCTCCTCGTCAGTGGCTTCGTCATCTGGCAATAATTCCAATAGCGCGGCAGAATCCTCTATGGAAACTGACTGCGGCTCCCTCACCATGTCAGCGGTGACACCTCTACTTGGGGTCGGTTCCTTGCCGACGAACACGGAGGGTCACAGCGTGGCATCCAAAACTGTTACTACCCGGACTCTAGTTGGGACCGATAACTCATCGGTGAACACGGAGCTGGGTAGTGACCCTAACTGCCCCTCAGGGGCCCCTATAGTGCCGACCGGATCCGCTGAAGTCGAACTTGAGTCGACCGATGCGGAAATGGTCAGCAATCACGAGTGCGACAATCTCTCTTTGTTGGATGACGACGACCTGTTGCTATCCGACTCGGACGAGGGAGATCGCACCGTCATAGTGAGGTCTGAGGAGGGTAACAGCTACAATGCTGCGCCTTCTTCAGATTAACCTCCACCACTCCACCACGACCTCGGCCGCCCTTGTTCTCCGCCTTTCTCAAGGCGGAGAAGACTTGGTCCTAATCCAAGAGCCCTGGGTCAATGGAAACCGGGTTCGAGGACTCAGGATCCCCAACTACAAGCTACTCTACGTAAGGAATGAAGGTAAACCGAGATCCTGCATTCTTGCGAAGAGTTGCCTTAATATCTTTCTTCTCTCCAATTTCAGCAATCAGGACTTCATCGCCACGTGCGTGGAAACTACGACTCAAAGGTACTGGGTGGTCTCAGCTTACCTAGGCCACGACCAGACGGGTCCTTTTCCGCCGACCGGGATGAGAGATCTGGTTGCAGAGGCCGAGAGAACCAGCACGCGCCTCATCATTGGTTGTGATGCTAATGCGCACCACACTATTTGGGGTAGCTCGGATATAAACGATCGAGGTGAGGAACTTTTTAATTTTGTAGTTAGCTCTAACCTGTTACTTTGCAATAGAGGTTCCCAACCCACCTTCGTCACTCGTAATCGACAAGAGGTACTTGATATCACACTTGTCTCTGCTAATCTAGCCAATTCGATAACGGACTGGAAGGTGTTAGAGGAACACTCTTTCTCCGACCACCGTTATCTCCAATTTGGTCTTACCGACCCACAACCAATCCTGGTCAAAACCAGGAACATCAAAAGAACCAATTGGGCCCTGTATAGGGAATCACTAAACAGATTCCTCCCCCCCGAGTTGCCGGTCACCCTCTGTACAACAGAGCTTGATACTGCGGTGGTAGTGTTGACGGAGGCTCTTAATAAATCTCTTAGCAAGGCCTGTCCTTTCAGCACTCCACGTGGTAAAAAGAAGCCTCCATGGTGGAATGCCAATCTGGCACACCTTAGAGCCAACTGCCGACAACTCTTCAATAAAGCTAAACGCTCAAAAGCTAGTGCGGATTGGGACTCATACAAGCTGTCACTTAGCGTCTACAAAAAAAACTCCAAGGAAAGAGAAACGCAGCTCCTGGAGACTCTTCTGTAACAACATAAATGAGTCCTCCGAAGCCTCCAGACTGCGCAAGATTCTATCCAAAGAGCCACTTACACCAAGCTACCTGTTGAGACCGGATGGTCAGTGGTCCTCCTCCTGCAAGGAGAACATTGATCTTCTGCTGGATGCTCACTTCCCGGGTAGCTCCCCTGTTGTTGATGTTCATCCTTCTGCTACCGTTAACCACCAGCTGAACATCGACCCTTCGAGTATAATTACTCCCGAAAAGATCCGATGGGCAGTTTTTAGTTTCAAACCCTACAAATCGCCTGGTCCTGACGACATCACCCCGGCCGAGCTTCAGCAGTCCTTCGACATTATTCAACCCTGGCTGTATTCCATCTTACAGGGCTGCTTGAGGCTTGTCTATATTCCTCGATTATGGACTGAGGTCAATGTAGTCTTCTTCCCCAAGGCGGGTAGGGTCTCTCACACTAGTCCTAAGGATCTCCGACCTATCAGTCTGTCATCTTTCCTACTAAAGACTCTGGAAAGACTGATTGATATCCATCTACGTGGCTCAATTAATCCGCTCCTACTCTCTCCATCCCAACATGCTTACTGCAAAGGGAAGTCGGTAGAGACCGCCCTACACGTACTAACACGTGCCATCGAACGATCTCTTCATATCAAAGAATTCTCCCTCGTAACCTTCTTAGATATAGAAGGGGCCTTCAACAACGTCAATCCACGAGCCATTACCCAAGCATTGGACAAGCTGGGGGTTGAAGCTGGGTTTAGGGTGTTAATTGATCAATTGCTAACTAGCAGGATCATCAACACATACCAGGGCCCGGCATCGGCCCGCAGAACTGTCAACCGTGGTACTCCCCAGGGGGGTGTTCTATCTCCTCTTCTCTGGAATATCACAATTAACCACCTACTGATTGGCCTCGAGGCCGCCGGCTGTAAGGTGGTCGCTTATGCGGATGACGTTGCCTTAGTCTTCTCTGGGAAATTCCCGGACACTCTCAGGGACTTAACAGATAATGCCCTCAAACTGCTCACTACTTGGGCCACCGAATGTGGACTCGGAGTCAATCCTCATAAGACCGAACTGGTCCTCTTTACAAGGAAAAACAACATCCCTAATATAGACCCCCCCATGTTAAACGGCACCAAGCTTGTTCTTTCCGATAAAGCCAAATTCTTGGGTGTCATTTTGGACAGGAAACTCAGCTGGAAAGCCAACATCATAGAACGCGTCAAGAAGGCCAGCATCGCCCTGTACTCATGTAAAAGGGCGATTGGTAATACGTGGGGATTAAAACCTAACGTCACCCTCTGGTTATATACGTCTGTCGTCAGACCTATACTTCTATATGGCGTGCCTGTCTGGTGGACAGCTCTTCAGAAGACTGTCAACCTCTCTCTCCTGGGTAAAGTTCAGAGAGCTGCATGTATCTGTATATGTGGAGCACTCAGAACTGCACCCTCCGCAGCTCTAGGCACCATTCTTCACCTACTGCCCCTAGACATTGTCGGCAAACAAATAGCGGCCTCAACCGCAATTCGTTTATCAGCCTCTTCTCAGTGGTTGTCTCTCAATTATGGCCACTCCTCTGTTCTCAATGAATCCAACCTCATTGATGTAACCACCGACTACACCCCAACTAAACTCAGCTTTGGACACAACTTCCTAGCATCAATCCCAGCTCGTGACACATGGTCGGATGTGGAGCTGGTGGATGTTGGAAGGATCCACATCTACACTGATGGATCCAAGACCTCAGACGGAGTTGGTGGCGGTGTATACTCCTCCATGCTTAACTTAAGCATCTCCTTCCGCCTCCCTGATCACTGTAGCGTTTTTCAGGCGGAAATCATGGCAATTAAGGAAGCCCTGTCATGGCTGAAGTGTAATGTACTATCCGCCTTGGATATTAGCATCTTCACGGATAGTCAGGCAGCCATCAAATCCCTGGAATCTCCCACAACCACATCATCGGTCGTAGAAGATTGCCGTTCATCTCTGATGGAGATCTCGGATCAATTTAACATTCACCTATGCTGGGTGCCAGGCCATAGAGATATTCCAGGGAATTGTAAAGCTGACGAAATTGCCAAACTTGGCACTGCCCTCCCAACTGGATCTGTTAGGACGGGAGTTGGCATGCCAATTGCTACTTGTTATCACATGCTCAAACTAGATGCCATAAGGAAGGCCAACGCTCGATGGGCTAATTGCCCTTTTAAGATCTCGAGGGAGCTCTGGCCTACCTACAATCAGAAACGTTCAAAAGAACTGTTAATTCTGAGGCGTCAGGACTTGAGCACCATCATTGGCGTCCTTACGGGACACTGCCTGATCGGCCTGCACGCAAGTCGTCTGGGCCTCCCATACAACGACTTCTGTCGGAGTTGCAGGGATGAGGAGGAAGAGGAAACGATTCCTCATCTTCTCTGCAATTGCCCTGCCCTAGCGTCAAGGAGAAACCTCTACCTGGGGTCATTCTTCTTCGACGACCTCAGCGACCTGACTGGTGTACCCATCAGGCATCTTCTGCGCTTTGTCAAAAGCTCCGGCTGGTTCTCCTAGTTCAGTGGAAAACCACCTAGATACAATTATCTGTGTAGTTGTCCTTAGCCTCTTTCATACTGGTCGTTTCTGTCTCATTGCAGTGTTGTAGCGGTATCATTCCAACCGGGGTACTTTCTAGATCCTGTGGTACCACAATGGGCCTTTGAGGCCTAAGTGAGCTGGCACCCGTCTGTGTCGGGGTGCCGGCTACCACTATAACCTAACCTAACCTAACTTTTGTTTCAAGCGCAAATTATATATTTGTATGGAGATATACGACCATAGAGGTATTGACCGAATATTGTAAACGACACAGCACAAATGCATTAATGAAAATTCGAACCCCACACCGGAAAATATAATTGGGTCATATTGGGTCGTTTCCCTTCAATGCACTTGTGCTGTTCGTCATCAGTTCATAAATGCAAATGTAATCAAATACCCTGTATAAGAAAAGTGAGAAGAGGAAAAATAAAGGTTGTTGTTTTCTGATCGCTAAGTATAAATGTTGTCTTCTTTTTTCTTTGTCGGGTCACTTTCGGTTTTGTATATTTTTTAATTGGCGCAGTCGGTAGGATATCCTAAAACGAAGGATATCCAAAGAGAACGAACCAGTACATTCGGAAGTGAAAAAAAGTAAAGTGACTACAAATCAGTCAAAAGTGATACAGAACAAAAAAAAAATATATATACATAAAATAAAATAAAAGTGACGACAAATCAGTGCAAAGGGAACAACATTCATCAACTACAAATCAGTTGATGAGCGAAGAAATAAAACAATCAAGTAACAAACTTAAGTGAACAAATTTATCAACTATACGTAAAAAAAAAAAAACCAAAATTCCATCGCGACAAGAACTACACGGCTTGGGACGTAATATCCCCCACCAAGAAGAAATAGAAGAACAAGAAATGGCCAATAAAACCGTGAACATTCTAGCCACCATGGCTCGAGTTCTCGAAAGGCTCGAGGCCAACCAACAACAAACAACTAGCCGAGCTTTAGTGATCATGAGAGAAATCTCATATATTCAAGAGTTCTCTGGGGATAGAAAGGAGCTGACTTAATTTATAAACATGGTCGAGAACCACATGGCCTTAACACCGGAAGATAGGAGACAGGCTATATGGACCGCAATTGCCCAATGCAAACTGAGTGAGAAGGCGAAGGAGCTATTCTTAATTAACAGCACGACAACGTGGAAAGATGCAAAAACGCTCATGAAAGTGAACTTTAGACCATTCATCGACCAGAAGGAGGTCACCAGGAAAATTAATAATTTAATTGATGATTTAACAACTTTGTTGTAAAAATGAATGCATTCGCTGTAAAATCTACAAAAAATTGTTAATTTAACCAGATTCGCTGTTGATTACACAAACCTACAATGAATTGTTAAATCTACTGCCTTCAATTGTAAAATTTACAGCGCTTTTTTTTGGGTGTACAACCGTTAATAATTCAACTACCGAGAATATGAAAATCTAACAAGTGCCAGTACCTGTAGAATTTGGTTTTAAGTCCAACTATTTCATTCAAGCATACGACAAATCCCTGGGAGATAAATCGTATAGTCTCTTACTGGGGATGGACGTCTTAAGCAACTTAATAGAGAGTATAAATATAGTAAAAAAGGAAATACTACTTACAAATAAAACAATAATTCCAATTGTATGTCAAGCTGATCCCAATATTCAATGTTTTGAATTGGAGGGGAATGATGAGGTACAATTAAGCCATTTAAATACAATGGAGAAAAAGAAAATTCAAGAGTTATTAAGAAAACATAAGAATCTTTTATATAGAGAGGGGGATCAGCTCACAAATTGTGACAGTGTGGTTCACGAAATAAAATTAGTCACCGACCAACAAATATATGCCAAGCTCTACAGACTTCCTCCAAAGCACGAGGAAGAGGTTAGAATCCAAATAAGAAATATGGAAAAACAAGGCATTATTCGGAAATCAAATAGCCGTTATGCCTCTCCCATCGTAGTAGTAGCTAAGAAACCCGACAGCGAAGGGAAACCCAGTTTCGATGTGTTGATTATAGAGCATTAAACGAGATTACGGTGGATGATATATATTACCAAATATAGATGCAATATTAGAAAAGTTAGGTAGATCGCAATATATCACAACCCTTGATTTATCCAAGGGATATCATCAGATAAAGGTACATCCTAACGATATTCATAAGACTGCATTTGTTACACCAAACGGTCTATATGAATATGTTAGAATGCCTTTCGGCCTAAAAAATGCCCCAGCGACATTTCAACGCTTAATGAAAGATATATTGAGAGAATACATAGGCAGCATCTGCACAGTTTATCTTGACGATATACTTATTTTCTCGTTGGAAGAATACATAATATCGCTTGATAAGATATTCAAAAAACTGGCTGAACATAATCTTAGCAAATGTTCGTTTTAAAAAAAAAACACTGAGTACTTAGGATATATTTTAACTTCTGAAGGGATGAAACCAAACCCCAATAAGATAGAAGTAATTCAAAAATACCCACTATCGTTAACAGAAAAGCAACTAAAGGGATTTCTGGGTAGTACAGGATTTTACAGGAAATTCATAAAAGACTACTCAAAAATAGCATTCCCAATGGTCAAGTATTTGAAAAAAAATTGGAAAATTAACCCCAAAGATCCGGAATATGTCCAGGCTTTCGAGAAATTAAAGGAAAATCTTATAAAACATCCCATACTTAAATTTCCTAACTTCACTAAACCATTTTGTCTGTACACCGATGCTAGTGATTTTGCTGTTCTTACACAAGAAGGATAACCGGTGTGCTATGCTTCCCGAGCACTAAATGATCACGAAAGAAATTACTCCGTGACCGATAAAGAATTTTTAGCCGTAGTTTGGGCTACCACATATTTTAGACTTTATATGCGGGGGCAAAAATTTAAGATTATCACTGACCATATGCCTATAAAATACTTAACTAAGAAATATAATGGAAAACAATTTAGCCAGCGAAATCAAAAATGGATCCTAAAACTACAGGAGTTTGAGTTGATATAGAATATATCAAAGAAAAAGAGAACAAAATTGCCGATTTCCTCAGTAGAATTCCAGGTGAAATAAACGAAGCGTCTGAAGAAGAAACCGTTCACTCAGGGGAAGAGCAATTGTTAGATCACATTCCAATCCGAGATGTAATAATTAATATATATAAAACTCAACTAATACTGACGAATTCAGTAGAAACAGAAATAGAAAAACTAAATAATAAATTAATTGTACAAGTAGATATGACTAAAGATGAGAACTATTGGATAGACTTATTTCAGCAAACAATTCAACAGGGGATAGTAGGGATATACTCCGAAGTAGGAGATGTAGAATTCAATAAAATACAACAATTTTAATAGAGATGTATAGACACGATAAGAAAATAAAGTTTTATAAACTAACAAAAAGAGCAAAAGATTTAAAATCGATCACAGAATGTCATAAACAGATATCCCTTTACCACGTTAAAGAAAGTAATCACTCCGGTATAATAGAGACATATCATACATTAAAAGACCATATTTATTTCCCAAAACTAATAAAGGAAATTTCAAAAATAATAGGTAATTGTCAAACTTTTCAGGAAGGAAAATATGATAGGAAACCAATAAGGCCTAAATTCAACCTAACAGAAACTCCGAACAAAGATAACGAAATTTTACATACGGATGCATATCATTTTAACAAACTCTTTTATATGACATTTATTGACAAGCTTACTAAATAGGTATATGCATATAGTTTAACATAGAAATGCATTTCACAAAATCAAATTCCCATACAGGCAATTCGGACATAGAAAGATTTCATTCCACGTTACTTGAAATTTTACTTACGATAACAAATAAGGACATCTTAACCAATAGGATAGTTTATAAAGCTGTTCATGCACATATTTTGTAATTTTTGTAATTTTGTAGTTTTATTTTAACAGTTTTAACAATTCAAAAATTTGTGTTTCATATATTATTTAGTACTAAATTTAATTTAATTTAATTTAATTTTAAACATAAACCGCGCAATTATTTAATGTTGAAATAGTATCTAGTATACACTCTGTGGAAAATATTCCAGTTTTGAGTATATTATTACAGAAAAAATATGCTTTTGAATGTTATGAGGAGCCGCGCTGAGGGAAAAGAAATTTTATTTACTAGGTATACGATATTTATGTCAATAATAATGGAATGAAAGTTGAAAAGGCGAAAGCAAGTTGTAATTAAAATGGTAATTGATGAGTTATTGATCTTAAAGCAAGAAATATAGGCTAGATTATTACTTGTATCAGTGTTTCCACCACAAATAACCTATAACATATTTGGGTTATTTGTGGTTTCCACTTCTGATCTGGACAGTAAATAGTTTTTTCAGACTCCTTAGGAATCTGGATTTACACTCAACCTGATTGCGTACATCAAGAGGCAGTTTGCTATAAATAAAAGGAGCTATGTTGAAAGGAAAACGTCGGTAGTGTTCTGTTCTAACTCTTGGAATAGTAACTGCTGGTGTAGACAATAGGTACCATACAACATTCGAATGAGTCCCGATAAGGCAGAAAACACTAATATGGATATCTTAAGAAAAAAAATAGATAAAAAGAAACGTTATATGTTAGACAAACGAAATACTTTTAGAGAAAATTATGATGAAGAACGTAATGAAGGTTACATAAGAAATTATAAACACCTTAGTCACAAAAACGAAACCTACTACAGAAAATACAATTTAAGGAATATACATGTGGCTAATATTAAACGACCAAATAAATTTGCAGGCACCCAATTGGCTGACGGTCTTGATGGTAATAATGACAGCAATAGTAACAGCACAGTTAACAAAGAGAGGGCTTTTGAACATTGTAGGATCTGCTCAGAAATGGTTGTTCGGAACTATGGACGATTCAGATAGACAGGAAATACTAGATCACATGAAAGTTGTAGAAACTAACAATCATGCAGCAATATCAAATCTTAATAAGCAGATAGATATCAATGAGCAATTTATGAAATCGATCAATAATTTTAGAAATACAATAGACAAAGATAGGGAATACATATCACTTGCTTATAGGAATATTTCAGAAAGTCAACGATATCTTGTTTCGAGGGAAATTAAGATCGATCAACTACTACAACTGAAAATTTTAGAAAGCAAAATAGATAGCATATTAGACAATATAGCATCAGCTAAGCAAGTTGTTCTTCATCCAAGTATACTATCAGCAACAGAACTTATTGTAGCAAATGTAGATATTTATAAATTGGAACATGCCAAAATAGGATTTATGAAATACAACCAGACAAACTTCTACTAGCCATTAAATTGCCAACAGATTATATCCAGACTCCACTAAAAATGATAATACATATACCCAACAAAGATAATATGGAAATATATATTGAAAATATTAAATTGATAGAAATAGATTCCATTCAGTATGAATATAATGTAAATAATATTTACATGAAAGATTTAAATATAAGTAAAACATGTTTTATGCGAAATTTATGTACTCTCCGTAGCAATACAAAAAAAAAAACTACGAATTGACGATGATATTATAGTTTGTAAGAATTTGGAAAAAGAAAATGTTATTAATAATTGTGATGATAGAAAAATAATTCTTTCTGGAAATTTGATTATACATATAACGAATTATTCAATAAATGTACTGAATCAGACGATTTCAAATACAATCTTAGAATTTGTATATAAATATCATTATGAAGATAACGAAAATATAAATATAATAGACAAATTAAATATCGAAGAAATGTCAAAAACTCAGCAAATTAATAATCTTAAACACATTGAAGAACTACAATTTCATAGAAAAATAAGTATTATAATTAGTAGGTACAACCATAATAATTATCTTAATCATAATCATTATTGTAATTACAATTATATTAAGAGCAAATAATAAATTAAATATAAACGTCAATAATATTAGCAAACCTAAGCCAAAACTTGATATAGACTTAGAAGCATTAGAAACTCCCAAGATTCAAGAGAATCTTATAGCAAAGTGGGAGAAGTTATATATTTGTATGGAGACATACGACCATAGAGGCATTGACCGAATATTGTAAACGACACAGCACAAATGCATTAATAGAAATTCGAACCCCACACCGGAAAATATAATTGGGGCATATTGGGTCATTACCGCGTTCAAACCGCCTCAATGCCGGAATGAAATTTCACCCCGTTTCCTGTACACTTCGTCTCTCCCTTCCACAAACTCGGAATGACCCCGGAGTGATTACTCCAGTGTGCGCTGGCCCAATAAAAGTGAGCAATATTTTTTTGACAACTGCACAGCTACGCCTGCTTCTGCACAAGAAAAAAAACTAGCTCAATTTCTATTAAAATTTGTTTGCTTTGCAGTTTTTTTTCTTTGCGTTTATGGACAATGTGCTTTGCACATTTTGCGCAAAATTTGCTTTTACGGAGGCACCCATTATGTGTGCTTTTATTTATCTGTATGCCGGAAGGTTCGTCATCTATCAATGGAACGATTTTCCAGAGCAAAAGGTTCAATGTGGCTACTCTGCTCCAACGGTGTGCGGCTAACTTACTGCGATTAACGTTTTCCGGTAGCTTGATATTTTTTATTTTATTGAAATCCAATTTCGTCTTTAGGTTTCACTTGTAATGAAACCGAACCTGAAATTGTTATTACATAAAGGTATGTATACATATAACTTAATTTTAATAACTGCATACCCATTTGCCATTCTCTGGATGTTCTTGTTGAAGATCCTAAGATGTTGAGCTCTCATGGTATAATGGAACATATGGTACCTATCGACGAGCCTCTTCTTCAATGGATTAGAAATTATTTTTCGGGACGTTCAATACAAGTTGTATTGGATAGATTCAAGTCTGATATCCACCACATAAATGCTGGTGTTCCCCAGGGTTCAGTTCTGTCTCCAACTCTTTCTCATTTTTATAAATGATCTCTTGTCTGCAACATTTAATCCAATCCATTCCTTGGCTGATGACAGTACCTTCAGTTTTTCTTATTCGTTCCCCAACTTACGTCTCTGCTCTTCGGCCGTATAAGAGGAACGTATGTATGTTAAACATACATACAGCATATGTTAAACTCATAAAATTCCGATCTTGACAACACAATCAAATGGGGTTCAACCAACAGAGTGGAACTCAACGCATCCAAAGCGCAATGCTATCTCCTGTCAATCAATAACCATCTCCGATGGAACGATCACATATTCGAGGTCAATACAAGTTGTATTGGATGGCTTCAAATCTGCTATTCACCACATAAATGCTGGCGTCCCCCAGGGCTCAGTTCTGTCTCCAACTCTCTTTCTTATTTTTATAAATGACCTTTTGTCTTCTACCTCTAATCCAATTCATTCCTTCGCTGATGACAGTACCCTCAGTTTTTCATATTCGTTCCCCAACTCACGTCCCTGCTCTTCGGCCGTAGAAGAGGAACGGCAACGTATGCTAAACTCATTAAATTCCGATCTTGACAGCATAATCAAATGGGGTTTAACCAACAGAGTAGAATTTAATGCATCCAAAACACAATGCTGTCTCCTGTCACTCAAGCGTAACCAAACCTCCCAACCATTATCCATGAATGGTACTTGCATCGCAGAAACCGAAAGACTTGCCATCCTCGGTATGTGTATCAATAACCATCTCCGATGGAACGATCACATATTCGAGGTCGCCAAAAATGCAGCAAAATGTCTAGGATTCCTTAAACGGTGCAAGAAATACTTCACCCCGACTGATTTGGCCTCAATCTATAATGCATACATCCGCCCAAAACTGGAGTAGAACGCCCACATCTGGTCAGGTGCACCCAATTTTGTACTTACTGGATAGGATCCAGAAGCGTGCGTTAAAACTTATAGGTGATAGAAACACTGTGAGCTCCATAGTCTCATGAGAACACCGAAGGAATGTCTTTCCCTATTTTATCGTTTTTTTCATCAAAAATGCCTCAGCGAAATAGCCAATTGCATTCTCTCCCTTCAAAATTTCAACCGCAATACACGTCACTCTTTAAATGCACATCAGTTTACTCTTAAGCCCAACTTCGAACGTACTGTCAAGTACAGAGATTCATTTATTAGCCAAACGACACGTTTGTGGAATGAACTCTGTGTTCACAACCTAACATCAACTGAAGATGGTGTACCATAATAGGTGTTACGATGTACAAAGTGAGTTGTAAGCCTTACTTCTGGTGGGGGGTCTTACAATGAACAAACACCTTGCTTGATTGGTTTTTCAACGAATCCATGTTTCTTTATTTCTAGCCTATTTGTATACAGAATTTACAAATAAAAAAACCTTAACTAGACACCTTTACTGTCTGGACACACAGGTGTTGGATGACCACGAAGCAGACGGTGATATGACACCATCAATGTTTAGTGTAGCTATATTGCTCATTATATTGGTTCACAACATGCTGGGGCCACGACTTGTTTCTTACACATTAAATTGTTCGTCTGAAAACATTGTTGGTTGTTCAACCTGACTCACTGCTGAGGGCCTTCTGGTCAGTGCTCGAGGTGCTGGTTTGGGCTGCTGCTTCAATTGGATGGCTACAGCTGACTTCGACCGTATTCTTTTGATTATTATGATGATAACTGCTATACGTAGAAACAAAACTCCTCCGGTCAATGAATGTTGGTGGGTTTTGTAATTCTTAATCTCCTTTAAGAATACCTCCTGGTTCTAGAGACTGATATCGTGCTGAACTTTCATGAGTTGATTAGAGATGTCTGATGCTAACACAGGATCATCTTCTTTTTCGTAGTTAAATTTAAGTAGCTGCTCCGAAATGTTTTGAATGGGAAGATATGATGACTTCAATCTTGTTGTAATGGTTTTCTTCCCGAAAAGGATCATGTTTGATTGGTATATTCTGCAGTTTGGTTGAAGTTTAAGGATCCCAGTCTCCTTCACTGTAGCAGGGTTTATTTTCGAACCACAGGCGGTGTCTACTTTGACTTCATAATGTGTACTGAATATCCATGTTTTGTGTGTTGCAACTTTACCCAGTAAAGTGGAACAATATATGTGAACTTCTGATCATGACAAGTGGGAACAGGAAGAATCTTGTACATTTTGAATTCTTCGCTGTAGAGGAGAGGTAAAGTAATCTCTATTATGATGTTTCGCCCAGTTACTCTTGCTCTTGGTTTTGTCTGATTTTTGACTTAGTTCAATAGATGTTGTTCATTAGTTCCGATTTTTTCTGTTTCTTCGTAATGATTAGCAAAGCGGTAAACTAATATTCGGAACAATTCATTAGTGATAGTTCCGACGAAATCGACGGGTGAGCGTCTGGTTCTGCGTTGTGGATCTTTGTTGGCATGGAGTAATACTTCATTGTTTAATTCTATTTGTTGAAGTTGACGTTCGAATAAAGTCAATGTATTCTCACATAGCAAAGAGTTTGATTGCGTCAGATTAGTGGTGAAACAAATTTCATTCATGTGCCTCAGACATTTCTTGTACACATTGTATTCCAACCAATAATTAGTTAGATTTAAAAATACCACAGTCTTCCAAGAACTCACTACTACGTTTGCTCGACCTATATCCACAAAATATATACCTGGGTTTGTCGCAAATGGAGTTATATCAAAGTGTTGGGTGGCTTCTTGAGTGGTTATTGGGCTTACGGCTATTGCTTTGACACACATCCAAAGAATGGGCTTAAAACATACGCAACCCATGGAAGATGTTATAGATGAGTTATTCGTTACGCCTTCTTTGCTAGATGGATTTCCAGTTCTAGCGTCACTGTTCTTTGTGCTTTCTTCCGCATTGTTTTCAATTGGTAATGGACTCAGTTTCGTAATTGGCCTTTTTGCGTGTCGTTTGTTGCAGTAAACAGTGACTGCACGGACATTCTTATCCGTCCCTTGATGCAGTTCAGTTACTTTGCCTAGATTCCACTTAATTGGTGGTAACCTATCAACTTTGACCCATACTTTGTCATCAAAACACAGGTTTGGTTTTTCTTGTTTCGACTTTGTTCTTTGTTGCAGTTGCGCCAAATATTCTTCTTCTTCTTGAGTGATTTTTATAGTTAGCAGCCACCTTGAACGAAAACTTCGCTTTGATCTAAAATTGGCCTAGGTACAGCATTCAATGCTGAGCCGATTAAAAAATGTCAAGGTATAAGCACTGGGTTATCATCAATGTCATTGTTTATCGTGACCAAAGGACGAGAATTTAGACAGGCTTCAAGGTGTGTTAAAACTGCGGACAGCTCTTCAAATGTCAAAGTAGTATCTCCAATGCTTCTCTTTAAGTGGAACTTCATTGCTTTTACTGCGGCTTCCCACAAGCCTCCGAAGTGTGGTGCGGCGGGTGGAATAAAACGCCACTGGATGCCGTCCTAAATTAGCTTTTCTACAGCTTCTTTATTGCTTTGAGTGATTACAGCGTTAAAAAGCTCTTGAAGCTCTTTGTCCGCTCCGAAAAATGTTGTCCCGCAGTCGCTGTAGAAATGTATGCAATATCATCTTCTGTACGTGAATCTTCTAACGGCTGCTAAAAATGCTTCTGATGTGAGATCACTGACAAGTTCCCGGTGAATTGCCTTAGTTGATAAACACACAGACTGCAATATAGCCCTTTATCGATCGGTTCCCTCTTCCTTTGGAATGAGTATTTGAACTGGTCCTGAGTAATCAATACCCGTGTGTGTAAATGGTCTCGATGGCGTTACCCTCGGAGTTGGCAACATTCCTATAATTTGACCCTTTGTAGCTGCATTAAAGCGATGACATCGTACGCAATTATAGATCACGCAATTATAGAATCAAAGATTTAGCTTGAAGGATCCAGAATGACTGACGGAGCCTTGCCAATGTTACCTGAATTCTTCCATGCAGTGTTTTCTCATCAATGTGTTTAACTAGTAACTTGGTGAATATGTTGTTGCGAGGTAATATGTATGGATGCTTCTCTGACAGATTTGCGTTGCCAAGTCTAGAATATTTTCATTATCTAAGCGTGCAGTTAGGGCAAGAAGCTTACTTTTCTGGTAAAGATTGTGTCCGTTCTGTAGGCACCTGATTTCTTCTAAAAATTCAGTTTGTTGAATCAAACGGATATAAGATTTTAGAGCACCTTCAAGTTCATAGGTGGATAGGTCTCCAGTTTGTTTGCTTGTTTAATGTTTGCAGTTCAGCGCAAACCATTTACAGTAGGATATCGTTCTAATTAGTTTTGGGTACAACGAAAAACGTTCGACGATGTTGTCTTTCTTTACTGCTGAGATTGACTGTCTCATCCATGGACTCATCTTCAGAAAGTTGATATTTCTCGGATTGTGTCGGCCAATATTCAATAGCCTTTTCAAGCCACAAGGGTCCATTCCACCATAGAGAATGATGTTTTGATTTGATTAGCGTGACACCTCTTGATGCACAGTCTGCAGGATTCTATGTCGATCTTATGTGTCTCCATGAACGTGGGTGAGTATTTTTATGTATCTGAGCAACCCTATTAGACACAAATACCTTTTCATTTAACGAGGTATTCTTTATCCATGCTAAAACGATTCTTAAATCTGTCCAAGCATAGACACTTTCTTCTGGAGTCCCGAATAGCCGCTTTACTTCTGCCAGTAATTTCGATAATAAGTGGTCTCCACATAATTCCATCTTTGGAATTGTGAATTTGTATTTAATAGGTGTTATTTTAGTTTTACACGTAAGCAAGGTGACTTTGTTTGTTCCATTCTGCTGCATATGCTGTATCAGAAGCATCACAAAACCCGTGTAGTTTGTGACTTACATATGTTCGCCAGTCCATCTTGGAATTGTAATAGTTTCAGCAGTCGGAAGTTCATATTTAAATCGATTCCAGCATTATTGTAATTCAGCTGTTAGTGGTTCATCCCAACCAAGTTCAGCCTTCCAAATTTGCTGCATAAGTATTTTTGAGGTGAAGGTAATTGGAGCCAACCATCCTAATGGGTCAAAAAGGCGTGCTATTTGGGAAAGTGTTGCACGTTTTGATGAAGTTCCTGAATTTCCTGTTGCCTTGTAGATATTTACTTTAAATTGAAAAGTATCAGCCGATGGATTCCAATGAATCCCTAGAGTTTTGATGATTTTTTCATTGCTCAAATTGATGCAAGCTTGGCCCCTCGCATCTTGATGTATCATTAAGATTTTCTTTGTGATTTGCTGCCCATTTTCTTAAGTGGAATCCACCACTGGCCAAAAATTGAATTAATTCACGTTCCATCTCCTTGCACTCATCTAACGTGCCTTTTTACAGCTAAATATGGTGCTGAAGCTGTACCATAAGTAACTGTCGTCAACTTGTAATCCTTTATTGCTTCTTTCGTTGAACTCCTCCACACTATACGCTGGTAATCTTTCTGATGGGTAACTTCGTAGTAATTCTGTCTGGTTTTAGAACTGCATGATGCGGCATATAATATGTGTTTTCTCTTTGGGGTTCTGTTTTTGTAATCTCGACCATGTGACCCCATTCCATGAATTCGTCTATGGACTTTGTATATTCCACCCTCAACTGTGGGTCAGCGGCGAAACTTTTTTCTAATTGGAGTAACCTAGCTACAGCTCTATCTCTTGATGCGCCCAGACTGTATTTTTGCATTAATTCATGATCGAAGGGAATGCTTACAGTGTAACTACCGTCGGGTATCAGTTTGGTAAGGTTTGGTAACACAAGTGCTGAGACTAAAAGTGCGAAATCTGATTTGAATCTTGGGTCGATTGAGAATTCCACTTTACTGCGGGCTATGCCAGCATCCATTGTTCCCAACCCACTAATTGCTGCGTAAAACTTCTGTTTCAGTAAGCGTAAAGACTGGACAGCTTGCTCTGTAATGAGTGTCGCTTGTCAATGGTAGCCCTCAATTCCCTGCGATGCACACAGGTAAATTTCCCCAAATTCATGGCCAAAACTATAAAAAAAAATCGGTTTGTTGGTTTGTTTCGATGCAAAGTTATTTACAAATAACATGAGCTTTGAATTTGATTGTTCATACAATGCAGATTGTAACTTTTTAATCACTAGATGCTTCTGAATTGCAAACTTTAAATTTGAGTGCAGTAGCAAGTTTGGTTTGTAAAAAAAGTAGTTTTTTTATGCTTCTTTGGGCGATTTATAAAATAATTTACCATGGATTCTGTTCCTTGTGGTATGTAAAGAAGAGTGATAGCCCTTTTTCACAATATTTTAAGCGCGAAGTAAATTTTCAAGCTATTTAAGATAATGTATTTGAGCAGTAAAAACCAAACGATTAGGTAATGTAAATGTTAAGTTGATTCAAACTGCTTCGTACTGAAAATAGTCTCAATAAGAAACAATCATTAAACATTGCGACTCTTTGCGACTTTTTGAAATATTGGCTCTAGAAGGTGTTAAGAACGCTGTTGTTTTTTGTTTAATTAGGGCAATTTTTGACACAGAATCACGGTCAACTCTCATTTTTCTTTCAAGAAATCAACTTTGTAAATTTTTTAGAAGCTGTACGTGACATTAAAAAAACAATAATTTGTTCACAGAAAAGGTCGAAAACGAAACCAATATCGAAATTTCAGAGTAAACAAAGAAAATTGTAGCTGATTTTCCTTGTATGCGTGGATATGATTTTTTGAATGTTTACTTCATGTCCCCTATAAACTAAAATAAAAATAAATATTAGGCCGTAAGCAGCCCATAGAGGGCCAAGGCCTAGCTTCTCACAACTGAACGTATTGTGCGTGGTATACATTTCTGTACGAACAGAAGGGACCTACAGTTTTATGCCGTATCCGAAGGGCAGAGGGGTTTTGAGAAGCTTTCTCATGACAGTGAATACTCTTGAATGTTTGTCAGACACTCGGAAGAGGTGGGGTCGTGAAAAAACTTTTGATGGTATTTTTCTGGATTCGAACTTGGAACCCCTTGCGCAGTAGTCCAGCGCACTAACCACTGAGCCACGGCACCCACCCATAAACTGCCTATAGGAAAATCTCACGCTCGTGATGGGGAAAATAAAGCAAATAAGAAAAGGATTCAAGAATCATTTAGAAGCCGAATGGGATTATCAGTTTTCAAACCAAAATCGCGTTATGGTTGAA
The DNA here is from genome assembly GCA_949716465.1 of Chalcosyrphus nemorum. Classification (NCBI taxonomy): domain Eukaryota; kingdom Metazoa; phylum Arthropoda; class Insecta; order Diptera; family Syrphidae; genus Chalcosyrphus; species Chalcosyrphus nemorum. The sequence goes on from OX454332.1 coordinate 54,488,415, forward strand.
TGAACGATGGCAATACCGCCCGTCGATTTTTCCTTGATTCTGTTACCTACTTCTTCGGATCTAACCAGCAGAGATGAAAACATCACACGCCGATTTCGGGTTGTTTTATTAAAAATATCCAGAGTATATCCAATACAAATATGACGATTTATGGAATATTGTTGTATTGATACCGCAAATTTGTTTGTGCAACTGTACTCATGGTATAATAGGCCCACAACTATATATGAAATTTTGATACACAGCATTGACATTATATCTGAAGCTATTCTTCCTAGGACAGCTCGGCGAAGAAGCCCAAGAATTCCGAAACAAAGACGTAAAGCGTTTTCGAGAAAGTTTTTCAAGAAAATTTTTGAGGAGGCAATATATGAAAGATGTGTTCCACAACTTTTCAGTTTCTTCTGACTCATTTATGTATGGTTTGAGAAAAATAAACCCTAAACGAAGAAATTTGTACTTCAGTGAAGTAAGTACTTCAGTTTTCAATAGAACCAGAGGTTGATCAAGTAGACTTCGGTTCATTTTAAAAAGTCTTTGAATGATGTATGTATGTATGTACATAAACATGTTTGTTTAAGTTTATTTTATCTTCAATTTTTTTTTATTTCAATATCGTATTATATAATGTCGAATACGAGAAACCCTATGGCATAGGTAATGTCTTTTAGTGTTTTGAGAAAAATTTGAAAACACTATTTTTTATAATTTTGTTCAGTTTTTATCGAATTTTCATGTAAATTTACTTAAAAATGGTTCTTTTTATCTTTCAGTTTTGATTTTCTCATGCAAAAATAAATGGAAAAAAAAACATTATTTTGGCCATCTTTTTGTGAAACTTTACCTGTGTGCGAAGGCCCTCTGGCTTTGATGGCCATAATGAGTTTGAACTGGTTGCGACTGATTTGGATCAGAACGGGTTGCATCGCTCTGCCGTCTTCTAGCGTAATTTTTTTGGTGAAGCAATGTATAGTGCTTTTTATTGCATTGCTTACATGTTCGTGGAATTGAACACGTGATTTTCTTGTCATGTCTCAGACAGTTCTTGCATAGCTTGGCTTGTTGGACTTGCTCACATCTTTCCCTTGGCGTCCAGTTCATAAACTTGTTAGTTGGTTGGTTGAAACCGGCTCTCGATGAGGATGCACTTAGACCAGTAGTTGGTCCATTGTGCTGCCGATGTGTAAGGCTGGGTGGGTCACCCTGTTACTCAGGGAACCATTTACTCCTTATTATGAAGGAGCCAATCTTAGCCGTACAGGCATTGTTTAGATCACTTAGATCGTTGAATAGGTATTCATCTAGCGTGGCCTTTCGAATGTTTGCAAGCGCGGGACACGTGCATAGGAGGTGACTGATAGTCTCCTCTTCTTCTTCATCTCTACAACTGCTACAGAATCCATTGTAGGGGATGCCCAGTCTTTGGGCATGCCTTCCTATGGCACAGTGTTCGGTGAGGGTGTTTACGATTTCGGAGAGGGTTTCTCTCTTATGTTTCAGAAGTCCGATGGACCTGGTTTCATTTAGCGTGGGCCAAAGCAGCCTTGCAGTGTTACAGTGGTCGAGCTGTTGCCACCGATTGTTGGCTTCTCTCACCGCGTCGGCATGGACAAGGTATTTAGCATAGGACGTTGGCGCCTCGATGTCGGTGACGTTTATGCTGTTTACACCTGATGAACCTCGTCGAGCCAGTTCGTCAGCTTCGCAATTCCCTGGTATATTACAGTGATCCGGTACCCAGCAGCGGGTGAGATTGTACTGTCCAACTATACGCGACAGTCCTTCACTGCCTTGGATCTCGTTGTGCTGGATCCGAGGGATTTGATGGCCGCTTGGCTGTCGATGTATATTACAATATCCGATGCTTATCCTGCACTAACCGCCAGCCAGTCAGCTGCCTAACGAATGGCAGTGACTTCGGCTTGGAAAACGCTGCAGTATCTAGGAAGGCTGAAGGAGAGGTGAATGTCCAGATCTTTTGCAAAAGATGCCAGCACCGACTCCTTCTTCGGTTTTGGAGCCGTCCGTGAAGATTGTCAGCGACAGAATGGTGAAAGAACTCCCGTTGTGTCCATTCTGTTCTGTCGGGTATTATGCATTTGTAGCCCATGATGTTGTGTTCAGTGGGCAAGTGGTCGGTGGCCTTTGGAAGATGGCGGTGCATCAGAAGTATTCTGGCGTGTCCAGTATGTTGTTGTTTCCATTGTTTGGAACTTCTCAGTCTTATTGCTGAGCAGGCAGCCAGTTGCTTGCTGACGATGTCAGTTGGAAGTAGGTGGAGCATGGTTTGGAGCGCTGCAGTGGGAGAGGTTCTCAGTGCACCAGTAATACTGAGACAACCAACTCATTGAGTTTTTCCATTATGATTAGGTTGGAAGTCTTCTCCAGGGCAGTCCACCAGACCAGTGCTCCATACATGAGTATCGGTTTTATTACTTTACAACCTTTTTGCAAATATATAGGGCAGCTAGAGCAGCTAGAGATTTCCTAGCACGTTCGACTATGTTATCACACATGGAGGGACCGTACACAGTTGCATAGTTTAGCGAAGGGAATATTGTTATGTTTCGTCCAATCAGTTCTCCTTCGATTGCGAAAAACTGATGGTACGATTTTAAAGTTTGTTTCCAATTCATATTCCAGATAGCGATGATCAGAAAACAAGTGACTGTCAGATACAGTCCAGTTATGAATTGCGTGATAAAGGGTTTGGGAGGGAAATGTTACGTGGGGACTATTTTCAGCTAAATAAATGAAAGCATTTTGGTGAGCTCGCTGGGTTCCGTTGGTATTTGGCCACGGTCTACTGCCTTGAGCTTGGCACCTGGCCAAATTTTACCCATGCTGCCGATGGCAGCAGTGATGAAATTCACCGAATTTTGGTCGTCGCAGGCTATGAGCTTGACATAGCCTTGGTGCCAGCCAGCATCTTTAAAGGTAGGTGGAGAGTTAGGATGTGTCGAGATACGCTCGTAAAGGCAGTTCATCACTCTGCCTTCAAAGAGCCTCCACTTTTCGTAGGAGATCCCCCCTTCATCGTCCGACAAATCGACTATCGCGACGACAAGAATGTCTCTTACCGTCTCAGAGAGGGTTTTGGAACACGTTGGGTTCCTGGTCCTTTTTGAAGCGTTGGACTCCTCATCTGCGGATCTGCGCCTTTTGGGTGCGGTTCCTGTCGCAACTACGGATTTGCTCCCAGCCTGGTTCGTTGAACCATTTCGAATCGGTGAGTCTTTAGCATACGGGCTTGTCTTCCGAATGGAGGGATTGGTTCCTTGGGTGGTGGGGTGGCCGGGGCCACGAATGGAGAGGTGGCGTGGGTCACGCTTGGTTTGATGGCTTGTGCCACGGGTAGAGCGTTGGCTTATGCCAGGAGTGGAAGGTTTGCGTTTAGCAGTGCGGTGGGTTTTAAAATGCCGTAGAGGCTGCAACTTCCTCAATTCGAGGAATTGATTTGCGATGCCGATTGCCCAGGTGTTGGACTCCCGCTCTTGCTGACTCCAATCCTTCTCCGACTTTTTGCCTAGTCAGCCTAGGATACGGAAAGCCGCTGCAGTCGACTCAACGACTTCTTTCCCCTCAGCAGAGAGCTTGGGAATGGTTGAGGGAGTTGAGCTGCACGACGGTGTCGTACTGATCAACTCGGGAAGGGTTGGGGGGGCTCGTCCGACAGTGTCGAACAGTCGCTCACAGCATCGTTAATGCAGAGATTCTGCAGGTGCTCCTGCACACGTGAAGTGCTTCTAGAGCTGCTAGTGGTGCCAGCTGGTTCCAGGTTTTTTTTAGGCCCGGTCTCAGAAGTAGTTATTGTGATCACTCTTCCAAAATATGCAACTGGACTTCGCTGCTATGTGGTAATTTCTTACAGAGTTCTTATTTTCGTCTTTATGGGATCGTTGCCGAGATGATCCCAGTACCTCTAATGCTTGGTATCTCCTTGCGAGTAACTCAAAGAGTTGAGTTGGCACTTTGTTTGGCATCTTTATGCCTTGCTCAAACAGATTTCTGCTCTCCGGATCCAGTGCATTTACAACTAGGTGAACTATGATTGGTCTCCAAGAAGACGTCTCAAATCCCATGTTTTTGAGAGCCGTAAGACCTTCTTTGTTTGCATCTAGCACAGCCTTTAAATGACTTGCTGTAGATTGGTTTTGACGATGGCTGGTTTTGAACATCTTATCCACGATTTTCCTTTCATTGATACCAAGCGTTGCCTTATTGTGTATTATTGTTGTGAAAATATCACAAAATGACTGTCATTCTAAATAGTTTCCGTTGAATATTGGGATTTTGAGTTGAGGAAGTCGAACCTCCAGATTAGATGACGAATCGTTAGCTGTTGTTATCTCCGCCTTTTTTGAAGCCATTAGAAATAGGCAATTGTCTATATCTTCTTCAACCCCTTCATACCTTTTTTGCGTTATATATTAAGTCTTGTAATCTTCAGTTGTTGCTTTGGAGAGAAATTCTTCATGTAACTCCGTTAAAACTTTCCATTGGTCTAGCAGAATTTTTTGGTGATACTCATGAGCTTCCTTGGAGTAGTTCTTGAATGTTTGATCGAAAGAATCTATGCTCCTCATGATTGCCGCAATTTTTATCTCTAAATTTCTTAGGCGGAATCGCTGAGATTCGTTTTCGTTTTTTGTGTGCACTAATTAAAATGTATTGCTCTGAATGTAAGGAGTGTCGGGTTTTACGACGTCTCGAATTTTTTCATGATTTTCTTTAAATTCAGTCCAAATTTCATCAATATTCTTAATTCTTTCTTCTTTATATCGCTGTGTTTTGCCAACATCGCTGTCTTTTCCAAAATTGATCTGAGCCTGTTCTAGGTCTTTCGCTAAGGCTTTTTGCCTAGCAACAATAATGTAGACATCGACTTCCTCCATTGCAGATTTTACGAGTAAGTATCACTGAAGTGGAATTACTTCACTGCCAGTGTAAGCCCTGTAAACTCTTACACTATTTTAAATTTACCAGTGTTTTTAGCCCTGGTAACGCTTTAAAAGTGGGTATAATATGTTTAATTTTATGTTTTAATAATCAGTGTTAAGGCCATAGACAAACTAATATAGACGGTCGTCTTCTCCCTCCTCTGCCGAAAATTTTGTAAAGTACGCCGATTTGAATTTTCCTATCTGTGAATACATGTGATCGAACGTGCGAACAAGACGTAACTATAAAAATAATCGTGGCGTCTCTTTTTTCCTTTTGCACCCCACATTTTCAGCTGACTGTCATTCAATTAACAACAACAAAATGTACAGGAAAATGGCTGCGCCCATCAAATGTACCGCGGATTGAGAATGTGTGCGTGAGCTCCGATTTGATTTTGACGGAAACGTCAGAAAACATTCAAAATCCGGGGTACTTTTGCTCTTGTGGGAACCAACGGTCAAAGCAGATGAAGACGACCGTCTATATTAGTTTGTCTATGGTTAAAGCCCTGATAACCATGATACGATGTACAAAGTGAGTTGTGAGCCTTACCTCTGGTGGGTCATACAATGAACAAACACCTTGCTTTATGGTTTTTCAACGAATCCAATATTTCTTTATTTCAGCCTATTTATATACAAAATTTACAAATAAAAAAACCTTAACTAGAAACCTTTACTGTCTGGCCACACAGGTGTTGGATGACCACGAAGCAGATGATATGACACCTTCAATGTTTAGTGTATATATATTGCTGATTATGTTGGTTCACAACAATAGGAGCATAATTGATACAATACCGTTTTGGCTCCATTCAAAATGACAATAGTCAATCTGTTACCGACAATTGACAATGGCAATACTAACTAATCAAATTTTCTTTTAAGTATTGTGTAACGTTTTTTGATAATATAGAATTCCAAAAAATGTGTTATACAATTCTTAATTCATGAACTTAGAGATGTGCAAATTTATTAATATTATCATGTAATGCAAACTTTGAACATTCGGAAATGCATATGCGATAAAACATACTGTTCTAAAATTTCGTAGCGCAAATTTTTTGGAACAAATCACGCAAATGTTAAAATTATGTTGCGTAGCAATTGCTTGGGAGAACAAGAAGAAAAGTTAATTTTAACAAACAAAATTATAACTAATCTATAATTTTAGAAATACGAGATTTTGGATGAACCAGGAGATAAAACTCCCTTTGTTTTACGATTTTTTTCTTTAATATCTAGTGAGCTTAAATAATATTTCAACTGCAGTTTGATTTTAATGCAATTTTTATTTTTTCACAACAATAATTTAAATCAATGTTCAACAACAGTCAACAGTTTTTGCATTACAAAAATAAGGTCAACATGTGTACCTATAAGTTCTGATGACCATGACTTAATCACGTACCCGAAGCTCGACGTCAATCATAGTTTCTTAAAATAGACTCGATGGAGAATTTAAACTAAATAGATTCCGATATATAGATTTTAGTCTGCCTGCGCCACTCCACTCGTCGTCCCGTTTAATCAAGTTATGTATACATTTTATGTTTCGACGTAACTACAGTAACACGGGCATAAATTAGGCTAAAGCCCGTATGATACCACATTTTTTTCACATGATTACATACTTAATAATAGTAAATAGCGCGTTCCCAAGACTTCGCTAAAATACTTTTGCACCGCTGCTAAAATACTTTTGCACCGGGATGATCGATTTGACGCTAACGAATATAGCGGCCTCTAGAACTAAATCTTCCATCCCTCGACCAAAGTGTTAGCTTTGCGTAAAAAAGACAGCAGGTTTGTTTTTACGAAAAATAATAATAATAATTAATAATTATTATTAAATATTAGGCCGTAAGCAGCTCATGGAGAGCCAAGGCCTAGCTTCTTACAAATGTACATGGCAGAGGGGTTTTGACAAAAGCTTTTTCTATTTATTTTCAAATATTAAACCTCAATGCAGAAATGTCAAAAAACGCTGCCAGTGGCATGTTTTGTATTTGGTATATTTTTTATGTTTTCACGTTATATGCTTAGTGCGTACACAATTTTCGTTGCGAATTACTGCTTTAATTTAATATTACGATCATTGAAAATGTGAAAAAAATGTACAACTCTATCGTAGAACCCGTTGGGAAGGAATTATTCACAAAAAAAAAATCAGTATCGTACCCGGAATCGGTAATATGAATGAGTTTCACCGCATCGTCAAAAATATTCAAAACAAATTTTTTTCCTGGAAAAAAATGACGTTTCTCATCCGGATCAAAATCATTGCGGATTTCATACGTTTATCTGCTGAAATGGGTTTATCAAAATTTTGGTTAAATTAAAATAAGTAAAAAACAGTATTTGGGTTCATAATGAGTAATTGAACGTTGTATATACCAATATTTATGAGAAATAAAAATAATTTGAAATCAAATACAGAAAAAACTAAATGATTTTCCTGAGGGGAGAGGGCCAAGGCCTAGCTTCTCACAACTGTACGTATTCTCACATTTCTGTACGTACAGACGGGACCTTCCGATTATGCCGTATCCGAAGGGCAGGGGGGTTTTGAGAAACTTTCTTATGACATTTATACTCTGGAATGTTTGTCAGACACTCGGAAGAGGTGGGGCCGTGAAAAAAAACTTTTGATGGTATTCTTCTGGATTCGAACTTGGAACCCCTTGCGCAGTTGTCCAACGCACTAACCACTGAGCCACGGCTCAGTCTTTACTTATCTAAATATCTCGTTGATAATGATACGTCACAGGCGGTTTCTACGATGTGAGTAGAAAGTGAAGGGGAATCGAATAGGTGAATTGAAACTCAATTCCGACGGATTCTACGATAGGAGTGGTAGTGTCATACTGGCTTAAAAAAAGTGTAGATGTAATTAAATTTAACCCTTAAATGCCCATAGAATCCGTTAAAGACGGAAAAAAATATATTATGTAAAACAAATTTCAGGAAGTAATTTCGTTATTAAAAACTATAATTTAGGAGTTAGTTGTCTGATTATTATAAATAATATAGAACTTGAGTTAATAAATCAACAAAGATATTATAAACATTGTAATGGGAAAAAAAGTTAAATGGTCGTATCTTTAAAGATACAATGGGCATTTACGGGTTAATGACATTAGTTCGTTGTGAAACAGTGAGCACTTCAAAAGACAAAAAAAAAATTATATCGATCCATGTACTTTAACTGAAATTATTTACAGTTAGTTTCATTAAAATATTTAAAAATTTCGACAATATTAAAATAATGCTGGAAAGAATTGTGTGAATACTTAACGCGCCAGTTGTATAATAAGAGCGGCACACATTTCAAAAAATTCCATTGTATGATGCCCCGTCGGTTGTTGCGGCATTGTTCCAATGTTCATTAGTGGCGGTGGAGTTAAGCTTTCCATAATAACATCATCACCTTGTTCCACTTCATCATTAGTAAGAGATTTAAAATCAAGTAAATAGCTTTTAGCGTCCACTTGATATAATTGCAGAGACATTTTTGAAAATTTACCATTAAGGTCGTTTTGTCTGCGAACTCGAACATGAAATGGATTAATAATTTTCCACTCGTAATCAAGCGCCTTCATGGCACGGTATACTTCAAGCATTATATCATTTGGTTTGCTCTGCGACCGAATGCCTAGATGCCACTTAGCTCGTTTTACTGGAGTACCTTTAGGGCGATCAGGATAAGCAGCACCCCCGGGCGGTTGTACAGACATCGCAAGCTGGCGTTCTCTTAGTGGAGCAATACGTTCCGGGTGTGGTCTAAAGGTCGATACTATTCCCAAATTTCCATTGTTTAAACTGCTGTCATGTATCCTTTCATTAGGAGAATGTGCGGCTGGAGGGGGACTACCAGCCACAAAAAAATTTGAAATTTCAGCTTTAGCTGCTTCGTCGGCGAACCTTTTATTATCTATTATCAAGTGGTAAGCTATAGCCAATTGGTCATGTGGATCTCCACTTAACAGGGCATTATGAACTTCACTTTCCTTCACTCCGAACTTTGCACAGACTTCGGATACTGCGTAAGTGTCAATAACATTACTATCTTGTTCGATTGATGAAGGGAACAGATATGACGGAAGGTCCTTTTGGAACCAATCATGTTTTTTAATTTCTTCAATATTTGCTCGTTTAAGCGGATCAACCTGAAGCATTTGGCAAACCAAATTCACGACCTGTTTGTTTAAATATTCAGGAATTGGAAAAATTCCTGACTTAATTTTGCGAAACAATGTCGGCACATGCTCGTCATCAAATGGTAGCGTCCCGCACAATAAAGCATACAAAATTACACCACATGACCAAATATCAACCTCAGGGCCTGCATACAGTTTACCGGATATGACCTCTGGTGCAGCATAATTTGGAGAGCCACAAGAAGTGCGCAAAAATTCACCATCTAACATCATATTAGACAATCCGAAATCAGCGATTTTTACATGCATATTATGATCAAGAAGCAAATTTTCAGGTTTTAAATCACGGTGCACAATCATATGCCGATGGCAGTAGTCTACTCCTGATATAATTTGTTGAAAGAACCTTCGGGCTTCGTGCTCTTGTAATTTACCGTTCTTTACAATATAATCGAATAGCTCTCCACCGCTAACGTATTCCATAATCATAAATATATCAGTTGGTGTTGAGATCACCTAGTAAGGGGAAAAAAAGTTAAAATGTAATTCAAATTAAAGGGAAAAAAAGGGTGAACGAAATGTTTCCGAACCGCTCAAATCCGCAACTGTTACGTCATTTTGATTTCAGATCTCCCTATCGGAAAACTATACAAGCTAAACTTTTTATATTGTCTATTCAGTTCCTATAAACACCATAAATGCAATGGCTGAGGTATCCATTAAGCAAATTTCCGAATAAAACCGATTTTTTAAAATTCTTTATAACTTTATCGCACAATTTAATTCAATAATGTTTACACAGAGTGACAGAGTTCTATGTGGCAATGCTTTTTGCGATTCCGTTCGGATTGTGTGATAACTTTTTTCGTCGTTCGTATCGTAACTTTGATTCGTAGATCTGTTACGAACGGATTCTGTGATAGGGCTGAATACAACATAAAATCTGATCTCGTTTTTATGTCTCTGAAACAAAACCGAGTTTGCCACTGTCGACAATAATTTATTTTTATTAATGATATTTATCTTTGTTATTATATGTTTTGTCTCTTGCCTCGAATAAATATATTAAACTCTATGCGTCTAAGTCCATTATAAATAAAATGTCAAATAAATTACCACCAGTGCAAAGAAAATCACAACAACAACCAATTAATGTCTTTAAAAAACAACGATCCAGCTATCGACAACCAGACACATTTTTTGTCTATTCTTGTCTTTTTGTCCTGTCGTATGCGGTGTATATTGCGCCACAAGCAGATGTGCAATAATCGAGAAGGACAGTGGTTCCAGACGTGTTTGTCTCGTTCGGTGTGTATTGGCCGTATGCATCGAGACAAGGGCAGACCTTTTGTCTGTCTTCTTTGGTCGGTCATAAGAGTCAACAGATTGTTGTTCGATAAGACAAGAAAAGATGTGTTTTCAGCTTAAAAGAATTATTCTGCGGAAATTTTGTTCCTATTTTTTTTTTTTACTTTTAAAGTTTTGAATTTTCACAGAAAAGTGCATGTATTCTATCTACAAGCTGCACAAATGGATGCGATAACTTGGCATAACGATTGTGATTTCTGTTGCTGAAGTGGAAGGTCGGGTTGTGAAGGCAGTGAATGTTGGAGAATATAGGTATTGCCATATATCTCAAAGTTAAAATAATTTTAAGTTAATTTTGTCGTTTAATGACAGCAAGCGTCAACCAAAAGTCAGTTCGATTGACATAAAAAAGCGTCAATCGTGTAAACGGTCCGATTGTATGGTTGACGGTTTAAGCTTTTTTTAAATTGAGTCAATCGATATTTTGGTTAACGTTAACAAAATTGACGGTTTGAAGTCAATCGTGTAAATCGGGGAAAAATGTATTTACGCTTTTTCAAAACTATATCAATCGGGCGTAAATTTATTGACGCTAGATTTACGGTTTTGTGGCAATCATATAATCGTAGCATTAGTATTTTCTTTTTTTTTATTGACTGAAAATATTACGCTAGATATCCCAGAGTAAATATAATTAAACTTTAGCTCCGGGCGCCTGCTTGATAGTTGTTGACATATCCTTAGCGGAGCGACTAAGTCGCGTGAGTGGCTAAACACTGCGAAAAAAAGTTCTAAAATCCTGTTAGCCACTTGCCTGATTGTTTTTAGTACAGATTTATTCAACTACGCAACTTTGTTTAAAGCGCCATGTGATTTTCACTTAAACTGGCAACACTGTTCTCAACTATAAACAAATAAAAAAAATATAAAAATGTAACGGTGTATTTTTGTCAAAGGTTTAAAACCCTTGTGTATGAGTCACATTAACATAATTTAATTAAGAACAAAAACAAAAATCTAATAAAAATATGTACCTATTTTTTTTCATTTCCTTAAGAAAAAAATATTATATGTATGTTTTTACTTGCACCTATAATATAGGGCAAGTATTGGATTCGTGCAAAAATTCGAACTCGAGATAACAATGAATTCTGACATTACGATGATAGAGAAGCTCGAAAAAGTGGGTCTGCCGATTCTGTCTGTCTGTCTGTCTGTCTGTCCGTCACTCTGTATGTATGTACGCTCGACTACAGCCCAAACGGGTGGATCGATTTCCTTCAAACTTCTTCTTCTATCTTTAGAGCCGTTTTCGAGCAAACCGATTTTCTTGTCAAGTTGGCTATAAGTAAAGTACCGATCTAATCAATTTTGGCCAAAAACGTGGTACGCTATTTTATTAGACTTCACAACACTAGCATAAATATAAAATTTAAACAAAATCGTTAGAACCGTTTTCGAGCAAATTGGCTAAAACCGTTGACCCTAAGAAAAGTATAGTTATTATCAGTTCTAGCCAAAAATTTGAAACGCTATCTTTTAACATTAGCACAGTTTTATGCAAACCAAAAAATAAATGAAATCGGTTGACCAGTTTTTTAACAAACCATCATTTAGCCAAATTGGCATTAAGTGCCGTTATAACAAATGTTGGCCAAAATGTTGTAAGCCATTTTATAGCATGCATCTAAACTCGATTCAGCATAAAGATTAAACAAAATCGGTATGGCCGTTTTCCAGCAAATCAGTTTTTAACCAATTTGGCTATAAGTAAAGAACCGTTATTAAAGCTTTTGGCCGAAAATGTGGTACGCTATCTTATAGCACTTTGCCAAACTAGCCGAAATATGAAATTTAAAAAAATCGTAGGAACAGTTTTTCAGCAAATCTGCTTTTTATTAAATTGGCCTTAAGTTAAGTACCGTTAATATTAGGGCTAGAACAAAAATTTAAATTTCGCCCCTAGGGATTACCCCACAGACTCTAAATATGAAATTTGATCAAAATCCGTTTACTCGTTTAGGCTGCAGCCTCGCTGACAGACAGACAGAATTTTCAGACCAACTTTTTTCGACTTCTCTATAAAGGTAATATCAGAATTTATCAAAATCCCGAGATCAAAAATTTTCATGAATCCAAAACATGCCCTATATTACGTATCGGTGCAAGTAAAAATTTGCTCAGTGCGCATAATGGAAACCCGGCCCGGTATAACGCCCCTAAAGTTGTAAAAGAACCATATGAAATGGTATCAATATTTCTTAATTGTTGAGTAGTTTTCAAAATATATTTACCTTATTCACAAAATATGCATAAGATATATCATATATATGCATTCATAAGAACAGGACATATAAATTATATAAAAAACCATTTTAGGAAAAAGAAATGAAGTGTAAGTACGCAGACGTGTTGAAAATGTATGTACCTACCTGCTTTAAAAAAAATGGTAAGTGCAAGGAGGTCCTAGTGTAAGTGTTCCAGTCGTTTTTTAACTGCCTTCTAGCTTTTCATTGTCGCTAATAGAATGATATAAAATGAATCGCGAAATAGATCTAAATTTGGTTTCTAAGTAAACAATGTAATTAATGTACTATGTGAGTGAAATTTGAAACATTTTGTAACTCTACCGAACGCCCTGTGCTGAGATTCTGTACTTATAAAATAGGCAAAGTACCTATAGAATTTGTGAAAAATAGGTTTCATAAGTCTGTTAGTCTGTATACTTGAATTCGATAAAGCTTATTTCAAGATAATCCCCTTTTTAAAAATGACCTTAAGTAAAGGACTGCTAATAAAGGTAAAACATACCTATTTTTAAAAAGATTACTATTTCAGAAATTTTGGAACCATTTCATAGCTCATCTTCAACTTTAAGGGATTTAAAGTGAAATTTTGCCAAACATTCTATCAAATGCTAGAAAATGCAAGCGCCAAGCTGCAGGGTTTTGGATGGAAACTGAATCACTTTTGGATAGGACCGGATACATTCCTGTTCGACTCTTAAACATTTTTGGTCTAGAAATTACCTGATATAGTTTAATAATATGTGGATGTCTAAACAACTTCAAATTTTGTATTTCCCTTCGTATCTTTCCAACCACATCCAAACTTTTAATTTTTTGCCTGTTTAATATTTTGATTGCCACTTTATGTTTCGTCAATTGATGTTCTCCAATTTTGACTTTCCCAAAGGTCCCGGTCCCCAAAGTTGCTCCTAAAGAGTAATGTCCAATTTTCACAAGAGGTTGTGGGCCACTTGATGGTACAACCGTAGCGGTAGTATCAAATCCTTTGCCCGAATGCGGCATTTTCAGAGTTTATTTTTGGAAAATACGAGAGTTTGTTTTCGTTCAACTTGTAGTTGGCGTATGCTGATTTCCGAGAAAGGAAAAGAGAATGACAACCAAACACAAAACAAGTAACAACAAAAATACCAAAATTTTTACCTTGATACTGCAGATTACATATAAAAGACTATAGACCATAGACGAACTAAATTAGAAAGTCAACATCACAAATAACCCCTGATAGATAGTCCACTCCCCCCACTCTTCCTTAAAACACCAAAAATTGAGCGTAAGAATATCCTCTCTTTATTTCGTATCGGTGAATACGTGTGATGAAAGATTTGAAGTTTAATCAACCCATCTACAGGTCCAAAAAATGGAATATGTAGCTGGCGTGTTAAGATCGAACTCTTGACGAGGTGAAGATCTATTTTTATTTGTATACATTTCCGATTAAAATTTAATTTCTCTAGCAAGGCAATTTGCTGCAAAAGAAAATAATTACAATTTTGGCCCATTTTTATCACTAAAAAAAAGGGAATTGGAGATGTAAATTTCCTATCTGCCCATACTAAACAAAGGTGGTGAGCCGTGAGGGCTGTGTTTGGAAAGTGCGGTGGTGAATTTATGATGTTAAAAAAATATTTTTCGTATAATAATTTATAAATGTGTCGAGAAATAAAAATATTTGTATTATGGAAATATAGAATTGTTGCAAGTGCATGCGTATTTCTTTCTTATTTTATTTATGTAATAATTATTTGTTGTTTGATTATTTTACTTGTGATATATATTTACTTGTGAAATAGTTTTATTTATCGTATTCTTTATTATTATTTATATTTATTATTTATAATTAGTCGGTTATTTGGTCAACTTTTGCAATTGTGACTCAAATTAACATTGCTATACATGTGATTTTTTGGGGTTATCAAAGCATTTTTTATTTAAAATAACACGTTATAAAAACTTAAAAGAAAAGTAGTTCTTAGGTCTAGAGACACTTAAATGGTTTTTATTTAGAAACATACATTTCGAAATCAAATTTGAATAAAAAAAGGTTTGTTAACAACATACTTCATTTAACATATATCTTTTTCTTTTTGTAACATTCATCTTTGTTTTCTATACGATTTATACCGAAAGGCCATTAGTAAAAAAAAACTATGTCTGTGTCAGGGTACATGAAAATGCCCCTTAGTGGCGCTGAATGCAATTTTTCTAGTGTCAATATTCCATTATTTATGCACTTTATCAAGCAATGACACTGATGAGAGTAGTCATCGCCATTTGTATGTGGCGTGTTTACATCTTACATCTCCCCTTCCCCGGTAAAAAAAATATTTTTTTCATTTATAATTTTTTGTTTCTTTTATTCCAGCAATAAAGAGCCGAACAGAATGTGAATCTGCGTCAGAGTCTTGCGGCGCTGCCAAAAGTTTGTCGCGCGGCTTGCAGCTGAAGCGAACAGAATGAAACAGACTATCTAATTTGCATCTCTTGCTTTCTCTTGTCAGATACATATTTCAATTCAATCGTATAACGTGTGTTAGCAAGAATAAAAACACATTACCTACATTTAAATAGAAATCAATCAATTACGACTACCCGATTTTTTGATTAACTAGTTCTCAACGAAAACTTCAAGACAATTCTTAAGAACAATATGTAAATCTTTATTAATACGAATAAAAAGAAAAAATAAAGGAAACAAACGACTAAGGGTCCTCTGTTTCTCGGATGTAGTTTGGTTGAATCGCCTGTCGATTGCGCTGTAGATGACATATAAACTATATCACTTAGATTATACTGAACGGTCAGTAGTCTGCCTCTATCGAAACGGTCCTTGAATTTGTAGTTCTTGCCTAATTCCTTCTATTGCTTCATTTCAAATCTGCTCAGGTCGTCGATAATTTATTGCTTCCTCTTGAACCGTCATCACTCTAACAAGTCCTTCATTGAATCAGGGGGTATACTCAAACAGCATTTCAAATAGTGTTCTGTCCTTGTCTTGTTTTCGGAATTGTTTAAATCCCTCGCCACAGTTTTTAGGTTTCGGTCCCAATCTCGTCCTTCTTTCTTTCCATCTAAGGTAGCTTTAATAGTTGGTAAGAGGGTACGGTTTATCCTTTTGACTTGTCCGTTCGCTTGAGCATATCGGGGAGAGTTTAAAGTATGCCTGATCCCATGTCTTTCGCAGAATGTTTCAAATAACGCTGAGGCAAAGCATGTACCTCTATCAAACACTTTACGTTGTGGAGCGCCAAATTCTGACACAAAATCTTCTAACTTTCGAATAACATTATTAGCATTAGTGTTACTAACAGCATCAAGTCTAACAAACTTCGTTAAATTAAATTGCTTAAGAGAAAAAAATTAAACAAAAGATACCTCAATAGATAGCCTGAGAAAACCGAAAGAAGGAACAAATTTCTATAAATAGCTTCATAGATTATGACATCAGCTTATTTCATCAACCTTCTCATCTTCAAAATAACTTTTTCTGACCTTTATCAAAAAATATTTGAGCGATGTTTGTCACAAAATAGAAAAATAAAAGATATTTTTTTTCTTACAAATGAAACGAATCTTTTATTATTTTGAAAAAAATCCTTCTAGCTTAGTAACTAAGTATATGTATGTATTTGTTTATTGACCAAAAGGAATTAATAAATATAATTGTCGATATTAAAGGCTTTGAATAAATTACAAATAAAAATTCGTTCAAAATACACTGAAATCCCACTACAATCCCATGTCAGTTGTTCTGCAGAACTGTTTGACAGGTTAAACATCAAACGGCGAAAAGGTCTACTTGTCGTTGTTAATGGAACAACAACCTGCAAAAAATATTGTGGAAAAGGAATGAAAGAGATAAAGTTCAAGTTGACTGTCTAATGGTCAAAATTATAGACAAACTAATATAGACGGTCGTCTTTACGTTCCCTACCCGAACATTTTGTGAAGTACGCCGATTTGAATTTTCCTATCTGTGAATTCATGTGACCGGACTTGCGAACAAGACGTAACTGTAAAAACAATCGTGATGTCCCTTTCTTTCCTTTTGCACACCGCATTTTCAGCAGACTGTCATTCAATTAACAACAACAAAATGTACAGGAAGATGGCTGCGCCCATGAAATGTACCGCGGATTGAGAATCTGAGCGTGAGCTCCGTTTTAATTTTGTCGGAAACGTCAGAATACATTCAAAATCCGTAGTACTTTTGCTCTTGTGGGAACCAACGGTCAAATCGTTTTTTTTATTAGTTTGTCTATAGGTTACTGCGTTGAACTACTGCGCAAGGGGTTCTAAGTTCGAATCCAGAAAAATACTATCAAACGTTTTTTTCACGGCCTCAACTCTTCCGAGTGTCTGACAAACATTCAAGAGCATAACTCTCATGAGAAAGCTTCACAAAAACCCCTCTGCCCTTCGGATACGGCATAAAATTGTAGGTCCCTTCTGTATATGCAGGAATGCATACCACGCACATGTACAGTTGTGAGAATCTAGGCCTTGGCTTATTGAATTCTTAGGAAAAAAATGGGCAAAAAAAGTATAAAAATAGACTACACATAGGATGCAATTTTTTAAGTGAGATTACATGCACATAAATATGTGTTAAGAAAGTAAACTGTGAATATTTACATTATAGGCACGCACTTTGTATGCTCTGAAGATGTGTATGTGCCCACGGTATCCCAATCAAATTAAAATAATTATTCCTTTAACCGAATTTTGTTCCATTTTAGCTAAATAAATATTTAAATATTTACGCGTTAAATATCTTCGGTTTTATCTTTAGTTGATGCTTATCAGAAAAAACTCTAAAGCACAGCCATTTCCCAAATAATTGCCAGCTTTATGACATTTCCCAAATTCACTAACATGTTAGTCGAAAAATTTTCACTAATAATCCAGTCATTACCTCACAAAAAGTTCACTAGGTTTGCAGTGCATTTGCAGGCTCTCAACCAATCAGATCGACCAAATCTGACTTCACTACTTAGTGACTAGAATCCTGAACACTCGCAATATGCGTCTGAGCCTGAATCTTGCATCGTGAAGTAGAGTTCTTTTTATCGAACCCAAAGTATAAAAATTGGAAAAAAAATTGAAAAATGAAGGGATATATCGGAACAATTTGGAAATTAAGTAATTTAAAAAATAACTGTAAATATTGTTTACATATTTCAATTCAATTTAATTCATTTATATAATTTTGGATTGTACATTAAGATATAATCTTTTATAGTACTCAGTTTTACAATTCAAGTATTTCAATTTAATAATTTTTGAATTTGTGAAAAATTGTTGCCACCCGTTGTAGCATATACATGCCGATCATTGAATCCGTACTTTTCATTGCGGAGTGATTTGAGTCGAACGGATATCGGTAATGACAGAAAATAGACATTTTTGAAACCGCAACCGATTCGCACTCCGTACAAATTCTGGCGTTTTCGAATCGCATCAAAATAGATGCGGATTACGGTCAACAGTTGGTTATTTTTCCAATTAATCTCTTCGAAATGATGCAAACCAATAAAAATTAAGTTTTAATGTACATACGAACATAGAAATAAATTGAAATGATGCAAAATAGTCTTATTTACAGTCAACAAACAACATGGCCACAATTCTAAACGATGGTGGAGTTCATAGTGGATGAGCTTGCTAGGAAAGGGTACACATATCGCGGGCCATTCCCTTTGTAGCAGCCCCAGTCAGTACTTTAAAGAAAAAAGTAGAAGATGAAGCCATCGATCGTGCAAACAGACGCTGGGTTCATCTAGATACATGCGTTACGGCTAGAGCTCTATGGCCGGCCTTTAGCAAGAAGAAATCATCAACTCTGGTTAAACTCAGTCGTTATAACGCACGGGTCGTTCTTACATTTACAAGCCGGCAGAATAGCGGGTTGTTATTTTATGCACTATCATTCTTATAAAAATCATTAAAGATCACTTAAGAAAAAAGATAAACAAAATGATAAAAAATATATAATACACAGTGATTGGATTTTGCTTACTTTGCCTTTTTTTTCCTTAATCGTTTGGCACAATAGACTTTAAACAAATACGTTTGACGTGCTGCTGGTGCCAAATATATTTATTTTATTTTGCCTTTTTTTCAGCATCTTATTCTTATTCATTCAGTTTCATTGAATAAGAGGAGGCAGAGTTAAAATGAGATGCAGAAGGGAGGTGTACATTTTTGTATGGTATATCAGCAACACCGTTATCTGCCGACAGCTGGGAAATTTATTTGGCGTCACTAAGTCGTCGAGTTGGACTGCATGTTATCGTGTTTGCAGCCGGCTAGTTTCGAAAGGTTACGATTACATCAAGTGGCAGTAAGGCATTAAGGCATTAAGGAGATGCTGTGGCGGTAAGCTGTCAAAAATTTCAACAAAAAAAAGAGATCCCTGGTGTTCTCGGTGCTATAGACTGCACCCACATTACAATAGCCACTCCAAAAACAAGTAAAGAGTGCTATTACAATCGAAATCATAAATTTACTATAATTTTGCAAGGCGTTGTTGATGCCGATAAAAGGTTTATCGATGTAAGTTGTGGCGAAGAGTGATCTTTACATGACAGCAGAGTTCTCCGCAGATCGATTCTGTACAAAAAAGCGCACAACTATAATCGACTGTTTCCTACTAATAACTTTCTATTAGGTGATTCTGCATATGCTGCTACTAGTTGGCTATTACCACCATATAAAGATAACGGAAGACCTGCGGAAGCAGAAAGGGCTTTCAATTATCTGCATTCTGCTACCCGCATTGCAGTTGAACACTCCTTTGTATCAAAGTTTGTAGCATAGACAAACCTAAATTAGACAGTCAACTCGTAAATAGTGCTGAAAATAGGAGGAGCCTAATTACCATGTTTGTGAATAAATGTGAAGTAGCGTGTGACCAAGACCTAACTATTATTTTGTCGGGTTATCTCTTTCATTCCTTTTGAGCAAACATTTTTTTTCCGGTTTTTATTCCATTAACAACAACAAATTGTATGTAAAAAATGGCTGCGGCCATAGATGTCAAAAAAATCGCCGGATTTTGTAACTGTATGTGTGAAATTAGTGAGCTCCCATTTGATTTTGCTTGCCTGTCAGAACACAATGACAAAATCTAGCGGATTTTAGCTTGGGGCAGCGAATGTGTCAAACGAACCGAAGTTGTCGGTCTAATTTAGATTTGTCTATGGTTTGTAGAACAATGAGATCTAGTTTCAGTCACAAATAACCCAAATTAGATAATCCACTTCGAAAATCCTCTCCCATGTCACAGGTAAAGTGAACCCTGGTTTTATTGGTATTGCAGGCAAAAAAACACACACTTGAAAAACTAGGGTTCACGATATCTGTGAGGAATTTTAAAGAAAAAAAAGGGAAAATTGAGAGAAATTAAGAAATTGTGGAGAGGATGCTATGTTCAATAAACAACCACGGAAAATATTTTTCGTTTCGTGGTGAATCTGTTAAAAATATAAAATTTAAAATTTAACGTCTTTTTCAAACGTTTATGCTAGTTTTCTAATTGGAAGCTAAATAAAAACATATTTATGTATCATAACATAACCACAAACAATGTATTTTCTTCCGTTTTGTACTTTGAACATATATCAACTACGTTTATGATATATTTTAGTTCGAATAAAAACAAGAAAATGTTTGATAACGGGAAATGTATGTGTGATAGATAAGACTTATCTTGTTTATGAATTAGGATATTAGAAAGTGGCGATATTTTAAACAAAAACAAATAACATTTTAAAACGGAATCGTCAATAACCCAGCTTTTCAATCGTAGAATTGCCTTTACTCAAGTAGGTGTTGGTTTTGAAAAGCCTGTATTCCGAATCAAACGCTTCTATTGTTGACCACTAGTCGTCTGTAAAATTTATCCTAAACTTACAATATCAATCTATCCTTCAGTCTATATTCATTCTTTAACGATGACGGATCTCTTTTTAACTCTCTAAATAGATAATACGATTTTTTTATTAAAATAATCGAACTGAAGTTTCTTTAATTCTTTTGGTTTTTCGAGCATATATAATTCCAACGCAAACATACCATTGTATGAATATATACTGTGAACAATAAACAAATTGATGGGAAAAAAAAGCTAAACCAGACTATTTCACAAGTAAATATATATCACAAGTAAAATAATCAAACTATTTGTTCTATATTTACATAAATAAAATAAGAAAAAAATACCCATGCACTTTCAACAATTCTATAGTTCCATAATACAAATATTTTCATTTCTCAACACATTTATAAATTATTATACTTTTTTTAACATCATAAATTCACCACCGCACTTTCCAAACACAGCCGCCACGGCTCACCACCTTTAGGTAGGGGTCAGAATATACCCGAGGTAGGCATGCCTGTCGTAAAAGGCGACTAAAATCCATCGTTAGTTTACTACCAAAAAAAAAAAAAAAAAAAAATGCAATGAACAAAACAAAAGGTATTTGTACCCCAGGTGGAAGTCCAGGTTCACTGGAAAATCCACCCTCTACGGAGGTCGGCTCTACGGATTCTGGGGAGAGGCATTTATTGCTTTTATGCGACCCTTTTAAAAAAGAAACAAGGGTAGTAAGATCGCCACCATCAAGATCTTTACCAATTACGTGCGGAACTAGAAGTCCTACGACATCTCAAATGTCGGCGCACGATCAGCGGACTTCAGTGAAATTAAATAGTCTGAGTGAGGAAAATATTGAACTCCGAGCTAGACTGAATAAAATGGAGCTCCTTTGCGTAGAGCTCAAAAAAGAAATAGATGAACTTAAGGCAGAAAACAAAGTTCTAAAAGAAAAACCTAGTAATGTGATTGTTACCAGTGAAAACAATAGTCCTAACGTTGACTATAGAACCGACGAAGAAGAATTAGGTCGAGAAACCGATTGGATTCTAAAAAAAAGACCTGGCAAAAAACGCAAAGCCAAGTCCTCGCCGGAAGTTATAACTCGACGGGGGAACATTCCAATAAGCCCGATTGCGAGAGAACAGCCAGAAAAAGAAAACTCTCAACTAAACGGCATGAAACGAAAAGAACGTTTACCGCCACCAATAAATGTGATTGGAATTGTTGATTACAAAAAATTACATACAATTCTAAAGACATTGTTGACATCTGACTTTAAAGTCATAGCTGCTAACAATAATCATGGTTAAAGACTCTGACAGCTACCGCTTAGTATCAAGCAAACTGAACGCCGAACAAATTCAATGATTCACATACGAAAATAAATCAGAAAGACCGATACGAGTAGTAGCTAGAGGTCTCCATGCTTCATGCTTAAAAGAAGATGTCATCAATGACTTGAAAAATAAAAGTCTCAAAATCATTGATGCTGTCAATATCGTCAAACGAGAAAAACAGCAATTGGACCGTGAGGAAACTACGGTAAAGCGGGGACTGCCTCTTTTTATGCTCACGTTTGATAAATTAGAAAACATAGAAAAAATCTATCAAATAAAAACTATACTGAACATGGTCGTTAAAATCGAACCCGTTCGTAAGAACACTAGGACTATACCTCAATGTAAGCGTTGCCAAGGATACAATCACACACAAACGTATTGTAAAAAAGAACCGCGATGTGTTAAATGCGCTGGCAAACACTTATCCAAAGATTGTGGCATGAACAAGCAAACACCACCAGCTTGTATTAATTGCAAGGGAAACCACCCGGCTAATTATCGAGGCTGCGAAGTAGCTAAAGAGTTACAAAAAAGGCGTGATAAGTTTACGAAATCCCATTATCGGGTTTCGGATCAATCGAATAAGATCAAGCCAATAATTATTAAAGAAATACTTTAAATACTACGGCCTTGAAATCGGGTAGTGAAGTAAAGCCTAAGACCCCTAAACCAAAAATCACAAAAGAAAAGTCACCTGACAGCAATGTACAAACTTACGCTCAAGCCACGAAAGTAGAATGCAGTAAAAATAATAGTGCGCAAGACCCAGTATCTCAGGTCTTTTCAATTATTCTTGCCAAGCTCGAAGAGCAAACTAAAACGAACAAACTTATTTTCGATAGATTAGTTAAACTGGAAAATAATGTTCGTCGCACCCAGATACCACGAAGAATATGAAAAAGATGCTCAAAGTACTTAATTGGAATGCCAATGGGCTCCTGCAAAGACTCGACGAGCTTGAAATATTTATACGCGAAAACAATATTGATACATGTTTAATATCTGAAACTCATATGACGAAACAATTGTATGCTAACATTAAAGGCTATTGTGGGTATCACGCTTTCCATCCATCGGAAAGGGCAAGAGGTGGTTCGTCGCTTTTCATAAAAGACACTATCGAACATACACCAGAACCAAAAGTCGAGCTTAATTCTATGCAAATTTGCACTGTACGCGTAAGTAATAGACATTATTCTTTTAATATCTCGTCTATTTATTGTTTAAATAGAATCGTGCTTGAAAAAAGTGATTTCATTAACATTTTTAACTCACTTGCGCCACGTTTTGTAATCGGTGGTGACTTTATCGCCAAACACACCTTTTGGGGTTCGAGATGTACCTCACAAAAAGGTAGAGTGCTTTTCGAAGCGGCCATGAGATATGGTTGTGATTTTTACTCGTCAGGTAAGCCAACTTACTGGCCAACAGAAATAAAGCGAAAGTAAATCATTTGAGCAACTTGTTAAAGAAAACTATAAAGGATTTTAAAAACCGTACAATAGAAATGTATCTCGAAAATCTTACAGCGGAAAAAGACTCTAATTATTCACTCTGGAAAGTGGTCAAAGGCATAAAAAAACCGCAAATCCCCTCTCCGCCAATCGCAACAAATAATGGGGAATGGGCTAGAGATGATAAGGAGAAAGCAGAATTATTTTCAGCCCACCTTGAAGAAACGTTTAAGCCGTTTGATGGTCAACCGCTCATTGAAAACATCAATGCATCGGATATAACATCTGACAACTACACATTAGCAAGTGTAACGTTAACTGAACTTAGGCAAGAAATAAAGAAATTGAAACCTAGAAAAGCCCCTGGATACGACTTAATTACAGGAGAGCTTCTCAAAGAATTGCCCAAGAAAGCTTTAACTAAATTTCTGCACATTGTAATCGCCGCCCTAAGACTAAAATATGTTCCAAGTCAATGGAAAGTAGCGGAAGTTATAATGGTCCCAAAACCCAGTAAACCACCGAATGAGAAAAAATCATATAGACCTATTTCGCTTTTGCCGATTATGTCTAAAATCTTTGAAAGGATATTACTCAAACGCTTACAGCCAGTTATAGAAGAGAAAGATCTTATCCCTGATCATCAATTTGGATTTAGATGCAAACATTCTACAATTGATCAAGTACATAGAATAACCGATGTAATTGAAAAAGCTTTTGAAGAAAAACAAGTTTGTTCAAGCGTATTTCTAGACGTTTCTCAAGCTTTTCACAAGGTGTGGCACGACGGCTTAAAGTACAAGTTGCGACAAGTTCTGCCAAAACACTTATATGACATATTGGTGTCATACCTCGCGAATAGACTCTTTCGTGTAAAACACGGAAATGACTACTCACAATTTAAAGAAATATCCGCTGGAGTACCACAACGAAGTGTACTAGGTCCGCTCTTGTATCTATTGTACACTCGTGGTATTCCACAAGAAGAAGGAACCACTTTAGGTACCTTTGCCGACGACACTGCCATTTTGGCAACAGGCAAAACTATCGAAGAAACCACCGAAAAATTGCAAGATGCATTGAATAGGGTGAATGAATGGACACAAGTTTGGCGTATCGCGCTCAACGAAACTAAATCTGTTCATGTAAATTTTACCTATAGAAAAATCTATAATTTACCTATCTTCGTCAACGCGGTTCAAATTCCATTTGCAAATGAGGCTAAATACCTCCGCATGACGCTTGACGCAAAATTGAAATGGAAGACGCATGTGAAAAAAAACGCAAAGAACTAGAAAATAAGTACAGAGAAATGTACTGGTTACTTGGAAAGTATTCAAACCCTAGTATACATAACAAACTGTATAAATTACGCCGTCTACAAAGAACAAAGCCTTTCGACCTAGCTCGATAAACTACAACCGCGTTTATTTGTCGGTACATGCAGGACCTTTCAATGGAAAATTACCTGCCAAACGTTTTAGTCTCATTAAATAAAAACTGTTTGATAAGTCAATACTTAGTTGCAGTAATAAGAAATATAATGAAGGGAGGTTTTTTTAGTGGGTAAAAATCCCACACTACTATGAGCACGCGTTTTACGGTCCTCATTGTGTCTTTTTGAAGATTTTTCACCTACCCTCGGTAAAAAAAAAAAAATCTTTGTGTAGTGTAAGTAGATAGGAAATTTACATCTCCAATTCTCTTTTTTTAGTGATAAAAATGGGGCAAAATTGTAATTATTTGCTTCTGCAGCAAATTCCCTTGCTAGAAAAATTAAATTTTAATCGGAAATGTAAACAAAACATATGAAAAGGTTACAATCCGTTTGGGGCGGATCATATGATACACTATCCCTTTCCTATGCACATACTAGCTCCTTCTTCCACCTATATACTTCATTAAGCAACTTTTTTTCAAATGTTTTATAATACTACTTCAAAACACAATTTTCTCAATAAGTAGTAGTGTGGATTTTGTAAATTTTTCAACATATGCTGTATTTTGCTCCCAAGAAGTGCTATTATTTCGATAAAACCTATAACCAAAAAAATATATTTTAAATACAACCTCCTGCAGATAAGCCTTGTGGCTTCGCAGGTATGAATAAAATTGTAACGATTATCAAAGAAATAAGTATAAATAAAATAAAAAAAAAAAATAAAAAATTAAAAAAGACAAAGTAAAAAAACCAGTGAAAAATGCTACAATCCGCCTGGAGCAGATCGTATGATACCCTATCCCTATCTTATTTGGTCGTGTCAGTGGGCGGTGGAAAATGTATTCACAAAATTTTCTATTTTGCCCTATAAACTAATATTTTTACTCGAAAATTATTTTTTGAAGTAAACGCCCCTAAAAAGTGGGCGTGGCCATATGCAATGTATAGACGAATTGTCGGCTAGTGATGCTGATCATTTATATGTATACTTTGTTGGGTCTATCTTTAATATTTCTATATTTTACAAACTTAATATACCCTTAGGATAGGGTATAATTAGGGTGTAAACAAGTCAAAAAGGAAATTCAATTTTATACCGGGATGACTTTCGTTCCTAGCGTCATACGGTGACCATTCGAAATTTTTATATAAATTATGTGCTTGCTGCCAAAAATTTCGTCCATTTGCTCCATACAAGGCGCCACATATGGTGCAGTACCTGTGCAACTATTATTGTTGACAGTGGCCTTATAGGCCTTTATAAGGGTCTGAATCTTTATTCCCAAAAAAAAAAAGGTCATCCGGCGGCTGTGTTAAAACTCTCTCTTCTAGCCGCATAGAATTCCAGGAGCGCTACTTTTTCCTCCTTTGTCCAATTTTTTTTTTGTGATCTACATATAAAATAATTGTTTATTAGATATGCATATTTACTATATTTTCTTATTTGTTTACCTTTTTTTGTTTGCCATTTGACCGACGATGTCTTTGCGGTATTTTGGTTTTTTTTTTTGTTTTGAGTTTTTTCTGTCGTAAAACAAAATTGTGCCAACTTTGATACATAAAATACTTTATTTCGCAATCGAGTTTCGAAAACTTATCCTCACTTGAATCCCACTACGAAACTTATTGGCAGTGATTGGCAGTAGGATATTGATACTGTTCTTTTACTGTATGGGGTCGTAGTAGATCACGGTTCTTGTACCGTGTCTCCAAGTGATATTCCTAGTACATAAACTGGAATACCACAATGCGACAGCTTCCAAGCAGACTCACTTGGAACAATGAAATGAATAAAGTCTTGAGTTGACTGCCGAAAAGCAAGTTACAAATAAAATTTATTTCGTCTTATTTATACATATAAATTGCTGCATTAGCACTAATTAACAAATACGATTAATAAAGGTAAACACATGAAACACAAATTATTGCTGACAACATATTGCTAAGAAAAAGTAAAGTACAAAATATTGCTGTCATAGAGTAAAAGAAAGTGTGAACGATTCAGCATGAAGTGCTGACGCCACATAAATAACATAAATGAATTGAAGTAAACAAATGAATACGGTGAGGCCGTTGACTTAATGATATCGTTGCTTGTGGTTGGAGCTGACATATCTTAACAGTTATTCTACTAGATTTACATACAGAGAGTCGTATGAATACAACGTAGTAGTTGCTTTGAGTAAAAGGCTGAAGTATATAAAAGCTCTTAGCAGTTGCTTTGAATCGGTATGAATAAAAACCTTCTTTGCCAAAGTAAGTTCGAAGATTCAGAAAAAGCATTTACTTCGCTGTACTTGTACTTCCCTTGCATTCCCAGCTAAAATTTGCAAGTGATTACAATTTTTGGGGAAAAGTGACCGAATGTTGATGTAAGTTGTCGGAAATTGTATCCAAACATCGGCTTGTTGGAATTTTTTTGACACAAATACTGATTAGTCAAAGAAACTTTTGATTGATAAATGTCAAGATTCTCTCCGACACCAAACTATACATATTAGTTTTTTTATTAAACTAAACTCTAAATTATCGAGAGATTTTTGAAATGTTAACGTGAAAGCCCGGATCTCCTATATATCTCAGGAAAGATTTCATTTTCTAGATATTTGAAAGAGCACCACCCCGTGTCTCCAGATTTTCTTCTCAAGAAAAATTAGCCAAATAGTAAACATTTTGACCAGTGAAACGGTAGTGTTTCTTAAAGTTTTTATCGTAACTAATCCTTGCGTATTATGACTCTTTTTTCACGAACGTTTAAAGTAAAACAGGTATAATGTGCCAACTTATCGCATTTTTAAACGTCTTACTTGTGGGTTGTTTTCTTGTTTTTATATGTTTTTTTTTTTTTTAACTTAGAACACCCTATGAAGATTTGTGACGATGAGATGAAAATAAGGTTTGTGGATTCTATTCACACATTTGCTTCGCTTTTGATGAACCTTAAATAGACAACATATTTAATTTTATTTAATTGGTTTTTGTAAATATCAACTTACACTGCCGTTCTGGTTTTCATTTCGGACAGCTAAATAACAGAGGTATATTCCGAGAGCAAAAGCATGAAATTCCCCAAAAGGAAAAAATTGCCGATAGGTATGTTTGCACTCGGAATTTTTTCACTAATTTGGAAAAAAGTTCCCGATACCAATTTTTGGAATATGGGATAAAAATTCCGTGGGAAAAAGAATTCCCGATAACCCCCAAAATAAACTTCGTACTTTAAACATTAATAAAAAATTTGACCCATCAAAAAATCCTAAAGCTACTCAGAAACGTCATCAGACTCGTCCAATTAAACTGTTGGGGCATTGAAGATCCATCTTTGGTCAGATTTGTTTATTGATGAAACAGGTTTTTTTTTTTTGTGGTTGCGCCGATGTGTAGCCTTCATAGATACTAATAGCGCAATTTCTATTAGCATGCGCGGTTCGCAAATCTGAGTAATCGATGCCAGGAATACGCCTACGTACTAAACACACACCCTACACACTTCATACCACTCTCCCCGCGGAACTGCCGTTAGGTATTACTTCGCGGGGCTGGTTAGCATCTTATACTCTACTATCTATATTTGCCTCATCGGCCCTTCTCAATGCTTCGATTCTACGCAGTTCAATCTGCACGGCCGTTATGACGGAACAAATCTCCACCCAGTCGTCCGGTGACCTCATCATGAGGTCTATTAGGCGCTCCGGGCTTCGTAGATTCGCTATGCTAGTTGTAAAGCGTCTGCACTGGAACATAACGTGCTCCGCATCTTCCTCTTCTTCTGCGCATTCTGGGCAAAATGGCGAGCTATCGTGCCCGAATCTGTGGAGGTATTTTCTAAAACCACTGTGCCCAGACAGGAACTGCGTAAGGTGATAGTTGCAGTCACCCTGCGTTTTTTTATCCAAGTTTCAATGTTTGGAATCAGCTTATGGGTCCATCTATCTTTAGTGGTGGTGTCCCACCTTTCTTGCCAAAGTGCTGCAGATGTTTCTTCCTGTTTTACGCTCCTCGTAAGCCTGTTATCTTGCCTGTTTGCGACAAACCTAGTGTATTTCATAGGCAAAGATCCATGAGGGGCAGTCCCCAAGGGCACCCCATTTCTTCAGCGGGGTGACCCAGAGCGCCGCACTACACGGCAAATGGGGCGTATAAGACAAGACCAGCAGACTGACCAGCCTGGTAGTCGCCCTACTGCGTGGACAGAACCATTACAGGACTTGACAATGACTGGTTACGAACTGCCTTACTGGGACCCCAAACACGTAACAGGACAAACATCGACAATCACGAACTTGTACGAACACCAGGGCGACAAGAGCTCCACGAGGTCCAAACAGATAGCTCCGTCCTCATTATTGATGATCCAAGAGGAAACGACACTAGAACAATACACTACGGATGGACAGACAGACAGAAACCGACATACATCTACTCCAACAAGGAGCCTTACGAACGAAATCAACGAACGCAAGAAACGACATACTCGTGACAAAGTGGGGGGGTGAAATTTGATGGGTCTAGCAAGTCGATGCCAGTTGAGAGCCTCTTCTTTAGGATTGAGACCCTCCAAAGAAAGTATGGGCTTTCAGAAGAGCACCTTCTGGCGAACTTCCACCATTTGGTGACTGGTGCTGCAGAGAGGTGGTACGGGGAGTACATGGAGGAGAGTGCGGAGTAGTATAGCCTGACATATTTAGATTTAAAATTAAAATTAATCGAGCAATTTAAGCAGACCAAGAGAGCTCACAAAATTCTGAGTACGGATTGCAGTTTTACGGCGACATAAGAACGATGACTCTACAGATGAGGATACGCCCACATGAAGACAACTTAGTAGCCATCCCTCTTCAGAATATTAAGGATAGAGCAGCGACATTGATATTCGGCTGTACTACCAGGACGATCCAAGAATTGAGAGAAGTTTGCAGACGTGCCGAAAAGCACATGGCGGCTAGAGACACAAGATTTCGACGCAACGTAAGTGAAGTTATAGAAGACAGAGAATGTCATAGGACGCGAAGAGACATGCCAGATGACACGGAAAGTGAGGAGGATGAGTTAGCGGCAATTCATCATAAACGGATTAACAGACAGGACGATTCAAAACATTGGTTTCATGGGGTGGCAGATCACACGAGAAGGAACTATACGTCGTACCAAATTTGCAGCAGCAGCTTGTGGGTGGCCACGGTGTAGTGTATTCGGTCATTGAATGAGAGGTTTGGTGATCAATTTCCGACCATGTCCATTCAATTTTCGTAGTACTAAAATTAAATAATTCGCTCAGAAAGCACTTCGTGTATTTAAACATGAACGCGAAAAAAATACTGTAAATTACGAACGAATGCAAAAATCACACACAACTCTCTTCCCAACTGAATTGGATACCACCCATGGAGACTAAACATTAAAACCTAATATCACCTGAGTTTCAAATACCACCGCACGCACTCTTTCCCTTCTTCTCTTAGTCAGTAAAAGGGTATTTATATCCCCTTTGGTTTGTGCAGATTAAAAAAAATATTTAAATAAAAAAAATTACGTGTAGGGTCGCGCCGAGCATTATTGACGAGATAGACACTACATCGCCGACGGTAGAGAGCTCTCCTGTCCAGGCACTTTCGCCCGCACAAACACAGCAGCTGGAGAAAAACAAGCAGCTGTTTTCTTCTTTTGCGGAACGAGGTTTGGGTAAGACAACTCTTGAAGAGCATATACTAGAGCTGGATGACGAACAAATTCCCATCAAACAGAGGCACTACCCAATCTCGCCTGCAATCCAGAAGCTAATCTTCGATGAGCTCGATCGAATCCTTTCATTAGGGGTAATCGAGGAGAGCAATAGCGCGTGGAGTTCACCAGTGGTGTTGGTGCGGAAGCCCGACAAAAACAGATTGTGCCTGGGTTCTTGAAAGTAAACGCAGTTACGAAAAAATATGTTTATATGAATCACATATCACATCGATTGAGGAGGTGGCTAGATGTTTAAAGGAAATAAGTTAATTTTGCTACAGGAAGATAAGGTACCTCGGATATATCGTCGGTTATGGATGTCTACCAACAGACAAAGACAAGGTGTCGGCGGTCGAAAACTTTCTCGTTCCTAAGACTCCCAAGTAACTCCGTGGGTTTCTGGGGATGACGGCTTTGTGTAGGCGCTTTATCCCAAATTTTGCGTCTATGTCAGCCCCGATGATTGATTGCCTGAAAATAGGACAAACTTTCAACATGACTGGCGACGCGATTAGAGCATTTCATCAGCTCAAAATGTCATCAGTAACAGCGCCCATACTAACAAATCCGGACTTTTCTAAAAAAAAATTTTATACAATGTGACGCATCAATCTCTGGTGTAGGGAGTGTGCTGTTCCAGTTAGACGCTGAGAAAAACGAGCGACCGATAGCATTCATGTCCCAGAAGCTTAATTCCGCGCAGCGAATTTATAGCGTCACGGAACTTGAGTGCTATGCGGCCGTTCTGTCAGTGAAAAAGATCAGGACCTACGTCGAGGCCTTTCACTATCATTACCGATCACGCAAGTCTGAAGTGGTTGATGACCCAAAAGGATCTATCTGGTCAATTGGCCAGATGGAGTCTAAAACTTCAAGGGTTCGACTTCATGATCGAGCTTAGGAAGGGTACCCAAAATGTGGCCACGGATACTCTCTCATGCGTCGACATAGAGGAGCTCATGTTACACAGTGATGCTGGATGTTGACCTCAATTCACCACACTTTGCCTCGGGAGGATATGATGAGTTGAGGAAAACCATGGACAAGAACAAAGACAAACTACCAGACCTATGCGTGTCTGGCGGATCTAATACCAAAGGACTGACATTAGAACAGGTGACGATATACTAGACGGCAAGGCATGGAAACTTTGAGTTCCGAAATAGTTGCATGGGAGCCTTTGTAATCGGCTCACGACTCTCCAGCTGCAGGGCATGGATGAATAAACAAAACGCTTTCAAGACTAAGGCAGAAATACTTCTGGCCAGGTATGGCAACTGACGTACAGGCTTACATAAAGTCCTGTGAAATCTGCAGGTACAGTAAGCCACTCAGCACGACTTCTCGTCCGCTGTTGGGACAACAAATGATTACGGAGCGACCTTTGCAGCGTCTCTATATAGATTTTTTAGGCCCCTATCCTAGATCAAGAGCTGGAAACACACACATATTTATCACATTAGACCACTTTAGCATTTAGCAAGAGGATAATAGGTCCTTACTAACCAAAATGATGTCGTATATTGACGGGGACCAGAAAAACTGGGACCTACAAGTCAGTAGTGCTGCATTTGCCTTGAAGATTGTAATACACGATGCGACGTCATTCGTCGCATGTCGTATTTGGCATGCCAATGGTCCAGCACGCAAGTGCATATCCAATATTAAAAAAAAATTAGACATGCTCAAAGACTCCAAAATAACCGTAGTTGACAAAAGAGACAAGCTACAGCCAACCCGATATCTATAACGCCAAGAAAGGTCTAAAGTGGTGGCTAGTACCCACACGCTGTAGATTGTGGAGGTGAAGTGCTCCTCGCACAAAAGATACTGAAAGCTAAAACCTCTGCGGCGGGCAGAGAAAAATAAGTAAATAGCAAAATTCGATGAATGACAGATCTCACAGATCATGAGGTAGCAGCTGTCATGAGGTAGCACGACCATGATCTAGTACAATAAATAAGAAAATATCCCATGTTGCAGGAACAGGATAAGAGGTTGAATATAAGATATAAGTATAATCTGTGTTACTGTAGTATAATGGCCGAGTTCCCAACACCTCGCTAATCTAGCTGCTAGAATACTTTTGCACGGGGATGACAGACTTTGTCCTAGAGAATCTAGCGGCCTCTAGGACCAAAAATTGACTAGATTTTAGCAGATTTGACAGAAAATTAAAAAGTATGCCTTGTCCCGTTTATATGTGAGAATCGATTTCGAACTAAACTGTATCAGGATTGAATCGATCTGATTACAAAATGTTCTGGGATCGGATTGAAATTTTTCATGCTTTCTAACTCTAGCTGTACGTTTCATCTTCTAGCGTGTTTTACCAATCTAGCAGCTAGAGAATTCCAGGCGTAGGGAACGCGGCCAATATATGTATGCAAAGTATCCATCTGAATGTAGTAGTATGAGAGACCCTAGAATTAGATTGTAAAGATTAGAAACGGTCAATGGCTGAAAGACTTTCCCAACCTACCACACTGAAAACGAAGTGTATTGACCGGAGGTAAATGGGTATGAGTTCAAATGGTCAGGGAACAAAGGACACAAAGAAACAATAGCGACAAAGCTGTATATCGCACGCAGGCAGTTGAACACCCAAAGCATTAGGGTGTCAGAATAGCTAGGCCGCAACAAGCTTTAGACACCAGCATATTGGGGCACAACAGTGCACACCCTCAACATACCATTATTCCCTGAAGGGCTGTAAGAAAAAAAAATAAACCCTTGAAGAAGTGATTCGGTGCAGAGAGAAGTGTCGTATTGGCCCCTGCCCCTTCTGGGCTAATATAAATTTTTTTGTGAGCTTCTTAATCAATTTACTTAGAGTAATTTTTTTTTTTAATTTTATTAGTTCTTTTAAATAAGAATTGATTCTGAATTAGTTACTAGAGTGTAAGAATTGCAAGATAGTGGTCTGTTTTCTTTTATGCGGTAATATTCGCGTTGCTTCAAAACTAATTCTATACAGGATATCATCGAGGAACCTCTTTTTTGCTGCCGGCAGAACATCGGAGCATCCAGAAACACTGTGAGTATTTTTTTTGTTTTATTATACACCCGTAAAGGAGTTTTTTTTTTTTTTTTTTTGAGGGTAGGTGAAAATCTTCAAAAAGACACTATGAGGATCGTCAGCGCGTGCTCATAGTAGTGTTTGATTCTTACCCACTAAAAAAACCTCCCTTCAACAAACTATTGTATCTGTTGATTTTTATTGTTACTACAACTAAGTGTTCGACTTATCAAGCAGTTTTCTTCTCACGAAATAAGAACTCCTTATCCTTATCGCGCCAGGTCTAGAGGTTTAGTTCTTTGAAGACGGAGCAGTAAATTACATTCATCCAAAACTTGGAGGACTGTGATATTAACGTGACTTTCTAGTCGAATTTTATGCTTTCTCGCGTAGTTTCTAATTTCATCTACGATTGTTTTAATGCCGAGATCTCTGTGGATATCGTTATTTCTAATAAACCATGGCGCATTAACAATTCCTCTTAGCACTTTGTTTCCAAAAGTTTGTAGAATATTTATATTACTTATTTTGGTACAACCCCAGAGTTGTATACCATCAGTCCATACTGGTTTTAGCACTGGCTTATACAAAAGCAGTTTGTTCTCTATATTAAGTTTGGAATATTTTCCAAGTAACCAATACATATCTCTATATTTATTTTCTAGTTCTTTGCGTTTTTTTTTACGTGCGATTTCCATTTTAGCTTTGCATCGAGTGTCATTTCAAGGTATTTAGCCTTGTTTGCGAACGAAATTTGAACGGAAAAATCGGCAAATTAATTATTTTCTTATCAGTAAAATTTACATGCACAGATTTGATCTTATTGAGTGTGATTCGCCAAACCTTTTTCCATTCATTTACTCTATCCAATGCCTCTTGCAATTTTTCGGTGGTCTCTTCGACCGTTTTACCTACTGCCAATATAGCAGTATCGTCGGCAAAAGTGGCTAACTTCGTTCCTTCCACTTGCGGTATATCACGAGTGTATAGTAGATATAAAAGCGGACCAAGAACACTTTCTTGCGGCACCCCAGCCATTATTTCCTTAAAATCCGAATATTAATTTCCACTTTTGAAACGGAATACTCTATTCATAAGGTAGTTTTTAGAATATTATATAAGCGCTCTGGCAAAACTTGTCGTAATTTAAATTTCAAGCCTTCGTGCCAGACCTTGTCGCAAGCTTGAGAAACGTCAAGAAATACACTTGAACAAATCGTTTTTTCTTCAAGAGATCTTTCGATTACATCTGTTATTCTATGTACTTGTTCAACTGTAGAATGCTTACTTCTGAATCCGAATTGATGATCCGCGATGAGATGCATTTCTTCTATTTTCGGCTGTATTCGTCTAATCAATATTCTCTCGAATACTTTGGATATAATTGGAAGAAGTGAAATTGGTCTATATGACGATTTTTCAGTTGGTGGTTTACCGGGCTTAAGAACCACTATCACTTCCGCTACTTTCCATTGGCTGGGAATATGTTCAAGTCTAATGGCGGCGTTTATAATAAAGAGAAGCTTAATTAAAGCTTTTCTTGGCAGTGCCTTAAGAACCTCTCCCGTGATTAAGTCGTATCCAGGAGCTTTCTTGTGTTTGAGTTTCCTTATTTTTTCCTTAAGTTCGGTTAGTGTTGCATTTCTTATTGCAATATTGTCTACGACGTATTTGGATCTTGAACAAGAGCTTGTCCATCAAATGGCTTAAAAGTATTTTCCAAATGCATTGCAAAAATTTGTGCTGTTTCTTTATCATGCCTGGCCCATTCGTATTGATTTTTCCTAATTGGTGCGGTTTGTATTATAGGTTTTTTAATACCTTTTATAGCTTTCCAAAGTGAATAATTCGAATCTTTTTCTGCCTATAAGCTTTCAAGGTAAGTTTCTATTTCTTCATTTTTAGACCTTTAATAGTCTTTATTAGTGAGTTGCACAAACGATTGAGGTGTGATTTATGCTGCGGAGCCCGACTGTCGTGCGTATTCAGTATCGCTAATGGAAAACACCTTTTCCTCTTCACGTTTCAACTTCAACTCGCTCTTTTTTTCAGTTCTAGTTGGATCCATCGATAGCTAGTTTGCACAACCAGCATTTCCTGCTTCTTGACCCATCGTACTGTTTCGAAACAACATTGCTGCGTAAGAAAAATAATATTATTGTAATTGACATTAATATTATTTCGACACAGGGCAACGGTTTTGATGGGTCAATCCACGGCAATGCGCTTGTAGCAAAACTGGGGCACAACATTCCTCCCCCTCTTGGAAAAATTCCAACTAGGACAGGAAGAAAGAGCTTGTTTGTATTTATTTAACAATTTAAATGAGTAATTTTAACAACAACAATTTTTACTTATAACTAAATGTAACTTAATTAGGTATCAGCAATACCGATATTGTACATTAATCTTGATTATAATAATTGACTACGTACTAAATACAGTTTAAACGAATGAAATTATTCTCAAATACAATTATTTTGGTTTCTTAAGTATAGGTATATTTAATTTTAGCTTAAAACTTTTAGTTTGTGTATTTATTTAGTTATTATTCTATTTATATAATGATACATATATTTTGGTTTTATTCTAGACTACTTGTCATATAGACTATATATATAATGCATTTTCCTGGTATTTTATACGCGAGCTGACGTCACGGTTAGTTTTGATGGAATCATGGTAATCGACTATGGTGCGGCGGTCAACTGGAGTGCTGTTTGGGGTCTCGCTTAAGACCTCCTCGCCTTCATTCATTACCACACGAATATTTCCTCTTGGCTTTCGACATCTTCTTATTTTCAGGGACAATAATACGACAAGAGCTATTAGTCCCTCAATACTCAGTGACATTATGGAATACCGGTGAAACGAAAGTTCGAAGTCTTGGCCCACAAATTTTTCTTCAGTTTCCTATCTCTCCCAATCCTTTTGGATTTCGTCTAAGGATCTCTTCCCATCCATCAAATCGTTGGCGATGCTTTTGTGATTGCCAACTTTTATAGCGATTGGTCTTTGTGTGGGTGGATTCTGGACCCTTCTGGATTTCATTTTTAGAACGTCTATCAAATCCGAATGGTTTACTACTGGTTGTTTGATGTCAGTAGCAACGTCAAAATGTTGTTGGTAGGCGAGCTTCATCTCCTTTGTTGTAGCCTCGCATGGTTGTGTCAATTTAAATGTTCCAGGACCCTCCAATGTCGCTGCGTAGTGAGCTCCATTACAATTTAAATTTAGAACCAACGGGTTCTTTAAACAAAACAACCACTAGTTTGCCGACGTCATTTTCAGAAGGACGCCCTGGTTTATTGGAACTGCTACGTATTGACAGGAAACGATTGTAGTAGCAGAATTCTGAAGAAGCTCAACTAGACACTGCGTGGACCCTGATGTTAGGATAGGGCCACCGTATTGGCAGATTGCTATAGAGGAATACATATTGGCCTCTGATACAGACGAACACTGCCAATATTCTTCATGGCTTAGCATTATGAACGAATCGTGGTTCTCTGATTCAGCAATATATTCATATTTTCTGTTTATTACGATATCCCACTGCTCAGTATAAGTCGTTGGTAGTAGATATACTCTGTGGATCTGGTATCGTAGGGGTTTCGGTAGTGGAATAATACATTTTTATTAGCAGGCTTTCTCCGTTCGGGAGCACCAAAGTTTTGGTTGTCTGATGTAGAAAAAAAAGATCACCGAAAATTGGTTTTCTTTTCGAAACTACGGTACTTAAGATGTCCGTTATGTTATCTGCATCCAGAAGAAACATGTGGAGTTTGGTCTGATAAATGTCATTTAAAATCGACAGCTCTATTGACTGCCTGTTCTGGATTTCTAATACCTGTGACATTAGTATTCCCACCAGACCACTTACATCACCTCTCAATTTCAGGAAGGATATTTCCTTGTTTGTTGTTGTGCTAAAATTGAGGAAGGATTTACTTAATTGTCCTATGCCTTCTGCTAAGTTATCGACTTCGTTTGCCAACTGTTGAATGGGTTTGCTCAGCTTATCAAAATTCGATACCATTACCGAAAGTTGCCGCGCATTAATTGGAAGTTGTCCTCATTCTTTTTGTGTAGGAACTGCAGCTGGTGATAGACCTTGCGGGCGTCTTCGCTGTCCATTGTACCGAAAGCCCATTTGGAGAAATGTCCGATAAATTCCAAAGCTCTTCTCTGCCGATTGAGTGGAAATATGTTACTCATACGGTGACTGTTCTGGCGAAGGTTGGCGATATTTACCGCGGCTTCTTGACTCAACACATGGCAATGTCGTTGGGAGTCTGTGTCAGGAATGCTTAGACACATTTGATCGATTTTTCGGTCGCAAGCCTCTGCGAGCCCGAGCACTGTTGTATAGTCCATCGGCGTAAACTTGGTGAGTATTGTCCATGTGTCCTTATAAAACACGGCGCTTCCTATTGCTTCAAATAGCACCGCTGTGTCCTTAAGTCTTTTGATTTCATACGGGGCCTCTGCACTGCTATTTTGCACTAAGATTAGTACCAGGAAGTACATATTAAAATTAAAAGTTGGTGCATTTTTCAATTTATAGTACATTGTATAGGTATTCAATAAAATATATTCTAAGAAATATATATATCCTGCTGTTATATTATTAACTATTTTTATAGTACCTTAATTTAAATATATAACCTTAATTTTAAATAAAATTAACTTAATATCTGTCGTATCTGCAAAGAGAAAACATGTTACTACTTCGTCAAAAGATACTTCTACAATCTACGTGTATATACAGAATATGATTTTAGGAATAAAAGAGTTTCAATCTGTTGTTATGGACCATTTTAATCTTGTTCCCTACCCTGATAGTGGTATTCACTGGCCCACTCTCTGCAGTTACTTCATAAGGACCTAGCCAGATGGGCGCAAATTTATTTTTCCGTGTAGGATTCTTTAGCAGTACCTTGTTTCCCACCTTAAACGAAATAGGGCTGGTGTTGAGATCATACTGTCGTTTAGAAATTTCCTTCGCGCGATTTAGATTCTTTCTAGCTAACTCGTGTGACCTTTGCAACTGATATTTCAACTGACATGGGTATTCATCTGAGTTATAGAGTGGCATTGGAGCTCTCTTAAGATTTGTTGGCATCTCAAAATCAAATCCATACAGATTACTTAGTGGCGTTAGCTACGTTGAAGCATGAGGATTATTGTTGTATACATGCATGGCCTGTCTAAGCCACTGATCCCAGTTCCGGTCATCGTTGTCGACGAAACTTCTTAGGTATTCCGCTAAGGGTCTGTGACTTCGTTCTAATGAACCGTTTGCTTCGAGATGGTATGCAGTTATATGCATTTTTTTTATTCCCAGAAGGTTACATGTTTCAGAAAACAATTTAGAGGTAAAATTAGCACCATTGTCAGTGACAAGTACCTTTGGTATGCGGAAGCGGGTGACAATTTCTTTCGCCAACGTACATGCTTCTGCATCTGGAATCGCTTCGCTTGCCATGTTCTTTGTAAGGTCATCCTGGAATGTTAAAATATACATATTTCCTTCATGAGTCAAAGGCAAAATGCCAACTATATCCATATATACCTTGTCAAAAGGTAAGAATGGAGTGTCTGTTAATATCATTGGCATTTTAGTAAGCTTGGAAGATTTGTTTACTCGGCATGTCATAAAATATTTGCCCAAAGTGTGAACTCAAGTTCAAATGTAACCGACGCCCAAGCTACGATTCCAAGCGAACGTACCCCTTTTTTGATTTGGTATAATATTCGTTCTGAACACACTCCAAAGTGAGTTGTCAAAATGCCCGCGTGTGAAATTTAAAAGCGCGCCAGAAGTCCTTGGAATCGGAGCTTGTGCCGAGGAGCTGCTAAAAAAGAGTAAGAGCATATTATATATTATAAGTCATTGTTATAATTATATATTTATATTCTCAGAGAATAAACACATTCACCACATTCATTTTCTTAAGTCGAGGCGAAGTGTTTTATTCGAAAGTGGCTTCCCTCCGACCCAGGACTACTGCCCATTGCCAGCCGGCAGTAACAAAATCTTTATTCTTCTTTTTTAAGAAGAACATTTACCGCCCGGATTCTGTTGCCGCCTGCAACAAAGCTCCTGCCAGGAGAAATATATCTTTATTCTTCTTTTTTAAGAAGAACATTTGCCGCCCGTATTCTGTTGCCGCCTGCAACAAAGCTCCTGCCAGGAGAAATACATTTACTGCCTGCGTATTCTGTTGCCGCCTGCAACAAAGCTCCCGCCAGGAGAAATACATTTACCGCCCGGATTCTGTTGCCGCCTGCAACAAAGCTCCTGCCAGGAGAAATATATTACCTGCCTACGTATTCTGTTGCCGTCTGCAACAAAGCTCCCGCTAGGAGAAATAAATTTGCCATATATGAACAATCTGTTGCCTCCAGCAACATAGCCTAATCGTCGCAGTTAATAAGTACATATATATACACGTATGTCGGACGAGAAGCAGCCAAGATGAAGTCCACTTATAGCAGCAGGGAAATTATCTTTAGAAGCAACTGAAGTGGAGCTTAGTGTTGCTCCGGAACATTCTGAGTCGGATAGCGACTTAGAAGAAAGCGAGAGGACGATCATCAATACACCTGTCCACGTGGACCAGCCAACGACAACGAAGACGATGGAAGAACTGTTAAAGGAGATGAGTGATTTGCGCTTACAACTGGAGAGAGCTACTTCCAATGCCGCGGCAGAAAAGGCTGAACGCATGCGTCTGCAAGAACTTGCAAATGAACTTACAAGCGTTCTAAATACTACAACGTCTATAGCAGCCGCACACACTACTTCTATCGCCTCCACAGTTGTTCACATGTCAACGATGCCAACAACGACGTCCGTATTCTACATCGTCCACTCCATCGACGAGTATTGGTTTGCTTGAGCCAGCGAGAGTGAGTGCACCTACCGTGTACAGCAACGTGGGTTTTTCCAACATGAGCACGTGCACAATGCCCTTGCCGATGTATCATCAGTCATATTCCCTTCAAGCCGCACCTTCAACAGCAGCAACATGTACATCACATGCGCAGCCAGTGCCAACCTTCCTGCCGCCGCTAAGTGCATCTCAGCCATACAGCCAACAGTTCATGCCACCGCATTTCTCTCAGCAGTTAGTAAACGCAAGCAATCGAAATAGTCGTAAGCTACAAGAGTTGCCCTCATTCACTGGTAGGCCTGAGGAATGGCCAATGTTTTCTACCGCGTTTCGAGAATCGACTGCGATGTTTAATTATTCGAAGGTGGAGAATCTGTTTCGCTTACAGAAAGCGATCACATCACAAGCGCGAGATGTTGTGGAGTCATTGCTCATCCACCCTGAGAATGTTGACCAGGTCATGGCTGCCCTAGAGTTCAGGTACGGTCGTCCCGAATGCCTTTTGCGAAGCCAGTTGGGGAAACTAAGAGGGATTTCACAAATATCTGAAGGTAAACTGGAGATGCTGGTGCCGTTCGCCACAGTGGTGCAGAACCTCGCAACTTTTTTGGAGGCTAGTGGATTGCACCAACATCTGGCAAATCCAACGCTCATCGACGAGTTGATAGGTAAGCTGCCTATGAGCAAACGGCTTGAATGGGCCCAACGGAGCATCGGTATTGTGCCCTATCCCACTGTAAGACATTTTGCTGAATGGGTGACTGAGGTTGCCAGACTTGTCTGTTTAGTGACACCGTCTTCTCTATTTTCGCCAGCCAGTACAGAACAGAAGTCGGTACCCAAAAAGGTTCTTCACATATCGGGACAAGACGCTCCAGGCGCTTCCACCAGAAGCAAATGTCGGTACTGTAAAAAGGAGCAACACTCAGTAGCCGAATGCGATGCCTTCGTAAAATTGGAAGTCTCGGCAAGGTGGGACTTTGTCAAGAAGAACAGACTGTGTTTTTACTGTCTCAAGTTTGGCCATACTCTTCGCTCATGCAGAGCCCGCAAGAAGTGTGGACGTGATGGTTGTCCCAGAATGCATCATTCAGCATTACATGAGCCGTTGATGTCAACAGTTGACGCAGATTCCCCAGCCGATGTTGGATGTTCAAGACCAGTTCTTAGTTGTCATGTTAATGAAAATGCCAAAATTCTGTTTCGTGTGTTACCTGTAAGGCTTTATGGTGACAACGTCGTCATATCAACATATGCACTTTTGGATGAAGGCTCCTCAGTCACTATAATGAGTGCAAATCTGGCCAAACAATTGTGCTTGAATGGCCGCCCGAAGAGACTGAGTCTTCAATGGTTTGGCAGAGAGTCTTTAGCGACGGAATCTCTCATCGTGGATGCTGATATAAGTGCTGACAGAGAAGACGCTTCGAGATACAGAATGCATGGAATACAGACGGTTGAGGATCTGAACCTGCCAGTTCAGACAGTCAACTTAAAGGAACTCCGACTAATAAATCTGGAAAACATGCCATTCGCCCAGTATACGAACGCCAAGCCACAAATATTAATCGGGCTTGATAACAGCCATTTGGGTGCACCTCTGCGTACTCTTCAGCCAGCAGGAGTTGGACCCATTGCAGTCGAGACAAAACTTGGGTGGATTGTATACGGGAAGACGTCAACAGCACCAGTAGCAGAACCCAGAGAAGACGTAGTTCTCCACAGCAGCCAATGCAGTCAAGAGCAAGATACTCTGTTGGACAAAGTAGTGGAGGAGTACTTCGCGATCGAGAATTTTGGAGTCAAGAAGCCTACGCAACAGCTGGTCTCTTCTGTTGATAAAAGAGCATTGGATATTTTATCAACCACAACCAAGAGGGTCAACGGAAGGTATCAGACAGGCCTTCTTTGGAGAGCAGACGTTCCCCGTCTTTCAGGCAGTTACGAGATGGCGCGACGAAGGTTGTGGAATCTGGAAAGCAAGTTTCAAAAGGATCCATTATATGCCGAGACATACAAGAACATCATTTCGAGCTACGTCGACAAAGGATATGCCAGGAAGCTTACAACAGCAGAAGCAGACAACAATACATCGAAGACTTGGTACCTCCCTCATTTTGGTGTGAGAAATCCTAATAAGCCAAATAAAGTAAGACTGGTGTTTGATGCGGCAGCTAAAGCGAATGGTGTTTCCCTTAACTCCTTTCTGCTAAAGGGTCCTGACCAACTAAAACCGATGATGATGATCCTGTTTAATTTCCGTCTGAGAGCCGTAGCCGTGTCTGGAGATATCCGAGAGATGTTTCATCAGGTCGTTATCCAACCAGAGGACCAAAA
Organism: Chalcosyrphus nemorum; assembly: GCA_949716465.1. Classification (NCBI taxonomy): domain Eukaryota; kingdom Metazoa; phylum Arthropoda; class Insecta; order Diptera; family Syrphidae; genus Chalcosyrphus; species Chalcosyrphus nemorum. The sequence goes on from OX454332.1 coordinate 54,531,228, forward strand.
CTCGCAGCGCTTCCTTTGGAGAGAAAGCAAGGAGCAGCCGATCGACGTATATGTGATGAGGTCCATGACATTTGGTGCAAGTTGTTCGCCATGCTCAGCCAACTATGTGAAGAATCTCAACGCCTCGAGATATCTGAACACTCATGCAAGAGCTGTAAAGGCTATCGTAGACCACCACTACGTCGATGATTACGTTGACAGCTTCGACAGTGAAGCGGAAGCAATCCAGGTAACCAACGACGTCATATCGATCCATAAGGAGGGTGGTTTCGAATTACGTAACTTCCATTCAAACTCAAGGGAAGTTCTACGAGGAATATCAACTGAAGAGAATGAGAACCAGCTGAACAGGTTCGTCGATCTGAACATCGAAGCTGAGACGGAGAAAATCCTTGGTATGTGTTGGGATTCGGCAGAAGACATCTTCAAGTTTCAATGTAAATTCGCTAGAGTCAACCGTGATGTCATGGAGAACGGCAGATGTCCTACCAAAAGGGAATTCTTAAGTATCGCGATGTCTGTCTTCGATCCTTTTGGTATGGTCGCCTACTTCACTATTTATATGAAGTTGTTGTTGCGCTCTGTCTGGGCACATGCTGCTGGATGGGACGATCCAATACCACAAGAGATTTTTGAGCGGTGGAAGCTGTGGAAGGCGGAACTTCCGTCATTAACTCGTTTTAGAATGCCGAGATGCTATTATCCACATCTGACCTTGGCAAAGGACGTAGTTCTTCACGCCTTTGTCGATGCCAGTGAAGAGGCGTTTAGCGCAGTTTCGTTTCTTCGAGTCGAGTTTGGTGGAATCGTTCCAGTGTCGTTCATCTGCGGCAAGACTAGATGTGCTCCTAGGAAGCCTTTGTCTATTCCCCGTCTGGAATTATCCGCAGCTATTTTGGGCATAAGACTTTGCAACGCAATTGTGGAGAGCCATGTCCTGCCATTTAGTGACCGCATCTTTTGGACCGACTCGAAGAACGTCGTCAGCTGGATTAGATCGGAGCCCCGCCAATATAAGCAATTTGTGGCATTTCGTATTGCCGAGATTTTGGACAGTAGCCAGGTCAGCCAATGGCGTTGGATTCCCTCCAAACTGAATCCAGCTGATGAAGCAACGCGAGCCCGATACCCGCTGAAGCTTAACTTTGATGTCAAGTGGATAAAAGGTCCAGAGTTTCTTCAGCAGCCTGAAAGAGATTGGCATCCGCAACCAAATATCGTCAGTGGTCAGCAGTGCGAGAACGAGAGGCGACCAAGATTTCTTCTCCATGCAAACCCAGTGAGTAGCACAACTTTTGATTTGACTAGATTCGCAAAGTATTCCAGGTTGCTGAGATGTATGGCATGGGTGCTACGGTTTAAGGATGCCTGCTTGCGTAAAGATGTAGAAAATGGAGAGCTCTCCGCCGCAGAGCTTGAGTCTGCTGAACGTGTCTTGTGCCTAGAAGTACAAAGAGAGGTCTTCGCATATGAAATTGCCCTCCTAAGCCAAAATCTCCCAGTAGAAAGAAGTAGCCGTCTGTTTAAGTTGACGCCATACTTAGATAATGCCGGACTGTTAAGGGTGTATGGACGTATTGATGCCGCCACGACTGTCCCGATTACAGCCAGACGTCCTATTATCCTCCCAAAGGACCATCGCCTTACGAAGTTGATCGTGGATCATTATCATCACCAGCTACGCCACCAGAATGACGACACGACCGCCAATCAAATCCGACTTCGTTTTTGGGTGCCAAGTTTACGATCGGCCGTCAGAAAGGCAAAGAACGGTTGCATGTACTGTCGAATTCGGTCCGCTAAGCCACAACCGCCACTGATGGGACAACTTCCGAAGGACCGTCTTACACCGTATCTTAGGCCATTTACGTACACAGGGCTGGACTATTTTGGTTCAGTGTACGTCACCATTGGACGGCAAAGGGAAAAGAGGTGGATTGCGATTTTTACGTGCATGACAGTGCGAGCTGTGCACCTCGAAATTGCTGGAAGTCTTTCTACTGACGCGTGTATATTATATATTCGCAACTTCGTCAACCGTCGTGGGATCCCGAAACGTATTCGAAGTGACAACGGCACCAACTTTGTAGGTGCCAAGAAAGAGCTGTTGAATGCAGATATCTTCGATAAGGAAGCCATCAAGGCCGAGCTCTCATCGAAAGGCATCGAGTGGCTGTTCAACTGTCCATCGAACCCACATGCAGGCGGCTGTTGGGAGAGGCTGGTACAGTCAGTGAAAAGAGTCCTGACGTACACGCTTAACGAGATTGCGCCAAAACCAGAGACGTTGCAGAGTGCGTTAGTGGAGGCCGAGAATATCATTAATAGTCGTCCCCTCACATATCTGCCCATATCAGCTGAGGATGAGGATCCCTTAACGCCCAATCATTTTTTGTTGGGAGTCCCTAACTCGACGCAAAATCCAGGTGAGATTGACCAAAGAGCTCTTTGTCTCCGGAAGCAGTGGCGTTTAAGTCAGCAGCTTAAGGATCGCTTTTGGAAGAGGTGGATTCGGGAGTATTTGCCGGTTCTAACCAGGAGGTGTAAGTGGTTTCAGCGCGTAGAGCCACTAAAGGTCGGAGACCTGTGCCTTGTCTGTGATGCTAATGTACCGAGGAGCCAGTGGTTGCGTGGAAGGATAGTGAAAGTGTTTCCTGGGCAGGACGGACAGATTCGTGTAGCTGAGGTGAAGACAAGAGAGGGAGTTTTTCGCAGGCCAGCGGTAAAGATTGCCGTTCTAAATGTTGGTGAGGCTTTGGAACCGGAGCGCCTCACGGGGGGTGGGATGTCATAAAATATTTGCCCAAAGTGTGAACTCAAGTTCAAATGTAACCGACGCCCAAGCTACGATTCCAAGCGAACGTACCCCTTTTTTGATTTGGTATAATATTCGTTCTGAACACACTCCAAAGTGAGTTGTCAAAATGCCCGCGTGTGAAATTTAAAAGCGCGCCAGAAGTCCTTGGAATCGGAGCTTGTGCCGAGGAGCTGCTAAAAAAGAGTAAGAGCATATTATATATTATATTCTCAGAGAATAAACACATTCACCACATTCATTTTCTTAAGTCGAGGCGAAGTGTTTTATTCGAAAGTGGCTTCCCTCCGACCCAGGACTACTGCCCATTGCCAGCCGGCAGTAACACGGCATATTTTAAATTTTTTGATATACTCATTTATATCCCTTTGCATGTTCTTCCATCTGAACTGCTTTCGAATGCGCCAGTATGTTTTCTTCATTCCCTGATGTCCTCCGAGAGCAGACTCGTGAAAATCATGAAGAACCGTTTGCTGCATTTTTTACGCTTAATTTTGTGCGACGGAATTTTGCTGTCTATTTCTACCTGGTCTTTCAGAGTCTTACTTCTAGTTTGCACCACATTTATCTTTTCCGGATCGTTTTTCTCTGGAATTCTGCTTAGAGCGTCAGCATTAACGTTGATCCTACCTGGCTTATATTATTCTGTAATCATATTCAGATAATTTATGCTGAAACCGAATGAGCCTTGTGGTAGGGTCCTTAACGTTAAAGACTCCTGTAAGTGGCCTGTGATCTGTATACACAGTAAATGGCCGACCTAAAAGATAAGTCCGAAAATGTTTGCTTGCCCATACTACAGCTAATAATTCCTTTTCTATGGTGGAATATTTTTTCTCGGAACTATTGAGTGAACGGCTTGCATAAGCAATAGGTTTATCTTTGCCGACCTTCCCTTGTGATAACACAGCTCCTAATGCTTCATTACTAGCATCGGTCGTGAGTATGAAGGGTTGTGAAAAATCAGGGTATGCCAGAATTGGTTGTGAAGATATTGCTGACTTAAGGAATTCAAAAGACTTTTGACACTCTTTTGACCATTCAAAATTAGTTTCTTTCTTTAAAGGACTGTTTATGGGTGCTGCAATTTTCGAGAACTCTGGTATAAATTTCCTATAATAAGTAGTAAGTCCTAGGAAGGATTGGACTTGTTTTACGTTCTTCGGTACGGGAAACTCAGTAACACATTGTGTTTTGGCTGGGTCAGGTAACGCCCCAGCCTCTGAGCATATGTGGGCTAAATATGTTACCTCGCGACTGAGAAAGTGGCATTTTTCAGTATTCAGTTTTAAATTATACTGCCTTAACTCTTTCAAGCTTGTGGTTGTGTTGCTCCAGGTTCTTGCCGTAGACTACAATGTCGTCCAGATAAATGAAACAGTCTATTCCGTGCAGACCAGTGAGAATGTGGTTCATGATTCTCTGAAACGTAGCCGGAGCACCAGTTAATCCAAAAGGCATCCTGTTAAATTCATAGTGCCCCTTGCATCAACACTTGATGGTAACCACTCGCTAGGTCTAACGTAGTGAAACACTGACAGTGTCCTAATTGGTCTAAAATCTCTTCTATTCTCGGGAGTGGAAATGCTTCCTTTATAGTGACTTCGTTTAGTTGCCTGAAGTCTACTACTACTCTCCACTTTTTTGACCGTCACTACCTGCTTTCTTGGGAACAATCAAAAAAGGTGAATTCCATGGAGATTTACTCCCAGAGATTATATTTTGGTCTAGCATTTCTTGAACTTGCTTTTCCATTTCAATTTTGTGAAATGGTACTGCTTTAAATGAAGTGGGGGTTGATCTGTCTTCGTTGGAATACTATGTGTTAATACTGAAGTAAACGTAAGGGGGTCACCCTCAACCATGAAAACATCATTGTACTCCATACATAGTTTTTCTAGAGATTGCTTCTCTTGCAAGTTTAGATCATGCCCTAGTTTTAACGACGCTAAGAGTTTTTCTATCCTCTTATTGTTAGTTTTTTTTACTATTGTCGTTAGTATTTTACTAGATTCTACCCTCTGGTTTGGAATACAGTACTCTTTAAAACTAGAATAGCTTGGAACATAGTTTTCCTTAAGGATAAAATCAGTATTGGTGGAGTTTAAAATGGGAAATTTAACATAATTGCAGTTTGCTCTCACTATCGTGTTTCCTGCATATATTCCATTGTCGATTTCGTGGGATTTTATCAAAAGCTCCTCGGAGTTTGATCCCGGAATTTTAGGTTCAACAATGGTTTGGCTTCGAGCTGCAATTTTTATGTTGCCACATTTTTCTTGCAGAAGGTAGTCTTTATTTTGGTCATGCGGTAACCCCTTTAGTGGAAGATCAATCACAACCCGTTTATTCTTACCTAGAAATTTTAATCTCATGAAAACTGCATCGATTACTGTTTGATTCCAAAGAATATCATGCCCTAATATACCATCTGCAGGTACATCGTTTAGGTCATCGACAATGTTCCATTTAGTAGAGATTTTTTCTGGGAATTTAAGAGTTGTTCTGATCGTAGAGTAGTTCTTACACCACCAAAAATACCACCTAATTGCCTTTTTTCCTTGAAATTTATGCTATTTTTATTTTACAAACTCTTTCTTTTGAGTAAACTTGTATCAGCGCCAGTATCGACAAGAACTAGAATTTTACCATACTTAGCCGATGCCATTGGCAGTTCAACGAAAACATCATGCTTGGGAAGCTTCTTGAATGCAAGTACATTATTACTCCTATAATATTTGTTAGCTTTTACAAACCAAGTATTTAAACTGCCGAAAATCTCATTATAATATAAAATGAAGTTATTCATCACCAACAACCAGATACCGAACAATGTATTAATTACACCGTTCTCCCGACCAGCGTTACCTTTCGGCCCATTTAGGGGCAAATCGACCCTTTTTTGATGACACAGACCCTTGGACCACCCTTTTCGAAAATCATCGATTTTTGACCCTTTTTGAAATATATGACCCTTTTTGGACCCTTTTTACTAATTTTTACAGAATTTACACATTAATTTCTATTTTAACCATGTATTTGTTTCAATAATTTACATTTACTCACCCCATGAACATTTATGTAGTGAGTGTTTTTCGTTTCGTATTCCTACCTACTTCATTGATATTCATATTTCTCATATTTGGGACGATATCCCCTTGTTCCTATTCTTTGATGTTCTGTGCATTACATTGTGCATTGTTCTATCGGCATTACTTGTTTTGGAAGCTAAGGAATTAGAAGAGTGTCTTCCTACCCAAGCTTAATATAGAAGGTAAGGGACTCGATTACAAAGAATTCAATGTAAATACAGTCAAAATTGCTTATAAAGACATTGGTTATAACAACCAAATATTTCGGTCCTCCCTTGAAGGTCGTTATAACCGATTTTGATTGAATTGGAATCAGAACTTTATTTTTCTTGTTCTTTTTTTTTATTTTTATAATTACTTTTTACCAAAAGGAACTGATTTAGTTATTTTTTATTAATATATAAGCTTAACTTTGTTATTAACAAATGAATTACATGAAAATAAGGAAAACATTACTTGATTCACCAAATTTGGTTCTTCGATTTTATATCGGACCCTTTTCCTTCGGTAGCGACCCTTTTTAGGACCCTTCCCGATATTTTTCAGAGGTAACACTGCTCCCGACCTGGGTTAACATCTGGCTCCAATTGTGATGATATATGAGAAGTAAGGTGTTTATTAATGTTTACGGATTTTAAATGGGGAAGTGTTGTGCTATTTGTTTTGTTTTGCGTTTTTATTTCTTGTGTTTCCTGTTTGTGTACTGTTATCGGGGCACCGCTTAGTTCTTTGAACTAACGGCCCCCAAAACCGTATCCCGACTTGTTTTTTTATATAATTTGTTTTACTAAAACAATTGTCTTCTATATGTCCCACTCTAGAGCACCACTTGCACTTTAATTTGACTTTAGTGGTACGTGTTGTCCTAATTTGTGACCTAGGGCAAGTACTTTGCGCATGGCCATATGCATTGCAACAGTCACAATATGGTGTGCTTTTGCGGATTCTGCTTTCTGCATACGTGTGATTGGGCTTATTGCAGAATCCGCACTTCACACTAAATTGATCAAATTGCGTTGTTGTACTTTATTTGTGTGAAATGAAGTATACATTTGTGGCGTATGCGTGTTGGGCAGAGTTGCGCTTGGAAAACTTAGCTGATTTGTATTGGGATTATGTAGGGGTATATGTATTTAACGGGGTTGAAGTTTGAGGGTAAAGATTTTGGTGATTTTGAGGCAGTTAATTGTAAGCCGAGTGATGAATGGGGTAGCCATAGTTATAAGAAAACATTTCACCAGTTCGTAGACTTTGCAACGGTAAGTTTTGGTCAAGAGTGAAGCTTCTTCTGCGAAATCAGCTAATTTCTGAAAGTCGGTCTCGTCCTTCGTTAACAGAATGTTCCGCAGGGCTGGATCGCTGAAACCCATCTTGAAAGCATTTATAGTTGCGTTTTTCAGCTCCTTTAAAAGAGCCCCAGATTCGGTTCTGTTGTAACTAGCGTTAATTATTTCGGTCGCTTTGTTACGCAGACCTCCGAGCCTCCTCGTAAAACCCTGTATGTCTTCGCTTGGCAACTGATAGGCAGACTTTATTTCAGCCACTACGCTATCCAATGTTCTCCTTGATAGAAAACTCTTTATGAGTTTCTCCAGATCGGTGATTGTCTTGGGCGCATTAGTTCGGACAAGTTCGAACGCTTCTCCAACTAATTTGGTAGTTAGTAGAGAAACATATTTCTCTTCATGTTCCGGTGCGACACATTGCATACCCAATTGGTAAGCGTTTATGAATTCATAAACTCTTCCTGACAAGTCTGCCGTATTGGCCCCAGAAAACTGTGGGATGAGGAGTGAAACCGTTTTGGCTATTCCTTCGTATGGCATCTTAGTACTTTCAAGTTTGGTTTCAACAGTTGGTATATTCAGAGGTATCTTTAGCCTTGGCTTGGCTTGGACTTTGTATGAAGTACAGAGGTAGAAGGCACGGGACTGGCTTTAGTACTCGCCTTTTCCCTTAACTGCTTTTGTAGAGTCAAGCTTTTGTTGAGCTCACTTGTCAGTTCTTCAACCTGCTGGTCAGCTTCTTGCACGTATTCCTTTAAGTCCTTCTCGAGGTCTTTACGTACGCGCTCACTTTGTTTAAGTTTATTTGTGAGTCGCTGAACTTCACTGGTGTGACTTAGTTTCAGATTCTGTACAGCTTTCGTATACTCTGTCAGAATCGCATCGGTTGTTTCTACCCGGGTAAACTGGCCCCACTGGGAATTCAATTGAAAACGTATTAACTCAAAAACCTCAGACTTTAAGTTGTCTTTCAGTTCAGCGAGTAGAATATCGTTCAGTTCTTTTACTTCTTGTTTTTGTTCCTTTTTCTTCAACTATTCGTTCTCGTCTATCAATTCATGAAGTTTAGCCTCAATTTCGCTATTGGCCATAGACTTATAGAATATGATTAAATGAATTCGGGGAGAGTGTTGAGTGTTATGCTTATATGAACTGAAGAACGTAAAATAATATGAACTGAATGTCCTACAGATTTACTCTCTTTCTATTATTATACTTCTATTAACTAACACCAATGTTATTTAGTTTTGACTTACTGTCTAGCACTTACCCTACCAAAGAGCGAATGGTTCTATGTCTTCCACTATTATTTGTTTGTAACGTGTTTTTTCCGCTGTTCTTTGCTGAACGTTCAAAGAAGGTGTGTAGATAGATAGATATCCAAAAGATGCTCACACTGATAACTGAGATGAAATGCCAATCACTGCACTTTTGCACTCAAAAACGATAAACACAAACACGACGCGGGAAAAAAAAAATATTTGATATATACATCCATACATAAATTTCACTTAAATCGCGATAACCTCTCTTTAGATTGTCACTCACAATATCGGAAAATTTATTTACTTGATTTTTTTTTTTGATTTAGTGTGCGTTTGACCAAAATGTAATGTGTGATAAGGGAACGAAAAAGACTATCGAATTAAAAAATACTAAAAGGTTTGTTTTTAAACCGGCTGCGCCAAAATGTCGTGCGTGTTCAGTATCGCTAATGGAAAACACCTTTTCCTCTTCACGTTTCAACTTCAACTCGCTCTTTCTTTCAGTTCTAGTTGGAACCATCGATAGTTAGTTTGCACAACCAGCATTTCCTGCTTCTTGACCCATCGTAATGTTGCGAAACAACATTGCTGCGTAAGAGAAATAATATTATTGTAATTGACATTAATATTATTTCGACACAGGGCAACGGTTTTGATGGGTCAATCCACGGCAATGCGCTTGTGCCAAAACGGGGCACAACACGACTTTGTTGCCATTTCTTACGCGCTTTTCTCTTTTCCTTAATCATCTCTTGTATTTCCACGGGATAAGTTTGAACATTATTGACCGGCGTTTTATTTTGCTTTGGAGTATTTTTCCACGCGGCACTTTGTGAACTTTCAACAAACCGATCAACTTCTATTTCAAGTTCATACGGTGTTTTAAGAGATACCCTCAGATCGATATTTACTTCTATATCTTTTTTGAAGCTATCCCAATGAGTTTCCGCGCTGGTTAATCTGACCATTCTTTCTTTTTTAATTAGAGCTTCGCTTACAGTCATAATGATTGGATCAGAGGAGAGGTCAAAGCTTTCTTCAACTTTTATAAAGTTGCCAGATATTCCTTTAACAACAAAGAAATCGATCAGATCCGGTATCTTATTTCTATCAGTCGGCAAATATGTTGGTTTACCCGTCGAGTGAAAACTGCAACCGTTTTGCATACCCGCATTGTAGAGCACCCTACTTTTCTGAGAGGCGTGCCTTGAACCCCAGAAAAGGTGTTTTGCATTGAAGTCGCCACCAATAATAAAATTTGGTTTAAGGAAGTTAAAGATGTTTGTGAAATCCCTTTCTTCAACATTACAACGCAGTGGGCAATATATAGACGAAACAGTGAATGTAAAATGTCTATTTCTAACGCGAACCGTGCTTACTTGCATTGATTCTAATTCAATTTTTACTTCTGCTGAGTGTTCTATACATTCTTTTACAAACAAAGATGATCCGCCTCTGGCCCTTTCCGATGGGTAAAAGCGTGGTACACGTTATATCCCCTTATATTGACGCACGATAATTTTGTCAGATGAGTTTCACAGACCAGGCAAATATTAATGTCTTTTTCTCGTATAAATATTTCTAACTCGTCGAGTCTTTGTATGAGCCCGTTGGCGTTCCATGTAAGAATTTTAAGCGTTTCTTTCATATTCGGTTTTGATTACGCGTGTTCTGTATGCTGTTTTCAAGAGCAACTATTCTTTCGAAAACTAATTTATTAGTTTTGCATTGCTCTTAATGCTTAAAGGAGTGTAAAGTTTTTTTTGAGCCACAAAAAGAAAACGCACTAATAAAGTTAAGATAAGATGGATTATTGAAGGCTTGAAATAGTTTTCTTCTCCGTGTTTTTTTTTGTTTTTTTTGTTAAATGCCACGATTTTTTTTGTATGCTGAGCAAGGGGTCTTGCTGCCCCCGTGGTCTTGCCAACTCGCAACAAAGCGTCTCGGAATCTGAATAAAAAAAATTTAAAGTTAATTGTACATTTCAAATAACTTAAAATCGGTTTAACAGCCGATCATAGTATATCGTACCACGTTCTAGTAGGTTTTAGTATAGTCCGCCCCATATTTTTGCAAGCATCATTTTGCTACTCATTTTATATCTAATGGTGTTTCCATCGTTATCGCACTCGATGCTAAACACCCACTTTTCTCGAATTGCCTTTCTTCCAGCAGGCAAAACTGAGAGTGGCCATGAATTGTTATCCTTGAGCGACTTTAATTCGCTCTATATTGCACTGTTCCAATGATCAGCATCCGACCTAGTCATAGCTTTTTCTAAGGAATTGGGAACATGATCCAAATCATTGCATACTAAATACAGTGAGTCCGTGTAACGAGTTTTTGATTTTCGCTCACGGGTAAGGACTTTTATAGGCGTCCACTCTTCTACTGTACCTTCTGAACTATGGTCACGCATCTATTCTGAATAATTTTAGAACCTCCCCAGAAAATACTGACTACACCACCCCATGCCTTGACTTTGACAAGAATATTTTCGTCACCATTCCCTCAAGATTAGAATGTAGTGAGTGTAGTGTGCTTACATAGAAGCTAATGCGATACACTTCTACACTGACGGTTCAAAGACTAAGGATGACTAAGGGCTGTGTCTTCTCAGAAAGCCTAAATCTTAAGCTCCCATTTCGTCTACCAAACCGATGTATCATGTTCCAGGCTGCCATTAAATCCCTGGACTCGATCTTTATATCTTCTCTAGTAGCCCTCGACTGTAAGGCTGATCAAGTCGCCAGAATAGGAACAACCTTACCCATTATACCAGAAAAGCCTCTATATGTATACCAATCGAAACATATAAACAAAAATTCAAGCTGGATGTAATCGAGAGTACAAATCTTAGGTGGACAACTGGTATAACATGTCTAGCGACTAAAAAAATTTGGCCCAAGCTGGATTTGAAACGTTCTACGACTTTGATTTCTCTCAACAGGTTTCATAGCGGCACCACAATAGGTGTCATCACTTGACACTGTCTAATAGGCAAGCACGTAACAAGGCTAGGCCTTTACGGAAACGTTTTTTGCAGAAGCTGAAGGGATGAGGAAGAAGAGGAAACAATTTCTCACCTTTTTTGTGTCTGCTCAGCTCTCTCAGCTTCATACTATAACGACTTAGGAGATCTAAATAATATAGACATACAAAGTTTCACAAAAAGCTCAAAATGGTTCTAATGAGTATTGGAGAATTAAGATCCAAACTCCGTGGTATCACAATGAACCTATTTCTGGTCCAAATGTATCGGCGCTTCTCAGCTGCCAGCCACTTCCAACCAACCAACCATGCCATATTCATTGCGTAAGCCCAATCAATTATATTAATAGGCAAACATGTATTTTGTCCCCCCTTTTATGGCGTTTCTACCGAACCTATTTTAATAAATTATATACCTTTGGAAAGCTATTTTTCTTTAAGACAGGTAAGTAGAAAAGCTGCAATTGCCACAGAAAATAAGGTCAATGTATATACATTTATATTTAAATATTTTTGGTTCAAATCGATTAAATACCGACAAACAAAAAAATTAAGTAATGAAGTAGTCAGCTGTATATTTTGACAGTCTCGTAACAGATTCTAGTTTTTGAATGGAGTTTTATAAGAGTTCGAAATACAGAATACCAAATATAAAAGATCTCTTATAATCGAAGTATTTATGATTCATAACAGGAAATTCGTAACAGATTTGCCCGAGTAGATCTTAATATTTTGCTTAAAATGTTATACTAGCGATATGATCATGAAATGTGAGGTACACAATATTTTTCTCATTCGGTATACTCGTATGTTTATAAATCTTAAAAATGTTTTCTTCTAAAAAAGCGAAATGATCAAATTTTTATTTAAAAAACAAATTTGGTTGCATGGCAACATTAACATTATATGTGGAATTTGTTTTTTTAAATAATATTTACTTGTACTTGCTGTAGGAGAAACTGTTGAAATAGCAACAAAAAAGCTCCAAATAGCAATAAACCGTATCTCAGAATGGACTAAAAAGTGGCAGATTAGATTAAATGACCTTAAGTCAGTCCATATTAATTTTACGTATAAAAACGTAGCACATATTCCAGTCTACATTAACAACAATGTAGTGGAATATTCAAACACAGCCAAATATCTTGGCATGACGCTAAACTGCGTTGGAAAGCGCATGTAAAGAAAAAAAAGATGAGTTGAACATGCGATACAGTAAAATGTATTGGCTTATTGGGAGATATTCTTCCCTGTCCAACTAAAATAAGTTATTGCTATACAAGCAAATTCTAAAACCGGTATGGACCTATGGTCTCCAGTTATGGGCATGCACATGCCAAACAAATTTACAAAAAATTCAGGTCTTCCAAAATAAAGTACTAAGGAACATAGTCAATGCACCTTGGTACATACGTAACGCTGATCTTCATAGAGATCTAAATATCGAAATGGTTGAAGACGAAATTAAAAAAGTTGCTGAAATGCACAGACGTAGGCTTCTCAACCACGTTAGCTTAGAAATAACCGAATTATTAAATACAGACCATGTAATCAGGAGATTAAGGCGGATAAAACCGCTTGATCTATAAAAATTAGCTTAGTTATTAGGAGGTTTTTTAGATGGGTTAAAGTCCCTCACTATTGCAGAAGCATCCCTCGCGTTCTAGCTCTGCAATGTCTTTCGATGATTTTCCCTTCCAGCGAACCCCCATACAAAAAAAAAAAAAAAATTTGATCATTTCGCATTTTTTTAAAAGAAAACATTTTTAAGATTTATACACATATACCGAATGGGAAAAATATTGTGCACCTCACATTTCATGATCATATCGCTGGTATAACATTTTGAGCAGAATATTTAGATCTATTCGGGCAAATCTATTACGAATTTTCTGTTATGAATCCTTATGACCTTTTATATTTTGTATTCTGTGTTTCGAACATTTATAAAACTCTGTTCAAAAACTAGAATCTGTTACGAGACTGTCAAAACATACAGCTGAATACTTAATTACTTAATATTTTTGTTTGTCGGTACTTCAAGGATTTGAACCAATAACATTTAAATTCAGATTGAAAAAAGTAAGTTTTTAACAAAAGTACACTTAATAATTGAGTCGTAACTCTTTAAAATATATCTTAAGTCGGAACTAAGCTTGGACAACCGGAATTCTTTCTCACCATGAGGAAGTGGCACTGATTGGTCAGCAATCGCCCTGGCTGCTGCTTAGAATTTCTCTGCGTTCCAGAACAGCAGTTTTAGAGGGGAAATTTTAGGTTACGCTGTATTGGTGTCATTCCAAAACAAAAAAAAGATATGTATGTACTCATTGTATGCATGTGAATTTTAAGGCTAGCAAATAAAAATAGTAATAAAACATATTTTCTTATGCGTATTTATTACATTTGTTTGCTTATACAAGCTTTTCATTAACAAATTATTATACAGGTATAAATTTCCATTCAAAAATTAATACTACATTAACATTTCTTTATGATAAAAGGCAAAAAATCTTCATTTTATTATGTTTTTGTTTGTTACATAAATATATTTTATACTTTTTGGTTTTCAAATAATATTTTATATTCTGATTAGGCAATACTGTCGCTTGACAATTGTGAAAGGCATACCAACTCTTACGAACAAAAATGTAACCTAGTGAGAAATAGCATGAACTAGCTATTGGGATCACGAAAATAGATCCAAATGAAAAGCAAGATAGTGTATCGTTGTTGTGTTGCATGCATCCCAATTATATATTATAACATAGGCCTCGTTCATACGACGACTAATCGATTCGATTTTTTCTCGTATACGGTTGAATCGAATACGAGACAGCATTTCACACGACGCCTTTCTCAACTTGAATTTCTCAACCGACTCCTGCACCAATTAGAAAAAAAAACGTTAATCGTGTGAATGACACAGTATAAACATATGTAAGCGCCACTGCGTCTTGTATTCGATAAAGTTGATGTGAAAATAGCAGTGACAAGTTCATTCTGTATACGAGAAAAATTGACAAATTTTACCGTATGGGCTGAGTGTGAACGATTCAATACAATTATACACGGTATTGGAGAAAATCATTGCAGTGTGAACGTTGCCATAGATTCCACTAAGAAAAGGGCTACTATAACATGGACTACAGTACGTGATGCCAAATCCTCATTTCATAAAAGTAAAGAAAAAAAAAAAAAGAGAAAAGGAAAAAAAGTTAATCCAGGAAGTAACACTGGGTAGCATGGTAAACCGGAAATGGTGGTATTTTTCCGATAATTTTGTTTGGATTATTCTGAATTTGGCATATATGTATATGTATTCACGGAAAATTTTATTATGAATTTTAAGACCAAGTTCAGACTTTTCGTAATAAAATTGAGCAAGCAAATGGAAGTTGCGGAAAAGGAAGTTCAAGTATCATGCTCGATGGTTGCGCCAGTGTTGGTGAAAATTTGTGGTTGCGGCGCATCCCTACCTTTTATCTTGATCAAACCCACTTTTACTTCCAACCACCATCGTTTAAACAAAGAGAATGAAAACAAAGTAAAAATAAAACTTACTAAAAAAAAAAACTACCTGATCAAAACGAGCCCCATTACACTCATAGACAAACTAATATAGACAGTCGTCTTTACGTTCCCCACCCGAAAATTTTGTAAAGTACACCGAGTTTAAATTTCCCATTTGTGAATACATGAACGAACGTGTGAACAAGACGTAACTATAAAAACAATCGTGGTGTCCCCTGTGACCTACTGCGCCTTATTGAAATTTTTTCTGTACCTTTTTTTATGATTGGCTTTTCTGCTAATTAAAGCTAAATATGAACCCTTTTACATCTAAAATATACAAGTGTTTCTTATTTCCTTTGACCTCCACAAAAATAATTAAACCAGATGTTCGGCCTTAAAACAATAAAAATAATTTGACTCAAAATTTCCTAGTTTTTCATGCCAATAGGTCATACTGATTTTTTTTAGAGGCTGTGGTTGGTATTGCTTTCTTTTTCTTGACAATGTATTTTTAAAGGCGATGTGACTCCGACGCTTATCAGCTGTACGTCATATCGCTATCTCTCTCTCACTACAACGCTTCTTATGTCCATCTTCTTCTCATATCTGTGTAACTTAGTGAGAACGGTCGAGAGTGTCCCTTCCGGAAACGTCAGAATACACTTAAAATTGGTGGCAGTTTTGCTCTTGTGGGAGCCACCGGTCAAATCGACCGAAGACGACCTATATTAGTTTGTCTATGATTACACTACCACCATCGCGTAGAAAAGAAGAGAAAAACAAAATAAAATAAAATAAAACCAAATACGTGTACCACCCCGATCAAAACCTTCAAAATAAGCTAGAGACAATAATTCACTTCGCTCTAGCTGTCCAAAACATCTCTTCAACTATCGACCCAGCGGTTTATTAGCTCTTTTAAAAAACTCGACCTTGCTACAGGAATTTGTGGAAAACTGCCTAGACAAATGAGACTAAACTGGGCTATGCACCAGCAGGCCCTCCCATTCATTACAATTTCTACCTTCAGCGACTGGATCTACAAGATCGCTCAAGCAGCCGGCGAGGTAACGTTTTCAATTAGTCCTAACGAAACGTTTCCCACTAAATCTGAAAAACGCCAGCAAAGAGCTAAAGTCCATATAACCGGAAATGATGTGGAATTCTCAAAGCCAGAAGAAAGCGGTAATGAACAATCCTTCAACTGTTGCACTTGCAAAGGAGGATGTACTGCTGTAGAACGGTGCCACAAGTTTAAGGAGCTTGACCATTAGCAGAGATGGCAAGCCGTAAAAGAGGAAAGGCTCTGTCGAACTTGTCTACGTTCGCACGGCCGAACAGCTTGTAAACCTTCGTCATAAGTAACAATAAAACTAAAATTTATACATTTCTCTTACCCTGAAGGAGGACCAGCTTGCTGAAGACTTGGGGCTCAACCGCTCTGTTTAAAATGGACTGGAAATACCCATAGGATGGAAAATAATTCCAAAAAGGTATCGCTTCAAATATCTAGTGTAGATAATAACGAAACCTTTTTTTCAAATGTCCGCACCGTCCGAAGTCTTGACCTTCCCCAACAATCTCTTCATTCGGGCAGTCTTATTCAACGATTGCGTTTCCACCAATGAATCCATTGAATGCAATCTAAAACCGGCGAAAACAAGAATCGCTTCTTTAAAAAGTCTATCTGTCCCACGCCTCGAACTAGAAGCAGCACTCCTTGGAACTCGTTTAGCAACAAGTATTCAGAGCGGTCATACAATTAAAATGAATTCACGATATTTCTGGTGTGATTGTGATTGGCTCAACTCTGAGCAGCAAAAGTATCTTTAGTTTGTAGACTTTCGCGTTGGAGAAATACTCGAGAGAATGAACTTATCCGAAATGCGTTGGGTGCCAACAATACACAATGTGGCGGACGAAGCTACCAAATGGCAAGGGTACCTATATTTCACCTATGAATGCAGATGGCACCAAGAACCGGACTTCTAACATTTGGCGGAAAACCAAATGGCCGACACATAACTCGAGAGCTATTACAAGCGCCACGATAGTCATCGAATGGTTCTCAAACTGGTACAAGCTTCTAAGAACTCAAGCTTTCGTTCTTCGATTCATTCACAAATATTTTTAGATTAGAAAGAAATGCACTCGATGTCAAAACAAAATAAACTGTTAGGAACTGCAAGAATCAAATATTATGTGGGTACATATGTATATTAAAATTATACAATATTGGATTAAATTTAATCAAAACAATTAACAATTATGTAATAACAAATTATTATTCTTTCAAAGTAAACTTATTTTGTAACATGTATATTTATATATTTTCATCTTTTATTTTAGCAGATTTAGAAGATTTTAGCAGATTTAGCTTTGTCATTAATGTTAACGGAATGTTTTACTTAAAGGCTCAGTTACACGAAGCTGTAAAAGAAATATCCCTGTGCTTTGAAAAAATTTCATAAAACCTGCAAAATTTGTATCTATCCGAATGGGTTCTAACTCATCAATTGTAAATTTTTGATTTAGTTTAATCTTTGCCTTAACTTAAGTGAAGTATAATAATCTGAATCACTATAGTTATTTCGTAAAACGTTTTCTTAAATCCATTTTTAAAATTTCATTGATTGCAGGTGGGCATTGAAATCGATTTTAATTTGTGAAATAATTAAGTGGATTTAAAGAAAAGTTTTAATCAGAATTAAGAATTTTATTATTTGTACAATAATTTTACAAGTAATTAGTTTTATTTTGATACCACTTAAAGACAAAATTTATTTTATTGGTGCAAATTTCTCAAATTGGCTGAACTTTACTGAATGCATCCATTTCGTATTTACATAATTAAAAAAGAATTATTACTGTAAGCAGTCGTTAAGTCTATAAAAGACTCAATTTAATTCATTTCATTTCGTATTTATTTACATTTGGAGTGGATGTGCAAAAAGATATCTTAAAGTTAATTTTTAAGAAAATCAAAAATCTCTGAAAAAAAAAGAAAATAAATAGAAATGTCAAAATAACAAGAAACACTTTCCCCTCTGATGATGGATGTATTCAGACCGAAAAATTTCATTGCTGAATTCATTCATTTCAACTCACATGTATACACAGCAGGGAGTATATTGGAAGTCGATTGCAACAAAAAAAAATGTAAACAAATGGGTTTCGCGGGGCAAGGGACGTAACAGTTTGCTAACTCTTTACTCATTGATTTCTGGTGGTAGTGTAATCATAGACAAACTAATATAGG
Source organism: Chalcosyrphus nemorum (assembly GCA_949716465.1). Lineage (NCBI taxonomy): Eukaryota > Metazoa > Arthropoda > Insecta > Diptera > Syrphidae > Chalcosyrphus > Chalcosyrphus nemorum. The sequence goes on from OX454332.1 coordinate 54,549,452, forward strand.
TCGTCTTCGATCGATTTGACCGTTGGCTCCCACAAGAGCAAAATTACCATCGATTTTAAATGTATTCTGACGTTTCCGGCAAAATCGAATCGGAGCTCACGCACACATTCTCAATCGGCGGTACATTTCATGGGCGCAGCCATTTTCCTGTACATTTTGTTGTTGTTATTGAATGATTGAATGAGAGTCTGCTGCAAATGTGTTAAGCAAAAGGAAAGAAGGGAACACCACGATTGTTTTTATAGTTACGTCTTGTTCACACGTTCGTTCATGTATTCACAAATGGGAAATTTAAACTCGGTGTACTTTACAAAATTTTCGGGTGGGGAACGTAAAGACGACTGTCTATATTACTTTGTCTATGAGTGTAATGGGGCTCGTTTTGATCAGGTAGTTTTTTGTTTAAGTAAGTTTTATTTTTACTTTGTTTTCATTCTCTTTTTTTAAACGATGGTCGTTGAAAGTAAAAGTGGGTTTGATCAAGATAAAAGGTAGGGATGCGCCGCAACCACAAATTTTCACCAACACTGGCGCAACCATCGAGCATGATACTTGAACTTCCTTTTCCGCAACTTCCATTTGCTTCCTCAATTTTATTACGAAAAGTCTGAACTTGGTCTTAAAATTCATAATAAAATTTTCCATGAATACATATTGTATATGACAAATTCAGAATAATCCAAACAAAATTATCGGAAAAATACCACCATTTCTCACAAATAACTTCAGTGAGCTCGAGATATTAGTTTATGACAAGTGTTTTGACTTTGTATGTACAACTGAAACACATACTACAGACTCTGTTAAAGACGTGGAAATTGAGTTGAGGAGCTACCTAGATGTGACTCTACATCACAAATAACCCAAATTAGATAATCCACTTCGAAAATCCTCTCCCATGTGACAGATAAAGTGAACCCTGGTTTTATTGGTATTGCAGGCAAAAAAACGCACACTAGAAAAACTAGGGTTTAGGATATCTGTCACATGGGAGAGGAATTTTAAAGAAAAAAAATCGGAAAATTGAGAGAAATTAAGAAATTGGGGAGAGGATGCTATGTTCAATAAACAACTACGGAAAATATTTTTCGTTTTGTGGTGAATCTGTTAAAAATATAAAATTGAAAATTTAACGTCTTTTTTCAAACGTTTATGCTAGTTTTTAAATTGGAAACTAAATAAAAACATATTTATGTATCACAACATACCCAAAAATAATTTAATTTCTTCCGTTTTGTACTTTGAACAAATATGAAGTACGTTTATCATATATTTTAGTTCGAATAAAACCAAGAAAATGAAACAACAAGAAATGTATGTGTGATAGGTAAAACTTGTCTTGTGTATAAATTAGAATATTAAAAAGTGGGGATTGTGTAAGGTTTGAGATTTCTGGTTAAAAAAGTATAAAAAAACTCACTTATTCGAGTACAGCGAAACTCTTTTTATTTTTTATCATGATATTCAGACAGATTAGATAAAACTGTTCCCGTAATTTTTCTAATTTTCAAAAAAATATTTTAAACAAAATCATATAACATTTAAAATCCTGACGGAATCGTCAATAACCCAACTTAATTCAAGTAGGTGTTGGGTTTTGAAAAGCACATATTTAACCTAATAAAATGTATTAGCAATAAACTAAATCCAAACAGAAGAATTAGACTTATTTCTTCATTTAAGTACTATACAATTTCAAAACCAAGACTTTGAACATGTTCGAATCAAACGATTTATTGTTGACCACTAGTCGTCTGTAAAATTTATCATAAACTTACGATATCAATCTGTGATCTGTTTTCAACTCTCTAAATAGATAATACGATTTTTTTTATGAAAATAATCGAACTGAAGTTTATTTTAATTCTTTTGGTTTTTTGAGCATATATAATTCCAATGCAAACATACACTTGTACGTATATATACTTTGAACAATAAACAAATTAATGGGAAAAAAAGCTAAAGCATACGATAAATAAAATTATTTCACAAGTAAATATATATCACAAGTAAAATAATCAAACAACAAATAATTATTACATAAATAAAATAAGAAAGAAATACGCATGCACTTGCAACAATTCCATAGTTCCATAATCACCGCACTTTCCAAACAGAGCCCCCACGGCTCACCACCTTTGTTTAGTGTGGGCAGATAGGAAATTTACATCTCCGATTCCCTTTTTTTAGTGATAAAAATGGGCCAAAATTGTAATTATTTTCTTTTGCAGCAAATTGCCTTGCTAGAGAAATTAAATTTTAATCGGAAATGTATACAAATAAAAATAGATCTTCACCTCGTCAAGAGTTCGATCTTAACACGCTAGCTACATAATCCGTTTTTTGGACCTGTAGATGGGTTGATTAAACTTCAAATCTTTCATCACACGTATTCACCGATACGAAATAAAGAGAGGATATTCTTACGCTCAATTTTTGGTGTTTTAGGGAAGAGTGGGGGGAGTGGACTATCTATTATGGGTTATTTGTGCTCTACATCTACACATACAGGTGGTGTAGTTTTTTATATTAAGGACATATGGAAATATGAAATTTTGCAAAATATAGTAATCGGAAAAATAATTTGGTTTTTATTATTAAAAGTGTCTCTGAGAAATCCCCGTTATATACTAGGAGGTATATACAGATCACCTAGTTATTCCCCATCTATATTTCTAGAGAGATTTACCTATTGGATGGATTTCTTAAACTGTGATTTTCAAACTGTGATATTAATATAATATATATAAATATAAATTTGTTAAAGGACGGTTCTTTTAAAAATCAAATAAGTGCAATATTAAGTGATAACTCTTATACTCAACTAATTAACAAACCAACAAGAATAACGAAGACTACTCGAAGTCTAATAGACTATGTTATGACGAATAATCCGGAGAGTAAAAGCGAAGTCTGATAGCAAATTAAAAGTTAGTGATCATGAATCTGTGATAACTAGTATTAAGGCATTACATAATGTAAAACCAAAAGAAAAATTGATACGTATTTTTAAATACAACCGGGAAAAATTAATCGGCAACTGGGAAGCTGTGATTTTTCTACATCATTTAGCAGTAATTTATCAGTGGATGAATTAGCTATAAAATTTTCAAATAATATGCTTCAAACAGTTAATAGCTTTATAACATTTAAAAAGTTAAATAATAGGGTCATTCCACGGAGGATCGACCGACGTTCTGAAGGTATATTTTATCAAACTCTGATAAGCAGAACGAAATTTATGATTTTTTGAAATATAGAAGAATGCTTATAATTTGATTTTTTGCCAATTTTTGAAGTTCCGTTACACGCAAACTATATCGAACTCTGCAAAACTTTTTTGCCGTATGACTTGTAGCACTCCAATGAGTATTTGTACTCCTTTTCAGCCAAATCGGAGGGGGGTCGTTCAGAGCTCCCGATATAGCCTGCGATTTATCGTGGAATGACCCAATAGTAATAACCCATGGTTTAATGAAGGTCTAAGATCTCTAAAAAATTACAAAGTTTTGAAGTATGAAAAAGCGAAAGCTTCTTGCCTTGCGTGGTTGCCGTGGCGCAGTGGTTAGTGCGTGGACTACTGCGCAAGGGGTTCCAAGTTCGAATCCAGAAAAATACCATCAAAAGTTTTTTCACGGCCCCACCTCTTCCGAGTGTCTGACAAACATTCAAGAGTATTACTGTCATGAGAAAGCTTCTCAAAATCCCTTTCCCTTCGGATACGGCATAAAACTGTAGGTATGTGCAGAAATTTATACCACGCACAACATGTAGGCTAGGATTTGGCCCTCTATGGACTGCTTATGGCCTGATATATATTTATTTTATTTTTTCGTGCCTTGTGGCCGATTGGGAAATGTATAAAATTAGCAGAAACAGATTCAAAAACGCATTAGAGAGTGCAAAAAATAAATATATCAGCAGAAAAATTGAAACGTGTCAGGAACAAAAATCTATGTGGAGGACTTTAAAGCGGTTGGTGTTAGAAGAAAGTAAAAAAAGTATTAGTGAAGTGATTTGCAATGGCAAAAAAATCAGCAATTGTATCGAAATGTCAAATGTGTTAAATTCTTTCTTCGTAGACAGTATAATTGAAATTAGAAACAATATTAAAAATACACCGTATATAAATTCAGTATTTGACTACTATTATTGAAATTTTAAATTCAACGAAATAAGTGTTAGTGACTTAAAATCTGTGAAATCTATGAATAATAAAAAAAGATACAAATCGAGTCAGTGTTAAAATGTACTTGGACGTCTTTGATAACACGACAATGCACCACATATGCATTGTTACTTAAAATAATTAACTTATCTTTGACCAGTGGGACATTCCCAAATTGTTGTAAAGAATTTATTATTGCCCCTATTCAAAAAATAAAAAACTCACGCAGAGTGGAAGATTTTAGACCTGTTAATATGATGACCCTAGAAAGCAAAATTATTGAAAAAATTGTGTATAATAAACTTCAATCATATCTGGAATCTTTCAATTTAATATCGTGTTATCAATCTGGCTTCCGAAAAACCATAACTGTGAATCCCTTCTAAATTTAGTAATGACTAAATGGAAAATAGACATTGATGACAAGAAAGTGGTAGTGTTCGTGTTTTTGGATTTAAAAAGAGCGTTTTCAAATGTGAATAAACTAATTTTAATTGAAAAGCTACAAATGTATGGCGTACGTAATACAGAACTTAAATGGTTCAAATCGTATCTTGAACATAGAACTCAAAAAACAAAAGTTAATGATGTTGTCTTATACTCTGTTCCTGTACTGCATGGTGTCCCTCAAGGATCGCTACTTGGTGTATATCAACGATATGGAGAATGCTGTCCGTTTTTCAAAAATGGTGTTATTTGCTGATGATGCGTTATTATTTATTTCTGGTAGTGATGTCTATGAATGTATAAATAATATTAATTCTGATTTAAATAATTTACAACAATGGTTCGATAGAAACAAACTTAAATTGAATGTGAATAAAACAAAAGCCATGATATTAAATGGTAGTGCTAATAGAGCAATCGGCATTAAAAATCAAAACATAGAGACAGTAAGTGAATTTTATATATTAAGGTGTTTTAATTGATGACGATATATATGATGATGATATGTTTTGTTAGTGATGTGCAGCCTTTTGCGCTACGTAGTGTTGGTAATTTTAGATTGCCAAGATATAGAAACTTACGGACAATGAATATGGTTCTACATAGAGGATTAGATATCTACAATAGTTTATTTAATAATTTAAAAACATAGCAAAATTTGCTAAGATTTAGACATCTATTACTTGATCATGTTAAAAATAGATTTATTTGATTGTAATAAGTTTAAGAATTCTTAAATGGCAAAATATTGCCAAATAAATGATTGAAAAAAAAAAACCAGTGAAAAAATGCTACAATCCGCTTGGAGCGGATCGTATGATACCCTATCCCTATCTTATTTGGTCGTGTCAGTGGGCGGTGGAAAATGTATTCACAAAATTTTCTATTTTGCCCTATAAACTAATATTTTTACTCGAAAATTAATTAAAGAATGGGATTTAATCTAAGTTTTGTTCGAGCCCCAATTTAGAAAAAAATGTTTTGTTGTTGTTTTATTTAAAATATACTCAGACAACTTTCGTGTTTTTTACGAAAAATAGCAATTTTCAAAACAAAACTTAAGCCAGTAAACAGTATACATTTGATATTTTTTGGTGTTATTGGAAAGGTAATAAACGAATCGAAGTTCTGTTGAGATAGAATTTTAAATTTTGTCCTCGTTTTGGATATATGTGCGTTTAAAAAACTGTAAAATTCTCCAAATTCAACACTGTTTTTCGTACAGAATTTGCAATATTTAAAAAAAAATAAAAATTTAAAAAAAATTATAGGGGCATACCATCCTAGGAGGTATGCAGCGGTGATCTGAAATAATGGCATTAAAATACTGAGTTTAACACAACGAATTTGAACATAAATAAAATTTTAGTATGGAGTTGCTTTAGTTTTGTCCAGCTGAATATCGGCATATTTTAGTATTATTTGTTTTTTCTTTGTTTTTGTTATAAATAAATGGATTTTTTTTATAATCTTATTTTTGAATGTAACCAGTACATTCCTACATATTAATTTTAGGGAATATATTTTCATTTAAGCAATTTTACTCATGTGTTTGTTGTCTGTGTTTAAGTTGCTTTAGTTTTGGCCAACACTGTATGTATAATTAGTTCGATTTTTACTAATGTACCTAGGTATATCTAAGTATTTGTAATATGATGCAAATATTGTTATCGTAAAAAAATCTGCTTTTAAGATTTGATGGATTTTGATCTGTCATTAAAGAGAAAACTAAAAAGTTGGTCTGTCAACTAAATCTGTCTGTCTGCTCATATGTGTCCATTCGTTGGACTGCCGCTTAAACGGCTAAACCGATTTTCTTTAAACTTCATACCTGAAGTGTATTGGGTTTTTTGAAATTATTGCTTATGTAACAAGATAAGCCCCACACAATACGCATAGACATCATATGGTAGAAAACTTTACGATACACATTACACATACCTACAACTCTAAAGGAACAGTAGGAAATATGGAAGAAGTGGTGCATTACCCTGTGGAATTCCTACACATCTCAACCCCCAGATTTTCCTTCGCGCAAACAAAAATCTTCCCAAGATCATTCACTGAGCATTTTATGTGACGTAATTAACCGCCGCAACATGAAAAAGAAAAGGATGTACATACATAAGTGTATATATACAAACAAAGATGCACACAATACACATAATGGCATGGTAGAAACTTCACACGAAAGAAGGATCATACAATTTTTTTTTCTCCCTTTCCACTTTTTTTTGGTTCTCTCTTTAATATTTCTTGCTATGTTTAATTTTTTTCGGCTCTCTCTTTAATATCTTTTCTCTTCCCACTTGGTATCTGGGATTATAAGAGAAAGTGAGAAAATCATTTCGAGAAAACCTAGAGGTGCTAGTGTCGAGTTCCTCAAGTAATACTACTATTAGATTTATATACAATGGTAGTATTCACCATATTTAAGCTTTTGATACAATTCATCGATTTTTAGGATTGGGTCATTTACGATAAGTTTATTCAATGTTACCTTGCAATCAGCACACCATCGAATTGATTTATCCGATTTGATGGCAGGCACAATTGGTGTTCCCCAATCAGAATGTTCAACCTTTTCGAGAACTCTGTCCCTATCTAATCGAATGATCTCATCTTCTATAAGAGGGCGATTGGTATATGGAACCTGTCGTGGCTTGACAAATATAGGAGATGCTCTTTTTCGTAGTTTTAATATTCCTTTCGTATTGTACATCGTTCTGATTTTCGGTTGGAAAACATTCTTATGATTCTCGAAAATTTGCTTCTTCAGACGTTGGATATCTCCCTCTGTAAAAGCATTTACAGAATTTATTTGTAATAATTTTTCTCTTATGTATTCTCTTGCCAAAAGTGTATCAAACTGTTCCTTTACAATGTTTAAATCGCACATAACCTTACGTCCATTGTACTCTACTTGCACGTAAGATTTGCCATACGCTGGAAATGTAATGTAATTTTTGCCATCGGCCAATGAGAAATCAATGTGTCGTAGTTAATAATCCATATTGCTGCTCCTGTATAGAATTCCATGGCGGCTTCCTTGTTATTGATTCGTAAGGTTATGTAATAAGCTGAATTCCAAAACGGCAAAATAATGCGCATTGTAATGCATCACTGCCATTGTGCTGCGACGTTATGATGCCTTCACTATGCGATGCTTTGATGATGCATTGCAACCTTTGACGTTTTGGAACGATCTAATAAGTAAAAAAAGAAAATATCAAAAAAAGTATACTGGTTGGTTTTAGTTGGAACAATGTCCAAGCAATTGCAAAAAAACATTATTTTCAATACTATAATTAATAATTGTGGCCCATACAATGGAATGCCATGCAAACATATTTTAAATACTAAAAAAAAAACAATTACATCGTAAAATATGGCTCTTTCTAGCAATGGTAAATGAAAAGAGAAATGTACCAAAATGCAAAAAAAAAATTTATGTCATAAAGTCGTACCCTGAGGATGTGTTCTTTAGTCATTTTCGTATGAAGAGGAGTACCTTTCTAGTAAGTTATTTATACCCTAACTTTATAGCTTACATGATTATTTCCATTCCATTTATTGTTTCTTAGGCTCTAAAAAGGTTCCTAAAGCCAATGTGCAAGCAGACCAGCATACTCCTTGGAGCAGTGCCTGTATGTTACTCTGTTGAAAATCGCCACCCAGTGTAGCTTTCGGGAGATTTCCGATCGTTTTGGAATGGGAAAGGGTTTCGTTTATAGAGTTTTTAAAAGAACGTTGATGGCAATTTTAAGCCTTAAAAACAGATTTTTAAAATGGCCAAAAGATGACGAATCTCGGAAACTAATTGCAGAAGAATTTAAACAAAAACGTTTCATTCCATTCCCATACATTTTAGGATGCTTGGATGGAACATATAAATATTCCGACACCTAAAGAAGATTCTGCAAGCTATTTTAACAGAAAAGGAACTCATTCCATTATAATGCAGGTATAATTGTAGTTGAATTCTGGAAATTTCCTAATTAATCTGAATACTTCTCAATAGGGTCTATGTGAGAGCAACATGGGATATCTAGATGCCTTTGTTGGTTACCCAGGGTCTGCTGTTGTTTGGCGTGAAAGTCCATTGCGAAAATCCATAACAAGTGGAAAAATATTCATACCACCAGAATATCATCTGCTTGGAGACTTAGCCTACCCTCTAGGCACTTATCTCATGGTTCCATATAGAGACAATGGGCACCTGACCCCAGAACAAAAGCGGTTTAACAACTGCCATAGCTTCAGAATTCTGAATTTTCTACCTGTGCAAAATTTGATAATTGCAAAGAGGATCGTAATGGCCTGTGTAATTCTTCACAATTTCATTATTGTGCATGAAGCTCCAAATTCTCCAAGACTACAGTTCAACAGCTTCTTTATCTGAAGAAATATTTTCAGATGAAAATGTGATTGGTTCCAACGAAGAAGCAAAACTAAAAAGGGAGCGATTAGCAATACTCTTTTTCGCATAAAATAAAACTTTTCTTATACATATGTATGTACATATAAATAATAAATAAAGAACATCAAAGAATATATATTATTTGTTACATTTATTTAAAAAAAAATAACAAAAACAGAAACAGAACAAAAACAAAATCCATCAGATTGTATACCTGCAAGCTAAATACTAAATAAAAAAATAATTTCTTAACTCCAAGAAGGACTTCATTAAGAGTTTTAGTTCCCTCATTTCTTTCACCCTCTCCTGGTCCACCCGCAGTCATTTGTTTTCAATTTCTATAAGTCTATAGATCTTTGTCCGACTCTGATTTTAAAAAGTCTACAATTTCGTTGCCTTTCTTCTTGTTTTTTGGTAATTCCGAAGTTGTAGTTGTGATATCCATACCAATATCATCCGTGATGTTGGCGCCTTCCCCATCTTCTTCTGGATCGTCCATTGATGCTTCAATATTTGTAGGCAGCACTGCGATGGAGTGTTTAGCGCCGTATTGAGCATCTAAGATGTCGAAAAATTCCCATGTAGTTGCCGCAGTACCTGCCGCCAGATTGCAGTTTTCTTTTTACGTTCTGCTAAAAATTCCTGTTCAAACTGTAATCTGGTCAGCAGCAAAACTCGAATGAGCTCGTTTGTCCATTTTTTTTCCTGTAAATTTTATGAATTTTAGCATGTAATAAACAATTTAAAACAATATTCTTACGAATCTGGAGGGCACGCTTCCATTTTGGCGGAATAAAGATGAATAAAGAAGCAAATGACATTTGCATAATATCTGTTCACGATGCGCTGTTTGTTACGACAGCCGCATATCAAATGCCGAATCTATAGCTGTTTACACTGATGGATCGAAAATGCACACCGGTGTAGGATCCGGAATTTTCTCCGCATCACTGGGTAAATCCAGATCTCTACGACTCCCAGACCACAGCAGTGTTTTCCAAGCGGAGGTCCTGGCAGTGACAACAGCGGCCCGTGAGTCTGCCGTAAGAGCAATACCGCCAGAAGGTATCACTTTCTTTATCGACAGCCAGGCAGCTATCAAAGCAGTTACTGTCATAGAAATAAAATCCAAGCTTGTGAAGTGCTGTCGCGAAGAGCTTAAGGCTCTTGGAACACAGCACAAGGTTCTACTCTGCTGGGTCCCTGGGCACGAGGGCGTCCCGGGAAATGAAAGGGCAGATGAATTGGCTAGGAAAGCTTCATCGGACCCACTTGAACAGACTGACCTCTCCATAAGCAGCCCGCACTGCGCTCTCAGGCTCGAGGCAGAGAGGCTGGCTATGAGAGATGTAAGTCCATAGATACTTGAAAAACTGCAAAACAACTATGGCCAACTTTTGACAAAGCAAGGACCGAGAGAATTATCCGCAAGGACAGACGTTCACTGTCCTTACTCGTGGGGATACTCACAGGACACAACACTCTGCGGTACCACCTAAGGAAACTACGTCGGACGGAAGAAGAACTCTGTAGAGGATGCGGCGATGAGGAGGTTATAGAGGACACTACCCACTTCCTCTGCCAATGTCCTGGACTCCAACATTCCAGGCACAAATTCCTCGGCAAGCACTTCTTTCAGGATCTAGGAGAACTCTCCAATGTCAATACCGACATGTTACTGAACTTCATCAGAACATCAGGATAGTTTGTATACACAGATAACGAGTAAGTACAACCATGGGAGGTTTGTTGCAGATATTTATGGGTTAAATGGGCAAGGGGTACTTTTTATAAGCCCCCTATGGGTAACACAATGGGTCAGTGCTGACCTGAATGCGGCGGAGGTATTTTGTTTCCTCTGCCAACCCACATACCTAACCTAACGACTTTTTGATGAACTCGCAAAGAAGTTCGCCTTTTATTGCCTTTTGGGGCTAAATTAAGTACGTTTAACTCGTACGGGTCTTCCACTTGTAAACTCTGCTGCATCTCTGGCTCATCATTATTAGTCTCGTATTAGTCTCTTTGTGCATAAATTCCGATTTCATACACATTGAGGCTACATGGCCCCTGCCCATACACTTTTTACAAAACAATTTTGTTGCACAGTTGTTTGCCATGTGGTTGTGCTTCCCACACCTGTTACAAATAGTTTGTTCGGCTTTTTAAGAAGACCGATCATGCTTTTTAACAACACTCATTATACCCTATCCTTAGGGTATATTAAGTTTGATACATAGTTTGTAACATCGAGAAATATTACAGATAGACCCGAGGACCGAGGTCCTTGCAAAAATAAACAATACAAGTATACAAATTTTCAAAATCCGCCCACTGACACGCCCACTTTTCAAAAAATTAATTTTTTACAGTATTTTCATATGAAACTCGAAAAAACTTACTTAAGTAAATAGGTAGATATATTTCTACCCTACAAATCTTCCATACATTATATTCGACCACGCCTACATTTTAGGGGCGTTTTTATAAAAAAACTGCTTTTGACGTTTTTCGAATAAAAAAATAAATATCACTTCTAAGGAACAAAATACAGTAGATATTGACAAAAAATTAAAATCCGCCCACTACCACAACCACTTATTGAGAAAATTCATGTTTTAGAGTAATATGATTTTGAGTTTGTATACAGGAAAGGGTTTCATACGATGAGCTCTAGACGGATTGTAGCCTTTTCATATGTTTTTGATTTCGGTTTCATTCTCTCTCTTGACAACCTCTTCGCCTGCACTTGGTGAATGATTTGCATATTGCAACTCTCCGCTTTTGAAGCCTCCATAGAGATTGCGTATTCAATTGTTTTGTCCAAAGTCATGTTCGTTTCTCGCAAGAGCCTTTCCTTTATGTCTGCGTCCCTCAGCCCTCGGGTTTCTCTGGGGATGTTAAATTTGAAAGATGTTGGTAGTATTTAGCGCTAATGCAGTTTATTAGTACTTGCCGTTTTTTTGTAGCATCGGAAATGTTAGTGCCAGATAATTTTCCAATCTTCTTATGTAGTTAGTGAAGGGTTCTTCATTTTCATTGAATTGCTAAAACTTTGGTGTACTGGGGTTGATTTGTAGATTTTGTAGCGCGTTTGTCAATGCTTGAATAGTAGATTAGATTTAGATTAGATTAGATTAATATTTATTTATTTATTTCTTATAATTAACAATAACAATTCGAAAATAAAGATAATTCAAAAAATAATTCACAATAATAATATAAGAAAGAAGGTGACATTCTGTATTTAGATACAAGTAAAAAAATAGAGTTGAATGCCACATCAATGTGATAAAACTGTAACAATACATTATGGGGTGGGTGAACATTAAGAAAGTTTGCAAAGTTATAATTCATGAAAAAAGACATATTAAGGTAATTGTTTTAACTATACAATAAATAAATAAAAAGAAAAGCCATGTCAAAGAATTTAAAACTAGACCAAAACATCAGAAATAAGAGATTCTAGTTCATTATAATTAAAGCGCAAGAGCCAAATTTTAACTTGTTTTTCGAGCGTTCCAGGTAAGGTACTTGAGCGGATTGACTGAGGTAGTTTGTTAAAGAACCGATAAGACAAGACTGAAAAAAAATTACGATAAGCTGTGGTACGAAAATTAGGTACCGACAGTAAGTTTGAGTGACATCCACGTAGGTTATGATTCGAGATTAAACGAAAATTGCGATTACCAGACTTCATAAAAAATATGTTTAACACCTTAAAACAATACAAGTGACGAACTGGAAGAACTGACAAATAACAGAATAATGGATAACTAGGATATCTACAGGTTTACGACAGATTTTTCTTAAAGCATATTTCTGCAAAATCAGCAGTGATTGAATTTTATTTCGATACACACCCCCCAACAAGCAATCCCATCACAAATAATATTTGTGAATCCCATATTGTAATTTAGATTGAAAAATACCAAAATATATTATCTTTAAGAGTTTAGTGGAACATACGTTACGCAAATAGTAAAAATGTCTGAGTGTGCATCGAAAATACTTTTTCAATGAATCTGTATGAGATGAAAAACTCATCCTTGAGTCAAGGATGAGCCCCAGATATTTAAATTCATACTCTCTCAAGAAACAATTATCACTACATGAGACATCGCGACAAAAATTGGAGAGGAGGAACCAGACGTACAACAACAATTGAAAACCTTATATCTTTGACACTCAGGTGCGTGGAAATACAGTTTTGCATCCAAGTGGGGTGTATAAGATAAACTGAAGAACATTATTTTAGTTTTGGAGCTTATAACTAGGTGATGATTAGAAAACCAATGTCTCAATAAGTCTAAATCCCAATTAATATCAGAAATCAGATGCAAAGGATTATTTAAACCATAAGAAAAACCAATGTCATCCGCGAACGCCGTATGAGATCCTTTGAAATTAAAGGCAAACAGTGAATTTATGTAGACCAAAAATAAAATAGGCCCCAGAACAGAGCCCTGAGGAACACCGAGGTTAAAGAACTTCAATACACTCCTAGTTTCGTCTATCTTCACCCTTTGAGACCTATTTTCAAGATATGACCTAAGCCAAGAGAACATGAAACCACGAAATCCAGCTTTTTCCAGTTTTCTCAACAAGTAATTGTGGTTAACCATGTCGAATGCTTTGGTTATATCAATGAACAAACCAGCCGTATATTTTTTCTATAACTTTCAATATTTCTATAGGCGTAATGGGTTCAAAAGCAAAACTATTGTTAGAAAACGATTCAGCACATTCACAAATGGACGGACACATAGGGCAAAACGATTGAACAGAATTAGGTTGTAGACTAGAACCTACATTGGCAAAATAACAATTAAAAGCATCGGCAATCGCGAACTTGTCACAAATATCAGAGTCATCTATACGTAAAACAGTTGGTTTTTTAGAAACAGTGGATTTATTTAAAATACCATTCACTACACGCCATTCATTTTTTAAATTACCCCTAGCAGAGCTGAATTGGGAACGATAAAAGGAATCACGGCAAATCGGGATCTCCTTTTTAAGTTCGACACACATTTTTTTGTATTTTCTTCTGAGGACCTGATTTTGCGGATATATATTGCACTTAATTCTGAGATTATTTTTATCGATCACTTTGTTTAATAAGTACCTAGATATCCACGGTTTAATTCTTTTAACAACTTTTGACGGTTGAAAAGACGAACAAGATACGATATGCTTCTTAAGCGAAACAATGAAGATATCATATGCAGTGGATGCATCACTACACGTATACACTTCATCTCAAGATTCATAGAAGAGCTTATTTTTAAGCCTATGAAAGTCAACTCTAACACGGCCTAGCAGAGACTTAGGAATATTACTACTCTTACTTTTAGAGATTGGCATTAAGAGGCCCGTCATAGAGTGATCAGTAATTTCGAAATTGAATATGCATTTAATGCACTCACTATACGCCATACTTTTCAGTCGAACATAGATATGATCCAGACAACTACCCGATGCAGACCTAGTGGGCTCATTAATAATACTTACTAGGCCATGAGAGGCTAGTATAGAGAAATAACTAGAAACGGATTCATTCTCATCCAAGCTGTTAATATTAAAATCTCCTATAACAATTAAATTTTTTGATTTTTCTCTAGATAAGAGATCAGCAAATTCTTTTGTAAACAATAAAACATTAAACATATGCAATCTATAGACACATAAAAAAACATGCACATCATGATTAACCTCAATGGAGACCTTTAAAACATCGGCACTAAAAAACTCAACACACACCACATCAAGAATCTTATACTCCTCTTTAACAAAGCAACCAACACCACCTGCAGCATAATTTTCATTAGTTTTAGCTACAAAGTTAAAACCAGGCAGAGAATAATCATGTATCTCACAGTCATAGATCCAGATCTCAGAAACAAAGACGATATCCGGAACGCAAGAGAAACCCTCAAGATGAGTGATAAGAGAAGAAAAATGTTCTCTCATACTTCTAATGTTTTGGTGGACAATAAAAAATGTACTATCCCTAAAAACGCTATCACAGTTGGAACTACATAGATCAAGGGTAGGGAAATCACCAATCAAATAATTGTTTAAAAGCATGTAAAAATTATAAAATAAATGCACTAAATAAGTGCGAGATCATTAAAAGATTTGATTGAAATGATTTTCCCCCCCTCAACCTTTCTCATCAGAATTTGATTGTTATTGTACCATACATATTTATAACCTTTCTCCTTCATCGCCACCTTAGCCTTCATGAAGAGCGCCTGGGTGTACTTCGTGAGTGAATCATTGATGTAAATTCCAGTACCACTACTTCTTCTGTTGCTTCCGCTACTGCTGCCGTCGTCAAGACCAACGATGCCAGTTGCGATTGAAGAGAGTTTGTTTTTGCATTTCCTCTTTGCACACATTATTCGCTGCTTAGTTGTTAGATCAGCGAAACGTAAGCAGATGATAGATTTAAAAGTCGATGAAGAAGATTTTGTTTTTGTTTTCTTCACATAGCAATTTACGATATCGTTGTCAGGAACATCAATGGACAGGGCAGTGGTGAAAATTTGTTGTGCCATTTTGATTGCGTTAGTGTCATTGACATTTGACACTCCCACAATTTCGATGGAATTGCTAAGAAGACGTTGTTGTTGCCAGTTGAGTTTGCTCTCCAGAACATTTACTCTCGATTTCAGCTCCGTATTTTCAGCTCTCAGTTCATTTATTTGCTGAAGAAAATGACTGTTTACTTCCACTAATTTAGAGATTTTGAAATAAATCATCTGGAGAGTGCATTCACCATCGCTCTCCCTGGAAATAATGGGTCTGGACTCCTCAGCTGTAACGGGAGCGTTACTTCTTTTCGCCTGCAACGGCTCTGGTACATGAAGAGTGCGGCGTTTTAGTAGTGCGGCACATTTGTCACAACGGAATGGATTAGCACTTGATTTAAAATAGTCAGCGTCTTCTTTTGTGATGTTAAGACAAGCATAATGGAAGAATCATTGCAATCTATTTTGTTAAAACAATTGCGTTCAATTTTTTGTGAGCACACCGAACAATTCATTTCGTTAGAGTTGTACTACTTGCAAATTTTTATGGCAAAGGTTCTATAAGAAGTGCACCCCACGACTATCAAAATAGAAGTAGCCCGCTGTGCTTCGTCCATCAAGATTTTTCATAGTCTTAAAAGTCCTCGTCGCCACTTATAAAAAACACGTTGTCCAATGCTGTTCAAGAAATATTCCCTCATCACTACAGCCTCCAGACGTTCAAGACCAACGTGCACAGGTACCTCCTCTGTTCCTCTTCCCCCTTTTCCCAAACGCCCGTGCCCTGAGTATTCAGTATAAGGGTATTCATATCCCCTTTGGTGCGCGCAAATTATAAAAAAAAAAAATTGATCTTTTATGTCAAATATCATGGTTCAATTCACAATAGCTCTTAATTATAAAACTTCATTACATAATTCATACATATGTAACAATATTCCATACCATGCCTAAGGGTTGCTGTAAAAAAGGTACGAAGTGCGTGCCAACTATCTAAAAACAGTGTTGCATTCCCAAATCCTCCAGAGATGGCTGAACTTCCAGGTGCAAGATCATCCTCATTTATCGGGATTGATTATTTTAGGCCTATGCAAGTGAAGTCCTTGCTTTGTCAAAAGTTGGCCATAGTTCTTATGCAGTTTTGTAAATTTCTAGGGACTTCCATCTCAAGTTCGCCTCTCTCATAGCCAGTTTCCCTGCTTCAACCCTGAGGACGCAGAGCGGGGTGCTTATGGAGAGATCAGTCAGTTCAAGTGGGTCCGATGAAGTTTTCCTTTCTAATTCATTTGCCTTTTCATTTCCCGGGACGCCCTCATGCCCAGGGACCCAGCAGAGTAGAACCTTGTGCTGTGTTCCAAGAACCTTAAGCTCTTCGCGAGAGCACTTTACAAGATTGGATTTTATTTCTATGGCGGTAATTGCTTTGATAGCTGCCTGGCTGCGATAAAGAAAGTGATACCTTCTGGCGGTATTGTTCTTACGGTAGACTCAAGGGCAGCTGTTGTCACTGCCAGGACCTCCGCTTGGAAAACATTGCTGTGGTCTGGGAGTCGTATAGATCTGGATATAACCAGTGATTGATCCATCTGTGGAAATAGCTATGGATTCGGCATTTGGTAAACGGCTATCTTTCCACTCTTATCTGCTAGGGTAAGACAGCCGTATACCAAATGCGGAAGCTAAGGCAAATGCTATTTGGAAGTCAAGATAAGGCGTAGTGTGTCTGTTGTGGGTGCATGGCCGAAAAATCTGCCAAGGATGGTCGCGTGCCCTATCGTACTTGACTTCCAGCATGCAGTCTGACTTATTCTTAAGGCACTGATGGCTGCCGTTGATCTCGTGTAAATGTCTAGCGGAGGCAGGTTGAGAATAGCTTCAAGACCCGCAGTTGGAGTGGTTCTCATCGCACTGGTGGCACCAATGCACGCTAATCTTTGTACTTTAGTGAGCTCTTCTAGGTAGGTGGACTTGTTAACGCTGTCCACCATACAAGGCTGCCATAAGTCAGGGTCTTATGATAGCCGTGAACATCCAGAGAATTGTTTTTGGAGAGAGTCCCCATGGGTTCCCTAAAATTCAGCTGCACATATAGAAGGCTATGTTGGCCTTTTTAACTCTTTCATTTCTGTTTGGCTTCCAGATGAGTTTTTTGTCTAATATGATACCCAGGTATTTCGCACTGTCGGATATGCTGAGGGGAATGTCCCCAAGAGAGGGTGCACTGAACCGAAGAATTTTTCTTTTGTTGGTAAATAAAACCAATTCAGTTTTCTGGGAATTGACGGTAAGGATTAGATTACCTAACCAAGATCTTGAGGGCACCGTCGACTTTCGCACTGAGCGTAGGGAGGTATTTGCCTGTTCCCATTAGTACTACAGCATCTACATAGGCGACGACTTCAACTCCAGATGTTTCAAGTGGCCTCAAAACTTCGTTTAACACAATGACCCAGATAAGCGGGCCTCTCTGGAGGCGTAGAAATCTAGTTTGGTGTCAGGATGTCATCAATGTGGAGCTTACTCAATGTTTTTCTTACCGCCTCAGTGGTGTCATTATTAAAAGCTCCTTCAATGTCAAAGAAAGCGGCGAGCGTGTATTCTTTCTCTTTGAGCGATTTCTCGATTAAGCTGACGACACTGTGTAGCGCTGTCTATACGCTTTTCCCCCTGGTGTAGGCATGTTGGGTTGGAGAGAGATCCCCTGGGCGCAGTGTGCTATGGATATGTATGTCGATTAGTCTTTCAAATCCTATCGAGGCTGCTTCGACATTATCGACGGAATTCTGCATACTGTGTATCCATAAGTTCATGGCCAGAAGAGGCCACGATAACGTACAAACTTCGTGGAACACATCGGGAACTTCTGGAACAACAATTCTGCACAAATAAACCACGAAGAGGTAGCGGAAATTTTCATTACTGCGTCGAATTAATGGAATTTCATCACCACAAATGGGGGGGAATTGGGAACGCCTCATCAGATCGGTTGAAAATACATTAGAACGTATCATGCCGACCAGAAATCCAACTGATGAACAACTGTATAGCATGTTACTAGAAGTTGAAGTGACGATAAACCCCAGCCCTCTAACCTACGTACCTATAAGTGACGAATAGGGTGAAGCTTTAACGCCGAATCACTTTTTGCTCGGCTCATCGAGTGGCGCAAAACCAGTAGGTGATTTCTCCAACGAGTCCGTTTTGCTCCGAAACAACTGGAGTACAGTGCAACAGTTCTCAAACATCTTTTGTAGACGTTGGGTCCAAGAGTATTTGCCAACCCTCACCAGGCAGACGAAATAGTTTCAACACAGCAAGCCCCTTGAAAAAGGAGATATTGTCATCATTGTCGATCCGACCAGTAATATATACTAGTGAGTAAGGTTAACTTACCAACTTGATTCGAATAGGGAAAGTGGAAAACCAGTTGAATTTCTTGTTGTTGATGAAACACTTGAGCTGCTACTGGGATTACGTTGTCAATCTAGATTTGGTAAGACATCTGAATACTGTGAACTACTTGTCATGTTTACCTAAGAAAAAAGGGGAGTTCGTAGAAAAGTTCAAAAACAATTTTAGTGAAGTAATCAAATTGGATAAATTAAATTCGGCTTGTTTACCTAATGAAAAAAGGGGAATTCGTAGCAAGGTACAAAAACAATTTTAGTGGAGTGGGTACATTTTCAGGAAAATATTCTATCAGGTTAAAAGAGAATGCCGTGCCGTCGTTGCACTATAAGAAACGCTTTGTTTGTGTGAACGTTTAAAATCCGAATGTTAATCTATGGTCCGGGAGGGAATCATTTCGCAGGTAGACTATCCAACCGATTGAGTAAGCAATGTTCAACTTGTGGAAAAGCCGATTGGAAAACATCGCATCTGTCTTGATCTAAAGCCCCTGAATGCTTAGGCGTGAAAACTTTCTCATTCCAACAATTGAAGATGTGATGTGGCGACTATCAAATGTGTTTACTAGATCTAGATGTTTACTGTGAGTGAGAATTTAACCACATTCATGACACCGGTCGGGCGATTCAAATTTAATCGAGTGCCATTCGGCCTCAATGCGCCTGAAATGTTTCAAAAAAAAGGTAGAAACTTTCGGGGACATATCAAATCTCATCATATATTTCGATGACTTGGATGTTGAGGCCGCAAGTAAGCTTGAATACAACAAAACGCTTTCTAGTGTAATGAAATTTGCTAAGCAGTACAATATTAAGTTTAACCCGGAAAAAATTCAGTACAGGCAGAAGTAAATAAATTAAGTTTATGGGTCATTCGATGTCTGAGGGTCAGCTCAGACCAGATTTCAGGTACATCAGCGCTATTGTTGATATGCCTTGGCTAGCAACCAAAGTGGAAATTATGCGCCTGCTGGGACTTTTCAAGTACCTGGCAAAATGCATTCCAAATTTATGGTGCCAGTCGGCATCCTTGCACTGGACTGAGGAACAAGCTAAGAAATGCTAAATCTTATTAAGATAGTAACCTCAGCACCTGTGTTATCAGTGTATGATCCAAACAAATCAGTCGTTATCCAACGGATGCTTCAAGGGACGGTTTGGGATCGATGTTAGTACAGGATGGACATCCTTACGCTTCGCGCACATTAAGTGCTGCTGAGAAGAAATGGGCGTAAATCGAGAAGAAGTTGCTGGCTTCCTTTACGAACGGGAATTCACAGTCCAAAGTGACTACAAGCCACTAGACATACTTGTCAAATGTGATATTGAAGATGCTACTCCTCGCCCACAACGGATGTTTATGTTTCTTCTGAAATATCCTAAGATGACTATAGTTTACATACCGGGTGAAGACATGCTTGGGGCTTTCACGGTCACAATTGCCAGATTAATTGGAAAACGCTGATCTCGGGGGGGTAATGCATAAAATTACTCGTCAGTTGAGTTTATAAGAAGACAATTATCTTTATTTGCGTATTATTGGAGAAGATGAAAATCACATGCGAATATGTAAATACGTACAAACGTAGTACCCAAAATATCATCTGCTTGATGATTTAAGCAAGAAATTTTACAAATACCGGGAAAATTTACATTTTAAAAATTGACTTTTGTTTAAGGATCTACACGCACCTCCATTGAGTATTGAAAAAACTCTTTCACGCGCTCGTTCGCATTACTTTTGGCCCGGTATGTCAAAAAAAATAAACAAATCATTACACAATGTACGATTTCTGAAAAATTCAAGAGATATGTTTACACGGAACCATTGGCTGAAGATTCAAGCCCGGAGTACCCGTTTCAAAGAGTAGCAATAGACTTGTTTGAAATTGCGGGCATGACTATGTAGCGATCTTCGATGCATACTCAGGATATGTCATATCAGAGAAATTGGTGCGAACAACTTTTAATCACATAATTGAAGTGCTTGGTAAAATATTTGATCGCGTTGGATATCCTTCAGAAATCGGATGAAATTATCCCCGACACAATTGTTTTTTGGCCGCCAAATAAAGACAAAACTACCAGTAGCGATTCAGATGTTACGTCGACGTGAAATAATATACATCAGCGCAGCGAGATGCTTACGAAATTCACCAAATAACTCGAAGAAAAACGTATTAATGTTATGCTTTTTCAACAGAAACATATCCTTACTTTCCCAACTTGATACACCTGATACATGAGACATACAAAATTCACCGTATAACTCGGAGAAAAGCGGGTTATTTTTTGCATAAAAAAGCGTGTATTGAACAGAGAGGTGTCAAACACAGTGATGAAAGAAAAAGAAAAGAAAACAAATTTGTTCTATTCTGCGAGAAATTTTATAACCCGACTTATTTCGGGTTGCTTGTGTGTGATGTGTGGAGTTAGAAAATAGGTGGACGTTGGTATGTATGAATGGGTGCGTATAGTAGTATGAATGGCAGAGTGATTTATTCAGATTCATGTTGCTTGGAATTTGGTAAGCATTGTTGAAAGGTCGAATTTGAAAAGGTAAGCCGGTAGGAATTGGGTTATAAGGACGCCACGCCACTGAGAAGAAGTGTTATTGTGATTGGACGGCGAGATCCTTGCCGGTCTTGAATGTGCATGAAATGGAAAAGAATGGAACTATGGGAAAATTGTTGCTCATGCTAACGATAGGTCATATATTGTATTAGATAATTTTGGCGATTATTTTTGAAGAAATCGACGGTTATTAGCTAAGACAAAGAATGATGATATAAACATAAGTAGCTCGGGATTCAAGTGATCGCGACACTTACAGAGAGCCCGAAGTATACTCATGTCCCAGGAGCAGATGCGGTGCTATATGCGACGCGAAGTGGCCGTGTTAGCGCACCACCTGTTAGCTATGGCAAAGTATTTGCCCCTGGTACATGAGTAACCTTTGGGTTAACGTGCTCATCATACACATTACACCGACAGTGCATCACACTAGTTTTGCCGTGAGTCCACTATTCAGGCAGTGGAAAGCTTACCACCTCCACCCAGTGTTACCTCTGAAAAATTTCGGAAATGGTCCTGAAAAGGGTCCCTGCCGAAATAAAAGGGGCCCATATAAAATTTAATATCACACTAGTTTTGCCGTGAGTCCACTATTCAAGCAGTGGAAAGCTTACCACCTCCATCCAGTGTTACCTCTGAAAAATTTCGGAAATGGTCCTGAGAAGGATCCCTGCCGAAATATAAGGGGCCCATATAAAATTGAAGAACCAAATTTATCGAAACGAATAATATTTGCCTTATTTTTATGTTATTCACTTGTTAATAACAAAGATAAGCTTATGAAGTAATAAAAGATAACTAAAGCAGTTAATTTTCTCGAGATCGAAAGTCTGCACGAATCCAATACTTGTCCTATGTTATAGGTGCAAGTAATAATTATCAAAATAAAAAAAACATATGGTAATGCTACAATTCGCCTGGAGCGGATGGTGTGATACCCTATCCCTTTCCTATATATAGACATATATATGCAAATACATATGTAGATATGACTACGCATTTTGCCACTTCCACCAGAAACTCTCATAAATTTGTGCTTAAATATGTTTTATAAAATCAAAAAAATTATTTTTCCAAAAAATAAAGGATAGAATAAAAACTGTTTTTTTAGAAAC
This sequence comes from Chalcosyrphus nemorum, assembly GCA_949716465.1. Lineage (NCBI taxonomy): Eukaryota > Metazoa > Arthropoda > Insecta > Diptera > Syrphidae > Chalcosyrphus > Chalcosyrphus nemorum. Next base: position 54,572,119 of record OX454332.1, read on the forward strand.
CGCCCCTAAAAAGTTGGCGTGGCCATATACAATATATGAAAGATATTTAGAGTAAGCGAATATCTACATACATATTTGCTTATGTGGGCGGATTTTCAAATTTTTTACACTTGTATTGCTTACTTTTCCAAGGACCTCGTTTACAAAATTTCATCAACCTGGCTCAAAATTTAAGGCCCAAAAACTGGTGACACACGGACGGATAGACGGACGGACGGACATTGCTCAATCGATCGGAATCGGAATGTATGCGTCTGTTGAAAGGGCGAGTAAATGTTTATTTTTTGGCGTTGGAACAAACACATCAACACAAATCGGTTAAATGAGAAATGAATGTACCAATTCTGTGCCAATTCGCAAAGAGGGTCCAAAAAGGTTCGAATATTTCGAAAAGGGTCAAATTTCGATTAGAATTTGGATTTCTAGTCCAGGTACATGCCTAAGTACCTAGCTACTTTGTCTATAGGGATAATTTTGTCGTTTATTTTTAGGGGTATGGTAGAATTAACAATCTTATTAGTATAAATTACTTGTGATGTTTTGTTATCATTAATTTTTATGCGCCAGTCATTAAACCACTTTATTGTTTTGTCTAGTTCGTGTTGGAGTTGCATTGTGTACTCAGATCGTTATGGAAGTTTAGTAGTACTGTATCATCCGCAAATGGTGTAATCATTGTTGTAGATGTGCCTTGTCTTGGAAATGGAATATCTGCAGTGTTGAAGACATGCAGTAATGGTCCTAGAACACTACATTGAGAAACTCCTGCTCTTATTTTATGAATTGTCGAGGATTCGTATTTACATTTAACATAGAAGGAGGAGCGTCAGTTATATAGCTTTTAAGTAATGGGTTAAATTCTGGAGGAAGCATGTTTTGTAGTTTATATAGAAATCCCCTGTGCCACACACGGTCGAATGCTTTAGCCAAGTCACGGAATACGCTAACACAATACCTTTTCTTGTCTAGAGCAGTTGCAATTTTGTAACCCAACCTATGAATTTGCTGTTTTGTTAAATGTCTTCGCCTAAATCCGAACTGATGGTCAGGTATTAATATGGGTTACCCATTAATATGGGTTTCAGAGGGTCTATAAATAGTTTTTCAAAGATTTTTGATAAACTAATTGCTCTGTATGGGGCTGTGACATCCTTAACGAGTTTAGGTGTATCTTTAATTTCAGATACTTTCCATACTTTGGGGATATACGAGCAGAAGAGCTCGTGCAGCATCACCTTCGGTGGCAGGGCCCAGAATGCTTGTTAACAGGCGAATCACCCTTAGAACAGAGGAACAATTTCGATCAGAAGAGTTGACCATCATGTGCGAAGAGAAGATGTCCGTGGCGACAATGGCGACTGATATTCAGCCAGTACTTATGACCAGATGTGCGGACGGTCATTCCATATCGCTAACAGAGCGATTTAGCTCTGTCCCAGACGGAGGTGTCTTCTTGGCTCGATTGTTACAGTCGACGAACTTGATATTGCTTGATATATGGATGAGGTATTGGCAAGGGATCGGTTTTCCAGGATCAGCGCTATTGGATTTTAAATGGACGACAAGTGGTTCGAATCTATCTCCACTGTTGTGTTTTTATTTTTTATTTTTTTATAACATCACTTATATACTAAAATTTACAAAATGTAGATGAATGGCTTAGTATTTAAAAGTGTTCTTTTATATATAATGTTAGGTCTTTTTTAAAAATATTTATATTTGTTTGTATCCTTAAATATACTGGAAGGCTATTGAAAAGATGCAGTCCTTTTACAAAAATTTGATTTTGTGTTTTTGACAGATTTACTCTTGGTATGTCGAAGTTACCTCTGTTTCTTAGTGTATAATTGTGCCTATCAGAAACATAATATAAGTTGCGCTTAAGGTACTCCGGCAACATATTGCACTTAATTTTAAATATAAATGTTAAAGTTTTTAATATTACTCTTTGTTTTACACTTAAAAACTTTAGGGATCTTAACATATTACTTATTGGTGTATAGAAATCAGCTAGTAGAATAGCTCTCATTGCACGGTTTTGTAATTTTTGCAATCTACTTTTGTCTGTTTCACTAAACATGAAAATTATTGTTGAGCAATAGTCAAAATGTGGTAAAATAATTGAATTATATATAGTAACAGCACATTCTCTATTTAGTTTTTTCCTTATTCTAAACAGAAAGTTTACTTTTTTACTAATTTTTGAACAAATATAGTCTGCATGACACTTAAAATCTAATTTATAACCTATTATCGTGCCCAGATATTTTATTTGTTTTACTTCTTCCAATTTTTCATTATTGATTTCTATTTCTATATCGTCATCAGAATTTACTAGCATACATTTAGACTTATTTACATTTAATTTTAGTTTTTTACTATTTAACCAATTATTTAAATTCGAAAGATCTTCTTCACTTTTATCTTTTATTTCATTTACCATTTACATAAAGAAGTGTATCATCAACGAATAGCATTACCTTACAATATTTAAGAACGCGCGGAATGTCATTTATATACAATAAAAACACAACACCAAGAATTGATCCCTGTGGGACACCCAACTCCACAATGTTCGGACTGGAAATTTCACCGTCTATTTTAGGAAATTGCAGTCTATTTTGCAGATAGGTCTGAAACCATTTAAGCTCAATGTTTTTGACACCATAACTATTTAATTGTCTAAGTCTATGAATACTGCACAGATGTTACCTGTCGAAGTTATCGCAGAGAGATATTGGTTCAACACCCTTGCCAAAGCAAAGAATAAATGCATCCCTCCCATTGTTAGCATCAGGAGTGGACTACAGTGGGCTATTCACGCTGTGCATTGGGACCAAGCGCTCATGTAAACGGTTAAGACATATCTAGATATATTTGCCTGCATCGGAACAAAGGCAATGCATATCGAGGTAGTCGAAGGCAGGCATTTGTGGGAGCCAACCGTTTGCTCATGGAAAACTAAGCCGCGGTAGTGTGAGAATAATCAGTAAGCGCTAGCTAATACTGGAACGAAGTGGCACTTCATCATTCCCAACGCTCCGCATCAGGGTGGCCTTTGAGAGGCGGTGGTGAAGTCTGCTAAACATCACCTAGTGCGATTAGTGGGTACACAGGTCCTCTGCCAAGGCAACCGTAATGACAACGGCGAAAGATTTGTTGACTTCTGCAACGCAAATCGTCTTGTCATAGGTGGCACCATGTTAGAGCCATAGACAAATCAAAATTAGACCGACAACTTCGGTTCGTTTGACACATTTGCTCCCCCAAGCTAAAATCCGCTAGATTTTGTCATTGTATTCTGACAGGCAAGCAAAATCAAATGGGAGTTCACTAATTTCACACATACAATCACAAAATCCGGCGATTTTTTTGACATCTATGGCCGCAGCCATTTTTTACATACAATTTGTTGTTGTTAATGGAATAACAACCGGAAAAAAAATGTTTCCTCAAAAGGAATGAAAGAGATAACCCGACAAAATAATAGTTAGGTCTTGGTCACACGCTACTTCACATTTATTCACAAACATGGTAATTAGGCTCCTCCTATTTTCAGCACTAAGGGGGCAGTGGAAGTACGAGTTGACTGTCTAATTTAGGTTTGTCTATGGTTAGAGCACAAGACCTGCCATAAAATCAGTTGGGTGTCAACTGACAGGCAAGCAATCTCCAACCAAATTGACCATTTTGCCATCAGTCGCCGTTTTAGAAGTAGTCTTCTAGACGTCCGGTTGGTACTAGATCACCATCTTATGATAGCTACTGTCCATTACGCACTGCTGGCGTTCGAAGATCTAACAACGCAAGAATATCCAGGTTCAACGTAGAATGACTGAGAGTTCCCACAGTGCGCCAAGAACTAAGGGACCATCTCTCACGTGAAGTGGAAATAATCATTGGTGTGCTGTGAAAACCGTTTTCACATCAGGTGATGAAAGGATTGTCGGTCGATCGCAGGGAAACTATACGGCATGGCTTTCCGAGGATACCCGGAGAAGGATCAACGAAGGCACACAGCTAAATGCTCGAATTGCAGCAACTCCAGCAGCAGACAGGATCGAGCTAGAGTCCCTATATCGCATGAAGATGAGAGAAGGGCAGCTTACCGCAATTACATCATTGCGCTGGCCACGCATGCAGAAGATGCAGCAGCGAGCTGCGACAGCAGAACCGTGTACAGAATCACCAAATAGCTTATAGGTGGCCGAAACTCTACTCAACACCCAGTGAAAGGCTTAGACGATTCGTTGCCAGTATCGGATAAGGATCAACTGAAGAGATGGAAGGAGCATTTTGCTTCGGTTCTAAACCGAGTATTCGCCAGCAATATGCACCCAAGTCAGACTGAAGTGTTCGTAGAAAGAAATTTCCGAATTCGCACCACAATCCCCAGTAAGGAAGAGATTATTACTACGATCAAAGCACTGAAAACCAACAAGGCGGTAGGACTTGACGGCATACCGGCGGAACTTTTCCAAGCTGCGCCAACAGCTTCGGCAGAGCTGCTGTTCCCACTTGTAGGGAGAACATGGGAAGCTGAGAGTTTTCCGGATGAGTGGAAAAAGGGAATGATCGTCAAGCTCCATAAAAAAGGCAATCTAATGCAGTGCGAAAACTGGAGAGGTATCTGCGTGCTGCCTACTGTGGCCAAGATAATAGCTAGAATAATCCTGGAGCGAATCAGAGACCAGCTTGAAGACACACTCGACGCCGAACAAGCAGGTTTGCGATCTGGATCCTCCTGTGTCGATCACATCAACAACTTGCGGATTATCAGCGACCAGTGTGTTGAATATCGATCACCACTTCACCTGCTTTGATTTTGAAACGGCGTTTAATAGTGTCAATCGGGAATTTATTTGGCGTGCCGTGCGCAGGAGAGGCATTCCGGATAAATTAATAGCAATTATTAAGGCTACATGTGATGGGTCCACATGTCATGTCTTGCACAGAGGAGGGCTGTTTGAGGAACTCGAAGTCCAAAGTGGGTTCGACAAGGCTGCATGCTTTCACCAATTTGTTTTTATTGGTGGTTAGCAGGGATAGGATTTTGCGCACTTTGCCTTTTTTTTCTCCGCAATCGTATGGCACTGTAGACTTTAAACAAATACGTTTGACGTGCTGTGGTGCCAAATATATGTATTTTATTTTGCCGTGTTTTGCCTTTTCTCCCTGTATGAGAAAGAGAATTTCGCCATACACGCAGAAAAAAAGAATTGAAAAAAAGAACGAATGCGAATTACCTTAACAATTATGTATTTCAAGAACCGCGTGAACAAGAGTCAGATCGCAAGTTGAACAACAAGAGGAATAATAAAAAAACTTAAAACGAAATGTCAAAATTGCCGCTGGCGACACTAAAAATGTTGGCTGCACTGTTTCAGCTCGTTCAGGAAGACAGCCATCCGCGTTCAAGTTGATTCCATTGGATCACAAACATTCTGCCCGGCTGTACTGGTATGATCAGGACTATCCAATATTTTGCACAACTTCTGGATTTGACGAGTGCATTCTCCCTTTTCATGCCTTATTGTGACGACTCTGGTTAGGCCATCACTACCCGGATGAAGTTTTGTAATACGCCCAAGCCTCCACTGTGTTGCTGGTAGATGTTCATGCCTGATGGTAACAACATCGCCAATTTTGATGTTGTTCGTTGCCTTATGCCATTTCGAACGTTGTTAAAACGTAAGCAAATATTCGTCTTGCCACCTTCTCCAAAAATGTTGTTTCATTTGCCTCAATTGCCGCCAGTAACTCAATCGTTGCGTAGGTACCTCTGATACTGGTCTGTCTGGTACCGCCGCTATTGATCGCCCAATAAGTAGGTCAGCTGGGGTGAGGGCCATTCGATCATCAATGTCAGCATGTAAGGCCACCAGTGGGCGTGAATTTAGGCAGCCTTTGATGTGTAGTAGATGGAATTCATCCCAACGACTCGAAGCAAATGTTTTTTGGCTGATTTTACAGTCGCCTCCTTGATGCGGTGCGCCAGCAGGGATGAAGTGCCATTGTGTTCCGTTGTTTGCTAAGCTTTGCTGTACGTAAGAGTTATGCCATTCCTTCAAATCTGCTAGTAGTATCCGATCTGCTCCGACAAATGCTGTCCCATTATCGCTGTACAAGTGGTAACATGGGCCACGCCGATTGACAAATCGAGTGAACACATTGATAAATGCCGCTGCAGAGAAGTCCTCAGCTAATTCAATGTGAACAGCCTTAGATGACATGCAAACAATAACAGCAGCATACGTCTTCTTCACAGTGCGTACGTGCTTTGAGCCAACACGAATATTTAATGGACCAACACCTGATGTTGACGTTTCACAAGGGTACGTACATGATTTATCCAATATTTTTCTCGGATCGTTTGTATCATGAGTTGAATGCCTCCATGTAAGGTATCCCGATGTGTCTGTTCAACGATAAGCCTTGCTAATATGCTTTCATTGGGAAGAAGAAAGGGATGCCTTTGATACTTCTTCAGCCTCGCATTGTCAATTCGGCCAGACACGCGCATAATGCCTCCCAACCTGACGTCACAATAAGGAACCAATGCTCTAATCTTGCTTGATGTGCCCACGTTATTGCTTTTTAGAAGTTCGGTGATTTCAGCTTGGAAGAATTGATGCTGCTCCACACGTATGTGCCAGAGTAGAGCCTCTTCCATCTCCTCTGCAGTTACGATGGATTGCGATCTATATCGTAGAATGTAGAATGTAGGCCGTTGTGCGAAGTAGTAAATCGCTCGAGCAAATTGATCCATATGGTTTCCTTTCCGCGCCTGTATTGCGTTTCCATGAAAAGTCCTTTCGCCAGCCTCGCTACATTAGCCTTTGCCTGAATCGGTCTCAGTTCTGTGGCTATTGCCAAAGTTTCATTCGCAGTCAGGTGGATGATATCAGTTGAAGATTGCTCCTTGCCAATAGGTGGACCATGCCACCATAACTGATGTGTAAGTAGAGCCTCAACGCTGATTCCTCTACTCGCGCAATCCGCCGGGTTAAATCGTGTGCGGATATGTTGCCAGTTGTCCACATTAGAGTGCTGTCGAATATATCCAACACGATTGGCCACACATGGTTTGAGTTGCGTTGGTGGTTTCCGAAGCCAATGAAGTACAATGCTAGAGTCACTCCACATCGTATATGAAACATCGTTGAGCTCCAGTGCCTGCCTGATGCTTGCCATAGTTGTAGTAAGAAGTTGCGCTGCACACAACTCCAGCCTTGGTATAGTTACCGTCTTGATAGGTGCCACTTTCGTCTTTGCCGTAATCAGTGTAGATGTGCCAAGCTTCGCGGTGTGCGGATTGTAGCCAATCGTTGCAAGTCATTCCGAAATGTTAGCCAATCGCTCAGTAGTTCTTCGGGAAGTGGTGTATCCCATGCCAGTTTCGCCTGCCATAGCCGTTGTATGAACATTTTTGCCACAATTATGACCGGTGCCAACATGCCAGTTGGATCATAGAGCCAATATCACTCAGGACTTGTCGTTTCGTCGTAGATGGAGTATCGGATGCCAATTTTATTTTGTAGAAAAGTTCGTCCGCCATGGGATCCCAATGCAATCCAAGGACCCTCGTTTCTGCAACTTGCAGTTCAATTTCATCTGTGAATGGGGTGGTTGTGAGCTGAGCCAGAGTATTTACATCGTTCGATCGCCATTTTCGAAGATGAAAGTGTCCTTGCCTCAGTATAAAACCGACATCTTTAGCTTTCTCGGTCACCTGTTAAGTCGATGGTGCACTGCTTAGGTAATCGTCTACATAGAAATCTCGCAATATAATCGCTTGTGCTGCTGCTGCCCAGTTGCCATCTGCTAGTTTATTCGAGTTATCCAGGCCACATTGTTGCATTGCAAGAATTGCCAAATAGGGTCCACTCAAGGTGCCATAGGTCACAGTAGCCAATTGGTATGTGAACAATGGTTCGGTTGGTGATTCTCGCCACAAAATTCGCTGCCACCGCCGATGTCTGTTGTGAACTAGCACCTGACGAAACATCTTCTCCACGTCTGCTGATAATGCTACAGCGAAACGCTGAAATCTAAAAATGATATTCCCCACTAGTTCTTGGATGAGTGGTCCGGCCAATTGCACATCGTTGAGTGAGATGCGTGTTGTCGTCTGCGCTGAGGCATTAAATACCACCCGGAACTTTGTAGCCTCGGCATGATGTGGTATGTAGTATGATTGTGATGGGTCACCTGGTTGATCCGAAATTGCGTGCATGTGATCAAGCTTAATATAATTTCGCATAAAGGACACATATTTTTCCCAAAGTCCGGAATTAGAAGCCAGCTTGCGTTCCAGTTGGTGAAATTGGCGCAATGCCAACTTGTGCGAGTTTCCAAGCGTGGGGGCGTCCGGCTTGAATGGGATCTGCACAATGTAGCGACCGTTTCCATCCCTGGTATGAGTAGTCATGAAAATTTGCTCACGCAGATCAGCCTCAGAAATATTCGTTGATGTTGTATCGCTGCTTTTCGACTCGAACAGTTTACTTAGTAGATCCTCTGTACGTTGATCATCCGCATGTGAGCACACCGCCAATGATTTTACTGCGGGTGAAGTGCCAGAGTGAATGGTTGCAGGCCCAAATACTACCCAGCCAAGTCGAGTTGATAGTGCAAAAGCTGCGCCTTCAACCCCACGCACAATGCCTTCTGTTACGATGTGATCCCATACATCTGCACCGAGCAATGCATCAATACATCCTGGTGTGCCAATTGTAGATTTTGTAAGTGTAGCCAACAATCCTTTGCAACATTTGCTGCAGGTATAGATGAGGTAATAGTGTCGATGATGTGATCTTCAATCTCCAAGTCGATGAGAGAATTAAAATTGGAAGAGAGCTTAACAGTCGCTCGGCCACGAGTATAGGTTGTTATGGAACTTCGCACACCCTCTACTTGCAATTCACACTTGTTCCTGCGAAGAGATAAACGGTTGAAAAAACGAAACGTTATAAAACTGACCTGGGAGCCTGGATCACACAATAATCTACACTGGTGTGTGTCGCCAAAGCCATCGTTGAATTTTGCATAAGCAGTTGCCCAAAGAATGAGACGATTACTAACAACGGTAAACGTTTTCACACAGCCATCTAGTCACATGTGGTTTCGAGGAGCTTAACCAGCCAGTGGAGTCGCGAGTGGCCGCATAATCGCAGATGTGGTACCAGTTGAGCTTGTTGCAGGTTGTGTAGTCGGATTTGTTGATGAACGGCAGAGCAACGTGTGATGCCTTCCATTACATTGACGGCAATTTGTTGAACTGCAAACCTTCGTTGCATGGCCTGGTTTCAAACAATTAAAGCAAGAGTCGGATCCCTTCAGCTTATGAAAGCGTTCGGCCACAGCCAATAATTTCGGGCAAAGGCTGATGCGATGGGATTTTTCATTACAAAATGCACAGTTGCTAGATGTAGTGGCCACCAGATTAGATTTCACCAGATGATTTGAACGATTTTGAGTGGTTATATGCTTCTTTGCAACCTGTGGGGTGTTGCCATCAACTGTGTTCCATCGTAGAATGCCTGATGCCAAACTGTGAGCGCGCCTCTCCACAAACTCCAGAAGTTCTACCAGCTAAGGTATTGCATTGGAGGTACGACTCATGCCCCATGCCTGTTGTGTTGATATAGGGAGCTTCGACGTGACAATGGGCACAGCCAAGGCATCCCATTGATCTACGGGCAATTTCATAACAGATAGAGCTCGCAGCGACTCCCTCACCGTATCCACTATAGAAAGCAGTGCCGTTGTGATTTCATCACTCTGTTATTGTAGGCCAATGAATCGTGAGACATGGATCTCTGCTAGTTGCTTTGGATTGTCATAACGAGATGTTAGCGCCTTCCACACCTCCACGTAGCCGCCAGTATATAAACCGCCAACCAGGGGCAGTCAATCGCCTTTCACCGTCGCACGCAACTTTCCAAGTTTATAGGCCTCCGAATAGTCTTGGGAGTGGACGAGAGTCTCGAAAGTATCCTTAAATGCTAGCAAGTTCTGTAGCGTGCCATCAAAAATCAGAATGGACAATGGATCCAGTTTTAAATCCATCGCAAAAGCTGAGCGGACGAACTGTAACGACGCTGCATCATCTATATTAATTGCTTGTCCTGCACGCGCAGTGGAAAGCAAACGCTGTATTTTCGCCATTGTAATGTTATACAGATGTTCCATCTCATCCCATAGTACAGTATGCGACTCCATTTCCAAAGGCTTAGCTGATCCAACCAGTTGGTCATGAACCACCATAAAACGATCAAAGTGCATCTGCAGCGACTTTTCTTCCTGTTGCAAGCCAAAAACGTCGTTCCCAAAATCGTGTGCACTAATTGTGGCGGCAATCCGCTTTATAGCAGTAACAGCCGCCGTTCGTTTATTCAGTTCTGCCATTAGCAAAAGAAACAGTACTAACGGAACTTATAATCGTTTGCCAGAACGGTTTCGTCGCCCGATTCCCGTGTACTGCAACTGTAGCTTGCAATTATTAGGCAAAAAACAAAAACTAGATTCGCGTTTTTTCAAATCCTCGCAGGAGGCACCAAAAAATGTATGAGAAGGAGAATTGCGCCATACACGCAGAAAAAAAGAATTGAAAAAAAAGCGAATGCGAATTACCTTAACAATTATGTATTTCAAGAACCGCGTGAACAAGAGTCAGATCGCAAGATGAACAACAAGAGGAATAATAAAAAAACATAAAATGAAATGTCAAAATTGCCGCTAGCGACACTAAAAATGTTGGCTGCACTGTTTCAGCTCGTTCAGGAAGACAGTCATCCGCGTTCAAGTTGATTCCATTGAATCACAAACACTCTCGTTATTGCCTTTTTTTTGCTTTTTCTAATATTTCGCTCTTTTAAGTCGTTTTCAAAGTTATACATATAGAAGACTCAAATATACAAACAAAAAGTATATTTACTCAATGTTCATAAATGTATACATCGAATCCACATCCTTATTTGTATGTATTGACTATTTAGCTCAACACAAAAATTTCGAATGAATACGAATAGATCTACATTATGTAACATTAACATTCAGGAAACACAATCGGAGAAGTCTTGCAGATTTTTTACAAAGTCAAAGGCGACTTGGAAACAGCAAAAGAAACAATCACAAAAAATATTTTAGACAAATTCAAACCCGTTTTCTCTGCGAATAAGGGGCTTGAGATGGTGGCGCAAATAAATTGCGTTATTAAACGTGACACAAACCGTGAGCTCCCTGAAAATATTGAAGTGGGTGATGTCGAGTGTTTTAATGGGGCTCCACTAGTTTCTGCTGATGTAGGGAGGTCCTTCAGCTCCTTTAAGGCGCTGTTAAGGGACAATCGCAGGCCGTTGTTGCCTGAAAATTTAAAAAAAACTTATGGTTGCTCACTGTTACTTTAATGAAGTTTTTATTTTATTGTCTCTTGTTTAAATAAATGCCTTTTTTGCCTATTTGGATGTTTTATTTTGCCTTTTTTTTATTTTTTAGGTCAACAAAATCCCATCCCTGGTGATTAGTGATGTGCTGAATGCAGCCTTATAAACAGGAAATGGAGGAATTCGATGGACTCTTACATCTGAAGTCAAGCACCTCGACAACAACAGACGTCGTTTTGCTGAATATTAACTCGGCAAAAACAAAAATTATCAGCCTAGGACTGAACTCATCAACCCATGTATGCATTGCTGTACAAACGGTTGAGAGAGTAGAGAGTTTCCAATACCTTGGGAGTATTGTCTCAACCGATGGCGGAGCCGAACTGGATATAGCCAGCCAAATAGGTAAAGCAAAATCTGCGTTTGGGATGCTATCCACAGTTCCAACGTTGAATCCGTGCTGCTATATGGATGTGGTACCTGGAGAGCGATCGTCACTATCACGAGGAAGCTGCAAACGTTTGTCAATAGGCGCCTGCGCTACGTCTTAAAAATATTCTGGCCAAACCGCAGCTCTAACGAACAACTTTATCAGAGAACGGGCCATGAACCTATAGGCACAACCGTACGATGACGAGAGTGGCAGTGGATCGGTCACACTCCCCGAAAGGGTGACAGATCCATAGCTAACCAAGCGATGCAATGGAACACGCTTACCCAGGGTGGCAGGAAACGCGGCGGTCTTATGAGTACGTGGCGCAGAACAGTGGAGAAGGAGGCACGGCAACTGGGAAACAGCTGGGGGGAGATGAGGCATATTTCCAGAAATCGTACACGATGTCTCGTAGGCCATTGAGAGTAGAGGCCTTAGGACCCACAAGGGGATACAGTATATAAGTAAAGAAGTAAGTAAGAAACCAGAAACATACGCACTTCTAACAAGTTGGAAACTTGTGTCTTCTGTCAAAAATGAATTCTGGCGGTGTTGGTCTAGCAAATACCTAAGCCAACTACAAGACAGGTACAAGTGGAAGGAGAAATGCCAGAATATAGAACCAGGTTTGATGGTTATAATCAAGGAAGACAATCAGCCGAGTCTTAAATAGCCATTAGGACGAATAATTAACATCGCTAAGGGACCCGATGGCTTAGTCCGAGTAGCCGACGTACACACGGCTTCTGGGGTGTTTCGTCGTGCTATACACCGGCTGGCTCCACTGCCAATACAGTTATCTTCAGCCGAACCAGAGGTAGAAAACAGTATTAAACAATGCATCAACGACGAAGACTACACAGCGAGCTCATCAACAAATAATTAAACAAAGGATTAAGGGTCACTGGATAATCCCTCTCCAAACAAAAGAAAAAAAAAATTCTCACTTGGTAACCCCTTAGTAATATTTATATGCAATTTGTTCGCTGATTTCTTACAATCTGTATACTCTCCTTCTACTGGTTAATGTAATTTCACCCCATCATTACTTTGCAACTCTGTGAGCATTAGTAGTTTACACCTAAGCAACTTAGAGGTTGAAGCAGCCCTAGACAGTCTGAACTTGGATAGTCATCCTGGGCCTGAATGCATTCCACCAATTGTGTTAAAACTTTGTGCTAGTGCCTTTTCCGGGCCTTAACTTTATTACTCAATGCTTCCCTCGATAAAGGTATTTTCCTAAACGACTGGAAAGTTTCCTATATTATTCCTATTCATAAATCTGGACCCAAACAACTCGTCTCTAATTATCGTCCGATTAGCAAATTGCCTACAATTCCTAAACTTTTTTAATCATATACCATAAACTAACATTTATTCCTAAAGAAACGATAACTTTCGCTCAACATGGTTTCGTGACTGGTAGAACCACTACAACAAATTTGACGACTTTTGCAACCATGTGGTCAACAATGTAATCTTATTTTTACGGATGTTTCAAAAGCCTTTGACAGGGTTAATCATAAAATCTTGATAAGTAAACTGGATTCGTTGGGTTTTCACTCTAATATATTAAAGTGGCTCGAATCACAATTCGTTCGGATCAACAATATGTCATCCAATCCCATATTTGCGACCTCGGGAGTACCACAAGGAAGTCACCTGGGACCGCTTCTCTTCCTATTATTAGTTAATGATATCCCTGTTATATTAAATATTCCACATGCTTTATGGTTGCAGATGACATCAAAAAAGTTCGCTGCGTTAAGTCTGTCGAAGACTGTCTCTTACTGCAGAAGGAACTATAGTTCTTGCATGAATGGTGTTTACAAAACCAGTTGTTCCTTAATGTCTCTAAATGGCAGTCTATGTCATTTCTTCCTCTTCCTTCCTAGATGCCAACTTATTGGGATTCAATCATTAGAATTGAGACGCAAGTATTTTGCGATTGTTTTTATAAGAGATACGAGTATGCACCTGGAATGTACCAACTCTATACACTCCGGGTGCAGCTCAAAAACTTGAATCTGTCCTCTCGCAGTATAAGGCGAGAGATACGATGGATAGGATCAGGTATGCAGAAATGACGCAGCTGCGACATTTATTACAGCTGCCACAAAAGACTGCACATGTTAGGATGCGGATTCGTCGTGGGAAATCGGCTCAGATCAAGAGTTATTGATTTTAAGCCAATAAGCGATCGTCTGGCTGTAATTCGCATCAGAGCCACATTTCAAAACATCAGCCTAATATGTGCACACGCCCCTACCGAAGAAGCTGAAGACCTTGTCAAGGAGGAATTTTACCCTACGGAGCCTGTCCGGAGTACGATGTAAAAATCGTACTCTGGGACTTCAATGCCAAAATCGGTAAGGAAAACATCTTTGGCGGGATAGTCGGTAAACGCAGCCTCCACGATTCGACAACAGATAACGGTTTCCGACTAATCGACTTTGCAGCAGCTCGTAATACGATGATAAGTAGCACTAGGTTTCCTACGCTAAAAATCCACACAGCAACCTGGCTTTCCTTTGAGGGTCGAACACGCAACCAGATCGACCATGTGCTAATCGACGCAAGACACGCATCCAACATCTTGAATATGCGTTCCTTTCGAGGGCCAACGTTGACTCTGACCACTATCTTGTTGCAGCTAAATTCAGAGCTCGACTGTCCAACGAGAAGAAGCTGCGAGCCGTCAAGAAACACAAGCTTAATGTTGGACGCCTTAGCACGTCAGAAGGAGCCAGAGCCTACAAAGAGCACCTAGCCGAGAAACTCTCTGCGGTGCATTCACCAACCACAAATGCTAACAACCAGTCCTATCCAACGTATTGTGTGAACGTTTAAAACCTTTCTGCAACACACTAATCGGCACGTACCAGTGTACGATCTTCCGGCCCGGCAGATCGACAATAGACCAAATTTTCACACTCAGACAAATCCTGGAAAAGACCAACGAATTTCAAGTCGAAACCCACCACCTTTTCATCGACTTTAAAGCCGCCTATGACAGCATTCATCGTCTTGAGCTCTACCAGGCGATGACCCAATTCGGGATACCGACAAAACTTATCCTTCCAAACGTGCACCGGATTCAGGCAAGGAGATGCGCTGCCATGTGTTGGAGCAGATAGTGCGCAGGGCAGGTGTCAACACGGAAGGCACTATCTTTCACAAATCCGCCCAACTGCTGGGATACGCAGACGATATTGACATCATCGGAAGATCCCGGCAAGCCGTCGGAGAGGCATTTACGGCTATTGATGAGCAGGCAAAACGAGTTGGTCTTGAAGTGAATGAGGACAAGACAAAGTATATGTTATCAATAAACAAAAATTCGTGAATCTTTTAAAAGACAAGTTATGTTAATTTTAAGTTCATTATAGGCTGGTGGTTTATTTTTTATTGTTTTATGTATGAATACCATTGTAAAATTTATAATTTCTATCTATTACTTTTTCCGTAGTCTGTAAGGAAATACATGTATGTTCATTATTATATATGTTATCTGATTGATGAAATAAATAAATAAATAAATATTATCAGCTAAACAAGCGTTGCAATGGAATCCGCTTACCCAGGATGGCAGGATACGTGGCGGTCCTAGGAGTGCGTGACGCAGAACAGTGGAGAAGGAAGCACGGAGTTGGGGAGAGCTGAGGCACATTTCCAGAAATCGCACACGACGGCGCGTAGGCGTTGTAGAGGCCATAGGACCTACAAGGAGATACAGGATATAAGAAGAAAGAAGAAGATCGTGGTTGTGCGTCATGAAAATCTCCCACCAACTCATTGGTGATTGGGTCGGATAGTTGAAGTCCACCTGGGCAGTGACGTATTAGTGGGGAACGCCACACTCAAGACAGCAAATGGGATGTGTACCCGGGAAGTGCAGAAGCTATCTGTCCTACTGAAGCTGAGCATTTCAAACCTGATGGTTTGACTGGACAGGATGTATAACACCATGTTTCAACCGAATTGAAATCTCGGGGTTTGGATTAACTTTTGCCGAAACCTCAGTTAGCCGTTCCCACCAAGTTGAAATCATTTCGAGTGTCATTATTTGTCTATTTTAAAGTGGCGGGAAACAAAAAAAAAACAAACAGCTGTTAGTTGATTTTCGCATTAGTGTTGGGACTTGAAAATTGGAAAATTGGGAAACCAAAAAGTGATCAATTTTTGAAACATACCAATTAAACAATGCATACAATTTATATGTATTTACATAATGTAATGCATAACCTAAATAGGTTAGGTTGGCGTGTCAACTAGCGCCCAGATACAGATGGGCACCAGCTCACTTAGGCCTAAAAGGCCTATTGTGATACCACCGGATCTGTAATAACCCCAGCTAAATATTATAAACTACGACACTACAGTGAGAGACCAGTACAAATAGGCTACCAGACGCAATAACACTTAGAAGAGGTTCTTCCGCTGAATCGGGAGAACCAACCGGAGCTTTTGATAAAGCGTAGAAGGTGCCTGATGGGTACACCAGTCAGGTCACAGAGGTCGTCAAAGAAGAAGGACCCCAGGTGGAGGTTTCCTCTTGACGCTAAGGCAGGGCAGTTGCAGAGAAGATGAGGAATCGTTGCCTCTTCCTCCTCATCCCTACAAATCCGACAGAAATCGTTAGATGGAAGGCCCAGAAGTCTAGCGTGCAGGTCGATTAGGCAGTGTCCCGTGGGCGGCCCAAGTAGTGAGCAGTTTGAGGGCGTTATCTGTTAGGTCCCTGAGAGTATCTGGGAATTTCCCAGAGAAAATTAACGTAACGTCATCCGCATAAGCAACCACCTTACAGCCGGTGGCCCCGAAGCCAACCAGCAAGTGTTTAATTGTGATATTCCTGAGAAGGGGTGATAAGACACCCCCCTGCGGAGTGCCACGGTTGACAGTTCTACGAGCCGATGCAGGGCCCTGGTATGGGTTGATGATCCTGCTGGTTAGCATTTGATCAGTCAACACCCTAAACCCAGCTTCAACCCCCAGTTTGTCCAATGCTTGAATAATTGCACATGGATTGACGTTGTTGAAGGCTCCTTCTATATCTAAGAAGGTTACAAGGGAGAATTCTTTGATATGTAGAGATCGCTCGATAACACGTGTTAATACGTGCAGGGCGGTCTCCACTGACTTTCCTTTGCAATAGGCATGTTAAGATGGAGAGAGTTGACGCGGATAAATTGAGCCACGTAGATGGATATCAATCAGTCTTTCCAGGGTTTTTTAAGAGAAAAGATGACAGACTGATAGGTCGGAGATCCTTAGGACTAGTATAAGAGATCCTACCTGCCTTGGGAATGAAGACTACATAGACTACATCGGGGAATATAGACAAGCTTCAAGCAGCCCCCCAGGATAGAGAACAGCCAAGGCTGAATAATATCAAAGGACTGCTGGAATGATGCCATCAGGACCAGGCGATTTGTACGGTTTGAAGCTAAATATTGCCCAGCCGATCTTTTCAGGAGTAATTATACTCGAGGGGTCGATGCTCAGCTGGTGGTTAACGACACCAGAAGGATGAACATCAACAACAGGGGAGCTACCCGGGAAGTGAGCATCCAACAGAAGATCAATGTTCTCTTTGCAAGAGGAGGTCCACTGACCATCTGGTCTTAACAGGTAGCTTGGTGTAGGTGGCTCTTTGGATAGAATCTTGCGCAACCTGGAGGCCCCAGAGGACTCATTAATATTGTCACAGAAGAGTCTCCAGGAGCTGCGCTGCTCCTTCCTTAGAGTTTGTTTGTAGACGCTGAGGGACAACTTATAAGAGTCCCAATCCGCGCTAGCTTTGGAGCGTTTAGCTTTGTTAAAGAGTTGCCCGCAATTGGCTCTAAGGCGTCCCAGATTGGCATTCCACCATGGGGGCTTCTTTTTGCCACGCGGAGTGCTAAAAGGACAGGCTTTGTTCAGAGATTTGTTAAGAGCCTCTGTCAGCACTCCCACCGCAGCATCAAGCTCTGCTGAGCAAAGAGAGACTGGCAACTCAGGGGGGAGGAATCTGATTAATGATTCCCTATGAAGAGCCCAATTGGTTCGTTTAATGTTCCTAGTCTTAACCTGGACTGGTTGTGGGTCGATAAGACCAAATTGAAGATAACGGTGGTCAGAGAAAGAGTGCTCCTCTAACATCTTCCAGTCCGTTATCGAATTGGCAAGATTAACAGAGACAAGTGTGACAAAGGTGGGTTTGGAACCTCTATTGCATATTAACAAATTAGAACTTACTACAAAATTGAAAAGTTCCTCACCTCGATCGTTTATGTCTGAGCTACCCCAAATTGAGTGGTGTGCATTTGCGTCACACCCAATGATGAGGCGCGTGTTGGTTCTCTCTACCTCTACAACCAGATCCCTCATCACGGTCGGCGGAAAATGACCCGTCTGATCGTGGCACAGGTACCCTGAGACCACCCAGTACCTATGGGTCGTCGATTCCACGCAAGTGGCGATGAAGTCATGATTGCTGAAATTAGAGAGAAGAAAAATATTAAGGGTGCTCTTCGCAAGAATGCTGGATCTTGGTTTACCTTCATTTCTTACGTAGAGGAGCTTGTAATTACGGATCGTGAGTCCTCGAACCCGGTTACCATTGACCCAGGGCTCTTGGAATTTAAATAACAAATATGAAAAATATAAAATATGGGGGAGACTGGGTACGGTTAAAACAATTTTTCTTCTATCGACAATAGCATTGGCATTAATAAGATTAGCCATGATGGAGTGAGGTGAAATAAAAGTTAAATATTTTTTTTATTAATGCATACTCTTTTTTTGAGTTTATAGTATGCTTTTTAAGCGATACATACATTTTTAAGAAAACAGTCATTTTGTTTCAACCGTCCTCATACCACGGGCGGTTGAAACAATGAATGGAGTCAATTGAAACATGTTGAAATAAAATGAAATCTTACATTATATCGTATTTAATTCATGTTATATTTGAAAAAATGCCACACTTTAACAATATTTTATCTGCTTGTATAATATGGTTCCAAACAAATGAGCCAATAGTACTCCTCGTCTTCTGAATATGAAGATTTCTCTGGGGTTTTATTTTTTTAAAGTTTGCGTAGTCTTTTTTTATGCTATATATTCCAGTTGTCCAGAAATCCGGCTTGTAAGTTTGTCGATGTTAACGCTATTGGCATAGGCTATGCCAAAATTCCAGGAATGTCGTAGATCGTCATTGTTTTGCCTGAATGATTTCTCATCCAGGTGTCACAAGTCGAGTTCACTGCTTTTTAGAGTGGGCCAATAGCGAAACAATCAAGAGGCTGAAGCTTGTGCGAACAATCCCATGGTGCACTGTTGTTCTCCTCCGGAAGCATCTCGCTTTCGAATCAATCTTAACAGAGACCTGTAATAATTCACTCCGTGGGTCTTTGCCGAATTCCGCAATGAACTCCCTGCCTTCACCTGGTCATAATCCGCTTCTTAGACTGACAAGTCCACATTTCCTCTCGTAGTCTTCCTTACACGTACTCGGGGCATCTTTAACACACAAAAAACTGTAAACACATTGTTTCAACCGTCCCCATTCAAAGTGTTTCAACCGTCCCGTTTTAAAAAAAAAAAAAATCCAAAACAACATATACAACACAGAAACGTTTCTGGATATCACTTTATTACTATTATTCAAAAAGAAGAGCGAAAATAAAAAGGAAAACGGAAGTAGAAAGATTCCATTAATAGTTCAAATATTTCAATAAGTAACGAAGCGTAATGAATGTAACTACATATAATCATAAGTTAAACAGTCAAATAAAACAATAGACGACAGCAAAACTTTAATTTCTTCGTGGTCAAAATCAAAAAACCACTTTTTTACTTTTTTCTAAAAGATTGATAGAGATCTGACTAAACGTAAATCTTCTGGGAGCTTATTAAACAACTTGCAGGACGTAACTGAGTAGGAGTTTCTGAAATGAGTAGTCCGAAAAGAAGGAATATAGACAGCAGAGGCAGAGTTACTACGTAAATTACGGCCGTCAGTGATTGGGCTTTGCAAGTAGCCACTCCTCATGAAGAAAATTTTCAAAACTTTGAAGTAATACAGATGCTTAACTGGGAGAATTTTCAAGACTTTAAAAATTTCCATAGAGCGAGTTAAGCGGTTCACGCCGTAAACTTTTCTCACAGCACTTTTTTGCAGGATCGCAATTGGATAAAGTTTAGAATTGTACGCCTACCCCAACAGCTTATACCGTACTCCAGTCTAGAGTGAATAGACCATTCTTAGAGTTTTCCTACTAGCAAATTTCTTAAGGCGATAGAAAGTACGAACGGAAGATCTTAAATATTGTTTCAAGTATGAGATGTGATTAGTCCAACTCATATTTTGGTCAAATAGCATACCCAAGTACATATTTAAATTCTTCAATTACTGCGATCTTGAAACAAGTCACATCACAGGATACGTTTGAATTAAACATTACTTTGGAACTGGCGGCATTACATTACGTCACAATGTCGAGAACAATTAGGAGCATGAAAATATGTATCAGTATCCGGATGTTCATGCGGGGTCAGACTAAAGTACATCAGTTTAGTTTGGTTACAGTTTGGTTGCAACTAACTCGTGTTCTGCAAACCATTTTCGCAATAAGCTAACGTCACTGTTAATATCAGCAATTAAGTTTAAAGGATTGGCAGAAGCATATGCAAAACCCAAATTATCTGCAAAAGCTTTTACCTTTCCAGTAAACTGTTGGGAAAAAAGAGAATTTACATAAACAAGGAACAAAACAGGACCAAGAACAGATCCTTGTGGGACGCCTATATTTATAGTCCTAGGGTCACTAAAATATTCCCCAATATTCACTTTCAGTGATCTGTCTTTTAGGTAGGATTCAAATCAACTGATCATTAAACTACGGAAACCTGCACAGTAAAGTTTGTTTAAAAGAATAGTGTGGTTAACCATATCAAATGCTTTGGAGATGTCAACGAAGAGGCCAGCATAACATTGTTTCTCTAATCCTTTGTTGATTACAGTGCAAAACCCGGGAAGAGCATCTTCTGTAGAGAGAACCTATCTAAAACCAAACTGATCAGTGCTAAAAAAATTGATTTTTTTCAAATAGTCTAAAACTCGACGTTTTATTGCCTTTTCAAAGATTTTTGAAATAGACGATAGTAGGAAAATGGGCATATAGTCATTTTTATCTTTCCTTTTGCCCTTTTTAAAAAGAGGAATCACATTAGCTACATATCTTCAAGCTATCCGGGAAGGTACCAGAGGAGATACTTAAATTGAAAATATGTGCCAGAACATCAACTACATTGAGCGCAATTTTCTTAAGATTAAGATTAGAGATACCGTTGTCGCTAAGTGATTTTGAGTTGTCTAACAAGTACATAGAGGGTTTCTAAGGTTGCCAATTGAGTTCTGTACTTCAGAGAAATAATATCTGTCCCGACACAGTTTGATATCCTTGTTTAGTCGTTTACTAAATTTCTTAAAACGATTTTTTAAGTTTAGATTGAGCGGATGTTTTAGACATTTTTTACTCAAGTTATTTTTAAGTTTAATTTTTTTAAGTAAGCCACTATTCAACCAAGGCTTCATTCTAATTTCGCGTTTCCTTATCACGATAGTCTGGCTATAATAATCAATATAATTTTTCAAAATCAGTTAAAATTTGTCATAAGCTTTCGAAGCATTACGTTCAGCAAAGACATCCACCCAATTTTCAAAACGATGCGCTAGATTTAAAAGATCAAACTTAATCCCTTTTCCTTTGGGAGAAGTAGTAAAACTCCCACACTGCCTGCTTTTTAAACCTCTGAGAAAAATTCCAGTCATACAATGATCTGTGATGTTTAAATCAAAGTTCAGATCAACACAATTACTAATTGATATTTTGCCAAACCTTCTATGGCATGTACCTGAATTAGGTCTAGTAATCTCATTAATAAACGAAGTAAGTCCATGATCAGCAATCAGAGAAAGGTAAGAGTCAGATATTGTATTAGACTTTAAGATATCGATATTATGATCACCTAAAATGATAAGATTATCCACCTTTTCATTGGATAAAAAACAAGAAAAATCATCAAGGAATGAGAGAATATTTTGAGAAAGAAATCTATAGATACAACCAAAATTCAAGACTACATCATTCACTTTGACAGAGACTTTTAATACAACAGCACTAGACCAACTGAGAGAACTTGACTCAAACACGTACGACTCACGAACAAAAACCCCAACTCCGCCTGCGGAATAAGATTCATTGGTGAAGGGAAGAAATGTATAGCCAGGTATAGAGTATTCGTCACTTTCATAACTAAAAATTCAAATCTCAGTCACAAATATTAGATCCGGTAGGGAAACAAAAGCTTCTAGATTACAAACTATTAAATCAAAGTTTTGCCGTATACTGCGAATATTTTGATGCACAACAAAAAAATAATTACATACAGTAGAATTCGAATAGAAAATACAATCATTAATGCTTCGAATATTAGAGGCAGGAGTATTGCATAAGAGATCGAGATCGAGACTATCTGAGAACATGGCGACGTTAGTCTACCAATGTCTCCAAATCGTTAAACAATCTAATAGCAATAACCCTGCCTTTATCTACTTTTCTCATTAGAACTTGCGAATTTTGAAACCATAAATACTTGTAACCTTTTTCAGTTTTCCTTTTCTTCGCTGCCATAAAAAAAGCCCCATTATAGCTAGTAAGACATTCATTAATAAAAATTCTATCATTACCACCTTCAACAAAAAGAGAAGAATTTAGTTTTTTAGTTGCAGCCCTTTTGCTCTTCATTACCTTCTTTTTCACATCTGGTGACAAAAACTACACACAGAGAACTTCATTGCCTCTCTTTGTACCGCCATCAGCTTCATTTGCCATCCTCTTCCGAGAGCGTTTGATGTAGCATCGCTGAATATCATCGTGAGAGACGGACAGCTCCAAAGCTTTTTCAAAAATCGTCTGTGCACACTCAGCTGCATTTGTGTTGTTAATTCCAGGCACACCGGTAATTTCAATTCTTCTGTTCTCTCCAATTAAATTACTCTCCAGTGACGAAACCATTTTTTCCAACTCTTTGTTTTCCTCTCTTAATCGATTAATGGTGGAGAGATAATCACAATTAATTTGTTTCAGCGAAAGAATTTCCTCGTAGAGCGTTTGCAATTGAGAGGTTATTAACCTTTTCCAGATCGTCAGCATCAGTGCCAGATATTGGCGTTTGCTCTTCTTGCGATGACGCGAATTCACTCCGTGGCTTAGATGATGTAGGGGGTAGACGTTTGGATTTGGGTTTAGTCACCGCTGCAGCTACTGAATTCTTTTCCGTTGACGGCTGCTGCACTGTTAGTGGAGGTGATGTTGTTGTTGCAGCCATAGGAGGCAGTGGCAGCGGTGAATCCTGACTATGCAACGACTTGCGGCGAAGAGCGGAGCACTTAGCGCAACGATACTGTTTATCATGTAAGCCCATATTTTAAATTTAAACTGCAGTCCGCACATGCAACTTCAGAATGCTGCGCTCAATTTTACTTTTGCACACCTGGCAGTGCATTTTTGAAAAAATAAGAAACTATATTGCAAAATAAGTCAACGGTTGAACTAAGTTAAAAATTTAAAAGTGTACATCCCACGACACTCCTAGTTAACACGTTTTTTCACGGCCGCGGCCAATAGATATTTGCGTTGTGTCAACGGTCCTGTGTTTCAACCGTACCCAGTCTACCCTAATTGGTAGAAGTAACAACACTAGCCACTTCTGTTTTCACATATAATGATTTGACGTCTAAAAATTAACACCAAAATAAACTGAAGTTTACGTAAAGGCTTGTTCGATTTGACAACCTCTTAGGGATGAATGATCTCGAGGAAATTTCAAGGAATATTCTCAGAAACGATTTAAAACCTTGTTTTTCTTGTTCGTTCTTTTTGATTTAATTCCTCAACAATAACCATTTTAATATTTTCTTTTACGAACTTTCAATTGAGGAGAAATACCACTACAGTGAAAGTCGGTTCATGTAGGTATACAGAATATTCACTCGTGTGAATGCCCATTGGGGTGAATGACTTTAGCGTCATCTATGTAAGTAAACTTAAACTGTAACTACAAGGGAAATGGAAAATACCTATGTATCATTTAAGTTGTGGCCACCTTGCCACAAAATTCTCCATCGATTCCACTTTTACATATAAGTATTAAGCAATTAAACAAAAAAAAATCACTATTTACCAGGAGACTGAATTTTTACATGAGTGCCATCAATGACATCAATTACATTTGGAAACAATGCTATTTTGCTTTTGAAACTTTCAAGACTATCCTTGAAACCAACGAGACATGCAGCCCTATAAAATCAGCTATGCTTAGTAGATGGTTTCGGGTTGCAAAAAAAAACGCAGTGTGACCAAAAGTTGGTTAATAGGAGCGACGGAGTTGTTTCTGAGTACGTAAATATGTATTCAATTTATATAGTTTAAATCACACTTATCATTACTGTACCTATTTGATGGACATTATTATAAGCTTTGTACTTTCTCTAGAACAACAATTATTATCTTCCTTGCTAAGCGAAATCTTTTGTAAAAAGACGGCTCACCAAGAAAAATATTTATTTCTTTCGTAAATTTGACGGGGAACTCCTAATTCTACAATTTCGAGCACTTCCACGTCTTTTTCTAACAAATTCGGAATTTCGAACTGCATTGTTATAAAGTTTATATATTAATATCCTTGAAATCACTTTATATTAGTTTGCAAACAACGTACGTATTACAGCATTCGTCCACCACTTATCCCTTACTTAA
This sequence comes from Chalcosyrphus nemorum, assembly GCA_949716465.1. NCBI lineage: Eukaryota > Metazoa > Arthropoda > Insecta > Diptera > Syrphidae > Chalcosyrphus > Chalcosyrphus nemorum. Next base: position 54,596,745 of record OX454332.1, read on the forward strand.
ATATATAAAACGTGAGTAACAAAAATTATAAATTGAACAAAAATTATATATATATAATATATATAATATATATATATAATATATATATATAATATATATATATTTTTTTCAATTAGCAAAAGAAAATTCATAAAAGTATTGATAAACAGCTAACTATCTACTTTTTCAGGGTTCATGTAGAACCCACTCTGCTCTGGAAGGCAAAATGCGTACTCTACTGAGAGCGTAAAAGACTGCGAAGGACAACGCTAAGCAGACAGGTGCGAGGCCATGTATTGATCCATACATGGCGGAGATGGTTGAAATATTTGGAGATAGGCCAATTTGCTCAAATCAACACACTATTCATCTTCGGAGACTGCCTGGCCTGTTGATACCGATAATGGCAGCAGAATCAACACCATCTCCATTCATTGCTTACCCCCAGATGAATCCTCCAAAACCAATATTGGAATCGGAACCTACACCACATTTATGCATTGCTCACCTCCAGTTGGATCCTTCAACACCATCGTCTTCTCATTCCCTTTCGTCTGAGATAGATTCGATGACCCCAACACGCGAAAAAGGAAAACAGAGCGTGTGTTTGCCTCTGAGTAAAGGCTAAAGTTGAAAAGGGAGATGAATGAAGTGAAATTAAACACAACGTGCAGAGTTTATGAATAGAATTCATTTAAAATTAACATTTAATTCCTTACCTGAGTGTATACGAAAACTCCAGAAACAAACTGTATTTTTGTTTGTTATTATCAACCCCCCACCAGTGGTAAGGTGGTCTTAGCTAGTAATCAGTTAACAGTTTAGACACTGAGTATTATCCGTGTTTTCCATTGTAATTATGATTTGTGTTTTATCCAAATATTATTTGTTTTCAAATTTAATTTCCAATTTTTTAACAAATTCTGCCACGAATATGATTAATGTCATTACGATATATTTGCGATGCCAAATTTTTATGATGAACAATTAAGCACCAACGAACGTTTTTTTGTGCACTTCTAATTTAAAAAATAAAAAACGGTTAGTAGTGTCATTTGGCGAAATTTTTCGCATCGTAACTTATCCCCAGATGGCGTCTGCTCGCATTTTCATTCTCCTCGTTGGGTAGGTGTATTGACTACTAAGCGAACGAAAGACAAAAGAAGACAAGAGGTCAAATCCCATAAGAGAGAATTCTCTCATTTTCAGAAATAGTACCCGTACACATTTCGTACTAAAACCCGAGAAATGTCAATATGTCAATACGAGGTAGTTGCCAAACAAACAATTTCTAAACAATAAACGCTTGTATTTATTTTGGTTCCGTTTTTCTTAAAAAAAACAACGAATTGTTCATCATCCATTCGATAGTTCTTTTTTTCAAATCTTAATATAATTTTTTGTTATGAAACTTTTTCACTTGTTTGACAGTTTACATTTTTTGTTACAACGAAATTCTGCTGGAAGAAAAATGAACGAAAGCGGTTTCGTTCATTCTCTTACTACGCCAATATTTTCAGATGTTTTCATACGTAATAATAGATTTGCAAACGTTTAGATATGAGTATGCAAACGAACCTATTATTTGGTTTTGTTATTTTATTGAAGGCGAAGGTCATATTGGTTTCGTGATTGTGTCTGGATTTTCTCTTCGTACTGTGGTCAATGTCAAAAGGTCCGTTCGCGAACTTTTCTGAAAGAAAAATGAGTAACGTCAAATCCCATAATTCGAGAGCGAATTCTCTCAATTTCAGAAATAGTACCCGTATACTTTTCGTACTAAAACCTAACAAAAGTCTATACGAGGTAGTTGTCAAACAAACGACAAAGAAAAACAATTTCAATTTGCATATTTTATTTGGTGCATTGAGCCACAAATTGATTTGTAATTCTTCTGTCTAAGTGTTGATCCGAAAGACAAATATAACATATCTACTTTCCGAATCACCTCATCGAATCAACGTTTTAAGTAGATGCTAATAATGATGCGGAAGCAGAAAATAAATAAAGGAAAAACCAAACGATTGTAATAAATTTGAATGAATCTTATGTTTAAAATGTTTAAATATTTTACTAATCTTTGTTTTTTTAAAAGAAAAATCATCCATTTTGGTTTAAATTTGAAGAAAAAAAAAAAAAAAATATTAGGCCGTAAGCAGCCCATAGAGGGCCAAGGCCTAGCTTCTCACAACTTCAATTCAATGTATTTTTTTATTATTTCACAAAATCATAAGAATATTAACAAGAATGATAAAAATATAAACAAGTAAAAAGTGAAATAATAGTGACATAGGTATTTTTAAAGAAAAATAGAATTAATGCCACAGAAATGACTTAAAAAAAGTTAATAACAAAATAATAAAAAAGGGTGTAAAAAAATTTAAGGGATGTGCAGAAAAAAGATTTAGCTTTACATTTTATTCTGATAGAAAAATGAATGTTTCACCAAAATATCATTGAAGTACAGAAAAGAGAGAAGTAATGTTAATAAGATCAAAGGAGAAAAGCCAATCCTTTACGCATTTTGCAAATAATTTAGAGGAAGTAAGCATTCTGCTCAAAATTGGTAATTTGTTGAATAAGCAACACTATAAAAGTTACGAAACGCGGATGTACGAAAATTGGGTAAGGAGACCTAATATAAGAAATTGCCTCGTAAAGAGTAAGTGTTAACCTGTCTAAAAGCCTGATCTTAAAAAAAAATTTTAGGACCTTATAACAATATAAATGTTGAAGTGGAAGAATTTTCAAAACTCGGAACAAGGGAAAACTAGGACAAATACGAGATCTCCGACAAATAATTTTTAAGACATGTTTTTGAAGTGTAAGAAGGGGTTGAATTTTGCAAAATGAAGTTCCTCCCCAACAGCTAATCCCATATTGCAACCTTGATTGAAAAACGCCTAAATAGATTTTTAGTAGCAGTTGGTTAGAGCATACTTTCCTCAGAAAATAAAAATTTCTAACAGTGCCACGAAAGTAGTTTCTTAACACATCTAAATGGGAGTTAAAATTCATTTTTGAGTCTATGGCAAGCCCTAAAAACTTAAATTCACTAACACAATCAACTTGAAAGCACTTATTATTGCAAGAAGTACCAGACCTATAAGTAGAAGATACAGATCGTGAATCACAAAAACAAGTTAACAGTGGATACTTAAGGCAATCAGGTACATGATAAAAAAGTACAGGCTCTACAATATTTTGCGTGGATAGACTAAAAAACATAACCTTAGTTTTCGAGCTAATTGATAAACAATGTCTCGCAAACCAGATTCTTAATAGAAATAGATCCCAATTTAAGTCAGAGATCAGATCCAAGACACTATTAGAACCATAACTAAAGCCAACGTCATCAGCAAAAGCGGTCAACAGACCTTTAAGGGGATAACTGAAGAGCGAATTAATATATATTAAAAACAGAATAGGTCCAAGAACAGAACCCTGAGGTACACCCATATTTGAAAACGCTAAATTGCTCCTAACGGTATTAATTTTTACCCTTTGTTTTCTATTAGTTAAATATGACTTAAACCAATTGAGTGTAAAACCCCTAAAGCCAGCATCTTCCAGTTTATCTAATAATATTCCATGGTTAACCATATCAAATGCTTTGGTTATATCCACAAACAACCCTGCCGTACATTTTTTACTATCCAAATAACTATAAATCTGAGAACAAAAGTTCAGCAGAGCATCTTCGGTGGATCTACCTTCACGAAAACCAAACTGAGCTGCATTGAAAAACTTTGTTTTATTTAAGAATTCGATTAGTCTTCTTTTAATAAGTTTTTCAAACACTTTACTAATAGAGGGTAAAAGAGAGATAGGCCTATAGTTGCCTACTTCATAAGTTGCACCTTTCTTAAAGAGCACTTTTTAAAGCATCTGGAAAACACCAGAAAAAACACTATTATTAAAAATGTGAGTAAGAACATCAACCACGAAGCAAGCAATATTTTTTAGCAAACGATTAGAAACCATGTCTAAACCAGTTGAATTAGAACTTTTTAGTGAATTAATTGTTTTTAATAATTCTAAACCATCAAAGGAATAAAGACAAACGTTCGTTCACAAGGATTACAAGAAGGATAACAGACCGAGGGGACCTCTCCCCAACCCAACACGCCTACACCAGAGGGTAAAGCGTAGAGACAGCGCTTCACAGTGTCGTCAGCTCAATTGAGAAATCACTCAAAGAAAAAGAATACACGCTCGCCGCTTTCCTCGACATTGAAGGAGCTTTCAATAATGTCAATACAAAGGCGGTAAGAAGAACATTGAGTATGCTCAACATTGAAGGCATCTTAATAAACTGGATAGTCAGTATGCTCGAAAACAGACATATAATCACCGAGATCGGCGACACCCAACTAGATGTCTACGCCTCCAGAGGCACCCCACAGTGCGGGGTTATCTCCCCGCTTATCTGGGTCATTGTTTTAAATGAAGCTCTGAAGCTACTTGAAACATCTGGAGTCAAAGTCGTCGCCTATGCAGACGATGTAGTACTGATGGGTACGGGCAAATTTCTCCCTACGCTCAGTGAGCAAGTCGACGGTGCCCTCAAGATCCTGGTTAAGTGGTCTAAGACATGCTGCCTTACCGTCAACCCCCAGAAAACTGAATTGGTTTTATTTACCAACAGAAGGAAAATCCCTCGGTTCAGCACACCCTCTGTGGGAGGCATTCCCCTCAGCCTATCCGACAGCGCAAAATACCTGGGTATCATTTTAGATAGAAAACTCATCTGGAGACCTAACATAAATGAAAGAATCAAAAAGGCCAACATAGCCTTCTACACGTGCAGCAGAATTTTTGGGAAGACCTTTTGCTTTTTGTGAATGGAAAGACAGCCGCATACCCTATGCCGAATCCATAGCTGTTTACACTGATGGATCGAAAATGGACACCGGTGTAGGATCCGGAATTTTCTCCGAATCACTGGGTATATCCAGATCTATACGACTCCCAGACCACAGCAGTGTTTTCCAAGCGGAGGTCCTGACAGTGACAACAGCGGCCAGTGAGTCTGCCGTAAGAGCAATACCGCCAGAAGGTATCACATTTTTTATCGACAGCCAGGCAGCTATCAAAGCAATTACTGCCATAGAAATAAAATCCAATCTTATGAAGTGCTGTCGCGAAGAGCTTAAGTCTCTTGGAACACAGCACAAGGTTCTACTCTGCTGGGTCCCTGGGCACGAGGGCGTCCCGGGAAATGAAAGGGCAGATGGACTGGCAAGGAAAGCTTCATCGGACCCACTCGAACTGACTGACCTCTCCATAAGCACCCCGCCTTGCGCTCTCAGGCTCGAGGCAGAGAGGCTGGCTATGAGAGAGGCGAACCTGAGATGGAAGTCCATAGACACTTGCAAAACTGCAAAACAACTATGGCCAACTTTTGACAAAGCAAGGACCGAGAGAATTATCCGCAAGGACAGACGTTCACTGTCCTTACTCGTGGGGATACTCACAGGACACAACACTCTGCGGTACCACCTAAGGAAACTACGTCGGACGGAAGAAGAACTCTGTAGAGGATGCGGCGATGAGGAGGTTATAGAGGACACTACCCACTTCCTCTGCCAATGTCCTGGACTCCAACATTCCAGGCACAAATTCCTCGGCAAGCACTTCTTTCAGGATTTAAGAGAACTCTCTAAAGTCAACACCTACATGTTACTGAACTTCATTAGAACATCAGGATTCTTTGTATACAAGGATAACGAGTAAGTACAACCATGGGAAGTTTGTTGCAGACATTTATGGGTTAAATGGGCAAGGGGTACTTTTTTATAAGCCCCCTATGGGTAACACAATGGGTCAGTGCTGACCTGAGTGCGGCGGAGGTATTTTTTTTTTTTGTTTCCTCTGCCAACCCTCATACCTAACCTAACCTAATAACAGACCGAACAATCTGGGGTATTTTCGAGAAAAAATTATTAAATACGTTAGCTATCTCAAGATGGTCCGTGATTACACAATTTTCATTACTCATAGCAGCTTTATTTTTATCAGCTTGAGTTCTATTGAGAATGCGGTTAACCAACTGCCATTCACCCCTTAAGTTACCTTTAGTTGCATTGAATCTGTTAGAGTAATAATTATCACGACAAGCAGGTATTTCTCTTTTTAAATTTGAACACAAAAGCTTATACATCTGTTTTAAGTGCAAATTATTGGGTTGCTTCGAACATTTTACTCTTAGTTTGTTTTTTCGCTTAATTTTGTTTAAAAGATCACTCGTTATCCAAGGCTTAAGACGTAAGTTTGACTTCTTTAGACGAGTTACAAATGCACAACTAGATATATGGCTCGAGAGGATCTCGATAAAAGCGTCATAGGAAGCTCATGGATCACTTATAGCAAATACTTCCTCCCAACACTCAAGAGTAAGACAGATTTTAAGTTTTGTGTAATCAATTTTTGTTTTTACATTATCCAAGTTGGGGCTATATGAAATGCTATTGGAAGATATATCAACCAGTAAACCAGTCATGCAGTGATCAGAGATCGCTAAGTCAAAAACACACTTCTCACACGAATTAAGAGAAACACCAAAACGGCTGAATATATGATCAATGCAATTGCCAGATCCAACTCTAGTTACCTCATTGACAAAAGAGACCAACCCAAATGAAGCCATCAGATCCAGATAGCTAGAATTAGCTTCACTATGCTCCAATATATTAATGTTTAAATCACCTATTATGATTAAATTTTTAGAGTTTTCATTTTCTAAAAGTGTTGAAAATTCTTCCACAAAGTTAGAGACACTGAATAAATGTAGCCTATATACACAAATTAACACAAACAATTCACCATTATAACGAAAACAAATTCTTAAGATATCAGCGCTCCTAAAAGCTAATTGCGAAGTATCAACAACATTAAGACATTGCTTTACAAAGCAACCAACGCCTCCGGAAGCATAAGTCTCATTTGAGTTTAAATAAAAGTTAAATCCCGGCAATTCATAATCATTTTTCTCAAAATCATAAATCAAAATTTCTGAAACAACATCAGGAATGCATACAAAAGAATCCAAATGAGTAACCAGTGACGTAAAATTCTCCCTTAGACTTCTGATATTTTGGTGAATAAAAAATAATTTGTTAGGGCAGTACAACTTATTAGTAAACACATCTTCGCAATTAGACCACTTAAGATTGTAGGTTGGAAAATCATCATTGTATAAATTAAGAGAATTCATTAAAGAGTAAAAACAAATTAAAATAAAAGAAAAGAATTACAGCTGATCAAGATCATTAAATGATCTTACAGAAATGATTTTCCCACCGTCAACCTTTCTCATCAAAATTCTATTATTCTTGAACCACAAGTATTTGTACTCTCTCTGCTTCTTCGCCTCCTTCGCTTTTGAGAATAATGCTCGAGTGAATTTAGTGAGAGCATCATTAATGTAAATAGCCGATGTCTTCTTGATTGAGCTGCTTCCACCGCTACTACCACCAACAACGCTGCTACCAACACCGCTTCCACCATCACCGCTGCCAGCAATATCGATGCTTCCACCGCAATCACTACCGTTGACAAATAGCCCAGTATTCAACTTACTGCTTTTCCTGACTTTCTCTTTCATAATGTGTTGTTTGAGAGAGGAATCAGAGAGGTTAAGACAGATGACCGAAAAATGAGAATTGTTTTTTGATTTTTCTCTTCGCAGCTTACGTACATAGCAATTGTTGATTTTATTATCAGAAACACTCACAGACAATGCATTTTTATCATTGACATGGGGCACTCCAGTGATCTCAATGCAGTTGCTTAGTTGATTTTGCTGCTGCCAGTTGAGTCTATTTCAAAATCTATTCTAGATTTCAATTGATTATTCTCAGATTGCAGCTCGGTCAAAGTAAGAAGAAACTGCTTGTTTAAATACTCCCGATCAGCAAGTTTCTGGTAAACCATACGAGGAGTGAACTGCAAATCCTCTTGCTCGCGGGCGGCTGCATCAGTGGGAGACATTTGAACAAGATCACCACGTTTACGTTTTGCTTTAGAACGGGGAGAAGTTTGTTGAACAGATGTCTTGGGATTAGACTGGCCCAGGATGCCGTCCTTCGAGGGAATGCACATTTGTAATGATTTACACCGGAGCACTGAGCATCTATCACAGCGATAGGATATACCACTAGTTTTAACATTTATTTTTCTGGAATTGAACTTGGAACCCCTTGCGCAGCAGTCCAACGCACTAACCACTGAGCCACGGCACCCAAATTTGAAGAAAAGCTAAACGTAAAAGAAAAAATGTAAGAAACATCAGCTGTCAACAAAACATAAATATGTTCGTGTGTTATAACTTTTTTGGTTCTTTCACCATTTTTGCAAAAAAAAAAAAAACGCACGAACATATTTATGTTTTGTTGACAGCTGATGTCTCACCTGCTGATAGCCTGTTGCGGAGTGTCCAATTGAAATGTTGCCTGTGGAGAAAGCAATTTTCTGTCAGTCTATCACAGTTCTTGCTCAATTAGAGTCCGTTTCAAATCACTATGCAACTTCTCGCGCAGATTTTGTCTTTTCCAGGTATTCTCTGTTTTGTACACACAAAAATAAAGAAATATCGAGCACACCCACCCTTCGATGTTAACTGCGCCGATTATCAGAGCAGACTGAATTTTTTTGCATTTCCATGCTCTCTCTGCGCAATTTTCGAATTGCATAGTGATTTAAAACGGACTCTACGTTAGTAATTATACAGGAACATTTTCCAGAAAAAAAGTAAGTGAACAACGATTAGATCCGTTTTCCATATGTACATACATACATGTGTGTACCTACAAATGTTGTATGTAATCTGGTTTATTTTATAAAATTCATTAAGATAGTATGTACATATACCTATTTGACTAGAGTTTAAAATCTCATAAAAATCCATTCAGTAGTTCTGGAGCTATCGAAAAAAACACGTAGAACTTTTTTGAAAATTTCTAACATCCATTCCATTCTATTCCATTCGATTTCTGTGAACAACCCTCAGCCGTCAGTGCCAAAAAAACGAAATCATAAAATGTGTACATACACAACCGCACATCATGTGAAGAATTTCACACGCGCTACCGTCAATTTCCTATACTGCCACTATTTTTCGATTTAAATATAATGATAATCACCCTTATTTCAACTGTCGTTAACGAAAGTTCACAAAACGACAATGTGAACTCGACTTTATATCTGGTGTTTAATGACGTAAAAAGACTCATATTGATTAAGTTTATTTGGATTCTATTTTCTTATTCGACAACGGTCGAGGAACAAACTTAATCGTTATTCTATCAGGCGTTTTAGTCTCACAAAACGGACGAGTTAAACGACATTTATTGTCGTTTGGAAATTTGTAAACGCCAAGCAACAAAAATCCAATAAAAAGTAAGTTTTGTTTCAATTCAATTGAACTCATTTCGTTTAGATTTCACTAATTCATTTATTTATTTTTTTAGGCGGTTAATAAATGTTGAGACTCTTGGTCCCTCGGAGGGAGATGATAAAGATTAGTAAATTTTGCTTCCATTTCAGGAGTCGAATGAATATAAATGATGTCCACCACCAGTCCTTTTGGCATCTGTCATTGTTTTCTATCCCATTCCTTTTAAAGAGTAAGCACAAAACATTTCGGAATGTTAGAGTGCATGTGATGTGATCCTCTTCCATCACACACCCTAATAACATAACCTAAATACAGCCTTAAATACAAGGAAATTGCTTGTTAATATCAGCTGCTGTTATACATATACACCATGTGGATGTAAGCTCATGGCTTTTAAGTCACAGAATACCGATACTAAAACGACAGTAAACCGACTCGACACAAAAAACGACAGTTGTGAAAAAGTTAAACGCCTGTTATATTTATTATTTAAATCTTTTTATTAATACACTAATAATGAAAACTTAAATGCTAGACAAAAACGGTTAAAACTAACTTAAATAACTTAACTATCTTATATTAACTTACTGGCTCTATGCAAGCGCTCTAAGCTATTCTATGTCTTTCGACCTAATCTAATTAATGTAATTATTGAATGTAATTATTGAAGCTAATTGACGAACTAAGAAAAAGTGATGAAGAAAAACTTTGTAACAAGGACATTAAGCTTAACGGCTAATTGTTTTTTTTTTCGCCAGCAGGCTTGCCAACGGACAATTTTCTGTTTTTTTTTTTTTTTTTGTATGTCTTACCTTAAGCCAACTAGTCGTACTATCCCTATCCGGGATCTATGGGGATCGACGAGGGAGCTCCCACAAACCAAAGATCACCAAAATTGTTGGTGCTGTCGTTCGGCGTCTTTGATATCTCGGGTTGGCACCGACCCTCTAAACCGGAGATGCTCTTCAGCGCTCCGTACGGCGTTTCGCTCATAGTTGAGCCGCCTATCTATAGTTTTTGGGGCTACATGGAAGATTATCGGCACTGCCCCTCTATCCTGGATCAGACCTGCAAGATCGTAATAGAGGAATGCTTCTGGGGGGACAAAGCCGCTAAGGTGCACGCTCTCATGGTACTCGTAGTTGGGGTAATAAGCCTCCGAGATCAGGTTATTAGCCGTTTATTATCCCCCATGATCCAGATCATGCAAAACAACAACAACACAAGATCTTGCTTTTCATTTGGATCTATTTTCGTGATCCAAATAGCTAGTTCATGCTATTTCTCACTAGGTTACATTTTTATTCGTAAGAGTTGGTATGCTTTTCACAATTGTCAAGCGACAGATTGCCACATCAGAATATGAAATATTATTTGAAAACCAAAAAGTATAAAATAGATTTTATGTTCGAATAAATTAATTGGGCCTATTCGGCGAAATCTTTTATTCTGTTATGAATTCTCATACAAAAATTCAAACTGTCAACAAATCATTTATGATTTCCTTTTTTGGTAAAACATAGATTAAAATGAAGATTTTTGCCTTTTATCATAAACAAATTAATGAAGTATTAATTTTTTTGAATGAAAATTGATACCTGTATGTATCGCAAGGACACTCGCAAATAAATAAATAAACAATTACCACGCACTAATGCAATCCGCAGATTCAAAAGTCACAGGCAGAGCAACAACTTCACCTAAGTATGTTCTGTCGACGTACCAAAAATACGAAAAAAACTCAGACTGATTTCTATTATATTTCTCCTTTATTCTATCTATTCTTTATCGACGGTCAACTTGGGAATCTCAACTTCTTCATCTCCCAGCTAGAAAGAAGCTGCAGTTTCGGTGGCCTTGAAACTGCATTAAGATCATCGACCTCAAGACCCGGTATATCTTCAGGTCCATGCACTGCTACCACCGTCATCTCCGCTATCGTATTCCGTCGCATTGCTGGGCTGAGTACTGTGTCTGGCAGCGACACCCCGCCTTGCACTTCTTGTGTCCCCTTTGACAACATCGCAAGAACGAATACGGGTGCGAATACGGAGGACTATGATGAAAATGAGAAGTGGCGTATACAAAACAAAACATAGAATTTTAATTTCCTATGTTGTTCTCCTCTTCACACCCAAATTCTCATGATCGCTGACCCTAATGTGTTTTGCCGGCGGCAAAGTGCATTAATTTATTGGACTAAGCTTATGGAGCTGATGAAGAATGCAAAGCAGGTGTGATATGGTCGAAGAACAGCCTGATCTCATGTTGTATTGCAACACTGTATAATAATTTGTTAATGAAATGCTTGTATAAGCAAACAAATGTAATAAATACGCATAAGAAAATATGTTTTATTACTATTTTTATTTGATAGCCTTAAAATTCAAACGCATGCGATGAGTACATATAAAAAATATAATTAAGTACAAATAAATTGACAATTTTTATTATTTTATAATTAGCCGACAGCCTATAATTTGCTCTAATTAATACTTGGAAATTCTTTATCAACCACTTTAGAGTCCTAACCTCCGAGTCCTAACCTATGCAAGTTTTTTTTAATCTTGTCAGCAGTCTACTTTTTTGTTGTCAGTTTGGTATTCAAATCTCCGGCCATGAGGAAATAATTCTCCCCCGAATCCAGCTTTAGGCATCGAAACAATGTCTCGAGCTCGGACATGAATAATATAGATTGAGGAACATCAAAAGCATAAAGTGCGACCACGAACATTTTCTTTCCACTACGGAAAAGGATGCACACAACACACGCTTCTAGCTCCTGGAACCTTCGCACTTCACCACTGTACACGGCCTTATACCTTAGTTCTTTTCGAATGAAGATCGCAACACCGCTTCCACGATTGGAGTTGGGTCATTCTCTTCTTTCGACATTATATTTATTGTGCCGTGACTTGCGTTTCTGGGTAAGCTGTTTCGCTAACCAGACACACATCAGGGCTTTGGTCGTCGAGCAACTTAAAGAGCGTATTCTTTCGTTCGATCCTAATCAATGACTTCACATTCATCGCAAGGATTTTCAGGGATTCCACATTCGCGGCTGTACCCATTACGACTGAAGGTGCGCTAAGCTCGGCAGAAGCGCGTATATCCTGTCCACCCGATTCGCCTGCTTTACTTATTGGCGCTGGAAGTGACCAACCTGCCCTGAATTTGGAGCAAGATGGTCAGCAAATCGCTTTGTGCTTCAGGTACCTTAGGCACTTGGGCCTGTGCAGCTGCCTTTTGTACAGTGCTCATCCTACCTGACGCCATTTGGGCGTAGGTAATTTGGGGAGTCACGCCTGGTGTTTTGGCGGTACCGTGTGGGACTTTCACCACGCGCTTTTGCGTGCGAGCCAGATTAAAAGTTTTAATGCTCTGAAATTCAGGACATTCCGGCTGACGTTGGTGCATAAGCTGCTGTGGCTGCACAGGTTGCTACTGCTGCTTAAGCTGATGTTGCTGTGGCTGCTTTTGCTGGGTGATCTAGAGTTCTGCCTGACGCTCCACCTCCCGCCATGCCACTTGTTTGGCTTGCTGCTGGAGCTGACTTATACTAGTATTAAGGGACTCCAGCTCATCGTCCTCGTCATCAGAATCCGATTGCGCTAGCGATGCAAAGCTGTTGTTTCTTCCAACGAAGTTGGTTGACGCACATGGCTCCTCTTTGGCATCATCTGGTACATCCATAGCTATATCTAACGCTGACGCCTCCATCCTCACCGACACAGGTAGTTTTCTACCAGAGGCTGACTGGGTGCGACGCATTGGGATGGGGATGGGCGTTACCTTTGTCTTCCGCCTCCTCTTTGCATCATTAGTTTTTTGTGGTGATGATAACGGCGGTGGCAACTGTATCGCCGACTCCACAATTGATTTAATTCCGGCCGCAACTCCGACTACTGGAAGTGCGGGCCTTTCGGCACTCATCACTATTTCCTTGTTTTTTTTTTTTTTCATTTTTTTTTTTGAGCTGTCGCTTTAAGAATTTTTTCTAAATATATAGAAACTGATAAAAGTTAACGCTTCCCCGGCTAGGAGCCGAATTGAGAACTGCTCTCGCACTATTCCTTTATTATGATTTTTGATTGATTGGGATTACTTCCTCGAAGTAAACTTGAAAGAAAAAAAAACGCTTTAGGTTTTAAAAATCCGAAACACGTCTACACTCTATCGAGTTCTATGAACGACTGTGAATATATATCTTTCTAAGGTTAAGTGTTACTTTTCTTCAGCATATACATTGGTACAAAGAACTTAAAATAAAACATCCAAAAGTAGTGTCTCTATTATCTATTTTAATGTCTATATTAAATTAAAATTCAATTATGAATATCACACAAGATTAAAGTAGAAGTAAAAGTTATAGCTCCAATGTCTAGTGGAAACATCTTGATTAAGGTATAAAAGATCCATTCCTTAAGTCAAAATAGTTTAGAAGGCTTAAATGATATTTTGTATCCAAGATAGAGCCTCACGAATATACCGTAATCGTGCACGTGCCAAAAAACTACAAAGTAACAAATACTCCACATACGTTCTACGGCCGTTGGTAAATAAGACGCCATCCTTCTTGATCCGCCCCTCACATATACATTTGGTTGTGAGTGACAAAAGCCACTGAAGAACCTATAAAAGTTAAGGCATTATTGCTGTTTAAAACAAAAATGACCACTTACCTCTGGGCTTGATGGCATTCCCCCAACTTTAAGCCAGTTGGAAGGTGCCCATAAGAATAACTGCATAACATTAGCCGCTACATCTGGACTTACTCGCTTAGCTGGATTAGGATGCAAAATATTACAAATTAGTTGCTGAATTATGTGCGGACAGTCATCGTTAAACTCTGGTAGATCCTCCTGTTTGTAGTCCACATTTTTTAAAGTTTTTCCTTTCATTACTCCAATGGTCATTTCACTACCAGAATAGAAAGGATTTTTCATACCAAATATTTCATAGGCAACGGCTCCACATGCCCATAAATCTGATTTTGTGTAGTTCAACACAGCGAAAGGGCCTGGCCGCTTGTTGATAATCTCAGGGGCCATTAAAGCTGCATTTCCACCTTTATCGACATCGAAAGATGTGTAAGGAATCTGTAGCCCATGTATTTTATCAGCTAAACAGCATCCAAAGTCAGATAGTACCAATACAGGGGGAGTACCATCATCGTTTACCTCTATAAGAATGTTATCTGATTTTAAATCACGGTGTGCTATACCATGTCGATTTATGTGTACCACTGCCTCAAGTAATTGTGTAAAGAGAATTACTTTTGTTCGTGTTTTCAATTCGGCTGTGTCAAGGAGGTATCGTAAACTATGATCGTATCGCTTCATCAATAGATATAGACTCATGTTCCTTCCGTAACCATTCGGATTTATACGAGGTGGCTGTGCAATAGGATATAGAGCATGGCCATCACGGAAGTTACGTACTTCTCCACAGAAATATCCGAACATAAGAACAATGTTTGGGTGTGGCGGCAGAGTATGGGTTTGGTTGTGGATTAGTTTTTGCCAATCTTCATGTAATCCGTTAAGAGCTTGACGCCGAGAGGGTACAGTTTCTTTATACATTGCTCGCAATATGGACATTGCGTTGCTCTGTATATCGTAGTTGAACATCATTTTCATTGCTAATGGATACCGGCTTATGCTAGCATTCTGCTTTCTCATATTCTAAAAAAAAGAAATTAAATACTGTTATTCATGTGGAATTATATTAAAGATAAGCGATTTTTTAAAGACATTCATTAATGTAATAATAATAATTAATAATGTAATAATTTTCATAGTTTTTAACAATGAAGCGTTAATTTACGATTGATTTAGGAGAAAAGAGTATAAATAAGAATATGTCGGAGGAGATCGAATAACAAGTTATTCTTATATTATATATATGTTATTTCTACTATTGCCATTTTAAAACTGTCCTTCCGGTCAGATTTAACTGGAGAAAAACCAGTCAAAAAAGTAAAATTCAGTCAACAAAAACAGTCAACGAATTATTAAAACAAATCCACCTGAAAAATGCAATCAGATTAACATTTTATTCAGAACAAAAAGTAACACAGAATCCTTTATTTGTAAGTAGGTATGTAGGTAGAATGAAGTTAAGCATAGTTTAAGAATTAAATAATGATTAAAAACATTTAAAGAAATAGTAAGAAAACATTAATACATTCTAATTCATTGATTCGATTTATACATAAACTTTATATATTAATGTCCCTGAGTGCTTCAAATTGAAGCAGAAATCGCTAAATCTCAACTGATTTCTGATGATCAGAATCAAATCTGTCTCATGCTGGTTCATCCGAGTTCCTAACTTTATTTTACGATATTTTGGTGACTACATATTCTTTCCACTTCCTCATTACATAAAGGCAACACTAACTTTGATGTTGTGTTCAAGTGCTTTTGCGAAATATACATTTGTACGTTGTGATAGTTAGAAGTGGAAATGTTGAAAAAATTTTTTCCAAGTTAAGAGCAAAAGTCGTAAATGCACGGCAAAAATTTTGAAAAATTAAAAAGTATTGATTGAAAAGAAATTTTACAAACCAGTCAAAAAAATTTATATTCAGCTAAAAAAACCAGCCGGCTGGGTTCTAAAAAATCGTCCAACTAAATTGAATCAATTCAGTCAGATAAACAAAGAGTATTTGTGGGCCACTAAATCCACTAAAATACAAGAGAACAAAGAACAAATGAAAATGCTACAATCCGTCTGGAACGAATTATTTCCCTTTATTACAGAACGTGAATATATTTGGTAAAGAAAGTTATCCAGTTCCTTATGAAATTATGGCCATCATACACAATATATGGAAGTATGTGTACACCCCAAACTATATATGATGGTTTTAACGTTGATGGGGTAAGACGTACATACCATTGTCTCCACCATAAAATTATACCAAATTAAAAATATTTATATATATCATTTATTAAATTCAAAATATTGTCGTTATTATTAAATAAAAATAAAATGAAGTGCGGTTTGTGCAACTCAAAAGTGGATAGAACCAAAGACTATATAATAATATAAGACTTCGCACGCAGAACAAATTTGTGTTCCATGTTTTTATTTGCTCGATTTTTTATCAATATGTAGCTGGGCGACTAGAATGTTTCTTATTTACAGAAACATCCATGTTGTTGTTATTTTTTTTTGCGGCAGATACATTCAAATGTTTCATCAACATTTTTCATTCTTCTATCTCCAATTTATCTATTCTGTTTTGACTGAATCAATTGTTCGCTTCCCAGTGAAAGCAAATTGTTTATTTTTATCCCCACTTTTTAAGAAATAAAAAAATAAACAAACTCGAAAAATTAATGTGTAAAGATTCATATATTCTGATTAAGTGTTCGAAACTTTTGCCAAGTGTTATTAATATTTTTCCCTAAAGAAGTAGCTAGTCAAATTTCAATTTATTTTGTTAAAGGAATTTTTCATAGTGGAATTTTTGAAACTAAATATTGCAATAACGTATTGAAAAATATAGTTTATCATCTGGGAAGCATTTAGAACGTACATATTCTTATAATATGTTATTGGTACGCATGTCTTCTGAGTGAACTGGTTTGTAGCACTTGAGTGAGATAGGTTGTCTTGGGTGGCTCTATGTGTAGTAATTTGGAAGTAGTAAAGCCGAACTTATCCCAGTGGGTCTAGTTTTGAGCTGCAGAACTTTTATTTTGTTTCATTCTTTCCTGGACTTCATTATAACATATGTATAATTGATTTAATACCGTAGTAGGTAGAAAATGAAAAACTGCCTGTAAGCATACAATGGCCATGTTTATCTGCTCAAATTAGACAAAGCCAGTTTATGCATAACTGCTACTCTAGTACCTCCACTTTCTGCCCTTTATTGACTACATTGATAATAAGATAGTAGACTTGGGTGAGTTTTAGAAATAGAAGGATGGAAGAATGCTAGCAAGATCTGTTGTATCAGAAAAGTTGCGCCTGAGCCGCTCTACAGTCTACTTCCCACTTTCCACTTACAGTCATATTGCCTTTCCAGTGACGTCTTATAGAACTTTAGAGTGCAGTTTTACAGGACATTAAAGTTCAAAGGTAAGCGCATCATCAAGCAGGCAACTTACTACCTCCATCACAACATAAAGGTAAATATGTACCTCCAAATCTATTTTGTTATTGATGAGGAAATGCATTATGTTCATAATTACATACAGAAAAAGATAAAAAAGGCTTTATAACCACAGAAGGACAGTGTACAAGTTGGACCGGATTTCAGGTCGTGAAACATCCAGTTCCGAATCCACCACCTTGCTGTAAAGAAAACAGAAATAGTTTGGCTGAAGGTGTAAAAAAAAACTGTAGCTAAAATAATGTCAGAGGAACAGGGTTCATCGATAAGCTATGCAAACATATCGTGTGATACAATATCTCTTTTCTTTATATACCTACATACATAGCTCCTTCTTCCACCAATACGTATATTTGCCTGAAAAGGTTTTTTTCGACTTCGAGCACCACTAGCCGGTCAGATCATTTATATACATGTATGTTTTATGTGGTCTATCTTTAACATTTCTGTGTTTCGAAAAAAATGGATGAAATCACCGAGATCTGAAATACAACCAGTGTTGCCACAATGATACCAAAGTATCAAAAGTGATACTTTTTAATCTTAATTTCCCCGTGATACTTCGATTTCTGTAAAATGGCTATTTTGATACTTTTTAATTCCGACAACAAAATACTATAATATGAAAGGCAATATTCTTATTCACTGAACTGTGAGTTATTTTTCCGTCATTTTTTTGATAATTTACTTAAATATTCTTTTAGTCGACTTGGCACCTGTTTGGATTGATATATTTTTTGTAAAAGACTTGAAAATATTCATGTTATTTTAGGCATTATAGCTTGTCTTCAGTTTTTTAATATTAACAAAATAATAATAATGGCAGTTTTACTCATAATTCCTATTATGATACCTTTTGATACTTTTCTTCTGTCTGTTGAGATACTTTTTTCCAAACTCTTTCGGCAACACTGATTAGATGTTCAAAAGTTACATGGTTAAAGGAGAAAAGCCAAAGTCTAATATACTTTAAAAAAATTGATTTGTTCCTCTCGCATCTGAGACTCTCCGGAAGTTTGTTAAATAATCGACAAGCAGTAGTAAGATAAAATTTAGAAAAAAGTGATTTATTTATTGTGGGTACATTCACGTAATTTAAGTTATTGATTCGCAGCGTGTAGGTGCCATATAATCTGGCAGCCGCATAACCGGATTTCTGGAAGAACATTTTTAAGACCTTATAAAAGTACAGGTGACGTAAAGGAAGTATTTTAAGATTTTTAAAAAGTTTAATGGTAGAAGCTCTACGATTTACTTTGAGAATTAAACGTATTTCATGTTTTTGTTTTAAAAGTAGAGGTTCAATTTTAATAGAGTGCGTACCACCACAGCACGAAATTCCATACAGGAGCTTAAATTTGAATAAACTATTGTACACTGAAGTAAGTAACCTTGAACTGCAGAAAAGGCTTAGGTGATACATCTGTCTGACGACCACCTTAAAATATTGCTTCAGATGGGCTGTATGATTTTTCCAGCTTAGATTGTGATCCAAAATTATGCCTAAATATTTCAAACGTGTTACATGATCAACAATAAAACAATTATCGGAGAAACTTACAACATTATTAAAGGAGACAAAACACAGGTATCATGGTTGCAGCCATTGTAAAGAGGAAATTTTAAACAAGAAGGGGCATGGTACATTAGAGGCATGTCTATGATCGTCTTATTCGAGGTGTTGAATAATATAAACTTTGTCTTGTCACTGATAGACAGCTTGTGGGAACTGAACCATTTACAAAGAACTTCTAGGTCATGATTGACATCTACATACAAATCACATGCAAATGCGGTAATTTTGCCTTTGTAGGGTTGAGCAAACAGGGAATGGACATATATTAAAAATAAAAAAGGGCCTAGGACTGATCCTTGGGGTACACCTATGTTAGTGAAACAGGTTGTACTCAAATGAGTACCAATTTTAACCTTTTGTTTATGATCACTTAAATAGGATTTAAGCCAAGAATGTGCAGAATCTCTAAAACCTACTTATATTATACAAATTATTAAGCAGGAGCACATGATCAACCGTATCAAAGGCTTTTGTAATGTCTATGAATAAAGCTGCAGGGTGGTCTCATTATTTTTATGTAATGAGATCACAATTGCCATCTTAAGTGAATCAGGAAAAATACTATATATTATAACTAAAGCTAAAAATATAGCTTAAAACGTTGGAAACAAGAAAGGATATTTTTTCGAGGATTCTACTAGAAGTGCAATTATGATATAATCAAGTCATCATTATTTTATGTACATCTAACGCGATGAAATCGAGGGATTATGAACTGAAGTAGGCAAATTAGTGAAATAATTGTTAAACATGTTGGCTATTTTAAAAAGGTCAGATATGGTTACTTCATTTTGAATTAAGTAAATGTCATCGCTTGGTTTTTTTTCTATTCAATATATTGTTAACAAAGTCCCATTCCCTTTTGTTGGTGCCAATATGTTTAGTAAGCATAGAATTATAATACGAATCTTTACAAATAGGGATCTCTCTTGTTAATTCTTACTGATTCTGACATACATAGCTTATCATAGTAAATTTTAAGCCTTATATTGTTAGGGTGTTTGGCAACAAAATCAATTTTCTAAAATTCAGAAACATACGATTGTTTATGTTTTTGAAATTTGAAATCAAATTGTATCGTTATTAAGCTATGGTCAGTTATTTTCAGATTGTAATTTGATGTACAGTAACTTATATGGTTATTTTTGTGTTGTCGAATAAATATATCTAAGGTCTAAACAAGAGTTACTATCAATACGTGTACATTCATTTATTAATGACTCAAAACCAAAGGACGACAAAGTATACAGATATGTATCCACAGTAATTGAGTTCTGGAGTAAATCAATATTAAAATCACCTAATAAAACTGTGTTGATACACTTTTGTTTATCCAGAAATACAGAAAATTCAGTCAAAAACACATTTACAGAACAGCTATGGAACCTATAAACACCAATAAAACAATAGCGACCACCAGAAATTACGCGATCCACACTTACAATATCGGCACTTTAAATCACTACGGAAGACTGCGATACCTCCTGAGGAATAAGAATCGTTACATGTTGTCGCAAATGTATAATTAGAAAGGGAGTAGTTATTTTTTTTCATTGCTAAATATCCATATTTCTGAGAGAAAAATAATATCTGGTAAGTGTTCCAGGCAAGAGAGATGCGAGTAGAACAAATCAATTTTTTTTCTAATGCTTCTAAAAATTCTGGATGAACTACTTAGAAATTAGATGTACAATTTAAGTCAGAATGAACTATACAAAAACAATTAGAATTAACAATAGTTGTATGATTATGAGGACTGGAAAAGGAATTAAAATGAAAATAAAGTTATAATTTTTGAAAAGTCCTCGAAACTATAAATTTTAAAAACTTTATCGCCTTCATTCTTCCTGATTAGTACCCTTTCTCACCCAGACATATTTCAGTTTGTTCTCAGCTTTAATTTGCTTAGCTTTCACATGGAGTAAACGAGTGTAATAGGTTAGCGAGTCATTGATGAATATTCTCCTGTTGTTGTTGCTGCTTTGATCATAGTAGATATTTGAGCTTAATCTGATCTTTTGTGATCGTACTTTACACCATATGCTTTCTTTTCTTGACAACGAGGAAAATTTGACACATACTACTTTGTTCTCCTTATTCCTGCTGTTCTTGATGTAGCAGTGGTCCAGATCAGCAGAGATGATACGCTCGCCAACACCATCATTGAAAAGTTTCACCACCCTCTCAGTGACGTTCTCTTTGTTAAAATTTGGCAATCCAACGATATCCTCCTCACATTGCTTCTCTTTTTGTTTCAGTGACTCATTATATTTTTCCAAATACTGTATTTTTGAGAGAGCTTTTGCAGTTTGATTATCTCACTATACAGTGTTCGATTTTCTTTGACTACCTCACTATACAGTGTTTGAAGCGTAACAGTATCAGCAGAAGAGGCAGATGAGATGACGTTGTAGAATTAGATGTGTGGGGAGTTTCTTGGAGTTCCGCATTAGTTGTTGTGTTGCTTGGAGATGACTTCGGGAGAGCTTGTCTGATTGCAACATGTGTGTGATCAGCTGCAATTGATTTGCTTCGCTGTGAGACGCAGTTAGAGCATTTAAAACCTTGTTTACTTTTCACAAAGAATTCAATGTCACTTTTTAAGAGTTTAGCGCACTTTGCATGAAAATATTCATTACAATACGAACACTTAATTTTTAAATCAGGTCTATCAAAGACTATATAATATTATAAGACGTCGCAAGTAGAACAACATTTTTGCTCAATTTCTTTTTTAAAATATATTTTAGTTTGCAGCGAAACGGCAAGCCGACTGGTTATGGGAGGGTGTACTTTAACCTTCAGTTTTTGTTTACAATGATGTTGCTAAGCAACAAGAAGTAAACAGTAAAAGAAAAATCAAAATTTTAAAAAGATACGTATACGTCATTTCTCTGTATTAGTTGAATCTTAAGGTATGTGTGTTTTTTTAATTTTTCTTCGAGCCAAGAAAATTTAAGATTTCAATTCTCAAATTCAATTCGAATATCTACTACCTGCAAAAAGACGTTAGGATACAGTATAAACGTTTTTTTTCAGAGAAATTTCAGTAAAGTAAACTGCTCTTGAGTGTGTTTTAAGAGCTAAAAATCTAATTTTCTTAAAAACCTTTTGATCATTTGCGATTAAATTTAACATTTTGGCCAGATTAGACATAGACTGCAAAATAGCATAGAGTTTACTTAGAATTTCTGGCATAACAATCCCTATAAGCTAAAGAATTAAGCTATATTTTGGCTTTAACATGAACATGATAAGTTTATGTCTAAAAGATTTGACCTGAAATATCATTGACTGAACGAACTATTTGCATTAGTGCTGTAACACTGTATTAAAATTGATCACTTTACATCCTCGAAGCACCAGAGTCATATAAGCTAATATGCTTGAATATGTTTCTTATTAACATGACATTTAAATTGTAAATATGTAAATTAAAACGTAGTTTGTATGCCAATCAAGAAAGCCATCAAATAATATTCATACGATATTTCGGTAGCAAAGGCTTTGTCCGAATATTCTTTTACTTGATCGGGCTTGCTATATTATTATCTGTTGTATTCAGTGTTGCCGAAAGAGTTTGGAAAAAAGTATCTCAACAGACAGAAGAAAAGTATCAAAAGGTATCATAATAGGAATTATGAGTAAAACTGCCATTATTATTATTTTGTTAATATTAAAAAACTGAAGACAAGCTATAATGCCTAAAATAACATGAATATTTTCAAGTCTTTTACAAAAAATATATCAATCCAAACAGGTGCCAAGTCGACTAAAAGAATATTTAAGTAAATTATCAAAAAAATGACGGAAAAATAACTCACAGTTCAGTGAATAAGAATATTGCCTTTCATATTATAGTATTTTGTTGTCGGAATTAAAAAGTATCAAAATAGCCATTTTACAGAAATC
Organism: Chalcosyrphus nemorum; assembly: GCA_949716465.1. Taxonomy (NCBI): domain Eukaryota; kingdom Metazoa; phylum Arthropoda; class Insecta; order Diptera; family Syrphidae; genus Chalcosyrphus; species Chalcosyrphus nemorum. Next base: position 54,619,737 of record OX454332.1, read on the forward strand.
GAAGTATCACGGGGAAATTAAGATTAAAAAGTATCACTTTTGATACTTTGGTATCATTGTGGCAACACTGCATCTAATTAGTCCACTATTGTAATTCTAATAACCCAATATGTTTTCTTGCATTTTAATTTTCTCTTATGAATTTTTATATAAATATTAACCTTAAGTTTATTCACATTAATTCCCCATCTTTAACTATTTTTATATTGTTTTTCTATGGTGCATTCGTCTCTTGTCCTTTTGACAACAGAATGCTCCAACTATTTCATTGAAATAACATACACTCTTCTTTGTATATAATGAATTGTAGCTTACTTATGTATAAGATTTTTCATGAAATAAAGAACAAAAAAAAATATAGCGTACAGCTCCTACACAAATGGAATATGAGTATATACACTAATTGTGTAAACTCAGCTTTAATAAGTTTTTGATGTTAGATTAAATTATTGTATATATATATAATCTAATTATTTACTGTACTAAAAGACTTCAGTACCCGAAAAAAAAACTATATTTACAGTCACATGAGCAACCAAAGTTGGTTTAATAGTAATAAATAGCCTTTGATGAAGTGAATGATATCAGTTTCGTAGACTTCTTACCGTGAGTGGGGGAAGTCTTAACTGATAACTCACTTGTGAATAGTTTGTGAGAAACTCAAACACTTTATTCAACTTAGTGGGCTTAAATAATAAAAATATGCTTACTTTACAATAATATACAATTACAAATAAAATAATGCTAACATAAGAAAAATGATAACAAAGTGTCATATTAAATTGAAAATTTATATTTATATATTTCTAAGGTCATGGAAACGCTGATAAATTGTCAGCTTATGAAATATCTTGATTCACGAAAACTCCTCAATGACCGACAGTATGGTTTTCGTAGCAACAGGTCCACTGGTGACTTGATGGCATATCTCACCGAAAAGTGGAACCAATCTCTCCACCACTTTGGCGAAACGAAGATAGTTGCGCTTGATATTTCAAAAGCATTTGACAGAGTTTGGCAACAGACTCTTTTGTCGAAAATGCGTGCATATGGTATCGACGAGGCTCTTCTTCAATGGATTAGAAATTACCTTTAGGGGCGTTCAATACAAGTTGTATTGGATGGCTTCAAATCTGCTATTCACCACATAAATGCTGGTGTCCCCCAGGGGTCAGTTCTGTCTCCGACTCTCTTTCTTATTTTTGTAAATGACCTTTTGTCTGCTACCTCTAATCCAATTCATTCCTTCGCTGATGACAGTACCCTCAGTTTTTCATATTCGTTCCCCAACTCACGTCGGCCGTAGAAGAGGAACGGCAACGTATGCTAAACTCATTAAATTCCGATCTTGACAGCATAATCAAATGGGGTTTAACCAACAGAGTGGAATTTAATGCATCCAAAACACAATGCTGTCTTTTGTCACTCAAGCGTAACCAAACCTCCCAACCATTATCCATGAATGGTACTTGCATCGCGGAAACCGAAAGACTTGCCATCCTCGGTATGTGTATCAATAACCATCTCCGATGGAACGATCACATATTCGAGGTCGCCAAAAATGCAGCAAAATGTCTAGGATTCCTTAAACGGTGCAAGAAATACTTTACCCCGACTGATTTGGCCTCAATCTATAAGGCATACATCCGCCCAAAACTGGAGTACAACGCCCACATCCGGTCAGGTGCACGCAAGACCGTTTTGCACTTACTAGATAGGATCCAGAAGCGTGCGTTAAAACTTATAGGTGCATCGAAGAAATGTCTCATGTCTCTCACTATTTTATCGCTTTTACCACAAAAAATGCTCCAGCGAAATAGCCAACTGCATTCCCCCCCTTCAAAATTTCACCCGCAATACGCGTCACGCCTTGAATGCACATCAGTTCACCCTCAAGCCCAACTTCGGACGTACTGTCAAGTACAGAGATTTATTCATTAGCCGATCAACACGTATGTGGAATGAACTTCCAGGCTCTGTGTTTCCTCACCGTTATGGCCTTCAAGCATTTAAAACCAACGTGCACAGGTACCTCCTTTGTTCCTCTTCTCCCTTTTCCTAAACGCCCGCGCCCTGAACCATAAGTATAATATAAAAGTATACAAAAACTGTCTTATGTCTTCATTACATGTTATCTGGTGTTATCGTAACATGCTGTCTGCTGTCATCATGACATGCTGGAGCCTCCTCAAACTGCAATAATGACGATTAATACCAAGAATCCAGTTAATGCCAGAAGTGAGTACTGATGGATGCTGTGAATTCATATTTCCTTTAGAACGTGCTCCTTTTCTGTAACTCAACTGCATGTTCCAATCTTGAAATATCTAAGGAAAGATCTGTTTTCAAAACTAGCATTTGTACTCCTTTGTAGTTAAACTTAGTTAACTGCTCGGATAGGTTGTGTGACGGAAGTATTGAAGAGGTGATCCTGCTCGTTATTATTTGTCTTCCAATGACTATTATGGTTTGGCCATGGCAGCTTTAGAATGCCACTATCCTTGGCATTGGCGTTATTTCTATAATAATTTATCTGCCGGTTACTCTTGCTAGCGAGCTAAGGGTTTTGTATAGCTGTAAGATGGACTCATGATGTCATTCTCCAGGTAACATCATTGAACGCGGTATGTTGTCATGAATTTTTGTCAGCTCACCTTTAAACCTAAGGGCAGTTAGTATGAGGGATGTATTTTTCCACTGTGTGTAGACAACACGACATCTAGTAATATACTTTGCGTATTTTGATAATTTACCATAATCAGTATTGAATTTAGAGCAGTGGAAGTAGTCGGTTTAGTGCATCGGTTAATAAAGCTAGTTGTTTCTGTGTTGATGATTGTTCTTCCTTAAATATGTTCATTGTACAGTCAATTATTGTCGTTTGGTTTTTCAGTAGCTGGATTACCTGATTTTCGTATTACAATTGTTTTCCATGAGCTGGATATTAAGTTCGCACTGCCCACGTCTTCAAAGTAAATACCAGGCTGACTGCTGAATTGTGTGACTTCTAATTACTTGTTAGCTGGCATTGATCGAACTGTATTAATAAGAATAAGCATCATCCAAATCTAAGTCAAGGGGTTAATCCGTTGTGTGTCTTTTCGTCTTGAGCACGATCTAGGTGAGCTGATCTCCTGTGGGTTCTCATTCGATGCTTCATAAAATGTATCTTCAGCTACTGCAGTGTTTAATTGCTGAATTTGTAGAGTTGACGTATTAGGTACCTGATGCTCTTGATCTTTTACTTCTACTTTTTTTAAATGCTTCCCACAGTCCTCCGAAATGATGTGAAGCAGGTGGTAATAAAATGCCATTTAATAGCAACCATCACAAGTTTTTCTTCTGCTTCCGCTTGCTTGATTGCTTGGGTCATTTGGGTCTGGATTTTTTTATTCGCTCCAACGAAATTGCACACATTTCTCTTCTAGACGTAAAACGCCTTACAGCTGCTATGAAGGCTGCGGAGGTGAGAACGCTAACCAGTTCAATGTGAACTGCCTTGGTCGCTAAGCAGATAAATATTGCGATGTAGCCCTTTGTTGTTCGATTTCCTCGTCCTTTGCTTATCAACACCTGAATAGGGCCAGCATAATCTATGCCAGTGTGGCTAACCGGCCTTGATGGAGTTACTCTTGCGGCTGGCAGTATTCCCATTATTTGAGTCCTTGCTTGTGTATTAAACCGAGGACATCGTACGCAGTTATTGTATAACCTGACGTACAACACGAATTATCCATTACGGTTGTCGCAGTGTTGACAATGACAATCGGAGACCACCGTGTAATGTACGTTTGTGTGTGTTTTCGACTAACAATTTGGTAAACTTTCGTTGTGACGTAGAATGCACGGGTGTATCTCTGTTTCTGATAGGGTTGAATGTTCTAGACGTCCTTCCACTACCAGAAGATTGTCTTTATCTAAATATGGACTTAATAATAAATCTACTTTTTACTTGCACCGATACGTAGTATAGGGCCCAAATTAGTAAACCGGATTTTGATCAAACTTTATATCTAGGGTTTGTGCGGTAATCCCTAAAGGTGAAATTGAAATTTTTGTTCTAGCCCTAATATTAACGGTACTTTACTTAAGGCCAATTTAACAAAAACCAGATTTTCTGGAAAACGGTTCCTACGATTTTTTTTTTAAATTTCATATTTCGGCTAGTTTGGCAAAGTGCTGTAAGTTGGCGTACCAAATGTTTGGCCAAAAGCATTAATAATGGTACTTTACTTATAGCCAAATTGTTAAAAAACTGGTTTGCTGGAAAACGGCTATACCGATTTTGTTTAAACTTTATACTGAATCGAGTTTAGATACATGCTACAAAATGGCTTACAACATTTTGGCCAAAATTAGTTATAACGGCACTTAAGGCCAAAAAGCCGGTTTGTAAAAGAATGGGTCAACGGATTTCATTCAAAGTTGTTGTGTATATAAAAGGAGGCTAATGCTATAAGATCGCATTCCACATTTTTGGCTAAGAGGGATAAAAACGGAACTTCTTAGGTTCTTGATAGGGTGGCCACGGCGTAGTGGTAGTGTATTCGGTCATTGAATGAGAGGTTTGGTGATCAATTCCCGACCAAGTCCATTCAATTTTCACAGTATTAAAATTAAATAATTCGCTCAGAAATCACTTCGTGTATTTCAACATGAACGCGAAAAAAATACTGTGAATTCAAACGAATGCAAAAATCACACACAACTCTCTCCCCAATCGAATTGGATACCACCCATGGAGAATAAACATTGAAACCTAATATCACCTGAGTTTCAAATACCACTACACCAACTCTTTCCTATCCCTTCTTCTCTCTTCCAAATTAACTAACGCCCGTGCCCTGTCAGTAAAAGGGTATTCATATTCCCCTTGGCATGTGCAGATTATAAAAAAAAAAAAAGCGGTTTTAGCCCATTTGCTCGAAAACGGCTCTAACGATTGTGTTTAAATTTTATATTTGTTCTAGTCTTGTGAAGTCTAATAAAATAGCGTACCACGTTTTTGGCCAAAATTGCTTAGAACGGTACTTTACTTATAGCCACCTTAACAAAAAATCGGTTTATTGGTTTAGGGCCATTTCTCGGTTAATATTCAGTGGATCTTGGTCAAAATCAAAATGTGAGCAACATTTCGTGAATACTTTATGGCTTTCAATTTTATGAAGAATTTAATAAAAATATTTTTTCGTATAATTTTTTTTTTAAAGTTCATTCATTTCCAACTAACAGCACAAAGGTGCAAGTACGTACGACCCAGTCGTGCACTTTATTTTTTTTTCGGTTTTTTCCTCCCTTTAGGCAAGTTAATTCTTCTGATAACGCTTTTTCTTGGACGGAACGTATAACAGCCTTGAATGCATCTTCAATTTTACTGACTGTTAACCCTATTGTTTTTTGGCATACTGCAATTTGCAATAAATCGTCTCCAATAAGCAACGACTCTTTGTAGCTTGTTGAACGAAGAGAATCTATCGACAATATCATAGGGTTTGGTTTTTGATGCTGATATTTTCAAAACTTTAACTTCCGGAACCTTTGTCGAATGTGTCCCTTGCACCGGCCAATAGGTGGAATCTTGTTGTAGCCACTCAGGACCTTTCCACCACAGTGTATTATTGATCCGGTAAGCAACCCTATAGCAGGGTCAGCGGGATTATCTGATGAGTTTATATGTCTCAAGGAACTTGGTTTCTTCACTTCTTGTATTTCCGATACCTTATTTGCTGCAAATGTCTGCAAGGTTGATGGATCTAGGTCAAGTGATTGTGGAATCCGTCCAGGCGAATATTTCGCCCACTTGTGAGCTGTATATCCGCATTGTTTCTGCTAGAATCTTTGATAGCAAATGAGCTCCACAAAGCTCCAGCTTGGGAAGAGGAATCTTCTTTCGGATTGGTGCCACCTTTGTTTTTGCTGTCAATATATATAATTGTTTCTTCTTACGTTACTCTGAATTCACGACTCTAGCGGAATACCTCTCAGTAGCCTAGTATCATTACCAACCCGTTTCCGAGGATGAAATCCTACTCCTCTTAGCATGGTAATAAGTTGTTTTTGTGGTTCTCGGCAATTGACTATTGTTGTTCACAATCTCTGATGCAACTGGATAACTCCCTTCTTCGTCTATGCAAGTTGCTGCAGAGTTTTAACTGCCAAGTACTGAGCTGAAGCTGCCCTATAAATTACAGTGGTAAGTTTATACTCTTTTATGAGTGGGTCGGTGGAATTTCGCCATAAGATTCGCTGATAATCCTGAAGTTCACCATTTAACGTTATTTGGCGGTACATTTTCTCTATGTGGGATGTAAAGACAAACTTCCATATGTCTTCGCCATCGCATCAATATAGTTGTGATATCTTCCTGTAATTTGGGGCACATTAGCATCAACTGATTTAAGCTAACCCTAGTTGAAGCCTACCCAACGACCCGACCAAACAACATCCTATACATTATATTCATCCACGCCTACACTTTAGAGGTATTTTTATTGACATAGTGTTTTCGACGTTTTTATTAGAACAATATCACTTCTAAGGAAAAAAAAACAGTACGTATTGAACACTACCACACCCCCTTATTGAGAAAAGTCGTGTTTTGGAGTAATTTAATAAGATACAAAAAAAACTTTTATATACAGGAAAGGGATAGGGAATCATAAGATCCGCTCTAGACGGATTGTAGCATTTTCATATGTTTTTTGATATCTTGGCTGTGCAGTTTTCACCAACTCCCAATATCTTTCACGCTGACGATCCATAGATGTTTGGGCCACTAATACTGACGCCGTTATGTTGTTTTATGGAAGTACGGCCTGAGATGAGACAAACCTAGATGTGGAATTTGAGCTATCAAGGAATTATCAGCATGTCTCTTTAGACCATCAAGTATGATTTCGCCGTATGTGTCGGTCTCTATGATCATATCTATAGAGCCAGGAATGTTGTAAGTAGGGTCAGCTAGTTCCAATTCATGGAACTGACTAGTTTTTAAATTTGTAGGTGCTTCGGATGGTAATTGCCTTGTTAATTTTGGTAAGACATGGGCTTCCGGTTGGAGTTGGAAGTTTGATGCGAATCTTGACATTATTATGACGTCTACCATATTTATGGTGGTTCCCGCTTTTGTAACCCCCCCTTTTAACACTGTGCCCAGGTCCGTCACTACTACTTGCATTTACAATTGCCGTTGCAAGAAGTACGTTTTGATATAGTTAGCTATGGTTTACTTGTTTCGTCATGGATGTTGCTGGATCTTGTTGCTGCTGCTCAATTGGTTTGACTTGTGGACTTTTTTCTGGCAATTCCATTTGAAGTAATGAATGATGTTTTTTATTACAATATTTGCAAGTTCGTTTGCTAGAACATTGGCTTTGTTTTCCATGTCGGGGTTTTAGATGCTATGTGGAAATTGCGTACCGAGTGGCTTGTGTCATCATATAAGTGTGTATTGTTTTTTCTTTAACGTTGTTAGTACGTCATGAGCTTAGTATCTTCTTTCCAAGAATTCCAAAATAATAGTCAATGATGTTATCTTGTTTGGCTATTTCAGTCATTGGTTAAATAGATTTCTTGATTCTGTATCCAGAGCCTTCGTTGTCAAATATACTATTATTGAGCCCCATGATGTTGTATCAATGCCCATGTTGTTTAGTGCAGCTAACCCTTCTTTTATGGCATCTAATATATTTTTTATAGATGCCGCTGAGGTGTATTTTCTTCTTGCCCAGCCTTTAGCATTTTGTCTATGTGCATTGATGCAATTTTCCTCTAGTTATTGTATCTGGATTTCAACGTTTCCTACGCGGTATTGGGGGTTCCCCCTCCAATATGGAATTCAGATTTATAAGCAGTCGTCATTGTCTTACACATGTCTTCTACTTTATGTATTTCTCTCCATGTATGCGGTGTCATGCTTTACTGTTGGCTTAATTATACCCTATCCTAAGGGTATATTAAGTTTGATACATAGTTTGTAACATAGAGAAATATTGCAGACAGACCCCATAAAGTATATATATAAATGATCAGTATCAATAGCCGATTCGATTGAGACATGTCCGTCCGTCCGTCCGTCTGTCACTAGTTTTTGGGCCTAAAATTTTGAGCTAGGACAATGAAATTTTGTATACGAAGTCTTCGGATATCGGGACAGAACAAGTGTAAAAATTTTTAAAATCCACCCACTGTCACGCCCACTTTTCAAAAAAATCACCTTTTTTCACTATTTTCATATGAAACTCGAAAAAACTTACTTGAGCAATTGAATTGAATTAATTTTCGAGTAAAAATATTAGTTTATAGGGCAAAATAAAAAATTTTGTGAATACATTTTCCACTGCCCACTGAAACGACCAAATAAGATAGGGATAGGGTATCATACGATCCGCTCCAGGCGGATTGTAGCATTTTTTCACTGGTTTTCTCATGGTTTTGTTTGAATTCTAGCTAAATTGCCTCGATTTTTTCAAAGCGATCTACTTTATATTGCTGCGTTTGCCAAGATGCACCGTCTTTCTTGAAGTTCGTTATCGTTCTTTCCAGTTCTTCTGCAAGTGCTCTTTGTCTTTCTGCGATGATGAATAGCTCATCCTCTATGTTCTTGAATTAATTTAGCATTTCTTTCACTCAAAAAAAAAAAAAAAAACACAACACAATGCCAATGTCTTAGCCCTGTCATTTTTGGCTATATACAGCCTTGGCAAAAAGTATGAGGCAGCCCTTTCTTTTTCGCTTTGCTGCCTAATCCTTTGTTAGAGGTAATAAGTTTTAATTTAATGATTAATGGCATCATTATATGATGTGAACAACTTTTGTTTTTTAAGAAAGGTCACTTATGCACCGTTATGGTGCAATAACGAGTTTATGCATTTTTTTCGGTATATGATCAGTGTGCGATAATTGCTCGAAATCGGCAGGCGCGTGACTAATTTGCTTTCTATTGTGTATTGTAGTGAAATTTGTTAATTCTACTTTGAAAATACCAAAAACCAGTGAACTTACTCCGGCGAAACGTGTTAGAATAAAGCCTTTATTTGAGGAAGTCAGAAAACAAACTAGAATAGCAAAAGAAGTGGATTGTTAGCGCTTTGTAGTACAAAAAACCATTAAATTGGTCAGCCAGACTGGTTCCTATAAAAACCGCGAAAAATCTGGGCGAAAATCGAGGACCTATAATAATAATAAATAACGGTGTGGGTGTAATGCATGTGAATGATGGTGGGAGGGACTCGCGAAAGTGCATATATGTGTTGAAAGATGTGCTTCAAATGTCTTTTTCGAACATTTTTAGGGACACCAACATGGAAAATGTCAAATTTCAGCAAGACAATGCTCTTTTCCACAAATCAGCCCTAAAAATGAAGTGAGAAAAAAAAAATAAAATAAAACTGCTTATCTGCCCTCCCCCGTCCCCAGATTACTACCTTATAGAACTTCTATGGTATACCTATTTTAAAGCGTATGATGATTACATCAAAAGAAGTACTTAAAAATTTGTTACAGCAAGTGTGGAGTGATATTTCCTTCAAAGAGCGTCGTACACACAGTTAGCACTATGCTCAAAAAACTTGCTACAGTCATAAATGTCGTTTAACGGCAGTTCACAAAACGACAATGTGAACTCGGCATTACAGCTGGCCTTTAATGACGTATATCGACAGGCGTTGTAGTCTGATGGTGGGAAGCCTAAAATTATAACTCACTTGTTTGTGATAAACTTAAAAACTTTATTCAAATCAGTCGGCTTACATACTAAAAATATGCTTACTTTACAAAAAAAAAATAGCACTTTATTCCTAACATTTCATATTAAGTGTTGGCATGGTTAGGTTAGGCTTAAAAAGGATTATAAGTTAATCATAAAACAGTAGGCACCATTATGGGCCCATCGCGAGATTCCTTAAGTCCTAAATGGTAGAAGAAATATAGAGCCCAATTCACATCGTGCCAGCATTGAAATTGGTGACATGAACATGAAATCTCCTGCCGAATTTTCCTGGAGTTCTTTCAGGAGATCCATATGAGTTTTTCGACCTAATTCTATTTTTTTTCCTATTTCCCAAGCCACTACAACTAGCGCACAAACCTCTTCGCCCGTGGCCTCTCCACCTAAAAATCTTTTGCACAACTGAAGTGTGTTGCGTGTATGGGCTGTTTAAGATAATGTAACATTTATAACTATTTCATAATCAACCCAAAATTTTACGTACATATCTTAAATTTTTACATATTTTTAGCACTTATAGCTTGGCATATATGGCTGTATATACATATGTACATATTTCACGATGCAGATCGATTTAATCAATTAATTTGTAGTTTGGTACATAAAGGTACCACCTAATATCTCGATCAGTACATTTAACCCGGGCAGATTGATACCCATATATTAAAATAATATAAGTATTTCTAAATTTAACTATTTATTCGAATTACGGGGCGAAAGGTTTAAGCTTCTCGTTGCTTGTAAACTACATTTTTAAATATACCTCACTTTGCACTTGCTTTATTCATTTGGCATATATGTTTTAAAATTGTGTCGCTTTGTTTTTCGCCAAACAATCAATAAACAACAACACGCACATTCTGAAACTATTGGGGAAGATAGCTTCTTTCTTTTTACTTGCACCTATAATATAGGGCAAGTATTGGATTCGTGCAAAAATTCGAACTCGAGATAACAATGAATTCTGACATTACGATGATAGAGAAGCTCGAAAAAGTGGGTCTGCCGATTCTGTCTGTCTGTCTGTCTGTCTGTCCGTCACTCTGTATGTATGTACGCTCGACTACAGCCCAAACGGGTGGACCGATTTCCTTCAAACTTCATATCTGGGGTCTGTGGTGTATTCTCCAGAGGGGAAATTGGAATTTTAGTTCTAGCCCTATTATTAACGGTACTTTACTTAAGGCCAATTTTACAAAAACATGATTTTCTCGAAAACGGCTCTAACGATTTTGATTAAATTTCATATTCGAGTTAGTCTGGGCAAATGCTATAAGATGGCGTACCACGTTTTTGGCTAAAAATACGTATAACAGTACTTTTCTTATTAACTGGTTTTAGAAATATGGCTATTTCTCGGCTAAAACTCAATGGATTTCCATCAAAATTGAAATGTGGGCAAGATTAAATGTTTAATAATATATGCCATTTAAACTTATACAAAATTAAAAAAAAAATTTTTTCAAAAATCTATTGCAATTTTTTTTTTTTAAATTCATTTCCAACTACCAGCATATATGTAGGTGCAAGTACGTACGACCCAGTCGTGCACATTTTTTTTAATTGAAACTTTATAAAATGTTTACATTTCTTAACACTGCAACTAGTTTACACTAACGAGCAGTTCATATTTGATATATACATTTAAAAACATAATATTACAATACATACAAAATAACAAAACATATAGTCTATGTTTTAGTTGCCACTTATTAGGTCATGTGGTTTGGTGCGCTTCAGTCTTCTATTAAGGTGAGCTTCAATGCTTCTGGGTTTATGTGCCGTCTCAGCCTTTGGTTAAGGACTCCTGCGTAGTCTGCAATAGTTGCTGCTACAGTCTTCAGTTTAAGATCGCGATGAAGGTCTACGTTCCTACTATACCATGGTGCATTTACTATGCCTCTCAATACTTTATTTTGAAAACGTTGAATCATTTCAATATTATCCCCATAGCTGAATTCCGTATGTCCTTACTGGTTTTAGTATTTGTTTATACAATAACAGTTTGTTATGTATAGATATTGGCTTCTGCCAATAAGCCAATACATTTTTCTCAATTTAATGTTCAATTCTTCTATTTTCTTTTTCACGTGCTCTTTCCATTTAAGCTTGGCATCTAGGTTCATTCCTAGATATTTTGCTGTATTGCAGTAAGGAATTTGTATTCCTGAGATGGTAATCGGGAGCCGTTGGATTTTTTTATTGGTGAAATTAACGTGAACTGATTTAGTACTATTCAAGTTTATGCGCCATTTTCTGGTCCAGTTGACCATAGTATCTACAGCATTTTGAAGTATTCTAGTTGACTCTACTTCAGTTTTCTCAACTGCAAGTATTACTGTGTCATCGGCGAATGTGACTAGAGTACTACCGGAAGGGATTGGTAGGTCCCTCGTAAAGAGTAGACATAATATTAGACCTAATATACTTCCTTGTGGCACTCCAGCTTTGATTTCTTTGAGGCGGGAATAAACATCTTTTTGTTTGATACGAAGGTATCTTTTCGAGAGGTAAGACTCCAGTATGATGAATGATAATGAAGGATTGGTTTGTAAAGTGCGATTCGGATATCAAGCACACATATGTAAATTTTTACTTGCACCTATAATATAGGGCAAGTATTGGATTCGTGCAAAAATTCGAACTCGAGATAACAATGAATTCTGACATTACGATGATAGAGAAGCTCGAAAAAGTGGGTCTGCCGATTCTGTCTGTCTGTCTGTCTGTCCGTCACTCTGTGTGTATGTACGCTCGACTACAGCCCAAACGGGTGGACCGATTTCCTTCAAACTTCATATCTGGGGCCTGTTGTGTATTCTCCAGAGGGGAAATTGGAATTTTAGTTCTAGTTTCAACTTGTAAAACTATCTGTAATTCATCTTTGTGATTTAGCAGACCGTTTGCATTCCAAAGCATTATTTTAAGTGACTTAACCATTGATATTATATTGGATGTACTTATTTTCTTGCAGATGTATTTCTACACTGTCTATCCTTTTTTGAAGTGAAATAATAAGATATTCTTGTTTGTTTAGCTTCTCTAGAATTTGAGTTAGTATTAGTTTATCACTAGTTTCTTTATGTGGGACTGTAGTCTCTTTTTGCATATTTGATGTATTTATATTTTTTGTTACTTGTGCATAGTTAAGTTTGTTGTTAGGAATGTTTGTGTTGTATTAGTTTATCACTAGTTTCTTTATGTGGGACTGTAGTCTCTTTTTGCATATTTGATGTATTTATATTTTTTGTTACTTGTGCATAGTTAAGTTTGTTGTTAGGAATGTTTGTGTTGTAGTTGGCAGGATCTGTTACTCGTGTAATTGTCTGCAAGTTGTTTTCCTTTAACTTCTTATTTATTTCACCATTTCTTATTTTTTGCAGTTCCTTTGCAACTAAGCAACCACGGTAACTAGCAGGATGTTCTTCGTTACAGTTGTAGCATTTATGTAATTGTTCTGCGGTTTTATTGCATTCGGACGTACCATGATTGCCTGCACACTTAACACATCTTGGCGGCTAGAGCAATAGTTTTTTTGTATGTCCAAAGGCTTGGCAGTTTTTGCATTGTGGAATAAGTTTAGAGGCTTTAATTGGCTCTATTCTTACAATTGTATTTAATATTTTTGTAGTTTCATATATTTTTGTTATGTTCTCTGTTGCATCAAAGCTTAAAAGAAACATATTGAGTGGTTCTTTAGGATTAAATTTTAATTTGTTGACAGCACTTATTACTGTTAAACCCTGCTGTTGTAAATCTGCGACAATGAGTTCTGATTCACAAGAGTGATGAAGATTCTTTAGCATAACTTTAATTTGTCTAGGTTGCTTATCTTCATATGAGTACCATGATATATTTGACTCTGTTAATATCCTTGTTACTTCCCGGTAGTCATCGGCGTCGTATAGATTCAACTTGTAGTTATTATATATATTTAATTTTATTCTAAATTCACCTTTTATGGTTTTTTTAATAAGGAATATATATTTTGGTAATTGGAGACATTTGTCATCATTATTGGTGGCAGTCAATGGTGAGTGGATTTAGTCCCTTGCTCGACAGTATCATGCTTCGGTTTCTGTTTTGGCGTTATTTCTGGTGAAGATAATGTCTCCCTTTTTTTGTTTGGCCTACTTTCCTTTTTGTCCCGATCTGTTTCTTGGGCTAATTCTTCTTCATCAGTCTGAAAGTCTTCGACTTGATTTTGAATGATTTCCCCGGATGGTCTTTCGTTATTATTTTTGTTTGTTTGTTTGAGTTTTGTGTTTTCTTCTTTCAGGGCGGATATTTCCTTTTTAAGCTGAGAACAAAGTAACTCTAATTCCTCAATTCGTTCTTGCAATCTTTAAGACACTCACCAGTAGAGGCCAGAAAGACCAGGTAGTAAATCCTTCAATTTCCCCAGATGAAACAGCAACAGAGCTTTGCTTTGATGTGTTTTTGAACTTTTTATATTCACAATAAAACTTTTAATTCGATGGTTTGTTAACAAGCACTTAATTGACGTTTCTAACACTAGCAGGGTTGCCAGCCAAAAAAAGGGGGAAGATAGCGGCGTTTAGAAAGAAATTGCAGTTGTGGAAAAGATGAATGAAGGTGGCGAGATTGCTTCCCGCAATTGTATAAATATGCGGCATCTAATGAACTGGTTGTCTTCAAAAACCTAATGGCCCATTTCACGGAACACCTTTCGAAACTCATCGAATGGTTTTTAAAATACTTTGCAGGTGCTGATGTCGAAAAATTTGCGTGGCTCCATTTCAAGCACAAGCTCCACCGGAATTCGCATCATAAGAGGAAGAGTCTCATTGAACTCTCTTGTGACAGCAGCTTTAAAAGTAGATTTACCAGTTCCGGTTTGGTGGTTATCGATTCAAAATGAATATCCAAAATTGACTTTAAAAGCTTTAGGAATTTTCATTCCGTTTGCAACATCATGTTTGTGTGAAGCTGGATTTTCAGCTGTAGCTGTAATTAGAGTATCAGCGTCAAGCCTAATTCTCCGCTTTAAAAAACTGTGTGGAGATTACCAGGCCCACCCCTCACAGATTTGACTGAGTAGCTATTGTATATTATTATAAAGTAGCTGATTACCCGCGGCACTGCTCGCACACAAAACACAAAAAAAAAACATTTAAAACATGATTACGTTAGAGCGCGCACACATACTCACGCACACTATTGCAACGATACCCACTGCTGCACAACTGTTGGCAGTGGTCTCAACTGAAGGATAAATCGATGGTCTCATGCAAGACTATACTAAGTCAACTTAGTATAGTTTTGAGTTATTTAAGCCATTAAAACTGCCTCATCGACTTCTTTTCGTCTTCTTTTTTTTCATGTAAATCCAAAAATGATAAAGATAATTTAATGATTGATGTATTCAGCTAGGAAATCTATTTAGTATGAAAAAAGTTATAATCAACAAACTTTGAAGCTCTCTCCTGAAAAAAGCATAATTTGCGCTTAGTATACTTTTGCATGGGGCCATTGAAATGTGGGCGATGATTTAAATAATTCTTTTGATCATTGCTCAGCTTCAGGATAATGTAGAAGGACGTTTTATATCTTAAAAGAATCAGAGGCGAATTTACTAATTTCACATGTTTTTTTGTTTTTAAATCCGATAAACCATTATTGAGTATTTAAGAGCTTTTACTTTTTCCCCACTTCATTCACTATTATCGTTAGTCCTCATTCCTTGTTTTATCTAACGCAATTAAACATAGCCTAGTTTAAGAAGAGCGGACATATCTATGAATTAAAATAAAACATATGGAAATGCTACAAGATTTATATATAACGTTTTATAATACAATACTCCAAAAGAATTTTATTTCAAAAAGTGGGCGTGGAAGTGGGCGGATTTTTCAAATATTTTAAGGATTGATATTATTTGATATTATTTGACTGAAATCTACCAAAAACTGTTGTTTTTTGTAGAAAATTGCCCCTAAAAAGTGGGCGGGGCCATATACAATATATGGAAGATTCGTTGAGTAAGTCAATATCTACATCATCAACCTAGCTTAACATAGCTGAATTCACTCGGCTACTGATGCTGATCATTTATATATATACATATATATTTCCCTATGTTAAAAACTATGTATCAAACTTAGTATACCCTTAGGATAGGGTATAAACATATGGAAATGATACACTCCGCCTGACACACGGACATACATATGAAACCAAAAACTCGCATAAATTTGTATATAATTTGTTTATAAAATTAATCCAAAACTATTTTTTTCAATAAGTGGGCGTGGTTGTGGGTGAATTTTAAAAAAATATTTGGGCATGTACTCAAGTATGCTACTAAGAATTGATATTAATAGATTAAAAGCGAAGAAAAACTGTTTTTTTTTTGTAGCTAACCGCCCATAAAAACAGAGCGTGGCCATATACAATGTATGAACAAATTGTAGAGTAAATGAATATCTACATATTTGCTTACGTAAGTTTTTTCGAGTTTCATATAACTAAAAAAAACGATTTTTTTCAAAAGTGGGCGTGTCAGTCGGCGGATTTACAAATGTTTACACTTGTATTAGATATTTATTTAAATGAAATAAAAGTAAGGAAGATATAAAGTTTAAAATGGAGCACAGATATATTCGTCTTCTCAGGTTGCCGGTCGTCTCTCTTCTCACCTTGTTCTCGTTTGTTTATACCCTATCCCAAAGGTATATTAAGTTTGATACATAGTTTGTAACAGAGAAATATTAAAGATAGACCACATAAAGTATATATGTACATATATAAATGATCAGCATCAGCAGCCGAGTCGATTGAGCCATGTCCATCTGTCCGTCCGTCTGTATGTCACCAGGTTTTCGGCCTTCAATTTTGAGCTAGGTTAATGAAATTTTGTATACAAAAGTAAGCAATACAAGTGTAAAAAAAATTAAAATCCGCCCACGGCCACTTTTCGAAAAAAAATCTCTTTTCAGTACTTTTATATGAAACTCGAAAAAACTTACTTAAGTAAATACATATGTAGATATTCTCTTACTCTACAAATCTTCCATATTTTGTGTCCTTAGAAGCAGACTTGAGTATATGTTAAAATATTTGAAAAATCCAGCCACTACCACGCCTACTTTTTGAAATAAAATTCTATTGGAGTAATTTTATAAAACAAATTATACATAAATTAAATTTTTTGTAGAAAAGGCTACATACATATGTCTGTATATAGGAAATAGATATGGTATCACACGATTCGCTCTAGGTGGAGTGTAGCATTTCCATGGTTTTTGTTTTTTGGGTTTTCTACGTGGCTGTGTGTAATGTATCTGTAGCTTCTGTTAGTGTACTGCGTGTAATGTATCTGTGAGTTCTGTTCGTTTGTTGCTTTCTTTCGGCCTCTCCTGACGGTTGTAGGGACAGCTGGATGCGCCTGTTAGCCACGTCCCTTTGCTGACTGTCCACTTCATCGAATCCAAGAAACTCGGGCTCACTCTCTTCTTTGTCTGATAGATTAGATTCTTCAGGATTTAATGCATTATAGGTTTTCATCTTGTCGACTGCAAATACTCCCTCGAATGGTTTTTGGCATACTCGATGTCCTGGAATATCTGCTATTGCATAGCAGTCATTAGGAATTCCTTTTGTCACTATGTATGGGCCTCGATATTTTGCTTCAAGCTTCCTATAGTGCCCCATTGCAGTAGTCGTCATAAACTCTTATTTCTCCGGTCTTCTTTCGGACGATCATCACTGGACTTGTATATTCATGTTGACTAGGCCGTACAATTCCCCTCTGCTTTTGATCGTCGATAACTATTGCCAATTCTTCTCGTTCACTGTATGATAGTCGTCTTGGTGTTAATGAAATTGGTATGTCGTCTCTTAAGTTTGTATCAGCTAAATACTCGTCCCGCACCATTGGGACTTGGTTTTCATCTCCGGATCACTCTGCTTAACTTCAATCCTCATCAACTCCGCTCACGATATTGTGTTAGACTGCTCATCGTTTTGGAAGACAATTCACTCACCATTAAAACTCCAACGAACCGTATTAAAAAATTCCTGGCCTAGGATCGCGTCATCGGTTATTGCTGATCTTGGCACAATAACGGACTGCAAATCGTATTCATTACCGTCTATTCGATTCGATCGACAACGATCATCTTTTTGAAATTATTGGAAAGAACATGCAGAAAAGAATTATTACTCAGCTGAGTAAACATTGCAATGTTTCGACAGTACTTAACGACGTGTCCATAGTAACATCTGAGGTCGGCCAACATTTTCTTGCAACAACTCAAGAATTTCCTCGGGTTCTTCACTGGTCATACGCAGTGATTCAAGAGCTGTGCCGAATAGTGCTTTTCGTATCCTTCCAACGTTTTCCTGTGGTGAGAATCCGCATAATGAGGTACATAGATTTTCTAAAATCCCTAATGAACGTCAACCACTCCAAAGTGTTGCCACTAAATCGCGTTAACTCTATACTCCCTGATTGTCGTGCGAGTAGTTGTGTGACATCGTTGTTTGAAGGTCAGGAACATCAGGTGACTTTGGTGAACTATGATCAACCCATTCAGACGTAATTTGTTGATTTTGTTGTAACGCTTCTGCAACCTCGCTAGCATCTTTATCAGGATCTTTATCGCTTAACTCCAGCCCCTAAAGTTTCTTCTTTAACTCCAGCTTCAACAATTCCTTACGATTGAATGTTTAGAGCTCACAGATTTACTTTTATGCGCCACTGCTGACTTATATACATACGACTTCAAAATGTTGTTTATTGATGTTATTAATTTGTTTTTTATCTGCTCGGTGTCGTCGTTATTAATTTGGATCTTTCAAATAGCTGCACTTCATTGTCAGAGAATTCGTTCAAAATTTGCATGCACAAATTTGCATTATCTTGTCTTGTTAATGTTTTGCATTATCCCACGTGAACCACTGCTTGTTTTAAAGAAAAGCTTATTGTGCATTTTGGACAAAGTATCATTTTTGTAAGGCCATTGTTGTAACCACTAAGCGTCTCTTCTTTCGTTTCAAATGTAACTGTTGATTTTATCTCGGTTTTCTGTTCCCGTTATTTTGTCTTCGCACAAAGGTGGTAGTTTAGTTTTTTATTCGCACACACAATCAAATTTATTAATTATAGTTTACTTTGGGCGGATTGTCATCCCACTTCTAACTTTTGTTAGATATTTATTTAAATGAAATATCGTCTACTCAGGTTGCAGGTCGTCTCTCTTCTCTTTTTGTTCTCGTTTGTTTTTTGGGTTCTGTTCGTGTCTGTGTTTAAAGACTACATCATAAAGGATTTAAGCTTTTCCTGAACTTCTCCCAGATAGTGATCAGAATTAAAGGCTTACTGAGAGCAAAAACTGAGGACAGAGCAGGAACCAGTATTGGAACAAATGCCCAAGGAATTCGCCAGGCAGCAGACAAAACCACTGCCGGTACTAGCAACAACGCTGGAAACAGGTCCAAATACCACTTAGTCTGCTAAAGATGTTAAAAATTCTGCCAACATAATCCCCTAAAAAATCCAATCATGGGATTAAGGTCCATCCAAATAAATCTACAGCACGCAAAAGCCGCCTCGGCGGTTTTAAGTCATAGATTTAAAAAGGATCACCTGGACGTGGCTTTTATCCAGGAGCCGTATACTCTTAAGAACCAGATAAAAAGCTTATCAGGTGAGTAAATCTACGATTCAACTAATGAGGGTAGACCTAGCGCATTTATCAATGAAAGCCACGACTACTGCAGCGCTGGAGGTTATTCCGACCTACCACTACTTAACCCCACATAAAGAGAGACGCTATGGCTAACGTATTTATGCTCATCGCAGAAGATGAAACTAATTTTAAGTTAATTTATCCAGATGTTGCACTAGAACTTAGTACAAATGAATTACTAGGAAATACATTTATTTGCCAGTGATTCATATGTTTGGTACACAGATGGAGCGAAGACAAATGAAGGGGTTGGGCTGGAGTATACGGAGCTACCACTAAAACTTTCATTTACGACTCTATGGATAAGTATAATTCCGTATTCCAAGCCGAAATTTTCACTTTAAAAGTTTGCATCAGAAAGATTATATACAGATCGATTAACAATAAGAACATTTATATTCTTTTAGACAGTAAGGCAGCTCTATTAGCAATTAAGGCTTACGAAATAACGTCCAAAATAGTTTGGGATTGCTAAAACTATTACCCAGCACAAACAGAGTACATCTCATTTGGATACCTGGTCATAGCGGCTATGAAGGAAACGAAATAGCTGACCAACTAGCCAGAACAGGTTCTGCATCTCCTTTCATGATGCACCTATTCTGCGGTTTGCCCATCAGCACAGCTAAAAGCTGTATTAAAAATTTACTAAAAACACCACTACTCGAAGGAAACTGAAGGTAACAGACAAGCTGAACATTATATTCCAAACTCCTAACCTAAAAAAACGAAACAACTCCTCCAACTCAACAGGAGTCAGATTCGTATCGCCACAGGCTTCCTCACAGAACACTGTCGAGTGAAAAAACATCTCATGGTCATGTGGATAGCACAAGACAATATATGCAAAATGTGCAACGAAGACGAAGAATCAGCAGAACACTTCATCGTTATTTGGGTAAGTTCTACCTTGAAGCAGAGATATTACTGCTAGGTCACCAAAAAACGTAGTTGACTTCGTAGTCAATAATGGGATATTGAACGAGCTCTATAATGAGGAAGTCACAATAGGTCCACGGAGGCCGCAGTGACAAGGTGACTAATTCCCACCTCAACCTACAATCTTAATCTTAAGACCCTTAGGATAGGGTATAAAAAAAAGTTTCACATTGTTGATGTTTTAATTTGTGTGCCTTTCCATCTAAAGGGTCCGCCAAAAAACTACTGAATATTTTCTCAAATTTCTTTTTTTATTTGAAAGTACAATCCTTCCGGTTAATAATGGAAAATAATTTCATTCATGCAGTAGCCTACAAGATCGGTCCAATTTTTAAGCACATTATCGATTGTGTGCAGCTGTATTTCACCAATGGCTTCACGAATATTGTCCTTTAAAGCGTCAATTGTCTCTGGCTTGTCGGCGTAACACTTATCTTTTACGGCACCCCACAAATAATAGTCCAACGGTGTCAAATCGCAGCTCCGAGGTGGCCAAACGACATCAGCTCTGCGGCTGATAATGCGATCTTCAAAAACAGGGCGCAAAACATCGAGTGTAGCTTCGGCTGTGTGGCACGTAGCGCCGTCCTGTTGAAACCAAATGTTGCCAATATCATCCTCTTCAATTTTTGTGAACAAAAATTCGTTCAACATGGCCCGATAACGATCGCCATTGACTGTAACGGCCACTCCTTGCTCATTTTCGAAGAAAAATGGCCCAATTATGCCTCTGGACCAAAATCCGCACCAAACAGTGACTCGTTTTGGGTGTAACGGCTTTTCAATGTATGCGTGCGGGTTTTCTGTGCCCCAAATGCGACAATTTTGCTTGTTTACATACCCGCCAAGATCAAAGTGAGCTTCATCTGAAAAGATGATTTTTTTGGCAAAATCGGCATCTTCTCTAAGTCGATCGCAGGCCCACTTAGCGAAGCGAAAACGCATTGGATGGTCAGTTGGCTTCAACTCCTGAACCAATTGGACTTTGTATGGCGTCATACCAAGGTCTTTATGCAAAATTTGTCTCAATGATGTCTCCGAAATGTTCAATTGTTGAGAACGACGGTGAATTAATGTTGATTGCGCTTCACGCACACTTTCTGCCACAGCAGCAATTTTCTCGGGTTTACGCACTGTTTTTGGCTTATCACGCTTTGGTTTATCGATGAGGATGCCAGTTTCTTTCACTTTTTTCACAAGATAACGAACATACGGAGCTGACGGTGACGCACACATTCTGCAACATTACCATGATTTTCAAAGTAATGTCGCAATATTTCCCAGCGTTGTTCAAGCGTAACACAACCATATTCGTTCAGCGGAAGGATAAAACTAATTATCTGTCAAATCAGACATGAGCTAAGTGTTACCATTCACGAAATAAGCACTAGTTGAAAAAAAAAACGTTAGATGGCGGACCCTTTATTATTTCATTCGACTGTAGCTTTTTCAAATAGCTAGGGTAGGGCTTCGTGACAAAAAAAAGAAACTTGTTAGTGCGCTCTGGAGAAGGTTGAGGACCACTGAGCTATACACTATACATCAAGTAAATAAAAACACCATCGACCTAACCAACGTTACACATGCATACATACATACATATGTATGTACACATATATATGTATACGATCAATGCAGGTAAACGATATCCACCCCAAAATCAAAGTGAAAGGATCGGCACTCCGCAAGCAAAATTTTCTAATTTTTCAAGACTGGGTCGTACGTACTTGCACCTTTGTGCTGTTAATCAAAAATGAATGAACTTTTAAAAAGAAATTATATCAAAAATATTTTTTGTTAAATTCTTCATAAAATTGAATGCCATTTTTTATATTCATTAAATTTTGCTCACATTTTGATCTTGACCAAAATCCATTAAATATTAACCGAGAAATGGCCAAGTCATCCACTTTATTTCATTTTTAATAAAGGACAAAAAACGTCGAACTGTCCTTTAAAATATTGATAAAACGGTTCATGCATCGAACATTATTTTTTGAATAAGAAAACAATTTATTCATATCTCATAAAAATAAAACCATTGTAAAATACTTGAAAATGTGTTTTACACCCTCAGTCAATTCGGGTTGCGTACCATATATTTGCGAAATATATAATAAAAGAAATATTTGGACGCATGGAAATAAAATGGAGAAGCAGTGTTATACGCAATCCCGTCTCGATTGGATTCTAACTCGATCCGATTACAGCGAAAACGTGAATTGAAACTCAATCCGGTCATATAAACTTAGTTACAGTCCACTACTAAATAAAAGCCAAAGGCAGAGTAGACTTTCCGGATTTTTTAGTTTGTAAGTAAAAATATTTTTTTTTCTTTTATTTTGCTTAGACAAATATGGTCACCGTACCTATACTACGAATCGGTGAAAGTAAAAAACAAAATTGTATCTGACATTACCGAATGAGAAAAGAGGAAAACTTTTTTTGTGAGCGATGTGATCTTAAGGAAAAGAGAAAAATAGATTTTGCTGTCCCTGCAGTTAATGACCATGTTTACACAGACCTGACGAACTAGATTTATACGTCTACAGGCAAGGGAAGTGGGGAGGTGATATGGTGCACTTGTTATGATCCAGTGGTTCTATTAGTTATTAAAAGGTAGTTTATTTAAATTATGTACTTGTCCATTTGAAATTATTATCTGACCATTCCAACAACAGCAAAAACCCAATTTCCCTTGGTTAAAACAATATATCTAAATACATAACATAGTTAAAAGGCATTATTTGTCGACGCATAGTGTTGAATTTGATAAGAAATTATGTTTTCCTGGCTTTGTTAGCCTTTTCGTAGTTATGGGAGAGAACCTTAGTTCAACACAATGCATACGAATATTATTTTATCGATGATTGCATTTTTCCGACCTTGCATCGTTACAAGCCAGTTAATTTATTTATTTATACATCGAAATCCTTATCGTGAATTAATTTATATAATCGTTAAAACTGGAACAGTAACCGTTCTGTAATCGCCAAAATAATAGAGCACAAGGTGGAAACTTTTTTTTAAAATGTATGTAGTCATTTTAAGAAAATGTTCAATAAAAAATAAAACGTACTATAATCTATTATCGATCTACGCTTGTAGACTAACAGCTTATCTGGTCCTCGTGTTTAGTTATAAATGTGAGCAGCATAAAAGCATTTACCTTTCGGAGAATGGATTTAGTACGCGCCTGCAAAAGGCCTTAGAATTAAAATCCAACTTCAAGAAACAAACGTCGCTTTATTTGCTTATGTTCTCCAGGAATGAATTATTTAAAGGTAAATTATGGACATTTTTCAAGAACTCTTTAACCAGCGACATTTGCTCCGCTATATCCGAATTAAGTCTCTAGTGTTTAATTATACATATATGTACATACATATGTATGTAATATTCAAATCCGATAATTTTCTTCAGAAGCACTATGATAGTTTACCCTAGAAACATGTATTGCTTAAGGCATATTTTTTCCTCCTTAGAAACTCAAACTGAACAGCTTAATTGTTTATTAAAAAGCTATTAAAAGTTAACGACTTGTTCACATAAAAGTTTTAAATGTAGATTTTTTTATACCCTATCCTAAGGGTATATTAAGTTTGATACATAGTTTGTAACATAGAGAAATATTGCAGACAGTCCCCATAAAGTATAAATATAAATGATCAGTATCAATAGCCGATTCGATTGAGACATGTCCGTCCGTCTGTCACCAGTTTTTGGGCCTTAAATTTTGAGCTAGGACAATGAAATTTCGTATACGAAGTCTTTGGATATCGGGACAGAACAAGTCTAAAAAAAATTTAAATCCGCCCACTGTCACGCCCACTTTTCAACAAAATCACCTTTTTCACTATTTTCATATGAAACTCGAAAAAACTTACTTAAACAAATATGTAGATATCCACTTAATCTACAAATCGTCTGTACATTGCATATGGCCACGCCCACTTTTTAGGGGCGTTTACTTCAAAAATTAATTTTCGAGTATAAATGTTAGTTTATAGGGCAAAGTAGAAAATTTTGTGAATACATTTTCCACCGCCCACTGACACGACCAAATAAGATAGGGATAGGGTATCATACGATCCGTTCCAGGCGGATTGTAGCATTTGTATACCCTATCCTAAGGGTATATTAAGTTTGATACATAATTTGTAACATAGAGAAATATTACAGATAGACCCAATAAAGTATATATATAAATGATCAGCATCACTAGCCGAGTCGATTGAGCTATGTCCGTCCATCCGTCCGTCTGTCCGTCCGTATGTCACCAGTTTTTGGGCCTTAAATTTTGAGCTAGGTTGATGAAATTTTGTATACGAGGTCTTTGGAAAAGTAAGCAATACAAGTGTAAAAATTTTTAAAATCCGCCCACTGACACGCCCACTTTTCAAAAAAATCACTTTTTTTCACTATTTTCATATGAAACTCGAAAAAACTTACTTGGGCAAATATGTAGATATCCACTTAATCTACAAATCGTCTATACATTGTATATGGCCACGCCCACTTTTTAGGGGCGTTTACTTCAAAAATTAATTTTCGAGTAAAAATATTAGTTTATAAGGCAAAATAGAAAATTTTGTGAATACATTTTCCACCGCCCATTGACACGACCAAATAAGATAGGGATAGGGTATCATACGATTCGCTCCAGGCGGATTGTAGCATTTTTCACTGGTTTTAAATGAGATCAGTTGAGCTAGTAAAACCTGGTTAATATTTTTCAAAATATTCAAGGAAAAAGATAAGAATATAATAAGAGAAAACGGGTAAGATGCAGTACAAGAAATTTATAAACTAGCAGGTAGTATGAGCCTTGAAAGTATCGCATTTTAGTACTGAAATTGTAAAAATATCATAGTAACTCTGCACAACAAAAGTATTAACTGACAATTCATATGTCAAAAAAAGTCCAGGAGGAAGGACAGGACTATCAGTGAGAACACGAAATCGTCAAAAGAACGACAGTCCGTCAGGCTTGTGTAAACATCGTCAATAGTAGAAACACATTGACACAGCAGCAGCTTCAACAGCATACACAAAAACACCGATGTTGTGGTGTAAAACACATTACACACAGCAACGACAACAGCAGACCAATGCTATGGTCAATGTGTTTCTACTATGAAGCTTTTCAAGAAGCTTTTTTTTCGGTGGATTTCATTTTCATACATCACAGTTCTGTATGGGCGAGAGGTATCTGTATATTTTTTTTGTCTGTGATATAATGTTTATTTACTAAAACGAAACTGTTCATTTTATCGAACGATTTTTTGCATTTTTCTTACAATATTAATGGAAAATGTGTGTGTATTTTAAATCGTACATACATGTTTATTTTATGAAAAAAGTCCAAGTCATGATAAGCAATGCTGAGAGTAACATTATATACATATGTATATAACATGGTCAGATGTGAACAAAAATGTGAAGTTATAATTATGTTCGTTATAGCGGATAGGAAATCCGTGCGCACGTTCGTTATTTAAAGACGTCAATAAAGATAATACTAATATTAATAATACATTTAAAGACAATATTTGTATGCATTCGTTATAACCAGGGATGGGATTTTGTTGACATAAAAAATATAAAAAAGGCAAAATGAAACATCCAAATATACAAAAAAAAAACATTTATTCAAACAAGAGCTAAAAATTATCTGCTAAAATGTGCCTAACGGTTAATGATTGTTCGTCAAGTATCATGAAAGTATATAGATACATACGTAGTAATTTTGTTTTGTTTTGGTTCTTTCGAAGCTGCGCACGTGCAAATTTTTCACACGCGTCGCGTCGCCAATTAAAAGCAATCAATGGGATAGTACACAAACAAGTTATATAATGTAGATCTATTCGTATTCATTCGAAATTTTTGTGTTGAGCTAAAAGTCAATGCCCATAAAAAAGGATGTGGATACGATGTATGTATTTATGAACATTGAGTAAATATACTTTTTGTTTGTATATTTGAGTCTTCTATATGTACATATATCTTTGAAAAAGACTAAAAAGAGCGAAAATATGAGAAAAGGCAAAAAAGGCAATAACGGGAGAAAAGGCAAAATAAATTACATATATTTGGCACCAGCAGCACGCCAAACGTATTTGTTTAAAGTCTATAGTGTCAAACGATTGCGGAGAAAAAAAGGCAAAGTGAGAAAAATCCTATCCCTGGTTATAACGAAAATTCGTTATATAGGTATTTGTTGAGTGGGTATTTGTCGATTGATGCGATATGTGTGGAGAAAGCCATACTGGTGTGGCGGAAGTACTCGCACCTTTTCGCTTTCTACGGCTTAATTGTAGTTAAACACTAAAATGTAGTCCTGTAGAGTAACTTCGGGTAATGTGATATAGGCATTTGTTTTCTTACAACTACTCGTATTTTTTATAACATATCTCATACAGCACTACACCTTATAGTTTTTTGGTGTATTGCGCATTAGATTACGAAGTATGAATTCCATAGCTTATGCCAATTTTGAGTTATGTCAACAAAATGGAAAAAAGTACTATAACTCCGTCTAATGAAATTGGCGGGTAATGTGATATACAAGGTTCGTATAATGTGATATACCATATCACATTACCCGAATAGCTTTTAACTACAAAATACTCGTACATACATCAGAATTATTGTTCAAATTAAAAACTAAAAATATTTGAAAGTATTTATTAATGATTTCATTTATTATTTTAAATAAAGTGACATTGTATTGTAGCGACTTGTACATTAGAAAAAAAAATCCTTACATAATTTTAATGTTATTTGCAAAGGCAAATTAATGTAATTAAAAGAAAATGCATAAGAACACGAAAGTATAACATATATATTAACTGTAATAGAATATTAAGTAGCACAAAAAATTGATTAAACTGATTTGCATGACTCGCATAAAAAAACAGCTTCCCGTGTTGGAAGACATTTACTGTGAGTCCAAACTAAATCGCACTGCAAGCACGGTACCCATATCTTACTCCTTATCCATCTGGAAGGATTTATTGCAAAAGGCACAAGCAGTGTCCTGGTTAGGTGGAGTTTCGGCCCAAGGATCGTCGTCTGAGCTCGGTAAGTAGAAACATTCATCCGAATCGCAAGAGGAACTTCTTTGGTTTACTTTGTCCGTTTCGATTTTACTAGAATGGGTCTTTTCGTCACTGGTTTTTTGCGTTTTTCGATATTTCGAATGCTCCCTTCCAAGGCTATTTTATACGTTGATGTTGTTAGCACCGTTGCGACTGATTTTCTGCTGCCCTTTGCAGTGTTGCAAATGGAACTCCAAACGTCTTCGACGCCAAAAGTCTGCCCATTGCTCCTCCTCTGACTGCCAATATTGCCTTTCTCATTGCTTCGGCATCCCATTTACGTATCTGACCTTTCTTTGGCATGATCTCGAAATAATTATAACTATCTTTAATAACTAATAATTAACTTATAACATGTGATATGGTATATCACATTACCCTACTTTGACCATATCACATTAGCCGAATTTAGGTTTTGAAACAACCGCAATTTTTTTATAAAAAAACACTTGAGAAAACTTAAAACTCACCCAATTTCTTGCTAGCTTAATTCACACACAAACACACTTTAAAATTGATTTTTATAAATTTTAATAATTTTGGCTTAAAAAACACATAAGGCGCACGCACAAAAAACTTTTACCGCACCGCTGATTCGATTTTACCACACTGACACCAAATAGAACGAATGCGAGCGCTCATAAGACTGCAGAACGGTTTTTTTTCCATTACCATTATGTTGATAAGAAAATTCTGGTCGAGACCTGCTTATTTCTGAAAATATTGTAGTATATCACATTACCCGACCATATCACAATACCCGAAGTTACTCTAGTTGAATAAATAATATTTCATAATAAAAATAAAAAAACTGCTTACCAAATTATAAACTTCATCACTGACGCCTGCGAGTCGTGAGGTATCATTCGAGTCCTTATCTAAAGTGTCATATGCTTCATTATTCTTCCAAGCGTGTTCACCATGAATGAAGTCTTCAATAGTTGCAGGATTATTATACAAATGTAGATTGTCAACGCTACCACTAAAATTGTGAATGAATCGACTCATATTTTGAATGGGTGACATCATTTCGGGACGATAAGAAGCATAATAAATATGTTTAGACTGAACATCCAATTTCGACAGTTTATTTTGTTCAACACCTTCAGCAAACAATAAAGTTTGCTGGTCTCCAACCATATCATTTTTTTCTTTGAAAGACGCAGCATAAACAACGGCTGCACAGCCTTTAGCAATCGGTGGTCCTACATCCAACTTGTCAATATCGAAATCATCATCAATAGTTTTAGAAATTTCTTCATAATTCCAAGAGCTCTGCAAACGATTTGCAGCTTCGCGAATCTCCAAGCAAACACCTTCGAGTTCATCTTCCTTTGTTAACACTCCAGATCCCGAAGCCAAACTCACACCAATTAAAGCAAAAAACGGTGCAGAATCTCCATAAAAAAGCTTTTTTGTGGCTTGTGTCCGGAGCCTTTCGGAATATGTGGTCGTAACTCTATTAAGTATGTTGTCAACGAAGAGTCTTCTCGCATGCTGACCAAATCGAAAAATACCATTTGTTTGAGCATCTGAGGCAACTTGTATCCTTTGCGTACCAGGCTAAAAAATAAAAATAAAATCTTTTAAATCTTTTCAAGTGAAGTTAATTATGTATGTTAGGGACAAAATTGAACGCGTCTCAATGAGTGGAATCATTACAAAGGCAAACATATGGAAATGAATGCCCTATCCCTTTACTATATACAGACATACATATGTTTGTATGTATGATTATGCATATTACCACTTCTACCAAAAACTTGCATAAATTTGTATTTAATTTTTTTTTTACAAAATCACACCAAAGCAATGATTTAAGGTAGTGGGCGGATTTTAAAAATATTTGTACTCAAGTCTGCTCCTAAGAATTGATATTATTTAATTGAAATCGAATAAAAACTGTTTTTTTTTTTTTTAAGAAAACAACCCCAAAATGGGCTTGGCCATATAAATACAATCAAAGACTATATAATACTATAAGACTTCGCACGCAAAACAAATTTGTGTTCCATGTTTTTATTTGCTCGATTTTAGCAATATGTAGCTAAACGACTAAAATGTTTCTTTTTAACCGAAACATCCATGTTGTTGTTATTGTTTCTTGCGGCGGATACATTCAAAGGTTTCGTCAACATTTTTCAAGTTTCTATCTCCAATTTATCTGTTTTGTTTTGTTCGAGAACCGAATCAATTGTTCGCTTCCCAGTGGAGGCAGATTGTTTATTTTTATCCCCACTTTTTAAGAAATAAAAAAATAAACAGAATCGAAAAATTATTGTGTAAGGATACATATCTTCTGTTTTTATGTTATTGGTACTAGTTGAACAATAACCACGCATGTCTCCTGAGTGGACTGGTTTG
Organism: Chalcosyrphus nemorum; assembly: GCA_949716465.1. Classification (NCBI taxonomy): domain Eukaryota; kingdom Metazoa; phylum Arthropoda; class Insecta; order Diptera; family Syrphidae; genus Chalcosyrphus; species Chalcosyrphus nemorum. The sequence goes on from OX454332.1 coordinate 54,649,580, forward strand.
TAGCACTTGAGTAAGTAAGGTTGCCTTGGGTGGCTCTTTGTATATTAGTTCGGAAGTAATAAGGCCGAACTTATCCCAGTGGTTCTAAGTTGTGCTTCAGAATTTTTAACTTGTTTCAATCTTTCGTGGACTTAATTATATAGTTGTTTAAATAACTTAGTAGGTAGAGAATGCAACAATGCCTGTAAGTATACAATGACCATGTTTATCTGCTCAAATTAGGCAAAGCCAATTTATGCATAATAAAACTTTGTCTCCTTAATAGAGGCTGCTACTCTGGTACGTGAGTTCTAGAAATAGAAGAATGGAAGTGTCAGCAAGATTTGTTGCGTCTGTACCGCTCTATAATCTAATTGCCACTTTCCACTTACAGTCAACATATTGCCTCTCAAATGACATCTTATAGAGCTTTAGAGTGCAGCTTTATACGTACATAAAAGTCCGTCAAGCAGACAACTTGCTACCTAAATTGCAAGACAAAGGTTAAGGGAGCTTTCCAGTGTGACAGCCCGAAAAATCGCTGTTTTTGGCGATTTTTTTTTTTAAAGAAAAAATAATCTAATCGATCTGGTTTTTTTTTTGTATATTAATTGGGTATTGAAGAATACAAAACATTTTTTTAAAGATCGATTTATTTATTAATTAATATCTATAAAAATGATGTAACAATTGTTGCAGAAAATGCACTTGGATGTGGTGTCCACGTTGGGGGTCACAATTTTGATCGGAAACAAAAAACACAAAAAGATTATTGATCGGTATATAATTGGCTTTCGGGCTATGGAGGCTTTTTTTTTTTTTTTTTTTTTTGCAAAAATGGCGCCGGTTTGAACAAAAAGTATCGATTTTGGCATTTTTTTTTGGCAGTTTTTTGTACCAAAAAATAGGAAGATGTCAAAAAACAAAAAAAAGCTTCCATAGCCCGATAAACAATGACGTTAAGAATATTGTGTAGAAAATTCAACTCGATAGCTTTAAAACTCTGCCCTCCAGGTTGGACACCGTTTTGAAAAATGCTGTTTCGAGAAAAACGCGTTCAAAGTTTCAAGTGAGGAAATTTTAGGTGTAGCGCTCCGTTTCCTTCTTCCAAGAAATGCTGTACAGTAACCGAAATAATTTGAATTTCGGCATGAAAATTTCAGGGAATATTCGGAAAAGTGTATACTATTCGATAAAGCAAAAAAAAAAAAATCGATTTTTTGAAAATTTCACACTGGAAAGCTCCCTTAATATATGTATGTATGTATACCTCCAAATCTATTTTGTTATTGATGATATTGTAGGCCTGGTACTTTAAAAATTGTTATACTCGTTCTGTTTCGATATCCAAAGACCTCGTATATAAAATATCATTGTCCTACTTTAAACGTAAGGCCCAAAAACTGGTGACGAAAATACGGAATCGGCTAGTGGTGCTGATCTATCTTTAATATTTCTCTGTGTTTCGAAAAAAATGGATGAAATCACCGAGATCTGAAATAAAACAGATAATAAGTATAGCAAGTCGGATCATGTAAAAGAATATTCGGATATAGCCCTTGCTGCCGATGCATTGTCTGGTACAGCTGCAACACTGTTGAACACTTTTTGATGACAAAACAGCACAATCGGCATTCAAACTACCTTTCAATTTTCTTATAAAGTCACCACAGTACAGTTAATTTTATTAAAATTGGGTATATTGAAATACTGTTCAAAGTTTGGAGTGATATTATTTTTAAAAAAATTAGGAATATTAAGTTGTTAAGAAGCAGTAGCTCTTTTTGTTATTTCCTATCAATTGTTATGAAAATAAAAATTGAGCTTGTTAGTTGCAAATTTAGTTACGTATTAATAAAGATGAAGGTAGTTTGAGCTGAAGTGGAGGTGATATCAAAGGGATATGTAAAGCCTTTGCTCAAATATTTTTTGATACATCAAACTCTAAAAAACTAGGTCACCAATTAGAAGTAAGGATTGAGGTAAACATATTTGAAAAAAAAAAAAAATATTTTGACATAAGCTTTAGGGTTGCTACAAGTACGAAAAATGGCGTTCACTCTTTGGTGAAAAAACATACACTTTTACTAGTGTACAAGACCAGATACAACAAAGAGTGAATAATATATTTAAATTCGCACTAGCGGTGAAACTTATTAAAAAATATATTCATACACGTAAAGCTGCAAAACGCGTATAGCTACAACACGTATAGCAACAAAATTCATTCAATGACACTAATAGTAGGATTTAGAATAGAGGATAGGAATAGAGGATTTAGAATAATCACTTGTACTAAACTTGTATGTACATAAACTTATTATAATGTTGATGTTTTTTATACTAAATCACAACTGTTTTAAGTTAAATTACCATATATCGTTTAAAATTTTCACGGGGATATTTTTTCGTCGGGACTCCCAGACCACATATGACTTTAAAAAAATATGTGTTTCGGGCATTTTGTGAAAATGTCTCAAAATTGTTCTTAATTTTTCCCACTCCAAGTCGGCAGGCATACAACCAATTTCTAATATTCAAATAAGTTCTACCTATCAAACGTAGGCAGCACGTCGTTTTCATATTAATTTTGAATACATATATCGCTATCTACCAAACAATTTGTCAGTTATAACGCGTAGTCTCATGAATTTCGACTGAAAAAGTAGATGAGCTCGAGTGAAATGGAAAACAAAGTTACCGGTGAGTCGCCGGCAAATTTTGTGGCAACTCTTTTTGACGTTTTTCTTTTCTTTATTTTTATAATTTATTTAATTTTTATATTCGTATGTCTCTTTAATTTTAAAGATAAAAATAAATCGATAGAGAATGCCCATTTCTTTAACATTTTATATATTATTTACGTTTCGTTCCAATGGGCATATATATATAGTATACATATTTTGTTTAATTGTCAAAATTATTCAACTTTGCTAAGCTTAACTGAATACAACAATCGATATATCGAGGTGAATATTTTAGCAACTACGTAAGGGTGTTTTCACACTTAAGCTATTTTTTATGTTTTTAAATATGCACATCTTTAAATATGTACGTTTTCTACGTTTGTTGAATTACGCAGTGCAAAATATGAAAATTAAAACAGTTTTGATAAATACGTATATTTTTAAATGTAAATCTACTATGTTGAATCTGGTGAGAATAAGACAATTTTACAAATCATTTTTTTATATAGTATATAGTAATATATATAATTCCTTCGGGGTGAAGCTCGATGACGTTATAACTCGATAACCGCTGGACCGATTTTCATAATTCTTTTTTTATTTTGTTCGTATTGCTGTACTTTAGGTTTATAGAGAAATTCGAATTTTTTGCATTTTTCGCATTTTGCAAATCATAGTTGCCGTTGGGGGTATCGATATATGACAGTTGATTTGTATGCGCGATATTTCGTACATATGTAAATATCTATCAATGAATTCGTTTCGGTTAATATTTAGTCAAGTTTGCGTTACATTAAATTCAACTATTTACGTCAAAGCGCACGAAATATTTGCAGTCAGGTGGCCAACGTTAACGAAAGATAAGAATGCAAAACGGAGTTATGCAGGGTCCAGCTATATATGTATGTAAAAAAAACTAAAATTGAAAAGAAAAAAAAGAAAATAAGAAAAAAAAATCGCAAAAATGTTTAAATTGATTTTTGCAATGTAACGGATACTTAGTTGAAATGTGCTTTGAATATTTGAAAAATTAGAGAAATGTCAAAATAAAAGAAAATTTCACCACAGGAGGCCTATGGATGCATCCAGGCAAGATATAAATCGCCTACTGAATTCATTTATTGGAACTCACATGTATTCACAGATAGGAGTGGATTACAACAAAAACAATGTAAACAAATGGGTTTTGAGGGGCAAGAGAGATAACAGTTTGATATATCTTTCCTCAATGATTTCTGTCCTTGACGTGGAACTGAGCAGTTATAGGATGATGTTGCTCCACTTCAATGTTTGTTTGGTTGCCGAGCAACTAATATAATAATAATAATATAATAAAAAGTGTGTATATGCACGCATATATTTGAATGGGGCAAACTTTAAGTGTGTATGTTTATTTAAATTTTGAGTTCAGAAAAATTTAAATTTCAGTATTTTTGCTTATATTGTGTCTTAGTTGAATTAGTCGTTACAAAAATACAGTAATAACATTTTTTTCATTAAATCAAGTGGATTTCTTCTAAATAAAAGTGTTGTAGATTTTTGGTTTGCTGAAAACCACCCTCGATAAGGATGTACTTCGACTGAGGATATATCAGATATATGATATCCCTCTTAGTCTCTTACTGTTACAAAATACTAAGTTGTAAGAATGGATTTCAGTTATGCCATACAGACGTTGATGTGATATTTAAGATAGTTGTGGAAGTATTCATCCCTGTCTGACCAGCTTCTGAAAAAGTTACTATAAAATATGATCGGACTATGAGCGTCAAGTTTGTAAGTAATTTTTCTTTTACTTTTAGAAATTTTGATGGACATGTTTTTGATAAGCGTTGGCCTGTCTGGCAACTTTGACCGTATCGACGTGGTAATGATGCGCTTGCTCTGAAAAATCAGCATACGGGTTTTCATATCCCCTTTGGTGTGTGAAAATTATAAAAAAAAAAATACCAACCTAGGACGTCGGCATTTCGTTTTCGGCGACGCGTATGCTATATGTACTGATTAAACCTTGTTAGAACGTCAGTTACATTTATATAAAACTAGTATACAAATAATAGATGCTTTGATATGATAATCTTAATGTTTTTTTTCGCTGTAAACGTATTCTTATAAAACCGATTATTGCGACTAATATCCTGGCCAAGAATACTGTTAGTTATACAAAAACTATGAAAAACATGTGTCCGCTAAGTCTGATTGCTGTAACGGGTGAATGGATTTTGTTCAATCTTCACATTTGAGCCGTATAGGGTACTCACAAAGGTAAAATCGTTTCATTTTAGCTTTGAAATATTGACAGTATCGTAGTTTGGAGTATTTTTTTTTGTTTCTATGCACACTTCTTTTGTATAACAGGATTGCATATTGACGTCAAAGCAAAATGTTGTTTTTACAATACAGACTGAAGTAAGAGTGATTGCGGATATTGCGATACATATTTATGAATATTATTAGTGCCTAAAACTTTCTGCTTCATTACACCACTTTCACGATAAGGATCTGGACTAGGATTATAGAATAGAGATCTTACGTAACACAATGATATAACCTTACGACCTTACCTCACTAAAAATCAGATATTATGCAACTTAATCAGTAAATCTAACAACCCAATTTTTTTCCGCTGGCATTTTTCTCGCCGCAGTCCACAGGCCAGAAGTCCACAACCAATCTTGTGATTTGAAATAATCTCTTACGAAATGAGCCTGAATTTGACACTATTTCCATTATTTTTATTAAGTAAGGGCCTTCTAATAATGTATCTGTATGTATATGTAATAATATCTTTTTAATTTTCTTACCAGAAAATATTGCAAATTCTGTACGAAAATCGGTGTTGAATTTGGAGAATTTTACAGTTTTTCAAACGCAAATATATTCAAAACGAGGACAAATTATAAAAATCTATCTCGAACAGAATTCGTTCATTACCTTTCCAATAACACCAAAAACATATCAAATTTGTACTGTTTACTTGCTGAAGTTTTGTTTTAAAAATTGCTATTTTTCGGAAAAAAACACGAAAGTTGTCTCGAGTATATTTTAAATAAAACAACAACAAAACAATTTTTCAAAACAACAAAACTCGAACAAAACTTAGATTAAGTCCCATTCTTTAATATGCCATAATAAACGTTGCAATCGGTTCACTATTGGCCAAATGGCGTTGTTTTGAAAATGCAAAATTTTCACTTTTTGCTCAAATACAGGGTGAAGTCCTCTTAAATATAAAATTTAGAGAAAATCGTTGGAGCCGTTTTCGAGCAAATTGGCTAATACCCCTAAATCCTTAAAAAAGTACCATTATTACCACTTTTGCCCAAACATTTTTTAAGCCATTTTATAGAATTTGAGATTTTTAATGTTATATGAGAACTTTAATAAAATCGTTTGATCAGTTTTCAAGAAAACCATATTTTAGCCAAGTACCGTTACAACCGATAAGTACCGTTACAACAACTTTAGGCTAAAATGTGATAAGTCATCTTATTGCACATATTTATACTTGTCTCAGTGTAGAATTTGAACGAAATCGTCTGAGCAGTTTGAGGCTTTTAAAAAAAAAAAAATTACAAGTAAAGTACTGTTGTTAAAAACTATGGTAAGAAATTTTGTTTGTCATCTGATTGGAATTTTTCAATCTGAATTGAATATGAGATTTAATCAAAATTGTTAGAGCCGTTTTCGAGAAAATCTAATTTCTGTGAATAAATAAATAAAGTACCGTTAATAATAAGGCTATAATAAGACCCTAGATATGAAGTTTGATCGATATCCGTCCACCCGTTCAGGCTGTAGCCTCAGGCACACACAGACAGACAGACAGAATTGGCAGACCTACTTTTTAGAGCTTCTCTATCATCGTAATGTCAAAATTGATTAATATCTTGAATTTTTCGAATTTTTGCACGAATCCAATACTTGTCCTACATTATAGCACAAGTAAAAAAGTCTGTTCTTAAAAAACAAGATACCGAAATTTATGAAATTTTTCTTGACAACATTAGTGTTGAGGAAACTAAATTAATAGCCGATAAATTTAAAGATAAATAAATAAATATCAGGCCGTAAGCAGCCCATAGAGGGCCAAGACCTAGCTTCTCACAACTGTACATGTTGTGCGTGGCATACATTTTTGCTCATACAGACCTACAGTTTTATGCCGTATAAGAAGGGAAGTGGAGTTTTGAGAAGCTCTATCATGACAGTAACACTCTTGAATGTTTGTCAGACAATCGGAAGAGGTGGCCGTGAAAAAAACTTTTGATAGTATTTTTCTGGATTCGAACTTGGAACCACTTGATAAATTTAAAGCCTTATCGTAAATAGTGTGAATGAAATAAACAACTCCATTCCGTCAAATCGTTTCGTTAATTTTATAAATGATTGTGAATCAATTTTTACCTTACAGTGCATGATATACAAGATGTCCTTCGTAAACTTCAAAACAAAAGAGATTTAGGTACGTTTTTGTGTCGTAGAATATATGAAGACAACTTTGAAGTGTTGGGTCCAGTTCTACTCTCAATAGTAAACAAATCTTTTACATCAGGCATCTTTCCTGACACATGAAAAGAATCAATTGTGAGTACGACACCAAAAATAAAATGTGAAGAATTCCGGTCGGTAAATACCATGCCGATATATATCAGCACAATCCAGTTTCAAAACATTGCACTCGTGGAAACTGCTTTAACTTACATCGTCGTGACAAATTGGAAGAAAAAGGAATATGTATATAGTGTTTTCATTGACCTGAAAAGAGCTTGCGAAACGATTGATAGGCGAATATTTTTCAAAAAGTTGGAAAAGTTTATAATCGGGAGCTTATCTGGTTTGCCTCATATCCCACACATCGGACTGAAAGGGTTAAAGTAAACAATAATCTTTCTGACGCGAAGGAGGCGAAGCTCAGAGTTCGTCAGGGATCTGTGGAGGGGACTCTTCTCTTCATATATATATTATTTGATAACCAAAGTGTGGTAAAAAATGGACAGCTTTAATAAGATAAAATGTTACAACATTAACAACGATTAATATCTATAATGAAATAATTGCTCAGCCGCATTTTGAGTTTTGTTCCACTGTGTTGTTTTTATAGGCTGCAGTTGCTGCAGAATAAAGCAATGAGAAGTATTTTAAAGTGTAGTAGATATACTACGTCAATAATTGTTATTAAAATGGTTATTAGCAAACGAAAATTTCGGTATAGGAATATGCTAATGTTTGTTTTTAAAATTAAAAATACGACGACCGGAGCACAAACCTCGGTAATTTACAAAGGCTTGAAATTATTAAATTAAATATAGCTAAAATTATAACAAATACAAGAATGTTTAAAAATGTTGTAGTTGAGTTTGTCAAAAGTAAATCTTATTAAACAAGTATTTAAAATGGAAAAATTATAAAAAAAATAGCTCAAAAAACGCTAAATAAAGATTCTATCTATCTATCTATCTAAATGGTCCACAACAGATCTATCAGACCTACAAAAAAGTCCGTACTATTCTTACTCAATATAACCTTCATCACCTAAAATCGTGCGTAGAAATTATGACGCTTCCCCGACGAGACTGAGGAAGAGAAGTCACAGACCTTTAAAGCATGCATAATAAACAAATAATTTCACTCAGACAATACTTGAGTGAGAAAAACAAATCTGGCAAAAGCAACCATTGAAGCCGATGAAAACCTAACGCCACCTAAAGAATCAGCCACATGTACAAGTACCTAACACCGATGATCGAAGACGAGCATGTGCAGCAAAACCCCTGCATGGAAAACTCCAAATCCAACAGTGACCCCAAGTAGGGTGTTATTTCACGTCACCGATTTGTTATATTTTTCACCCTGAAAGTATAGTGAAATGTAATAATATCCGTAAAAGTGAGAAATAAAAAGATAATAATAATTCCCTCTTAGCGCATCCTCAGGTGCCGGATAGGGGAATGGTCGGTAGATATACCGAGAATGTGGGAAATAAAATGCCTCCCACAGACCACACAACACGGGACGGTAGACAAGAGTTATGGGAATGACAAACCCGCGTGAGTCAAGAAAAAAGTGTCACAACTACCAAGTATGCAGGACCCAATCAAAAAAATAGTTTTACCCGAGAACACAAGAGCAGGATGTATCAGACAACGCATAGCATGGTCACCGAATATGAATGAAGACATTATGCGTTATCACCATAGAGCAACGAAATATGGCAGCGATAATATTGACTAATGGGAGAGACAGCACAAACTGTTCACTGGTTGAGAGACTTAGGGTTCAGAATGTAGCTGATAGAGTAAGAGCGATCAGGGGCAGATTGCTGCTGCCACAAATAATAATGTCAACCATCGAACGGGAAATATTGGATGAGCTAAGACCCAGACATATATTGAGCCTTCTAAATAGATCAACGGAATAATCAAAACTTAGAACATGTTCTAAGATTTACTGTTCGGCTATAGCTGCCTCTAGATCAGTTGCGCTCACGATTACTACAATACCAACGGTCAATCAGCAACGCAACATCAGACCGTTGTGGCAGCGGGAACTGGAGGCCAAGATATCTTTGCTAAGAGCCAAGATTGGACGGCTTACCCAATATAAAAGAGGTGTTAGGTCAAGGACTTCGATCAGCAAAGTCAGTGGTATAATAAGCCTTCGCTAGCTCGAGGAACTGAAACACCAGGAGTTTGACATGGTCATTGACAGATACACACATAGACTACAAGTCCTGAGTTCTCTATTGAGGAGATATCTGCCCAGTCAAATAAGAAAGATCGACAAAAAAATTTCCAAAATAACCAGCGAAAGTTTTACACTAAAATGACCAACAATAACCAACAATAGCCCGAACAAACACTCGATGTAACGTCTCTCGAAACATTTTGGGGAAACATATGGGAGAGCTCGCAAATTCATAATAAACAATTCCAATGGTTAAGAACTGCGCCTGAGTATTTATAAATGAACACGACACCAATAGAAATAGAGAAACTAAGAAATATCCTCAGAAAAAGTAAGAATTGGAAAACTCCGGGCACAGATGAAATTCAAAGTTTCTGACTAAAGAAATTCAGTAATGCGCATTAACACATTGCTAGGAATTTCAATAGAATTTTAGACAGACAATGCAGCATCCCTATTTTCTTCACCTACATCGTCAGTGACTGAATTTGGCAGTATTCTAGGTCACATAACATTATTCCAAGCGATAAGAGAGATATTCTAGAGGATGCAAGGAATTGATCACTGTTAAGGCTGTGCGACCCGTGCCGACGATCTGCCTGGCTGGGGGCCCAACCCAAATGCCCAGTTCCGAACGGAGCACCCGGATACCTGGCGCCCTTCGGATTAAGCAGCCGTGCCTGCATACTGCGGATCTCTGTGCAGGTTCACCACATAATGAAAAAAACTAAAAACAAAAACACAAAACAAAAACAACAACAATGCCAACAAATCTGCCGACGAATCTAGTAATGAATTAAACCTGGCGGAAGTAGAGGATGTGAAGCTAACACCGCCAAGGCTCTGGCTCTTAAGCCTGGCTGCAGTGGTGTTGGTGGAACTGAAGCTACCGACGCTCTGGTGACAAAACCTGGCGGGAGTGGGGTTCCAGTTTTAGCGAATTCGAAGCCTGATTCGTCTGGCCTCGCACCAAAGTCGGGTTTTCTTACCTACTGCGGTACGAGTGTTAAGCCCCCAATCTATGTCTCCTTCTGAGGAACCGACGAGACGTATGGCTTCGAGCAAGCGTCTTTACGTTCCAATCAACTCTACCGTAGGGAAGCATCCCCTACTGAGTATTTCTGGGTCGACCAACCGTGCTGCATTCAGCAAGGGGAAAGTCACTCCCGCATCGAACCCTGAAGGCGCGTTCAAAGCTTCAAAGCCTTCCACCTCCATCTTGAACCGTCCGGCCTCTGGCAAGCGGTTAAACACCACCTCTTCAACCCCAGGACCTTCAACTTCGGCGGTGTCAGCTCGGCAAGCTCCGGTAAGTCGGACTGTAAAACCCGCTAAAAATATTTACAGGATTAGACGAGAACTCTCGCGCCAACTGATGAGAATAGAGTCCATACCTGAACTCGCCAGGTCCGACAAGCAGCGCGAATCGCTTGTACGGATTACAAGCAGGCTGGACGCGCTCAAAAAGCAGTCTGGGGACGCCTCAGCCAAGCGGCAACGCTCGGTGGAGGAACCTCACAACAGCCCTAAAAAGCTTAAAACAGCTCCTGAATTGGGACTGCTGGAGCCCTTTAACCAGGTCGTCAAGGAACACCTGGAAGTAGCAGTGATCGACGGAAGCGACCCTGAAGGTAGGATAACCGCTGAAAGGTGGAGGAAGGTTGAAATCGAACTAACCAAAGTCTTTGTCAAATCGCTGAGGGACCACCCTGGCCCCTTGCAGATTTGTAGGGACGCGGGCTGGTGCCACGGGCACGTTAAGTTGATCATCTGCGTCGACCAGAGGTCCAAGGACTTCTACAAAATCCTGGTTAGCAACATGGACGTCAGCCGTCTGAACAAAACGCCGCACTCGTGTCCCAGCTGAACCAGAGGATCCAAAGGACATCCTGGATCTGATCCGGGTATGCAACCCAACGCTTCCTACTCACAACTGGAAGGTTGCGAGGGTCGAGGAAGATCTTCATGACACCAGAGGAGTTATCATCGTTATTAACGATGAATCCCTGGCGCCTCTCTCCGCTACCAAGGGGGTGATCGGCTATGGCATTAAGGCGATTACCCTCAAGGTATACCGCAGCGATCAGGATGCGGATAATAAGATCGTCTCCTCGTCAGTGGCTGACTGCGGCTCCCTCACCATGTCAGCTGTAACACCTCTAGTTGGGGTCGGTTCCTTACCGACGAACACGGAGGGTCACAGCTTGACATCTAACACTGTTGCTGCCCAGACTCTAGTTGGGACCGATAACTTGTCGGTGAACACGGAGCTGGGTAGTGACCCCAACTGCCGCTCAGGGGTCCCTACAACGCCAGCCGGACCTGCTGAAGTCGAACTTGAGTCGACCGATGCGGAAATGGTCAGCGACCACGAGTGCGACAATCTCTCTTTGTTGGATGACGACGACCTGTTGCTATCCGACTCGGACGAGGGAGATGGCACCGTCATATTGAGGTCTGAGGAGGGTAACAGCTACAATGCTGCGCCTTCTTCAGATTAACCTCCACCACTCCACTACGGCCTCGGCCGCCCTTGTTCTTCGCCTTTCTCAAGGCGGAGAAGACTTGATCCTGATCCAAGAGCCCTGGGTCAATGGCAACCGGGTTCGAGGACTCAAGATCCCAAATTACAAGCTACGTAAGAAATGAAGGTAAACCAAGATCCTGCATTCTTGCGAAGAGCTGCCTTAATATTTTTCTTCTCTCTAATTTCAGCAATCAGGACTTCATCGCCACTTGCTTGGAATCGACGACCCATAGGTACTGGGTGGTCTCAGCTTACTTAGGCCACGATCAGACGGGTCCTTTTCCGCCGACCGTGATAAGGGATCTGGTTGTAGATGCTGAGAGAACCAACACGCGCCTTATCATTGGGTGTGATGCTAATGCGCACCACACTATTTAGGGTAGCTCGGATATAAACGATCGAGGTGAGGAACTTTTCAATTTTGTAGTTAGTTCTAGTCTGTTAATATGCAATAGAGGTTCCAAACCCACCTTTGTCACCCGCAATCGACAAGACATCACACTTGACATCACACTTGTCTCTGCTAATCTTGCCAATTCGATAACGGACTGGAAGGTGTTAGAGGAGCATTCTTTCTCTGACCACCGTTATCTTCAATTTGGTCTTACTGACCCACAACCAGTCCAGGTTAAGACCAGGAACATTAAACGAACCAATTGGGCTCTGTACAGGGAATCACTAATCAGATTCCTCCCCCCTGAGTTGCCGGTTTCTCTTTGCTCAGCAGAGCTTGATGCTGCGGTGGTAGTGCTGACAGAGGCTCTTAACAAATCTCTGAGCAAAGCCTGTCCTTTTAGCACTCCGCGTGGCAAAAAGAAGCCCCCATGGTGGAATGTCAATCTGGGACGCCTTAGAGCCAATTGCCGGCAACTCTTTAACAAAGCTAAACGCTCCAAAGCTAGCGCGGATTGGGACTCTTATAAGTTGTCCCTCAGCGTCTACAAAAAAAACTCTAAGGAAGGAGCAGCGCAGCTCCTGGAGACTCTTCTGTGACAATATTAGTGAGTCCTCTGGGGCCTCCAGGTTGCGCAAGATTCTATCCAAAGAGCCACCTACACCAAGCTACCTGTTAAGACCAGATGGTCAGTGGACCTCTTCTTGCAAAGAGAACATTGATCTTCTGTTCTGCTCACTTCCCGGGTAGCTCCCCTGTTGTTGATGTTCATCCTTCTGGTGTCGTTAACCACCAGCTGAGCATCGACCACTCGAGTATAATTACTCCTGAAAAGATCGGCTGGGCAATATTTAGCTTCAAACCGTACAAATCGCCTGGTCCTGATGGCATCATTCCAGCAGTCCTTTGATATTATTCAGCCTTGGCTGTTCTCTATCCTTGGGGACCTTCAAGCAGCTTGTCTATATTCCCCGATTATGGACTGAGGTCAATGTAGTCTTCATTCCCAAGGCAGGTAGGATCTCTTATACTAGTCCTAAGGATCTCCGACCTATCAGTCTGTCATCTTTTCTCCTAAAAAACCCTGGAAAGACTGATTGATATCCATCTACGTGGCTCAATTTATCCGCGCCTACTCTCTCCATCTTAACATGCCTATTGCAAAGGAGAGTCAGTGGAGACCGCCCTGCACGTATTAACACGTGTTATCGAACGATCTCTACATATCAAAGAATTCTCCCTTGTAACCTTCTTAGATATAGAAGGAGCCTTCAACAACGTCAATCCATGTGCAATTATTCAAGCATTGGACAAACCTGGGGTTGAAGCTGGGTTTAGGGTGTTGATTGATCAAATGCTAACCAGCAGGATCATCAACACATACCAGGGCATTGCATCGGCTCGTAGAACTGTCAACCGTGGTACTCCCCAGGGGGGTGTATTATCACCCCTTCTCAGGAATATCACAATTAAACACTTGCTGGTTGGCCTCGAGGCCACCGGCTGTAAGGTGGTTGCTTAGGCGGATGACGTTCAAAGAGAAAATTCCCAGATACTCTCAGGGACCTAACGCCCTCAAACTGCTCACTACTTGGGCCGCCCAATGTGGACTTGGGGTCACTCCTAAGAAGACCGAACTAGTCCTCTTCACAAGGAAATATAACATCTCTATTATAGACGAGCTATGTTGGGTGCCAGGCCATAGGGATATTCCAGGGAACTGTAAGGCTGATGAAATTGCCAAATTTGGCACTACCCTCCCACCTGAATCCGCAAGGACGGGAATTGGCATGGCAATTGCTACTTGTAATCACCGGCTCAAATTTGATGCTATAAGGAAGGCCAATGCTCGCTGGGCTCATTGCCCCTTTAAGATCTCGAGGGAGCTCTGGCCTAACCTTAACCAGAAACGTTCAAAAGAACTGTTGCCTCTGAAGCGTCCTGACTTGAGCACCATTATTGGTGTCCTTACGGGACACTGCCTAATCGGCCTGCACGCTAGACGTCTGGGCCTCCCATCTAACGATTTCTGTTAAAGTTGTAGGGATGAGGAGGAAGAGGAAACGATTCCTCATCTTCTCTGCAGCTGCCCTGCCTTAGCGTCAAGAAGAAACCTCCACCTGGGGTCATTCTTCTTTGACGACCTCTGTGACCTGACTGGTGTACCCATCAGGCATCTTCTACGCTTTATCAAAAGCTCCGGTTGGTTCTCCTGATTCAGCGGAAGAACCTCCTCTAGGTGCAATTATCTGTGTAATTGTCTGGTAGCCTATCTATACTGGTCGTTTGTCTCTCACTGTAGTGTCGTAGTTATAGTAATTAGCTGGGGTTTCTTATAGATCCGGTGGTACCACAATGGGCCTTTTAGGCCTAAGTGAGCTCGTGCCCATCTGTATCTGGGTGCCAGCTGCCACGCCAACCTACCTACCTAAGGCTGTTATTATCAAAAACTCAACCCACAACCAAGGAAACCTATGTGTAGACTATTAAAATCTATCAAAAAGCGTTTGAAAGCATCCCGCATTCCTACTTATTAAAAACGCTTAAGATTCACAGTATAAAAACTAAGCTAATAGCCTTGAGCCAGTGGAAGGCTGCTGTAAATCTAGGAGGAATAAGAACAAGAGAGATTCACATAAAAATAGGATTTTTCCAGGGTGACTCATTCAGCCCTCTATGGTTCTGTCCACTTAGCAGAATCCTTATCCAATCATGGATGGATATTCCATCAAGGTAGGAGATCTGCAAAGTAATATCACTAACCTCCTTTATATGGATTATCTATAGATCAAGACAACATCTCTTTACCAGGGACGAGGCGTGACTTTTCCGGAAGCGGAAGCACCAAACGTTAAACGAAAAGAAAAAAAGTCCTTTATTTGCGACAATACCCCTTTAATTTGTAATACATATTTATAAAGTAAATTATCAAAAAGTTACTAAGCCTTGTACATTAAATTGATCCTTCTTTCTTTTGAAGCATTTGAAAACATAAGGCACGGCCAAAAGTACAACTTATTTGTCTTAAGACAGCCTGTCAACCACAAAAAACTTTAATAAATAATAAATAATTGCATTCAAAAATCCCTAGTACATCGCTTTGTAACGGTGTTGATGTTTACAAATGGCTTTGACCTCCCACCATCTATTATGTTTTTTTGTCAAATCCTCTAGCCGAAAATGATTTATCCAAAATACTTTCTATTATGCAGTTGCAGTCCATAGTTCATAGAAATTTAAATGCAAAACGCCACCCTTCAAATCAACGCACTTTTTTTCTGATGGAATGAATGGCTACAATTTTCACAGTCACACACATAGAAGTGTAAAAAAAACATTTTGTATAACCATTTTTGCTTTGCTTTTTGATTGCAGCAGTGTGAGTAAGACGCAGAAAATAACTCAATATGGTATTTCTTTATCTGCTCTTTTCTTTAGTTGAATTTTCGTAATGAATGCACTCAACTCATTCTGTACACCTTGGTCATACGGTGAAAAATGAAAAGATTTCAATCTGACTTTGGGATGGGATTTGAGTTAAGAAGGCGAAATACAAGAATAGTTGGATGTTGGATTTTTATACCCTATCCCAAGGGTATATTAAGTTTGATACATAGTTTGTAACACAGAGAAATATTGAAGATAGACCACATAAAGTATATATATAAATGATCAGCATCAGTAGCCGAGTCGATTGAGCCATGTCCGTCCGTCCGTCCGTATGTCACCAGTTTTTGGGCCTTAAATTTTGAGCTAGGTTGATGAAATTTTGTATACGAGGTCTTTGGAAAAGTAAGCAATACAAGTGTAAAAAATTTTAAAATCCGCCCATGGACACGCCCACTTTTCAAAAAAAATCACTTTTTTTCACTATTTTCATATGAAACTCGAAAAAACTTACTTGAGCAAATATGTAGATATCCACTTAATCTACAAATCATCTATACTTGGAATGTGGCCACGCCCATTTTTTAAGGGCCGTTTACTTCAAAAATTATTTTTCGAGTAAAAATATTAGTTTATAAGGCAAAATAGAAAATTTTGTGAATACATTTTCCACCGCCCACTGACACGACCAAATAAGATAGGGATACGATTCGCTCCAGGCGGATTGTAGCATTTTTCACTGGTTTTTTAACAAAACGCTTTCCTGTGAGCATTATACACACATGGAATGGAGTGATGTTGTGCATTCTCAGTTGGAGTAAAAGGAACATTTTGAGTTGTAGTTAGCAAAGGGATGATGTGCGGATCTTAGTGTTATTTTTCATGCGTGATTTTGATAAAAGATAATAATGATCCCATAATGATGTTGGAGTTTTATTAATCTACAGTAGAGATTAAAAGAACATTCGATTAGAAATTACAATGTAAATATATATGTAAATAATAAACGATTTGAAATTTGGAATTAATAATTATTTGCAATGAAGATTTTTTTGAATTGCTTAACGGAAGCATTCATTCCACTCAATATATGGAGGCTTCGTCCCTGCTATTTACCCTGCTCAACATTTGGATTTGACAAATGTAAAGCAGTTGAAATTGTTAGAGGCAAGATAATGCGAACGGAGGGATTTACATTTGATGATTAATAGAGGAAACACAGGTTAATAGAGGCGAAACACCACATTAGGACTTGGTTCAACGATAGAGTCAAAAGGCTATTACCCATATCCACTTAGCGATAACGGGACTGCTCCATTAAAAACGGACCGATCGAATCTCCTCATACATTTCACAACCGTAAGGAATTTGTTGCGGATTTGCCTTTTTTGCAAGAAAACTTCGACATACAGAATAGAAGCTTTCAAAGGAAATAAACTGCACGACTGAATCGTACGTTCTTTCATTTATATGCTGTTAGTTGGAAATGAATAAGTTTTTAAAAATAAAACTAGACTAACAAGACTAACTCAAATATGAAACTTAATAAAAATACACACAGACTGGCCGCGATCCCAACACTTCGCTAATCTAGCTGCTAGAATAATTTTGCACCGGGATGACACATGTTGTACTAAAGGCCGCTAGATTCTCTAGGACAAAATCTGCCATCCCGCTGCAAAAGTATTCTAGCAGCTAGATTAGCGAAGTGTTGGGATCGCGGCCACTGATTGACATACAAAAAGAATCGGCAGACTCACTTTTTCTTTATTTATTTCACATATATAAGATTTAAAAAAAAATACATTTCCCGCGAAGCTATATTGGCTTTCCTGCAGAAGGTTGCATTTCAAAAATATTATGTTCAGTGTGAGTTTAGCACATCAGCTTTAGCCCGTTTTTAGTGTAAATTTTACACTATTTGTATGTTCCATACCTTGAGCTCGCCTTCTTGTGTTATGGTCGTGGTTGATGGCTATCGTAAAACTGACGTCATCGTAGTATTCAAATAATAATGCCATCTTGAAAATTGCTTGTACGTTAAGCACTTTAAAAGGTTTTCTTTCTGCTGCATTTTGCAAGAAAATGTCGCGCATGCATTGCCCCATGCAAGAATTCCATACCTCAACTTCGATTCAACCACAGTGGTTTTTATTCAAACTCTCAGTCTAACGGTGCTCTTATTATTTTTGGAATCTATACTGCTGTTTGTGAATAACAGAATGCTTTTGAATAAAAGGTACCAACCGTCTCATTGTAACTTCTTCCATACATTTCTCACTTACTGGTAGAATCGATACTGGTCTATAGTTATTGATGTCATTATTTTTTTCTCCTGTGTATATGGGTCGTATAACTCCTGTTTTTCGAATGAATAGTCAATTCATTCATTTTCAAGTTGAAAAATGATTTTGTGCATACACTCGTCTTTCCTTTGGAGTTTTGTTTACATAGAATTTGAGTTGGACTATTTTATTTATATGAATTGCCGGACATCAGTTTTTCTAATTGGAACGTGTCCTATACCGACAGGATCAATAATTGCCAATTGAAATTACTTCATTTAACTTTCTACAGAATATTCAAAATATCTTACTATATTAACGTGTTTGTGAATCTATGCGCCAGGAAAATGTGTTTGAATGGAAAATGACTTTCTATTCTTTCTATTCACTCGAAAATCAGAATACAGTCAATGGTTATTATTTTATTTTATTTAATACGGAATTTTTTATACTCGGTTTCATAAGTTTTATTTTATCTATTATTTTTCCACTTTCAATAGAGTTCATCTCTTTTCTTACATTCTTGAAGTAAGTGTGCTGACATTCATGGGTTATGTTTATATTTAGTTTCGATGCTTTTTGAGACATACGACTTACTATACTTCTATATCATGCATTTTAGTTGCAAACTTTTCATACAAACAGTCAACATCAGTTTTACTTACTATAAGCATTTGTGATATTATTGTCATTTATTATGCAGTCAATAGTTTTGCCAACTGCCTTAACAAGATTTTCGTTGACCGTTGTTGGAATATTTTTTATATCTACATTATTTTTAATTAATTGTTGTTCTTATGTGTTGATTTGTATTTTCACACTTTGAAATTGTTCATCTTTCTGTTTGCTGATTTGTTTTAGTTCATCGATTTCTTTAGATTGTTGTTTTTACTTACACCGATACGTAGTATAAAGCAAGTTTTGGATTCGTGACAATTTTCGAATAAATAACTATCAATACTGACATTACGATGATACAGAAGCTCGAAGCCCGAGAAACTCCCTCTTAGCATAGTTAGTTTGATAGTATCGGTTGATCTTCCGCAGAGCTTTTTGATTTTTAATCTTTTTTGTACATTTTTGAGTTCAAACAGTCCTTTAGTCCTTGTGCCAAATGGATGGATAATTGGTATACGAAAATTTGTATCATCGTAATATTCTAGTAATATAATAGTCAGTTTGAAAATTTGTTTTACATTCAGTACTTTCACGCTCGAAGCACTTCTTCTTGACAGCATTTTGACTGCATTGTCTTGAATTCTTTGTAGCTTATCGACGTGTGTCTGCACCGCACCTTCCAAAGCTAGTACACCGTAACGCAGTCTCGACTCTATAAGTGTATAATACACTTGTTTTCGTACGGAATATGGAGCCTGATGTGAGGTGCCACAGGAAGGGGCAGTGGATAGTTATGCCTAAATTCTTGTAGGTATCGACGACTTCGATTGGTTCTTGTTCTGGTACATTTTTACATCTAAAGCTCTTCAGAACAATTTGGCATTCTGGATACATCAGGCTGTGGATGTGCATTACCTTTGTTTTCGACCCGTTTATAACTATTCCACTATCGTGACACCTTTTGCCCACTTCTTCTAACTCTTCCTACATCGCTTTTACTGCTTTTTCCGGAGACTTGTGAGAAACAACTATTGCCCTGTCATCCGCATAGGCAAAGGATGCATTATTTTTTAAGCATTTTAGCATTTCGTTTGTGTAGAGAATAAAAATAAGAGGACCTAGTTTCCAACCTTGTGGAACTCCATGCTTCACCTTTTGGTTCTTACCACAGCAGTCTCTGTTTTTAAACTAAAGCTTCTATCGTAAATAGCTCATCGACGCAGATATGAGTTTATTGTGCTCGAGTGTGTCAAATGCTTTGGTGAAGTATAAATATAGGACGAGGACATGATGACGTTTGCCTAGCGCAGAGTTTATTTCATTTGCAAAGTCGCCGAGAAGTGGGTTGGTACTCTTTCCTTTTTGAAAATCGTACTGGTTTTTGCATATTATTTTGTTTTTTTCAACGAACTTCCATATGCGATCGAAAATAATCTGTTCCATAATTTTCTCTGTTGCAGGTAGTATAGCTATTGGCCGATAGTTGATGATTTCTTTTTTGTTTCCTCCTTTATAAATTGGTCTCACAATCGCTTCTTTCAACTTCGCGGGCACTACAGACCTATCAAGACTTAAGTTGATTAATTTGATGCGATCCGCTCCCGAAGCGTTTTGTTGATTAAACCGATCAATTAAGCTCTCTACCTCTGTACAATCTTCATCTTCCAAATATATCGAATAACTCAGTGTCGTATTCTAATGTCTTAACGTTACTATACTACATGAAAGGCTTGTTTGCTAAAGCTAAAGAAAAGCACTGTATGGATTAAAACAATCAGGAATGGTATACCAAACTTGACAAAACATTAACTTAATTACAGTTGAAGAAAAGTGAATCCGATTAATGTATTTATTTGTCAAAAAAAGCGCAAAATACGCTCGTGATTGCTATTTATATAAACTGATTATGGCTTCAAATGATCAGATTGATGAAATAAAACTTAAACTTATGAAATGTTTTAAAATGAAGTATCTTGGAAGAATTCATCACTGTTTAGGACTCGAATTCAAGCAAACTGACGATACAAAGGAAATATCAATATCACAATCGAGATATGCACAAGAAATGATAACCAAGGAGCACAGAAACTTGCAAGGAATCCAACTTTTGATAATAGAACTAAACACATTGATATTGGGTATCATTTTATACGTGAATTATATCAAGAAGGACTTATAAACCTGGAGTATATGCTAACCGATGAGATGCCAAGTTAACAAAGAGTCCAAACACTTCCGCCTCGTGCGGTCAGAAGTGCACGAGGAAAGAGCATCTAGACTCCCGACTCGAACACCTCTGACCGCAACAGAAGCAAGGCTGTTTTTATTTAAATTTTACTTATTAGTTCCAACTTTTGAAAAAGCTTATATACATTTTTAATATTCAGTTCTAAGGGAACTTAAAAAAGGCTTAAGAGGTCATCTTTAAAATGTTTATTACAAATATTTTCAATGTTGTTGCATTCAGAAGTTATGTGTTTAATTATTAATATAGTGATTGAAGGGCAATTTGAGGGAGGTTCATTGTTGAAAAGGTGTGTCAATCGCGTGTGTCCAAGCCGTAGCCGGATGAAACATCAAAGCATTCTTGTTGCAATATTGATGGGGTATGCTTGTGGAGTCGCATTTGGATTAATCACGTAGTAGTAGTGTTGATATTCATTCCATCCAATAAAAATGATTTAGCTGCAAGGTCTGCACTTATTACCTTTTATACCGACGTGAGCTGGGATCCATGATTTTGATTTTTGGTCCAAGTGAGATTATTTTGTCTCAAATTTGAACGATTACAGGGGAATGGTGTCTGACATTGCTTATAGCGCGATGATAATAGCAGAGCTGTCTGTGAAGATGACTGTTTTCTTGTTTTGTCTCCCAACAGTATGTGTAGCTTGGAGAATTGCTAAGGCTTTTACGGAAAAAATTGAAGAGCAGGTTGGGAGCAATTCCTATTAACAATAGCCATAACAGTACTCTGGTCGTTTTTGGAACCATCTGTATAAATTGTTCCAGCTGTTATGGAAACAGTTGAATAAAAGTTTCCTTTGATGTTGATTCTTTACTGTATTCTGATAAGCAGATGTTAATTGCATCTTTCAATAAAAGCCATGGTGAATTTTTTGGAACTGGAGTACTCTTTGCATTGGGACAATTCCAAGTTTGCTACCAAAAGCTAACGGATGTGCTTTGATTTTCATGTATTTGCATTTTTGAATGCAAAAACAATAGAATATAAGAAAGGTAAAGAACGTACTTGAGATAAATTTAATTAGTTTTCAAAAATGTGTGAGAAAATTTTTTCATACAAAGTTCAAAACTTGTATTAAAGTGGTATGTTTATTCTTTTATCACTTAGTATGAAGGCTCTTGTTTCAAATTACAGTTTTTAAACTACGTGACAATGATCGTACAAGATCTGTTATGCTAGAACCCCTGCTATTTCACTTTTCTTTGATTGCTTCTTTTAGCCACAATTTTGTCCGAACTTTATAATTTCGCGTATTTTTCGGTCTGACTGTTTCCACAGATGGTTAATTAGATTGTGATCTGCATTTTAAGGTGGATTCTGAACAATTTGGAGACAGTTATAAAGAAACCAAACTGAATATCAGGTGCTGTTTGCTTAGGATTGCTATCTTGGTGAGGACAAATATCGCATCAAATCGTGATTCATGGTGAAATATTGCTTGTGTTCCATATTTTCCTCAGCAAATACTAGACTTCTCACTCCATAATAATAGCTTCCCCAAATCATAGCATTCCCACCCGCGTATGGCTGTTAAATATTTAAGTTACAAGGCATCGTTGTTTTTTCTCCGTACTTTTTCTGGTTTTCAATCACTTTTAAAGAGCCAGTACTTAATCATATATAAGAAAACTACTTTTTTCTAATATCCTATTGTCTCTTTCTTATACTTGTATCTCTTTTCTTAATAGTGGCTTTCTCTGCGCAAACAATACTTTAATCGTAGAAAATTTACCTTTTTGCGTAAAAGTATTTTAATTTTTTTATTCAACTCAACAGCTATAATTTGGGGTAAAATTTTATTTCCCATTTTAAAAACTATTCATCTGACGACACAATTCTCTTTTTTCTTCCAGTTCCAGCCTCTTCTTCTTGTGTTCTAGCCTCCCTTCTTTGTAATATCTATCACATTTCCATACCTTGAACTTAGAATGGGTTAAATTTAATAAATTTTCGACTTCCCGTAATGTTTTTTTTTTAAATTTTCTGCGAAAAATGACTAGAGGTCACTTATTGATCGAAGTGCTTCCGAGGGATTTCACCATTTTCTTCTATTCACGCCTTGATTTTTTCAAGCAGGACTAGGCACAATATATAAATGCTACATACGAAATTCTCCTACAAATTTTTAAAAACTCTTTACTCATCGAACTCTACAAATGCTGCCTAAAAGCCGCAAGTGGTGAACCAGAAGAAATCCTTCAGCTCCTTACCGTGCAATAGAGGATAACCTGCGCATGGTACGTTGCGACAACTGCGACGGTTGGTACCACTACATATGTGTAGGAGTCACTTCGTCCGTGGCTCACAGAGAACACCCAGAGCTCAACCAAATATTTCTGTTAAGACCAATGAAGTACGAGCAAAAGTCACCCAACAAGAAGTCTCCGAAGGGAGTAAATTGCCAAAGGAGCGACGTAAATCGCTTTACGATAAATGCCAAATACGCCCAGCCGTCGCCACTGCTATTGAAAGTTCGCGTATACGCTCCTCCTCTACGGGAGATTGCTCCGTCCTTCCCATCAACGCAGCCTCTAGCGCCGCACATACGAATGAACTTTGTCCCGTTAAAACTGGAGACATACCCAAAGGGGGCACTAGGTCAGTGTCAGCGAGCCAAACACCAATTTTGAATAGAACACAAACACTCGTTAGTTTACTTACCTTACGTTCCCAGCTTAAAGTCCACTGCAGGAATATTTCTTCCGATATTTCTTCGCTACCTTTGTCTCTTTCTTTTATCATATTATTGTTTCGCCATTTTTGTTCCCTTAAGGAAAAACGATTGATCACGTAGGCCTTTTGCTGGGTGAGCGCGCTTTTTGGATTTTGGCGGTCACCTTAGTTGAAATATATATATATTGTATATATGTTGTAATATATTGTAAAAGGATAAATTATTGAGAAGACAAGATTGTTGCAGTGGACTTAGCGCTGGATAGCAGGAGTTGCTGGGAGTGTAAGTGCCTTTATTTCTTTGTTCAATTAATATCTAACTTGTAAATGAATTCCTACAGAAAATAAAATCATAGGCATGGAAAGATTTTTATTCTTCTAAGGCAATTCTCTGTCGGCTAGCCTGCTGTAGTAACATTATTTTATTTTACTCTTTCGTTCACCTTTACGTGGTTCACATATCGTCGTACTTCGTGTTTCTTTGAAATGGTTGGAAGGTTCTACAACTCTTAGAAGAGCGATATCTTTTACGCCGTCTACAAAGAACAAAGCCTTTCGACCTAGCTCGATAAATTCCAAACCGGGTTTATTTGTCGGTACATGCAGGACCTTTCAATGGAAAAGTACCTGCCAAACGTTTTAACTCATTAAATAAAAACTGTTTGATAAGGCAATACTTTGTATAATAATTAATAAGAAATATATTGAAGGGAGGTTTTTTTAGTGGGTAAAAATCCCACACTACTACTCGTATGAGCATGCGTTTTACGGTCCTTATAGTGTCTTTTTTAAGATTTTTCACCTACCCTCGGTAAAAAAACAATCTAAAATTATGAAATTCAGAGCTGGCGGCAGTAGATATGCTCTTAATGAAAAATTGACATGCAAAGGAGATTATTGCAATAATTCGGGAATATAAGTATCTATACTCTGTCCAACATAAATTGTCAGTACAGGGAAGATAGGGATGTTTGTCTCTCATTCGCACTCGTTTGTTTTCCGTAAGGTGCTACTCTAACAAAAGCTCTTACAGGGTTGCCGCAGTATCATTTCAAACTAGGAAAAATGTGAAAGAATATTATGTAGGGTTACCGTCCTATTTTTTTAGATTGAAATTTTCATTTAATTTTTTTGTTGCGTCAACAATTTCTTTTTTTTTCCGGCACTTAAGTCTTTGGATGATTTGGAAGCCATTTATTACTACTGAGCACAAAATTCACGACTTAAAAATACAAATTGCACAATACTTCTTCAAAAAACAAATTGAAAACAGTTCTTAAAACACTACCCGTCTTAACACCCAGGGATCGAAAAAGAAAACTGTATCTATTTTTTGGCAACGAAATAAGAACTCAAGGACTATCCCCCCTGTATTATGTTTTTGTACGAGAACGGAACTAAATGTCGTACATCCTGTAATAAAGCAATTAATTCTTAAGTCATACATGGAAATAAGATAAAATCCAAGAAAAGCCAGTCTTGAAAAATCTCGACAATTTAAAATCACTTCCTGCAATAAAGCAATAAAAGTTATGTACATGTGTACATACCCTTCTTCTGTGTTCTCTTCAGATGAGCGCAAGGATATAAGATGATCAAATTGACCTGCTTCTGTAATATTTTATTGCTTAAAATATTCTAACTATGCAATGTTGGTCAAAAATATCTTTGTCCGAGTTTATGTATATACACTGGCGGCATTATCAAAGATTTTTTTTTTTTTTGATTTATGAGAGGCGAATCGGCAAAGGTCCAATGCAAAAATTGTCAATTAATTTTCCTATAATGGAAACAAATTATGTAGAACAATGCTGAAGAAATTTAAATTATTCACTCACTGCATTGCTTGAAAGTACAAAATAAACATCCTATTTTACCAATTGCGTATTTTATGTAGGTATTTTTCAACGTACTGAAAATTGAACCCAAAAAGAGAAAAAAATGTATGCGTACCTACAAAGTGCAAAACAGTAAAACATTTTAGAATAGAAAACATCTTACAATTTTGTAACTGCATTTTAACGTATTTTTAACACATTAAAAAAAATAATATATCAGATCAAAACATGATGGTAACACTTATCAAAAAAGAACTTTTTTCAAAGCTCTAAAACCAAAAGCTCCTTAATAGAAACCCAAGGAAAAAAACTGAACGAGTTACAAAACGGACACTGGTAGCTCTGAATGCACATGAATATAAATAGGGGTTGAAATGCAGCAGCCAATCAGCGCACACCAAATGGATATTCACAGGCGGGTATACACATTTTTTGCGGGGTTTCTCTTAATTTAGTATGGTACAAAAATATGACACGCTACTGATCTCTAAAAAGCTCTCCCATAAGACGTGTACTGACAATTTATGTTGGACAGAGTATAGGTGTATTAATTACGGAAAAAGCATTTCGAACTTAAACTAGCTAAGGCGAAAAGAGCTGTTTCTTCAGTATGGGGCCGATGCACCAATAATAAATATATTGAGCACAGCTCAAATTATTTCGTGCGACTGCTATCTCTATATTACCATATGATGCTCAAGTTTGGGGTTACCGCCAGTTTGAAGAGGCTACCAATTTCGCATATTTTGTGCATATTTTACTATAAATGCATATTTTGCATATTTTTGTGCATATTTTTTATAATAAATACATATTTTTAGAGTATATTGTTCAAATATTTAACTAGATAGTAAAAATATATCCCTTTTATGTCAGTGCAAACGAAGCTTAAAACTATTATCTTTGTCTTTTATTCATTTCATAATCTTGAACAATTATAATGCACTATACAAACAAAGCTGCATGTATGAACTTGACTAGATTGTGCCGGCAAATGAAAAAAAAAAATAAGACTGTTTGCCTGAGACTGTATGAATGAGATCGAAATTTAAACCATATGTACCATTATTCATTGCAACCGAGAAGCGGCATTAAAAAATGATCCACTAACTTCAGTTGACGTCGAGCAATCTTCTTCGTTGAATGAAAATATTTATGTTTACATTAACGTAACAATGTAAGTAATGTTAATTTCGATGTAAATTATTATTTTATTAAATAATTAAAATAAACAATTTAACTTCTTCTTTAAGACTGAAGAAAATGTGTTTTTAAATTGAACCCAAATTAAGTTAAATTAATTTTAAGCGCATATTTTGCGATTTTTAGTGCATGAAAATCCGAACCCTAGTAATAACTATTTAGGTGTCACTTTCATCTGTGTTTTACATTTATTAGTGTAATTTGTGAAGTGCTACGAAAATGTTTACCTCTTTGCAATTATTTTATAGCACAAATGACAATAATTCGAATGTACGACTGCTTCGCTCTAATTTGAGAAATAACTCAAATATTTTGTAACTTCCAAACCCAATGTAAGTACCACCCAATCCATATTTTTTGTGTCGCTGAATATAAATATATTTTTACTTGCACCTATAATATAGGGCAAGTATTGGATTCGTGCAAAAATTCGAACTCGAGATAACAATGAATTCTGACATTACGATGATAGAGAAGCTCGAAAAAGTACGTCTGCCGATTCTGTCTGTCTGTCTGTCTGTCTGTCCGTCACTCTGTATGTATGTACGCTCGACTACAGCCCAAACGGGTGGACCGATTTCCTTCAAACTTCATATCTGGGGTCTGTTGTGTATTCTCCAGAGGGGAAATTGGAATTTTCGTTCTAGCCCTATTATTAACGGTACTTTACTTAAGGCCAATTTTACAAAAATATAATTTTCTCGAAAACGGCTCTAACGATTTTGATTAAATTTCATATTCGAGTTAGTCTGGGCAAATGCTATATGATGGCGTACCACGTTTTTGGCTAAAAATACGTATAACGGTACTTTTCTTATTAACTGGTTTTAGAAATATGGCTATTTCTCGGCTAAAACTCAATGGATTTCCATCAAAATTGAAATGTGGGCAAGATTAAATGTTTAATAATATATGCTATTTAAACTTTTACAATATTAAAAAAATTTTTTTTCAAAAATCTATTGTAAATTTTTTTTTTTAAATTCATTTCCAACTACCAGCATATATGTAGGTGCAAGTACGTACGACCCAGTCGTGCATATTTTTTTATTTAGACTTTATAAAAAAAATTTTGATTGACAAAGGAAGCTTTTATCTGTGTATGTCTTGCGGCTGTTAGACATATCAAATGGAACACGGGGCTCATATATACCATCAATTCTGCAACTGGCTGCAACACTAAATTTACTTGGTGGTGGAGGTTACCAAAGGCAAGTTGGTGCTGACTGGTTTGCACCAATGGGGCAAAGTACTATCGCTAGAGTCTCTGCTAGAGTTATTAAGAAAATGCAGTCAAAATTGTGTCCACTGATCATTAACATTTCATTCTTTGAAAAATATAGGATACCAGGAGGTGATTTGTTAAATTAAAGAATATAATTTAATTCTAAGTTCTTGTTTTTTTTTTTTTTTCATCGTTACAGTTATAGCTTGCGTTGATGGAAGCCATTTGACATTATTGAGGCCAACAGAAAACCTGTGTTTAACAATAGGAAAGGAAGGCATAGTATAAGTGCTATGATTGTATGCATATTTCACATATACCAAATGTAATAAACTTCGTATACGAGCACAGAAAGTGAAATGCTGGATAATGTGTTTATTTCGGGGAGGAGTTCACCTTGGCTTCTTTGTAAACAAACAGAAAAAGCCTATGCACCTGCATATTTAGAATAGAATATTCCATATACATATCTTTATGCGTAAAGTATTAGTCTTTGTTGTTTCGCCTTAGTAACTAATCGCCGTCTAATTTATATGTGATAGTGGCTATCCACTGGAACCCTTCCTATTAACGCCCAACAGAAGCGCTGAAGAAAGTTCACCTGAGACTCAGTTTAACATAGTTCATTCTAAGGCCAGAAGCATTGGTGAACGCTGTATTGGGCAGTTAAAAAATGGGAATGCTATAAACATCTTCTAACACCATTCTATGCTTCTTGTTTTTTAGGTTGATGGAGTATAATACTCGACGAAAGAAAATGTAGATATGCACCGTCAAGGTTAGCTGAAATTGTTAACGTTTGTGCTGCCCTACACAATAGGCGTGTTGTTTTCGTATTCTGTATAGGCTTGAAATATATTTTCCATATTAAATACACTAACAACTCAACCTATACAGAATAACGAAATCTGGATAATTATCGAGCCTTATTTCCTTAGCCGCAATAAAAATTTTGCTCCCAAATTGTTTTATTTCGATTGTGTCGAAAAAAGATATCTAAAATGTCAAAAATGATTGAACAGACAGCAGTCATTCATAAAAAAAAATTAAATTAAGAAAAAATGTGTTCTGGAGAGAAAATGTAAGTAAAACCTAAAATAAAAAAATTTATTTACGATTGTATTGTTATTAGAAAACGGAAAACATGGGCAAAGAAGGAGGTGTTGGGATTGCTGAAATCAAAATAATTATATGTCAGTACAAAGTGCTTTCAAACTGCGATATTGAAATTCCTTAGCCCCGATAGGCGTTTTATTGGCTAATACTTTTTTAAGCCTATATAGGATACGAAAAAAACACGCCTAATATTAGCTATTCATACAAATTGCCTCTTCCGGAACAAGCGGTTTATAACCCTCAAAGTCAGTTACATTCCGCGCATCGCATAACCACACCGAGAAAAGAAGCTGTACGAATCCGGGACATGATTAGGGATGATCTAGCTGCAAACTTATTTTTCCACACTTCATTCAATTTAAATAATATGCTAATTACACAATGTACAATTTTTTTTATTTGATAAATCACACAAGCAGGGGCGGAATCCTCTAAGCTGATAGTTGATTGTTGACGATCACAATCATCGCTTTTGCTCTCTCTAAGGTGACAATCACCGTGATTATCACATTTTTTCTATCGTTTTTGTGTGATAGCTATTTAGGTGTCATTTTCATCTGTGTTTTACATTTATTAGTGTAATTTGCTAAGTGCTACGAAAATGCTTACCTCTTTGCAATTATTTTATAGCACAAATGAAAATAATTCGAAAGTACGACTGCTTCGCTCTAATTTGAGAAAAAACTCAAATATTTTGGACCTTCCAAATCCAATGCAAGAAGGTATTTACCAATGCATACATATATTTTTTATTTAGATTTTTAAAAAATGTTCGATTGACAAAGGAAGAGACACAATTTCACATAGTCCATTCTAATGCCAGAAGCATTGTTGAACGCTGTATTGGGCACTTAAAAAGTTGGTATGCTATAAACATCGTCTACCATCATTCTATGCTTCTATTTTGTTAGGTCGATGGTGTATAATACTCGACGAAAGAAAATGTAGATATGCACCGTCAAGGGTAGCTAAATTGTTAACGTTTGTGCTGCCCTACACAATATTTGCTATTCACACAATGTGCCTCTTCCGGAACAAGCGGTTTATAATCCTCAAAGTCAGTCACATTCGGCGCATTGCATAACCACACCGAGAAGAGAAGCTGTACGAATCCGGGACATGGAGATTATCTAACTGCAAACTAATTTTTCTAAACTTTATTCAATATAAATAATATGTTTATTACACATGTACATTTTTTTTTGTTTAATAAATCACACAGACAGATAGCACTGACAAGAAAACGACATTCCGAAAAACTGTGCTACCAAGTTTTAAATAAACTTTTGTGATCGTTTTACGGAGAGCTAACAGAGTCTGATTATCAACTTTGACTATCAAAAATGCGACTATCAACTATCAGCTTAGAGGATTCCGCCCCAGATAACACTGACAAGAAAATGGCATTCCGAAAAACTGTGCTACCAAGTTTTAAATAACTTTTTGTGATCGTTTTACGGAGAGCTAACAAAGCGTGATTATCAACTACACCACCCCTGCATTTGGAAACAACAACAACACCCCTATTTTTAGACGCGCTTAAATTACACTTTGAATATGTCATAAGAGTACTGGAGATGCAAGAGGAACGGCTGCCTAGACTAGTGCTCAGGAGAGCTACATCGACAAGGGGAAATCTCATCACAAAATTGGAGGAGCTGGCAGATAACTTCGGTAAAAATGTGCGCATTGCCACAGATATTAGCACTGCTGACTTAAGGAAGATTTTTAATAAAAACTATTAGAGAGCAAGTTCCGCTCTGTACGACCAATGTAAAATCGAAGCAGTAACTTCGCAACATAAGGCGTGTTTTTTGGTATTCTATATAGGCTTAAAAAAGTATTTGCAAATAAAACGCCTATCGGGGCTAAGGAATTTCAACATCGCAGCTTGGAAGCGCTGTGTAATGACATTTTATTATGTATTTAGATAACACTTCAGATATCCCAACACCTCTTCCTTTGCCTACTTCACATTTATTAACAAACATGGTAACTAGGCTCCTCCTATTTGCAGCACTAAGGGGGCAGGGAAAGTTCGAGTTGACTGTCTAGTTTAGTTTGTCTATGGTGTACATCCAATTATGACGCGGAAATGTCAACTGCATATGCACTGAGTTTGAGCGTTCAGAATTCGAGACTTCACTGCATTGACAAATCCAAATCATTTTCTATGCTTCACTGACATATTAATGACTAGAATCCCGAAAACACCCATTAAGGCAATCCACTCATATGCCATCACCGTATTAACATACAGTTTTGTGGTAGGCTGTCACTAAGCTACAAAGATTACAGAGAAAAATTCGAAACACACTCACCAAACACTGCGTGTGTTCAGAATTCTAGTCACTACGTAGTCCAGTCAGATTTGGTCGATCTGATTGGTTGAGAGCCTGCAAAAGCACTGCCAAACTAGTGAACTTTTTGTGAGGTAGGGACTGGATTATTAGCGAAAATTTTTCGACTTGTATGTTAGTGAATTTGAGAAATATGAATGCTGCTTCTGCTGACAATTATTTGGGGAATGGCTATACTTTAGAGTTTTTTGTGACAATTCTGATATATGAATAGAAATATAGTTTTATCAATGTATGAATTGTTATTTGGAGGAATCAAATAAAAATAATCAACTACAACGATATTTAACGCGTAAATAATGAAATTTTTAGTCGGCTAAAATGGAACAATATTCTTTTGAAGGAATAATTATTTTAATATAATTGGGATATCGGTGTTCAACACATCTTTAGATCATGCAAATTGCATGATAATATTGCATAATGTAAAATATTCATAGTTTACTTTATTAGCACATATTTATGTACACGTAATCCCACTTTAAAAAATTGCATCTTATGTGTAGTATATTTTTATACTTTTTGTTTCCTTTTTCATTCCTACCAATTCTTTAAAAAAAAAAACTCAATTCACAAAGAAATCCTCAGTGAAACAACGTAATGTACATCCAATTATGACGAGGAAATGTCAACTGCATATGCAGAGTTTGAGCGTTCAGAATTCTAGACTTCACTAACATATTAGTGACTAGAATCCTGAACACACCCACTATAAACACGGTTGATTATGTATTTTTACCCCACTGCAGCTTTGTAAATCTGAAATAGATCGCACTGCGCCAAGCAAAGTCGACAAGATAAATCGATGGTCCTCTCAAGATACTGCATGGGAAAACAACCACATTTTATGCAACCAGGCCAAACAATTCCCCCCCCAAAAAGGCGGCATATACCTACTCAGAAGGCGGATAGGTACCTCTGCGCAATTAAAATATCCTTGAACGTTTCAAGTTTTCAACTTGATCAATATCTCAATTTGTTTAAATTGCCTGCAATAAGTCTACTACTTTTGCATTCAAAATAAAAAAAAACAGGTGTATTATTAAATAAACATGACTCACCCGTACTACACCTGGCCGAAATCGACTCTTATTCGTTTGTTCCAAAATGTTGGTGCAGAATTCACGCTTACAATATCTCTGCAATAAATACCGACCATTTTTAGCAAGTCGATGACTGAGAAGACGGAACGACATGATCCCTATCAACTTCTACTTTAGTTCCCACTGACTTTTAATGTTTTTCTTATAAATTTGCGGTGCGGAATCAATTTTTTTTTTAATTAATGGGATTCTACACTTCGCAAATGGGATATTATACACGTAGAAATGCCCCGTTTTAAGGAAGCTTTTTTTGCAAAAACGCCGCGAACTCCCAACATCTAAAATATATTATAGCATTAGGTAATCTCGCAACCATAGACATATTAATACAGACGCTCGACTTCCGTCGATTTGACATTTGGCTCCCACAAGTGCAAACTACAACCGCTTTTGAATGTACTCAAACCTAAGCTCACGCACACATTCTAAACCTGCGGTATTTTTACGGCCTTTTGCTGTTAATTTAATGATACAGCTAGGTTCCGAGTTAAATTAAATTTCCAATCGAGTGAATTGGATTTGGTAAAATTTTACTTTATGGAAACATTCTTAAAAATAACTTTTTTTAATCATATGGATTTGACGCTCCAACTTGAAATACACCAAACTTCTTTGAGGGCAGTTGATGGCGCCTACTTGGCAGTTGATGGCATATACAAATCCTCAGTACATCAGCTTACAATATTCAACTTTTTTTATCTCCTAAACTTTTGAATCAATTTTGATAAAACTTTTATCAAAAAGTTTATTAAGTTGGACAGTTTGTGAATAAAATAAAAAATTTTTTAAAAAAAATTTACTGACCATTTAAGAAATTTTTATACCATTTCATATCGCTCTCTCAGAAATTTGGAGGCGGGTTACGCCCAAACGGTAAGACAGTGCCATTTTTTTTTGCAAAAATGAGCCCAAATCTATACGATTAATAAAAAAATGTTATTTTTAAGAATGTTCCCAGGCTTGGATTTTAGTGTTCCACATGTCGACCGTTTTACTAATGTCGAATATATTATTGTAAAAATAAATACTTCTGTCTTTTAAAACATGCAACATATATTTTTATTTTGGTTGATTATTTTTGTTTAATCTCTATAACAATCTCTTCATTACTGGCCGGTTGTGGTGTAAATTCGGGAATTTCTTTCTACGGACATTACAGTCTGATTTGGGTGCATATTGCTGTTGAATGCTCGGGTCAGAACCGAAGAATCTTCCATTTCTCGATATAGGGACTCTAGCTAGCTACTCCCTGTTGCTGGAGTTGCTGCAATACGAGCTCTAAGCTATTTCCCTCTTTTGGTTTTCTTTTGGGCATCCTCGGAAAGGCACGTCCTATGACTTCCCTGACAATCCATTAAGCACCCGATGTGAAAACAGTTTTCACAGAATATCAATGGTCTTGGATGGTGGCGGGCAGTGAGCTCCTGTTGTTTCCACTCTACGAGAGAGATGGTCCCTAAATTCTTGGCACACTGTGGGATCTATCAGTCGTTTCGTTGAACCTGGGTCTTCTTGTGTCGTTCTGAAGTAAAGTAATACAGTGTTACGCGTTGGGGATTAGTACCCACCCGCACCTAACCATCTTATCTCGCTTACTTTTAGCCTTCAGTTCAGTTAGTAGTTTCTCGATCGTGACTATATATATCGTGACTTCTTCTACGTGACTATATACCTTGTCGTGGTGTAGAAGCTTAGTAACGCAAAGATTCTCGGGATCCTTCCCCAGATGAGTGGTGAAGCTAAAATATAATCATCCCTACCTTGTCCCACCCCATCCATTTTCCTCTAATTCCAACTCCTGGGCCGGATTCAAGTTGTGTCAGGCGACCCGTGCCGACGATCAGCCTGGCTGGGGGACCAACCCAAATGCCCAGTTCCGAACGGAGCATCCGGATACCTGGCGCCCTCCGGATTAAGCAGCCGTGCCTGCATACTGCGAATCTCTGTGCAGGTTCACCCCATTATTTCTCCGCTACTCAAGGGATCCACACAATGAAAAAAAACTAAAAACAAAAAAAAAAAAACAATGCCAACAAATCTGCCGACGAATCATGCAACGAATCGACTAACAGGAACGAACCTACCGATGCTCTGGTGTCTAAACCTGGTGAAGGTAAAGGATGTGAAGCTAACACCGTCAAGGCTCTGGCTCTTAAGCCTGGCTGCAGTGGTGCTGGTGGAGCTGAATCTACCGATGCTCTGGTGACTAAACCTAGCGGGAGTGGGGTTCCAGTTACAGCGAATTCGAAGCCTGATTCGTCCGGCGTCGCATCAAAATCGGTTTCCTTAAATACTGCGGTACGAGGGGTAAACCCCCAATCTAAGTCTCCTTCTGAGGGACCGATGAGACGTATGGCTTCGAGCAAGCGTCTTGTCGTTCTGCTCAGCTCTACCGTAGGGAAACATCCCCTACTGAGTCTTTCTGGGTCGACCAACCGAGCTGCATTCAGCAAAGGGAAAGTCGCTCCCGCTTCGAACCCTGAAGGCGCGTTCAACTCTTCAAAGCCTTCCACCTCCATCTTGAACCGTCCGGCCTCTGGCAAGCGGTTAAACACCACCTCTTCAACCCCAGGACCTTCAACTTCGGCGGTGGCAGCTCGGAAAGCTCCGGTAAGTCGGACTGTAAAACCCGCTAAAAATATTTACAGGATTAGACTCGCCAGGTCCGACAAGCAGCGCGAATCGCTTGTACGGATTACAAGCAGGCTGGACGCGCTCAAAAAGCAGTCTGGGGACGCCTCAGCCAAGCGGCAACGCTCGGTGGAGGAACCTCACAACAGCCCTAAAAAGCTTAAAACAGCTCCTGAATTGGGACCGCTGGAGCCCTTTAACCAGGTCGTCAAGGAACACCTGGAAGTAGCAGTGATCGACGGAAGCGACCCTGAAGGTAGGATAACCGCTGAAAGGTGGAGGAAGGTTGAAATCGAACTAACCAAAGTCTTTGTCAAATCGCTGAGGGACCACCCTGGCCCCTTGCAGATTTGTAGGGACGCGGGCTGGTGCCAAGGGCACGTTAAGTTGATCATCTGCGTCGACCAGAGGTCCAAGGACTTCTACAAAATCCTGGTCAGCAACATGGACGTCAGCCGTCTGTGGTCGGGTGCTCGCATCTAGGTAGTCGAAAAGGATCAGATTCCTAGTCGAACGAGACGCCGCACTCGTGTCCCAGCTGAACCAGAGGATCCAAAGGACATCCTGGATCTGATCCGGGTACGCAACCCAACGCTTCCTACTCACAACTGGAAGGTTGCGAGGGTCGAGGAAGATCTTCATGACACCAGAGGAGTTATCATCGTTATTAACGATGAATCCCTGGCGCTTCTTTCCGCTACCGAGGGGGTTATCGGCTACGGCATTAAGGCAATTACCCTCAAGGTAAACCGTAGCGGTCAGGATGCGGATAACAAGATCGCCCCTTCGTCAGTGGCTTCGTCATCTGGCAACAACTCCAACAGTGCGGCAGAATCCTCTATGGAGACTGACTGCGGCTCCCTCACCATGCCAGCTGTAACACCTCTAGTTGGGGTCGGTTCCTTACCGGCGAACACGGAGGACGCCTTTCTCAAGGCGGAGAAGACTTGATCCTGATCCAATAGCCCCGGGTCAATGGCAACCGGGTTCGAGGACTCAAGATCCCTAACTACAAGCTCCTCTACGTAAGAAATGAAGGTAAACCAAGATCCTGCATTCTTGCGAAGAGCAGCCTTAATATTTTTCTTCTCTCTAATTTCAGCAATCAGGACTTCATCGCCACTTGCGTGGAATCGACGACCCATAGGTATTGGGTGGTCTCAGCGTACCTGGGCCACGATCAGACGAGTCCTTTTCCGCCGACCGTGATGAGGGATCTGGTTGTAGATCCTGAGAGGACCAACACGCACCTCATCATTGGGTGTGACGCAAATGCACACCACTCAATTTGGGGTAGCTCAGACATAAACGATCGAGGTGAGGAACTTTTCAATTTTGTAGTTAGTTCTAATTTGTTAATATGCAATAGAGGTTCCAAACCCACCTTTGTCACCCGCAATCGACAAGACATCACACTTGACATCACACTTGTCTCTGTTAATCTTGCCAATTCGATAACGGACTGGAAGGTGTTAGAGGAGCACCCTTTCTCTGACCACCGTTATCTACTAGGAACATTAAACGAACCAATTGGGCTCTTTATAGGAAATCATTAATCAGATTCCTCCCCCCTGAGTTGCCGGTCTCTCTTTGCTCAGCAGAGCTTGATGCTGCGGTGGGAGTGCTGATAGAGGCTCTTAACAAATCTCTGAGCAAAGCCTGTCCTTTTAGCACTCCGCGTGGAAAAAAGAAGCCCCCATGGTGGAATGTCAATCTGGGACGCCTTAGAGCCAACTGCCGGCAACTCTTTAACAAAGCTTAACGCTCCAAAGCTAGCGCGGATTGGGACTCTTATAAGTTGTCCCTCAGCGTCTACAAAAAAAGCTCTAAGGAAAGAGCAGCGCAGCTCCTGGAGACTCTTCTGTGACAATATTGATGAGTCCTCTGGGGCCTCCAGGTTGCGCAGGCTACCTGTTAAGACCAGATGGTCAGTGGACCTCCTCTTGCAAAGAGAACATTGATCTTCTGTTGGATGCTCACTTCCCGGGCAGCTCCCCTGTTGTTGACGTTCATCCTTCTGGTGTCGTTAACCACCAGCTGAGCATCGACCTTTCGAGTATAATTACTCCTGAAAAGATCCGCTGGGCAATATTTAGCTTCAAACCCTACAAATCGCCTGGTCCTGATGGCATCATTCCGGCCGAGCTCCAGCAAACCTTTGATATTATTCAGTCCTGGCTGTTCTCTATCCTTGGGGACCTTCAAGCAGCTTGTCTATATTCCCCGATTATGGACTGAGGTCAATGTAGTCTTCATTCCCAAGGCGGGTAGGATCTCTCATACTAGTCCTAAGGATCTCCGGCCTATCAGTCTGTCATCTTTTCTCCAAAGTGGCTCAATTGATCCGCGCCTACTCTCTCCATCTTAACATGCCTATTGCAAAGGAAAGTCGGTGGAGACCGCCCTACACGTATTAACACGTGTTATCGAACGATCTCTACATATCAAAGAATTCTCTCTTGTAACCTTATAAGATATAGAAGGAGCCTTCAACAACGTCAATCCATGTGCAATTATTCAAGCATTGGACAAACTGGGGGTTGAAGCTGGGTTTAGGGTGTTGATTGATCAAATGCTAACCAACAGGATCATCAACACATACCAGGGCATTGCATCGGCTCGTAGAACTGTCAACCGTGGTACTCCCCAGGGGGGTGTATTATCACCCCTTCTCAGGAATATCACAATTAAACACTTGCTGGTTGGCCTCGAGGCCACCGGCTGTAAGGTGGTTGCTTAGGCGGATGACGTTCAAAGAGAAAATTCCCAGATACTCTCAGGGACCTAACGCCCTCAAACTGCTCACTACTTGGGCCGCCCAATGTGGACTTGGGGTCACTCCTAAAAAGACCGAACTAGTCCTCTTCACAAGGAAATATAACATCTCTATTATAGACGAGCTATGTTGGGTGCCAGGCCATAGGGATATTCCAGGGAACTGTAAGGCTGATGAAATTGCCAAATTTGGCACTACCCTCCCACCTGAATCCGCAAGGACGGGAATTGGCATGGCAATTGCTACTTGTAATCACCGGCTCAAACTTGATGCTATAAGGAAAGCCAATGCTCGCTGGGCTCATTGCCCCTTTAAGATCTCGAGGGAGCTCTGGCCTAACCTTAACCAGAAACGTTCAAAAGAACTGTTGCCTCTGAAGCGTCCTGACTTGAGCACCATTATTGGTGTCCTTACGGGACACTGCCTAATCGGCCTGCACGCTAGACGTCTGGGCCTCCCATCTAACGATTTCTGTTGGAGTTGTAGGGATGAGGAGGAAGAGGAAACGATTCCTCATCTTCTCTGAAACTGCCCTGCCTTAGCGTTAAGAAGAAACCTCCACCTGGGGTCCTTCTTCTTTGACGACGACAGACAGAGGTCTGTGACCTGACTGGTGTACCCATCCACCACCTTCTACGCTTTATCAAAAGCTCCGGTTGGTTCTCCTGATTCAGCGGAAGAACCCCATCGAAGTGTAATTGTGTCTGGTAGCCTATTTGTACTAGTCCTTTGTCTCTCACTGTAGATAGATAGAGATAGATAGATAGATAGATAGTTTTATTTCTTAATAATTTCATATATGTACATAGGTGTATTATAGTTCAAGAATTTTTAGGCATAAATATAAATAAATAGAAGAATGAGAAATATTAATGACATTTTGTATTTTAAATATTGAAAAATAGTGTTAAATGCCATTTCAATAGACATAACATTATATAATAATTCATAACAGTGGGTGTGGTGACCCGTAAAATATAGTATGTAGATTAGGTAAAACAAAAAACAAAATTGTTAACAAAACAAGCGAGTACAGAACTTCAAAGGATTATTTTTAAAAAGATTAATTTAATGAGAAAGGAAGAGAAAAAACAAATTTTTACTAGCTATAAAAAGACAATAACTTCATCAGAATAACAGAATTCACTATAACTGAACACTTGGAAGAGATTCTAAACAAATAATATTTTTGCTTAAAAGCCAGGTCTTTAGTTTTTTTGTGATTAAGATTACGCAGCGGGTAATCTTAGTATCCTGATTGACTGCTTATTAAACAAACGACAAGATGCCACTGTATAAAAATTACGAGATGCTGTGGTGCGAAACTGGGCACAGGAACAAGGTTCAAAAAGTTACCACGCAAATTATGATTATCTTGTATTCAAAAATTTAGATTTCCTGATCTATTTAGTCCTAACAAATTAAAAAACATAATTTTTGTTTTGGAACTAAGAACCAAATTATGCTCGGCAAACCAGATTCGTAGTAAGCTCAAGTCAAAATTAATATCAGAAACTATATTTAAAGGGCTATCTAATCCATAGACAAAGCCCACATCATCTGCAAACGCAATGAGAACACCTTTGGATTTTGATTCTAAAAGGGAATTTATATAAATTAAGAAAAGTATGGGTCCCAACACAGAACCTTGAGGAGCCCCTAGATTAATATACTTTATTCCACTCCTGATCTAATCAATCTTGACTCGTTGTGATCTTTTATTTAAGTAAGACCTGAACCAATCCAGTGTCCAGTAGTGTCGTAGTTTAAATTATTTAGCTGTGGTTATTACAGATCCGGTGGTATCACAATGGGCCTTTTAGGCCTAAGTGAGCTCGATCAATCGCCATGCAGGTCACCAAAAGAATAAGGACGACCAAAGTGTTACGGGGAGGATCCAGACGAATGAAGTTAAATACAATATTTTTAGTAAATATATTAAAAAATTAATCCTAATATGCAATTTTCTTTCATTAACATTTTCAATATCGTCGTTTTCACTATTTCACACTGAATGAAATTTTCGCTTTAAAATCACCTCTAAATCGATAAAATCAAATTGTAGAACATGCTGATATCAGTTTGTTTTAATTTCGAAACGATTTAAATCGATTTAGATAAAAATGGAAATTTAATTTAATGTAAGTACCTAGAACACAAAATTTCACTTTAGATCGATTTTTACTTAAATTCGAGTGAAATTGAAATATAGAATCTGGCTGATAGGCTGCTGAGAATATGGCGTGCAAGAGGAAAGAAAGGAACACCAGGATTAATTATTAATTATCATTATTAATTTCATAGTTACGTCTTATTAACACATTATCACATTTATACACAGATAGGAAATTTAGGCAATGTGTTTGCAGTGGCCTGTGAAGATGACCGTGTATATTAGTTTACATATGCTATAAATTCTTCGAATTATCTCTTTCATTCTTTTTGAGTAACATTTTTTTTCAGGTTATTGCATTATCAACAACCAATTGTATGTAGGTACACAGGATCTACAAAATGGCTGCGCATAGAACTGTAAATTTTATGTAAATTTTATTTCCATTTCAATCACAATAAACTATTTGTAAACAAAAATGTATGTAATGCTACTGTTCCAATTGTCGCTGCTGCATCTCTGCAATATTTTCAATTTTGTATTTGACGGATTTATTTTTTTTTAATATGTTATTCAATTTTTAATAAAAAAAAACTTATGAGTAAAATTCTTCTTCTTTGTGCCCGAAAATTATTTTATAAATTTTAAGTAGTAATTGACGTCTAAGAACCGAACAGCTGAGAAACATAATCAACAATTGGCTGCATATGCACGCAAATGTAAACCAATTCAATTTTTTTGCGAAAATTAATAATATAACTCTTTAAAAATTTGAATTGGACGTTATAAAATCTCATTTTAGAATTTTACCTACGTGACTGCCGCATTTTCAAAAGTGAAAGCGAATGGATTCGCACTTTCGGAAGTGAGCAAAAGTGACTGAAACTGACCGAAAAATGAACGAATCGAAGTCGTCCAGTACTAACAGCGTTATCTTTCGGACCCTTGGACCCTCCTTTTCGCAAATCATCGAAAATTGACCCTTTTTGAAATATACGACCCTTTTTGGACCCTTTTGGAAATTTGCACAGAATTGTCACATTCATTTTTCACTTAACCGATTTGTCTTGATGTTTTTGTTCCAACACCACTTTTACTCACGCTGTGAACAAATGCATACATTCACGTAGTAAGTGTATTTCGTTTCGTATACCTACAGAATAAAAAGTTTAGGAATTCGATTCCACAGAATTGAATGTAAATACAGTCAAAATCAATTATAAAGACCAAATTTTTCGGTCCATTGAAGGTCGTTAAAACCGATTTTAACTGAATTGAAATTACAATTTTATATTTCTTGTTCTCTTTTTATTTTGATAATTATTTTTTTTAAGAAAAGTAAAAAAATGTAGAAAATAAATAAGGAAAATATTATTTGTTTCGCTAAATTGGTTTTATAATTTTATATGGGCACCTTTTCTTTCGGCAGGAACCCTTTTCAGGACCATTTCCGAAATTTTTCAGAGTTAACACTGAGCACTAATTCTGTGTATTCGCACTTTTTTGGAAGTGGTCGTACGAAACCATTCGACTATTATAGTTCAGCTTTTAGGTCTTGAAGCGCTGTTAAAGGTTTGACGTTTAATTGATTAACTAAAATAAATTGCATTCATAATGTGTTTCCTGCATAGCTATGTGTTGATTTTTTGCAAATGGAAACAAGATTTACAATTATTTTGGAAATTAATTAATTTTCCAAATTGTTCCGATATATCCTTTATTTTTTTTATTTTTTGGTTTCAATTTTTATACTTTGGATTCGATGAACTCCATAAAATAGCGTTTGATCTCTCAATCCGTTATGGTAAAGAAGATTTCTTTCGAACAAATTCATAGAAGTCAAACGTGGAGCTCTGCTTGAAGTTGAAGCGAACTCAATTTCACGATGGACGACTCAGACTCAGACGCACATTGCGTTGCCTTCCACACTATTAATGTTTCGACAGTTAATATGGGCTTTTACACGTAGACTCTTGAGACTTGACTCTTTTCGAAGTTCCCTTTTGTTATTTTCTTTCGTGAGTCTCGCGCTTTTACACGTAAACCTTTGAGGCTTGACTCTTTTCGAAGTTCTCTTTTGTTATTTTCTTTCGTGAATATCCTACCCTACAAGCAACGAAAACATATGAAATGAAATGACAATGATATAAAGAAGAATAGAAAAGAAAAACGTCAGAAAGAATCGCCGAAAACTTTACCCTCGACTCACAGGGCAAAATATTTTTCTTCTCAACTTTTCGAATTTTCTTTCTCTTTTGCACTTATGTGAGTCCAGCCTCAAGAGTCTACGTGTAAAAGCCCACTTAGCGAATCAGACTGAGACTCAGATGCATATGCACATTCTGTTTACCCCTTTATACATATTTGCCCACTGTGGGCAAAAAGTTTTATTCGCTCATAAATAATCTTGGTAAGCTACATACTGAATAAAGCCTAAAACTTTTTTATCAACTATAGATAGATAGATTATTGTTATAGATTCGAGAAAGAAAGGTATATTAAACTGCATATACTTACTTACTTTACTTAAAGGGGTCCAGACCCTTGCAGAGTCTCTGTATGAGACTAAGGGTGATCCTGGAAGCTACAGAGTGTATCTATTCGAGCCAGACTCAGAAAAAGATTTCCAAAACAACATCGTTGGAAAATTTTTAGTGGAGCCGAAAATCAACATGGTTTCAGTCAGAATACTGAATTTGAAAAACCACAGTGTAAAAATAAAGCGAGAGGAAGTGCTTAGTAAATGAGCACCGATTTCCACGATCTCAACAATAACCTAAAGCGAATCTAGGAAGCCTGTTACATCAGCTTAATTAAGAGAAATAAAAGATGTATTCGAACACTGTGAACTGGATCAGGTGCAGCTAAACTGGTACTAGGGATGCCAGACCAATTCGTCAACCTGCTCGACGACTCTCATTATCAAAGCAGAAG
Source organism: Chalcosyrphus nemorum (assembly GCA_949716465.1). Taxonomy (NCBI): domain Eukaryota; kingdom Metazoa; phylum Arthropoda; class Insecta; order Diptera; family Syrphidae; genus Chalcosyrphus; species Chalcosyrphus nemorum. The sequence goes on from OX454332.1 coordinate 54,692,364, forward strand.
GATGTTGCAGAGATGCCAATCTCGTTCCATTGGCTCTCCCGAAGCATCTTCTGGAAGAGCTTTTCGCTTCCCGATTTCATTTGGGAAGACGCACACAGGTAAATTTCCCCAAATTCATGGCCAAAACTACAAAAAAAATTTCGATTTGTTGTTATTTTTTCAATGCAAAATTGTTTACAAATACCATGAGCTTTGAATTTGATTGTTCATGCAATGCAGATTGTAACTATTTAATCAGTAGATGCTTCTAAAGTGCAAACTTTAAATTTAAATGCAGTAGCAAGTTTGGTTTGTGAAAAGAAGTAGTTTTGCTTTTTTTATTTTTATTGCTTTTTTGGGCGATCTGTAAAATAATTTGCCATGGATTCTATTCCTTATGGTATGTATAAAAAAGAGTGATAGCCCTTTTTCACAATATTTTAAGCGCGAAGGAAATTTTCAAGCTACTTAAGATAATCAGCCATATTTTGACATTCGAATTCATTCGAAAGTGAGTCGAATTCGCATAGATTGTATTTTGACTTTCGAATGAATAGAAAGAATAGAAAGTTCATCCAAACTTTCGAAAGTTCATTGGTTGTGCGTATTTTGAGATTCTATTCATTCGAAACAAATGTCATTTTTCATTCGCACACATTTTTCTGGCGCATAGATTCACAAACACGTAAATATAGTAAGATATTTTGTATATTCTGTAGAAAATTGAATGAAGTAATTTTAATTCACATTTGCCTATCCTGTCGGTATAGGTCACGTTCCAATTAGAAAAACTGGTGGCCGGCAATTCGTATAAATAAAATAGTCCCACTCAAGCTCTATGTAAACAAAAATCCAAAGGAAAGACGAGTGAATGCACAAAATAATGTTTCAACTTTATTTTTTTACTCTTATTTTAATGTTTTTATGATTTTCTATTGATTTGCACTGTCCACAAAAGAAAGCAGCATTTTATTTTATCTAAAAACAACTCTAATTATTAAAAAGAAATCATCAAGCAAATGTTTACTTTACTTCTGACAGCACTCAAAATAAAGGTAGAGTGACCAGACTCGTGCCGACTATATGGTGGGAGAGACTTGTAATTATATATGCATGGATGTTATTTTATTTTGCTTTGTTTTCGTGCTCGATATTATTAAAGGTATACAAAACATGTTTCATAAAATGTATTACTTAAAATTCGTCTTTAAACGCGTCAAAGTGTAACTAATAAAAATATTTCAATAAGAAAGAGAAGAGTTCTAACGCAAAAAAAGCAAGGTATGGTCGACCTGTATTGAAAGAAATGTCAAACAGCTGACTTTGAGGGTTAAATTTATTTAAGTTCATTTTGCGTTATCATTCGAAAATGAACCTTTTTCATTCGAATCTCAAAATACACAAAAATCTTTCGAATGAATAGAGACATTCGAAAGAATTGACTATTCATTCGAATCTCAAAATAAGCATGAATATATTTGATCAGTCAAAAAAAAACGATTTTTTTCTTTGGTAATGTAAAAGTTAAGTTGATTCAAACCGCTTCGTACTGAAAATAGTCTCAAAAGAAAGATTAGTATCTTCGCAATAAGAAACAATCATAAACCATTGCGACTTTTTGCGACTTTTTGAAATATTGTCTTTAAAAGGTGTTAAGGACGCTGAAAAAGGTGTTGTTTTTCTGGGCTATTTTTGACACAGAATCACGATCAAGTTTCATTTTTCTTTCAAGAAATCAACTTTGTGAATTTTTTAGAAGCTGTACGTCTCGTGACATGAAAGAAAAAAATTATTTGTTCATAGAAGAGGTCAAAAACGAATCCAATATCGAAATTTCAGAGTAAACAAAGAAAATTGTAACTGATTTTCCTTGTATGCGTGGATACGATTTTTAGAATGTTTACTTCATGTGTCCTATAAACTGCCCATAGGAAAATGGCAAGCTCGTGATGGGGACAATAAAAGAAAAGTCGAAGAAAATAAGAAAAGGGTTCATGAATCATTTAGAAGCCGAATGGGACTTTTAGTTTTCAAACCAAAACCATGTTATAGTATGAACGATGGCAACAGCGCTCATTTATTTTTCCTTGACTCTTTTACCTACTTCTTCGGATCTAACCGGCAGAGCTGAAAATATCATATGACTATTTTGGGTTGTTTTATTAACAATATCCAGCGTATATCTAATACAAATCTGACGATTAAGGGAATATTGTTGTATTAATACCGCAAATTTGTTTGTGCAACTGTACCCATGGTATAATAGGCCCACAACTGTATATAAAATTTTGTAAAACAGTATTGAAATTATATCTGAAGCTATTCTTTTTGTTGGACAGCTCGGCGAAGACGCCCAAGAATCACGAAACAAAGCCATAAAGCGTTTTCGAAAAAGTTTTTCAAGAAAGTTTTTGAGGAGGCAAAATATGGAAGAAGTGTTTCACAACTTTTCAGTTTCTTCTGACTCATTTATAAATGGTTTGAGAAAACTAGACCCTAAAACAAGAAATTCGTACTTCAGTAAAGTAAGCACTTCAGTTTTTAATAAAACCAGAGGTTGATCAAGCAGACTTAGTTCCAGTTTAACAAGTCATTGAATGATGTGTGTACTAACACATGTTTATTTATGTTTATTTTATCTTCACTATTATTTTTATTTCAATATCGCATTATTTAATGTCAAATCCGAGAAACCCTATGGCATAGGTAATGTCTTTTTAATTTTTGGAGAAAAATTCGAAAACAATATTTTGTATAATTTTGTTCAGTTTTTATAGAATTTTCATGTAAATTTACTTGAAAATGGTCTCTTTTATTAAAACTTTCAGTTTTTCATACTCTCATACAAAAATAAATCGAAAAAATACAAAAAATAATTTTGGCCATCTTTTTGTGAAAATTTACCTGTGCGAGACGCATTGATTACACTTCAAATCTTTCATTACACGCAGGGTTCGGACTTCAATAATAAAATTTAGCAGTAGAATCTTACAAAAAGTGCAGCAGATTCATATTTTCTGCAGCAGATTTGTTTTTGTTGCAAAAAATACAACAATAATGGGGTTTACATTTATACACGTATATTAATAAAATAAGGTTAAAACAATTTTAAATTGCATAGTTTAAAGTAAATTAAATCACAAATCTTTGTACGAAAATAATTTTTTTTTTAAATTTTTAATAACTGATTTATTTTCAGTTAAATTCAGTTGTTTTCCATCAATAAATTTATGTTTTTCTAGATTGTGTTACGATTTTCATCTAGAAAACATAAAATTTTCAATGGTTTTCACATTTCAAAAATCGCATTAGATTGCAAGTCAAGCGCAGTGGCGCAGCAGATTTTTAATATTTTTCAAAATCGCAGTAGATCTACTGCAATTGCAGTAAAGTCCGATCACTACACGTATTCACCGATACGAAATAAAGAGAGGATTTTGGTTCTCAATTTTTGGCGTTTTAGAGAAGATTGGGAGGAGTGGACTATCTATTCTATATAGGTTATTTGTGTTCAGAACACAATGACAAAATCTAGCGAATTGTAGTTTGGAGGAGGGAGTCGGTCAAACGAACCGAAGTTGAGTGTCTAATTTAGTTCGCCTATGATTTAATTTAGGTAGTGTATGGTATGGACTATGGCACAAATAACCCATATATATACATATAGATAGGTATTTTGTGGTCTATGGTATGATGCTGAAGTGGTAACCTTGACAGTAGGACGAAATACGTTTCTGTGTTTTGCGGCTAGTTAATTTTAATGTGATTTTTAATATTTATATTCTATTAAATTTTGTTCTAATTCGTATTCAAATTTTAATATAAAAGAAATGATAAGAGTTAGGAACCCAGCATGGCTGGTCAATATCTCTTCTCGGTAGGCTAGCAGAAATACAGAAATTATTAGAAACTAATTAAATTGTTTTTAGTGGGCTATCAACCTCTCAACATTTATCCGATTCAGAATCTTGGCTTAGTAAGTTATTAGTTCGAAGAATTGAGCCAACTAAGGAGCCTCATAGTCGTATGTTAAGTGATAAAGAAATTATATACGCATTACACACGCACAATGTCAGAACGGACTCCATGAAGAGTTATTTGGACAATTAGTGAGTGAAATATTTATGAGAAAAAAGTACGGTATTACAAAAAAGGAATATACGTATTCTTAATCTTTCGTAGCAAAACAACTGTGCAGTTGGTACACTCTAAGAAGGATGATCTGAAGTGTGCTTTAGTTGCGTCGTGGACTGTGCAAGTGGGTGATATGGATCAGTGCCTACATCTATGGAGATACACAGGTGGCTTTGAAAAGATTGATCAAGCGAAAGAGGATTTGTGGAACGATGTGGTAGGGCTGTTTACTTTATGAATTTTAATTACAGAATGCTTAGATTATTCGCCTTGTTCAGTGACTGAAAAAGTAGCACAGAACAGCACAAGTTTGTGAAAATTATTGGAACAGATAACTCAAGATCAGTTCACACAGCTTATAAAAATTGTCAGACACTTCATTTTCACAATCTTCAAAGGAGATCGTTGGACTACAGTGCAAATTCGGTTCCAAATTCAAATCTAGTAAAACACCACAAACATTTTTTCACTAGCCCATATCTTGCGTTGGGTGACAAACATCGATCCAGCATAAATTCTCTCACACACCGCACAATCGCGGTAACTATCGCCATAGCGATAATTAGCTAAACACAACAGCGCGATAGCGATTGATTATGTACATATATTATGATTGTAATGTCATTACTGCTGGAACTGGAACACAATGAAGTCGCGGTCGCGGTCAAAAGTTCAAATGAACACAAATGCAATACTGCTGTAAAGTCACTCAACTCAATTGAATCGTGTGTGGGCAAATCTGTCGACTAGCTGTCAAATTTAAGAATTTTCAGTAGCCTACTCATTGTGAAATCCTATCTTGGGGGTATATTAAGTTTTATACATAGTTTGTAGCATAGAATACTATTAAAGATAGCCCAAATAAAGTATACATATTAATGATTAGCATCACTAGCCGATTTGATTGAGCCAAGCAAGTATATATGTGGAAAAATGAGCTGTGTAGGAAAGGGATAGGGTATTATACGATCCGCTTCAGAATGATTGCAGCTTTTAAATATTTTTTTGCCTGTATAAGCAGCAGTGTTCGGACTTTACTGCAATTGCAGTAGATCTACTGCGATTTTAAAAAATATTTAAACTCTGCTGCGCCACTGCGCTTGACTTGCAATCTACTGCGATTTTTGAAATGTGAAAACCGTTGAAAATTTGATGTTTTCTAGATGAAAAACGTAACACAATCTAAAAAAACATAAATTTATTGATGGCAAATTTCTTTTAAGAATTTAACTGAGAATTAATCAGTTATTAAAAATTTTATAAAAAATTAAATTCGTACAAAGATTTGTGATTTAATTTACTTGAAACTGTGCAATTTAAGTTTGTTTTAACTTTATTTTATCGTAAAAAATATATATGTATAAATCTAAACCCCATTATTGTTGTATATATTTGCAACAAAAACAAATCTGCTGCATTTTTTGTAAGAATCTACTGCTAAATTTTATTATTGAAGTCCGAACCTTGATAAGCAGTGTTGCAATTCATGTGATTTAGTGTGTGGCCAAGCATCAATTCAGTTGACAAATCATTTTACAATCAATTTGAATTGTGTATGGGCTGCTTAACACAATGAGGTGGCGCACACAGGTAAATTTCCCCAAATTCATGGCCAAAACTACAAAAAAAAATTTCGTTTTGTTGTTTTTTTTTTTTTTTTTTCAATGCAAAATTGTTTACAAATACCATGAGCTTTGAATTTGATTGTTCATGCAATGCAGATTGTAACTATTTAATCAGTAGATGCTTCTAAAGTGCAAACTTTAAATTTAAATGCAGTAGCAAGTTTGGTTTGTGAAAAGAAGTAGTTTTGCTTTTTTTTATTTTTATTGCTTTTTTGGGCGATCTGTAAAATAATTTGCCATGGATTCTATTCCTTATGGTATGTATAAAAAGAGTGATAGCCCTTTTTCACAATATTTTAAGCGCGAAGGAAATTTTCAAGCTACTTAAGATAATATATTTGATCAGTCAAAAAAAAAACGATTTTTTTCTTTGGTAATGTAAAAGTTAAGTTGATTCAAACCGCTTCGTACTGAAAATAGTCTCAAAAGAAAGATTAGTATCTTCGCAATAAGAAACAATCATAAACCATTGCGACTTTTTGCGACTTTTTGAAATATTGTCTTTAAAAGGTGTTAAGGACGCTGAAAAAGGTGTTGTTTTTCTGGGCTATTTTTGACACAGAATCACGATCAAGTTTCATTTTTCCTTCAAGAAATCAACTTTGTGAATTTTTTAGAAGCTGTACGTCTCGTGACATGAAAGAAAAAAATTATTTGTTCATAGAAGAGGTCAAAAACGAATCCAATATCGAAATTTCAGAGTAAACAAAGAAAATTGTAACTGATTTTCCTTGTATGCGTGGATACGATTTTTAGAATGTTTACTTCATGTGTCCTATAAACTGCCCATAGGAAAATGGCAAGCTCGTGATGGGGACAATAAAAGAAAAGTCGAAGAAAATAAGAAAAGGGTTCATGAATCATTTAGAAGCCGAATGGGACTTTTAGTTTTCAAACCAAAACCATGTTATGATAGTATGAACGATGGCAACAGCGCTCATTTATTTTTCCTTGACTCTTTTACCTACTTCTTCGGATCTAACCGGCAGAGCTGAAAATATCATATGACTATTTTGGGTTGTTTTATTAACAATATCCAGCGTATATCTAATACAAATCTGATGATTAAGGGAATATTGTTGTATTAATACCGCAAATTTGTTTGTGCAACTGTACCCATGGTATAATAGGCCCAAAACTGTATATAAAATTTTGTAAAACAGTATTGAAATTATATCTGAAGCTATTCTTTTTGTTGGACAGCTCGGCGAAGACGCCCAAGAATCACGAAACAAAGCCATAAAGCGTTTTCGAAAAAGTTTTTCAAGAAAGTTTTTGAGGAGGCAAAATATGAAAGAAGTGTTTCACAACTTTTCAGTTTCTTCTGACTCATTTATAAATGGTTTGAGAAAACTAGACCCTAAAACAAGAAATTCGTACTTCAGTAAAGTAAGCACTTCAGTTTTTAATAGAACCAGAGGTTGATTAAGCAGACTTAGTTCCAGTTTAACAAGTCATTGAATGAATGAATGTACATACACATGTTTATTTATGTTTATTTTATCTTCACTTTTATTTTTATTTCAATATCGTATTATGTAATGTCAAATCCGAGAAACCCTATGGCATAGGTAAAGTCTTTTAGTTTTTGGAGAAAAATTTTAAAACAATATTTTTTTTATAATTTTTTATCGAATTTTCATGTAAGTTTACCTGAAAATGGTCCTTTTTATTAAAACTTTCAGTTTTTGATACCCTCAAACAAAAATAAATCGAAAAAATACAAAAAATAATTTTGGCCATCTTTTTGTGAAAATTTACCTGTGTGTGGCGGTCGTAACATAATGTCAAAAGTTGAAATGAACACAAATGCTTTAGTGCGAATTCAATACGTCGTCGTTTGAGTTCGGCAATATTCAACTTCGGTCGAGCGACGGGCTTTGGTTAAATAATGGATGACCGGCAAATAGAAAAAATTATTGGTTTCGGTATATATTTTTTTTGTTACGGATTTATTTTAACAAGGATAGAAGAAATTGTATTGCCTGTATTTCATCCTAGTGGATTTAAAAAAAAAGTTTAGTGTCGTGAGTATTTCTCTCAAGATATAAGGGAAGCACCCACCATTTTCGTTTCTTTCTCTTTCTGTAATATTCTTTTCCTTTTTTTAACTCTTTGGTTTTATCATCTCCGTCTACCATGAGCTTATATACATATATGTACATATGTATATAAAAGTTTTTTTTTAATAAAACGTTCCTGATTGTTAACGCACGTATTTTTATTCTTCCGGAATTATATGTATCATCCCATAAATAGCCCATCAACACCACTGACATTAAAAACGCATTTTTTCTTGTTCTTTCTGTTGCTTTCTGTTTTTAAAGACTGAGTCTCAATAATTTGTTTCCTATTGAACACACATTTCATTCTAGCTGGCATATCAAATGACAAACTATGACTTTATTGGGGACGAATTTTTTGAAACGGGTTTGCGACAGCGACCAAGTCCGTGACGCGCGATGTAATTGAGTTCCAGCAGTTAGACTTTTTTCTTTTTTAGTTCAGAGCAGAGTCGTCAAAAAATTCGTGTTTCTCAGTTAGCTGAGATACATCACAGTTCTGACTTCATGTGCTTGGGCGAGTTCGTAAACGCAGTAATCTGCGAAAGTCCTACAACATGCCTGCTTTGTTTCTGCAAACCGAAAATATTTTACGTCTGCACGCAGTAAAAGTAGGTGGTAGTTATTCTACTACAATCGTGTACTTAATCGTCATGGCAGCGAAGAGCGTTTTTAATATTATTTTCAGAGAATTATGCCGAAAAAGATAGATTGCCATCGCAATCTAACGTAGCCCCGAGTAATTCCTGCGGGTGGTATATGTTGGAGTTTTCCCCGTAAGACAGTTCGCCACGAAATTTTTTTCCCTGTCGAGAGCTCGCCTTCCATGGCTAACCTGGTCGCAATTAATAGTTTAGTGTCCTGGAAGTTCCACTTTTTATAATCTTCCGTAAAATAAATATACATTAATTTAATAAAGCTAATTAAATACACATTTTAAATCACATTACTTATATTTTTCTTTTTGTCTTTCCTGCTTTCCTGCATATGTTTTATTCTTCAGATCTTTGTAAGTCAGACGTTTACGAACTCGCCCCTTTTCTATAGCGCCCAATACACGATCAATGTGACTTAACAAGCATTATTTATTTACGTGTTTTTTGCAAGTAACAATGATGAAAACTCGCCACCACACGTAACAATGAACATTGGGAATATTTTTGCGTAAATTCTGTTTACTGGTTTCAAATACATTATGTCAACGAGAATGGATAATAATTTGTATCTCTTTGCAGCCGGTGCTGCAGCAAGTGCAATAATATTAAATGAAAAAAGTCTAAAGCGTGGATAACAAGAGTGGTTACTGGAAAGGAAATTTCATGGAGATTGTTCGTTGTCTGTCCGTCTTTGTCACCAGTTTTTGAGCCTTAGGTTTTGATAATGAAATTTTGTATGCGAAATCTTTCGATATCGAAATCTTTGGATACTGAACAAGTGTAAACAATTTTCAATATCCGCCCACTGACACGCCCACTTTTCGAAAAATTCACTTTCTTCAGTATTTTTATACCCTATCCTAAGGGTATATTAAGTTTGATACATAGTTTGTAACATAGAGAAATATTACAGATAGACCCAATAAAGTATATATATAAATGATCAGCATCACTAGCCGAGTCGATTGAGCTATGTCCGTCCGTCCGTCCGTCCGTCTGTCCGTCCGTCTGTGTGTCACCAGTTTTTGGGCCTTAAATTTTGTGCTAGGTTGATGAAATTTTGTATACGAGGTCTTTGGAAAAGTAAGCAATACAAGTGTAAAAATTTTTAAAATCCGCCCACTGACACGCCCACTTTTCAAAAAAATCTCTTTTTTTCACTATTTTCATATGAAACTCGAAAAAACTTACTTGGGCAAATATGTAGATATCCACTTAATCTACAAATCGTCTATACATTGTATATGGCCACGCCAACTTTTTAGGGGCGTTTACTTCAAAAATTAATTTTCGAGTATTTAGTTTATAGGGCAAAATAGAAAATTTTATAAATACATTTTCCACCGCCCACTGACACGACCAAAGAAGATAGGGATAGGGTATCATACGATCCGCTCCAGGCGGATTGTAGCATTTTTTCACTGGTTATATAAGAGCTCTCATGACGTATGACGATAATCGCCTGACGATATCGTTTTATCGATTCTTTTGCTTCACGTAACATTAAATATCACTATCGTTTAGGCGATATCGTTTTGACGATTCAACTTTTGCTTTACGTAACCCCATAGACTGCGAAACACTATCGTCAAGACGACATCGTTTGCGCGATAGGTAAATAGGTATCGTCTCTTAATATCGTCTATTGCGTTTGTAAAAGACTTTTCAATGAAAATGTATTCAACAAAGAAATGTTTCATCACTATCAAAAGAAAAATGTTAAGTGCAAAGAGCATTTAAGGTGCAGCAGACTCTCTCAGCCTTATTTTGACATTCGAATTCATTCGAAAGTGAGTCGAATTCGCATAGACTGTATTTTGACTTTCGAATGAATACATCCAAACTTTCGAAAGTTTATTGGTTGTGCCTATTTTGAGATTCTATTCATTCGAAACAAATGTAATTTTTCATTCGAACACATTTCCCTGGTGCATAGATTCAGAAACAGTGGGTGCCGTGGCGCAGTGGTTAGTGCGTTGGACTACTACGCAAGGGGTTCCAAATTCGAATCCAGAAAAATACCATCAAAAGTTTTTTCACGGCCCCACCTCTTCCGAGTGTCTGACAAGCATTCAAGAGTATAACTGTCATGAGAAAGTTTCTCAAAAACCCCTCTGCCCTTCGGATACGGCATAAAACTGTAGGTCCCTTCTGTGCATGCAGAAATGTATATCACGCAGAACATGTACAGTTGTGAGAAGCTAGGTCTATGGGCTGCTTACGGCCTGATATTTATTTATTTATAGATTCAGAAACACGTAAATATAGTCAGATATTTTGAATATTCTGCAGAAAATTAAATGAAGTAATTTTAATTGACAGTTTCTGATACTGTCGGTATAGGTCACGTTCTAATTAGAAAAACTGGTGGCCGGCAATTCGTATAAATAAAATAGTCACACTCAAGTACTATATAAACAAAACTCCAAAGGAAAGGCGAGTGAATGCACAAAATTATTTTTCAACTTTTTTTTTTTACTCTTATTTTAAACTTTCTATGATGTCCTATTCATTCGCACTGTCCACAAAAGAAAGCAGCATTTTATTTTATCTAAAAACAACTCTAACTACTAAAAAAAAAATCACCAAGCAAATGTTTATTTTACTACTGACAGCACTCAAAGTAAGGGTAGAGTGACCAGATTCGTGCCGAGTATATGGCACTTGTAGTTAAATATACTGTTTTTGTTTTTTTATTTTGCTTGGTTTTCGTGCTCGGTATTATTAAAGGCATACAAAACATGTTTCATAAAAGTTATTACTTAAATTTCGTCCTAAAACGCGTCAAAGTTTAACTAATAAGAATATTTATTTTTCTTTTGAAAGAGAAGAGTTCTCACGCAAAGAAAACAAGGTATGGTCAACCTATATAAAAAAATGTCAAACAGCTGACTTTGAGGGTTGAATTTATTTAAGTTCATTTTGCGGTATCATTCAAAAGTGAACCTTTTTCATTCGAATCTCAAAATACACGAAAATCTTTCGAATGAATAGAGACATTCGAAAGAATTGACTATTCATTCGAATCTCAAAATAAGCATGTCTATCATTTTCAAAGAACTAAGTATACAAATAATTTATTTGTTATTATACATGTGTCATTTCAATTTCAAACGATCAAATTTCGCAGACTGGGAAAAAAAAGTAAGAAATTTCTCGTTGTGCATGGGGTTGTTTTTTCCTACTGCCAACTAAAACATGACAGGTAAACATAAAAAGTCTGTCATACTTTATTTCATACACAGAGAAGTGTCAATGTAAATTTTCTCTACTGCTTTCAAACTTTTCACAAAATAAACGATAGACGACACGATACTGATGGAGTTACATTGAGCAAACTACAGACGACATCGTTTTTTTTCTATCGTTTAGACGACAATGGTCTTAAAAATTACGTGATGAGAGCCCAGGTTTTAGAATAATTTTAAGAGATTTGAAAAAAAAAAAACACTTAGAAAAAGGATCCACACAAGATCCGCTTCGGACGGATTGTAGAATTTTCATGTTTATACCCTATCCTAAGGGTATACTCGTATTAAGTTTGACACATAGTTTGTAACATAGAGAAATATTGAAGATAGACCCAATAAAGTACATATATAAATGATCAGCATCACTAGCCGAGTCGCTTTAGCCATGTCCGTCCGTCTGTCACCAGTTCTTGGGCCTTAAATTTGGATATGGGATAATGAAATTTTGTACACTAAGTCCTTGAAAATCGGGACAGAACAAGTGTAAAAAAATTTCCCCAAATCCGCCCACTTTTTGAAAAATTCACTTTCATCAGTATTTTTATATCAAACTCGAAAAAATGTACTTAAGCAAATATGTAGACATTTCATTACTCTACAAATCTGCTATACATTGTCTATGACCATTCCCAATTACAAATGTGTGAATTTTTCCAAAACAAACTTTGTTTCTAACGCCCTTATTATTCACCTTTTACAGAACTCGAAAAGAAACTACCTTTGATTAAAATTCGTAAATTGTAAATATATCCCAAAACTAGCTTTAAAAACAAATCGGTATTATTCACGTTAGATTTTAAAACTAGTTTAGGTTTTATAAGGCATTTTGAGTTTTGGGAGTATGAAAGAGAGTATATGCTTATAAAGCTAGTTTTGTCGCTAGGATATTTTACCTGGCTGAAATAGAATAGCGCGGTGCTATTGTTGGTGATAGGATCAGTATTGATTTAAAATCTTTTTGTAAAGGGCAGAGAGGACTCTTCTTTGAGGAGTATTATTAGGGGAAGTATTAGTTCAACTTTCCTTCGTGGCCCTTATTGGTTGACCCACTCTTTGCTAACTTTGCTACTAATGATACTTGTTATAGAGATTTAAATATTATTATCGAAATTGGAATTGAAATACGAAGGTGAGATGCTTCCATTTTTTTTGCGGAATAAAAAATGCTGTCAAATTACATCGCATCACAATAACTCATGATGCGTTGGTTGCTTTTGTTTGCGCAGCGGTTTCTTCCATGATACATTTTAAAACGCGATACATTGCATCACTGCTATATATTGGCGATTTGGAACGCTTGACGTTGGAGTACTGCGGGGTTACTATGATTTGGAACTCAGCCTAACATTTATGAAACAAGTTTTGTATATCTACCTTTAATATTAATATCGAGCACGAAAACAAAACAAAATAAAATTAAATACGTGCATATTTAATTACAAGTCTCTCACAGCACGAATCTGGTCACTCTACTTTTATTTTGAATATAAAATATACATACATTTACTTGGTGATTTGCAGAAATCATTGAGGTGATTTGTTTTTAATAATTAGAGTTGCTTTCAGATAAAATAAAATGCTGCTTTATATTGTCGACAGTGCGAATGAATGGGACCTCATAGAAAATTTAAAATAAGAGTAAAAAAATAAAGTTGCAAAACAATTTTGTGCATTCACTTGTCTTTCCTTTGAAGTTTTGTTTACATAGAACTTGAGTGGGACTATATATACGAATTTCCGACCACCAGTTTTTCTAATTGGTACGTGGCCTATATCATCAACAACGCATCACAAAGGCAGTGATGCGTTCACGATGCGCATTTTTTTGACGTTTTGGAACTCAGCCTTATTACTTAAATTTCGTCCTGAAACGCGTCAAAGTATAACTTATAAGAATATTTCAATAAGAAAGAGAAGAGTTCTCACGCAAAGAAAACAGGGTATGGTCAACCTGTATTAAAAATAAAGTGCACGACTGGATCGTACGTACTTGCACCTATGTGCTGTCAGTTAAAAATGAACAAATTTTTTATAAAAAAAAAATATTAAATATTTCGGGAAAAATATTTTTCAAAATTTTGCATAATCTTGCCCACATTTCGATTTTCATAAAAATCTATTGAGTTTTAGCCGGGAAATAGTCATATTTCAAAAACCAATTTAACCAATATTTTTATCCAAAAACGTGGTACGCCATCTTCTAGCATTTGTCTAGACTAATTCAAATATGAAATTTAATCAAAATCGTTAAAACCGTTTTCGAGTAAATCGTCTTTTTGTGAAATTGAAAAAAAGTACTGTTAATAATAGGGCTAGAACGAAAATTCCAATTTCGCCTCGAATTGCAACCCTACAGAGCTTAGATATGAAGTTTGAAGCAAATCAGTCCAGCCGTTTAGGCTATAGTCCAGCGTACATACACACAGACAGACAGACAGAATTGGCAGACCCACTTTTTCGAGCGTCTCTATCACCGTAATGTCAGAATTCATTGTTATCTCGAGTTCGAATATTTTCACGAGTCCAATACTTGCCCTATATTATAGGTGCAAGTAAAAATTGTCAATCAGCTGACTTTGAGGGTTAAATTTATTTAAATTAAAATTTGCGGTATCATTCGAAAGTGAATCTTTTTCATTCGAATCTTAAAATACACAAAAATCTTTCGGTTGAATAGAGACATTCGAAGGAATTGACATTCTCAATCGGCGGTATTTTTTTATGGCCGCAGCCATTTTTCTGTACATTTTGTTGTTGTTAATTGAATGACAGTCTGCTTAAAATGTGGTGTGCAAAAGGAAAGAAAAGGACACCACGATTTTTTTTTATAGTTACGTCTTGTTCGCACGTTCGTTCACATGTATTTACAGATAGGAAATTTAAACTCGCGTGGCGAACGTTAAGACCACAGTCTATATAAGTTTGATATGATTTTCATATTCTTTGTATAATAATTTATAAATGTTTCGAGAAATAAAAATATTTGTATTATGGAATTGTTGCAAGTGCATGGGTATTTCTTTCTTATTTTATTTATCGTCTGGTTTAGCTTTTTTCCCCATCAATTTGTTTATTGTTCAAAGTATATATATTCATACAAGTGTATGTAATGTAATTATATATGCTCGAAAAACCAGAAGAAGAAGATTATTTTAATAAAAAAAAAATCGTATTGTCTATTTAGAGAGTTAAAAAGAGATCCGTCATCGTTAAAGGATAAATATCGACTGAAGGATAGATAACTAGGTATGTATATTGTAAGTTTTGAATAAAGAAATTTTAGAGAGGTTTTATAAGGTTGAATATGTGCTGGCTCAGTTGTTTGGGAAATAATTACCTCTCTACGTACACGATGTCACAGGAACTAGCTATTATCTCTCAAATATCCAGGCAAAATTCACAAGGCTTTTCAAAACCAACAGCTACTTGAGTAAAGGCAATTCTACGATTGAAAAGTTGGGCTATTGACGATTCCGTCAGGATTTTAAATGTTATTTGTTTTTGTTTAAAATATTTTTTTGAAATTACAAAAATTACGGAAACAGTTTTGTCACAATATGTTTGAATATCATGATAAAGAGAGAGTTGTTTTATTTTTTTTTTAACCAGAAATCTTAAGCCTCAAACAATCGCCACTTTATAATATGTATCCTAATTTATACACAAGATAAGTTTTACCTATCAAACACACATTTCCTGTAATCAAATAAAATATATGATAAATGTACTTGATATTTGTTCAAAGTACAAAACAAAAGAAATTATATTATTGTTGGTTATGTTGTGATACATAAAAATGTTTTTATTTAGTTTCCAATTTGAAAACTAGCATAACGTTTGAGAATTTAAAAATGAGTCTCTTAAAACATACCTTACCAATCTTACGAATGATGCTAGTACCGAATATTCTCTCTCTCAGAAAATGAAGAGGCCAATAGCACACATACCACCAGTTAAAAACAGAGAAGGTATCTGGGCAAAAAGCAACCAAGAGAAAGCGAATTTATTTGCTGAGTATCTCGCAAAAGTCTTCCAACCTTATGAAGATAAAGATTATGAAGAAACGGAAGAATTGTGCGAAGAAGAGAGATATATTCAACCGGTAACGGCGAACGAAATTGCCAAAGAAATAAAAGAAGGCATCAATACTAAAAAAGCCCCGGGATTTGATCTGATAACTGGAGAAATCCTAAAACAATTCCCAAAAAAAGGTTTAAAGAAACTAGCACAGATTATAAATGCTGCATTCAGAATAAGGTATGTACCAAGCATGTGGAAAGTCGCGGAGGTAATTATGATACAAAAACCAGGCAAACCACCTAGTGAAGTTACCTCCTATCGTCCAATATCGATACTGCCTATATTGTCCAAGCTATTCGAAAAAATGTTGATTAAACGTCTGCATAAAATAATCGAAGAAAAATCGCTAATTCCGAACCATCAATTTGGTTTTAGAACAAAGCATTCCACGATAGATCAGGTGCATAGAATAACGGATGGAATCGAAAAAGCATTTGAAGAGAAAAAGATATGCTCTGCTATATTCCTTGATATAGCACAAGCTTTGGATAAAGTCTGGCACAAAGGACGGATTCATAAATTGCAAAAGCATCTACCAAAGCAATATTCAGAAATTTTAGAATCTTATATATTGCAGCGATATTTTAGAATTAAACAAGGGGATGAATACTCCACATTGAGAGAAATAGAAGCTGGTGTACCACAAGGCAGTGTGCTAGGCCCTGTATTATATCTTTTATTCACCAGCGATCTACTAGAAAGTGAAGAAATAACTATGGCAACATTTGCAGATGATACTGTTGTACTTGCTGTGGGTGAAACTGTAAAAATAGCGACGAAAAAGCTACAGAAGGCAGTGAACAATATTTCAAAATGGACCAAGAAATGGCAAATTAAATTAAATGACCTAAAGTCGGTCCACATCAATTTTACGATTAAAAACGTTCAGCACATCCCAGTCTTCATAAATAATAATATAGTAGAATACGCAAACACTGCAAAATATCTAGGCATGACTCTAGATGCAAAGCTGCGCTGGAAATCCCATGTAAAGAAAAAATAGACGAATTGAACATGCGTTACAGTAAAATGTATTGACTAATTGGGAGATACTCTTGTTTGTCCAACTACAATAAACTACTGCTTTATAAGCAAATTCTAAAACCAGTATGGACCTACGGGCTCCAGCTAATAAATAAATAAAGTGCTACGGAATATAGTAAATGCACTATGGTAGGCATCCATAGATAAAATCAATCGATTGTTTTCTTTTTACAACATGGTGTCGATCTTACAATCTGAAATAAGTCAAAAGATAGATATAATAAATTACTCCCATTTATGCGAACTCTCTGCAAATTTTTTCATTTAATTTTCTATCTTACAACAAAATATGAATCCATATTTGTTGCCCTTTATAAAAAACGTAAAAAACAGATACCATTTGAGAATATTCGTATGATAATTTTCGAAGGCTATGGTGCTGTGGAAGTGTATCCAGTCGCCAAGTGAGAGGTTTCACGTTCAACCCTAAGCCAGATCCAAACATTTTTCATATTTTGTAAGTAAATGCAATTATATAATTCGGTTTAAACACACGCTAAGTGTATTTCTAACCATACACCATCTAATTGGATTGAATTGTTTGTTGAAGTGAATGTGCTTTCGATGTGCCCCCACCACCAGCGTTACCTTTCGGACCCTTTAGGGGCAAATTCACCCTTTTTTGATGGTACGGACCCCTTTTCGAAATTCATCGAAATTTGACCCTTTTTGGAACATACGACCCTTTTTGCGAATTGGCACAGAATTGACACGTTCATTTCTCATTTAACCGATTTGTGTTGATGTATGTATTTGTTCCAGGGCCGAATAATGTACATTTGCTCGCCCATTGAACAGATGCATACGTTCACGTAGTAACTGCTTTTCGTTTCGCAAACTTCCTTTGGGACGCTATCCCTTTGTCCTTGCAGTGTGGTGGTTGTAATTTTTGATCTATGCGATCCGCATTAATTGTTTTGGAAGATGAGGAGTTAGACGAGTGGTTTTCTAGATCAAGTACAATACAGAAGTTTAGGGCTTCGATGCCAAAGAATTAACTTTTTTAAGAAAATTAATTGATTTATTTATTTTTTATTAATTTATTAAACAAAGTGAGTTACATGAAAATAAGTAAAATATTACTTGTTGCATCAAATTTGTTCCTTCAATTTTATATGGCACCCTTTTGTTTTGGCAGAGACCCTTTTGAAGGCCCTTTCCGAAATTTTTCAAAGGTAACACTGCCCACCACCCCAAAGCAGAAAAACGATCAGGAACAATCGTTGTTAATAATTTCTTTCGATTTGAGAAAATAAATTTAATTTGATCGTGTTAGATTTTGGTCTGAAGATCGGCTTCTAGATGAATCAGATAACTGATAGATAGCCTAAAATGTTGAAGGAATTGTTGTTTGTTTTTTAAGAACTACCCGAGTAGTAGGTTGCAGGTATTTACGTCAGTAAAAAAAACTAAAAACTCAAAAACGCCTCTAAAAAGTACTTACTTACTTAAAGGGCTCCCGACCCTTGTAGAGTCCCTGCCTGAGACATCGTTGCCTTCCATCCTCTGCGGTCCCGAGCACGCTGCTTCCAGTTGTGAAGACCAAGTTTTCTGGCATCCGCGACAGCTTGGTCTTTGTACCGGAGGTTCGGTCTTCTTCGCCATCTCGAAACTGGGGGCTGGGATTCGAAGATTCTCTTGGCTGGAGCATTGTTGTCCATTCGCTCGATGTGGCCGAGCCAATGTAGTCTGCGTATCTTGGCTTTTTGGACTACATCCACATCCTGGTACAGCTCATAGAGTTCGCGGTTGTACCTTCTCCTCCATTCGCCCTCCTCGCATAAGGGACCTAATATCCGACGGAGTATTTTACGCTCGAAGGTGCCCAATATTTGCTCAGCTTTCTTACTTATCGTCCAGCACTCGGCTCCATACAGCAGGACTGGTAAGATGAGCGTTCTGTAGAGCATTAATTTGGTCCGTCGAGTTAGGAGTTTTGAACCCAGTTGTTTCGCCAAACCGAAGTAGCAGCGGTTTGCTAGGGTTATTCTTCGTCGGATCTCTACAAAGGTGTCATTTGTAGGATTAATATTTGTTCCGAGGTAGGTGAACTCCTTAACTACCTCGAAATTATAGCTATCAACAGTGACGTTCTGCCCAATGTTTTGGGCAGATAAATTTTTGTTTGTTGATAACATATACTTTGTCTTGTCCTCATTTACTTCAAGACCAACTCGTTTCGCCTGCTCATCAATAGCCGTAAATGCCTCTACGACGGCTTGCCGGGATCTTACGATGATGTCAATATCGTCTGCGTATCCCAGCAGTTGGACGGATTTGTGAAAGATAGTGCCTTCCGTGTTGACACCTGCCCTGCGCACTATCTGCTCCAACACGATATTGAAGAAATCACATGACAGCGCATCTCCTTGCCTGAATCCGGTGCACGTTTGGAAGAGCTCCGAAGAGTTGTTTCCAAATTGCACAGAGCATCGCGTGTTTTCCAGCGTTACGCGACACATCTGGATAAGTTTTGTCGGTATCCCGAATTGGGCCATCGCCTGGTAGAGGCAAGGCGATGAATGCTGTCATAGGCGGCTTTAAAATCGATGAAAAGGTGGTGGGTTTCGACCTGAAATTCGTTGGTCTTTTCCAGGATTTGTGTGAGTGTGAAAATTTGGCCTATTGTCGATCTGCCGGGCCGGAAGCCACACTGGTACGCGCCGATTAGTGTGTTGCAGAAAGGTTTTAGACGTTCACACAATACGTTCGATAGGATCTTATATGCGACATTTAACAGGGATATGCCTCGGTAGTTCTTACAAGACATAGGATCGCCTTTTTTGAAGATGAGACATATAGAGCTGATACTCCAGTCGTCGGGCATGCGTTCCTCCACCCATACTTGGTTGATAACTTGATGCATACACCCTACCAAGACATCACCTCCGTATTTAAAGAGTTCAGCTGGAAGCCCATCAGAGCCAGCGGCTTTGTTGTTCTTCAATTTTCTGATGGCTACATTAACTTCTTCAATACTGGGTGGAGGCGTTGGTTCTTCATTGACTGGAGGTGGGTTCTCGTCTTGCCCTATCACTCTCTCTATTTGCTGCCCGTCAAGCAACTGCTGGAAGTGTTGCTTAAACACATGAACAATTCCCTGTGCGTCGGTGACTAGGTTGCCTTCGCTATTTCGAAGAGCCTGCGTTTCGGACTTGTAGCCAGCTGCTTGGTTTTTCGATAAAATTGCCGGATGTTGTTGCGCTCGCGAGACTCCTCGATATCCTTGAGCTGGGAAACTGCGTGGTCCCTTTTCTTTTTACGCAGGATTCTCTTTTGTTCCCTTCTTCTGGTCCGATACTCCTCTCTCGCTGGTCTTGTTTTGCGCTGCAGCGCTTTCTTGTGTGCATCTTCTGTCACCCTCTTCCGCTGTACGCACTCATCATCATACCAAGGACTCCTCCTTGGAGGTGGTTGGTAGCCAAGGGTGGTCACGGCTACCTCTTTGATGATGTTGCGGTATGCGGTCCACTGATTGTTAGCGTTTGTGGTGGGTGAATGCACCGCAGAGAGTTTCTCGGCCAGGTGCTCTTTGTAGGCTCTGGCTCCTTCTGGCGTGCTAAGGCGTCCAACGTTAAGCTTGTTTTTCTTGACGGCTCGCAGCTTCTTCTCGTTGGACAGTCAAACTCTGAATTTAGCTGCAACAAGATAGTGGTCAGAGTCAACGTTTGCCCCTCGAAAGGTACGCACATTCATGATGTTGGATGCGTGCCTTGCGTCGATTAGCACGTGGTCGATCTGGTTGCGTGTTCGACCGTCAAAGGAAAGCCAGGTTGCTACTTCTCACCGTATTACGAGCTGCTGCGAAGTCGATTAGTCGGAAACGTGGAGGCTGTGTTTACCGACTATCCCGCCAAAGATGTTTTCCTTACCGATTTTGGCATTGAAGTCCCCGAGTACGATTTTTACATCGTACTCCGAACAGGCTCCGTAGGCTCCGTCCAGGAGGTCGTAAAATTCCTCCTTGACAGGGTCTTCAGCTTCTTCGGTAGGGGCGTGTGCACATATTAGACTGATGTGCCTCTAAAAAGTAGACTTGGTAAAAAATGACATAGCCCATGTTCTTCCAAGGGTCTTTAGAAGCATGTATTTCAAAAAAGTTTCATCCAAATCTGTCTTGCGGTTCGCACGCCATTGCGTCAGAAAAAAAAATCGCAACAGTTTTATTTATGTACAGAATAGATAGAAAAATGTTAATCACAAGATTTTTGATTTCGCTTTTAATGAAAAGTGTGATAGAAACCCACATACATATTTATTTATTTACCAGAAATTATTAACCAAATGGAAAATGTTATACCATAGTTGAATTATTTATCTTGATGATGATTCCCAAAGAATGATTTTCAATTACACGAGGAATAAATGTGTTGGACAAACAAAGTCAGTCTTACACAATTACGGAATAATAAAGAATTGGGCTCAACTTAACCCTTTTGGTACGGATTTTTATACCCTGTCCTAAGGGTATATTAAGTTTGATACATAGTTTGTAACAAAGAGAAATATTGAAGATAGACCACATAAAGTATATATATAAATGATCAGCATGAGTAGCCAAATCGATTGAGCCACATCCGTAAGTTCGTATGTCCGTCTGTCCGTATGTCACCAGTTTCTGGGCCTTAAATTTTGAACTAGGTTGATGAAATTGTATTCCTGGTCCTTGGAATAGTAAGCAAGTGTAAACATTTTTAAAATCCGCCCACTGACACGCCCACTTTTGAAAAAAATCACTTTTTTCAGTACTTTTATATGAAACTCGAAAAATCTTACTCAAGCAAATATGTTGATATTCAATTATTCTACAAATCATCTATAATTATGTCTCCGCCCAGTTTTTAAGGGCGGTTTTCTAAAAAAACTTTTTTTTTGTAGAATTCAATCAAATAATATCAAATCTTAGAAGCAGGCTTAACATATTCTTTAAAATATTTGCAAAATCCGCCCACTATCACGCCCACATTTTGAAATAAATTTCTTTTGGAGTATATAAAAAAAAAAATATACTTATGTAAATTTAGGCAATTTTTTTGTGGAAAAGGCTACATACATAAATATGTCTGCATATAGGAAAGGGATAGGGTATCACACGATTCGCTCTAGGGGAGTGTAGCGTTTCCATATGTTTTTTAGTGGATACAAAATATTTTTTGCTCGTGGAATAATAGAATCTTATATGTCCTGTCAGTATCGAAAGGGTTATTAAGGAAGCGCTAGTGTAAAATATTATGTTGAGAGGGAAAGTAGTACGGAATTGATGGATAGGTTAAAAATGTGTAGGATATCATTAACAGTCGTATGAATAAAACGTAGCAATTGCTTTGAAGTAAATTAAAAGCTCTTAGGCTTCGGCCACGCAGCGAGCGACTGAGCGACGAGTCGCTGAGCGACGAATCTGAGCGATGGGTGGCCATTTACTGAACGACATCGCTGAGCGATTAGTTGGGAAAATGTCATCGTCAAGTGCGGTTCGTCGTAGCTTATTAGTTGAAAGTCGTGTTCATATTTATAGATCTATAATAAGATCGAGAACGTAGGGGCAAATTATGGTGAATTTCATCATTTATATCAAAATCTTCGCAGATTTCCAGATCGATTTTGGCAATATTGTCGTATGTCAGTACCATCTTTTGATTTACTGTTGGAAAAAGTTCGACCAAAACTAACAAAACAAAAAAAGCAATTAGTCAAAAGGTCTAAGAACATTTCAAGTGCTGCATTGGGCGTGGTAAGCAAAGCGACTGTGATAGCAACACTCGCTGATCTTTGTACTATCATGAACTTATCTTTTATGTACCATTTGGTAAATGCCTTCCACCATAATAGAGCTCGATACGTGAGTATGGATCTACCTATCGTGATGTATAACCAAAGCATCATGACTAGTTTAAGGCCCCACTTCTTCCCTGCTGTTTTCATACAGAAGAAAAGAACATTGTATGCCATTCGAACCCTTTCCTCCGTGGTCAGCTTCCAGTGTAGCTTACGGTATAACACAATACCAAGATATTTAGCCTTATCTTGTGTTTTCTTGTGAAAAGTACTCTTTTGCCCACCTTTTAAGCCCCGTAAAGGCTAATTTCAACATGGGACTAAGAGTGTCCAGGAATTTTCCCTGAAGAAGGTTGATCACGTCATCAGCACAAGCCAATTAATTAGCTTTGGACAGCTGAAATTAAACTTTCTGTGTTTATTTTGTCCATCTTATTACTTCGTCGCTCAGCGATCGACTGAAGAATTAAAACAGATTTGATTGCAGAGCGACGTCGCTCTGTCGCTTAAAAAATCGCTCAGTCGCTCAGGGTTTACGTGGCCACCTCCATACGATTTCATGTGTTTTTTTTTTTGCATCGCTTAGCGACACGTCACTCAGTCGCTCAGTCGCTTGTTGCTCACTGTCCGGAGCCATAGCAATTGCTTTGAATCGGTATATATATATGTGTATATGTACGTGTACTTGCCTTCCATTTCCTGCCAAAATTTGCAAGTGATTACGATTTTTTGGGAAAAGTGATCGAATGTTATCGGAATAGAAGAATTAGCCAAATAGTCTACTTTTTGACCAGTTAAACTATGCAGTTTCTTAAAGTTTTCATCGTAACTAATTCTTCTTTGCGCATGTATACTCTTTTTTCACGAACATTTACAGAAGAAGGTAAAACAGGTATAACGGTGACCATCCGTCCTTTATTTAAGAGAACAGTCCTTTATTTTCACCCAGGAGCTGTATTTTTTTAAATAAAGGACGTGTTTTGTCCTTTATTTTTGAAACTGTCCTTTAAAATATTAATAAAACGAACATTATTTTTTGAGTAAGAAAACAATTTACTTATCTCTCATAAAAATAAAACCATTGTAAATTACTTCAAAATGTCCTTTACACCGTCAGTCCATGCTATAGCGGATTAAAACCGAATTCAATTCGGGTTGAGTGCCATATATGTATTTGGGGTAGAAATATCTGTACGCATGGAAATAAAATGGAGGTACTTATGTACAGTCCACTACTAAATGAAAGCCAATGGAGGGGCTGACTTTCCGGTTTGTCCTTTATTTTGCTTTGACAAACATGGTCACCGTAGGTATACTGTGCCAACTTATCGCATCACTCCATTTTTGGTTTCTTTCACAAATAAAAAATAATTAAATTATTTATAAAAAAACTGGGCAAGTGCTAGAAGGGCCTCGTGCAATAGTGTTCCGGACATTTTATATTATCATTAAATAGAAGGCAATTTATTCATATCCTGCAAGTATTGAATTCGTGCAAAAAATGGGAACTCGAGATATTAAACAATTCTGAAATAACGTTAATAGAGAAGCTCGTTATAGTGTGTCTGCCGATTCTGTTTGTATGACAAGTGAATCAATTTATTTTAAACTTCATGTTAGGGAGCTATTGCATTGCCACTAAAGGGGACATTGAAATTTTTGTTCTAGCCCTACTCTTAGAGTTCCTTCACGTAGCGCCGTTTTCACAAACACGGAGTTTTCTGCAAAATGGTTTCAACTATTCTGATAAAATTTCATATTTCAGTTAGTTTAGGCGTACCAAGCTTTTGGATAAAAATGCATGTAACGATACTTTGTTTGTTAAATGGTTTAAGTAAAGCAAAACACTGGCAATGCTTGACAAGCGAAGGAATACAGAATTTAGAGTTTTAAAAATTTAAGAAAAAAATATTTTTGAAAAAAAAAAATAACAAAAAAAAAAAATTGTAGCTTTTTAAACTTATTTAGTTTTTAATAGCAGCATAGAGCTAACATATACGATCCATTCGTGCAAATGACTTTGTTTTTGAAAAATCGAAATCGAATGAGTTAGCAGCAAAAGAAGAGAATATAGGGAAGTCCATGCGCTCTTCTAAAATCTGTAACTCGGGAACTACTTGGCGGATTTAAATGAAATGAAAAATTTGAGCAAACCGTAGTATCACAATGACCTACTGTAAAAATTATTTGGATAACATGAAAACTGGGGAAGATACAGTGGGCTAACTAGATACCCTATTTTTTTAATTTTTCTCAGGAAATATATAAGATACAGGAATTTTCGTATTGTTTTCACAATCTACACAAAATTCTACGTATCTCCAATTTTTTTCATATTTTTACCACTTATGGTCTGGTCGCTAGGGGGGGGGGGGGGGGTGTGGAAACATTTTTCAAATGTTTCGAAAGCTTTTTTGTTCAACAAATTTTGTCAGAAAAAAATATTTCTTACATATATGAATCCCTTGCAGAATTCTCTTTAAATTGATATGCCACATGATGGGGAACAAAATAATTTTTTTTTGCCCTTCATACAAGGTGCCCAAAAAAGGGCTCCCAAAATAAAATCCATTGCTGCCATCTTGTGCGGGCTTGCACATAATGTATACATAGAGAAAGTTTCAGCTCTCTATGTCTAACGGTTCAAAAGTTACAGGGCTATGACAGACTGACGGACAGACAGACACCGTATCAAACCCATAAGTGTTCCGTCTTCCCTTTTAGGGCCGGAACACTAAAAATCAAAACATATGACATTGTATGATTGCGGCCACATAGGCGCTGAGCGGCAGAGCGGCGTCGCTCAGCTTTCAATTCTGTTCTATTATTTTAGTGTAGGGCTGAGCGGCAAGATTGATTTTAAACAAATTAACAGGAAAGGAGTAATAAATAATCAAAAATAAACGTGTTTTTTTTTAAAATATACCTTAATGTTAAAGCAAGCCTTGGTTCTGCAGAAATTGTTTTCTTTCCTTTTGTAATTTTGTTACGTACTTTTTATAGCAGCAAATCACATGATTGTACAGTAAAATCGCGTTGATTCGGAATGGTTGTGGGGAAGATCAGTCCGAATAACCGAATTTTCCGAATTCATGAGAGATTTTTTTGCAAGAACTTTATGCAGAAATATGTATCAACTTCGTGCTTAAGGACTACGATTTACATTTATCGCCAACTTAAACTCTACTGATGTTTTCCCAAACAACACCTAAATGTGGATTACCAGGATTCCCCCAATACATTTTGTATGGTTTTTTCCCAACTTCTACATATATATTTCAGATCTATTTGCTACTTATACGTGTTTAATCATTGCGCTATTTAATTTTTGCTAATTTAATTTAAATTTATATTAATAATTGAAAACCGACTCATTTATTCAGAACATTTTTTTCCGAATTAAGGAATTCCGAATTAAAGGGGTTTTACTGTATTCCCATACTTCTTCATGTTGTCGAAGGTTGTTATACAGATGGTGGAATTCGCCATAACCTGATCTGTTTCGGTTTATTGGATGAATACCAAATCTTATTTTTTTTTTAAACTTAAAATAATTCTGTATATGTTGAACCGACTTTCTTGTAAAAGACTGCGGCGAGCAGCACTCGACAACGACATTTTCACAAACATTTTCAAATAATCGCTCAAGAATTGCCGCTTAATAAATGGCCACTTGGCGCTTAAGATTGCCGCTCAGAACGTGACTTTGCCCTACCCTTCAATAAATCGATTATAACGTGTGCTGTGTGGCTTGTCACACCATCCTGTTGAAACCACATGTCGTCCAATATGAGAATTATAGATAACCGAAAAAACAAGTTTTCAACTGATATTATAAACTAGAGAAACGGCACTACTGGTCAGCCACTCTGTCCTTTTCTTCGTGTAATATAAATACCGTTAGGATTTTCTTAATGTGAAGATGCAGAGATAGACTGCACATCTACCCTAAAATTTGATATTATTACGCAAATACTGCAGGTGGTAGATACAAATCACTCAGTGCGCATTGGCGAAAGTGTAAGATGGTGGTGATTGCTTGTTTTTTTTTTTTTGGCCGGGCGTATTTACAAAAGTGTTAATGTATGTAACAATTTGTTTGGAAGGTAATATTTTAATGGATTTGTATTGTTCTTAAAAGCATAAGGTATGTATTTAGTGGTGGAAAGATTTAATATTAGTGTAAATAATGGGGTTGCCGACTACTAGCACCCAATTTAATGCGAATTTCAGTCCTCAGCGTAGGGTGCATGATTTACATAGTATGATTTGACTTGACGATCCAACGTGTGCGGTTTCTGGAAATGTGCCTCAGATCTTCCCAACTCTTTTCCGTGCTTCCTTCTCCACTGTTCTGCGCCACGTACTCCCAGGCCCGGCGCGTATCCTGCCATCCTGGGTAAGCGGGTTCCATTCCATCGCTTGGTTAGCTATGAATCTGTCACCCTTTCGGAGAGTGTGACTGCCATTTTCGTTGTCGTATGGTTGTG
Source organism: Chalcosyrphus nemorum (assembly GCA_949716465.1). Lineage (NCBI taxonomy): Eukaryota > Metazoa > Arthropoda > Insecta > Diptera > Syrphidae > Chalcosyrphus > Chalcosyrphus nemorum. Next base: position 54,719,461 of record OX454332.1, read on the forward strand.
CCTATAGGTTCATGGACGTTCTCTCATAAAGCTGTTCGTTAGAGATACGGTTTGGCCAGAATATCCTTAACATGTAGCGCAGGCACCTATTGACAAACGTTTGCAGCTTCCTCATGATAGGGACGGTCACTCTTAAGGTACCACATGCATATAGCAGCACGGATTCCATATTGGAACGGAACAGTCGTAACTTGGTCTTTGCATTTGCTGTCATTTGGTGAAGGTCCGTTATTCTGTGAGACAGTAGGCATACATCGTCGGCGTAGTCTAGGTGTTTGAGTTCAGATTTAAGAGTCCATCGAATTCCTCCATTTCCAGTTGATAAGGTCGCATTTAGTACATCGCTAATCACCAATAGAAATAATATTGGTGAAAGTATACGGCCTTACCGAACCCCACTTTGGATTTCAAATTTCTCAGACAGCTTACCTCTGTCCAAGATGTGAAATGTGGACCCATCATATGTAGCCTTGATAATTGCTATTAATTTATCAGGAATGCCTCTGCTGAGCAAGGCACGCCATATAAATTCCTGATTGACTCTATCAAACGCCTTTTCACAATCGATGAACAGCAGGTGAAGCGGTGATCGATACTCAGCACACTGCTCGATGATGAACCGCAGTGTGTTTATGTGGTCGACGCGAGAAGATCCAGAGCGGAAACCTGCTTGTTCGGCGTCTAGTGTGTCTTCAATCTTGGCCACAGGAAGCAGCACGCAGATACCTCTCCAGTTTTCGCACTGCATTAGGTTGCCGATCATTCCTTTCTTCCACTCATCCGGAAAATTCTCAGCTTCCTATGTTCTCCCGACAAGTGGGAACAGTAGCTCAGCTGATGCCGTTGGCTCAGCTTAATATAGCTTCGCAGGTATGCCGTCCTACCGCCTTGTTGGTTTTCAGTGCTTTGATAGCGGTAATAATATCTTACTTACTGGAGGTTGTGGTGCGAATTCGGGAATTTCTTTCTACGAACACTTAAGTCTGACTTGGGTGCACATTGCTGGCGAATACTCGACTTAGAACTGAAGCAAAATGCTACTTCCATCCCTTCAGTTGATCTTCATTCTCGCTGCAGCTTCTTCTGCTTCCGTAGCCAGCGTATTGATGTAATTGCGCTTGTCACGTCTCACGCTATGCTGCACTTCTCTCATCTTCATGCGGTATAGGAACTCTAGCTCGATCCTTTCGATTCGAGCTCCTAGCTGTTTTTGTTCGTTGATTCTTCTCCAGATATGTTCAGAAAGCCACGCCCTATGACTTTCCTGCGATCGACTGACAATCTTTTCAGCACCTCATTTGAGGAGTAAGCTGCTGATTGTTTCCACGTGAGAGATGGTCCTTTAGCTCTTGCCGCACTGTGAAAACTCTCAGTCGGTATACGTTAAACCTAGCTATTTCAATATGGAAACATGGTGCCACCTATGACAAGACGATTTGAGTTGCAAAATTAAACATATCTTTCGCCGCTTTCATTGCGGTTGCCTAGTCTGTGCCGTGTCATAACATTTTTGAGGCCTTCGTTGTCGCTACCTTCCTTGGCATTCAGGTCCCCCATCACAATGACAATGTCGCCGTTGGGTGTTTCATTATAAACAGTCTCCTTTTCTTTCTAAGGCGAACCAGTCCTGGGGGCGTAACATTGTATAATGGTGACGCGACGTACTCTCATCCGGAATCTTGCCGTTAAAATCCTATTACCGTGCGGCTGCAGAGAAATTCGGCCCCTGCGTGCTGTTGGCGTTAGCAGTAGTCTAACTACATATCCATATTCCTACAGCACGAATAGAACCTAAAGGGAATATAATAACTGATGGTTTTGTTTTTACCGCACCCAACACCCAAAACACAACAACCACACATGTTCCTACGTGGTACCGTATGTCCTTGCCGACAACTGAACTCTACTTACCCATGCACACAACACGGTGTGAGTGAAATCAAAATAAAAGCTTGATAGGATTTTCGATGTCGGTGTCTTGACTCTCGCTCGATTGGTCTGATATGTATGATGAAAGCCACAATAGTGTTCACTGTGGTGTGATAAAACTGAATGAAGACTAGCCTTACTTTTGGTATTCAAGCGTACCACGCTATAATGTTTAGGCGATTGCTCGCCGCAATTTGAGAATGAATAAAACAAGGCAATACTGCAGATCTATGTTCTATGTTAATTCTGAGTTTTATTTTTACATTCCATTCCTTAAATACTATTTACATAACTGTTATATTTATCTTCCACCTTATTTCTACTTACATTCGTGATTGGATATCCTCTTTCAAATTTTTATTGGCTATTCATTAGGATCTTATTTCTATTGAGTGACATTTAGTGCAATTGAGTGCATAATACACCAAAAATGTGTGTCACATAAAGAATTGAACTCGATTGCACTTTACATGTTTCGTCACTTTATTATTGTTTATGCTTTGGACAGTAGCGTCGCAAGCGGGATAACTAGATACATTACAGCATACCGCACACAAGTGTTGTGTATATGGGCCTTAAGTCAAACGCACCCCTTTTCCTTGACTTCGTGAACAATTCAGATGAACGAATTTGATATTTTTAACTAGGTATTTTTAATGGATACATTTCGTTTCCAACTCAACTCAACGAGTAGCATTGCTGTCGCAGGTGAGTATTTTCTTCTGCTAGGATTATGATTTGGCTCAAGTGAACTATACTGAGAAATTGGCTGAAGTTAGGACGTAAGGGACAAATGGAAACATATTTTAAGGGTGGTTGATGTCAGTTAAGAAAATTATAGAAACAAAAATATTGTTCCCTGAAAGTTAGGCGTTCGTGAACAAAATGAACAATAGGACGCGTCGGCACTGCATCGGATCATTACGTTTAAATGTTAAACGGCTTAACCGAGTCAATCTTAAAATACAGCTAAAAAAACAAATTTTCTAGGACATATTTTACCCCAGCAGGAATTAAAACTAACCCACAGAAAGTAGAAGCCATAGATAGAATATGTATTCCGGAAAGTCAGAAGGATATCAAATTCTTCTAGGCATTACAGGTTACCACGCACGGTTTATTAGAGATTATACCAAAATTCGTCATCACCTCACTAAATATCTTTAAAAAAAAATTCAAAGATTAATACAAAAGTTAGGAATTATATAGAAGCTTTTAATGAACTTAAGCAACTAATAAAGAACGATCCGATCTTAGTACATCCAGATTTCAGCAACAAATACACTAATCACTGACGCTTGTAATTATGCGTTAGGAGCCGTGTTTATGCAGAATAATAAAGCAATTACATAGTTATGCAAGTCGATCTCTTAATGGTCACGAACAACGATTTAGTACCATTGAAAAAGAACTTTTCGCTATAGTTTGGGCCACAAAGTATTTTACGATTTATTTATTCGGAAGAAGATTTACGATTAAAAGGGACCATAGGCCGTTAGTATGGGTATATTCTTTGAAAAAAACTTATAGCAAACTTCCACGTTGGACGATTAAATTGACAGAATTTGATTTTAATGTTGAATATATCAAAGGCAGGGAGAATGACGACGGACTAAGTATATCGAATAAATTACCACAAGAACTAATAGCGAAAACGAAATGTTGATAAACCTAAGTGAGCTTTTCGATTCCAACACTGACAGTGCAGATTTATTTTATGAAGATATTGGTTAATAAAGTTAGAAATATTGTAAAAGCATATGGAAAACCTACACTCCGCCTGGAGCAAATCGTGTGATACCCTATCCCTTTCCTATATTCAGACATATGTAGCCTTTTCCACAAAAAACTTGAATAAATTTGTATTTAATATATTTATAAAATTACCCCAAAACAATTTTATTTCAAAAAGGGGGCGTGGTAGTGGACGTCTGCATTCAGGAATTGATATTATTTGATTGAAATCGAAGAAAAACAGTTCTTTTGAAAAACCGCCCCTAAAAAGTGGGTCATATACAATATATGGGAGATTTGTAGAGTAAGTGAATGTCTACATATTTGCTAAAGGATGTTTATTTGAGTTTCATATACAAATACTTACTTACTTAAAGGGCTCCCGACCCTTGTAGAGTCCCTGCCTGAGACATCGCTGCCTTCCATCCTCTGCGGTCCCGAGCACGCTGCTTCCAGTTGTGAAGACCAAGTTTTCTGGCATCCGCGACAGCTTGGTCTTTGTACCGGAGGTTCGGTCTTCTTCGCCGTCTCGAACCTGGGGGCTGGGATTCGAAGATCCTCTTGGCTGGAGCATTGTTGTCCATTCGCTCGATGTGGCCGAGCCAATGTAGTCTGCGTATCTTGGCTTTTTGGACTACATCCACAGCTGGTACAGCTCATAGAGTTCGCGGTTGTATCTTCTCCTCCATTCGCCCTCCTCGCATAAGGGACCTAATATCCGACGGAGTATTTTACGCTCGAAGGTGCCCAATATTTGCTCAGCTTTCTTACTTATCGTCCAGCACTCGGCTCCATACAGCAGGACTGGTACAGCTCATAGAGTTCGCGGTTGTATCTTCTCCTCCATTCGCCCTCCTCGCATAAGGGACCTAATATCCGACGGAGTATTTTACGCTCGAAGGTGCCCAATATTTGCTCAGCTTTCTTACTTATCGTCCAGCACTCGGCTCCATACAGCAGGACTGGTAAGATGAGCGTTCTGTAGAGCATTAATTTGGTCCGTCGAGTTAGGAGTTTTGAACCCAGTTGTTTCGCCAAACCGAAGTAGCAGCGGTTTGCTAGGGTTATTCTTCGTCGGATCTCTACAAAGGTGTCATTTGTAGGATTAATATTTGTTCCGAGGTAGGTGAACTCCTTAACTACCTCGAAATTATAGTTATCAACAGTGACGTTCTGCCCAATGTTTTGGACAGATAAATTTTTGTTTGTTGATAACATATACTTTGTCTTGTCCTCATTTACTTCAAGACCAACTCGTTTCGCCTGCTCATCAATGGCCGTAAATGCCTCTACGACGGCTTGCCGGGATCTTCCGATGATATCAATATCGTCTGCGTATCCCAGCAGTTGGACGGATTTGTGAAAGATAGTGCCTTCCGTGTTGACACCTGCCCTGCGCACTATCTGCTCCAACACGATATTGAAGAAATCACATGACAGCGCATCTCCTTGCCTGAATCCGGTGCATGTTTGGAAGAGCTCCGAAGAGTTGTTTCCAAATTGCACAGAGCATCGCGTGTTTTCCAGCGTTACGCGACGCTCGTATTACGTGTGGCCGGAAGCCATACTGGTACGTGCCGGTTAGTGTGTTGCAGAAAGGTTTTAGACGTTCACACAATACGTTGGATAGGATCTTATATGCGACATTTAACAGGGATATGCCTCGGTAGTTCTTACAAGACATAGGATCGCCTTTTTTGAAGATGAGACATATAGAGCTGATACTCCAGTCGTCGGGCATGCGTTCCTCCACCCATACTTGGTTGATAACTTGAAGCATACACCCTACCAAGACATCACCTCCGTATTTAAAGAGTTCAGCTGGAAGCCCATCAGAGCCAGCGGCTTTGTTGTTCTTCAATTTTCTGATGGCTACATTAACTTCTTCAATACTGGGTGGAGGCGTTGGTTCTTCATTGACTGGAGGTGGGTTCTCGTCTTGCCCTATCACTCTCTCTATTTGCTGCCCGTCAAGCAACTGCTGGAAGTGTTGCTTAAACACATGAACAATTCCCTGTGCGTCGGTGACTATGTTGCCTTCGCTATTTCGAAGAGCCTGCGTTCCGGGCTTGTAGCCAGCTGCTTGGCTTTTCGATAAAGTTGACGGATGTTTTTGCGCTCGCGAGACTCCTCGATATCCTTGAGCTGGGAAACTGCGTGGCCCCTTTTCTTTTTACGCAGGATTCTCTTTTCTTCCCTTCTTCTGGTCCGATACTCCTCTCTCGCTGGTCTTGTTTTGCGCTGCAGCGCTTTCTTGTGTGCATCTTCTGTCACCCTCTTCCGCTGTACGCACTCATCATCATACCAAGGACTCCTCCTTGGAGGTGGTTGGTAGCCAAGGGTGGTCACGGCTACCTCTTTGATGATGTTGCGGTATGCGGTCCACTGATTGTTAGCGTTTGTGGTGGGTGAATGCACCGCAGAGAGTTTCTCGGCCAGGTGCTCTTTGTAGGCTCTGGCTCCTTCTGGCGTGCTAAGGCGTCCAACGTTAAGCTTGTTTTTCTTGACGGCTCGCAGCTTCTTCTCGTTGGACAGTCAAACTCTGAATTTAGCTGCAACAAGATAGTGGTCAGAGTCAACGTTTGCCCCTCGAAAGGTACGCACATTCATGATGTTGGATGCGTGCCTTGCGTCGATTAGCACGTGGTCGATCTGGTTGCGTGTTCGACCGTCAAAGGAAAGCCAGGTTGCTACTTTTCACCGTATTACGAGCTGCTGCAAAGTCGATTAGTCGGAAACCGTTGTCTGTTGTCGAATCGTGGAGGCTGTGTTTACCGACTATCCCGCCAAAGATGTTTTCCTTACCGATTTTGGCATTGAAGTCCCCGAGTACGATTTTTACATCGTACTCCGGACAGGCTCCGTAGGCTCCGTCCAGGAGGTCGTAAAATTCCTCCTTGACAGGGTCTTCAGCTTCTTCGGTAGGGGCGTGTGCACATATTAGGCTGATGTTTTGAAATGTGGCTCTGATGCGAATTACAGCCAGACGATCGCTTATCGGCTTAAAATCAATGACTCTTGATCTGATCCGATTTCCCACGACGAATCCGCATCCTAACATGTGCAGTCTTTTGTGGCAGCTGTAATAAATGTCGCAGCTACGTCTATTCTGCATACCTGATCCTATCCATCGTATCTCCTGGATCGCAGTAATATCTGCCTTGTACTGCGAGAGGACAGATTCAAGTTTCTGAGCTGCACCCGGAGTGTACAGAGTTTGTACATTTCAGGTGCATACTCGTAGGTCATAGTCCGTGGACGTTCCGGGTCGATTTGCCAAATGAGGGGGATCGTTATTATTATCCGAGGCGGATGTCTCTCTCATAACTATGGTACTTTTTACGTGGTAGGGAAGTTACCCCGACGACACAACCCCCAACCTGGAGGGCCAGTTCCATGGGTTTTAGCCCCTAGGACCCAGGGCCGGTCTAAGAGACCGACATCAGTAGCCCACTTCGGAGGTGCGAGCGCTGCCGTTGACCCATTTAGGTTTCATCCGCCACCATCTCTATTCCATAACCCTGATGAAGTCATGGAAATCCTTACAGACCTGAGCTTCGAATATGTCGTAGTAGCTCATGTAAGGTGTTCGCCAAAAACCGTCCATGGATTCCGCCGTTGATTCCATCTAGAGAATTCATCCGCCTTTTATCCTCCTTCTGAGGGCTCTTGTTAGACTTCTGAGACGTGATACTCGTTCAGGTCAACAAGAGATGCCTCGTCCGGTCCTACATGTGTGCCAAAGTTCACCCAGATGTGCTCGCGCAGGTCCGAGTGTTTAACTACACATGCGTAGACGGATTTGGCATACGCTCATCGTTAGTTCACTACTATGTAGCTATCCAGAGGGCACCACGAGGAGGTGATGATGCGACATTTTACCCTCCAAAAATACTGAAAAAATAAATTTTGTATTGCTTACTTTTACAAGGACCTGGTATACAAAATTTCATTAACCTAGCTCAAAACTTCAGGCCCAAAAACTCGTGACTACGGTCGGACGGACGGACATGGTGTGGTGAACCCATAATACATAACAATAACTATTTTGCATAACATCGACGGAACTCAAAACATAACCAAGGCAATGTGATGACGCCGCAAGAATGCAGGCATAGTAAAACTAATGTAAACATTGAATGCACTGGTCGTAGTAATGAATGAATGTGTCACCAATGTATTCTCGTGTTACATTGTTTCTGTTTTGGTATTCCAAGTCCAGTGGTCTCTCCTATGACCTCTTTGTAGTGTATGCACCCTTTGTGCTACTTTGTAATATCATATTAAGAATTTATAGTGTCATATTAAGAATTTGGTATCGATGATGCATTGGGTTCAATGATAGCTGAGGAAAATTTAGTATTTATACGGGTGTATGTCCAAATAAAAATTCAGACTCAAATCAACGTTTGTGTTCTCACTTCTGGCTCTTTAGTCGTGCTATTCCTTAGCACTCACTGGCAGACACCTATGGCGTTTACGCCCTGCCTCTGAATAGGGCAAACTGTATTAGATGTTCTCCATCAATTAATCTATTACAATGATTCAATCGACTCGGCTACTGATGCTGATCATTTATATATATACTTTATGTGGTCTATCTCTAATATTTCTCTATGTTACAAACTATGTATCAAACTTAATACACCCTTAGGATAGGGTATAAATACATAGGTCCGAAAAATAGCTTAGTTAACACTTAGATAAAATATATTACTAGAGAAGGGTTAAATGGCCCTATAATGTCTAGACACGTAATTATTTTCGAAATTCTATGAAAATTATAGACAGTATTTTTTTAAAAATAAGATTTTTAAAAACCAACCTTCTTTTAGAAGATGTTGCTGACAAGGGAAAATTATTATGAATTTTAGAGAAAGAGCATCTTAATTACAACAACAGGAGAATAAATGAAGTATTCTTAGAATTAAGAGATAAGTACTATTATACCAATCTCCGAAAATAAATTAATTAATTAAGAATTGTGAAATTCGCAATACGGCAAAGATTGATAGGCATACTATTAAATACCGGAATAATAATCAAAATTAAGGAAATATTTCTAATCTACATAAGTATTATTTTTAAAGAATAAACGTATGTACGTAGAATTTATTTTTGGGATAACGCTTCTAACGACTGTTAGACTAAACACCCAGGCATGAAACACGATATAGGGGATCTAGGAACCTATCGCAAGGCTATCAGCCAAGTAGAAGAAGCAATAGAAAACAATTTTATGAACTTTGAGGGCTTAACATTAAGAATTTTACTGACTAATGCACTCAATAACACGTACTAAACGCAATACATTTATACCTATAATTTAGGGCAAGTATTGGATTCGTAAAAAAATTGGACTCGAGATAACAATGAATTCTGACATTACGATGATAGAGAAGCTCGAAAAAGTGGATCTGCCGATTCTGTCTATGTGTATGTACGCTGTACTACAGCCTAAGCGGCTGGTACGATTTGCTTCAAACTTCATAACTGAGTTCTGTAGAGTCAACATTCGAGGCAAAATCGGAACTAGCCCCGTTATTAACGGTACTTTACCTAAGGCCAGTTTCACAAAAAGACTATTTTCTAGAAAACAGCTGTAACGACTTTGATTAAATTTCATATTTGAGTTAGACTAGATCTAAGTGAACTAGAATACGTGTAGACCTGATGGATTATGACTACGAAATAGTATTCAAACAAGGAAAAATGAATACGAATGCGGATGCAGTTTCTAGAATACAAATCAATTCGGACAAGTTAAAAGAAATGGTACCAAAGCATAATATAGATGTAGTAACAAGAGCAATGAAGAAAGAAATGGAGAAAATTGAAACACCAGGAACAACCGAAAACTGTGCAAGAGCCTTAGATTCAAATGTGGGGATTGGTCATTTTCACATATGGGACTGTACAGTACATCAATATCTGACATAAGGCGAATGAAGATAATCGAATTCAAGGAGATAAAAAGAATTAAAAATGGTACCCTACGAAATAATATTATAGTAGCAGCAAACACTGTAGTTGTATAATTTAGCGATAATTCTCTATCAGAGTTAAAAGTAAGTGGGGAGAAGGGGAAAGAAGAAGAAAGGCGGTACTGGTTCACGTTGGCCTTAAATGATTGGACGCTGTAGTGACGAAGAAATACAGAGGCAGGCAGATTGTTCCACACTCGTGTAGTGCGGCTTATAAAAAAATCCCTATATTTGATAGTTCGACCGAAGTTGGGCTTAAGGATAAACTGATGTGCATTCGTAGCATGACGTGTATTGCGGGTGAAATTTTTAGGGGGCGGAATGCAATTGGCTATTTCACTGGAGCATTTTTTTATAAAAAAATGGAAAGGCAGGAGACATTTCTGCGATGTTCGAGTGAGACTATGGAGCTCACGATGTCTATCGCCTGTTAATTTTAGCGCTCGATTCTGGACCCTATCAAGAATGTGCAAAACGGTCTTGGGTGCACCAGACCAGATATGGGCGTTGTACTCCAGCTTTGGGCGGATAAATGCCTTATAAATTGAGGCCAAATCAGACGGGGTGAAATATTTCTTGCATCGCTTAAGGAATCCTAGACATTTTGCAGCATTTTTGGCGACTTCGAATATGTGATCGTTCTTTCGGAGATGGTTATTGATACATATACCGAGAATTGCAAGTCTTTCGGTTTCCGCGATGCAAATACGATTCATAGATAATGGTTGGGAGGTCTTGTTACGCTTGAGTGACAGTAGACAGCATTGTGTTTTGGATGCATTAAATTCCACTCTGTTGGTTAAACCCCATTTGATTATGCTGTCAAGATCGGAATTTAATGAGTTTAACATACGTTGCCGTTCCTCTTCTACGGCCGAAGAGCAGGGACGTGAGTTGGGGAACGAATATGTAAAATTCATCAGCGAAGGAATGGATTGGATTAGAGGTAGCAGACAAAAGGTCATTTATCAAAATAAGAAAGAGAGTCGGAGACAGAACTGAGCCCTGGGGAACACCAGCATTTATGTGGTGGATATCAGACTTGAAGCCATCCAATACAACTTGTATCGAACGCCCCGAAAGGTAATTTCTAATCCAATGAAGAAGAGATTCATTGATGCCATATGCACACATTTTCGACAAAAGAGCCTGATGCCAAACTCTGTCAAATGCCTTTGAAATATTAAGCGCAACTATCTTTGATTCGCCAAAGTGATGAAGAGATTGGTTCCACTTCTCGGTAAGATATGCCATCAAGTCACCAGTGGACGTGTTGCTACGAAAAACATACTGTCGATCATTGAGAAGTTTTCGTGAATCAAGATATTTCATAAGCTTACGATTTATCAGCGTTTCCATGAGCTTAGAAAGAAGGGACGTATGTAAGTGCAATGGGTCGGTAATTGGTCGGAGAGGAAGATTCGCCTTTTTTAGGAACAGGCTGGACAAATGCTGTTTTCCATCTACTCGGAAAGAGCCCAGAATAGTAGGACAGACAGAAAAGCTTACGCAGAGGTTTTGCCAGCGTGGAAAAACACCTCTTCAGAACTATAGGGAGAATACCGTCTGGACCAGCGGATTTGTGTATGTTAAGACTTTTAAGGACTCCTGCAACTGTGCGAGTGCGAAAGTGGACTTGTCCCATAGAAAATTCCGACGCTCTCAAGCACAGGGACAGACATAGCACTATCTTGCAGTGTGGAGTTAGCTGCAAATTGTGCAGCAAAGCAGATTTGCTTTGTCTAAGGAGCTGACAGCTGGAATGTCATTGTAAATAAGCGTTGGGATGGCAGATGAGGCAGAATTCTTAATGTTTTTGACGAACGACCAAACATTTTTACTACCTTTGGGACACTGTATAATTTGTTGCCTCAATTTTTGGTCGTATAGGAATTTTGCACTTTGAATGTGGGCATTGCAGTCTTTTCTGGCTTGTTTAAACTTCTTTCGGTTTTCCTCAGATTTGTTGGCTTTATAAGCCCGAAAACTTACTTCTTTCAACCTGATAGGGCTTCTGTAAATAAAGCAGTAGTGTATGATTTGCTTATGGACAGTGAATTTTAGCCATTTGAAATTAAATTCCGGATTGGTACAGTGGCCATACTGTAAAGGAATTTGATAAGCAATATCACTACGGACATAAATAGCAAGGCCGCGGTGGGGAAAGAATAGTGGCACTAAGCTATATTCAGGCAGTTCCAAATCAGAAGATTCTTCAACCACCTGTGTTTCACAAAGTGCCAAAACAGCTGGCTTATGGGAGTGTGCATGGGCGTACAGATCAAAGAAATTCTTTTGAAGCCCACGAATATTAGAAAAATCAACCCTTAACTCCCCCATGACTAAAACATACAAACACAAAAAGACACAACTCTGACGTCACTAAGCAGGGCCGCGAAGTGTAGATCCTAGGAATAGTTTTCCCAAGCAGACTGTCGCAGGTGTTATGCCCAAACGACAATCAGCTTAGGTCCGCTATTCAGATAGACACTCACGGTCCGCTATCCATCAAATATTACGCTTTCTCAATCATCACAGCTGAAAGCATGTAGAGAACATGCATCAGCTACGGTGGCTAAGATGCGCAACAGTGAGTGAGTGTGAGTGGGAGAGATGTTTTTTTATTTTCATTTATCACTGCACTATGTTGGCTTGTTTTAGGCGCGCACGAAGACTAGCTGTTGATAGTTGTTAATTTTTATTGCGGTGGTAGATGTTGTTTTTTTTTTTTTTTCCTTATATTGGTCACTGATAACTTTTTTTTTAGTGTTATTTGTTTTGAACTGTTTTGGTTAGTTCTAATTGGTGTTTGTTTATTTTATTCTTTTTTTTTTATTGATTGGTGGTGGGTAGGCGACTATGTGGGGCAGAAAAAAGAAAGCGCGTGCGCGTGTGACGGCAGACGACACGGTACCTATAATAAATATATATCTCAACGGACGAAATCTTGAGATTTCGACAAATCTCCGAGGTTTCGCATGCATTTTCTACGTATTGAAATCTCCTGTTCATTTATCTATGAGAGGTTGTCAAACTGAACAAACCTAAACGTGAACTTCAGTTTATTTTGGTGTTCATTTTTAGACGTCAAAATATTATATGGGAAATCAGTTGTGGCTAGTGTTATATTATATTTTTTTATTTTTCATATTTTTTATTTAGCTTATGCATTCCTTACATACATATAAATTGTATACACTGTTTAATTTGTATGTTGGACTTATGGTATGTTTTAAAAATCGATTACTTTTTTGTTTCCCAATTTGCCCTCTCTCAAGTCCCAACACTAATAATCAAAATTAAGGAAATATTTCTAATCTACATAAGTATTATTTTTAAAGAATAAACGTATGTACGTAGAATTTATTTTTGGGATAACGCTTCTAACGACTGTTAGACTAAACACCCAGGCATGAAACACGATATAGGGGATCTAGGAACCTATCGCAAGGCTATCAGCCAAGTAGAAGAAGCAATAGAAAACAATTTTATGAACTTTGAGGGCTTAACATTAAGAATTTTACTGACTAATGCACTCAATAACACGTACTAAACGCAATACATTTATACCTATAATTTAGGGCAAGTATTGGATTCGTAAAAAAATTGGACTCGAGATAACAATGAATTCTGACATTACGATGATAGAGAAGCTCGAAAAAGTGGATCTGCCGATTCTGTCTATGTGTATGTACGCTGTACTACAGCCTAAGCGGCTGGTACGATTTGCTTCAAACTTCATAACTGAGTTCTGTAGAGTCAACATTCGAGGCAAAATCGGAACTAGCCCCGTTATTAACGGTACTTTACCTAAGGCCAGTTTCACAAAAAGACTATTTTCTAGAAAACAGCTGTAACGACTTTGATTAAATTTCATATTTGAGTTAGACTAGATCTAAGTGAACTAGAATACGTGTAGACCTGATGGATTATGACTACGAAATAGTATTCAAACAAGGAAAAATGAATACGAATGCGGATGCAGTTTCTAGAATACAAATCAATTCGGACAAGTTAAAAGAAATGGTACCAAAGCATAATATAGATGTAGTAACAAGAGCAATGAAGAAAGAAATGGAGAAAATTGAAACACCAGGAACAACCGAAAACTGTGCAAGAGCCTTAGATTCAAATGTGGGGATTGGTCATTTTCACATATGGGACTGTACAGTACATCAATATCTGACATAAGGCGAATGAAGATAATCGAATTCAAGGAGATAAAAAGAATTAAAAATGGTACCCTACGAAATAATATTATAGTAGCAGCAAACACTGTAGTTGTATAATTTAGCGATAATTCTCTATCAGAGTTAAAAGTAAGTGGGGAGAAGGGGAAAGAAGAAGAAAGGCGGTACTGGTTCACGTTGGCCTTAAATGATTGGACGCTGTAGTGACGAAGAAATACAGAGGCAGGCAGATTGTTCCACACTCGTGTAGTGCGGCTTATAAAAAAATCCCTATATTTGATAGTTCGACCGAAGTTGGGCTTAAGGATAAACTGATGTGCATTCGTAGCATGACGTGTATTGCGGGTGAAATTTTTAGGGGGCGGAATGCAATTGGCTATTTCACTGGAGCATTTTTTTATAAAAAAATGGAAAGGCAGGAGACATTTCTGCGATGTTCGAGTGAGACTATGGAGCTCACGATGTCTATCGCCTGTTAATTTTAGCGCTCGATTCTGGACCCTATCAAGAATGTGCAAAACGGTCTTGGGTGCACCAGACCAGATATGGGCGTTGTACTCCAGCTTTGGGCGGATAAATGCCTTATAAATTGAGGCCAAATCAGACGGGGTGAAATATTTCTTGCATCGCTTAAGGAATCCTAGACATTTTGCAGCATTTTTGGCGACTTCGAATATGTGATCGTTCTTTCGGAGATGGTTATTGATACATATACCGAGAATTGCAAGTCTTTCGGTTTCCGCGATGCAAATACGATTCATAGATAATGGTTGGGAGGTCTTGTTACGCTTGAGTGACAGTAGACAGCATTGTGTTTTGGATGCATTAAATTCCACTCTGTTGGTTAAACCCCATTTGATTATGCTGTCAAGATCGGAATTTAATGAGTTTAACATACGTTGCCGTTCCTCTTCTACGGCCGAAGAGCAGGGACGTGAGTTGGGGAACGAATATGTAAAATTCATCAGCGAAGGAATGGATTGGATTAGAGGTAGCAGACAAAAGGTCATTTATCAAAATAAGAAAGAGAGTCGGAGACAGAACTGAGCCCTGGGGAACACCAGCATTTATGTGGTGGATATCAGACTTGAAGCCATCCAATACAACTTGTATCGAACGCCCCGAAAGGTAATTTCTAATCCAATGAAGAAGAGATTCATTGATGCCATATGCACACATTTTCGACAAAAGAGCCTGATGCCAAACTCTGTCAAATGCCTTTGAAATATTAAGCGCAACTATCTTTGATTCGCCAAAGTGATGAAGAGATTGGTTCCACTTCTCGGTAAGATATGCCATCAAGTCACCAGTGGACGTGTTGCTACGAAAAACATACTGTCGATCATTGAGAAGTTTTCGTGAATCAAGATATTTCATAAGCTTACGATTTATCAGCGTTTCCATGAGCTTAGAAAGAAGGGACGTATGTAAGTGCAATGGGTCGGTAATTGGTCGGAGAGGAAGATTCGCCTTTTTTAGGAACAGGCTGGACAAATGCTGTTTTCCATCTACTCGGAAAGAGCCCAGAATAGTAGGACAGACAGAAAAGCTTACGCAGAGGTTTTGCCAGCGTGGAAAAACACCTCTTCAGAACTATAGGGAGAATACCGTCTGGACCAGCGGATTTGTGTATGTTAAGACTTTTAAGGACTCCTGCAACTGTGCGAGTGCGAAAGTGGACTTGTCCCATAGAAAATTCCGACGCTCTCAAGCACAGGGACAGACATAGCACTATCTTGCAGTGTGGAGTTAGCTGCAAATTGTGCAGCAAAGCAGATTTGCTTTGTCTAAGGAGCTGACAGCTGGAATGTCATTGTAAATAAGCGTTGGGATGGCAGATGAGGCAGAATTCTTAATGTTTTTGACGAACGACCAAACATTTTTACTACCTTTGGGACACTGTATAATTTGTTGCCTCAATTTTTGGTCGTATAGGAATTTTGCACTTTGAATGTGGGCATTGCAGTCTTTTCTGGCTTGTTTAAACTTCTTTCGGTTTTCCTCAGATTTGTTGGCTTTATAAGCCCGAAAACTTACTTCTTTCAACCTGATAGGGCTTCTGTAAATAAAGCAGTAGTGTATGATTTGCTTATGGACAGTGAATTTTAGCCATTTGAAATTAAATTCCGGATTGGTACAGTGGCCATACTGTAAAGGAATTTGATAAGCAATATCACTACGGACATAAATAGCAAGGCCGCGGTGGGGAAAGAATAGTGGCACTAAGCTATATTCAGGCAGTTCCAAATCAGAAGATTCTTCAACCACCTGTGTTTCACAAAGTGCCAAAACAGCTGGCTTATGGGAGTGTGCATGGGCGTACAGATCAAAGAAATTCTTTTGAAGCCCACGAATATTAGAAAAATCAACCCTTAACTCCCCCATGACTAAAACATACAAACACAAAAAGACACAACTCTGACGTCACTAAGCAGGGCCGCGAAGTGTAGATCCTAGGAATAGTTTTCCCAAGCAGACTGTCGCAGGTGTTATGCCCAAACGACAATCAGCTTAGGTCCGCTATTCAGATAGACACTCACGGTCCGCTATCCATCAAATATTACGCTTTCTCAATCATCACAGCTGAAAGCATGTAGAGAACATGCATCAGCTACGGTGGCTAAGATGCGCAACAGTGAGTGAGTGTGAGTGGGAGAGATGTTTTTTTATTTTCATTTATCACTGCACTATGTTGGCTTGTTTTAGGCGCGCACGAAGACTAGCTGTTGATAGTTGTTAATTTTTATTGCGGTGGTAGATGTTGTTTTTTTTTTTTTTTCCTTATATTGGTCACTGATAACTTTTTTTTTAGTGTTATTTGTTTTGAACTGTTTTGGTTAGTTCTAATTGGTGTTTGTTTATTTTATTCTTTTTTTTTTATTGATTGGTGGTGGGTAGGCGACTATGTGGGGCAGAAAAAAGAAAGCGCGTGCGCGTGTGACGGCAGACGACACGGTACCTATAATAAATATATATCTCAACGGACGAAATCTTGAGATTTCGACAAATCTCCGAGGTTTCGCATGCATTTTCTACGTATTGAAATCTCCTGTTCATTTATCTATGAGAGGTTGTCAAACTGAACAAACCTAAACGTGAACTTCAGTTTATTTTGGTGTTCATTTTTAGACGTCAAAATATTATATGGGAAATCAGTTGTGGCTAGTGTTATATTATATTTTTTTATTTTTCATATTTTTTATTTAGCTTATGCATTCCTTACATACATATAAATTGTATACACTGTTTAATTTGTATGTTGGACTTATGGTATGTTTTAAAAATCGATTACTTTTTTGTTTCCCAATTTGCCCTCTCTCAAGTCCCAACACTAATAGCGACAGTCAACAAATAGCTGTTGGTTTGTTAGTTTCCCGCCACTTAAAAATGGACAGACAATGTCATTCGAAATTATCTCAACTTGGTACGAACGGTTGATTTTGGCTAAAGTTCATTGAAATCTCGAGATTTCGCTACGGTGAGAACGCAGTATTAACGAGAGATAGTTTGATATTTAAAAGTATAAACGTGGATGAATTCAAAGGTATATTTAATAAGCTGCAAGAGAAACAGACATTGGTAAATGCGTAAATATTTTATTATATGAACCTACAAAGCAGGTTACAAATGAAGAAGAAAAACACAGATTAATTGAGGAACATCATAACTCGAGATTAGGAGGACATTATGGTATCAGAAAATGCATCAGCAAACTGAAACAAAATTACGAATGGAAAAACATGAACAGGATGGTGAAAAAATTCATTAATAACTGCGAAATCTGTAATAAAGCCAAAATAACAAGATACACCAGAGGAAATTTTGCAATAACAGACACGCCAAGCACCTCGTTTGAAACCATTTTAGTAGACACTGTAGGACCACTAAGACCTTCAAACGGATTTCGATATATATTAACAACTAACAAAATTTGTGGAGGAATTCCCAGTAGAAACTAAAGATGCCGCCACCATTGCAAAGACAATAGTAGAAAAATTGATACTATAATATGGATATTTTAAAAGACTAAAAACAGACAAAGGGACCGAATTTTCAAACGAACTACTAAAAAACATCTGCAAAGCATTAAAAATAGTAAAGCTAGTATAAAGCCCCATACCTAGGATCGCTAGAATCTCTAGAAAGAAACCACCAGGTTCTAAATGATTATCTAATGGAAATAGGAAGAGAGTTAGAATGAGTGGTTACCATACTATACATATTACTACAATTCAATGCCACAGAGTAGAACTCTATATTCACAATTCGAACTAATTTTTGGTAAACTATGCACATCACCATGTGAAATATTAACGAACAAAGAGACCATTTATGATTTAGATAACTATATAAATGAGTTAAAATATGAATTGACATATTCGCATGAGCAAGCTAAAAATAATTTGTTAGTAGATAAGCACAAAAGAATTAACTCACAAAATAACGTAAATAAATCTAATTTTAAAGTAGGAGATAATGTATACCTAAGAGCCCAGAATAAGAAAAAATTTGGCAGACTAATAATGGTCCTTATAGTTGTATTATAATAGACAATAAGAAATACGAAACACATACTAATAATTCAATTAAGTCTAGACAGAGTTAAGAATAGATATAAGAAGATAGAATATAGATAGCACATTCAAAATTGTCATAATTTGAACATTTTATAGCTAAACGTGCATTGATCCCAAATTAAGAAAGTACCTATTAAATAAAATAATATTTGTTTAAATTTAAAAAAAATGTAAAAAATATCATTTTTCTTTGGGGGAAAGATGTAGTGTGATTCCATGCAAACACGGAACACGAAAAACCTATAGGCCACTTTCACACGGCAATGTTTTTCTCGAATACCGTATACTGGATTGCATCAAATAACCCAGTGGCAGTGAGAATTCTTTTGAATCGTTCACACGCAGCCCATACGGTAAAATCCCGTATTCGGCAATTTTTTTTTCGCTTATACCGAATGAACTTGTCAGTGCTATTCGAGAAATCTCGCATTAACTTTATCGAATGCAAGACGCAGTGGCGCTTATGTTTATATTGTGTCATTCACACATTTAACGTTTTTTCTCGTATTGGTCTAGTAGTCGGTACTTTGGTAAAATGAAATGGAGAATGGCGTCGTGTGAAATTCTGTCTCTATTCGATACAACCGTATACGAGAAAAAATTGAATCGCATAAACGCCGTGTGAACGAGGCCTTACGTAACTTCGATTCACATACCCGAGAGTGTCACATGGCATTCAATCCGTTTCAACAGTGATTTATGGTACGTCGAGGTTCACTTGAGTTCATGTGATTGTTATTATTGTGTACATTTTCATTCATAAAGCTCAGAGTAACAGAATTAGTATTAAGAATTTGCTTATAAATATGGAGTGAACATTTGAATAAATAAAACTTGCACGTATATGCTGGTAGTTGGAAATGAATAATTGAAATGTACCCAAGTCATTCAAAATCTACCCGTAAGTAACGGCGGATTGGTAAAAAATGCAAATCAAAACCAATTAAACGAAAACCTATGAGGAAGCGAGAAAAATTTACCGAAACCATTGACGAAGTCGATTTTGTTGAATGATGGATATCGTTAACTTCTAAAGACAACATTTGTCTGTGAGAGACTAACGAACAGGCAGACAACGTATCAAACCCATAAGTGTCCCGTCTGTCTTTTTAAGGTCCGGAACACTAAAAAATAAAATTTTCGACAAAATACAAGTTCAAAATGTATTCAAACTTCAAAAATATTAAAGCCGTATGCTGAAAATGTGTTGTTTGCTGATGAGTCTACTTTAGCTCGTCAGCATACGACGAAAATTTGTCCGAATATTAGCATACAGTCCCAACAGGAGTATTACACGATATGTTTAGGTCCCCCACATTCATATGCTGAATAGCGAACAAATTTATCAACAAACACCTTTTAGCATACGTATGACACATTTTTCAGCATACGAATGGCCATAGAAATCCATTGAGTTTTAGCCTAGAAATGGCCAGTTTATATGAAAAGTACCGCTATACGTATTTTTAGCGAAATTGTAATTCTAAATTTTCTCAAAAACTAGAAGACGTAAAACCATTCGATTTTTTATGTTCGATTCAGAATCGATATAAGCATTGACCACAAAAAGCCAATATCGCACTTCATTTCACAATTTTGAAAAATTGGTCTAAACTTTTTTTCAATCAAAATTTCGAATTTGCATGAACATTTTTCAAAAACTATTGACATAAATTATTTAACTTAAATTTTGAATTAAAGAACAGGTTTTTGGTATAGGTATAGTACTTTTTGTAAGTGTTGCCATTGTCTTGCAATAACTTTTTTTTTTCATTTTAAGTCACAAAATTTTAATCTAAGATTGACCCTAGCTACTAAACGGGGCATATTAAAAAGTGCTTGTTTTTAACCCTTCTATAACAAACCGTTATCAATTTTTGGCGCCTAAGTTATCGTACTCGTGCCGAATTTTTTCACGAATCCAATACTTGCCCTATATTATAGTTGCAAGTAAAAATCAATCTTAGACTAACAATCAAGGGAATCAATTAACTGTGTCATTTAAGCATGCTGCACTTCATACAGTAAATTAGCTTGTAGTCAACTATTACAGTTTCCTTGACCGACAAATAGCTTTCACAGCTTGTCGGCTGCAAGAAAAAATGTGCCGCATTTTTTTATATGGGAGTGCGACATCTGTATTTTGCCTGTGCTAGTAGTGATGCGGGGCCAAAGAAACAGGCAGGCAAAATCTACAATTTTGTAAAATGTATGTGTAGATTATAATGATGATGAATATATAAGATTTAATGTGAAACGTGTGCGTATCTATAGGAACTTTATGCAACACTTTTTTTTTTTCTTTTTTTCCAATAGGAGTATTTACGTTTAATGAACGAGCGCGGTAAACTCTTGAGATCCCGTCATTTACAATATTTGTTGGCTTTCAGCTACTGGCCACAAATTCTGAATCGTACTGGAAAGAACATATATGAAATGCGGTAAGAATTGAAAAAACGATTTAATATAGTCTTTTTAAAAAATTGTTTGCCTAATAATACAAAAATAATAATTGTAGGTCCTACCGCCTTAAACCAGGAACCATGATTGAATGGGGAAACAACTGGGCAAGAGCTATCAATTATCGCCAAAACAACAATGAAGCATTTGCTGGATTTTTCTCCCAAATTGGACGACTATATAATGTACATCATATTTGGTGTAAGAGTTTAAACATTTTATTTATATTCTATTCCACAAAATACATACGATTTCATAGAAATTCGGACCATTCCATACCATCATATCCTGACTTTTGGGACATCTGCTGTGTACGGAATGTTACTGTCTCCGTATTTAGACTTTTGTGATATGGTGTACATATGTATGTATGTACTTAAGTACTGAGTATTTAGAGCTAAATCGATGGTTAGTGTACAGTAGTAAGCTTAACTATCACAATTCCCACCCGTATTTCTTACCAGCATTATTTTTGGAAAATAGCCCTAAAAAATACATATAATAGGAAGTAAAGTTTTAACAAATTGTCTAAGTTTCAATAGTATTAGCCACAGGAGTCATTTGCAAACAGTCAAAGTTTAACAGCGTAGCAGTGTCAATTTCAGTGATATTGAAACTACACTTAAGCTCTTAAGATACTAATTTGTTTTCGTCTTTTTTACATATGTACTTAATGGGCCATCACACACTAGCGCAATTGTACCGGGGTTAAACCGACTTTATAGAAGAGAAGGATGAAGTCTGGAGTAAGAAAGGGGGTGAAATTTTCATCAACTCTTGAAGCGGTTTAACATGAGCTGAAATTAGCACACACATAATTTATCAATTTAGAGGGGAAATAAATGTGTCATGCACATATTATTTGTAGTGGCAGCCAAGGAGTAAACATTAAATAAATAAATTAAATGAATGTAAAATTTTATAAATATTTGTTTTAGAAATAGTAAGTCTCATCACACACTGGGTGAATTATGCAGGGTGAATATTCTGTATACATAACTTTCATAATAGTGGTATTTCTTCTCAATTGAAAGTTCGCAAGAGAAAAAATGAAAATGGTTATAATTTTGCGAAAATAAACAAAAACTATAACTTTGTTGCTTGAAACGTGTGAGATTTTGTGTTTGTTGTTTCAAGCAACAAAGCAAAGCAAAGCTATTTTTTTCCAATCCACTGTACACTGTTATAATTTATTTTCAAATTTGGCTGGAAAGCAAAAACAAGCAACAAAGTCTAAGCTATACAAGGAAGACGAAGAATTCTATAGAAACATGACAAAATTACTAAATCAAAAAAAGTGCAATGCTATTTATTTGAAAATAAACAAACAAGACCGATAAAGGTTGTCGCAAATAAACTACACTTTTTATGCGCACTTGAACGCATTGCGTACAACCTAAAAAGAAAAACTTCAAAATACTAGAAGCTGTCAACATTGTTAAGCATAAAAGCAAAGTACCGCTGCGATGTTCATACTTACCTTTGACCAAGATGAAGACATCAAGAAAATTTATGAAAATTAAAATATCTTAGGAATGAAAGTGCAAATTCATCTTTCACGTAAATCAAAGCTAGTATGATCACACTCACAAATACTGCAACTCTAATCCAAAATGTGTTACATTTACAGGAGACTACCATGCAAAAGACTGCACAAGGGAAAAAAGGCAGCCCCTAAATGCGTCAACTGTAATGAAAGACACCCAGTCAGTTATGGAGCCTGGGTAATAGCAAAAGAGTACAGCAGGCGAAAGATAACAAGCAGAAGAAAATACAAAAGCATGTTCAAAAAGACACATCTAAAGATGGAGAAATCCTAAACACGAGAATCTTAGTACCTAAATCGAGGGCCCAAAAGAGTGAAAAAATCTACCAAAAATCAAACCAATCTGAAAATCCAAGCTTTCCAGTAATGTCATGGAGGATATCATGCAAAGATTCCTAAACAAAAAGAAAAATCGTGGAAAGAATATCTTTCCTTGAAATACTAAACAGTAACAAAAAACTGTTTCTTAAATCCTAATGGCGAAAGACATAAAAATATTGCCAATGGCGTCGAAAATCGAAAAGACGAATTGCAAGCGACTCTCGATATAAATAAAATTGATATACTCGTATGTCTAGTTGCCAAACACATTTTAAAATTAGAACAAAATATAAACTGCGCGGATACAAGACACGCCATACCCCACATCCTCACTGTACAACAAGAGGAGGGGTAGTTATAATTAAGGAAGGTGTAAGCCACGATGAAGATGAAGAATATTTGTCGTGTGAAATACAAGCCAAATCCGCAACCTTAAAAACAAGCGGCGGTCAGATAACAGTAGCTGCGGCGTATTGTTCTCCTAGCTATAGACTAAAACAAAACGATTTTAAAAGGCTGCTTGGGCTGTAACGCCTGAATCAAAAAAGAGAGAGAGAGAGAGAGAAAAGAGCAGAACTCGTAAACGCTGGCAATTGTCGAGAGCGCCATTCCGCCAGTTAAAAACAGCAGTGGAAACTGGGCAAAAATAAATAAACAATAGGCTGATTTATTTGCTGAACATCTTAAAAGTGTCTTCAGCCATATGCAGATAATGATTATCTCCAACAAACGGAAGAAATGTGCGAAGGTGAGATGTTAATACCGGTGACATGTAATAAAGTCTAATACAAAAAGGTCCAAAACGTAATAATTTTGCATTTTCAGAAGTGCAATAAAGTCCAAAGCGAAGTGGAAATAAAGTCTAAATAGCAAATATATGGGCAGAATAGTATTGTGAAAAAAAGGGCGCATTTCCGAACTTTATATACAAAAGCCTCGCACCCACTCCAAATCCTACAGTGATCCCAAACAAGGGGGCAGCATTAGACTTTATTACATGGCACCGTCAATTCCAGTAGTAACCTCTAAGGGAATTACCACAGAAATAAAAGAGAACATTAACTCGAAAAAAGAACAGGGATTTGATTTAGTTACGGGTAAAGTTCGAAAAAACTATTTAGAAAATGTATGAAAAAAATAACGCAAATAATAAATGCAGCGTTCAGACTAAGGTATGTTCCACGCATGTGGAAGATTGGGGAAGTTATTATGGTACCAAATCCGAGAAAATTACCTATTGAAGTTATATCGGCCGATTTCACTGCTGCCAATACTGTCTAAGCTCTTCGAAAAAAATCTTCTGAAACGACTCCATCCGATTTTAGAAGGAAAAGCACTGAGAGAAACCCCGCCATGAAGTACCGCAAGGTAGTGTCTTAAGGCCTGTGCTGTTCCTCCTAAACATGAACGACCTACCACAGAATGACGAAACTACTGTTGCCAGATTTGCAGACGATACTGCTGTACTTGCTGTCGGACGTGCAGCAAGTTACCGTAAAACTACAATGGACAGTAAATGAAATATCTGATTGGACTAAAAAATGAAGTCAACCCATGTTAATTTCACTAATAAACATATGAAAATGCTACAATCCGCCTGGAGCGAAACACTTTCTGCAATAAAGCAATGAAAGATATGTAAATACCCTTCTTCTGTGTTCTGTTGAGATGAGCGTAAGGGTATTGGTAAATTGACCTGCTTCTGAAGTATTTTATTGCGTAAAATATTCTAATCATGCATTGTTGGTCAAAAATATATTTTTCCGAATTCAAGCATATATACACACTGGCGGCATTATCGAAGATTTTCTTTTTTGATTCATGAGATGCGAATCGGCCAAGGTCTAATTGTTTATCAATTGAAATGCAAAAATTGTCAATTAGTTTTCCTTTAATAGCTAACTAATATTGAAAACTGTCAATTTACTTCGTTGATCAAATAAAAAATGTAGAACAATGCTGAAGAAATCACTCACTCACTGCATTGCTTGAAAGTAAAAAGTAAACGTCCTATTGTACCCATTGCGTATTTTATGTATTTTTCAACGTACTGAAAATTGAACCCAAAAAGAGAGAAAAATGTTGCCTACAAAGTGCAAAACATAAAAGATTTTAGAATAGAAACATCTTACAATTTTTTAACTGCATTTTTACGTATTTTTCTCACATTAAAAGAAATAACATATCAGATCAAAACAAGAACGCTACGGTAACACTTATCATTAAGAACTTTTTTCAAAGCTCTAAAACCAAAAGCTCCTCAATAGAAACCCAAGGAAAAAAAACTAAACGAGTTACAAAACGGACATTGGTAACTCTGAATGCACATCAATATAAATAGGGGTTCAATTGCAGCAACGAATCAGCGCACAGCCAGATGTACGCTGTTGGATCTACATATGTCAGATACAAATGGAAATTCACTGGCGGGTATACATATTTAATGCGGGGTTTCTCTCAATTTAGTATGGTGAAAAAACGCTACTGATTTCTAAAAAGCTCTTCCATAAGACGTGTACTGACAATTTATGTTGGACAGAGTATAGATATTTGCTTAAGTAAATCTTATCAAGTTTCATTGTAAAATACTGAAAAAACTGCAGTTTGGAATAGTGGGCGTGTTAGTGGACGGATTTTGAAAATGTTTACAGTTGTTCTGTCCCGAAATCCAAAGACTTCGGTCCTAGCTCAAAAACTGGTTGGTGTCATCTGCAAAGTATCCAGAGGCGACAAGAATGTGTCGACTGTCGGCCTCTATTGGCAGGAATGTCGACCATGATTGCAACCAGGTCTCTGCTGATGAACTATGGGATAGGGAGAAAATTGATTCTTTTATTAATAAGAATAGAGGCTCTGGGAATGAGTTGCTTATTGTCATATAATAATTTACATGAGTTGATGTGAAGGCCACATATCTTGCCTTCGCGGACCCACGGCTCTTGGATGAGTATTAGGTCCAGGTTGTTCTTGGTAAACCTGCACGGAGCAGAAGCAGAGTCCGCCCTAGCCTAGTGCATGTTTATTTGGAGTAGCTATATGCTAGGTCTACTCATTGGGACTTCGGAGAGGCGAAACCAAGTGGAACTTTTACAAGTTTCTGGTCTTACCTTTAACTGACCTTTAACTTCTCGGTCCTTGTGGTGAGCGCCTTTGGTGACAGTTTTGTAACTGATGGGGGCGCTGGATGTTGTTAATGGTGGTCTTTGTATGGGGAGGGATATGGAGATGGGATTATTGGAGGAAGGAAGAGGAGGGTGCAATGTGGGAGGAGAGTAGTTTCTCCGAACTTGTAGTCAAGAGGAAAGTTTTTTTTTTTTTTAGAGTGTCCATTGACTTATGGTCAATTGATAGTGTGAGCAAGGTGAAGTTACACTTATCCTCACGCTTTATAACCCTCCAGTCAGCAGCAAGAAGATCTGCGTTTTGGGCAGCAACAGCCCTTAGTATCTTATCGTTTCCCACCAGAATTTGGTCGCGAAGAATGTTATCCTCATCAACCGGGGACAATCTCCTGACCCAATTTGCTGTTGTTTGATCTTTGCAAGTGAGGATTAACCAACCCGGTCGGAAGGTTGTGCCCCGAAACTTAGGTTTTACCTTATCTTCCTGAAGCTCAAAAATCCTCTCGAAGATGGTGTCTTGATTTTGAGTCATTTGTTCATTGTTCAGAAGCTTGTCTGGAAAGTTAGTGGCGAGAATTCCCACCTTAAAACTTTCCAGAGCTTGTTTGAATGAAACAGTTGGCCTAGAAGGGGCATTTGGAGCCAATGCGGAAATCACATTTTTTGCCCTAGGCGGTGATGCAAGTTTTGGTTTCTTAGGCTCAGAGGCTTGAGTAGATGGGTTGGAGTGATCTCGTTTCCTGCCGCATGGAATTTTTGCCTTTTCTCTCGCCTCTTTGGGTGAAAGACCTTTCGAATATAGGTATTTGAACCTTTTTCGAGCGGCTCCATTGAGCCGATTAGGGTTAGCCCTAGAGATGATGGGAGGCTGAGAGACAGCCGAGGATGTGGATGGCTTCATAGAGGCCTAAGAGGTGGTTAGTTGAGAATCATCCAGGATTGTTGGGGCGGTTTCGTAAAGAAGAACCGCTTCTTTAATTCGACCGATATTTGTATCATCCTTATCCGCGCTTGCGTTTGAGGAGAGGTCTTCTGGGAGGCCAATGTCCATTGGTGTGGATGCATTCAGAGCGGCATTTAGCTGTTGAGATTTTTTATTTGAAAAATCAATTTTGTTCCCACGAGAAGCTACGGAAGGGAAATAAACGGCTGGCAGAGTCGCACATGCCAACGGCGGGGACTTATATATAGAAACCGGAGGTGCCCAAAGTATCCGGAGTTTACCGTTCGAAGACACACTAACATAGTGCCATTCATCCCATGGGCACGGTAGTTCACACCTGGAATTACGGGTTTTTTCAAGTTGTCCTCTTTAGATTCACCATAGTTTTAAACAACGACACCTCCGGAAGGATGTGGCTCTTCGCCACGTACGGACGGTTATTAAGGGAG
This sequence comes from Chalcosyrphus nemorum, assembly GCA_949716465.1. NCBI lineage: Eukaryota > Metazoa > Arthropoda > Insecta > Diptera > Syrphidae > Chalcosyrphus > Chalcosyrphus nemorum. Next base: position 54,746,716 of record OX454332.1, read on the forward strand.
ATAAGATATCTGCCCCGCTGGTTTCCTTGCCTGGAAACCTTGCCGCCCTTGGTCCGACCACTTTTGTTGTCCATATATAACACCGATTTTCCAACTATGACCTTTCATCCTCGAAGAGCCATATAAGCTAATATGCTTAAATATGTTTGTTTTTAACATGACATTTAAATGTAGGGATATAAATTAAAGGTAGTTTGAATGCTGATTATTCCGTCTTGCTATCATACGTGTTTACATCAACATCAAGAGCTATGTATATATGGGACAAATTTTCGCTAGAAAGGAAGAAAGGGCGGAAGCTGTGTTAAATCAGCCTGTGATTGAGACAAAAAAGATTAAACGCGTCTTATTGATATTTTTGTATGTGTGAAGAATAAATATTTTTTACGTCATGATGGATTACAATGTAGAAGAACTGTTCGATTTGTATTTTATGACGTTTGAAAATTTTAATCAAGCAAAAAATGAATTAAAAAACTGAATTTGCGTTGTCTATGTCTAAATATTAGATCGCTAGAGAAATTGAGATGTCTTCTGTCCAATCTTGAATTTTCTAGATGTCATAGCTTTGGTGGAAATTAGTATCAAAAAAGAGGAAAATAGTTTATACCATCTTAATGGTTTTTGGGTGGAGTTTGACAACCGGTTACATAAAACGGGTGGAGCCATAGCAATACATATTAAACAACATATAAGCTACGAGAGTTTAAGTATAGAAACATCTGCATTTGAAAACCTAATTGTGAGAATTGTATAAAATATGAAAGCAAACGTAATCAATGCCATTTATAGACTTCCTAAAAACAATGTGACTGAATTTGTAAATGAGTTTGCACAAATTACAAGCAAGAGAGGAGGGCATAACTATATGGTAATTCTGGGCGACATAAACATAAATATAGAAAATAACATAAACAATTCTGTTCTCAACTATCACGAAATGCTAGCCTCAGAAGGTTTTTACAATGTCATTAAAGGAGTTACGAGGGTTGACCTCAATAGAGGCTCATCCACACTTATTAATCACATTTTGGTGAATTTGTCAAAGGCCAAAATGTTTTCGGCTACAGTAGAAAGTTTCATATCTGACCATTATAGCACACTTTACGGAGTCTACGACCATACATCTGAAGACAATAATACTCATTTGCAACCTATAATGGTGACGAGCAAAGTAAACCAGCTTATTCGAACCACTGATTGGCCACAAGTGGCAGAAAAAACCGACGCTGCATCACTCTTAAGTTCCTTAACTCAAAAAATTAATGAGATATATGCAAACTCACAGAGTCACATAGGGAAAAAAGCCGAAAAAAATTTCTATGGATTAATAGGGACATTCAAGAGATCTGTAGAGAACGAGATAGACTATATAGGAGGTAGAAAAGTGAGCGAAATATTATAACATATGAAATAAACTAGAAAACGTTACGAATTCAAGTAAGAAAATTTGAAGAAGTAAGATGCGATTTAAAGAAAACGTGGGCACTAATAAACGAAGTTCTAAGTCGAAAAACTCAATTTGGACGACGTTATTATGGACAACTTTTCGCCTAATGTAACTACGGATCAATTAGTGAATGAATTTGGTGACCTTTTTTCGAAACAGGCAGCGTCCATTATTCATAGATGTGACATGGTGGAGTCTGCGCATCATAACGCTGTTCTTCGAGACTCCATATATCTGGAAGATGTCAGCTGCACGGTAGTAGCTATCCTATTGTATCGCTTGAATGCTCTAAAGGCTCCAGGGGCTGATGGTATTAGAGCTATAGATTTAAGATCAATTGCTGATATCTTTGCTCCAATAATAGCAAAACTTATAAACTTAAGCTTCGACACTTCGACGGTACCAGAAACACTAAAAGAGGCAGTTGTACGACCGATACACAAAGGAGGTAGCAAAAAAACAGTAGGACAACTATCGTCCATCTTACCATCGATCAAGAAGGTCATGGAACAGATCGTCTCAAATCGATAATGGGGCTTCATCCAAAAACACGATTTAATAAGCAAGCATCAGTATAGCTTCCAAAAAGGCAGAAGCACTAACCAGCTTGGAGATTTTGCAAACACCATCAACACCAGCCTAAGCAAACGACACCACACCCTAGTTCTGTTTTCCAATTTTAGCAAAGCCTTTGATACTCTCGATCACGATAAACTAATCTATGCAGTTTAAAGAGTTGGAATTAAACGAAAAATGACACACTGGATAACAGACTATTTGGCAGAGAGGACTTTACGGATGAGAGTGAAAGATTGCTGTAAAAGAGCTTATAGAGTACAGTACGGGGTTCCACACGGTAGCAAGCTAGGTCCTCTACTTGTCATCCTGTACACGAACAAATTGCTCAATTGTTTCAATGTACACAATTTATTAGAGATATGTAGGGTAAGGGAGTACCTATATATTTACTTTTTTATCGAGTTTCATGAAAATTAAATTCGATCAGTGAATCCGTCGGATTCTATAATTGGCATGTATATGGTATAATGGTATCTACCAAAATTTTTGAAATTATGTTTTACGATATTTATGTTATAGTCATAAGATGTGTGAAAAAAGTAGTAGAAGATACAAATTTTGAAATAATTTTCACACAACGAAAAATAAAAAATTGGTTAACCCAATTTTATACGCTATTTTGAAAAATGTTGGTATCATATGATATGCCTTTTTTGAAACTATAGATTCAGATTACTTTCAAGCGTTAAAAAAGTGGCAACAGATTCTTGCAAATCAGCATATCAAAATATATTGACCTAAAAAAAAGGATTTCTTAAAAATGTTTCCGTCAAGTAAAACCAAGTCTGTTACAATAATTATTCTTCATATAGAATTATTTCTCTATCGTACACACCTCTAAGGAATTCAAATTTATCATATATGAAATTTAATATCTTATTTCAGGTTATAAGTCCCTTCAAGAACGGAAAGAAACTCGTGAATCTGCCTGGAGATCACCTGGATGGGATGAATGTGTCGCTTACACTGTACCACTAATCAGAGAAAGTCACTGCCGTGTTTTAACTCCTACCGAATTCTCTCCAACTCAATAAATAAAAGTGAAAGTGCATAAGCTATTAAAATGTGAAGTAAAATATCATAATTGGCATCTAATCATTTGGCATAAAGCAAAAGGGCAATGATAAAATTTCGCATGTAAAATGTATACTTACAAGAATTTTAATTTTATTATTGAATGAAGCATTTCTTTTTCATTATTGTGTTGATCAAATTTTATTATAGCATTTTTTTTATAATAATCTTCGAATATATAAAATGACTATTGTTCGCACGGTTGAGCATTCAACAGAAAGGTTCTAAAAACGCCAGAGTCATCATTGAGTCAAGTTTTTCGATTGTGCGTCGTCTGTCATAGTACCACGTCAGTCGCAGAAAGTTAAGTATGCAATAAATAAGTCCAAAAGATGAGAATTGGACTATAAAATTATCTTCTCGAAGACAATATATCTGGCAACGGTATTTTGCGTAATTATTGTTGTTTTATTAAACGAGATGCTATAATGAGGTTTAATTCCAATATAAGTTATATAAAAAAAGCACCTGGCTTTAACTTTTAGTGACATAAAGCTGTTTATGCTTCTAAACAATGTGATATTGTCCGGGTTCAACTATAATTTTGTATGAAATCGCAAGAAAGCACAAGAAAATTTATTGATATTCGCTTACTCTAAAAATCCTCCATAAAGTATATATAGCCAAGCCCTTATTTTAGTGCCTTTTTTCGTACAAACAAAAATACACTATACGGTTGAATTAAAACACATTCACCGCCAAACCAATTTTAGCAACATTTATAAACTATGAAGCAACTGAATAGAGCTTTGAGCTGATCTGGAGAAGTTTGACTATTATTGAATGATGAAACTGATAATAAAAATAATGCTTCCAGAAAGCCCAACTTTGCCTGTTGTGGATTTGCGAACTCACTTTTGACAACTAGACGAGTGATAGATACATATGTATGTATGTGAATGCAGTAGTCTACAAGCTAAATATTTACCTAAAATTCAAGCAGTTTTGTGAATTAGAGGATGTGATATAAAGAAGGATATAGAAGATATTACATATGTCTGTATCTTGCACTTCTGCAATGCGATTAATTAAATTACGTCTTTTGTTCTTTGTCGTCCGCTTTATGTACATATGTATGTATGTGTGTTTAATTGATAAACACTTAGCAACAGTTTTAACTGCGTTAGTTCACAAAGTTTCTCATTGGTGAAATTAATTGATCTTCGCCGTATGTAAAGAAAGGGCAGAACAACGTCGGCAGGGTCAGCTAGTATACAATATATAATTATAAAATATACCACACAATTTGATTTAAAAATCTAAAATCCATATACAATATATATGCAATAAAGATGCCCGAAATTCAATTTGTTGCTTTTAATTGCGGAGCTCTTCAGAAAGGTATTTTATCCATGCTGGTCAACGACCTTACCAGCTTCAAAAATGCTGCCAAGAAGCTCAAACGCTAAATAGCCAGCCGGCTTGATATGTGGGAGCAGAATATGAAGATGGCTCGGGAATATTAGCAAGCGATAGTAGGGCCAGGTAGGCTAAAACCAGAGCTAAAATTAGAAGAGTTATTTATGGTATATGAGCAAATAAATGAAAGATATATAGAGTATCGTGCGGAATTGTTGGAGGCTTGATATGTGGGAGCAGAATATGAAGATGGCTCGGGAATATTATCAAGCGATAGTAGGGCCAGGTAGGCTAAAACCAGAGCTAAAATTGGAAGAGTTATTTATGGTATATGAGCAAATAAATGAAATATATATAGAGTAACGTGCGGAATTGTTGGAGGCATTGGATAAAGGCCGTCAGCAGCTCATTCCGCACAAGCGGCAGATGCGCATTTTATGTCCAACAACAAAATCCGGCTTCGGGGTATTGAAATACAAAAGTTCAGCGGCTCATATACTACGTGGAGGTCGCTTAAATCCCAATTTTAGTCCATGGTGCATAATAATCGTTCCCTGAGTGAAATAGACAAAATGCATTACCTGAAATCTCCTCTGTCAGATAGGGCTAAGCGTCTGTTGTCAAGGCTGACTGGATTGGAGTCGACGTATGGTAGCAAGTGCATTTTCGTCGATGGTGGTTTCTACAATTTCAAGGTCGATCAGATCGAGAATCTGAAGCCCCATTTATTTCAGAGTCTGCAGCACAGCACATTTGCTAAGGTATATGGACTAGGGTTGGTCAGCAGCTGAACAACTCAGAGTTATGTCGATATAGTCATGCTTATTTTGAGATTCGAATGAATAGTCAATTCTTTCGAATGTCTCTATTCATTCGAAAGATTTTTGTGTATTTTGAGATTCGAATGAAAAAGGTTCATTTTCGAAGGATAACGCAAAATGAACTTAAATAAATTTAACCCTCAAAGTCAGCTGTTTAACATTTCTTTTAATACAGGTTGACCATACCTTGCTTTTTTTGCGTTAGAACTCTTCTCTTTCTTTGGAAATATTTTTATTAGTTACACTTTTACGAGTTTAAAGACGAAATTTAAGTAAGACATTTTATGAAACATGTTTTGTATACCTATAATAATATCGAACACGAAAACAAAGCAAAATAAAATAACATACATGTATATTTAATTACAAGTCTCTCCCACCATACACTCGGCACGAATCTGGTCACTCTACCTTTATTTTGAGTGCTGCCAGTAGTAAAATAAACATTTGCTCGGTGATTTCTTTTTAATAATTAGAGTTGTTTTTAGATAAAATAAAATGCTGCTTTCTTTTGTGCACAGTGCAAATGAAAAGGACTTCATAGAAAATGTAAAACAAGAGTAAAAAATAAAGTTGCAAAATAATTTCGTGCATTCACTCGTCTTTCCTTCGGAGTTTTGTTTACATAGAACTTGAGTGGGACTATTTTATTTATACGAATTGCCGGCCACCAGTTTTTCTAATTAGAACGTGACCTGTACCGACAGGATCAGCAATTGTCAATTAAAGTTACTTCATTTAATTTTCTAGAGAATATTAAAAATATCTCACTATTAAAATGAGTTCGAATGAAAAATGACATTTGTTTCGAATGAATAGAATCTCAAAATACGCACAACCAATGAACTTTCGAAAGTTTGGATAAATTTTCTTTTCTTTCTATTCATTCGAAAGTCAAAATACAGTCTATGCGAATTCGACTCACTTTCGAATGAATTCGAATGTCAAAATAAAGCTGATAGTATAATAAACATAATTACCAAATTTTAAGAAGTTATGAAAATTTAACGCGACACTTGTGTAAGTTACTGCTTCGGAATAATTCTTTTAAAACAAAACAGGTATGTTTTGCAGTGAAAGAAAGTATAGTCCCGCAGTACCGTCCCTATCAACATACCGACACGGAGTGCAGAAACTTAAATATATGTCACAAAGCGAACTACCCTCGTAGGAAATCATCAAATTCGCTAAAGACATCGAGATTTTCCAGCTGCTATACGCAAGTACCATTTTCTCTTGGTTTTTTTTTATGAGTAATTTAGTGTATCTGATTGATTATAAACAAGTGTGTAAAATTTTCCCTTACCCGTCTAATTGATCTTTTAATACCTTCTCTATCTCCAATGGGTTGGAAATTACTCATATTTTCATACATCTACATTTATATAACATTCCTAAATAATAATTAAAAAATGCGTCAAAGACTTCCGCCTGATAGTGTGAGCGAGCTTCGACATCCGCTCTGTTGGGGAAGTTCAAATATGGCCGCCGGACTTCCAGGTTGGGTGGGTAATGGCCGCGCTGAACGTCATCCTCAGCGCCCTCTCTAGTGTGGTAAAGTCCGTCCGTTTCTGTCAATGAATGTAATCTTCTTTCCGGCGCGATGGTCTTCGCTTCGCCAAGGTCTTCGCTTTCAAGTCGCGGACTGGGTTTCTTCCGGCCCATAACACCAATATGAAACTTTGAGAACCAAAGTGTAAAAAAAATTATTAACTACTTAATTTTTTTTATAACAGCCGTGTTTTTTTCGAAAGTGTATAGCCACTTTTCCACAAAAAGCAAAAACAAAACGAAAAGTGAACATAAATTACTCAGTAACCAAAAGTAAACATAAAGTGTGGAGAAAGTCGAATCATAGATGGCGTAGACTAAAAAGACTTGTGGAGTTCACACCAAATGTCATTTCTGACCACAAGAGGCCGCCAGCAGCGGACGAAAAAGTAATTTAAATCTTGAACGTTCTTGTTCAATTATCTTGAATATTCTTGTTCAATTATTCATTCCTTCGTTTACCCTTAAGGCGATAAGACGTACAAATTGTTGAAAATTAGGATTAATGTTTGTGTTTATTTAATCAGTAATAAATAGTTATAATATAGGAGTTGGTGTTTTTATCGTGCTGGTTCCTATATTAATGGTGACCCCGACGTGATTAATTAGTTACGCAAATATTAACTTAACACGTAATTTGCACAAGAGTCACAACCGACGCCAGACAGCAGACACGCGTACCTTTTGTCTAACGGTCATTGATCATCAGAAACGCGCATACATTGTTTTAACTTCGTCTTATCACCAAAGGACTTCCAAGTTAAACGTATTTTTTTTGTTCATCTGCTGAAACATCCAATTTTTTCGCTGACATCAAATCGCAGATAACAAGCGACAACATGCCCAATCCAGACGAAGAAAATCAAAACAACGATAATGCAGATACGCCATTTCAATCACTTGACGCTAATATGGCCGAGATCCAGGAAATCGCGTCATTAAAAAATATTAGGATTCCGTCGTTCTGGAAAATTAATCCAGCTTTGTGGTTCGTTCAAGTGGAAGCGCTGTTCCACAACCACAGAATTCTCTCCGACAACAATCGCTTCAACGCCGTCATCGCTTCACTGGACCCGGAGATTTTGAACGAAGTGTCAGACCTCGTACAAACACCGCCTAAGGAAGATAAGTATAGTGCGTTTAAAACACAATTAATCTCTAGGTTCACTGAGTCGAAGGAACGACAGCTCAACAGGTTAATGACAGGCCTTGAGCTCGGAGATAGGCGACCATCAAGTCTCCTAAGAGAGATCCGTCGGCTGGCCGGTCAGAATGTGCCAGACGAGATGCTGCTAACGCTCTGGATGACACGCATGCCCAATCACGTGCGTGGTATATTATCAGCAAGCCGCGGCGTTGAATTGACAGCACTGGCGGAAATCGCGGACAGAATTGTCGACAACACATCTGCCCAAGCTGTATTTTCAACAGACACTCACAATGAAGAGGTACAATCAACCAGCTGCTCAGCAAATGATTTTCAACGGCGTCTTCATGCTGTTGAAACTTCATTATCAACTTTGACCACTATGGTTCAATCATTAACAACCAACTTTAACAACAGAAACAATCTGCGGGCACGTTCCAAGTCAAGGAGTCGCTCCTTTAGTAAGCCATCAACATCCCAGCCAGGACTCAAGGTCTGCTACTTTCATCGAAAATTTGGTGATGACGCTCGCAGATGCAACAAACCTTGTCACCATCCAAAATCCGAGCAGTTAAACTAGATTCGCTGTTGTCCTCTCAGGCGGCAGACAACGGCTTAAGATCAAACAAGGAGTGCCGCCTACATGTTTTCGACAAGAACACGAACCAGAAATTTCTACTCGACTCCGGTTCGACAATATCCGTGCTACCACGTACAAGCAGCTGCATAAATGCTAAAAGAGAAACTACTCTTTACGCAGCAAACAACTCGCCCATTTACACCTACGGCGAGAAGGTGCTTACTCTCAACTTGGGACTTAGACGTGTCTTCACATGGTCGTTCGTTATTGCCGATGTCAAAACAGCAATAATCGGGGCGGACCTCTTAGCACATTATGGGTTAATCATCGACCTCAAATCCAGACGTATCATCGATGCAACTACATCTCTAACAGTTCCTGGACTTGTGCACACCGCCTCTGTAGTAGGACTATCAACAATCAACTGTCTACAACCATACAATGACATCGTGAAGGAATTCCTTTTGGCAAAGGCTAAGAAAAACACAGGAAGAACCAAGTCTCAAGTCAGCAACGTACAACATCGCATCATCACCACTGGTCGACCAATGGCTGAACGACCGCGACGACTCGCAGGTAACAAATTAAAACAAGCTAAAGCTGACTTTCAGGCGTTGGTGAAGATTGGCATCTGTCGCCCTTCCAGCAGTCCTTGGGCAAGTCCAATTCACCTAGTTGAAAAAAAATCTGGAGGATGGAGATGCTGCGGGGACTACCGTCGGCTGAACGCTCAGACACAGCCGGATCGCTATCCCATTCCGCACATAATGGACTTCACCGAATCCCTCAACGGCAAACGTTTTTTCACAATCTTGGACTTAGATAAAGCCTACTATCAGATTCCAATGGCCACCGAAGACATTGAGAAGACAGCAGTGACTACACCCTTCGGATTATTCGAATTTACTGTCATGCCGTTCGGTCTCAAGAACGCTACACAAACCTTTCAAAGGCATATGAACCTTGTCCTCCACGGTTTAGATTATATTTTTTGCTATATTGATGATATTCTTATCTTCTCAGATTCGGAAGAGCAGCACCGACAACATGTCCGCAAGGTGTTGCAGCGCCTAAATGAACACGGTCTGACAATCAATATATCGAAGTGCATCTTTGGCAAGTCAGAAGTTACGTTCTTGGGACATACCATCAACAAAACTGGTAGTAAACCACCAGAAGACAGAGTAGAGGCAATACTCAAGTATCCGAAACCATCAACCATCATGGAACTACGTCGATTCCTGGGAATCGTGAACTACTATCGGCGTTATATACCCAATTGTGCTCACATCCAAGCACCCTTGACCGGATTCCTGAAAGATTCGAAGAAAAACGACAACAGACCTGTTCCTTGGACTGCCCTCACAGAAGAAGCGTTTACAAACTGCAAAAATAGCATCAGCAAAGCAACTATGCTGAATCATATTGACCCTGAGGCACAATTTGTCTTAACAACGGATGCATCTGACATCGCAGTAGGAGCCAAATTGGAGCAGGTGAGCAACAACACTTTATACCCCATTGGTCTCTTTTCCAGCAAGCTATCGCCCACACAAGCTCGCTACAGCACGTACGACCGTGAATTGCTGGCAATTTATCTAGCCGTGCGATTCTTCAAACACCTACTCGACGGCAGGCATTTCATCGTACAGACCGACCACAAACCGCTCATTTACGCATTCCAACAGCGTTCGGACAAGACACCACAGCGACGCATTCGACAATTGGACTACATATCGCAATTTACTACGGATTTCACTTATGTATCTGGCAAAGACAACTCCATAGCTGATGCACTGTCACGCATAAACTCCATAACGATGCCGTTCAAGCTTGACCTACGTGAACTTCATGTTCATCAGCAACAGGATCCAGAGCTTAAAGCCATTCTTGACAAGAAAGAATCGGCTCTCAAACTCCAACAGCTGACGATGGATCAAGACTGCAAGATATATTGCGATATCTCGAACACTACAATCAGGCCGTACATATCTCCAGCACTGCGTCGTAAAGCATTTGATTCAGTGCACGGTTTATCACATCCTGGTGGAAGAGCAACTAGCCGCCAACTCCGCCAAAAATATGTGTGGCCCAGCATAAAAAAAGATGCATTGGAATGGTCACGTACTTGTACCCAATGCCAACGTTCGAAAGTCCAACAACACAACAAACTCGTCCCCGATGCAATAGCAGTTCCAGATCATCGCTTCTACCACGTCCACATTGACCTCATAATTCTTCCATTGTGTCAGGGATACAGATACTGTCTCACCATGATCGACCGTTTCACCAGATGGCCCGAGGCCATCCCACTGAAAGACATGTATGCAGACACAGTGGCTACAGCATTCTACAATAACTGGATCGCTCGATTTGGTTCACCGAAAACACTCACCACTGACCAAGGAACTCAATTTGAGTCCGCGCTATTTAATGCATTGACGAATATGTGCGGAACAGTCAGAATACGGACAACACCATACCATCCGGCTTCAAATGGACTCATCGAACGTTGGCACAGGTCGTTAAAGGCTGCACTAATGTGTCACGAAAACAACAACTGGATTGACGTTCTTCCAACAGTGATGCTCGGATTGCGAACCGCATACAAGACCGACATCAATGCTTCCGCCGCTGAGATGCTGTACGGGATCAATCTCAGGATCCCTGGTGAGTTTTTCACTACTGATGACTGTTCTGTTAATCCACAGGTGTTTGTCGAGAAGCATCGAGAAGCCATGCGACGAGTGAGACCAACACCAACTGCACACCACTCATCCAAGTCGAGAATATTTATTCATCCAGACTTGTCTACATGTTCTCATGTTTTTCTTCGCTGTGACGCTGTGAAGAAGCCCATCGAACAGCCATACAGAGGTCCGTTTCCAGTCATCGAAAGGATAAATGACCGGCTATTCACAATCGAAGCAGAAGGACGGAAAATTAATATTTCAGTGGAGAGACTGAAACCCGCACACCTCGAAAAGGAAACTCAACCAGAGGACAACAAAACAAATTCTGCAGAAGTCATTAAAACGTATACAAATAGAAAAAAACCAACGAAAGTGACATTTGACAATTTCGTGACTTCGTCTCTGGAGGGGGAGTAATGTGGAGTTCACACCAAATGTCATTTCTGACCACAAGAGGCCGCCAGCAGCGGACGAAAAAGTAATTTAAATCTTGAACGTTCTTGTTCAATTATCTTGAATATTCTTGTTCAATTATTCATTCCTTCGTTTACCCTTAAGGCGATAAGACGTACAAATTGTTGAAAATTAGGATTAATGTTTGTGTTTATTTAATCAGTAATAAATAGTTATAATATAGGAGTTGGTGTTTTTATCGTGCTGGTTCCTATAGACTTGTGGCAGTCTAAACGGTTGAATTTTAAAATTATTCATTAATGCCATCTATGAGCCATATCAAAAAACATAATCTTACATCTTATACTATTTCCTTGTAAGAAATCTTTTTGAAAACCTTTTTATGATCTGTCATTAACGTAACTATCTTTCTCTCTCTAAATTCGAAATTCATTCAACTGCCCTCTGCTCTAGACTTGTAATTTATATTTTAATCGTTGTTTCTCAAAAAGTAATTTGTTTTTGGATTTAAATAAAAGTACTTGTTAGCGTAACAGAAAGTCTTTTAAATTAACCCACAATTGGTGACCCCGCACTACGAATCAATAGTTAAACACACATTTATCTGGTGGAAATTTCTGGAAAAACATGCCTGAGTTTCATTCAGCCTCAAACAGCGACGAGAATAATGTCGAGTTGCCGCAAAAGAACGATACGACTTCGTGCCTAGGGGAACACAACCCTGGGGTACCAACTGCAAGTCACAGCAAGGATTTTCTTACCAGCAGCAACGCAGCTGTCGACACAGTGAATGTAGTCAAGCTACCACACTTTTTGTCGTCTGACCCTGAACTTTGGTTCACACAAATTGATGGTTTACTCCACGTGAACAGGATAACGTCTGACCTATCAAAATTTTACACGGTCATAACGGCGTTGGATCCAGATACACTGCGTCAAGTCTCTGATGTAGCCAAGAACACTCCAGAGTCAGGTAAATACGGCCAATTAAAAAAAATCCTCATTACTTGGTTCGGTGAATCCAAGGAAAAACAACTCATCAAACTTTTGACGGGATTGGAGCTATCAAATAGAAGACCCAGCCAACTCCTGCGTGAGATACGTGACTTAGCAGGCTCAAACGTTTCGGAAGATGCCATGTCCACGTTATGGCTACAACGTATGCCTAACAACGTCAGATGTATTCTCTCCGCGTGCAAATCTGAATGCTTGAATGACTTAGCCGAGATCGCAGATCGAATTGTTGACAATTCTGCCACGTCATCCTATGTCATGGCAACAACAGCTTCGCAGGTTAGGTCAACTTATAGTGATGTAGATGGTTCATCTAAGCTACATGCAATGGAAGCAAGAGTACTGGCTTGGAAACTTCGTTGCACCAAGTCAATCGCGCAGTGCACAAAAAATTTGTCGTTTTCATATAAGGTTTGGTCTGGCTGCCAGAAAATGCGAACGTCCTTGCGAATTTAACAGAATCCCGGCCACCACCCAACCGGAAAACTAGACGCGCTACCGTCAATACTTACAGTTGGCGGCAGCAAAGAAGATACCAGTATCTCCGAACTAAGACTTCATGTACGCGACCGCAACAGCAACCACAAATTTTTGATCGACTCAGGTTCTGCAGTTTCTGTGATTCCAAAAGAAATTTTATGTATTAGTAAGAATTCACTTCCAGAAGAAATTCAGCTATTTGCAGCCAACGGTACCGTCATCCCTACGTTTGGCATCAAGCGTATGAAAGTTGATTTTGGTCTTCGACGGTCATTCACATGGAACTTCATCATCGCCAGTGTAAAGTCAGCTATACTGGGCGCTGATTTTTTATCCCAGTTTGGGCTTATCATCAATTCAGGCAATAAAAGGCGAATTCGAGGCACTTCCACAACAAGGCATAGTTCGTCCATCGAGTAGCTCTTGGGCCAGCCCAGTTCACCTTGTAAAGAAGAAAACAGGTAAATGGCGAGCGTGCGGAGACTATCGAAAATTGAACGCTCAGACATGCCCAGATCGATATCCCGTACCACACCTCGATGAAATTGGTGAAAAGCTTCACAACAAACGCATTTTCTCGAAGATCGACATCAACAAAGCGTATTACAACATTCCAATGCATGATGAGGACATCTGTAAAACAGCAGTCAGGACCCCAATGGGATTGTTTGAGTTTGTGGTTATGCCATTTGGCTTGAAGAATGCCACCCAAACGTTCCAGCGTTACATGGACTCAATTTTTAGACACGTAGATTTCGTATTCTGCTACCTCGATGATATTTTAATTTTTTCCGAGGATGAAAATCAGCATCAAGCCCATCTACAAACTGTTCTGTCGAAGCTAAAAGAAGCCGGTTTGTCCATCAATGCTTCGAAATGTGAATTCGGCGTAAGTGAACTGATCTTTTTAGGATACAATATATCTTCGCAAGGAATGAGACCACCACAAGAGCGTGTAGAAGCAATATCCAAGTATCCAAAACCTGTCACTATTTTGGATTTACGACGCTTTATTGGACTTTTAAATTTTTACCGAAAATGTATTCCGGATGCAGCCAAAATACAAGCACCTTTAAACAGCATTTTAAGAGAATCGAAGAAGAGGGACAAGCGAAAAGTTCTTTGGACTCCAGAATTGGATAACGCATTCGAGGCATGCAAGTCTAGCATCGTTAACCAAACGCTTTTATCATTTTTATCCCCTAATGCTCCGCTAAAGCATCACCACGCCAGCTACGACATCTGAACTATATATCCGAATTTTCAACAGAAATTCTCCATGTTTCTGGATCCGATAACTCAGCGGCAGATGCCCTATCCAGGATAAGTGCAATAGACATGCCAGTATCCTTTGACTTAGAGGAAATTCAAAACTGTCAATTAGCGGACCCAGAGTTAAAGGAACTATTAAACAACTCAACATCTTTACGACTTCAAAAACTGAACTTGCAATCCGGAATCCACATTTATTGCGATACTTCAACCTCACTAACTCGCCCTTATATTCCAGCATCTCTTCGACGAAAAATTTTTAACTCATTCCACTCACTTTCACATCCTGGGACGAGATCTACCTTAAAACAACTCCGGCAGAAGTACATATGGCCGTCAATAAAAAAAAATATTACGGAGTGGGTTCGATCCTGTCAAAGTTGTCAACGTGCAAAAGTTCAGCGGCACAGTCATCTCCTACCCAAGTCATTTACACCAGTGGATCAACGGTTTGAACATGTACATATCGACTTAATTGTCCTTCCAGAACACAAAGGCTATAAATATTGTCTGACGATGATCGATCGATTCACACGTTGGCCAGAAATTGTGCCTGTTAATGGCATGACAGCTGATACCGTGGCAACCAGCTTCTACTCGGCATGGATAGCCAGATTTGGTGCACCGAAAACGATAACTACGGACCAAGGGACTCAGTTCGAGTCGGAATTGGTCAATGCACTAGCAGTTCTTGTCAGAGCGCACAGGATTAGAACTTCGCCATACCACCCAGCCTCGAACGGGATGATTGAGCATTGGCATCGCTCCCTGAAAACAGCTTTGATGTGCAACCCACAAGTATCATGGACAGAATTACTTCCAACCGCTTTGCTCGGGTTAAGAACGTGTTTTAAAGAAGACTTAGGAGCCTCCGCGGCCGAAATGCTGTATGGAGTAACTCTTCGTCTGTCAGGGGAATTTTTTACTACAGATGTGGACACAACGAGCGACCCACAATATTTCACCTCAAAATTTCGTGAACATATTCGATTAATACGCCCAACTCCTGCGTCACATCACATCAACAAGAGTTTGTTTGTTCACAAAGATCTTCATTCATGCACGCATGTATTTCTCAGATCGGATCATGTGAAAAAGCCTTTGGAACCTCCGCATACAGGACCATTCGAAATCATTGAAAGAATCAGTGACAGAGTTTTCGCAATCAACTTAAACCTGCTTTCTTCCTAAAGGACCCAAATGATAAACAGCAAGAACTAAGGACCTACAGCAAGAAAAAACGTGTTCACTTCACAGCCTGTAACTGAACCTATCATCATTCATGACAAGGTCACTAAGGAGGGAGTAGCTGTGGCAGTCCAAACGGTTGAATTTTAAAATTATTCATTAATGCCATCTATGGGCCATATCGAAAAACATAATCTTACATCTTATACTATTTCCTTGTAAGAAATCCTTTTGTAAACCTTTTTATGATCTGTCATTAACGTAACTATCTTTCTCACTCTAAATTCGAAATTCATTCAACTGCCTTCTGCTCCAGACTTTGTAATTTATCTTTTAACCGTTTTCCTGTATAAGTAATTTAATTTGGATTTAAGTAAAAGTACTTTTTAGCGTAACAGAAACTCTTTTATTTTAACCCACAAGCCGATGTTTGCATAGTTTATACATCAACCTGAGGAATATTCGATTACCTAATAGCATGTACCACAACCATCTTGTGGTGGTGAATTTCCCCCAATACTAGAAACTTCATATTTTCCCCCTATAAATACGGTAGCGCAATCAGAAATGAAATTATAATGAAATGTTCAAATTATAAGACGCGAAATATTGTGTTAAATGGCAGTTACGATTTAATTTGTACTTAGAGATTTGAAATGTATTAGATACCTATAAATACGGTAGCGCAATCAGAAATGAAATTATAATGAAATGTTCAAATTATAAGACGCGAAATATTATGTTAAATGGCAGTTAAGATTTAATTTGTACTTAGAGATTTGAAATGTATTAGATAGCGATAAAGTTTGATTTGCTGTTTTGAATAAATTTGTGTGGATAAATAAAACGAAAAGTGCCTGTTTTGATTATTCTGAACGAACGAATAAGATTGTTCTAGAAGAACGGACAAGGATCTGTTTTATCTTCCGAACACTAGCAAAAATATTATAATATGTGTATATAAATGATAAGCACCACTAGCCGAGTCGATTAAGCCATGTCCGTAAGTCCATTTGTCACCCGTTTTTGGACCTTAAATTTGGAGCTAGATTGATGAAATCTTGAATACGCGGTCTTGAAAAAGGAGGCAGTACTGACACGCTTCCCCCACCCGTGGTAAGGGACATCTAGAAACATAAAAAAGGCGTTTACCAAGTGGTTCACTCCAAGGCATTTTATGATCTGGAAATTAGTGGTATAAACAAATATTGGTATCAGATCTGTAAGAGGATTCAAATTTTCTTTGTTTCTTAAATGCGTGCAGAGGGTTTTTTTTTGACAACCTTTTCTCTTTCCTTTTCCGGAAACTCTGGCGCCATCACTTCTTTTTTCATTTAGGTTGGCAACCTACGTAATGGCTGCGTTCAAAGGCTACATGCAAGATTTACATAATTAACAAGAGATAGCGTTGCTTAAATCTATTACAGCTCGGCCGTCCTGATACAATGATCGGCCTCGATCATTACTTAAACTATATTTCTAAATCTCTTAGGTACAGCTTTCCGTCCAACAAAGTTTCTGATACGACTAACGTTACTTTAGTATAACTGGTTCTCTCCACTTACGGAGGTGGCGTGCTTCTATTATACCGTCATAAGGAAGTTTTGTGACTTGGCAATTTTCGATGTCACGGATGACGTAGCGATCGTTAGGTAATTTCTTAAAGATTGTGTAAGGCCCCTTAAACTTCGGTATCAATTTCTTGTTACCTGGTGAGACATCTACATTTTTTACAACTACATAATCACCAGGTTCAAAAGGTTGGGCTGGCTTATGATTGCCCCCGAAGTGGTACCGACTGTACCGCTGATGAGACTTTATTGCAGCTGAAGCGACCTCTCTCGTGGTTGCCAGATCGCGGTTGTCTGCGACCTGCTCCTCAAAGTATTCGGTCAACCAATCCACTTCCGGACCCCGTTGCCGCACTCCGAACAATAGCGTGGATGAACCGAACCGAATTGTTGATTGCGAACTCGATATCAGATAGTTTATTAGACCAGTCGGAATGTTCTAGTGGTTCCTTCAGCTCCTCGTAGGTCGTTGTCTTGGTAGTACGTAGGTAGACTGCAGCGGTGCCTTTGAGCAGGCGCCGCATGACCATAAACTTGAAGTGCTCATTGCAATCGCTAGTCTGCAACACGTTGTCCAGGTCTTGGATCCACTTACCAACAGCGTACGAATCATCACCGCTGAACGGTTGTACCAATCCCTCGATGTCGACTAGCGTCAGACGTTGAAGTTGGGTGTGGAGGTTTTGGTCCTCCAAAAGTTTCAATTCCTATCGTAGTAAAAGGATCTTCTTTTTCTTCTCTAGGGCGGCAATAACTGCGTCGTCGTCTTGGTCGTTGGTCGGGATTGACGGAATGGAAATCGACGGAAGGGCGACTGGCGGAAGGACAATTGGCGGAATGCCTGGCTGTGGATCCATCGGTGGTTGCTGCTGAAATCGGGGATTCTGGTTGAGCGTTTGCTATTGCGTTGTTTTCAGCAGCCGTAAGCAAGTTGCGCAGCTGCGGGACTGTGGCGCTCGCTGGGAACTCGACCCCCAACTCTTCCAACGCCTTTAAGAGATCAGGCCGTGTGCGCATTTTATTGAAGTGACCGAAAATTTCTGAAAATATCCGCGTAAGGCACTAACGTTTAATTTTCTTCTTTAATACGTTTTTAAATTTTGCGCGCTGTAATCCCACTTCTGAGATGTAAGAGGATTCAAATTTTCTTTATTTCTTAAATGCGTGCACAGCCTTTTCTTTGACAAACTTTTCTCTTTCCTTTTCCGGAAACTCTGCCGCCATCATTTATTTTTTTATTTAGGTTGGCAGCCTAATGGCTGCGTTCAAAGGCTACATGCAAGTTTTATATAATTAACAAGAAATGGCGTTGCTTAAATCTATTACAGATCGAAAAAATTCATTAGCAGATCGGTAAGTTGGAGGATGACTACACCTCATTAAGTTACAACATGAATGATTATGTTGAAATGGAAAAAAAAGGCTCAAGAAAGCTTGATCCAATTGACTACCAATAAAGACGGACTAAAGCCTCAGCCAACTGCAGCCACAAAATTGACGGCATCAGACAATTCATGGCTCAATTTGCAAACATTTTCATGGCCAAAATTGATGGAGATTACCTCAAATGGCAGCAATTCCGTTAGTGCACAAGCAACCCATTGCTAATTGTCAGAAAATGTTTTATTTAAAGTCAACACTGACAGGCGAAGCTGAGAAGCTGATTCGCCATTTCACAGCATCTGATGTCAATTATATCGCCGCATGGAGATTCATAACAGATCGTTATGAAACCACACGACTTCTGGTAACGGTAACATTTGATAAATTAATGTTACAGCCAGTAATTCACACTGAAAGTTCAGTAAAGGTAGAGGGAATACATGATAACACAAAGAGTTGGGATCCACTTATATTACACATATTAATAAAAAAATTGGATCGCAACACCCACACACTGTGGGAACCGTCATTAAAGGATCCAAAATCATTAGGAACATTACATGACTATATGCAAAGACTATATAATACTATAAGACTTCGCACGCAAATTTGTGTTCGATGTTTTAATTTGCTCGATTTTTCAGCAATATGTAGTTGGGCAACTGTAATGTTTCTTATTTACAGAAACATCCATGTTGTTGTTATTGTTTTTTGCGGCAGACACATTCAAATGTATCGTCAACATTTTAATTTTTCTATCTCCAATTTATCTATTCTGTTTTGTTCGAGGACTGAATCAATTGTTCGCTTCCCAGTGAAGGCAATTTGTTTATTTTTATCCCCACTTTTTCAGAAATAAAAAAATAAACAAATTCAAAAAATTAATGTTAAATTAAATTAAAGTTGGGTTGTCTTGGGTATCTCTTTGTATAGTAGTTCGGAAGTAGTAAGGTCAAAATTATCCCAGTGGTTCTAAGTTGTGTTGCAGAATTTTTATCTTGTTTCGATCAATGACCATGTTTATCTGCTCAAATTAGGCAAAGCCAGTTTATGCATAATAAAACTTTGTCTCTTTAATAGAGGGTGCTACTCTGGTACGTGAGTCCTAGAAATAGAAGAATGGAAGTGCCAGCAAGATTTGTTATAGCGGAAATGTTGCGTCTGAACCGCTCAACAAACTAATTGCCAAGAAAAACTCAAGAGACATCTTATAGAGCCTAAGGGTGCAGCTTTATAGGGACATTAAAGTTCAGGGCTAGGTGCACCATCAAGCAGTCAACTTGCTACCTAAATTACAACTTAAAGGTGAATATATGTATGTACATATGTATGTATACCTCCAAATCTATTTTGTTATTGATGAGGAAAAGCATTATGTTCATAAATACATACAGAAAAAGATAAAAAGGGCTTCATAACCACATTAGGACATAGTTCATGATGAACCGGATTTCAGGTCATGCAACATGTCTTTCTCACATGAGCCGATTTTGAAGAAAAAAAAATAGTTTGGCTGAAGGTGTAAAGAAACAGTAACTAAAATAATGTCCGAGCAACAGAATTCATCGATGAGCTATGCAAACATATCGTGTAATACAATATCTCTTTTCTATATATGTATATATCTAAAAAAATGTATACTCGTTTTATTTCGATATCCAAACACTTCGTATACAAAATTTCATTGTCCTACCATCCATCTATAGCTTTTATGTAGGTATTGTTGTGACAGACATTCAAAGTACATACGCTATACTGCAGAATATGTTTAATATGAATTTAATCACAAATTATCAAACAGTTTTTAAGAAAATTAGATTTTTAGCTCTTAAAACACACTCAAGAGCAGTTTACTTTACTGAAATTTCTCTAAAAAAGACGTTAATACTGTATCCTAATGGCTTTTTACAGGTAGTAGACATTCGAATTGAATTTGAGAAATTGAAATCTTGAATTTTCTTGCTTTGAAGAGAAATTAAAATAGCGCACACATCTTAAGATTCACCTAATACAAAGAAAGGACGCATACGTATATTTTTAATTTTTGATTTTTCTTTCATTGTTTACTTGTTGTTGCCTAGCAACATGAATGTAAACAAGAACTGGAGGTTGAAGAACACCCTCCAATAACCAGCCCGCTTGCCGTTTCGCGGCAAACTAAAATATATTTGAAACATTTGAATGTATCCAGGTTTCGGAAAAAATAACAACAACATTCGTCTTCTAAATGGTCAGCTGGAGGTTCTAGAAAATGCAACAAGCTCTTGCATTTAGAGCAGCTTATAAAATCCTCCTCAAGTAACATAATCACTTCCAGTAATTCCTCATCAACACCCGATATTCAAACAGGGGGTTAGTTAACGTCTTTGACAACTCAAGGAAACTGTGGAAGTAATGGGTATGTTTTCCTCCCAACGGTTATAGTTAAACTGAGCAATCATTGTGGGGAAACTATTAATTGTAAGGCTATTCAGGGTCTGAATTGTACTTCATTACTGAGATCATCATAAAAATAACTTGGAGTAACACCAATCTCTCAAATCATGGATATCCAAGAGATTGGTCGGGCGACTCTGAAGGCGAAGAAGAGAGTGAGCATTCAGTTAGGATCCCGTCTTAATGCATTTTCGATAAGGATGGAAGCCCATGTATTGTTAAAAATCACTTCAGATCAACCTACTAGAACGTTCAACACAAAGTCTTGGCCGATTCCATTCAACATTCCACTTGCTGACCCAACCTTTGGCAATCCGGGATCAATCGATGTTCTTATTGGAGCCAAGCTGTATTATTCTATTCTCTCTGTTGGGCAAATTAAACTGGGTAAATCTATGCCCACACTACAAAATACAGTCTTTGTATAGAGAGTTGGTGGAAAATTAGAAGGTCACCAAATGACTGCAGCATGTGGAATATGTACATAGTGCTGACGAAGCACTCAACCATCAAATAGAGAGATTCTGGCAATGGAAGAAGTAAATTATCAGCAACTAGGCAAGCCCTACTACTTTTTGCCACATCACTGTAACAGAAGCAGATAGCAGCACAACAAAGCTAAGGGTGGTCTTTGACGGTTCAGCAAAAACGTCTTCTAATGTGTCATTAAACGATGTCTTATTAACAGGTCCTAGTGACCAAGACGATGTGTTTTCAATTCTTATAAGATTCCGCATGCCGAGATATGTATTTACCGCTGAGATTGAGAAAATGTATCGACAGATACTGATGCATGAGGAAGACACAAAATACCAACTTATATGGTGGAGAAGCAGTCCAAATGACGCACTTAAGTGTTTTTGGCTAAACACCGTCACATACGGAACTACTTCTGCGCCATATCTCGCTATAAAATGTCTGCAGCGAGTAGCAGAAGATCATCAGGACCGATTCCCGTTAGCCTCGAAGGCACTTCTACGTTGATGATGTGATGACTGGATCCGACAGCTTAAGTACAGCTCTCGCAACTTAGGCTAGATTTAAGCTCCGGAAATTGTGTGCCAACCATTAAGTACTCATCCAGAATATACCAATCAGCGACCCCGAAACCGAATTGGATTTCAATAACCGTTGGACTAGTTTGGTTACCAAAATCTGATGATGATGACTGCATACTCAGATATTGCTCAACTTTTTAATCCTCTCGGACTTATCGCTCCAATCGTTGTAACAACTAAAATATTCCTACAACAACTTTGGGAACTTAAATATGAATGGGATGCAGCACTACCTCAAGAGATGCAAACAAGTTGGATTCAATTCTGAAAAGAATTAAAAGCACTCCACAATATTAAAATTCCCAGGCACATTTTTTCCCACAAAATTCCCCCGGATGTCCAATTTCAAGTATTCGCGGATGCATCTTTGGCTTTATGGGCCAAGATTTTTGCATGGAGCAGGATCAATTTGGCGAAGAAATCTGGCCAAGACAGCATTGCACTGCCAGCCACCATTCCTCAACCAACAGACTATGACATTCTGAGCTCTCTCAGCCATGGAAACTCTTTCAAAAAAGCACAGCGAATTATAGCCTATATGCTTAGATTTAAAAACATCATTAATAATCACATAAAGGAATAAGTATTCCAAAGGCACAGACTACATTTTTTAACAGTGAGGAACGTGATAAAACAGAAAAAAATATTTTCAAACTGATACAGAAGTACGAGTTCCAAGATCCTCGATAACGGTAGGATCATCCGAGTTGGTGAATTGCTGGAATCCTCAATATTGTCATACGATGCCAAACATCCAGTCTTGATGCCTTACTCACACCCGTTCACAAAGCTACTGCTACTCGACATTCATAAGGAAAATAATCATGCCGGACCACAAGCTATGTTACTATTCAAAAGACAGAGGTACTGGCCGATAAGGGGTTAAACGATCGCTCGATCCATTGTACAAGGATATGTTAAGTGTTCAAAAGCGAAACCAAAACTTTAAAAACCAATTAATGAGAATTGCTTGCTGACAGAGTTCATTATCATCATCATCAGCACGCCCATTTATTAACACAGGAATTGATTCTTGCGGACCCGTATGGACACATTATAAGCTTAGGGGAAAAAGACATCAAAAATCATACTTAGCAGTGTTCTGCTGTTTTGCAACAAAGGCCTGTCATTTAGAAGTCGTAAGTGACTTAACTTCTCAAGGATTTTTTGGTGCATTAAAAACGTTTATGGCTAGACCAGATCACCACAAAAATATTTACTGTGACAATGCTACAAACTTTGTGGGAGCTAAAAACCAATTGATGGAGCTAACAGTTTATTAACTCAAACAAGGATGGCGAACAAATTACAGCAGTATGTACAGCGAAGGGTTGTGATTTTAGCGTTATTCCACCCCTTTCACCTCATTGTGGGGTCTTGTGGGAAGATGCAGTCAAGTCTGCCTAGCATCTGTTATAACACGTTTTGCCTTCTACTTCATTAACATATGAAGATCTCGAAACAGCATGCGCTCACTCCATAACACTTCCTTATTGGATACCCAATGACCAGCAACATTGATCAATCAGCGATTGATCGGGAAACTACTGACTGTCCAAAACATGGATTGGACCAGTAGCGCAACAATCAAGTTCGTAATGTAGTGCTTGCTTTACCTCCTCGTGATGGTCCCCGGGCAACTACATGTATAAATCTTTATGCAAGTAGGCCGAAATTACAAGAGCGAGATTGTCTACGGTCTAATGCCTAGACTAGGTAACCTGGGCCAGCAATCCGCGTTACTGAAAACCTTGAAGCTACGGAAACCGGCAAAATGCCTCGGATAAGGACTGATAACACGTTTACGACCTTTGGTTATCGTACCTGGACAAAGATTGGTTTTTGGAACGTGAAGACGCTCCTTGACCCTCAGAGTGAAGGACCTCAGAACGCCAGATTCCTTCAACTAGGACATGAGTTCATGCGATATAAGATAAGATGGTTAGATGCGGGTGAGTACGAATCCCCAACGCGCAACGCTGTACTATTCTACTCCGGAAGATCAACCGGAAGCCCCCGTGGATATGGAGTTGGACTACTGTTAACACCTACAGCACGCGGAGGCCTAGTCTCCTGGCAGCCGCACGGTGACGAGAGTACGGCGCGTCACCATTATACAGTGTTACGCACCCACGGTTGGTTCGTCTGAGGAAGAAAAGGAGACCTTTTACAACCAGTTGGGAGCTGTTAATAATGCAACACCCAACGGCGACATTGTCATTGTGATGGGGGACCTGAATGCCAGGAAGGGCTCAAACATTGTTAGGACGGCACAGATAAGGCAACCGCAATGACAACGGCGATGTTTGAGCACAAGACCTGCCATAAAATCAGTTGGGTGTCAACTGACAGGCAAGCAACCTACAACCAAATTGATCACCATCTTATAATAGCTACTGTCCAATTACGCACTGCTGCCGTTCGAAGATCTAACGACACAAGAATACCCAGGCTCAACGAAGACCGACTGAGAGTTTCCACATTGCGCCAAGAACTAAGGGACTATCTCTCACTTGGAGTGGAAACAATCAGCAGCTCATTGCCCGCCACCATCCAAGACCATTGGTGTGCTGTGAAAACTGTTTTCACATCAGGTGCTGAAAGGATTCTCGATCGATCGCAGGGCAACCATAGCCCGTGGCTTTCTGAGGATAGCTGGAGAAGGATCAACGAACGAAAATAGCTAAGAGCTCAAATTGCAGCAGCTCCAGCAGTAGGGAGGATCGAGCTAGAGTCCATGTATCGGATGAAGATGAGAGAAGTGCAGCGTAACGTGAGACGTGACAAGCGCAATTCCATCAACGCGCTGGCCACACAAGCAGAAGAAGCAGCAGCGAGGTGCGACAGCAGAACCGTTTACATAATCACCAAAGAACTCATAGGTGGCCGAAGCTCTACTCAACACCCAGTGAATGGCTTCGACGGTTCGTTGCTAGTATCGGAGGAGGATCAGCTAAAGAGATGAAAGAAGGATTTTGCTTCGGTTATAAACCGAGTATTCGCCAGCAATATGCATCCAAGTCAGACTGAAGTGTCCGTAGAAAGAAATTTCAGAATTCGCACCACAACTCCCAGTAAGGAAGAGTTTATTACTGCGATCAAAGCACTGAAAGCCAACAAGGCGGTATTACTTGACGGCATACCCACGGAAATTTGTCAAGCTGCACCAACAGCATTGGCAGAGCTACTGTTCCCATGAGTGGATGAGTTGAAGAATTGAACTTTCGTCAAGCTCCCTAAAAGAGGTAATCTAATGCAGTGTGAAAACTGGAGAGGTAACTGCGTGCTGCCTGCTGTGGCCAAGATAACAGCTAGAATAATCTTGGAGCGAATCAAAGACCAGCCTGAAGACACACTCGACGCCGAACAAGCAGGTTTCCGATCTGGATCTTCCTGTGTCGACCACATCAACACCTTGTGGAATATCATCGAGCAGTGTGTTGAATATCGACCACCACTTCACCTGCTGTTCATCGATTTTGAAAAGGCGTTTGATAGTGTCAATCGGGAATTTATTTGGCGTGCCTTACGCAGGAGAGGCATTCCTGATAAATTAATAGCAACTATTAAGGCTACATATTATGGGTCCACTTGTTACGTCTTGCATAGAGGAAGGCTGTCTGTGGAATTCGAAGTCCAAAGTGGAGTTCGACAAGGCTGCATACTTTCCCCAATACTGTTTTTATTGGTGATTAGCGATGTGCTGAATGCTTGTGCCTTATCAACAGGAAATGGAGGAATTCGATGGACTCTTACACATCGACTATGCCGACGATGTATGCCTTCTGTCTCACAGAATAATGGACCTTCACCAAATGACAGCAAATGTGGAGAAAGAAGCGGACGTCGTTGGGCTGAAAATCAACTCGGCAAAATAAAAATGATCAGCCTAGGACCGAACTCATCAACTCATGTATGCATTGCTGGACAAACGGTTGAGAGAGTAGAGAGTTTACAATACCTTGGGAGTATTGTCTCAACCGATGGCGGAACCGAACTGGATATAGCCAGCCGTATAGGTAAAGCAAAATCTGCGTTTGGAATGCTAACCAGAGTTTGGCGAAGTAATGCAATTCGCATAAACACCAAGTTACGACTGTTCCGTTCCAACGTTGAATCCGTGCTGCTATATGGATGTGGTACCTGGAGAGCGATCGTCACTATCACGAGGAAGCTGCAAACGTTTGTCAATAGGCGCCTGCGCTACGTCTTAAAGATATTCTGGCCAAACCGTATCTCTAACGAACAACTTTATCAGAGAACGGGCCATGAACCTATAGGCACAACCGTACGATGACGAGAGTGGCAGTGGATCGGTCACACTCCCCGAAAGGGTGACAGATCCATAGCTAACCAAGCGATGCAATGGAACACGCTTACCCAGGGTGGCAGGAAACGCGGCGGTCTTATGAGTACGTGGCGCAGAACAGTGGAGAAGGAGGCACGGCAACTGGGAAGCAGCTGGGGGGAGATGAGGCATATTTCCAGAAATCGTACGCGATGGCGCGTAGGCCATCGAAAGTAGAGGCTTTAGGACCCACAAGGGGAAACAGGATATATGTAATGAAGTAAGTAAGAAACCAGAAACATACGCACTTCTAACAAGTTGGAAACTTGTGTCTTCTGTCAAAAATGAATTCTGGCGGTGTTGGTCTAGCAAATACCTAAGCCAACTACAAGACAGGTACAAGTGGAAGGAGAAATGCCAGAATATAGAACCAGGTTTGATGGTTATAATCAAGGAAGGCAATCAGCCGAGTCTTAAATGGCCATTAGGACGAATAATTAACATCGTTAAGGGACCCGATGGCTTAGTCAGAGTAGCCAACGTACACGCGGCTTCTGGGGTGTTTAGTCGTGCTATACACCGGCTGGCTCCACTGCCAATAAAACAGTACCGATCCAGAGGTAGAAAACAGTATTAAACAATACATCAACGACGAAGACTACACAGCGAACTCATCAACAAATAATAAAACAAAGGTTGAAGGGTCACTGGATAATCCCTCTCCAAACAAAGGAAAAAAAAAATTCTCACTTGGTAACCCCTTAGTAATATTATTTGTGGCATGTGTATGCATGCCAATGAGTAGAGCAAATGAAGTAGAAGTCAACAAATTTCAATCACAACCGGGAATTCATTTTGAAGGTCAAGGAACCATTAAGTTGATACATAACACATGGAATCTAGTGGTTTACTATAACCTTGAGCCCAACAGAAAAGAATTTGAGGCTCTCAAAAATAGTACAATGATATAAAATCACCCTTGCCAGCAAATTACATCAAAGAGTTTATGCATTCTAGTTGTTTAACAATTTCAATTCATCAACCAGGAACTTACCGAGGAAAATTTATTACTGAGAACTACGCACATTTCGAGGAAGGTCAGAAGAGGAGTTCTTGATATCGTTGGCAATATAGCGAACTCACTATTTGGAGTTCTTCATGCTCGATATGCTGAAGAAACGGATAAAAATATTGAGAAGGTATATTCCAATGAAGCTCACCTAAAACCGTTATAAAAGAACCACACGTCGTTATTAGACGCCACTGTTAATATAATGAAACACACCGTAGAAGATTCGCTCAATAGACACAATTCACTTGTAGTAAAGTTAGAACAAATAACTAATCGGATAACTAATTTCACCAACGAAACGTATCAGATCAAGGTTCAGCAATTGTGTTCTTCCTGGTCAATCTACACTACATTAATAGTTTCCAGTATACAGCGCTCGCAAACATCTATATTCGACGTGTTATCAGACACCCATCATGGAAGAATGAATAATTTATTAATTTCACCGCAACAGTTGAAGCAAGAACTCATTAAAATTAAGAACCATCTACCAGTACAACTTCGTCTTCCTGTGGAACGAGAAAACATGCTGCAACTATATAAATTAATGTCAACAGAAGGACTGATCACGGCAAATTATGTGATATTCAAGGTTGAAATACCATTGATTGGCCTAGAAGAATTTTTGATATTCCAATTTCGGCAGTTGCCAACAATGTACTAATAGTCAAAAAACCTTCATCAACGTTATTGGCTGTGAGTGCTCATCACGATCAATATTACCCAATGTCAGAAGATGAACTCTCGAAATGCAACCACATAGAAGAAACACATAGTTTATGTACTCAATCTCATCCAATTTACCGACCTGGAACTAACATCAGCATGTGCGACCTGTACCTCCTAAACAACATATCATTATTATCGACATGTAGATTAAAGCCTATTAAAACTACTTCCGTATGGACACGAATCCGTCAGACAAATAAATGGATCTACAAGGCTGAATATAGTGTGCAATTATCAGTCGTCGCTCATCACAGTTAAAGGAAGTAGCACTCTGAAGTTGAAACCAAATTATATTGTCAAGCACAATCTCATAACGATTCAAGCCCATCGTGCCTATTTGACCAGCATGTGGGTGGCCTGGTGTATTAAGCAGAGACATGAGCCTCACAAATGTGAACCATGCGGTCGCACTCCAATACAACGATCCAAATATCAGCACTTACCAAGCCGAGTTGCAAGGAATTCGTAAGCAGAACAGCTGGAGTTACAATATCAAATCCATCAACTTAATATCCGACATAACGTTCTCAGCTCCTCCGGCCTACTCCTAGCGATGGGAGTCATTGTGTTCTTAATTTGGAAATCCAGACTATTTATCCGTAGACATACAGAATATCCTATTCCATCACCAAAAGCACTTCAACAGCCGAATCAACAGTCATGTATCAACAGAACGATTAAACACAGTGCAATGGGGGCCAGGATTTTGAGCACGGTCAGTGTCCATAGTGAGCCGGCACCCAATTGCCAGCCACACGACATTGAATCGGATACATGATACACTTGCTTGACATTTCAACCCAAATACGGATGCAACATTCCACCTTTGCATTCTCTTATATTTTACATTCATATTTATGCTTACGCTATATTTGCACAATTCCCAATTTGCACAACACGTAAAAAAACTATATTTGCAGAATAAGCAAAGCTGCACATTTTCACCTACATATAATAGTTTTTGTATGAATTGTTTATAGACCAAGAGCCCACAGCAAATTTTTGGCGTGAAGATATAACCAAAAGATTTATATATCAACATGAAGGTCTCCAATAGACGATATCAAATGTGGAAGTCTGGCAGCGATTTGACGCAGCTGAGGTTAGTAATAGTACGCTGAAAATATGCTTTTTTCCAAAATCTGGATTTTTGGTATAACCACTTGAATGTAGTATTAAATGAAGGATCAGAACGTCCTGATCTTAAAAATATAGGTCCCAGACGTTTTATGCGCAGCCATACCGTTGCCAGACGCGCAAATAGTATGTTAAAATGATTTTTTTAAACAATTCTTATTACCCATCATGATAACAGAAACAAATTTCTTACAACCTACTGATCACAAAAAAAGCTTATAAATATTTCACACATAGTAGATAGTAGGGAGATTTTAGATGACAGTTATTAAGGAAATAAATATTACCAGACGATCGCTTAATGTTGCACTTATTATGCGAATATGCGAACAGGATAATGTCTCTCTGCAATGACACTATTTATTGCGCTACAAGAGACAAACCAGGAAAACACATCCAATTAGGTTGGTAAGATTGTTTTTTTAATTGCAGTTTCTCGGCAATGATTAAAAATAAATGGGATAGGAGTGCTTAATATCCATCTTATATATGTTCTTGTTTAAAGTAAAGCACAATTATTCTCTCGAAAAACAGACGAATTTTGACATTTTTGAACCTCAATTTCTACTATGTATGACGCTTAAGAGGTCTATTCAGATAGCCGAAGAATGCGGCCAGAAAAACATATTTGTGACTTATGACCTAGCGATCGCCAAAATAGTCTTACAGATTCAGCACCAAGAATCGCCTCGCTCTAATAGGGCCTTTATATTGCTTGGAAATTTTCACATTGAGATGGCTTTTTATAAAGCTATAGGAAAATTTCTTGATGGTTCAGGGGGAGAAATTGCACTGGTTAATGCTGAAGTCCTTGCTCAGGGTTCTTTAAATGCTTTTATTTCTGGTGAGGTATAGTTTTTTAACCTTTCTATGAATCTTACCAGTCCAGTCTTGTTTTTTTTTTAACAGGAACTCACTACAATATATGCAGGTGCTTACATATACTGCTAAGCGCAGCCATTCAAATTCTCCATTTTGAAGCGTTTCTTAAGGAAGCAAATATACATATTGATAATCTGAAAGGTGACATAGATTTTATTGAAATGACTGGAATTGATGCAGATTTACCAGCAAGTCTCCTTTCCATTCTTTCCTGTTATGCCGCGTACAAAGCTAAAACATTAGGATGTTGTCATGGTTCAACAGCAGCATATTGGATGAAATATGTGGAAATGGTTGACTTAAGAAATGACTTGTATAAGATGTGGTGATTTCAATTCCTAATTTAGTACCTACATTTCCTTCATCTGCTGCTTATTTTTTTGCATTAAATCACCCCAACTAAGCAAGGTGGACGGTCGAAGTTGTAAAAAATTTAAGTAAAATAGGTTACACTCATCCAGATTTGTTGGAAAATATAAAAAAATGTACTGTACTAAGCAGTCGTTAGGTTCGCATATTCACATAATAAGTGCAACATTAAGCGATCGTCTGGTAATATTTATTTCCTTAATAACTCTATGTGTGAAATATTTATAAGCTTTTTTTGTGATCAGTAGGTTGTAAGAAATTTGTTTCTGTTATCATGATGGGTAATAAGAATTGTTTAAAAAAATCATTTTAACATACTATTTGCGCGTCTGGCAAGGGTATGGCTGCGCATAAAACGTCTGGGACCTATATTTTTAAGATCAGGACGTTCTGATCCTTCATTTAATACTACATTCAAGTGGTTATACCAAAAATCCAGATTTTGGAAAAAAGCATATTTTCAGCGTACTATTACTAACCTCAGCTGCGTCAAATCGCTGCCAGACTTCCACATTTGATATCGTCTATTGGAGACCTTCATGTTGATATATAAATCTTTTGGTTATATCTTCACGCCAAAAATTTGCTGTGAGCTCTTGGTCTATATCGGAGGCAAAGGTGATGTCCAGCACTTCTTGCCTGGTTCTGGTGATAAAAGTAGGCTCGTTACCTATATTGCACAG
The DNA here is from genome assembly GCA_949716465.1 of Chalcosyrphus nemorum. Classification (NCBI taxonomy): domain Eukaryota; kingdom Metazoa; phylum Arthropoda; class Insecta; order Diptera; family Syrphidae; genus Chalcosyrphus; species Chalcosyrphus nemorum. The sequence goes on from OX454332.1 coordinate 54,777,946, forward strand.
AATGAGGTTTGTACTAAGGATGTAATCGAAAAGCAACTCACCTCTTGTGTTGATGTCTGAGCTACCCCTTACAGTATGGTGAGCGTTAGCGTCACAGCCAATGTTTAGGCCTGTTTTCTGCCTCCCCGCATCAGCGACCAGTCTTTTCAGGTTATCCCCAAAAAGAGAGTCAATTTTATCATGGGCGACATACGCCGAAACCACGTACTAGAAGCCGTTCCGTGTTTCAATTCTTGCCGCTGTTGTATCTCGCTGTAATTAGGGAGTAATTTTACATTTAGGTTACTTTTCACCGTGCATACAGGATGGAGTAGTTAGGAGTCTTGAGTACAGAAACCAAGTTATTAACAACCCGCGGCTCTTGGATCAAGATTTTATCTTCCCTGTCTTTTGAGAGACGGAGAAGAAAGCCGGCAGATGCTGTGATGGAGTGATGGAGTTTAATCTGAACTACCTGCAGCGTGAGTGCTACAATTAGGTGTGGGGTCCAGTACTGCCAAGAACTTCGTCTTCACTCAAAAGTAGAGGATGTAAGTTGTTAAAGCAATCATCCGTCTCCATGTCAGACAATTTGCCTTCATCGACTAAAGATGGATGCTGCGTGAGGTGTGACGAGTCGTCACTCTCGAAAGATGGCAAGGAGATCGAGGGCTCGGACGCATTCTCTGATGGAGAACGATCCATGGAGACTTTCTACCAACACGTGGACAGAAGTCAATGTCGTGTTCATACCGATAACAAAAAAAAGTTCACAAATCAACCCCAATGATCTGAGACCCATGAGTTTGTCATCCTTTCTTCTAAAAATCCTAGAGAAAGTACTTGACGTCCACATTTGCCGCAGAGTAAATCCTCAACTCTGGTCAGCCTCTCAACACGCATACTGTAAAGGGAAATCGGTTGAAACTGCCCTTCATCAACGATGGCGATGCCACGATTCGGAGGTTTGTCAGCAGAGGCATCGCTTGAGGAGATGTCATCTCTCCTCTTCCTTGGAATCTAGTGGTGAATGAGCTGTTTTAAATCCTGGAAGGGGAGGGTTGCTAGGTAGTTGCCTATGCGGACGACGTTGCTGTTGCTGTGTCCGGGAAAAACCTCGACACGTTGAGAGATCTCATAAAGATTGCCCTCTCCAAACTCTCAAAATGGACCACAAAATGCGGTCTGGGGGTAAATCTTCAGAAAACAGAAATAGTCCTCTTCCCCAGGAAGTATAAAATTCCTAACTTTGTCTTTCCGGCTATAAATGGGACCCCTTTGGTACTCTCAAATACGGCAAAATTCCTAGGCTTCATCTTAGATAAGAATCTGAGCTGGAAACCCAACATCCTTGAGAGAATCAAGAAAGCCACTACGGCGCTATATTGCTGCAAAAAGGCTCTTGGATATAAGTGGGGGCTCCAGCCTCACATTACACACTGGATATATGTGTCTGTGGTCAGATCAGTACTCACTTATGGCGTGACCGTCTGGTGGAATGCACTAGATAAGGTCACTTATCATAATCGCGACGCGTGCAAAGATCAGCATGCATCTGCATCATTGGTGGCAGGTCACTCATCTATATTCAATCAATTAAACTGCATACCAGCAGATACCCAACTCCTTTTCAACAAAAATGTCCAAACCCAAATTCCCCAAGGATGGGCAGGAAAATTGATTGATTGATTGGGTGACGGAAAACGCCTAGAGTCGGTCACATTCAACTCCAGTCGAACTGTACTACTTTTTCCATTACGAAGCAGATCTGGCCCAAGCTGGATCCAAAACGATCTCACTACCATATAAAGCTAAATACATAGGTCTCATATTAGTACTGTGGTAGGTAACATCACGGAACACTGCATTATTAGCAAGAATAGGCATGCAGCAAGACTAGGCCTCCCTTCTAACGACTTCTGCAGGAGCTGCGTGGACGAAGAGGAGGAGAAAACTATTCCCCACCTTCTGTGTAGCTGGCATGCGCTCTCAATCCGAAGAAGGTTGCATTTGAATTAGACAACAATCGCATCTATTGCTTTATAATAAGCTCATGCTGGTTTTTAAATGGATAGACTGAGGATACTCGATGCTGCACTGTGTGGCTGCACCAACTGTAGCCAGACGTTCTAACCTAATCCAACCTAACCTTCAAAATGCTTTAAATCTTTACAAATTTAAAATATTTAATTTATATGTCCTATATGGTTACATATCAATGCCAGATTTCTCCGCTTTTGTCAGTAAAAAGTACAACTTGGAATACAAGAGCCTCTCCATGGGTGTATTCGTATAAATTTTGGTATACAAATGTGTGGAATTTCTCTAAAGTAAGAATTGAATACGTTAATTGTTATAGCGGGATTTGATTTAATGATTGGTTTTTGTAAAATATTAATGATTAGTTACGTGTTATGGCATGGAATGCAAAGTTATTTATAAAAAAAATTAACATTATTATTTTACACAATAAATGCAACGAATTCCTTGATTGTTTTATTTCGTAGGATTAGTGTCCTCCTTTTGTTCCAATCTAAATTAGGAACCCTACTTCTGCGTGACTTTCTACCTAGTCGTAGTGTAGGAGCTTAGTAAGGCAGAGATTCACGGGAGCCTTCCTCAGGTGATTCATGAAGCTAAACACAGTCGTCCCTACCTTGTTCCACTCCACCCCTCCTTCCTTTTTCTCCAACTCATGGGCCAAATCAACGTGTAACACGAACCGAGCCAAAGATCAGCCTGGCTGGGGGCCCAAACCCAAATGCCCATTCTAGAACGTAGTATCCGGATACCTGGCGCATATTGCGATTCTCTGTGCAGGTTCATCCCATTACTTCTCCGACACTCGTGGGTTCCACATAATGAATAAAAATAAAAATACAAAAACAACAACAACAAAAATTCGATAATGAATCGGGTTTTCGTGATTCGGTTGACGTGCGTGAATCTCCTGATGCTTTGGTCTCAAAAGCTGGTGGAGGCAGTGGATGTGATACCAACACAACTATGGCTCTGGTGCCTAAACTTGGCTGCAGTAGTGAAGGCAAAATGAAGTGACAAAAACAAAACCTGGCGGAAGCAGTGAAGTTCATCTCGATTTTAGTTCAAAGCCTAATCCGATTGACCCTGACAAAAGTCGATTTCGGCTCGTACCGCGGTACAGGAGGTTAACCCCCAACAAAACTCTCCTTCTGAGGAACCGATAATGCGCCGGTTTAGGGATATCGCACTCAAGCGACAATGTTCGTTGGAGAATCTCCAAAAAGCCGAAAACGGCCCGTCTATCTGGTCCCATGAAGTAACTAGAACACCTGGAAGTTGCAGTCGAACGAAGGTAGAATTACTGTTGAAAGCTGGACTAAGGGACTACCCTGGCCCTTTGCCGATTGGTAGGGACGCGGGAAGGCACCACAAAGACGTTAATCACCTGCGTCGACCAGAGGTCCAAGGACTTATACAAAATCCTGGTCAGCAACATGGATATCTGCCGCCTGTGGTCGGGTGCTCGTATCGAAGTGGTTAAAAAGGATTAAATTCCTAGCCGACCGAGATGCCATGTCCGATTTCCTGCTGAGCCAGATGACCCCAAGGACATACTGGATCTGATCTGATCCCACGCTCCCAACTCACAACTTGATAGTTGCGAAAGTCGAGGATGCCATCCATGACACCAGAGGTGTTATCATTGTTATAAATGACCCTCTCTGCTACCAAGGGGGTTTTCGGCTATAACAAGATATACACTACGTCAATTACCTCGTCATTTGACAATAATTGTACCGTCGCTGTAGAGACTTTAATTGGGATCAGCTCTGTGCTGACAACGGCTGCCACATCCTACCAGTTGTAGTGGTTGTACCACCTCTAGTTGGGGTAGCTCTCGTACTGGCGAGAACGGAGGGGACCAGTCTGGTACACGAAGCCGTTGCTGCTGAGTCTGGAGTTGGGACCGATCATCTGTCGGTTGCCCTTCGGGGGCTCTTACAATGCCAACCAACACCGCAGAAGTCGGAATTGGGTTAACCGATGCAGAGATAGCTAGCGACTGCGAGTGCGATAGTCTTTGATTGATGACGATGATCTATTGTTGTCCGACACAGATGAGGGCAACCGCACCGTCGTATTGAGGTATGAGGAGGGTAATAGCTACAATGCTGCGCCTTCTTCAGATTAGCCTCCATCACTCTATCACGGCTTCGGGAGCACTTCGTCTTTATCAAGACGGAGAGGACATTGTCCTTATCCAAGAGTCATGGGTTAATGGCAACCGAGTTTGAGGACTTATTACCCCAATTATAAGCTCCTCTACGTAAGTGTGACGCATACGCACACCACTCACTTTGGAGAATTGCTGATATTAATGATCGAGGTGAGGAACTTTTAAATTACGTAGTTAGTACCAACTTATTAATTTTGAGTAATTTCTTTATTATAGCGTAAATTTTACATATTATTTTAATCTTAATTGCACAATGTACAGAGATTTGGTATAGATAATTTACCTTACTACTGAAAAAAATTATAAACATTTTTGTATTATATCACAGAATTAGATTGAATAAATTGAAGGAAAAGCTATAAAAAAAAACCTTCATACAAGCGTATTGGTTATTTTGGTAGGAGAAGAGAAGGGTTGGCTGTGTTAAAACAAAACCGAAAGGTACTTGATCGATAATTAATGGTAAGTATGTATTTTGAACAATGAAAAGAGAAGAAATAAATAAGTAAAGGGTGTCCGCCGGGAAGGTATACTACTTTGTTTTGCCGCCATTTTGGTAAACATCAGTCTTGACAGTTCATATTTCGCAGTCGTGAAGTAGACACGTGGCAAATTTATTATGAAAAAATATTCGATAAACCAACGTGTTTTAATCATTAAAAAATTTTATCAAAATCAATCATAATAACAATAATTTTTACTGTGATTACTGTGACGATGAGAAAAAAAAAAGAAAAAAATATAATGAGTGACGAGGCACATTTTCATTTGAATGGATATGTGAATAAGCAGAATAGTCGGTTCTGGGCAACCCTCAAATTATTGATCAGTCACCTTTGCATCTATTAAAAGTAACAGTCTGGTGTGCAATTTGGTCAGGAGGAATCATTGGACCTTACTTCTATGAAACTGAAAACGGCGTAAGGGTAACTGTGAATGGGGAGCGATATCGTGATATGATTGAAAACTTTTTAACGCCACAACTTTGGGCTTGATTAACATGTGGTATCAACAAGACAGTGCCACATCGCCTACAGCCAGGATTACAATGGCATTACTGCGAGAGCTCTTTCCACAACAAGTTATTTCAAAAAATGGTGATGTTGATTGGCCTCCACGGTCGCCTGATTTGACTGCTCCTGACTTCTTTCTATCTGAAAAGCAAGGTTTATGCAAACAAACCATAAACGCTTGAGCAACTCAAACAAAATATTCGTGAGGAAATTAATGAAATACCGCGTGAAATGTGTGAGAATGTAATGAAAAATGTGTTCAAAAGGACTCGCATTTGTGAGACTAGCAGCATAAGGAATGTATAAATATATATAAATAAATAAATAAAAAAATACATAAATAAATATATAAATATATGAATAAATAAACAAGAAATTAATTAATAAAAAATAGATAAATGAATAATAAATAAATAAATAAACAAATAAATAAATAAATAAATATATGTAATAAATACAATGAAAATATAAGTAGATAAATAAATTATAATGCAACATTAAGGATTTAAATTCGACATCAAGTAATTATCGGATGTACTGGTCATTATTTTATAGCGACTAGATAATTTCCAAATGCGCGCTTCCACTTTTTCAATATTAGCTAGCATATGCAAGTTGAAAAATGCCAAGGTAAATTCAAAATCATTTTCAAAAGTTTGTTTTGAGTAATTTGCAACTTACGAAGATGACTTTTGGCACATATGCCCCAGGCAGTTGAAAAATAAAACAATGTCTTGGAATATAACTTCAAAAATAATTAGCTTGTTATCATTACTAAGTTTCGACTTCCGGTTGATGAAAGGGTACAGAGTTCTTATGGTTATATTAACTTTATTAATTGTTTCTTTTACGTGTAAATTTAATGTTAGCTTATTGTCCAGATGGACTCCAAGACACTTTTCATTGGTTTTCCACTCAGTCTGAACTCCGTTTACAATAAGTCTATTGCTGGGTAAGAAACAGGGTTTCCTTTTCCTGGGAAAAAAGATAGCCTGTGTCGTAGAAACATTCATTTTTATCTTCCACTTGCTTAAATAATTTTGAATTGCATCTAAGTCAGATTGCAAATTAGTTTCAATATCAGAGGCCAATAGATCTGACAATAACATGCACGTGCAAAGTTAGCAGATTCTGAGTTTAGAAATTGCGGAAAATCAGCCGTGAATATATTATATAAGATCGGACCAAGAACCGATCCTTGAGATACCCCTGCATCAAAAGAAATGTCTCTAGAAAAAGAGCCATTTACAGATACTCGGAATGATCGCCCTGATAAAAACGATTGAATTAGCTTGACTAGGTATAAGGGGAAGTTAAAACGTATAAGTTTGTGAATCAAGTCATCATGCCATTACGTGTCAAAAGCTTTTTCCACATCTAGTAAGACAAGACTCGTGCTTTTTCCAATGGAAAAATAAACTTTGACGTGCTTTATTATTCGATGAATTTGGTGCACAGTAGAATGGTGAGACCTAAATCCAAATTGTTCAGCTGGAAGGATGTCATTTCTGTCAATATGGGCAACTAATTTATTTCTTATTAACTTTTCTAGGCATTTACTTAAAGAGCTTAACAAACTGATAGGCCTACAGCTGGTAGGCATACTAGCGTTCTTAGCCAGTTTGAGGATGGGGACAACAATAGCACTTTTCCAAGTATCCCAAAGCAAGACATCCGATGAAGATGCCACGAGGAAATTTAATGCCAGTTAAGGGTAGATTTGCGATTCCATGCCTGGTTTCTAAATGAATTAATTAAATCTTTTATCAATCTGTTAAGAATTTTGATTTCAGTGAAGTGATAGATATCTCTGGTTCTTATCCATCTCCTCCTGTGGCTGTTTCTGACTTTAATCAATTCCATTATGTTTCTTGGAAGAGCGTTACCATTTTCGCGAAATTTATTAATTTTGTGCACTGATAAGTCTATGCTTTCATGTACGGCAGAAGTAAAAAAGCAGACAGCATGATCAATTTGGACACAACTAACATCACTACGAACAACTTCTTGAGTGTCTCTCAACTTAAGGGACATATACTTTTGAATCTAGCCCAATTAACTTTTTTAAAGTCATTAACCAGACTTGATTTCAATCGGGTGTCAAGAGCGCACTACAGTGAACTGGTAGATGATCTGAACTGAGTTCATTTACCACGATAGGGTTATTAAAAAGTTCAGGCGTATTAGTTAAAAATAAATCCAGTGTAGATGAATCAAATTGACTATTGGCCTAGATATATGTAGGATGTGGTGGAAACATGATTGCAAATGGGTGTCTAGAATGCAAATCGGCTAGCGTGTTACCCCATGAATTCGATCGTAAACAGCCCCAATTTCTATGCATGGAGTTCAAGTCTCCACCTGTCAAAAACATTTCACTAGATGAAACTAACTTTCTCAAATCATTACGGAAATCCGTACGCCTTAACACTGATGCGTGACGGATGGAATTTCGATGCCAATATTTTCTATTAATTTTGTGTTGACTACAGGAATTACTTTTTGTTTAATAGTTCTTTTAACTACCACGGCAACACCGCCACCCCTTCTCTCCGATCTATTTAAGCGATAACATTTATAATCTTTATTTGATAAATTAATATCAAAATTTAGAAAAGTTTCACTTACTAGACTAACATCGATATTACTTTTGCTTAAATAAGCAAAAAATTCTAAGGATTTATTTCGAATGCCTCTAGCATTCCAACAGCTTATATTAAGACTAGCACACATCATTTACGTTGATATAAATACTTAATCGCTAATTGCACATTTGTATTAAATTGTTCAGACTTATAACTACACAAATCGCACTGGTGATACGGTTGGGTGTTGAAGGTGACGTTGTAGCAGCTTTTCTCTTTCGTTGAGGTTCGAGTTCGGGAAAATCAGTTGCATTTGGTATGAACGTAGGCTGTGCAACTCTTTTTGTTGGTTTAGTTTTGTTTTTTTACTATACGACCAAAAATTGAGGCAAAAAATTCTACAATGTCCCAAAGGTAGTAAGAATTTTTGGTCGTTCGTCAAAAACATTAAAAACTCTGCCTCATCTGCCATCCCCACACTCATTTACAATGACACTCCAGTTGTCAGCTCCCAAGACAAAGCCAATCTGCTTGCTGCACAATTCGCAGCGAACTCCAGCCTGCAAGATAGTGCTTTGTCTGTCCCTGTGCTCGAGAGCGTCGAATTTTCTATGGGACGAATCCACTTTCGCACTCGCACAGTCGCAGGAGTCCTTAAAGGTTTAAACATACACAAATCCGCTGGTCCAGACGGTATTCCCCCTATAGTTCTGAAGAGGTGTTCTTCCACGCTGGCAAAACCTCTGCGTAAGCTTTTCTGTCTGTCCTACTATTCTGGCCTCTTTCCGAGTAGATGGAAAACAGCATTTGTCCAGCCTGTCCCTAAAAAAGGCGAATCTTCCTCTCCATCCAACTACCGACCCATTGCACTTACGTCCCTTCTTTCTAAGGTCATGGAAACGCTGATAAATCGTCAGCTTATGAAATATCTCGATTCACGAAAACTCCTTAATGACCGACAGTATGGTTTTCGTAGCAACAGGTCCACTGGTGACTTGATGGCATATCTCACCGAAAAGTGGAACCAATCTCTCCACCACTTTGGCGAAACAAAGATAGTTGCGCTTGATATTTCAAAAGCATTTGACAGAGTTTGGCATCAGGCTCTTTTGTCGAAAATGCGTGCATATGGTATCGACGAGTCTCTTCTTCAATGGATTAGAAATTACCTTTCGGGGCGTTCAATACAAGTTGTATTGGATGGCTTCAAATCTGCTATTCACCACATAAATGCTGGCGTCCCCCAGGGCTCAGTTCTGTCTCCGACTCTCTTTCTTATTTTTATAAATGACCTTTTGTCTTCTACCTCTAATCCAATTCATTCCTTCGCTGATGACAGTACCCTCAGTTTTTCATATTCGTTCCCCAACTCACGTCCCTGCTCTTCGGCCGTAGAAGAGGAACGGCAACGTATGCTAAACTCATTAAATTCCGATCTTGACAGCATAATCAAATGGGGTTTAACCAACAGAGTAGAATTTAATGCATCCAAAACACAATGCTGTCTCCTGTCACTCAAGCGTAACCAAACCTCTCAACCATTATCCATGAATGGTACTTGCATCGCAGAAACCGAAAGACTTGCCATCCTCGGTATGTGTATCAATAACCATCTCCGATGGAACGATCACATATTCGAGGTCGCCAAAAATGCAGCAAAATGTCTAGGATTCCTTAAACGGTGCAAGAAATACTTCACCCCGACTGATTTGGCCTCAATCTATAAGGCATACATCCGGCCAAAACTGGAGTACAACGCCCACATCTGGTCAGGTGCACCCAAGACCGTTTTGCACTTACTAGATAGGATCCAGAAGCGTGCGTTAAAGCTTATAGGTGACAGTAACATTGTGAACTCCATAGCTTCACTCGAACATCGGAGAAATGTCTCATGTCTCTCATTATTTTATCGCTTTTACCACAAAAAATGCTCCAGCGAAATAGCCAACTGCATTCCCCCCCTTCAAAATTTCACCCGCAATACGCGTCACGCCTCGAATGCACATCAGTTCACCCTCAAGCCCAACTTCGGACGTACTGTCAAGTACAGAGATTCTTTCATTAGCCGAACAACACGTATGTGGAATGAACTTCCAGGCTCTGTGTTTCCTCACCGTTATGGCCTTCAAGCATTTAAAGCCAACGTGCACAGGTACCTCCTCTGTTCCTCTTCTCCCTTTTCCTAAACGCCCGCGCCCTGAATCATCAGTATAAGGGTATTCATATCCCCTTTGGTGCGCGCAAATTATAAAAAAAAAAAAAAAAAAAACTGAGTATTTCTCGCGGATTACAAATAAGTTTTGTCGACTAATGCATGAAGGTTCGGTAGCCTTGTGAGTTTCGTTGCAATTGGCACATTTAATAACATTAGAATGACATTCACTTGTATTATGATTTTCAGAACAATTGGCACAATAAGTTTCAATTTTTTTCACCATGTCCATACATTTAGCAGTTGTACCATTGAGTGATTTTATTTTTTTGCCGTCACGTCGTGCGAAGTCCCATTTAACTTGGGTTTTAAAGATAAATCGAACTTTTTTTTTATTTCGTTTAGTTTGATAGAACCACTTTTGAGATAAACGAGATAGAATATATCGACAAAATGGGAGTATTGCTTTTTGATAATTTTAATGTTTTGACATTTGAGAACAAGGCGAATCAATTCATTTTTAAGAGAATCAATCATATAAGATGACTTTGAATGATCTTGCTGATGGAAGATCATGGGTGAAATATTGTCAATTCTTAGAACGAAGAGTAGCACAAATGCTTTGATACACTGTAATGTCTTCACTAATAATTTTAATGCCAATTGATATTTTCTTAATAGAGTAACTTTCTACTTTTAATTCGCTTAAAAGGGCATGAATGTTGTCACTGTTTGGATGCAAAACACATATGGATGGGATTCGCGATTTTGTATTTGAAGTCGGAGGAGTTACAAGTTCGCCACATTCGATTTCATTATCGGAATCCGGCAAACATTGCAACGGCGCGAATTAATTATTTCTTGAATTTTTATCGCAATTAGACATTTTCAGATTTTTAATATTTGAAGACAGTATGTATTATTATTATTAGTATTAGGGTTCGATTTCTTTTTGGAATTTTGTTAATAGCCGAAGTACTGCACAGAAGGAATATATAGTATAATATCAGAATTCATAAATATCCATAAAGTTTTGATTAAAGTGATTAAAATATGGTAGAAAGGAGAAGAAAAGAAGTTGAGGTTTTCAGTCTGGGTTAGAAAAATGTGTATTGACTGCATCTTTAAATCGTGAGGCGTTGTTTATACTCTTAATGCGTATAAGCAAACTATTCCAAAGCCCTATAGCATGAACAAAAAAGAGTCGAGAGGAATTAAGATACTTGAAGCTAAGAAGTATTAAGCTTAATGTTCTTCTTGATTGAGCAAAACGGATTTTCTGAAAAAGATAACGTGGGAATTTATTTCTTATTATATTGTGTTGAAAAATGCAGTTTCTGGCGTTGATATAAGGGGTTAGAGTGCTTCTTAGAAGGTTTTTTGACTGAATGGAGATATGGTCATGTCTACGAAACCCATAAATGTAACACACCACGTCGTTGTAAGCTACCTGAAGCTTGTGTTGAGACAAGTAGTCAAGATTGCCATTAACTACTTCACAGTATTTAATTAATGGTATAATGAGGCTTAGTACAAGCTTTTTCCGGGTATTATTTGCGGAAAAAAAGCTTCATTATCCATAAATATTTCCAATCATCATATTTATGAAAGATGTTTATTTATTACAAAACCTAAGCTGGTTGCAGATTCTACTATAGAAGAATTGCTGTTACACAGACAAATAGAAGGCAAACCATCAAGGTAAAAACATTTATTCGCTATAGGCAGGATTTTAGACTTTTTTGAGTTAATTATTAAGCAATTCCGTACAGCACATCTGTCTATGCTTGCCAAATCACTGTTAAGTAGGCACTTAAGTTCGTCAGTTTTTGCAAAGGAGCGACTAAGCTATAACTTGTTGTCATCCGCATACAAAATAAATACAAAATAAGATGGGTCGAACCCTGGAGAACACCTTGAGTGACTATTTTGTTGTCAGATGATAAGTCACCTACATATAGCAACTTTGGTTAGGTAACTCTTTATAAGTATAAGGGCCTTTACTCCAAATCCAAAAAGGTGCTCCAGCTTCTAACAAACAATGAATGTCGTGGCTGAAATTGTCAAAAGCTTTGGAAAACTCAAGTAGACAGAGGAGAGTCAGATATCATTTATTAAAGTCCTGTCTTATGTCTTCTAATATGTTCACCATTGCTGAGGAACAACTAAGGCCTTTTCTAAAGCTCGATTGGAACGAGCGAACGAAGAAGTTCATTTTGGAACAAATGGTTTTGAATTTGCTTAGAAACGATTTTTTCGAAAACTTTAGACAGACATGGCAGAATGCTAATTGGTCTATAATCATTTAAGGCGGTTGGGTTTGAATTCTTCGCTACTGGGATGACTTTGTCAATTTTCCAGGATTGTGGAAAGGTTGATATTTCGATGCAGTGATTAATGACATGGGTTAGATAGGGAATAATCAACCGAAGTATGAGTTTGATAAATCCTATTGTGATTCTGTCTTCAACCGCTGAATTAGATTTGACGGCATCAACTCATTCATCAAACAATGCTTTTCCTTACGACTTTAAAATCAGAAGATCTAGAAGCTGGAGGCACATCAGGAGATGAAAAATCGAAATGATTAACAGCAACAAAATTTATTTTACAAAATAGTTGTACAATTTTTATCTTCAATAATCCCAATCCTGCGTATCTTATACCATAACGCCTTAGGTGGCAAGGATACTTTAAACTTCGATGCGAAATAGTTCCCTTTATAGTTAAGTATGAATAATAGAAGTTATATTATTGCGGGAAGCTTTAAAAGCATTCCAATTTGATTCAGAGGGATGACGTTTCCATTTGGAGCGCATTCTGATTCTCATTTTTATCTGGTTCATGACTTCAGATGTATACCAGGGACTGTTTTTGTTTCGAATACCGACTTTTTTGTCGGAGCACAGTAAAAAAAATATTCAATTTTTCATTCGCTTCAGAACTTAGCCAACAATTAGGCCAGGGTAGTATAAGAAGCCTCTTGCAGAGCTAAAAAATCAACCGATCTTAGATCTTTATAATCGAAAAATAAAGGTTCGGCGGTGCATTCAAATTGGATGTCATATGTAAAGACAAATAAGTAGTGATCTAAGACAAACGAGAGGTAGGCAAAAGGTGGTAGGGTGGTATAATTATGATAAGGTCTATCAGACTAGCAGCAATGTCTTTATAGAAACGTGTGGGATTTGAATTGTTGACAATGTTGAGACCTAGTGAGGCGACCATGTCCTTGAATTGAAAGGAACGAGTATTTAATTTGAGTAATTCTTCATTTATAGTAAATCTTTTATTTATTAAAAGCCCTGCAGACAGTAATAAGATCATATAAAGCAGTAATATCAGAGAGATCCTGTCCAAATAGCCACAAATACCAAGCTACTCGTTCAAGTCAGAAGGCTAATGGACTACCTCTAGCAAGGAAAACATTGAGCTTCTTTTAGACGCAGGCTCCCCAGCTGTTGATGTTCAGCCCATTGGTGATATCAACCATCAAATGAGTATCAACCCAATATTATAACACCAGAAAACATTCGTTGGACTATACGCAGTTTTAAACCCTACAAGACGCCTGGTCCTAATGACATCATTCCAGCTAAGATCCAGCAATCAGTTAAGAATATTGTACTCAAAATAAATAAATACAACAATCTTTGTTGAGTCCAACCAAAAATGCCCTATTTGGCTTGACACGTTTATTTGAACTGAGCCCAAAAAGTCTCAGTGCTTATTTTATATTATTAAATAATACAATGTGGTGATCTCACCGCACTAATTGATTCCTCATTGAGACCTCGCATTAAGTGCACTAATGTAAACACTACTGTCGTATCAATAGTGTTTACTTCTTGTACTCATTATATCTAAATATTGGGGCCATTTCGATACCCTCTTTGTTTAAATCAGATAAACTCACACTTAAGGGTGAGGTCATCCGATTCGATTCCATAACTCCTCTCTCTTTAAATATAAGCCTTTCCATAGGCGTTTTGTTAATTATTTTAATTTGCTTAGTTTTGCATTTAACTATCGGATATAATGATATACATATAACTATTAAAATAATTGTACCGCTCACAAAATGGTTTACTCGGACTTCAATAATAAAATTTAGCAGTAGATTCTTACAAAAAGTGCAGTAGATCCGTATTTTCCGCAGCAGATTTGTTTTTGTTGCAAAAAATACAACAATACTGGGGTTTAGATTTATACACATATATTTTTTACGATAAAATAAGGTTAAAACAAACTTAAATTGCACAGTTTAAAGTAAATTTAATCACAAATCTTTGCACGAAATTATTTTTTTATAAAATTTTTAATAACTGATTAATTTTCAGTTAAATTCAGTTCTTAAAAGAAATTTTCCATCAATAAATTTACGTTTTTTCTAGATTGTGTTACGTTTTTCATCTAGAAAACATCAAATTTTCAACCGTTTTCACATTCAAAAATCGCAGTAGATTTCAAGTCAAGCGCAGTGGCGCAGCAGATTTTAAATATTTTTCAAAATCGCAGTAGATCTACTGCAATTGCAGTAAAGTCCGAACACTGGGTGTACATGTCTATAATATTTAATTTCTTTTATTTCCCTTAGATTTTCCGATTGGTTGATACTTCCTTAAATGACAATTCCTTTTCGTATTTTAATTTTTCAGGGTTAATTACAATTATTGATTGGTCGTTGAACCTTCTAGGGCTATCAACGGTTATGTCATTTATGAATATTGTACAATTTTGATTTAATATTAATATATGATTTTTTTTTGTTATTTCAAAATTACAACTACTATAAATTCTGCTTGAATTAAAATTCTTTATAACAATCAAACCCTCTTGTAATTCATGTATTTCTGCATTGTCATTGACTTTATTTATACATTTTTCTTTACATATTTCAAAGGGTTCGAGTTCGTTTACATCATTTTCATTGGTATATAAGTATTTTTGATTTTTTATATTACAAATTTTTGTATCTTTTATTTTCAATTCTAATTGCTTACTATCGGGTATCGGTATTATGTAAGATATATTACATTGGATATATTTAGTTGGTATGCTTATGCCAAATAATATTACATCTCCTTGTTTTATTACTGCTGTAGTTAGCTTTTAAAGTTTTTCAATATCTACATATATCGTATAAATCTATTTCTTCATTTGTCAATATACTAGTAGTCATCAGATTATGCTTCGCGTAATTAATACAGTTTTGTATTTGGTTAACGTGGTCTTCTAACGTCATTATTTGAAGTGTCATTTGAGTTATTAATAATTCTTTATGTAAGTTATATATTCCTTTGTCAGTTGAGCCTATCCTGTCCAATATTAGTTGTCTATCGGTTTTTATTACTGTCTCTATTTCTTTCAAAGAGTTTCTAAAATTGTTATTAATCTTTATTTGTTCGTTTAGTCCTTTTATAGCACTGTGTGAATTTTCTTGTGTTATTTTAAGAATTTCTTCTATTTCTAATCTATCGTCTTCATTCATTGTTCCAAATAACCATTTCATTCCTGATCCTATTACATTTACCAAACCTCTTTTTGTTCTATGAGTCAATAAAGTTTTAATTTTGTGTCTGATAGTTTCTATTTTCCTACTTATTGGGTATGCTATTAGAATAAAATTATCATTTATCATTTAGTGTTCTAGTGAGATGCTCTCTATTTTTCACCATGCCTTCCTGTCTAAGTTCTTCATAACTTTCCCTATCTTCGTTTCTTTTCCTTAACGTCCTTTGTTTAAATTCTACTAGTTTGTCATGAATCTTGCTTTTATTTGCTTTTCCTAGCTGTATGTCTATAGGTTTTTCACATGTTGTGCTATGTATTTGTCTATTATAAAATTCTAATGCTTGATATAGCTTTTCTGCTATTGTTTCTCCTTGCAATATATTTATGGTTCGTAATTTTTCAGATAGTGTTTAGTGTAACCTTTCAACATCAGAGTTTCCAGTATGGTCATATGGTTTTGAGATATGTATATCGATTTCTTTTTCTCAATATAATTCTCTGAGTAAGAAACTATTAAAGTCATTATCGGCTATTATCTTTCTTGGTCTAGCCATTATTGCAAATCGCTCTAGCATTCCATCTCTTAAACTGATCATGTCAGTAGACTTAATTATTTTTGCTGTAGCATATTTTGAAAATTTATCTATAGTTGTTAGCACTGCCATGTTGGGTAGAAAGTAAACATCTGCATGTATAATTTCATTTATGTCTTCCGGGGTTTCGGTTAGTTTAAATTTGGGTTTTATTGGATTTCTATCTATTTTAGCTTTATCACAAATTTCGCAAGTGTTTATATATCTAGTGATTAATTCTTTCAAATTGGGGAAATATATTTTATTTTTCAAGCCTTGGTAGTTTTCATTTATTCCCGCGTGACAAGTTTCCTTTATATGATACTGTGATATTCTTTCTATTGCTTCTTGTTCGTTTTTCATGTCCTCGGCCATAAATGAACATTTGATGAACTGTATCTTGTTATTGTCATACATTTTAAGTAATTTTATTTGAATTTGATTGTATTCAGTTTCTGGTAGTTCTGAATAAATTCCTATCTGTCCTGATCGAATTCCTATCGCTTTTATTTTATCTGCCCATCACTTTTTCAAATCTGTACTAGTAATAATTGTTCTTATAAAGCTCTTACATCCCTTCTTCATTAGGTTTTTATTGTTTGATAATATAATTTGTGTTCTATACTTGTTAACTATTGTCTCTTTTATTGGTATGTAACTTACCGTGTTTTCAAGCTGAGAATGGGTTGTGCAAATACTACTTTGTTTATATCCATTACCTCTGGTCTCTGGTATTTTTCCTATCTTGATCTTGTTTTGTACGTTATCTATCTTTTCATTATTTCTTACAGAAGATTTTACAGTAGTTTCCCTAGCTCTGTTTTTCAATGATCTCTTAAGATTTTGTCTTTGTGATGCACTTCTCTTGATAATTTCTAACGGCTTTGGTGTTTCAATTTTATTTGATAGTTTTATATCAGATATTATTTCAATTTTTTCTTTCGTTTTTAAAGGGGGTTGTCCCAGATGATTCTTGTTCTCTCCCTTCTTAAAAGAAATGACTGTCCCAGTCATACATATTTCATTTTGGTTAAGTCTGCTCAAAAAATCAGCAGTAACATTGTCCTTACCTTTTAAGTATTCAATTTTGAAATTATATTCTCCCAATCTAAGCAGCCAACGCTGTAGTCTAGGGTTTATGTCTTTACCCTTATGTTTACTATGAAGCCATTTTAATGGTTGATGATCGGTCATTAAATCAAATTCACTGCCATATATGTATGGTCTATAATAGCTTGTTGCCCAAATTATAGCATATTCTCAGTGGTGGAATAATTTCTTTCGCTATCGTTTAATGTTCTGGATGCATAGGATATGGGGTGTCCTTCTTGTTGAAATACGGCACCAATAGCAAAATTACTTGCATCAGTTACCAATTCAAAACGTTTTCTGAAATCTGGATATTTTAATTCTGGAGGGTTTGTCAGTAAAATTTTCAATTTATTGAAAGATTCTATGTAGTCTACATCCCTTACGTCAATTGTTGCACCCTTTTTCAAGTACTTAGTCATTGGTTGCGCTAATTTTGTATAGTTTCGTATAAATTTTCGATAGTATCCCGTGAGTCCGAGGAATCCTTTTATCTGTTTCACAGTTGTCGGAAGTTCGACATTTTGAATTTTCTTTGTTTTGTCGGGGAAAGGTTTGATACCTTCCTTAGTTAAAGTGTGTCCCAGGTATTCAGTTTGTTTTTGAAAGAAATTGCATTTGTCAGGCTGTATTTTTAGATTATTTTTACGCAATACGTTGCAAATCCTTTGGATGGAATTGATATGCTCCTGAAGGGAAGTACTGAAAATCAGTGTATCATCTAAATACACCAAACAGCTTTCGTTTATTTCCTCTCTTAAGACATCGTTAATCAACCTCTGGAAAGTAGAGGGAGCATTCTTTAATCCGAATGGCATTCGCACGTATTCATAATGCCCCATTGGAGTTGAGAATGCAGTTTTCTCAATATCCTTAGGTGACACCCTTATTTGGTGAAAACCCTTGGCCAAATCCAGGGTTGTAAAATACTGTGCTCTGCCCAGTTTGCTCAATATTGTTTCTATATTTGGAATAGGATACTTGTCATTCACCGTATGCTCGTTGAGCCTACGATAATCAATGACTATTCTCCATTTCTTTTTGTGTGAATAATCCATTTTCTTCGGCACGATCCACAATGGACTGTTGTACGGAGAATTGGATTCACGAATGATTCCTTGCTTCAACATATCTTTAATCTGTTTATTAATTTCATTCTCGTGGATTTGAGGGTAACGATACATTTTTGAATATATTGGTCCTTGTTGACCAGTGTTAATTTCATGTACTATTTTGTTAGTACAAGAGAGTACGTCTCCTTCTTTAAAGAAAAGGTCCCTGTTATTTTTAATAAGTTTTTTTAATTCTAGTTCTTCTTCCATATTTAAATCGTTAATCTTTACCTGTCCATCGTTTTCATCTAATTGAAAAACGCAATCAAAGGGGCAGTAAGTAAAGTACATTTTCCTCGAATTTATTTCGACATAGTGTTCGTTCATATTAATTATCGCTTTCAAAGGCTTTAGTATGTTTTGACCTATTAAACAGTCAAAGTTTTTGTTTCTTAGCTCTACAAATTTCCATGTCATGTATGGGTCAGGTTTATTAAATTCTTGTGGTAGTTCAGTTATTGTTTCGGTTTCTATCTTCATGTCAGTTGTTAATGTAGTAATATTCATATTTTTTACAGGTCTACGAGCATAGTTTCTCAGATTGTTTTTGTTCATTACCGAAATGGTTGAACCGGTATCTATTAGACACATAAGTTGCTCGTTACCTATAGTGATAATTATTATTGGTAAGTTTTCTCGAGAGGCTGTAAGAGAAAATTTTACTTCATTGGATTTTTCTCTTGTTTCTTCCATATGTAACGTATCCATTTGTTCGGATCCCGTATTGTGATTTTGTCTACGTATTTGGTCGGAATTTTGTCTATTAAAGTTTTGAAAATTTGGTCTAGGGTACCTATAGTTTAAGTTGAAATTACCGAATTGGAATTTTCTAAAAGGATTGTTGTGCCCTAGCATTTGATCATTTTGCCTTCTGATCTGACCTGAGTTGTTTAATATTTCTCTTTGGATATTTTGTCTAGGCCCAATATCCTGTCTATTTTTCTGAGGTTCTTGATTAAATCTAAAATCTCTTGATCTATCTTGGTTTATTCGGTTAACAGGAGTCATTTCTAATAATTGTTCTGTCTCTAATAGTCTGTAAGCCATTCTATTCTGAAATGTTATTTGTCCTTACTACACCTTTCTGTATTGGGTGCGAGTTATCTAAAAACAACCTATAAAACATTTTGTTAGAGTTTTCCGGATTGAATTTTTCCGCGTCGAAAATCCATTTATTATTTAAAATTGATAATATTTCCTCTAGTACTAGATAATAGTTTCTTACGTTTGAAGTTCGTAGTCCTGTTGCCTGTTGGTACAGTTGAATGTAGGTTTTCTTTGTTATGAACTCGTTGATGAGCTCGATTTTGATTTGGTTCCACGTTGGTGAGATCCCAAGCACGTCGATGATTTCTGCTGCTTTTCCACGCAGCTTGCTTATGATTATAGATGTGCAATGAGCTCGAAGTTGAGGTTGGATGTGAGTGAGCTTGGTTTCTATTTCTCGTACAAACATTTTTAAAGTGTATTCATCTTCACCAGAAAAACTCCTGTTTCTTTCCAGATTTGCTAAAAGTTCTCCCTGCGGGGTATCTGCTAGGTCAAACGCCATGTTGTTGTGTTGGATATATATATATGTATATATTTTTTTTTTTTTTTTTCACTGTTCTGAGTTTTACTAGTTCAATTTTAGGATCTAATCTGATTTGAAAAAATAATTTTGACACTGAATTGAATTACATTCGTCGCGGATTTGCCCAAAAATTGTGTTTTGTATCTACGAGTAATTTTTCGTACACTAACACAATACAAATATTCAACGCGTAATTTCGTTTCATTGGATTTGTTTTAGTTGTATCTTTGTGTCTACGAGAAAAAACTTTTCTCTACGTTTGCCGAAACAACACAAATCCTACCGACTGCGCCAGTTAAGAATATTGTACTCAAAATAAATAAATACAACAATCTTTGTTGAGTCCAACCAAAAATGCCCCATTTGGCTTGACACGTTTATTTGAACTGAGCCCAAAAAGTTTCAGTGCTTATTTTATATTAGGCGTGTTTTTTTCGTATTCTATATAGGCTTAAAATATATTTTCCATATTAAATACACTAACAACTCAACCTATATAGAATAACGAAATCTGGATAATTATCCAGCCTTATTTCCTTAGCCGCAATAAAAACTGTGCTCCCAAATTGTTTTATTTCGAATGTGTCGAAAAATGATATCGAAAATGTCAAAAATGATTGAACAGACAGCAGTCATTCATAAAAAAAAAATTAAATTAAGAAAAAATGTGTTCTGGAGAGAAAATGTAGGTAAAACCTAAAATAAAAAATTTATTTACGATTTTATTGTTATTAGAAAACGGAAAACATGGGCAAAAGAGGAGATGTTGGGATTGCTAAAATCAAAATAATTAAATTTCAGTACAAAGTGCTTCCAAACTACGACATTGAAATTCCTTAGCCCCGATAGGCGTTTTATTGGCTAATACTTTTTTAATCCTATATAGGATACGAAAAAAACACGCCTATTATAAAATAATACAATGTGGTGATCTCACCGCACTAATTGATTCCTCATTGAGACCTCGCATTAAGTGCACTAATGTAAACACTACTGTCGTATCAATAGTGTTTACTTCTTGTACTCATTATATCTAAATATTGGGGCCATTTCGATACCCTCTTTGTTTAAATCAGATAAACTCACACTTAAGGGTGAGGTCATCCGATTCGATTCCATAACTAATCGCTAGATATTATTGAGCCCTTGCTGTATACTATCTTAAGGGGAGCTGGTGTACATTCCCAAACCATTCATTCATTCCCAAGGCGGGTAGGATTTCTCTTACTAGTCCAAAGGTTCTCCGACCTATCAGTTCAAATAAATAATCACGTAGGTTTGGGCTGACCACAAAAGTTGTATAAAGGTTAAGATGATAAAAATAAGGCCAGTATTTCGGGAACTGGTGGTGGCTCATCTAAGCACAGCTCTTTCACGGCTTTGGAAGAGAGAGTAATTCACCTGCTGAATATTGAAGAGGCAGTGAATGGCATGAGTGGAGCCATTGAATTTGGAGCAATAATTAATCAGCAAAACAGCATTGAAGATGCGGAGGATACAGATGAAGTGCGTCAAATTTGTAGTTCCGTTGTACTGGAGGTGTGTACCCAAGGCGCTGATGCAAACAAAGAAAACGATGCCTCTTGCTCCCGTACTCGAATATCCTCGAACAATAAAGAAAGCCTTCTCCGTAAGCAATTTGAAAACCAAATTGCTTATCAAAAATAAATCGTTTATAGTTCTTAAGGACATCAACAACAATTTAAAGAGCATCTCAAAGTATACAAAATATCAATTCGAACTAGATGAAATAAGGTAAAAACTCGACAAACAGAAATTCGATTTTGAAGTCTAAAATTAAATTGAGAAAAATAAATTAACACATTCTAAAATTGTTTCTAATATTGAGCTTAAAAAACATAGTTTTCAAGTTAAAGCAAATGAGCAATTAAATTTAAAGACTGTGTAAATATTAACCACTTATAGAAATATATATATTTATTTTAATGATTAGACTGCTGATTAATGAACTAATTTTTTTATGTTTTATATTTCATAATATACAGTAAGCCATGTAATATTTATCTTAGAAACTAAGTTCTTTTTATTTTTAATAAAGTGAATTCAATGCGTTATCATCTATGTTATTAAATTGCATCGTCCCCAGACTTTTAGCTGCCGCTAGTTGACAATCAAAATGCTTCTTCATATTGAGGTTTGATGTAATAAACAAACCTAAATATTTATACTCTTTTACTATTTCAACATTTGCACCCTGATAGGTGCAGTTATCCCTGCGAAAGTATCTACCACCACCATTTCTAAAAATCATAATTTTAGATTTCGATAAATTCACCCTCAAATTCCATTGCTTGCAGTAGTTTTCAAGGCGGTTCATAACAAGCTGCATCCCTTCAACTGTCTCCGACAAAAACACTATATCGTCCGCAAACTTTAGCGCCGGTATCCTTACTCCACCAAGTTCGATTCCTCCCTCTACTTCTCCTACTATATAAGATGAAAAGTAACGTGCTTAAGATGCATCCTTGCTTTACTCACATTTGTGTTCCAAAGTCATCCGAGACAAAGTCTCCATTCCAAACGTACACCACATTATTCTCATACATCGCTTTCATTACGTTTATGAATTCGTTTACACTCCAATTTTGTAGAGCTTATAAAAGAGCGCTTCGCGAGCTATGGAATCGAAATCTTCACGAAAGTCAACAAAGGAAACATACAGCTTTTTATGACGTTGTTTAAAAATTCCGCAAAGTTTTTGTAAGGGTAAAAATGTGATCCAGAGTTGAATAATGCTTCCTGAACCCCGCCTGGTATTCATTTAAAATTCTGTTTTGTGTTATTCAATGCGTAAGCCTATTAAAAGTCATAGCACAAAAACAAAATGTCTCTGTAATTGGCTGGATTATCCAGCGTGCCTTTTTTGTACAATGGAAAAATGATAGCTCTTTTGAAACTCTCTGGGACATTGGCTGTTTCAAAAATTCTATTAAATTCGATTTTAAGAGCAGTGAGGAATTCATATTGGGGTAGCGGAGAAAACTGTGGAGTGTTGAGTAATTTTTTAAAGCACTTCCTCAGCTCTGACGCTTGTAGAGTCGACGAAATCATATTTACTCTTCCAGTTATCATTTTAGCCGCTTTCCAAAAGATTGCTGAAGATCTTGAACTATTAAGAACTGCAATCATTTGCTGATTGAAATGCTTCTTCTTTTCTATACACAAGCGTTTATAATATTTATTAGCTTCTGTATATAGGTCTTTGGAATTGGTAGTATCATGCTTCCTTAGGCGCTTTAGAAGAGTAAATGACAGACATTCATTATCGAACCACTTCTGCTTACTAGCCACAATACGTGTTGCGTTAACGGTAGACGGTACAGATCTTTTCATTACATCGGTTAGAATTTAAGATCACACCATCATACGCATCCGCAATTTCCATTCCACTAAACCATAGACAAACCGTCCCTTTCTTTCCTTTTGCACACCACATTTTCAGCAGACTGTCATTCAATGAACAACAACAAAATGTACAGGAAAATGGCTGCGCCCATGAAATGTACCGCGGATTGCATGTGTGGATTGAGAAACGTCTAAATACATTTAAAATCCGTGGTGCTTTTGCTCTTGTGGGCACCAACGGTCAAATCGGCCGATGACGACCGTCTAGTTTGTCTATGGCTATAGTGCTCACTCCTGCACTACTTTGATAAAGTTTAGGGCACAAATATTTATTATTTGTGGTTAAGGGGAGGGAATGAGTAAACTGAAACACTTCTGTATTGGAATAAGTGCTGCCGTTTATTCTCTCGTCCAAGTACTTATTTTAATGCGCGAACTACCGCGACCTAACGTTACTCTCATCGATTATTATATTTTCTTAATGACTCTCCCCCTCTCTTTACCCATCACTCTTTATCCACAAACTACCAGCATAGCCGAGTTTTGAGTCATCATCTAAACAGCCTCTTTGTCTATGGCATATGGTAATGTCATGACCAGCGTTGCCGTTGGGACAGTTAGGTGTCCATTTGGACACCTTTCTCGAATTCTGACACAGGGACACTGTTTTTTGAAAATCAGCTAAAATGGACACTTTTTGAAAATCGCGGAAACTTTCGGACACTTTTTTTTAATTGACTAAGAATATATACATTTTTTGCATCTGCATGATTCAAACAATTTGAATCGATAACACTTTACAACCATTGAATGCTGCCATTAAGTTATCGAAAACAATTGTCAACAGAAAATGATAAGACGTTGCACATGTTGCGACTGTAAATGTAACTTGAGCTGGTTTCAATTTACGAAATACATAGTTTGTTATTGTTTTACTGCAGTGAATTTATTTATTTATTGGTATAATTATGGACAAGTATGTATTAATCTCCAAACTATATATAATATCTCAATAACAATACGAATTTGTAGATTTGTATAAAGCGAAACCAGTACCCGAACCAAATGCCGGTCAAGAATCTGAATCTGAACAAGACTGTGAAATGCCATAAACCAGTACAGCAATAGCGAAAAAAAGAAAATATTTACCACAATGGGAAGAAACCTACATATGTATTAGTGAATTAGGCAAAACAAAGAAATGAATAGTCAAAGATATTTTTTATGGATATGTGGACACTTTTTTTTACTTTGGGACACCTTTTTGGAGACGTCTTAAATTTTCGCAGCGGCAACGCTGGTCATGACTAAATAGTTGGTCACCGTGTAGAACATAGACAAGCTAATATAGACGGTCGTCTCTACGTTCCACACCCGAAAATTTTGTAAAGTACACCAGGTTTAATTTTTTTATCTGTGAATACATGATTTGCAGCAGACTGTCAATGACCAACAACAAAATAAACAGAATAATTGCCAGAAATAATTTTGTGAAAATTGCTACGTTTATATGATCGGGTTGAGAGCAGTGTTGCCAACATGATACCAAAGTATCAAAGTGATACTCTTGAATCTTAATTTCGACGTGATACTTCGATTTCTGTAAAAAGCGTATGTTGATACTTTTGAATTCCGACAACAAAATGATATAATATGCCAGGCAATACTTTTATTCACTGAACCGTAAGTTATTAGTTTGATAATTTATATAAATATTCTTGTTGTTGACTTGGCGCTTGTTTGGATGGATAGTTTTTTTTTGTAAAAAACTTGAGTATATTCATGTTACGAGTATTTTAGGCATTATAGCTTGTCTTAATTTTCTTTACTATTAACAAAATAATAATAATGGCAGTTTTACTCATAATTCCTATTATGATGACTTTTGATACTTTTCTTCTGTCTGCGTAGATACTTTCTTTTTAACTCTGGTTGAGAGATCGGATTGAAATGGGATTGAGTTTCAATCCGCGCTTTTGCTGAAACTGGAGTGAGGGATCGAGTTAGAAACGAATTGAAATAGATTAAGTTTGACACAGCTTCTGCATTTTATTTGCATGCGTCCGAATATTTCTACTCCTAAGTTTTTGCTTTTTACTTTATTTCGCACAACATCTGGTCACTATATCGCTACAAACAAAAAAAACACGAAAGATCAAGCAATTTCTTATCCTTCTTTATTTTTTTTCTCCATCTGTCAAACTCAATCTTTCGATCCGCGTTTATATAGAAAAACTCAACTCGATCGCAGAAAATTTTGTGATCGGATTGAGCCAATCTTATTTCAATTGGTTGGGTATTCAACCCGAATTGAATTCCATTTGAATCTGTCACATAAACGCGGCAAAAGGCTGCGGCATAAAAAATACCGCCGATTGAGAATGAGTGCCGGAAACGTCAGAACACATTCAAAATCGGTGGTAGTTCTGCTCCTGTCAAATCGACCGAAGACGACCGTCTATATTAGTTTGTCTATGGCATAGGCTTGTCTATGGTCCATAGCATAGACAAATCTAAATTAGACAGACAACTTCGGTTCGTTTGACACATTCGCTCCAACAAGCTAAAATCCGCTAGATTCTGTCATTGTATTCTGACAGTCCAGCAAAATCAAAAGGGAGCTCACTAATTTCACACATACAACTACAAAATCCGGCGATTTTTCAGTCAACTCGTACTTCCCCTGCCCCCTTAGTGCTGAAAATAGGAGGAGCCTAATTACCATGTTTGTGAATAAATGTGCAGTAGCGTGTGACCAAGACCTAACTATTATTTTGTCGGGTTATCTCTTTCATTCCTTGTGAGCAAACATTTTTTTTCCGGTTGTTATTCCATTAACAACAACAAATTGTATGTAAAAAATGGCTGCGGCCATAGATGTCAAAAAAATCGCCGGATTTTGTGATTGCATGTGTGAAATTAGTGAGCTCCCATTTGATTTTGCTTGGAAGAAGATTCTCGAAGTGGACTATCTAATATAAGTTATATGTGGCGGAAATATTTGAGCTTGTCGAAACTTGCAGAATCAAAATTATGAAAAGTGTTTTAATGGTAGCAGAGAAGCCTTCATTGGCCGCTGCCTTGGCTAATATATTAAGTAATGGTAGAAGCTCATCGAAAAAAGGTAAATCACTAAATGAGCCCTGTGCATGCATTGTTATGTTTCTGTTCATCATAAATGTAGTAGAAAGTTTCGCAGACGCTTCCGCTATATTTTACACAATGGAAACATTCTCAAAAACTACTTTTTTTTAATCGTATTTATTTAAATGTGCTGAGCTCAAATCTGCAGAAAAAATCCGCACGTATCCAATGTTTGCCCTATGTTATAGGAGCAAGTAAAAATTGGGGCATTTTTACCGTTTGGGCATAACCCGCCAGTGCTGCCGTTTCTACTGTCCTGAAAGGAAACTACAGTTTTTTGATGGAAAAGCGGCCAATCTACTGTTTTATTGCCAGAAAGTATTTCACGGAATTCTTTTTTGCCTTAGAAATTCGTTTCGCTTTTCAACTTTACACTTTAAAAGTTAGTTAGTTAATAATATGTATGTCTTCATCTTCCGCAGAAATTCGTACGCAAGTTGAACCGTCTTTAAGCAGAGAACGAATGCACATGCAATTTCAGATTGTCTTACCCTGTAGTTTTATAAGCCCCAGTTCAACTTTGTCTGATTGGTAGTTTTGTTTAAAACTAGCGCATCTTCAAAAGATTCCTTTTTTTATCAAAATTTGGAATGTCATGTTATTCTTGGCACATAAGCAGTTGATCTCCGGTTTCGCCAAGATTTCTAAACAGCAGCACTGTAAACCTGGCACGAAAGTTCTGAGAACTATATGAAATGAAAAACAAAGTTTCTTAAATGGTGAGTAACATTTCTTTCAAAATATTTCTATATTTTTCGCAAAATGGGCAAGTACTTAATAATAAAAACATTCATCGAAATTAGTTCATAAAACACGAGATATGAATTAACCAAAAAATGGGTAGATTGAAACACTTGAAAAAAAAATGCGCATATGTTGCGCAGCACTGCAAACTTAAATAAATAAAATACTTTTACACTGCGGCTGCTCGTTTGCCAATGCCCTGCATAACCAAGTTTCAACATTTGTCAATGGCTGTTGAAATTAAAAGAAAAATGGAAAACGTAATGAAAAAAGTTTAATTCCTAATAATATAAGTGAAAACTGTTATGATGACTGAATTGTATTAAATGTACGTATGTACATGCGTACATACCTTTCTTTCATTTACCACAGGCTAGCATTTACATTGCAACAGAAGAATTATTGCTGCGCAAGTTGCTTAGTTTTAACTTTCAGTTGCTTTACAACGCAAAAATGAACTTTTGACTTGAGGAGTAGTCCTAAATCGTTGCATTTTTGAACTCGTTGCTTTACTACTGCCGCAGTTTTGCATTCCTGAATTGAATAACTATTTCCTAAAGGAAAAATATAAACTCAGAAAGCCAACTACTAACTTGAAGCACGACGAACTGCCGTGCAGGACCCTGGCTCAGTGGTTAAGGCGTCGGACTACTGCGCAACTACGTCTAAAAATGGATGTATGTATATTACATATTACACAACACACTGTTTTGAGAAGCCTTGGACCTTTATGGGCTGCCTATGAGCGAATATTTCTTTTTTTCCAGGCGCCTGCTTGACACTTGGTCGGAGCCACGAAGTTGCGTGAACAGCTAAACCCTATGGAAAAGAGAGTTAGAATTCTGTTAGCGATCGAAGCGAACTACACGCGCCAACTTTAAATATGTACACTAAACTTGCTTTCAGGCGCCTGCCTCACAGTAAATCGGCTTACAATATCCCACATTTTTTATTTACTATGTTTATGAACCGGTTTTTATGAAGCTAATATTATGAAAGAAATATTAAGTAATGAAATTAATATTAAGTAATTGCACATTTTGTAAATAATATAAAAATGCTTTAAACAAAAATGTACTCACTATTTAAAAAATTTTAATATCATTAGGTACATATGGTTCTATCGGAACTTTGGGGGGATTGCGCCTTAATAATGAGCAAGAGGTGCAGGGCCTTTCCGCTCTATGAAAATTTTTAGATTAAATATTTACTAATAATTCATATATTTTATTCATGTTGGTTACGGTAGTATTTTTTAGAGTCTCGTAGACAGAAATGTGTTTGAATATATTCTTCCTCAATGTTCGCTGTACAATTTTCAAGGATATGTTTGATGTCGCTGGTGGTGTTATAAGTGTGACTAATCGGGGTATTGCTCTTTTTTAGTACGTGTTGGTGTATGCACTCTATATGTCCCAATCGCAGTTGAACATAGGTTTTAGTTTTGAATTTTGACATTTCCTTGGGTTAAAAAGGACCCGATCCGTTGATGTTTATGTTTATGTCTTTGTAGTGGTGGTTGTATCAGTTCCAACAAACCAGTTGTTGGCCAAGAAGACGGTAAATATGGCTAAGAATGTCTGATTTGCTGAAAACTTAAAATTCCTAGAATGCCTTGAAATCCATATTATTTTGGTTTTGTCTCGAGTTCTTATAAGCAGGTTACTTATATTGATTATAAGTAGTATGATATTTGGATTTTGCAGAGCTTTAGTACAGAGAGACTATCTGTAAAAACGACGTGTTTCCCCACAAATAAGTGGTGCGCATAGAGTGAATATCACAGCGTCTCTCCGCCAGCTTCGACGTACATAGATTTTTCTATGTCTAACTTTTGAACCGTTAGACATAGATAGCTGAAACTTTAGCTATGTATACATTATGTGAGAGCCCGTACAAGATGGCGGCAATGAATTTCATTTTGGGGGCCCTCTTTGGGCACCTTGTATGAAGGGCAAAAAAAAATTATTTTGTTTCCCACCTTGTGGTATATTAAATTAAAGAGAATTTTGCCATGGCTCCATATATGTAAGAAATATTTTTTTCAGATAAAATTTGTTGAACAAAAAAGCTTGCCAAACATTTGAAAAATGTTGTCGCCCCCTAGCGGCTAGACCATAAGTGGTAAAAATATGGACAAAAAATGGGATACGTAGAATTTTGCGTAGATTGTTGAAAAAATACGAAAACTCCTGTATTATATATTTTCTGAGAAAAATAAAAAAATGGGGTATCTAGTTACCCTACTGTATCTCCCCCAGTTTACATGTTATTTAAATAATTTTTACAGAAGGTCATACTGCGATTGGCTCAAATTTCAAGTTTCATCTAAATCCGCCAAGTAGTTTTCGAGTTACAGGTTTTAGAAGAGCGCATGGACTTCCCTATATTCTCTTCGATTTCGATATTTCAAAAACAAAGTAATTTGCACGAATGGATCGTATATGTTATGGTGCGTCCAGACGCGAGCGAAACATTTCTGAAACATTTATCAAATATTTCATAAACATTTCTGAAACATTTATTTGTTTCTGAAATGTTTCAGAAGTGTTTCACTCGGTCTGCACGCTTTGTGAAACATTTATTAAATGTTTTTGAAATGTTTCATGTTTTCCATTTGAGATGGGAAAATAATTTTGTTTCTCGAGCTGTACGTGCAGAAAAATAGTGTTCAATTTCAGATTTTTGAATTTCTGAACTCAGGACAAGAAGAGGAATCCAATTCTGATAGCGATTGTGTATCTGTCTGTCCGAGTATAGGGTAATGGCTCTTTGCTGCAACGAATTTGCGATGGTCATTATCAGTCACGTAGAGGGAGCTTTGGACAATGCAACAATTGACTGCATGTGCAACTCGGCTAGGTTCAATGGTGTGGATGAAACATTGGTACTGTTGAAAATGCCAACGTTAATGAATAGAACATTTGTAGTGCTGGCATTTGTTGTGCGGTGGAAATAGGGGAGGCCGCAGAAGGTGGTGGATGATTATAGACTCTTTTTATACCCTATCCTAAGGGTATATTAAGTTTGATACATAGTTTGTAACATAGAGAAATATTACAGATAGACCCAATAAAGTATATATATAAATTACAGCATGACTAGCCGAGTCGATTGAGCTATTTCCGTCCGTCCTTCTGTCCGTCTGTGTGTCACCAGTTTTTGAGCCTTAAATTTTGAGCTAGGTCGATGAAATTTTGTATACGAGGTCCTTGCAAAAGTAAGCAATACAAGTGTAAAATTTTTTAGAATCCGCCCACAGACGCGCCCACTTTTCAAAAAAAGCTTACTTTTTTCAGTATTTTTTATGAAACTCGAAAAAACTTACTTAAGCAAATAGGTAGCAATCTTTTTACTCTCAAAATATTCCATACGATATATTCGCCCACGCCTATATTTTAGGGGCGTTTGTATAAGTATATTGAATAAAAATTTAAAATCCGCCCACTACCACACCCACTTATTGAGAAAATGCATGTTTTGGAGTAATTTGATAAAATATTAAAAAAAACTTTGTATACAGGAAAGAGACAGGGTATCATACGATCCGCTCTGGACGGATTGTAGCCTTTTCATATGTTTTTTCCATTGAAATGTAAAAACTGTCAATTTTCCTAAAATGGCTAACTAATATTGAAAGCTATCAATCTATTACGTTGATCAAACAAATAATGTAAAACAATGCTGCAGAATTTTATATCACTCATTGCTTGAAAGTAAAAAGTAAACGTCCTATTGTATCCATTGCTCTCTTAACGTACTGAACCCAAAGAGAGAGAAAAATGTATGCGTACAACGTGCAAAACATTAAAAGTAGAATAGATAGAAAATAGCTTACAATTTTGTAACTGGATTTTAACGCTTTTTCCACACATTAAAAAAAAATATATATATAAGATTAAAACAAGATCGCCACGGTAACACTCATCCAAACGGACAGTGGTAACTCTGAATGCAATTTGAGCGTTGAATAGCAGCAGCCAATCAGCGCACATGCAGATGTGCGCTGCTATATCTACGTCAGATACAAATGGAAATTCACTGGCGGGTATACACTTTTTATGGGGGGTTTCTCACAATTTAATATGGTGCAAAATATGACACGCTACCGATTTCAAAAAAATCCCTATAAAACCTGTACTGCCAATTTATGTTAGACAGAGTATATATCATCAGGCATGCCGGATTTTACCGACTAAAAATCACCTTCTCATTAATGCGATCTAGTCACTTGGACTAATAGCAATTTTTGTTTGATATTTTAAGCGTTAAATGTCCCTGGTGTCTCTTTGTTGCTAATGTGTTATATATGTTTTTGTTTGGGTTTTGTTTATCTTAGTTTTTCTTCGTAATTGATTTTCATTGTTCAACAGTTTTCTTGCATCTAAGTTTATATGCTCTTCTAGCTTTTCTTTGTGTTTTTTTGCATCTTTTATAATTTCTGTATTTAAACTCTCTACCTTCAGGTCTAGATGAAGGTCAGTGTTTCTTATGTACCAAGGAGCATTTACTACATTTCTTAGCACCTTATTTTAAAATCGTTGTATTATGTCTAAATTTGTCTTTTTGGCACAACCACATAGTTGGATTCCATATGTCCATGTTGGTTTCAGAATTTGGTTATATAAAAGCACTTCGCTTGCGATTGACAGGATTGAGTTTCTTCCTATCAGCCAGTGCACTTTCCTATATTTGATTTCTAACTCTTCTGTTTTATATGCTCTTTCCATCGCAGTTTTGCATCTAGGGCCATACCTAAATATTTCGCTGTATTAGCGTATTGGACTATTCTTTGGTTTATAATGATTGGTATATGTTCCTTTTTATTAAAATCAATATGAACTGACTTGGACTCTTTCAGTGTGATTCTCCATTTTTTAGTCCATTTACAAATATTACTAATGCCTGCTTGAAGTTTTTGTGTGTATTCTTCGTTGGTTTTTCCTATTGTTAATATTGCAGTATCAGCTGCAAAAGTTGCTATGGTATGGTTTTCTAGTTACGGAATATCATTTGTGTATTATAGGCATAATATTGGGCCCAGTACACTACCTTGCGGTACTTTGGCTTTTATTTCTCTAAGATTTTAATAAGCATCCTGTTGTTTTAATCTAAATTACCTTCCATTTAGATACGATTTAAGAAGGGAAGCATACTGATTAACATACTTCTCAGTTTATAGATAAGCCCTTCGGGCCATACTTCATGGAACGCCTGTGACACGTCCAAAAATTCAGTCGAGCAGATCCTTCTTTCTTCTAATGCTTCTTCGATTGTACTCGTGATTCTGTATATCTGATGTATCGTAGAATGCTTTATTCGAAAGCCAAATTGATGGTTAACTTTTTTCTTTTAATAATTTTATTTAAGTGTTTTGCGAGCACTTTCGCAAACACTTTTGATATTATTGACAAAAGCGAGGTCTGTAAGGTCTGTTAGAAGACACTACATTTGGCGGTTTACCAGGTTTGGGAATCATTAGGACATCAGCAACTTTCCACAAACTAGAAACAAATCTAAGCTCAAATGTGGCATTTATCAAATCTGTGATTTTAATTATTCCTTTCATTGGTAAGTTCTTTAGTACATCTCCAGATATAAGGTCATATCCACGGCTTTTTTTTCGTTTATTTCACGCTTAATTAAGTTGCGTTTTTTATTAGTAGAAGCGGGCAGAATTTCCTTGTTTTCTTCTACATATGGTTCTGTTAATACGGTTTCTCTGTTTCCATTTTCAATTGGGGGTTTATATATATTTTCTAAGTAGTCTGCGAAAGCAATGGCTTTGTCCTCGTCACTTTTTGCCCAGTTTCCATCAGTAGTTTTGATTGGAGGTATTTGTGTAGTTGTTTGTTTAGTTCCTTTTGTCGCTTTCCATAGAGAGTAGTTTGTAGCGTATTCAGCTGTAAATCCTCTGTGGTACTTTTGCATTGAGTTTGATTGTTTGACAAATTTTTTATTATGTTTTATTTTTGTCTGTAAAAGGCACGAAATTAAATTATTTTCGTTTCACTAAATTCAAATTCCGGTCCGAAAAGGCACTAAAATAATTTCGGATCACGAAAAGGCACTAAAAGGCACGAAAATAATTTCGGTTCACTTTATTCCGGCACTAAAATAATTTCGGTTCACGAAAAGGCACTAAAATAATTTTGGTTCATGAAACTAAATTCCCGGCACTAAAAGGCACGACATTATTTTCGGATATATGACTGCTTCGAGGGATTTTATTTGGTTTGCAATTTAAGAGGCCTCCACCCAAAATGTCGAACTCAAAGTCGAACATAGTGTAGTGTAGAACCATGTTCGAAAAAAGAAAATAATTATCTTCGAATACAAAATATTGCAAAATGGGTTTTAGTAAGCTCTTTGACGTGGAGCTGAGCAGTTATAGGATGATGTTGCTCCGCTTCGATGTTTGTTTGGTTGCCGAGCAACTACATTATAATAATAATAATATAATAAAAAGTGTGTACATATGCACGCATATATTTGTATGGGACAAACTTTAAGTGTGTATGTTTAATTAAATTCTGAATTCACGAAAAATTGAAACTTCTGTATTTTTGCTTATATTGTGTCTTAGTTGAATTAGTCGTTACAAAAATACAGTAACAACGTTTTTTTTTCATTAAATCAAGTAGATTTCTTCTAAATGATAGAGTTGTAGATTTTTGGTTTGCTTAAAACCACCCTTGATGAGGAAGTACTTCTACTGAGGATATATCAGGTACATATGTGATATCCCTCTTAGTCTCTTACTGTTACAAATTGCTAAGTTGTATGGATGGATTTAAGCTATGCTATGCAGAAGTTGATGTTAAATTTAAGATAGTTGTGGAAGTATTCACCCTCGTCTGGGCAGCTTCTGAAAAAGTTATCTATTATAAAAGATGATCGGACTATGAGCTTGTATTCAAATAACACAGTAAATATTCCTGGAGTTTGTTAGTAATATTGGAGACGGTTCCTCTTTTGCTTTTCGAAATTCTGATGGACATGTTTTTTATAAGCTTTGGCCAGACTATCCTAGCTGAGCTACGTTGGCCTGTCTGGCTTCTTTTACCGTATCGACGTGGATTACCACGCTCTGAAAAAACTGCATACGGGTTTTCATATCTCCTTTGGTGTGCAAAATTATAAAAAAAAAATAGGTATACCAACGTAGGACGTCGACATTTCGTTTTCGGTGACGCGTATGCTATTTGTACTGATTCAGCCTTGTAAGAACGTCAGTTATACTTGGATTCAACGTTTATATATAACTCGTATACAAATAATATTATAAAAATTATGCTAAAACACGGATAAATGGATTTTTTTCAATCTTTACATTTGAGCCGTGTAGTGCACTCATAAAGGTAAAATCGTTTCTTTTTAGCTCTGAAATATTGACAGTTTCCATCCACCCTTCTATTGTACAACAGGATTGCATATTGATGTCAAAGCAAAATGTTGTTTTTTACAATACAGACTCGAGTAAGAATATTTGGCGGAGAGTCCGTTACATATTTATGAAGATTATTAGTGCCTGAAACTTTCTGCTTCCACTCTCAAGATAAAGATCAGGACTAGGATTATAGAATAGAGATCCTACGTAACTCAATGCTATAATCTTAAGACCTTCCCTCACTAAAAATCAGGTATTATGAAACTTAACCAGTGAATCTAACAACCCAATCCCGCTGACATTTTTCTCACCGCAATCCACAGGCCAAAAGTCCATAATAGACAATAATGGGCCTTTGACTAATCCAGGTGGGTTATAAGTCCACAAATCAATTATGAACTTACATAAAATTGAAATTGATAAAGGAATTGAGGCAAAAGTCCACAACCAACCTTGTGATTACACCATGATAGTGCTAGTAAGATTGTATGGAGACATGAAATAACCACCTACGAAATTAGCCCGCATTTGACAATATTCCATTATCTTTATTAAGTAAGGGCCTTCTTGGGTCTAGTTGAAATTATTCGGCCCTTGGATGACAAATTGTGTACAAGATGAGATATAATGTGCATACGTACATATGTTTGCAATGCATAAACAGTTGGTCCCTGTGGTTGTTCTGCTTGGAGGCACTGTTGTAAAATTTTTCTTAAAAACTATGCGATAAATCC
Organism: Chalcosyrphus nemorum; assembly: GCA_949716465.1. Lineage (NCBI taxonomy): Eukaryota > Metazoa > Arthropoda > Insecta > Diptera > Syrphidae > Chalcosyrphus > Chalcosyrphus nemorum. Next base: position 54,813,132 of record OX454332.1, read on the forward strand.
AAAACATGGATAGATATTGTGGAATTTTAGCCTGCAGATTTCTGACCTTTCGATATTTTTCTCAGCCCACCCTCTTCTTCTGTCTGTCTTAGCACATCATCTTTTCGCACTGGCAATTATTTTCCTAATTTCGACATAAGGTTGATACATACATATCTAAGCAATAATTTAACCAATACACCTCAGGTAGGTACGTATGAATTTTAAAGAAAATCGGTTTAGCCGTTTAAGCGGCAGTCCAATAAAGGACACAAATAAGCAGACAGATAGACCGATTTAATTGATAGACCAACTTTTTTAATTTTGTCTATAATGACAATATCAAAATCCATCAAATCCTAAAAGCAGATTTTTTACGATAACAATATTTGCAGCATATTACAAATATACATATGTACCTACATAAGTAAAAATCGAACTAACTATATGTACCCATATAGAATTGCACTACAGTATGATTCTATACAAATATTTCTATCCAAGCAAAAACAAAATCAACTTTTTTCCCTTTCCGCAAAAAAGAATACCCATATATTCACATTTCTCAAACTAAGAAACAAACGTATATACATATTATCATTTTTTTGTTCATCATCGAATAGGCAGAAAAGAATAAAAAAAAAATATCTACAATTTCAAAGACAATCAAGGAGAAAGAGCGTAAGTAGGTTTTCGAAGTCAAAAGTCGGAGAATAAGTGATTTTCGAAATTGAGAGAGAAAATATTTCTGTAGTGTTTAGTATTTTGAACTAAAATCGTCCACGCTAAAAATTCTCGGTTTATGTCCTGGGTAAAACCGTGAAAAAGTGTTTTACAAACTGCAATTGTACTCAGCAAATAGTCCAAAAATGTTTGATTTGACTATCCCAACAGTTAGATGGTATGTCCCCATAATTTTTTTTTAAATTTTTTTACCAGATAATGTTGCAAATTCTGAACGAAAAATACTGTTGAATTTGGAGAATTTTACAGTTTTTTAAACGCACATATATCCAAAACAAGGACAAAATTTAAAATTCTACCTCGAACAGAACTTCGATGCCTTCATTACCTTTCCAATAACACAAAAAAAATATCAAATTTATACTGTTTACTGGCTGAAGTTTTGTTTTGAAAATTGCTGTTTTTCGTAAAAAACACGAAAGTTGTCTGAGTATACTTTGAATAAAACAACAACAAAACAATTTTTCAAAATTCGGGCTCGAACAAAACTTAGATTAAATACCATTCTTTAATATGCCATAATAAACGTTGCAATCGGTTCACTATTGACCGAATGGCGTTGTTTTGAAAATGCACAATTTTTGCTTTTTGCACAAATTCTGGGTGGAGGCCTCTTAATGATTAGGGCAAATGGTTGGATCTTGGGAACCACAATGGGGATTTCAATACGGTTTTCTTTAATCGATTAGAAACCGAATCAACCGACACCACACAGAATATGGAATGTAAAGAATTCAGTAGCAATGAAAGTTTACAAGAGCATGTTATAACCACAATATTAGAGCAGGCTCCTGTTTCTTTGGAAACAACAACAATGCGATATTTTGCAGGATATGTAGCTCATCAAATGTAATCAAAGCAAACCTGTTCAAACTATTCGTAAAGCTTCCAAAAAATAGTGGAAAAATAACATGCCCATCTGAGTTTTTTATATTCGGGAAAAACTTTTCGCAAAATAGGGATTTTGGCAGTCTTGGCACCTACTGACGAGTTTTTTAGCATATGTAAATTTAATTTCAAAATATTTCATGTAATTTTTAAACAGTTTCCTCACATGAAAAATATTCGGTAAACGATGGGTTTGGAATGCATTTAGACAAACAAATCTCACCCCAAGAGTGAGAGGCACGGGGACCTCACTGTAAACCATCACCCCAAGAGTGAGAGGCACCTCATTATAAACCGACACCGCAAAACTTAAAAGTATCGCAAGAAATTAAAACTTGCCTGTTATAACATGTGCTCCTAAGCATTGATATTATTTGATTGAAATCGAATAAAAACTGTTTTTTTAGAAAACCGCCCCTAAAAAGTGGGCGTGGCTATATACAATGTATAGACGATTTGTAGATTAAGTGAATATCTATATATTTGCTATAACTGAAAAAAGTGATTTTTTCGAAAAGTGGGCGTGTCAGTGGGCGGATTTTGTAAATTTTTACACTTGTTCTGTCCCGATGTCCAAAGATCTCGCGTACAAAGTTTCATTGTCCTAGCTCAAAATTTAAGGCCCAAGAACTGGTGACAGACGGACGGACATAGCTCAATCGACTCGGCTAGTGATGCTGATAATTTATATATATACTTTATTGCATCTATCTATAATATTTCTCTTTGTTACAAACTATGATATGTACATGAAAACAAAAGCCGAAATAACGAAAAACAAAACATAATGAGAAATAAGCAAAAGCAACTTCTTAATCCACCTAAATTTGAAAGGGCATCATGTCCTATGAACGATTCGAACGAGTTCGATCGAACTGGGACGTAGCAATAAATGCCATTTCCCTGAAAAGTGACATATTTTTTTACTCTGCATGCGATATCTACTTTATTATCTGTGGTCTTACTCTTCTGGCTAGTCCTACAGTATTCCCTGATATGAGCAATAAGACTACGTTTGATGCACCTTTTATCTCTTGCTGGACATTTATTATCATCCTGTGAATGATTATTGCTGCCAAACCAGTTGGTATATTCCTTCGACGCTTTGTTTGATTGTGCACATTTCTACGCTTTCTTGAGTACAAGTTATTCACTTCGTTAATGCTTTTTTTTAGATCTACAGTATTACATTTATCCAAAATTTTGTCGATTAAATGTTCGTCTTTGGTAACGATTGCATTTTGCAGCTTGATTCTGCGACCTTTCTTCATTTTCTTGCCTAATGAGACTATATAAATGTCTTTCATAAACTTTTCTTTGCTTCGACATAAAGAATTCATCTAATACATACAAATCAACACTTTCTACATCTTCATCCAATACATACAAATCAACACTTTCTACGTCATCAGAGTGAGCTCCAAGTATATGTATTATAATAAACATCTTGTAAGGAGACCCCTCCGGCGAGAAACAAGGTGGACGGCTTCTTCGTAGGCGTATCTATATTCAATGCCACGATATATGTATACTTCCAACGAACTCCAATTGAAGTTGAGTCCAGTTTCCTTGGGTTTCTATTGAGGAGCTTTTGGTTTTTTTATTTGGTTGATCAACGAAAAAAATTGACAGCTTTCAATATTAGCAAAGACTATATAATATTATAAGACGTCGCACGTAGAACAAAATTTTCGCTCGATTTTTTTTGTTCTATCACCCACCAATGGGTGGGTTTGATGTTTAAATACATATAATATCAACAAATTAATACAAATTGTTGTTGTTTTTTCGGAAACCTAGATACATTCAAATGTTCCACAAATCAATTATGAACTTACATAAAATTGAAATTGATAAAGGAATTGAGGCAAAAGTCCACAACCAACCTTGTGATTACACCATGATAGTGCTAGTAAGATTGTATGGAGACATGAAATAACCACCTACGAAATTAGCCCGCATTTGACAATATTCCATTATCTTTATTAAGTAAGGGCTTTCTTGGGTCTAGTTGAAATTATTCGGCCGTTGGATGACAAATTGTGTACAAGATGAGATATAATGTGCATACGTACATATGTTTGCAATGCATAAACAGTTGGTCCCTGTGGTTGTTCTGCTTGGAGGCACTGTTGTAAAATTTTTCTTAAAAACTATGCGATAAATCCAAAACATGGATAGATATTGTGGAATTTTAGCCTGCAGATTTCTGACCTTTCGATATTTTTCTCAGCCCACCCTCTTCTTCTGTCTGTCTTAGCACATCATCTTTTCGCACTGGCAATTATTTTCCTAATTTCGACATAAGGTTGATACATACATATCTAAGCAATAATTTAACCAATACACCTCAGGTAGGTACGTATGAATTTTAAAGAAAATCGGTTTAGCCGTTTAAGCGGCAGTCCAATAAAGGACACAAATAAGCAGACAGATAGACCGATTTAATTGATAGACCAACTTTTTTAATTTTGTCTATAATGACAATATCAAAATCCATCAAATCCTAAAAGCAGATTTTTTACGATAACAATATTTGCAGCATATTACAAATATACATATGTACCTACATAAGTAAAAATCGAACTAACTATATGTACCCATATAGAATTGCACTACAGTATGATTCTATACAAATATTTCTATCCAAGCAAAAACAAAATCAACTTTTTTCCCTTTCCGCAAAAAAGAATACCCATATATTCACATTTCTCAAACTAAGAAACAAACGTATATACATATTATCATTTTTTTGTTCATCATCGAATAGGCAGAAAAGAATAAAAAAAAAATATCTACAATTTCAAAGACAATCAAGGAGAAAGAGCGTAAGTAGGTTTTCGAAGTCAAAAGTCGGAGAATAAGTGATTTTCGAAATTGAGAGAGAAAATATTTCTGTAGTGTTTAGTATTTTGAATTAAAATCGTCCACGCTAAAAATTCTCGGTTTATGTCCTGGGTAAAACCGTGAAAAAGTGTTTTACAAACTGCAATTGTACTCAGCAAATAGTCCAAAAATGTTTGATTTGACTATCCCAACAGTTAGATGGTATGTCCCCATAATTTTTTTTTAAATTTTTTTACCAGATAATATTGCAAATTCTGTACGAAAAATACTGTTGAATTTGGAGAATTTTACAGTTTTTTAAACGCACATATATCCAAAACAAGGACAAAATTTAAAATTCTACCTCGAACAGAACTTCGATGCCTTCATTACCTTTCCAATAACACAAAAAAATATCAAATTTATACTGTTTACTGGCTGAAGTTTTGTTTTGAAAATTGCTGTTTTTCGTAAAAAACACGAAAGTTGTCTGAGTATACTTTGAATAAAACAACAACAAAACAATTTTTCAAATTTTTTCGGGCTCGAACAAAACTTAGATTAAATACCATTCTTTAATATGCCATAATAAACGTTGCAATCGGTTCACTATTGACCGAATGGCGTTGTTTTGAAAATGCACAATTTTTGCTTTTTGCACAAATTCTGGGTGGAGGCCTCTTAATGATTAGGGCAAATGGTTGGATCTTGGGAACCACAATGGGGATTTCAATACGGTTTTCTTTAATCGATTAGAAACCGAATCAACCGACACCACACAGAATATGGAATGTAAAGAATTCAGTAGCAATGAAAGTTTACAAGAGCATGTTATAACCACAATATTAGAGCAGGCTCCTGTTTCTTTGGAAACAACAACAATGCGATATTTTGCAGGATATGTAGCTCATCAAATGTAATCAAAGCAAACCTGTTCAAACTATTCGTAAAGCTTCCAAAAAATAGTGGAAAAATAACATGCCCATCTGAGTTTTTTATATTCGGGAAAAACTTTTCGCAAAATAGGGATTTTGGCAGTCTTGGCACCTACTGACGAGTTTTTTAGCATATGTAAATTTAATTTCAAAATATTTCATGTAATTTTTAAACAGTTTCCTCACATGAAAAATATTCGGTAAACGATGGGTTTGGAATGCATTTAGACAAACAAATCTCACCCCAAGAGTGAGAGGCACGGGGACCTCACTGTAAACCATCACCCCAAGAGTGAGAGGCACCTCATTATAAACCGACACCGCAAAACTTAAAAGTATCGCAAGAAATTAAAACTTGCCTGTTATAACATGTGCTCCTAAGCATTGATATTATTTGATTGAAATCGAATAAAAACTGTTTTTTTAGAAAACCGCCCCTAAAAAGTGGGCGTGGCTATATACAATGTATAGACGATTTGTAGATTAAGTGAATATCTATATATTTGCTATAACTGAAAAAAGTGATTTTTTCGAAAAGTGGGCGTGTCAGTGGGCGGATTTTGTAAATTTTTACACTTGTTCTGTCCCGATGTCCAAAGATCTCGCGTACAAAGTTTCATTGTCCTAGCTCAAAATTTAAGGCCCAAGAACTGGTGACAGACGGACGGACATAGCTCAATCGACTCGGCTAGTGATGCTGATAATTTATATATATACTTTATTGCATCTATCTATAATATTTCTCTTTGTTACAAACTATGATATGTACATGAAAACAAAAGCCGAAATAACGAAAAACAAAACATAATGAGAAATAAGCAAAAGCAACTTCTTAATCCACCTAAATTTGAAAGGGCATCATGTCCTATGAACGATTCGAACGAGTTCGATCGAACTGGGACGTAGCAATAAATGCCATTTCCCTGAAAAGTGACATATTTTTTTACTCTGCATGCGATATCTACTTTATTATCTGTGGTCTTACTCTTCTGGCTAGTCCTACAGTATTCCCTGATATGAGCAATAAGACTACGTTTGATGCACCTTTTATCTCTTGCTGGACATTTATTATCATCCTGTGAATGATTATTGCTGCCAAACCAGTTGGTATATTCCTTCGACGCTTTGTTTGATTGTGCACATTTCTACGCTTTCTTGAGTACAAGTTATTCACTTCGTTAATGCTTTTTTTTAGATCTACAGTATTACATTTATCCAAAATTTTGTCGATTAAATGTTCGTCTTTGGTAACGATTGCATTTTGCAGCTTGATTCTGCGACCTTTCTTCATTTTCTTGCCTAATGAGACTATATAAATGTCTTTCATAAACTTTTCTTTGCTTCGACATAAAGAATTCATCTAATACATACAAATCAACACTTTCTACATCTTCATCCAATACATACAAATCAACACTTTCTACGTCATCAGAGTGAGCTCCAAGTATATGTATTATAATAAACATCTTGTAAGGAGACCCCTCCGGCGAGAAACAAGGTGGACGGCTTCTTCGTAGGCGTATCTATATTCAATGCCACGATATATGTATACTTCCAACGAACTCCAATTGAAGTTGAGTCCAGTTTCCTTGGGTTTCTATTGAGGAGCTTTTGGTTTTTTTATTTGGTTGATCAACGAAAAAAATTGACAGCTTTCAATATTAGCAAAGACTATATAATATTATAAGACGTCGCACGTAGAACAAAATTTTCGCTCGATTTTTTTTGTTCTATCACCCACCAATGGGTGGGTTTGATGTTTAAATACATATAATATCAACAAATTAATACAAATTGTTGTTGTTTTTTCGGAAACCTAGATACATTCAAATGTTCCACAAATCAATTATGAACTTACATAAAATTGAAATTGATAAAGGAATTGAGGCAAAAGTCCACAACCAACCTTGTGATTACACCATGATAGTGCTAGTAAGATTGTATGGAGACATGAAATAACCACCTACGAAATTAGCCCGCATTTGACAATATTCCATTATCTTTATTAAGTAAGGGCTTTCTTGGGTCTAGTTGAAATTATTCGGCCGTTGGATGACAAATTGTGTACAAGATGAGATATAATGTGCATACGTACATATGTTTGCAATGCATAAACAGTTGGTCCCTGTGGTTGTTCTGCTTGGAGGCACTGTTGTAAAATTTTTCTTAAAAACTATGCGATAAATCCAAAACATGGATAGATATTGTGGAATTTTAGCCTGCAGATTTCTGACCTTTCGATATTTTTCTCAGCCCACCCTCTTCTTCTGTCTGTCTTAGCACATCATCTTTTCGCACTGGCAATTATTTTCCTAATTTCGACATAAGGTTGATACATACATATCTAAGCAATAATTTAACCAATACACCTCAGGTAGGTACGTATGAATTTTAAAGAAAATCGGTTTAGCCGTTTAAGCGGCAGTCCAATAAAGGACACAAATAAGCAGACAGATAGACCGATTTAATTGATAGACCAACTTTTTTAATTTTGTCTATAATGACAATATCAAAATCCATCAAATCCTAAAAGCAGATTTTTTACGATAACAATATTTGCAGCATATTACAAATATACATATGTACCTACATAAGTAAAAATCGAACTAACTATATGTACCCATATAGAATTGCACTACAGTATGATTCTATACAAATATTTCTATCCAAGCAAAAACAAAATCAACTTTTTTCCCTTTCCGCAAAAAAGAATACCCATATATTCACATTTCTCAAACTAAGAAACAAACGTATATACATATTATCATTTTTTTGTTCATCATCGAATAGGCAGAAAAGAATAAAAAAAAAATATCTACAATTTCAAAGACAATCAAGGAGAAAGAGCGTAAGTAGGTTTTCGAAGTCAAAAGTCGGAGAATAAGTGATTTTCGAAATTGAGAGAGAAAATATTTCTGTAGTGTTTAGTATTTTGAATTAAAATCGTCCACGCTAAAAATTCTCGGTTTATGTCCTGGGTAAAACCGTGAAAAAGTGTTTTACAAACTGCAATTGTACTCAGCAAATAGTCCAAAAATGTTTGATTTGACTATCCCAACAGTTAGATGGTATGTCCCCATAATTTTTTTTTAAATTTTTTTACCAGATAATATTGCAAATTCTGTACGAAAAATACTGTTGAATTTGGAGAATTTTACAGTTTTTTAAACGCACATATATCCAAAACAAGGACAAAATTTAAAATTCTACCTCGAACAGAACTTCGATGCCTTCATTACCTTTCCAATAACACAAAAAAATATCAAATTTATACTGTTTACTGGCTGAAGTTTTGTTTTGAAAATTGCTGTTTTTCGTAAAAAACACGAAAGTTGTCTGAGTATACTTTGAATAAAACAACAACAAAACAATTTTTCAAATTTTTTCGGGCTCGAACAAAACTTAGATTAAATACCATTCTTTAATATGCCATAATAAACGTTGCAATCGGTTCACTATTGACCGAATGGCGTTGTTTTGAAAATGCACAATTTTTGCTTTTTGCACAAATTCTGGGTGGAGGCCTCTTAATGATTAGGGCAAATGGTTGGATCTTGGGAACCACAATGGGGATTTCAATACGGTTTTCTTTAATCGATTAGAAACCGAATCAACCGACACCACACAGAATATGGAATGTAAAGAATTCAGTAGCAATGAAAGTTTACAAGAGCATGTTATAACCACAATATTAGAGCAGGCTCCTGTTTCTTTGGAAACAACAACAATGCGATATTTTGCAGGATATGTAGCTCATCAAATGTAATCAAAGCAAACCTGTTCAAACTATTCGTAAAGCTTCCAAAAAATAGTGGAAAAATAACATGCCCATCTGAGTTTTTTATATTCGGGAAAAACTTTTCGCAAAATAGGGATTTTGGCAGTCTTGGCACCTACTGACGAGTTTTTTAGCATATGTAAATTTAATTTCAAAATATTTCATGTAATTTTTAAACAGTTTCCTCACATGAAAAATATTCGGTAAACGATGGGTTTGGAATGCATTTAGACAAACAAATCTCACCCCAAGAGTGAGAGGCACGGGGACCTCACTGTAAACCATCACCCCAAGAGTGAGAGGCACCTCATTATAAACCGACACCGCAAAACTTAAAAGTATCGCAAGAAATTAAAACTTGCCTGTTATAACATGTGCTCCTAAGCATTGATATTATTTGATTGAAATCGAATAAAAACTGTTTTTTTAGAAAACCGCCCCTAAAAAGTGGGCGTGGCTATATACAATGTATAGACGATTTGTAGATTAAGTGAATATCTATATATTTGCTATAACTGAAAAAAGTGATTTTTTCGAAAAGTGGGCGTGTCAGTGGGCGGATTTTGTAAATTTTTACACTTGTTCTGTCCCGATGTCCAAAGATCTCGCGTACAAAGTTTCATTGTCCTAGCTCAAAATTTAAGGCCCAAGAACTGGTGACAGACGGACGGACATAGCTCAATCGACTCGGCTAGTGATGCTGATAATTTATATATATACTTTATTGCATCTATCTATAATATTTCTCTTTGTTACAAACTATGATATGTACATGAAAACAAAAGCCGAAATAACGAAAAACAAAACATAATGAGAAATAAGCAAAAGCAACTTCTTAATCCACCTAAATTTGAAAGGGCATCATGTCCTATGAACGATTCGAACGAGTTCGATCGAACTGGGACGTAGCAATAAATGCCATTTCCCTGAAAAGTGACATATTTTTTTACTCTGCATGCGATATCTACTTTATTATCTGTGGTCTTACTCTTCTGGCTAGTCCTACAGTATTCCCTGATATGAGCAATAAGACTACGTTTGATGCACCTTTTATCTCTTGCTGGACATTTATTATCATCCTGTGAATGATTATTGCTGCCAAACCAGTTGGTATATTCCTTCGACGCTTTGTTTGATTGTGCACATTTCTACGCTTTCTTGAGTACAAGTTATTCACTTCGTTAATGCTTTTTTTTTAGATCTACAGTATTACATTTATCCAAAATTTTGTCGATTAAATGTTCGTCTTTGGTAACGATTGCATTTTGCAGCTTGATTCTGCGACCTTTCTTCATTTTCTTGCCTAATGAGACTATATAAATGTCTTTCATAAACTTTTCTTTGCTTCGACATAAAGAATTCATCTAATACATACAAATCAACACTTTCTACATCTTCATCCAATACATACAAATCAACACTTTCTACGTCATCAGAGTGAGCTCCAAGTATATGTATTATAATAAACATCTTGTAAGGAGACCCCTCCGGCGAGAAACAAGGTGGACGGCTTCTTCGTAGGCGTATCTATATTCAATGCCACGATATATGTATACTTCCAACGAACTCCAATTGAAGTTGGGTCCAGTTTCCTTGGGTTTCTATTGAGGAGCTTTTGGTTTTTTTATTTGGTTGATCAACGAAAAAAATTGACAGCTTTCAATATTAGCAAAGACTATATAATATTATAAGACGTCGCACGTAGAACAAAATTTTCGCTCGATTTTTTTTGTTCTAGCACCCACCAATGGGTGGGTTTGATGTTTAAATACATATAATATCAACAAATTAATACAAATTGTTGTTGTTTTTTCGGAAACCTAGATATATTCAAATGTTCCACAAATCAATTATGAACTTACATAAAATTGAAATTGATAAAGGAATTGAGGCAAAAGTCCACAACCAACCTTGTGATTACACCATGATAGTGCTAGTAAGATTGTATGGAGACATGAAATAACCACCTACGAAATTAGCCCGCATATGACAATATTCCATTATCTTTATTAAGTAAGGGCTTTCTTGGGTCTAGTTGAAATTATTCGGCCGTTGGATGACAAATTGTGTACAAGATGAGATATAATGTGCATACGTACATATGTTTGCAATGCATAAACAGTTGGTCCCTGTGGTTGTTCTGCTTGGAGGCACTGTTGTAAAATTTTTCTTAAAAACTATGCGATAAATCCAAAACATGGATAGATATTGTGGAATTTTAGCCTGCAGATTTCTGACCTTTCGATATTTTTCTCAGCCCACCCTCTTCTTCTGTCTGTCTTAGCACATCATCTTTTCGCACTGGCAATTATTTTCCTAATTTCGACATAAGGTTGATACATACATATCTAAGCAATAATTTAACCAATACACCTCAGGTAGGTACGTATGAATTTTAAAGAAAATCGGTTTAGCCGTTTAAGCGGCAGTCCAATAAAGGACACAAATAAGCAGACAGATAGACCGATTTAATTGATAGACCAACTTTTTTAATTTTGTCTATAATGACAATATCAAAATCCATCAAATCCTAAAAGCAGATTTTTTACGATAACAATATTTGCAGCATATTACAAATATACATATGTACCTACATAAGTAAAAATCGAACTAACTATATGTACCCATATAGAATTGCACTACAGTATGATTCTATACAAATATTTCTATCCAAGCAAAAACAAAATCAACTTTTTTCCCTTTCCGCAAAAAAGAATACCCATATATTCACATTTCTCAAACTAAGAAACAAACGTATATACATATTATCATTTTTTTGTTCATCATCGAATAGGCAGAAAAGAATAAAAAAAAAATATCTACAATTTCAAAGACAATCAAGGAGAAAGAGCGTAAGTAGGTTTTCGAAGTCAAAAGTCGGAGAATAAGTGATTTTCGAAATTGAGAGAGAAAATATTTCTGTAGTGTTTAGTATTTTGAACTAAAATCGTCCACGCTAAAAATTCTCGGTTTATGTCCTGGGTAAAACCGTGAAAAAGTGTTTTACAAACTGCAATTGTACTCAGCAAATAGTCCAAAAATGTTTGATTTGACTATCCCAACAGTTAGATGGTATGTCCCCACAATTTTTTTTTAAATTTTTTTACCAGATAATATTGCAAATTCTGTACGAAAAATACTGTTGAATTTGGAGAATTTTACAGTTTTTTAAACGCACATATATCCAAAACAAGGACAAAATTTAAAATTCTACCTCGAACAGAACTTCGATGCCTTCATTACCTTTCCAATAACACAAAAAAATATCAAATTTATACTGTTTACTGGCTGAAGTTTTGTTTTGAAAATTGCTGTTTTTCGTAAAAAACACGAAAGTTGTCTGAGTATACTTTGAATAAAACAACAACAAAACAATTTTTCAAAATTCGGGCTCGAACAAAACTTAGATTAAATACCATTCTTTAATATGCCATAATAAACGTTGCAATCGGTTCACTATTGACCGAATGGCGTTGTTTTGAAAATGCACAATTTTTGCTTTTGAGACAAATTCTGGGTGGAGGCCTCTTAATGATTAGGGCAAATGGTTGGATCTTGGGAACCACAATGGGGATTTCAATACGGTTTTCTTTAATCGATTAGAAACCGAATCAACCGACACCACACAGAATATGGAATGTAAAGAATTCAGTAGCAATGAAAGTTTACAAGAGCATGTTATAACCACAATATTAGAGCAGGCTCCTGTTTCTTTGGAAACAACAACAATGCGATATTTTGCAGGATATGTAGCTCATCAAATGTTATCAAAGCAAACCTGTTCAAACTATTCGTAAAGCTTCCAAAAAATTGTGGAAAAATAACATGCCCATCTGAGTTTTTTATATTCGGGAAAAACTTTTCGCAAAATAGGGATTTTGGCAGTCTTGGCACCTACTGACGAGTTTTTTAGCATATGTAAATTTAATTTCAAAATATTTCATGTAATTTTTAAACAGTTTCCTCACATGAAAAATATTCGGTAAACGATGGGTTTGGAATGCATTTAGACAAACAAATCTCACCCCAAGAGTGAGAGGCACGGGGACCTCACTGTAAACCATCACCCCAAGAGTGAGAGGCACCTCATTATAAACCGACACCGCAAAACTTAAAAGTATCGCAAGAAATTAAAACTTGCCTGTTATAACATGAAAATGGTTCCCACGATTTTGTTTAAATTTCATATTTCGGCTAGTTTGGAAAAGTTTCATAAGGTGGCGTATACTTTTTAAGTTAAAAATTTGTATAACGGTACTTTGCTTATTATCTAACGGGTTTTAGAAATATGTATAGCCATTTCTCGGTAAATCGTTAATGGATTTTGGTCAAAAACAAAATATGAGCAAAATTTAATGTATTCAAAATAGGCATTTGAACTTACATATGATGAATTTAAAAACCAAAAATTGCATGTATTCTTTTTAAGTTCATTCATTTGCAACTAACAGCATAAAGGTGCAAGTATGTATAACCAAAGACTATATTATAAGACGTCGCACGTAGAACAAAATTTTTGCTCGATTGTTTTTTGTTCTAGCACCCACCAATGGGTGCAGCAACATTTCAAATGTTCCAATACATTTAATATCAACAAATTAAAATAAATTGTTGTTCTTTTTTCAGAAACCTAGAAACATTCAAATGTTTCAAATATATTTTAGTTTACCGCAACGGCAAGCCGACTGGTTATGGGAGGGTGTACATTAACCTTCAGTTTTTGTTTACGCTCATGTTGCTAGGCACAAAGAAGTAAACAATAAATGAAAAATTAAAAATATACGTCCCTTCTTTGCATTAGGTGAATCTTAAGGTGTGTGCGCTATTATAATTTTTCTTCAAGGCAAGAAAATTTAAGATTTCAATTCTCAAATTCAATTCGAATGTCTACTACCTGCAAAAAGCCGTTAGGATACAGTATTAACGTTTGTTCAGAGAAATTTCAGTAAAGTAAACTGCGCTTGAGTGTGTTTAAAGAGTTAAAAATTTAATTTTCTTAATAACTATTCGATAATCTGTGATTAAGTTTACCATTTCGGTTATATTAAAAATATTCTGCAGAATAGCCTATGTACTTGAATTTCTGGCATAACAATACCTATAAGCTAAAGATGGAATTAAGCTGTACTTTGGCTTTTACATGAACGATAAGCTTACGTCTAGAAGATTTGACGTGAAATATTATTGACTAAACGAAACATGTACATATTTGACTTGGTGCCTGTAACACTATTAAAATTGACCACTTTTGTGGTCCATGTATTAATCCAATTTCCAACTGTGAAAAATACTGAAAATTGAAAGGTAGTTTGAATGCCGATTGTGCTGTTTTGTCATCAAATAGTGTTCAACAGTGTTGCAGCTGTACCAGACAATGCATCGGCAGCAAGGGCTATGTCCGAATATTCTTTTACTTGATCCGACTTGCTATATTATCTCTTTTATTTCAGATCTCGGTGATTTCATCCATTTTTTCGTAACACTGAGAAATATTAAAAATAAATCAGCACCACTAGGCCGAGTCCGTCTTTTTGTCACCAGTTTTTGGGCCTTACATTTTAAGTAGAACAATGAAATTTGGTATACGAGGTCTTTGGATATCGGAACAGAACGAGTATAACAATTTTTAAAGTACCAGGCCTACAATATCATCAACAACAAAATACATACATACATATATTTACCTTTATGTTGCAATTTAGGTACCAAGTTGCCTGCTTGATGGTGCACCTAGCTCTAAACTTTAAGTCCCTATAAAGCTGCACTCTAAAGCTCTATAAGATGTCATTTGAGAGGCAATATGTTGACTGTAAGTGGAAAGTGGCAATTAGACTGTAGAGCGGTTCAGACGCAACAAATCTTGCTGGCACTTCCATTCTTCTATTTCTAGAACTCACGTACCAGAGTAGCAGCCTCTATTAAGGATACAAAGTTTTATTATGCATAAATTGGCGTTGGCTAATTTGAGCACATAAACGTGATCATTGTATGCTTACAGGCATTTTTGCATTTTCTACCTACTAAGTTATTTAAACAAACTATATAATTAAGTCCACGAAAGATTGAAACAAGTTAAAAATTCTGCAGCACAACTTAGAACCACTGTGATAAGATCGGCCTTATTACTTCCGAACTACTTTACAAAGAGCCACCCAAGATAACCTAACTTACTCAAGTGCTACAAACCAGTCCACTCAGGACGTGGTTATTGTTCAACTAGTACCAATAACATATTTTGAAAAAATACGTTCTAAATGCGTCCCAGATGATATAGTATTTTTCAATACATTGTTGCAATATTTAATTCCAAAAATTCCACTATGATAAGTTCCTTTATCCAAAAAAATTTAAATTTGACTACTTCTCTAGGGCAATATATTAATAACGCACACTTGTAAGTGTCGAACACTTACTCAGAAAATATGTATCCTTACACAATAATTTTTCGACTTTGTTTATTTTTTTATTTCTTAAAAAGTGGGGATAAAAATAAACAATCTGCCTCCACTGGGATGCGAATAATTGATTCGGTTCTCGAACAAAACAAAACAGATAAATTGGAGATAGAAAATTGAAGCAAGAAATAATAACAACAACATGGATGTTTCGGTAAACAAGAAACATTTTAGTCGTTTAGCTACATATTGCTAAAAAATCAAACAAATAAAAACATGGAACACAAATTTGTTTTGCGTGCGAAGTCTTATAGTATTATATAGTCTGATATTAGTCACCAATTTTTGCATTTCAATGGATAAACAATGCCGATTCGTCTCGTATTTTTGATCAACTAAATTCTAAATCCGCTCAAAAGGGATTGTAGCATTTTCATATGTTTTTATTTAAAAGAGATTAGGCCGACTGGCTTAATTTTTGCCCCTTCAAAAAAGCGCATTTTTTCTCATCTCCTGGTGGTGTGGAAAAAGATAAATTTGTTTTATATTTTATAAATAATGAAATTATAATGAAAATTTCAATCTAAAAAAATAGGACGGTATCCCTACATAATATTCTTTCATATTTTTGCTAGTTTCAAATGTTACTGCGACAAACCTGTAAGAGCTTTTGTTAGAATAGCACCTTACGGGAAACAAAAGAGTGCGAATGAGAGACAAACATCCCTATCTTCCCTTTACTGACAATTTATGTTGGACAGAGACAAATACATACATAGATCGTCCTCTAACAAATCGAATTAGTTTTTAGTTTTTTTTCATATACCTACTCGCGAATTGTAAAATAAATATATTTTTATTATTATTATTATTATTATTTATTAAAACATAAATAAATTTACATTCTAATATATACAATATTCTGGGGTTGGGATTAGAGAGTTACTGTTGGAATTCATATTAGTATGGAGGCGACAGAATGTTGAGGGGCAAGCGATTTTGAGACTTCAAATTCGTAGGTCCGTCAACTTTCCATCGCCCCGAGATATATCTTAATGCCTAGTGTAGTTATATAATATTAGCAATCTTAAGATCTATAAGAAGTTTGTATATATTTTTAATGTTTTGATTGTTTGAAAGTATCTGATTTATGTAAAAAAATTCTATAGTAAACGTATAACTGACCTTCTGTTAACACCCTCAAGTAAAATAAATATATATTTTATAAAAATATTTTATATCCTTTTATTTATAATTACACTCCGATCAACGTCACTGCCTACTAACGTATGACACAAGTAGCTATGTACACGTTTCCCAATATACTTCACAGTTGTGCATATCATAAAGGTGACGCGTCTCGTGTACACTACCTACATATGTCATCAACTCAGGTATTTAAACTATTTTTTTTTTTTCAAATGGTTTTTAAACTATATTTTTATATTTTATACCAAATGGTATATGGTGGTAAATGGTGGTATCATCAAGTATTTACATCGAATTATTTTCCATTTTGCCTGAACAATATTGGTTCCATCCCATTTTATTCCAAAAAGTATAATATAATTTTTTTTGTATCTCATCATCTTAAGTATTAAATTTAATTTTTTTCTAAAAGATCTTCATTATTTTCTCTTTATTCCATTTTATTCTGGTTATTTTTTTCCAAATGGTCTGAATAGTTTTTGTTTCATTCGCGTCACAACCAAGCAGGGCATCTGCAGGTAGTTGGAGACAACTGGTTGCTCTCCAGCAAAGTACGCAGGAGCGATGATAATGGTGCGGTGTATTCCCTCGATGTTCAAAGTGATTTGAATGACACCAAATCTCGCGTTGTATAATCTGAAAGTAGGAGAAGGTTAATGTTGTTATTAATAAGGACACATGACCTTGAATTGGTCACCCTTTATAGCATTTACTTAGAATCTAATATGAAACTTAATCAAACTCGTTAGAGCAATTTTCGAGAAAATATTTTTTTTTTGTTGTGAAATTGGCCCTAAGTAAGGTACAGTCTAGAACAAAATTCCCGATTTCGCCTTGAATTGTGACGCTACAGAACTAAATCCAAAATGGTTTTATCACAAAATTTATTTAACTATAACTCATATGCTCTGTTTTTGTTTAGAAATTACGGCTTTTAAATCCTTTTTTTTCATTTGGACAGCAGTGTTTTAGGTAGATTATGTGTTCAAAATAATAGTAGTGCGCTTTATCAAATGACAAATGTTTAAAAAAAATTTTTAACACGTTAATTTTTGTAAAACTGGACAAAATACAATACCGGAAGGTAATGTAATGTTTTACATGAATTCATTGTTTTCTAAGCTTATTAAATATAATAAAATAGGCTTTAGGAAAAATTAGCGAGAAGAATTTACTATTCAAAAAAATTTTAGTGCTTATATTATTAAAAAATAAAATGTTTTAAATGGCATAAATAATAAGTTAAATTAATTGTAAGAGACATTTACAGTGACGCTGCATAAAGTCCACTAAGCTTTGGTCACGCTCTTTTGGGATTATTCGATGGCATTCGATTGTCGATTATTTGATGGCATTGCCTTCCTTACCTTCTTTTTAATATCACACCATAGGTGTTTTGTGGAGTTGAGGTCGGGTGACTGTTCAGGCCAAGAAATAACGTCAATCCTTTTGGCCCGAAACCATTCCTTTGCTGTTTGACGTGTATGCCTCGGTTCATTGTCCAGCTGGAGATCTCATTTTAAAGGCGTTTTATACTCAGCGTAGGTCAGCATAGTACTGTTAAAAATATCTACATGCATACAGATGCTGATCCATTATTTTATCTATGAGGTGTACGTACTACGCCTTAGACGAAAAGCATTCCCAAATCAATATTTTTGACCCTTCGTGTTATACTGTTTATACTCTATCCTAAGGGCATTTAAGTTTAATACACAGTTTGTAACATAGAAAAATATTACAGATAGACCCAATAAAGTATATATATATAAATGATCATCATCACTAGCTGAGTCGATTGAGCTATGTCCGTCTGTCTGTGTGTCACCAGATTTGGGGCCTTAAATTTTGAGCTAGGTCGATGAAATTTTGTATACTAGGTCCTTGCAAAAGTAAGCAATACAAGTGTACAAATTTTTAAAATCCGCCCACTGACACGAAATACTGAAATTCAGTATTTTTATATGAAACTCGAAAAAAATTTACTTAAGCAAGTAGGTAGATATCTTTTTACTCTACAAATCTTTGGTACATTATCAGTCCTAAGGACCAATATACAGTGTATATTGAAAAAAATTAGAATCCTACTACTACCACGCCCACTTATTGAGAAAATTCGTGTTTTGGAATAATTTGATAAGATATTGAAAAAAAAACTTTTGTATACAGGAAAGGGATAGGATATGATACGATCCGCTCTAGACGGATTGTAGCATTTTCATATTTTTATAGTATATTTGGGCTACCATTATTTTGAAGACAACGTATCGAGGATGTATACATAAATGTAGTGAATCCAATTTGTTATTTCATTGTAGTATTAAAATAAAATTCACTTTGTATATTATATTATTTTATATATTGTTAATAGGAACTTACAACTCTTGTCTAACACACGAGTGGGATGGAAATTTTCAAGCGGAAAATGTTCACTTCAAGATGACATCTGTGTGCGGTCATGTCATGTCTTTAGATTTTGTTGGAAAATACAACTCTTGGGATAAAGTTGACCCAGCAGAGTTGTTTTCTTGTCCCACCGAGAAAAAGGAAGCTAATGTAAAGCTGAGAATGCCAGCTTTTCTCGCGCAAGAAGCTAAGGGTTGTGATTATCTAGTGCTTTGGCTCGATTGTGACAAAGAAGGTGAAAATATTTGCTTTGAGGTAATGGATGCAGTGTCACGATCCATAAAGAATGTGTTTAGCCAAAATGTTACATATAGAGCACATTTTTCTGCAATTACTGAGAAGGATATAAAGAACGCAATGGATACTTTGGGCCATCCCAATGAGAACGAGGCTAAATCGGTGGATGCCCGTCAGGAGCTAGACTTACGTATTGGATGCGCTTTTACAAGATTTCAAACAAAGTTTTTCCAGGGCCGATATGGAGACTTAGATGCATCATTAATATCGTATGGACCATGCCAGACACCTACACTAGGATTCTGTGTTAAACGTCACGATGACATTCAGACTTTTAAGCCCGAGTCGTTTTGGTACTTACAATTATTAGCCGGTAACCCAGAAGTAGCCCTAGACTGGGGCAGGGGGAAGGTCTTCAAGAGAGAAGTAGCCTTAATGTTGTTGAACAAGGTCAAGGAAACAAAACATGCACTGTAAGTGGTTTCGTTTAGTTTAATATCGCAATAATTTTTTATTTTTTTTTTATTTTAGAGTAGAGAGTATATCTTCAAAAGAACAGTTGAAGGTAAGGCCTCAAGCTTTAAATACGGTCGAGTTAATGAGAGCAGCAAGTTCGGGGCTTGGTATTGGCCCGTTTCAAGTTATGACAATTGCTGAACGTCTATACACTCAAGGCTACATTAGTTACCCGAGGACAGAGACGACGCAATATCCATCAAATTTCGACTTACTGTAAGTACCTGTTTGATAAGAAAAATAAAGTGCAGTACTGGGTTATACCAAAGACTATATAATACTATAAGACCTTGTACGTAGAACAAATTTGTGTTCCATGTTTTTATTTGCTCGATTTTTACTTGCACCTATAATATAGGGCAAGTATTGGATTCGTGCAAAAATTCGAACTCGAGATAACAATGAATTCTGACATTACGATGATAGAGAAGCTCGAAAAAGAGGGTCTGCCGATTCTGTCTGTCTGTCGGTCTGTCTGTCTGTGTGTATGTACGCTAGACTGGGTCGTGCGTACTTTCACATTTGAGCTGTTAGTTGGAAATGAATGAAGTTTTTAAAAAATTACCTATACGAAAAAATATATTTTTTTTAATTCTTCATAAAATTAAATGCCATATTTTTGTATTCATTAAATCTTGCTCACGTTTTGATTTTGACCCAAAATCCATTGAATATTAACCCAGAAATGCCCATATTTTTAAAACCAGTTAATAAGTAAAGTACCGTTATACGTTTTTAGCCAAAAACGTTGTACGCCATTATATGGCACTTGTCTAGATATCAAATATGAAATGTAATCAAAATCTTTAGAGCCGTGGTACGCTATTTTATCAGACTTCACAAGACTAGCATAAATATAAAATTTAAACAAAATCGTTAGAGCCATTTTCGAGCAAATTGTGCCGTTATAAAAATGTTTGCCCAAAATGTTGTAAGCCATTTAATAGCATGTACATATATAACTCGATTCAGCATAAAGTTTAAACAAAATCGGTATGGCTGTTTTCCAGCAAATCAGTTTTTTACAAATTTGGCTATAAGTAAAGTACCGTTATTAACGCTTTTGGCTAAAAATGTGGTACGCCATCTTATAGCACTTTGTCAAACTAGTCGAAATATGAAATTTTAAAAAATAGTAGGAAATTGGCCCTAAGTAAAGTACCGTTAATATTAGGTCTAGAACAAAAATTTCAATTTCGCCTCTAGGGATTACCCCACAGACTCTAGATATGAAGTTTGATCAAAATCCGTTTACCCGTTTAGGCTATAGCCTCCCTGTCAGACAGACAGAATTTTCAGACCCACTTTTTTCGACTTGTGTTGTATTGTATGATTTTATTGTTTACAAATGTATTACATTTTCATTTAGTTTGCCCGCAAAACCATTTGGTTTGTCTGCAAGCGGTTATTTTTACAATGAATAATTTGTCTAAGTGACTTTATCATACTTGATAGGTAATTAATTTAGTTGAAAAATAAACAAAATTTAAAGCTAATTATTTTAAATAAGTGCAAGGATTTAACTAATAATGATAAATTTAAGAGAAAAAAAGAAAAAAAGGAACAAATTGAAGATATGAAATGATTTCTTAACATTTTTTTGCGTTTGCTAATTTCAGTTATATTTCTTAAGTTTTGAGGTAGTTCGTTTATTATTTTTGGAACTGCGTATTGTAGCCGCCTTCTTCCATAATTATTTTTAAATAATGAAATGTGAAGTAGTCCTTGAGCTCGTCTTCGCGTGTTGACTTCATGTGGGATCTGTATATTGAAGCATTCGTCCTCTATGTACTCCAGGGTAACCGTCATTCTGTAGAAGTCTTCTACAGACAATACCTTAAATGTTTCATCACGTTGATTGCCTTGTGTAATTAGTCCGACAATTGAATTTTGCAGTCTCTGTAGTTTATCTATGTGGCTTTTGGCTGCATTACCCCAAGCCAGAATACCATTCCTAAGCTTTGACTCCACTATTGCATGGTACACTTGTTTGAGCACTGGAAACGTGGAACACCTCTTCAGATAAGCGATAGCAAACAATGCCTTTTTAAGGTCCGCTCTAATTTTTTCTATATGTTTATGCCATATGAAGTGGCTGTCAATAGCCACCCCGAGGTATTTACATATATTCTTCGACTACCTCAATTATTTCTGTTTTACTATTGGGGCAGTTTTCGTTCAAGAACTTAATTTGTAGCTCACTCTCTCTATAATGTGGTTGGCGGATATGCAAAACCTTTGTTTTTGACGCATTTATTTATAACAAGCCCCATATCATGACACCATTCCACTGCTCTATTGAACTCTTCTTGTAATATACTTCTTGCAGTTTGAAGCGACTTATTCGAGACAACTATAGCTGTATCATCTGCAAATGCTATAGAAAGGCTATTTTTAAGAGCTCTCAACAGCTCGTTTGTGTATATAATGAATATATTCCCCTTGTGGAACACCGTAGTAAACTTCTTCTATTTTGCTTTTTTTGTCTGCAATCTTAACCACGAATCTCCTGTTTTTGAGATAGTTCCTCAGCCATATGGATAGTGGACCCCTTATACCAGCACGTTCTAAAGTGTCCATTTATTTGTTGTGGTCTAATGTATCGAAGGGCTTGCTAAAGTCCAAGAAGAGAACAAGCACGTGGTGATTTTGGTTTAGACTATTATTAACAAAATTAGCAAATTCCCCTAACAGCTGATTTGTACTTCTCCCTCTCTGAAATCCGTATTGATTTTTATGCACGATTCCATATTTTGCAACAAATTTCCACAATCTATTAACTACCACCTGCTCTAAACATTTGTCGATTGTAGGTAGTATAGATATTGGCCTATAGTTTGCAATGCAGTTTTTCTTACCTCCTTTATTCTTGGTCTCACCACCGCAGTTTTTAATGTTTCAGGAAAATTCCCCTGTGTTAGACTAAGGTTTATTAATTTGGATATTATTGGTGCAAATATATCAGCATTTGACCTAAGATCCTGCGCCCTGATTCCATCTAATCCGGGTGATTTGTTGATATTCAGGGTTTTTAGGATGTTGAATACTTCTAATTCGTTTGTTTCTTCAACAAATATTGAACTTGCTATAAGCCGGTTTATATGATTTGCTGTAGTATTGTTACAGTGATGCAGAATTTGTAAAGATGCAGCCGAAAAATGATCAGCATATTCATTTGCTATTAAACGTATGTCCTTTTCGGGTGAAAAATGTCTGATGATTGTATCATCAATAGATGTTTTACTTCTCCTCAGTAGCTCATTTATTAATGTCCAGGTTTTTTTTGGATCCTTATATACTTGTCTAAATTTAGTCAGAAAGTAGTTTGATTTTCGGAATGCAATTTCTTTGCTTAGTTGATTTCTGTACTGTTTATATTGATTTGCAAAAGTGTTATTCAGTCTATTGTTTCTCCATTTGCGGAATAGTTCATCGCGTTTAAGGCATTTTTTAATCACGTACGACCGTACGATATTATTGACAACATTCATACATATATTTCTGATTGAATGTTGCTCTATTTCAGTTTCCGTTTCTGCAATTGTTCCATAGATGACGGCGAAATGATCAGAAATACTGCATTCTATAGTTCCCGAGTACATCTCATCTCGAGTGAAGTTGACGATTATATGGTCGATAATTATGCTACTTCCGATTCTAGGATCAATTCGTGTGCTGTCTTTAACTACATTAAACAGCCCTTTTGACGCTAGTATTTCCGTGTAGAGATTGACATGTGCCAGATGCGTTTCTCTCATGTCAATATTCATATCTCCCGTTATTGTAACGTCGTTACCCTTTGAAATTTTATCCATGTTATTCTCGATTTCGCTTAAGAATACATTTATGTTATTTTTTGGAGGTCTATGTACTGCACAAACATGTTTCTGTTTCGTGCTACTTTTAATATTCCTTGATATATATACATTCGTATGAAAGCGTCAGGATATTCAGTCTTTCATAAGCAATATTGTTGTTTATGAACATTGCAATACCCCCTCCTTTACGTGTTGGTCTATTTAAAAACTCCGCCTTAAAACCATTTAGTTTGTAGAACCCATTTTCTTCATCTTTAATATTTGTTTCAACCAGAACGATTATGTGTAAATGTTTTTAAATATTTTCTGTATCTGCACAAAAAATGTCCAAATTTTTACGCATTGACCTTATGTTTAGACTTATACAAGAAAAATTCATTATTTTTTATGTCGTTAAAACTAGTTAATACCCTATGTTTTATATTTAGTTGCACTGTATCATTTTCGTCGAGATAATCCATTTCTTATAGTATAAAAGTTTCGTGCTTCTGTCTCGCTCTTACGCTTAATAACAATCAGGCTATCTTACTTATATGATCTTCATCGGCTATAAGAAGAGCTTTTGTATTTTCACTTTGTTTTGTTAGAATTTTTCCTTCACTTTCCCAGACAAAGCACCAGTTCGCCTGTCTTGCTTTTGTTTTTGTGAGCCATAATAAACGTTTGTTGACGCTGCTGAGTTGGTTGTTAATGTAGACACTTGTATTTGCAATTCTCGTGTTGTTGTTTGCGATGGGTTGACCATTTATATTTTGATATATTTTTTCTATGTTTAGTGATGTTATTTTCTGAGTAAGTGTTCGACACTTTTGCCAAGTGTGCGTTATTCATATTTTGCCCTAAAAAAGTATGTAGTCAAATTTTATTATTTATTTGGATAAATGAACTTTTCATAGTGGGATTTTTGGAATTAAATATTGCAACAATGTATTGAAAAATACTATATAGTATGCGACGCATTTAGAACGTACATATTCTTAAAATATGTTATTGGTACTAGTTGAACAATAATCACGAATGTCTCCTGAGTGGACTAGTTTGTAGCAATTGAGTAAGTTAGGTTGTCTTGGGTGGCTCTTCGGAAGTAGTAAGGCCGAACTTATCACAGTGGTTCTAGTTTGTGCTGCATAATTTTTCACTTGTTACAATCTTTCGTGGTTGTATATACATATATTTTTATATAGTTGTTTAAATAGCTTAGTAGGTAGAGAATGCAAAAATGCCCGAAAGCATACAATGCCATGTTTATCTGCTCAATATTGGCAAAGCCAGTTTATGCATAATGAAACTTTGTCTCTTTAATAGAGGCTGCTACTCTGGTGCGTGAGTCATAGAAATAGAAGAATGGAAGTGCGAGCTAGTTTTGTTATAGTGGAAATGTTGCGACTGAACCGAATCAAGTCTAAAAAGTCTAATTGCCACTTACAGTCAAAATATTACCTTTCAAGTGACAACTTATAGAGCTTTAGAGTGCAGCTTTATAGGGATATTAAAGTTAAGAGCTAGGTGCACGATCAAGCAGGCAACTTGCTACCTAAATTGCAACATAAAGGTAAATATATGTATGTATGTATGTATGTATACCTCCAAATCTATTTTGTAATTGATGATATTGTAGGCCTGGTACTTTAAAAATTGTTATACTCGTTCTGTTTCGATATCCAAAGACCTCGTATACAAAATTTCATTGTAATACTTACAATGTAAGCCCAAAAACTAGTGACAAAAAGACGGACAAACGGACGAACATACAGTGTTGTGCGACAGAAAAGGAGGACAATAAAAAGTCTGCTTTTACTAAAAATAACCATTTCTATCTTCCGAAAATATTGTGGCTTCACTAAATTTAAGCGTTCACCATAGCACTGTTCGAAAAAAAGCTTTGGAAAACGATTTGAAAAGTTCCAGGCCAGCGAAAAAGCCAATGCTTAAGAAAAGACATTTGTGGAAATGGCGATTTTCAAAAAATGTCCTTTTTAAAGCAGAAAACCTAAACAAAGCTACTTTTTTTGATTAATATATTAAATTTTGCAAAAATGCATCTGAATTGGTTCATAGAAAACTGGAGAACTGCCTTTTCAGTGACGAATCTTACTTCAATTTGGTCAAGGCAGATGGTATGTGCACAGTAAGGTATCGGAAAGGAGTAAGACTCAATCCTCAGAACTGCATTGTGATGGTGGTGTAATAGTATGCACATACTTCTCAGCCAATGATGTTGAACCCTTTCACGATATTGTAGGGATAATGGATCGTTTGGCATACAAAAGTATTTTGGAGATGCAAATTATGCCACATGCTGGGAGGTTTATGCCTCTTGGATGGAAAGTTCTTGATTGACCAGCATGATCACTTATCTTAAATCCCATTGAAAATCTCTGCGATACTAAAGCGACGAGTTGCAGATAAACGTTTCCAAAATAAGTCAAGCATTCAAGACTAAATGGAAAAAAATACCTAAAAGCACAATTTCAAATGTAATAACCTCAATGCCACGCAAACGTCCTGAAATTCTTAAAAATAGAGACTTCCATACCAAGTACTAGCCTTGTTGCTTTAGTTTTGCACACTGCCAAGAACTACAAATTGTTGCTTTTGTTTAGACATTCTCGTAAATCAGATTATATTGCTTTTAAAAGTACACTACTATGTTTCTGTTTCGTTATTGAACAATTGTACGTTTTTGGTTTTTTAAAAAGTGCTTTGGATAAAAAAATATTCACATTTATTTGTGCAAGTTAAATTTGTTGCGCTCGTTTTGTACAACACTGTAGCTTAATCGACTCAGTTAGTGGTGCTGATCTATCTTTAATATCTCTCAGTGTTTCGAAAAAAAATAGATCAAATCACCGATATCTGAAATATAATAGATAATATAGCAAGTGGGGTCAAGTAAAAGAATATTCGGACATAGCCCTTGCTGCCGATGCATTGTCTGGTACAGCTGCAACACTATTGAACACTATTTGATGACAAAACAGCACAATCGGCATTCAAACTACCTTTCAATTTATTTACCTTCATTTAAATGTCATATTAATAACAAACATATCTAAGCAAATCAGCTAATATGACTCTGGTGATTCGAGGATGCAAGGTCACAGTTTGACCACAAAAGTGGTCAATTTTAATAGTGGCACCAAGTCAAATACATGTTTCCTTTAGTCAATGATATTTCACGTCAAATCTTCTAGACATAAGCTTATCGTTCATATAAAAGCCAAAGTACAGCTTAATTCCATCTTTAGCTTATAGGTATTGTTATGCCAGAAATTCAAGTACATAGGCTATTCTGCAGAATATTTTTAATATAACCGAAATGGTAAACTTAATCACAGATTATCGAATAGTTATTAAGAAAATTAAATTTTTAACTCTTTAAACACACTCAAGCGCAGTTTACTTTACTGAAATTTCTCTGAACAAACGTTAATACTGTATCCTAACGGCTTTTTGCAGGTAGTAGACATTCGAATTGAATTTGAGAATTGAAATCTTAAATTTTCTTGCCTTGAAGAAAAATTATAATAGCGCACACACCTTAAGATTCACCTAATGCAAAGAAGGGACGTATATTTTTAATTTTTCATTTATTGTTTACTTCTTTGTGCCTAGCAACATGAGCGTAAACAAAAACTGAAGGTTAATGTACACCCTCCCATAACCAGTCGGCTTGCCGTTGCGGTAAACTAAAATATATTTGAAACATTTGAATGTTTCTAGGTTTCTGAAAAAAGAACAACAATTTATTTTAATTTGTTGATATTAAATGTATTGGAACATTTGAAATGTTGCTGCACCCATTGGTGGGTGCTAGAACAAAAAACAATCGAGCAAAAATTTTGTTCTACGTGCGACGTCTTATAATATAGTCTTTGGTTATACATACTTGCACCTTTATGCTGTTAGTTGCAAATGAATGAACTTAAAAAGAATACATGCAATTTTTGGTTTTTAAATTCATCATATGTAAGTTCAAATGCCTATTTTGAATACATTAAATTTTGCTCATATTTTGTTTTTGACCAAAATCCATTAACGATTTACCGAGAAATGGCTATACATATTTCTAAAACCCGTTAGATAATAAGCAAAGTACCGTTATACAAATTTTTAACTTAAAAAGTATACGCCACCTTATGAAACTTTTCCAAACTAGCCGAAATATGAAATTTAAACAAAATCGTGGGAACCATTTTCTTTTTGTCAAATAGGCCTTAAATAAAGTACCGTTAATATAAGGGCTAAAACAAAACTTTCAATTAATTTCGCCTCTAGGTATTACTATACACAGACCTCAAACACGAAGTTTGATCAAATCCGTCCACCCGCTTAGATTGTAGCCTCGCTGACAGAATTTATCAAAATCTCAAATTCAAAAAAAAATAAGGAATCCAAAACAATGGTTCAATGATTTCGATCAAACTTCATATCTAGGGTCTTTGGGATAATCCATAGAGGGGAAAGTGAAATTTCTGTTTCAGCCTTTATATTAACGGTACTTTACCTAGGGTCAATTTTATAGAAATAAGATTTTCTCGAAAATAGCTCTAACGATTTGGAAATTCAAATCAGGTGGCATATAAAGTGCCTTACCAAAATTGCTTACAACAGTACTTATACATTATTTTTCAAATAGTCGATTCGCGAGGAAACGGCTTAAACGATTTTGTTTAGATTCTACACTGAGGCTAGTAAAAACACGTTCAAAAAGATGAAGAAGAAGAAGATAAAGATTGTTTAGAACGGCACTTATGGCCAATTTGGCTAAAAGACGTTTTTCTTGAAAGCAGAAAAAACGATTTAATTAAAGTTTATACATTAGATTACAAATCGCAAATGCTTTAAATTTTTTGCCAAGAGTGGGTATAACAGTACTTTTCCAAGGATTAAGAGGTTTTAGCCTATTTGCTAGAAAAGGGCTCCGACGATTTTATTTAAATTTCATATTTAACCTAGTTTGGTAAAGTCTTCTAAGATGGCATACAAAAAAATTGTTAGTAATTGTACTTTGCTTAGAGCCAACTCAACAAAAGCTCTTTTTATTCGTAAACGGCTCTAATGATTTCGCTGAAATTTTATATTTGAACTACTTCAGTGTGGTAACAGTGGTTGACTTATAGCCATATTAACAACATGTTTTTTATCTCGAAAACTGCGACTAGTATCGTGAAGCCCAATAATATTGCATACAGCATTTTTGGCCACAAATATTAGTAATCGTACTTTGTTTATAGCCAATTTAACAAAATGCCCTTTTCCTATAAACGGCTCTGACGACGCACTATCGGACCAACCAGCCCTTATCGTCTCAAAAATCAATATCTTTTTTTGTTTTTTGTAATAAAAGGCTGAAATTTGAACTACATAATTTTGAGTATTCAAGCTTTGAAATAATGTACATATTATGTGTATACATATGTATTACAGTAATAAAAAAATTCACATAAATTTAAATGTAACATTTATAGTATACAATTGAGACTTGCGATACAATAAATTAGTCATAGCATGGAATAAGAACATTTATTCTTACCTTCAATGATTAGCTAGAGTTTTCAAAAGAATATATGGAAAATATGTCTGGATGAAAACCATGCCTGATGAACATTTTTGTAATACAGTACTAACTCGATAATGTAAACCTCGAAAATGTGAATTATCCAAAAATGTGAACCAGAAAAATGTTGCATTACATATTCAAAAATGTGAAATCAAAACCCATTCTTGATACTCAAAAATGTGAACTTCTTTTTTGTATACCCTATCCTAAGGGTATATTAAGTTTGATACATAGTTTGTAACATAGAGAAATATTGGAGATAGACCACATAAAGTATATAAATGATCAGCATCAGTAGCCGAATCGATTGAGCCATGTCCGTCCGTGTGTCACTAGTTTTTGGGCCTTAAATTTTGAGCTAGGTTGATGAAATTTTGTATACGAGGTCTTTGAAAAAGTAAGCAATACAAGTGTAAACATTTTTAAAATCCGCCCACTGGCACACCCACTTTTTGAAAAATATCACTTTTCAGTAATTTTCATGAAACTCGATAACTTACTTAAGCTAATATGTAGATATTCTCCTACCCTACATATCTTCAGCACATTGTGTATGGCCACGCCCACTTTTTAGCGGCGTTTAAAAAAAAAAAAATAGTTTTTGAAGGTTTTATAGAAATAATAGCACTTCTTGGAAGCAAAATACAGTATATTTTTAAAACTTTAAAAAATCCGCCCACTATCACGCCCATTTCTTGAGAAAATTTGTGTTTCGGAGTAGTTTTATAAAATATTTGAAAAAAAGTAGCTTAAGGAAATATAATGGTGGGAGAAGTAGCTATATACATAGGAAAGGGATAGGGTATCATACGATCTGCTCAAAGCGAATTATAAGCATTTTCATATGTTTTCTGATTGGTTTAACTGTTTAACATCGTTTGACTCATTTGTATCCAATCTTTTACTTTTCAATAATCAAGTTACAAATCATTTCAAAAACTAGGAAATACACAGCATTTTTTCACATTATCGATGTAGTACTGTATAACATAACAGCTTCGTATTAATTCTTCATATTTCCGGAAAAGTGTTAATTTTTGAAAAATCGAAGAGCTGTGTTACCATCATTACTGTATCCACTACCTTGTCGTGTAAATCCTGTTCAGTCCGGAAACAATTTTGCACATGTTTTTTTTGATTGATCGGGAAACTACTGACTGTCCAAAACATGGATTGGACCAGTAGCGCAACAATCAAGTTCGTAATGTAGTGCTTGCTTTACCTCCTCGTGATGGTCCCCGGGCAACTACATGTATAAATCTTTATACAAGTAGGCCGAAATTGCAAGTGCGAGATTGTCTACGGTCTAATGCCTAGACTAGGTAACCTGGGCCAGCAATCCGCGTTACTGAAAACCTTGAAGCTACGGAAACCGGCACAATGCCTCGGATAAGGACTGATAACACGTTGACGACCTTTGGCTATCGTACCTGGACAAAGATTGGTTTTTGGAACGTGAAGACGCTCCTTGACTCTCAGAGTGAAGGACCTCAGAACGCTAGATTCCTTCAACTAGGACACGAGTTCATGCGATATAAGCTGGACATATTGGGAGTAAGCTTGATAAGATGGTTAGATGCGGGTGAGTACCAATCCCCAACGCGTAACGCTGTACTATTCTACTCCGGAAGACCAACCGGAAGCCCCCGCGGATATGGAGTTGGACAACTGTTAACACCTACAGCACGCGGAGGCCAAATCTCCTGGCAGCCGCACGGTGACAGGATTTAAACGACCAGATTCCAGAAAGAAAAGGAGACCTTTTACAACCAGTTGGGAGCTGTTAATAATGCAACACCCAACGGCGACATTGTCATTGTCCTGAATGCCAGGAAGGGCTCAAACATTGTATGGAACGGCACGGATAAGGCAACCGCAATGACAACGGCGAACGATTCTGCAACGCAAATCGTCTTGTCATAGGTGGCACCATGTTTGAGCACAAGACCTGCCATAAAATCAGTTGGGTTTCAACTGACAGGCAAGCAATCTCCAACAAAATTGACAATATTGCAATCAGTCGCCGTTTTAGAAGTATTCTTCTAGACGTCCAAAATAGGCGAGGAGCGGACATGGGGTCGGTACGAAATTACCATCTTATGATAGCTGTTCAATTGCGCACTGCTGCCGTTCGAAGATTTAACGACACAAGAATACCCAGGATCAACGAAGACCGACTGAGAGTTCCCACATTGCGCCAAGAACTAAGGGACCATCTCTCACGTGGAGTGGAAACAATCAGCAGCTCATTGCCCGCCACCATCCAAGACCATTGGTGTGGTGTGAAAACTGTTTTCACATCAGGTGCTGAAAGGATTGTCGGTCGATCGCAGGGCAACCATAGCACGTGGCTTTCTGAGGATAGCTGGAGAAGGATCAACGAACGAAGCAGCTAAGAGCTCGAATTGCAGCAGCTCCAGCAGCAGGGATGATCGAGCTAGAGTCTAAAACCAAAAGCTCCTCAATAGAAACACAGGGAAAAAAAACTGAACGAGTTACAAAACGGACATTGGTAACTCTGAATGCATATCAATATAATAGGGGTTGAATTGCAGCATTGGATCTACGTCAGATACAAATGGAAATTCACTGGCGGGTATACACATTTTATGGGGGGTTTCTCTCAATTTAGTATGTTGCAAAAATATGGCACGCTACTGATTTCTAAAAGGCTCTCCCTTAAGACGTGTACTGACAATTTATGTTGGACAGAGTATAACTACAAATGCTGGGTCTTGCCCTCTATTTACTACAAGAACTTTATTTTCGATAATGAATTCGAACAATACCTGACCGCGTGGGTTTCCATCCCATTGCACATGGTTTGCGTCGCATTCCATGTCCGCCTTCCGGATTAGGGCACGGGTGATTTCTAACAGTGGCGTCGTACGGCATGTAGATAGCAGACATAAACGTTGGGGATGTCCCCTTCCTATCGTATCTTACTGCCGTCTGGGTTAGATCGCTGTAAGTAGATAGAAGAAATAAGTTAATGTGTTTTCTAGCTTCAATACAAGTTCTACTCTTGCATTCCGGCGATTGGGGTTCAATATTGTAGATTACAAAATTTTCTGATTTAGCCCACAGAAACGACCTATTTTCCGCCTGGAAAGCGCGAAACTTTGTTTTGGAAATGTTTTTCAGCTTGATCATTCAGAGTATCATTGACGTTAGGAGTGGAAACTTCTTCCAGTTCCAAGAACCACTGCAACAGACCGTCCACGTCAAGAGTTGAATTAGTTTAGTTTATTGTCTTTTAATATTAATTTCAACAGTTATGAGATAAATAACGAGTTGGAAAAGAAACAATAAATATATATAACAAAAAAATAAAAAACAAGAAAACATGCATTTACCAACGCCTTCGTGAAGTCATCTCCTCAAAGCTGGACGAACCTTGAAGCGGTAAAAGGGAATCCACGTAAAGCGGCAGCAAAGCTTACAAACGTATTTAAATTATAAATTTTGCATGTTGTTGTATATTTTAGTTAAGGTATTAAAACGGATAGCGGTTTATATTCTGCATACAATTATATTTTTCTAAAGACAATATTTTCTACGAAGCCATAGAGACTTATCTGCAGAAGGTTGTGTACAAAAAATATACATATCCTATTGTTGTGTAGTTCTTATAAAGTATGAATACTTATAGATACATAGCTACATTATATTTATCGTAAATTAAAAGAATAAGATAAAATATGTTTTTTAATATTCTTCTTTCTTATGTACTTAGGCTATATATTCCAAAGATCTCGAGGAAGTTGATTGAAAATCATAGGTACAATAAATGAAAGTTGTTGTCGGCATAAGAGTTGTGAATTCTTGGCGTTTGTAGAACTCCTTGTGCCCTTTGCCTGGTATTAACGCCATGATCGATTGGTTGCTTGAAGCGTTGGTTGGAATACATTGCATTAATCATGTTAAAGATAAAAAGTTGTTTACCAGTTAGAAGACCCAGATTCACGCTGGGTCTTGAAAACACGATTTTGAATCTTTTGAAGATCGTATATCACTTATTCTGATGTATTACCCCATGCGATTATACCATACTGGAATGGTGATTCGACTAATGAGTAGTATACTTGTTTGAGAACTGAGAAAGAAGTGTAGTTGCTCAGATGTTATAGAGCATAAATGGACCGCAATGTTTTGCAAACGTATTTTATGTGTGAATTCCACTTCTTCACCAAAGTATCGATAAGGGTTCACATTTTCAATTAAATCTCTGCAGTCATCCAGTATGATCAGGTCATGTTGATTCGTAGTTTCGTGTAAGCATTAAAAGTTATGGAATTTTATATTTATATATGTGGAGGACGGATGTGCATTATCTTGGAATTAATTATAACCCCGTTGTCATGACACCGCTGAACTATTTCATTGAACTCTGATTGTGTTATTTGAATTGCGTGGTTTATATCATGGTGGGTAACAACAACTTGCAGTGTCGTCAGCATATTTTTTAATACTGATAGCATATCGTTCACATAAATAATAAAAAGTAAAAGTCCTAGAATGGAACGTTGGGGTATATCGAACAAGACAGGCTGTAATTGACTTAGTTTATCCGCAATTTTTACTTTAAAACCTCTGTCACAAAGATAACTACGGAACCATTTCAAAATTCTACCATGGATTCCGATTTTTTCAAACATTTGTAATATTTTTTCATAGCTCAGTGTTTCAAAGGCCTTCTTAAAATCTATGAAGATTACGAATGAGTGTAGAATTTTATTTAAGTTGGTGTTTATTATATTCGAAAACTCCAGCCAAAGTTGATTAACATTTCTATTTTTCATAAATCCGTACTGGTTTTTATACCCTATCCTAAGGGTATATTAAGTTTGATACATAGTTTGTAACATAGAGAAATATTACAGATAGACCCAATAAAGTATATATATAAATGATCAGCATCACTAGCGGTTTGTGGACTTCTGCAATACCAACCGCCTAGTCATTGGAGGTACGCTGTTTGAGCATAACACCTGCCACAAGATCACTTGGGTCTCGACTGACAGGCAGCGATCATCTAACCAGATCGACCACATTGCGATCAGCCGCCGCTTTAGAAATTGTCTCCTAGACGTCCGAAACAGACGTGGAGCGGACATCGGACAGGAACGCGATCACCATCTTATGATAGCTCATTTACGCCTTCGCACTGCATCTGTCAATAGCAACCGCTCAAACTTGCTAAACAACGCCAGGTATAATACTGACAGGCTCAAGGTTCCCCAAGTGCGCCAACAGTTCAGGGACCACCTTGCCTTACAAGCAGAAGTAATCAGCAGATCATTACAGGAGAGCATGGATGACCACTGGAATGCTGTGAAAAATGCAATGCAACGGGGGCAATCGCCTAAGTCGGCAAGAGGCAGAAACACCACCGCACATGGCTTTCAGCAGATACCTGGAGACGGATCGAAGAGCGTACAGCAATAAAGGCTCGGATTGCAGCCGCCTCAGCAGTGGAGAAAACCGAGCTAGAAACCCAATATCGTGTGAAGAAGAAAGAAGTGCAGCGTAGTGTGAGGCGTGACAAACGTCAGTACATCGACACACTGGCTTCATTGGCTGAAGAAGCAGCGAACAGATGCGACAGTAGGACTGTTTATAGTATCACCAAGGAGCTCACTGGTGGTCGGAGCTCCAAACAACACCCGGTGAAAAGTCTAGATGGCAGCCTTCTGATTTCGGATGAGGATCAGCTCGTTAGATGGAGAGAACATTTCGCCACAGTATTAAACCACTTAGGCGATGTCGATATTTTCTCAAATTTTAATGAGCATTCCGAAGCAACAAATTCCCGAATCCGCACCGCACCTCCCAGTAAGAACGAAATCATAACAGCGATCAGGTCCCTCAAGAAAAACAAAGCGGTTGGTATTGATGGCATCCCTGCCGAACTATTTCAAGCGGCGCCAAATATATCGGCAGATTTGCTGCATCCGCTAATACGGAGAGCTTGGGATAGCGAAGAGTTTCCACAGGAGTGGAAAAGAGGGATGATCATCAAACTTCCGAAAAAGGGAAACCTGATGGATTGTGGAAACTGGAGAGGTATTTGTGTTCTGCCAGCCGTAGCCAAAATAACTGCAAGAATAATTCTGGAAAGAATCAGGGAGCATTTAGATTCTACTCTCGACGTCGAACAAGCAGGCTTTCGTGCTGGATCCTCCTGCATCGACCATATTAATACCTTAAGGATCATAATCGAGCAATGCGTTGAGTACAGGTCTCCGCTACATCTGCTGTTTATCGACTTCGAGAAGGCCTTTGACAGTTTGAATAGAGATGCTATCTGGTTGGCCTTGCGCAGGAGAGGTATCCCAGAAAAACTCATTGCTATTATTAAGGCTACGTATGAGGGCAGTAAGTGTCACGTCTTGCACAATGGCAAGGTGTCAGAAGAATTTGAAGTCCAAAGCGGAGTACGTCAAGGATGCATACTGTCACCGCTGTTATTTTTAGTGGTTATCAGTGATGTTCTCCGTGCAGCATTGACGGAAGGAAATCATGGAATTCGCTGGACTATGACATCTTACCTCAAACACCTAGACTACGCTGACGATGTTTGTCTACTTTCACATCGGATAATGGACCTCCATCTTATGGTCCAGAATCTAGAAGCTGAGGCAAACAAAGTAGGGCTCAAAATTAACACAGCCAAAACAAAAGCCCTGAGCACTTCTGACACCAGCGGGCAACTTAACATTGCCGGACAGGAAGTCGAGAAAGTTGACAACTTTCTATACCTAGGAAGTGTGGTCTCGGCAAACCGTGGTGGCACTGAACTGGATGTGTGCAGCAGAATCGGGAAGGCCAAAGCTGCGTTCGGCATGCTGTCCACCATCTGGAAAAGCAATGTTATCAGCTTAAGAACCAAGCTACGACTGTTTCGCTCCAACGTAGAATCGGTACTGCTTTATGGGTGCAGTACTTGGAAAGTGGACACCATTAACACGCGCCGGCTGCAAGCCTTTGTAAACAAATGTTTAAGAATCATCTTGAGGATCTTTTGGCCGAACCGTATCTCCAATGAACAGCTTTATACGAGAACGGGCCAGGAACCTATAAACATTACGATACGAAGGAGAAAGTGGCAGTAAATTGGACACACCCTAGGGCGCGAAGACAATTCCATTGCGAAATACGCTATGCAGTGGAATCCGCTCACCCAAGCAGGCAGAACAGCGGGACGCCCTAGGCAAACGTGGCGCAGAACAGTCGAGGAGGAATCGAGCTCTTTGGGAATGAGCTGGAGAGAGCTCAAACGCGTTGCAGAACTACGAACAAGATGGCGCGCAGGCGTTGTTGACGCCCTATGCCCCCCGAGGGGTTAAAGGATTAAAACTATCACTAGCCGAGTCGATTGAGCTATGTCCGTCCGTCCGTCCGTATGTCACCAGTTTTTGGGCCTTAAATTTTGAGCTAGGTTGATGAAATTTTGTATACGAGGTCTTTGGAAAAGTAAGCAATACAAGTGTAAAAATTTTTAAAATCCGCCCACTGACACGCCCACTTTTCAAAAAAATCACTTTTTTCCACTATTTTCATATGAAACTCGAAAAAACTTACTTGGGCAAATATGTAGATATCCACTTAATCTACAAATCGTCTTTACATTACATATGACCACGCCCACTTTTTAGGGGCGTTTACTTCAAAAATTAATTTTCGAGTAAAAATATTAGTTTATAAGGCAAAATAGAAAATTTTGTGAATACATTTTCCACCGCCCACTGACACGACTAAATAAGATAGGGATAGGGTATCATACGATTCGCTCCAGGCGGATTGTAGCATTTTTCACTGGTTATTTATTACTTTGTATTTCCTTAGGTAATCATGTACTCTTTTGGCCATTATGTCTTCCATTATTTTATCAATGACAGGTACGATTGATATAGGTCGGTAGTTCAGAACATCAATTTTGTCTCCTTATTTATAAATGGCTATTTTTAAATAAATTGGGAAACAGTTTTGTTCAGAGGACATGTTAATAAATTGATCTATGGTTAGGTGCCAGTAAACCAGATTTTTTTTTCAAATCTTTTGCTCTAATTCCATCTATCTCAGCTTATTTATTTATGTTAAGACCGTTAAGGGTATTTCTTACTTCGATTTCAGATACATTTTCTACAAACATTGACTGTTCTGAGCTTACTTCTATACCTTGATATGTTTAACAATAATTTGAATTATATGTGTATATTGTCCAAAGAAATAAGGATAATATTTTTTTAATAAATTGATAAACCAATAGTCACAAACTCGCACTAATCTACATTTGTAACGTCATGTCACCTCTAAATCATGCACCTCAAGGTTCCCCAAATTATACACAAACAACTTGTAAATAAATAAAATTGTACTTCATAATTTTGTAATCATAAATTAAAAAGTCAAATTCAATATATAATAATGAAATTCAAAACACATTTTGAAATGAAATAAACTTTTTAATTATTTCAGAAAGAAGTTATTAAAATAAATTAAGAAAAAAATTAACAAAAGATTGTTGTTGACTCAGTGTTAGAATATCGTGTTCATCAGCATTGTATAAACAAATCTGTCAGTCACTGCCTTTTGATATACTGACCGATAATTAATGAACTGTTAAACTTGAATTATGTATAACTTTTTTAGCTTGAATAAAACCTCTCATCTCACTCGATGTTCAACCTTTAATCATGTCGTTTCAATTCATACTCAGTAACAATTTGCCTGTAAAATGGACAGAGTACCAATTCTGAATCAAACACAAAACCCGAATGGTTTGTTTTTGGCAATGTATGTGCGAAACCTACTTGAAATCTCCTTGAGTTCATCCATCCGTAAGAGGTTGTAAAATTGAACAAGCCCAAGCGTGAACTTCAGATTATTTTGGAGGTTTGGGATAATTTGATGCAACCTTGCGATTTCGTTTGGTGGAAACATAGTACTAAGAAAATTCTGCATTTTCAAAACAACGCCATTCGGCCAATAAAATTTTAAAAATTTTTGCACTTGTCTTGCTTACTTTTACAAAGACCTCGTATACAAAATTTCATCAACCTAACTCAAAATTTAAGGCCCAAAAACTGGTGACATACGGACGGACGGACGGACGGACGGACATGGCTTAATCGACTCGGCTTTTGATACTGGGTGGTTAGATTTACTGGTTAAGTTTTATAATACTTACTTACTTAAAGGGCCCCTGACCCTTGTAGGGTCCCTGTCTGAGACATCGTTGCCTTCCATTTTCTGCGGTCCCGGGCACGCTGTTTCCAGTTGTGAAGACCAAGTTTTCTGGCCTCCGCGACAGCTTGGTCTTTGTACTGGAGGTTGGGTCTTCTTCGCCGTCTCGAACCTGGGGGCTGGGAATCGAAGATCCTCTTGGCTGGAGCATTGTTGTCCATTCGCTCGATGTGGCCGAGCCAATGTAGTCTGCGTATCTTAGCTTTTTGGACTACATCCACATCCTGGTACAACTCATAGAGTTCGCGGTTGTATCTTCTCCTCCATTCGCCCTCCTCGCATATAGGACCTAATATCCGAGGAAGGATTTTTCGCTCAAAGGTGGCCAATATTTGCTCAGCTTTCTAACTTATCGTCCAGCACTCGGCTCCATACAGCAGGACTGGTAAGATGAGCGTTCTATAGAGCATTAATTTGGTCCGTTGAGTTGGGAGTCTTGAACCCAGTTGTTTTGCCAAACCGAAGTAGCAGGGTTTGCTAGGGTTATTCATCGTCGGATCTCTACAATGTTGTCATTTGTAGGATTGATATTTGTTCCGAGGTAGGTGAACTTCTTAACTACCTCGAAATTATAGTTATCAACAGTGACGTTCTGACCAATGTTTTAGACAGACACATTTTTGTTTTTTGATAACATATACTTCGTCTTGTCCTCGTTCACTTCAAGACCAACTCGCTTCGCCTGCTCATCAAAAGCCAGCCGTAAACGCCTCTACGACGACTTGCCGGGATCTTGCGATGATGTCAATATCGTCTGCGTATCCCGGCAGTTGGACGGATTTGTAAAAGGTAGTGCCTTCCGTGTTGACACGTGCCCTCTGCGCTATCTGCTCCAACACGATATTGAAGAAATCACATGACATCTCCTTGCCTGAATCCGGTGCACGTTTGGAAGAGCTCCGAAGATTTGTTTCCAAGTTGCACAGAGCACCGCGTGTCTTCCAGTGTTACGCGGCACATACGGATAAGTTTTGGCGGTATCCCGAATTGGGCCATCGCCTGGTAGAGCTCAAGACGATGAATGCTGTCATATGCGGCTTTAAAGTCGATGAGAGGTGGTGGGCTTCGACTTGAAATTCATTGGTCTTTTCCAGGATTTGTCTGAGTGTGAAAATTTGGTCTATTGTCGATCTGCCGGGCCGGAAGCCACACTGGTACGTGCCGATTAGTGTGTTGCAGAAATGTTTTAGACGTTGACACAATACGTTGGATAGAATTTTATATGCGACATTTAACAGGGATATAGCTCAGTAGTTCTTACAAGACATAGGATCGCCTTTTTTGAAGATGGGGCATATAGAGCTGATACTCCAGTAGTCGGGCATGCGTTCCTCCACCCATACTTGGTTAATGACTTGATGCGTGCACCCTACCAAGACGTCACCTCCGTATTTAAAGAGTTCAGCTGGAAGCCCATCAGAGCCAGCGGCTTTGTTGTTATTCAATTTTCTGATGGCAACATTAACTTCTTCAATACTGTGTGGGGGCGTTGGTTCTTCATTGACTGGAGGTGGGTTCTCGTCTTGCCCTATCACTCTCTCTATTTGCGGCCCGTAAAGCAACTGCTGGAAGTGTTGCTTAAACACATCAACAATTCCATGCGCGTCGGTGAGTAGGTTGCCTTCGCTATTTCGAAGAGCCTGCGTTCCGGGCTTGTAGGCAGCTGCCAGCTACTTGGCTTTTCGAACAAATTGCCAGTTGTTGTTGTGCTCGCGAGACTCCTCGATATTCTTGAGCTGGGAAACTGCGTGGTCACTTTTCTTTCTGCGCAGGACTCTTTTTTTCTCCCTTCTACTGGTCCGATACTCCTCTCTCGCTGCTCTTGTATTGCGCTGCAGCGCTTTCTTGTTTGCATCTTCTGTCACCCTCTTCCGATGTACGCACTCATCATCATACCAAGGGCTCCTCCTTTGTAATGGTTGGTAGTCAAGATTGGTCACGGCTACCGCTTTGATGATGTTGCGGTAATCGGTCCACTGGTTGTTGGCGTTTGTGGTGGGTGAATGCAATGCAGATAGTTTCTCGGCCAGTTGCTCTTGTAGTCTCTGGATCCTTCTGACGTGCTAAGGCGTCCAACGTTAAGCTTGTTTTTCTTCACGGCTCGCAGCTTCTTCTCGTTGGACAGTCGGGCTCTGAATTTAGCAGCAACAAGATAGTGGTCAGAGTCAACGTTTGCCCCTCGAAAGGTACGCACATCCAAGATGTTGAATGCGTGCCTTGCGTCGATTAGCTCGTGGTCGATCTGGTTGCGTGTTCTACCTTCAAAAGAAAGCCAGGTTGCTGTGTGGATTTTTAGCCCAGGAAACCTAGTGCTTCTTATCACCGTATTACGAGCTGCTGTAAAGTCGACTAGTCGGAAACCGTTGTCTGTTGTCGGGTCGTGATGTTTTCCTTATCGATTTTGGCATCGAAGTCCCCGAGTACGATTTTTACATCGTACTCCGTCCAGGAGGTCGTACAATTCCTCCTTAACAGGGCTTCTTCGGTAGGGACGTGTGCACATAGTAGGCTGATGTTTTGAAATGTGGCTCTGATGCGAATTACAGCCAGACGATCGCTTATCGGCTTAAAGTCAATAACTCTTGATCTGAGCCGATTTACCACGAAGAATCCCCATCCTAACATGTGCAGTCTTTTGTGGCAGCTGTAATAAATGTCGCAGCTACCTCTTTTCTGCATTCCTGATCCTATCCATCGTATCTCCTGGATCGCAGTAATATCTGCCTTGTACTGCGAGAGGACAGATTCAAGTTTTTGAGCTGCACCCGGAGTGTACAGAGTTTGTACATTCCAGGTGCATTCTCGTAGGTCATAGTCCGTGGACGTTCCGGGTCGATTTGGCAAATGAGAGGGATCGTTGTTCATATCCGAGGCAGTTACCTCGACGGCACAACCCCCAACCTGGAGGGCCAGTTCCATGGGTTTTAGCGCCTAGGACCCAGAGCCGGTCTGAAGGACCGACATCAGTAGCTCACTTCGGAGGTACGAGCGCTGCCCTTTACCCATTAAGGGTTCATCCGCCCCCATCTCTATTCCATAACCCTGATGAAGTCATGGAAATCCATACAGACCTGAGCTTCGAATGTTCGTTCAGGTCAAGAAGAGATGCCTCGTCCGGTCCTACATGAGTACTGAACTTCACCCAGATGTGCTCGCGCAGGTCCGAGTGTTCAGCTATACATGCGTAGACGGATTTGGCATACGCCCATCGTTAGTTCACTACTGTGTAGCTATCCAGATGGCACCACGTGGAGGTGATGATGCGACATTTTACCCTCCTAAGTTTCATAAAAATCAGATATTATAAGTTTCATAATATCTGATTTTTAGTGAGGAAAGGGGTTAAGGTTATAGCATTGAGTTACGTAAGATCTCTATTGTATAATCCTAGTCCGGATCTTTATCGTGAGAGCTGTGTACTGAAGCTGAGAGTTTCAAGCACAAATAATCTTCATAAATATGTATCGGACTCTCCGCTAATTACTCTTACTCCAGTCGGTATTATAAAAAACAACATTTTGCTTTGACATCAATATGCAATCCTGTTGTTCAAAAAAAGGGTGTATAGAAACAAAAAGAAAATACTCCAAATACCCTACACGGCTCAAATGTGATGATTGGACAAAATCCATTCACCCGTTAAGGCAATCACAATTAACGGACACTCGTTTTTCATAGTTTTTGTATAACTATTACTATTCTTGGCCAGGATATTAGTCGCATAAATTTGTTTTATAAGAATATGTTTACAGCATCATAAGATTTGGGTGGAAAAGGAGTGAAAAACATGCAAATACGCAAACGGTTGATAATACCATAGACAAAGATAACTCACTTAGAACAAAAAAAAAATGCACCCATTTTTGCGGAGCATCCACTCATCGACACATCCACCATGCGTTGCTTTAAGTATACGATGCCTCGATTTTAACTCAAAGCAACGCATCTCTCATTGAAAAGCACTGCGGATGGGGTTGGCGTAAGATGAAACATGTGTTATGCTTGTGCTTTCGATGTAGTAGTGCAGTATGTGCTTTTGTATTGTCTTTGTTTTGTCCTCTGTCGAAGTACATCGATATATCAAGTATATAATATCCCTCTTAGTCTCTTACTGTTACAAATTGCTAACTTGTAAGAATGGATTTGAGATTTGCCATACAGACGTTGATGTGATATTTAAGACATCGAGGGTGGTTTTCAGCAAACCAAAAATCTACAACTCTTTAATTTAGAAGAAATCCACTTGATTTAATGGAAGAAAAACGTTATTACTGTATTTTTGTAACGTCTAATTCAACTAAGACAAAATATAAGCAAAAATACAGAAATTTCAATTTTT
Organism: Chalcosyrphus nemorum; assembly: GCA_949716465.1. Lineage (NCBI taxonomy): Eukaryota > Metazoa > Arthropoda > Insecta > Diptera > Syrphidae > Chalcosyrphus > Chalcosyrphus nemorum. The sequence continues at coordinate 54,856,014 of OX454332.1, forward strand.
TCGAAAAGTGGGTGGATTTTAAAAATTAAAAATTATTTCATCCGAAAGGACGTTGATGCCGTCTCTTTAAAGTAGGTACCCTACCGTGCAGTTCCCATTCACCTGTCTCACGTTCACCACTGTCAAGTCGCCGGAGCTGAAATGAGACTGCATTAGTATATGGAGGCTCTTACAGGAAATAAGTTAAGTTAGTAGCTGGTAACAGCGATATTCACAAAAATTCAACAATGCTATAGGATGTTCCTTAGTAAAAAATTACATTGCTGCCTTAAAAGTGGAAGGGGGCGAAGCAAGGCGAGCACAGGTCAGCTAGTATGCGCATATGTTGTGTTCCGTTTATGTTGTGATATTAAGGCTGTTACAGATGAAATTTGCAATCTTTTAATTAATTTTGGACAAAAAAAAAGAAACATGAAAGTACTACAATCCGTCTGGAGCGCATCGTATGATACCATATCACTTTCCTATACACATAGCTCCTTCTTCCACCAATATACTTGCTTAAGCAACTTTTTTGAAACTACTTCAAAATATGACTTTTCTCAATAAGAGGGGGGTGGTTGTGTTGAAAATTGTTCAACAAATACTGCTTACAACTGTAAGTTTTGTGCACTTAAAAAAGGCTACGGTTTTATGCCGTATCTGACGAGCAGATTGGTTTTTAAGAAGCTTTCTCAAGACAGTTATACTCTTGGATATTTGTCAGACGCTCGCAAGAGGTTGAGCTGTAAAAAAAACTTTCTTTGTATTTTTCTGGACTCGAACTTGGGACACCATGCACAGTAGTCCAACGCACTAACCCTTGAGCCACGCCAGCCACGGATATTAATATTAGAAGTGCTTATTATGCATAAATGTACGTATGCTCCCAGGAAATTTGTAGCATTTTCTTATATTTTTCTAAGTGAACGTCAGTGTCCGAAAATTCAATCGGACTAAGCCTCTGTAGGCAAACATCCCTTATTTTTACTTGCACCTATAACATACGGCAAGTATTGGATTGGTGCAGATGTTCGATCTCGAGATTTTAATGAATTTGGACATTATGGTACCATTATAGCGAAGTCCGAAAAAGTGGGTCTGCCGCCTGTCTGTACACGACGGTACGGCCTAAATTGATGGACGGATTTTAATCAAACTTCATAGCTAGGGTCCGTTGGAATATCACTAGAGGATACTAATACATATGTCCTGTATCCCTTTGTAGGTTCTAAGGCCTCTACAACGCAATAGGTAAAAATAAGAAAAAGTGATCTCAATGCTTTCAATTTCTATCGTTCTGAATAAAAAAGATTTCTCGATTTTGTATGCATGATAGAGCGCGTCAGGTCGTCTATATAGTTGGAACAGATCCCGTTTCGTGAAGGCTTCATAACGTATTTCTAAATAAATTATGATGAGGAATTCTCCGGTTAGGATAATGTTCACGGTATCTTTGTCGTGCTCTATTAAAACTTCCATACACATCCCATATATGTACGTTGATAATATCTGCGTATTCTTGGATTGTAAAAGATGTCATTTCAAATACTGTTTCTTAACAATTGTTGTGTAATATCGGCTTTAAACTGATGAATTTAATTACGTTTTCTATATCATTATATTATTTTTATTACGTAAATTTTCAAACTATGCTCCATACTTAAACCTAACCGTTTCTAGGGTTCTAAACGAATATGGTATCTTCTCCTCCATTCGCCTAATGGACCTAATATCCGACGAAGTATATTTCGCTCGAAGGTGCCCAATATTTGCTCAGCTTTCTTACTTATCGTCGAGCACTCGGTTCCATACACCAGGAGTGGTAAGATGAGCGTTCTATAGAGCATTAATTTGATACTATTCTATTCTTCGTCGGATGAAATGATATATATTCAAAATAATATCGTATCCGTATCCAAACGGGTGGATTTGAGAAAGATAGTGCCTTCCGTGTTGACACCCGCCCTGCGCACTATTTGCTCCAATACGATATTGAAGAACGTTTGGAAGTGCTCAAAAGCGTTGTTTCCAAGTTGCACAGAGCATCGCTTGTTTTCCAGCGTTACGTGACATCTGGATAAGTTTAGACTGTATCCCGAATTGGGCCATCGCCCAAGACGTTGAATGCTGTCATAGGCGGCTTTAAAGTCGATGAAAAGGTGGTGGGTACTGATTTGAATTTCGTTGGCCTTTTACAATTTAGCTGTGTGAAAATTTTGTCTGGTTTTTTTTTTTTGTGGTACGTGCCGATTAGTGTGTTGTTGCAGAAAGGTGTTAGACCTTCACAATACGTTGGATAGGATCTTATATGCGACATGCCTCCACCCAAATAGCGAAAATTGTGCAATTTCAAAACATCGCTATTCGGCCAATAGTGAACCGATTGCAACGTATTATGGCATATTAAAGAATGGGACTTAATCTAAGTTTTGTTCGAGCCCGAATTTCGAAAAATTGTTTTGTTGTTGTTTTATTTAAAACATAACTTTCGTGTTTTTTACGAAAAATAGCAATTTTCAAAACAAAACTTAAGCCAGTAAACAGTAAACATTTGATATTTTTTGGTGTTATTGGAAAGGTAATGAACGAATCGTTCTGTTCGAGATAGAATTTTAAGTTTTGGATATATGTGCGTTTAAAAAACTGTAATATTCTTCAAATTCAACACTGTTTTTCGTACAGAATTTGCAAAATATTCTGGTAAAAAAAATTAAAAAAATTATAGGGACATATCATCTAACAGTAAGGATGGTCAAAGCAAACATTTTTTGGCAATGCACATTTTCACGGTTTTACCCAGGACATAAACCGAGAATTTTTAGCGTGGACGATTTTAGTTCAAGATATTCACACTACAGAAAAATGTTCTCTCTCAATTTCGAAAATCACCTATTCTCCGACTTTTGACTTCGAAAACCTTGTTACGCCCTTTTTCTTTGATTTAATTTGAAATTGTAGATATTTTTTTAATTCTTCTCTGCCTATTCGATGATAAACAAAAAAATGATAATATGTATATACGTTTGTTTCTTAGTCTGAGAAATGTGAATATATGGGTGCCTTTTTTTTGCGGAAAGGGAAAAAAGTTGATTTTGTTTTTGCTTGGATAGAAATATTTGTATAGAATCATACTGTAGTGCAATTCTATATGCGTACATATAGTTAGTTCGATATGATGCAAATATTGTTATCGTAAATAAATCTGCTTTGAAGGATTTGATGGATTTTGATATTATCATGATCATAGAGAAAACTAAAAAAGTTGGTCTATCAATTTAATCTGTCTGTCTGTCTGCTCATCTGCAGCTTAAACGGCTAAGCCGATTTTCTTCATATTTACCTGAGGTGTATTGGATTTTTGAAATTATTACTTATGTATCAAGATAGTTTAAGATTGTCGAAATTAGGAAAATAATTGCTAGTGCGGAAAGATGATGTGCTAAGACAGACACTCGAAAAAGAGGGTGGGCTGAGAAAAATATCGAAGGGTCAGAAATCTACAGGATAAAAGTCCACAATATCTGTCCATGTTTTGGGTAAACATATGTACCGCATGAATTTTAAGAAAAAAATTGCAACAGTGCGTCCAAGTAGGTCAACCACAGGGACAGCATGCCTAACTGTTTTGTAAATTTATGTACGTATGTATGTACATTATATCTCATCTTGTACACAATTTGTCACCCAACGGCCGAATTTCAACTAGACCCAAGAATACTTGGGTTACTATTTACTTAATAAATATAATGGAAATAGTGTCAAATGCAGGCTAATTTCGTAGGAGGTTATTTCATAATCACAAGATTGGTTCTGGGCTCAATTCCTTTATAACATTGTGCAACTATGATCCCGGTGGGTAAATTTTATGTTTATAATTGATTGGTGGACTTATAACCCACCTGGATAAGTCAAAAGCCCATTATTGTCTATTATGGACTTTTGGGCTAAGGACTGCGGCGAGAAAAATGTTAGCTAGAAAGAAAATTGGGTTAGATTTTCTGGTTAAGTTTCCTTTTTAGTGAGGGAAAGTCTTAAGGCTATAGCATTGAGTTACGTAAGATATCTATTCTATAATCCTAGTCCGGATCTTTACTGAGTACTGAAGCAGAAAGTTTTAGGGACCAATAATATTCATAAATATGTATCGGACTCTCCGCTAATTACACTTACTTCAGCCTGCATTGTAAAAACTTGTAACTTCAATATGCAATCCTGTTGTAACCAGTGAAAAATGCTACAATCCGCCTATAGCGGATCGTATGATACCCTATCCCTATCTTATTTGGTCGTGTCAGTGGGCGGTGGAAAATGTATTCATAAAATTTTCTATTTTGCCCTATAAACTAATATTTTTACGCGAAAATTAACTCTTGAAGTAAACGCCCCTAAAAAGTGGGCGTGGCCATATGCAATGTATAGACGATTTGTAGATCAAGTGTATATCTACATATTTGTTTAAGTAAGTTTTTTCGAGTTTCATATGAAAATAGTGAAAAAAGGTGATTTTTTGAAAAGTGGGCGTGTCAGTTGGCGGATTTTATTGCTTACTTTCCAAAGACCTCGTATACAAAATTTCATCAACCTAGCTCAAAATTTAAGCCCTAAAAACTGGTGACATACGGACGGACGGACGGACGGACGGACGGACATTGCTCAATCGACTGATGCTGATCATATATATATATACTTTATGTGGTCTATCTTCAATATTTCTCTATGTTACAAACTATGTATCAAACTTAATATACCCTCAGGATAGGGTATAAAAAAAGAAGGGAGCATAGAAATAAAGAAAAATACTCCAAACTACGATACTGTCAACATTTCAGAGTTAAAACAAAACGATTTTACCTTAATGAGTACCCTACACAGCTCAAATGTGAAGATTGAACAAAATCAAACGTTATTACTATATTTTTGTAACGACTAATTCAACTAAGACACAATAGGCAAAAATACAGAAATTTAAATTTTTCTTGAATTCAAAATTTAAATAATCATATTCACTTAAAGTTTGCCCCATACAAATATACGCGTGCATATGTACACACTTTTTATTATATTATTATTATTATTATATAGTTGCTCGGCAACCAAATAAACATTGAAGTGGAGCAACACCATCCTATAACTGTTCAGCTCCACGTCAAGGAGCTTAGTAAAATATATTTTGCAATATTTTGTATTCGAATATAATTATTTTCTTTTTTCGAACATGGTATGTGAGTTCGACATTTTGGGTGGAGGCCTCTTAATAGTAAGTCTCAATGATTAATCTAAAGGTGCGTCCACACCGAGTGAAACATTTCTGAAACACTGTTTCGTGTGAAATGTTATAAGCATTTAATACGCTTTGTGAAACATTTATTAAATGTTTCACGTTTTCCATTTTAAATGGGAAAATAATTTTGTTTCTCAAGCCTTAAGTGCAGGAAAAATGCAGTCTTGTGTTATCGCCCTCCACAAATACACCAGCCCTGATCCTTGATCGGTTTTGGAACCATCCGTGAAAAAAAACTACACTCCATTCTTGGCTCAGAAACTGGTAGTAGCCAGTCCTGAATACAAAGAAGAGAGTCTATCATCATCACATCAACACATATTGGCCACACTCTGCCAGCACTACAAATATTCTATTTATTAGCGTTGGCCTTTTCAACAGTACCTACCAATGTTTCATCCACACCATTGCGCCTAGCCGAGTTGCACATGCAGTCAATTACTGCATGATCCCTCTTTGTCAAGGAGAATGACCATCGCAAATTCATTCCTGTAAATACCGATTATCCTATACTCGAACAGACAGCTAGACGATCACTATCAGAATTGGATGCCTCTTCTTGTCCTGAGTTCAGAAATGCAAAAATCTTAAATTTACTATTATTTTTCTGCACGTAAAGCTTGAGAAACAAAATTATTTTCCCATTTTAAATGGAAAACGTTAAACATTTCATAAACATTTAATAAATGTTTCACAGAGCGTACAGCCCGAGCGAAACATTTATGAATCATTTCAGAAACAAATAAATGTTTCAGAAATGTTTATGAAATATTTAATAAATGTTTCAGAAATCTTTATGAAATATTTAATAAATGTTTCAGAAATGTTTCGCTCAGTCTGGACGCACCTTAAGATTTCAACGATTATTAAAAAACATATGAAAATGCTACAATTCGCCTGGAGCGGATCGTATCCCTTGCCTATATACATCTCCTACTTCTATCATTATAATTGCTTGACATTTTTTTTTTTTTTTAAATTATACCCTATCCTAATAATAAGTTTGACACATAGTTTGTAACATATAGAAATATTAAAGATAGACCCAACAAAGTATATATGTATATAAATGATCAGCATCACTAGCCGAGTCGATTAAGCCATGTCCGTCCGTCCATCCGTCCGTATGTCACCAGTTTTTGGGCCTTAAATTTTGAGCTAGGTTGATGAAATTTTGTAAACGAGGTCTTTGGAATAGTAAGCAATACAAGTGTAAACATTTTTAAAATCAGCCCACTGACACGCCCACTTTTCAAAAAAATCACCTTTTTTCACTATTTTCATATGAAACTCGAAAAAACTTACTTGAGCAAATATGTAGATATCCACTGAATCTACAAATCGTCTATACATTGCATATGGCCACGCTTACTTTTTAGGGGCGTTTACTTCAAAAATTAATTTCCGAGTAAAAATATTAGTTTATAGGGCAAAATAGAAAATTTTCTGAATACATTTTCCACCGCCCACTGACACGACCAAATAAGATAGGGATAGGGTATCATACGATCCGCTCCAGGCGGATTGTAGCATTTTTTCACTGGTCTTGAATGTGTTGCTTTTTTGAGCTTGCAAAAAGTGAAAGTTCAGACCATAGACAAACTAATATAGGCGGTCGTCTTCGGTCGATATGACCGTTGGCTCCCACAAGAGCAAAAGCACCATCGATTTTGAATGTATTCTGACGTTGAAGGCAAAATCGAATCGGAGTCCACGCACGCATTCTCAAACGGCGGTACATCTCATGGGTGCAGCCATTTTCTTGTACATTTTGTTGTTGTTAATTGAATGAAAGTCTGCTGAAAATGTGGTGTGCAAAAGGAAAGAAAGGTACACCACGATTGTTTTTATAGTTACGTCTTGTTCGCACGTTCGTTCACATGTTTTCACAGATAGGAAATTTAAACTCGACGTACTTTACATAATGTTCCGGTGGGGAACGTAAAGACGACCGTCTATATTAGTTTGTCTATGGTTCAGACTACCCTGAGGTTCGAAATAAATTTAAAAAATAAATAATTATTAGGCCATAAGCAGCCCATAGAGGCCAAGACCTAACTTATCACAATTGTACGTGCTGTGCATGGTATATATTTGGACACGTATAGAATGGACCTACAGTTTTATACCGTATCCAAAGCGCAGAGGGTTTTTGAGAAGCTTTCTCATGGCAGTAAATACTCTTGGACGTTTGTAAGACGTTCGGAAGAGGTGAGGCCGGGTATTTTCCTGGATTCGAACTTGGAACCCCTTGCGCAGTAGTCCAACGCTATAACCACTGAGCCACGGCACCCACAATATAATAAATAAATAAATTTACTTTCTGAGAATGAAACAAAATGATATAGAGTAGTTTATGAGAATTGAGAAAGACGATATTTTTCAAACTTTTTGCACTTTTTGTACTTTTTGCCGAATGTAGTTATCGCTTAAATGTATTTTGTTAAACTATTGTGCAGTGTATAATTATGTTAGTGTTTTGTGTAATATTAAGCACGTGCAATCTATGCGCTACCTTTACACTCTGTTGCCGATGCCCTGCACAACCGAGTTTCAACGTTTGCGAACGGTTGTGTTGCAAAAAAAAAAAGATATGGAAAACGTAATGAAATAAAGTGCACGACTGGGTCGTACAAACTTGTACCTATATCTATAAGTTTTTTGTGCATAAAACCAACGATAACTAACATACATTTATATACATTTTAAGAGTAAAACGTTGCTATGTTATTACCAACTTTGTCCAAAAACGTGGTATGCTATCTCACAGGACTTCAGAAAATTAGTCCACATCTGAAAATTACCCAACACTGTCTTAACCGATTATATGAAAACGGCATTTTGTAACGAATACAGGAAACAAAAGAAAGAAGCCGTTGTAAAACACATTGTATTAACTGCCATATCTGAGTCTTACTGATCCCTGGCAGATTTTTTTTTTTAAATCATCGTTTTAAATCAATTAATTAGTGCCGGTCGCTCTAGAATTTAAGAAGTCCATTATATTCTTTTGTGCGTGCCCATTAAATACAAGAGTATTGCGGTCAAAAGAAAGCTTTTTAAAAAACAATAAAATTGTATATGGGACTCCAGGTCTTCCATGGGCTGCATAATGACCTAATATTTGAATTATTTTATTTACTATCCTATTTTACCAAACACTGCAAATGATATATATGTATATATATTTTTCTTATTTCATTAAATTTCCAGCGGAGTGTTGAAAGTATTACAGCAGTCGTCTGATTTCGGAGAAGAGGCCAAGGCAATTCTCTCTAATTTCAATTCGCCACGTAAGGGTAAGGATTGTGGGGACCATCCACCTATTACACCGATGAAGCTTGCCGTTCGGGGTGATTTCGAGAAGGATTCTTGGCGGGTGTACGAATTTATTTGCCGTTACTTTCTGGGAACTGTTTCTCAGGATCTGAAATATAGAACAACTACAGCGAAACTCAAAGTGGGAATGGAGACATTTTCTTGTACGGCTAATGTTTTGATTGATCCTGGCTTCACTAAAGTTATGACATGGCAAGCCTTTGGGCGCGATGAATCCCTTCCACCTTTTGTACAGGATGAATTGATACAGATAAATGACGTCAGATTAGTTGAATCACAAACTGGACCCCCTGATTATTTAACTGAATCTGAATTAATTTCTCTTATGGAACAGCATGGCATTGGGACAGATGCTTCTATTCCTGTTCACATAAATAATATTTGTCAGAGAAATTATGTAAGAATCGAGGGCAGCAGGAGGTTGATACCAACGACACTAGGCATAGTCTTAGTGCACGGTTATCAAAAGGTGAGAGTAAAATTATTGCGTGATAAAGAATTTTTTGGGACGATAATATCTCTTATAGATAGATCGTGAATTAGTTCTTCCAACTATGCGCTCCGAAGTTGAACGTATGCTAACCCTAATCGCTAAAGGATCGGCAGATTTTAACGCGGTATTACGACATGCTGTGGACATCTTTCGATTAAAATTCTTGTATTTTGTGCAAAATATATCTAACATGGACAGCTTATTTGAAGTGTCTTTTTCCCCTCTGGCAGAATCAGGGAAGGCACATTCAAGGTGTGGAAAATGTCGACGGTATATGAAATATATTCAGGTGAGTTTGATAAGTCAGTATTTTTTTGTACATATTAATGACCATAAAGAGTAGCTATTACAGTTGGGTATCAATAATGGCAATAAAAAACTTTATAGATCTAGGGAAGCTTTAAAATTAATATCTTACCTGTTTAATTAATAATTAAATTAGTTTTATCTCTTAAGAGCCGTCAACACTTGTTGCCAAACTTGGCAGCACTGAAGCTTATCAATCCAACATACTGGCGGCAGCACAAGGCAGTTCGTTTTTAGCATGAAAAAGTGCCCGCCATAACTTGAACTAACCCCATTTTTCCTTTGATATCTGCCACGAAAAGACAAAAATCTTCTTCTTAACCTGAGAGCTTTATTTTTTTTTTAAGTTGTAGAATCAAATAAATAATAGTATTGTAATAAATCTGCTGTATTTAATCTGTTTGCGTAAAATCATAAAGAAAATAAATTATAAAGTATTAAGCCAGAAGGTAAATTAAATAGGAAGAAAAAAAAGCTGCAAGCATGTAACAACTTAAATTTCAATTTGTATGTAAAATACACTAACAAAACCTATATCCGCTTGAGTAAGCCGAGATAATTATCGCTCGGATTAATGCTTCCAGATAATATTTTCTAAAAAAATGTCATAAAATTCATCCATAAAGTCATTTATTTGACAAAAAAAAAACATATAAAAAGGCTACAATCCGTTTGGAGCGGATCGCATGATACCCTATCCCTTTCCTATGCATATGCTAGCTCCTTCTTCCACCAATATAGTTCCTTAGGCATCTTTTTTTTTCAAATTTTTTATAAAACTACTCCAAAACACAAATTTTCTGAATGAGTGGGCATGGTAGTGAGCGGATTTTTTAAATTTTTCAACATATACTGTATTGCTTCCAAGAAGTGCTATTATTTCGATAAAACCTTCAAAAAACATTTTTTTGATAAAAACGCCCTTAAAAACTGGGCGCGGCAAATACTGAAAATTTGTAGGGTAAGAGAATATCTACATATTACCTTGAGTCAGTTTTATGGAGTTTCATGTAAAATTACTGAAAAAAGTGATTTTTTCGAAAAGTGGGTGTGGCAGTGGGCGGATTTTCAAAATGTTTACACCTGTATTGCTTACTTTTCCAAGGACCTAGTATACAAAATTTCATCAACCTAGCTATAAATTTAAGCCCTAAAAACTGGTGACATACGGACGGACGGACGGATGGACATGGCTCAATCGACTCGGCTACTGATGCTGATCATTTAAATATATACTTTATGTGGTCTATCTTCCATATTTCTCTATGTTACAAACTATGTATCAAACTTAATATACCCTTAGGATAGGGTATAGTGAGAAAACATCAAATCATTGAAAATGGCTGAGGAAGAAACAAAAATTATTAATTCAACAAAAACTATATACTTTTTATACCCTATCCTAAGGGTATATTAAGTTTGATACATAGTTTGTAACATAGAGAAATATTGAAGATAGACCACATAAAGTATATATATAAATGATCAGCATCAGTAGCCAAGTCGATTGAGCCATGTCCGTCCGTCCGTCTGTCTGTCACCAGTTTTTGGGCCTTAAATTTTGAGCTAGATTGATGAAATTTTGTATACGAGGTCCTTGGAAAAGTAAGCAATACAAGTGTAAAAAATTTTAAAATCCGCCCACTGCCACGCCCACTTTTCAAAAAATCACATTTTTTCACTATTTTCATATGAAACTCGAAAAAACTTCCTTGAGCAAATATGTAGATATCCACTTAATCTACAAATCGTCTATACATTGTATATGACCACGCCCACTTTTTAGGTGCGTTTACTTCAAAAATTAGTTTTCGAGTAAAAATATTAGTTTATAGGGCAAAATAAAACATTTTGTGTGAATACATTTTCCACCGCCCACTGATACGACCAAATAAGATAGGGATAGGGTATCATACGATCCGCTCCAAGCGGATTGTAGCATTTTTTTTCCTTTGATTTCTGCCACGAAAAGACAAAAACCTTCTTCTCAACCTGTGAACGTTCTTTTTATACCCTATCCTAAGGGTATATTAAGTTTGATACATAGTTTGTAACATGGAGAAATATTGCAGACAGACCCAATAAAGTATATATATAAATGATCAGTATCAATGGCCAATTCGTTGAGCCATGTCCGTCCGTCCGTCCGTATGTCACCAGTTTTTGGGTCTTACATTTTGAGCTAGGTTGATGAAATTTTGTATACGAGGTCTTTGGAAAAGTAAGCAATACAAGTGTAAAAATATTTAAAATCCGCCCACTGACACGCCCACTTTTAAAAAAAAACCACCTTTTTTCACTATTTTCATATGAAACTCCAAACAACTTACTTGAGCAAATATGTAGATATCCACTTAATCTACAAATCGTCTATACATTGCATATGGCCACGCCCACTTTTTAGGGGCGTTTACTTCAAAAATTAATTTTCCAGTAAAAAATATTAGTTTATAGGGCAGAAATAGAAAATTTTGTGAATACATTTTCCACCGCCCACTGACACGACCAAATAAGATAGGGATAGGGTATCATACGATCCGCTCCAGGCGGATTGTAGCATTATTTCACTGTTTTTTTTTTAAGTTGTAAAATAGAACAAATAATAGTATTCCCCCCAATTACATTTGTCGGGAGTCGAAAACGACTCAAGTCGGCTGTCGAGTCAGGTCGATGAAAAATCTCGATTACACAGCTTTTCCGACCGACCACCCGTGTACTAGATTTTTTGTCGACAACCGGCATAAATTTTTATACCCTATCCTAAGGGTATATTAAGTTTGTTTTTTATTATTTTTGACAGCTCACAAATAAGAACTATTTTTATTATATAAAAAAATAAAATCATATGAAAGCTTTTGTGTTTTGTGAAGAAGTGGAAAAGAAATAAATAAAAAAACATAAAGAAGAAAATATGTTATGTATTGATCATTTCGTAAGTAGTAGCGAAGACGAGGAAAATGTCAGCCAAAAGAAATCGCTACTTTTAAATAGAACCAGTGAAAAAATGCTACAATCCGCCTGGAGCGGATCGTATGATACCCTATCCCTATCTTATTTGGTCGTGTAAGTGGGCGGTGGAAAATGTATTCACAAAATTTTCTATTTTGCCCATTAGACTTATATTTTTACTCGAAAAATAATTTTTGAAGTAAACGCCCCTAAAAAGTGGGCGTGGCTATATACAATGTATAGACGATTTGTATATTAAGTGGATATCTACATATTTGCTCATGTAAGTTTTTTCGAGTTTCATATGAAAATATTGAAAAAAGGTGATTTTTTTGAAAAGTGGGCGTGTCAGTGGGCGGATTTTAAAAATTTTTACACTTGTATTGCTTACTTTTCCAAGGACCTCGTATACAAAATTTCATCAACCTAGCTCAAAATTTAAGGCCCAAAAGCTGGTGACATACGGACGGACGGACGGACGGACGGACATGGCTTAATCGACTCGGCTAGTGATGCTGATCATTTATATATATACTTTGTTGGGTCTATCTTTAATATTTCTATATGTTACAAACTATGTGTCAAACTTAATATACCCTTAGGATAGGGTATAAAAACGCTGCGGACAAAGGCAAATCTCTTTGAATTGCCAGAAACAAAGTAAATTTTTATATGAAATAGTTAAAGCAAATGTAATTCCTAAATTTACAAAACAGGTTGATTCAATAAATAGGGGCAATCAAAACCTCAAACTGCCTTTTATTTGTAATTTTCATCATTAAGGTTCAGATTCTAATTATACCTTATCCTAAGCGTATATTAAGTTTGACACATAGTTTGTAACATATACAAATATTAAAGATAGATCCAACAAAGTATATATATATATATGATCAGCATCACTAGCCGAGTCGATTTAGCCATGTCTGTCCGTCCGTATATCACCCGTTTTTGGGCCTTAAATTTTGAGCTAGGTCGTTGAATTTTGTATACGAGGTTCTTGGAAAAGTAAGCGATACAAGTGTAAAAACTTTTGAAATCCGCCCACTTTTTGAAATAATCACTTTTTTGCAGTATTTTTATATGAAACTCGAAAAATCTAACCTAAGCAAATATATAGATATTAACTTACTCTATAAATAATTATTCCTTTATATATGGCCACGCCCACTTTTTAGGGGCGTTTTTTTTTTTATCAAAAACTGGTTTTTCGATGGTTTTATGAATTAATATAACTTTTTGAGAACAAGATAAAATGTATGTTGAAAAATGTTCAAAATCCGCCCACTGCCACACCCACTTTTTGAGAAAATTCAGGTTAAGGAGTAAATTTAGAAGAAACTTAAAAAAACAATTTTTTTATGCAATTGTAATGATAGAAGTTGAAGATGTATATAGGCAAGGGATAGGGCATCATATGATCCGCTCCAGGCTGATTGTAGCATTTTCATTTGTTTTTTTTTCCACAAACACCTTTCCTTATCAACCTTAACACAGAATTATAAAACATTTAATAACAAACAAACAATTTACTGACTTTTTTGCCATCGACACGAAATGACATATATCCGCCCGCCAACCGTCAAATAGAATGGCAACTAAAGTTGAAAATCTCCTATAATCTACTACAAATCACAAATTCGTCTAATGGAATGTTCTATGCGCCGAGTCGTTCATTAGTCGAAGCCGAGAAATGTAATTGGGGTCATTGTAATAAATCTGCTGTATTTAATCTGTTTGCGTAAAATCATAAAGGAAATAAATTATAACGTAAATTTAGCCAGAAGGTAAATTAAAAAGGAAGAGAAATCTAAAAGCTGAACCAAAAAACTAAACGTAAGAATCAATGTACTATTAATAGTTACTAAGAACTGAACTGAATAAATATAACTGAATTTTACAGGATATAAAGTCCTCAAATCACAAGACTCCGCCAGGGTACTTATTTCAGAGCACTTAGGGTCAGCGACTCAATTTTTTTCTCTTTCCCACTGATAAGGGAAAGCACTAAAAGAAAACAATACATGAATATTGTCATTGATTGTCAGCTCAAGGAAAAAAAAACTTTTTATTAATTTCTGATGTATTAAATATGTACTAAAATTGTGCTATCATAGTAAATCGCAACGATATTTATAAAATGCCTTTGTTTTTGTGCTGACTTGTTGAGATGGCGAGCATGATAACTAATACAAGGTATGAGCAATGGTACAAAATGTAAACCATAAGCAAATTCCTTTTGCTTAAGTAACGCAGAAATCCGTATCTTCTAAAGCCTCCCCTGTACCTGTCGTGGGATGTCCGTTGTCTCTTAAAGAGTTTCGGGACGCTGAAGTTAATTTCCTTATTTCCTTAATATATATTTCCACTGATGAGGGTAATTTCGTTAAGTTGTTCTGAGGTTTTACCAAGTGATAAATATGAAGACTTTATCCTGGTTGTTTCTGTTTGCTTGTCACTTACGTTCATTAGCCGTGTTTTATTATCACACAAGATCTACGTGGTGATCTGTACACAATGAAAATAAAACAATCCATATTAAGGAAAAGCTTAGGTTCTGAGTTGTGCTAAAAGCTTCTCTTAGATTGTGACATTTGAGAAGCTCATTGAGCATAAAGTTACCATGGAACTGCATATTTCTACTTGCACCTATAATTTTTTATTGAGAATCTGATGCGTTGGTTTTTTTTTTAAAAAGTATTTTGCCGGATTTGAAGTGGCAACTCAACTCACCTCAAATGATTATTAATTACTCACAAGATTTCAGAAAATCGAAGTTATTGCTACTTTTTAACTTGCTGAATATTATTTTTGTTAAGCATGCAAATAATTGAATAACGTTTGGTTTGCAAATAATATTTCATATTCTAATCTGGCGACATGGACATTTGACTATCGTTGACAACTATATTATATGTATTACGTTTAATACATGGTTTGGAACAGACAAATATTAAAGATAAACCCATAGTTTGTAATATAACACAATATTAAAGATATTCCCAAGGCCCACATGTAATTTGATGGCATTTGACACCGACACGCCCAATTTTCGAAAAAAAAATATTTTATTTTAGTATTTTTAAAAAAGGTAGCATCCACGAGTACCAACCACCTTTATTAAAGCTGAACAACTTGCAGATTACTTCAAAACAACATTCACCAATTCTATCAACCAAACTAACACCTCTTTGCCTAAAGTTATCTTAACGACGTACATGGCAATAATGGCAATTTAGTGCAAAGGAAATAAAACACTTCCTCCAATATAGACTAAATATAAATAAGAAACCTAGTTATGACATGATAACTGGAAGAATGTTTAAATAACTCCCAGATACGACAATTAACTATCTAAAGACTATTTTTAATGTCATTCTTAGGATAAACCACTTCCCAAAAGGTTGGAAAGTAAAAATAATCGCCAGACAGGCAAGGATGCTCATCATACAGACCAATAAAAGTAAACTTTTATCTCCAAGGTATTTGAAAAATTGCTTCTCGACCGTATGGAAATAGCCATACAGCAAAAAAGCGGATCGTATGATACCCTATTACTTTCCTGTATGCACAATTTTTTTTTTAATATCTTATAAAATTATTTCAAAACATGAATTTTCTCAATAAGTGTGTGTGGTAGTGGGCGGATTTTAGTTTTTTTTTTTCAAGATATACTGTACGAGGTGTGTTCAAAAAGTATCGCGAATTTTGAATTTTCGCGGGTTACGTATATTCGAATTTCGATTTTTTTTGTGGCATTATGTTGGTACTCATGTCTCTCACTCATGCCTACAAGCTCGGCCATTTTGAATGTTCACTTAATTGTTGACAGCTACTTTGCTTGCACGTGTTTTGGATCGTCTTCGATTTTTACCTATTCAAAAAAATGGATGAAAGTTTTGCTGACAGTTTTCTTCGATTACAGGGGCGTGGTGTATCATGAGTTCTTGCCACAGGGTAGAACGGTCAATAAGGAATATTACCTGCAAGTCATGCGCAATTTGCGCGAAGCAATCCGCCAGAAACACCCGGATTTGTGGAAGAACAAAAATTGGCTTTTGCACCACGATAACGCCCCTGCTCACACATCGTTACTTGTGCGCGACTTTTTGGCCAAAAACAACACACTAATGATGCCGCAGCCACCGTATTCCCCAGATCTGGCCCCCTGTGACTTTTTCTTGTTCCCTAAACTGAAGAGGCCCATGAAAGGAAGACGTTACGCTACGCTTGACGAGATAAAGACGGCATCGAAAGAGGAGCTGAACAAGATAAAAAAAAATGATTTTTTGAAGTGCTTCGACGATTGGAAAAACCGTTGGCACAAGTGTATAATATCTCATGGGGATTACTTTGAAGGGGACAAAATAGATATTCATGAATAAATAAATAATTTTTGAAAAAACACAAAATTCGCGATACTTTTTGAACACACCTCGTTTGTAGAAGTGATATTGTTCGAATAAAATCGTCAAAACCTGGTTTTTGATAAAAACGCCCCTAAAATGTAGGCGTGGTCGAATATTATGTATGGAAGATTTGTAGAGTAGAAATGTATCTACCTATTTACTTAAGTAAGTTTTTTCGAGTTTCATATGAAAATACTGAAAAAAATTAGTTTTTTGAAAAGTGGGCGTGTCAGTGTTACATAGTTTGTACCATAGAGAAATATTACAGATAGACCACATAAAGTATATATATAAATGATCAGCATTAATAGCCGAGTCGATTGAGCCATGTCCGTCAGTATATCAGCAGATTTTTTTGAGCTAGGTTGATAAGATTCTATATACGAGGTCCTTGGAAAAGTAAGCAATACAAGTGCAAATATTTTTAAGATCCGCCCACTTTTCGAAAAAAAACTTAGATATTACTCAATCTACAAATCGTGCATACATTGTATATGACCACGCCCAATTTTTAGGGGCGGTATAAAAAAAAAAACAGTTTGTATTCGATTTCAATCAAATAATATCAATGCTTAGGAGCAGACATATGTACATGTTCAAATGCTTTTGAAATCTGCCAACTTTTTGAAAAAATAATTGTTTTGGTGTGATTTTATAAAAAAAAAAATGGGTAGTCATATATAGGAAAGGGATATGGTATCACACGATCCGGTCCAGGCGGATTGTAGCATTTCCAATTTTTTTTTATTGCTTTATATAAAAATGTTTTCTTTTTCCTCGATTTGTTTCCGTCTTGCTATTTTTTTACTGCAGCTGTATGATTCTTTTATTAAATTCGTAAATGAGATGCCGGTGAAGTGTACAGCGGGGTGAGAATGAAAAAAATAATTTAAAAAAAACATGTTTGTTCATTCATGAAAAGCTAATCTGATATGGCTTTGTCCAAAAGCTTCTTGTAGGTTGAAAAATTAAATTGGTTCACATTTTTGTATGGGCAATTATGTTATTCTTTAATGAATTCTTAACTTCACAAGCTTAGATATTAGGTATAATACGTCTTATTGGCTTGAATGCAGTTTGATGTCTGACTTGCTCTACGTAATTGTCATTTGCGTTTTCTTGTCTGTGGAGATGGTCATCTTTGTTTGTATGTCCCTAAAAACTAATCTTCTTTGTCGATGGGCGTCTGATAACCTTTTCTTTTGCAACTCTGCGCCTATGTTCTGATGTATCAAACTCATACTCGCACGATGTTCGCTACCTTCGCGTCTAACCCGGGGTCTTCTCTACCAGGTCTTGCGTTTTCTTAAAAGTGTCCCTGCTGATGCGCAGACGCTAATTATCTCTTGTTCCTTTACCGTAGGTATGACCATCAGTTCCTTTACTTAGTCTTTGTAAAGTATTTCAGTCATGATAAAATAAGTCTTAGTACTCCTCCCTTTCTAGGATTTTCCTCAATGCCCGAAACCAATGGTCTCTCGACTGCGCTTCTCGGATACGATGACTCAATCAACTTTCCACTAGTAGACAAGAGACTCTGCTCAGCGCGTATACGTGCCCCATTTTTACTTGCACCGACGTAGTATAGGGCAAGTTTTGGATTCGTGAAAATTTTCGATCTCGGGATTTTGATAAATTCTGATATTACCTTTATGGAGAACTCGAAAAAAGTGGGTCTGATAATTCTGTCTCTCTATTAGCGAGGCTACAGCCTAAACGGGTAAACGGATTTTGATCAAACTTCATATCTAAGGTCTGTGGGGTAATCCCTAGAGGCCAAATTGAAATCTTAGTTCTAGCCCTAATATTAACGGTACTTTACTTAAGGCCAATTTAACAAAAAGCTGATTTGCTGGAAAACGGTTCCTACGATTTTTTTTATATTTCATATTTCGGCTAGCGTTTATAACTGTACTTTACTTATAGCCAAATTGGTAAAAAACCGATTTGTTGAAAAACGTTATACCGATTTTGTTTAAACTTTATGCTGAATCGAGTTTAGATACATGCTATAAAATGGCTTACAACATTTTGGTCAACATTTGTTACAACGGCACTTAAGGCCAAAAAAGCCGGTTTGTTAAAAATCATATCAACCGATTTCATTCAAATTTTTAGTGTGTATAAAACTTTGCTAATTCTAAAAAATGGCGTTCCAAATTTTTGCCTAAAAGTGATAATAGCGGTACTTTTCTTAGGGTCAAGCGGTTTTAGCCAATTTGCTCGAAAATGGCTCTAACGATTTTTTTTAAATTTTATGTATATGTATACTAGTCTTGTGAAGTCTAATGAAATAGCGTACCACGTTTTTACCCAAAATTGCTTAGAACGGTACTTTGCTTATTAACTGGTTTTAGAAATATGGCCATTTCGCGGTTATTATTCAATTCAAAATTTAATGAATACAAACATATGGCATTTAATTTTATAAAGAATTTAAAAAAAAAAAAATATTTTTTTTTTTTTTAAAGTTCATTCATTTCCAACTAACAGCTCAAAGGTGCAAGTACGTACGACCCAGTCGTGCACTTGGTAAGGTCGAATTCTTGGAGGAACATTGCCCACCTTGAGACTCAATGGGACATCAGTTTTCTTCATGGTCATTGTGAAGGCGTTGCAGTCGGTATGTAATGATCTTGACTTTTGGTCCATTTTCCATTTCTTCAAATCCTGTATGATGGCCAGTACTTCCAACTCATGCGAGTTATAACATTCCTCTACCGCAGTGGTTTCGCGGCTCATATATTGGATCAGATGATACTGCCTATCTTCTGGATCCAACTGCAACAACACTGCTCCATATCGGAATTTCTGAAGATGCTTTTGGGTCGAACAGCTTGAGGACAGGCGCTTGAATGAGTGCCACTTTAAGTAGTTCAAAAGCCAACATGTGCTTAGTTCGCATTCTCAGGAGGGGTAATCTCGCTACCCGTATCTAGTAACGGTGACAACAAAATACCACCCATTGAAATGTCTTTTAACACCCTATTGCAACCTACAGCCGAACAAACCCTGGCTACCGGAAAAGAGTCAGTCGCGTCACCCGTTGATACAGTGTGAACGTTGCTGCTCTCGGTTTTCCTTGGCTGCTGCGTCCTTGGTACCTCGGCTTTGCACTCGTTGGCCATATTTTATTTATTTGGCTCAAGCCAGCCCAAAGTAATTTCTTGCACTAAAATTAGCATATGAAAATTCCTTACTTCCTCGTGAGTACTCTAATAGAACTATAGTTTTTAGTTAAAATTCGTAAAATTTTGTAAAAATTTGCTGTTTTGAGAGAGAGGACCTATTGTTTGTATGTATACAATGATCATTCGCACAGAAGTGAAACAACTCAACCTCATGTGAATAGCTCGAATCGTCCATTTAAGGGAATGTTTTTATCCAAATATATGTACATACATATGTGAAAATGCTGTCCTTGTCCACCTAATAGAATACAAAATCATGCCAGCCAACTATTGCAGTACATCTTGTCCGCCTAAGAGAATCGTCCACATAAGAAGGTGTCCGTTAAAAGGGAGTTCACTTTAGTTTAATCAATAAAGTTTTGGTTATTATTTAACTTGTCGTTGATTATAACGTTGACTCTAAAATTTAGGCGCCTTCTGGTCGGTATACCTATTAAAAATCGGTTGCACACACAAGGGAAAATTTTTGTGGATCGAAACATAAACAAGATAAAATAAGAAAGGGACAAAATTCTTATGTGATAGTGTGTTTAAGGAGAGAGAGTCGGCGTTGTTAGCGTGTACGTTACTGATGTTATCTTTTCGGTTCGAGATAGTTTGTTTTGTTTTCTTTCTGAGTACCGTTCGTTAAGGGAAAAAAGAAAAAATAGAGTTCTTCTGTATCGCGTGTCCAAGGAGAGCCGATCGTTGTTGTCGTCGTGTACGTTGCCTGTGTTTATCTTGTTGGTTCGAGGCAGGTTTTTTTTTTGTACCGAGATATTATTGAATTGCCGGATAATGCGAAAAGTGACGCCGAGGGTCTGCAGATGCAGCTGACTAAATAGGCTACACACTATCAGTTTTCAACTGACAGTCCTGGACTGTCAGTTCTCATCATTTCATTCCAGGCTACACACTATCATTCCAGGTTTGTCAGTTTTTCGAAGGTTTTCTCCTTTTTTTTTTTGTTCATTGTTCGGTTTGTCTTCTTTGGGCGCAGGCAAAAATTTCTACGCACTGTAATCTAATTCGAAAGATGCGGGACACAGAAGCCTGGACTATCAAATATGACCCTCGCTCGACTAGCGACAAATGCCAAATCATGAAATCTACCTGCACCAGCAAAATCCACGAAAAAATTCAACCCTCATCAGTCTCGCCATCAGTTCCATCCTCATTTATCAGTTCTATCTACACACTATCAGTTTTCCATCAGTCTAGCAAAACTGTCAGTTGAAAACTGATAGTGTGTAGCCTACTTAAGAACACTTGTCAGTTAATTGCTGATGGAGGGTGGAAGTGCCTGCGTAGGGCAAGTGAGTGCTCAATGTTCACAGAGTAAGGTGGCAGATGCGAAAGAAGTGCTGGATGAACATGTTGGAGCATAAACTTCAAGAGAAGCACTGTCAACACGTGAGCAGCAGAAAGCGGGTACTTCCGAGAGATAATGTGCGAGTGTTTTCGAATAGAATGAATGTTCGAGAAATTATGGACATTCTACCAGGGTACAACCCAAGGGTTGAGTCGACGTTACGTTCCAGACAATTCGTGAACTGCGTTGATCAGCTGAGGCGAGCCTATTACTGGGATGATTGTGCTCTTTTGTTTGCGGTGCAGACCAGGCTCGGTGGTCCAGCCAAGCTGTGGGTAGACGGTCTACCCTAAGTCTTCACGTCATGGAACATACTTGTGCAGGCATTTTTGGACGTATTTCCAACCAGCATCGACAAAGCCGATGATGAATTAACTACGGCAGAGAGGCGAACCACTTGACAAACATTTCTACAGAATGAGTGCGCAAGGAAAGAAAGGCGAATTAAATGACGCAACAATCTGCAAGTATATTCGGTTGGGCATTAATTGCGTATCCCTCCAGGATATTTTAGCCAGTATAACCAATTTGTTAACTGAGTTGCTAACAATTCTACGGCGGTTTTCTGAGACTCTTGATCTGGGATTACAGAGTGGGGAAAGGCAGTCTTTAGCAAATGGGACAAAGAAGCCTATAGAAAGATCCGGTACAGCAAAGAATGTGCAAAGTTCCGAGAACTCTGGTCCAAAGTGCTTTAATTGCTTTCATCGAGGACATCTAGCTAGATCCTGTCCAGAACCACAGAGAAAACCAAGATGCCACAAATGTCAGCAAAGTGGCCACAAGGCGGAGGATTTTCGTGGGGGAAGATCGCGGAAAATAAACGTGGTCGAAATTGTTTCACCGACGAGGAACATCGCGAAGACAGTTTGGGTCAACAACATGAAAACGCAAGCACTTATGGATAGCTGAACACTCACTGTTCTTTGGTTAAGAAGTCTTTTGCGGAGAATTTAAACTCTTTTGAGATTAGCAGAGACGAGAGCAAGTTGCTTAAGGGATTTGGAGGCCAAGAATATAGCCCATGGATGAAAATGCCGAGCCAGATTGAGGTAGATGATGTAGTAGTTGAAGCCGATTTGTTGGTGGTCCCGAACCACATGATTTACAAGCCGGTATTATTGGAAAATGAGTTTGTTACCAACACCGATGTGCGACTAATTGTGGAGCCACGATAATGTCGACTGGAGAAGATGGAGGTACGAAGCAATAGTAAGCTTCGAACGGACGAGACTCAGTGCCTGGAAAAGCTGATAGAAGAGTACTGCGATTGTCTTGCGACGAGTCTGACACAGTTTGGAACATGCCGTACGTGCGAAATGAGGATCAGTTTGACCACAGACAAACCGATTAGTCGAAAACCATATAGATCCCGTTTGCTAAGCAGGAAGAGGTTCGGAAAGCTGTACAGCAACTGCTGGAAGAAGGCGTCATTAGGAAAAGCAACTCAGCATATTCATCGGCAGTAGTTCTCGTACCCAAAGCAAATGGGGGCTGCCACAGTTGACTGTATGTGCAGTTTCTTCAAATTGCTGAGTCCATTCGTTAACATACAAGCTACCGGTACTGTCGAAAAGCGTCATGTCATTCGACCTACAGCGGCATCTCCAGTGGACCTAGGCGCAAACTGATCGTCATACTCGACGTCGTTGGACAAATCGAAGTGTTCTAGAAGCCTCTCCTGCAAAACGTTCTTCCGTCCGTTCGTCTGTAAGTTGAGTTGGGTCAGTATCTTTCTCAGTCCCTTTACCGTCAGCTTAAAAAAAATAATATAATAGCAATAAAAAAAATTAATTAATTTTATATCAATTCAAAACTAAGCACCGGCAACCCTAAACTGCACACCGAATAAGTTTGCAAAGAATTTAAAAATTAAGGGGCAACCCTGAAGCTGGGCCAAAAAAAAGGAAAAAATAAAATGTAACGTCTCGTTGGGGGAAACAACAACACAACAGACAAACCTTCACCACTGTGCAACGAGTTTTGTAACACAGTGCGATTTTTATGTTTTTGTTTTTCATACCCTATCCTTAGTGTATATTAAGTTTGACACATAGTTTGTAATATATAGAAATATTAAACAAATTATGCATATATATAAATGATCAGCATCACTAGCCGAGTCGAGTACGTATGTATGTATGTCACCAGTGTTTGGGCCTTAAATTTTAAGCTATTTGATGAAATTTTGTATACGAGGTCCTTGGAAAAGTAAGGAATACAAGTGTAAGTTTTTTTTTAAATACACCCACTGCCACGCCCACTTTCCGAAAAAATCACTCAGTATTTTTATTTTATATAAGTGTAAGTTTTTTTTTTTTAAATACACCCACTGACACGACACCTTTCCGAAAAAATCGCTCAGTATTTTTATTTACTCGAAAAAAACTTACTTAAGCAATTATATAGATATACACTTACTCTACAATTGTCTATGGCAACTCCCACTTTTTAGGTGCGTTTTTATAAAAAAAAAAAAAAAAAAAAACAGTTTCATTAGAATATGATTTCTTAAGACCAAAATACATTGTATGTTGAAAAATTTTGAAGATCCGCCCACTACGGTAAAATCCCGTATTCGTCGTTTTTTTTTTTCCGTATACCGAATGAACTTGTTACTGCTATTCGAGAAATCTCGCAACTTTACTTTGCGGTTATGTCCCTATGTAAATGAATGTGTGTACTGTTAGTCATGTCCAGTTATTTGTATTGGAAAAATATTTTGAGATCCCAACTTTTTTCTGTAATTTGGCCACTTGTCTAGCGGGGAAGCAAAAAAGATCTCGTAACCCTAGTTAATATAATAATTGTATGTACAAGTATCTCATTCGTGCACTTTATTATTAAATCAAAATTGCTTGAATATCTTAAACAACAATCTTCCATAACTTTTTATTTCTTTCAGACTAAACCAGCTCGATTGCATTGTTCCCACTGTGACGAAACGTACTCACTTCCTGGTAATGGTAATGTTAAGGCTTATCGTGAACTAAAATGCCCTTTAGATGATTTTGAATTACTAGCGTTTTCAAGTGGTACGAAAGGGCGTTCTTATCCGCTTTGCCCATATTGCTATAATAACTCACCGTTTATTGACATGCCGAAGAACTCCGGTTGCAATGCCTGCACACATCCAACGTGCCAACATTCATTGTACTCCCTCGGAATATCAAGTTGCATAGAATGTGAAAATGGAATTCTAGTACTAGACTGTACTTCAGCGCCTAGCAGTTGGAAATTTGGTTGTAATCGGTGCGATATCATTGTTAACGTCTTTAAGGGTGCTATGAAAGTAGTGGTAGATAGTAAGTTATTTTTGTAAATTCATTAGTCTCTCATTCACTAATCTTGGTTATTGCAGGAAATCGCTGCGAGTGTGGGTCACAGCTGGTTTCGGTTGTGTATAAATCCGATAAGACCCGTTTTAAGGATGGAACTGAAGAAAAAACTGGTTGCGTATTCTGTTCTCAAGAATTTTCGCATTTGGTGGAAAAACATCGGGCTATTACAGCTAGACCAGCAAATGTACGCGGGAGTGGACGTGGTGCAAGTAAGGCTGGTCGTGGAGGTAGTGGCGGTAATAGAGGACGCCCCAAACAGCCTAAGGATAAAATGGCGCAGTTAGCAGCTTATTTTGTTTAAAAACAGTGAAACATAAAAGATTATATGTATGGTAGTGTAGTGTTATTGTAACTCCAAATAACCTTAATTTTGTATAAACATAATAATATAATTATGTATCTAACGGAAACATGCTTTTACTGTAGAATAAGTAATAAAAACCAAACTCAGGCACATACAAATACAAGTACTAAGACTAACTACATAATAACATTGCATATAAATCTAATATTAGTGTTATTTGATGATATTTTTTCGCATTGTAACTTCTCGCCAGATGGCGTCTGCTCACATTTTAATTCTTCTCATTGGGTAGGTGTATGAAAAAGTGATAGACTATCATGATATAGCATACGTATGTATATATACATGCTTATTTTGAGATTCGAATGAATAGTCAATTCTTTCGAATGTCCCTATTCATTCAAAAGATTTTTGTGTATTTTGAGATTCGAATGAAAAAGGTTAACTTTCGAATGATAACGCAGTGAACTTAAATAAATTTAACCCTCAATGACAGCTGTTTGACATTTCTTTTTATACAGGTTGACCATACCTAGTTTTTTTGCGCTAGAACTCCTCTCTTTCTTATTGAAATATTTGTTTTAGTTATACTTTGGCGCGTTTAAAGGCGAAATTTAAGTAATACATTTTATGAAATATGTTTCGTATACTTTTAATAATATCGAGAACGAAAACAAAGCAAAATAAAATTACATACATCATGTATATTTAATCACAAGTCTCTCTTTATTTATATGAATTGCCGGCCACCAGTTTTTCTAATTAGAACGTGACCTATACCGACAGGATCAGAAATTGTCAATTGAAATGACCTCATTTAATTTTCTATAGAACGTTCAAAATTTCTTACTACATTTACGTGTTTGTGAATCTATGCGCCAGGAAAATGTGTTCGAATGAAAAATGACATTTGTTTCGAATGAATAGAATCTCAAAATACGCACAACCAATGAACTTTCGAAAGTTTGGATAAATTTTCTTTTCTTTCTATTCATTCGAAAGTCAAAATACAGTCTATGCGAATTCGACTCACTTTCGAATGAATTCGAATGTCAAAATAAAGCTGATAGTATAATAAACATAATTACCAAATTTTAAGAAGTTATGAAAATTTAACGCGACACTTGTGTAAGTTACTGCTTCGAAATAATTCTTTTAAAACAAAACAGGTATGTTTTGCAGTGAAAGAAAGCATAGTCCCGCAGTACCGTCCCTATCAACATACCGACACGGAGTGCAGAAACTTAAATATATGTTACAAAGCGAACTACCCTCGTAGGAAATCATCAAATTCGCTAAAGACATCAAGATTTTCCAGCTGCTATACGCAAGTACCATTTTCTCTTGTTTTTTTTTTATGAGTAATTTAGTGTATCTGATTGATTATAAACAAGTGTGTAAAATTTTCCCTTACCCGTCTAATTGATCTTTTCTATCTCCAATGGGTTGGAAATTACTCATATTTTCATACATCTACATTTATATAATATTCCTAAATAATAATTAAAAAATGCGTCAAAGACTTCCGCCTGATAGTGTGAGCGAGCTTCGACATCCGCTCTGTTGGGGAAGCTCAAATATGGCCACTGGACTTCCAGGTTGGGTGGGTAATGGCCGCGCTGAACGTCATCCTCAGCGCCCTCTCTAGTGTGGTAAAGTCCGTCCGTTTCTGTCAATGAATGTAATCTTCTTTCCGGCGCGATGTATGTTTAAACCCTATCCTAAGGGTATATTAAGTTTGACACATAGTTTGTAACAGAGAAATATTGAAGATAGACCACATAAAGTATATATATAAATGATCAGCATCAGTAGCCGAGTCGATTGAGCCATGTCCGTCCGTATGTCACCAGTAGGGACACTCTCCACGTGTTTCTTTTCAGCTTACAGTTAGGGCAAAGGCACTAGTACCCGGACAGTTAACGCAAATCTTAACTTTGACTTCTTCAAATTTTATTACTTACGTACTTACTTAAATCCTGTATCCCCTTGTGGGTCCTAGGGCCTCTACAACGCCTACGCGTCATCGTGTGCGATTTTTGGAAATGTGCCTCAGCTCCCCCCAACTCTTTCCTAGTTGCCGCGCTTCTCCACTGTTCTGCGCCACGTACTCCTAGAACTGCCGCGTATCCTGTCATCCTGGGTAGGTTAGATTAGGTTTGTGGGTTGGTAGAGGAAATTAAATACCTCCGCCGCACTCAGGTCAGCACTGACCCATTGTGTTACCCATAGGGGGGCTTAGAAAAAGTACCCCTTGCCCATTTAACCCATAAATATCTGTAACAACTTCCCATGGTTGTACTTACTCGTTATTCGTGTATACAAACCATCCTGATGTTCTGATGAAGCTCAGTAACATGCCGGTATTGACGTTGGAGAGTTCTCCTAGATCCTGAAAGGAGTGCCTGCCGATGAATTCGTACCTGGAATGTTGGAGTCCAGGGCACTGGCAGAGGAAGTGGTTAGTGTCCTCTATAACCTCAACATAGTTTCTTCAGGTGGTACCGCAGAGTGTTGTGACCCGTGAGTATCCCCACGAGTATGGACAGTGAACGTCTGTCCTTGCGAATAATTCTCTCGGTCCTTGCTTTGCCAAAACTTGGCCATAGTTGTTTTGCAGTTTTGCAAGTATCTATGGACTTCCATCTCAAGTTCGCCTCTCTCATAGCTAGTTACCCTGCTTTAGGCCTGAGAGCGCAAGGCGAGGTGCTTATGGAGAGGCTTTTTTGAAGCTTTCCTTGCTAATTTATCTGCCCTTTCATTTCCCGGGACGCCCTCGTGCCCTGGGACCCGGCAGAGTAGAACCTTGTGCTGTGTTCCAAGAGCCTTAAACTCTTCGCGACACCACTTCACAAGCTTGGATTTTATTTCTATGGCAGTAATTGCTTTGATAGCTGCCCGACTGTCGATAAAGAAAGTGATACCTTCTGGCGGTATTGCTCTTACGGCAGACTCACCGGCCGCTGTTGTCACTGCCAGGACCTCCGCTTGGAAAACACTGCTGTGGTCTGGGAGTCGTATAGATCTGGATATACCCAGTGATTCGAAGAAGATTCCGGATCCTACTCCGGTGTCCATTTTTGATCCATCAGTATAAATAGCTATGGAATCGGCATTTGGTGTACGGCTGTCTTTCCTATCTTCTTTGCTAGGGTAACCTGAGGTAAATGGTATTTTGAAGTCAAGGTAAAGCCTAGTATGGTCTGTTTTTGGTGTATGACCATCTGCCAAGGATGGTCGCGTGCCCTATCGTACTTGACTTCCAGCACGCAGTCTGACTTATTCTTAAGGCACTAATGGCTGCTGTTGATTTCGTGTAGATGTCTAGCGGAGGCAGGTTGAGAATAGCCTCAAGACCCACAGTTGGAGTGGTTCTTATCGCACTGGTGGAACCAATTCACGCTAGTCTTTGTACTTAAGTGAGCTCCTTCAGGTAGGCGCTGGCCACCATACTAGGCTGTCATATGTCAGGATGGATCTTATGATAGCCGTGTACATACAGAGAATTGTTTTTGGAGAGGGTCCCCAGGTCTTCCTAAAAATTCTGCTGCACGTGTAGAAGGCTATGTTGGCCTTTTTGACTCTTCATTTATGTTTGGCTTCCAGGTGAGTTTTTTTTTTGTTTAAAATGATACCCATGTATTTCGCGCTGTCGGATAAGCTGAGGGGAATGTTTCCCAGGGTGCGCTGAACCGAGGAATTTTCCTTTTGTTAGTAAATAAAACCAATTCAGTTTTTTGGGGGTTGACGGTAAGACCGCATGTCTAACCAGGATCTTGAGGGCACCATCGACTAGCTCACTGAGCGTAGGGAGGAATTTGCCCGTTCCCAACAGTACTGCATCGTATGCGTAGGCGACAACTTTAACTCCAGATGTTTCAAGTAGCCTCAAAGCTTCATTTAACACAATGACCCAGATAAGCGGGGAGATGACCCCGCCCTATGGGGTGCCTCTGGAGGCGTAGACATCTAGTATGGTGCCGCCAATCTCAGTAATTATATGTCTGTTTTCGAGCATTCTGACTATCCAATTTATTAGGATGCCATCAATGTTGAGCATAGTCAATGTTCTTCTTACCGCCTTTGTATTGACATTATTGAAAGCTCCTTCAATGTCGAGGAAAGCGGCGAGCATGTATTCTCTTTCTTTGAGTGATTTCTCAATTAAGCTGACGACACTGTGTAGCGCTGTCTCTACGCTTTTCCCTCTGGTGTAGGCGTGTTGGGTTGGGGAGAGGTCCCCTGGGCGCAGTTTGCTACGAATATATGTATATGTCAATCAGTCTTTCGAAAGTTTTGAGGATAAACGAGGTAAAGCTGATTGGAAGGAAATCCTTCGCGGTGGAATGCCTAATCTTTCCGGCTTTTGGAATAAAAACCACCTTAACCTCTCTCCATCGCTCATCCTGGGTAAGCGGGTTCCAGTACATTGCTTGATTAGCTATGGATCTGTCACCCTTTCGGAGAGTGTGACCGATCCACTGCCACTCTCGTCGTTGTATGGTTGTGCGTATAGGTTCATGGCCGGTCTCTGATAAAGTTGTTCGTTAGAGATACGGTTTGGCCAGAATATCCTGAAGACGTAGCGCAGGCGCCTATTGACAAACGTTTGCAGCTTCCTCGTGATAGTGACGATCGCTCTCCAGGTACCACATCCATATAGCAGCACGGATTCAACGTTGCAACGGAACAGTCGTAGCTAGGTGTTTAGGCTAATTGCATTACTTCACCAGACTGTGGTTAGCATTCCAAACGCAGATTTTGCTTTACCTATTCGGCTGGCTATATCCAGTTCGGTTCCGCCATCGGTTGAGACAATACTCCCAAGGTATTGGAAACTCTCTACTCTCTCAACCGTTTGTCCAGCATTGCATACATGAGTTGATGAGTTCGGTCCTAGGCTGATCATTTTTATTTTGCCGAGTTGATTTTCAGCCCAACCACGTCCGCTTCCCTCTCCACATTTGCTGTCATTTGGTGAAGGTCCATTATTCTGTGAGACAGAAGGCATACATCGTCGGCATAGTCGATGTGTAAGAGTCCATCGAATTCCTCCATTTCCTGTTGATAAGGCACAATCATTCAGCACATCGCTAATCACCAATAAAAACAGTATTGGGGAAAGTATGCAGCCTTATGGAACCCTACTTTGGACTTCGAATTCCTCAGACAGCCTTCCTCTGTGCAAGACGTGACATGTAGACCCCTCATGTGTAGCTTTAATAATTACTATTAATTTATCCGGAATACCTCTCCTGCGCAAGGCACGCCAAAATCGATAAACATCAGGTGAAGTGGTGATCGATATTCAACACACTGCTCGATGATAATCCGCAAGATGTTGATGTGGTAGACACAGAAGGATTCAGATCGGAAACCTGCTTGTTCGGCGTCGAGTGTGTCTTCAAGCTGGTCTTTAATTCGCCCCAAGATTATTTTAACTATTATCCTGGGCCACAGCAGGCAGCACGCAGATACCTCTCCATTTTTCGCATTGGGTTGGTTGGGTGTTGCATTATAAACAGCTCAAAACTGGTTGTAGAAGGTCTCCTTTTCTTCCTCAGACGAACCATACGTGGGTGCGTAACACTGTATAATGGTGACGCGACGTACTCTCGTCAGGAATTTGGCCGTTAAAATCCTGTAACCGTGCGGCTGCCAGGAGATTAGGCCTCTGTGTGCTGTAGGTGTTAACAGCAGTCCAACTTCATATCCACGGGGGCTTTCGGTCGGAGTAGAGTAGTACAGTGTTACGCGTTGGGGATTGGTACTCACCCGCATTGTTACTCATATCTCGCTTACTCTCAATATGTCTGGTTTTTTTCGCATGAACTCATGCTCTAGTTGAAGGAATCTGGCGTTCTGAGGCCCTTCACTCTGAGAGTCAAGGATAGTCCAGAAACCAATCTTTATCCGGCTACCTAGTCTAGGCTAAAAACAATTTGGAAAGTCTGAGTTATTTGCTGAGCACACGGCCAAAGTATAACAGCTCAATGAAATCCCAAATGATGAAATTTGCCTAAGATAAATACAAAGGAGTATTGAAATCCCACCAGTCACACAAAATGAAATAGAAATTATTATTCGGAAACAGCTACAACAGAAAAAATCCCCTGGTTATGACTTGATTACTGTGGAATTGATGCAACAGTTGCCTCAAGGAGCCATGGGTAAGCTAACAGCAATAATGAACGCCTGCTTGAGACTCAAGCATGTTCCATGCTATTGGAAAGTCGCTGAAATATTCATGATTTCAAAGCCAGGAAAGGATCCTCATGACCCATTATGTCGAAAATATTTGAAAAGATTTTCATGAAGAGGCTAAGCCCGATTATTGAAAGCGAAAACATGATACCAACTCATCAGTTTGGTTTCAGAGAAAAGCACTCAACCATTGAAAAGATTTATAGAATAACTGAAGTTATTGAGAGAGCTTTGGAAGATAAAATGGTATGCTTAGCCATATTTTTAGACGTTGCTCAAGCATTTGATAAGGTATGGCATTCAGGATTGTTATACAAACTCAGATTGCTTTTCCCAAAAGAATATACGAAAATACTGGAGTCTTACCTCTCGAAAAGATACTTTCGTATCAAACAAAAAGATGCTTATTCCCGCCTTAAAGAAATCAAAGCTAAAGTGCCACAAGGAAGTATATTAGGTCCAATATTATATCTACTTTTTACGAGGAACCTACCAATCCCTTCAGGTAGTACTATAGCCACATTCGCCGATGACACAGTTATACTTGCAGTTGAGAAAACTGAAGTAGAGTCAACTAGAATACTTCAAAATGCTGTAGATACTATGGTCAACTGGACCAGAAAATGGCGCTTAAACTTGAATAGTACTCAATCAGTTCACGTTAATTTCACCAATAAAAAAATCCAACGGCTCCCGATTACCATCTCTGGAATACAAATTCCTTACTGCAATACAGCAAAATATCTAGGAATGAACCTAGATGCCAAGCTTAAATGGAAAGAGCACGTGAAAAGAAAATAGAAGAATTAAACATTAAATTGAGAAAAATGTATTGGCTTATTGGCAGAAGATCACGCTTATCTATACATAACAAACTGTTATTGTAAAATACTAAAACCAGTATGGACATACGGAATTCAGTTATGGGAATGTACGACCCAAAATAATATTGAAATGATTCAACGTTTTCAAAATAAAGTATTGAGAGGCATAGTAAATACACCATGGTATATTAGGAACGTAGGCCTTCATCGCGATCTTAAATTGAAGACTGTAACAGAAACTATTGCAGACTACGCAGGAGTCCATGACCAAAGGCTGAGACGGCACATAAACCCAGAAGCAGTGAAGCTCACCGATACAAACGGACTTAATAGAAGACTGAAGCGCATCAAACCACATGACCTAATAACTGGCAACTAAAACAAAGACTATCACCCTTATTCCTTAAAACTTTTTAAAAGCGTTTCGTCACTAAAACGCCACACTTCAATTATGTGTAACGTTTTTAAATCGTTGAACGCCATTTGGCGATGAATGCTTTGTGGAACCCAACCCCAGACGACAGATGTCGTCTGAGCACTGTTGATAGTTATTCTATGAGGCGTTGAACGCCATAAAACGACAGAAAAAACCACGGTATTTGTCGTTCATAAAATAATGCACGCCTGAGTGTATTCTTAAATTGTTCACTTATTTGACAATCTAAATTAATTTATTTTGTTTTGTAGGGTCAAATTAACAAAGCAAAAACAATTTAAAGCCTTGGTGGAGCTAATGGAAGCCAATATACCCTTAGCTAAAGGACTTACAAGGGGAAATGTAAACGTTGATGTTAATGCCGAATGGGAAAATATAGCCAGAAAACTAGCGCTGTCTCTACGCTTTTCCCTCTGGTGTAGGCGTGTTGGGTTGGGGAGAGGTCCCCTGGGCGCAGTTTGCTACGAATATATGTATATGTCAATCAGTCTTTCGAAAGTTTTGAGGATAAACGAGGTAAAGCTGATTGGAAGGAAATCCTTCGCGGTGGAATGCCTAATCTTTCCGGCTTTTGGAATAAAAACCACCTTAACCTCTCTCCATCGCTCATCCTGGGTAAGCGGGTTCCAGTACATTGCTTGATTAGCTATGGATCTGTCACCCTTTCGGAGAGTGTGACCGATCCACTGCCACTCTCGTCGTCGTATGGTTGTGCGTATAGGTTCATGGCCGGTCTCTGATAAAGTTGTTCGTTAGAGATACGGTTTGGCCAGAATATCCTGAAGACGTAGCGCAGGCGCCTATTGACAAACGTTTGCAGCTTCCTCGTGATAGTGACGATCGCTCTCCAGGTACCACATCCATATAGCAGCACGGATTCAACGTTGCAACGGAACAGTCGTAGCTAGGTGTTTAGGCTAATTGCATTACTTCACCAGACTGTGGTTAGCATTCCAAACGCAGATTTTGCTTTACCTATTCGGCTGGCTATATCCAGTTCGGTTCCGCCATCGGTTGAGACAATACTCCCAAGGTATTGGAAACTCTCTACTCTCTCAACCGTTTGTCCAGCATTGCATACATGAGTTGATGAGTTCGGTCCTAGGCTGATCATTTTTATTTTGCCGAGTTGATTTTCAGCCCAACCAGGTCCGCTTCCCTCTCCACATTTGCTGTCATTTGGTGAAGGTCCATTATTCTGTGAGACAGAAGGCATACATCGTCGGCATAGTCGATGTGTAAGAGTTCATCGAATTCCTCCATTTCCTGTTGATAAGGCACAATCATTCAGCACATCGCTAATCACCAATAAAAACAGTATTGGGGAAAGTATGCAGCCTTATGGAACCCTACTTTGGACTTCGAATTCCTCAGACAGCCTTCCTCTGTGCAAGACGTGACATGTAGACCCCTCATGTGTAGCTTTAATAATTACTATTAATTTATCCGGAATACCTCTCCTGCGCAAGGCACGCCAAAATCGATAAACATCAGGTGAAGTGGTGATCGATATTCAACACACTGCTCGATGATAATCCGCAAGATGTTGATGTGGTAGACACAGAAGGATTCAGATCGGAAACCTGCTTGTTCGGCGTCGAGTGTGTCTTCAAGCTGGTCTTTAATTCGCCCCAAGATTATTTTAACTATTATCCTGGGCCACAGCAGGCAGCACGCAGATACCTCTCCATTTTTCGCATTGGGTTGGTTGGGTGTTGCATTATAAACAGCTCAAAACTGGTTGTAGAAGGTCTCCTTTTCTTCCTCAGACGAACCATACGTGGGTGCGTAACACTGTATAATGGTGACGCGACGTACTCTCGTCAGGAATTTGGCCGTTAAAATCCTGTAACCGTGCGGCTGCCAGGAGATTAGGCCTCTGTGTGCTGTAGGTGTTAACAGCAGTCCAACTTCATATCCACGGGGGCTTTCGGTCGGAGTAGAGTAGTACAGTGTTACGCGTTGGGGATTGGTACTCACCCGCATTGTTACTCATATCTCGCTTACTCTCAATATGTCTGGTTTTTTTCGCATGAACTCATGCTCTAGTTGAAGGAATCTGGCGTTCTGAGGCCCTTCACTCTGAGAGTCAAGGATAGTCCAGAAACCAATCTTTATCCGGCTACCTAGTCTAGGCTAAAAACAATTTGGAAAGTCTGAGTTATTTGCTGAGCACACGGCCAAAATATAACAGCTCAATGAAATCCCAAATGATGAAATTTGCCTAAGATAAATACAAAGGAGTATTGAAATCCCACCAGTCACACAAAATGAAATAGAAATTATTATTCGGAAACAGCTACAACAGAAAAAATCCCCTGGTTATGACTTGATTACTGTGGAATTGATGCAACAGTTGCCTCAAGGAGCCATGGGTAAGCTAACAGCAATAATGAACGCCTGCTTGAGACTCAAGCATGTTCCATGCTATTGGAAAGTCGCTGAAATATTCATGATTTCAAAGCCAGGAAAGGATCCTCATGACCCATTATGTCGAAAATATTTGAAAAGATTTTCATGAAGAGGCTAAGCCCGATTATTGAAAGCGAAAACATGATACCAACTCATCAGTTTGGTTTCAGAGAAAAGCACTCAACCATTGAAAAGATTTATAGAATAACTGAAGTTATTGAGAGAGCTTTGGAAGATAAAATGGTATGCTTAGCCATATTTTTAGACGTTGCTCAAGCATTTGATAAGGTATGGCATTCAGGATTGTTATACAAACTCAGATTGCTTTTCCCAAAAGAATATACGAAAATACTGGAGTCTTACCTCTCGAAAAGATACTTTCGTATCAAACAAAAAGATGCTTATTCCCGCCTTAAAGAAATCAAAGCTAAAGTGCCACAAGGAAGTATATTAGGTCCAATATTATATCTACTTTTTACGAGGAACCTACCAATCCCTTCAGGTAGTACTATAGCCACATTCGCCGATGACACAGTTATACTTGCAGTTGAGAAAACTGAAGTAGAGTCAACTAGAATACTTCAAAATGCTGTAGATACTATGGTCAACTGGACCAGAAAATGGCGCTTAAACTTGAATAGTACTCAATCAGTTCACGTTAATTTCACCAATAAAAAAATCCAACGGCTCCCGATTACCATCTCTGGAATACAAATTCCTTACTGCAATACAGCAAAATATCTAGGAATGAACCTAGATGCCAAGCTTAAATGGAAAGAGCACGTGAAAAGAAAATAGAAGAATTAAACATTAAATTGAGAAAAATGTATTGGCTTATTGGCAGAAGATCACGCTTATCTATACATAACAAACTGTTATTGTAAAATACTAAAACCAGTATGGACATACGGAATTCAGTTATGGGAATGTACGACCCAAAATAATATTGAAATGATTCAACGTTTTCAAAATAAAGTATTGAGAGGCATAGTAAATACACCATGGTATATTAGGAACGTAGGCCTTCATCGCGATCTTAAATTGAAGACTGTAACAGAAACTATTGCAGACTACGCAGGAGTCCATGACCAAAGGCTGAGACGGCACATAAACCCAGAAGCAGTGAAGCTCACCGATACAAACGGACTTAATAGAAGACTGAAGCGCATCAAACCACATGACCTAATAACTGGCAACTAAAACAAAGACTATCACCCTTATTCCTTAAAACTTTTTAAAAGCGTTTCGTCACTAAAACGCCACACTTCAATTATGTGTAACGTTTTTAAATCGTTGAACGCCATTTGGCGATGAATGCTTTGTGGAACCCAACCCCAGACGACAGATGTCGTCTGAGCACTGTTGATAGTTATTCTATGAGGCGTTGAACGCCATAAAACGACAGAAAAAACCACGGTATTTGTCGTTCATAAAATAATGCACGCCTGAGTGTATTCTTAAATTGTTCACTTATTTGACAATCTAAATTAATTTATTTTGTTTTGTAGGGTCAAATTAACAAAGCAAAAACAATTTAAAGCCTTGGTGGAGCTAATGGAAGCCAATATACCCTTAGCTAAAGGACTTACAAGGGGAAATGTAAACGTTGATGTTAATGCCGAATGGGAAAATATAGCCAGAAAACTTGACACCCTAGGACCACTGCAAGAGATGGGAAAGAATGGCAGAAAAATATGTCTTTAATTTATTACTTGCAAATACTTCTACAACTAAGTGTATATTCGTAATCACAGGTCTGGTCTGATATCAAATTTAAAATAAAAAAGAAGATTATGTACTACAACAAAAAGGAGTGTGAAACCACTGGAGGAGGTGAATTTCGACAAAAATATTTGTTGGATCTAGAGCAGATTATTTCAAACCTTCTCTGTTATGAGAAAATTATCAGTCCGAAAGGAAAAATATTGGGTTTCACGGATAATAGTTCAGTTCAACAGCCATCTACCTCATCGCAAATTGATCAAGATATATACATATATGTATTCTAAACCGCATCTAAATCAAATCCAACACCCGCATCTTATCTATCCACATCCGCTTCATTTCAAGCCATTTCATTTTCTTCTGATTCTCCCATCCCATCAAATATGAACGAAAACATAAGTGCCTTTGCAGTTCTAACAAACCGCGCGTAAAACTTCAAAATCTGAGTAGAATAATTCACAGTTTAGAAAATTGGGACAAAGGTTAGTTTCAGTAAGGGCAAAAATGCCGTAAGGGATTGTTTGAGCGGTAAGATGAACTATCGAGGTTTTAGTACGGAGACCTCTGACACTCTGATAATTAAGTGATAGAATATCTGGATTGGAGTTAGTAACGAAAATAGTTATTAAAGTTGTTGCGAGAATTTTGAAGATACGAGAGACGTTTAGAGCCAATATGAGATGCATAGGTTCAAAGGTATTTAGCCACTGTCGAAAAGGAGATGTTGAAACTCTCGTGAAAACGAGTGTAGATGTTTCTCAGGGCTACAGGATCAGTTCGGAGGCCTTCTTTTTAAATAGATACTATAACATTCGTCTTTTTCAAACGGAATCCGGTTTATCATATAAATACTCGTATGCTAGACACAGACGAACGTATTCAAAAAGCCGATGGTCACTCAGTCTTGACATAGTGTAGCGGCTATCAAGGTCATTGATCATTGAAGTAGGGTCCGCCAATCTAGATGTGAATTTAACGGAGGGAGGTAGCATTGTGTCTACAGTAGAGGGGCATGCAGTAGGAGGTGAGTTGGTCGAAAAGGGCCAGAAAGAGTGACGAGTTATTTAGTGACGATGTGAATGTGGGAAAGGCAGAAGTCGTGCTAGTGGTGGATGTCGAAGATGATGCAGAAGGATTTAGAGTGTGGGAGTGAATAAAATTCGGGTAACTGACAGAAGGGGGAGTGATTACAGAAGAGCTGCGAATTGTCGAAGGACAGGAATCGGGAGGGAGATCGAAAGATCTTTGATGGTTTAGTTTTGGTCTTGGGAAGGAGGGCGTTGTGTTGAGGAGAGCTTAAATTGGAAGGGGTAAAACGTGGAGAGAAAGTGGAAAAAACACCCGCTTTAAAGCTCTAGTTGGGATTCGGGTTGGGTATAGGGGTAGGTTTGATTGAAGAGCTTATTGAAGAATTAAAATTAGGCTAAGAACTAGGCTCAGATTTAGGTTTTTTATAAGAATTAGTTTTATAAGGCTTAACCTGCATCTTGTTCTCCCATTTAGCCATAGTCATTTTGCCTAGTCGAAAAATATCACCAGGGAGTGTCGGGAATTGGTATTTGGATGGAATGCCAAGTTTGAAGCAGATCAGGTTACTCGAATTGGGCGGGGAGATCTTCTCACAGCATTTAATGGTGATAGAAAACTTCTGGTGAAAAAGTTTCCGTACCCAGGAAGCATCGGCCAGTTCGGGAGCGCCTCTGATGATAAAAGTCGTTCGATCCGCGTTGATGGTGTTTAATCTTTCAAGCCTCTTGTTCCAACCCGTAAGGGTCCATGTCGTACCCAGATGATTGATCACATTCGATGACGTGGTGGCAGGGAGATTGATTGATGGGGTTGGAGCTGTTGCGTGTAACTGTGCACGGACAAGGGTGAGCATGGTATATAAGTTGAGGAGTGTCGGCAGAGGTCTCGACAATTTCAGCAAGTAATGATGTGTTATAGGTGGAAGGGTTCGGTTGAATTTGCTCTGGTAAAATATTAATTTTGCTGGATGCAACTCTAATGTCATCAACTATTTCGCTGATTATTAACCCAGTTGCTGCAAGATCTTTGCCAATATTGATAATTTTGCAAGCGATATCTTCTAGTACCGGTTTAGGTTGGCCCAGAGAGGGTAAAATTGTATTGGACAAATTAATGTCTAGGTCCGAGCGAAGAGAGTCAATGTGTTGATTAATTGAGTCTAAGGAAGAATTGACGAACGATTTTATAGTAGACAGGCGTGAATCTAGGGCAGATAACAGGTCGTGTTTGTATTGATTGCAGATTATGGTGCAACGAGTCACTAATGGGTTTCTTTATCATATCTATAATATATCTGTGGCAATAAGTTAAAGTTGCTTATGTCTAATTTTGTGATTTTTCAGTAGAGGCAAAAGAAGTTTTAAAAATTTGTTTAAAAAAAAGTGCTGAAGCTAGGACCTAGCTGTTTTGTGATCCATTTTTATGGTCCTAGCTTCAGCACTTTTTTACAAATTTTTAAAACTTTTTTTTAAACTAATTTTTAAAACTTCCTTTGCCTCTACTGAAAAATTACAAAATTAGACATAAGCTACTTTTACTTATTGCCACAGATATGTTTGCTGCTTGTCTAAATTTTTTACTTAAGATTTAAGATTATTAATTGACGAATCGATAGAATTACTATTGGTGTGTGTAGTGTTGTGTTGCTTATACGACGAAAACACTTCTGAGCGTGCCAGAGCAAGGCCTATTGATATAAACAAAATGGACCTGCTTAGATATATTACAGAAAAAAAAATAATACCTGGATTTTCGATAAATATTTCGAAACAGTCGATGATTGCTGTAAATCTGCAACCGCGAACATCCTTGAAGAATCGTGGTGTATTGCTTTCAAGAGCAATTGCACCAGGCCAGCGGATAAACGGACCGATCTTTCCATGCAATTTGCCTAGCATTGGTGAATTCTGCAAGTTTCTTAGACCTCGGAAATCTAAAGAAGCGCACACCTTTCTTTCCATCCCTATCGAGGCGTTTACTGCAGCCCACAACACAGCATGACACGGTCATTATACAGTTAAAATATATGTGCACACATTATTTATTAATTACCCTTTCGGGTAGGGGTTAGAATATACCCGAGGTAGGCACGTAAGAGGCGACTAAAATCCACCCTCTATTTATGCAATGAATAAAACTAAGCGATTTAATACCCCAGGTGGCAGTCCAGTTACACTGGAAAATCCACCCTCTTCTGAGGTCGGCTCTATGGATTCTGGGGAGAGCCATTTATTGCAACTAATAAATTCCTTCTCTAAAAGTACAAGGGTATCTCGATCTCCACCAGCAAGATCGACTGTCTCCGGAAAACGAAGTCCGCCGGAAGCGCAAGCGCGTGAAAACCTTAGGGACTCAGTGAAAATTAAAAGCGTTGAGGAGGAAAACGGCGAACTCCGTACCAAGCTTATCGAAATGGAACTGCTCTACCGAGAGCTTAAGAAAGAGATAGACTTATTAAGGAAAGAAAATAATGCCTTAAGAAACACGTGTCTACAAAAGGAAAATGCAGATAGCCCACACCGCTCATCTAGTCATGAATACCATAGTGATGAAGAAGAGCTAGCACGGGAAACGAACTGGATCGAAAAGAAAAGACCTAGCACAAAACGCAAAGCAGGTTCCTCACCTGAAGTCGAGCCACAAAAATATGAAAAAAACAAAGATTTGCCAGAAAATCAATATCAAAAGAAATCACGTCCTCCGCCACCGATTAACGTCATTAGAATTACGGACTATAATAAGTTGCACTGCCTCCTTAAAAGTACTGTGACATCACAGTTTAAGATCACGTCTTTCCGTAACAATATGTGGAAAATCAACGTTGATGATGCCGAAGGTTACGGAGCAATATCCCGTAAATTGAATACCGAAAAAATTCAGTGGTATACTTATGAAAACAAGTCAGAAAGACCAATGCGTGTAATAGCAAGGGGACTTCACCCCTCGTGCACTAAGGAAGATATTATGAACGACCTTAAAGACAAAGGCTTTAACATTCTTCATGCCGTCAATATTATCAAAAAGGAAAAGCAGCAGTCTGAGGGCGATCAGGATAAATTAGTTAAGCGTGGACTTCCACTATTTATGCTGAGTTTTGATAAAGACGAAAAAAAGGATTTAATATATGGTATTAAGTCTATTCTTAACATCGTGGTCAAAATCGAACCTATGCGTAAGAACTCCAGGTCGATCCCGCAGTGTAAGCGTTGCCAAGGATTCAACCATACGCAGACTTACTGCCAGAAAGAACCGCGTTGCGTGAAATGCGCAGGTAAACATTTATCGGAAGAGTGTCAAACAAATAAGCAGACGCCAGCAATTTGTATAAACTGCCAAGGAAAGCATCCAGCGAACTATCGGGGTTGCGAAGTAGCGAAAGAGCTCAAGAAAAGGCGCGATACGCTTAAAAATTCCATGCGAAATACGAAACGAAGTATATCCAAAACTGCTACCAAAAAAGCAGCGAAAAATATAAAATGCGCCAATACTGACTTAAAGCCGGTAAATGCAAAAAAACCTATAACTAGCACAGAAAATGTGTCAGAATCAAGTTCATCGAACACTGGCGTGCAGTCTTATGCCCAAGCGGTGACATACATGACCGAGAACTCACGGGTATCCAGCGCGAAAAACCATCGTAACAGTAGCGTAAATACTTCCTGTCGAATTGTGACATTGGAAAACAATGAAACGGACAGTACACAAGACCATGTATCCCACGTGCTTTCCATAATTCTTGCAAAGCTCCAAGAGCAATGCAAAACTAATAAATTAGTTTTCGAAAGAATAGTTGCTCTTGAAAACAGCGTACAGAACACGCGTAATCATAACAGAATATGAAAGAAACGCTTAAAATTGTTACATGGAACGCCAACGTGGGCTCATTTAAAGACTCGACGAGTTAGAAATATTTATACGAGAAAAAGATATAGATATTTGCCTGGTCTGTGAAACTCATCTGACAAAATTATCGTGCGTCAAGATAAGGGGATATAACGTGTACCACGCTTTTACCCATCGGAAAGGGCCAGAGGCGGATCATCCTTGTTTGTATGAATGTATTGAACACTCAGCAGAACTAAAAATTTAATTAGAATCAATGCAAGTAAGCACCGTTCGCGTTAGAAATAGACATTTCACATTCACTGTTTCGTCTATATATTGCCCATTGCGCTGTACGGTTGAGGAAAGGGATTTCACAAACATTTTTAACTTCCTTAAACCAAATTTTACTATTGGTGGCGACTTCAATGCGAAACACCCTTTCTGGGGTTCAAAGCACGCCTCTCAAAAAGGTAGGGTGCTCTATAATGCGGGTAAGCAAAACGGTTGCAATTTTCACTCGACGGGTAAACCAACATATTGGCCGACTGATAGAAATAAGATACCGGATCTGATCGATTTCTTTGTTGTTAAAGGAATATCAGGCAACTTTATAAAAGTTGAAGAAAGCTTTGACCTCTCCTCTGATCATTCTCCAATCATTATGACCGTAAGCGAAGCTCTAATTAAAAAAGAAAGAATGGCCAGATTAACCAGCGCGAGAACTAATTGGAATAACTTCAAAAAAGATATAGAAGTAAATATCGATCTGAGGGTATCTCTTAAAACACCGTATGAACTTGAAATAGAAGTTGATCGGTTCGTTGAAATCTTACAAAGTCCCGCGTGGAGAAATACTCCAAAGCAAAAGAAAACGCCGGTCAGTAATGTTCAAACTTATCCCGTGGAAATACAAGAGATGATTAAGGAAAAGAGAAAAGCGCGTAAGAAATGGCAACAAAGTCGGGCTCCGCAGCATAAATCACACCTTAATCTCACTAAAAAAGGCTATTAAAGATCTAAAAAATAAAGAAATAGAAACTTATCTTAAAAGCTTATCGGCAGAATTATTCGCTTTGGAAAGCTATAAAAATAAATAAATATTAGGCCGTAAGCAGCCCATAGAGGGCCAAGGCCTAGCTTCTCACAGCTGTACGTATTGTGCGTGGTATACATTTCTGTACGTACAGAAGGGACCTACAGTTTTATGCCGTATCCGAAGGGCAGGGGGGTTTTTGAGAAGCTTTCTCATGACAGTAAATACTCTTGGATGTTTGTCAGACGCTCGCAAGAGGTGGGGCTGTGAAAAAACTTTGGTGGTAAATTCCAGGATTCGAACTTGGAACCGCTTGCGCAGTAGTCCAACGCACTAACCACTGAGCCACGGCACCCACGAAAGGTATTAAAAAGCCTATAATACAAACCGCACCAATCAGGAAAAATCACTACGAATGGGCCAGGCATGATAAAGAAAAAGCACAAATTTTTGCAATGCATTTGGAAGATACTTTTAAGCCATTTGATGGACAAGCTCTTGCTCAAGATGCAAATACGTCGGATATAGACAATATTGCAATAAGATATGCAACACTAACCGAACTTAAGGAAGAAATTAAGAAACTCAAACCCAAGAAAGCTCCTGGATACGACTTAATCACGGCAGAGGTTCTTAAGGCACTGCCAAGAAAAGCTTTAATTAAGCTTCTCTTTATTATAAACGCCGCCATTAGACTTGAACATATTCCCAGCCAATGGAAAGTAGCGGAAGTAATAATGGTTCTTAAGCCCGGTAAACCACCAACTGAAAAATCGTCATATAGATCAATTCACTTCTTCCAATTATATCCAAAGTATTCGAGAGAATATTGCTTAGACGAATACAGCCGATAATAGAAGAAATGCATCTCATCGCGGATCATCAATTCGGATTCAGAAGTAAGCATTCTACAGTTGAACAAGTTT
This sequence comes from Chalcosyrphus nemorum, assembly GCA_949716465.1. Lineage (NCBI taxonomy): Eukaryota > Metazoa > Arthropoda > Insecta > Diptera > Syrphidae > Chalcosyrphus > Chalcosyrphus nemorum. Next base: position 54,899,374 of record OX454332.1, read on the forward strand.
ATAGAATAACAGATGTAATCGAAAGATCTCTTGAAGAAAAAAAGATTTGTTCAAGCGTATTTCTTGACGTTTCTCAAGCTTTTGACAAGGTCTGGCACGAAGGCTTAAAATTTAAATTACGACAAGTTTTGCCAGAACACTTATATTATATTCTTAGAAACTACCTTACGAATAGAGTATTCCGTGTCAAATGTGGAAATGAATATTCGGATTTTAAGGAAATAATGGCTGGGGTGCCGCAAGGAAGTGTTCTTGGTCCACTTTTATATCTACTATACACTCGTGATATACCGCAAGTGGAAGGAACGAAGTTAGTCACTTTCGCCGACGATACTGCTATATTGACAGTAGGTAAAACGGTCGAAGAGACTACTGAAAAATTGCAAGAGGCATTGGATAGAGTAAATGAATGGACAAAGGTTTGGCGAATCGCACTTAATGAGACCAAATCTGTGCATGTAAATTTTACTAATAAGAAAATCAATTATTTGCCGATTTTTTCGAAGTCGGTTCAAATTCCGTTCGCAAACGAGGCTAAATACCTTGGAATGACACTTGATGCAAAGCTTAAATGGAAATCGCATGTAAAGAAAAAACGCAAAGAACTAGAAAATAAATATAGAGATATGTATTGGTTACTTGGAAAATATTCCAACTTAATATAGAGAACAAACTGCTTTTGTACAAGCAAGTGCTAAAACCAGTATGGACTTATGGTATAACTCTGGGGTTGTACCAAAATAAGTAATATAAATATTCTACAAACCTTTGAAAACAAAGTGCTAAGAGGAATTGTTAATGCGCCATGGTATATTAGAAATAACGATATCCACAGAGATCTCGGCATTAAAACAATCGTAGATGAAATTAGAAACTACGCGAGAAAGCATAAAATTCGACTAGAAAGTCACGTTAATATCACAGTAATTCAAGTTTTGGATGAAAGTAATCTACTGCGCCGTCTTCAAAGAACTAAACCTCTAGACCTGGCGCGATAAGTAACCGCGTCTAAACTGCGGAACTAGTAGGAGGTTCTAATGGGAAGCTAACCTGCCAAATGTTCTTATTTCGTGAGAAGAAGACTGCTTGATAAGTCGAACACTTAGTTGTAGTAACAATAAAAACCAACAAATACAATAGTTTGTTGAAGGGAGGTTTTTTAGTGGGTAAGAATCCCACACTACTATGAGCACGCGCTGGCGATCCTCATAGTGTCTTTTTGAAGATTTTCACCTACCATCGGGAAAAAAAAAATATTTATTAATTATTATTAGATTTTCTTTTTATTTTCACTTACCCTTTCTGAAAAGATCAAGGGTACCTCGATCTCCACCACCATCTGGATCGAAAGTCTCCAGGAAAGGAATTCCGCCGGTTAATCAGGACTCAGCGAAAATTAAATGCTGGGAAGCGGAAAACAACGAACTTGGCGATAAGCTTAATGAAATGGAACGTCTCTTTTACGAGCTTAAAAGCGAAGTAGATTTGTTACGTAAAGAAAACGAAGACCTAAGAAACCCCCGTGGTACTATAGAATGCGAGGATACACCGAAACGTCAATGCGAATACCAGACGGACGAGGAAGAGCTTGCACGCGAAACGAATCCGGCCTTTAAGAAGAGGTCTAGCAAGAAGCGAAAAGCCGGTTCATCACCCGAAGTAGAGACCGTACAACAAGTAGAGAAAACACCAGTCGTACCAAAAAAAGCGACAGCGGAAACTCGAGGGAAAAATCGCCGACCACCTGCAATAAATGTCGTTGGGATAGCGGACTACGGAAAGTTGCGTAACATTCTTCAAAATACTCTGGGGACGAAGTATAACTTAACATCGCTTCGGAACAACGTATGGAAAGTTAACGTCGATGACTCTGACGCTTATCGGGCACTGTCACAAAAATTTAATTCAGAGAAAGTACAATGGTTTACATATGAAAATCACCTCGAAAAGCCAAAAATCGCGAGGGGACTACACCCATCTTGCACGAAGGAAGAAGTCATAGAAGACGTTCAAGCCCAAGGTTTTAAAACTCTCGACGCCGTAAACATAATCAAGAAAGAAAAGCAACGTAAGGACGGAGAAAAGGACGCTACCGCTGTTGTTAGGCGCGGTCTTCCAATTTTTATGCTTACTTTTGATAGGACTGAGAACATCAACGAAATATATAAGATAAAAGCAATCCTCAACATCAAGGTCAAAATCGAGCCCAAGCGGAAGGGCAACAGACTAGTACCTCAATGTAAACGATGTCAAGGCTTCCGACATACGCAAGCGTACTGCCAGAAACAACCGAGATGTGTAAAATGCACCGATGAACATCTTTCGAAAGATTGCGACGTTAGCACTCAGGCTCCAGCGGTTTGTGCCAATTGTAAGGGAAGTCATCCAGCGAGTTACCGAGGTTGCGAAATCGCCATAGAGCTACAAAAACGGCATGAAACTCTAAAGAAACGTACTGAAGATAAGGTCACCACAACTCCAAGACGTCCAAAAGCTGACAAGCCGAAAACCCCAAAGTCGGTCAGAAGAACGAGATCGGTAAAGGAAAAAGTAAAAAATCCACAAGAAAACGCCGCCGGTCCAAGTACAAAAGGTACATCAATGCTTATTGGCCCAAGATCGTACGCACAGGTCGCGTCACGTGAAAATAGACCAGAACCTGCCACAACGGATTCGGTATCTCATATATTAGTTATGATATTAGAAAAGCGTGAGCAACAAACTAAAGTTAATCAAGTAATCTTTGACAAACTGAGCGAGCTAGAGTTTAAACCTCGCAGAACGAATAACAAACCATGAATATGAAGCTAATAAAAATACTTACATGGAATGCAAATGGCCTATAGCACAAAATCGACGAACTAGAAGTATTTCTGCGGAAGAACAATATTGACGTTTGCCTGATTACGGAAACCCATTGTAAGAAGGGATCGGGGCCCAAAATTAAAGGTAACATCGATTATCATGCGCATCATCCTTCAGAAAATTCGAGAGGCGGTTCATCCCTTTACATCAAAGACTGCATTAAGCACTCCAAAAACGCCGAAATTGAACTTGACTCAATGCAAATTAGCTCAGTCTCCGTGAAATTGAGGCACCTAGATTACAATATCGCGTCGATTTATTTTCCTCCGAAGTACAGGTTGGCGGATGACGATCTTACTCCCCTCTTTGACTCACTTGGGTCAAACTTTATCATCGGCGGGGATTTTAACGCGAAAAACACTTTTTGGGGTTCACGATGCAATTCAACAAGAGGCAGAGTACTCCTCAAAGCAACTTCGAAACGTGGCGTGGTCTTCTTATCGACGGGAAAGCCAACATATTGGCCAACCGACAGAAATAAAATACCTGACCTCGTTGAGTTCTTCATCACAAAAGGGGTACCTCGATACCTTACGAACGTAGAAGAATGCTATGATCTCTGCTCAGATCACTCGGCAGTTCTTTTGAAAATCGGCGGAAGCCTAGCGAAAAAGGAAAGAGCGCCTAGATTAACTAACAGCAACACCGACTGGGACGGCTTTAGAAAATACTGTAAAGAAAACATAGCCTTGAATGTACCACTAAAAACGCCGCTAGAAATAGAAGACGAAATAGAAAAACTCGTGAGAGTTATTCAGAGCGCTGCGTGGAATAATACTTCTCTCCGGAGGAACTCAGTATCGAATAGCGGAACAGAAGAGCTCATACGCGAAAAGAGAAAAGCGCGAAAGAGATGGCAGCGATCGCGAGCACCTCCAGATAAAGCCATCTTGAACAGCCTATCTAACGTATTAAAACACTTACTTCAAGATTTTCGCGAGACCACCGCTTACCTTGAAAGCTTGATAGAGCCGATAGAGGATCGAACTACTCACTTTGGAAAGCCGTGAAGTCCATTAAGAAGCCCATAATGCACTCGGCGCCAATAAGAATGGCCAACGGCGAATGGATAAAAGGCGACAAAGAAAAAGCAGATGTATTCGCAGACCACCTAGAAGAAACGTTCAAACCATTTGACGGGGAACCATTGGTCGACGATCTCAGTCCCAATTCGGTACTGGACAACTATAGAATGAAAAACGTGTCACTGTCTGAACTTCGTCAAACGATACGAAACTTGAAGAATAACAAAGCGCCGGGCTATGACTTAATTACTGGGGAAATTTTAAGGGAGTTACCGAAGAAAGCGCTAGTGAAGCTCCTCTACATCATAAACGCCTCAATGAGAATTTCATACGTTCCAAGGCAATGGAAAGTCGCAGAAGTAATAATGGTTCCGAAACCGGGAAAATGCCCGTACGACAAAAAATCATATCGACCTATTTCGCTTTTGCCCATAATATCGAAGGTCTTCGAGAAACTTGTGCTCAAACGACTGCAACCAATAATTGAAGAAAGACGATTGATCCCGGATCACCAATTTGGCTTTAGGGTCAAACACTCAACAATTGACCAGGTCTATCGAATAACTAATGAAATTGATAAAGCCTTAGAAGCGAAAATGATATGTTCTACCGCTTTTCTTGACGTATCCCAAGCATTTGACAAAGTATGGCACGAAGGCCTGAAATATAAGCTACGGAAAGTTTTGCCTGTAAAAATGTATGAACTCCTAGAGTCTTATCTTGACGATAGACTCTTTCGTGTGAGATACGGGAGCGAATACTCGGAATTCAAAGAAATACACGCCGGTGTTCCGCAAGGAAGCGTTCTCGGTCCAACACTGTTTTTGCTGTATACAAGAGACGTACCTCAAGATGAGACAACGACTGTAGCCACATTCGCCGACGACACGGCAATCCTCGCCACGGATAAAACAGTCGAATTATCAACGGGAAAACTCCAACGCGCTTTGGACAAAATATGCAAGTGGACGAAGACCTGGCGAATCGTCCTTAACGAGACTAAATCAACGCATGTAAATTTTACTTACAAAAGGGTAAACAACCACTCTTTATTAACTCGGTACAAATCCCGTACGCCAACGAGGCGAAATATCTAGGCATGACCCTAGACGCAAAACTTAAGTGGAAGCCACACGTTAAAAAGAAACGCGACGAGCTCGAAATCAAGCTACGTGAAATGAATTGGCTTATCGGACGATCTTCGAAATTAAGCGTATATAACAAACTGCTTTTGTATAAGCAAGTGCTAAAACCATCTTGGACGTACGGTATACAACTTTGGGGCTGTACTAAACCAAGCAATATATCTATTTTAGAAACTTTTCAAAATAAGACACTAAGAGCAATCGTAGATGCTCCATGGTACATAAGAAATAGCGACTTACATCGAGATTTAGGAATCGCAACCGTGACCGACGAGGTGAGAAACTTTGCTCGCAAGCTTCGCACTCGTCTTAATGAACATTGCAATGACGAAATAATCCGAACTCTGGATCAGACAAACCTTGCGCGCCGACTACAACGAACGAGACCGTTGGATCTAGCGTCATAAGGAGAAACCGCTTATTATTACGGTATTGTAGGTGCTTTCGTTGGAAGGTAACCTGCCAAACACGATTACTATAGAAGCGTGAACTACTTGTTAAGGGAACTTAGTCGTAGTCTAGCCGGAAATGGGAGGTTTTTTAGTGAGTAAGAATCTCACACTACTATGAGCACGCGCGGCCGGTCCTCGTAGTGCCTATGAAGGTTTTTACCTACCCACGAAAACAAAAAAAAAAACAAAAAAAAAAAAACTTACCAAATATAAAAATATATACATTTATATTTATCTTATTTTCCCTTTTAAGTCGAACATAATCCCTTTCGCGCTTAATATTTTGCAATTAATATATATAATTCGATTATATTACCACATATAGATTATTGCTCATCAATTTTATAATTATGTAGTGCTGAAAAAATTAATAATCTGCAAATATTACAGAATAGAGCGATGAGATGTGTACTAAAATGTGGTTTAAGAACACATATTACTGACATGTTAAATGAATTGAAATGGATGAATGTTACACAAAGACTTAAATTTAATGCTTTAATTTTTATCTTTAAACTAAAAAATGGATTGTTTCCAATATATTTGCAAAGAAACCTACAGTATGTGGGGGATTATTATAATCTTAGAAATGTAGGCAACTTCCGTTTACCTTTATATAGAAGATCAAGTTCTCAAAACAATATATTGTACAAAGGAGCCCAATTATTTAACAATTTAGATGCCACTATTAAAATGGAATTAGATTTAAGAAACAAATTGAACAGCACATTGTGAATTTTTAAAATTTTAATTTGTAAATGAATTTCATAAAAGTTCTTTTGTACTAATAAAGAATTACTATACTATACTATACTATATTGCTGCAATAGATAAAAAAATACCTGCAGAAGTCAAAACTGACATTTGCCCATCGATTTTATTAGAATACTGAACACACCCAATGACAAAATCCAGCGGATTTTAGCGAATGTGTGAAACGAACCGAAGTTGAGTGTATAATTTTAGTTTGTCCATGGTCTACAGCACAAATAACCCATTTATTTGTTATTTGTTATTTGTGGTCTACAGCATAGACAAATCTAAATTTTGTCTATGGTCTACAGTAGAAAATACACCATTCAATCGTTGTGCCGACGGTTGGACCGATTTGGTGTTGTAGGCGACAATTGTATAGTGTGTTTCCACGACCGTAGACAAACCTAAAATAGACAGGCAACTCATACTTCCCCTGCCATCTTAGTGCTGAAAATAGGAGGAGCCTAATTAACAAGTTTGAGAATAAATGTGAAGTATCGTGTGAGCTAGAACTTATTATTATTTTGTCGGGTTATCTCTTTCATTCCTTTCGAGGAAACATTTTTTTTCCGGTTGTTATTCCATTAACAACAACAAATTGTATGTAAACAATGGCTGCGGCCATAGATGTCAAAAAATCGCCGGATTTTGTAATTGCATGTGTGACATTAGTGAGCTCCCATTTGATCTTGCTGGACTGTCAGAAACCAATGACAAAATCTAGCGGATTTTAGCTTGGGGGGCGAATGTGTCAAACGAACCGAAGTTGTCTGTCTAATTTAGATTTGTCTATGCATACGACCGTTGTACCGATATTGTATGGTCGCATGCTCTTAAGTGTACAACCGCTGTCGCATGTGATAAATTGTATGGAAATAGATATACTATGGCTTCCATCTCATATACAATTCTGTGGCAATAAGTTAAAGTAGCTTATGTCTAATTTTGTGTTTCTTCAGTAGAGGCAAAAGAAGTTTTAAAAATTTGTTTAAAAAAAAGTGCTGAAGCTAGGACCATAAAAATGGATCACAAAATAGAATTTTGTACCATAACCATAAAAATGGATCACAAAATAGAATTTTGTGATACAGCTCATGGTCCTAGCTTCAGCACTTTTTTTTAAACAAATTTTTAAAACTTCTTTTGCCTCTTTCTTTGGGTTATTTGTGGCCGACATTGGCACAACCTAAGTCGGTTCAACAGTTATATTGTGTATTTCATACTTATGTCTATATTAGTTTGCCCATAGACAAACTTATATAGGCGGTCGACTTTACGTTCCCTATCCAAACATTTTTTAAAGTTCGCCGAGTTTAAATTTCCTATTTGTGAAATATGTGACCGAACGTGCGAACAAGACGTAAATATAAAAACTATCGTCGTATCTCTTTCTTTCCTTTTGCACACCACATTTTCAGCAGACTGTCTTTCACTTAACAACAACAAATTGTACAGAAAATTGGCTGCGCCCGTCAAATGTACCGCGGATTGAGAATGTGGTGTGCAAAGGATAAAAGGGACACCACGATTGTTGTTGTAGTTACGTCTTGTTCGCACGTTCGGTCACATGCATTCACAGATAGAAAAATTCAAATCGTCGTACTTCACAAAATTTTCGGGTGGGGAACGTAAAGACGACCGTCTATATTAGTTTGTCTATGCAAGAAATGGCTTACTTTGTAGTCAAAACCATAGAGAAATCCAAATTAGGCCGACAACTTCAGTTCGTTTGAAGCATACGCTCCCCCAAGCTAAAATCCGCTAGATTTTGTCATTGTATTCTGACGTTCAGGCAAAATCAAATAGGAGCTCACTAATTTTATAAAAATAATTACAAAATCCGGAAATTTTTTTACATCTATGGCCGCAGCTATTTTGTACATACGATTTGTTCTTGTTAATTGAATAACAACCGGAAAAAAGTGTTTGCTCAAAAGGAATGAAAGAGTTAACCCGACAAAATTATAGTTAGGCCTTGGTTACACGCTACTTCGCCATTGTTCAGAGGAATAGTAATTAGGCTCCTCCTACTTGCAGCACTAAGGACAGGGGAAGTTCGAGTTGACTGTCTAGTTTAGTTTGTCTATGGTCTCGACCAATCAGAAACGTTTGACTGTCAAGTGCCTAGAATGCCGAACTTGCCCTATATTAGTTTGTCTATGACTTTGACTATGAACGGCACCCACCCCTGCCTTAAAATTGTTCTGGGTTGGTTGACCTCTTATTCGTATTGCTCAAACATCAAAACACAGATGCGTTTTTGAGTTGATTTTGGCTTGGGGGAGTGAATGTGTCAAACCACCCAAAAAGTTGACTATTTAATTTAGTACGTTTATGTTTGGGACTGTTCATGTTGGTGTTGATCTCGTAAATTATAACGTAAAATAAGTATATATAAGTTAGGAAATGTTTACTCAATTACTCATTACTCTTGCCTTAATCGTCTGTGTTTCTGGTGGAGCCGAAGAAAGTGAAGGAGTCAAATTTGCTAGCAACTGTGAAACATGCAAAATTTTGGCTACAGAACTGCAGAGCAGACTCAGTGAGACTGGTAAGTCTCACGATGTTCTTGAACTTGGGTAGATAAACAAATAAACATTTACTAGTAATTAAACGAATAAATAAATTTACCGGTTTTCAAGGTACTCTCTAGATGACGTAAAACCAAAAAAGCGCAAAGAATACCGCAGCAGTGAATTGCGCCTCCTAGAATCCATGGAAAATGTATGCGAGCGTATTTTAGAATACAATCTTCACAAAGAGCGGCAAGATAGTACCCGCTTTGCCAAAGGAATGCCTCAAACATTCAAAGCATTACACGGTCTGGTCGATAAAGGAGTAAAGGTTGATTTAGGAATTCCATATGAACTGTGGGACCGACCGCCAATCGAAGTAACGCAAATGAAGTCGCAGTGTGAAAATCTGCTTGAAACGTATGAACACGTAATTGAAGAATGGTATTTTAAACATCAGGACGCGAACCCGCTTATACAGTACCTTTGTAAGGAGAAAGCATTGCCAAAGAATGATCAGAAATGTCTTGAAGAAGTTGCTCCAGACGTTATGGAAGAACTCTTAGAAGGAGGTAAGGCTAGCAAAGAAGAACTGTAACTCAGAATAAAACGGTACCTGTAAGAAATGGCAAACTCTGTTTTATAGTCAATTGAACAAGTAATTTAGTTTGAAATAAACGTTTTCAATAACTATATAACATTATTATTTAGGCCTATTTGGGCAATTATGTTACGAATCATAAAAGACTTCGTTTATAACCGATCTTTTATAATTGGTATTCCTTGTTTCAAACTGCTATGGAACTTTGAAAACTAGAATCTGCTACGAAGCTGTCAAAACAAATACCTGGACTACTTCATTTTTTTTTTTTGCGGTACCCATTGGATTTGTACAAGAACATTTAAATTCAGATTGAAAAAGTAGGTTTTTAATTAAAAAGAAATAGTAATTGTGTAATAATTCCTTAAAATATTTGTTAGGTGTGAACTAAGCTTGGAGAACCGGAATTTTATCCCGCGTACTTGATTGGCCAGTAATCGCCTTGGCTACTGCTATTTCTCAGCAGCCCAGAACAGCAGATTTAGGGTGGATGAGTTAGGTCAGTAACCCTGCATTGGTGTCACCCCACCAACAAATAAAAATTGTGAATTGTGTTTATCATGCCGATTATAGAATCCGGCGGTAAGAAAGTGAAAGAATGTCAGCAAAATATGTGGGCCTATTAGGGCAAATCTGTTATTCTGTTATTACCATACACAAACTAATATAGACGGTCGTCTTCGCCCGATTTGACCGTTCGTTCCCACGTGATCGAACGTACCACCGATTTTATACGTATTCTGACGTTTCCGTCAACATCAAATCATAGACAAACTAATATAGACGGTCGTCTTCGGCCGATTTGACCGTTGGTTCCCTCAAGAGTACCACGGATTTTGAATGCATGCTGACGTTTCCGTCAAAATCAAATCATTGCACGGGCGCAGCCATTTTCCTGTACATTTTGTTGTTGTTAATTGAATGACAGTCTGCTGAAAATGTGGTGTGCAAAAGGAAAAAAGGGACAGCACGATTGTTGTTATAGTTACGTCTTGTCTTGTTCGTACGTTCGGTCACATGCATTCACAGATAGCAAAATTCAAATCGGCGTACTTCACAAAATTTTCGGGTGGGGAACGTAAAGACGACCGTCTATATTAGTTTGTCTATGTGCTTAATGAACGCCTTCCCACTGCCCCCTTCCCATAGAGCTGCAATAAACGGAGCCTAATTACCATGTTTGGGAATAATGTGAAGTAGCGTGTGACCAAGACCTAACTATAATTTTGTCGGGTTATCTCTTTCATTCCTTTTGAGCAAACATTTGTTTTCCGGTTGTTAATTTATTTACAGCATCAAATTGTATGTACAAAATGCCTGCGGCCATAAATGAAAAATAAATCGCCGTATTTTTAATTGTTTGTGTGAAATTAGTGAGCTCCCATGTGATTTTGCTTGACTGTCAGAACACAATGGGTGTGTTCAGGATTTTAGTCACTAATATGTTAGTGAAGTCTAGAATTCTGAACGCTCAAACTCACTGCATATGCAGTTGACATTTCCTCGTCATAATTGGATATACACTACGTAGTTTCACTGAAGATTTCTTTGTGAATTGAGTTTTTTTTACAGAATTGCTAGGAATAAAAATGTGCACAAAAAGTATACAAATAGACTACACATAGGATGCAATTTTTTAAGTGGGATTACATGCACATAAATATGTGTTAAGAAAGTAAACTATGAATATTTACATTAATAATCAATAATGCGCGCACTTTGTATGATCTGAAGATGTGTTGCACACGGTATCCCAATCAAATTAAAGTAATTATTCCTTTAACCGAATTTTGTTCCATTTTAGCTAAATAAAAATTTTAATATTTACTCGTTAAATATCTTCGTAGTTGATTATTTTTATTTGATTCCTTCAAATAAAAATTCATACATTGATAAAACTATATTTCTATTCATTTATCAGAATTATCACAAAAAAGTCTAAAGTACAGCCATTCGCCAAATAATTGCCAGCCGAAGCAGTTGCTTTATGACATTTCTCAAATTCACTAACATGTTAGTCGAAAATTTTTCACTAATAATCCAGTCGCTACCTCACAAAAAGTTCACTAGATTTGCAGTGCATTTGCAGGCTCTCAACCAATCAGATCGACCAAATCTAACTTCACTACGTAGTGACTAGAATCCTGAACACACGCAATGACAAAATCTAGCGGATTTTAGCTTGGGGAGCGAATGTGTTAAACGAACTGAAGTTGTAGGACCAATTTAGATTTGTCTATGCCCAAAACACAATAGCACTCCCACGTTCCACCTCGGCTTTATCTCGTTACGTTCCATTCGCTTTGAGAGCGCTTTAAAATGGCATCTACATATCTATATTAACTGCTAGGTATATTTTTTTCGGCAATATTAGCTCGCTCGCCTACAATAATTGAATAATAAGGATAACGAAAACATTTAAGAGTCATATTTATGACATACGCCTTAGTAACGTACGCGCCCTGTTGCCTAGATATTTACGTGTAAACGGTTTTAAATTTTTAACTCCAATGAAAAAAACGAATTTTTTTTGCTTTACGAAACTGATTTGCATATTTCTGTTCGCAAATTTAAATTTTCTCTGGAAACACTGTACGGGAGAGATTTTGTTTGTTTATTCCTGTCAAAGCGCACAAATGTTCAGCTCATTTCAACTTCAGCTTCGAGTTTGGATCTCGTTACGTTTCATCACGCTGTTCTCTTTTTATACCCTATCCTAAGGGTAGGTATATTACGGTTGATACATAGTCTGTAACAGAGAAATATTAAAGATAGACCACATAAAGTATTTATATAAATGATCAGCATCACTAGCCGAGTCGATTGAGCTATTTATGTATGTCTGTTCGTCCGTCTGTCACCAGTTTTAAGGCCCTAAATTTTGAGCTAGATTGATGAAATTTTATATATAAGGTCCTTTGAAATGTACAAGTGTAAAAAACTTTAAAATCCACGCACTGACATGCCCACTTTTTGAAAAATGCAGTTTTAATATGAAACTTGATAAAACTTACTTAAGCAAATATGTAGATATTCTTCTACTCTATACATCTCTTATATAATACGTACCTACGTTCACGCCTACTTTTTAGGGGCCTTTTTCTCAAAAAACTTGTTCTCCGGTTTCTTTACAATAATATCGAGTTCGAAGCGGTATTGTCATAGGATACATTTTTATTTACTATGTTTTAGCTCTTAAACGTCAGGCGAAGCCGAGGTCGAGGCGCTATTTGGGCCTTTTCGGTGAAATCTTTTATTTAGGCCTATTCTTGTATTTATAATTGTTATTCCGTGCTTTCCAAAACTCTGTTATGGAACTTCGAAAAGTAGAATCTGCTACGAAACTGTCAAAGCAAACACCTGACTACTTTATTATATTTTTGTTTTGCCGGTACTCATTTGATTTGTACCTACCAAAAACATTTAAATTCAGACAGAAAAAGTAAGTTTGTAACAACATAATTATAACTGAAATATAAAAGTATTGTATTTTCATGTATTTTTATCTTTTTCTAAGAATTCAAACTGTAACGACATTTTTATTTTAAATTTCACTAAACATTGTATGTCAAACTTTTGTTCATTACTGTCATCAGTTAATTCACCATTGTAAATTTAAAGTTTCGATCGTTACTTTTTTTACCATAGTAAACTTAAACTCATTTTCCCAGTTCAAATTCACTTGTTGTAATAATATATGTATATAACGATGAACATCAATCTATGCCACTCACTCGAATTTGGTAATTTTCCGATATTTCAACTACTTAGTAGACGTTTCGTCACAAAATCGATTTTTTTGGAAAATAATTACATTCGAGCCTTTGCTTGATATTGATTTTTAGACATTTCTGCAAAACTCTTTTTTTTTTTAGATTTTATACAATAAACTTTACTTTTTATTGTTTTCAGAACTTAAATTTGTTGAGTATCATTTTCTTTCTTCTCTTATTTTGCCGCGCTTTTCCACTCTCTTCTTTGCCTGCCTATCCAACGCGTATTCGTAATGCGATGCGCATATACGTGGTAGAGAGGAAAAACGATTTGAATTTTACGATACGACTCAAACTGTCGTACAAAACACGTCCCCAATAGAAGCAAATATATTTCGCACCATCTTTAACCCTATTTCACCTTTTTTCCAAAACACCAGAGATAATCCAACAATTGGAAGCAGCCGCAAATTCTTCAAAGAACAGTACTGTACTTGCAAATGTAGGCAACCCACATTCTACAAAAGTCGCGTCCTCATCGAAGACTGTATCCCCATTTGTAAAATGGTTTGAGCCACTAAAACTTATCTCGCCGCACGAACAACCAGGACTAACATCATCCGCTCAGAATAATTATTATTCACCAGCTTCTATACAAAATATATTCTCGGATTCTTTGAGAACTTCTGATGTCACTCCGGGCGAGCGCTGCCGTTGACCCATTTAGGGTTCATCCGCCACCATCTCTATTCCATAACCCTGATGAAGTCATGGAAATCCTTACAGACCTGAGCTTCGAATATGTCGAAGTAGCTCATGTAAGGTGTCCGCCAACTCGTCCATGGATTCCTCCGTTGATTCCATCTAGAGAATTCATCCGCCTTCTATCCTCCTTCTGAGGGCTCTTGTTAGACTTCTGAGACGTAGTACTCGTTCAGGTCAACAAGAGATGCCTCGTCCGGTCCTACATGAGTGCTAAGGTTCACCCAGATGTGCTCGCGCAGGTCCGAGTGTTCAGCTACACATGCGTAGACGAATTTGGCATACGCTCATCGTTAGTTCACTACTATGTAGCTATCCAGAGGGCACCACGAGGAGGTGATGATGAGACATTTTGCCCTCCAGATAAAATTGCATCTATAATAAATCGACCAAAGCCTAACAACGCAAAAGAAGTGGTATCCTTCCTGCAAACGTGCTCATAGTATCGACGGTTTATTGTTAACTTCGCTAATGTATCTAAACCTTTGAGAAATCTTACTAAGAAGAATGCCTTTTGGAAATGGGATAAAGAAGAACAGAATGCATTAGACACATTAAAGACCTTACTCACCAGCACACCAATCCTTCAGTAAGCTTGTGATGGAGAAGCATTCTAGCTCAAAACAGATGCCAGTAATTATGCTTGATACAGTTCTTTTACTGTATGTGGTCGTAGCAGATCACGGTTCTTGTACCGTGTCTACAAGTGATATTCCTAGTACATAAACTGGAATACCACAATGCGACAGCTTCCAAGCAGACTCACTTGGAACATTAAAATTAATAAGTCTTGAGTTGACTGTGGAAAAGCAAGTGACAAATAAAATTTATTTCGTCTTATTTATACATATAAATTGCTGCATTAGCACTAATTAACAAATATGATTATTAAAGGTAAAAACATAAAATACAAATTATTGCTGACAACATATTGCTATGAAAAAGTAAAGTACAAAATATTGCTTACATAAAGTAAACAAGGTAAAGTGCAACATATTGCTGACATAGAGTAAAAGAAAAGGTTAACGATTCAGCATGAAGTGCTGACGCCACATAAGTAACATAAATGAATTGAAGTAAACAAGTGAATACGGTGAGGCCGTTGACTTAATGATATCGTTGCTCGTGATTGGAGCTGACCTATCTTAAGGGAAAGTATCTTAATAAAGAGGATTTTTTGGACAAAGTAGACCACTATGAGCTTATACAAGTTGAAATTAACGCTTTTATGTAATTTTCAAAATGAGTCTCGATTTCTACTCCTTTTTTTTGCTATTAGTTTCTGGAAAGTCCGTAATAAATAAAAGTTTTATGATATCACTGGTCTACTTTGCGTGCATTTTTATTATATTCGAAAAAAGTCAAGAATTATGGAAATATCTTTAATTGTTTTCTCTGGATCATGCACACCATCTTGAAAATCATGGTTTCGAGATAACGCGCTCTAAAGTGCGATGACAGAACAAACTTTCACCCGACGGGAACCGCTTCTCGGAATCTTATCCTCCAAACTATTTTAGATAACACTTTGAAATTTTGGGATATCATTTTCAGCTAATATTTCTAGTGATTGGAGGAAAAAAAAAATCGATTTTTTGAAACCTCTCAACGAGGAGACTCCCTTAACATCCTGCCCCCGTTGAACTTAGTTCAATAATGTGGTTAGAGTTGTTGTGGGTTGATATTTCTGGAACTGTTCTTGGAGCGGCAACTGGGTACTGTGTTGATCCCTTGCTGAAACTATATAGTCGGAATTTCCAACCTAGTAGAATGATCATAGCGATAAGGATGAGTAATCCTGATGAGCTTATGATGGTGTGTGGTATTGCATGTCGCTGAATAATGGCTGGCAGTTCCAGATGTGTGGAGTCTATCTGTGCGGCTAGCTTTTTTAACCTTGTTTCGTGTTCGTCAAGACGAATTGGATACTGGTGTGTTTGCTCCAAATCTTTATTTATGTGCTCGAATAGCGTTTCGTTCGGGAACTCACTGAGTCTCATGATGGATGAACGGATTGTGCGGAAATGGTTACCATGAGCTCGTAGAGTTATGAAGTCACCCTTAGCAATGCAATTGGATTGTAATTTCAAGGTCTCAGCTCCTTCAATCGTAGATAAAGTCGTCGTTTCCTTGCATGCTATGTTTAATGATGTTCTCGAAGTTACGGCGAATATCCATTGATTGGAATGTAAATATTTGGTCCAAATTGAGTTGTTATGAATTAGCGTCATTTGACATTTGATGATAAGTCCTCCATTTTATTGAGAATATGCATTTTGCATTTGCTTACTGCAGCACCTCTGCGATAAGTCGGATGTATTTGCGTGCAGAGATGCCTTGTTTTTTGCACAATGATGCAAGTTGATAGTTCAGAATCCGTTAATGGGTAATACTGGTCATTATGACGGTTGACTGCTAAGAATGTGGATGATGGTTGTATTAGTAGTATTGTTTCGTTTAATACTGCTGGAATTGGAACTAGTCAGTATAATTCCATATCTTCTGAATTTATTAACGGTATTTTAATTTGATATATCACATAGTTATTTGTTATTCGACCAGCAGTCACCATAATTCTATAAAGTTCCAGCACATTGTTAACCGGTATTGGCAGGCGGTATGTAAATGACAAGCTGTTCCTTATTATGATGACTTGTTGTTTCATCTGGTGCGGAGTAATTAGCAAATTATTTATTTTTCCTTGATGAATATCTGACAAAGCGTTTGTTATTGCTGATTGTGTGCGTTGAACATTTGATATAAGCAGTGTTGTATATAAAGACCATGAAGAAAAAAGTTGTTGAATCTTGAGTTGATATGATTCGTCCGTATTGTTGTTAATTCGGTTGATCACTTCTTTCAACTGGGTTTGCAATATCGCATGTCGATGGTCCAAGGTCTCTTGGTTTTGCTTGATTATATTGATTGTTGACTCTACTATCGATGTGTGATTTTTGGAGAGTGCTAGCAAGTAGTCTTCATTGGTTTGTATCCCTTCAATTATTTTAGACATCTCTTCTGCATACTGGGAGTCAAGAACTCCAAATAATGAGTTCGCCATATTTCCGATTATATTGAATGCTCCTCTCCTCGATCGTCGTAGGTTTGTGTCGCGAAAGGTAGTGCTGTCATCATATAATTCCTGATGAGTGTGGTGAATGAGATTGGTCACGTGGGTACACAACGTTTTCTGCCGTAAACTTTCACATAGATGCTGCAAGATTCTGGTGCTGTTTTCAATTGCCTCTAGTTTGCTCCAATATGGCGTTAGATAATAATATAGAACTAAATTCCATGTATGAGTTACTAGATTCGATGTTCCAACATTGTCAAAATATATTCCAGGTCGAGAGTCAAATGTGCTGATTTCGATTTCCCTTGCATTTATTGTAGACATTGTGCACGCAATAAACAAGGTGACTAATGCTGCACCAAGAGAAATACCGCCCTTCCGTTTGCGGGGTGTGGGGGCATCCTCATGAGGTTTCCTGCTTACAGATGGTTCAACTGAATTATCCTCATCGATGACGCGGCGCTTGAGATTGTCAGTTGAAATTTTATTAGAGGGTTGTGATTGTTGCTGTATTGGAAGGGGTGCTAGCCTATGTATGGCTCGGCGGAACACGCCAGTTGCTGTTTGTACATCGGCTAATCTTACCAGCCCATCTGGTCACTTGATGGTATTAATAACTCGACCCATGGGCCATTTGAGACTTGGTTGGTTATCTTCCTTCATTATGGCCATCATTCCTGGTTCCACATTTGGCACCTTTCCTTCCATTTATATCTATGTTGAAGTTGATTCAGATATTCACATGACCAAAGCAAAGTTATTTGGAGACGCTGATATTGGTGTTATTATAGAATATAGAATTTAGTATAGCCTCAATCTCAATAATTACGGTTTCAAGCTCTTCATAGGTTAATGATGCTGATGCCAAGGTATGTTGCAGGAGATGCTTAGCTGACTTGACAGCAGCTTCCCACAGTCCCCCGAAGTGCGGTGATCGTGCAGGTATGAAATTGAAGTCGCATCCCTTCCTTGTACATGAGGCCATGATCTTCTCTCTGTCTCTTGATGAGTCCCTGATTTGGGCGAGCTCAGATAATTGATTTTTGGCTCCTACGAAATTGGTAGCGTTGTCACAATAGATGTTATTACAATGGCCTCGTCTTGCCATAAATCTCCTTAGCGCGCCAATAAATCCTTCTGTTGTCAGATCCGTTACCAGCTCAAGATGACAAGCCTTTGTTGCGAAGCAGCAAAACACTGAGATGTAAGACTTTTGTGGTCGTTTTCCCCTTAGCTTGTAGTGAGTATAGACTGGTCCAGAAAAATCAATTCCTGTATTCAAGAAAGGCCGTGCAGGTTGGACTCTGTCCACTGGAAGATTACCCATCATTTGTGATAATAGTTTGGGTCTTGCCCGTGAGCAGAAAACACAACTATGAACGATAGATCGAGCGAGTGTTTTTCCCCTTATTGGCCAGTTTTCTTGTCGAGCGATAGCCAATATAGTTCGAGGTCCGGCATGCTTGTTTTCCTGGTGTATTTCATCAGCAATAGTTTTGTTAATGGGTGGGAGTAGGGCGACAGTATTGGATGTTTGGCGTTATATTGTAATGTAGATAATTCCAATCGTCCACCAACGCGGATGATTCCTTCTTGATCGAGGAATGGTGTTAGAGTTGTTAGGAGACTCTTCTTGGATACTTCATAGTGTTTTTGAAGATGGGTTATGTCGTCTTTGAAATCTACCTTTTGCATCAGTCTAATTACAGTTTTCCGAGCTTGATCAAGTTCGCTGCTATTGAGAAATGTATCCTGTGTCTTGCCCTTCCCCGCATCAGATTGTGTGGCCTTGTATCGTTTGAATCGCAGCATGTTTGAGACAATGCGTATTGCCATTTGAAATGAGTTCTTGTGGTGAATTGTGTCCAAGATGTTGTCACTATGTTCAGTTGTTGCTGACAAAGAAATGTTGGATTTTGTTTGATCTGATGATCTTTCGAACTTAGGGGGCCATATAGCTTCAGTTCCATGTAAGAATCTGGGACCATAAAACCAGAGGAGACTCCCTTCTAGCTGTTTGGGAGCAAGTCCTCTTGACAAAATGTCTGCACGATTTTCCTTGGAGGGTACATGCCACCACTGATGTGGTGAGGTTAATTGTTGTATGGTTGCTACCCGATTGGAAACGAAAATTGGAAGTGTGTCCGACGAGGTTAAGTTTATCCAATTGAGGACTATCGTCGAGTCTGTCCATAAAAATATGTTGTTGTTTTGAATATTAAGATTGGTCTGTAGACGGAGCATCAGCTCAGATGCTAGTTTGGCTGCACATAATTCTAATCTGGGGATTGTCGTTTGAAGTGATAACTTAGTTTTCTTTGATGGAGCTACCCTGGATTTGGCGCAGAGTAGGCGTACTGTAAATTCATTGTTTGTATTGACAGCTCTTACATATGCTGCGGCTCCATATGCCTTTTCCGAAACATCTGCGAATATATGGTACTGCACGATTTTTGGAACCTTATTCGATAAAACATGTCTTGGTATCCTGATATCATGTAGTGACTTCAAGTCTTCTCGGTAATTTGACCACGCTGTTTGCATCTCCTGAGGCAATGCAGCGTCCCAGTCGTATTTTAATTCCCACAGTTGTTGAAGAAATAATTTTGCTGTCACTCTGACTGGTGCCATGATTCCTTCAAATAGATGGGCGATGTCTGAATAAGCGCTTCTTTTTGTAACCCTTTTACTATCGATCCACGAAGTTTTTGTGCACAGAGAGTCGGATTTCGGTAGCCACGTCAGTCCGACTGATTTGATGTGCTCTTCAATATTGTTGGTTAAGTCGAGCTTAGTCTCTCTGTCGTCGAGAGGTATGTTCCTGATGAGGGATTCATGATTAGTACACCATTTTCGGAGTTTAAAACCAGCACTTGATAATAGTTCTTGTAACTCCGATTGTATTGCTTAGGCTGTAGAGAGACTATCCGATCCAGTCATTACATCATCAACATAGAAATCTTTTGATAATGCCTTGGAGCCTAGTGGAAATTGTTGCTTATTATCCCTTGCTAGCTTTTGAAGGCATTTTGTTGCGAGATATGGTGCTGATCGTGTTCCATACGTGACCGTATTTAGTTTGAAGCATTTTAGTGATTCGCTCGGTCTGTCTCTCCACCAGATAAGTTGATATTTTGTGTCATTTTCATGTATGAGAACTTGACGATGCATTTTTTCTATATCTGCTATGAAAACGAACCTTGGCATGCGGAATCTCACTAGAATAGAAAATACATCATCTTGAATTGTTGGGCCTGATGCTAGTATGTCGTTTAATGAAAAGTTGGTGGTAGTTTTTGCAGATCCATCGAAGACAACCCTTA
This sequence comes from Chalcosyrphus nemorum, assembly GCA_949716465.1. Lineage (NCBI taxonomy): Eukaryota > Metazoa > Arthropoda > Insecta > Diptera > Syrphidae > Chalcosyrphus > Chalcosyrphus nemorum. Next base: position 54,919,602 of record OX454332.1, read on the forward strand.
ATTTTGTGGTACTACTGTCGATCTTCGTGACACAATGGTGTGGCAGAAAATAGTAGGGTTTGGTTAACTGTTTGAAGTTTATCTCTTCCATATGACCAAGGCGGCGATACTCCTGCATAAAATCCACGTACTGTTTCTTTGAATCCTGGGAATTAGCAAGTCTACGTTCCAACGAAATGAACCTTTGGAATGCTATATCCATTGATGCTCCCAAGACACTTGTTTGGTCCACGAATGGTAGGCTAACAATAAATCTTCCCTCAGGATTTCTACTCGTAGGTACCGTTTGATTGAAATGAGTCTCACAACGTTTTTCAGCAGCTGTCATACCTTTTTCTTGTGTCAGGCTCATCCAACTTCCAAAACTTCTCTATTTGTTGATCCAACGCTTCGTCGGCGCTGCATATTCCGCACGTAGCGCATCCTTAACCTTCCCGGCAACCGTCCAGCCGAAGACTATGTTTTGAAGTGGTGACAAGGAATCTCCCAACCGATAATAGAGAGTGGAATATTTCGGCTCCAATTAAGAAATCTATTGGACTGGGAGTGTTGAATTCACGGTCAGCTAATGGTATGTTCTGTGGAATTTTCCATTTTGATATGTCAACCATTCTCCCAGGTTGGTTTGAGGTTATTTTTGGTAAAACATGTGCCTCAGTAGTTGTGGAGTAATTGTGAATTCGTGATCTCAGCTCAATGTTCACCCTTTGAGCTGTTACAAGAGGAGTTGTGGTGAGGCCAAGTTTCCTTACTATTCCTTCTGTGATGAAGTTGAGTTGTGAACCGGAATCCAGTATGGCCTTGCGTTCAACGGATTGTCCCTGACGATTGGCTAACTTGACGATGGCTGATGACCAAAATACGTAACCCTTATTTGTGTATTTATATTGGGTAGTTAAAGATGTTGATGGAGAGGATGATGGGCTGCTGGATGACACACATGGTGTTGTTGAAGAGTCGGTAGTTACCGAGGACAATTTCGGACTATGTGATTTCGAATTGGCTGTAGCGGTTTCCAGATGCAATAGTGTATTGTGCCTTTTTGAACAGGTTCGGCACCCTCCAGAAGGACATTTACTTGAGGAATGTCCATCCTTCAAACAATTTATGCATATCTTAGACCCCCTGACTATGTTGAGTCGTTGAGAGCGAGATAATTGCTAAAATTTCGGGCAAAAGAATAACTGGTGATTATCCTTGCAACACAGGCAATGAATTGATGCCTGTGTAGTGGTAATTGATTTGTGTACACTTACTGTTCGACGATGATTATTGACTTCAGTACAGGATAACTTTTTGCCTAATGCCTCTAGTGATTGAAATCTGGTTTCAATATACTTGAGGAAGGCATCCAATAAGCTAGTAGTCGCTTATTTTCAAAGCGCGCCTTTAGAATGTCGCACGCTGAGTCATAGTTGTCGTTGTTGATTGAAAGGTGGCTTATATATCGATGTACTTCGCTAGTAATGTTTGTTTTTAAGTACCACATTTTTTGTGCAGCTCCAATGTGTTGGGAGTGAATCATTTGCACAAACAAATCGTGGAACTGCTTCCAATTTGAACGGGTTCCGTCAAACTTGGGCAGCGTTATTTTGGGCAACTGAATGGCTGTTGCTGGATTTGTTGAAACTTCAGTGTCAGAGCAGGAGTGGATTAATTCTTGTATCATCGCTAACCCCTTCTGAGCACTCACTTCAATTTCAATGAATTGTTGAATGTTGTAATTTATTTCAATTGGGTCATCGCAGCTCTCGCATATTGCATAATGCAGGCTCTCTATCACTTACCAGTGTTTTCCCAAGATGGAAAACTGAATCTGGTAGTACTGCTTGGATTGCTTGTCCTGTAGATTGGACAGAATCCTCTGGATCGTGGCTATTAATGCCTGTTGTGTTCTGAGTTGTCTCAGAATGTGATCTGGGACTATACTGTTATCTGGATTTGTTTTAACCTCGGAATTATTTTTTTCTTCTTGTAAATTCCTGGAGGCGGGCAATGGCTTTGCAGCATCTGATACTGCCCCTCCTTCTTCTTCATCTGTTACTGCAATTGTTAGCAGTAACGCCCTTAAACTCTCATAAGTGTCCTTCACCCTTCCGAACATGTCTCCTTGCATGTAAGGAGTGTCGGGCTTGATAGTGCCTATGAGGCGATTGTGGTTTTTTAGGAATTCTTCCCAAATGTCAATTTCAATGGTCTCCAACCTATCCACCTTATATTTTTCGGTTTTTCTTGATGGGCCATCCTTCCTTGTGTTCGTTGCAAGCCTGGTAAGCTCATTCGCTAGTAATTTTTTCCTGGCTACTAGGGCAAATACCTCCATCTCGTCCATGATGTGCTTCGGTCACCTGGATACGGATACGATGTGTTATATTAAAAATGTATGTTGCGAACAGTGTATGGCCCTGTCGACGCCCTTGTTAATTTGAATTTAAGACCTTGATGGCCTCGCCAGTGTTTATGTACAGCTTCCAAGCAGACTCACTTGGAACAATGAAATTAATAAGTCTTGAGTTGACTGTCGAAAAGCAAGTGCCAAATAAAATTTATTTCGTCTTATTTATACATATAAATTGCTGCATTAGCACTAATTAACAAATATGATTAATAAAGGTAAAAACATAAAATACAAATTATTGCTGACAACATATTGCTATGAAAAAGTAAAGTACAAAATATTGGTTACATAAAGTAAAAAAGGTAAAGTGCAACATATTGCTGACATAGAGTAAAAGAAAAGGTGAACGATTTAACATGTAGCGCATACGCCACATAAGTAACATAAATGAATTGAAGTAAACAAATGAATACGGTGAGGCTTTTGACTTAATGATATCGTTGCTCGTGATTGGAGCTGACCTATCTTAACAATGCTATTGGCGCAGTTCTCGTCCAGGGGGAGAAGGATGACGAACATCCAATCGAATATGCCTCAAGACTCTTAACTGCAGCTGAACGTAATTACTCCACAACAGAGCGTGAAGCTCTTGCCATAGTATGGGCCGTAAATAAATTTCGAGGTTACATAGAGGGAGGTGATGGATGGCGAACGACTAACAAAGGCCTCGTAGGAGCAGAATCTTCCGATAGGTGCTGTTGCATTAAGTAACGAGAAATAGCCACTGCAGCCGAACACCTAGCAGATATGTTAGTAAGCCCTACTCCCACCTCCTCGTGGTGCCATCTGGGAATCTCTTCGGAAATTGCTAACGGGAGAGGGCGAATGGCGAGTTTCCTGCGCCCCAAAACAGGATTAGTGTCGGTTGGTCTGGGGCCCAGCGAGCCTCAACCGTAAAAATTCATATTGCTCCGAAACGCAACAAAACGCCTCGGATACGGACGGAAAACTTGTTGACGACCTTTGGCTATCGACAACGGACAACGATCGGATTCTGGAACGTTAAGGCCCTTCATGGAGTGAATCCAGATTCCTCCAAATGGAGTGCGAATTCACACGATATAAAATAGACATCTTAGGGTTGAGCGAAATAAGATGGTTTGACGCTGGGGAATACATCTCCCCAACAAAAAGCACTGCCATGCTCTACTCTGGTAAGCCAGCTATAAGTTCACGGAGGTCCGGAGTGGGACTGGTGTTAACAGCAGCGCGAAAAAGCCTCATATCCTGGAAGCCCCACAGTGACCGGATATTGACGGCCAGGTTCCAGATTACAGTAAGGAAGGTCACCATAATACAGTGCTACGCTCCGACCTATGACGCGGCTGAGGATATAAAAGATAATTTTTACAGTCGCTGTCTTCAATCAGACACCAAACGGAGACACCGTAATTGTGATGGAGGATCTCAATGCCAAGGTAGGTAGCGACAACACTATGCTCAAACACGTGATGGGAGTTCACGGCCTTGGAGACCGAAACGACAACGGTGAGCGGTTTGTGGACTTCTGCAATACCAACAGCCTAGTCATTGGAGGTACGCTGTTTGAGCATAACACCTGCCGCAAGATCAGTTGGGTCTCGACCACATTGCGATCAGCCGCCGCTTTAGAAATTGTCTCCTAGACGTCCGAAACAGACGTGGAGCTGACATCGGACAGGAACGCGATCACCATCTTATGATAGCTCATTTACGCCTTCGCACTGCATCTGTCAATAACAACCGCTCAAATTGGCTAAACAACGCCAGGTATAATACTGACAGGCTCAAGGTTCCCCAAGTGCGCTAACAGTTCAGGGACCACCTTGCCTTGCAAGCAGAAGTAATCAGCAGATCATTACAGGAGAGCATGGATGACCACTGGAATGCTGTGAAAAATGCTTTTGCAACGGGGCAAGCGCCTACCTTGGCAAGAGGCAGAAACACCACCGCACATGGCTTTCAGCAGATACCTGGAGACGGATCGAAGAGCCTACTGCAATAAAGGCTCGGATTGCAGCCGCCTGAGCAGTGGAGAAAACCGAGCTAGAAACCCAATATCGTGCGAAGAAGAAAGAAGTGCAGCGTAGTGTGAGGCGTGACAAACGTCAGTACATCGACACACTGGCTTCAATGGCTGAAGAAGCAGCGAGCAGATGCGACAGTAGGACTGTTTATAGTATCGCCAAGGAGCTCATTGGTGTTCGGAGCTCCAAACAACACCCGGTGAAAAGTCTAGATGGCAGCCTTCTGATTTCTGATGAGGATCAGCTCGTTAGATGGAGAGAATATTTCGGCACAAATGATATGTTCTCAAATTTTAACGAGCATTCCGAAGCAGCAAATTCCCGAATCCGCACCGCACCTCCCAGTAAGAACAAAATCATAACAGCGATCAGGTCCCTCAAGAAAAACAAAGCGGTTGGTATTGATGGCATCCCTGCCGGCAGTAAGTGTCACGTCTTGCACAATGGCAAGGTGTCAGAAGAATTTGAAGTCCAAAGCGGAGTACGTCAAGGATGCATACTGTCACCGCTGTTATTTTTAGTGGTTATCAGTGATGTTCTCCGTGCAGCATTGACGGAAGGAAACCATGGAATTCGTTGGACTATGACATCTTACCTTAAACATCTAGACTACGCTGACGATGTTTGCCTACTTTCACATCGGATAACGGACCTCCATCTTATGGTTCAGAATCTAGAAGCTGATGCAAACAAATAGGGCTCAAAATTAACACTGCCAAAACAAAAGCCCTGAGCTCTTCTAACACCAGCGCCCAACCTAACATTGCCGGACAGGAAGTCAAGAAAGTTGACAATTTTCTATACCTAAGAAGTGTGGTCTATACCTAAGAAGCTGCGACTGTTTCGCTCCAACGTAGAATCGGTACTGCCTTATGGGTGCAGTACTTGGAAAGTGGACACCATTAACACGCGCCGGCTGCAAGTCTTTGTAAACAAATGTTTAAGAGTCATCCTGAGGATCTTTTGGCCGAACCATATCTCCAATGAACAGCTTTATACGAGAACGGGCCAGGAACCTATAAACATTACAATACGAAGGAGAAAGTGGCAGTGGATTGGACACACCCTACGGCGCGAAGACAATTCTATTGCGAAATACGCTATGCAGTGGCATCCGCTCACACAAGCAGGCAGAACAGCGGGACGCCCTAGGCAAACGTGGCGCAGAACAGTCGAGGAGGAATCGAGCTCTTTGGGAATGAGCTGGAGAGAGCTAAAACGTGTTGCAGAACTAGGAACAAGATGGCGCGCAGGCGTTGTTGACGCCCTATGCCCCCCGAGGTGTTAAAGGATTCAAGTAAATAAGTATAAAGGGAGGTGAAGTAACGCTTATTACCGACCATCAACCCTTAAAATGGCTCCTCACTCTCAAATAACCAATTGGTAGACTCGCACGGTGGGCATTATAGCTCCAACCACATAACTTGAAAGTCGAATATACATCAGGACGGACAAACATTGTAGCTGATATGTTATCAAGACCTTCATGTGAAAACCAAATGCACACAGAAACCAAGTGTGAACTCTGTAACTTTCATGTGGATATGAAGGCGAGAAGTCCAAAGGAAATCCGCGAGGCACAGCTCCAGGAAAACGAATTGAAGATAATTATTGAATCCTTCGAAAACAGCGATGAAAATATAAATAGATGGACAAGCCGCGGATATCTTCTAAATAATGACATACTATACAGATACTCATCCGAGTTCGATGCTGAGAACGCTCAACTAGTTATACCGGTGCATGAAAGAGATTCTATTTTACAAAACTATCATAACTCTGCTACCGCAGGTCACTACGGAGCCGACCGCACCATAGCAAGAATTGCTTCTAGGTATTATTGGCCAGGAATGAGGACTGACATAACTAAGCACATAGGCAATTGTCTATTCTGCCTAAGATACAATGCTAGCAACATGAAACCGACTGGGCTTCTACAGACAATTTCCAGCAACCAAAGATTTGAGATAGACTCAGTCGATCTTTTTGGTTTTTGCCTATCACTCCGGATGGATTGCAGTGGATTCTCATAGCTGAGGACCTTTCAAACAGATGGGTTGAAATATTCCCCTTAACAGAGGCAATTTTGAGAATTGCGCGCTGAATGAAGTATTCCTTCGTTATGGCATACCGCGTCGCTTACTAACCGATAATGGACCCCAGTTCATTTCAGCACTTATGCAGCAACTAACTCACTGCCTTAAAATAAAAGAAACCCTAACACCATCCCGAATCTAATCCAGTTGAACGTAAAAACAGGGACTTGAAGACAAAACTCTTTTAGTAGAAAACAACCATTCTTCATGGGAAGGCGATATACCTTCAATCAGATTCGCAATGAACACTGCAAAATGTCAAAGCACTGGATATACTGCGTTATATTTAACATTTAGTCGCGAACTCCGAGCACTGGACGACGTAAATCATGACTTGAGAAGCATCATTCAAGCAGAAAACTTCATACCGCAAATTACGCCTACGTTGCTAAAACTAGCGCATACATTGCAAAACGCTAAAGAAGCTAAAGAAAAGACTCAACACCATAACTAACATTACGTTGACAAAAAGAGACGACCACAACCTACAAAGTAGGCGACCTTGTTTTAATAACCTCCCACTTTCTCAGCAAAGCATCGAAAAACACTACCGCACAGTTTATGCCGAAAAAAGACGAACCCTACGTTATAAACAAACAAATTGGGACCTCTACATATCAAGTAGCTGCCAAGGATAATCTAACTATTCCCTTGAGAATGTGGCACGTATCATCAATTACAAAGTAATCATCAAACTTCAAAAGCGAGCAACCAGTTCGTCCTTTGTAACGACGGGGTAGACCCAAGAAGCCAACTCTATTACCTGCCGCATCATCGAGACGATCTCAGTGCCAGAGGGGGAGACTGTAACAATATAATTATTACTGAAATATAAAAGCATTGTATTTTTATGTATTCTCATCTTATTCTAATAATTCAAACTGTAACGACATTTGTATTTTAAATTTCACTAAACATTGTATGTCAAACTTTTGTTAATTACTGTCATCAGTTAACTCACCATTGTAAATTTAAAGTTTCGATCGTTACTTTTTTCACCATAGCAAACTTAAACTCATTTTCCCAGTTCAAATTCACTTGTTGTAATAATATATGTATATAACGATGGACATCAATCTATGCCACTCACTCGAATTTGGTAATTTTCCGATATTTCAACTACTTAGTAGACGTTTCGTCACAAAATCGATTTTTTTGGAAAATAATTACATTCGAGCCTTTGCTTGTTATTGATTTTTAGACATTTCTGCAAAACTCCTTTTTAAGATTTTATACAATAAACTTTTTTCCAAAACTTAAATTTGTTGAGTGTCATTTTCTTTCTTCCCTTAATTTGCCGCGCTTTTCCACTCTCTTGTTTGTCTGCCTATCCAACGCGTATTCGTTATGCGATGCGCATACACGTGGTAGAGAGGAAAACAAGATTTTCGATTGGCTACGACTTCTAGTTTCGACCTCGAAATCGAAAGCCTACCCAACGACCCGACCAAACACCATCCTACGGCTACGGTTACAAGTTTTTATTTAAAAAAAAATTGTGTTGTAAATCCTAAAATATTTGTTAGATGTTAACTAAGCTTGGACAACCGGAATTTTATCACACGAAGAGTAAGTGGCACTTGAATGGCCAGCAATCGCACATGGAATTATATAATTATTTTGCCACAGTACAAAAATTCTGTTGCACACCTTTCGGCGCAAACCTAGTCTCGAACGCTAAATTGATGAAGGTAGCATGTAAGAATAGATATAGAAGAACAGAATAAATAGGAAACCGAAACTAAGCGGTCGTTATCGACAAAGATTTTTGTTTTCAACGTAAAGTCGGATTTAAGAAGGAGCTTTGTTCTTCTTAACCTATGAATATTAATTCGTACATTTAAGATATCCTCTATCTCAGGATTAATATGCATCTGTAAACGCTCGTTGTGACGCACTGCGTCTTTTTTAATTGTATCTGCAACATCTGCTAATCTCGATACAAGTCTGTCTTATGCACCGTGGGGCATTCACTATTCCTCGAAGGACCTTATTTTGCGACATTTACACATTTGTTTTCTTTGTGCAAACCCATAATTGGATACTATATGTCCAAACAGGTTTAAATATCTGACTATATAATAGAATTTTATTCTCAATGGACAAAACTGAATTATATCCTAACAACCAATAGAGTTTTCTATATCTAATATTTAGGTCTTCTACTTTCTTTTTCACATGTTCCTTTCATTTTAGTTTAGCATCCAGATTCATACCGAGATACTTAGCTGTGTTAGAGTAAGGAACTACTTGATTATTATTAATCACGGGAAGATTCGTTATCTTTTTATTTGTAAAATTGATATAAGTGGACTTTGACTTATTAAGTTTAATTCGCCATCGCTACGTCCAAACACATACCTCGTTAATTTTGTAGCTTTTCTGTAGCTTTAGTCACAAATCCATCTGTCGATAGAAGAGCAGTGTCGTTTGCAAATGTGGCTATCATAATATTACTCGCATGCGGTATATCACTCACATATATGTAATAAACAGGGATAGTATTTTGCTCACTTTGCCTTTTTTTTTGCGGAATCGTATGAGACTATAGACTTTAAACAAATACGTTTGACGTGCTGCTGGTGCCAAAAAAATATGTATGTTATTTTCATAAATGCATACATCGGATCCTCATCCTTTTTTGTATACATTGACTATGTATTTAGCTCAACACAAAAATTTCGAATGAATACGAATAGATCTACATCCCATAGATTGCTTTCTATTGGCGACGCGGTAGCGGGCAAGAATGGGTGTGTTCAGGATTTTAGTCACTAATATGTTAAAGAAGTCTAGAATTCTGATCGCTCAAACTCACTGCATATGCAGTTGACATTTCCTCGTCATAATTGGATGTACACTACGTAGTTTCACTGAAAATTTCTTTGTGAATTGAGTTTTTCTTACAGAATTGCTAGCAATAAAAATGGGTCCTAAAAAGGATAAAAATAGACTACACATAGGATGCAATTTTAAGTTAGAGATTTTTTTTTTTTTTTAAGTGAGATTTTGTTCCATTTTACAAAATAAAAATTTAAATATTTACGCGTTAAATATCTTCGGTTTTATCTTTAGTTGATTCTTTTTATTTTATTCCTCCAAATAACAATTCATACTTTGATAAAACTCTATTTCTATTCAAATACCAGAATTATCAGAAAAAACTCTAAAGTACAGCCATTTCCCAAATAATTGTCAGCCGAAGCAGCTGCTTTATGACATTTCTCAAATTCACTAACATGTTAGTCGAAAATTTTTCACTAATAATCCAGTCGCTACCTCACAGAAAGTTCACTAGATTTGCAGTGCATTTGCAGGCTTTCAACTATAGACAAACCTTAGATTTGTCTATGCTCTCAACCAATCAGATCGACCAAATCTGACTTCACTACGTAGTGACTAGAATCCTGAACACACGCAATGGAATAAATTTGTGTGAAACATACATATGCACGTGCGCAGCTTCGAAAGAACCAAAACAAATAAAATGTCTACGTATGTATCTACATACTTACAGGATCCTTGACGGATAATCATAAACCGTTAGTCACATTTTAACAGATCATTTTTAGCTCTCGTTTAAATAAATGCTTTTTTTTGCCTATTTGGATGTTTTATTTTGCCTTTTTTTATTTTTAGGTCAACAAAATCCCATCCCTGATAACAAATATAGGGTGGGTCCTAGAACTCTTCCCTATGGAACACCTGCTTGAACTTCTTTAATCTTAGAGTACGGTGAACCATAACGAACTCTAAAGAATATACTACCTATATACGATTTAAGGATCTCTTAGTACTGTCTTGGTAAATCCTTGTGAAGTTTATACTCTAATCCCTTATGCCAAACTATATGAAAAGCCTGTGCAACGTCTAGGAATATCACAGAACAAATTTGTTTTTCTTCCAGTGTCTTTTCTATAACATTACTTATCGTCGAAAGTTTATTCCTAAGCCCGAATTGATAGGTAGGGATAAGCTTTCTTTGCTCTATAATTGGGTCTAATATTTTAAGAAGGAGTTTCTCGAAAAGTTTTGAAAATAAAGGTAAAAGTGAGATTGGCCTATATGCGGTGACTTCTGATGAAGGCTTACCTTGTTTAGGAATAACAATAATTTCTGATATCTTTCAGTGATGTGGGAAATACGTTTGTTTAAAGCAAGCATTAATTATATGCTTGAGTTTCAATCTTGAGGGAAATCCCTTCAAGATTTGAGCAGTTAAAAGATCATAACATTGTTATTTTTTATTATAAAGTACATGTCTCAATCTCTCTTAAAGACACAGAGGGAATTTCCTTTTCGTCGTCTCTATTAAAGAAATAAAGATCTTCATTTGCAACCTTAGCTGGAAACGTTTTGAAAACATTTGGAAGATGCTGACTAAAGAGTTTAACCTTTTCCTTTGGATCACCGATCCATTTCCTCAGATGTTTTCAATGGAGGATCTTGCGCTTGAGGTCTCTTCAAACGTTTAGCAGCCATTCAAAGGGAGTAGTCCGTGACTTTGTCAGCCGTAAGATTACAAAGGTATTTAGCTATAGAATTATTTTTGAATTCAATAATAGTTTTTGTAACCCTATTATTGAGTCTATTAAATATGGTTTTATTGCAAGGATATACGAGCAAGAAAACCAAAAAAAAAAAAATTCAAAGGCAAACGAAACGTAACTTTTAATGAAGGTCTAAATGTCATGATTAGAAATTACAAAGATCCTAACAACGCATCATGGATGCAAGCAACGATTAAACGAGTGTTGGGACTCCGTACGTTTACTTGTGTCCATAGACAAATCCAATACAATCTACAAATACAATAATAAAGAAGTAAATCATTATTTGGATCAGATTCGTGATCAGTCTATTGATACAGACGAATCATTATAGGAGGACATCAAGCCAAACACATCAAGTCTAAATAAATAACACGCGACTATGATAAAGTTTCAGAAAACATTATATTTTGTAATATAAACGTGTTATATTACATACAATATATATATATATAAAGAAATCTACTACATTAAATGCACGCTGTCAAACATTCTATTGTCCGCGTTCCCTACGCCTGGAATTCTCTAGCTGCTATATTGGTAAAACATGCTAGAAGATGAAACGTACAGAAAGTACTAAACATATACCCCACATGCCACAACGATTAATTTTGCTCTCTTCATTCTTTGCCTGCCAAACTCGATCTTTCTATCCTCCTATCCTTCGATCCTTGAATTTCATGAACATTTTAATCCGATCACAAAACATTTTATAATCAGATCGATTCAATTAAGTTTGAAATCGATTCCCTCATATAAACGGGGAAATATAGAGTTATTTATTTTTTCCGTTAAATAAAAAACATACAACATACATAAATAACCACACACATAAGAATCGCCACTTTTACCACACTTTGCAATTAAGAAAAGCACATAAAATAGGGAAATATATTTTGCGATTTACAAATTTACAATCTTTTTGACAACAAAAGGAGAAAATGCAGACAGCTGTTGTTTGTTTTGATTTCTTTAGTTGATTTACTACATTTTATGCAAGTACTAATTGGGCTTACTACTTTGCAGCGAAGGTCTTTGTCGCTAGGATCTGCTATAATCTAGTCAATTTTTGGTCCTAGAGGCCGCTAGATTCTCTAGGACAAAATCTGTCATCCCGGTGCAAAAGTATTCTAGCAGCTAGATTAGCGAGGTGTTGGGAACTCGGCCATTCAAATTGAAAAAAAACCATAGACGAACTTTGAATTGTTAAACAGTTTCGGTCCCCAAAGCTAAGTATTTTGACGTTTTAGAAAAAATAAAATGGACATCACACATACAAATACAATTTTTGGTAACTCAATTGTGAGCACAATGGTGAGCCTATTTAGTATATGCTGTGTGTACAATTTGTCGTTGTTAAAAGAAACCATACCTGCAAAAAAAATTTTTGCCGAAAGGAAAAAAGCAAGAAGCACTCTTATGAGTTAATGTTTTAAGGAGTTGGTTTCACCGATATTTAATGAAACGGTAATAGATATTATCTTAAGATTCTGTCTTCATGACAGAACGGGCTCCGGAAGTAACACTTAACAATAGGGCGATTTCTAACGAAAGAGAAAGTTGCGGAAACATTTCGCCGTGTACGTCTTATTTCTCCCCAGGACGGGTTTCTGTTTGGTGTTTGGTTTCTGAGGTGATGCCCCTTAAGATAAGTCTCGGGAAGTCAACGTGGCTACACGAGCTCCAGATAAGGTTTACCCTACGCAGACTCTCTCCAAGAGCCTCCGGAAGAAGAGAAGGAAACGTGCTGCTGTTGCTCGATGCAAAGAGGGGAATGTGCGCCCGAAGGCTACAGTGCTGACGTCGGCTCGCTTCCGGCAGCAAATGGCAAAAGGGTTAGGTCGGAAGAAGGTTCCCCAACCGGAGCCGATGCTGCCGCTTTTCCTGAAAGCATACACAGGGCCAAAAGAAAGAAGGGTGAGTGTGAGGTTTCGGCGAGACCCTCTAGCGGGCGGTCTCTTGGTGATACCGTTCGATGCGCTCAACCTCTAGATGCTGGTACTGTGTCCCTTAAAGGACCCAGCACTAGTGGATAGGGACTGTCTGTAGCAGAAAATGGTACTGCTGTGAGATCTCTTGCTCGTCATCAGAAGAGTGATGGAAGACCGCTGCTCTTTCACCATTCGGATAGGGAAGGCGAGCTGGATCACAAGTTGAACGACGCAGAGTGCAAGCACTGTGTTGATCGACTGTGTGAGCTCGTGTTGGCATCCACTGCGTGTATTCAAATGACGGGTTATACGCTTGCGCATGGAGCCCTTGTGGTGAAATGCTCAACTTAGCAAACCCTTGATGGGATCAGTGAGGCGGTGCCAAAAATCTCAGCTTTCAAAGGCACTACCTTTACGGTGCTCGTGCCTATTGTTAGGACTCGCGCACCCAGCTGGATTCCGGGAAAATTTCAAAGAACGGCAGAAGTGCTGAAAAGACTCAGCACACAAAATCCTGGCCTGTATAAAAGCGAATGGATGGTTCATTCACACAAAACGAGTAAGAGAAGTAATAAGGAAGGCTCTACTCTGGTTGTGGGTATGGACAAAGGCTCTATCAAGGTATTACGATCCAGGTACCTTTTGATATTTACTCAGATCAATCTGCACGATTCCAAGGCTGCTACTGATCTCATATGAAGCAGACTTTCAAACGTGCTTACAAACACCCACATTATATCTATTCAAGAACCATGGGTGCGCAACAAGCGTATCTGTGGCTTGGGATACGTGGTACCTCGGTTCTATGCTACGAGCGGTCCGAAAGGCCTAGAATTTGTCTTATTCTTCCCGATACTTTGTGTACAACAAAGCTTGGACAGTTCTGTGGACAAGATCTGCTTGCTGCAGCTTTTAATTTTTAGACAATGGGTATATGGAATACTTTTGTTGTTGCCTTGGCTTACTTTCCATTTGATTCGGTGATGCCTCCTCCACCGGCGGCTGTTACTGATCTTATACGGTATTGTGAGACGCAGAAGTTGGGACTACTAATATGTTGTGATGCTCATGCTCAGAATACTTTCAGGAGCAGCAGCAAATGCAACGTGAGAGGAAATCATCTTCTGGATTTTAAACTATCATCTGGCTTGGTCATTAACAATGTTGGCTCTCAGCCAACTTTTTTTTACAGCGAGAAGAAGGGAAGTAAGCGATCTGAACTTATCAAACAGATTTCTTAGGCCGATGCTAACCGGGGAGTTCTGCCGGAAGTGTCCATGTCGGATCAAAGATATGTATATCGCCTTCCAAATTGAATGCAAGGTCATTACTTTGAGAGAAAGAAGGAATACGCGGAAAACAAACTGGATTCTTTTTTGGGAACACTTGGGCAAGTGCGTCCAAACTGTCTCTAGGCTTGGTACAAGGCAGAAGGTAGAAGATGCTGTTCTAGATCTGACCAGCAACCGTATCAGATTCTTTGAGCTAGTATGTCAAGTGATTAAAACCCCTTGGAGATTAGCAAAAAGAAACTAGAAAATTTCTGAACCGGCCATTAAAGACAGATTTAGAGGAGGACTAGAATCTTTTCAGATCAAATAAATTAAATAAATATCAGGACGTAAGCAGCCCATAGAGGGCCAAGGCCCAGCCTCTCACAACTGTACATATTGTGCGTGGTATATATTTCTACACATACAGAAGGGACCTACAGTTTTATGCCGTATCCGAAGGGCAGAGGGGTTTTTGAGAAGCTTTCTCATGACGGTAATACTCTTGAATGTTTGTCAGACACTCGAAAGAGGTGGGGCCGTGAAAAAACTTTTGATGGTATTTTTCTGGATTCGAACTTGGAACCCCTTGCGCAGTAGTCCAACGCACTAACCACTGCGCCACGGCACCAGATCAAAGCAAAGGGAATATAAGAAGTTAATTCGCTCGTCAAAAAGTGCTTCCTATAAAGACTTTTGTGAAAAGATCGAAACTCTAAAACAAAGCGGTTGGTATTGATGGCATCCCTGCCGGCAGTAAGTGTCACGTCTTGCACAATGGCAAGGTGTCAGAAGAATTTGAAGTCCAAAGCGGAGTACGTCAAGGATGCATACTGTCACCGCTGTTATTTTTAGTGGTTATCAGTGATGTTCTCCGTGCAGCATTGACGGAAGGAAACCATGGAATTCGTTGGACTATGACATCTTACCTTAAACATCTAGACTACGCTGACGATGTTTGCCTACTTTCACATCGGATAACGGACCTCCATCTTATGGTTCAGAATCTAGAAGCTGATGCAAACAAATAGGGCTCAAAATTAACACTGCCAAAACAAAAGCCCTGAGCTCTTCTAACACCAGCGCCCAACCTAACATTGCCGGACAGGAAGTCAAGAAAGTTGACAATTTTCTATACCTAAGAAGTGTGGTCTATACCTAAGAAGCTGCGACTGTTTCGCTCCAACGTAGAATCGGTACTGCCTTATGGGTGCAGTACTTGGAAAGTGGACACCATTAACACGCGCCGGCTGCAAGTCTTTGTAAACAAATGTTTAAGAGTCATCCTGAGGATCTTTTGGCCGAACCATATCTCCAATGAACAGCTTTATACGAGAACGGGCCAGGAACCTATAAACATTACAATACGAAGGAGAAAGTGGCAGTGGATTGGACACACCCTACGGCGCGAAGACAATTCTTTTGCGAAATACGCTATGCAGTGGCATCCGCTCACACAAGCAGGCAGAACAGCGGGACGCCCTAGGCAAACGTGGCGCAGAACAGTCGAGGAGGAATCGAGCTCTTTGGGAATGAGCTGGAGAGAGCTAAAACGTGTTGCAGAACTAGGAACAAGATGGCGCGCAGGCGTTGTTGACGCCCTATGCCCCCCGAGGTGTTAAAGGATTCAAGTAAATAAGTATAAAGGGAGGTGAAGTAACGCTTATTACCGACCATCAACCCTTAAAATGGCTCCTCACTCTCAAATAACCAATTGGTAGACTCGCACGGTGGGCATTATAGCTCCAACCACATAACTTCAAAGTCGAATATACATCAGGACGGACAAACATTGTAGCTGATATGTTATCAAGACCTTCATGTGAAAACCAAATGCACACAGAAACCAAGTGTGAACTCTGTAACTTTCATGTGGATATGAAGGCGAGAAGTCCAAAGGAAATCCGCGAGGCACAGCTCCAGGAAAACGAATTGAAGATAATTATTGAATCCTTCGAAAACAGCGATGAAAATATAAATAGATGGACAAGCCGCGGATATCTTCTAAATAATGACATACTATACAGATACTCATCCGAGTTCGATGCTGAGAACGCTCAACTAGTTATACCGGTGCATGAAAGAGATTCTATTTTACAAAACTATCATAACTCTGCTACCGCAGGTCACTACGGAGCCGACCGCACCATAGCAAGAATTGCTTCTAGGTATTATTGGCCAGGAATGAGGACTGACATAACTAAGCACATAGGCAATTGTCTATTCTGCCTAAGATACAATGCTAGCAACATGAAACCGACTGGGCTTCTACAGACAATTTCCAGCAACCAAAGATTTGAGATAGACTCAGTCGATCTTTTTGGTTTTTGCCTATCACTCCGGATGGATTGCAGTGGATTCTCATAGCTGAGGACCTTTCAAACAGATGGGTTGAAATATTCCCCTTAACAGAGGCAATTTTGAGAATTGCGCGCTGAATGAAGTATTCCTTCGTTATGGCATACCGCGTCGCTTACTAACCGATAATGGATCCCAGTTCATTTCAGCACTTATGCAGCAACTAACTCACTGCCTTAAAATAAAAGAAACCCTAACACCATCCCGAATCTAATCCAGTTGAACGTAAAAACAGGGACTTGAAGACAAAACTCTTTTAGTAGAAAACAACCATTCTTCATGGGAAGGCGATATACCTTCAATCAGATTCGCAATGAACACTGCAAAATGTCAAAGCACTGGATATACTGCGTTATATTTAACATTTAGTCGCGAACTCCGAGCACTGGACGACGTAAATCATGACTTGAGAAGCATCATTCAAGCAGAAAACTTCATACCGCAAATTACGCCTACGTTGCTAAAACTAGCGCATACATTGCAAAACGCTAAAGAAGCTAAAGAAAAGACTCAACACCATAACTAACATTACGTTGACAAAAAGAGACGACCACAACCTACAAAGTAGGCGACCTTGTTTTAATAACCTCCCACTTTCTCAGCAAAGCATCGAAAAACACTACCGCACAGTTTATGCCGAAAAAAGACGAACCCTACGTTATAAACAAACAAATTGGGACCTCTACATATCAAGTAGCTGCCAAGGATAATCTAACTATTCCCTTGAGAATGTGGCACGTATCATCAATTACAAAGTAATCATCAAACTTCAAAAGCGAGCAACCAGTTCGTCCTTTGTAACGACGGGGTAGACCCAAGAAGCCAACTCTATTACCTGCCGCATCATCGAGACGATCTCAGTGCCAGAGGGGGAGACTGTAACAATATAATTATTACTGAAATATAAAAGCATTGTATTTTTATGTATTCTCATCTTATTCTAAGAATTCAAACTGTAACGACATTTGTATTAAACATTGTATGTCAAACTTTTGTTAATTACTGTCATCAGTTAACTCACCATTGTAAATTTAGAGTTTCGATCGTTACTTTTTTCACCATAGTAAACTTAAACTCATTTGCCCAGTTCAAATTCACTTGTTGTAATAATATATGTATATAACGATGGACATCAATCTATGCCACTCACTCGAATTTGGTAATTTTCCGATATTTCAACTACTTAGTAGACGTTTCGTCACTAAATCGATTTTTTTGGAAAATAATTACATTCGAGCCTTTGCTTGTTATTGATTTTTAGACATTTCTGCAAAACTCCTTTTTTAAGATTTTATACAATAAACTTTTTTTCAAAACTTAAATTTGTTGAGTGTCATTTTCTTTCTTCCCTTAATTTGCCGCGCTTTTCCACTCTCTTGTTTGTCTGCCTATCCAACGCGTATTCGTTATGCGATGCGCATACACGTGGTAGAGAGGAAAACAAGATTTTCGATTGGCTACGACTTCTAGTTTCGACCTCGAAATCGAAAGCCTACCCAACGACCCGACCAAACACCATCCTACGGCTACGGTTACAAGTTTTTATTTAAAAAAAAATTGTGTTGTAAATCCTAAAATATTTGTTAGATGTTAACTAAGCTTGGACAACCGGAATTTTATCACACGAAGAGTAAGTGGCACTTGAATGGCCAGCAATCGCACATGGAATTATATAATTATTTTGCCACAGTACAAAAATTCTGTTGCACACCTTTCGGCGCAAACCTAGTCTCGAACGCTAAATTGATGAAGGTAGCATGTAAGAATAGATATAGAAGAACAGAATAAATAGGAAACCGAAACTAAGCGGTCGTTATCGACAAAGATTTTTGTTTTCAACGTAAAGTCGGATTTAAGAAGGAGCTTTGTTCTTCTTAACCTATGAATATTAATTCGTACATTTAAGATATCCTCTATCTCAGGATTAATATGCATCTGTAAACGCTCGTTGTGACGCACTGCGTCTTTTTTAATTGTATCTGCAACATCTGCTAATCTCGATACAAGTCTGTCTTATGCACCGTGGGGCATTCACTATTCCTCGAAGGACCTTATTTTGCGACATTTACACATTTGTTTTCTTTGTGCAAACCCATAATTGGATACTATATGTCCAAACAGGTTTAAATATCTGACTATATAATAGAATTTTATTCTCAATGGACAAAACTGAATTATATCCTAACAACCAATAGAGTTTTCTATATCTAATATTTAGGTCTTCTACTTTCTTTTTCACATGTTCCTTTCATTTTAGTTTAGCATCCAGATTCATACCGAGATACTTAGCTGTGTTAGAGTAAGGAACTACTTGATTATTATTAATCACGGGAAGATTCGTTATCTTTTTATTTGTAAAATTGATATAAGTGGACTTTGACTTATTAAGTTTAATTCGCCATCGCTACGTCCAAACACATACCTCGTTAATTTTGTAGCTTTTCTGTAGCTTTAGTCACAAATCCATCTGTCGATAGAAGAGCAGTGTCGTTTGCAAATGTGGCTATCATAATATTACTCGCATGCGGTATATCACTCACATATATGTAATAAACAGGGATAGTATTTTGCTCACTTTGCCTTTTTTTTTGCGGAATCGTATGAGACTATAGACTTTAAACAAATACGTTTGACGTGCTGCTGGTGCCAAAAAAATATGTATGTTATTTTCATAAATGCATACATCGGATCCTCATCCTTTTTTGTATACATTGACTATGTATTTAGCTCAACACAAAAATTTCGAATGAATACGAATAGATCTACATCCCATAGATTGCTTTCTATTGGCGACGCGGTAGCGGGCAAGAATGGGTGTGTTCAGGATTTTAGTCACTAATATGTTAAAGAAGTCTAGAATTCTGATCGCTCAAACTCACTGCATATGCAGTTGACATTTCCTCGTCATAATTGGATGTACACTACGTAGTTTCACTGAAAATTTCTTTGTGAATTGAGTTTTTCTTACAGAATTGCTAGCAATAAAAATGGGTCCTAAAAAGGATAAAAATAGACTACACATAGGATGCAATTTTAAGTTAGAGATTTTTTTTTTTTTTTAAGTGAGATTTTGTTCCATTTTACAAAATAAAAATTTAAATATTTACGCGTTAAATATCTTCGGTTTTATCTTTAGTTGATTCTTTTTATTTTATTCCTCCAAATAACAATTCATACTTTGATAAAACTCTATTTCTATTCAAATACCAGAATTATCAGAAAAAACTCTAAAGTACAGCCATTTCCCAAATAATTGTCAGCCGAAGCAGCTGCTTTATGACATTTCTCAAATTCACTAACATGTTAGTCGAAAATTTTTCACTAATAATCCAGTCGCTACCTCACAGAAAGTTCACTAGATTTGCAGTGCATTTGCAGGCTTTCAACTATAGACAAACCTTAGATTTGTCTATGCTCTCAACCAATCAGATCGACCAAATCTGACTTCACTACGTAGTGACTAGAATCCTGAACACACGCAATGGAATAAATTTGTGTGAAACATACATATGCACGTGCGCAGCTTCGAAAGAACCAAAACAAATAAAATGTCTACGTATGTATCTACATACTTACAGGATCCTTGACGGATAATCATAAACCGTTAGTCACATTTTAACAGATCATTTTTAGCTCTCGTTTAAATAAATGCTTTTTTTTGCCTATTTGGATGTTTTATTTTGCCTTTTTTTATTTTTAGGTCAACAAAATCCCATCCCTGATAACAAATATAGGGTGGGTCCTAGAACTCTTCCCTATGGAACACCTGCTTGAACTTCTTTAATCTTAGAGTACGGTGAACCATAACGAACTCTAAAGAATATACTACCTATATACGATTTAAGGATCTCTTAGTACTGTCTTGGTAAATCCTTGTGAAGTTTATACTCTAATCCCTTATGCCAAACTATATGAAAAGCCTGTGCAACGTCTAGGAATATCACAGAACAAATTTGTTTTTCTTCCAGTGTCTTTTCTATAACATTACTTATCGTCGAAAGTTTATTCCTAAGCCCGAATTGATAGGTAGGGATAAGCTTTCTTTGCTCTATAATTGGGTCTAATATTTTAAGAAGGAGTTTCTCGAAAAGTTTTGAAAATAAAGGTAAAAGTGAGATTGGCCTATATGCGGTGACTTCTGATGAAGGCTTACCTTGTTTAGGAATAACAATAATTTCTGATATCTTTCAGTGATGTGGGAAATACGTTTGTTTAAAGCAAGCATTAATTATATGCTTGAGTTTCAATCTTGAGGGAAATCCCTTCAAGATTTGAGCAGTTAAAAGATCATAACATTGTTATTTTTTATTATAAAGTACATGTCTCAATCTCTCTTAAAGACACAGAGGGAATTTCCTTTTCGTCGTCTCTATTAAAGAAATAAAGATCTTCATTTGCAACCTTAGCTGGAAACGTTTTGAAAACATTTGGAAGATGCTGACTAAAGAGTTTAACCTTTTCCTTTGGATCACCGATCCATTTCCTCAGATGTTTTCAATGGAGGATCTTGCGCTTGAGGTCTCTTCAAACGTTTAGCAGCCATTCAAAGGGAGTAGTCCGTGACTTTGTCAGCCGTAAGATTACAAAGGTATTTAGCTATAGAATTATTTTTGAATTCAATAATAGTTTTTGTAACCCTATTATTGAGTCTATTAAATATGGTTTTATTGCAAGGATATACGAGCAAGAAAACCAAAAAAAAAAAAATTCAAAGGCAAACGAAACGTAACTTTTAATGAAGGTCTAAATGTCATGATTAGAAATTACAAAGATCCTAACAACGCATCATGGATGCAAGCAACGATTAAACGAGTGTTGGGACTCCGTACGTTTACTTGTGTCCATAGACAAATCCAATACAATCTACAAATACAATAATAAAGAAGTAAATCATTATTTGGATCAGATTCGTGATCAGTCTATTGATACAGACGAATCATTATAGGAGGACATCAAGCCAAACACATCAAGTCTAAATAAATAACACGCGACTATGATAAAGTTTCAGAAAACATTATATTTTGTAATATAAACGTGTTATATTACATACAATATATATATATATAAAGAAATCTACTACATTAAATGCACGCTGTCAAACATTCTATTGTCCGCGTTCCCTACGCCTGGAATTCTCTAGCTGCTATATTGGTAAAACATGCTAGAAGATGAAACGTACAGAAAGTACTAAACATATACCCCACATGCCACAACGATTAATTTTGCTCTCTTCATTCTTTGCCTGCCAAACTCGATCTTTCTATCCTCCTATCCTTCGATCCTTGAATTTCATGAACATTTTAATCCGATCACAAAACATTTTATAATCAGATCGATTCAATTAAGTTTGAAATCGATTCCCTCATATAAACGGGGAAATATAGAGTTATTTATTTTTTCCGTTAAATAAAAAACATACAACATACATAAATAACCACACACATAAGAATCGCCACTTTTACCACACTTTGCAATTAAGAAAAGCACATAAAATAGGGAAATATATTTTGCGATTTACAAATTTACAATCTTTTTGACAACAAAAGGAGAAAATGCAGACAGCTGTTGTTTGTTTTGATTTCTTTAGTTGATTTACTACATTTTATGCAAGTACTAATTGGGCTTACTACTTTGCAGCGAAGGTCTTTGTCGCTAGGATCTGCTATAATCTAGTCAATTTTTGGTCCTAGAGGCCGCTAGATTCTCTAGGACAAAATCTGTCATCCCGGTGCAAAAGTATTCTAGCAGCTAGATTAGCGAGGTGTTGGGAACTCGGCCATTCAAATTGAAAAAAAACCATAGACGAACTTTGAATTGTTAAACAGTTTCGGTCCCCAAAGCTAAGTATTTTGACGTTTTAGAAAAAATAAAATGGAGATCACACATACAAATACAATTTTTGGTAACTCAATTGTGAGCACAATGGTGAGCCTATTTAGTATATGCTGTGTGTACAATTTGTCGTTGTTAAAAGAAACCATACCTGCAAAAAAAATTTTTGCCGAAAGGAAAAAAGCAAGAAGCACTCTTATGAGTTAATGTTTTAAGGAGTTGGTTTCACCGATATTTAATGAAACGGTAATAGATATTATCTTAAGATTCTGTCTTCATGACAGAACGGGCTCCGGAAGTAACACTTAACAATAGGGCGATTTCTAACGAAAGAGAAAGTTGCGGAAACATTTCGCCGTGTACGTCTTATTTCTCCCCAGGACGGGTTTCTGTTTGGTGTTTGGTTTCTGAGGTGATGCCCCTTAAGATAAGTCTCGGGAAGTCAACGTGGCTACACGAGCTCCAGATAAGGTTTACCCTACGCAGACTCTCTCCAAGAGCCTCCGGAAGAAGAGAAGGAAACGTGCTGCTGTTGCTCGATGCAAAGAGGGGAATGTGCGCCCGAAGGCTACAGTGCTGACGTCGGCTCGCTTCCGGCAGCAAATGGCAAAAGGGTTAGGTCGGAAGAAGGTTCCCCAACCGGAGCCGATGCTGCCGCTTTTCCTGAAAGCATACACAGGGCCAAAAGAAAGAAGGGTGAGTGTGAGGTTTCGGCGAGACCCTCTAGCGGGCGGTCTCTTGGTGATACCGTTCGATGCGCTCAACCTCTAGATGCTGGTACTGTGTCCCTTAAAGGACCCAGCACTAGTGGATAGGGACTGTCTGTAGCAGAAAATGGTACTGCTGTGAGATCTCTTGCTCGTCATCAGAAGAGTGATGGAAGACCGCTGCTCTTTCACCATTCGGATAGGGAAGGCGAGCTGGATCACAAGTTGAACGACGCAGAGTGCAAGCACTGTGTTGATCGACTGTGTGAGCTCGTGTTGGCATCCACTGCGTGTATTCAAATGACGGGTTATACGCTTGCGCATGGAGCCCTTGTGGTGAAATGCTCAACTTAGCAAACCCTTGATGGGATCAGTGAGGCGGTGCCAAAAATCTCAGCTTTCAAAGGCACTACCTTTACGGTGCTCGTGCCTATTGTTAGGACTCGCGCACCCAGCTGGATTCCGGGAAAATTTCAAAGAATGGCAGAAGTGCTGAAAAGACTCAGCACACAAAATCCTGGCCTGTATAAAAGCGAATGGATGGTTCATTCACACAAAACGAGTAAGAGAAGTAATAAGGAAGGCTCTACTCTGGTTGTGGGTATGGACAAAGGCTCTATCAAGGTATTACGATCCAGGTACCTTTTGATATTTACTCAGATCAATCTGCACGATTCCAAGGCTGCTACTGATCTCATATGAAGCAGACTTTCAAACGTGCTTACAAACACCCACATTATATCTATTCAAGAACCATGGGTGCGCAACAAGCGTATCTGTGGCTTGGGATACGTGGTACCTCGGTTCTATGCTACGAGCGGTCCGAAAGGCCTAGAATTTGTCTTATTCTTCCCGATACTTTGTGTACAACAAAGCTTGGACAGTTCTGTGGACAAGATCTGCTTGCTGCAGCTTTTAATTTTTAGACAATGGGTATATGGAATACTTTTGTTGTTGCCTTGGCTTACTTTCCATTTGATTCGGTGATGCCTCCTCCACCGGCGGCTGTTACTGATCTTATACGGTATTGTGAGACGCAGAAGTTGGGACTACTAATATGTTGTGATGCTCATGCTCAGAATACTTTCAGGAGCAGCAGCAAATGCAACGTGAGAGGAAATCATCTTCTGGATTTTAAACTATCATCTGGCTTGGTCATTAACAATGTTGGCTCTCAGCCAACTTTTTTTTACAGCGAGAAGAAGGGAAGTAAGCGATCTGAACTTATCAAACAGATTTCTTAGGCCGATGCTAACCGGGGAGTTCTGCCGGAAGTGTCCATGTCGGATCAAAGATATGTATATCGCCTTCCAAATTGAATGCAAGGTCATTACTTTGAGAGAAAGAAGGAATACGCGGAAAACAAACTGGATTCTTTTTAGGGAACACTTGGGCAAGTGCATCCAAACTGTCTCTAGGCTTGGTACAAGGCAGAAGGTAGAAGATGCTGTTCTAGATCTGACCAGCAACCGTATCAGATTCTTTGAGCTAGCATGTCAAGTGATTAAAACCCCTTGGAGATTAGCAAAAAGAAACTAGAAAATTTCTGAACCGGCCATTAAAGACAGATTTAGAGGAGGACTAGAATCTTTTCAGATCAAATAAAATAAATAAATATCAGGACGTAAGCAGCCCATAGAGGGCCAAGGCCCAGCCTCTCACAACTGTACATATTGTGCGTGGTATATATTTCTACACATACAGAAGGGACCTACAGTTTTATGCCGTATCCGAAGGGCAGAGGGGTTTTTGAGAAGCTTTCTCATGACGGTAATACTCTTGAATGTTTGTCAGACACTCGAAAGAGGTGGGGCCGTGAAAAAACTTTTGATGGTATTTTTCTGGATTCGAACTTGGAACCCCTTGCGCAGTAGTCCAACGCACTAACCACTGCGCCACGGCACCAGATCAAAGCAAAGGGAATATAAGAAGTTAATTCGCTCGTCAAAAAGTGCTTCCTATAAAGACTTTTGTGAAAAGATCGAAACTCTAGGTGCTACTAATAGATTGGTTAAAGTCCTCAAAAAGGACAGATAAATCAAACTGGAATCACTTAAGTGGTCTGATGGTACCTTTACTGAGACAATAGCGGATGCCGCAAGGCTTTTGCTGGAGACTCATTTCTCGGGAAATCAGATAACTACTACGTCTAAAATTGATACGTTCACGAGCACTAACTTTGAGTCTAATTGAAATACCTGGGGAAGCTGGTATGTTGCATCTGGTGTGGTTACAGATGAGGATATCAGATATGCTTTACCATTTTTTGATAGTTTAAAAACGCCTGTAACCGATGCGATATACCCGGCCTTGTAGCTACAGGCAACAGAACAGCTGCTGCCAACTTTAAAAAGTATTTCACTGCGGGACTTGCACTAGGATATATCCCTTCTTATTGGCGGACGGTTGAAGTGGCTTTTATACCAAAATTGTTAAGGATGACTACTCGCTCGCTAAGAACTTCAGACCTATCAGTCTGGCTTCCGTCCTACTCAAATCGAATACTTCGAATACATCACCTATGGGAAAATCCTGTGAAACTGCGCTGCAAAATCTGGTCTCCAGAATTGACGGCGCTCTTCACAGAAAAGAATTCGCTATAGGAGTTTTCATTGACATAGACGGAGCCTTTGATAAAGCAACTTTTGATTGCATGTGTGACTCGGCCAAGCGACATGGTGTGGATGGAATATTGGTAGTGTGGCTTAAGGCAATGCTTATGAATAGTACATTGGTGGTGGACGTGTGGTCAGTATGTGCTATCTGGGGTAAATAAGGGGTGTCCACAGGGTGGTATCTTATCTACCCTTTTATGGTGCATGGTGTTGTACTATCTGCTGATAACTCTCAATAGTTCTGCCATCTACGCGCACGCATATGCAGAGCCAAGCCATTTCTAGCTGTTGCGTCGGTTGCTTGGTGGAAGGGCCTTTCTCGTAAACAAGAAGTTGCCTCTTACGCCAGACTACAAAGAACAGTTTTGTCTCGGGTGCACGGGAGCCTTTCCGAGTACTCCGGGCCTTCTCTTGATACCTATATTATGGAGTGTTCGCTTAAAGCTATCCACAGACTCAGACGTGGTGGTTTTTGCTTTGAAACGCACTGGAGTTTTGATGATCTGATGCTATGACTCCGAGGCTTCAGTGGCGGCGCAAGTATGAGGTCGACTTTCCAGGTATTCAGGACTGCCTACCGCCAGCTTCTGAGCCAGGAATGGGGTGTAGTCGTATTTTTACGGATGGTTCCAAAACCGTCCAAGGTTCAGGGGCCGGTGTATTTGTGGAAGACGATAACACAAGACTGCAATACTCATTGGTTAAGCATGCCTTTGTCTTCCAGGCGGAGATTTCTGCAATCCTAATGGCTACAATTCACATCGCTAGGAATATGTGGAAATGTTGTAGTATCTGTATCTGTAGTGACAGTCAAGCTGCGCTTAAGACCCTTATCCTCATCCAAAATAGTTTGTGAATGCAAGAGAGCTTTGAACTGTGTCGCAAGATTCAATTTATATCTATTTTTTAATTTATCATCTGGGTGCCAGGTCACACTGGTATCGTGGGAAATGATATATCAGATGAGATTGCTAGATAAGGCACAGAGGAGAGTTTTTCAGGACCTGAACCTGCGTTAGGTCTCCCTGTATCTACGGTCAGGGCTTCCATGCATGATTGGGTTTCTTATGAACACAATTGTGAGTGACATGACTCTACTGGATGTAGGCTGACTAAACGGATGCTCCCAGACGTAAGTGAGAAATCCGCGGTATTCTTGCTGTCTTTCAGCAGAAAAGACTGCAGACAATTTATTGGCGTTCTTACGGGGCACTTAGCTTTTGCTAAGCATCTCAGTATGATTGGCTTAAGTGAAACATCTGTCTGCGACGCTTGTGGAGAGGGTTACGACACTGAGGAACACTCCCTATGAGATTGTACTGCCTCTGCACCACGAGGATGACTGCAGATCTCTTATGAAGATCTCTAATTTCAATTTATCTATTGCAAACCGTTCATCGGTATAGAGGGTTGTTTATCTTATCACTCATATTCTTCGGGTGTCGGTTGCTTGGACTTGTGAAAATGATGAAAAAATGCAGATGGAAGGATTTTGAATGGGTTCCAAGACGTATTTCTTGTTTCAGATTTAAAAACAAATGCATCAGAATTTAATTTGAATCACATAAAAAGATAATTACGTAATGGCAGTCAATGAATACGGAGGGTAAAATGTCGCATCAGCACCTCCACGTGGTGTCCTCTGGATAGCTATAGAGAAGTAAACTAACGATGAGCGTATGCCAAATCCGTCTACGCATTTGTAGCTGAAAACTCGGACCTGCGCGAGCACTTCTGGGTGAATTTTAGCACTCATGTAGGACCGGACGAGGCATCTCTTATTGACCTGAACGAGTACTGCGTCTCAGAAGTCTAACAAGAGCCCTCAGAAGGAGGATAGAAAGCGGATGAATTCTCTAGATGGAATCAATGGCGGACACCTTACATGAGCTACTTCGACATATTCGAAGCTCAGGTCTGTAAGGATTTCCATGACTTCATCAGGGTTATAGAATAGAGATGGTGGCGGATGAACCTTTAAAGGGTCACGGACAGCGCTCGCACCTCCGAAGTGAGCTACTAATATCGGTCTCTCAGACCGGCCCTGGGTCCTAGGGGCTAAAACCCATGGAACTGGCCCTCCAGGTTGGGGGTTGTGCCGTAGGAGTAACTTCCCTTCCTCATAGAAAGAAACTATAGTTATATATTTGAGAGAGACATCCGCCTCGGATAATAATAACGATCCCCCTCATTTGGCTATTAGGTCCACGGACCATGACTTACGAGTATGCACCTGGAATTTACAAACTCTGTACACTCTGGGTGCAGCTCAAAAACTTAAATCTGTCCTGTCACAGTACAAGGCAGATATTAGTGCGAACCAGGAGATACGATGTATAGGATCAGGTATGCAGAAAAGACGTAGCTGCGACACTTATTACAGCTGCCACAAAAGACTGCACATGTTAGAATGCGGATTCGTCGTGCGAAATCGGCTCGGATCAAGAGTTATTGATTTTAAGCCGTTAAGCGATCGTCTGGCTGTAATTCGCTTCAGAGCCACATTTCAAAACATCAGTACTCGGTTACTTCAATGCCAAAATCGGTAAGGAAAACATCTTTGGCGGGATAGTTGATAAACACAGCCTCCACGATTGGAAAACAGACAACGGTTTCCGACTAATCGACTTTGCAGCAGCTCGTAATACGGTGATAAGTAGCACCGGGTTGCCCAGCCTAAGAATCCACACAGCAATCTGGCTTTCCCTTGATGGTAGAACACGCAACCAGATCGATCACGTGCTTATCGACGGAAGGCACGCATCCATCTTGGATGTGCATACCTTTCGAGGGGCAAACGTTGACTTTGACCACTATCTTGTTGCTGCTAAATTAAGAGCCCGACTGTCCAACGAGAAGAAGCTGCGAGCCGTGAAGAAAAACAAGCCTAACGTTGGACGCCTTAGCACGCTAGAAGGAGCCAGAGCCTACAAAGAGCACCTGGCCGAGAAACTCTCTGCGGTGTATTCACCCACCACAAACGCTAACAACTAGTGGCCCGAATACCGCAACATCATCAAAGAGGTAGCCGTGACCACCCTTGGCTACCAACCACCTCCAAGGAGGAGCCCTTGGTATGATGATGAGTGCGTACAGCGGAAGAGGGTGACAGAAGATGCACACAAGAAAGCGCTGAAGCGCAAAACAAGAGCAGCGAGAGAGGAGAACCTGACCAGACGAAGAGAGGAAAAGAAAATCCTGCGTAAAAATTAAGGGGGACCACGCAGTTTCCCAGCTCAAGGATATCGAGGAGTCTCGCCAGCCCAACTATATCCGGCAATTTTATCGAAAAGCCAAACAGCTGGCAGCTGGCTACAAACTCGGAACGCAGGTTCTTCGAAATAGCGAAGGCAACCTAGTCACCGACCCACAGGGAATTGTTGATGTGTTTAAGCAACACTTCCAGCAGTTGCTTAACGAGCAGCAAATAGAGAGAGTGATAGGGCAAGACGAGAGCCCACCTCCAGTCAATGAAGAACCAACGCCCCCACACAGTATTGAAGAAGTTAATGTTGCCATCAGAAAATTGAATAACAACAAAGCCGCTGGCTCTGATGGGCTTCCAGCTGAACTCTTTAAATACGGAAGTGATGTCTTGGTAGGGTGCACGCATCAAGTCATCAACCAAGTATTGGTGGAGGAACGCATGCCTGACGACTGGAGTATCAGCTCTATATGCCTCATCTTCAAAAAAGGCGATTCTATGTCTTGTAAGAACTACTGAGCTATATCCCTGTTAAATGTCGCATATAAGATCGTATTCAACGTATTGTGTGAACGTCTAAAACCTTTCTGCAACACACTAATCGGCACGTACGAGTGTGGCTTCCGGCCCGGCAGATCGACAATAGACCAAATTTTCACACTCAGACAAATCCTGGAAAAAACCAACGAATTTCAAGTCGAAACCTTTTCATCGACTTTAAAGCCGCCTATGACAGCATTCATCGTCTCGAGCTCTACCAAGCGATGGCCCAATTCGGGATACCGACAAAACTTATCCGGATCTGCCGCGTAACACTGGAAGACACGCGATGCTCTGTGCAACTTAGAAACAAATCTTCGGAGCTCTTCCAAACGTGCACCGGATTCAGGCAAGGAGATGCGCTGTCATGTGATTTCTTCAATATCGTGTTGGAGCAGATAGCGCACAGGGCACGTGTCAACACGGAAGGCATTACCTTTTACAAATCCGTCCAACTGCCGGGATACGCAGACGATATTGACATCATCGCAAGATCCCGCCAAGCCGTCGTAGAGGCGTTTACGGCTTTTGATGAGCAGGCGAAGCGAGTTGGTCTTGAAGTGAACGAGGACAAGACGAAGTATATGCTATCAAAAAACAAAAATGTGTCTGTCTAAAACATTGGTCAGAACGTCACTGTTGATAACTATAATTTCGAGGTAGTTAAGAAGTTCACCTACCTCGGAACAAATATCAATCCTACAAATGACAACATTGTAGAGATCCGACGATGAATAACCCTAGCAAACCGCTGCTACTTCGGTTTGGCAAAACAACTGGGTTCTAGACTCCCAACTCAACGGACCAAATTAATGCTCTATAGAACGCTCATCTTACCAGTCCTGCTGTATGGAGCCGAGTGCTGGACGATAAGTTAGAAAGCTGAGCAAATATTGGCCACCTTTGAGCGAAAAATCCTTCCTCGGATATTAGGTCCTATATGCGAGGAGGGCGAATGAAGGAGAAGATACAACCGCGAACTCTATGAGCTGTACCAGGATGTGGATGTAGTCCAAAAAGCTAAGATACGCAGACTACATTGGCTCGGCCACATCGAGCGAATGGACAACAATGCTCCAGCCAAGAGGATCTTCGAGTCCCAGCCCCCAGGTTCGAGACGGCGAAGAAGACCCAACCTCCGGTACAAAGACCAAGCTGTCGCGGAGGCCAGAAAACTTGGTCTTCACAACTGGAAGCAGCGTGCCCGGGACCGCAGAAGATGGAAGGCAACGATGTCTCAGGCAGGGACCCTACAAGGGTCAGGAGCCCTTTAAGTAAGTAAGTATTATAAAACTTAACCAGTAAATCTAACCACCCAGCATCAAAAGCCGAGTCGATTA
Organism: Chalcosyrphus nemorum; assembly: GCA_949716465.1. Taxonomy (NCBI): domain Eukaryota; kingdom Metazoa; phylum Arthropoda; class Insecta; order Diptera; family Syrphidae; genus Chalcosyrphus; species Chalcosyrphus nemorum. The sequence continues at coordinate 54,950,451 of OX454332.1, forward strand.
AGCCATGTCCGTCCGTCCGTATGTCACCAGTTTTTGGGCCTTAAATTTTGAGCTAGGTTGATAAAATTTTGTATACGAAGTCTTTGTAAAAGTAGGCATTACAAGTGCAAACATTTTTAAAATCCGCCCACTGACACACCCACTTTTCACAAAAATTAACTTTTTTCACTATTTTCATATGAAACTAGAAAAAACTTACTTGAGCAAATATGTAGATATTCACTTAATCTAAAAATCGTCTATACATTACATATGTCCACACCCACTTTTTAGGGGCGTTTACTTCAAAAATTAATTTTCGAGTAAAAATACATATTAGTTTATAGAGCAAAATAGAAAATTTTGTGAATACATTTTCCGCCGCCCACTGACACGACCAAATAAGATAGGGATAGGGTATCATACGATTCGCTCCAGGCGGATTGTAGCATTTTTCACTGGCTTTTATTAAGTACGAACCGTCTTGGGTTTATTTGAAATTCGGTCGTTGGGTGACAAATTGTGTACAAGATGAGAATTAATACATACATAAGTTAACAATGCATAAACAATTGGGCATGCTGTCACAGTGGTTGTCCTACTTGCGAGGCACTGACCCTTCGATATTTTTCTCAGCCCACCCTCTTCTTCGAGTATCTGTCTTAGCACGTCATGTTTGCGCACTAGCAATTATTTTCCTAATTTCGACAACCTTGATTACCTTGATACATAAGCAATAACTTCAAAAATCCAATACACCTCAGGTACATACGAAGTTTAAAGAAAATCGGTTTAGCCGTTTAAGCGGCAGTCCAATAAATGGACACAGATGAGCAGACAGACAGATTTAATTGACAGACCAACTTATTTAGTTTTCTCTATAATGACAATATTAAAATGCATCTAATCTTAAAAGCAGATTTTTTACGAATATTTGCATCATATTCCAAATAGATGTATCTACCTACCTAGGGTTCCCAACCGTCCTCCATTTGCAGGATTCAGACGAGTGTCATATTCGTCAAAATTTACGTCAATATTCGCCAGTATAAACGGTGTTAAATATGTAAAAAAAAAATTCAGAAAAATAATACCGCCAGCAATCGTCATAATATGATGACAATATATTGGTATCATCTAAATGTCGTGTAAATAAAAATTGTAAAAACAGTGGACATAGGGGGTCCCTTTGCTTCTGTCACAAATAACCTTCTATTAGATAGTCCACTTCGGTGGTTAGGGGGAAGATCTAAAAGCTTTTGCACTGATCAGCGAGAATGTGTTAGTGAAAAACTATCTGTGCAAATCATGAACAGGGAAAATCACTAAAGCGGCATATACACAGCTCAAAATCTCATGAAGCATGTAAAAGTGTATAAGTGAAAATAAAACACGTATACGTCGTGTGTCTGCTTGAAGCTTAATCAAAATGTTTTGATTTTTGTTCAATCAGGTGCCCAGGATTGATATAGTGTATGTTGGTGATTGACTGCTTGATCAAGCATAACCATAGTTCATTTCACTCATTTTTGCGTAGACAGCGACGAGGTAAACATCTCAAGCAAAATGCGGAGCATATAAATAAATAATTTTTTTTCAAGATGGAGGATAAAAATTTGGTTTTGGAATTTATAGAAATTAACCGTTCCTTACCCGGCGTTGTGGAACTAAGTATAGTGAGGGATAAGAGAAGGCGATAGGCCTATGAAGCTTTACGACCCAAGAAGATCTTTTGCGCTATTCCCAAGCAGGTTTGAATATAATTAGTTTTTTTTCTGTGGTTCAGCTGAAATCTAGTTCATTTATGAATCTAAAGACATCTATAGCTGAAGCTGAGGAGACATCAGAGGGAGATGTGAAGCCTTTGTTAAAGTACTTAAGTCTCAGCCGAGCTATGGCAGTCATTTTGAGAGTTCCAGTGGGAGAGCGATTCTTGTCGTTCCGATCTGCTTAGCTCTATTCTGATCTAATTAGTTTGTGGGCCACAAAATTGTTCAGAACCAATGAAAGATGCCTGAGCACCTTGTTTTAGATTAAAGTCCCATTCTTTAATATGCCATAATAAACGTTGCAATCGGTTCATTATTGGCCGAATGGCGTTGTTTTGAAAATGCAGAATTTTCTTAATACTATGTTTCCACCAAACGAGGTTGCATCAAATTATCCCAAACCTCCAAAATAATCTGAAGTTCACGCTTGGGCTTGTTCAATTTTACAACCTCTTACGGACGGATGAACTCAAGGAGATTTCAAGTAGGTTTCGCACATACATTGCCAAAAACAAACCATTCGGGTTTTGTGTTTGATTCAGAATTGGTACTCTGTCCATTTTACAGGCAAATTGTTACTGAGTATGAATTGAAACGACATAAATGAAGGTTGAACATCGAGTGAGAAGAGAGGTTTTATTCAGGCTAAAAAAGTTATACATAATTCAAGTTTGACAGTTCATTAAATATCAAAAGGCAGTGACTGACAGATTTGTTTATACAATGCTGATGAACACGATATTCTAACACTGAGTCAACAACAATCTTTTGTTAATTTTTTTCTTAATTTATTTTAATAACTTCTTTCTGAAATAATTAAAAAGTTTATTTCATTTCAAAATGTGTTTTGAATTTCATTATTGTATATTGAATTTGACTTTTTAATTTATGATTACAAAATTATGAAGTACAATTTGATTTATTTACAAGTTGTTTGTGTATAATTTGGGGAACCTTGAGGTGCATGATTTAGAGGTGACATGACGTTACAAATGTAGATTAGCGCGAGTTTGTGACTATTGGTTTATCAATTTATTAAAAAAATATTATCCTTATTTCTTTGGACAATATACCAAGTGGGCGTGGTCATATGTGATGTATAGACGATTTGTAGATTAAGTGGATATCTACATATTTGCCCAAGTAAGTTTTTTCGAGTTTCATATGAAAATAGTGAAAAAAAGTGATTTTTTTGAAAAGTGGGCGTGTCAGTGGGCGGATTTTAAAAATTTTTACACTTGTATTGCTTACTTTTCCAAAGACCTCGTATACAAAATTTCATCAACCTAGCTCAAAATTTAAGGCCCAAAAACTGGTGACATACGGACGGACGGACGGACATAGCTCAATCGACTCGGCTAGTGATGCTGATCATTTATATATATACTTTATTGGGTCTATCTGTAATATTTCTCTATGTTACAAACTACATATGTATCAAACTTAATATACCCTTAGGATAGGGTATAAAAACCAGTACGGATTTATGAAAAATAGAAATGTTAATCAACTTTGGCTGGAGTTTTCGAATATAATAACGAATATAATAAACACCAACTTAAATAAAATTCTACACTCATTAGTAATCTTCTTAGATTTTAAGAAGGCCCTTGAAACACTGAGCTAAGAAAAAATATTACAAATGTTTGAAACAATCGGAATCCATGGTAGAATTTTGAAATGGTTCCGTAGTTATCTTTGTGACAGAGGTTTTAAAGTAAAAATTGCGGATAAACTAAGTCAATTACAGCTTGTCTTGTTCGATGTACCCCAACGTTCCATTCTAGGACTTTTACTTTTTATTATTTATGTGAACGATATGCTATCAGTATTAAAAAATATGCTGACGACACTGCAAGTTGTTGTTACCCACCATGATATAAACCACGCAACTCAAATAACACAACCAGAGTTCAATGAAATAGTTCGGCGGTGTCATGACAACGGGGTTATAATTAATTCCAAAAAGACAAAGATAATGCACATCCGTCCTCCACATATATTGAGAACACAAATAAATATAAAATTCCATAACTTTTAATGCTTACACAAAACTACGAATCAACATGACCTGAACATACTGGATGACTGCAGAGATTTAATTGAAAATGTGAACGTTTATCGATACTTTGGTGAAGAAGTGGAATTCACACATAAAATACGTTTGCAAAACATTGCGACAGTCCATTTATGCTTTATAACATCTGAGCAACTACACTTCTTTCTCAGTTCTCAAACAAGTATAATATTCATTAGTCGAATCACCATTCCAGTATGGTATAATCGCATGGGGTAATACATGAGAATAAGTGATATACGATCTTCAAAAGATTCAAAATCGTGTTTTCAAGATTTTGGTGAGAGCGAAATATGGTGCACAGCGTGAATCTGGGTCATCTAACTTTTTATCTTTAACATGATGAATGCAATGTATTCCAACCAACGCTTCAAGCAACCAATCGATCATGGCGTTAATACCAGGCAAAGGGCACAAGGAGTTGTACAAACACCAAGAATTCACAACTCTTATGCCGACAACAACTTTCATTTATTGTACCTATGATTTTCAATCAACTTCCTCGAGATCTTTGGAATATATAGCCTAAGTACATAAGAAAGAAGAATATTAAAAAACATATTTTATCTTATTCTTTTAATTTACGATAAATATAATGTAGCTATGTATCTATAAGTATTCATACTTTATAAGAACTACACAACAATAGGATATGTATATTTTTTGTACACAACCTTCTGCAGATAAGCCTCTATGGCTTCGCAGAAAATATTGTCTTTAGAAATATATAATTGTATGCAGAATATAAACCGCTATCCGTTATAATACCTAAACTAAAATATACAACAACATGCAAAATTTATAATTTAAATACATTTGTAAGCTTTGCTGCCGCTTTACGTGGATTCCCTTTTTCCGCTTCAAGGTTCGTCCAGCTTTGAAGAGATGACTTCACGAAGGCATCGTTATTTATCTCATAACTGTTGAAATTAATATTAAAAGACAATAAACTAAACTAATTCAACTCTTGACGTGGACGGTCTGTTGCAGTGGTTCTTGGAACTGGAAAAAGTTTCCACTCCTAACGTCAATGATACTCTGAATGATCCAGCTGAAAAACATTTCCAAAACAAGGTTTCGCGCTTTCCAGGCGGAAAATAGTTCGTTTCTGTGGGCTAAATCAGAAAATTTTGTAATCTACAATATTGAACCCCAATCGCCGGAATGCAAGAGTAGAACTTGTATTGAAGCTAGAAAACACATTAACTTATTTCTTCTATCTACTTACAGCGATCTAACCCAGACGGCAGTAAGATACGACAGGAAGGGGACATCCCGCCCGTTTATGTCTGCTATCTACATGCCGTACGACACCACTGTTAGAAATCACCCGTGCCCTAATCCGGAAGGCGGACATGGAATGCGACGCAAACCATGTGCAATGGGATGGAAACCCACGCGGTCAGGTATTGTTCGAATTCATTATCGAAAATAAAGTTCTTGTAGTAAATAGAGGGCAAGACCCAGCATTTGTAGTTATACTCTGTCCAACATAAATTGTCAGTACACGTCTTAAGGGAGAGCCTTTTAGAAATCAGTAGCGTGCCATATTTTTGCAACATACTAAATTGAGAGAAACCCCCCATAAAATGTGTATACCCGCCAGTGAATTTCCATTTGTATCTGACGTAGATCCAATGCTGCAATTCAACCCCTATTATATTGATATGCATTCAGAGTTACCAATGTCCGTTTTGTAACTCAGTTTTTTCCCTGTGTTTCTATGGAGGAGCTTTTGGTTTTAGACTCTAGCTCGATCCTCCCTGCTGCTGGAGCTGCTGCAATTCGAGCTCTTAGCTGCTTCGTTCGTTGATCCTTCTCCAGCTATCCTCAGAAAGCCACGTGCTATGGTTGCCCTGCGATCGACCGACAATCCTTTCAGCACCTGATGTGAAAACAGTTTTCACACCACACCAATGGTCTTGGATGGTGGCGGGCAATGAGCTGCTGATTGTTTCCACTCCACGTGAGAGATGGTCCCTTAGTTCTTGGCGCAATGTGGGAACTCTCAGTCGGTCTTCGTTGATCCTGGGTATTCTTGTGTCGTTAAATCTTCGAACGGCAGCAGTGCGCAATTGAACAGCTATCATAAGATGGTAATTTCGTACCGACCCCATGTCCGCTCCTCGCCTATTTTGGACGTCTAGAAGAATACTTCTAAAACGGCGACTGATTGCAATATTGTCAATTTTGTTGGAGATTGCTTGCCTGTCAGTTGAAACCCAACTGATTTTATGGCAGGTCTTGTGCTCAAACATGGTGCCACCTATGACAAGACGATTTGCGTTGCAGAATCGTTCGCCGTTGTCATTGCGGTTGCCTTATCCGTGCCGTTCCATACAATGTTTGAGCCCTTCCTGGCATTCAGGTCCCCCATCACAATGACAATGTCGCCGTTGGGTGTTGCATTATTAACAGCTCCCAACTGGTTGTAAAAGTTCTCCTTTTCTTTCTGGAATCTGGTCGTTTAAATCCTGTCACCGTGCGGCTGCCAGGAGATTAGGCCTCCGCGTGCTGTAGGTGTTAACAGTTGTCCAACTCCATATCCGCGGGGGCTTCCGGTTGGTCTTCCGGAGTAGAATAGTACAGCGTTACGCGTTGGGGATTGGTACTCACCCACATCTAACCATCTTATCAAGCTTACTCCCAATATGTCCAGCTTATATCGCATGAACTCATGTCCTAGTTGAAGGAATCTAGCGTTCTGAGGTCCTTCACTCTGAGAGTCAAGGAGCGTCTTCACGTTCCAAAAACCAATCTTTGTCCAGGTACGATAGCCAAAGGTCGTCAACGTGTTATCAGTCCTTATCCGAGGCATTGTGCCGGTTTCCGTAGCTTCAAGGTTTTCAGTAACGCGGATTGCTGGCCCAGGTTACCTAGTCTAGGCATTAGACCGTAGACAATCTCGCACTTGCAATTTCGGCCTACTTGTATAAAGATTTATACATGTAGTTGCCCGGGGACCATCACGAGGAGGTAAAGCAGGCACTACATTACGAACTTGATTGTTGCGCTACTGGTCCAATCCATGTTTTGGACAGTCAGTAGTTTCCCGATCAATCAAAAAAACATGTGCAAAATAGTTCCCGGACTGAACAGGATTTACACGACAAGGTAGTGGATACAGTAATGATGGTAACACAGCTCTTCGATTTTTCAAAAATTAGCACTTTTCCGGAAATATGAAGAATTAATACGAAGCTGTTATGTTATACAGTACTACATCGATAATGTGAAAAAATGCTGTGTATTTTCCAGTTTTTGAAATGATTTGTAACTTGATTATTGAAAAGTAAAAGTTAAACCAATCAGAAAACATATGAAAATGCTACAATCCGTTTTGAGCAGATCGTATGCTACTTCTCCCACCAATATATTTCCTTAAGCTACTTTTTTTCAAATATTTTATAAAACTACTCCGAAACACAAATTTTCTCAAGAAATGGGCGTGATAGTGGGCGGATTTTTTAAAGTTTTAAACATATACTGTATTTTGCTTCCAAGAAGTGCTATTATTTCTATAAAACCTTCAAAAACTATTTTTTTGAGAAAAAACGCCGCTAAAAAGTGGGCGTGGCCATACACAATGTGCTGAAGATATGTAGGGTAGGAGAATATCTACATATTAGCTTAAGTAAGTTTTATCGAGTTTCATGTAAAATTACTGAAAAAAGTGATATTTTTCAAAAAGTGGGTGTGCCAGTGGGCGGATTTTAAAAATGTTTACACTTGTATTGCTTACTTTTTCAAAGACCTCGTATACAAAATTTCATCAACCTAGCTCAAAATTTAAGGCCCAAAAACTGAAGAAAGACGGATGGACGGACATGGCTAAATCGACTCGGTTAGTCATACTGATCATTTATATACTTTATTGGGTCTATCTTCAATATTTCTCTATGTTACAAACTATGTATCAAACTTAATATACCCTTAGGATACAAAAAAGAAGTTCATATTTTTGAGTATCAAGAATGGGTTTTGATTTCACATTTTTGAATATGTAATGCAACATTTTTCTGGTGCAGATTTTTTGATAATTCACATTTTCGAGGTTTACATTATCGAGTTAGTACTGTATTACAAAAATGTTCATCAGGCATGGCTTTCATCCAGACATATTTTCCATATATTCTTTTGAAAACTCTAGCTAATCATTGAAGGTAAGAATAAATGTTCGTATTCCATGCTATGAGTAATTTATTGTATCGCAAGTCTCAATTGTATACTATAAATGTTACATTTAAATTTATGTGAATTTTTTTATTACTGTAATACATATGTATATACATAATATGTACATTATTTCAAAGCTTGAATACTCAAAATTATGTAGTCCAAATTTCAGCCTTTTATTACAAAAAACAAAAAAAGATATTGATTTTTGAGACGATAAGGGCTGGTTGGTCCGATAGTGCGTCGTCAGAGCCGTTTATAGGAAAAGGGCATTTTGTTAAATTGGCTATAAACAAAGTACGATTACTAATATTTGTGGCCAAAAATTCTGTATGCAATATTATTGGGCTTCACGATACTAGTCGCAGTTTTTGAGAAAAAAAAAACATGTTGTTAATACGGCTATAAGTCAACCACTGTTACCACACTAAAGTAGTTCAAATATAAAATTTCAGCGAAATCATTAGAGCCGTTTACGAATAAAAAGAGCTTTTGTTGAGTTGGCTCTAAGCAAAGTACAATTACTAACAATTTTTTTGTATGCCATCTTAGAAGACTTTACCAAACTAGGTTAAATATGAAATTTAAATAAAATCGTCGGAGCCCTTTTCTAGCAAATAGGCTAAAACCTCTTAATCCTTGGAAAAGTACTGTTATACCCACTCTTGGCCAAAAATTTAAAGCATTTGCGATTTGTAATCTAATGTATAAACTTTAATTAAATCGTTTTTTCTGCTTTCAAGAAAAACGTCTTTTAGCCAAATTGGCCATAAGTGCCGTTCTAAACAATCTTTATCTTCTTCTTCTTCATCTTTTTGAACGTGTTTTTACTAGCCTCAGTGTAGAATCTAAACAAAATCGTTTAAGCCGTTTCCTCGCAAATCGACTTTTTGAAAAATAATGTATACTCGTAAGTACTGTTGTAAGCAATTTTGGTAAGGCACTTTATATGCCACCTGATTTGAATTTCCAAATCGTTAGAGCTATTTTCGAGAAAATCTTATTTCTATAAAATTGACCCTAGGTAAAGTACCGTTAATATAAAAGCTAAAACAGAAATTTCAGTTTCCCTCTATGGATTATCCCAAAGACCCTAGATATGAAGTTTGATCGAAATCATTGAATCATTGTTTTGGATTCGTAAATTTTTTTGAATTTGAGATTTTGATAAATTCTACCAGCGAGGCTACAATCTAAGCGGGTGGACGGATTTGATCAAACTTCGTGTTTGAGGTCTGTGTATAGTAATACCTAGAGGCGAAATTAATTGAAAGTTTTGTTTTAGCCCTAATATTAACGGTACTTTACTTAAGGCATTTGACAAAAAGAAAATGGTTCCCACGATTTTGTTTAAATTTCATATTTCGGCTAGTTTGGAAAAGTTTCATAAGGTGGCGTATACTTTTTAAGTTAAAAATTTGTATAACGGTACTTTGCTTATTATCTAACTGGTTTTAGAAATATGTATAGCCATTTCTCGGTAAATCGTTAATGGATTTTGGTCAAAAACAAAATATGAGCAAAATTTAATGTATTCAAAATAGGCATTTGAACTTACATATGATGAATTTAAAAACCAAAAATTGCATGTATTTTTTTTAAGTTCATTCATTTGCAACTAACAGCATAAAGGTGCAAGTATGTATAACCAAAGACTATATTATAAGACGTCGCACGTAGAACAAAATTTTTCCTCGATTTTTTTTTTGTTCTAGCACCCACCAACGGGTGCAGCAACATTTCAAATGTTTCAATACATTTAATATCAACAAATTAATATAAATTGTTGTTCTTTTTTCAGAAACCTAGAAACATTCAAATGTTTCAAATATATTTTAGTTGACCGAAACGGCAAGCCGACTGGTTATGGGAGGGTGTACATTAACCTTCAGTTTTTGTTTACGCTCATGCTGCTAGGCACAAAGAAGTAAACAATAAAAGAAAAATTAAAAATATACGTCCCTTTTTTGCATTAGGTGAATCTTAAGGTGTGTGCGCTATTATAATTTTTCTTCAAGGCAAGAAAATTTAAGATTTCAATTCTCAAATTCAATTCGTATTAACGTTTGTTCAGAGAAATTTCAGTAAAGTAAACTGCGCTTGAGTGTGTTTAAAGAGTTAAAAATTTAATTTTCTTAATAACTATTCGATAATCTGTGATTAAGTTTACCATTTCGGTTATATTAAAAATATTCTGCAGAATAGCCTATGTACTTGAATTTCTGGCATAACAATACCTATAAGCTAAAGATGGAATTAAGCTGTACTTTGGCTTTTATATGAACGATAAGCTTATGTCTAGAAGATTTGACGTGAAATATCATTGACTAAAGGAAACATTCAATTTTCAATGTATTTTTTATTATTTCACAAAATCCTAAGAATATTAACAAGAATGATAAAAAAATATAAACAAGTAAAAAGTGAAATAATAGTGACATGGGTATTTTTAAAGAAAAATAGAATTAATGCCACAGAAATGACTTAAACAAAATTAATAACAAAATAATAAAAAAGGGTGTAAAAAAAATTTAAGGGATGTGCAGAAAAAGCTTTAGCTTTACATTTTATTCTGTAATGTTAATAAGATCAAAGGAGAAAAGCCAATCCTTTACGCATTTTGCAAATAATTTAGCGGAAGTAAGCATTCTGATCGAAATTGGTAATTTGTTGAATAAGCGACACGAAGCAACACTATAAAAGTTACGAAACGCGGATGTACGAAAATTGGGTAAGGAGACTTTATATAAGAAATTGCCTCGTAAAGAGTAAGTGTTAACCTGTCTAAAAGCCGTGTTTCCTGATCTTAAAAAGAAAATTTTTAGAACCTTATAACAATATAAATGTTGAAGTGGAAGAATTTTCAAAACTCGGAACAACGGAAAACTAGGACAAATACGAGATCTTCGACAAATAATTTTTAAGATATGTTTTTGAAGTGTAAGAAGGGGTTGGATATTGCTAATGAAGTTCCCCCCCAGCAGCTAATTCCATATTTCAACCTTGAATGAAAAATTCCATAATATATTTTTAGTAGCAGTTGGTTAGAACATACTTTCCTCAGAAAATAAAAATTTCTAACAGTGCCACGAAAGTAGTTTCTTAACACATTTAAATGGGAGTTAGAATTCATTTTTGAATCTATGACAAGCCCTAAATACTTAAATTCACTAACACAATCAACTTGAAAGCACTTATTGTTGCAAGAAGTACCAGACCTATAAGTAGAAGATACAGATCGTGAATCACATAAACAAGTTAACAGTGGATACTTAAGGCAATCAGGTGCATGATAAAAAAGTACAGGCTCTACAATATTTTGTACAGTACTACATCGATAATGTGAAAAAATGCTGTGTATTTTCCAGTTTTTGAAATGATTTGTAACTTGATTATTGAAAAGTAAAAGTTAAACCAATCAGAAAACATATGAAAATGCTACAATCCGTTTTGAGCAGATCGTATGCTACTTCTCCCACCAATATATTTCCTTAAGCTACTTTTTTTCAAATATTTTATAAAACTACTCCGAAACACAAATTTTCTCAAGAAATGGGCGTGATAGTGGGCGGATTTTTTAAAGTTTTAAACATATACTGTATTTTGCTTCCAAGAAGTGCTATTATTTCTATAAAACCTTCAAAAACTATTTTTTTGAGAAAAAACGCCGCTAAAAAGTGGACGTGGCCATACACAATGTGCTGAAGATATGTAGGGTAGGAGAATATCTACATATTAGCTTAAGTAAGTTTTATCGAGTTTCATGTAAAATTACTGAAAAAAGTGATATTTTTCAAAAAGTGGGTGTGCCAGTGGGCGGATTTTAAAAATGTTTACACTTGTATTGCTTACTTTTTCAAAGACCTCGTATACAAAATTTCATCAACCTAGCTCAAAATTTAAGGCCCAAAAACTGAAGAAAGACGGATGGACGGACATGGCTAAATCGACTCGGTTAGTCATACTGATCATTTATATACTTTATTGGGTCTATCTTCAATATTTCTCTATGTTACAAACTATGTATCAAACTTAATATACCCTTAGGATACAAAAAAGAAGTTCATATTTTTGAGTATCAAGAATGGGTTTTGATTTCACATTTTTGAATATGTAATGCAACATTTTTCTGGTGCAGATTTTTTGATAATTCACATTTTCGAGGTTTATATTATCGAGTTAGTACTGTATTACAAAAATGTTCATCAGGCATGGCTTTCATCCAGACATATTTTCCATATATTCTTTTGAAAACTCTAGCTAATCATTGAAGGTAAGAATAAATGTTCGTATTCCATGCTATGAGTAATTTATTGTATCGCAAGTCTCAATTGTATACTATAAATGTTACATTTAAATTTATGTGAATTTTTTTATTACTGTAATACATATGTATATACATAATATGTACATTATTTCAAAGCTTGAATACTCAAAATTATGTAGTCCAAATTTCAGCCTTTTATTACAAAAAACAAAAAAAGATATTGATTTTTGAGACGATAAGGGCTGGTTGGTCCGATAGTGCGTCGTCAGTGCCGTTTATAGGAAAAGGGCATTTTGTTAAATTGGCTATAAACAAAGTACGATTACTAATATTTGTGGCCAAAAATGCTGTATGCAATATTATTGGGCTTCACGATACTAGTCGCAGTTTTTGAGAAAAAAAAAAACATGTTGTTAATACGGCTATAAGTCAACCACTGTTACCACACTAAAGTAGTTCAAATATAAAATTTCAGCGAAATCATTAGAGCCGTTTACGAATAAAAAGAGCTTTTGTTGAGTTGGCTCTAAGCAAAGTACAATTACTAACAATTTTTTTGTATGCCATCTTAGAAGACTTTACCAAACTAGGTTAAATATGAAATTTAAATAAAATCGTCGGAGCCCTTTTCTAGCAAATAGGCTAAAACCTCTTAATCCTTGGAAAAGTACTGTTATACCCACTCTTGGCCAAAAATTTAAAGCATTTGTGATTTGTAATCTAATGTATAAACTTTAATTAAATCGTTTTTTCTGCTTTCAAGAAAAACGTCTTTTAGCCAAATTGGCCATAAGTGCCGTTCTAAACAATCTTTATCTTCTTCTTCTTCATCTTTTTGAACGTGTTTTTACTAGCCTCAGTGTAGAATCTAAACAAAATCGTTTAAGCCGTTTCCTCGCAAATCGACTTTTTGAAAAATAATGTATACTCGTAAGTACTGTTGTAAGCAATTTTGGTAAGGCACTTTATATGCCACCTGATTTGAATTTCCAAATCGTTAGAGCTATTTTCGAGAAAATCTTATTTCTATAAAATTGACCCTAGGTAAAGTACCGTTAATATAAAAGCTAAAACAGAAATTTCAGTTTCCCTCTATGGATTATCCCAAAGACCCTAGATATGAAGTTTGATCGAAATCATTGAATCATTGTTTTGGATTCGTAAATTTTTTTGAATTTGAGATTTTGATAAATTCTGCCAGCGAGGCTACAATCTAAGCGGGTGGACGGATTTGATCAAACTTCGTGTTTGAGGTCTGTGTATAGTAATACCTAGAGGCGAAATTAATTGAAAGTTTTGTTTTAGCCCTAATATTAACGGTACTTTACTTAAGGCATTTGACAAAAAGAAAATGGTTCCCACGATTTTGTTTAAATTTCATATTTCGGCTAGTTTGGAAAAGTTTCATAAGGTGGCGTATACTTTTTAAGTTAAAAATTTGTATAACGGTACTTTGCTTATTATCTAACTGGTTTTAGAAATATGTATAGCCATTTCTCGGTAAATCGTTAATGGATTTTGGTCAAAAACAAAATATGAGCAAAATTTAATGTATTCAAAATAGGCATTTGAACTTACATATGATGAATTTAAAAACCAAAAATTGCATGTATTTTTTTTAAGTTCATTCATTTGCAACTAACAGCATAAAGGTGCAAGTATGTATAACCAAAGACTATATTATAAGACGTCGCACGTAGAACAAAATTTTTCCTCGATTTTTTTTTTGTTCTAGCACCCACCAACGGGTGCAGCAACATTTCAAATGTTTCAATACATTTAATATCAACAAATTAATATAAATTGTTGTTCTTTTTTCAGAAACCTAGAAACATTCAAATGTTTCAAATATATTTTAGTTGACCGAAACGGCAAGCCGACTGGTTATGGGAGGGTGTACATTAACCTTCAGTTTTTGTTTACGCTCATGCTGCTAGGCACAAAGAAGTAAACAATAAAAGAAAAATTAAAAATATACGTCCCTTTTTTGCATTAGGTGAATCTTAAGGTGTGTGCGCTATTATAATTTTTCTTCAAGGCAAGAAAATTTAAGATTTCAATTCTCAAATTCAATTCGTATTAACGTTTGTTCAGAGAAATTTCAGTAAAGTAAACTGCGCTTGAGTGTGTTTAAAGAGTTAAAAATTTAATTTTCTTAATAACTATTCGATAATCTGTGATTAAGTTTACCATTTCGGTTATATTAAAAATATTCTGCAGAATAGCCTATGTACTTGAATTTCTGGCATAACAATACCTATAAGCTAAAGATGGAATTAAGCTGTACTTTGGCTTTTATATGAACGATAAGCTTATGTCTAGAAGATTTGACGTGAAATATCATTGACTAAAGGAAACATTCAATTTTCAATGTATTTTTTATTATTTCACAAAATCCTAAGAATATTAACAAGAATGATAAAAAAATATAAACAAGTAAAAAGTGAAATAATAGTGACATGGGTATTTTTAAAGAAAAATAGAATTAATGCCACAGAAATGACTTAAACAAAATTAATAACAAAATAATAAAAAAGGGTGTAAAAAAAATTTAAGGGATGTGCAGAAAAAGCTTTAGCTTTACATTTTATTCTGATAGAAAAATGAATGTTTCACCAAAATATCACTGAAGTACAGAAAAGAGAGAAGTAATGTTAATAAGATCAAAGAAGAAAAGCCAATCCTTTACCCATTTTGCAAATAATTTAGCGGAAGTAAGCATTCTGATCGAAATTGGTAATTTGTTGAATAAGCGACACGAAGCAACACTATAAAAGTTACGAAACGCGGATGTACGAAAATTGGGTAAGGAGACTTGATATAAGAAATTGCCTCGTAAAGAGTAAGTGTTAACCTGTCTAAAAGCCGTGTTTCCTGATCTTAAAAAGAAAATTTTTAGAACCTTATAACAATATAAATGTTGAAGTGGAAGAATTTTCAAAACTCGGAACAACGGAAAACTAGGACAAATACGAGATTTTCGACAAATAATTTTTAAGATATGTTTTTGAAGTGTAAGAAGGGGTTGGATATTGCTAATGAAGTTCCCCCCCAGCAGCTAATTCCATATTGCAACCTTGAATGAAAAATTCCATAATATATTTTTAGTAGCAGTTGGTTAGAACATACTTTCCTCAGAAAATAAAAAATTTCTAACAGTGCCACGAAAGTAGTTTCTTAACACATTTAAATGGGAGTTAGAATTCATTTTTGAATCTATGACAAGCCCTAAATACTTAAATTCACTAACACAATCAACTTGAAAGCACTTATTGTTGCAAGAAGTACCAGACCTATAAGTAGAAGATACAGATCGTGAATCACATAAACAAGTTAACAGTGGATACTTAAGGCAATCAGGTGCATGATAAAAAAGTACAGGCTCTACAATATTTTGTACAGTACTACATCGATAATGTGAAAAAATGCTGTGTATTTTCCAGTTTTTGAAATGATTTGTAACTTGATTATTGAAAAGTAAAAGTTAAACCAATCAGAAAACATATGAAAATGCTACAATCCGTTTTGAGCAGATCGTATGCTACTTCTCCCACCAATATATTTCCTTAAGCTACTTTTTTTCAAATATTTTATAAAACTACTCCGAAACACAAATTTTCTCAAGAAATGGGCGTGATAGTGGGCGGATTTTTTAAAGTTTTAAACATATACTGTATTTTGCTTCCAAGAAGTGCTATTATTTCTATAAAACCTTCAAAAACTATTTTTTTGAGAAAAAACGCCGCTAAAAAGTGGGCGTGGCCATACACAATGTGCTGAAGATATGTAGGGTAGGAGAATATCTACATATTAGCTTAAGTAAGTTTTATCGAGTTTCATGTAAAATTACTGAAAAAAGTGATATTTTTCAAAAAGTGGGTGTGCCAGTGGGCGGATTTTAAAAATGTTTACACTTGTATTGCTTACTTTTTCAAAGACCTCGTATACAAAATTTCATCAACCTAGCTCAAAATTTAAGGCCCAAAAACTGAAGAAAGACGGATGGACGGACATGGCTAAATCGACTCGGTTAGTCATACTGATCATTTATATACTTTATTGGGTCTATCTTCAATATTTCTCTATGTTACAAACTATGTATCAAACTTAATATACCCTTAGGATACAAAAAAGAAGTTCATATTTTTGAGTATCAAGAATGGGTTTTGATTTCACATTTTTGAATATGTAATGCAACATTTTTCTGGTGCAGATTTTTTGATAATTCACATTTTCGAGGTTTACATTATCGAGTTAGTACTGTATTACAAAAATGTTCATCAGACATATTTTCCATATATTCTTTTGAAAACTCTAGCTAATCATTGAAGGTAAGAATAAATGTTCGTATTCCATGCTATGAGTAATTTATTGTATCGCAAGTCTCAATTGTATACTATAAATGTTACTTTTAAATTTATGTGAATTTTTTTATTACTGTAATACATATGTATATACATAATATGTACATTATTTCAAAGCTTGAATACTCAAAATTATGTAGTCCAAATTTCAGCCTTTTATTACAAAAAACAAAAAAAGATATTGATTTTTGAGACGATAAGGGCTGGTTGGTCCGATAGTGCGTCGTCAGAGCCGTTTATAGGAAAAGGGCATTTTGTTAAATTGGCTATAAACAAAGTACGATTACTAATATTTGTGGCCAAAAATGCTGTATGCAATATTATTGGGCTTCACGATACTAGTCGCAGTTTTTGAGAAAAAAAACATGTTGTTAATACGGCTATAAGTCAACCACTGTTACCACCTAAAGTAGTTCAAATATAAAATTTCAGCGAAATCATTAGAGCCGTTTACGAATAAAAAGAGCTTTTGTTGAGTTGGCTCTAAGCAAAGTACAATTACTAACAATTTTTTTGTATGCCATCTTAGAAGACTTTACCAAACTAGGTTAAATATGAAATTTAAATAAAATCGTCGGAGCCCTTTTCTAGCAAATAGGCTAAAACCTCTTAATCCTTGGAAAAGTACTGTTATACCCACTCTTGGCCAAAAATTTAAAGCATTTGCGATTTGTAATCTAATGTATAAACTTTAATTAAATCGTTTTTCTGCTTTCAAGAAAAACGTCTTTTAGCCAAATTGGCCATAAGTGCCGTTCTAAACAATCTTTATCTTCTTCTTCTTCATCTTTTTGAACGTGTTTTTACTAGCCTCAGTGTAGAATCTAAACAAAATCGTTTAAGCCGTTTCCTCGCAAATCGACTTTTTGAAAAATAATGTATACTCGTAAGTACTGTTGTAAGCAATTTTGGTAAGGCACTTTATATGCCACCTGATTTGAATTTCCAAATCGTTAGAGCTATTTTCGAGAAAATCTTATTTCTATAAAATTGACCCTAGGTAAAGTACCGTTAATATAAAAGCTAAAACAGAAATTTCAGTTTCCCTCTATGGATTATCCCAAAGACCCTAGATATGAAGTTTGATCGAAATCATTGAATCATTGTTTTGGATTCGTAAATTTTTTTTTAATTTGAGATTTTGATAAATTCTGCCAGCGAGGCTACAATCTAAGCGGGTGGACGGATTTGATCAAACTTCGTGTTTGAGGTCTGTGTATAGTAATACCTAGAGGCGAAATTAATTGAAAGTTTTGTTTTAGCCCTAATATTAACGGTACTTTACTTAAGGCATTTGACAAAAAGAAAATGGTTCCCACGATTTTGTTTAAATTTCATATTTCGGCTAGTTTGGAAAAGTTTCATAAGGTGGCGTATACTTTTTAAGTTAAAAATTTGTATAACGGTACTTTGCTTATTATCTAACTGGTTTTAGAAATATGTATAGCCATTTCTCGGTAAATCGTTAATGGATTTTGGTCAAAAACAAAATATGAGCAAAATTTAATGTATTCAAAATAGGCATTTGAACTTACATATGATGAATTTAAAAACCAAAAATTGCATGTATTTTTTTTAAGTTCATTCATTTGCAACTAACAGCATAAAGGTGCAAGTATGTATAACCAAAGACTATATTATAAGACGTCGCACGTAGAACAAAATTTTTCCTCGATTTTTTTTTTGTTCTAGCACCCACCAACGGGTGCAGCAACATTTCAAATGTTTCAATACATTTAATATCAACAAATTAATATAAATTGTTGTTCTTTTTTCAGAAACCTAGAAACATTCAAATGTTTCAAATATATTTTAGTTGACCGAAACGGCAAGCCGACTGGTTATGGGAGGGTGTACATTAACCTTCAGTTTTTGTTTACGCTCATGCTGCTAGGCACAAAGAAGTAAACAATAAAAGAAAAATTAAAAATATACGTCCCTTTTTTGCATTAGGTGAATCTTAAGGTGTGTGCGCTATTATAATTTTTCTTCAAGGCAAGAAAATTTAAGATTTCAATTCTCAAATTCAATTCGAATGTCTACTACCTGCAAAAAGCCGTTAGGATACAGTATTAACGTTTGTTCAGAGAAATTTCAGTAAAGTAAACTGCGCTTGAGTGTGTTTAAAGAGTTAAAAATTTAATTTTCTTAATAACTATTCGATAATCTGTGATTAAGTTTACCATTTCGGTTATATTAAAAATATTCTGCAGAATAGCCTATGTACTTGAATTTCTGGCATAACAATACCTATAAGCTAAAGATGGAATTAAGCTGTACTTTGGCTTTTATATGAACGATAAGCTTATGTCTAGAAGATTTGACGTGAAATATCATTGACTAAAGGAAACATTCAATTTTCAATGTATTTTTTATTATTTCACAAAATCCTAAGAATATTAACAAGAATGATAAAAAAAATATAAACAAGTAAAAAGTGAAATAATAGTGACATGGGTATTTTTAAAGAAAAATAGAATTAATGCCACAGAAATGACTTAAACAAAATTAATAACAAAATAATAAAAAAGGGTGTAAAAAAAATTTAAGGGATGTGCAGAAAAAGCTTTAGCTTTACATTTTATTCTGTAATGTTAATAAGATCAAAGGAGAAAAGCCAATCCTTTACGCATTTTGCAAATAATTTAGCGGAAGTAAGCATTCTGATCGAAATTGGTAATTTGTTGAATAAGCGACACGAAGCAACACTATAAAAGTTACGAAACGCGGATGTACGAAAATTGGGTAAGGAGACTTGATATAAGAAATTGCCTCGTAAAGAGTAAGTGTTAACCTGTCTAAAAGCCGTGTTTCCTGATCTTAAAAAGAAAATTTTTAGAACCTTATAACAATATAAATGTTGAAGTGGAAGAATTTTCAAAACTCGGAACAACGGAAAACTAGGACAAATACGAGATTTTCGACAAATAATTTTTAAGATATGTTTTTGAAGTGTAAGAAGGGGTTGGATATTGCTAATGAAGTTCCCCCCCAGCAGCTAATTCCATATTGCAACCTTGAATGAAAAATTCCATAATATATTTTTAGTAGCAGTTGGTTAGAACATACTTTCCTCAGAAAATAAAAATTTCTAACAGTGCCACGAAAGTAGTTTCTTAACACATTTAAATGGGAGTTAAAATTCATTTTTGAATCTATGACAAGCCCTAAATACTTAAAAAAAATACTAAATACTAAATACTAAAAAACATAACCCTAGTTTTAGAGCTAATTGATAAACAATGTCTCGCAAACCCGACTCTTAATAGAAAAAAGATCCCAATTTATGTCAGAGATCAGATCCAAGACACTATTAGAACCATAACTAAAGCCAACGTCATCAGCGAAAGCGGTCAATAGACCTTTAAAGGGATAACTGAAGAGCGAATTAATATATATTAAAAACAGAATAGATCCAAGAACAGAACCCTGAGGTACACCCATATTTAAAAACGCTAAATTTCTCCTAACGGTATCAATTTTTACCATTTGTTTTCTATTAGTTAAATATGACTTAAACCAATTGAGTGTAAAACCCCTAAAGCCAGCATCTTCCAGTTTATCTAATAATAATCCATGGTTAACCATGTCAAACGCTTTGGTTATATCCACAAACAACCCTGCCGTACATTTTTTATTATCCAAATAACTATAAATCTGAGAACAAAAGTTCAGCAGAGCATCTTCGATGGATCTACCTTCACGAAAACCAAACTGAGCTGCATTGAAAAATTTTGTTTTATTTAAGAATTCGATTATTCTTCTTTTAATAAGTTTTTCAAACACTTTACTAATAGAGGGTAAAAGAGAGATAGGCCTATAGTTACCTACTTCATCAGTTGCACCTTTCTTAAAGAGAGGTAAAACATCAGCACTTTTTAAAGCATCTGGAAAGACACCAGAAAAAAACACTATTATTAAAAATATGAGTAAGAACATCAACCACGAAGCAGGCAATATTTTTTAGCAAACGATTAGAAACCATGTCTAAACCAGTTGAATTAGAACTTTTTAGCGAATTAATTGTTTTTAATAATTCTAAACCATCAAAAGGAATAAAGACAAACGTTCGTTCACAAGGATTACAAGAAGGATAACAGACCGAAAAATCAATATGAATAGGTGCAATATTTACACTCTGGGGTATTTTCGAGAAAAAATTATTAAATACGTTAGCTATCTCAAGATTGTCCGTGATTACACAATTTTCATTACTCACAGCAGCTATATTTTTATCAGCTTGAGTTCTATTGAGAATGCGGTTAACCAACTGCCATTCACCCTTTAAGTTACCTTTAGTTTCATTGAATCTGTTAGAGTAATAATTATCACGACAAGCAGGTATTTCCCTTTTTAAATTTGAACACAAAAGCTTATACATCTGTTTTAAGTGCAAATTATTGGGTTGCTTCGAACATTTTACTCTTAGTTTGTTTTTTCGCTTAATTTTGTTTAAAAGATCACTCGTTATCCAAGGCTTAAGACGTAAGTTTGACTTCTTTAGACGAGTTACGAATGCACAACTAGATATATGTCTCGAGAGGATCTCGATAAAAGCGTCATAGGAAGCTGATGGATCACTTATGGCAAATACTTCCTCCCAACACTCAAGTGTAAGACAGGTTTTAAGCTTTGTGTAATTAATTTTAGTTTTTACATTATGCAAGTTGGGGCTATATGAAATGCTATTGGAAGATATATCAACCAGTAAACCAGTCATGCAGTGATCAGAGATCGCTAAGTCAAAAACACACTTCTCACATGAATTAGGAGAAACACCAAAACGGCCGAATATATGATCAATGCAATTGCCAGATTCAACTCTAGTAACCTCATTGACAAAAGAGACCAACCCAAATGAAGCCATCAGATCCAGATAGCTAGAATTAGCTTCACTATGCTCCAATATATTAATGTTTAAATCACCTATTATGATTAAATTTTTAGAGTTTTCATTTCCTAAAAGTGTTAAAAATTCTTCCACAAAGTTAGATACACTGAATAAATGTAGCCTATATACACAAATTAACACAAACAATTCACCATTATAACGAAAACAAATTCTTAAGATATCAGCGCTTCTAAAAGCTAATTGCGAGGTATCGACAACATTAAAACATTGTTTTACAAAGCAACCAACGCCTCCGGAAGCATAAGTCTCATTAGAGCTTAAATAAAAGTTAAATCCCGGCAATTCATAATCATTTTTCTCAAAATCATAAATCCAAATTTCTGAAACAACAACAAGATCAGGAATGCATACAAAAGAATCCAAATGAGTGACCAGTGACGTAAAATTCTCCCTTAGACTTCTGATATTTTGGTGAATAAAAAATAAATTGTTAGAGCAGTACAACTTATTAGTAAACACATCTTCGCAATTAGACCACTTAAGATTGTAGGTTGGAAAATCATGATTTTAAAAATTAAGAGAATTCATTAAAGAGTAAAAATAAAATAAAATAAAAGAGAAGAATTACAGCTGATCAAGCTCATTAAATGATCTTCCGGAAATGATTTTCCCACCGTCAACCTTTCTCATCAAAACCACACACAAGTATTTGTACTCTCTCTGCTTCTTTGCCTCCTTCGCTTTTGAGAATAATGCTCGAGTGAATTTAGTGAGAGCATCATTAATGTATATAGCCGATGTCTTCTTGATTGAGCTGCTTCCACCGCTACTACCAACAACAACGCTGCTATCAACACCGCTTACACCATCACCGCTGCCAGCAATATCGCTGCTTCCACCGCAATCACTACCGTTGACAAATAGCCCAGTATTCAACTTACTACTTTCCTGACCTTTCTCTTTCATAACGTATTGTTTGAGAGAGGAATCAGAGAGGTTAAGACAGATGACCGAAAAATTAGAATTGTTTTTTGATTTTTCTCTTCGCAGCTTACGTACATAGCAATTGTTGATTTTATTATCAGGAACACTCACGGACAATGCATTTTCAAATATTTGTTGTGCTACGCCTTTCGCATTTTTATCATTGACATGGGGCACTCCAGTAATCTCAATGCAGTTGCTTAATTGATTTTGCTGCTGCCAGTTGAGTCTATTTCCAGCAAAGAAATTCTAGATTTCAATTGATTATTCTCAGATTGCAGCTCGGTCAAAGTAAGAAGAAACTGCTTGTTTAAATGCTCCAGATCAGCAAGTTTCTGGTAAACCATACGAGGAGTGAACTCCAAATCCTCTTGCTCGCGGGCGGCTACATCAGTGGGAGACATTTAAACAAGATCACCACGTTTACGTTTTGCTTTAGAACGAGGAGAAGTTTGTTGAACAGATGTCTTGGGATTAGACTGGCCCAGGATACCATCCTTGGAGGAAATCCACATTTGTAGTGATTTTCGCCGGAGCACTGAGCATCTATCACAGCGATAGGATATACCACTAGTTCTAAAATAATCCACATCTTGTTGTTGAATGTTGACACAAGAAGCGTGAAAGTAGCTTTACAGTCACCACATGAAATTTTTGATATAGAGTTTCTATCAATTTTCTCATCAAAAACTAGACAATTCATTTTATATCCAAACTGCACACAACTTAATTCTTTAGACACCCGCTCTGTTCAAAGGTTCAAACATGTATTTGACTTGGTGCCACTATTAAAATTAACCACTTTTGTGGTCAAACTGTGACCTTGCATCCTCGAAGCACCAGAGTCATATTAGCTGATTTGCTTAGATATGTTTGTTATTAATATGACATTTAAATGAAGGTAAATAAATTGAAAGGTAGTTTGAATGCCGATTGTGCTGTTTTTTCATCAAATAGTGTTTTACAGTGTTGCAGCTGTACCAGACAATGCATCGGCAGCAAGGGCTATGTCCGAATATTCTTTTACTTGACCCCACTTGCTATATTATCTATTATATTTCAGATATCGGTGATTTGATCTATTTTTTTTCGAAACACTGAGAGATATTAAAGATAGATCAGCACCACTAACTGAGTCGATTGAGCTACAGTGTTGTACAAAACGAACGCAACGAATTTAACTTGCACAAATAAATGTGAATATTTTTTTATCCAAAGCACTTTTTAAAAAACCAAAAACGTACAATTGTTCAATAACGAAACAGAAACATAGTAGTGTACTTTTAGAAGCAATAAAATCTGATTTACGAGAATGTCTAAACAAAAACAACAATTTGTAGTTCTTGGCAGTGTGCAAAACTAAAGCAACAAGGCTAGTACTTGGTATGGAAGTCTCTATTTTTAAGAATTTCAGGAAGTTTGCGTGGCATTGAGGTTATTTGATTTGAAATTGTGCTTTTAGGTATTTTTTTCCATTTAGTCTTGAATGCTTGACTTATTTTGGAAACGTTTATCTGCAACTCGTCGCTTTAGTACCGCAAAGAGATTTTCAATGGGATTTAAGATAGGTTATCATGCTGGCCAATCAAGAACTTGCACCGAATTGTCTTTTGACCAGTCCTTAACCAGCTTCGATGTGTGCTTCGGGTCTTTACCTTGATGAAACACCCATCCAAGAGGCATAAACCACCCAGCATGTGGCATAATTTGCATCTCCAAAATACTTTTGTATGCCAAACGATCCATTATCCCTACAATATCGTGAAAGGGTTCAACACCATTGGCTGAGAAGTATGTGCATACTATTACACCACCATCACAATGCAGTTCTGAGGATTGAGTCTTACTCCTTTCCGATACCTTACTGTGCACATACCATCTGCCTTGACCAAATTGAAGTAAGATTCGTCACTGAAAAGGCAGTTCTCCAGTTTTCTATGAACCAATTCAGATGCATTTTTGCAAAATTTAATATATTAATCAAAAAAAGTAGCTTTGTTTAGGTTTTCTGCTTTAAAAACGACATTTTTTGAAAATCGCCATTTCCACAAATGTCTTTCTTAAGCATTTGCTTTTTCTCTGGCCTGTAATCGCACTGGTTGCTTTGCAGCTATTTCTCAACAGCTCAGTTTTAGGGTGGATGATTTACGACAGTAACGCTGCATTGGTATGTATGTATGTATGTGTATGTTTACTAAGTATATATACAATCTATTAATTTACAATAAATAATTTAAAACTACGAAACATGGGACTTTATAGGGTTCACTAACAATCTTTTGAAAATTCTTAATACATTTTAATTTTTTATTTCACTGGGAAGCTCATTAAATAGTTTAAATCCTTTATACATTAACTCATTTTTGTTCTTTCATTTCTATAAAAAGGTAAACGGAACTTTAAATTTGATTTTAGATTATATGGCTGTACGTCTTGTATAATTTGCAAATTCTCAGTGAAGTAGTAAGGTAATAAGTTGCTTTTCATTTTGAATATGAACACTATTGCATTGAATTACATTCGCTGGTTAATGCTCATCTATTGTAAGCATGACAGCATCCATTCAATTGGCGTATGTATGCACTACATTTAAGAATTACACGCGTGGCCTTATTTTGTAACAGCTAGAGTTTTCTTTCCATATTTCGATATTTCCCATGAAAAGGTTTTATTATTGTGTAATAGATATTAATTGCACGCATTATAGTAATGTTTTAAGGTATGCGTTTTAGAACACCGATTTTTTTTTTATATTTTATTTGTGACGTAAGACAAATGTTTTTCAACTATAAGATCTTTATCTAATAGGTTATCTATATAATTCACTGCGTTAACTTGTTCAATAATTTCTCCATTTACATTTAAATTCACATTACCTACAGTCACTGTTAAACACCATACATTTAGTTTTTTGACATTTAATTTTTGTTTGTTCATTTGGACCCACTTCTATAAACTATTCAAGATTTAATATTTTCTTTGAGCACATTTTTGTCTTTATCGCACAGAGCAGCAGAGCGTCATCTGCAAATAGTGAGATTTTGCAATATTTGAGCACTTTAGCAATTTCGTTAATATATAGCAGGAACAACAATGGGCCAAATATGGTACCCTGGGGTATAGCACCCACTATTGATGAAACAGCACTACCTATCTTTGTTCGTTAAGTTCTGTTACTCAGGGAGGATTTAAACCACTGATACTCACTGTTCTTACACCATATCTAGATAGTTTCTCTAACATAATCGCACGGTCAACGGTTTCGAATGCTGTTTGAAAGTCAAGGAATACAGTCATTATTATATTACCTTCATGTCTTCGTTCTTTAAAGTTCATAATGAGCCAATTCATCGAAGTTTCACATAAATGGAATGGTCGAAAACCCGATTGATTCTTTATTAAGATATTATTTTCCACAATGAAATTAAAAAAATTGATCACACGCAGTCTTTTCAACAATTTTTTCTACAATGGGCAACATAGTTATGGGTCTAAATTGTTCACAGTTTAACGTGTCGTTTTCTTTCGGTATTGGGATTATTGTAGTTTTTTTAAGATTACACCGAAATTCGCCACTACTAAAAATGTATTTATAACTTTAACTATAGCAGGGTCAACAGTCAACTATAATTTTAATATTGAATTTTGCTTTTGATCTTTTATAAAGATCACGTATTCTAATTTGTCTAAACTTGAAATCTGGATAGGTTTCTTGAAACGGACTATAGTCCATATTTATTAATGGTATAGAGTTACTTCTATTATTTATTTTATAATTTGCGCGCAACAAAGGGGATATGAATACCCTTTTACTGTAATGATGAGGAAACACAGAGCCTGGAAGTTCGTTCCACATACGTGGTGTTCGGCTAACGAATGAATCGCTGTACTTGACAGTACGTCCGAAGTTGGGCTTTAGGATGATGTGCATTCAAAGCGTGACTCGTATTGTGGGTGAAAATTTGAAGTGGGGAATGCAGTTGGCTAACAGGGAAAGACATGAGACATTTCTTCGATGTTCTAGTGAGACTATGGAGCTCACAATGTCACTATCACCTATAAGCTTTAACGCACGCTTCTGGATCTTATCAAGTAAGTGCAAAACAGTCTTAGGAGCACCTGACCAGATGTGGACGTTGTACTCCAGTTTTGGGTGGATATATGCCTTATAGATTGAGACCAAATCAGTCGGGATAGAGTATTTCTTGCATCGTTTAAGGAATCCTAGACATTTTGCTGCATTCTTGGCGATCTCGAATATGTGATCCTTCCATCTGAGATGGTTATTGATACACATACCGAGGATGGCAAGTCTTTCGGTTTCCGCGATGTAGGTACCATTCATGGATATTGGTTGGAAGGTTTGGTTACGCTGGAGTGACAGGATGCATTAAATTCTACTCTGTTGGCTGAGCCCAATTTGATCATGCTGTCAAGATTGGAATTTAATGAGCTTAACATACTTTGCCGTTCCTCCTCTACGGCCGGAGAGCAGTGACGTGAGTTGGGGAACGAATATGAAAAACTGTGGGTACTCTCATCAGCGAAGGAATGAATTGGATTTGAGGTAGCAGACAAGAGGTCATTTATAAAATAAGAAAAAGAGTCGGAGACAGAATTGAGCCCTGGGGGACACCAGCATTTATGTGGTGAATAGCAAACTTGAAGCCATCCAATACAACTTTCGCCCCGAAAGGTAATTTCTAATCCATTGAAGAAAAGACTAGTCGATACAATATGCACGCATTTTCGACAACAGAGCCTGATCCCAAACTCTGTCAAATGCATTTTTACTATTAAGCGCAACTGTCTTTGATTTGCCAAGGTGGTGGGAAGATTGGTTCCACTTCTAGGTGAGATATGCAATGAAGTCACCAGTAGACCTGTTGCTACGAAAACCATACTATCGGTCATTGAGGAGTTTTCGTGAATCAAGATATTTCATAAGCTGACGATTTATCAGCGTTTCCATAGGAAACGTTTCAGCGTTTTCAAGAAGGAACGTAGGTGCAATGGGTCGGTAATTGGTTGGAGAGGAAGATTCGCCTTTTTTAGGGACAGGCTGGACAAATGCTGTTTTACATCTAGTCGGAAGGAGGTCAGAATAGTAGGACAGACAGAAAAGCTTACGCTGAGATTTTGCCAACGTGGAAGAACACCTCTTCAGAACTATAGGGGGAATACCGTTTGGACCAGCGGATTTGTGTTTGTTTAAACCTTTGAGGAGTCCTGCGGCTGTGCGAGTGCGAATGTGGATTTGTCCCATAGAAAAGTCAAGTCAACGCTCTCAAGCACAGGGACAGACATAGCATTATCTTGCAGTGTGGAGTTCGCTGCGAATTGTGCAGCAAGCAGATTAGCTTTTCTAAGGAGGTAACAACTGGAATGTCATTGTAAATGAGCGTAGGGAAGGCATATGAGGCTGAGTTTTTAATGTTTTAAAAGAATGACCAAAAATTATTACTATCTTTGGGACACTGTAGAATTTGTTGCCTCAATTTTTCATCTTATTGGAATTTTACACATTGAATGTTGAATAACTTCTTTCAACCTTATAGCCTCTTTACAGCTCTGGTCGAACCATGAGTTTGTCTTAGGCTTAATGCTCTGTATTCTGCTAGGACTAAAGTCATTCATAACTTTTTTTTAGGATGCGCCAAGGATGTGTTATCTTCATAGATACCAGTAGCCCGAGTGCTACTCGCATGCACGATTCGCAAACCCGAATAATCGATGACGGGTATACGCCTACGTACTAAACACACACCACTCACACTTCAACCAATCTCCCCGCGGGAATGCCGTTAGGTATTAGTTCGCGGGGCTGGTTAGCAATTATGCTGTAAGATGGTAGTTACAGATCCCCCTTGCTCTCTTTATCCATGTGTCTATGGAGGGAATGAGTTTGTGGGTCCATCTGCCTTTAGTAGAGTTATCATATCTGATTTGCCACAGCGATGCCGAGACTGCCCTACCCCCTTCCTTGACTCTTTTGCTTTTTCCCAGTTCGAGGGTCGCCTAAGGTTTACTCTTTGCATCTCGTTCGCGAAGATATCGATTGGGAACATTCCAGCTAATACGCAATCTGCTTCGTCGGAAATTGCTCCGATGCCGTTGATTACTCTGATTGCGCAAAGCCTGTAAGCTGATGATAGCTTTTTCCTGCATACATTTGTCGCCAGTGCACCTGCCCAAATCGGGGAAGTATAAAGGAGGACCCACCTTTGGGGGCTAGCTCTCTGACTGGCAACCTTTGCACAATTGATTTCTTGCGGAAGGGGTTCTCAACGCTAATAGCGTTTTCTCCATTTTGGTGTTGATTTTGATCGGTGCTAGCCTACACCACCAACTTAATGGACTGGTCAACATTGAAATTTTTTCCTGAAATTTAATATGTAATATATGCTATATGTAATTTGACTGTATCAGCTTTATTTTTTTATTCATACAAAATTATAAATTTATCCCAAAAATCCCTTTGTTTTCTTAAATTGTTTGGTATTAAATACTATGAAATGTCCTTTTATTCGATTTTCTCGAATGTCATAAAAAAATATTTTTGAATTGAATGAAACTGAAAAAATATGCATGTGACGCCTAAATGCGGTAAGTTAAAAATATTCAAAAAGTAGAGCTGTTAAGAAAAAAATGCATATTGCAGTCGACATCAGCCCATCCTAATAAACAAAAAAATTAAAATTCAAGAGGAAAATGTAAAAAAAAATTGTTGTTGACCTGTGTTACTATTCTATTTCTTCACGTCATCAACATTAACACCTCATGAGCTACCGTTGCTCGGCTATTGTTTCGTTTAATTTGACTTGAATTTCTTTATTAATTTCTATTTGCCTATTGTATTCATTAACAAGTTCATTTTCTTGAATTTTAAGAATTTCCAAATCTTGATGGTCTGGTAGTCCAGCACAAATAACCCAAATAGGTTGGGTTGTAGTCCAGCAACGATTTTGATGGCGGAACCAATAAAATCAATAGACCTACGCATTTTCATATGTCTTTTTAATATGTGGAGTAAATCTGATTAGAATCCTGCTGCAATATCTCTCTGTCTCTTCCGTCTTCGAGAGAACTTATAAGCTTAGTATTGTCAACAATGAAGGCATCGATATCAGAGAAGTTGGTTGATTGTGTTAAATAAGAGTAGCTTTCGAAGATTGCTACATCATTATTATCGCCCCGGTCGAATAGCCCGTAATCTTTGGTTGTGCAAACCGAATTAGTGTCAATCTGTAAGTATTGAAATTTATCATTATTTTGATGTGCCTATATTCCGTCAATTAAATAAATCTGCCAGAAATATTTTCTGCTTGTAAATTTTTGAGAATTTATTGCCGATTCTCTTATTATTAAACCTTATCACCTGGCATAAATTATTTAGGTGTTGTCCTATTGGTGTGGTATTTGCTACGTTACACAATCCAAGGTTAAGTTTAGAAATAATTTCATTTCTTAGTTGCTGAGAAATGTTATGAATAATATTTGATGACTCATAGCCAGTCACTGAGTGAATTGAAATATTGAATTTATTTTTTAAAAGGGCAAGCGTTGAAACAGACGTAAAGAATCCTTCATTGTCTGTTACTACAATTTTCGGATTGCTAAATTGTGAGATGATTTCTATTAATGGATTTTTTATATCAATGGAATTTCTAGATGCGATATGATTTATTATTTGGAAAATTTATCGACACGTGATATTGGAAAATGGATTTGGAATATTTATCGACACGTGATAAAATATTTTTTCCAGTATAATATCTAATATAATATATATTATAAATATCTAAATGTAATAATATAATATAATATATTATATTATAATGTAAGTGGGAATTGGTGACACTCTTTTGGCCTACGTTGATATTTATTTTCTTTTCATATTCAGTCAATATTCAGGGAGATCACTATTATCCCTTAACCCTTTCACCCCGCAATTCGAATAAATAAGCTAGAAAAGAGTTTATCGATTAGATGTGATAATGACAAATACAAAATTTAAACTGGAATGAAAATGGAAAAGTACCGCTGCTTTTTATGTTACTTTTAGTCAAGGACGGTTTGGTATTAATTTGAAATAAGAGATTTAAGGGATGTTTGAACATTTGCTGGTACATTTGTGTACCTTCGGGACGAAAGTGTTAAGCGAAGGTCACTTCTCTTTATGTAAACAAAGGTCATCATACATATGTATACACATATTTGTGTGAAATGCAGCATCGAATTTATACCGCAGGATCAAGTGTAAGCTCTTGTGAAATTGGTTTCCTGCGGGATACACAAAGGTTACCAGCATCATGCCTTACTCGAACGTTGCAGCCGCAACTTTACTGGGTAAAGATGCAACACATGAATACATGGATTTCTTCACGTCATCAACATTAACACCTCATGAGCTACCGTTGCTCGGCTATTGTTTCGTTTAATTTGACTTGAATTTCTTTATTAATTTCTATTTGCCTATTGTATTCATTAACAAGTTCATTTTCTTGAATTTTAAGAATTTCCAAATCTTGATGGTCTGGTAGTCCAGCACAAATAACCCAAATAGGTTGGGTTGTAGTCCAGCAACGATTTTGATGGCGGAACCAATAAAATCAATAGACCTACGCATTTTCATATGTCTTTTTAATATGTGGAGTAAATCTGATTAGAATCCTGCTGCAATATCTCTCTGTCTCTTCCGTCTTCGAGAGAACTTATAAGCTTAGTATTGTCAACAATGAAGGCATCGATATCAGAGAAGTTGGTTGATTGTGTTAAATAAGAGTAGCTTTCGAAGATTGCTACATCATTATTATCGCCCCGGTCGAATAGCCCGTAATCTTTGGTTGTGCAAACCGAATTAGTGTCAATCTGTAAGTATTGAAATTTATCATTATTTTGATGTGCCTATATTCCGTCAATTAAATAAATCTGCCAGAAATATTTTCTGCTTGTAAATTTTTGAGAATTTATTGCCGATTCTCTTATTATTAAACCTTATCACCTGGCATAAATTATTTAGGTGTTGTCCTATTGGTGTGGTATTTGCTACGTTACACAATCCAAGGTTAAGTTTAGAAATAATTTCATTTCTTAGTTGCTGAGAAATGTTATGAATAATATTTGATGACTCATAGCCAGTCACTGAGTGAATTGAAATATTGAATTTATTTTTTAAAAGGGCAAGCGTTGAAACAGACGTAAAGAATCCTTCATTGTCTGTTACTACAATTTTCGGATTGCTAAATTGTGAGATGATTTCTATTAATGGATTTTTTATATCAATGGAATTTCTAGATGCGATATGATTTATTATTTGGAAAATTTATCGACACGTGATATTGGAAAATGAATTTGGAATATTTATCGACACGTGATATTTATTTTCTTTTCATATTCAGTCAATATTCAGGGAGATCACTATTATCCCTTAACCCTTTCACCCCGCAATTCGAATAAATAAGCTAGAAAAGAGTTTATCGATTAGATGTGATAATGACAAATACAAAACTCAAACTGGAATGAAAATGGAAAAGTACAGCTGCTTTTTATTTTACTTTTAGTCAAGGACGGTTTGGTATTAATTTGAACCATTTCTGATAAGAATAAGAGATTTAAGGGATGTTTGAACATTTGCTGGTACATTTGTGTACCTTCGGGACGAAAGTGTTAAGCGAAGGTCACTTCTCTTTATGTAAACAAAGGTCATCATACATATATATACACATATTTGTGTGAAATGCAGCATCGAATTTATACCGCAGGATCAAGTGTAAGCTCTTGTGAAATTGGTTTCCTGCGGCATACACAAAGGTTACCAGCATCATGCCTTACTCGAACGTTGCAGCCGCAACTTTACTGGGTAAAGATGCAACACATGAATACATGGATATTCAGAGCACCTCATGAAATCAAAGTAGACATCGCCCTTGGTTCTAAAATAAACCCTGCTACAGTGAATGAGACTGGGATCCTGAAACTTCAACCAAACTGCAGGATACACCATTATATAAATAGGCTAGAAATAAAGAAATTTTTGATTCGTTGAAAAACCATAAGCAAGGTGTTTATTAATTGTAAGTCCCCCCACCAGAGGAAAGGCTTACAACTCACTGTGTAACAGGTCCATCCGTACATATCTTTTTTATATTGGGAAAATATTATTCGGAAATTATTTGTTTGAAACTTTCAGACGGTCCTCTGTGTGCTCTGTTGTGTTCATTTAGCGCTATTTCTTCCTGGCCGTTTTCGTTAAACATGCCCTGTACAAATTTGCTGGTATATTTTATTCATAGACAAATGTAAATTAGACAGACAACTTCGGTTCGTTTGGTGCATTCGCTCCCCCAAGCTAAAATCCGCTGGATTTGGTCATTGTATTCTGACATTCAAGCAAAATCAAATGGGAGCTGACTAATTTCATACAAACAATTACAAAATCCGGCGATTTTTTTTTACATCTATGGCCGCAGGCATTTTGTACACACAATTTGTTGTTGTTAATTGAATAACAACCGGCAGAAAAATGTTACATGTTAAGACATGAGAATTAGGCGCCTCCTGTTTGCAGCACCAAGAGGACAGTGGAAATTCGAGTTGACTGTCTCGTTTAGTTTGTCTATGATTTCATCTTTACTTTTGGGAAGGCGTTCATTAAGCACATAGACAAACTAATATAGACGGTCGTCTTTACTTTCCCCACCCGAAAGCACAAATAACCCATTAATAGATAGTCCACTCCCCCCACTCTTCCCTAAAACACCAAAAATTGAGCGTAAGAATATCCTCTCTTTATTTCGTATCGGTGAATACGTGTGATGAAAGATTTGAAGTTTAATCAACCCATCTACAGGTCCAAAAAACGGATTATGTAGCTGGCGTGTTAAGATCGAACTCTTGACGAGGTGAAGATCTATTTTTATTTGTATACATTTCCGATTAAAATTTAATTTCTCTAGCAAGGCAATTTGCTGCAAAAGAAAATATTTACAATTTTGCCCCATTTTTGTCACTAAAAAAAAGGGAATTGGAGATGTAAATTTCCTATCTGCCCACACTAAACAAAGGTGGTGAGCCGTGGGGGCTGTGTTTGGAAAGTGCGGTGGTGAATTTAGGATGTTAAAAAAATATTTTTCGTATAATAATTTATAAATGTGTCGAGAAATAAAAATATTTGTATTATGGAACTATAGAATTGTTGCAAGTGCATGCGTATTTCTTTCTTATTTTATTTATGTAATAATTATTTGTTGTTTGATTATTTTACTTGTGATATATATTTACTTGTGAAATAGTTTTATTTATCGTATGCTTTAGCTTTTTTTCCCATTAATTTGTTTATTGTTCAAAGTATATATACTTACAAGATTATGTTTGCGTTGGAATTATATGTGCTCGAAAAACCAAAAGAATTAAAATAAACTTCAGTTCGATTATTTTCATAACAAAATCGTATTATATATTTAGAGAGTTAAAAACAGATCATAGATTAATATTGTAAGTTTATGATAAATTTTACAGACGACTAGTGGTCAACAATAGAATCGTTTGATTCGAACATGTTCAAAGTCTTGGTTTTTAAATTGTATAGTACTTAAATGAAGATATAAGTCTAATTCTTCTGTTTGGATTTAGTTTATTGCTAATACATTTTATTAGGTTAAATATGTGCTTTTCAAAACCCAACACCTACTTGAGTAAAGTTGGGTTATTGACGATTACGTCAGGATTTTAAATGTTATATGATTTTGTTTAAAATATTTTTTTGAAAATTACAAAAATTACGGGAACTGTTTTGTCCAATCTGTCTGAATATCATGATAAAAAATAAAAAGAGTTTCGCTGTACTCGAATTAGTGAGTTTTTGAATACTTTTTTTTAACCAGAAATCTCAAACCTTACACAATCGCCACTTTTTAATATTCTAATTTATACACAAGGTAAGTTTTACCTATCACACATACATTTCCTGTTATTAAACATTTTCTTGTTTTTATTCGAACTAAAATATATGATAAACGTACTTGATATTTGTTCACAGTACAAAACAAAAGAAATTAAATTATTTTTGGGTATGTTGTGATACATAAATATGTTTTTATTTAGTTTCCAATTTAAAAACTAGCATAAACGTTTGAAGAAAGACGTTAAATTTTAAATTTTATATTTTTAACAGATTCACCACGAAACGAAAAATATTTCCCGTAGTTGTTTATTGAACATAGCATCCTCTCCCCAATTTCTTAATTTCTCTCAATTTTCCGATTTTTTTTCTCTAAAATTCCTCTCCCATGTGACAGATATCCTAAACCCTAGTTTTTCTAGTGTGCGTTTTTCTGCCTGCAATACCAATAAAACCAGGGTTCACTTTATCTGTCACATGGGAGAGGATTTTCGAAGTGGACTATCTAGTAGTGGGTTATTTGTGCCCGAAAGTTTGTGAAGTATTTGAATTTTCCTATGAACAACAATCGTGCTGTCCTTTTTTTCCTTTTGCACACCACATTTTCAGCAGACTGTCATTCAATTAACAACAACTAAATGTACAGGAAAATGGCTGCGTCCGTGAAATGTACCGCGGATTGAGAATGTGTGCGTGAGCTCCGATTTGATTTTGACGGAAACGTCAGAATGCATTCAAAATCCGTGGTACTTTTACTCTTGTGGGAACCAACGGTCAAATCGGCCGAAGACGACCGTCTATATTAGTTTGTCTTTGATTTCTTTTTGAGGTAGTGGACTTGATATGAAGGTAAGAAAATTCTGCTACTTTTTAAGTCAATGTGCAAACTGTCAAAAATTCGTTTTCCTTCAAAAAGTAGGCCTAGAGTTCGGAACGTGTCCATCATAGACATAGACACCATAGACGATCGTCTTCTGTCGATTTGACCGTTGGCCATAAATAACCCAAGATATAAAATGAATTAGCAATAAACTAAATCTAAACGGAAGAATTAGACTTATTTCTTTATTTAAGTATACATTTTCAAAACCACTTTGACTTTCTACATGTTCGAATCATACGCTTCCACAGTTGACCACTATTCGTCTGTAAAATTTCTTTATCCTAAACTTACAATATACATACCTAAATATCTATCCTTCAGTCTATATTCATCCATTAACGATAATGGATCTCTGTTTAACTCGATAAATAGATAATAAGATTTTCTTATTAAAATAATCGAACTGAAGTTTATTTTAATTCTTTTGGATTTTCAAGCATATACTCGTATGTATAATCCCGTATTTCAATGCAAACATACACATGTATGAATATATACCTTAAACAATAAAAATATTGATGCGTAAAAAGGTAAACCAGACGATAAATAAAACTATTTCATAAGTAAATATATGAATATCACAAGTAAAATAATCAAACAACAAATAATTATTACAAAAATAAAATAAGAAAGAAATACCCATGCACTTGCAACAGTTCCATAATTCCATAATACAAATATTTTTATTTCTCTGTGACACATTTATAAATTATTATACAAAAAATATTTTTTGAACATCATAAATTCACAGCCGCACTTTCCAAAAACACCCGCCACGGCCCACCACCTTTGTTTAATGTGGGCAGATAGGAAATATAAATCTCCAATTCCTTTTTTTAGTGATGAAAATTTGACAAAATTGTAATTATTTGCTTTTGCAGCAAATTCCCTTGCGGGAGAAATTAAATTTTAATCGGAAATGTAAATTTTCCAAAATGGATCTTCACCTCGTTAAGAACTCGATTTTAACACGCCAGCTACATAATCCTTTTTTTTGGATCTGTAGATGGGCCGATTAAACTTCAAATCCTTCATCACACGTATTCATCGATACGAAATAAGGACAGGTTTTGGGTTCTCTCAATTTTTGGTGTTTTAGGGAAGAGTTGGGGGAGTGGACTATCTATTATGGGTTATTTGTGATGAATGTTTTATTATCAAGTTGTGTCAGTAAAGCTGACATACAAGGTATGAGGTGACAATGGCCGAGTTCCCAACACCTCGCTAGTCTAGCTGCTGGAATACTTTTGCACCGGGATGACAGATTTCGTCCTAGAGAATCTAGCGGCCTCTAGGACCAAAATTTGACTAGATAATAGAAGATCCTAGCGACGAATGCCTTCGCTGCAAAGTAGTAAACCCAATTAGTACTTGCATAAAATGTAGAAATCAAAACAAACAACAGCTGTCTGCATTTTCGCCTTTAACTGTCAAAAAGTTTGTGAATTTGTAAGTTGCAATATGTATTTCCATATTTTATGTGCTTTTCTTGATTGTAAAGTGTGGTAAAAGTGGCGATTCTTATGTGTGTGGCAATTTATGTATGTTCTATGTTTTTTATTTTACGGAAAAATAAAAGCGTCTGTATTGCCCCGTTTATATGAGGGAATCGATTTTGAACTTAATTGAATCGATCTGAATATAAAATGTTTTGGTATCGGTTCGAAATGTTCATGAAATTCAAGGATCGAAGGATAGGAGTATAGAAAGATCGAGTTTGGCAGGCAAAGAATGAAATTAATCGGTGTGGCATCAGAAAACAAAAATGGGTTGTATTTCCACACGAATGAGATATACTGTAAGGTCATAAAACTTTTATAGCTAATAAGGGTTAATTGTTTGGCAAAACAACCTCTGCACATAAAGGAAAAGTGCCATATATTACACGATTACAATCAATTTCGAACTCGATCGAACCCAGATTGAAACCCAATTTGTTCTTAATCCAATCTCACAATCTGCTCGTTTAAACAGGGCATGTGGTGTATTCTTTTAGTACTTTCTAGCTGTACGTTTCATCTTCTAGGGTGTTTTTCCAATCTAGCAGCTAGACAGCGAGGTGTTGGGAACTCGCCCTATCATCTGTCAGATCCGTCATCCTTCATGTTTTTATTATTATTTTTTTTCTCATTCCACCAACAACGACAGAAATCACGTTTTTCCTCTTCTTTTTTTGGAAATTAATTAAAATTAAACTCACAGAATACCATACGCACAAAGATGCCACCAAGGACGGACGAGATTCTTCCAACCACCCCGGCCAACAGCGCCAACTCTTGAAAAGGCAAGATTCATTGGTGGTCGTGGCCGAGCAATTGGTAAGGGATATATTATATTAGAGTTAGCAATTTGAACTGCAAGTGAGTCTCCTTATCTTATTTTATTTTCTCCCTTGTATCCGGTTCTGTGTCGAACAGCCTTCCGACGGGGCTCCATAACAGAATTCAATTGACTTCAATTATTGCACGACTTCAAAATGAATGCAATCACTGCGATGATTTGAAAAATGACTTCACTGAAGTCAAAAATGAATGCATTCAAATGAATGCAAAACGAATGCTGGTTTCATATTTTGAAGTTGAAGTCTTTAGTTGAATTCATATGATTGAAGTCAATACATACGAAGAAGTTATTCTTGTGACTTCAATGAATGCAAATGAATGCATTCTTTTACAACTCTGATACAGACAAACATTAATTTTTATATATATAGATTTAATCATTTTCAACTAACAGCGTATAGTTGCAAGTACGACTTCCGACTTTTTTCGGATAGTGTCGGATCTTCGGATACTGTCGGTTCCTCGGATTGTGTCGGATCCTCGGATAGTTTGAGTTTGTGAAATGAAATGGAATGAGATTCGATTCACTGAATTCATATGAATGTTGACTGGTTCTTGTTTTTGGTTTTTTTTTCCATATGATTCGTAATTGACTGATGAAAGTCGTAGAGAAAAAAAAGTATTGGGGTGGATTTATTGCAAAGCGCGCATGTGTGTGGATTTGTTCGGCGTATAGATGTTTACATTTGATCATAGCGGTGCGTTGATGGAATTGTGTGTGGATTTAGTTTGTAAATTTGTTGCTTCTGTTGTTGTTGTTGTCATCGTGTCTTCTTCTTTTTGAACTTCCTGCAGTCGGCTCGGGAGCTTGCCTTGCGACAGCCTACGTACCGATGTTGCCCGTCTTCTTCGACCCTGACCCTACGTTGGCCGTACGCCTAGTCTGCCCTGTCTTATGTCCTTCTAGTGTCCTTGTACTTTGGACTTTTTTGGAACAGGAACTGTCCAAGGCTATAGCGGAAAGCTGGTGACCCCGCCTTCCTCCTAGACAGTCCGCTGGCCCCAGAACCGTCAACCATGTTGGACCCTTTGGCTTTTAGCGTGTTGCGAACGCTATCCAGAGCCGCTCTTTCCCTGTCCGTAAAGGCTTTTTAAGCCGCCTGATTAAGCGAACAGGATTTCGCTTACGGTTCCTAAGCGTAGTCAATGTTCAAGATTAAGAGTTATTTATAGATATTTATACTTGTCGAATATTACTTTGTTGTTTTGTTAAATTTTCAATCAAGTTTGTTACTTTGTTTTTATTCTAGTTTTTTCCTTTTTTCAATATTATTATTATTTCTTACTGTCCCTAGTCTAACCTGATTTGTCTGATGGAGGGATTGTTCCCGATCCGATCTTACTAGTACTAACTACTATCGCGAAACTACTACAGTTTGTGGTATTCCCATCCTCGGTGATACCACTCACATCAGGCCGGAAAGACTCTGATGGAATCTCCTTTGGAGACGAGCTAGGTCTTGCTACCTTAGGATCTACCACCCTTGTGATCGCCCCAGCACAATGAGATCCAAAGCTGTGAAGGACTGCCGCGTATCTCTCAACGAGGTAGTTGGACAGTACAACCTCACCCTCTGCTGGGTACCGGGTCACTGTAATATACCAGGGAATTGCGAAGCTGACGAACTGGCCCGACGAGGCTCCTCACTGCAAGCCTGCTCTGGCCCACGTTAAATGAAACTAGGTCCATCATACTTCTGAAAAATAAGATAGGAACCCTCTGTGAGGAGGAACTCGCCGGACACTGTGCCATAGGAAGGCATGCCCAAAGACTGGGCATCCCCTGTAATGACTTCTGTAGAAGTTGTAGAGATGAAGAAGAAGAGGAGACTATCAGTCACTTATTATGCACGTGCCCTGCACACACACATTAGGTTAATACCTGTTCAACGATCTAAGTGATCTAAACAATGCCTGTACGGCTAAGATTGGCTCCTTTATACTAAAGAGTAAATAGTTCCCTGAGTAAGAGGGTGACCCACCCACCTTTACACATCGGGAGCACAATGGACCAACTACTGGTCTAAGTGCATCCTCACCGAAGGCCGGTTTCAACCAAAAAACCTACAAATTCACATTCATGCCATGACTGAAACATAAACATAAGTAAATACAAATAAATTAACAATTTAATTCTTCTGAGCTGCTGAAAAATAGCAGCAGCCAGGACCATAGACAAACTAACATAGACGGTCGTCTTTACGTTCACCACCCGAAAATTTTGTTAAGTACACCGAGTTTAAATTTCCTATTTGTGAATACATGTGAACGAACATGCGAACAGGACGTAACTATAAACAATCGTGGTGTCCCTTTCTTTCCTTTTGCACACCACATTTTCAGCAGACTGTCATTCAATTAACAACAACAAAATGTACAGGAAAATAGCTGCGCCCATGAAATGTACCGCGGATTGAGAATGTGTGCGTGAGCTCCGTTTTGAATTTTAACGGAAACGGTTGATTTAATGCCGACTATAAGAGTTTTTTGCCCCAGTGTGCGCGCGTCTATATTAGTTTGTCTATAGCCAGGACCATAGACAAACTAAACTAGACAGTCAACATGAACTTCCCCTGCCCCCTTAGTGCTGCAAATAGGATGAGCCTAATTACCATGTTTGTGAATAAATGTGAAGTAGCGTGTGACGAAGACCTAACTATTATTTTGTCGGGTTATCTCTTTCATTCCCTTTGGGCAAATATTTTTTTTCCGGTTGTTATTCCATTAACAACAACAAATTGCATGTACAAAATGGCTGCGGCCACAGATGTCAACAAAATCGGCGGATTTTGTAATTGTATGTGTGAAATTAGTGAGTTCCCATTTGATTTTGCTTGAACGTCGGAAAACAATGACAAAATCTAGCGGATTTTAGCTTGGGGGAGCGAATGTGCCAAACAAACCGAAGTTGTCTGTCTAATTTAGATTTGTCTATGGCCAGGACGATTGCTGGTCAATCAATCACTTCATAAAATTCCGATTGTCGAAGCTTAGTTCTCACCTAACAAATATTTTTAGGAATTACTATTTTTTTTAATAAAAAGCCTACTTTTTCAGTCTGAATGTGTTTCTGGTACAAATCATTTGGTTACCGGCAATAGAAAAATAATAATGAAGTAGTCAGCTGTTGTTTTGCAAGTTTTGTAGCAGA
Source organism: Chalcosyrphus nemorum (assembly GCA_949716465.1). Classification (NCBI taxonomy): domain Eukaryota; kingdom Metazoa; phylum Arthropoda; class Insecta; order Diptera; family Syrphidae; genus Chalcosyrphus; species Chalcosyrphus nemorum. Next base: position 54,991,197 of record OX454332.1, read on the forward strand.
TTCTAATTAGATTCTGCTTTTCGAAGTTCCATAACGGAGTTTTACAAAAGTTCGAAATACGGAATACCAATTATAAAAGATCTTTTATAAACGGAGTCTTTTGAGTTATAACAGGAAATTCATAAATAATAGGCCTATATATTGGTAATATGTTGTAAAAACGAGACAGCACAATGCGACAAATAGGACACATGAAGTTAGGAGACAAAAACACAATTGAGTCTATTCAGCTTAATCTTTTATTCTGTTATTCTGTTATGAATCCCCATACAAAAAGTCGAATTTTCAAAAAATCTTTTACGTTTGCCTTTGTTGGTACTCTACCAAAGGAAGCACATAACTGGATTTCGCTCCAAATACGAGCAGTATATTTCTTTTTGCTCCAATGTAAGTTTTCTTTTTCCTAAAAATTATTTCAGTATTTATAGTCATATATTTAGAATTAGTTCAGAACTTACTCTTTTCAGTCTGCTTTTTAAAGTTTTTCCTAGAAGAGTAAACAACTCGGCTGTTGCATTTGACAGCTCTGTGACAGATTTTTAGCCTAAATGATTGATGGATGATCATTTTGCTTCTGATATGTGCATCCTTCTCCTACTGTTGTTATCAGAATGGATCGTCAACATCAAACCTTTTTGTTCTCACTGAAAAAAATCTTTGTTATCCTAATTGCCTTCATCATTGCAAAGAGTTATACATAACACTCTCGAAGAAACATTTCTAAGGTTTTATCGATAATACCTTTTTATGTTTTCGATGTTAACTTCTGATGAAACTAATGCGTAGATCAGAACTTGATAACAATCTTTTAAGAAAATCGATGATGCAGTCGCTCCAGAGTCTGTATCCGAAAGTTTTTTTATTTGGTTAATCTTTTATTAACTTATAAGATCAAAAACAATATAACTAAATTTTCCTAAAGCACTTTCTGGCTTCTGCTGCTTTTTCAGATACCTGACCAATAGGAAGCAGAGTTTTTTAAAGTTTGTTGATGGATTAATAACTTACTACGAGTTATACTGTAGACCTTCGATTATCCGAACTATTTGGGACTAAGGGTGGTTGGGATAATCAAATTTGATCAAAAAATTTAGATAGTGATCGATTATCTATAAGCGAATAATAATCGAATAATGATTATGAAACCACAGAAATTTAAATATATGTATATAATTTAGAAGAACCTCAACAAGTCTTATGCTTTAAATACAAAATTAAAACACTTATTCGAATACAGCGTTTAGTATTGCAAATTATTGCAGCTATTTCTTGCATTGGTTAAGGGAATATTCAAAGTACCTTACAAACCCCAATCAAAGGCAGAATATCAGGGTATACTAAATTAAGAGTACCCGTGTTTTTTTTGCCATGTTACTGAGAAATGTTATGAATAATATTTGATGACTCATAGCCAGTCACTGAGTGAATTGAAATATTGAATTTATTTTTTAAAAGGGCAAGCGTTGAAACAGACGTAAAGAATCCTTCATTGTCTGTTACTACAATTTTCGGATTGCTAAATTGTGAGATGATTTCTATTAATGGATTTTTTATATCAATGGAATTTCTAGATGCGATATGATTTATTATTTGGAAAATTTATCGACACGTGATATTGGAAAATGAATTTGGAATATTTATCGACACGTGATAAAATATTTGTTCCAGTATAATATCTAATATAATATATATTATAAATATCTAAATGTAATAATATAATATAATATATTATATTATAATGTAAGTGGGAATTGGTGATGCTCATTTGGCCTACGTTGATATTTATTTTCTTTTCATATTCAGTCAATATTCAGGGAGATCACTATTATCCCTTAACCCTTTCACCCCGCAATTCGAATAAATAAGCTAGAAAAGAGTTTATCGATTAGATGTGATAATGACAAATACAAAACTTAAACTGGAATGAAAATAGAAAAGTACCGCTGCTTTTTATTTTACTTTTAGTCAAGGACGGTTTGGTATTAATTTGAACCATTTCTGATAAGAATAAGAGATTTAAGGGATGTTTGAACATTTGCTGGTACATTTGTGTACCTTCGGGACGAAAGTGTTAAGCGAAGGTCACTTCTCTTTATGTAAACAAAGGTCATCATACATATATATATACATATTTGTGTGAAATGCAGCATCGAATTTATACCGCAGGATCAAGTGTAAGCTCTTGTGAAATTGGTTTCCTGCGGCATACACAAAGGTTACCAGCATCATGCCTTACTCGAACGTTGCAGTCGCAACTTTACTGGGTAAAGATGCAACACATGAATACATGGATATTCAGAGCACCTCATGAAATCAAAGTAGACATCGCCCTTGGTTCTAAAATAAACCCTGCTACAGTGAATGAGACTGGGATCCTGAAACTTCAACCAAACTGCAGGATACACCATTATATAAATAGGCTAGAAATAAAGAAATTTTTGATTCGTTGAAAAACCATAAGCAAGGTGTTTATTCATTGTAAGTCCCCCCACCAGAGGTAAGGCTTACAACTCACTGTGTAACAGGTCCATCCGTACACATCTTTTTTATATTGGGAAAATATTATTCGGAAATTATTTGTTTGAAACTTTCAGACGGTGCTCTGTGTGCTCTGTTGTGTTCATTTAGCGCTATTTCTTCCTGGCCGTTTTCGTTAAACATGCCCTGTACAAATTTGCTGGTATATTTTATTCATAGACAAATGTAAATTAGACAGACAACTTCGGTTCGTTTGGTGCATTCGCTCCCCCAAGCTAAAATCCGCTGGATTTGGTCATTGTATTCTGACATTCAAGCAAAATCAAATGGGAGCTGACTAATTTCATGCAAACAATTACAAAATCCGGCGATTTTTTTTTACATCTATGGCCGCAGGCATTTTGTACACACAATTTGTTGTTGTTAATTGAATAACAACCGGCAGAAAAATGTTACATGTTAAGACATGTTAAGACATGAGGCGCCTCCTGTTTGCAGCACCAAGAGGACAGTGCAAATTCGAGTTGACTGTCTCGTTTAGTTTGTCTATGATTTCATCTTTACTTTTGGGAAGGCGTTCATTAAGCACATAGACAAACTAATATAGACGGTCGTCTTTACTTTCCCCACCCGAAAGTTTGTGAAGTATTTGAATTTTCCTATCTGTAAATGCATGTGACCGAACGTACGAACAAGACAAGACGTAACTATAACAACAATCGTGCTGTCCCTTTTTTCCTTTTGCACACCACATTTTCAGCAGACTGTCATTCAATTAACAACAACTAAATGTACAGGAAAATGGCTGCGTCCGTGAAATGTACCGCGGATTGAGAATATGTGCGTGAGCTCCGATTTGATTTTGACGGAAACGTCAGAATGCATTCAAAATCCGTGGTACTTTTACTCTTGTGGGAACCAACGGTCAAATCGGCCGAAGACGACCGTCTATATTAGTTTGTCTTTGATTTCTTTTTGAGGTAGTGGACTTGATATGAAGGTAAGAAAATTCTGCTACTTTTTAAGTCAATGTGCAAACTGTCAAAAATTCGTTTTCCTTCAAAAAGTAGGCCTAGAGTTCGGAACGTGTCCATCATAGACATAGACACCATAGACGATCGTCTTCTGTCGATTTGACCGTTGGCCATAAATAACCCAAGATATAAAATGAATTAGTAATAAACTAAATCTAAAAAGAAGAATTAGACTTATTTCTTTATTTAAGTATACATTTTCAAAACCACTTTGACTTTCTACATGTTCGAATCATACGCTTCCACAGTTGACCACTATTCGTCTGTAAAATTTCTTTATCCTAAACTTACAATATACATACCTAAATATCTATCCTTCAGTCTATATTCATCCATTAACGATAATGGATCTCTGTTTAACTCGATAAATAGATAATAAGATTTTCTTATTAAAATAATCGAACTGAAGTTTATTTTAATTCTTTTGGATTTTCAAGCATATACTCGTATGTATAATCCCGTATTTCAATGCAAACATACACATGTATGAATATATACCTTAAACAATAAAAATATTGATGCGTAAAAAGGTAAACCAGACGATAAATAAAACTATTTCATAAGTAAATATATGAATATCACAAGTAAAATAATCAAACAACAAATAATTATTACAAAAATAAAATAAGAAAGAAATACCCATGCACTTGCATTGTTCCATAATTCCATAATACAAATATTTTTATTTCTCTGTGACACATTTATAAATTATTATACAAAAAATATTTTTTGAACATCATAAATTCACAGCCGCACTTTCCAAAAACACCCGCCACGGCCCACCACCTTTGTTTAATGTGGGCAGATAGGAAATATAAATCTCCAATTCCTTTTTTTAGTGATGAAAATTTGACAAAATTGTAATTATTTGCTTTTGCAGCAAATTCCCTTGCGGGAGAAATTAAATTTTAATCGGAAATGTAAATTTTCCAAAATGGATCTTCACCTCGTTAAGAACTCGATTTTAACACGCCAGCTACATAATCCTTTTTGTTGATCTGTAGATGGGCCGATTAAACTTCAAATCCTTCATCACACGTATTCATCGATACAATAAGGACAGGATTTGGGTTCTCTCAATTTTTGGTGTTTTAGGGAAGAGTTGGGGGAGTGGACTATCTATTATGGGTTATTTGTGATGAATGTTTTATTATCAAGTTGTGTCAGTAAAGCTGACATACAAGGTATGAGGTGACAATGGCCGAGTTCCCAACACCTCGCTAGTCTAGCTGCTAGAATACTTTTACACCGGGATGACAGATTTCGTCCTAGAGAATCTAGCGGCCTCTAGGACCAAAATTTGACTAGATAATAGAAGATCCTAGCGACGAATGCCTTCGCTGCAAAGTAGTAAACCCAATTAGTACTTGCATAAAATGTAGAAATCAAAACAAACAACAGCTGTCTGCATTTTCGCCTTTAACTGTCAAAAAGTTTGTGAATTTGTAAGTTGCAATATGTATTTCCATATTTTATGTGCTTTTCTTGATTGTAAAGTGTGGTAAAAGTGGCGATTCTTATGTGTGTGGCAATTTATGTATGTTCTATGTTTTTTATTTTACGGAAAAATAAAAGCGTCTGTATTGCCCCGTTTATATGAGGGAATCGATTTTGAACTTAATTGAATCGATCTGAATATAAAATGTTTTGGTATCGGTTCGAAATGTTCATGAAATTCAAGGATCGAAGGATAGGAGTATAGAAAGATCGAGTTTGGCAGGCAAAGAATGAAATTAATCGGTGTGGCATCAGAAAACAAAAATGGGTTGTATTTCCACACGAATGAGATATACTGTAAGGTCATAAAACTTTTATAGCTAATAAGGGTTAATTGTTTGGCAAAACAACCTCTGCACATAAAGGAAAAGTGCCATATATTACACGATTACAATCAATTTCGAACTCGATCGAACCCAGATTGAAACCCAATTTGTTCTTAATCCAATCTCACAATCTGCTCGTTTAAACAGGGCATGTGGTGTATTCTTTTAGTACTTTCTAGCTGTACGTTTCATCTTCTAGGGTGTTTTTCCAATCTAGCAGCTAGACAGCGAGGTGTTGGGAACTCGCCCTATCATCTGTCAGATCCGTCATCCTTCATGTTTTTATTATTATTTTTTTTCTCATTCCACCAACAACGACAGAAATCACGTTTTTCCTCTTCTTTTTTTGGAAATTAATTAAAATTAAACTCACAGAATACCATACGCACAAAGATGCCACCAAGGACGGACGAGATTCTTCCAACCACCCCGGCCAACAGCGCCAACTCTTGAAAAGGCAAGATTCATTGGTGGTCGTGGCCGAGCAATTGGTAAGGGATATATTATATTAGAGTTAGCAATTTGAATTGCAAGTGAGTCTCCTTATCTTATTTTATTTTCTCCCTTGTATCCGGTTCTGTGTCGAACAGCCTTCCGACCGGGCTCCATAACAGAATTCAATTGACTTCAATTATTGCACGACTTCAAAATGAATGCAATCACTGCGATGATTTGAAAAATGACTTCACTGAAGTCAAAAATGAATGCATTCAAATGAATGCAAAACGAATGCTGGTTTCATATTTTGAAGTTGAAGTCTTTAGTTGAATTCATATGATTGAAGTCAATACATACGAAGAAGTTATTCTTGTGACTTCAATGAATGCAAATGAATGCATTCTTTTACAACTCTGATACAGACAAACATTAATTTTTATATATATAGATTTAATCATTTTCAACTAACAGCGTATAGTTGCAAGTACGACTTCCGACTTTTTTCGGATAGTGTCGGATCTTCGGATACTGTCGGTTCCTCGGATTGTGTCGGATCCTCGGATAGTTTGAGTTTGTGAAATGAAATGGAATGAGATTCGATTCACTGAATTCATATGAATGTTGACTGGTTCTTGTTTTTGGTTTTTTTTTCCATATGATTCGTAATTGACTGATGAAAGTCGTAGAGAAAAAAAAGTATTGGGGTGGATTTATTGCAAAGCGCGCATGTGTGTGGATTTGTTCGGCGTGTAGATGTTTACATTTGATCATAGCTGTGCGTTGATGGAAATGTGTGTGGATTTAGTTTGTAAATTTTTTGCTTCTGTTAAATTAAGATTTTGATAAGGCAAGTTGAGCGCGTTCGCAATGAGGATTCCGTTCAATCCTTTCCTTCGGGATATGCCAGCCAGTGGTGTCATCGTCATCGTGTCTTCTTCTTTTTGAACTTCCTGCAGTCGGCTCGGGAGCTTGCCTTGCGACAGCCTACGTACCGATGTTGCCCGTCTTCTTCGACCCTGACCCTACGTTGGCCGTACGCCTAGTCTGCCCTGTCTTATGTCCTTCTAGTGTCCTTGTACTTTGGACTTTTTTGGAACAGGAACTGTCCAAGGCTATAGCGGAAAGCTGGTGACCCCGCCTTCCTCCTAGACAGTCCGCTGGCCCCAGAACCGTCAACCATGTTGGACCCTTTGGCTTTTAGCGTGTTGCGAACGCTATCCAGAGCCGCTCTTTCCCTGTCCGTAAAGGCTTTTTAAGCCGCCTGATTAAGCGAACAGGATTTCGCTTGCGGTTCCTAAGCGTAGTCAATGTTCAAGATTAAGAGTTATTTATAGATATTTATACTTGTCGAATATTACTTTGTTGTTTTGTTAAATTTTCAATCAAGTTTGTTACTTTGTTTTTATTCTAGTTTTTTCCTTTTTTCAATATTATTATTATTTCTTACTGTCCCTAGTCTAACCTGATTTGTCTGATGGAGGGATTGTTCCCGATCCGATCTTACTAGTACTAACTACTATCGCGAAACTACTACAGTTTGTGGTATTCCCATCCTCGGTGATACCACTCACATCAGGCCGGAAAGACTCTGATGGAATCTCCTTTGGAGACGAGCTAGGACTTGCTACCTTAGGATCTACCACCCTTGTGATCGCCCCAGCACAATGAGATCCAAAGCTGTGAAGGACTGCCGCGTATCTCTCAACGAGGTAGTTGGACAGTACAACCTCACCCTCTGCTGGGTACCGGGTCACTGTAATATACCAGGGAATTGCGAAGCTGACGAACTGGCCCGACGAGGCTCCTCACTGCAAGCCTGCTCTGGCCCACGTTAAATGAAACTAGGTCCATCATACTTCTGAAAAATAAGATAGGAACCCTCTGTGAGGAGGAACTCGCCGGACACTGTGCCATAGGAAGGCATGCCCAAAGACTGGGCATCCCCTGTAATGACTTCTGTAGAAGTTGTAGAGATGAAGAAGAAGAGGAGACTATCAGTCACCTATTATGCACGTGCCCTGCACACACACATTAGGTTAATACCTGTTCAACGATCTAAGTGATCTAAACAATGCCTGTACGGCTAAGATTGGCTCCTTTATACTAAGTAGTAAATAGTTCCCTGAGTAAGAGGGTGACCCACCCACCTTTACACATCGGGAGCACAATGGACCAACTACTGGTCTAAGTGCATCCTCACCGAAGGCCGGTTTCAACCAAAAAACCTACAAATTCACATTCATGCCATGACTGAAACATAAACATAAGTAAATACAAATAAATTAACAATTTAATTCTTCTGAGCTGCTGAAAAATAGCAGCAGCCAGGACCATAGACAAACTAACATAGACGGTCGTCTTTACGTTCACCACCCGAAAATTTTGTTAAGTACACCGAGTTTAAATTTCCTATTTGTGAATACATGTGAACGAACATGCGAACAGGACGTAACTATAAACAATCGTGGTGTCCCTTTCTTTCCTTTTGCACACCACATTTTCAGCAGACTGTCATTCAATTAACAACAACAAAATGTACAGGAAAATAGCTGCGCCCATGAAATGTACCGCGGATTGAGAATGTGTGCGTGAGCTCCGGTTTGAATTTAACGGAAACGGTTGATTTAATGCCAACTATAAGAGTTTTTTGCCCCAGTGTGCGCGCGTCTATATTAGTTTGTCTATAGCCAGGACCATAGACAAACTAAACTAGACAGTCAACATGAACTTCCCCTGCCCCCTTAGTGCTGCAAATAGGATGAGCCTAATTACCATGTTTGTGAATAAATGTGAAGTAGCGTGTGACGAAGACCTAACTATTATTTTGTCGGGTTATCTCTTTCATTCCCTTTGGGCAAATATTTTTTTTCCGGTTGTTATTCCATTAACAACAACAAATTGCATGTACAAAATGGCTGCGGCCACAGATGTCAACAAAATCGGCGGATTTTGTAATTGTATGTGTGAAATTAGTGAGTTCCCATTTGATTTTGCTTGAACGTCGGAAAACAATGACAAAATCTAGCGGATTTTAGCTTGGGGGAGCGAATGTGTCAAACAAACCGAAGTTGTCTGTCTAATTTAGATTTGTCTATGGCCAGGACGATTGCTGGTCAATCAATCACTTCATAAAATTCCGATTGTCGAAGCTTAGTTCTCACCTAACAAATATTTTTAGGAATTATTACACAATTACTATTTTTTTTAATAAAAAGCCTACTTTTTCAGTCTGAATGTGTTTCTGGTACAAATCATTTGGTTACCGGCAATAGAAAAATAATAATGAAGTAGTCAGCTGTTGTTTTGCAAGTTTTGTAGCAGATTCTAATTAGATTCTGCTTTTCGAAGTTCCATAACGGAGTTTTACAAAAGTTCGAAATACGGAATACCAATTATAAAAGATCTTTTATAAACGGAGTCTTTTGAGTTATAACAGGAAATTCATAAATAATAGGCCTATATATTGGTAATATGTTGTAAAAACGAGACAACACAATGCGACAAATAGGACACATGAAGTTAGGAGACAAAAACACAATTGAGTCTATTCAGCTTAATCTTTTATTCTGTTATTCTGTTATGAATCCCCATACAAAAAGTCGAATTGTCAAAAAATCTTTTAAGTTTGCCTTTGTTGGTACTCTACCAAAGGAAGCACATAACTGGATTTCGCTCCAAATACGAGCAGTATATTTCTTTTTGCTCCAATGTAAGTTTTCTTTTTCCTAAAAATTATTTCAGTATTTATAGTCATATATTTAGAATTAGTTCAGAACTTACTCTTTTCAGTCTGCTTTTTAAAGTTTTTCCTAGAAGAGTAAACAACTCAGCTTTTGCATTTGACAGCTCTGTGACAGATTTTTAGCCTAAATGATTGATGGATGATCATTTTGCTTCTGATATGTGCATCCTTCTCCTACTGTTGTTATCAGAATGGATCGTCAACATCAAACCTTTTTGTTCTCACTGAAAAAAATCTTTGTTATCCTAATTGCCTTCATCATTGCAAAGAGTTATACATAACACTCTCGAAGAAACATTTCTAAGGTTTTTTTGATAATACCTTTTTATGTTTTCGATGTTAACTTCTGATGAAACTAATGCGTAGATCAGAACTTGATAACAATCTTTTAAGAAAATCGATGATGCAGTCGCTCCAGAGTCTGTATCCGAAAGTTTTTATATTTGGTTAATCTTTTATTAACTTATAAGATCAAAAACAATATAACTAAATTTTGCTAAAGCACTTTCTGGCTTCTGCTGCTTTTTCAGATACCTGACCAATAGGAAGCAGAGTTTTTTAAAGTTTGTTGATGGATTAATAACTTACTACGAGTTATACTGTAGACCTTCGATTATCCGAACTATTTGGGACTAAGGGTGGTTGGGATAATCAAATTTGATCAAAAAATTTAGATAGTGATCGATTATCTATAAGCGAATAATAATCGAATAATGATTATGAAACCACAGAAATTTAAATATATGTATATAATTTAGAAGAACCTCAACAAGTCTTATGCTTTAAATACAAAATTAAAACACTTATTCGAATACAGCGTTTAGTATTGCAAATTATTGCAGCTATTTCCTGCATTGGTTAAGGGAATATTCAAAGTACCTTACAAACCCCAATCAAAGGCAGAATATCAGGGTATACTAAATTAAAAGTACCCGTGTTTTTTTTTCCCATGTTGCTGAGAAATGTTATGAATAATATTTGATGACTCATAGCCAGTCACTGAGTGAATTGAAATATTGAATTTATTTTTTAAAAGGGCAAGCGTTGAAACAGACGTAAAGAATCCTTCATTGTCTGTTACTACAATTTTCGGATTGCTAAATTGTGATATGATTTCTATTAATGGATTTTTTATATCAATGGAATTTCTAGATGCGATATGATTTATTATTTGGAAAATTTATCGACACGTGATATTGGAAAATGAATTTGGAATATTTATCGACACGTGATAAAATATTTTTTCCAGTATAATATCTAATATAATATATATTATAAATATCTAAATGTAATAATATAATATAATATATTATATTATAATGTAAGTGGGAATTGGTGATGCTCTTTTGGCCTACGTTGATATTTATTTTCTTTTCATATTCAGTCAATATTCAGGGAGATCACTATTATCCCTTAACCCTTTCACCCCGCAATTCGAATAAATAAGCTAGAAAAGAGTTTATCGATTAGATGTGATAATGACAAATACAAAACTTAAACTGGAATGAAAATAGAAAAGTACCGCTGCTTTTTATTTTACTTTTAGTCAAGGACGGTTTGGTATTAATTTGAACCATTTCTGATAAAAATAAGAGATTTAAGGGATGTTTGAACATTTGCTGGTACATTTGTGTACCTTCGGGACGAAAGTGTTAAGCGAAGGTCACTTCTCTTTATGTAAACAAAGGTCATCATACATATATATACACATATTTGTGTGAAATGCAGCATCGAATTTATACCGCAGGATCAAGTGTAAGCTCTTGTAAAATTGGTTTCCTGCGGCATACACAAAGGTTACCAGCATCATGCCTTACTCGAACGTTGCAGTCGCAACTTTACTGGGTAAAGATGCAACACATGAATACATGGATATTCAGAGCACCTCATGAAATCAAAGTAGACATCGCCCTTGGTTCTAAAATAAACCCTGCTACAGTGAATGAGACTGGGATCCTGAAACTTCAACCAAACTGCAGGATACACCATTATATAAATAGGCTAGAAATAAAGAAATTTTTGATTCGTTGAAAAACCATAAGCAAGGTGTTTATTCATTGTAAGTCCCCCCACCAGAGGTAAGGCTTACAACTCACTGTGTAACAGGTCCATCCGTACACATCTTTTTTATATTGGGAAAATATTATTCGGAAATTATTTGTTTGAAACTTTCAGACGGTCCTCTGTGTGCTCTGTTGTGTTCATTTAGCGCTATTTCTTCCTGGCCGTTTTCGTTAAACATGCCCTGTACAAATTTGCTGGTATATTTTATTCATAGACAAATGTAAATTAGACAGACAACTTCGGTTCGTTTGGTGCATTCGCTCTCCCAAGCTAAAATCCGCTGGATTTGGTCATTGTATTCTGACATTCAAGCAAAATCAAATGGGAGCTGACTAATTTCATACAAACAATTACAAAATCCGGCGATTTTTTTTTTACATCTATGGCCGCAGGCATTTTGTACACACAATTTGTTTTTGTTAATTGAATAACAACCGGCAGAAAAATGTTACATGTTAAGACATGTTAAGACATGAGGCGCCTCCTGTTTGCAGCACCAAGAGGACAGTGCAAATTCGAGTTGACTGTCTCGTTTAGTTTGTCTATGATTTCATCTTTACTTTTGGGAAGGCGTTCATTAAGCACATAGACAAACTAATATAGACGGTCGTCTTTACTTTCCCCACCCGAAAGTTTGTGAAGTATTTGAATTTTCCTATCTGTAAATGCATGTGACCGAACGTACGAACAAGACAAGACGTAACTATAACAACAATCGTGCTGTCCCTTTTTTCCTTTTGCACACCACATTTTCAGCAGACTGTCATTCAATTAACAACAACTAAATGTACAGGAAAATGGCTGCGTCCGTGAAATGTACCGCGGATTGAGAATATGTGCGTGAGCTCCGATTTGATTTTGACGGAAACGTCAGAATGCATTCAAAATCCGTGGTACTTTTACTCTTGTGGGAACCAACGGTCAAATCGGCCGAAGACGACCGTCTATATTAGTTTGTCTTTGATTTCTTTTTGAGGTAGTGGACTTGATATGAAGGTAAGAAAATTCTGCTACTTTTTAAGTCAATGTGCAAACTGTCAAAAATTCGTTTTCCTTCAAAAAGTAGGCCTAGAGTTCGGAACGTGTCCATCATAGACATAGACACCATAGACGATCGTCTTCTGTCGATTTGACCGTTGGCCATAAATAACCCAAGATATAAAATGAATTAGCAATAAACTAAATCTAAACAGAAGAATTAGACTTATTTCTTTATTTTCTACATTTCTACATTTTCAAAACCACTTTGACTTTCTACATGTTCGAATCATACGCTTCCACAGTTGACCACTATTCGTCTGTAAAATTTCTTTATCCTAAACTTACAATATACATACCTAAATATCTATCCTTCAGTCTATATTCATCCATTAACGATAATGGATCTCTGTTTAACTCGATAAATAGATAATAAGATTTTCTTATTAAAATAATCGAACTGAAGTTTATTTTAATTCTTTTGGATTTTCAAGCATATACTCGTATGTATAATCCCGTATTTCAATGCAAACATACACATGTATGAATATATACCTTAAACAATAAAAATATTGATGCGTAAAAAGGTAAACCAGACGATAAATAAAACTATTTCATAAGTAAATATATGAATATCACAAGTAAAATAATCAAACAACAAATAATTATTACAAAAATAAAATAAGAAAGAAATACCCATGCACTTGCAACAGTTCCATAATTCCATAATACAAATATTTTTATTTCTCTGCGACACATTTATAAATTATTATACAAAAAATATTTTTTGAACATCATAAATTCACAGCCGCACTTTCCAAAAACACCCGCCACGGCCCACCACCTTTGTTTAATGTGGGCAGATAGGAAATATAAATCTCCAATTCCTTTTTTTAGTGATGAAAATTTGACAAAATTGTAATTATTTGCTTTTGCAGCAAATTCCCTTGCGGGAGAAATTAAATTTTAATCGGAAATGTAAATTTTCCAAAATGGATCTTCACCTCGTTAAGAACTCGATTTTAACACGCCAGCTACATAATCCTTTTTTTTGGATCTGTAGATGGGCCGATTAAACTTCAAATCCTTCATCACACGTATTCATCGATACAATAAGGACAGGATTTGGGTTCTCTCAATTTTTGGTGAGGTGACAATGGCCGAGTTCCCAACACCTCGCTAGTCTAGCTGCTAGAATACTTTTGCACCGGGATGACAGATTTCGTCCTAGAGAATCTAGCGGCCTCTAGGACCAAAATTTGACTAGATAATAGAAGATCCTAGCGACGAATGCCTTCGCTGCAAAGTAGTAAACCCAATTAGTACTTGCATAAAATGTAGAAATCAAAACAAACAACAGCTGTCTGCATTTTCGCCTTTAACTGTCAAAAAGTTTGTGAATTTTTAAGTTGCAATATGTATTTCCATATTTTATGTGCTTTTCTTGATTGTAAAGTGTGGTAAAAGTGGCGATTCTTATGTGTGTGGCAATTTATGTATAGGTATGTTCTATGTTTTTTATTTTACGGAAAAATAAAAGCGTCTGTATTGCCCCGTTTATATGAGGGAATCGATTTTGAACTTAATTGAATCGATCTGATTATAAAATGTTTTGGGATCGGTTTGAAATGTTCATGAAATTCAAGGATCGAAGGATAGGAGTATAGAAAGATCGAGTTTGGCAGGCAAAGAATGAAATTAATCGGTGTGGCATCAGAAAACAAAAATGGGTTGTATTTCCACACGAATGAGATATACTGTAAGGTCATAAAACTTTTATAGCTAATAAGGGTTAATTGTTTGGCAAAACAACCTCTGCACATAAAGGAAAAGTGCCATATATTACACGATTACAATCAATTTCGAACTCGATCGAACCCAGATTGAAACCCAATTTGTTCTTAATCCAATCTCACAATCTGCTCGTTTAAACAGGGCATGTGGTGTATTCTTTTAGTACTTTCTAGCTGTACGTTTCATCTTCTAGGGTGTTTTTCCAATCTAGCAGCTAGACAGCGAGGTGTTGGGAACTCGCCCTATCATCTGTCAGATCCGTCATCCTTCATGTTTTTATTATTATTTTTTTTCTCATTCCACCAACAACGACAGAAATCACGTTTTTCCTCTTCTTTTTTTGGAAATTAATTAAAATTAAACTCACAGAATACCATACGCACAAAGATGCCACCAAGGACGGACGAGATTCTTCCAACCACCCCGGCCAACAGCGCCAACTCTTGAAAAGGCAAGATTCATTGGTGGTCGTGGCCGAGCAATTGGTAAGGGATATATTATATTAGAGTTAGCAATTTGAACTGCAAGTGAGTCTCCTTATCTTATTTTATTTTCTCCCTTGTATCCGGTTCTGTGTCGAACAGCCTTCCGACGGGGCTCCATAACAGAATTCAATTGACTTCAATTATTGCACGACTTCAAAATGAATGCAATCACTGCGATGATTTGAAAAATGACTTCACTGAAGTCAAAAATGAATGCATTCAAATGAATGCAAAACGAATGCTGGTTTCATATTTTGAAGTTGAAGTCTTTAGTTGAATTCATATGATTGAAGTCAATACATACGAAGAAGTTATTCTTGTGACTTCAATGAATGCAAATGAATGCATTCTTTTACAACTCTGATACAGACAAACATTAATTTTTATATATATAGATTTAATCATTTTCAACTAACAGCGTATAGTTGCAAGTACGACTTCCGACTTTTTTCGGATAGTGTCGGATCTTCGGATACTGTCGGTTCCTCGGATTGTGTCGGATCCTCGGATAGTTTGAGTTTGTGAAATGAAATGGAATGAGATTCGATTCACTGAATTCATATGAATGTTGACTGGTTCTTGTTTTTGGTTTTTTTTTCCATATGATTCGTAATTGACTGATGAAAGTCGTAGAGAAAAAAAAGTATTGGGGTGGATTTATTGCAAAGCGCGCATGTGTGTGGATTTGTTCGGCGTATAGATGTTTACATTTGATCATAGCGGTGCGTTGATGGAAATGTGTGTGGATTTAGTTTGTAAATTTTTTGCTTCTGTTAAATTAAGATTTTGATAAGGCAAGTTGAGCGCGTTCGCAATGAGGATTCCGTTCAATCCTTTCCTTCGGGATATGCCAGCCAGTGGTGTCATCGTCATCGTGTCTTCTTCTTTTTGAACTTCCTGCAGTCGGCTCGGGAGCTTGCCTTGCGACAGCCTACGTACCGATGTTGCCCGTCTTCTTCGACCCTGACCCTACGTTGGCCGTACGCCTAGTCTGCCCTGTCTTATGTCCTTCTAGTGTCCTTGTACTTTTGACTTTTTTGGAACAGGAACTGTCCAAGGCTTTAGCGGAAAGCTGGTGACCCCGCCTTCCTCCTAGACAGTCCGCTGGCCCCAGAACCGTCAACCATGTTGGACCCTTTGGCTTTTAGCGTGTTGCGAACGCTATCCAGAGCTGCTCTTTCCCTGTCCGTAAAGGCTTTTTAAGCCGCCTGATTAAGCGAACAGGATTTCGCTTACGGTTCCTAAGCGTAGTCAATGTTCAAGATTAAGAGTTATTTATAGATATTTATACTTGTCGAATATTACTTTGTTGTTTTGTTAAATTTTCAATCAAGTTTGTTATTTTGTTTTTATTCTAGTTTTTTCCTTTTTTCAATATTATTATTATTTCTTACTGTCCCTAGTCTAACCTGATTTGTCTGATGGAGGGATTGTTCCCGATCCGATCTTACTAGTACTAACTACTATCGCGAAACTACTACAGTTTGTGGTATTCCCATCCTCGGTGATACCACTCACATCAGGCCGGAAAGACTCTGATGGAATCTCCTTTGGAGACGAGCTAGGACTTGCTACCTTAGGATCTACCACCCTTGTGATCGCCCCAGCACAATGAGATCCAAAGCTGTGAAGGACTGCCGCGTATCTCTCAACGAGGTAGTTGGACAGTACAACCTCACCCTCTGCTGGGTACCGGGTCACTGTAATATACCAGGGAATTGCGAAGCTGACGAACTGGCCCGACGAGGCTCCTCACTGCAAGCCTGCTCTGGCACACGTTAAATGAAACTAGGTCCATCATACTTCTGAAAAATAAGATAGGAACCCTCTGTGAGGAGGAACTCGCCGGACACTGTGCCATAGGAAGGCATGCCCAAAGACTGGGCATCCCCTGTAATGACTTCTGTAGAAGTTGTAGAGATGAAGAAGAAGAGGAGACTATCAGTCACCTATTATGCACGTGCCCTGCACTTGCCAACATTAGAAAGACCACATTAGGTTAATACATGTTCAACGATCTAAGTGATCTAAACAATGCCTGTACGGCTAAGATTGGCTCCTTTATACTAAGGAGTAAATAGTTCCCTGAGTAAGAGGGTGACCCACCCACCTTTACACATCGGGAGCACAATGGACCAACTACTGGTCTAAGTGCATCCTCACCGAAGGCCGGTTTCAACCAAAAAACCTACAAATTCACATTCATGCCATGACTGAAACATAAACATAAGTAAATACAAATAAATTAACAATTTAATTCTTCTGAGCTGCTGAAAAATAGCAGCAGCCAGGACCATAGACAAACTAACATAGACGGTCGTCTTTACGTTCACCACCCGAAAATTTTGTTAAGTACACCGAGCTTAAATTTCCTATTTGTGAATACATGTGAACGAACATGCGAACAGAACGTAACTATAAACAATCGTGGTGTCCCTTTCTTTCCTTTTGCACACCACATTTTCAGCAGACTGTCATTCAATTAACAACAACAAAATGTACAGGAAAATAGCTGCGCCCATGAAATGTACCGCGGATTGAGAATGTGTGCGTGAGCTCCGGTTTGAATTTTAACGGAAATGGTTGATTTAATGCCGACTATAAGAGTTTTTTGCCCCAGTGTGCGCGCGTCTATATTAGTTTGTCTATAGCCAGGACCATAGACAAACTAAACTAGACAGTCAACATGAACTTCCCCTGCCCCCTTAGTGCTGCAAATAGGATGAGCCTAATTACCATGTTTGTGAATAAATGTGAAGTAGCGTGTGACGAAGACCTAACTATTATTTTGTCGGGTTATCTCTTTCATTCCCTTTGGGCAAATATTTTTTTTCCGGTTGTTATTCCATTAACAACAATAAATTGCATGTACAAAATGGCTGCGGCCACAGATGTCAACAAAATCGGCGGATTTTGTAATTGTATGTGTGAAATTAGTGAGTTCCCATTTGATTTTGCTTGAACGTCGGAAAACAATGACAAAATCTGGCGGATTTTAGCTTGGGGGAGCGAATGTGTCAAACAAACCGAAGTTGTCTGTCTAATTTAGATTTGTCTATGGCCAGGACGATTGCTGGTCAATCAATCACTTCATAAAATTCCGATTGTCGAAGCTTAGTTCTCACCTAACAAATATTTTTAGGAATTATTACACAATTACTATTTTTTTTAATAAAAAGCCTACTTTTTCAGTCTGAATGTGTTTCTGGTACAAATCATTTGGTTACCGGCAATAGAAAAATAATAATGAAGTAGTCAGCTGTTGTTTTGCAAGTTTTGTAGCAGATTCTAATTAGATTCTGCTTTTCGAAGTTCCATAACGGAGTTTTACAAAAGTTCGAAATACGGAATACCAATTATAAAAGATCTTTTATAAACGGAGTCTTTTGAGTTATAACAGGGAATTCATAAATAATAGGCCTATATATTGGTAATATGTTGTAAAAACGAGACAACACAATGCGACAAATAGGACACATGAAGTTAGGAGACAAAAACACAATTGAGTCTATTCAGCTTAATCGTTTATTCTGTTATTCTGTTATGAATCCCCATACAAAAAGTCGAATTGTCAAAAAATCTTTTACGTTTGCCTTTGTTGGTACTCTACCAAAGGAAGCACATAACTGGATTTCGCTCCAAATACGAGCAGTATATTTCTTTTTGCTCCAATGTAAGTTTTCTTTTTCCTAAAAATTATTTCAGTATTTATAGTCATATATTTAGAATTAGTTCAGAACTTACTCTTTTCAGTCTGCTTTTTAAAGTTTTTCCTAGAAGAGTAAACAACTCAGCTGTTGCATTTGACAGCTCTGTGACAGATTTTTAGCCTAAATGATTGATGGATGATCATTTTGCTTCTGATATGTGCATCCTTCTCCTACTGTTGTTATCAGAATGGATCGTCAACATCAAACCTTTTTGTTCTCACTGAAAAAAATCTTTGTTATCATAATTGCCTTCATCATTGCAAAGAGTAATACATAACACTCTCGAAGAAACATTTCTAAGGTTTTTTCGATAATACCTTTTTATGTTTTCGATGTTAACTTCTGATGAAACTAATGCGTAGATCAGAACTTGATAACAATCTTTTAAGAAAATCGATGATGCAGTCGCTCCAGAGTCTGTATCCGAAAGTTTTTATATTTGGTTAATCTTTTATTAACTTATAAGATCAAAAACAATATAACTAAATTTTCCTAAAGCACTTTCTGGCTTCTGCTGCTTTTTCAGATACCTGACCAATAGGAAGCAGAGTTTTTTAAAGTTTGTTGATGGATTAATAACTTACTACGAGTTATACTGTAGACCTTCGATTATCCGAACTATTTGGGACTAAGGGTGGTTGGGATAATCAAATTTGATCAAAAAATTTAGATAGTGATCGATTATCTATAAGCGAATAATAATCGAATAATGATTATGAAACCACAGAAATTTAAATATATGTATATAATTTAGAAGAACCTCAACAAGTCTTATGCTTCAAATACAAAATTAAAACACTTATTCGAATACAGCGTTTAGTATTGCAAATTATTGCAGCTATTTCTTGCATTGGTTAAGGGAATATTCAAAGTACCTTACAAACCCCAATCAAAGGCAGAATATCAGGGTATACTAAATTAAAAGTACCCGTGTTTTTTTTTCCCATGTTGCTGAGAAATGTTATGAATAATATTTGATGACTCATAGCCAGTCACTGAGTGAATTGAAATATTGAATTTATTTTTTAAAAGGGCAAGCGTTGAAACAGACGTAAAGAATCCTTCATTGTCTGTTACTACAATTTTCGGATTGCTAAATTGTGAGATGATTTCTATTAATGGATTTTTTATATCAATGGAATTTCTAGATGCGATATGATTTATTATTTGGAAAATTTATCGACACGTGATATTGGAAAATGAATTTGGAATATTTATCGACACGTGATAAAATATTTTTTCCAGTATAATATCTAATATAATATATATTATAAATATCTAAATGTAATAGTATAATATAATATATTATATTATAATGTAAGTGGGAATTGGTGATGCTCTTTTGGCCTACGTTGATATTTATTTTCTTTTCATATTCAGTCAATATTCAGGGAGATCACTATTATCCCTTAACCCTTTCACCCCGCAATTCGAATAAATAAGCTAGAAAAGAGTTCATCGATTAGATGTGATAATGACAAATACAAAACTCAAACTGGAATGAAAATGGAAAAGTACCGCTGCTTTTTATTTTACTTTTAGTCAAGGACGGTTTGGTATTAATTTGAACCATTTCTGATAAGAATAAGAGATTTAAGGGATGTTTGAACATTTGCTGGTACATTTGTGTACCTTCGGGACGAAAGTGTTAAGCGAAGGTCACTTCTCTTTATGTAAATAAAGGTCGTCATACATATATATACACATATTTGTGTGAAATGCAGCATCGAATTTATACCGCAGGATCAAGTGTAAGCTCTTGTGAAATTGGTTTCCTGCGGCATACACAAAGGTTACCAGCATCATGCCTTACTCGAACGTTGCAGCCGCAACTTTACTGGGTAAAGATGCAACACATGAATACATGGATTTCTTCACGTCATCAACATTAACACCTCATGAGCTACCGTTGCTCGGCTATTGTTTCGTTTAATTTGACTTGAATTTCTTTATTAATTTCTATTTGCCTATTGTATTCATTAACAAGCTCATTTTCTTGAATCTTAAGAATTTCCAAATCTTGATGGTCTGGTAGTCCAGCACAAATAACCCAAATAGGTTATTTGTGTAGTCCAGCAACGATTTTGATGGCGGAACCAATAAAATCAATAGACTTACGCATTTTCATATGTCTTTTTGATATGTGGAGTAAATCTGATTAGAATCCTGCTGCAATATCTCTCTGTCTCTTCCGTCTTCGAGAGAACTTATAAGCTTAATATTGTCAACAATGAAGGCATCGATATCAGAGAAGTTGGTTGATTGTGTTAAATAAGAGTAGCTTTCGAAGATTGCTACAACATTATTATCGCCCCGGTCGAATAGACTGTAATCTTTGGTTGTGCAAACCGAATTAGGGTCAATCTGTAAGTATTGAAATTTATCATTATTTTGATGTGCCTATATTCCGTCAATTAAATAAATCTGCCAGAAATATTTTCTGCTTGTAAATTTTTGAGAATTTATTGCCGATTCTCTTATTATTAAACCTTATCACCTGGCATAAATTATTTAGGTGTTGTCCTATTGGTGTGGTATTTGCTACGTTACACAATCCAAGGTTAAGTTTAGAAATAATTTCATTTCTTAGTTGCTGAGAAATGTTATGAATAATGTTTGATGACTCATAGCCAGTCACTGAGTGAATTGAAATATTGAATTTATTTTTTAAAAGGGCAAGCGTTGAAACAGACGTAAAGAATCCTTCATTGTCTGTTACTACAATTTTCGGATTGCTAAATTGTGAGATGATTTCTATTAATGGATTTTTTATATCAATGGAATTTCTAGATGCGATATGATTTATTATTTGGAAAATTTATCGACACGTGATATTGGAAAATGAATTTGGAATATTTATCGACACGTGATAAAATATTTTTTCCAGTATAATATCTAATATAATATATATTATAAATATCTAAATGTAATAATATAATATAATATATTATATTATAATGTAAGTGGGAATTGGTGATGCTCTTTTGGCCTACGTTGATATTTATTTTCTTTTCATATTCAGTCAATATTCAGGGAGATCACTATTATCCCTTAACCCTTTCACCCCGCAATTCGAATAAATAAGCTAGAAAAGAGTTTATCGATTAGATGTGATAATGACAAATACAAAACTTAAACTGGAATGAAAATAGAAAAGTACCGCTGCTTTTTATTTTACTTTTAGTCAAGGACGGTTTGGTATTAATTTGAACCATTTCTGATAAAAATAAGAGATTTAAGGGATGTTTGAACATTTGCTGGTACATTTGTGTACCTTCGGGACGAAAGTGTTAAGCGAAGGTCACTTCTCTTTATGTAAACAAAGGTCATCATACATATATATACACATATTTGTGTGAAATGCAGCATCGAATTTATACCGCAGGATCAAGTGTAAGCTCTTGTAAAATTGGTTTCCTGCGGCATACACAAAGGTTACCAGCATCATGCCTTACTCGAACGTTGCAGTCGCAACTTTACTGGGTAAAGATGCAACACATGAATACATGGATATTCAGAGCACCTCATGAAATCAAAGTAGACATCGCCCTTGGTTCTAAAATAAACCCTGCTACAGTGAATGAGACTGGGATCCTGAAACTTCAACCAAACTGCAGGATACACCATTATATAAATAGGCTAGAAATAAAGAAATTTTTGATTCGTTGAAAAACCATAAGCAATGTGTTTATTCATTGTAAGTCCCCCCACCAGAGGTAAGGCTTACAACTCACTGTGTAACAGGTCCATCCGTACACATCTTTTTTATATTGGGAAAATATTATTCGGAAATTATTTGTTTGAAACTTTCAGACGGTCCTCTGTGTGCTCTGTTGTGTTCATTTAGCGCTATTTCTTCCTGGCCGTTTTCGTTAAACATGCCCTGTACAAATTTGCTGGTATATTTTATTCATAGACAAATGTAAATTAGACAGACAACTTCGGTTCGTTTGGTGCATTCGCTCTCCCAAGCTAAAATCCGCTGGATTTGGTCATTGTATTCTGACATTCAAGCAAAATCAAATGGGAGCTGACTAATTTCATACAAACAATTACAAAATCCGGCGATTTTTTTTTTACATCTATGGCCGCAGGCATTTTGTACACACAATTTGTTTTTGTTAATTGAATAACAACCGGCAGAAAAATGTTACATGTTAAGACATGAGAATTAGGCGCCTCCTGTTTGCAGCACCAAGAGGACAGTGGAAATTCGAGTTGACTGTCTCGTTTAGTTTGTCTATGATTTCATCTTTACTTTTGGGAAGGCGTTCATTAAGCACATAGACAAACTAATATAGACGGTCGTCTTTACTTTCCCCACCCGAAAGTTTGTGAAGTATTTGAATTTTCCTATCTGTAAATGCATGTGACCGAACGTACGAACAAGACAAGACGTAACTATAACAACAATCGTGCTGTCCCTTTTTTCCTTTTGCACACCACATTTTCAGCAGACTGTCATTCAATTAACAACAACTAAATGTACAGGAAAATGGCTGCGTCCGTGAAATGTACCGCGGATTGAGAATATGTGCGTGAGCTCCGATTTGATTTTGACGGAAACGTCAGAATGCATTCAAAATCCGTGGTACTTTTACTCTTGTGGGAACCAACGGTCAAATCGGCCGAAGACGACCGTCTATACCAGTTTGTCTTTGATTTCTTTTTGAGGTAGTGGACTTGATATGAAGGTAAGAAAATTCTGCTACTTTTTAAGTCAATGTGCAAACTGTCAAAAATTCGTTTTCCTTCAAAAAGTAGGCCTAGAGTTCGGAACGTGTCCATCATAGACATAGACACCATAGACGATCGTCTTCTGTCGATTTGACCGTTGGCCATAAATAACCCAAGATATAAAATGAATTAGCAATAAACTAAATCTAAACAGAAGAATTAGACTTATTTCTTTATTTTCTACATTTCTACATTTTCAAAACCACTTTGACTTTCTACATGTTCGAATCATACGCTTCCACAGTTGACCACTATTCGTCTGTAAAATTTCTTTATCCTAAACTTACAATATACATACCTAAATATCTATCCTTCAGTCTATATTCATCCATTAACGATAATGGATCTCTGTTTAACTCGATAAATAGATAATAAGATTTTCTTATTAAAATAATCGAACTGAAGTTTATTTTAATTCTTTTGGATTTTCAAGCATATACTCGTATGTATAATCCCGTATTTCAATGCAAACATACACATGTATGAATATATACCTTAAACAATAAAAATATTGATGCGTAAAAAGGTAAACCAGACGATAAATAAAACTATTTCATAAGTAAATATATGAATATCACAAGTAAAATAATCAAACAACAAATAATTATTACAAAAATAAAATAAGAAAGAAATACCCATGCACTTGCAACAGTTCCATAATTCCATAATACAAATATTTTTATTTCTCTGTGACACATTTATAAATTATTATACAAAAAATATTTTTTGAACATCATAAATTCACAGCCGCACTTTCCAAAAACACCCGCCACGGCCCACCACCTTTGTTTAATGTGGGCAGATAGGAAATATAAATCTCCAATTCCTTTTTTTAGTGATGAAAATTTGACAAAATTGTAATTATTTGCTTTTGCAGCAAATTCCCTTGCGGGAGAAATTAAATTTTAATCGGAAATGTAAATTTTCCAAAATGGACCTTCACCTCGTTAAGAACTCGATTTTAACACGCCAGCTACATAATCCTTTTTTTTGGTTCTGTAGATGGGCCGATTAAACTTCAAATCCTTCATCACACGTATTCATCGATACGAAATAAGGACAGGATTTGGGTTCTCTCAATTTTTGGTGTTTTAGGGAAGAGTTGGGGGAGTGGACTATCTATTATGGGTTATTTGTGATGAATGTTTTATTATCAAGTTGTGTCAGTAAAGCTGACATACAAGGTATGAGGTGACAATGGCCGAGTTCCCAACACCTCGCTAGTCTAGCTGCTAGAATACTTTTGCACCGGGATGACAGATTTCGTCCTAGAGAATCTAGCGGCCTCTAGGACCAAAATTTGACTAGATAATAGAAGATCCTAGCGACGAATGCCTTCGCTGCAAAGTAGTAAACCCAATTAGTACTTGCATAAAATGTAGAAATCAAAACAAACAACAGCTGTCTGCATTTTCGCCTTTAACTGTCAACAAGTTTGTGAATTTGTAAGTTGCAATATGTATTTCCATATTTTATGTGCTTTTCTTGATTGTAAAGTGTGGTAAAAGTGGCGATTCTTATGTGTGTGGCAATTTATGTATGTTCTATGTTTTTTATTTTACGGAAAAATAAAAGCGTCTGTATTGCCCCGTTTATATGAGGGAATCGATTTTGAACTTAATTGAATCGATCTGATTATAAAATGTTTTGGGATCGGTTTGAAATGTTCATGAAATTCAAGGATCGAAGGATAGGAGTATAGAAAGATCGAGTTTGGCAGGCAAAGAATGAAATTAATCGGTGTGGCATCAGAAAACAAAAATGGGTTGTATTTCCACACGAATGAGATATACTGTAAGGTCATAAAACTTTTATAGCTAATAAGGGTTAATTGTTTGGCAAAACAACCTCTGCACATAAAGGAAAAGTGCCATATATTACACGATTACAATCAATTTCGAACTCGATCGAACCCAGATTGAAACCCAATTTGTTCTTAATCCAATCTCACAATCTGCTCGTTTAAACAGGGCATGTGGTGTATTCTTTTAGTACTTTCTAGCTGTACGTTTCATCTTCTAGGGTGTTTTTCCAATCTAGCAGCTAGACAGCGAGGTGTTGGGAACTCGCCCTATCATCTGTCAGATCCGTCATCCTTCATGTTTTTATTATTATTTTTTTTCTCATTCCACCAACAACGACAGAAATCACGTTTTTCCTCTTCTTTTTTTGGAAATTAATTAAAATTAAACTCACAGAATACCATACGCACAAAGATGCCACCAAGGACGGACGAGATTCTTCCAACCACCCCGGCCAACAGCGCCAACTCTTGAAAAGGCAAGATTCATTGGTGGTCGTGGCCGAGCAATTGGTAAGGGATATATTATATTAGAGTTAGCAATTTGAATTGCAAGTGAGTCTCCTTATCTTATTTTATTTTCTCCCTTGTATCCGGTTCTGTGTCGAACAGCGTTCCGACCGGGCTCCATAACAGAATTCAATTGACTTCAATTATTGCACGACTTCAAAATGAATGCAATCACTGCGATGATTTGAAAAACGACTTCACTGAAGTCAAAAATGAATGCATTCAATTGAATGCAAAACGAATGCTGGTTTCATATTTTGAAGTTGAAGTCTTTAGTTGAATTCATATGATTGAAGTCAATACATACGAAGAAGTTATTCTTGTGACTTCAATGAATGCAAATGAATGCATTCTTTTACAACTCTGATACAGACAAACATTAATTTTTATATATATAGATTTAATCATTTTCAACTAACAGCGTATAGTTGCAAGTACGACTTCCGACTTTTTTCGGATAGTGTCGGATCTTCGGATACTGTCGGTTCCTCGGATTGTGTCGGATCCTCGGATAGTTTGAGTTTGTGAAATGAAATGGAATGAGATTCGATTCACTGAATTCATATGAATGTTGACTGGTTCTTGTTTTTGGTTTTTTTTTCCATATGATTCGTAATTGACTGATGAAAGTCGTAGAGAAAAAAAAGTATTGGGGTGGATTTATTGCAAAGCGCGCATGTGTGTGGATTTGTTCGGCGTATAGATGTTTACATTTGATCATAGCGGTGCGTTGATGGAAATGTGTGTGGATTTAGTTTGTAAATTTTTTGCTTCTGTTAAATTAAGATTTTGATAAGGCAAGTTGAGCGCGTTCGCAATGAGGATTCCGTTCAATCCTTTCCTTCGGGATATGCCAGCCAGTGGTGTCATCGTCATCGTGTCTTCTTCTTTTTGAACTTCCTGCAGTCGGCTCGGGAGCTTGCCTTGCGACAGCCTACGTACCGATGTTGCCCGTCCTCTTCGACCCTGACCCTACGTTGGCCGTACGCCTAGTCTGCCCTGTCTTATGTCCTTCTAGTGTCCTTGTACTTTGGACTTTTTTGGAACAGGAACTGTCCAAGGCTATAGCGGAAAGCTGGTGACCCCGCCTTCCTCCTAGACAGTCCGCTGGCCCCAGAACCGTCAACCATGTTGGACCCTTTGGCCTTTAGCGTGTTGCGAACGCTATCCAGAGCCGCTCTTTCCCTGTCCGTAAAGGCTTTT
This sequence comes from Chalcosyrphus nemorum, assembly GCA_949716465.1. Classification (NCBI taxonomy): domain Eukaryota; kingdom Metazoa; phylum Arthropoda; class Insecta; order Diptera; family Syrphidae; genus Chalcosyrphus; species Chalcosyrphus nemorum. The sequence goes on from OX454332.1 coordinate 55,017,994, forward strand.
TAAGCCGCCTGATTAAGCGAACAGGATTTCGCTTACGGTTCCTAAGCGTAGTCGGCGCGTCCCTAGTCTAACCTGATTTGTCTGATGGAGGGATTGTTCCCGATCCGATCTTACTAGTACTAACTACTATCGCGAAACTACTACAGTTTGTGGTATTCCCATCCTCGGTGATACCACTCACATCAGGCCGGAAAGACTCTGATGGAATCTCCTTTGGAGACGAGCTAGGACTTGCTACCTTAGGATCTACCACCCTTGTGATCGCCCCAGCACAATGAGATCCAAAGCTGTGAAGGACTGCCGCGTATCTCTCAACGAGGTAGTTGGACAGTACAACCTCACCCTCTGCTGGGTACCGGGTCACTGTAATATACCAGGGAATTGCGAAGCTGACGAACTGGCCCGACGAGGCTCCTCACTGCAAGCCTGCTCTGGCCCACGTTAAATGAAACTAGGTCCATCATACTTCTGAAAAATAAGATAGGAACCCTCTGTGAGGAGGAACTCGCCGGACACTGTGCCATAGGAAGGCATGCCCAAAGACTGGGCATCCCCTGTAATGACTTCTGTAGAAGTTGTAGAGATGAAGAAGAAGAGGAGACTATCAGTCACCTATTATGCACGTGCCCTGCACTTGCCAACATTAGAAAGACCACATTAGGTTAATACATGTTCAACGATCTAAGTGATCTAAACAATGCCTGTACGGCTAAGATTGGCTCCTTTATACTAAGGAGTAAATAGTTCCCTGAGTAAGAGGGTGACCCACCCACCTTTACACATCGGGAGCACAATGGACCAACTACTGGTCTAAGTGCATCCTCACCGAAGGCCGGTTTCAACCAAAAAACCTACAAATTCACATTCATGCCATGACTGAAACATAAACATAAGTAAATACAAATAAATTAACAATTTAATTCTTCTGAGCTGCTGAAAAATAGCAGCAGCCAGGACCATAGACAAACTAACATAGACGGTCGTCTTTACGTTCACCACCCGAAAATTTTGTTAAGTACACCGAGCTTAAATTTCCTATTTGTGAATACATGTGAACGAACATGCGAACAGAACGTAACTATAAACAATCGTGGTGTCCCTTTCTTTCCTTTTGCACACCACATTTTCAGCAGACTGTCATTCAATTAACAACAACAAAATGTACAGGAAAATAGCTGCGCCCATGAAATGTACCGCGGATTGAGAATGTGTGCGTGAGCTCCGGTTTGAATTTTAACGGAAACGGTTGATTTAATGCCGACTATAAGAGTTTTTTGCCCCAGTGTGCGCGCGTCTATATTAGTTTGTCTATAGCCAGGACCATAGACAAACTAAACTAGACAGTCAACATGAACTTCCCCTGCCCCCTTAGTGCTGCAAATAGGATGAGCCTAATTACCATGTTTGTGAATAAATGTGAAGTAGCGTGTGACGAAGACCTAACTATTATTTTCTCGGGTTATCTCTTTCATTCCCTTTGGGCAAATATTTTTTTTCCGGTTGTTATTCCATTAACAACAACAAATTGCATGTACAAAATGGCTGCGGCCACAGATGTCAACAAAATCGGCGGATTTTGTAATTGTATGTGTGAAATTAGTGAGTTCCCATTTGATTTTGCTTGAACGTCGGAAAACAATGACAAAATCTAGCGGATTTTAGCTTGGGGGAGCGAATGTGTCAAACAAACCGAAGTTGTCTGTCTAATTTAGATTTGTCTATGGCCAGGACGATTCATAAAATTCCGATTGTCGAAGCTTAGTTCTCACCTAACAAATATTTTTAGGAATTATTACACAATTACTATGTTTCTTAATAAAAAGCCTACTTTTTCAGTCTGAATGTGTTTCTGGTACAAATCATTTGGTTACCGGCAATAGAAAAATAATAATGAAGTAGTCAGCTGTTGTTTTGCAAGTTTTGTAGCAGATTCTAATTAGATTCTGCTTTTCGAAGTTCCATAACGGAGTTTTACAAAAGTTCGAAATACGGAATACCAATTATAAAAGATCTTTTATAAACGGAGTCTTTTGAGTTATAACAGGAAATTCATAAATAATAGGCCTATATATTGGTAATATGTTGTAAAAACGAGACAACACAATGCGACAAATAGGACACATGAAGTTAGGAGACAAAAACACAATTGAGTCTATTCAGCTTAATCTTTTATTCTGTTATTCTGTTATGAATCCCCATACAAAAAGTCGAATTGTCAAAAAATCTTTTACGTTTGCCTTTGTTGGTACTCTACCAAAGGAAGCACATAACTGGATTTCGCTCCAAATACGAGCAGTATATTTCTTTTTGCTCCAATGTAAGTTTTCTTTTTCCTAAAAATTATTTCAGTATTTATAGTCATATATTTAGAATTAGTTCAGAACTTACTCTTTTCAGTCTGCTTTTTAAAGTTTTTCCTAGAAGAGTAAACAACTCAGCTGTTGCATTTGACAGCTCTGTGACAGATTTTTAGCCTAAATGATTGATGGATGATCATTTTGCTTCTGATATGTGCATCCTTCTCCTACTGTTGTTATCAGAATGGATCGTCAACTTCAAACCTTTTTGTTCTCACTGAAAAAAATCTTTGTTATCCTAATTGCCTTCATCATTGCAAAGAGTTATACATAACACTCTCGAAGAAACATTTCTAAGGTTTTTTCGATAATACCTTTTTATGTTTTCGATGTTAACTTCTGATGAAACTAATGCGTAGATCAGAACTTGATAACAATCTTTTAAGAAAATCGATGATGCAGTCGCTCCAGAGTCTGTATCCGAAAGTTTTTATATTTGGTTAATCTTTTATTAACTTATAAGATCAAAAACAATATAACTAAATTTTGCTAAAGCACTTTCTGGCTTCTGCTGCTTTTTCAGATACCTGACCAATAGGAAGCAGAGTTTTTTAAAGTTTGTTGATGGATTAATAACTTACTACGAGTTATACTGTAGACCTTCGATTATCCGAACTATTTGGGACTAAGGGTGGTTGGGATAATCAAATTTGATCAAAAAATTTAGATAGTGATCGATTATCTATAAGCAAATACGCTATGCAGTGGAATCCGCTCACCCAAGCAGGCAGAACAGCGGGACGCCCTAGGCAAACGTGGCGCAGAACAGTCGACGAGGAATCGAGCTCTTTGGGAATGAGCTGGAGAGAGCTCAAACGCGTTGCAGAACTACGAACAAGATGGCGCGCAGGCGTTGTTGACGCCCTATGCCCCCCGAGGGGTTAAAGGATTAAAGAAGAAGAAGAAAGAATAATAATCGAATAATGATTATGAAACCACAGATATTTAAATATATGTATATAATTTAGAAGAACCTCAACAAGTCTTATGCTTTAAATACAAAATTAAAACACTTATTCGAATACAGCGTTTAGTATTGCAAATTATTGCAGCTATTTCTTGCATTGGTTAAGGGAATATTCAAAGTACCTTACAAACCCCAATCCAAGGCAGAATATCAGGGTATACTAAATTAAAAGTACCCGTGTTTTTTTTGCCATGTCTAAGTAAAGTGAAGTAGGATTTTGTATGAAAATCTAGTACAATATCCTACTGCCAATCACTGCCAATAAGTTTCGCAGTGGGATTCATTTTCGATAAATTTTCGAGACTCGATTGCGAATTCAAATTTAATACAAGTCTTCCACCATGTGTGGCTTATATGGACCAGATAAATCGAGTCTGGCGCCAGATTATTGATACATGCCATTATCCATGTACATTTTTGAGTATTTGCTGACCACTTCTTGCAATTTATTTATTTTAATTACTACACAATTAAAATTCAATGCAGAAATTAATTTCATTCTCCTTTGTTCTCTTTTTTAGATGTTTTGAAAAGACATGTAACTGTGAGTAAAGGAGAGTATCAACCTTTAAAATAAAGCACTTCACTTCGTAGTAAAAAAAAAAAAAAAAAAACAGAGCTATTATTAAAACTTAAAAAATGTCAAAGTTTGTCATCATATGTACAAACCCTAATTTGAATAAAAGCGGCTTAATTTTTCCAAAATTCAACTTAATTCCTCACAACAAACCTGAATTTCATGTTTACTATCACAGCCACCCGCAATCACTTATTGAAAAACACTCGCCAAATTATCGAGCATTGCAAAAAAAAAAAAAAACAAATAATGAAACAACTAACTTTCAACTCATTTTTTCACGCCAGACGTTTCTTAAAATAAGAACCCATGTATATATACTGTCCGCTACACATAGCTTTTACTTCTCAATTTTACTTATCAAAAAATCGACTTATGGCCAAGTTTTTCACAAGGTGCTATTACATGACCGGTATGCCATCTGTGACATTGAAAATTGCCAAATCACTCAACTCCCTTATTACGAAGTAGTCGAGTCTAAAAATATTAGCATGTGGTAAACAAACACTGACGCTTGAAGACTTGGTTGTTCAAAGCGACGTCTATTTTTGTAGTCTTAATTACTTAATACATTGCTTATAGCTGTAACCCTTTCTGTTATGTTTGAAATTGAAAAACAAAAATGGATGTGCGGTGTCTAGAACCAGGCTGTCGGTTGATCGAGGTTGATCATGTTGTCAGGTTGACCGAGATGTAGTAGGTTAAGTAAGAACAATTTTATTTTGATTGATGAACATAGGAACTGCAGCCAAATTCGGTTCGGGATCTGCCATTATCGAAAATAAGACAGCCACGTAGACCTAAGAAGAAGGCTCATCTTTTGTAGCCGAACAAGACAAATTAAGCAGAAAAGAAGATGAGAACTTTCAACATTAATTTAATATAGATAGATAGATAGATAGTGTTTATTCGTTATAAAGTTATTTACATAGGTTATCGCCCAATTTACAGTACAGATATTCGACATAATCATTCTATCTTTCTACTGAAGCATTATCTTTTAGGATATTTAACGTTATATTTATATACAAATTTAATTTTAAAGGAAAGCAACGAAAGAAAAACCTTTTTGCAAAAGAAAAATGAATAATGATAATAACAAGTAAATATAAAGTTAGAAAGTAAAAACAAAATAGATCACATATAATATATGTACGTGCTCTTTTAATAATAATGGATAATAAATAATAAATAAAAAATAATAAATAATAAATACTAAATAATAATTAATAAATAATAAATAATAAATAATAAATAATAAATAATAAATAATAAGTAATAAATAATAAATAATAAATAATAAATAATAAATAATAAATAATAAATAATAAATAATAAATAATAAATAATAAATAATAAATAATAAATAATAAATAATAAATAATAAATAATAAATAATAAATAATAAATAATAAATAATAAATAATAAATAATAAATAATAAATAATAAATAATAAATAATAAATAATAAATAATAAATAATAAATAATAAATAATAAATAATAAATAACAAAAAATAAATAATAAATAACAATTTACAAATAAAAAATAATAAATACTTTTTAAATATAACAGGTAATAAATAATAAATAACAATTTATATAGAATTTTTATTGAACTCACATGCCCAACTGATTAATTAGTTGATTATTCATTATCAGTTCAACATTCGCCCGAAAATGCAAATTTCTTGTGGAATAATAACGAGAAAGATTAAGCATCATTTTGCGCAACTTGTTCTGCGTTATTTGCAGTTGTTTTTTGTGACACATTGCAAATTCATGCGACGAGAACAAACCAGTGTTATCAGCAAAAATTGCTAACTCACAAGAGCAATAACATCGGACATCGGACGTGAATAAGTTGTATAAAATTGGGCCCAAAAATGAGACTTGTGGAACACCAGCAGTAACATATTTTAGTTTGGAATGATTTTTATTAATGTACACGGAAAAACGTCTATTTGACAAGAAACTTAGAACAATTTTAACAAGGTATGAAGGTACCGTGGCTCAGTGGTTAGTGCGTTGGACTACTGCGCAAGGGGTTCCGAGTTCGAATCCAGGAAAATACCACCAAAGTTTATTTCACGGCCCCACCTCTTGCGAGCGTCTGACAAACATCCAAGAGTATTTACTGTCATGAGAAAGCTTCTCGAAAACCCCCCTGCCCTTCGGATACGGCATAAAACTTTAGGTCCCTTCTGTACGTGCAGAAATGTATACCACGCACAATACGTACAGTTGTGAAAAGCTAGGCCTTGGCCCTCTATGGGCTGCTTACGGCCTACTATTTATTTTTATTTTATTTTATGACGGAAAACCAAGGGACAACATTTTATGCACGGAATCAAAGGCTTCTTCAATGTCTAGTAGTACTAAACCGGTTGATTTTCTTACTGATCTTTTATCTTTTACATAGTACTAAACCGGTTAATTTTCTTACTGATCTTTTATCTTTTACATATTTCTTAATTCAATATACCTGATGGATGGCACTATGAGGGCTCCAAAATCCGAATTGTTCATTGGGGAACAATTTCTTGTCCTCGATTACTGTTAATAATTTTTTCTTTATTATTTGTTCCAAAATTTTGCTTAGACTGTTAAGAAGGCTTATCGGTCTACAGCCATTTGGTTCTTCTGGTGGTTTACCTGGCTTAGGAATTAGAAAAACTATTCGACAAATGAAACGATGTTCATCGATTGAGTTCCAGAACAGAAGTGAACAAATTTATTAGGTTATCAAAAATAATGAAAAAATTATTAAGAGGTAGTTAAAGTAACCTAAGCAAAATATGTATACAATTTCGTTAAATCTAATATTAATTTATAAGTTGGCTTATAGATGACGCTAATTAAATATTTTATAATATAGGGTGTTATATATATTTTAAATTCAAATATACACCGTTTAATTATTGTTTCAACACATATTACAACCATTTAATTTAGTTTTCAAATTTAATACCAAATTTTTTAAAACAAAAATAGTGTTTGTCTTTAGGGACGGCTTTAGTCAAACCATCAGCAACCATTCTATCCGTCGGAAGATATTTAAGAGACAACTTTTTGTTCTAACGCCTCACGTATAAAGTGGTATTTGTAATGTATATGTTTGGTCCGTGAGTACTTTCCTCCATACTCAGCGATATGTTCAGCGCTTTGATTATCGCCAAAAATAGTTGTAGCCTCAGAAGACCCAAAATTCAGCTCTTCCAATAAGTTGCTAAGTGCGTGTACTTCTTTTGCTCCTTCAGTTAAAGCGATGTACTCTGCTTCAGCACTTGAGGTAGCTATAGTGCGTTGCTTCCTTGACTCCCAACTTATAGCAGCACCTGCAAATATAAAGCAATAGTCACTTTGAGATTTGCAATCATTTCGATCTTCAGCCCAACTAGCATCAACATAGCCAATGAGGGGTAATCCACTTTTGTGATAAACTAATTTTGCACTTTTCGTAGCATTGAGATAGCGCAATAAATTAATTGCTGTCGTTTTTTAGGATTTTGATTAAATTGAGATAAAGCGCTAATGCTGTAGGCAATATCTGGGCGACTATAAACAGCTAAATGCATAATTGATCCTATTAGCTCTTGATATTCCAAAGTGTTCACTGATTCATTTTCTCCAAAAATCGTTGGCTCCTTTTCTAGTTTCAACTTGACCTGCATAGGTATAGAAAATGTTTTAAAATTTTGCATGTTATATTTTATGATAAGATTATTAATGTAACGAGTTTGACATATTGATAACGTATCCTGGGTCTTTTCTATTTCTAGGCCAATACATTGAGATGGATGCCAGCAGACTATCCCTAGATCTCTAATTTCGAAATATTGTGAAAGTGTTTCTTTTATTTTAATGAAAAATTTATTATCGTTAGAAGCAATGATAATGTCATCAATATAAACACCTAAGATTGTTTTTTGATCATTTATAGTTTTATAATAAATACAGTAATCATAGTTTGATTGTATAAGTTCCAAAATTTTAAGTTTTTCATCCAAAGTGCTATGTCACTGTCTGCTTGCTTGTTTTAATCCATATAATGCCTTATGAAGTCTATCTCTTTATTTGGCTGACTAGCATCTACGAAACCATCAGGTTGTTTCATATATATTTCCTCCTTCAATGTTCCATTTAAAAATGCTATTGATACATCAAGATGATGAAGTACCAAGTCGTATTCAACGGACAAACCGTATATGAGACGAAGTGAGCTTTGTCGTATGACAGGCGCGTAAGTATCTACATAATCGATTCCAAACTTTTGAGCATATCCTTGCGCTACAAGTCTTGCTTTTCGACGACCTTACCATCTGCTAAATATTTAGTTTTATAAACCCACTTACAACCAATAACATTTCGACCAACAGGTAATTCGCAAAGTGTTCAAGTTTTATGCTTCATCAAAGAATTGTATTCTTCTTTCATGGCAGAATACCATTGCTCTGCATGTGGTGAGCTTTTAGAGCTTTGATAGCTTGTCTGATCATCTATTTGACTTGCATTAAAGACTTTTTCAATTACATTTTTTCAATAATGTCGAGATCTTAATCCACTTTTTATATCATATGTATTTGTTCCATTTTCCTTTGGTGGATAGTTATTTTTATTTTCATTTTCAGACTGATTATTTCTTCCTTCATCTAAAAATTCTTCAGCTTCCAAAAAATAATCATCAGGATCTTCTAAGTTTACTTCAGTACTATTACGTGGAACATCGTTTTCTATAGATTTTGTTTTATTTTTGTCTAATGCCGAATTGATTCCATTATTTTCTAGAAAATTTTCGATCTCTATGTAGTGATTGTTTACATCCATATTCTCTATAAAACGTACGTCACGACTTTAAACAATCACTCGAGATCCCCTTTTCCATAAACGATATGATTTTGATTCCTCCGAATATCCCAGTAAAATATATTCCTCACTTTTTGGATCCAATTTTGACCTATTTGGTGATTTATTTAACATGAAAGCTTTGTACCCTATTTGTCGTAAATGACTAACTGTAGGAATTCTTCCTGCCCACATTTGCTCGGGAGTTTGGTTTAGATTGAGCTTTGTTGAACAACGGTTACGTATGTAAACTGCTGTATGAACAAGCTCTGCCCACAGAAATTTCGGCAAAGATGCCTCGAACAAATAACATCTAGTCATTTCATCAAGCGTTCTATTCATGCGCTCAGCGACTCCGTTTTGCTGAGGCGTATATTCCGCACTTAGTTGACGCTTTATACCATGCTCAATTAAATATGTAGAGAGTTCTTTACTAGCAAGTTCCCGAGCATTATCACTTCTCAAAACCTTAATACGTCGGTTAGTTTCGTTTTCCACCCTGTTTTTAAATTCTTTAAACACATTAAGATAACCACTTTTCTTTTGTAGAAAATAAACAAACGTTTTTCTAGACCAACCATCAATGAATGCGATGAAATAAATGCTTTTACTAATGGATTCAGTTATGAACGGTCCACAAAGATCCGTATGAACTATTTCCAGCAAAGGTAATCTAGTTTGCTTTCCTCTCAAGCAGGTTGCACAATCAATAGACATTGATTTGAAATTGGCAGTCCTTGTACCATAGACAAATCTAAATTAGACAGACAACTTCGGTTCGTTTGACACATTCGCTCCCACAAGCTAAAATCCGCTAGATTTTGTCGTTGTATTCTGACAGTCCAGCAAAATCAAATGGGAGCTCACTAATTTCACACATACAATTACAAAATCCGGCGATTTTTTTGACATCTATGGCCGCAGCCATTTTTTACAAACAATTTGTTGTTGTTAATGAAATAACAACAGGAAAAGAAAAGTTTCCTCGAAAGGAATGAAAGAGATAACCCGACAAAATAATAGTAAGGTCTTGCTCACACGCTACTTCACATTTATTCACAAACATGGTAATTAGGCTCCTCCTATTTTCAGCACTAAGGGGGCAGGGGAAGTACGAGTTGACTGTCTAATTTAGGTTTGTCTATGCCTTGTACCATCTGTTCATCTTTTAATTTACGAAGAGATGGTATGTTCAGATGTCCATACCGTTTATGCCAAATTTCCAAAGAATTATTTTTAATATTTACTACATTGTAAACTTTTCTGTAATTTCACTTAATACAACTTCTTATGTTTCACAGCCTCAACCAGAATATTTTCATTTTTTAAAATAAGTCCACGTGTTCCTTCTAAAACAACTTTACATCCATTATCTGCAGCTTTACTAGCTGATATAAGATTGCTTCTAAGTTCCGGTATTGTTTGATAAAGATTTATATTTTTCATTTTACCACATACAATAATTTTTAATCTGACTGTTCCTATACCCTTAATTTTTGCACATTCGTTATTAGCTACTTGAACTTCTCCAGAATACTGTCTATCGATGCTAATAAATGCGTCCTCCATTCAACACATGTGAGATGTTGCCCCACTATCAATGTACTAATTATAATGTTATGAGGCCTGTTCTTTGACATTTTGGGATACTTCATCTGTGGTGCTTTTATATCCACTTTTTAGCTTCAATGTTACAAAACCTTCTTCTAATGAATCATCTTTCTGAGTAAGATGAGTCCTGTCTCTATTCAATACTACTCGACAGTCTCTTTTCATGTGTCCCTTTCGACCGCATCGGTGACAATTATATTGAAAATGAGACATACCTGTGTTGCGCTGGGTGTTTCCTAGCTTTTTCTGATTGAATCTTGCTTTGAATGCATCCTCCTTAAGCTCATCATTCTCCTTCTTCTTATCGCTGACTTCGAGCAAACGGGCTCGTAAAATGTCCAGCGTAGGAAAATCCTTGGATGCATCAAAGGCAGCTTGCAAATATTTATAAGACTCTGGCAGACTATCCAGTAGTAGCACAGCTAGCAAGTTCTCATCCAATTTCGCATCCATTTCATGTAAACGTGTAACAATCAAATTGAAATTTATTAAATGTTGTTCCATATTTTCGTTTTCTTGCATTTTGTAATTTATTAACTTACGGAATTCCTCAACTTTGGTACGTGTTCCCTTACGATTATATGTAGCTTCCAAGAAATCCCAGATACCTTTTGATGTTGCTATTCCATGTACAAGTGAGACTTGTTCCGGTTCCATCGATATAATTAATTCGCTTCGAGCATCCAATTCCTTATCGTTCCATTCTTGCAGCCTCGCAGTATCACCAGGTGCTTCCTCATCGCCATTCGCATATTTTAGCAGTCGACTTTTATGAAGAACCGCCTCCATTTGGTGCTTCCATGTGAAAAAATTATTCCCATTAAACAATGGTATTCTTCCTGATGACGAACTCATATTATGCGACAAAATTTTATTAAATTATTCTTGTCCTTTATATAATGGGCTCTGGGCCCATAACCTGTTAGAAAAACTATTCGACAGATGAAACGATGTTCATCGATTGAGTTCGAGAACAGAAGTGAACAAATTTATTAGGTTATCAAAAATAATGAAAAAAATTATTAAGAGGTAGTTAAAGTAACCTAAGCAAAATATGTATACAATTTCGTTAAATTTAATATTAATTTATAAGTTGGCTTATAGATGACGCTAATTAAATATTTTATAATATAGGGTGTTATATATATTTTAAATTCAAATATACACCGTTTAATTATTGTTTCAACAGAAATCGGTATAACTCTAACAACTTTCCAATTATCGGGGAAATATTGAAATTTTATACAGGAATTAATTATAAAGGTTAAAAGTTGTTTTCCGGATCTTTGTAAATTATTCAAAAACAGAATATATTAGTAAGTTTAGAAACTATCTAAACCTGCCGATTTCTTCACCTTTAGGCTTTTTATTATATCTTCTATTTCCTGCTGAGATACATATTCCATCATTGGGGTCGTAGGCTTTTCATATAAAAATCTCGAAGTTGAATCACTTACTAAGCAATTAGTAGTTACATCACCTAAGTTTTGAGAAACCTCATGATTTTTCGAAAATGATATGGCAAAAGCTTCTGCCTTTTCTTTAGCAGTGTGAAAAACATTGTCTGAATCGCGAAGGGTCGGGATTTGTTTTTATTTTTAACTACTCTAACAATATTCCAAAAGGGTTTTGCATTTTTATCTAACGCACTTAATGTTTTATTCCATTCTCTGTTCCGATGAGATTGAATTCCAGTTTCTATAATTTTATTAAAACACTGCATAAGAGTGCGGTGCACTGCCACTGCCTTCTATGTAGTTTCTAATTCGAATGTAGTCTAGGATATAATCTGGAATTTTCAAAGACGCAGTATTACTATCTTTTCTTACTTTCGGTTTACTGGACTCAACTGAACTTAGTATATCATTTGTAAGTTTGTCTATACTTTCGTCAATATGTTCAGAAGATATAGTGTCGTCTAAATTACATGAAACATTGCTCAATTTATTACTTTAGTCGGACTTAAAACGGCCCCAATCAGCTTTTCTGAGATCGAAAACAAGCAAATCTCTACTGACAAAAGAGCGAATGATTTCACAGCAGACATGGTTTTGATCCGAGCTATGTTCAGCTAAAGCAATCGAACTCGTAAGCAAATTCGATCTGTTAGCTATAAATAAATCTAAAATAGACGGACTACCACGGGACCCACATGGAACATAAGAAGGACTTGACGGAAATACAACGAGAAACGGAAAAAAGGTTGATAAGTTCGAAAGAATGTTTCCCCAAACATTCGCTCTATTGCACCCAGTTAAGGTCACCGCCAAAAATATGTTCTTCATCATAATGGCTGCTCCTCCACTTCTTTGAGCAGTTCTATCTTCGCGATAGCATTTGTACTCAGAGTTGGAGAGTTTTCTGTCTGCTTTTAACCATGTTTCGGTAATTAAAGCTATATCAATTTATTTCCTATTTAAAAAATATAAAAATTCTAAATATTTGTTTTGAATACCTCTTGCATTCCAAGTTACTATACTTATTGCTTTATCTACCATATTACTCAATATTAGTGTACAAAAACTTAGTAGCTAATTGGGCGATAACATTAAATTGTTCAAATTTAGTTTTACATGTACCTAGCTTATTTACCATCTCCAGTGAATTAATTTCTTCCATCGTGAATAGGTCTTTGTTGTTGGTAGAATTGATAATGATGGGCTGCCTGTCATCGCCATGCATTGAGTTTTTCCATAAATTTGTTATTGTTGACTAACATGTTGTTATGTAGAGTGCGCTGAGGTAGCGCGGGAAAGTAACTCTTTGACTGGAAAGCGGGAGCGTTGTTGTTTGAGTGCGGCTGTGCAACATGGACTGCTGTGTTCCTGCGTGTTGCTTTCACTCGCATCTCCAAATATTTATTTCTGCTTACACAGGTTGTATCGGTGGATTTGTGGTTTCCACTACAGTTGGCGCATTTAAGATTTTGCTTTTCATTGCATGATTCGGTGTTATGTGACCCCGCACAGTTGGAGCAATATGTTTTTATGTTGCAGTTTTTCTCTCCATGCCCAAACATGTGACAGTTTCGACATTGAGTTAATTTATTTGCGTATGCAGAATTGAACGAATGTTTTTTTTAATCAATTAGTTTCACCGATCCGCTTTGAAAAGAGATAATGTAAACTGTGTCGGTGTAGTGTTCGTATGTTTTGGTGATTGGCTTAATCTCAATACACTTTAAACCGCGCTGGATAAGTTCATCTTTTAATAAGTAGTTATCAACAGTTCCTAACCCATAGAGAGCTTTGAAAGCTTTTGCACCTTTCATATCATGGGAAAAAAATTGACACTTGTTCTTTTAATTTAAGAATAATATTATTGTATGATTCTACAGACTCGCACATAATTTTTATGCCAATAGACATTTTTGTATGGAATAATCAGAAATGTTGATTTCCTTTAATAGATTATGAACGAATTCACACGATTTATGTAATAGTTTAATGGGAGGTATCTTCACTTTTGCAATTGTGGGTGAAGTAATTTCATCCATAGCATCACTGTCACTATCAGGTAAGGTTTGTAAGGGACTCCAGTAGTTAACCCTGGAGTCCCTGTTTTTAACACTCATATTCAACGTTTTGGACTCTGGGTTGCCCCCGGAAATTATGGGCGATCTAGCGCGCATAGAAATTTTGCCTGGGATAGGTACCTATAACACGAGAAACGCAAGGAAAGTTAATTAGTTCAGAGATAAACTACCAGAACACGACTTGTGCTTTCGAGAGAATGACTCTGACTGATTAATTTAATATTATTTAAGGAATATTACTTTTAAAGGTCATATGAAAAAAAATATCAAAATCACTTGAACTTCACCGTTTTTTAAGCGTTTGCAAAGAAATAGTTCTCCAACATAGCTTTCTTTTACTATGATATTTTTCATTCTATGTTATCACCAAAGAAGCTTCCTCTCTAGGGTCAGTTGTAACTCCAACTTCAGATATTATTTTTTCCTTAAACATACATACATAGTTTTTATAGAGCTCCTGCGATTAAATACTGTACATATAAGCTTACGATTTCAAAAATCCACCCGGAAATAAGCCCACTCTGCGAATTGATGATGTTAAGAAAATTATTCATGTCTTTTATTTTGCGAGAATTTACTTGCGGCCATGGTAGGTAGGTTGGCGTGGCAGCTGGCACCCAGATACAGATGGGCATCAGCTCACTTAGGCTTAAAAGGCCCATTGTGGTACCACCGGATCTATAAGAAACCCCAGCTAAATATTATAACTACGACACTACGGTGAGAGGCAGAGGACCAGTATAGATAGGCTACCAGACAATTACACTTCTTCTGCTTCTTTAATTGCCATAATTTCCGCCTGAAAAACGCTACAGTGATCGGGGAGGCGGAAGGAGATGCTTAAGTTAAGCATAGAGGAGTATACACCGCCACCAACTCCGTCTGAGGTCTTGGATCCATCAGTGTAGATGTGGATCCTTCCAACATCCACCTGCTCCACATGAAACCATGTTTCACGAGCAGGGATTGATGTACGGAAGTTACGACCAAAGCTGAGTTTAGCAGGGGTGTAGTCGGTGGTTACATTAATGAGGTTAGATTCATTAAGAACAGAGGAGTGGCCGTAATTGAGAGACAGCCACTGGGAAGAGGCCGACAAACGGGTTGCGGTTGACGCCACTATTTGTTTGC
This sequence comes from Chalcosyrphus nemorum, assembly GCA_949716465.1. NCBI lineage: Eukaryota > Metazoa > Arthropoda > Insecta > Diptera > Syrphidae > Chalcosyrphus > Chalcosyrphus nemorum. The sequence goes on from OX454332.1 coordinate 55,033,016, forward strand.
TGACGATGTCTAGGGGCAGTAGGTGAAGAATGGTACCTAGAGCTGCGGAAGGTGCAGTTCTAAGGGCTCCACATATGCAAATACTTGCAGCTCTTTAAACTTTACCCAGGAGAGAGAGGTTAACAGTCTTCTGAAGAGCTGTCCACCAGACAGGCACGCCATAAAGGAGTATAGGTCTGACGACAGACGTATATAGCCAGAGGATGATGTTGGCTTTCCAGCTGAGTTTCCTATCCAAAATGAAACCCAAAAATTTGGCTTTATCGGAAAGAACAAGCTTAGTGCCGTTTAACATGGGGGTGCGTATAATAGGGATGTTATATTTCCTTGTGAAGAGGACTAGTTCGGTCTTTTGAGGATTGACCCCAAGTCCACATTCGGCGGCCCAAATAGTGAGCAGTTTGAGGGCGTTATCTGTGAGGTCCCTGAGAGTATCTGGGAATTTCCCAGAGAAAATTAAGGCAACGTCATCCGCATAAGCAACCACCTTACAGTCGGTGGCCTCGAGGCCAATCAGCAGGTGGTTAATTGTGATATTCCAGAGAAGGGGTGATAAGACACCTCCCTGGGGAGTACCACGATTGACGGTTCTACGAGCCGATGCTGGGCCCTGGTATGTGTTGATGATCCTGCTGGTTAGCATTTGATCAATCAACACCCTAAACCCAGCTTCAACCCCCAGTTTGTCCAATGCTTGAATTATTGCACATGGATTGACGTTGTTGAAGGCCCCTTCTATATCTAAGACGGTTACAAGGGAGAATTCTTTGATATGTAGAGATCGTTCGATAACGCGTGTTTATACGTGTAGGGCGGTCTCCACCGACTTTCCTTTGCAATAAGCATGTTGGGATGGAGAGAGTAGGCGCGGATCAATTGAGCCACGTAGATGGATATCAATCAGTCTTTCCAGGGTTTTTAGTAGAAAAGATGACAGACTGATAGGTCGGAGATAGTTAGGACTAGTATGAGAGATCTTACCCGCCTTGGGAATGAAGACTACATTGACCTCAGTCCATAATCGGGGAATATAGACAAGCCTCAAGCAGCCCCCCAGGATAGACTACAGCCAGGGCTGAACAATATCGAAGGACTGCTGAAGCTCGGCCGGAATGATGCCATCAGGACCAGGCGATTTGTAGGGTTTGAAGCTAAATACTGCCCAGCGGATCTTTTCAGGAGTACTTATACTCGAGGGGTCGATGTTCAGCTGGTGGTTAACGATATCAGAAGGATGAATATCAACAACAGGGGAGCTACCCGGGAAGTGAGCATCCAACAGAAGATCAATGTTCTCTTTGCAAGAGGAGGTCCACTGACCATCTGGTCTTAGCAGGTAGCTTGGTGTAGGTGGCTCTTTGGATAGAATCTTGCGCAGTCAGGAGGCTCCAGAGGACTCATTAATATTGTCACAGAAGAGTCTCCAGGAGCTGCGCTGCTCTTTCCTTAGAGTTTTTTCTGTAGACGCTGAGGGACAACTTGTAAGAGTCGCAATTCGCGCTAGCTTTGGAGCGTTTAGCTTTGTTAAAGAGTTGACGGCAGTTGGCTCTAAGGCGTCCCAGATTGACATTCCACCATGGGGGCTTCTTTTTGCCACGCGGAGTGCTAAAAGGACAGGCTTTGCTCAGAGATTTGTTAAGGGGTTACGCCACCCTGACCGCGTGAAAATGGGACGGTTTTTCAGGAATTTATTGTGACTAAACTATTTGAGATAGGATTTTTCCACTTTTATTTCTATTTAATGCAACTAATGAACTTAGTAAATACTAAACAAATTTTTGTTTTCGATTAAAAATGGCGGAGATATGAGCATCGGCGATCATCGGTTTTTCCGAAACGCTCCTTGATGGTGGGCATGAATCACGTGTCAATTTTTATCTGAAACAAGTAAACAAATATTTTCTTTTATAAGTGATCAATTTTGAACAGAGTGACGTAGCCGTTTAAAAAAAAAAAAATTTACGCAAATGAGAGCACTTCAAAAATTGACTTCATTTTTTGGGCAAAAAATTTCGTATTAAAAATTGCATAAAAAATTTTCTAATTATTCAATCGAAAAAATCCTACGTCACTCTGTGGAAAATTTATGTAAGAAGATGTGTTTCAATTTTCAAGTCAATCGGTTGAATAGCTTTTGCTTTATCACGCCCACCGTCTTGAAAAAGGTGGTTTCGAGAAAAACGCAAAAGAAGACTTGCAGCTGCTCTCGGTGCCCTCCTGCCGCGCCGACTTCTAATGAACATAACTTTCATAATTATCAAGATATTGTCTTCGGGGACGTCTTAAAATACGCGTAAGAATATAGGCGTTTAAACTAAGCTAAATTAAAAAAATCGATTTTTTGAAAATTTCAGGGTGGCGTGACCCCTTAAGAGCCTCTGTCAGCACTACCACCACAGCATCAAGCTCTGCTGAGCAAAGAGAAACCGGCAACTCAGGGGGGAGGAATCTGATTAGTGATTCCCTGTACAGAGCCCAATTGGTTCGTTTAATGTTCCGGGTCTTAATTTGGACTGGTTGTGGGTCGATAAGACCAAATTGAAGATAACGGTGGTCAGAGAAAGAGTGCTCCTCTAACACCTTCCAGTCCGTTATCGAATTGGCAAGATTAACAGAGACAAGTGTGATGTCAAGCTCCTCTTGTCGATTGCGGGTGACAAAGGTGGTTTTGGAACCTCTATTGCATATTAACAAATTACAACTAACTACAAAATTGAAAAGTTCCTCACCTCGATCGCTTATATCTGAGCTACCCCAAATTGAGTGATGTGCATTTGCATCACACCCGATGATGAGGCGCGTGTTGGTTCTCTCTGCCTCTACAACCAGATCCCTCATCACGGTCGGCGGAAAAGGACCCGTCTGATCGTGGCCTAGGTACGCTGAGACCACCCAGTACCTATGGGTCGTCGATTCCACGCAAGTGCGATGAAGTCCTGATTGCTGAAATTAGAGAGAAGAAAGATATTAAGGCAGCTCTTCGCAAGAATGCAGGATCTTGGTTTACCTTAATTTCTTACGTAGAGGAGCTTGTAATTTGGGATCTTGAGTCCTCGAACCCGGTTGCCATTGACCCAGGGCTCTTGGATCAGGACCAAGTCTTCTCCGCCTTGAGAAAGGCGAAGAACAAGGGCGGCCGAGGCCGTAGTGGGGTGGTGGAGGTTAACCTGAAGAAGGCGCAGCATTGTAGCTGTTACCCTCCTCAGACCTCAATATGACGGTGCGATCTCCCTCGTCCGAGTCGGATAGCAACAGGTCGTCGTAATCTAACAAAGAGAGATTGTCGGACTCATGGTCGCTGACCATTTCCGCATCGGTCGACTCAAGTTCGACTTCAGCAGGTCCGGCTGGCGTTGTAGGGACCCCTAAGGGGCAGTTGGGATCACAACCCAGCACCGTGTTCACCGACAAGTTGTTGGTCCCAACTGGAGTCTGGGCAGCAACAGTGTTAGATGTCACGCTGTGACCCTCCGTGCTCGCCGGTAAGGAACCGACCTCAACTAGAGGTGTTACAGCTGGCATGGTGAGGGAGCCGCAGTCAGTCTCCATAGAGGATTCTGCCGCGCTGTTGGAGTTGTTGCCAGATGACGAAGCCACTGACGAAGAGACGATCTTGTTATCCGCATCCTGATCGCTGCGGTATACCTTGAGGGTAATCGCCTTATTGCCGTAGCCGATAACCCCCTTGGTAGCGGAGAGAGGCGCCAGATAACTCCTCTGGTGTCATGAAGAGCTTCCTCGACCCTCGCAACCTTCCAGTTGTGAGTAGGAAGCGTTGGGTTGCATACCCGGATCAGATCCAGGATGTCCTTTGGATACTCTGGTTCAGCTGGGACGCGACTGCGGCATCTCGGTCGACTAGGAATTTGATCCTTTTCGACCACCTCGATGCGAGCACCCGACCACAGACGGCTGACGTCCATGTTGCTGACCAGGATTTTGTAGAAGTCCTTAGACCTCTGGTCGACGCTGGTGATCAACTTTCGTGCCCTTGGTACCATCCCACGTCCCTACAAATCGGCAAGGGGCCAGGGTGGTCCCTCAGCGATTTGACAAAGACTTTGGTTAGTTCGATTTCGACCTTCTTCCATCTTTTAGCGGTTATCCTACCTTCAGGGCCGCTTCTGTCAATCACTGCTACTTCCAGGTGTTCTTTGACGACCTGGTTAAAGGTTTCAGGAGCTGTTTTCAGCTTTTTAGGGCTGTTATGAGGCTCCTCCGCCGAGCGTTGCCGCTTGGCTGAGGCGTCCCCAGACTGCTTTTTGAGCCCGTCCAGCCTGCTTGTATTCCATAAAAGCTATTCGCGCTGCTTGTCGGACCTGGCGAATTCAGGGACGGACTCGATTCTCATTTGTTGGCGCGAGAGTTCTCGTCTCATCCTGTAGATATTTTTAGCGGGTTTTACAGTTCGACTTGCCGGAGCTTGCCGAGCTGCCACCGCCGAAGTTGAAGGTCCTGGGGCTGGAGAGGTGGTGTTTAACCGCTTGCCAGGGGCCAGACGGTTCACCACGGAGGTGGAAGGCTTTGAAGATTTGAACGCGCCTTCAGGGTTCGAAGCGGGAGCGACTTTCCCCTTGCTGAATGCAGCACGGTTGGTCGACCCAGAAAGACTCAGTAGGGGATGTTTTCCTACGGTAGAGCTGAGTGGAACGACAAGACGCTTGCTCGAAGCCATACGTCTCATCGGTCCCTCAGAAGGAGACTTAGATTGGGGGCTTACCCCTCGTACCGCAGTAGGTAAGGAAACCAACTTTGGTGCGAGGCCGGACGAATCAGGCTTCGAATTCGCTGAAACTGGAACCCCACTCCCGCATTGTTGTTATTTTGTTGTTGTTTTTGTTTTGTGTTTTTGTTTTTTGTTTTTTTCATAATGTGGATCCCACGAGTAGCGGCGAAATAATGGGGTGAACCTGCACAGAGATCCGCAGTATGCAGGCATGGCTGCTTAATCCGGAGGGCGCCAGGTATCCGGATGCACCGTTCAAAACTGGGCATTTGGGTTGGTCCCCCAGCCAGGCTGATCGTCGGCACGGGTCGCATGACACAACTTGAATCCGGCCCAGGAATTGGAAAAAGAGGAAAAAAGGGATGGGGTGGGACAAGGTAGGGATGACTATATTTTAGCTTCACGACTCGAGAATCTTTGCCTCACTAAGCTTCTACACCACGACAAGGTATATAGTCACGTAGAAGTACTTGCGGCCATAGACGATGTTCAAATTATAACATATAATTTATATGTACTACGTTAAAACTAGATATATATCTATGTACATTTAATAAACATGTATATGTATATCGTGCGTATCAAAATAAGTGCCTACAAACAAAGTGATACTAATTCATATGCATCTGTCGAAATATTCTAGTCGTCACAGAACGAAAAATAATTTACATAACAGTCAATGATTAAATCGACCAACACCTAAATAGCATCATCTTGATCTGGTTTCTTCGCCTCTAAGCCAACTATTGAAGTTGAAAACTTTGTTGTAGTCCACCTGGTGCTTGTATTACCTTCCGTGGAAGAATAAGATTATTTAATGGTAATGAAACAACATTAATTTGAAACGGATGTAACTTATTCTTATTGGGATTATTTGGATCCATTGTCATAATTGGTACTAACTCGTGGTTTACGCACTCCTTGAATTTGTGTGTCAGTCCCATATCTTGATCATGCCTAAGTAGACCTGAAATTGGGGTAGCAGTAATTACAGCTTCAAGAAGAGAGATAAAAGTAACAAACCTGACATCAGAGTATCTTCGGTGGGATTTCTATGATACAAGTTTATGTTTTTTGCATATAAAATAGCCTGCCACCGAATTATCAATTTCTAGCCTAGGATTTTTTTAAACTCGACCACCATCCTGATTCGGTTCACAATCTCATCATGGTGTTGCATGGTGTTGAAGCACATTGCAGTAAGTGCCATTCCTGACATTATGTACACTGAGCAAAACCATGTCGTTGTTGTCGACTCATTCTGAAGACCAGGTAGCAAATCGCTAAATCGAATTGCCGATAAACTCATGAAACAAAAGCCGCGTTTTGTTATCCCCCATTATCCAGATCCGATCATTGGTATGCATGCAAAACAACAACAACACAAGATCTTGCTTCTCATTTGGATCTATTTTCGTGATGCAAATAGCTAGTTCATGCTATTTCTCACTAGTCTACATTTTTGTTCGTAAGAGTTGATATGCTTATATCAGAATATAAAATATTATTTGAAACCCAAAAACTATAAAATATATTTTATGTTATAAACAAAAACATAATAAAATGAAGATTTTTTACCTTTTATCATAATTCAATTTAGTATTCATTTTTCAATGAAATTTGATACCTGTATAATAATTTGTTAATGAAATGCTTGTATAGGCAAACAAATGTAATAAATACGCATAAGAAAATATGTTTTATTACTATTTTTATTTGCTAGCCTTAAAATTTAAATGCTTGCAATGAGTAAATACATATTTTTATTCATTTTGGAATGACACAAATACAGCGTAACTGGCCTAACACTTCCACGCTAAAACTGCTGTTCTGGAATGCAGAGAAATACTAAGCAGCAGCCAGGGCGATTGACGATCAATCAAGTTCCACTTCCTCTTCGTGAGAATAAATTCCGGTTGTCCAAGCTTAGTTCCCACTTAACAAATATTTTAAAGAGTTACGACTCAATTATTAAGTGCACTTTTATTAAAAACTTATTTTTTCAGTCTGAATTTAAATGTTTTTGGTACATATCGATTAAGTACCGGCAAACTCAAAAATTTAGTAATGAAGTAGTCATCTGTATGTTTTGACAGTTTCGTAACAGATTCTAGTTTTTGAACAGAGTTTTATGAAAGTTCGAAATACAGAAAACCAAATATGAAAGATCTCTTATAATCGAATTATTTATGATTCATAACAGGAAATTCGTAACAGATTTGCCCGAATAGATTTAAATATTCTACTCAAAATGCTGTACTAGCGATATGATCATGAAATGTGGGGTGCACAATATTTTTCTGATTCGGTATACGTTTATAAATTTTAAAAATGTTTTTTTTTTTTCACCCTGACAGATATATGTGTAAGACAAAAGAAGGGCTACCACACTTCGAAACCAAAAAACTGCGAAGATCTTGATCTGATCTGGATCAGATAACGATAATAAAACACGGCCAAAAGTATACTCCATCAAGGATAGGCCAATTCTCTAGTCGATAAAGCACCGCCGCATTATGTATAATATCATAACGCATATACACAGTATGATAGGAGTTAATATGCTGAGAAAATGCATTGAGCCCTGTGACTCTGATGCACTTAACGAATCTACATGATAGAGCATATTGCTGTGATTACTACCAAGACACTGATGGTTCTCCGGCGAGAGAAAATGATTGTGTACAGGTCCGGGTCGAACGCATTAGGGTTCGTTTATGGCGCTTTGTTGTTCTCGCATTTCCTCTTGTTGGCATTTACGTTTCATACGACGTTCCTTTTCCGATTTTGGAAAATGCATAAGATAATGATGTGCTGCAATATCCCGAATATAATGTTGTTGGGCGACTTCAATGCAAGAGTAGGCAGCGAAGGAGGTATAGAAAATTACGTACCGGGCATAAACCGACAATTGAAGGATAGGATCTACAATGATAGAGGGGTGAAACTGGTAGAGTTTTGTGACTCTTTCGGATTGCGAATAATGAATGGCACCGACTGAAGTGATGAATATGTTGACTACACATTTGTGGGACGACAAGGGGCATCTGACCATCTCCCCATAATGGTCACGTTTTAGCATAAGGCAGTAGATGATGGCGAAGTGAAAGGTATGAATCTTCTCCTAAACTGGTGTAAACTAAAGCTTCTTCTAAAGCCTCCTCGCACAGAAGTCAACTTAACGAGCGACTGCTAACACATAAGGATGCTGATCTCGCCCGTATGGAACAAAGCATTCAAATGTTACCCAGTTATAAACCAAAATAATACCAGAAAGAAATTTAATGAACCATGGTTTGATGAGGAGTGTTACACTGCAGATCCAGCAAACTATCGCAGTATTTTTTTTAAATACATCATATAAAAAATTAATAAAATCAAAAACAGCTATAAATTTAGCCTGGAGGAGATGCTTTAACAATAAATCTATTGCCCACATTGCGAAATATAAAGCTTTTGAAGCGGTATCGCAGTCCATTTTATTCTACGCAGCACAAATATGGGAAGGTAAAAGATACGAATCCGTGGAGAAGCTATTGATTCTCCTCAAAGGAATATTTCATCATTCTCCGCTGGTCACAAAAACGTTAAAACTTCAAGATGATTATATTCCTAATGTTCTTCAAATGCCGGACTACCGACTCCCTAAAATAGCAGCTACACAAGTTATGTAAAGAGAAACAGGATGGTCTAAAGAATGGTTGGATTTAGCTAGCGGCAGTGGTATTGAAATATACAACGATATACAACCCATCCTTATCAACTCATCGAGGGAGTTGCACCTTTACCTTGCACCTACTTTAGTTTGTATTACCTCTTTTCATCCCCTCTCATTCATGATCACTCTCCTAACCTATAATTCCCCACATGTTTACCATAACAAAGAAAACAAAATCATGGAATATGGTTCTCTCATTAATCAATATATAATTCAATTCATTCCTCAAAATTCACAAAAAAGTATTTCGATACCGTAATAAAACAAAAAACTTGTTATAGCGATCGTAGAATTAAGTATGTAAATGTAATAATTTGTAAGATTAGTTTATAAGAATATAGACATAAGAGTATGAAATGTATATTTAAGTACTTTAATTTTTTATTTATATAGATAGTATTTTTTTTCTCAAAACCCTCCCCTGCCCTTCGGATACGGCATAAAACTGTAGGTCCCTTCTGTACGTACAGAAATGTATACCACGCACAATACGTACAGCTGTGAGAAGCTAGGCCTTGGCCCTCTATGGGCTGCTTACGGCCTAATATTTATTTATTTTTTTTATTTTTTTTCTATGTTCTGCACTGGTTAAATAAAATATAGGTAAAAAAAAACCGATAAGGTAATTTGTATATATGTAAGTCACTTACTTGGTTACTGTCCTCTCCATATGTGCGCACATGATGTCGATGACGTCCGATGTACCAATCAATATTTATGTATATGTTATAATTTCTGTATACAGGGTGTCCCAGTTAAGCGGTATAATCCTTTAAGGGGAGATTCCTGAAGTTCTGCCGAACAAAAAATTGTATGACAGGGGGGGGTCTATTCTCACCCCATTTCAAGTTATAGCCCCCCAAAGTGGGTGACCTCTAATTTGGAGGTGTAGCCATTTTTAACGCTATAACTTCTAAACTATTATTGGTACAAAAAAGATTTTGTGCATTTTGGAAAGACAATTTAGTAGCGCACACAAGTCCTAAACACTTTAGGTACATCTATGCAGCCACAAAAAAGTTATGTCTTCTTAAACTCAAAATTATGAAAATTTGCTGTTCCATTTTTTTACTTAAAATGCATTTTTCTCAAAATTTTTACTTAATATTTTTTTTTTTTTTTATAAAATTTTTATCCCTGAAAGATTTCCTAAAAATTATGTTAAGCAACTTTTTTACGTACGATCAACAGAAGTTGCACTAAAAGGCATTTTTTGTCACACAAAAATGGTCAAAAAGCTGTGATAATTCTTTGTTACGCTCTTTTTTCCTATTCGACAATTAACTGTTAACTGCATTGCCCATAGGTATGTTAGTTTATTATTCTCACTTAATTTTGTTTGACCATTTTTGTGTGACAAAAAATGCCTTTTACTACAAAAATGCTACACCTCCAAATTAGAGGTCACCCACTTTGGGGGGCTATAACTTGAAATGGGGTGAGAATAGACCCCCCCCTGCCATACAATTTTTTGTTCGGCAGAACTTCAGGAATCTCCCCTTAAAGGATTATACCGCTTAACTGGGACACCCTGTATATGTATACATTTCTTTTTTTCACTTGTCCTTTCTAACTAACTAATAAATGATATATGCATGTATTGAAATCTACTTATTTACTAACAAAACACGGATAGGTCTAAGCTTTTACTAATTTAGGTTAATAACACTCGCGATTTTATCAGATATTTATAAAAAAAACACTTTACAGATATACTCGATCTGATACAGTTCTTTTACTGACGCCAAATAAATAAAAAAAATAAATGAATTGAATTAAACAAATGAATACGTTGAGGCTGTTGACTTAATGATATCGTTGCTCGTTGTTGGAGCTGACCTATCTTAACATCCTGCCCCCGTTGAACTTAGTTCAATAATGTGGTCAGAATTGTTGTGGGTTGATATTTCTGGAACTGGGTACTGTGTTGATCCTTTGCTGCAACTATATAGTCGGAATTTCCAACCTAGTAGAATGATCATAGCGATAAGGATGAGTAATCCTGATGAACTTATGATGGTGTGTGGTATTGCATGTCGCTGGATAATGGCTGGCAGTTCCAGATGTGTGGAGTCCATCTGTGCGGCTAGCTTTTTTAACCTTGTGTCGTGTTCGTCAAGGCGAATTGGATACTGGTGTGTTTGCTCCAAATGTTTATTTATGTGCTCGAATAGCTTTTCATACGGGAACTCACTGAGTCTCATGATGGATGAACAGATGGTGCGGAAATGGTTACCAAGAGCTCGTAGAGTTATGAAGTCACCCTTAGCAATGCAATTGGATTGTAATTTCAAGGTCTCAGCTTCTTCAATCGTAGATAAAGTCGTCGTGTCCTTGCATGCTATGTTTAATGATGTTCTCGAAGTTACGGCGAATATCCATTGATTGGAATGTAAATATTTGGTCCAAATTGAGTTGTTATGAATCAGCGTCATTTAACATGATGATAAGTCCTCCATTTTATTGAGAATATGCATTTTGCATTTGCTTACTGCAGCACCTCTGCGATATATTGGATGTATTTGCGTGCAGAGATGCCTTGTTTTTTCCACAATGATGCAAGTTGATAGTTCAGAGTTCGTTAATGGGTAATACTGGTCATTATGACGGTTGACTGCTGAGAATGTGGATGATGGTTGTATTAGTAGTATTGTTTCGTTTAATACTGCTGGAATTGGAACTAGTCAGTATAATTCCATATCTTCTGAATTTATTAACGGTATTTTAATTTGAAATATCACATAGTTATTTGTTATTCGGCCAGCAGTCACCATAATTCTATAAAGTTCCAGTACATTGTCAACCGGTATTGGCAGGCGGTATGTAGATGACAAGCTGTTTCTTATTATGATGACTTGTTGTTTCATCTGGTGCGGAGTAATTAGCAAATTCTTTATTTTTCCTTGATGAATATCTGACAAAGCATTTGTTATTGCTGATTGTGTGCGTTGAACATTTGATGTAAGCAGTGTTGTGTATAAAGACCATGAAGAAGAAGAAGTTTCGTCCATATTGTTGTTAATTCGGCTGATCACTTCTTTCAACTGGGTTTGCGATATCGCATGTCGATGGTCCGAGGTCTTCTGGTTTTGCTTTATTATGTTAATTGTTGACTCTACTATCGATGTGTGATTTTTGGAGAGTGCTAGCAAGAAGTCTTCATTGGTTTGTATCCCTACAATTATCTTAGACATCTCTTCTGCATACTGAGAGTCAAGAACTCCAAATAATGAGTTCGCCATATTTCCGATTATATTGAATGCTCCTCTTATCGATCGTCGTAGTTTTGTGTCGCGAAAGGTAGTGCTATCTTCATATAATTCCTGATGAGTGTGGTGAATGAAATTGGTCACGTGGGTACACAATGTTTTCTGCCGTAAACTTTCACATAGATACTGCAATATTCTGGTGCCTCTAGTTTGCTGCAATATGGCGTTAGATCATAATATATAACTAAATTCCATGTATGAGTTACTAGATTTGATCTTCCAACATTGTCAAAATATATTCCAGGTCAAATGTGCTGATTTCGATTTCCCTTGCATTTATTGTAGACATTGTGCACGCGATGAACAGGGTGACAAATGCTGCACCAAGAAGCATACCGCCCTTCCGTTTGCGGGGTGTGGGGGCATCCTCATGAGGTTTCATGCTTACAGATGGTTCAACTGAATTATCCTCATCGATGACGCTACGCTTGAGATTGTCAGTTGAAATTCCATTAGAGGGTTGTGATTGTTGCTGTATTGGAAGAGGTACTAACCTATGTATGGCTCGGCGGAGCACGTCAGTTGCAATTTGTACATCGGCTACTCTTACTACCCCATCTGGTCCCTTGATGGCATTAATAATTCGACCCATGGGCCATTTGAGACTTGGTTGGTTCCTTCATTATAACCATCATTCCTGGTTCCACATTTGGCACCTTTCCTTCCATTTATATCTATGTTGAAGTTGATTCAGATATTCACTTGACCAACGTCGCCAGAACTCGTTCTTGACATGAGTTACGAGCTTCCATCGAGTAAGTAGTGACGATTCTTCTGGTCGTGCAGTACGGTCTATGTTATTGGTGTCTGGTTCTCCTATGAGGAAATGTCCTGGGGTAAGAGCAGCAAAGTTATTTGGAGACGCTGATATTGGTGGTATTATAGAATATAGAATTTAGTATAGCCACAATCTAAATTATTACGGTTTCAAGCTCTTCATAGGTTAATGAATCTGATGCCAAGGTATGTTGCAGGAGATGCTTAGCTGACTTGACAACAGCTTCCCACAATCCGCCGAAATGCGGTGATCGTGGAGGTATGAAATTGAAGTCGCATCCCTTCCTTATACATGAGGCCATGATCTTCTCTCTGTCTCTTGATAAGTCCATGATTTGGGCGAGCTCAGATAACTGATTTTTGGCTCCTATGAAATTGGTAGCGTTGTCACAATAGATGTTATTACAATGGTCTCGTCTTGCCATAAATCTCCTTAGCGCGTCAGTAAATGCTTCTAATGTCAGATCCGTTACCAGCTCAAGCTGACAAGCCTTTGTTATAAAGCAGCAAAACACTGAGATGTAAGACTTTTGTGGTCGTTTTCCCCTTAGCTTGTAGTGAGTATAGACTGGTCCACAAAAATCAATTCCTGTATTCAAGAAAGGCCGTGCAGGTTGGACTCTGTCCACTGGAAGATTACCCATCATTTGTGATAATAGTTTGGGTCTTGCCCGTGAGCAGAAAACACAACTATGAACGATAGATCGAGCGAGTGTTTTTCCTCTTATTGGCCAGTTTTCTTGTCGAGCGATAGCCAAGATAGTTTGAGGTCCATGCTTGTTTTCCTGGTGTATTTGCATCAGCAATAGTTTTGTTAATGGGTGGGAGTAGGGCAACAGTATTGGATGTTTGGCGTTATATTGTAATGCAGATGATTCCAATCGTCCACCAACGCGGATGATTCGTTCTTGATCGAGGAATGGTGTTAAAGTTGTTAGGAGACTCTTCTTGGATACTTCATATCAAGTCCTCTTGACAAAATGTCTACAGGATTTTCCTTGGAGGGTATATGTCGCCACTGATGTGGTGAAGTTAATTGTTGTATGGTTGCTACCCGATTGGCAACGAAAATTGGAAGGTCCGACGAGGTTAAGTTTATTCAATTGAAGACTATCGTCGAGTCTGTCCATAAAAATATGTTGTTGTTTTGAATAGTTAGATCGGTCTGTAGACGGAGCATCAGCTCAGATGCTAGCTTGGCTCCACATAATTCTAATCTGGGGATTGTCGTTTGAAGTGATAACTTAGTTTTCTTTGATGGAGCTACCCTGGATTTGGCGCAGAGTAGGCGTACTATAAATTCATTGTTTGTATTCACAGCTCTTACATATGCTGCGGCTCCATATGCCTTTTCCGAAGCATCTGCGAATATATGGTACTGCACGATTTTTGGAACCTTATTCGAGAAAACATGTCTTGGTATCTTGATATCATGTAGTGACTTCAAGTCTTCTCGGTAATTTAACCACGTTGTTTGCATGTCCTGAGGCAATGCGGCGTCCCAGTCGTATTTTAGTTCCCATAGTTGTTGAAGAAATAATTTTGCTGTCACTATGACTGGTACCATGATTCCTAATGGGTCGAATAGATGGGCGATGTCTGAATAAGCGCTTCTTTTTGTTCCCCTTTTACTATCGATCCACGAAGTTTTTATGCACAGATAGTCGGATTTCGGTAGCCACGTCAGTCCGACTGTTTTGATGTACTCTTCAATATTGTTGGTTAAGTCGAGCTTAGTCTCTCTGTCGTTGAGAGGTATGTTCCTGATGAGGGATTCATGATCAGTACACCACTTTCGGAGTTTAAAACCAGCACTTGATAATAGTTCTTGTAACTCCGATTGTATTGCTTAGGCTGTAGAGAGACTATCCGATCCAGTCATTACATCATCAACATAGAAATCTTTTGATAATGCCTTGGAGCCTAGTGGAAATTGTTGCTTATTATCCCTTGCTAGCTTTTGAAGGCATTTTGTTGCGAGATATGGTGCTGATCGTGTTCCATACGTGACCGTATTTAGTTTGAAGCATTTTATTGATTCGCTAGGACTGTCTTTCCACCAGATAAGTTGATATTTTGTGTTATTTTCATGCATGAGAACTTGACGATACATTTTTTCTATATCTGCTGTGAAAACGAACCTTGGCATGCGGAATCTCACTAGAATGGAAAATACATCATCTTGAATTGTTGGGCCTGATGCTAGTACGTCGTTTAATGAAAAGTTGGTGGTAGTTTTTGCAGATCCATCGAAGACAACCCTTAATTTTGTGGTACTACTGTCGATCTTCGTGACACAATGGTGTGGAAAAAAATAGTAGGGTTTGGTTAACTGTTTGAAGTTTATCTCTTCCATATGACCAAGGCGGCGGTACTCTTGCATAAAATCCACGTACTGCTTCTTTAAATCCTGGGAATTAGGAAGTCTACCTTCCAACGAAATGAACCTTTGGAATGCTTTATCCTTTGATTCTCCCAAGACACTTCTTTGGTCCACGAATGGTAGGCTAACAATAAATCTTCCCTCAGGATTTCTAGGTACCGTTTGATTGAAATGAGTCTCACAACGTTTTTCAGCAGCTGTCATACCTTTTTCTTGTATTACAGGCTCCTCCAAGTTCAAAAATTTCTCTATTTGTTGATCCAACGCTTCGTCGGCACTGCATATTCCGCACGTAGTTCGTGATATTCCTGCATCCTTAGCCTTCCCGGCAACTGTCTTGCGAAGACTGTGTTTTGAAGTGTTGGCAAGGAATCTCCCAGTCTTATTTGACCAACCGATAATAGAGAGTCGAATATTTCGGCTCCAATTAAGAAATCTATTGGACTGGGAGGCCGTTGACTTAATGATATCGTTGCTCGTGGTTGGAGCTGACCTATCTTAACACGATCTTTTGACCATATTCAATAGATCTAACTGCAGTGCCTAGCATTACACACGGTCTCTATTGAAGCTTTGGGAAAAAATACACTGGTTGAGGTAGGTTATTGTTTTTTTTTGCAATTTTGTTTCCCTGTTGGAGGCGAGCTTTTGGCCACTTCTCTTTCTATTTCCGACGAGTACTTTATACCATTTTTTTTTTCGGCGAAATAAGGTCAATTCTCTGAAATTTCTGGAGACGAAAAATTTTCTCTCAATCAGCCAATTAATAGGGAAAAGAAAATGCACCTGTGACTAGGCGGTGACGTCACAGCAGGTGGTTTTACACAGCTCTACTGGTGTGCCTATAGAATAATGTTGGATTTACTCCCTTAAATTGGAATTTCTTGGGGACATTTCACATATAAGAAAAGACGATCGGTGGAATTAAGTGAGGCACTTATATCCTCTGTTACCTTGCGGTCTTTATTGCGAAATGCCGATAGACTGGGTGAAGAGCAGAGATCTTAGTTTTTTTCTATTTTTTTATTTGTTCCTCCCCGCTGACTTTGCGCTTTTTGCAACGATCTTTCTTAATCTTCACCTAGCAAAGGTGGTGGGAAGATATCGCCTAAGGATTCTGCGCGGCAATCACCGCGGGTAAATGTATGTGAAAAAAAAAACGAAGCGAAGAAACGAAGAACGTGATATCAAAATCACGCCGCAGAAAGAAAAGGAAGCGTAAAGAAGTTGCACTCTCTTAAGTACTTCGCCCATCGCCGGTATTTCTGCCAGCTTTTTTGGTGGAAGACTTAACGACAGCTAAGATGCGCTTAATACTTAATTTAGGGTTTTTCTACTTTAGGTGGATGTTACAACTTTTTTGGAACCGGTGTCCTGTCGGAAAATCAAATTATATATTCCTCAACGAAATAAACGTTCCAAGTTTGTTCCAATATTGCAAAACTGCAATTCGATTTCGGGAAAGAATACTGAGTGGGGTTTTTTTAAAAAAAAAAAAGTTGTTCATCTTATTTTGCTTTGCAGATTTATTAATGTAATTGGATTTGAAAAATAATATAATATACCAGTCAATAAGGCAGACGGCAATGCCATGCAAACTGATTTTTGTGAACTATTTTGTTAAGAATTTCTAACTATCTATCTTCACTGGATTGTTCACTGAAAGTAAGTATTTTACTTTGGACCGCCCGACTTCTTAACAGTGGCATTTCAAGGCCTAAATAATTACCCAGACTCTGCAGCAACGTCTCACCATTTGAAAGAAGGGAATAAATACCAAAATTTCCAAAAATGACATTTTGATGCAAATGTTATCTCAATATGTAGACGCGTCTGTTGAATTGTTCCATGCACTTTTTTTTTTGATAAAAGAGTAAAACGGTTAAGTAACCGTTTTTTCTGCAAAATTAAATATTCCTTAACTTTTGGAAAATAAAAGGACTGGTTTCTAAAACGTTATAAAATCGAATGATCTTTATTGCAATTAAAATAGTCTTATATACTACGTGTTTTGTATTTGTAGATTCCATTTGATACTTTGCAGTGAAAGATTATATAAAAAACAGTTTGAATATGACAGTTTGCTTACAATACTGATTACATATGGTTATTGATTCACAATGGTAGTTTAAAGAGTTATAAAGGCTTCAAATTTTATACAATATTATTAGTAATAAAAAATAATAAAACAATTCTTCTCAATAAAATATATTTTCGTCTCCAACATTCACCCCCACCGTGAAAGATGTTCGCAAGTACGTTTTCAAACAGCCGGAACCGGAACCCTGAGCTTCAGCTCGTCTGCTACTTTAGTACAATTCTGCGTCCATCTATATAATTTATAAAAGAACAACTCAATTTATTGGGCCTATTCGGCGGAATCATTAATTCTTTTATTATGTTATGAATTCCCATACAATTCGAGCTGTCAGAAGATCTTTATGATTTCATTTTTTGGTATTCTGCCTGACAAAACTGTTATGAAATCTGTTATAAACTGATTATAGTTTTATTACTATTTTTATGTGCTAAACTTAAAATTCCAGCACGACGATTACAAACCTTGTCGCGGTGTGCTGGCTTAGTTTGAGCTGGATTCTTGGGAATCGACATCGGGGATGTACCACATCCTTACGGTAACGCCGTAACGATGAACGATTCTCAGGTGGAGGCTCGATAACTAAGAGGTAATCACTCCTACCTAGTCTCGCCCATTCTTTTCTTCCTTTCCCTCCCTCCTCTTATCTCCTTCCTGGACTGGATCTCGTGTGTCAACCGTACCGTGCCCATGATCAGCCTGGCTGAAGGCCCAGGATTATCAAAAATAGCTCAGTCTCGAACGGTGTATCCAGAGTACCTGGCACACTCTGGATCAGCCTGCCTTATCCGCATAACGCGGGGCCCTGTGCGGACGGACTACCCCTTCCCTAGCTACTGGTGGGAACAAAATCTAAAAAAAATAACAAAAAACAAACACTTCCGAGGCCGGGCATCAAAAAACCCGGATCCAGCTGGCACCGGCCCGGCCACCCCACCACCCAAGGAACCAATCCCTCCATTCAGAAGACAAGCCCTCATGCTTAAGACTCACCGAGTCGAAATGGTTCAACGCACCAGGCTGGGAGCAAATCCGTAGTTGCGACAGGAACCGCACCCAAAAAGCGCAGATCCGCAGATCCGCAGATGAGGAGTCCAACGCCTCAAAGAGGACCAGGAACCCAACGTGTTCCAAAACCCTCTCTGAGACAGTAAAGGACAGTCTCGTCGTCACGATAGTGGATTTGTCGAACGATGAAGGGAGGATCTACTACGAAAAGTGGAGGCTCATTGAAGGCAGAGTGATGAACTGCCTTTACGAGCGTGTCTCTACACATCCAAACTTCACAGCTACTTTCAAAGATGCTGGCTGGCACCAAGGCTATGTCAAGGTCATAGCCTACGACGACCAAAATTCGGTCAATTTCATCACTACTGCCATGGGCAGCATAAGTGAAATTTGGCCAGGTGCCAAGCTTAAGGCAGTAGACCGCGGCCAAATACCACACAGGCCAAAGGCATGAAACTGGGTTCCAACGGAACCCAGCGAGCCCACCAAGATTAATGGTCTGCTGACGTACCAAAATCCGGACCTTCCAGTCAACGACTGGAAGTTCATCGAAGAGACACCGAGGTCTAAGAAACCGGATGATGCGAAGAAAACCGGCCGCTCGCTAGTCATCTCCCTAACCCCGGAGCCCCTCCCTCTACTCACGGCCAAAAATTTCAAAATAAATTGCCGCCTTAAAGAAGTAGAGGTGAGACTCTTTGCTTCGGACCGCAGCAACGCTGCCAGTCCCTACATACCGGCGACATCCGCGCCCCTCCTGCATCTCGGCACCATGTTGAACCATCATCACCCGAGTACCTGTATGCTACCGTTGTGGAGTGGTCTGTACTAGATTGTAAACTAGTCAAACTAGAACAGATTAACCTCCATCATCCCACTCTAGCATCCGTAAATTTAAGACTCCGCCTCAATGAAAGAGGCTTTGACATCGCCTTTATCCAAGAACCTTCGATAAGAGATGGCACCGTCATGGGATTGAGTGCTTGAGGCTACACTATATACCACACAAAGAGTGCAGGTAACATTCGAGCTTGTATTTTTGCTAAATCTTCGCTAAATCTAGCTTTTCTACCTCACCGCAGCACGAACGACCTGGCAGTAACACTGCTGAAAACTGCAACCGGCAACATCTGGCTGGCTTCGGGCTACCTACCATTTGATGACCCCGAATCCACCCTATCAAAAAGGTTAAAACGGTGGTAGAAGAGGCGAGGAGAAAAGAAGAAGCTACCCACGAACTATGGGGTAGCACCGACACCAACCCCGGAGGTGAGTCTTTTATTGAATACTTAGTAGGCACCGACCTAGTAGTGTTCACCTTTATAACTAAAACCCGGCAAGAAGTTCTAGATGTTACATTTGCCTCCCAAATCGTGGTGGAATGCAGAACTTAACAACCTTCGCTGCGTAAGCAGGAAATATTTTAACAAAGCCAAATAAATAAGTCTACCTTCGGCCTGGAATACGTAAAAAAATAGCCTGAAGAACTTCAAAGTAGAAGTTCGAAAGGCCAAGCGTAGTTCCTGGCGCAGTTTTTGTCAGAACATTGACAATAAGTCTCAATCTTCTAGACTACGCAAGGTCCTTTCGAAAACGCCAACCATACCAAGTGTCCTCATGAATCCCAGTGGATCATGGGCAGAATCAGATGAAGCATCGCTCAATCTACTAATGGACACTCACTTTCCCGGCTGCAAGCCCATCTCTAGCGATGGCTCTTCGCTGACAAACGCTGTACGCACAGCGCCACCTCCTGAACTCGTCAGCAAAGACAAATTGAAATGGGCAGTGACCATCTTTAAGCCTTTCAAGTTCCCGGGGCCGGATGGAATTTTCCCCGCACAGATTCAGGCGGCCTTCAGCATAATAGCGCATGACCTGTCCTGTATTCTGAGAGGTTGTCTGAAACTGGGAACAATACCAGCCGCCTGGACTGAGGTGGTGTTTATACCCAAAGCAGGCAAAACATCGCACTTCCTCCCGAAAGACCTTAGACCAATCAGCCTAACGTCTTTTCAAGATTCTGGAAAGAATCCTAGACCTACATATTAAAGCCACCATGGGCAGCACCCTATTGTCCAAGTCACAACACGCCTACCAAAAAGGTAAATCTGTTGAAACGGCCCTGCAAAACATATTCTACTCTATCGAAAAATCTTTCTCAATCAAAGAATTCAATTACCATTCTCGGTAATTTAACCACGTTGTTTGCATGTCCTGAGGCAATGCGGCGTCCCAGTCGTATTTTAGTTCCCATAGTTGTTGAAGAAATAATTTTGCTGTCACTATGACTGGTACCATGATTCCTAATGGGTCGAATAGATGGGCGATGTCTGAATAAGCGCTTCTTTTTGTTACCCTTTTACTATCGATCCACGAAGTTTTTATGCACAGATAGTCGGATTTCGGTAGCCACGTCAGTCCGACTGTTTTGATGTACTCTTCAATATTGTTGGTTAAGTCGAGCTTAGTCTCTCTGTCGTTGAGAGGTATGTTCCTGATGAGGGATTCATGATCAGTACACCACTTTCGGAGTTTAAAACCAGCACTTGATAATAGTTCTTGTAACTCCGATTGTATTGCTTAGGCTGTAGAGAGACTATCCGATCCAGTCATTACATCATCAACATAGAAATCTTTTGATAATGCCTTGGAGCCTAGTGGAAATTGTTGCTTATTATCCCTTGCTAGCTTTTGAAGGCATTTTGTTGCGAGATATGGTGCTGATCGTGTTCCATACGTGACCGTATTTAGTTTGAAGCATTTTATTGATTCGCTAGGACTGTCTTTCCACCAGATAAGTTGATATTTTGTGTTATTTTCATGCATGAGAACTTGACGATACATTTTTTCTATATCTGCTGTGAAAACGAACCTTGGCATGCGGAATCTCACTAGAATGGAAAATACATCATCTTGAATTGTTGGGCCTGATGCTAGTACGTCGTTTAATGAAAAGTTGGTGGTAGTTTTTGCAGATCCATCGAAGACAACCCTTAATTTTGTGGTACTACTGTCGATCTTCGTGACACAATGGTGTGGAAAAAAATAGTAGGGTTTGGTTAACTGTTTGAAGTTTATCTCTTCCATATGACCAAGGCGGCGGTACTCTTGCATAAAATCCACGTACTGCTTCTTTAAATCCTGGGAATTAGGAAGTCTACCTTCCAACGAAATGAACCTTTGGAATGCTTTATCCTTTGATTCTCCCAAGACACTTCTTTGGTCCACGAATGGTAGGCTAACAATAAATCTTCCCTCAGGATTTCTAGGTACCGTTTGATTGAAATGAGTCTCACAACGTTTTTCAGCAGCTGTCATACCTTTTTCTTGTATTACAGGCTCCTCCAAGTTCAAAAATTTCTCTATTTGTTGATCCAACGCTTCGTCGGCACTGCATATTCCGCACGTAGTTCGTGATATTCCTGCATCCTTAGCCTTCCCGGCAACTGTCTTGCGAAGACTGTGTTTTGAAGTGTTGGCAAGGAATCTCCCAGTCTTATTTGACCAACCGATAATAGAGAGTCGAATATTTCGGCTCCAATTAAGAAATCTATTGGACTGGGAGGCCGTTGACTTAATGATATCGTTGCTCGTGGTTGGAGCTGACCTATCTTAACACGATCTTTTGACCATATTCAATAGATCTAACTGCAGTGCCTAGCATTACACACGGTCTCTATTGAAGCTTTGGGAAAAAATACACTGGTTGAGGTAGGTTATTGTTTTTTTTTGCAATTTTGTTTCCCTGTTGGAGGCGAGCTTTTGGCCACTTCTCTTTCTATTTCCGACGAGTACTTTATACCATTTTTTTTTTCGGCGAAATAAGGTCAATTCTCTGAAATTTCTGGAGACGAAAAATTTTCTCTCAATCAGCCAATTAATAGGGAAAAGAAAATGCACCTGTGACTAGGCGGTGACGTCACAGCAGGTGGTTTTACACAGCTCTACTGGTGTGCCTATAGAATAATGTTGGATTTACTCCCTTAAATTGGAATTTCTTGGGGACATTTCACATATAAGAAAAGACGATCGGTGGAATTAAGTGAGGCACTTATATCCTCTGTTACCTTGCGGTCTTTATTGCGAAATGCCGATAGACTGGGTGAAGAGCAGAGATCTTAGTTTTTTTCTATTTTTTTATTTGTTCCTCCCCGCTGACTTTGCGCTTTTTGCAACGATCTTTCTTAATCTTCACCTAGCAAAGGTGGTGGGAAGATATCGCCTAAGGATTCTGCGCGGCAATCACCGCGGGTAAATGTATGTGAAAAAAAAAACGAAGCGAAGAAACGAAGAACGTGATATCAAAATCACGCCGCAGAAAGAAAAGGAAGCGTAAAGAAGTTGCACTCTCTTAAGTACTTCGCCCATCGCCGGTATTTCTGCCAGCTTTTTTGGTGGAAGACTTAACGACAGCTAAGATGCGCTTAATACTTAATTTAGGGTTTTTCTACTTTAGGTGGATGTTACAACTTTTTTGGAACCGGTGTCCTGTCGGAAAATCAAATTATATATTCCTCAACGAAATAAACGTTCCAAGTTTGTTCCAATATTGCAAAACTGCAATTCGATTTCGGGAAAGAATACTGAGTGGGGTTTTTTTAAAAAAAAAAAAGTTGTTCATCTTATTTTGCTTTGCAGATTTATTAATGTAATTGGATTTGAAAAATAATATAATATACCAGTCAATAAGGCAGACGGCAATGCCATGCAAACTGATTTTTGTGAACTATTTTGTTAAGAATTTCTAACTATCTATCTTCACTGGATTGTTCACTGAAAGTAAGTATTTTACTTTGGACCGCCCGACTTCTTAACAGTGGCATTTCAAGGCCTAAATAATTACCCAGACTCTGCAGCAACGTCTCACCATTTGAAAGAAGGGAATAAATACCAAAATTTCCAAAAATGACATTTTGATGCAAATGTTATCTCAATATGTAGACGCGTCTGTTGAATTGTTCCATGCACTTTTTTTTTTGATAAAAGAGTAAAACGGTTAAGTAACCGTTTTTTCTGCAAAATTAAATATTCCTTAACTTTTGGAAAATAAAAGGACTGGTTTCTAAAACGTTATAAAATCGAATGATCTTTATTGCAATTAAAATAGTCTTATATACTACGTGTTTTGTATTTGTAGATTCCATTTGATACTTTGCAGTGAAAGATTATATAAAAAACAGTTTGAATATGACAGTTTGCTTACAATACTGATTACATATGGTTATTGATTCACAATGGTAGTTTAAAGAGTTATAAAGGCTTCAAATTTTATACAATATTATTAGTAATAAAAAATAATAAAACAATTCTTCTCAATAAAATATATTTTCGTCTCCAACATTCACCCCCACCGTGAAAGATGTTCGCAAGTACGTTTTCAAACAGCCGGAACCGGAACCCTGAGCTTCAGCTCGTCTGCTACTTTAGTACAATTCTGCGTCCATCTATATAATTTATAAAAGAACAACTCAATTTATTGGGCCTATTCGGCGGAATCATTAATTCTTTTATTATGTTATGAATTCCCATACAATTCGAGCTGTCAGAAGATCTTTATGATTTCATTTTTTGGTATTCTGCCTGACAAAACTGTTATGAAATCTGTTATAAACTGATTATAGTTTTATTACTATTTTTATGTGCTAAACTTAAAATTCCAGCACGACGATTACAAACCTTGTCGCGGTGTGCTGGCTTAGTTTGAGCTGGATTCTTGGGAATCGACATCGGGGATGTACCACATCCTTACGGTAACGCCGTAACGATGAACGATTCTCAGGTGGAGGCTCGATAACTAAGAGGTAATCACTCCTACCTAGTCTCGCCCATTCTTTTCTTCCTTTCCCTCCCTCCTCTTATCTCCTTCCTGGACTGGATCTCGTGTGTCAACCGTACCGTGCCCATGATCAGCCTGGCTGAAGGCCCAGGATTATCAAAAATAGCTCAGTCTCGAACGGTGTATCCAGAGTACCTGGCACACTCTGGATCAGCCTGCCTTATCCGCATAACGCGGGGCCCTGTGCGGACGGACTACCCCTTCCCTAGCTACTGGTGGGAACAAAATCTAAAAAAAATAACAAAAAACAAACACTTCCGAGGCCGGGCATCAAAAAACCCGGATCCAGCTGGCACCGGCCCGGCCACCCCACCACCCAAGGAACCAATCCCTCCATTCAGAAGACAAGCCCTCATGCTTAAGACTCACCGAGTCGAAATGGTTCAACGCACCAGGCTGGGAGCAAATCCGTAGTTGCGACAGGAACCGCACCCAAAAAGCGCAGATCCGCAGATCCGCAGATGAGGAGTCCAACGCCTCAAAGAGGACCAGGAACCCAACGTGTTCCAAAACCCTCTCTGAGACAGTAAAGGACAGTCTCGTCGTCACGATAGTGGATTTGTCGAACGATGAAGGGAGGATCTACTACGAAAAGTGGAGGCTCATTGAAGGCAGAGTGATGAACTGCCTTTACGAGCGTGTCTCTACACATCCAAACTTCACAGCTACTTTCAAAGATGCTGGCTGGCACCAAGGCTATGTCAAGGTCATAGCCTACGACGACCAAAATTCGGTCAATTTCATCACTACTGCCATGGGCAGCATAAGTGAAATTTGGCCAGGTGCCAAGCTTAAGGCAGTAGACCGCGGCCAAATACCACACAGGCCAAAGGCATGAAACTGGGTTCCAACGGAACCCAGCGAGCCCACCAAGATTAATGGTCTGCTGACGTACCAAAATCCGGACCTTCCAGTCAACGACTGGAAGTTCATCGAAGAGACACCGAGGTCTAAGAAACCGGATGATGCGAAGAAAACCGGCCGCTCGCTAGTCATCTCCCTAACCCCGGAGCCCCTCCCTCTACTCACGGCCAAAAATTTCAAAATAAATTGCCGCCTTAAAGAAGTAGAGGTGAGACTCTTTGCTTCGGACCGCAGCAACGCTGCCAGTCCCTACATACCGGCGACATCCGCGCCCCTCCTGCATCTCGGCACCATGTTGAACCATCATCACCCGAGTACCTGTATGCTACCGTTGTGGAGTGGTCTGTACTAGATTGTAAACTAGTCAAACTAGAACAGATTAACCTCCATCATCCCACTCTAGCATCCGTAAATTTAAGACTCCGCCTCAATGAAAGAGGCTTTGACATCGCCTTTATCCAAGAACCTTCGATAAGAGATGGCACCGTCATGGGATTGAGTGCTTGAGGCTACACTATATACCACACAAAGAGTGCAGGTAACATTCGAGCTTGTATTTTTGCTAAATCTTCGCTAAATCTAGCTTTTCTACCTCACCGCAGCACGAACGACCTGGCAGTAACACTGCTGAAAACTGCAACCGGCAACATCTGGCTGGCTTCGGGCTACCTACCATTTGATGACCCCGAATCCACCCTATCAAAAAGGTTAAAACGGTGGTAGAAGAGGCGAGGAGAAAAGAAGAAGCTACCCACGAACTATGGGGTAGCACCGACACCAACCCCGGAGGTGAGTCTTTTATTGAATACTTAGTAGGCACCGACCTAGTAGTGTTCACCTTTATAACTAAAACCCGGCAAGAAGTTCTAGATGTTACATTTGCCTCCCAAATCGTGGTGGAATGCAGAACTTAACAACCTTCGCTGCGTAAGCAGGAAATATTTTAACAAAGCCAAATAAATAAGTCTACCTTCGGCCTGGAATACGTAAAAAAATAGCCTGAAGAACTTCAAAGTAGAAGTTCGAAAGGCCAAGCGTAGTTCCTGGCGCAGTTTTTGTCAGAACATTGACAATAAGTCTCAATCTTCTAGACTACGCAAGGTCCTTTCGAAAACGCCAACCATACCAAGTGTCCTCATGAATCCCAGTGGATCATGGGCAGAATCAGATGAAGCATCGCTCAATCTACTAATGGACACTCACTTTCCCGGCTGCAAGCCCATCTCTAGCGATGGCTCTTCGCTGACAAACGCTGTACGCACAGCGCCACCTCCTGAACTCGTCAGCAAAGACAAATTGAAATGGGCAGTGACCATCTTTAAGCCTTTCAAGTTCCCGGGGCCGGATGGAATTTTCCCCGCACAGATTCAGGCGGCCTTCAGCATAATAGCGCATGACCTGTCCTGTATTCTGAGAGGTTGTCTGAAACTGGGAACAATACCAGCCGCCTGGACTGAGGTGGTGTTTATACCCAAAGCAGGCAAAACATCGCACTTCCTCCCGAAAGACCTTAGACCAATCAGCCTAACGTCTTTTCAAGATTCTGGAAAGAATCCTAGACCTACATATTAAAGCCACCATGGGCAGCACCCTATTGTCCAAGTCACAACACGCCTACCAAAAAGGTAAATCTGTTGAAACGGCCCTGCAAAACATATTCTACTCTATCGAAAAATCTTTCTCAATCAAAGAATTCACACCAGCGTCTTTTCTAGATATAGGGGGAGCTTTCAACAACGTTGAAACTGATTCGATCATTAAGGCACTACGAAGGCTCAACATTTGCGAATCGATCTGCTGCTTTGTAGACCACATGCTTAAAACCAGGGTGATCACTGCAACCTTCGGGAGTAGCACTGTCAAGAGAAGTGCACACCGAGGTACCCCCCAAGGGGGAGTATTGTCTACACTACTGTGGAACCTAGTGCTCAACGAAGCACTCGTACAAATAGAAAACACCAGATGCAAAACTATCGCCTACGCAGACGACGTCGCTATTCTTGTAAAAGGCAAATACCCGCAGACACTGGCCGATGTCATGCAGTCTGCCCTCAGCAAACTAGCAAGCTCGACCGAAAGCTGTGGCCTTTCAGTCAATCCGACGAAGACCGAGCTAGTCCTGTTCACTAGAAAACATAAACTCCCCGACTTTAATCTCCCAAAGGTAAGAGGCACCCCCCTCATCCTCTCAAATAGTGCAAAATATCTGGGCCTGCAGCTTGACCACAAGCTCCTTAGAGAGATAACATAGTCGAACGTGCTAGGAAAACTCTAGCTGCCATACATATTTGTAAAAAGGCAGTAGGCTTTACCTGGGGCCTGCAACCAAACATCATGCACTGGCTGTACACATCGGTAATAAAACCGATACTCATGTATGGAGCACTGGTCTGGTGGCCTGCCCTGGAGAAGACCTCCAACCTAATCCTAATGGAAAAAAACTCAACAAGTTGCTTTCCTCAGTATTACTGGTGCACTGAGAGCCTCTCCCACCGCAGCGCTCTGAGAAGATCCAAACAATGGAATCAACAACACACTGGACACGCCAGAATACTTCTGATGCACCGCCATAATCTAAAGATCACCGACCACTTGCCCACTGAACACAACTTCAACTACAAATGCTTAGTACCCGACAGAACAGAATGGACACAACGGGATGTCCTTCACCATGAAACGCTGACAATCTTCACGGACGGCTCCAAAACCGGAAAAGGAGTAGGTGCTGGTATCTTCTTAAAAGATCTGGACATCCACCTCTCCTTCAGCCTTCCTAGCTACTGCAGCGTTTTCCAAGCCGAAGTCACTGCCATTCCTCAAGCAGCTGACTGGCTGGCGGTTAATACAGTATCAGTATCGGATATTGTCATATACATCGACAGCCAAGCGGCCATAAAATCCCTCGGATCCAGCACAACCAGATCCGAGGCAGTACAACCTCACACTCTGTTGGGACCGGGTCACTGTAATATATCAGGGAATTGCGAAGCTGACAAACTGGCCCGACGAAGCTCCTCAGGTCTAAACAGCATAAACGTCACCGACATCGAGGTGCCAACGTCATATATCCGTCGCTAAATATTCTGTCATGCCATGTCAGTATGGATTTTGCAGAATTTTCAACATGTAATGTATT
The DNA here is from genome assembly GCA_949716465.1 of Chalcosyrphus nemorum. Lineage (NCBI taxonomy): Eukaryota > Metazoa > Arthropoda > Insecta > Diptera > Syrphidae > Chalcosyrphus > Chalcosyrphus nemorum. The sequence continues at coordinate 55,060,834 of OX454332.1, forward strand.
TTGTTCCTAAATATTATATTATTTTAAGAAAATCGTCAAAAAAACGATTTATTAACAAAATCGCCCCTAAAAAGTGGGCGTGGCCATATACAATGTATTGAAGATTTGTAGGGTAAGTGAAAATCTACATATATGCTGAAGAAATTTTTTCGTATTTATTGTAAAATTAGTAAAAAACTAAATTTTTTGAAAAGTAGGCGTGTCAGTGGGTGGATTTTAAAAATGTATACACCTCTACTGCTCAAAAATAACCAGGCGAAATTACAGGTTCCTAGTTTTAATGGTTGAGATAATGCCAACTATAAGAGTATTATGCCCGTCTATATTAGTTTGTCTATAGCCAGGACGATTGCTGGTCAATCAATCACTTCATAAAATTCCGATTGTTGAAGCTTAGTTCTCACCTAACAAATATTTTTAGGAATTATTACACAATTACTATTTTTTTAATTAAAAGCCTACTTTTTCAGTCTGAATGAGTTTCTGGTACAAATCATATGGTTACCAGCAAAACAAGAATAATAATGAAGTAGTCAGCTGTTGTTTTGCAAGTTTCGTAGCAGATTCTAATTAGATTTTGCTTTTCGAAGTTCCATAACAGAGTTCTATAAAAGTTCGAAATACGGAATACCAATTATAAAACATCTTTTATAAACGAAGTCTATTATGATTCATAACAGGAAATTCATAATTAGTAGGCCTGTATATTGGTAATACGAGTATGTAGTAAAAATGAGACAACACAATGCGACAAATAGGACACATGAAGTTAGGAGACAAAAACACAATAGACTCAATTGTTCGGCTTAATCTTTTAATCTTTTATTCTGTTACTCTGTTATAAATCTGTTATGAAATTCGAACTGTCGAAAAATATGTCACGTTTGCCTTTATTGGTATTCTACCAAAGGTAGCACGTAACTGGATTTTGCTCCAAATACGAGCAGTATATTTCTTTTTGCTCCAATGTAAGTTTTCTTTTTCCTAAAAATTATTTCAGTATTTATAGTCATATATTTAGAATTAGTTCAGAACTTACTCTTTTCAGTCTGCTTTTTAAAATTTTTCCTAGAAGAGTTAACAACAGCTGTTTCATTAGACAGCTCTGTAACAGATTTTTAGCCTAAATGATTGATGGATGATCATTTTGCTTCTGATATGTGCATCCTTCTCCTACTGTTGTTATCAGAATGGATAGTCAACATCAAACCTTTTTGTTCTCACTGACAAAAATCTTTGTTATCCTAATTGCCTTCATCATTACAAAGAGATATACATAACACTCTCGAAAAAACATTTCTAAGGTTTTTTCGATAATACCTTTTTATGTTTTCGATGTTAACTTCTGAGGAAACTAATGCGTAGATCAGAACTTGATAACAATCTTTTAAGAAAATCGATGATGCAGTCGCTCCAGAGTCTGTATCCGAAAGTTTTTATATTTGGTTAATCTTTTATTAACTTATAAGATCAAAAACAATATAACTAAATTTTCCTAAAGCGCTTTCTGGCTTCTGCTGCTTTTTCAGATACCTGACCAATAGGAAGCAGAGTTTTTTAAAGTTTGTTGATGGATTAATAACTTACTACGAGTTATACTGTAGATCTTCGATTATCCGAACTATTTGGGATAAGGGTGGTTGGGATAATCAAATTTGATCAAAAAATTTAGATAGTGATCGATTATCTATAAGCGAATAATAATCGAATAATGATTATGAAACCACAGAAATTTAAATATATGTATATAATTTAGAAGAACCTCAACAAGTCTGATGCTTTAAATACAAAATTAAAACACTTATTCGCACACAGTGTTTAATATTGCAAATTATTGCAGCTATTTCTTGAATTGGTTAAGGGCATATTCAAAGTACCTTACAAACCCCAATCCAAGGCAGAATATCAGGGTATACTAAATTAAAAGTAAAATAAAATAAATAAATATTAGGCCGTAAGCAGCCCATAGAGGGCCAAGGCCTAGCTCCTCACAGCTGTACGTATTGTGCGTGGTATACATTTCTGTACGTACAGAAGGGACCTACAGTTTTATGCCGTATCCGAAGGGCAGGGGGGTTTTTAAGAAGCTTTCTCATGACAGTAAATACTCTTGGATGTTTGTCAGACGCTCGCAAGAGGTGGGGCCGTGAAAAAAACTTTGGTGGTAATTTCCTGGATTCGAACTCGGAACCGCTTGCGCAGTGGTCCAACGCACTAACCACTAAGCCACGGCACCCACCACTTTTAAAATTAAAAGTAACCGTGTTTTTTTGCCATGTCTAAGTAAAGTGAAGTAGGATTTTGTATGAAAATCTAGTACAATATCCTATTGCCAATCACTGCCAATAAGTTTCGCAGTGGGATTCATTTTCGATAAATTTAAAAAATGTCAAAGTTTGTCATCATATTTGAATAAAAGCGGCTTAATTTTTCCAAAATTCAACTTAATTCCTCACAACAAACCTGAATTTCATGTTTACTATCACAACCACCCGCAATCACTTATTGAACAACACTCGCCAAATTATCGAGCATTGCAAAAAAAAAAAATAAATAATGAAACAACTAACTTTCAACTCAATTTTTCACGCCAGACGTTTCTTAAAATAAGAACCCATGTATATATACAGTCCGCTACACATAGCTTTTACTTCTAAATTTTACTTATCAAAAAATCGACTTATGGCCAAGTTTTTCACAAGGTTCTACTACATGACCGGTATGTCATCTGTGACATTGAAAACTGCCAAATCACTCAACTCCCTTATTACGAAGTAGTCGAGTCCAAAAATATTAGCATGTGGAAAACAAACATTGAAGCTTGAAGACTTGGTTGTTCAAAGCGACGCCTACTTTTGTAGTCTTAATTACTTAATACTTTGCTTATAACTGTAACCGTTTCTGTTATGTTTGAAACTAAAAACTTTAAGGAAATATTACTTCTAAAGGATGTTAGAAGTTTTTTTTCATATCAAAATAAAAATCAAAATCACTTGAACTTCACCGTTTTTTAAACGTTTGCAAAGAAATAGTTCTCCAACATAGCTCCCATTTACTATGATATTTTTCATTCTATGTTTTCACCAAAGAAGCTTCCTCTCTAGGGTCAATTGGAGTTATTTTCCTTAAACATACGTATATATGTAGTTTCTTTAGATTTCATGTGAGCTCCTGCGATTGAATACTGTACATATAAGCTTACGAGTTCAAAATTCCACCCGGAAATAAGCACACTCTGCGAATTGGTGATGTTAAGAAAACTATCCATGTCTTTTATTTTGCGAGAATTTACTTGCGGCCATAGACGATGTTCAAATTATAACATATAATTTATATGTACTACGTTAAAACTAGATATATATCTATGTACATTTAATAAACATGTATATGTATATCGTGCATATCAAAATAAATGCCTACAAACAAAGTGATACTAATTCATATGCATCTGTCGAAATATTCTAATCGTCACAGAACGAAAAATAATTTACATAACAGTCAATGATTAAATTGACCAACGCCTAAATGGCATCATCTTGATCTGGTTTCTTCGCCTCTAAGCCAACTGGCTGTGGTTGCAAGGGTTCAATCGACACTTGTGGTGTCGTAGGCAAATTATCCATGAGTTGAAAACTGTCTTGTAATCCACCTGGTGCTTGTATTACCTTCCGTGGAAGAATAAGATTGTTTATTGGTAATGAAACAACATTAATTTGAAACGGATGTGACTTATTCTTATTGGGATTATTTGGATCCATTGTCATAATTGGTACTAACTCGTGGTTTACGCACTCCTTGAATTTGTGTGTCAGTCCGATATCTTGATCATGCCTAAGTAGACCTGAAGTTGGGGTACCTATAATGGAAGGAGATAGCAGTTATTACAGCTTCAAGAAGAGAGATAAAAGTAACAAACCTGACACCAGAGTATCTTCGGTGGGATTTCTATGATACAAGTTTATGTTTTTTGCATAGTGTCAAGGTCTTATAAAATAGCCTGCCACCGAATTATCAATTTCTAGCCTAGAATTTTTTTTAAACTCGACCACCATCCTGATTCGGTTTACAATCTCATCATGCAACACATTGAAGCACATTGCCGTAAGTGCCATTCCTGACATTATGTACACTGAGCAAAACCATGTCGTTGTTGTCGACTCATTCTGAAGACCAGGTAACAAATCGCCAAATCCAATTGTCGATAAACTCATGAAACAAAAGTATACTCCATCAAGGATAGGCCAATTCTCTAGTCGATAAAGCACCACCGCTCCAAACATTATGTATATTATCATAACGCACATACACAGTATAATAGGAGCTAATATGCTGAGACCATGCATTGAGCCTTGTGACTCTGATGCACTCAACGAATCTACATCATAGAGCATATTGCTGTGATAACTACCAAGATACTGATGGTTCTCTGGCGAGAGCAAATGATTGTGTACAGGTCCGGGTCGAACGCAATAGGGTTCGTTCATGGCGTTTTGTTGTTCTCGCATTTCCTCTTGTTGTCGTTTACGTTTCATACGCCGTTCCTTTTCTGCCATCCGCTTTTCATCATAACAACAGTAGCCACAGTTTGAACACAAACAACAGCAGAGAGCCCGGGAGAAAACCTCCCAAACTACTTTCGCCAGCACACCACCGGTGCTCGAGAGGTAGACTAATGTAAGAGGTATGCCAAGGATCGCATATGCTAATGTTACCAAACGACCAAGAGTTGTTTTTGGAGCAATGTTACCATATCCTAAAAAGAGATAGAACGCACAATTAAAGTTACTAAAATTATGGAAAATCATATTTGAGTAATAACTTTTTACATATGTATGTAGGTACACCTTTGATCGAGAAGAAAAAAATGTTCACCTGCACCATAATAACAAAGTATTGCTGAAATCTGCAAGCAATAATTGGGGCTTTCTTAACGGAATTAAATTATTAGCACTTCCAAGTTAAGCTTTATGATAATTTTTTTCTTAGGATTCATCATAAAAGTAAAAAGTCATCTAAAGTATGAAATTAAACTACAATATTTTATATACTTTGCCAAATTTTCAATGAAAAGAGTTCTGAAGGTACACGTGTTTTGCACATAAGTGGACCCATAGAAAAAATTAATAACGCTCACAGAGAAAAGTTGGTGTTAATATTTCGTCAGCTGAGAATTTAGTTGTCGTATGTGAAAAGTACCAATTGTTGGCAAATCGAATTTGAAGTTTGACTTAGAATATCTTTTTTCCTAGCGGACCAATTTTTATGAAATGTTCAGAGGATATTCAAAATATTTCACTTAATTACTTTTTTATTTACATTATGCTTTATCTGGAGAAAATAAGAATTTACTGAGCTTTAAAAAAACTTATGTAGAATCATTTTGTCGTATGTAAGCACTTCCGAATTTTTAAATACTTACATACGACAAAAACTATTGCATGCGACAAAATACTGCTCATTCGTAGGTTAATTTTGTGGTTTGTAAGTACGAAGATGAAAATGAAAATTAATCTCTTCCGCCTGTTAAAGTAATACAATAATGTTATTAAGTTTTTTATTTTAAGTTTTATTTATTATATGTTTATGAAAACAAAAAGCTCAGTTAGACTTCTTCACCAGAAATATTATATACATACATAACATTCACATAAATAAACAAAATATATTAGTAAAAAACAAACAAAAATATAACGTATTTATTCAAAAGTACAAGTAGTACATAAATAAATTGGACAATTTAAAAAAACGAAGAAAAATATATGTATTTATTTCAAAGTGTGTATAATAAAAATATAAAATCAGTTATTTTAATTGAATAATGGAAAATTATCATTAATATTTGTATAAAAAAAAAAAAACATTTTTGCAACATAGGCTAGTATAATAAAAAAAAATTAGTCACTTTCAATTAAGATAAAAATGTAGGTACATAAGAAGATACAAATATTATTTTAGTATTAATTAAAATCGTTTTTTTTTTTTTCATTTTATATATTTATCAAGTATAGTTTTAAAAAAGTTTTGGTCCTGCATTGGCAAATAATTAATAATGCTTCTTAAATCAGCCTGTTTTTCTTTTAAAATAAATGTTTCATATAATAGAATGATAATGATAAATAGAAAATACATAAACCATTTAATAAAAATTATTATTACAAGAACTGCAACAAGACGGTAGTTCACGTTCATTTGTTTACTGAATAGATGGCACCGATGACACAAGAAACTTAAATTCCTATCCTTGTGAAATAGTCATATCCCAATAATTCCTGTGACAAAAACGGTGGTGGTGATGCACGAGAATTTTCCATTAATTGAAACAATGCGTTATGCTTAGTAACCGTTATATATACATATAAGGGGATGTCTTGATACACATAGATGTTTTTCCTATAGCGCCACGTATATGAAATTAATCCTTCCTGTATATCATACCAAATACTTATTATTGGCTCAGATAATCTACTGCACACTTTAAAACAACTTTAAAACTACATATTATACTGTAAATATTATATTAACAATTATTTTTAACTTACCTGAAAAATAACGATCTTAACACTATGAAAGTATCACTACGAATGATTTTTTTTTTTAAATTCACACAGTACTATCTATACGCATACGACATTTAATCACGCAAATTTAAGTGTTTAATTGTCGTTTGCAGTATGCTTATGTTACATACGACAGTTAAATTCTTACTCAAAAAAATACAGTTTTTGTATGAAAACTTGTCGTATGTAAAAAAAACTCGTTACGTACGACAAATAAACACTAAAACCGTTACCTCAAGCCCACATACGACAAAATAACACGGTATATCTTGGAAACTATTAACGCTAGGCAGAAACTGATGGCACCAATAGAAAGATCTCCTCAAAAAATATAATAATGCATTAAAATCAGAAAACTCTAAAATTTGACATACGACAACTAAATTCTCAGTCGACGATTTGCTAAAATTTATTAAAAATAATCATTAAATACATACATTAGGTAAAGAATCATTCATATGACGCAAAACAGACTCTAAAAGAACTTTTCTATTTTAGGTTGGTACATTTAAAAGCTCCAGGACTTAGACTTGCTCGTAAAGAGTCTGAAGTTATCAACAGTCTATGAAGAAGATATGTCATTGTGTGCAACTGAAAATTTTTTTTTGTAAATAGTTCGCGATATTTTCTATTATCTTTATTTATAGCCTCTTGCGCTTCTTCTGAAAGTTGAGCAATCGGAAGAATACAAAAAGCAATCACTTATCTGCCATGAAACAATACTTTATGAACGCTTACTGGCATATTATACCACCCGTACTTCTCAAGATACAAGTTTCGAGTCCTTGTCGCACATATGTCAAAAACATCTAAATTAATCGAAAACCCAGATGCGAGGGCTTCTACAATAATATGGACCTTTTTTTAAAACTCTGTATCAATCCCAGTTATCTCAGCTGTTTGCTTTTCGTGTCGGAAAACCGCCTTCCCGTATTCCCATCGTTCGTATTCCCAGCTTGTTGGTTTTGGCATATCAAAAAGTAGTAGTTTTCTTCCTAAAGCTGTCTTGGATAAGTTTTTTTCTGGCTTTGCATTTTCCTTATTTTCTTGGTTTTTGACTTGCCAAACCTTCACATCAAGCCTGTGTGCAATGTGAAGGATACATTCTATGAATCGAATCCAAATGAATCCAAGAGGCTTTGCATTCTTCTTTTTTATTTTTTCGCAGCACTCCTCAATTTTTTTTTTGTCTACCTACTTTTTTAACATTTGACGAAGATGGAATTTCATCTAAAAATTTGTGGTTTCATTTAGCCAGGAAGAATTTATGCTTTCGAAGCGGTCACGGTGCCTTCCACTTTTGGCCCACATCTCACTTAACTTAAAACAGATAAGCCTTATAGTTGCCTTAAGCGAGTTGATTGCATCTTCAGAAAATATAATTTCATCAAAAGAACTCATCACAAATAAAAAAAACAAAAAAGCATCAACACGCTTTATTTTGATTTTGGAAATTCAAACAAATAATATAAATTATGAAAAATACATTGTATCAAAATCCTATACACTTGAAAAGTGCAACATGTATGTACATATGTATGTACAACCAAACACGAAAATTAGGACACACAAAATATAAGTAACAAAATCACAACATATTGGATGAAAGTACAACTGTTACTTAATGTATGTAACACATTTGTTTGAAGCCAAGTCGAAAGTGGAAAAAAAGTGTATGGGAAACTTAAAGCGCTAAATAATAGAATAGATATCAGGCCTTAAAATCCATATAGCATAGACAAACTAAACTAGACAGTCAACTCGAACTTCCCCTGCCCCCTTAGTGCTGCAAATAGGAGGAGCCTAATTACCATGTTTGTAAATAAATGTGAAGTAGCGTGTGACCAAGACCTAACTATTATTTTGTCGGGTTATCTCTTTCATTCCCTTTGGGCAAACATTTTTTTTCCGGTTGTTATTCCATTAAAAACAACAAATTGTTTGTACAAAATGGCTGCGCCCATAGATGTCGAAAAAATCGCCGGATTTTGTAATTGTATGTGTGAAATTAGTGAGCTCCCATTTGATTTTGCTTGAACGTCAGAACACAATGACAATATCTAGCGGATTTTAGCTTGTGGGAGCGAATGTGTCAAACAAACCGAAGTTGTCTGTCTAATTTAGACTTGTTTATGCCATATAGTCTCCCATCCGAACAACACTGAACACTTAAAGTTTTTCTCTCAAAAATGCAAAAAAATGGCAAAAAAAGTATATTGTTTTTAATTAAAAAAAAAAATTATATAACCACCCTATGGAATATAATTTTACTTACTTTCCAGCACAAATAACCTATAATAGATAGTCCACTCCCCCCACTCTTCCCTAAAACACAAAAAATTGAGAGAACCAAAATCCCCTCTTTATTTCGTATCGGTGAATACGTGTGATGAAGGATTTGAAGTTTAATCAGCCCATCTACAGGTCAAGAAAAGGGATTATGTAGCTGGCGTGCTAAAATCGAATTCTTAACGAGGTGAAGATCCATTTTGGAATATTCACATTTCCGATTAAAATTTAGTTTCTCCCGCAAGGGAATTTGCTGCAAAAGCAAATAATTACAATTTTGTCCCATTTTTATCACTAAAAAAAGGAAATTGGAGATTTAAATTTCCTATCTGCCCACACTAAACAAAGGTGGTGAGCCGTGGCGGCTGTGTTTGGAATGTGCGGTGGTGAATTTATGATGTTAAAAAATATTTTTTGTATAATAATTTTTAAATGTGTCGAAGAGATATAAAAATATTTGTATTATGGAACTATGGAATTTTTGCAAGTGCATGGGTACTTCTTTCTTATTTTATTTATGTAATAATTATTTGTTGTTTCATTATTTTACTTGTGAAATACTTTTGTTTATCGTCTGGTTTACCTTTTTTCGCATCAAGTTTTTTATTGTTCAAAGTATATATTCATACAAGAGTATGTTTGCGTTGAAATACGGAACTATACATATATGCTTGAAAACACAAAAGAACTAAAATAAACTTCAGTTCGATTATTTTAATAAAAAAATCTTATTATCTATTAAGCGAGTTGAAAAGAGATCCATTATCGTTAATGGATGAATATAGACTGAAGGATAGATATTTAGGTATGTACATATGTTGTAAGTTTAGGATAAAGAAATTTTTCAGACGAATAGTGGTCAACTGTGGAAGTGTATGATTCGAACATGTACGTCTTAGTTTTGAAAATATATACTTAAATGAAGAAATAAGTCTAATTCTTCTGTTTAGATTTAGTTTATTGCTAATACATTTTATAAGGTTAGGTATGTGCTGATTCAGTTGCTTGGAATATAATTAAAAAAAATATAAAACCAACACCTTCTTGAGTAAAGACAATTCTACGACTGAAAAGTTTTGTTATTGACGATTCCGCCAGGATTTTAAATGTTACAAAATTTACGCGAACAGCTTTGTCACAATAGGTCGGAATATCATGATAAAGAATAAAAAAAACGTTCACTATACTCGAATTAGTGAACTTTTCGATACTTTTCTTAGCCAGAAATCTTAAACCTCACACAATCGCCACTTTCTTATATTCTTATTTATACACAAGATGAGTTTGCTGTAATCAAACATTTTCTTGTTTTTATTCGACCTAAAAGATATGATAAACGTATTTCATATTTGTTCAAAGTACCAAACGGAAGAAATCAAATTATTTGTGGTATGTATTTGTGGTTAAATATGTTCTTTCTTAATTTAAAATTTGAAAATTAGGATAAACGTTTTAAAAAAATACGTTAAATTTTAAATTTTATACTTTTAACAGATTCACCACGAAACGAAAAATATTTTCCGTAGTTGTTTATTGAACATAGCATCCCCACTACAATTTCTCAATTTTTCTCAATTTTCCGTTCTGTTCCCCCAAGTGGATTATCTAAGAGCCTGTTTAGATGTTGACTCAAAACTCGGCTATGTCGGTAGTTTGTGGGTAAGAAGAGTGAGGGGTAAAGAGAGGAGGAGAGTCATGAGGAAAATAGAAAAATCGAGGAGAGTCGCGTTCTACATCCGAAATGTTCCGTTCCTATTCCATTTTATCATTACTAGTTCGATCGTTGAGGAGGTAGTTCGCACATAAAATGAGTACTTGGAAAATAATTTTCTAAAATACAAACAAAACTTTCAATAAATAACACACTAAGCACTACCTTCACAAGCCAATTTTCACCGACATTATAAGCAACTGCAACTTCAAGGTTTAAGCTGCAAGCAAAACCGGTTTTTACACCAATCTGTGCAAATCATTTTTTTAATTAAATTCCGCTAGATTGGCGAACTCTCACACAGACACAGGTTCACTGTCTCAAAACTCTGTATCTTCTATGTTTTAAAAGATATCAATTTGAACCTATATTATTGAAAGGATATGCTTGCAGATTATAAAAAAAAAAAAAAAAAAAAAAAAAAAACTTTATTTTTATGTACCTAAGATTTGAGTTGTTTCTAACAGTGCATGTCACTAAATTGGTTGTTTTAAGTATTTATTTTTATTCTTAATGATCCATAAGTAAGCGAATTCGTATTAAATACTACATTTACTCATATTATATTTATATTACTTTTATGTTGGGAATGTAATTAGAAACAAATAATGCAGCAAATTGTAGATTCTACTTAGCGACATATTTTTGTGTCTGACAAAAAAGAGGCAAAAAATGAGCACAACATTTTTACCGTTTTGGAATTAAGACTATTTAAATATTTAATTTAGACAAGTAACTACGCAGCGGCAAACAGTGCTAGCCGTCAAGTCGGTTTTAATATAAAAAAAAACATCTAAGATAGGGGTACATCAAAAATGGATATATCCTCTGCATATTATCCAACAATGTTATGTTTGTAATTTTAATGAATACTTGAGCTTTCCAAAAATGTATAACACTTATATAGTTCTAAATGAAAGATTTTCAGGAAACACTTTTGAAAACTTGGTGCGAATAATTCAGTCAAATCAATGTTCTGACTCACTGCACTTTGGCGATTGATTGATTAGTTATTAACAAATAAAAAATAAATTAATATCGATACTACAGTATACATATGTGAATTTAACTACCTATTTTCATCAAAATAATTCGGGAAATTCTACTTTCGTAAAAACCATTTATGAGATGGCGTTGTATGCAGAGCTCACACTGTGCAACGGCTTGCCGGGATCTTCCGATGATGCCAATATTGTCGGCGTATCCCAGCAGTTTGACGAATTTGTGAAAGATAGGATAGTGCCTTCCGTGTTTAAAGAAATCACATGACGGCTTTGTAGAGCACAAGACGATGAATGCTGTCATAGGCGGCTTTAAAGTTGATTAAAAGATGGTGGATTTCGACTTAAAATTCGTTGGTCTTTTCCAGGATTTGTCTGAGTGTAAAAATTTGGTCTATTGTCGATCTGCCAGGTCGGAAGCCACACTGGTACGTGTCGATTAGTGTGTTGCAAACATGTTTTAGACGTTTTACAATACGTCGGATAGGATCTTATATGCGACATTTAACAGGGATATGCCTCGGTAGTTCTCTTTTTATGCAGGATTCTCTTTTCTTCCCTTCTTCTGGTCCGGTACTCCTTTCTCGCAGCTTTTGTTTTGCGCTGCAGTGCTTTCTTGTGTGCATCTTCTGTCACCCTCTTCCGCTGTCTGTACGCACTCATCATCATACCAAGGGTTCCTCCTTGGTAGTGGTTGGTACCCAAGGGTGGTCACGGCTACCTCTTTGATGATGTTGCGGTATTCGGTCCACTGGTTGTTAGCGTTTGTGGTGGGTGAGTGCACTGCAGAGAATTTCTCGGTCAGGTGCTCTTTGTAGTCTCTGGCTCCTTCTAAAGTGCTAAGACGTCTAACGTTAAGCTTGTTTTTCTTGACGGCTCGCAGCTTCTTTTCGTTGGACAGTCCGGCTCTGAATTTAACTGCAACGTTTGCCCCTCGAAAGGTACGCACATCCAAGATGTTCGATGCGTGCCTTGCGTTGATTAGCACGTGGTCGATTTGGTTGTGTGTTCGACCGTCAAAGGAAAGTCAGGTTGCTGTGGGGATTCTTAGCCTAGGACACCTAGAGCTACTTATCACCGTATTACGAGCTGCTGCAAGGTCGGTTAGTCGGAAACCCTTAGGCTGATGTTTTGAAGTGTGGGCCTGATGCGGATTACAGCCAGGTGATCACTAATCGGCTAAAAACCAATAACTCTTAATCTGAGCCGATTTGGTATACGCTCATCATTAGTTCCCAACCAGTGTTACCTCTGAAAAATATCGGGAAGGGTCCTGAAAAGGGTCGCTGCCGAAAGAAAAGGGTCCCAAATAAAATCGAAGAACCAAATTTGGTGAAACAAGTAATGTTTTCCTTATTTTCATGTAATTCATTTCTTAATAACAAAGTTAAGCTTATATATTAATAAAAAAACAAAATCAGTCCGTTTTGGTAAAAAAGTTCTCAAAATAAAAAAAAATAACAAGAAAAATAAAGTTGTGATTTCAATTCAATCAAAATTGGTTATAACGACCTTCAAGGGACCGAAGTATTTGTTAAAAACGATGTCTTTATAAGCAATTTATTATAAACGATGTCGTTATAAGCAATTTTGACTGTATTTACATTTAATTCTTTGTAATCGAGTCCCTAACCTTCTGTATTAAACTTGGGTAGGAAGACACTCTTCTAATTCCTTATCTTCCAAAACACGGAATGCCGATAGAACAATGCACAATGTAATGCACAGAACAACAAAGAATTGGAGCAATGGGATATCGTCCTAAATATGAGAAATATAAATATCAATGAAGTACGAAAAGCATTTGGTCAAAGGGCCAGTAAATGAATAATATTGAAAGAAATACATGGTTAAATGAGGAATTAATGTGTCAGTTCTGTAAAAAATCGTATGAAGGGTCTAAAAAGGGTCATATATTTCAAAAAGGGTCAAAATTCGTTGATTTTCGAAAAGGAGGATCCAAGGGTCTGTGTCATGAAAAAAGGGTCGATTTGCCCCTAAAGGGGCCGAAAGGTAACGCTGTTCCCAACTATGTAGCTATCCAGAGGTCACCACGTGAAGTTGATGATCATTTTACCCTCCTTTTTTCCATTAGGCAGATCAATTTCTCCATCTGGCGTTTATTTGTAGATTTTTTATTTATTTTCGTAAAAAACTAAATAAATTTAAATAAAAATATATATTAACTTGAATAATTCTAAATACACTTACTTATTTTCCCCGTTATCCAGTTTTTCCTCTGTTTGGTCTACTTTCAACTGAAAGTCTACCATTAATTTCCGATAGAATTGATATTTCTATAAAATAGAAAAATATCAACACCAATAGAAACACGCAATAAGGATAATCGACTTTAATTCTACTGAGCTTTTGACATTCCTATCAAAAAGAAAATCATCCAAGCCAATAGAAATTCTATTGGCCTATCTATCCCAAATAGACTCATTTACACCTTCCGTAAGCCCACAGAAGTTAACCAAACTCAACTAAACTGAACTTATTCCCATTATGGCTATGCACTACTATTTTCGTGTAATGGGACATTCCATTACGCTGACGTAAGCACCTTTAAGTCGATTATGATTCCACTTTTACAGCTATGAACTACATGCAAACAAATAGTAACAAAATGACAACATAAGTTTTATGGGTACTGGCATATCTAGATATCTGAAAGCGGTTACCATTTATACAAACTTGCAATGAAGTATTTGTGTATATCAGCGACATCGGAGCCTTCTGAATATTTGGAAAAGAAATAATATGTACTGCCAGTTTTACAGTGCTTTAAATAAATGATTTATCGAAAAAAATTGCAACTTTGACCTTTTCTCTTGCAGCCAAGTCACATTCCTAAAACTCCATTATTTTCGTAAATGAAACGAGTGACTCGAGTTCAATAAAATCACTTGATAGTGATAAAGTGATGGTAAATGATAATGATGATGGTTTGGAAATTTGGAAGGGCTCATGCCTTCAGTTTTGAGCTATACTTTGTTTGCCTTAGTCACTAGAACTTGCAAACTAAGTCTCATTGGAGTTGATTCTCAATAAACAAAACGATCTAAATTCCAATTTTGGCAGTGTGATTTAGTTCCTTTTGTTGGGAGGTAGTTCATTTGGAAACTAGTTACTACTCTCAGTTAATCCAGTCCCACAACATCACTTGGAGGTAGGAAAACCAGAAAGCATCTTGATTTAAGTTGTAGAAAGATTTGCGGAAGTTGAAAAACAAAGACTTTAATCCACTCCCAAAAAGCTCACTTCGTTAGGCTAAGGCTCGTTTCACACTATCCGGTTTTAGCCGTACGGAAAAAAACCCTACGGCGAAATTATTCTAGTGGCCTGAAGAAAAGCATGGCCCCTTTCACATTACACGGTTACGGCAAAATGCCGTCACGATGCCGTGTAGCAGCCGTCCACTGCCACTGCAACTAACGGCGACCGTACGGCTACCGATAACGCAGTGGTGTACATAACCAAATGCGCGCTTTCACATTTGCCGGCTTTAAATCGTACGATCAGTTGTCTTCAAGCCAGTGTAGTTACACAGCACTTAATCAGAAACTAAGCTTGCGATGGAAAAAAGCCGTGCATAAACCGTATAGTGTGAATGGACAACAGCATTCGGATTTTTGCCGTATGGTTTTTAGCCGTACAGAAAAAAACCGTACGGCGAAATTATTCTAGTGGCCCGAAGAAAAGCATGGCCCTTTCACATTACACGGTTACGGCAAAATGCCGTCACGATGCCGTGTAGCAGTCGTCCACTGCCACTGCAACTAACGGCGACCGTACGGCAACCGATAACGCAGTGGTGTACATAACCAAATGCGCGATTTCACATTTGCCGGCTTTAAATCGTACGATCAGTTGTCTTCAAGCCAGTGTAGTAACACAGCGCTTAATCAGAAACTGAGCTTGCGATGGAAAAAAGCCGTGCATAAACCGTATAGTGTGAATGGACAACAGCATTCGGATTTTTGCCGTATGGTTTTAGCCGTACGGGAAAAAACCGTACCGCGAAATTATTCTAGTGGCCCGAAGAAAAGCATGGCTCCTTTCACATTACACGGTTACGGCAAAATGCCGTCACGATGCCGTGTAGCAGCCGTCCACTGCCACTGCAACTAACGGCGACCGTACGGCTACCGATAACGCAGTGGTGTACATAACCAAATGCGCGATTTCACATTTGCCGGCTTTAAATCGTACGATCAGTTGTCTTCAAGCCAGTGTAGTAACACAGCGCTTAATCAGAAACTGAGCTTGCGATGGAAAAAAGCCGTGCATAAACCGTATAGTGTGAATGGACAACAGCATTCGGATTTTTGCCGTATGGTTTTTTGCCGTACGGCTAACACCGGATAGTGTGAAACGAGCCTAAAACACAAGTTAAATTCTCTAAACTTTCCAGCTCAAACAGTTGATATGCTAATAACACTGGGCAACAAATTTTAACTATTTTTTTTAATTTTTGACGAAACTTGGCTTATTTATTATATTTTTGTGTACATTTGAAGATTCAGCAAAGTACAAGAAAAACTATAGAAATGGTATCGTGTGAACTAAAAAGAAATCCGGAACCTGCTTGTAAATTAACTGACTCAAGTATTGTTCAGCTATATCCGTTATTATCGAAGGATAACACGTCCCTGATAACTATTTTTTTATATTTTAGAAACATCCTGGTGGAAAAGTTTACCGTATTCATCGCTGACACCTCTAAAAGACTCTATTGTTGCAGTAGGGAGGAAATCTGGACTCTGAGATGGATAAGATGTATATTGGTAGTAAAAACGGATTTTAACTTTTTTGTAATTCCTGAACCCTGTCCAAGTAGTGGTACTATACAAAAATAAAAAGTAGTTAATTTTTTTTTTTTACCGAGAGTAGGTGAAAAATCTTCAAAAAGACACTATGACACGCCATTAATTTTTTTAAACTACCCCTAGCAGAGCTGAATTGGGAACGATAAAAAGAATTACGGCAAATCGGGATCTCCTTTTTAAGTTTGACACACATTTTTTTGTATTTTCTTCTGAGGACCTGATTTTGCGGATATTTATTGCACTTAATTCTGGTCACTTTGTTTAATAAGTACCTAGATATCCACGGTTTAATTCTTTTAACAACTTTTGACGGTTGAAAAGACGAACAAGATACGATATGCTTCTTAAGCGAAACAATGAAGATATCATATGCAGTGGATGCATCACTACAAGCATACACTTCATCCCAAGATTCATAGAAGAGTTTATTTTTAAGCCTATTAAAGTCAGCTCTAACACGGCCTTGCAGAGACTTAGGAATACTACTACTCTTACTTTTACAGATTGGCATTAAGAGGCCCGTCATAGAGTGATCAGTAATTTCGAAATCGAATATGCATTTAATGCACTCACTATACGCCATACTTTTCAGTCGAACATAGATATAATCCAGACAGCTACCCGATGCAGACCTAGTGGGCTCATTAATAATGCTTACTAGACCATGAGATGCTAGTATAGAGAAATAACTAGAAACGGATTCATTCTCATCCAAGCTGTTAATATTAAAATCACCTATAACAATTAAATTTTTTGATCTTTCTCTAGATAAGAGATCAGCAAATTCTTTTGTAAACAATAAAACATTAAACATATGCAATCAATAGACACATAAAAAAACATGCACATCATGATTAACCTCAATGGAAACCTTTAAAACAACGGCACTCAAAAACTCAACACACACCACATCAAGAATCTTATACTACTCTTTAACAAAGCAACCAGCAATTTTCTCTCATACTTCTAATATTTTGGTGGACAATAAAAAATTTACTATGGCAGAAGGCACTATCCCTAAAAACGTTATCACAGTTGGAACTACATAGATCAAGGGTAGGGAAATCATCAATCAAATAATTGTTTAAAAGCATGTAAAAATTATAAAATAAATGCACTAAATAAGTGCGAGATCATTAAAAGATTTGATGGAAATGATTTCCCCCCCTCAACCTTTCTCATCAGAATTTGATTGTTAGTGTACCATACATATTTGTAACCTTTCTCCTTCATCGCCACCTTAGCCTTCATGAAGAGCGCCTTAGTGTACTTCGTGAGTGAATCATGGATGTAGATTCCAGTACTACTAGTTCTTCCGTTGCTACCACTGCTTCCGCTACTGCTGCTGCTGCCGTCGACAAGACCAACGATGCCAGTTTCGATAGAAGAGAGTTTGTTTTTGCATTTCCTCTTTGCACACATTATTCGCTGCTTAGTTGTTACATCAGCGAAACGTGATCAGTAGATGATCGATTTAAATGTCAATGAAGAAGATTTTGTTTTGGTTTTCTTCACATAGCAATTTACGATATCGTTGACAGGAACATCAATGGACAGGGCAGTGGTGAAAATTTGTTGTGCCGTTTTGATTGCGTTAGTGTCATTGACATTTGACACTCCCACAATTTCGATGGAATTGCTAAGAAGACGTTGTTGTTGCCAGTTGAGTTTGCTCTCCAGAACATTTACTCTCGATTTCAGCTCCGTATTTTCAGCTCTCAGCTCATTTATTTGCTGAAGAAAACGACTGTTTACTTCCTCTAATTTAGAGATTTTGACATAAATCATCTGGAGAGTGCATTCACAATCGCTCTCGCTGGAAATAATGGGTGTAGACTCTCAGCTGTAACGGGAGCGTTACTTCTTTTCGCCTGCAACGGCTCTGGTACATGAAGAGAGCGGCGTCTTAGTACGGCACATTTATCACAACGGAAGGGATTAGCACTTGATTTAAAATAGTCAGCGTCTTCTTTTGTGATGTTAACACAAGCATAATGGAAGAATCATTGCAATCTATTTTTTAAAACAATTGCGTTCAATTTTTTGTGAGCACACCGAACAATTCATTTCGTTAACGTTGTACTACTTGTAAATTTTTATGGCAAAGGTTCTATAAGAAGCGCATGACTATCAAGATAGAACTGAGATTAAAACGTTAGGCTGGTAATTTTCCATTGAAAGGTCCTGCATATACCGACAAATTGACGCGGTTGTAGTTTATCGAGCTAGGTCGAAAGGCTTTGTTTTTGTAGACGGCGTAATAGATGTCGCTCATCTAAAAGTTGTAGAACCTTATTATTCACGTGACCTTCTAGTCGGTTCTTGTGTTTTCGAGCAAAAGTTTTGATTTCGTCTTCCACGGTGGCGATTTCGAGATCTCTATGGATATCGTTGTTTCTTATATACCACGGTGTATTCAAAATTTCTCTTATCAATTTATTTTCAAAAGTTTGTAAAATATTGTAGCTGGTTTTCTTGGTACAACCCCAGAGTTGTATACCATTCGTCGAGACCGGCTTAAGCACTTGCTTATATAAAAGCAGTTTGTTATGTATACTAAGTTTGGAATTCCAAGTAACCAGTACATTTCTCTGTATTTATTTTCTAGTTCTTTGCGTTTTTTTTCACATGCGTCTTCCATTTCAATTTTGCGTCAAGCGTCATGCCGAGGTATTTAGCATCATAAGCAAATGGAATTTGAACCGAGTTGACAAAGATAGGTAGATTATTGATTTTTTTATAGGTAAAATTTTCATGAACAGATTTAGTTTGGCGATACGCCAAATTTGTGTCAAGGGTTCGGACTTCAATAATAAAATTTAGCAGTAGATTCTTACAAAATGTGCAGTAGATCCGTATTTTCCGCAGCAGATTTGTTTTTATTGCAAAAAATACAACAATACTGGGGTTTAGATTTATACACATATATTTTTTAAACTTAAATTGCACAGTTTAAAGTAAATTTAATCACAAATCTTTGCACGAAATTATTTTTTTATAAAATTTTTAATAACTGATTAATTTTCAGTTAAATTTAGTTCTTAAAAGAAATTTTCCATCAATAAATTTACGTTTTTTCTAGATTGTGTTACGTTTTTCATCTAGAAAACATCAAATTTTCAACCGTTTTCACATTCAAAAATCGCAGTAGATTTCAAGTCAAGCGCAGTGGCGCAGCAGATTTTAAATATTTTTCAAAATCGCAGTAGATCTACTGCAATTGCAGTAAAGTCCGAACACTGCTTGTGTCCATTCATTCACCCTATTCAATGTTTCTTGCAATTTTTCGGTTGTTTGTTCGATAGTTTTGCCTGTTGCTAAAATGGCAGTGTCATCAGCAAAGGTGCCTAAAATGGTTCCTTCTTCTTGTGGAATATCACGATTGTACAATTTCTTTAAATTGTGAGTACTCATTTCCGTGTCTTACACGAAAGAGTCTATTCGCAAGGTATGACACCAATATGTCATATAAGTGTTTTGGCAGAACTTGTCGCAACTTTAAGCCGTCATGCCACACCTTGTCAACAGCTTGAGAAACGTCTAGAAAGACGCTTGAACAAACTTTTTTTTCTTCAAAAGCTTTTTCAATTACATCGGTTATTCTATGTACCTGATCAATTGTAGAATGTTTGCATCTAAATCCCAATTGATGATCAGGAATAAGATCTTTTTCTTCTATAACTAGCTGTAAACGATTGACTAATATCATTGTATATAAATCTAATAGTATTATCACTTGACGATTTTTTTTATTTATTCCTTGACGTACCCAGGTGGCGCTGCGTCGCCAAAGTAAAGTAATTTCTCTTTCACGAAAGAGAGTATTGAGCGAACGAATGGATAATCGACTGGACTGGATAGAAACGGCAAAGAATATAAAAAAAACTCTCTTTGATTCATGTCCATACGTATTCGTTTTGTGTGCGATAGTATCGTTATGTGTTGTTAGTAATGTCTCATTGAAACTTTCGTATTTTGTTTTTGTATTTTTTGGTGTTTGCCTTACTAATGAATGAATTTATTTGTCTGCAATTTCACGTACAATTACAATGTAATATCGCAGGTTTCGATGTGAATGCAAATTATGATTAATATTTTAATGCGGTTTAGTATTTACATATATATACATATATGTAATATATATAATATATGTATATGTTTTTCTTAAGAGGCCTCCATCCAGAATTTGAGCAAAAAGCGAAAATTGTGCATTTTTAAAACAACGACATTCGGCCAATAGTGAACCAATTGCAACGTTTATTTTGGCATATTAAAGAATGGGAATCTAAGTTTTGTTCGAGCCCCAATTTAGGAAAATTGTTTTGTTGTTGTTTTATTTAAAATATACTCAGACAACTTTCGTGTGTTTTACGAAAAATAGCAATTTTCAAAACAAAACTTAAGCCGGTAAACAGTATAAATTTGATATTTTTTTGGTGTTATTGGAAAGGTAATGAACGAATCGAAGTTCTGTTGAGATAGAATTTTAAATTTTGGCCTCGTTTTGGATATATGTATATGCGTTTTAAAAACTGTTAGATTCTCCAAATTTAACACTGTTTTTCGTACAGAATTTGCAACATTAAAAAAAAAAAAATTAAAAAAAATTATAATGGCATTAAAATACTGAGTTTAACACAACGAATTTGAACATAAACAAAATTTTAGTATGGAGTTGCTTTAGTTTTGTCCAGCATATTTTAGTATTATTTGTTTTTTCTTTGTTTTTGTTATAAATAAATGGATTTTTTTTTATAATCTTATTTTTGAATGTAACCACTACATTCCTACATACAAATTTTAGGGAATATATTTTTATTTAAGCAATTTTACTCATGTGTTTGTTGTCTGTGTTTAGGTTGCTTTAGTTTTGGCCAACACTGTATGTATAGTTAGTTCGATTTTTACTAATGTACCTAGGTGCATCTAAGTATTTGTAATATGATGCAAATATTGTTATCGTAAAAAAATCTGCTTTAGAGATTTGGAATATTTTGATCTGTCATTAACGAGAAAACTAAAAAAGTTGGTCTGTCAATTAAATCTGTCTGTCTGCTCATATGTGTCCATTTATTGGACTGCCGCTTAAACGGCTAAATCGATTTTCTTTAAACTTCATACCTAAAGTGTATTGGGTTTTTTGAAATTATTGCTTATGTATCAAGATAGTTTCAGATTTTTTGAAATTATTGCTTATGTATCAAGATAGGCCCCACACAACACGAATAGACACCATATGGTAGAAAACTTTACGATACACATTACACATACCTACAACTCTTAAGGAACAGTAGGAAATATGGAAGAAGTGGTGCATTACCCTGTGGAATTCCTACACATCTCAACCCCCAGGTTTTCCTTCACGCAAACAAAAATCTTCCCAAGATCATTGACTGAGCATTTTATGTGACTGTAATTAACCCTTAACCGCCGCAACATGAAAAAGAAAAGGATGTACATACATAAGTGTATATATACAGACAAAGCTGCACACAATACACATCATGGCATGGGAGAAACTTCACACGACAGAAGGATCATACAATTTTTTTTTTCTCGCTTTCCACTGGCAATTGGCTTGGCATTTGGCATTGGTATTTTTACTTGCACCGATACGTAGTATAGGGCAAGTTTTGGATTCGTGAAAAAATTCGACCTCGAGATAACAATGAATTCTGACATTACGATGATAGAGAAGCTCGAAAAAGTGGGTCTGCCAATTCTGTCTGTCTGTCTGTCTGTCTGTCGGTCTGTCTGTCTGTCTGTCTGTCTGTGTGTATGTACGCTGGACTGCAGCCTAAACGGCTGGACCGATTTGCTTCAAACTTCATATCTGAGCTCTGTAGGGTCGCAATTCCAGGCGAAATCGGAATTTTTGTTCTAGCCCCGTTATTAACGGTACTTTACTTAGGGCCAATTTCAGAAAAAGACGATTTTCTCGAAAACGGCTCTAACGATTTTGATTAAATTTCATATTCGAGTTTGTCTAGACAAATGCTATAAGATGGCGTACCACGTTTTTGGCTAAAAATACGTATAACGGTACTTTTCTTATTAACTGATTTTAGAAATATGGCTATTTCTCGGCTAAAACTGAATGGATTTCCATGAAAATCGAAATTTGGGCAAAATGTAATATATAATAAAAAGTGGCATTTAAATTTATACAAAATTTTTAAAAATATTTTTTTTAAATCTAATATTTTTTTTTTATAAAAAAACTTGTTCAGTTTTAACTAACAGCACATAGGTGCAAGTACGTACGACCCAGTCGTGCACATTTTTTTTTTGGTTCTCTCTTTAATATTTTTTGCTATGTTTAATTTTTTTCGGCTCTCTCTTTAATATTTTTTCTCTTCCCACTTGGTATCTGGGATTATAAGAGAAAGTGAGAAAATGATTTCGAGAAAACCTAGAGGCGCTAGTGTCGATTTCCTCAAGTAATACTACTATTAGATTTATATACAATGCTAATATCCTGTCAAAGATTTTAGACATAATCGCCAAAAGCGAAATAGGTATGTATATATGATTTTTTCTCATTCGGTGGTTTACTGGGTTTTGGGACCATTATAACTTCTGCTACTTTCCACTGACTTGGAACATAGTTTAGTCTTAGGGCGGCGTTTAAAATGTGCAGAAATTGCACATTGCTTTCTTAGGCAATTCTTTAAGAAGCTCTCCTGTAATTAAGTCGTATCCAGGAGCTTTTTTAGGCTTCAAATTCTTTATTTATTGTCTAAGTTCAGTTAACGTTACACTTGCTAATGTGTAGTTGTCAGATGTTATATCCGATGCATTAATGTTTTCAATGAGCGGTTGACCATCAAACGGCTTAAACGTTTCTTCAAGGTGGGCTGCAAATATTCTGCTTTTTTCCTTATCATCTCTAGCTTATTTCCCAATATTTGTTGCGATTGGCGGAGAGGGGATTTGCGGTTTTTTTATGCCCTTGACCACTTTCCAGAGTGAATAATTGGAGTCTTTTTTCGCTGTTAGATTTTCGAGGTATATTTCTATTGTACGGTTTTTAAAATCCTTTATAGTTTTCTTTAACAAGTTGCTCAAATAATTTACTTTCGCTTTATGCTGCGGACAGCGAGTTTGTTGCCTTTTCTTTTTCGCGCTTTCCTTTTCTCTTTCACCATTTCTGTAATCTAGTATTTAAGTGTGTAGTTGTCTTGCGTTTTTCTTAGTGCTGGACTATTATTCCACGCGGCACACTGTATTATATCAACGAAGAGATCGACTTCAATTTCGAGCTCATAAGGCGTCGTGAGTGATGCATTTAGTTCTGTATTTTTTTCGATGTATTTTCTAACGCATTCCCAATTGGTTTTACCGTTAGTTAATGTGGCTGGTATTTCCTTTCTAATCAGGCTTTCGCTCATTGTCAAAATTACTGGCGAATGATCCGACGACAAGTCATAACTCTCTTCAATTTGCGTGCAAATGCGAAGCATACCTTTCGCAACGAAGAAATCTATCAGGTCGGGTATTTTGTTGCTGTCTGTTGGCCAGTAAATTAGCTTACCGGTCGAGTAAAAATCTCAACCATATCCCATGCCCGCTTCGTAAGGCACTATACTTTTTTGTGAGGTACATCTCGAACCCCAATAGTTGTGTTTGGCGTTAAAGTCACCACCGATTACAAAACGTGGTGCAAGTGAGTTAAAAATGTTAATGGAATCACTTTTTTGAAGCACGATACAATAAATAGACGAGATATTAAAAGAATAATGTCTATTTCTTACGCGTACAGTACAAACTTGCATAGAATTAAGCTCGACTTGTAGTTCTGGTGTATGTTCGATAGTGTCTTTTATGAAAGGTAACGAACCACCCCTTGCCCTTTCCGATGGATGGAAAGCGTGATACCCACAATAGCCTTCAATGTTAGCATACAATTGTTTCGTCATATGAGTTTCAGATATTAAACATATATCAATATTGTTTTCGCGCATAAATATTTCGAGCTCGTCGAGTCATTGCAGGAGCCCATACAATTAAGTATTTTGAGCATATTTTTCATATTCTTCGTGGTGTCTGGGTGCGACGAACTTTATTTTCAAGTTTAACTAATCTATCGAAAATAAGTTTGTTTGTTTTAGTTTGCTCTTCGAGTTTGGCAAGAATAATAGAAAAGACCTGAGATACTGGGTCTTGCGAACTATTAGTTTTACTACACTCTACTTTCGTGGCTTGAGCGTAAGTTTGTACATTGCTGTCAGGTGACTTTTCTTTTGTGATTTTTGGCTTAGGGGTTTTAGGCTTTACTTCACTACCCGATTTCACGGCCGTAGTATTCGAAGCCGTAGTTTCAGCGTATGATAACTTTTCTTTCGCAATTTTCTTTAATAATTATTGTCTTGATCTTATTCGATTGTTCTGAAATCACAAGCTTATCACGCCTTTTTTGTAACTCTTTGGCTACTTCGCAGCCCTTGATAATTAGCCGGGTGGTTTCGCTTGCAGTTAATACAAGCTGGTGGTGTTTGCTTGTTCATGCCACAATCTTTTGATAAGTGTTTGCTGGCGCATTTAACACATCGCGGTTCTTTTTTACAATACGTTTGCGTGTGATTGTATCCTTGGCAACGCTTACATTGAGGTATAGTCCTAGTGTTCCTACGAACGGGTTCGATTTTAACGACCATGTTCAGTATAATTTTTATTTGATAGATCTTTTCTATGTTTTCTAACTTATCAAACGTAAGCATAAAAAGAGGCAGTCCCCGCTTTACCGTAGTTTCCTCGCCGTCCAATTGCTGTTTTTCTCGTTTGACGATGTTGACAGCATCAATGATTTTGAGACTTTTATTTTTCAGACAACTTCGGTTCGTTTGACACATTCGCTCCCACAAGCTAAAATCCGCTAGATTTTGTCGTTGTATTCTGACAGTCCAGCAAAATCAAATGGGAGCTCACTAATTTCACACATACAATTACAAAATCCGGCGATTTTTTTGACATCTATGGCCGCAGCCATTTTTTACAAACAATTTGTTGTTGTTAATGAAATAACAACAGGAAAAGAAAAGTTTCCTCGAAAGGAATGAAAGAGATAACCCGACAAAATAATAGTAAGGTCTTGCTCACACGCTACTTCACATTTATTCACAAACATGGTAATTAGGCTCCTCCTATTTTCAGCACTAAGGGGGCAGGGGAAGTACGAGTTGACTGTCTAATTTAGGTTTGTCTATGCCTTGTACCATCTGTTCATCTTTTAATTTACGAAGAGATGGTATGTTCAGATGTCCATACCGTTTATGCCAAATTTCCAAAGAATTATTTTTAATATTTACTACATTGTAAACTTTTCTGTAATTTCACTTAATACAACTTCTTATGTTTCACAGCCTCAACCAGAATATTTTCATTTTTTAAAATAAGTCCACGTGTTCCTTCTAAAACAACTTTACATCCATTATCTGCAGCTTTACTAGCTGATATAAGATTGCTTCTAAGTTCCGGTATTGTTTGATAAAGATTTATATTTTTCATTTTACCACATACAATAATTTTTAATCTGACTGTTCCTATACCCTTAATTTTTGCACATTCGTTATTAGCTACTTGAACTTCTCCAGAATACTGTCTATCGATGCTAATAAATGCGTCCTCCATTCAACACATGTGAGATGTTGCCCCACTATCAATGTACTAATTATAATGTTATGAGGCCTGTTCTTTGACATTTTGGGATACTTCATCTGTGGTGCTTTTATATCCACTTTTTAGCTTCAATGTTACAAAACCTTCTTCTAATGAATCATCTTTCTGAGTAAGATGAGTCCTGTCTCTATTCAATACTACTCGACAGTCTCTTTTCATGTGTCCCTTTCGACCGCATCGGTGACAATTATATTGAAAATGAGACATACCTGTGTTGCGCTGGGTGTTTCCTAGCTTTTTCTGATTGAATCTTGCTTTGAATGCATCCTCCTTAAGCTCATCATTCTCCTTCTTCTTATCGCTGACTTCGAGCAAACGGGCTCGTAAAATGTCCAGCGTAGGAAAATCCTTGGATGCATCAAAGGCAGCTTGCAAATATTTATAAGACTCTGGCAGACTATCCAGTAGTAGCACAGCTAGCAAGTTCTCATCCAATTTCGCATCCATTTCATGTAAACGTGTAACAATCAAATTGAAATTTATTAAATGTTGTTCCATATTTTCGTTTTCTTGCATTTTGTAATTTATTAACTTACGGAATTCCTCAACTTTGGTACGTGTTCCCTTACGATTATATGTAGCTTCCAAGAAATCCCAGATACCTTTTGATGTTGCTATTCCATGTACAAGTGAGACTTGTTCCGGTTCCATCGATATAATTAATTCGCTTCGAGCATCCAATTCCTTATCGTTCCATTCTTGCAGCCTCGCAGTATCACCAGGTGCTTCCTCATCGCCATTCGCATATTTTAGCAGTCGACTTTTATGAAGAACCGCCTCCATTTGGTGCTTCCATGTGAAAAAATTATTCCCATTAAACAATGGTATTCTTCCTGATGACGAACTCATATTATGCGACAAAATTTTATTAAATTATTCTTGTCCTTTATATAATGGGCTCTGGGCCCATAACCTGTTAGAAAAACTATTCGACAGATGAAACGATGTTCATCGATTGAGTTCGAGAACAGAAGTGAACAAATTTATTAGGTTATCAAAAATAATGAAAAAATTATTAAGAGGTAGTTAAAGTAACCTAAGCAAAATATGTATACAATTTCGTTAAATTTAATATTAATTTATAAGTTGGCTTATAGATGACGCTAATTAAATATTTTATAATATAGGGTGTTATATATATTTTAAATTCAAATATACACCGTTTAATTATTGTTTCAACAGAAATCGGTATAACTCTAACAACTTTCCGATTATCGGGGAAATATTGAAATTTTATACAGGAATTAATTATAAAGGTTAAAAGTTGTTTTCCGGATCTTTGTAAATTATTCAAAAACAGAATATATTAGTAAGTTTAGAAACTATCTAAACCTGCCGATTTCTTCACCTTTAGGCTTTTTATTATATCTTCTATTTCCTGCTGAGATACATATTCCATCATTGGGGTCGTAGGCTTTTCATATAAAAATCTCGAAGTTGAATCACTTACTAAGCAATTAGTAGTTACATCACCTAAGTTTTGAGAAACCTCATGATTTTTCGAAAATGATATGGCAAAAGCTTCTGCCTTTTCTTTAGCAGTGTGAAAAACATTGTCTGAATCGCGAAGGGTCGGGATTTGTTTTTATTTTTAACTACTCTAACAATATTCCAAAAGGGTTTTGCATTTTTATCTAACGCACTTAATGTTTTATTCCATTCTCTGTTCCGATGAGATTGAATTCCAGTTTCTATAATTTTATTAAAACACTGCATAAGAGTGCGGTGCACTGCCACTGCCTTCTATGTAGTTTCTAATTCGAATGTAGTCTAGGATATAATCTGGAATTTTCAAAGACGCAGTATTACTATCTTTTCTTACTTTCGGTTTACTGGACTCAACTGAACTTAGTATATCATTTGTAAGTTTGTCTATACTTTCGTCAATATGTTCAGAAGATATAGTGTCGTCTAAATTACATGAAACATTGCTCAATTTATTACTTTAGTCGGACTTAAAACGGCCCCAATCAGCTTTTCTGAGATCGAAAACAAGCAAATCTCTACTGACAAAAGAGCGAATGATTTCACAGCAGACATGGTTTTGATCCGAGCTATGTTCAGCTAAAGCAATCGAACTCGTAAGCAAATTCGATCTGTTAGCTATAAATAAATCTAAAATAGACGGACTACCACGGGACCCACATGGAACATAAGAAGGACTTGACGGAAATACAACGAGAAACGGAAAAAAGGTTGATAAGTTCGAAAGAATGTTTCCCCAAACATTCGCTCTATTGCACCCAGTTAAGGTCACCGCCAAAAATATGTTGTTCATCATAATGGCTGCTCCTCCACTTCTTTGAGCAGTTCTATCTTCGCGATAGCATTTGTACTCAGAGTTGGAGAGTTTTCTGTCTGCTTTTAACCATGTTTCGGTAATTAAAGCTATATCAATTTATTTCCTATTTAAAAAATATAAAAATTCTAAATATTTGTTTTGAATACCTCTTGCATTCCAAGTTACTATACTTATTGCTTTATCTACCATATTACTCAATATTAGTGTACAAAAACTTAGTAGCTAATTGGGCGATAACATTAAATTGTTCAAATTTAGTTTTACATGTACCTAGCTTATTTACCATCTCCAGTGAATTAATTTCTTCCATCGTGAATAGGTCTTTGTTGTTGGTAGAATTGATAATGATGGGCTGCCTGTCATCGCCATGCATTGAGTTTTTCCATAAATTTGTTATTGTTGACTAACATGTTGTTATGTAGAGTGCGCTGAGGTAGCGCGGGAAAGTAACTCTTTGACTGGAAAGCGGGAGCGTTGTTGTTTGAGTGCGGCTGTGCAACATGGACTGCTGTGTTCCTGCGTGTTGCTTTCACTCGCATCTCCAAATATTTATTTCTGCTTACACAGGTTGTATCGGTGGATTTGTGGTTTCCACTACAGTTGGCGCATTTAAGATTTTGCTTTTCATTGCATGATTCGGTGTTATGTGACCCCGCACAGTTGGAGCAATATGTTTTTATGTTGCAGTTTTTCTCTCCATGCCCAAACATTTGACAGTTTCGACATTGAGTTAATTTATTTGCGTATGCAGAATTGAACGAATGTTTTTTTTAATCAATTAGTTTCCCGATCCGCTTTGAAAAGAGATAATGTAAACTGTGTCGGTGTAGTGTTCGTATGTTTTGGTGATTGGCTTAATCTCAATACACTTTAAACCGCGCTGGATAAGTTCATCTTTTAATAAGTAGTTATCAACAGTTCCTAACCCATAGAGAGCTTTGAAAGCTTTTGCACCTTTCATATCATGGGAAAAAAATTGACACTTGTTCTTTTAATTTAAGAATAATATTATTGTATGATTCTACAGACTCGCACATAATTTTTATGCCAATAGACATTTTTGTATGGAATAATCAGAAATGTTGATTTCCTTTAATAGATTATGAACGAATTCACACGATTTATGTAATAGTTTAATGGGAGGTATCTTCACTTTTGCAATTGTGGGTGAAGTAATTTCATCCATAGCATCACTGTCACTATCAGGTAAGGTTTGTAAGGGACTCCAGTAGTTAACCCTGGAGTCCCTGTTTTTAACACTCATATTCAACGTTTTGGACTCTGGGTTGCCCCCGGAAATTATGGGCGATCTAGCGCGCATAGAAATTTTGCCTGGGATAGGTACCTATAACACGAGAAACGCAAGGAAAGTTAATTAGTTCAGAGATAAACTACCAGAACACGACTTGTGCTTTCGAGAGAATGACTCTGACTGATTAATTTAATATTATTTAAGGAATATTACTTTTAAAGGTCATATGAAAAAAAATATCAAAATCACTTGAACTTCACCGTTTTTTAAGCGTTTGCAAAGAAATAGTTCTCCAACATAGCTTTCTTTTACTATGATATTTTTCATTCTATGTTATCACCAAAGAAGCTTCCTCTCTAGGGTCAGTTGTAACTCCAACTTCAGATATTATTTTTTCCTTAAACATACATACATAGTTTTTATAGAGCTCCTGCGATTAAATACTGTACATATAAGCTTATGATTTCAAAAATCCACCCGGAAATAAGCCCACTCTGCGAATTGATGATGTTAAGAAAATTATTCATGTCTTTTATTTTGCGAGAATTTACTTGCGGCCATGGTAGGTAGGTTGGCGTGGCAGCTGGCACCCAGATACAGATGGGCATCAGCTCACTTAGGCTTAAAAGGCCCATTGTGGTACCACCGGATCTATAAGAAACCCCAGCTAAATATTATAACTACGACACTACGGTGAGAGGCAGAGGACCAGTATAGATAGGCTACCAGACAATTACACTTCTTCTGCTTCTTTAATTGCCATAATTTCCGCCTGAAAAACGCTACAGTGATCGGGGAGGCGGAAGGAGATGCTTAAGTTAAGCATAGAGGAGTATACACCGCCACCAACTCCGTCTGAGGTCTTGGATCCATCAGTGTAGATGTGGATCCTTCCAACATCCACCTGCTCCACATGAAACCATGTTTCACGAGCAGGGATTGATGTACGGAAGTTACGACCAAAGCTGAGTTTAGCAGGGGTGTAGTCGGTGGTTACATTAATGAGGTTAGATTCATTAAGAACAGAGGAGTGGCCGTAATTGAGAGACAGCCACTGGGAAGAGGCCGACAAACGGGTTGCGGTTGACGCCACTATTTGTTTGCTGACGATGTCTAGGGGCAGTAGGTGAAGAATGGTACCTAGAGCTGCGGAAGGTGCAGTTCTAAGGGCTCCACATATGCAAATACTTGCAGCTCTTTAAACTTTACCCAGGAGAGAGAGGTTAACAGTCTTCTGAAGAGCTGTCCACCAGACAGGCACGCCATAAAGGAGTATAGGTCTGACGACAGACGTATATAGCCAGAGGATGATGTTGGCTTTCCAGCTGAGTTTCCTATCCAAAATGAGACCCAAAAATTTGGCTTTATCGGAAAGAACAAGCTTAGTGCCGTTTAACATGGGGGTGCGTATAATAGGGATGTTATATTTCCTTGTGAAGAGGACTAGTTCGGTCTTTTGAGGATTGACCCCAAGTCCACATTCGGCGGCCCAAATAGTGAGCAGTTTGAGGGCGTTATCTGTGAGGTCCCTGAGAGTATCTGGGAATTTCCCAGAGAAAATTAAGGCAACGTCATCCGCATAAGCAACCACCTTACAGCCGGTGGCCTCGAGGCCAATCAGCAGGTGGTTAATTGTGATATTCCAGAGAAGGGGTGATAAGACACCTCCCTGGGGAGTACCACGATTGACGGTTCTACGAGCCGATGCTGGGCCCTGGTATGTGTTGATGATCCTGCTGGTTAGCATTTGATCAATCAACACCCTAAACCCAGCTTCAACCCCCAGTTTGTCCAATGCTTGAATTATTGCACATGGATTGACGTTGTTGAAGGCCCCTTCTATATCTAAGACGGTTACAAGGGAGAATTCTTTGATATGTAGAGATCGTTCGATAACGCGTGTTTATACGTGTAGGGCGGTCTCCACCGACTTTCCTTTGCAATAAGCATGTTGGGATGGAGAGAGTAGGCGCGGATCAATTGAGCCACGTAGATGGATATCAATCAGTCTTTCCAGGGTTTTTAGTAGAAAAGATGACAGACTGATAGGTCGGAGATAGTTAGGACTAGTATGAGAGATCTTACCCGCCTTGGGAATGAAGACTACATTGACCTCAGTCCATAATCGGGGAATATAGACAAGCCTCAAGCAGCCCCCCAGGATAGACTACAGCCAGGGCTGAACAATATCGAAGGACTGCTGAAGCTCGGCCGGAATGATGCCATCAGGACCAGGCGATTTGTAGGGTTTGAAGCTAAATACTGCCCAGCGGATCTTTTCAGGAGTACTTATACTCGAGGGGTCGATGTTCAGCTGGTGGTTAACGATATCAGAAGGATGAATATCAACAACAGGGGAGCTACCCGGGAAGTGAGCATCCAACAGAAGATCAATGTTCTCTTTGCAAGAGGAGGTCCACTGACCATCTGGTCTTAGCAGGTAGCTTGGTGTAGGTGGCTCTTTGGATAGAATCTTGCGCAGTCAGGAGGCTCCAGAGGACTCATTAATATTGTCACAGAAGAGTCTCCAGGAGCTGCGCTGCTCTTTCCTTAGAGTTTTTTCTGTAGACGCTGAGGGACAACTTGTAAGAGTCGCAATTCGCGCTAGCTTTGGAGCGTTTAGCTTTGTTAAAGAGTTGACGGCAGTTGGCTCTAAGGCGTCCCAGATTGACATTCCACCATGGGGGCTTCTTTTTGCCACGCGGAGTGCTAAAAGGACAGGCTTTGCTCAGAGATTTGTTAAGGGGTTACGCCACCCTGACCGCGTGAAAATGGGACGGTTTTTCAGGAATTTATTGTGACTAAACTATTTGAGATAGGATTTTTCCACTTTTATTTCTATTTAATGCAACTAATGAACTTAGTAAATACTAAACAAATTTTTGTTTTCGATTAAAAATGGCGGAGATATGAGCATCGGCGATCATCGGTTTTTCCGAAACGCTCCTTGATGGTGGGCATGAATCACGTGTCAATTTTTATCTGAAACAAGTAAACAAATATTTTCTTTTATAAGTGATCAATTTTGAACAGAGTGACGTAGCCGTTTAAAAAAAAAAAAATTTACGCAAATGAGAGCACTTCAAAAATTGACTTCATTTTTTGGGCAAAAAATTTCGTATTAAAAATTGCATAAAAAATTTTCTAATTATTCAATCGAAAAAATCCTACGTCACTCTGTGGAAAATTTATGTAAGAAGATGTGTTTCAATTTTCAAGTCAATCGGTTGAATAGCTTTTGCTTTATCACGCCCACCGTCTTGAAAAAGGTGGTTTCGAGAAAAACGCAAAAGAAGACTTGCAGCTGCTCTCGGTGCCCTCCTGCCGCGCCGACTTCTAATGAACATAACTTTCATAATTATCAAGATATTGTCTTCGGGGACGTCTTAAAATACGCGTAAGAATATAGGCGTTTAAACTAAGCTAAATTAAAAAAATCGATTTTTTGAAAATTTCAGGGTGGCGTGACCCCTTAAGAGCCTCTGTCAGCACTACCACCACAGCATCAAGCTCTGCTGAGCAAAGAGAAACCGGCAACTCAGGGGGGAGGAATCTGATTAGTGATTCCCTGTACAGAGCCCAATTGGTTCGTTTAATGTTCCGGGTCTTAATTTGGACTGGTTGTGGGTCGATAAGACCAAATTGAAGATAACGGTGGTCAGAGAAAGAGTGCTCCTCTAACACCTTCCAGTCCGTTATCGAATTGGCAAGATTAACAGAGACAAGTGTGATGTCAAGCTCCTCTTGTCGATTGCGGGTGACAAAGGTGGTTTTGGAACCTCTATTGCATATTAACAAATTACAACTAACTACAAAATTGAAAAGTTCCTCACCTCGATCGCTTATATCTGAGCTACCCCAAATTGAGTGGTGTGCATTTGCATCACACCCGATGATGAGGCGCGTGTTGGTTCTCTCTGCCTCTACAACCAGATCCCTCATCACGGTCGGCGGAAAAGGACCCGTCTGATCGTGGCCTAGGTACGCTGAGACCACCCAGTACCTATGGGTCGTCGATTCCACGCAAGTGCGATGAAGTCCTGATTGCTGAAATTAGAGAGAAGAAAGATATTAAGGCAGCTCTTCGCAAGAATGCAGGATCTTGGTTTACCTTAATTTCTTACGTAGAGGAGCTTGTAATTTGGGATCTTGAGTCCTCGAACCCGGTTGCCATTGACCCAGGGCTCTTGGATCAGGACCAAGTCTTCTCCGCCTTGAGAAAGGCGAAGAACAAGGGCGGCCGAGGCCGTAGTGGGGTGGTGGAGGTTAACCTGAAGAAGGCGCAGCATTGTAGCTGTTACCCTCCTCAGACCTCAATATGACGGTGCGATCTCCCTCGTCCGAGTCGGATAGCAACAGGTCGTCGTAATCTAACAAAGAGAGATTGTCGGACTCATGGTCGCTGACCATTTCCGCATCGGTCGACTCAAGTTCGACTTCAGCAGGTCCGGCTGGCGTTGTAGGGACCCCTAAGGGGCAGTTGGGATCACAACCCAGCACCGTGTTCACCGACAAGTTGTTGGTCCCAACTGGAGTCTGGGCAGCAACAGTGTTAGATGTCACGCTGTGACCCTCCGTGCTCGCCGGTAAGGAACCGACCCCAACTAGAGGTGTTACAGCTGGCATGGTGAGGGAGCCGCAGTCAGTCTCCATAGAGGATTCTGCCGCGCTGTTGGAGTTGTTGCCAGATGACGAAGCCACTGACGAAGAGACGATCTTGTTATCCGCATCCTGATCGCTGCGGTATACCTTGAGGGTAATCGCCTTATTGCCGTAGCCGATAACCCCCTTGGTAGCGGAGAGAGGCGCCAGATAACTCCTCTGGTGTCATGAAGAGCTTCCTCGACCCTCGCAACCTTCCAGTTGTGAGTAGGAAGCGTTGGGTTGCATACCCGGATCAGATCCAGGATGTCCTTTGGATACTCTGGTTCAGCTGGGACGCGACTGCGGCATCTCGGTCGACTAGGAATTTGATCCTTTTCGACCACCTCGATGCGAGCACCCGACCACAGACGGCTGACGTCCATGTTGCTGACCAGGATTTTGTAGAAGTCCTTAGACCTCTGGTCGACGCTGGTGATCAACTTTCGTGCCCTTGGTACCATCCCACGTCCCTACAAATCGGCAAGGGGGGTGGTCCCTCAGCGATTTGACAAAGACTTTGGTTAGTTCGATTTCGACCTTCTTCCATCTTTTAGCGGTTATCCTACCTTCAGGGCCGCTTCTGTCAATCACTGCTACTTCCAGGTGTTCTTTGACGACCTGGTTAAAGGTTTCAGGAGCTGTTTTCAGCTTTTTAGGGCTGTTATGAGGCTCCTCCGCCGAGCGTTGCCGCTTGGCTGAGGCGTCCCCAGACTGCTTTTTGAGCCCGTCCAGCCTGCTTGTATTCCATAAAAGCTATTCGCGCTGCTTGTCGGACCTGGCGAATTCAGGGACGGACTCGATTCTCATTTGTTGGCGCGAGAGTTCTCGTCTCATCCTGTAGATATTTTTAGCGGGTTTTACAGTTCGACTTGCCGGAGCTTGCCGAGCTGCCACCGCCGAAGTTGAAGGTCCTGGGGCTGGAGAGGTGGTGTTTAACCGCTTGCCAGGGGCCAGACGGTTCACCACGGAGGTGGAAGGCTTTGAAGATTTGAACGCGCCTTCAGGGTTCGAAGCGGGAGCGACTTTCCCCTTGCTGAATGCAGCACGGTTGGTCGACCCAGAAAGACTCAGTAGGGGATGTTTTCCTACGGTAGAGCTGAGTGGAACGACAAGACGCTTGCTCGAAGCCATACGTCTCATCGGTCCCTCAGAAGGAGACTTAGATTGGGGGTTTACCCCTCGTACCGCAGTAGGTAAGGAAACCAACTTTGGTGCGAGGCCGGACGAATCAGGCTTCGAATTCGCTGAAACTGGAACCCCACTCCCGCATTGTTGTTATTTTGTTGTTGTTTTTGTTTTGTGTTTTTGTTTTTTGTTTTTTTCATAATGTGGATCCCACGAGTAGCGGCGAAATAATGGGGTGAACCTGCACAGAGATCCGCAGTATGCAGGCATGGCTGCTTAATCCGGAGGGCGCCAGGTATCCGGATGCACCGTTCAAAACTAGGCATTTGGGTTGGTCCCCCAGCCAGGCTGATCGTCGGCACGGGTCGCATGACACAACTTGAATCCGGCCCAGGAATTGGAAAAAGAGGAAAAAAGGGATGGGGTGGGACAAGGTAGGGATGACTATATTTTAGCTTCACGACTCGAGAATCTTTGCCTCACTAAGCTTCTACACCACGACAAGGTATATAGTCACGTAGAAGTACTTGCGGCCATAGACGATGTTCAAATTATAACATATAATTTATATGTACTACGTTAAAACTAGATATATATCTATGTACATTTAATAAACATGTATATGTATATCGTGCGTATCAAAATAAGTGCCTACAAACAAAGTGATACTAATTCATATGCATCTGTCGAAATATTCTAGTCGTCACAGAACGAAAAATAATTTACATAACAGTCAATGATTAAATCGACCAACACCTAAATAGCATCATCTTGATCTGGTTTCTTCGCCTCTAAGCCAACTATTGAAGTTGAAAACTTTGTTGTAGTCCACCTGGTGCTTGTATTACCTTCCGTGGAAGAATAAGATTATTTAATGGTAATGAAACAACATTAATTTGAAACGGATGTAACTTATTCTTATTGGGATTATTTGGATCCATTGTCATAATTGGTACTAACTCGTGGTTTACGCACTCCTTGAATTTGTGTGTCAGTCCCATATCTTGATCATGCCTGAAATTGGGGTAGCAGTAATTACAGCTTCAAGAAGAGAGATAAAAGTAACAAACCTGACATCAGAGTATCTTCGGTGGGATTTCTATGATACAAGTTTATGTTTTTTGCATATAAAATAGCCTGCCACCGAATTATCAATTTCTAGCCTAGGATTTTTTTAAACTCGACCACCATCCTGATTCGGTTCACAATCTCATCATGGTGTTGCATGGTGTTGAAGCACATTGCAGTAAGTGCCATTCCTGACATTATGTACACTGAGCAAAACCATGTCGTTGTTGTCGACTCATTCTGAAGACCAGGTAGCAAATCGCTAAATCGAATTGCCGATAAACTCATGAAACAAAAGCCGCGTTTTGTTATCCCCCATTATCCAGATCCGATCATTGGTATGCATGCAAAACAACAACAACACAAGATCTTGCTTCTCATTTGGATCTATTTTCGTGATGCAAATAGCTAGTTCATGCTATTTCTCACTAGTCTACATTTTTGTTCGTAAGAGTTGATATGCTTTTCACAATTGTCAAGCGACAGTATTGCCACATCAGAATATAAAATATTATTTGAAACCCAAAAACTATAAAATATATTTTATGTTATAAACAAAAACATAATAAAATGAAGATTTTTTACCTTTTATCATAATTCAATTTAGTATTCATTTTTCAATGAAATTTGATACCTGTATAATAATTTGTTAATGAAATGCTTGTATAGGCAAACAAATGTAATAAATACGCATAAGAAAATATGTTTTATTACTATTTTTATTTGCTAGCCTTAAAATTTAAATGCTTGCAATGAGTAAATACATATTTTTATTCATTTTGGAATGACACAAATACAGCGTAACTGGCCTAACACTTCCACGCTAAAACTGCTGTTCTGGAATGCAGAGAAATACTAAGCAGCAGCCAGGGCGATTGACGATCAATCAAGTTCCACTTCCTCTTCGTGAGAATAAATTCCGGTTGTCCAAGCTTAGTTCCCACTTAACAAATATTTTAAAGAGTTACGACTCAATTATTAAGTGCACTTTTATTAAAAACTTATTTTTTCAGTCTGAATTTAAATGTTTTTGGTACATATCGATTAAGTACCGGCAAACTCAAAAATTTAGTAATGAAGTAGTCATCTGTATGTTTTGACAGTTTCGTAACAGATTCTAGTTTTTGAACAGAGTTTTATGAAAGTTCGAAATACAGAAAACCAAATATGAAAGATCTCTTATAATCGAATTATTTATGATTCATAACAGGAAATTCGTAACAGATTTGCCCGAATAGATTTAAATATTCTACTCAAAATGCTGTACTAGCGATATGATCATGAAATGTGGGGTGCACAATATTTTTCTGATTCGGTATACGTTTATAAATTTTAAAAATGTTTTTTTTTTTTCACCCTGACAGATATATGTGTAAGACAAAAGAAGGGCTACCACACTTCGAAACCAAAAAACTGCGAAGATCTTGATCTGATCTGGATCAGATAACGATAATAAAACACGGCCAAAAGTATACTCCATCAAGGATAGGCCAATTCTCTAGTCGATAAAGCACCGCCGCATTATGTATAATATCATAACGCATATACACAGTATGATAGGAGTTAATATGCTGAGAAAATGCATTGAGCCCTGTGACTCTGATGCACTTAACGAATCTACATGATAGAGCATATTGCTGTGATTACTACCAAGACACTGATGGTTCTCCGGCGAGAGAAAATGATTGTGTACAGGTCCGGGTCGAACGCATTAGGGTTCGTTTATGGCGCTTTGTTGTTCTCGCATTTCCTCTTGTTGGCATTTACGTTTCATACGACGTTCCTTTTCCGATTTTGGAAAATGCATAAGATAATGATGTGCTGCAATATCCCGAATATAATGTTGTTGGGCGACTTCAATGCAAGAGTAGGCAGCGAAGGAGGTATAGAAAATTACGTACCGGGCATAAACCGACAATTGAAGGATAGGATCTACAATGATAGAGGGGTGAAACTGGTAGAGTTTTGTGACTCTTTCGGATTGCGAATAATGAATGGCACCGACTGAAGTGATGAATATGTTGACTACACATTTGTGGGACGACAAGGGGCATCTGACCATCTCCCCATAATGGTCACGTTTTAGCATAAGGCAGTAGATGATGGCGAAGTGAAAGGTATGAATCTTCTCCTAAACTGGTGTAAACTAAAGCTTCTTCTAAAGCCTCCTCGCACAGAAGTCAACTTAACGAGCGACTGCTAACACATAAGGATGCTGATCTCGCCCGTATGGAACAAAGCATTCAAATGTTACCCAGTTATAAACCAAAATAATACCAGAAAGAAATTTAATGAACCATGGTTTGATGAGGAGTGTTACACTGCAGATCCAGCAAACTATCGCAGTATTTTTTTTAAATACATCATATGAAAAATTTATAAAATCAAAAACAGCTATAAATTTAGCCTGGAGGAGATGCTTTAACAATAAATCTATTGCCCACATTGCGAAATATAAAGCTTTTGAAGCGGTATCGCAGTCCATTTTATTCTACGCAGCACAAATATGGGGAGGTAAAAGATACGAATCCGTGGAGAAGCTATTGATTCTCCTCAAAGGAATATTTCATCATTCTCCGCTGGTCACAAAAACGTTAAAACTTCAAGATGATTATATTCCTAATGTTCTTCAAATGCCGGACTACCGACTCCCTAAAATAGCAGCTACACAAGTTATGTAAAGAGAAACAGGATGGTCTAAAGAATGGTTGGATTTAGCTAGCGGCAGTGGTATTGAAATATACAACGATATACAACCCATCCTTATCAACTCATCGAGGGAGTTGCACCTTTACCTTGCACCTACTTTAGTTTGTATTACCTCTTTTCATCCCCTCTCATTCATGATCACTCTCCTAACCTATAATTCCCCACATGTTTACCATAACAAAGAAAACAAAATCATGGAATATGGTTCTCTCATTAATCAATATATAATTCAATTCATTCCTCAAAATTCACAAAAAAGTATTTCGATACCGTAATAAAACAAAAAGCTTGTTATAGCGATCGTAGAATTAAGTATGTAAATGTAATAATTTGTAAGATTAGTTTATAAGAATATAGACATAAGAGTATGAAATGTATATTTAAGTACTTTAATTTTTTATTTATATAGATAGTATTTTTTTTCTCAAAACCCTCCCCTGCCCTTCGGATACGGCATAAACCTGTAGGTCCCTTCTGTACGTACAGAAATGTATACCACGCACAATACGTACAGCTGTGAGAAGCTAGGCCTTGGCCCTCTATGGGCTGCTTACGGCCTAATATTTATTTATTTTTTTTATTTTTTTTCTATGTTCTGCACTGGTTAAATAAAATATAGGTAAAAAAAAAACCGATAAGGTAATTTGTATATATGTAAGTCACTTACTTGGTTACTGTCCTCTCCATATGTGCGCACATGATGTCGATGACGTCCGATGTACCAATCAATATTTATGTATATGTTATAATTTCTGTATACAGGGTGTCCCAGTTAAGCGGTATAATCCTTTAAGGGGAGATTCCTGAAGTTCTGCCGAACAAAAAATTGTATGACAGGGGGGGGTCTATTCTCACCCCATTTCAAGTTATAGCCCCCCAAAGTGGGTGACCTCTAATTTGGAGGTGTAGCCATTTTTAACGCTATAACTTCTAAACTATTATTGGTACAAAAAAGATTTTGTGCATTTTGGAAAGACAATTTAGTAGCGCACACAAGTCCTAAACACTTTAGGTACATCTATGCAGCCACAAAAAAGTTATGTCTTCTTAAACTCAAAATTATGAAAATTTGCTGTTCCATATTTTTACTTAAAATGCATTTTTCTCAAAATTATTACTTAATATTTTTTTTTTTTTTTATAAAATTGTTATCCCTGAAAGATTTCCTAAAAATTATGTTAAGCAACTTTTTTACGTACGATCAACAGAAGTTGCACTAAAAGGCATTTTTTGTCACACAAAAATGGTCAAAAAGCTGTGATAATTCTTTGTTACGCTCTTTTTTCCTATTCGACAATTAACTGTTAACTGCATTGCCCATAGGTATGTTAGTTTATTATTCTCACTTAATTTTGTTTGACCATTTTTGTGTGACAAAAAATGCCTTTTACTACAAAAATGCTACACCTCCAAATTAGAGGTCACCCACTTTGGGGGGCTATAACTTGAAATGGGGTGAGAATAGACCCCCCCCTGCCATACAATTTTTTGTTCGGCAGAACTTCAGGAATCTCCCCTTAAAGGATTATACCGCTTAACTGGGACACCCTGTATATGTATACATTTCTTTTTTTCACTTGTCCTTTCTAACTAACTAATAAATGATATATGCATGTATTGAAATCTACTTATTTACTAACAAAACACGGATAGGTCTAAGCTTTTACTAATTTAGGTTAATAACACTCGCGATTTTATCAGATATTTATAAAAAAAACACTTTACAGATATACTCGATCTGATACAGTTCTTTTACTGACGCCAAATAAATAAAAAAAATAAATGAATTGAATTAAACAAATGAATACGTTGAGGCCGTTGACTTAATGATATCGTTGCTCGTTGTTGGAGCTGACCTATCTTAACATCCTGCCCCCGTTGAACTTAGTTCAATAATGTGGTCAGAATTGTTGTGAGTTGATATTTCTGGAACTGGGTACTGTGTTGATCCTTTGCTGCAACTATATAGTCGGAATTTCCAACCTAGTAGAATGATCATAGCGATAAGGATGAGTAATCCTGATGAACTTATGATGGTGTGTGGTATTGCATGTCGCTGGATAATGGCTGGCAGTTCCAGATGTGTTTAGTCCATCTGTGCGGCTAGCTTTTTTAACCTTGTGTCGTGTTCGTCAAGGCGAATTGGATACTGGTGTGTTTGCTCCAAATGTTTATTTATGTGCTCGAATAGCTTTTCATACGGGAACTCACTGAGTCTCATGATGGATGAACAGATGGTGCGGAAATGGTTACCAAGAGCTCGTAGAGTTATGAAGTCACCCTTAGCAATGCAATTGGATTGTAATTTCAAGGTCTCAGCTTCTTCAATCGTAGATAAAGTCGTCGTGTCCTTGCATGCTATGTTTAATGATGTTCTCGAAGTTACGGCGAATATCCATTGATTGGAATGTAAATATTTGGTCCAAATTGAGTTGTTATGAATCAGCGTCATTTAACATGATGATAAGTCCTCCATTTTATTGAGAATATGCATTTTGCATTTGCTTACTGCAGCACCTCTGCGATATATTGGATGTATTTGCGTGCAGAGATGCCTTGTTTTTTCCACAATGATGCAAGTTGATAGTTCAGAGTTCGTTAATGGGTAATACTGGTCATTATGACGGTTGACTGCTGAGAATGTGGATGATGGTTGTATTAGTAGTATTGTTTCGTTTAATACTGCTGGAATTGGAACTAGTCAGTATAATTCCATATCTTCTGAATTTATTAACGGTATTTTAATTTGAAATATCACATAGTTATTTGTTATTCGGCCAGCAGTCACCATAATTCTATAAAGTTCCAGTACATTGTCAACCGGTATTGGCAGGCGGTATGTAGATGACAAGCTGTTTCTTATTATGATGACTTGTTGTTTCATCTGGTGCGGAGTAATTAGCAAATTCTTTATTTTTCCTTGATGAATATCTGACAAAGCATTTGTTATTGCTGATTGTGTGCGTTGAACATTTGATGTAAGCAGTGTTGTGTATAAAGACCATGAAGAAGAAGAAGTTTCGTCCATATTGTTGTTAATTCGGCTGATCACTTCTTTCAACTGGGTTTGCGATATCGCATGTCGATGGTCCGAGGTCTTCTGGTTTTGCTTTATTATGTTAATTGTTGACTCTACTATCGATGTGTGATTTTTGGAGAGTGCTAGCAAGAAGTCTTCATTGGTTTGTATCCCTACAATTATCTTAGACATCTCTTCTGCATACTGAGAGTCAAGAACTCCAAATAATGAGTTCGCCATATTTCCGATTATATTGAATGCTCCTCTCATCGATCGTCGTAGTTTTGTGTCGCGAAAGGTAGTGCTATCTTCATATAATTCCTGATGAGTGTGGTGAATGAAATTGGTCACGTGGGTACACAATGTTTTCTGCCGTAAACTTTCACATAGATACTGCAATATTCTGGTGCCTCTAGTTTGCTGCAATATGGCGTTAGATCATAATATATAACTAAATTCCATGTATGAGTTACTAGATTTGATCTTCCAACATTGTCAAAATATATTCCAGGTCAAATGTGCTGATTTCGATTTCCCTTGCATTTATTGTAGACATTGTGCACGCGATGAACAGGGTGACAAATGCTGCACCAAGAAGCATACCGCCCTTCCGTTTGCGGGGTGTGGGGGCATCCTCATGAGGTTTCATGCTTACAGATGGTTCAACTGAATTATCCTCATCGATGACGCTACGCTTGAGATTGTCAGTTGAAATTTCATTAGAGGGTTGTGATTGTTGCTGTATTGGAAGAGGTACTAACCTATGTATGGCTCGGCGGAGCACGTCAGTTGCAATTTGTACATCGGCTACTCTTACTACCCCATCTGGTCCCTTGATGGCATTAATAATTCGACCCATGGGCCATTTGAGACTTGGTTGGTTCCTTCATTATAACCATCATTCCTGGTTCCACATTTGGCACCTTTCCTTCCATTTATATCTATGTTGAAGTTGATTCAGATATTCACTTGACCAACGTCGCCAGAACTCGTTCTTGACATGAGTTACGAGCTTCCATCGAGTAAGTAGTGACGATTCTTCTGGTCGTGCAGTACGGTCTATGTTATTGGTGTCTGGTTCTCCTATGAGGAAATGTCCTGGGGTAAGAGCAGCAAAGTTATTTGGAGACGCTGATATTGGTGGTATTATAGAATATAGAATTTAGTATAGCCACAATCTAAATTATTACGGTTTCAAGCTCTTCATAGGTTAATGAATCTGATGCCAAGGTATGTTGCAGGAGATGCTTAGCTGACTTGACAACAGCTTCCCACAATCCGCCGAAGTGCGGTGATCGTGGAGGTATGAAATTGAAGTCGCATCCCTTCCTTATACATGAGGCCATGATCTTCTCTCTGTCTCTTGATAAGTCCATGATTTGGGCGAGCTCAGATAACTGATTTTTGGCTCCTATGAAATTGGTAGCGTTGTCACAATAGATGTTATTACAATGGTCTCGTCTTGCCATAAATCTCCTTAGCGCATCAGTAAATGCTTCTAATGTCAGATCCGTTACCAGCTCAAGCTGACAAGCCTTTGTTATAAAGCAGCAAAACACTGAGATGTAAGACTTTTGTGGTCGTTTTCCCCTTAGCTTGTAGTGAGTATAGACTGGTCCACAAAAATCAATTCCTGTATTCAAGAAAGGCCGTGCAGGTTGGACTCTGTCCACTGGAAGATTACCCATCATTTGTGATAATAGTTTGGGTCTTGCCCGTGAGCAGAAAACACAACTATGAACGATAGATCGAGCGAGTGTTTTTCCTCTTATTGGCCAGTTTTCTTGTCGAGCGATAGCCAAGATAGTTTGAGGTCCATGCTTGTTTTCCTGGTGTATTTGCATCAGCAATAGTTTTGTTAATGGGTGGGAGTAGGGCAACAGTATTGGATGTTTGGCGTTATATTGTAATGCAGATGATTCCAATCGTCCACCAACGCGGATGATTCGTTCTTGATCGAGGAATGGTGTTAAAGTTGTTAGGAGACTCTTCTTGGATACTTCATATCAAGTCCTCTTGACAAAATGTCTACAGGATTTTCCTTGGAGGGTATATGTCGCCACTGATGTGGTGAAGTTAATTGTTGTATGGTTGCTACCCGATTGGCAACGAAAATTGGAAGGTCCGACGAGGTTAAGTTTATTCAATTGAAGACTATCGTCGAGTCTGTCCATAAAAATATGTTGTTGTTTTGAATAGTTAGATCGGTCTGTAGACGGAGCATCAGCTCAGATGCTAGCTTGGCTCCACATAATTCTAATCTGGGGATT
The DNA here is from genome assembly GCA_949716465.1 of Chalcosyrphus nemorum. Classification (NCBI taxonomy): domain Eukaryota; kingdom Metazoa; phylum Arthropoda; class Insecta; order Diptera; family Syrphidae; genus Chalcosyrphus; species Chalcosyrphus nemorum. The sequence continues at coordinate 55,105,291 of OX454332.1, forward strand.
GTCGTTTGAAGTGATAACTTAGTTTTCTTTGATGGAGCTACCCTGGATTTGGCGCAGAGTACGCGTACTATAAATTCATTGTTTGTATTCACAGCTCTTACATATGCTGCGGCTCCATATGCCTTTTCCGAAGCATCTGCGAATATATGGTACTGCACGATTTTTGGAACCTTATTCGAGAAAACATGTCTTGGTATCTTGATATCATGTAGTGACTTCAAGTCTTCTCGGTAATTTAACCACGTTGTTTGCATGTCCTGAGGCAATGCGGCGTCCCAGTCGTATTTTAGTTCCCATAGTTGTTGAAGAAATAATTTTGCTGTCACTATGACTGGTACCATGATTCCTAATGGGTCGAATAGATGGGCGATGTCTGAATAAGCGCTTCTTTTTGTTACCCTTTTACTATCGATCCACGAAGTTTTTATGCACAGATAGTCGGATTTCGGTAGCCACGTCAGTCCGACTGTTTTGATGTACTCTTCAATATTGTTGGTTAAGTCGAGCTTAGTCTCTCTGTCGTTGAGAGGTATGTTCCTGATGAGGGATTCATGATCAGTACACCACTTTCGGAGTTTAAAACCAGCACTTGATAATAGTTCTTGTAACTCCGATTGTATTGCTTAGGCTGTAGAGAGACTATCCGATCCAGTCATTACATCATCAACATAGAAATCTTTTGATAATGCCTTGGAGCCTAGTGGAAATTGTTGCTTATTATCCCTTGCTAGCTTTTGAAGGCATTTTGTTGCGAGATATGGTGCTGATCGTGTTCCATACGTGACCGTATTTAGTTTGAAGCATTTTATTGATTCGCTAGGACTGTCTTTCCACCAGATAAGTTGATATTTTGTGTTATTTTCATGCATGAGAACTTGACGATACATTTTTTCTATATCTGCTGTGAAAACGAACCTTGGCATGCGGAATCTCACTAGAATGGAAAATACATCATCTTGAATTGTTGGGCCTGATGCTAGTACGTCGTTTAATGAAAAGTTGGTGGTAGTTTTTGCAGATCCATCGAAGACAACCCTTAATTTTGTGGTACTACTGTCGATCTTCGTGACACAATGGTGTGGAAAAAAATAGTAGGGTTTGGTTAACTGTTTGAAGTTTATCTCTTCCATATGACCAAGGCGGCGGTACTCTTGCATAAAATCCACGTACTGCTTCTTTAAATCCTGGGAATTAGGAAGTCTACCTTCCAACGAAATGAACCTTTGGAATGCTTTATCCTTTGATTCTCCCAAGACACTTCTTTGGTCCACGAATGGTAGGCTAACAATAAATCTTCCCTCAGGATTTCTAGGTACCGTTTGATTGAAATGAGTCTCACAACGTTTTTCAGCAGCTGTCATACCTTTTTCTTGTATTACAGGCTCCTCCAAGTTCAAAAATTTCTCTATTTGTTGATCCAACGCTTCGTCGGCACTGCATATTCCACACGTAGTTCGTGATATTCCTGCATCCTTAGCCTTCCCGGCAACTGTCTTGCGAAGACTGTGTTTTGAAGTGTTGGCAAGGAATCTCCCAGTCTTATTTGACCAACCGATAATAGAGAGTCGAATATTTCGGCTCCAATTAAGAAATCTATTGGACTGGGAGGCCGTTGACTTAATGATATCGTTGCTCGTGGTTGGAGCTGACCTATCTTAACACGATCTTTTGACCATATTCAATAGATCTAACTGCAGTGCCTAGCATTACACACGGTCTCTATTGAAGCTTTGGGAAAAAATACACTGGTTGAGGTAGGTTATTGTTTTTTTTTGCAATTTTGTTTCCCTGTTGGAGGCGAGCTTTTGGCCACTTCTCTTTCTATTTCCGACGAGTACTTTATACCATTTTTTTTTTCGGCGAAATAAGGTCAATTCTCTGAAATTTCTGGAGACGAAAAATTTTCTCTCAATCAGCCAATTAATAGGGAAAAGAAAATGCACCTGTGACTAGGCGGTGACGTCACAGCAGGTGGTTTTACACAGCTCTACTGGTGTGCCTATAGAATAATGTTGGATTTACTCCCTTAAATTGGAATTTCTTGGGGACATTTCACATATAAGAAAAGACGATCGGTGGAATTAAGTGAGGCACTTATATCCTCTGTTACCTTGCGGTCTTTATTGCGAAATGCCGATAGACTGGGTGAAGAGCAGAGATCTTAGTTTTTTTCTATTTTTTTATTTGTTCCTCCCCGCTGACTTTGCGCTTTTTGCAACGATCTTTCTTAATCTTCACCTAGCAAAGGTGGTGGGAAGATATCGCCTAAGGATTCTGCGCGGCAATCACCGCGGGTAAATGTATGTGAAAAAAAAAACGAAGCGAAGAAACGAAGAACGTGATATCAAAATCACGCCGCAGAAAGAAAAGGAAGCGTAAAGAAGTTGCACTCTCTTAAGTACTTCGCCCATCGCCGGTATTTCTGCCAGCTTTTTTGGTGGAAGACTTAACGACAGCTAAGATGCGCTTAATACTTAATTTAGGGTTTTTCTACTTTAGGTGGATGTTACAACTTTTTTGGAACCGGTGTCCTGTCGGAAAATCAAATTATATATTCCTCAACGAAATAAACGTTCCAAGTTTGTTCCAATATTGCAAAACTGCAATTCGATTTCGGGAAAGAATACTGAGTGGGGTTTTTTTAAAAAAAAAAAAGTTGTTCATCTTATTTTGCTTTGCAGATTTATTAATGTAATTGGATTTGAAAAATAATATAATATACCAGTCAATAAGGCAGACGGCAATGCCATGCAAACTGATTTTTGTGAACTATTTTGTTAAGAATTTCTAACTATCTATCTTCACTGGATTGTTCACTGAAAGTAAGTATTTTACTTTGGACCGCCCGACTTCTTAACAGTGGCATTTCAAGGCCTAAATAATTACCCAGACTCTGCAGCAACGTCTCACCATTTGAAAGAAGGGAATAAATACCAAAATTTCCAAAAATGACATTTTGATGCAAATGTTATCTCAATATGTAGACGCGTCTGTTGAATTGTTCCATGCACTTTTTTTTTTGATAAAAGAGTAAAACGGTTAAGTAACCGTTTTTTCTGCAAAATTAAATATTCCTTAACTTTTGGAAAATAAAAGGACTGGTTTCTAAAACGTTATAAAATCGAATGATCTTTATTGCAATTAAAATAGTCTTATATACTACGTGTTTTGTATTTGTAGATTCCATTTGATACTTTGCAGTGAAAGATTATATAAAAAACAGTTTGAATATGACAGTTTGCTTACAATACTGATTACATATGGTTATTGATTCACAATGGTAGTTTAAAGAGTTATAAAGGCTTCAAATTTTATACAATATTATTAGTAATAAAAAATAATAAAACAATTCTTCTCAATAAAATATATTTTCGTCTCCAACATTCACCCCCACCGTGAAAGATGTTCGCAAGTACGTTTTCAAACAGCCGGAACCGGAACCCTGAGCTTCAGCTCGTCTGCTACTTTAGTACAATTCTGCGTCCATCTATATAATTTATAAAAGAACAACTCAATTTATTGGGCCTATTCGGCGGAATCATTAATTCTTTTATTATGTTATGAATTCCCATACAATTCGAGCTGTCAGAAGATCTTTATGATTTCATTTTTTGGTATTCTGCCTGACAAAACTGTTATGAAATCTGTTATAAACTGATTATAGTTTTATTACTATTTTTATGTGCTAAACTTAAAATTCCAGCACGACGATTACAAACCTTGTCGCGGTGTGCTGGCTTAGTTTGAGCTGGATTCTTGGGAATCGACATCGGGGATGTACCACATCCTTACGGTAACGCCGTAACGATGAACGATTCTCAGGTGGAGGCTCGATAACTAAGAGGTAATCACTCCTACCTAGTCTCGCCCATTCTTTTCTTCCTTTCCCTCCCTCCTCTTATCTCCTTCCTGGACTGGATCTCGTGTGTCAACCGTACCGTGCCCATGATCAGCCTGGCTGAAGGCCCAGGATTATCAAAAATAGCTCAGTCTCGAACGGTGTATCCAGAGTACCTGGCACACTCTGGATCAGCCTGCCTTATCCGCATAACGCGGGGCCCTGTGCGGACGGACTACCCCTTCCCTAGCTACTGGTGGGAACAAAATCTAAAAAAAATAACAAAAAACAAACACTTCCGAGGCCGGGCATCAAAAAACCCGGATCCAGCTGGCACCGGCCCGGCCACCCCACCACCCAAGGAACCAATCCCTCCATTCAGAAGACAAGCCCTCATGCTTAAGACTCACCGAGTCGAAATGGTTCAACGCACCAGGCTGGGAGCAAATCCGTAGTTGCGACAGGAACCGCACCCAAAAAGCGCAGATCCGCAGATCCGCAGATGAGGAGTCCAACGCCTCAAAGAGGACCAGGAACCCAACGTGTTCCAAAACCCTCTCTGAGACAGTAAAGGACAGTCTCGTCGTCACGATAGTGGATTTGTCGAACGATGAAGGGAGGATCTACTACGAAAAGTGGAGGCTCATTGAAGGCAGAGTGATGAACTGCCTTTACGAGCGTGTCTCTACACATCCAAACTTCACAGCTACTTTCAAAGATGCTGGCTGGCACCAAGGCTATGTCAAGGTCATAGCCTACGACGACCAAAATTCGGTCAATTTCATCACTACTGCCATGGGCAGCATAAGTGAAATTTGGCCAGGTGCCAAGCTTAAGGCAGTAGACCGCGGCCAAATACCACACAGGCCAAAGGCATGAAACTGGGTTCCAACGGAACCCAGCGAGCCCACCAAGATTAATGGTCTGCTGACGTACCAAAATCCGGACCTTCCAGTCAACGACTGGAAGTTCATCGAAGAGACACCGAGGTCTAAGAAACCGGATGATGCGAAGAAAACCGGCCGCTCGCTAGTCATCTCCCTAACCCCGGAGCCCCTCCCTCTACTCACGGCCAAAAATTTCAAAATAAATTGCCGCCTTAAAGAAGTAGAGGTGAGACTCTTTGCTTCGGACCGCAGCAACGCTGCCAGTCCCTACATACCGGCGACATCCGCGCCCCTCCTGCATCTCGGCACCATGTTGAACCATCATCACCCGAGTACCTGTATGCTACCGTTGTGGAGTGGTCTGTACTAGATTGTAAACTAGTCAAACTAGAACAGATTAACCTCCATCATCCCACTCTAGCATCCGTAAATTTAAGACTCCGCCTCAATGAAAGAGGCTTTGACATCGCCTTTATCCAAGAACCTTCGATAAGAGATGGCACCGTCATGGGATTGAGTGCTTGAGGCTACACTATATACCACACAAAGAGTGCAGGTAACATTCGAGCTTGTATTTTTGCTAAATCTTCGCTAAATCTAGCTTTTCTACCTCACCGCAGCACGAACGACCTGGCAGTAACACTGCTGAAAACTGCAACCGGCAACATCTGGCTGGCTTCGGGCTACCTACCATTTGATGACCCCGAATCCACCCTATCAAAAAGGTTAAAACGGTGGTAGAAGAGGCGAGGAGAAAAGAAGAAGCTACCCACGAACTATGGGGTAGCACCGACACCAACCCCGGAGGTGAGTCTTTTATTGAATACTTAGTAGGCACCGACCTAGTAGTGTTCACCTTTATAACTAAAACCCGGCAAGAAGTTCTAGATGTTACATTTGCCTCCCAAATCGTGGTGGAATGCAGAACTTAACAACCTTCGCTGCGTAAGCAGGAAATATTTTAACAAAGCCAAATAAATAAGTCTACCTTCGGCCTGGAATACGTAAAAAAATAGCCTGAAGAACTTCAAAGTAGAAGTTCGAAAGGCCAAGCGTAGTTCCTGGCGCAGTTTTTGTCAGAACATTGACAATAAGTCTCAATCTTCTAGACTACGCAAGGTCCTTTCGAAAACGCCAACCATACCAAGTGTCCTCATGAATCCCAGTGGATCATGGGCAGAATCAGATGAAGCATCGCTCAATCTACTAATGGACACTCACTTTCCCGGCTGCAAGCCCATCTCTAGCGATGGCTCTTCGCTGACAAACGCTGTACGCACAGCGCCACCTCCTGAACTCGTCAGCAAAGACAAATTGAAATGGGCAGTGACCATCTTTAAGCCTTTCAAGTTCCCGGGGCCGGATGGAATTTTCCCCGCACAGATTCAGGCGGCCTTCAGCATAATAGCGCATGACCTGTCCTGTATTCTGAGAGGTTGTCTGAAACTGGGAACAATACCAGCCGCCTGGACTGAGGTGGTGTTTATACCCAAAGCAGGCAAAACATCGCACTTCCTCCCGAAAGACCTTAGACCAATCAGCCTAACGTCTTTTCAAGATTCTGGAAAGAATCCTAGACCTACATATTAAAGCCACCATGGGCAGCACCCTATTGTCCAAGTCACAACACGCCTACCAAAAAGGTAAATCTGTTGAAACGGCCCTGCAAAACATATTCTACTCTATCGAAAAATCTTTCTCAATCAAAGAATTCACACCAGCGTCTTTTCTAGATATAGGGGGAGCTTTCAACAACGTTGAAACTGATTCGATCATTAAGGCACTACGTAGGCTCAACATTTGCGAATCGATCTGCTGCTTTGTAGACCACATGCTTAAAACCAGGGTGATCACTGCAACCTTCGGGAGTAGCACTGTCAAGAGAAGTGCACACCGAGGTACCCCCCAAGGGGGAGTATTGTCTACACTACTGTGGAACCTAGTGCTCAACGAAGCACTCGTACAAATAGAAAACACCAGATGCAAAACTATCGCCTACGCAGACGACGTCGCTATTCTTGTAAAAGGCAAATACCCGCAGACACTGGCCGATGTCATGCAGTCTGCCCTCAGCAAACTAGCAAGCTCGACCGAAAGCTGTGGCCTTTCAGTCAATCCGACGAAGACCGAGCTAGTCCTGTTCACTAGAAAACATAAACTCCCCGACTTTAATCTCCCAAAGGTAAGAGGCACCCCCCTCATCCTCTCAAATAGTGCAAAATATCTGGGCCTGCAGCTTGACCACAAGCTCCTTAGAGAGATAACATAGTCGAACGTGCTAGGAAATCTCTAGCTGCCATACATATTTGTAAAAAGGCAGTAGGCTTTACCTGGGGCCTGCAACCAAACATCATGCACTGGCTGTACACATCGGTAATAAAACCGATACTCATGTATGGAGCACTGGTCTGGTGGCCTGCCCTGGAGAAGACCTCCAACCTAATCCTAATGGAAAAAAACTCAACAAGTTGCTTTCCTCAGTATTACTGGTGCACTGAGAGCCTCTCCCACCGCAGCGCTCTGAGAAGATCCAAACAATGGAATCAACAACACACTGGACACGCCAGAATACTTCTGATGCACCGCCATAATCTAAAGGTCACCGACCACTTGCCCACTGAACACAACTTCAACTACAAATGCTTAGTACCCGACAGAACAGAATGGACACAACGGGATGTCCTTCACCATGAAACGCTGACAATCTTCACGGACGGCTCCAAAACCGGAAAAGGAGTAGGTGCTGGTATCTTCTTAAAAGATCTGGACATCCACCTCTCCTTCAGCCTTCCTAGCTACTGCAGCGTTTTCCAAGCCGAAGTCACTGCCATTCCTCAAGCAGCTGACTGGCTGGCGGTTAATACAGTATCAGTATCGGATATTGTCATATACATCGACAGCCAAGCGGCCATAAAATCCCTCGGATCCAGCACAACCAGATCCGAGGCAGTACAACCTCACACTCTGTTGGGACCGGGTCACTGTAATATATCAGGGAATTGCGAAGCTGACAAACTGGCCCGACGAAGCTCCTCAGGTCTAAACAGCATAAACGTCACCGACATCGAGGTGCCAACGTCATATATCCGTCGCTAAATATTCTGTCATGCCATGTCAGTATGGATTTTGCAGAATTTTCAACATGTAATGTATTTTGTTCCTAAATATTATATTATTTTAAGAAAATCGTCAAAAAAACGATTTATTAACAAAATCGCCCCTAAAAAGTGGGCGTGGCCATATACAATGTATGGAAGATTTGTAGGGTAAGTGAAAATCTACATATATGCTGAAGAAATTTTTTCGTATTTATTGTAAAATTAGTAAAAAACTAAATTTTTTGAAAAGTAGGCGTGTCAGTGGGTGGATTTTAAAAATGTATACACCTCTACTGCTCAAAAATAACCAGGCGAAATTACAGGTTCCTAGTTTTAATGGTTGAGATAATGCCAACTATAAGAGTATTATGCCCGTCTATATTAGTTTGTCTATAGCCAGGACGATTGCTGGTCAATCAATCACTTCATAAAATTCCGATTGTTGAAGCTTAGTTCTCACCTAACAAATATTTTTAGGAATTATTACACAATTACTATTTTTTTAATTAAAAGCCTACTTTTTCAGTCTGAATGAGTTTCTGGTACAAATCATATGGTTACCAGCAAAACAAGAATAATAATGAAGTAGTCAGCTGTTGTTTTGCAAGTTTCGTAGCAGATTCTAATTAGATTTTGCTTTTCGAAGTTCCATAACAGAGTTCTATAAAAGTTCGAAATACGGAATACCAATTATAAAACATCTTTTATAAACGAAGTCTATTATGATTCATAACAGGAAATTCATAATTAGTAGGCCTGTATATTGGTAATACGAGTATGTAGTAAAAATGAGACAACACAATGCGACAAATAGGACACATGAAGTTAGGAGACAAAAACACAATAGACTCAATTGTTCGGCTTAATCTTTTAATCTTTTATTCTGTTACTCTGTTATAAATCTGTTATGAAATTCGAACTGTCGAAAAATATGTCACGTTTGCCTTTATTGGTATTCTACCAAAGGTAGCACGTAACTGGATTTTGCTCCAAATACGAGCAGTATATTTCTTTTTGCTCCAATGTAAGTTTTCTTTTTCCTAAAAATTATTTCAGTATTTATAGTCATATATTTAGAATTAGTTCAGAACTTACTCTTTTCAGTCTGCTTTTTAAAATTTTTCCTAGAAGAGTTAACAACAGCTGTTTCATTAGACAGCTCTGTAACAGATTTTTAGCCTAAATGATTGATGGATGATCATTTTGCTTCTGATATGTGCATCCTTCTCCTACTGTTGTTATCAGAATGGATAGTCAACATCAAACCTTTTTGTTCTCACTGACAAAAATCTTTGTTATCCTAATTGCCTTCATCATTACAAAGAGATATACATAACACTCTCGAAAAAACATTTCTAAGGTTTTTTCGATAATACCTTTTTATGTTTTCGATGTTAACTTCTGAGGAAACTAATGCGTAGATCAGAACTTGATAACAATCTTTTAAGAAAATCGATGATGCAGTCGCTCCAGAGTCTGTATCCGAAAGTTTTTATATTTGGTTAATCTTTTATTAACTTATAAGATCAAAAACAATATAACTAAATTTTCCTAAAGCGCTTTCTGGCTTCTGCTGCTTTTTCAGATACCTGACCAATAGGAAGCAGAGTTTTTTAAAGTTTGTTGATGGATTAATAACTTACTACGAGTTATACTGTAGATCTTCGATTATCCGAACTATTTGGGATAAGGGTGGTTGGGATAATCAAATTTGATCAAAAAATGTAGATAGTGATCGATTATCTATAAGCGAATAATAATCGAATAATGATTATGAAACCACAGAAATTTAAATATATGTATATAATTTAGAAGAACCTCAACAAGTCTGATGCTTTAAATACAATATTAAAACACTTATTCGCACACAGTGTTTAATATTGCAAATTATTGCAGCTATTTCTTGAATTGGTTAAGGGCATATTCAAAGTACCTTACAAACCCCAATCCAAGGCAGAATATCAGGGTATACTAAATTAAAAGTAAAATAAAATAAATAAATATTAGGCCGTAAGCAGCCCATAGAGGGCCAAGGCCTAGCTCCTCACAGCTGTACGTATTGTGCGTGGTATACATTTCTGTACGTACAGAAGGGACCTACAGTTTTATGCCGTATCCGAAGGGCAGGGGGGTTTTTAAGAAGCTTTCTCATGACAGTAAATACTCTTGGATGTTTGTCAGACGCTCGCAAGAGGTGGGGCCGTGAAAAAAACTTTGGTGGTAATTTCCTGGATTCGAACTCGGAACCGCTTGCGCAGTGGTCCAACGCACTAACCACTAAGCCACGGCACCCACCACTTTTAAAATTAAAAGTAACCGTGTTTTTTTGCCATGTCTAAGTAAAGTGAAGTAGGATTTTGTATGAAAATCTAGTACAATATCCTATTGCCAATCACTGCCAATAAGTTTCGCAGTGGGATTCATTTTCGATAAATTTAAAAAATGTCAAAGTTTGTCATCATATTTGAATAAAAGCGGCTTAATTTTTCCAAAATTCAACTTAATTCCTCACAACAAACCTGAATTTCATGTTTACTATCACAACCACCCGCAATCACTTATTGAACAACACTCGCCAAATTATCGAGCATTGCAAAAAAAAAAAATAAATAATGAAACAACTAACTTTCAACTCAATTTTTCACGCCAGACGTTTCTTAAAATAAGAACCCATGTATATATACAGTCCGCTACACATAGCTTTTACTTCTAAATTTTACTTATCAAAAAATCGACTTATGGCCAAGTTTTTCACAAGGTTCTACTACATGACCGGTATGTCATCTGTGACATTGAAAACTGCCAAATCACTCAACTCCCTTATTACGAAGTAGTCGAGTCCAAAAATATTAGCATGTGGAAAACAAACATTGAAGCTTGAAGACTTGGTTGTTCAAAGCGACGCCTACTTTTGTAGTCTTAATTACTTAATACTTTGCTTATAACTGTAACCGTTTCTGTTATGTTTGAAACTAAAAACTTTAAGGAAATATTACTTCTAAAGGATGTTAGAAGTTTTTTTTCATATCAAAATAAAAATCAAAATCACTTGAACTTCACCGTTTTTTAAACGTTTGCAAAGAAATAGTTCTCCAACATAGCTCCCATTTACTATGATATTTTTCATTCTATGTTTTCACCAAAGAAGCTTCCTCTCTAGGGTCAATTGGAGTTATTTTCCTTAAACATACGTATATATGTAGTTTCTTTAGATTTCATGTGAGCTCCTGCGATTGAATACTGTACATATAAGCTTACGAGTTCAAAATTCCACCCGGAAATAAGCACACTCTGCGAATTGGTGATGTTAAGAAAACTATCCATGTCTTTTATTTTGCGAGAATTTACTTGCGGCCATAGACGATGTTCAAATTATAACATATAATTTATATGTACTACGTTAAAACTAGATATATATCTATGTACATTTAATAAACATGTATATGTATATCGTGCATATCAAAATAAATGCCTACAAACAAAGTGATACTAATTCATATGCATCTGTCGAAATATTCTAATCGTCACAGAACGAAAAATAATTTACATAACAGTCAATGATTAAATTGACCAACGCCTAAATGGCATCATCTTGATCTGGTTTCTTCGCCTCTAAGCCAACTGGCTGTGGTTGCAAGGGTTCAATCGACACTTGTGGTGTCGTAGGCAAATTATCCATGAGTTGAAAACTGTCTTGTAATCCACCTGGTGCTTGTATTACCTTCCGTGGAAGAATAAGATTGTTTATTGGTAATGAAACAACATTAATTTGAAACGGATGTGACTTATTCTTATTGGGATTATTTGGATCCATTGTCATAATTGGTACTAACTCGTGGTTTACGCACTCCTTGAATTTGTGTGTCAGTCCGATATCTTGATCATGCCTAAGTAGACCTGAAGTTGGGGTACCTATAATGGAAGGAGATAGCAGTTATTACAGCTTCAAGAAGAGAGATAAAAGTAACAAACCTGACACCAGAGTATCTTCGGTGGGATTTCTATGATACAAGTTTATGTTTTTTGCATAGTGTCAAGGTCTTATAAAATAGCCTGCCACCGAATTATCAATTTCTAGCCTAGAATTTTTTTTAAACTCGACCACCATCCTGATTCGGTTTACAATCTCATCATGCAACACATTGAAGCACATTGCCGTAAGTGCCATTCCTGACATTATGTACACTGAGCAAAACCATGTCGTTGTTGTCGACTCATTCTGAAGACCAGGTAACAAATCGCCAAATCCAATTGTCGATAAACTCATGAAACAAAAGTATACTCCATCAAGGATAGGCCAATTCTCTAGTCGATAAAGCACCACCGCTCCAAACATTATGTATATTATCATAACGCACATACACAGTATAATAGGAGCTAATATGCTGAGACCATGCATTGAGCCTTGTGACTCTGATGCACTCAACGAATCTACATCATAGAGCATATTGCTGTGATAACTACCAAGATACTGATGGTTCTCTGGCGAGAGCAAATGATTGTGTACAGGTCCGGGTCGAACGCAATAGGGTTCGTTCATGGCGTTTTGTTGTTCTCGCATTTCCTCTTGTTGTCGTTTACGTTTCATACGCCGTTCCTTTTCTGCCATCCGCTTTTCATCATAACAACAGTAGCCACAGTTTGAACACAAACAACAGCAGAGAGCCCGGGAGAAAACCTCCCGAGCTACTTTCGCCAGCACACCACCGGTGCTCGAGAGGTAGACTAATGTAAGAGGTATGCCAAGGATCGCATATGCTAATGTTACCAAACGACCAAGAGTTGTTTTTGGAGCAATGTTACCATATCCTAAAAAGAGATAGAACGCACAATTAAAGTTACTAAAATTATGGAAAATCATATTTGAGTAATAACTTTTTACATATGTATGTAGGTACACCTTTGGTCGAGAAGAAAAAAATGTTCACCTGCACCATAATAACAAAGTATTGCTGAAATCTGCAAGCAATAATTGGGGCTTTCTTAACGGAATTAAATTATTAGCACTTCCAAGTTAAGCTTTATGATAATTTTTTTCTTAGGATTCATCATAAAAGTAAAAAGTCATCTAAAGTATGAAATTAAACTACAATATTTTATATACTTTGCCAAATTTTCAATGAAAAGAGTTCTGAAGGTACACGTGTTTTGCACATAAGTGGACCCATAGAAAAAATTAATAACGCTCACAGAGAAAAGTTGGTGTTAATATTTCGTCAGCTGAGAATTTAGTTGTCGTATGTGAAAAGTACCAATTGTTGGCAAATCGAATTTGAAGTTTGACTTAGAATATCTTTTTTCCTAGCGGACCAATTTTTATGAAATGTTCAGAGGATATTCAAAATATTTCACTTAATTACTTTTTTATTTACATTATGCTTTATCTGGAGAAAATAAGAATTTACTGAGCTTTAAAAAAACTTATGTAGAATCATTTTGTCGTATGTAAGCACTTCCGAATTTTTAAATACTTACATACGACAAAAACTATTGCATGCGACAAAATACTGCTCATTCGTAGGTTAATTTTGTGGTTTGTAAGTACGAAGATGAAAATGAAAATTAATCTCTTCCGCCTGTTAAAGTAATACAATAATGTTATTAAGTTTTTTATTTTAAGTTTTATTTATTATATGTTTATGAAAACAAAAAGCTCAGTTAGACTTCTTCACCAGAAATATTATATACATACATAACATTCACATAAATAAACAAAATATATTAGTAAAAAACAAACAAAAATATAACGTATTTATTCAAAAGTACAAGTAGTACATAAATAAATTGGACAATTTAAAAAAACGAAGAAAAATATATGTATTTATTTCAAAGTGTGTATAATAAAAATATAAAATCAGTTATTTTAATTGAATAATGGAAAATTATCATTAATATTTGTATAAAAAAAAAAAAAACATTTTTGCAACATAGGCTAGTATAATAAAAAAAAATTAGTCACTTTCAATTAAGATAAAAATGTAGGTACATAAGAAGATACAAATATTATTTTAGTATTAATTAAAATCGTTTTTTTTTTTTTCATTTTATATATTTATCAAGTATAGTTTTAAAAAAGTTTTGGTCCTGCATTGGCAAATAATTAATAATGCTTCTTAAATCAGCCTGTTTTTCTTTTAAAATAAATGTTTCATATAATAGAATGATAATGATAAATAGAAAATACATAAACCATTTAATAAAAATTATTATTACAAGAACTGCAACAAGACGGTAGTTCACGTTCATTTGTTTACTGAATAGATGGCACCGATGACACAGAAGGCGTTAAGTTTTGCAAGAAACTTAAATTCCTATCCTTGTGAAATAGTCATATCCCAATAATTCCTGTGACAAAAACGGTGGTGGTGATGCACGAGAATTTTCCATTAATTGAAACAATGCGTTATGCTTAGTAACCGTTATATATACATATAAGGGGATGTCTTGATACACATAGATGTTTTTCCTATAGCGCCACGTATATGAAATTAATCCTTCCTGTATATCATACCAAATACTTATTATTGGCTCAGATAATCTACTGCACACTTTAAAACAACTTTAAAACTACATATTATACTGTAAATATTATATTAACAATTATTTTTAACTTACCTGAAAAATAACGATCTTAACACTATGAAAGTATCACTACGAATGATTTTTTTTTTTAAATTCACACAGTACTATCTATACGCATACGACATTTAATCACGCAAATTTAAGTGTTTAATTGTCGTTTGCAGTATGCTTATGTTACATACGACAGTTAAATTCTTACTCAAAAAAATACAGTTTTTGTATGAAAACTTGTCGTATGTAAAAAAAACTCGTTACGTACGACAAATAAACACTAAAACCGTTACCTCAAGCCCACATACGACAAAATAACACGGTATATCTTGGAAACTATTAACGCTAGGCAGAAACTGATGGCACCAATAGAAAGATCTCCTCAAAAAATATAATAATGCATTAAAATCAGAAAACTCTAAAATTTGACATACGACAACTAAATTCTCAGTCGACGATTTGCTAAAATTTATTAAAAATAATCATTAAATACATACATTAGGTAAAGAATCATTCATATGACGCAAAACAGACTCTAAAAGAACTTTTCTATTTTAGGTTGGTACATTTAAAAGCTCCAGGACTTAGACTTGCTCGTAAAGAGTCTGAAGTTATCAACAGTCTATGAAGAAGATATGTCATTGTGTGCAACTGAAAATTTTTTTTTGTAAATAGTTCGCGATATTTTCTATTATCTTTATTTATAGCCTCTTGCGCTTCTTCTGAAAGTTGAGCAATCGGAAGAATACAAAAAGCAATCACTTATCTGCCATGAAACAATACTTTATGAACGCTTACTGGCATATTATACCACCCGTACTTCTCAAGATACAAGTTTCGAGTCCTTGTCGCACATATGTCAAAAACATCTAAATTAATCGAAAACCCAGATGCGAGGGCTTCTACAATAATATGGACCTTTTTTTAAAACTCTGTATCAATCCCAGTTATCTCAGCTGTTTGCTTTTCGTGTCGGAAAACCGCCTTCCCGTATTCCCATCGTTCGTATTCCCAGCTTGTTGGTTTTGGCATATCAAAAAGTAGTAGTTTTCTTCCTAAAGCTGTCTTGGATAAGTTTTTTTCTGGCTTTGCATTTTCCTTATTTTCTTGGTTTTTGACTTGCCAAACCTTCACATCAAGCCTGTGTGCAATGTGAAGGATACATTCTATGAATCGAATCCAAATGAATCCAAGAGGCTTTGCATTCTTCTTTTTTATTTTTTCGCAGCACTCCTCAATTTTTTTTTTGTCTACCTACTTTTTTAACATTTGACGAAGATGGAATTTCATCTAAAAATTTGTGGTTTCATTTAGCCAGGAAGAATTTATGCTTTCGAAGCGGTCACGGTGCCTTCCACTTTTGGCCCACATCTCACTTAACTTAAAACAGATAAGCCTTATAGTTGCCTTAAGCGAGTTGATTGCATCTTCAGAAAATATAATTTCATCAAAAGAACTCATCACAAATAAAAAAAACAAAAAAGCATCAACACGCTTTATTTTGATTTTGGAAATTCAAACAAATAATATAAATTATGAAAAATACATTGTATCAAAATCCTATACACTTGAAAAGTGCAACATGTATGTACATATGTATGTACAACCAAACACGAAAATTAGGACACACAAAATATAAGTAACAAAATCACAACATATTGGATGAAAGTACAACTGTTACTTAATGTATGTAACACATTTGTTTGAAGCCAAGTCGAAAGTGGAAAAAAAGTGTATGGGAAACTTAAAGCGCTAAATAATAGAATAGATATCAGGCCTTAAAATCCATATAGCATAGACAAACTAAACTAGACAGTCAACTCGAACTTCCCCTGCCCCCTTAGTGCTGCAAATAGGAGGAGCCTAATTACCATGTTTGTAAATAAATGTGAAGTAGCGTGTGACCAAGACCTAACTATTATTTTGTCGGGTTATCTCTTTCATTCCCTTTGGGCAAACATTTTTTTTCCGGTTGTTATTCCATTAAAAACAACAAATTGTTTGTACAAAATGGCTGCGCCCATAGATGTCGAAAAAATCGCCGGATTTTGTAATTGTATGTGTGAAATTAGTGAGCTCCCATTTGATTTTGCTTGAACGTCAGAACACAATGACAATATCTAGCGGATTTTAGCTTGTGGGAGCGAATGTGTCAAACAAACCGAAGTTGTCTGTCTAATTTAGACTTGTTTATGCCATATAGTCTCCCATCCGAACAACACTGAACACTTAAAGTTTTTCTCTCAAAAATGCAAAAAAATGGCAAAAAAAGTATATTGTTTTTAATTAAAAAAAAAAATTATATAACCACCCTATGGAATATAATTTTACTTACTTTCCAGCACAAATAACCTATAATAGATAGTCCACTCCCCCCACTCTTCCCTAAAACACAAAAAATTGAGAGAACCAAAATCCCCTCTTTATTTCGTATCGGTGAATACGTGTGATGAAGGATTTGAAGTTTAATCAGCCCATCTACAGGTCAAGAAAAGGGATTATGTAGCTGGCGTGCTAAAATCGAATTCTTAACGAGGTGAAGATCCATTTTGGAATATTCACATTTCCGATTAAAATTTAGTTTCTCCCGCAAGGGAATTTGCTGCAAAAGCAAATAATTACAATTTTGTCCCATTTTTATCACTAAAAAAAGGAAATTGGAGATTTAAATTTCCTATCTGCCCACACTAAACAAAGGTGGTGAGCCGTGGCGGCTGTGTTTGGAATGTGCGGTGGTGAATTTATGATGTTAAAAAATATTTTTTGTATAATAATTTTTAAATGTGTCGAAGAGATATAAAAATATTTGTATTATGGAACTATGGAATTTTTGCAAGTGCATGGGTACTTCTTTCTTATTTTATTTATGTAATAATTATTTGTTGTTTCATTATTTTACTTGTGAAATACTTTTGTTTATCGTCTGGTTTACCTTTTTTCGCATCAAGTTTTTTATTGTTCAAAGTATATATTCATACAAGAGTATGTTTGCGTTGAAATACGGAACTATACATATATGCTTGAAAACACAAAAGAACTAAAATAAACTTCAGTTCGATTATTTTAATAAAAAAATCTTATTATCTATTAAGCGAGTTGAAAAGAGATCCATTATCGTTAATGGATGAATATAGACTGAAGGATAGATATTTAGGTATGTACATATGTTGTAAGTTTAGGATAAAGAAATTTTTCAGACGAATAGTGGTCAACTGTGGAAGTGTATGATTCGAACATGTACGTCTTAGTTTTGAAAATATATACTTAAATGAAGAAATAAGTCTAATTCTTCTGTTTAGATTTAGTTTATTGCTAATACATTTTATAAGGTTAGGTATGTGCTGATTCAGTTGCTTGGAATATAATTAAAAAAAATATAAAACCAACACCTTCTTGAGTAAAGACAATTCTACGACTGAAAAGTTTTGTTATTGACGATTCCGCCAGGATTTTAAATGTTACAAAATTTACGCGAACAGCTTTGTCACAATAGGTCGGAATATCATGATAAAGAATAAAAAAAACGTTCACTATACTCGAATTAGTGAACTTTTCGATACTTTTCTTAGCCAGAAATCTTAAACCTCACACAATCGCCACTTTCTTATATTCTTATTTATACACAAGATGAGTTTGCTGTAATCAAACATTTTCTTGTTTTTATTCGACCTAAAAGATATGATAAACGTATTTCATATTTGTTCAAAGTACCAAACGGAAGAAATCAAATTATTTGTGGTATGTATTTGTGGTTAAATATGTTCTTTCTTAATTTAAAATTTGAAAATTAGGATAAACGTTTTAAAAAAATACGTTAAATTTTAAATTTTATACTTTTAACAGATTCACCACGAAACGAAAAATATTTTCCGTAGTTGTTTATTGAACATAGCATCCCCACTACAATTTCTCAATTTTTCTCAATTTTCCGTTCTGTTCCCCCAAGTGGATTATCTAAGAGCCTGTTTAGATGTTGACTCAAAACTCGGCTATGTCGGTAGTTTGTGGGTAAGAAGAGTGAGGGGTAAAGAGAGGAGGAGAGTCATGAGGAAAATAGAAAAATCGAGGAGAGTCGCGTTCTACATCCGAAATGTTCCGTTCCTATTCCATTTTATCATTACTAGTTCGATCGTTGAGGAGGTAGTTCGCACATAAAATGAGTACTTGGAAAATAATTTTCTAAAATACAAACAAAACTTTCAATAAATAACACACTAAGCACTACCTTCACAAGCCAATTTTCACCGACATTATAAGCAACTGCAACTTCAAGGTTTAAGCTGCAAGCAAAACCGGTTTTTACACCAATCTGTGCAAATCATTTTTTTAATTAAATTCCGCTAGATTGGCGAACTCTCACACAGACACAGGTTCACTGTCTCAAAACTCTGTATCTTCTATGTTTTAAAAGATATCAATTTGAACCTATATTATTGAAAGGATATGCTTGCAGATTATAAAAAAAAAAAAAAAAAAAAAAAAAAACTTTATTTTTATGTACCTAAGATTTGAGTTGTTTCTAACAGTGCATGTCACTAAATTGGTTGTTTTAAGTATTTATTTTTATTCTTAATGATCCATAAGTAAGCGAATTCGTATTAAATACTACATTTACTCATATTATATTTATATTACTTTTATGTTGGGAATGTAATTAGAAACAAATAATGCAGCAAATTGTAGATTCTACTTAGCGACATATTTTTGTGTCTGACAAAAAAGAGGCAAAAAATGAGCACAACATTTTTACCGTTTTGGAATTAAGACTATTTAAATATTTAATTTAGACAAGTAACTACGCAGCGGCAAACAGTGCTAGCCGTCAAGTCGGTTTTAATATAAAAAAAAACATCTAAGATAGGGGTACATCAAAAATGGATATATCCTCTGCATATTATCCAACAATGTTATGTTTGTAATTTTAATGAATACTTGAGCTTTCCAAAAATGTATAACACTTATATAGTTCTAAATGAAAGATTTTCAGGAAACACTTTTGAAAACTTGGTGCGAATAATTCAGTCAAATCAATGTTCTGACTCACTGCACTTTGGCGATTGATTGATTAGTTATTAACAAATAAAAAATAAATTAATATCGATACTACAGTATACATATGTGAATTTAACTACCTATTTTCATCAAAATAATTCGGGAAATTCTACTTTCGTAAAAACCATTTATGAGATGGCGTTGTATGCAGAGCTCACACTGTGCAACGGCTTGCCGGGATCTTCCGATGATGCCAATATTGTCGGCGTATCCCAGCAGTTTGACGAATTTGTGAAAGATAGGATAGTGCCTTCCGTGTTTAAAGAAATCACATGACGGCTTTGTAGAGCACAAGACGATGAATGCTGTCATAGGCGGCTTTAAAGTTGATTAAAAGATGGTGGATTTCGACTTAAAATTCGTTGGTCTTTTCCAGGATTTGTCTGAGTGTAAAAATTTGGTCTATTGTCGATCTGCCAGGTCGGAAGCCACACTGGTACGTGTCGATTAGTGTGTTGCAAACATGTTTTAGACGTTTTACAATACGTCGGATAGGATCTTATATGCGACATTTAACAGGGATATGCCTCGGTAGTTCTCTTTTTATGCAGGATTCTCTTTTCTTCCCTTCTTCTGGTCCGGTACTCCTTTCTCGCAGCTTTTGTTTTGCGCTGCAGTGCTTTCTTGTGTGCATCTTCTGTCACCCTCTTCCGCTGTCTGTACGCACTCATCATCATACCAAGGGTTCCTCCTTGGTAGTGGTTGGTACCCAAGGGTGGTCACGGCTACCTCTTTGATGATGTTGCGGTATTCGGTCCACTGGTTGTTAGCGTTTGTGGTGGGTGAGTGCACTGCAGAGAATTTCTCGGTCAGGTGCTCTTTGTAGTCTCTGGCTCCTTCTAAAGTGCTAAGACGTCTAACGTTAAGCTTGTTTTTCTTGACGGCTCGCAGCTTCTTTTCGTTGGACAGTCCGGCTCTGAATTTAACTGCAACGTTTGCCCCTCGAAAGGTACGCACATCCAAGATGTTCGATGCGTGCCTTGCGTTGATTAGCACGTGGTCGATTTGGTTGTGTGTTCGACCGTCAAAGGAAAGTCAGGTTGCTGTGGGGATTCTTAGCCTAGGACACCTAGAGCTACTTATCACCGTATTACGAGCTGCTGCAAGGTCGGTTAGTCGGAAACCCTTAGGCTGATGTTTTGAAGTGTGGGCCTGATGCGGATTACAGCCAGGTGATCACTAATCGGCTAAAAACCAATAACTCTTAATCTGAGCCGATTTGGTATACGCTCATCATTAGTTCCCAACCAGTGTTACCTCTGAAAAATATCGGGAAGGGTCCTGAAAAGGGTCGCTGCCGAAAGAAAAGGGTCCCAAATAAAATCGAAGAACCAAATTTGGTGAAACAAGTAATGTTTTCCTTATTTTCATGTAATTCATTTCTTAATAACAAAGTTAAGCTTATATATTAATAAAAAAACAAAATCAGTCCGTTTTGGTAAAAAAGTTCTCAAAATAAAAAAAAATAACAAGAAAAATAAAGTTGTGATTTCAATTCAATCAAAATTGGTTATAACGACCTTCAAGGGACCGAAGTATTTGTTAAAAACGATGTCTTTATAAGCAATTTATTATAAACGATGTCGTTATAAGCAATTTTGACTGTATTTACATTTAATTCTTTGTAATCGAGTCCCTAACCTTCTGTATTAAACTTGGGTAGGAAGACACTCTTCTAATTCCTTATCTTCCAAAACACGGAATGCCGATAGAACAATGCACAATGTAATGCACAGAACAACAAAGAATTGGAGCAATGGGATATCGTCCTAAATATGAGAAATATAAATATCAATGAAGTACGAAAAGCATTTGGTCAAAGGGCCAGTAAATGAATAATATTGAAAGAAATACATGGTTAAATGAGGAATTAATGTGTCAGTTCTGTAAAAAATCGTATGAAGGGTCTAAAAAGGGTCATATATTTCAAAAAGGGTCAAAATTCGTTGATTTTCGAAAAGGAGGATCCAAGGGTCTGTGTCATGAAAAAAGGGTCGATTTGCCCCTAAAGGGGCCGAAAGGTAACGCTGTTCCCAACTATGTAGCTATCCAGAGGTCACCACGTGAAGTTGATGATCATTTTAGCCTCCTTTTTTCCATTAGGCAGATCAATTTCTCCATCTGGCGTTTATTTGTAGATTTTTTATTTATTTTCGTAAAAAACTAAATAAATTTAAATAAAAATATATATTAACTTGAATAATTCTAAATACACTTACTTATTTTCCCCGTTATCCAGTTTTTCCTCTGTTTGGTCTACTTTCAACTGAAAGTCTACCATTAATTTCCGATAGAATTGATATTTCTATAAAATAGAAAAATATCAACACCAATAGAAACACGCAATAAGGATAATCGACTTTAATTCTACTGAGCTTTTGACATTCCTATCAAAAAGAAAATCATCCAAGCCAATAGAAATTCTATTGGCCTATCTATCCCAAATAGACTCATTTACACCTTCCGTAAGCCCACAGAAGTTAACCAAACTCAACTAAACTGAACTTATTCCCATTATGGCTATGCACTACTATTTTCGTGTAATGGGACATTCCATTACGCTGACGTAAGCACCTTTAAGTCGATTATGATTCCACTTTTACAGCTATGAACTACATGCAAACAAATAGTAACAAAATGACAACATAAGTTTTATGGGTACTGGCATATCTAGATATCTGAAAGCGGTTACCATTTATACAAACTTGCAATGAAGTATTTGTGTATATCAGCGACATCGGAGCCTTCTGAATATTTGGAAAAGAAATAATATGTACTGCCAGTTTTACAGTGCTTTAAATAAATGATTTATCGAAAAAAAATTGCAACTTTGACCTTTTCTCTTGCAGCCAAGTCACATTCCTAAAACTCCATTATTTTCGTAAATGAAACGAGTGACTCGAGTTCAATAAAATCACTTGATAGTGATAAAGTGATGGTAAATGATAATGATGATGGTTTGGAAATTTGGAAGGGCTCATGCCTTCAGTTTTGAGCTATACTTTGTTTGCCTTAGTCACTAGAACTTGCAAACTAAGTCTCATTGGAGTTGATTCTCAATAAACAAAACGATCTAAATTCCAATTTTGGCAGTGTGATTTAGTTCCTTTTGTTGGGAGGTAGTTCATTTGGAAACTAGTTACTACTCTCAGTTAATCCAGTCCCACAACATCACTTGGAGGTAGGAAAACCAGAAAGCATCTTGATTTAAGTTGTAGAAAGATTTGCGGAAGTTGAAAAACAAAGACTTTAATCCACTCCCAAAAAGCTCACTTCGTTAGGCTAAGGCTCGTTTCACACTATCCGGTTTTAGCCGTACGGAAAAAAACCCTACGGCGAAATTATTCTAGTGGCCTGAAGAAAAGCATGGCCCCTTTCACATTACACGGTTACGGCAAAATGCCGTCACGATGCCGTGTAGCAGCCGTCCACTGCCACTGCAACTAACGGCGACCGTACGGCTACCGATAACGCAGTGGTGTACATAACCAAATGCGCGCTTTCACATTTGCCGGCTTTAAATCGTACGATCAGTTGTCTTCAAGCCAGTGTAGTTACACAGCACTTAATCAGAAACTAAGCTTGCGATGGAAAAAAGCCGTGCATAAACCGTATAGTGTGAATGGACAACAGCATTCGGATTTTTGCCGTATGGTTTTTAGCCGTACAGAAAAAAACCGTACGGCGAAATTATTCTAGTGGCCCGAAGAAAAGCATGGCCCTTTCACATTACACGGTTACGGCAAAATGCCGTCACGATGCCGTGTAGCAGTCGTCCACTGCCACTGCAACTAACGGCGACCGTACGGCAACCGATAACGCAGTGGTGTATATAACCAAATGCGCGATTTCACATTTGCCGGCTTTAAATCGTACGATCAGTTGTCTTCAAGCCAGTGTAGTAACACAGCGCTTAATCAGAAACTGAGCTTGCGATGGAAAAAAGCCGTGCATAAACCGTATAGTGTGAATGGACAACAGCATTCGGATTTTTGCCGTATGGTTTTAGCCGTACGGGAAAAAACCGTACCGCGAAATTATTCTAGTGGCCCGAAGAAAAGCATGGCTCCTTTCACATTACACGGTTACGGCAAAATGCCGTCACGATGCCGTGTAGCAGCCGTCCACTGCCACTGCAACTAACGGCGACCGTACGGCTACCGATAACGCAGTGGTGTACATAACCAAATGCGCGCTTTCACAATTTGCCGGCTTTAAATCGTACGATCAGTTGTCTTCAAGCCAGTGTAGTTACACAGCACTTAATCAGAAACTAAGCTTGCGATGGAAAAAAGCCGTGCATAAACCGTATAGTGTGAATGGACAACAGCATTCGGATTTTTGCCGTATGGTTTTTTGCCGTACGGCTAACACCGGATAGTGTGAAACGAGCCTAAAACACAAGTTAAATTCTCTAAACTTTCCAGCTCAAACAGTTGATATGCTAATAACACTGGGCAACAAATTTTAACTATTTTTTTTAATTTTTGACGAAACTTGGCTTATTTATTATATTTTTGTGTACATTTGAAGATTCAGCAAAGTACAAGAAAAACTATAGAAATGGTATCGTGTGAACTAAAAAGAAATCCGGAACCTGCTTGTAAATTAACTGACTCAAGTATTGTTCAGCTATATCCGTTATTATCGAAGGATAACACGTCCCTGATAACTATTTTTTTATATTTTAGAAACATCCTGGTGGAAAAGTTTACCGTATTCATCGCTGACACCTCTAAAAGACTCTATTGTTGCAGTAGGGAGGAAATCTGGACTCTGAGATGGATAAGATGTATATTGGTAGTAAAAACGGATTTTAACTTTTTTGTAATTCCTGAACCCTGTCCAAGTAGTGGTACTATACAAAAATAAAAAGTAGTTAATTTTTTTTTTTTACCGAGGGTAGGTGAAAAATCTTCAAAAAGACACTATGACACGCCATTAATTTTTTTAAACTACCCCTAGCAGAGCTGAATTGGGAACGATAAAAAGAATTACGGCAAATCGGGATCTCCTTTTTAAGTTTGACACACATTTTTTTGTATTTTCTTCTGAGGACCTGATTTTGCGGATATTTATTGCACTTAATTCTGGTCACTTTGTTTAATAAGTACCTAGATATCCACGGTTTAATTCTTTTAACAACTTTTGACGGTTGAAAAGACGAACAAGATACGATATGCTTCTTAAGCGAAACAATGAAGATATCATATGCAGTGGATGCATCACTACAAGCATACACTTCATCCCAAGATTCATAGAAGAGCTTATTTTTAAGCCTATTAAAGTCAGCTCTAACACGGCCTTGCAGAGACTTAGGAATACTACTACTCTTACTTTTACAGATTGGCATTAAGAGGCCCGTCATAGAGTGATCAGTAATTTCGAAATCGAATATGCATTTAATGCACTCACTATACGCCATACTTTTCAGTCGAACATAGATATAATCCAGACAGCTACCCGATGCAGACCTAGTGGGCTCATTAATAATGCTTACTAGACCATGAGATGCTAGTATAGAGAAATAACTAGAAACGGATTCATTCTCATCCAAGCTGTTAATATTAAAATCACCTATAACAATTAAATTTTTTGATCTTTCTCTAGATAAGAGATCAGCAAATTCTTTTGTAAACAATAAAACATTAAACATATGCAATCAATAGACACATAAAAAAACATGCACATCATGATTAACCTCAATGGAAACCTTTAAAACAACGGCACTCAAAAACTCAACACACACCACATCAAGAATCTTATACTACTCTTTAACAAAGCAACCAGCAATTTTCTCTCATACTTCTAATATTTTGGTGGACAATAAAAAATTTACTATGGCAGAAGGCACTATCCCTAAAAACGTTATCACAGTTGGAACTACATAGATCAAGGGTAGGGAAATCATCAATCAAATAATTGTTTAAAAGCATGTAAAAATTATAAAATAAATGCACTAAATAAGTGCGAGATCATTAAAAGATTTGATGGAAATGATTTCCCCCCCTCAACCTTTCTCATCAGAATTTGATTGTTAGTGTACCATACATATTTGTAACCTTTCTCCTTCATCGCCACCTTAGCCTTCATGAAGAGCGCCTTAGTGTACTTCGTGAGTGAATCATGGATGTAGATTCCAGTACTACTAGTTCTTCCGTTGCTACCACTGCTTCCGCTACTGCTGCTGCTGCCGTCGACAAGACCAACGATGCCAGTTTCGATAGAAGAGAGTTTGTTTTTGCATTTCCTCTTTGCACACATTATTCGCTGCTTAGTTGTTACATCAGCGAAACGTGATCAGTAGATGATCGATTTAAATGTCAATGAAGAAGATTTTGTTTTGGTTTTCTTCACATAGCAATTTACGATATCGTTGACAGGAACATCAATGGACAGGGCAGTGGTGAAAATTTGTTGTGCCGTTTTGATTGCGTTAGTGTCATTGACATTTGACACTCCCACAATTTCGATGGAATTGCTAAGAAGACGTTGTTGTTGCCAGTTGAGTTTGCTCTCCAGAACATTTACTCTCGATTTCAGCTCCGTATTTTCAGCTCTCAGCTCATTTATTTGCTGAAGAAAACGACTGTTTACTTCCTCTAATTTAGAGATTTTGACATAAATCATCTGGAGAGTGCATTCACAATCGCTCTCGCTGGAAATAATGGGTGTAGACTCTCAGCTGTAACGGGAGCGTTACTTCTTTTCGCCTGCAACGGCTCTGGTACATGAAGAGAGCGGCGTCTTAGTACGGCACATTTGTCACAACGGAAGGGATTAGCACTTGATTTAAAATAGTCAGCGTCTTCTTTTGTGATGTTAACACAAGCATAATGGAAGAATCATTGCAATCTATTTTTTAAAACAATTGCGTTCAATTTTTTGTGAGCACACCGAACAATTCATTTCGTTAAAGTTGTACTACTTGTAAATTTTTATGGCAAAGGTTCTATAAGAAGCGCATGACTATCAAGATAGAACTGAGATTAAAACGTTAGGCTGGTAATTTTCCATTGAAAGGTCCTGCATATACCGACAAATTGACGCGGTTGTAGTTTATCGAGCTAGGTCGAAAGGCTTTGTTTTTGTAGACGGCGTAATAGATGTCGCTCATCTAAAAGTTGTAGAACCTTATTATTCACGTGACCTTCTAGTCGGTTCTTGTGTTTTCGAGCAAAAGTTTTGATTTCGTCTTCCACGGTGGCGATTTCGAGATCTCTATGGATATCGTTGTTTCTTATATACCACGGTGTATTCAAAATTTCTCTTATCAATTTATTTTCAAAAGTTTGTAAAATATTGTAGCTGGTTTTCTTGGTACAACCCCAGAGTTGTATACCATTCGTCGAGACCGGCTTAAGCACTTGCTTATATAAAAGCAGTTTGTTATGTATACTAAGTTTGGAATTCCAAGTAACCAGTACATTTCTCTGTATTTATTTTCTAGTTCTTTGCGTTTTTTTTCACATGCGTCTTCCATTTCAATTTTGCGTCAAGCGTCATGCCGAGGTATTTAGCATCATAAGCAAATGGAATTTGAACCGAGTTGACAAAGATAGGTAGATTATTGATTTTTTTATAGGTAAAATTTTCATGAACAGATTTAGTTTGGCGATACGCCAAATTTGTGTCAAGGGTTCGGACTTCAATAATAAAATTTAGCAGTAGATTCTTACAAAATGTGCAGTAGATCCGTATTTTCCGCAGCAGATTTGTTTTTATTGCAAAAAATACAACAATACTGGGGTTTAGATTTATACACATATATTTTTTAAACTTAAATTGCACAGTTTAAAGTAAATTTAATCACAAATCTTTGCACGAAATTATTTTTTTATAAAATTTTTAATAACTGATTAATTTTCAGTTAAATTTAGTTCTTAAAAGAAATTTTCCATCAATAAATTTACGTTTTTTCTAGATTGTGTTACGTTTTTCATCTAGAAAACATCAAATTTTCAACCGTTTTCACATTCAAAAATCGCAGTAGATTTCAAGTCAAGCGCAGTGGCGCAGCAGATTTTAAATATTTTTCAAAATCGCAGTAGATCTACTGCAATTGCAGTAAAGTCCGAACACTGCTTGTGTCCATTCATTCACCCTATTCAATGTTTCTTGCAATTTTTCGGTTGTTTGTTCGATAGTTTTGCCTGTTGCTAAAATGGCAGTGTCATCAGCAAAGGTGCCTAAAATGGTTCCTTCTTCTTGTGGAATATCACGATTGTACAATTTCTTTAAATTGTGAGTACTCATTTCCGTGTCTTACACGAAAGAGTCTATTCGCAAGGTATGACACCAATATGTCATATAAGTGTTTTGGCAGAACTTGTCGCAACTTTAAGCCGTCATGCCACACCTTGTCAACAGCTTGAGAAACGTCTAGAAAGACGCTTGAACAAACTTTTTTTTCTTCAAAAGCTTTTTCAATTACATCGGTTATTCTATGTACCTGATCAATTGTAGAATGTTTGCATCTAAATCCCAATTGATGATCAGGAATAAGATCTTTTTCTTCTATAACTAGCTGTAAACGATTGACTAATATCATTGTATATAAATCTAATAGTATTATCACTTGACGATTTTTTTTATTTATTCCTTGACGTACCCAGGTGGCGCTGCGTCGCCAAAGTAAAGTAATTTCTCTTTCACGAAAGAGAGTATTGAGCGAACGAATGGATAATCGACTGGACTGGATAGAAACGGCAAAGAATATAAAAAAAACTCTCTTTGATTCATGTCCATACGTATTCGTTTTGTGTGCGATAGTATCGTTATGTGTTGTTAGTAATGTCTCATTGAAACTTTCGTATTTTGTTTTTGTATTTTTTGGTGTTTGCCTTACTAATGAATGAATTTATTTGTCTGCAATTTCACGTACAATTACAATGTAATATCGCAGGTTTCGATGTGAATGCAAATTATGATTAATATTTTAATGCGGTTTAGTATTTACATATATATACATATATGTAATATATATAATATATGTATATGTTTTTCTTAAGAGGCCTCCATCCAGAATTTGAGCAAAAAGCGAAAATTGTGCATTTTTAAAACAACGACATTCGGCCAATAGTGAACCAATTGCAACGTTTATTTTGGCATATTAAAGAATGGGAATCTAAGTTTTGTTCGAGCCCCAATTTAGGAAAATTGTTTTGTTGTTGTTTTATTTAAAATATACTCAGACAACTTTCGTGTGTTTTACGAAAAATAGCAATTTTCAAAACAAAACTTAAGCCGGTAAACAGTATAAATTTGATATTTTTTTGGTGTTATTGGAAAGGTAATGAACGAATCGAAGTTCTGTTGAGATAGAATTTTAAATTTTGGCCTCGTTTTGGATATATGTATATGCGTTTTAAAAACTGTTAGATTCTCCAAATTTAACACTGTTTTTCGTACAGAATTTGCAACATTAAAAAAAAAAAAATTAAAAAAAATTATAATGGCATTAAAATACTGAGTTTAACACAACGAATTTGAACATAAACAAAATTTTAGTATGGAGTTGCTTTAGTTTTGTCCAGCATATTTTAGTATTATTTGTTTTTTCTTTGTTTTTGTTATAAATAAATGGATTTTTTTTTATAATCTTATTTTTGAATGTAACCACTACATTCCTACATACAAATTTTAGGGAATATATTTTTATTTAAGCAATTTTACTCATGTGTTTGTTGTCTGTGTTTAGGTTGCTTTAGTTTTGGCCAACACTGTATGTATAGTTAGTTCGATTTTTACTAATGTACCTAGGTGCATCTAAGTATTTGTAATATGATGCAAATATTGTTATCGTAAAAAAATCTGCTTTAGAGATTTGGAATATTTTGATCTGTCATTAACGAGAAAACTAAAAAAGTTGGTCTGTCAATTAAATCTGTCTGTCTGCTCATATGTGTCCATTTATTGGACTGCCGCTTAAACGGCTAAATCGATTTTCTTTAAACTTCATACCTAAAGTGTATTGGGTTTTTTGAAATTATTGCTTATGTATCAAGATAGTTTCAGATTTTTTGAAATTATTGCTTATGTATCAAGATAGGCCCCACACAACACGAATAGACACCATATGGTAGAAAACTTTACGATACACATTACACATACCTACAACTCTTAAGGAACAGTAGGAAATATGGAAGAAGTGGTGCATTACCCTGTGGAATTCCTACACATCTCAACCCCCAGGTTTTCCTTCACGCAAACAAAAATCTTCCCAAGATCATTGACTGAGCATTTTATGTGACTGTAATTAACCCTTAACCGCCGCAACATGAAAAAGAAAAGGATGTACATACATAAGTGTATATATACAGACAAAGCTGCACACAATACACATCATGGCATGGGAGAAACTTCACACGACAGAAGGATCATACAATTTTTTTTTTCTCGCTTTCCACTGGCAATTGGCTTGGCATTTGGCATTGGTATTTTTACTTGCACCGATACGTAGTATAGGGCAAGTTTTGGATTCGTGAAAAAATTCGACCTCGAGATAACAATGAATTCTGACATTACGATGATAGAGAAGCTCGAAAAAGTGGGTCTGCCAATTCTGTCTGTCTGTCTGTCTGTCTGTCGGTCTGTCTGTCTGTCTGTCTGTCTGTGTGTATGTACGCTGGACTGCAGCCTAAACGGCTGGACCGATTTGCTTCAAACTTCATATCTGAGCTCTGTAGGGTCGCAATTCCAGGCGAAATCGGAATTTTTGTTCTAGCCCCGTTATTAACGGTACTTTACTTAGGGCCAATTTCAGAAAAAGACGATTTTCTCGAAAACGGCTCTAACGATTTTGATTAAATTTCATATTCGAGTTTGTCTAGACAAATGCTATAAGATGGCGTACCACGTTTTTGGCTAAAAATACGTATAACGGTACTTTTCTTATTAACTGATTTTAGAAATATGGCTATTTCTCGGCTAAAACTGAATGGATTTCCATGAAAATCGAAATTTGGGCAAAATGTAATATATAATAAAAAGTGGCATTTAAATTTATACAAAATTTTTAAAAATATTTTTTTTAAATCTAATATTTTTTTTTTATAAAAAAACTTGTTCAGTTTTAACTAACAGCACATAGGTGCAAGTACGTACGACCCAGTCGTGCACATTTTTTTTTTGGTTCTCTCTTTAATATTTTTTGCTATGTTTAATTTTTTTCGGCTCTCTCTTTAATATTTTTTCTCTTCCCACTTGGTATCTGGGATTATAAGAGAAAGTGAGAAAATGATTTCGAGAAAACCTAGAGGCGCTAGTGTCGATTTCCTCAAGTAATACTACTATTAGATTTATATACAATGCTAATATCCTGTCAAAGATTTTAGACATAATCGCCAAAAGCGAAATAGGTATGTATATATGATTTTTTCTCATTCGGTGGTTTACTGGGTTTTGGGACCATTATAACTTCTGCTACTTTCCACTGACTTGGAACATAGTTTAGTCTTAGGGCGGCGTTTAAAATGTGCAGAAATTGCACATTGCTTTCTTAGGCAATTCTTTAAGAAGCTCTCCTGTAATTAAGTCGTATCCAGGAGCTTTTTTAGGCTTCAAATTCTTTATTTATTGTCTAAGTTCAGTTAACGTTACACTTGCTAATGTGTAGTTGTCAGATGTTATATCCGATGCATTAATGTTTTCAATGAGCGGTTGACCATCAAACGGCTTAAACGTTTCTTCAAGGTGGGCTGCAAATATTCTGCTTTTTTCCTTATCATCTCTAGCTTATTTCCCAATATTTGTTGCGATTGGCGGAGAGGGGATTTGCGGTTTTTTTATGCCCTTGACCACTTTCCAGAGTGAATAATTGGAGTCTTTTTTCGCTGTTAGATTTTCGAGGTATATTTCTATTGTACGGTTTTTAAAATCCTTTATAGTTTTCTTTAACAAGTTGCTCAAATAATTTACTTTCGCTTTATGCTGCGGACAGCGAGTTTGTTGCCTTTTCTTTTTCGCGCTTTCCTTTTCTCTTTCACCATTTCTGTAATCTAGTATTTAAGTGTGTAGTTGTCTTGCGTTTTTCTTAGTGCTGGACTATTATTCCACGCGGCACACTGTATTATATCAACGAAGAGATCGACTTCAATTTCGAGCTCATAAGGCGTCGTGAGTGATGCATTTAGTACTGTATTTTTTTCGATGTATTTTCTAACGCATTCCCAATTGGTTTTACCGTTAGTTAATGTGGCTGGTATTTCCTTTCTAATCAGGCTTTCGCTCATTGTCAAAATTACTGGCGAATGATCCGACGACAAGTCATAACTCTCTTCAATTTGCGTGCAAATGCGAAGCATACCTTTCGCAACGAAGAAATCTATCAGGTCGGGTATTTTGTTGCTGTCTGTTGGCCAGTAAATTAGCTTACCGGTCGAGTAAAAATCTCAACCATATCCCATGCCCGCTTCGTAAGACACTATACTTTTTTGTGAGGTACATCTCGAACCCCAATAGTTGTGTTTGGCGTTAAAGTCACCACCGATTACAAAACGTGGTGCAAGTGAGTTAAAAATGTTAATGGAATCACTTTTTTGAAGCACGATACAATAAATAGACGAGATATTAAAAGAATAATGTCTATTTCTTACGCGTACAGTACAAACTTGCATAGAATTAAGCTCGACTTGTAGTTCTGGTGTATGTTCGATAGTGTCTTTTATGAAAGGTAACGAACCACCCCTTGCCCTTTCCGATGGATGGAAAGCGTGATACCCACAATAGCCTTCAATGTTAGCATACAATTGTTTCGTCATATGAGTTTCAGATATTAAACATATATCAATATTGTTTTCGCGCATAAATATTTCGAGCTCGTCGAGTCATTGCAGGAGCCCATACAATTAAGTATTTTGAGCATATTTTTCATATTCTTCGTGGTGTCTGGGTGCGACGAACTTTATTTTCAAGTTTAACTAATCTATCGAAAATAAGTTTGTTTGTTTTAGTTTGCTCTTCGAGTTTGGCAAGAATAATAGAAAAGACCTGAGATACTGGGTCTTGCGAACTATTAGTTTTACTACACTCTACTTTCGTGGCTTGAGCGTAAGTTTGTACATTGCTGTCAGGTGACTTTTCTTTTGTGATTTTTGGCTTAGGGGTTTTAGGCTTTACTTCACTACCCGATTTCACGGCCGTAGTATTCGAAGCCGTAGTTTCAGCGTATGATAACTTTTCTTTCGCAATTTTCTTTAATAATTATTGTCTTGATCTTATTCGATTGTTCTGAAATCACAAGCTTATCACGCCTTTTTTGTAACTCTTTAGCTACTTCGCAGCCCTTGATAATTAGCCGGGTGGTTTCGCTTGCAGTTAATACAAGCTGGTGGTGTTTGCTTGTTCATGCCACAATCTTTTGATAAGTGTTTGCTGGCGCATTTAACACATCGCGGTTCTTTTTTACAATACGTTTGCGTGTGATTGTATCCTTGGCAACGCTTACATTGAGGTATAGTCCTAGTGTTCCTACGAACGGGTTCGATTTTAACGACCATGTTCAGTATAATTTTTATTTGATAGATCTTTTCTATGTTTTCTAACTTATCAAACGTAAGCATAAAAAGAGGCAGTCCCCGCTTTACCGTAGTTTCCTCGCCGTCCAATTGCTGTTTTTCTCGTTTGACGATGTTGACAGCATCAATGATTTTGAGACTTTTATTTTTCAAGTCGAGGAAAATACGAATCCAGGAAAATACTACCAAAGTTTTTTTTCACGGCCCCACCTCTTGCAAGCGTCTGACAAACATCCAAGAGTATTTACTGTCATGAGAAAGCTTCTCAAAAACCCCCCTGCCCTTCGGATACGGCATAAAACTGTAGGTCCCTTCTGTACGTACAG
Source organism: Chalcosyrphus nemorum (assembly GCA_949716465.1). Lineage (NCBI taxonomy): Eukaryota > Metazoa > Arthropoda > Insecta > Diptera > Syrphidae > Chalcosyrphus > Chalcosyrphus nemorum. The sequence continues at coordinate 55,138,582 of OX454332.1, forward strand.
AAATGTATACCACGCACAATACGTACAGTTGTGAGAAGCTAGGCCTTGGCCCTCTATGGGCTGCTTACGGCCTACTATTTATTTTTATTTTTTATTTTTCAAGTCATTGATGACATCTTCTTTTGAGCATGAAGCATGGAGACCTCTAGCTACTACTCGTATCGGTCTTTCTGATTTATGTCGTATGTGAACCATTGAATTTGTTCGACATTCAGCTTGCTAGATACTAAGCAGTAGCTGTCAAATTCTTTAACCATGACTTTCCATTGATTGTTGTTAGCAGATATGTATAAGCTTAAAGTCCGATGTCAACAATGTCTTTAGGATTGTATGTAATTTATTGTAATCAACAATTCCAATCACGTTTATTGGTGGCGGTAAACGTTCTTTTTGTTTCGTGACTCTTTTGTTCACGTTATATCGTCCACCCTTATTCGCATCTTATCCGACCAAAGTTGTATCTTACGAACACATCTTTGTAATAGTTAAATACGACTATGGCGGCTTCGAATATCATACATATCATATATATCAAGAGCCCAAAGAAAATTTTGGGCGTGAAAGTATAACCAAAAAAATTATACATTAACATAGAGTTCTCCACTAGGTGATATCAAATGTGGAAGTCTGGCAGCGATTTGACGCAGCTCAGGTTAGTAATAGTATTCTGAAAATATGATATTTTTCAACATCGGGATTTTTGGTACAACCACTTGAATGTAGTTTTAAATGAAAGATCAGAATGCCCTGATCACAGAAATATAGGTGCCCGTGCCAGACGTTTTACGTGAAGCCATACCTTTGCCCGACGTGCAAATATGGTGTTAAAAAGACTTTTTTTAAAGAATTCTTATTACCACATCATGATTACAGAAACAAAGGAGATGGGGGAAATTTGTATGGAACTTGGGCAGAGAGCGTACCTACATCAATGAGACTGGTATCAGTATAAAGCTGAGCATTAGTACATTAAAATTGTAAAATTTTATGTAAATTGTATGTGGGGATTTGGAGATTTTCTTGTGTGAAGTTTGTATTGCGGATGGATTTTTTAATGATTTTTTTTCCTTTATATGTAGATAAAATTATATATCATTAGAAGAGTAAAACGCACATATATTAATTTGGTAAAGCTGATTTTACTATGTTTCAAATGACGTAAGAAATCTTCGGTTTGTGAATCACTCTTTGAGAGTGAAGTATTTATTTAAAAATATCCAATTATGAAAAATTTTCAGCAACAGCGTACCTCTTTTTTACCGTTATTTAAAAGGGAAAACTTCTTCTAACTCTAACTCATTATATCAGCGCCATAAACTGCATTTTTCTATACAATATAATAAGAAATAAATCCCCACCTTATATTTTTCAGAAAATCCGTTTTGCTCAGTCAACAAGAACATTAAGTTTAATACTTCCTAGTTTCATGTATCTCCATTCCTCTCGACCCTTTTTTATTCATACTGTAAGGCCTTGGAATAGGTTGGCCATACGCATTAAGAGTATAAACAGCGCCTCGAAATTTAAAGATGCAGTCAAACATTTTTCTAACCTAGACTGAAAACCTCAACTTCCTTTCCTTTCCACCCTATTTTAAACTTTATGGCTATTTATGAATTCTGATATCATATATATTAATTTTACTATTTTGAAATTGTATTATTTAGGAAAGATATTCATCTGTAATTCGTTGAGTCGCTGTAGTCTTCTTTCTTGTGCAACGGAAAAATTATTGGCTTTTTTAGAGCTTTCAGGAACAATAGCGGCTTCGAAAATTCTTTTGAACTCCGTGTGCGCTAACCACGTAACAAAGGAAAAAAAGGAATACGGAGAGATATGCAAAAAAAATCACTCGATATAACGAACACTTTCGTTTTAGCGAACGACTTGAAACATTAATTCATTCGTTATATTGGTGGTCCACTGTAATTCCGAAAAAGTTTACAAGAAGCGAAGGGTTATGGAGTCTAATTCCAAAATACCGTTTTGAGAAGGAAAAAGTAGTGTGGTTAAGTGATTTGTTGGTAAGAAATTACTGTATGACTTTACTCGAATGTTTCATATATTTTAAAACTACTACTTACTTAGAACTTTTACTACTAGTAAATACTTATGTTATTTTCCGTTTAGCAAAAAGAAGCCTTCCTTTTATGTATCTTCCGAAGAGAAAAAACACTGTCAATGACGTTCCATTGGCTCTTCGGAAGTATCTTCTGAGAGAACCCAGAACACACTAACACACATAAGCTCTTTCATTGGACTACTTGTCAATGAAACGAAAAACCTAGCGGATAAATTTGGTACACCAACACAGACATGAAGTTCACCAGCAAATGTCACATCGCACTGACTTTTGTAGCAAATATGGGTTGAACATTTTAATTTTTATTTTATTTCATTAATTTTACTTTTTTAGACATAATCAGAAATAAAAAACGGTGCAAAAGATAAACGCAATGACATATACATACAATTTTTATTTTCATTTTTCCTGAACCAAAATGGACTATTTTGGAAAATGTCTTGTGCTTTTGAATTAGTCTCCAAGTTCCATAGAATTTTACACATTTATATCAATAAGTTTCTTCTGTCTGATTAGCAGGAACAGCTATCAAATTTAAATTAATTACATATTTGAAAATACCAACTTAACATACTATTTTTACTTGCACCTGTAATATAGGGCAAGTAAAAATAGAATTTTTTTTTTTACTCTTCTATGTGTGTGACTGTGTGAACATTGTAGTCATTCATTCCATCAGAAAAAAAAGTGCGTCGATTTGAAGGGTGGCGTTTTGCATTTAAATTTCTATGAGCTATGAACCATTTTCGGCTAGAGGATTTGACAAAAAAACATAATAGATGGTGGGAGGTCAATGCCATTTGTAAACATCAACACCGTTACAAAGCGATGTACTAGGCATTTTTGAATGCAATTATTTATTATTTATTAAAGTTTTTTGTGGTTGACAGGCTGTCTTAAGACAAATATGTTGTTCTTTTGGCCGTGCCTTATGTTTTCAAATGTTTCAAAAGAAAGAAGGATCAATTTAATGCACAAGGCTTAGTAACTTTTTGATAATTTACTTTATAAATATGTATTACAAATTAAAGGGGTATTGTCGCAAATAAAGGACTTTTTTCTTTTCGTTTAACGTTGGGTGCTTCCGCTTCCGGAAAAGTCACGCCTCGTCACTGGACCTCTAGTAAGTAACGGTCATTAGCTAATGACCCGGGGACAATGTGTAAAACAAAGAGTAATTTTAAAAACTTTAACATTTATATTTAAAATTAAGTGCAATATGTTGCCGGAGTACCTTAAGCGCAACTTATACTATGTTTCTGATAGGCACAATTATACACTAAGAAACAGAGGTTACTTCGACATACCATGAGTAAATCTGTCAAGAACAATTTTTGTAAAAGGACTGCATCTTTTCAATAGCCTTCCAGTATATTTAAGGATACAAACAAATATAAATATTTTTAAAAAATACCTAGCATTATATGTAAAAGAACATTTTTAAATACTAAGCCATTCATCTACATTTTGTAAATTTTAGTATATAAGTGATGTTATAAAGTTTTTTATAAACTAATAAACTAAAAAAATAAAAATAAAAATAAAATAAATAAATGTAGGGACCCCTCCAACGAGCATCCAGCTTTCGAGAAGTACCAGTCACTCGTAAATCGTGAAGGACCAGAACAATGTCCCCACAGGAATAATCTTCTGGTTGTTTTCCTTCTCGATCGAATCTAGCTTTCTGCTTTATTTTCGATTCAAAAATGTTCATCGCAGCCTCCTCTCGACGCACCTGTAACGATGGTCTTTCGCTTCCAGCATGCCAATCATTCAACGCCTGAATAACTTTGTTCTTCACTGGTGACTTAGGGGTAAAACCAATCAGCAGCTCATGTGGTGTCTTTTTGGTTGTAGCGTTCGTCGTCGAGTTCAATGTCCACTGGATGTTACCCAAATGATGATCCCAATCTCGGCAGTCTTCTCGCTTTGTCACTTCTCGCATAGCTTCAGCTATTGTACGATTGTAACGCTCGTACTCGTACGATTCTTGCCCATTTGCTCTAAGTGTTACCGTCGCATTTGTTATACTTGGATAAGACGTGGAGGTAAATGCAGTTTCTCGATCAGTCACAGTTGGTCACTGCTGACCTCTTGCAAGAATCGAACGTCATATCTAGCTTCAGTTGTCTTCACAGCTTTCATTCAGACGTATTTGGAAAAACCATCCACCATCACCAACACTTAAATTTTCCCAAGCCGCGTTTTAACAAGCGGACCTACATGATCCAAGTGAACAATCACAATTGTAGTTGGACATCCAAAATTACTGCTGACCTCTTGCAAGAATCGAACGACATATCTAGCTTCAGTTGTCTTCACAGCTTTCATTCAGACGTATTTGGAAAAACCATCCACCATCACCAACACGTAAATGTTCCCAAGATGCGTTTTAACAAACGGACCTACATGATCCAAGTGAACAATCTGGAATGGCTCCCTAGGGATAGGATGAAGCGACCCTTCTTTCTTTCCATAAGCACCCTAAGCATAGGCACATTCGATACATGAGGCGACGTATTTCTCGACATAGTCCTTCAGACTTTCAAACCAGAAATGCTGATGTACCATTTCAACTGTCTTATCCACCCCGAAATGTCCTACGTCATCATGGCAGCTTCTAACTAAACGGTACTTTAAAGAGTCGGGTACGTACCATTTTAAGGCCTTATCAACTTTCCTGAAAAGTCGTCCACCCTTGACAGCATAGTCCACGTGAATCTGTCTTTCTGCCGAAGTCTTCGGTGCAGTTTCCAATACTTTACAGATTTCCTGAACCACAGCATCTTGACGTTGTACTGTCGCTAACCAATCGTCACTGCTCAGCTGCACCGCATACACGAATGGCTCACTCTGCCTATTATCTGTAGTTTCATTTGGTATTAGCCCTATTAGATTTCTACTCGAACAATCAGGGGCGGATTGCTGATAGTTGATTGTTGACGATCACAATCATCACTTTTGCTCTCTCTAAGGTGACAATCACCGTGATTATCACATTTTTGCTATCGTTTTTGTGTGATAGCTATTTAGGTGTCACTTTCATCTGTGTTTTACATTTATTAGTGTAATTTGAGAAAAAACTCAAATATTTTGGACCTTATAAATCCAATGCAAGTAGGTACCAACCAATGCATATACATATGTATATATTTTTTTATCTAAATTTTTAAAAAATGTTCGATTGACAAAGGAAGCTTTTATGTATGTCTTGTGGCTGTTAGACATATCAAATGGAACACGGGGCTCATATATACCACCAATTCTGCAACTGACTGCAACACTAAATTTACTTGGTGGTGGAGGTAACCAAAGGCAAGTTGGTGCTGACTGGTTTGCACCAATGGGACAAAGTACTATCGCTAGAGTCATTTCCAGAGATATTAAGAAAATGCAGTCAAAATTGTGTCCAATATTCATTAACTTTGTCCCGATGGAATCAACCAAAGTAATTTTCTTTGAAAAATATAGGATAGCGCTGAAGAAAGTTCACCTGAGACACAATTTCACATAGTCCATTCTAAGGCCAGAAGCATTGTTGAACGCTGTATTGGGCAGTTATGCTATAAACATCGTCTACCATCATTCTATGCTTCTTTTTTGTTAGGTCGAGGGCGTATAATACTCGACGAAAGAAAATGTAGATATGCACCGTCAAGGGTAGCTGAAATTGTTAACGTTTGTGCTGCCCTACACAATATTTGCTATTCACACAATGTGCCTCTTCCGGAACAAGCGGTTTATAATCCTCAAAGTCAGTCACATTCGGGGCATCGCATAACCACACCGAGAAGAGAACCCGTACGAATCCGGGACATGGAGATGATCTAACTGCAAACTAATTTTTCTAAACTTCATTCAATATAAATAATATTTTTATTACACATGTAAATTTTTTTTTGTTTAATAAATCACACAGACAAGAAAATGACATTCCGAAAAACTGTGCTACCAAGTTTTAAATAAATTTTTGTGATCGTTTTACGGAGAGCTAACAGAGTCTGATTATCAACTTTGACTATCAAAAATGCGACTATCAACTATCAGCTTAGAGGATTCCGCCCCAGCATGAGACATCGATACCCCTGGCCGGTGATTCAATGTGATGTCAAACTCAAGGGGTTGTATAGCAATCTGGACACTGGACGATAGCTGCGTTTGTGTACGAAGCGAAGTCACTGCATAACAGTCTGTCATCACCAACAAATAGATGCGAAATCTGGCAACGCTCTCAACCACCGCCAGAACTTCCAACTCATAGCTGTGGACTCCACAGCTGTCGTTCGCCTGCTGTATTAACTCACAGCTCTAAGAGTTCCATCCGCATCTCGTTGGAGAAGAATTCCACCAATTCCAATGGAGCTCGCCTCACAGTGAAGTTCATGCTTACGCTCTGTGTTGTATATGGCGAGCACTGGATTCTTCTTCAGGTGTTCTTTTAGCTGGTCAAATGCTTGCTGACATACTTTGGCACGAACTTACGGAAGTAGCCGGAGAGTCCCAAGAACTATCTGACTTGTGTTGGCGTTACTGGAATTGGGAAAGAAGAAATAGCATCAGTTTTTCTTACCCCAGGTTTGATTCCTGACTCTGACACCCGATGGCCCAAGTACTCAACTTCCGTCCGCAAAAAATCACACTTTACGAATTTTAGTGTAAGGCCCGATGATGTATTTTTGAGCCCTCATCATGCGATTTAGCTGACGATCTTATCCATTAAACGTTGGAAACAGCTGGTACATTTACCAGCCAAAACGGCATTCGAGAATACTCCATCTGACGATTGTGTACTTGAAACGCGGTCAGATGCCTGCTTTCTTCAGCCGCGTTGATCTGGAAATACCCTGAGTTCATATCCGAAATCGTAAAGTACTTCGATCCACTAAGTCGATTTAACTGCTCCTCTACAACCGCCAGGCAACAGGCTCGAGTTCTATCGAGGATCCTTGGACCGATTTGGGACAAACTAACAGCAACTGTTTAACTTCGGATGTGTTCAGCTTGGACACGAATTGATTTTCCAGGATCTCAAGTTTACCAGCAGTAATTCGTACCATAAACTACTTCTGGTCCAACAAGGAACGACCCACCGTTACTTCATACGCTTGAGACTAATCGGGTACAACCAAAACTTCCAAAAAACTAGTAGTGCTCACTTTTTGTAAACAACTGACATTCCGGTAATGATCTTTCGGCTTGCACTCGAAGCACGTAACCTGCTTGACAACGGCCGCTGCAGTACTCTTTTGACTGTCCACATTTCTAGTAGCTTGCCAGTCATTGTTGGTTTAACTGTAGACTTCATTTGACAAGCTACCCCTTGTTCTCTGACCCCCTCTATGCACTTTATTCTTTCGAGCACCTCCAAGAAATTTTCGAATTTCTGTTCTGGGTCATCATTGTGCGATTTCTGGGAATGTGCCTCAGCTCCCCCCAACTCTTTCCCAGTTGCCGTGCTTCCTTCTCCACTGTTATGCACCACGTTCTCCTAGAACCGCCGCGTATCCTGCCATCCTGGGCAAGCGGGTTCTATTGCATCGCTGTGTTAGCTATGGTTCTGTCACCCATTCGGAGCGTGTGACCAATCCACTGCCACTTTCGTCGTCGTATGGTTGTGCCTACAGGCTCATGGCCCGTTCTCTGATAAAGTTGTTTGTTGGAGATACTGTTTGGCCAGCTTCATTTACAATGGACGGAAATGCTTAGTCCAGGACTAAAATCTGGAATTGTGCTAATATTGTCTCGCACGCACATATCCGACGTAGACGCACTTGAACATGACTCTCTCTCACGCTGCAACAATCGTCGCTCCCTTTCAAGCATCTCCCATTCTCTTCGCAGTAAATTCCGTTTCCGATCCTGTATCACGTTCATCTCGAGTGCCACAACTTCTTCGGCCGCAGTATTTGCCACGAACTCCTTCCTGAAATCCTCTTCATCAGCCTCAGTAAGAGCATCCTCCTCGTCTGCCGCTGGAGCCAATTTAAGCTTCGCCGAATATTTTCCGTACTTGGACCTTATTTTCGGCATTCTACAATGTCTGGTAGGTGGACAATTGTCCACCAATCCCACTTCTGACTTATTACAAAGATTTTCCTTTTAAACTATTTGAAACTTTATTAAAAAAATAATCGTAAATTATAAAATAAAATAAAAGATATTCTCTCTATTCTTCTCTCCTTAATAATAATTAAAAAATGACAGCCAGTAATTCAAAAATATAAATAAGCCTTCTCCAATAAATCAGCGCAAACCATCTGTTTTCTTTAAAAATTCTTAACGTCATTTGGAATCTCTCGTGTACTTTGTTTAATCCTTTAACCCCTCGGGGGGCATAGGGCGTCAACAACGCCTGCGCGCCATCTTGTTCGTAGTTCTGCAACGCGTTTGAGCTCTCTCCAGCTCATTTCCAAAGAGCTCGATTCCTCCTCGACTGTTCTGCGCCACGTTTGCCTAGGGCGTCCCGCTGTTCTGCCTGCTTGGGTGAGCGGATTCCACTGCATAGCGTATTTCGCAATGGAAATGTCTTCGCGCCGTAGGGTGTGTCCAATCCACTGCCACTTTCTCCTTCGTATAGTAATGTTCATCCTCAAGATGATTCTTAAACATTTGCCTAAAAAAGCCTTGCAGCCTACGCGTGTTAATGGTGTCCACTTTCCAAGTACTGCACCCATAAAGCAGTACCGATTCTACGTTGGTGCGAAACAGTCGTAGCTTGGTTCTTAAGCTGATAACATTGCTTTTGCAGATGGTGGACAGCATGCCGAACGCAGCTTTGGCCTTCCCGATTCTGCTGCACACATCCAGTTCCGTGCCACCACGGTTTGCCGAGACCACACTTCCTAGGTATAGAAAGTTGTCAACTTTCTCGACTTCCTGTCCGGCAATGTTAAGTTGCGCGCTGGTGTTAGAAGTGCTCAGGGCTTTTGTTTTGGCTGTGTTACTTTGTTTGCCTCAGCTTCTAGATTCTGGACCATAAAATGGAGGTCCATTATCCGATGTGAAAGTAGACAAACATCGTCAGCGTAGTCTAGGTGTTTGAGGTAAGATGTCATAGTCCAGCGAATTCCATGATTTCCTTCCGTCAATGCTGCACGGAAAACATCACTGATAACCACTTAAAATAAGAGCGGTGACAGTATGCATCCTTGACGTACTCCGCTTTGGACTTCAAATTCTTCTGATACATTGCCATTGTGCAAGACGTGACACTTAGGATCCAGCACGAAAGTCTGCCTGTTCGACGTCGAGAGTAGAATCTAAATGCTCCCTGATCCTTTCCAGAATTATTCTTGCAGTTATTTTGGCTGCGGCTGGCAGAACACAAATACCTCTCCAGTTTCCACAATCCATCAGGTTTCCCTTTTTCGGAACTTTGATGATCATCCCTCTTTTCCACTCCTGTGCAAACTCTTCGCTATCCCAAGCCCTCCGTATTAGCAGATGCAGCAAATCTGCCGATATATTTGGCGCCGCTTGAAATAGTTCGGCAGGGATGCCATCAATACCAACCGCTTTGTTTTTCTTGAGGGACCTGATCGCTGTTATGATTTCGTTCTTACTGGGAGGTGCGGTGCGGATTCGGGAATTTGTTGCTTCGGAATGCTCATTAAAATCTGTGGCGAAATGTTCTCTCCATCTAACGAGCTGATCCTCATTCGAAATCAGAAGGCTGCCATCTAGACTTTTCACCGGGTGTTGTTTGGAGCTCCGACCACCAGTGAGCTCCTTGGTGATACTATTAACAGTCCTACTGTCGCATCTGCTCGCTGCTTCTTCAGCCATTGAAGCCAGTGTGTCGATGTACTGACGTTTGTCACGCCTCACACTACGCTGCACTTCTTTCTTCTTCGCACGATATTGGGTTTCTAGCTCAGTTTTCTCCACTGCTGAGGCGGCTGCAATCCGAGCCTTTATTTCTGTACGTTCTTCGATCCGTCTCCAAGTATCTGCTGAAAGCCATGTGCGGTGGTGTTTCTGCCTCTTGCCGACGTAGGCGCTTGCCCCCGTTGCAAAAGCATTTTTCACAGCATTCCAGTGGTCATCCATGCTCTCCTGTAATGATCTGCTGATTACTTCAGCTTGTAAGGCAAGGTGGTCCCTGAACTGTTAGCGCACTTGGGGAACCTTGAGCCTGTCAGTATTATAGCTGGCGTTGTTTAGCAAGTTTGAGCGGTTGCTATTGACAGATGCAGTGCGAAGGCGTAAATGAGCTATCATAAGATGGTGATCGCGTTCCTGTCCGATGTCAGCTCCAGGTCTGTTTCGGACGTCTAGGAGACAATTTCTAAAGCGGCGGCTGATCGCAATGTGGTCGATCTGGTTGGATGATCGCTGCCTATCAGTCGAGACCCAACTGATCTTGTGGCAGGTGTTATGCTCAAACAGCGTACCTCCAATGACTAGGCTGTTGGTATTGCAGAAGTCCACAAACCGCTCACCGTTGTCGTTTCGGTCTCCAAGGCCGTGAACTCCCATCACGTGTTTGAGAATAGTGTTGTCGCTACCTACCTTGGCATTGAGATCCTCCATCACAATTACGGTGTCTCCGTTTGGTGTCTGGTTGAAGACGGCGCCTAAATGACTGTAAAAATTATCTTTCATATCCTCAGCCGCGTCATCGGTCGGAGCGTAGCACTGTATATTTTATTGCTTCTCAATGATTTGAGTAAAACACTGACTTGAACACTTTAATTCTACTTTATTAACTAATTTAAATTGCTATACATTCGAGTTTTTTGTCAGCCAATCAAGGGAGTCTATCGATGAAAAAAATATCGGTTTTTTACGACTTGTACGAACGTGTCAGTGCTGCTGTTCGCTATTTAAATTTCTATGTAGTCTTCTTAGCGATCTTAGATCACCTATCTGCGAGTCGTGTAATCGCCACAGTCATTCGCCTGTTGTGCCATCTAGATGTCATACACGAGTTGCTTTCTCTTTGAGGGTGATGCCACATCTGGTTCTCGACGTGTAACACTAGTATGTACTTTTTTTCTGCAGCAGATATTCCAAATTTTTCAAGTTGCTATCGACCAACTTGAAAATTCTACAGCATTTACTTTTACCTTTTAACGTCTTGTTAGGTGCAGTACTATAAGAATTTAGACACAGATCGAGTTTAAGTTGTAAAATAATTCAAATTCGATGAAAAAAATATCGGTTTTTTACGACTTGTACGAACGTGTCAGTGCTGCTGTTCGCTATTTAAATTTCTATGTAGTCTTCTTAGCGATCTTAGATCACCTATCTGCGATTCGTGTAATCGCCACAGTCATTCGCCTGTTGTGCCATCTAGATGTCATACACGAGTTGCTTTCTCCTTGAGGGTGATGCCACATCTGGTTCTCAACGTGTAACACTAGTATGTACTTTTTTTCTGCAGCAGATACTACAAATTTTTCAAGTTGCTATCGACCAACTTGAAAATTCTACAGCATTTACTTTTACCTTTTAACGTCTTGTTAGGTGCAGTACTATAAGAATTTAGACACAGATCGAGTTTAAGTTGTAAAATAATTCAAATTTGGAAAATAAAATTGTATGTTTTAATCAGAATGGTAGAGTATCTACATAAGGGTTTTTCATTTTTCCAAAGTTTTGATTTTCATATGATTTTGCTCACGCACCGAATCTAAGTGGTATAAAAGTTATTTTTGTCGAATTTCAAGAAGTTCAGTTGATATTTAGGGATTGCACAATTAAGTCTCCTTTTTTTTAACTTGGTAGAATTTGGCATATTGACGTCCAAAGTGACCAAAGTGTGCAACCTCTTAAGTCTTTTACATGACTTAGAACCAGGGAGGAAGCAAAGTCTTCACAAATTTCACATTTTGTTTTTTGCCTTATAAAATGAAACACCCTAATCTACATGTACGTATAATACGTACATTGTATATACGTGTTAACTCTACAAAATTATAAGAGGAGCGAAGATTGGGGGACGTATTAAAATTTTAAGCAAATGTATCGCTTTGAATGAGAAAAAGTAGAGTGATTCAGTGAATATTCCAGTGATGCAATGGTTGCTGAGATTCATTAAACAAAAACAGAGCGCCACTTTTAACGTTTGCACAAATACAAGGTTTATTTAGCTAATAGACAAGTTTTCATACCCCTTAGACTGATGCAAAAATAACAATTTATTATATTGTAAACAAAATAAAATAAACTGCATGACTGGGTACTGTTATTGTCAATTTTAAGTTTACTAAGCTGCTCTAAATAAAATAAAAAAATAAATATTAGGCCGTAAGCAGCCCATAAAGGGCCTAGGCCTAGCTTCTCACAACTGTACGAATTGTGCGTGGTATACATTTCTATACGTACAGAAGGGACCTACATTTTAATGCCGTATTCGAAGGGCAGGGGGTTTTGAGAAGCTTTCTCATGATAGTAAATACTCTTGGATGTTTGTCAGACGCTCGCAAGAGATGGGGCCGTGAAAAAAAATGTGATGGTATTTTCCTGGACTCGAACTTGGAAGCCCTTACGCAGTAGTCCAACGCACTAACCACTGAGCCACGGCACCCATAACTGCTCTAAATATGACATTTAAAAGAAATCGTTAGCCAAAAATATGGTACGCCATCTTATAACGTTCGCCAAGTTAAAGTTTAGTAATTTTAATGATATTTTTTAGTAATTTTCGGCCAAAATGTTGTAAGCCATATTGTACCATGACTCTAAATTTGCTTCATTATAACGTGTAAATAAAATTGCTCTAGTCGTTTCATATTAAATCAGTTTTTTACTAATTTAGCCATAAGAAAAGTACCGCTATAAATGTTTTTGACGAATCTTACAGCAAGCTATCAGCACAGCAGGGACTGGAATCCCAGCACAGTATTATTAGGACATATCTACATACTAGGCATTACATCGTTCATATCAAAACCAGTATTAAGTGTGCCTATGCAGGATATGAATAATATAGCCCTCTATTTAATGACAATATAAAATGTCCGGAACACTATTGCACGAGGCCCTCCTCGCACTTGCTCAATTTTTTTTGTCAACTTGGCTATAATTAAGGACCCATCAATATTAGGGCTAAAACCAAAATTTCAATTTCGACTCTAGGGTTAATCCCATGGACCCCAGATATTAATAAATTATAATAATAATAAGCTTTGCTTGAAAAAAGTCAAGTAAGTACTACAGAAGTATAAGTACTTACTAGTTCTTATGCATACGGTAATAAGTATTCATCCGAAACTAGTAAGTAGGTACTTTGTCCGCTAGTAAATGCTTGTTCTCCAGCACTTACTTAAGTTTTATGCTTATGAAAATTAAGTATTTACTTAAATATCGTTTAGTAGAAGCATTTACTAGTTTATATGCATACGGCTCACTGTCTATAATGATTCGGCGCAAAAATGCAGGAGCTTTTTCTTATGTTAAAATGTTATAGAGTGCGTTGCCATTGCCTACAATTTAAATATATGGGCACTATGTGAACATTTTTTTCCTAGAATTTACCTCTAAAACACTTAATTCATTCACAAGTTTAAACTTTACTTCCACGCCAGTAAGGTCCTTGCGATATCCAAGTAATTGTCCACCGCTTCCCCCTTCCGAAGACCACAGATTTATTTGCGGGTTTCCATTTTAATTCAAAATTCATAAATGTATTCTTAAATCTAATCTCCTCATTTTATAACACATGTGTTTTAAATAGTAGAAAAATATCAAATCTTTATCATAATTAAAAAATTCAACAAACATGAACTGATTTTTTAGCTCAATGATAAGTTTTCACAGTTTTCTTATATCTATAGACAAACTAATATAGACGATCGCTGAAGAACGCTGAGTTTAAATTTCCTATCTGTGAATACATGTGAACAAAACGTAACTGTAAAAACAATCGTGGCGTTCCTTTCTTTCCTTTTGCGCACCACATTTTCAGCAGACTGTCATTTAATTAACAACAACAAAATGTACAGAAAAATACATACAATTCGATTTTGCCGGAAACGTCAGAATACATTCAAAATCGGTGGTATTTCTGCTCTCCACTATATTAGTTTGTCTATGCTTAGGATTTTTTCTTCGCTTTCTTCCCCGCATTTCGAATTAGTCCCAGCTAAATACCTTATCTGCTATACGTAATTTATCATCCCTCATGGTGATTTTCATTGTAGGATTCTTCTCCCGTAGGTCTTTTTGAATGCGGATTTTTGAACCTTTTAGTTTTTTGGCGTTATAAAGTACTTTCCTGGCTGTATCTCGGATTTTCATTCTTCCAACTATTGTTGCAGTACTTACTTCTACGGACAACGGACATTGTACGCGTAATAAACATGATTGTCGGGTTCATTTGTGTCAAGTAAGCCGGCACACACAGATTTTGCTTCACCGCCCATATCGGTGTTGGATTGAGCGGGCAGATGCACCACCACATTTGTCTCTGTGTTTTTTTGGATTCGTTTTTTCAGTTGTTCATCTAGATGACTTACTTTTTCAGACCCGATTTCATGGCGACGAGTTTTTTTCCCGGCTAACTCAGTACAAAAAATTTGGATATCCACTTTGAATGCCAATTCCTAGGCTAGCATCATGCTCTTCTCATTTAAGATCTCCTTCAATTATTCGATGGAAATTCCTGAGATTTTAGACATTCTGGATTCTGATGGATTTCCACGGTGTTCTTTTACCCGATCCTTAGAGTATATTAGGTTTGACACATAGTTTGTAACATAGAGAAATATTTCAGGAAGACCCAATGAACTATCTGTATAAATGATCAGTATCAATAGCCGACCGGATTGAGTAATGTCCGTCTGCCTGTCACAAGTTTTCGGGCCTTAAATTTTGAGCTATGAAATTTTGTATACGAAGTCTTTAAATATCAGAACAGAACACTTACACACCCACTTTTTGAAAAATTAAATTTTTTCAGTAATTTTACATCTTGATAAAACTTACTAAAGAAAATGTGTAGAAATTCCTTTAATCTGCATATTTCACAAACTACGTGTACGACCACGCCTACATTTTAGAAGCGTTTTTCTTAAAAAACTATTTTTCGGTGGTTTCTTTAGAATAATAACACTTCTTAGGAACGAAATTAAATATATGTTGAAACATTTTCAAAATCAGCTCACTTCCACGCCCATTTTTTAAGAAAAAGGTTTTGGAGTAATTGTAAATGAAATTTAAAAATAAGAAAAAACTTTTTTAATCAAACATTTTCGAGGGAAAAGGAGCTATGTAGAGAAAATTGATAGGCTATTACACCATCCGCTCCAGACGGATTGTAGCATTTTCATATGTTTCGTTATTAGAGGGATCCGGAGAGATTTGCGATAAAGATCTTTTACTCATTTAGTGAGGTTAACTCAATGTAAGATTTTAAGATTGGAGTGAAGATATTTTAATGGCTTAGACTTACTCAGTGTATAGTTTCTTATTGAAGTGTATAGTTAATGACGCTTTTGCCGTTTTTGCACTTCTTTAAAACTATTTTTGATTATTTTTCCTTTGAGATCTTTGCTTCCACGTCCACTTTAACAAATGCTAGCTGTCAAATCGAATTGATAAATATATTTTAAATGTCTGATGAAGAGATTCAATATTTTATGGATTCGGTTCAAATAGATTCAGACGAAGATGATATTAGTGATCATGAGCTATAGCATCCAGATGTAGAGAGAATAATGGAACTATTAAGTGCATTCAATATATGCCCACAAAAAAAAACGATTAACATTATCTGCTGCAGAAAATGTTGGCCCAAATATCGAACCATCAGCTGGTGGTTTTATTGAGTCCGGTTTTATTGAGTTAGGATAGGTAGATGGGTGCCTTGTGACACGAAAGTCAATGTTTGCATGGACCAACAACTTGGTTCCATTGTGCCCAAGAACAAGGACTAGTCGCATGCCTTAAGTGATAGTTGTGCTATTCACTACTATGAGGAAACATACGGAAATGATTCACTCCGCCTGGAGCGGATCGTGTGATACCCTATCCCTTTCCTATATAAAACATATGGAGGCTTTTCCACAAAAAACTTGCCTAAATTTATATTTAATTTTTTTTTTAAATTACTTCAAAACAGAGTATATCCATAATGAGTAGGGACACTCTCGACCGTTTTCTTTTTCTGTCCTTCTCACTAAGTTACACAGATATCAGAAGTAGATGGATATAAGAAGCGTTGTAGGGAGAGAGATAGCGATATGACGCACAGCTGATAAGCGTTGGAATCACATCGCCTTTAAAAATACATTGTCAAGAAAAAGAAAGCAATACCAACCACAGCCTCTATTGAAAATCAGTGTGACCTATTGCCATAAAAAACTAGGAAATTTTGAGTCAAATTATTTTTATTGTTTTAAGGCCGAACATCTGGTTTTATTATATTTATGGAGGTCAAAGGAAATAAGGAACAACTTGTTTTCATATTTTAGATGTAAAAGGGTTCATATTTAGTTTTAATTAGCGGAAAAGCCAATCATAAGAAATAGGTGCAGAAAAATGTTCAATAAGGCGCAGTAGGTCACACTAACTAAAACGTAGAGATACACACAACGATGATCGGAGTCGCATTGCCTTTAAAAAAGCATTATGAAAAAATCCCTAACCATTCGTCTTACACAGTAAGCCGCATGTAGTGGTGCAGGTAAAATATATTGTGTACTCTTTTTTTCACAAGGGGTCGTTGCATACGGTTAAAGTGTATACTTTTGATCTACTTCCACTTATTGTAAAATTTTTTTTATCTTTTGTTTTGTGGTAGTAGGAAATGCATATGTAGAGAGAGTGTCCCTACTCATTATAATGGATATACTCTGCTCCAAAACAATTTCAAAAAGTGGGCGGATTTTTTTAAATATTTTAACATGTACTCGTCTGCTTTTAAGAATTGATATTATTACATACATATTTGCGTAGGTAAGCTTTTTTCGAGTTTCATATATCCCGGGTTTTGTAGGGATGTTTGTAGAAAGTCTGCAAAAATAGTGTACAGGATCTCAAGCTTAAAAAAGGGTCAGTGTTGTGAATTTACAGAGGGCGTTACCAATTCTAAAAAAGCACATGTGTTTCTTTTCATCTGAACATTTTTGTATAAAATCAAGATTATTACAAACAATTAAAGAAAGTTCTAAAAATGTTAAAATTGTCTATTATTTTTCTATTATTTTTTCTATTTTATAATACAAGTTTTAAAAGTGTAATTATTTTTATTGATTTTTAAAAAAAATCAAATGTAAAAAATCTTATAATTTACGGAAAATTTAACTAATTTCTTGACAATACTAAATCACAGTGTTGTAGAAACAAAAAAAATTATAAATAATAAAATTATGCAATTACTTCTTGTTTTCGCATGTTTGAAATAATTGTATCGGCCTAGAGTTCGGAACATGCCCAATAAGTTCCTCGTACACGCCTTGTATACTTGCAGAACATTGATAGTTTTGGAAAAATCTGCGATCAGTTTTGCCATTATTGCTGCTAGCAGAGCCTTGTCGAAGTTTATTCACATATAAGCATAGTTCAGCTCGAAAAAGGTTTTGAACGTACTTTTTTTGTCTTCTTTATATTTTTTATTCTCGGGTTTTTTGCAGACCACTTCTCAAATGAAAGGTTGTAGGATATATGTAGAATCAATTCCATACATACGTGTAGGGTAGAAAGACCATACTTGTATGCATCTTCGTTTTCTGGTATTGATTTTACTTTCTTTACGTCATTCGTGCTTTAGTCTTACTCCACACACTGTACACACAGCACTCAAACTAGTTTCAGTTAGCACTTGACCAACTTTACCATCAATCATTGTTAAAAATAGCTCATGTTGAGTTTGTATTAGTTCGTCATTTTTATGTGACTTTGTAAATTTTAATTGATTGATCTGTGCTTGTATGTCATTAACAACTGCTTTTGTGTCATCAGGAGTTTCTTTTGAAAATTCTATAAGATTGGACGAAAATAAAGCACAAAAGATCAAGTTTTATTTTGCCATAAAACTGTATTAGTATCTAGATTTATAAGTATGATTAAAACAAGTGACGTTATAAATAAGTTGGCGTCAGATATTACTTCACTTTCTCCTACTAATACTTGTTTATACTCACTTTTATTTAGTGAAAAGTTTCAAATTTAGAGATCCAAACTTGGGGATAGAATCAATTTGCAAGATGCGTGTAGCGGAATGTTATAGTAATAATAAGTTTTAGTAATGCTCGTCTCTGGAGGCATAGCTGTTTCGCATGTGATAACACATGATAAGTAATGAACTTTGTTTTTCAGCTAAACAAGATCTTAAATATTTATATCGATATTTGGATAAGTCTAAATCGATAAAGATACTCATAGCCTCTTGAGTGGAATAAGAAGTACTAGTGTCTGTTTCATGTGACAATTCTTTCAACATTCTTCGTTTTTCATCCTTAATTAAATTACCTTAAAGAAGCTCCTCCTGATTCTGCTATAGAGATGTGAAACAACTATAAAATAAAAAAATACATATGTAAACAAAATATTTCCCCAGAAAAAGAGACTGAAATTTAATGATTTTTTTTTCGATTTGCACTGTGTGATGCGTTTATCGCTTTTAATCAGAGGTGGGCAGTTCGGGTTTTTTTTTGTCTTTTTAACGATGCATTGAAGAATCAATTGCAGTATAAAACTATACAGCGGAAGGCAGCGGAAGTATTTAAAACTCTCTTTGAAATTAAAAAACAACTAAAAATGTATGCATTAGTAAAAACAGTCAATATTATTAAATGCATCATTATCTTCAAATATTTGTTTAGCAATTCAAATAGCTCAAAAACAAGCTTTCCAGTGATATATAATACTAGTAAAATTACATCAACAATAAGTTTAAAAACATTAGTTAAAAAATAACCTCAATACGTTATTTTTAAAGTATGGTCACTAGCGACGACTTTAGAAAGAGTTTTATAGTGTAAGGACTTAGTTTAAACATAAAATTTGTTTTGTAATATTTAGTTTGCCCTTCCTTTCCATTTTCAAAAAAAAAATAAAGCTTTCAAATTAATTTTGAAAAACACATTTTTGATATGAAAAGTGTGACTTGGGTCCATAGTGCGGCGTCGAAGTATAGGTACGTTTTCTAATAAAATTATTATGAGGCACAGTTTTCATTACATTTATTCTTGTTAGCAATAACTATTATATTAATTGCATTTATATCCAGCACAAACATAAAAACATGCAAATTAACCCGCCACAATCTCTTCAGTAAGCAAACGCAGTCAAATTATTATTTATTATTATTAAAGCTTTTCGAACGAACTCAGAACTAGAAGAGGAATCCCAAATCACTATCAGACTTGGAGAAAAACATTTCTGAAACCTTTTATAAATATTTCAAAAACAAATAAATATTGTTCATGAAATGTTTTAGCAATGTTTCGCTCGGAGTGGACGCACCTTTATAGTTACATCTAGTACAAATAGAAAAAAAAAAAACTATTTTAACGAGCTTAGACATGGCCATCAAATTCGAAACAAGAATATCCAATATAATTACATGTTCCTTGTTTCTTGGTCTAGAATCCCCATAGATACACTACTATACATACACTTAGGATAGTAAAAATTGCAAAAACTCAACACTTCATATCTTCCTCTAGCGCATGAATTCTGTAGAGGATTTAAAGAAAAAAAAAACAACAGCTGGTACGGCTTACAAAGTTTTTATTCAAGTACTGTACATCGACTGAACGACGCTGCCTGTGGCGGTCAACGTATTTATATACTGGTTTGATAAAAAAGCTTTGGAGACTTCAGGTCATTCACATGATCAGATGGTTAGCTCTTTAAGACCAGCCAGAAAACTGTTTTGTACAATATATGTTTTACAAAGGTTACAGTGTGTGGCTTAAAAATTGTTTCTCTTAATATTTATTCTTCTACAGCTCCGCTATTCTGATCAGGTGATCATCCCGATCACAATTAAATATATTTTTACATCCAATAGCTGAAAAAAATTGCATGTTATGATATTACAAATTTTATATTCTATGTATGACAATGCAAAATTCAAAATATATATTAAAATAGTATTTAAAAAATTACAGTTTAATTATAAAAAAAGAAAGAGAGTACATAAGGATTAATTCAAATAAAAGATACAAATATACAAATCATAAGAAAGAAGAGCTTGTTTATTAATTAGTGCAATTGTGTTACCAAAATCTCACGTTTCAGCATCAGAACCAAGATTTTCCAAACGTTCAGCAACCTCCAAGTCTTCCCCAGATTTTAGCTCCGATGTCTCTACCTTATACGGTCTCATATTATTAGGAGAGAATGCACCTTTATATGGCCATTGGGTTAACTGTAGACCTTCAACATCAGAAATAAGATATCTATCATTAGGTAAGACTTTTTTGTTCTCATACGGAACCTAGCTAAAAGCTTCTTATTTACGCCTGGTACCATAACGAAATCACCTTGTTTGTATATTTTTGGTGTTTTGTGACGCATTTGTGATTTCTCTCTACTCTGAAGCGCCCTATCCCTGAAATTTTCTAAACTAGGTCGTTCTGCTCTAAACTTACTGTCAAGGAACTCTTTTAAGCTATCAGCAAACCGACCTTTTTGCTCAACGCCAAAAAGTAATACTCTCGGTGAAAACCCTGTGCAAACTCTACTTTAGCCAAATGCCTATCCCAATCGCTTGTTGTATTTGAATCACATTCTTCGGCAAGCATCGGAACAAGAATTCTATTCATACGTTCAACTTGTCCATTTGGTTGGGGTGAATGCGTTGCGATCTTGATGTGTTTGATATTATTCTCCTCCATAAAGTCCGAGAATTCTTTTGATGTGAAACAAGTTCCACGATCAGAAACAATTTGCCTAGGCCGAGAATAATTTTCAAAGAAAGATGTGAGATACTTGATTCCCTTTTTGCTTTGAGTTGTTCTTACTGGATAAAGTTTAGTAAATTTGGTAAACGCGTCAATTACGATTAGGACATGTTTTCTTTTGACTGAGTGAGGTGGAAAAATATATACATTTCATCCTAGGAAACCAATAACAACCAGACAAGTGCTGATAACATTTCTTAACACCGAAGTGACACATCGCTTCGTGATGGGTGCGAATCACTTGTTCTTCCATGTGAGATGGGACGTAGAAAAGTACTTTGCCATTGCACATCCTATATATCAATCCATCTACCATCTCATATAAAGGGCTTTCACTTTTTTCACAATCGATCGATATAGAAATAATTTTCGAATTCTGTTTTTGAGCGCGGCTAGGACAAATTCAAAGGATTCATTATCGACATATAAGATGTTAAAGGACCTACTAAAGGCATCGACATGACCCATTCGATCACCTTTCCTATGCTCAGCAATGAAATCAAAATTTTGCAATTCTAGTGCCCATCTGTATACTCGTATTGTCCCATTGGGGTAGTAAACGATGCATACTTCATTGAAACTTCTGAAAGTTTTACATGGTGAAAACCATTTTTCAAACCTAGCGTACTAAAATATTTTTTACTTGCACCTATAATATAGGGCAAGTATTGGATTCGTGCAAAAATTCGAACTCGAGATAACAATGAATTCTGACATTACGATGATAGAGAAGCTCGAAAAAGTGGGTCTGCCGATTCTGTCTGTCTGTCTGTCTGTCTGTCTGTCTGTCTGTCCGTCACTCTGTATGTATGTACGCTCGACTACAGCCCAACCGGGTGGACCGATTTCCTTCAAACTTCATATCTGGGGTCTGTTGTGTATTCCCCAGAGGGGAAATTGGAATTTTAGTTCTAGCCCTATTATTAACGGTACTTTACTTAAGGCAAATTTTACAAAAACATGATTTTCTCGAAAACGGCTCTAACGATTTTGATTAAATTTCATATTTGAGTTAGTCTAGAGAAATGCTATAACATGGCGTACCACGTTTTTGGCTAAAAATACGTATAACGGTACTTTTCTTATTAACTGGTTTTAGAAATATGGCTATTTCTCGGCTAAAAATCAATGGATTTCCATAAAAATCGAAATGTGGCCCAGATTTAATGTTTAACAAAATGTGGCATTTAAACTTATCCAAAAATTTAAAATTTTTTTTTTATTAAAAATTTGTGCACATCCAACTAAGAGCATATAGGTGCAAGTACGTACGATCCAGTCGTGCACATTTTTTATGTTTCAAGCGATCAAGATGATCTTCGATAAGTGGCAAGGGATAATTATCACGTAATATGTTTTTGTTGAGCTCTCTAAAGTCAACACAAAGTCTTAGTTCGTTGTTCTTTTTATGAACTAGAACTATCGGTGAGGTTTCTCCAATGTCGATAACAAAGCGGACGGCAGGAATCGCTCTTCCAGAAAACTGATGGGAAATCCAGAATCCAAAAGTGATAGCAGCATGGACATTTCCATTTGATCGCAGATCCACTTGCATCGAATATTGCGCTCGAAATACTTGTCACATGTTATTGTTGTTGAGGTGTTGTTGGCATAAGCTTTTTCGTCTCGTTGCAGTGCCATGATTGGAGCTTTGATTTCACACCTGGTTGAAATGTGACTAGGTTGTCCGCACTTGTAGCATGTCACATCCTTTTTTTTGGAACTTTGAGTAGGTAAGTTGTTTAAGCATCGGTTGATTATCGGCAGGTGTTTATTTCTCGGTGTGATCGCGTTGGTCGTTCTTCAACTTGGAGTATTTTCGAAGGGCAGTTTTAAGTTCCCCAAGATTTTCAGCTCTGTACAAAAGATTTTTTTTAACATCAGAATAAGGTATACCTTTTATTATGAATTGAATTAAATCCTCCTCTTCGACTTTACTGTGCGATGCTATCTACTGCATGTGTAGGACGTATTGTTGCATTGACTCGTGGCGATACTTTCTTCTTTCAAGAAGCTCATTGTATACGTCAGATCTCGTCATAACTTTCTGGAACTCACTTTTCAGAGCACTTTTCAACTGTGTCCAGGTTCGAACATTCACAGATCGAATAAATAATTTGGCTGTGCCCTTCAGGAGTCTCTTGGCGTAGATTCATTTGTTACTATCATCCAACCGCAAAACCTCCGAACACTCCTAGAACTGTTCGATCCAGAACTGCACGCTAAAATTGTCGTCTCCACTAAAATATAATACCGAATCGTCGACATCTTTGAAGTTGCATGCAGAAGTTGATCGAGAATTCGATTCGGTTTCTTCTAATTGCAGCTCGTGTAGTTGTTGTTTTAGCTCTCTAATTTCCTCCTTCTTCCTGCATATTCTTCGCAGCTTCAATAACTCACCTTCTAGTCTCTCTTCATCCTCACTGCTTGACACAGTATCAGAAACACGGTCACATAGGGGACTGAGTCATCAATACTTAGTTCCCTGCTTGTCGATGGAAGCTCCTTCATAAGCCTAGTGAAGTCTTCGTTTGTAATGTCCTCAACCGCTTCTTGCACCCGGATTTTTAATTCGGCTTTAGTGCCGGTTGTTGGTCACTTTAAGAGTCGAAGTATACTCTTAAGTCTCGGAACTGTGGCGGACTCCAAGAGATTTTTCCACTCTTCTGCCATTATCAAAACATCTCACACGAATTATAATTTTCGGATTACAAAAAAAAAAACTTGGCACAAACGTACACTCGCACTGTACAGTATTTCCAACACTCGCTTAATCCCACTTCTGAGAGTTGTAGAGGATTTAAAAAAGAAAACAACAACAACTGGTACGGCTTACAAAGTTTTTGTTCAAGTACTGCACATAGACTGAACGACGCTGCCTGTGGCGGTCAAAGTGTTTATATACTAGTTTGATAAAAAAGCTTTGGAGACTTCAGGTCATTCACCTGATCAGAAGGTTAGTTCTTTAAGACCAGCTAGAAAACTGTTTTGTGCAATGTATGTGTTACATAGGTTACAGTGTGTGTCGTAAAAATTGTTTCGCTTGATATTTATTCTTCTACAATCCTAATTTTGAGATGTTTGGAAAAATTCATGTTTTTAAAATAACTGTCACGATAACTTCAAGGGAATAACTTCATATCAAAAAACATCGGAAAAATCAACAGTTATTTCCCACTTGAGGTGAAGTTAATTCTCAGGTATAGTTATTTGCTTGCAGGCAACTTACCAATTGTAGTTAACACTGTTACCGAGTATAAAAATGCTTTTGCAAAATTCCACTCGAACTTCTGGACTTCATTTCCACGTGGTAACAATATGACAGCTTCCGTAGCTGGGCTGTAGCTTTCAGCATTTGATAAGGTAATATCCTTGCTCAGTCTCTTTATTAGTAGGTCCTGAAATTTCGCAATTTCCAAAGCAGCTAATCTAAGAATAAAACAAAATTATAATAAATTATATGAAATATGATTGGATTTTAAGTTTTATATGGACATGTATCGGTATTAGACTGGTATAAAGTGTTAGGAGCTTTAAAACTAGTTTTATCAATGGCCTGATATGACGTTCTGAAATTTTAACATCTAAAACTAATAAAATACTGTAATATTTTTGCTAGGGTTCGGAAGATACAACAGATTCTTATCCGTTATAATCAACCACAATTACTTTTTCGTTTTATTTATCCACACAAATTTATTTAAAAATACTAACTCAGTCTTTATCGCTATCTAATACTTTTCACAAATCACTGAGTACAATTGAATCTTAACTGCCACTTAACACAATATTTCGCCTCTTACAATTTTTTCACTTCAACTCACTTCGCTGTTGTCCAAAATCAACTGTGTCATTTCTGATTGGCATTCAGTATTAAGGAAAGGAAACAATAAATCGACAAGGTTGTTGTATATTCTAGGGGAAATATTCAAGATGGTTGTCGATAATTCTATACTCTGTCCAATATAAATTGGCAGTACACGTCGTATGGGGAAACTTCTTCCAAGTCAGTAGCGCGCCATATTTTTGCACCATATTATATTGCGTATACCAATGAATTTCCATATGTATCAGATATAGATCCAACAGCCTGCTGCTATTCAACCCTCATTAAATTGATGTGCATACAGTTTTTTTCCTTGGGATTCTGTTGAGGAGCTTTTGGTTTTCGAGGTTTGAAAAAAGTTCTTAATGGTAAATGTTACCGTGGTTATCTTGTTTTGATCTTATATATTATTTCTTGTAATGTGTGGGAAAATATGTTAAAGTAAAGTTACAAAGTGTTAGCTGTTTTCTATTCTATTCTATCTTTTAATGTTTTGCACTTTGTACGCATACATTTTCTCTCTTTGGGTTCGTGCACAATTTTTAGTACATTGCAAAATACATAAAATACGCAACGGGTACAATTGGACGTTGACTTTTAACTTTCAAACATTGCAGAGAGTGAGTGATTTAAAATTCTGCAGCATTGTTCTACCTTATTTGTTTGATCACCGAAATAGATTGACAGCTTTCAGTATTACTTCGCCATAATAGGAAAATCAATTGCCAGTTTTTGCATTTCTATGGATGAAAAAAGAGACATTTGCACATTCGTCTCTCATGAATCCAAAATTGGCCTCTGCAATGTAAGTAGATAATTTGTTCTTTCCGTCCTCCTGTCTGTGTTTGCTTTTTCTTTAAAAGTGATTAGGCCTACTGGGGATACCTTTCTTATTATTTCCCTTAAACTTGCTGATGCAACAGGCTTCCCGGATTCGCTCTTGGTTATTGTTGAGATCGCGGAAATCGGTGCATATTGACCAAGCACTTCCCCTCGCTTTATTTTTACGCTGTACTTTTTCAAATGCACCGAAGAATAAATTTGTCACCAAAAAGGACAGTTACCCCTTACCACGAATCAATGAAACTTTCGACACACTCTCAGGAGCTCAATGGTTTTCACCCTCGATTCTAAGCGCGGTTACTGGCAGATTTATTCGGAAGACCGCTTTCACTGCAGGAAATGGGCTGTGGCAGTTTACCGTAATGGCATTTACCCCCTTCGGGTAGGGGTTAGAATATAGGTAGGCACGCCTGTCTAAAGAGGGGACTAAAATCCACCCTCCGTATACCGAGCAAAGCGTATACACAAATATGCAATGAATAAAACTAATCGATTTAATACCACCCTCTTTGGAAGTCGGCTCCCTTCTCCAAAAGTACAACGGTATCTCGATCTTTACCAGCAATATCACATTGCCTCCTTAAAAGTACTGTGACATCACAGTTTAAGATCACGTCTTTCCGTAATAATATGTGAAAAATCAACGTTGATGATGCCGAAGGTTACCGAGCAGTATCCTTAAAATTGAATACCGAAAAGATTCAGTGGTATACTTATGAAAACAAGTTAGAAAGACCAATGCGTGAAGTAGCAAGAGGACTTCACCCCTCGTGCACTACGGAAGACATTATGAACGACCTTAAAGACAAAGGCTTTAACATTCTTCATGCCGTCAGTATTATCAAAAACGAAAAGCAACAGTCTGAGGGCGATCAGGATAAATTAGTTAAGCGTGGACTTCCACTATTTATGCTAAGTTTTAATAAAGACGAAAAAAGGGTTTAATATATGGTATTAAGACTATTCTTAACATCGTGGTCAAAATCGAACCTATGCGTAAGAACTCCAGATCGATCCCGCAGTATAAGCGTTGCCGAGGCTTCAACCATACGCAGATTTACTGCCAGAAAGAACCGCGTTGCGTGAAATGCGCAGGTAAACATCTATCGGAAGAGTGTCAAACAAATAAGCGGACGCCAGCAACTTGCATAAGCTGCCAAGAAAAGCATCCAGCGAACTATCGAGGTTGTGAATTAGCGAAAGAGCTCCAAAAAAGGCGCGATACGCTTAAAAAGTCCATACAAAACAAAGTATATCCAAATCTACTGCCAAAAAAGCAGCAAAAAATAGAATATCCGCCAATGCTGACGTAAACCCGGTAAATGAAGAAAACCCTAAAACTAGCACAGAAATGGTGAGAGAATAAAGCTCATCGAAGACTCGACGAGTTAGAAATATTTATACGAGAAAAAGATATTGATATTTGCCTCGTCTGTGAAACCCATCTGACAAAACTATCGTTTATAAAAGTTGAAGAAAGCTTTGACCTCTCCTCATTCTCCAATCATTATGACCGTAAGTCGATGATGACGCGACAGGACAATTACTTACACCGACGACATGACGTGACGACAGACAGACTCTTCTCTACTTACGACAGATTTAAGTCGTGACTGCAGGAGCAAGTAGAGGGGCCATCTTCTACAACATTTGGCCAGGAAGATGGCGTTTGGTTAGTGTCGTTAGACATTAAGGGTGGGCTAGCCAACCTGTAGCCATTAACATCTGGCATGCTTCGGGTTCTTGACGAACCATTATCTTGGAGAGCCGGTGGAAAGAGTTTTTGCATGCTAGGTCGTAGTTAGGCTAGTTTTAAGGTAGGCTAGCGGTGGTTTTAGGGTTTATTTATATTGTAGTTTAGCTTAGGCTTAGTTTAGGTTTAGTTAGGGTTAGTTCGCGTATCCATTTCCGCTCTTTCTCCTGGGTTGTGGCAAAGGTCTTTGAGCACAACTCCTGAACTTAAGGAAGGAAGAAACTCCGAAGAAATAAAGAAACTCAAACCCACGAAAGCTCCTGTATACGACCTAATCACAGGAGAGGTTCTTAAGGCACTGCCAAGAAAGGCTTTAATTAAGCTTCTGTTTTTTATAAACGCAACATTTAGACTTCAACATATTCCCAGCCAATGAAAAGTTGCGGAAGTGATAATGGTTCTTGTGGCGACCTGTCAGCGATGATGAGCTCTGAGCTGACACTCGGGTTTAGCTCTTGCCGTTCACCTTCTCTTCGCCTCACTACATAGCGCTCTCGTCACCCACGATGCGCTCTCTCGCTCACCGCTTCTCCTGCACACAACTTCGGCTACGCGAGTTAGTCTGTTGCAGATCGTCGAGGAGCGTGGACTTGATCTATTATTAATAAGCACTCAATAATAAATACGTTCAAGAAAATTCACCACTTGTGTTTGTCTTGCTTTCTAACACTTTCAGCACCGGTCATTACATTGGCGACGAGGTAAAACATGTGCATTTTTGTTTTTCTCGATTTACATATATATTGTGTGAATTACTAATTTAATGAGATTTGTTGTTTGTAGTGTGCAGTGTACTCAGAAAAAAAGAGAAAGAAAAGTGCGTAGATGAGCGCAAATAAGAAGGTTGATAATAGACGTGAGTTATGCCCATTAACTTCGACAAATTTTTTTGTAATCGAATTAAATTGCAGGGAAAAAGGGGATTACATTAAATTATAAACCAATTGAATTGTAAAGCATCACTCCAAGCAAAGGCATTCCGGAAAAGAAGGATGAGTGAATCGGGGATAAAACCGTTCCTTTGTAATACGATCAATAAATCTTTGATTCGATCAGAATGGGAGAGATGGTATCGATCATTTTCCATCTATTCCGAAGAGATTGCTGATGGAGTGAAGAAGAAAAACAAGCTGCTTCACTTGGGAGGACCGCAGTTACAGGAGGTAATTTTCAATATCCCTGGCGCTTTGGGGGCCACTGGTGACGAAAATGTCTTTACGACTTTAGTAACGAAACATAATGAATACTTTTCATCGTTGAGGAATTCGACATTTGAGAGGCATTTATTTCGGGCAATCAAACCAGAAGATGGGGAGAGTTTCAATAAATTTATTTTTCGTCTGCGAAATCAGGCAGCTAAATGTTCTTTCGGGCAATCCGAGCAGGAGGTTATTGACATTAATATAAAGGATAAGGTCATAGGCGTGTGGACTTCAAGGGATCTAAAGAAGCGACTACTGGAAAAGGAGCATTCCTTAGACCAGGTGATGGAGATGTGCCAGGTACATAAGCAAATCGCGAGCAAGACGGAGATTATGGCCCTACAGTAGCGTCGAGTGGGATCAATAAAATTTTCTCTGAGCAGAAGGAAAAATATGGCAGAGAATGCCAGAGATGTGGGCGAGTAGGTCATCTGGGGGATAGTAACGGCTGCCCGGCCAGAAATGTCAAATGCAATAAGTGTGGGTTTTTGGGACATTTCGCTAGAATATGTAGGACAAAAACAGATAAACGAAAGAATAATTGTGAAGACAGGTTGAGCTCGAAAAGGAAAAGGTTTGGGCAGCCAAATATAAGGTTTATAGATGAAGAAAAGGAAGTGGAAAAGGAGACCAAAGGGGAAAGGGTTCGCGAATATGACTGCTTCGAAATTACCCAAAAGTTAGGCGAGCCATCAAGTGGGAAAATTGTTTGCTCTGTTGGGGGCTG
Organism: Chalcosyrphus nemorum; assembly: GCA_949716465.1. Lineage (NCBI taxonomy): Eukaryota > Metazoa > Arthropoda > Insecta > Diptera > Syrphidae > Chalcosyrphus > Chalcosyrphus nemorum. The sequence goes on from OX454332.1 coordinate 55,167,873, forward strand.
TAAGCTGTCGATGCTTATAAAGGGTCCGCCAAATAACTTTTTTTTTTTTGAAAATGCTATAAAAAAACTACTGAATATTTTCTCAAATTTCTTTTTTTATTTGAAATGCAATCCTTCCGGTTAATAATGAAAAATAATTTCATTCAAATGGCTGCCTCGGCTGGCCATGCAGTAGCCTACACGATCGGTCCAATTTTTAAGCACAGTATCGATTGTGTGCAGCTGTTGGCTTCACGAATATTGTCCTTTAAATCGTCAATTGTCTCTGGCTTGTCGGCGTAACACTTATCTTTTACGGCATCCCACAAATAATAGTCCAACGGTGTCAAATCGCAGCTCCGAGGTGGCCAAACGACATCAGCTCTGCGGCTGATAATGCGATCTTCAAAAACAGGGCGCAAAACATCGAGTGTAGCTTCGGCTGTGTGGCACGTAGCGCCATCCTGTTGAAACCAAATGTTGCCAATATCCTCCTCTTCAATTTTTGTGAACAAAAATTCGTTCAACATGGCCCGATAACGATCGCCATTGACTGAAACGGCCACTACTTGCTCATTTTCGAAGAAAAATGGCCCAATTATGCATCCGGACCAAAATCCGCACCAAAAAGTGACTCGTTTTGGGTGTATCATCTTTTCAATGTATGCGTGAGTTATGGTTTTTCTAACCCACTTTCATTTAAATCAAACACACCGAGTTTTATTTCGTACAATTTATTTATTAAATGATTTTTGCGGGATAGGAGTGTAAGATGTTACTCCGTTTGGGGTTCACTTTCAACTGAACTTTATTTCTATATTCAGTATCAATTTAGTTTCTATATTCTGATTAAGTATGTATTGAGTATGTATTGAGTATGCTGAGTCGATAATATGTGCATATTAGCGATCTTCATCGGCATATTTATGTTTACACAAGATATTTGTGTTTACACAAGACTTCCGTTGAGGATGATTGCCAACATACAATCTGTGTGATATTATGTTCATATAGCGATCTCCATCAGCATATTTATGCTTACAAAAGATATTTATGCTTACATAAGACTTCCGTTAAGGATGATCGCCAACATACAATCTGTGTGATATTATGTTTATGATCCGAAGATCGACTTGGCTGTAGCAGTACTCATAGGAACTGCTATGTTTGGTTTTATGCTTGGGAGGTCTGACTGTATCATAACTCCTCCTGGGTTAGATTGAAGATTCTCCCGAATCTTTACATAATTACGATATTTTATGTATGTTATTACTATTACAATCGTAATGAATATTATTGTAATTATATTTAAGGAATAATTTGCCGTTTTGTGATAACTTAATTCGATTATCTTCTCATTATTCTCAATACTTTTCTCGTTTATTTTATCCACAGTTAATTTGTCTTTGAATGTATAATTGATATTTTCATTTGGGATTATAAAGGTTTCTTTAAAATTCTGTATAACATTATTAAAATAATGGTTTCTTATTTCAATAGAGCAGTTTTGAAAATATATTATATAATTTCCATTCAATGTTCTGTTTCTATTATTACAATTCTGTTTTAATGTTTCATTTCTTAAGTTTTTCAAAATTAATGTATCGTCATAAATTTGTATTATTTCGGTATTATTATTGAATATAAGTTTACAACTTTTCTTAAAAATACAATGTTTAGAGATTTTATTTTCGTTTACAAATTCTGTTTGATAAACATATGTTTCATTCTTATACTTAAATATTACTTCATTTCTATCATCTATTTCTTTATAATTTTTGTTTGGTATTGGTACAATTATTTGTGTTTTTATTTTTACAACTTCTTTTGGGATTTTTACTATAAACATAAGTTGATTTTCTTTGTATCTGAAAAGTGCTGTTCTTAAAAATCTTAGTTTATCTATGTTAATATTATAGTTTTCTATTTCTTCTTGTGTTAAAATATTAGGATTAATTAACCCATGATGTGCCGCTAGGATATTATCTTGAATTTGTTCTATTTTGTTTTTTATTATTGTAATAGCTAACAACTTATCCTGATAAATATTCTGAAGTATTATTTTTTTTAAGTTGTCCTGTATATTATTCCAATCATTTATTATTTCTAAGTTATTTTTATAGAGGGTCTCTTTTAATAACTGAATTGTTTCGTTAAAATAGTAATTTATTTTTATCTGTTGGTTAAGGTTTGTAAATGAGTTGTGTAGGTTGGTATCTACCTTATTAAAATGGTCTACTATGTCTTTTCTATCTTTACTGTCCATTATACCGAATAGATAACTAGCTGCATTGCCTACTATGTCTATTAAGGCTCTTTTTGGTCGTTTTAAATTTTGACTTTTTAATGTTTTTACTTTTGATTTTAATACTGCTATTTCATTTAGTAACATTACTTTTTGATACTGATATAAAGATCCTACATTACTTTCTAATGAATGTATAACGTTTAAGATTTCATTCGGATGTATGATATGGCAAATTAAGTCTGTCTTTGTAATTAAGTCTTCTTCCTTTCCTGAAATTACTGCATAGCCTTCGTTGTTGTCAATGTATTCTGATATCATTGTTGCGAACGTCATTGGTACTGCCAGTATTATTATAAGTGTTATCATCTGGAATATATAAATCTATGAAATCTTCAATATTAGAGTTGTCTCCTAATCTGTTAATTATGCTTAGTTTGTCATCGTCTTCGTCTGTATCAAATGTAATTGGTGCGAAGTTTCTCTTGGGTCGTTTTATATTTGTATTATGAACATTTTTTAGTTCTGTTATTCTGAAATATGGAGCATCCTTATGTCTTACTCTTTTGTAATTTTTGATCGGCCCTACTTCTCTTGTTTCCGTATAATATTCTCTGTCCTTATTTCTTTTATTTATAATTTTCTTTTTATTGGCATCTGTTCTGTCTTTAAGAATTATGGATGGAACTCTGTCTTTAGCTATTCTGGGTGTGCATTTAATTGTTGAGTGGTATCTATCATTATAGTTATTTATGACTATTTGCATTTTCATTTCGGTCGATAGTTCATTATCGTCAATTCCTGTTAGTTTCTCTATTAGGGTTGAGTGTAATCTCTCAATATCTGCATTGCCAGTGTGACTATTGGGTGTAGTTAAATGTACGTCTACCTGCTCTTGTTTCAAAAATTCTATTAATTGTTCGGCTTTGAATTCATTATCCATTATAATCGTTTTAGGTTTACCAAATTTAGCAAAATGTTCTATAATTATCAGTTTTTTCATACGCCAATTTCTATCAGTTATGTTGTACGCCGTCGCGAATTTTGTTAGTTTGTCGATTACTGTTACGAATGATTTTTTCTTAAAATGGAAAATGTCAAGATGAATAGTATAATTCTTTTCTAGTGGAGTTTCTGTAAACCGAAATTCGGGTTTAATAGGTTTTCTGTCATATTTAGTAGTTAGACATTTTTCACAATTGTTTATTATTAGTTGGACATGTTGCTTTAGTTTTGGATAAAAAATTTTTCCTCTTAATGAATTAAATGTCTCATTGATTCCGCTATGCATTGATTCATTATTGTGGTATAATGAAATCTGCTTATGCAATTCTTCTTCAGTACTTATCTCAGTTGCTCTTTTTGTACATGTAATGAATTTTTTATCTAAATCTATTGAGAACATATCTATTAGTATTTTTTGTATTTTGTTATAGTCACTGTCGCTCACTTCTGAATATATTCCTATTTTACCTTTCTTTATATTTCCTAACAAAATTTTCTTTATTTTGTCTTCCTGATCTTGAGGATTAATCTCTACTATGTTTCTACCAAAACTACTGTACTTTTTCGTGTCTGTATTGTATTTAATTACAATTTGTTGTTTATGTTTATTTACTATATCCTCTTTTATCTTGTAATGCTCTCTCCATTCTTCTGTTGCAGAATGTATAGTGTTTAGCGATTCTGTGTCTGAAATTTCAAAATTCGATTCGTTGTCATTTTCTTCATTTATTTTAGGTGAATTTTCGATACGACTCAAGAAATCTGCTACTACGTTTTGCTTACCATTTTGGTAAATGATTTCACAGTTATGTTCTTGAAGCTTCAACACCCATCTACTATGTCTTTGCGACATTTCTTTTCCTTTATATTTATTATTAAGGTATTTTATTGGACAATGGTCCGTTATTATTTTAAACTTTTTGCCGTAAATATACGGTCTGAAATATGATACCGCATATATGATTGCTAAGAATTCTTTGTCTGTCGTTGCATAATTTTTCTCATGGCTGTTTAATGTTCGCGATATGTAACATATCGGTTGGTTGAATTGTGAAAGCACTGCACCTATGGCGTAATCACTTGCGTCTGTAGTGATTGTGAATTCTTTATCGAATTCGGGGTATTTGAGAATTGGGTGAGAAGAGATTAGACTCTTTAAATTCTCAAAACTTGCAATATATTGTGGATCATTGCAGTTAATTTTACAGCCTTTCTTAAGGTATTTTATCATGGGGTAGGCTATTGCCGAATAATTCTTCATAAATTTCCTATAATAACCCGTAGCTCCCAAAAAGCTTTTTAGTTGTTTTTCCGTTTTAGGAACTTTTAAACTCTTTATGGCTTTAACTTTTTCAGGATTAGGTTTAATACCTTCTTTAGTCAGTATATGCCCAAGGAATGGGGTATCCTTTTTTAAAAATGAACATTTATTTATTTGTAGTTTCAAATTATGCTCCCTTAGCTTTTGAAAAATTTGTTCAATGTTACATATGTGTTCCTCCAATGAAGTGGAAAAAATTAGTATATCATCAAGATATACGACACATATTTTATTGATTAAATCCCTGAGGATTTCATTCATTAGCCTTTGAAATGTTGCCGGAGCGTTCTTGAGGCCAAATGGCATACGAACGTATTCGAATAGCCCACAAGGTGTAATAAAAGCAGTTTTGTGTATATCTTTCTCTGACATCAATATTTGATGGTAGCCTTTGGCTAAGTCAAGAGTGCTGAAATACTGTGCTTTTCCTAACTTATCCAATATTCCTTCAATATTCGGTAGTGGATATTTGTCGTCCACTGTCAGCTGATTAAGTCTTCTATAATCTATCACAAGCCTGAACTTTTGTATTTTTGTATCGTCCAATTTCTTCTTAATTAGTAAGGCTGGCGAGCTATATTTACTTCTACTCTTCCTAATTATTCCCTGTCTTTCTAAGTCTTTGACTTGTCTTCGAATTTCTTCTTCTTGTTCTGGGGGTAATCTGTATATTCTTGAGTTAATTTGCTCGTCATTAGTTGTCTTTATTTCATGTACCACAGAGGTTGTGTTTGTTAAATTATCTCCTTCTATGAACATGAGACTTCTATATTTGTCTAATAACTTTCTAATATTTTGTGATTCTTCTTTATTCAAATGGTCTAATTTTATTGTTGCATTTTCTAGAACTTCTAATGCATAATTGTCTTCTTCCTTTGTTTTTTGTAATATTTTCAAAATTACTCCGTTTAATAATTCTATTTGTCCGCTCCTTATATCAATATTTTTTACGTTTTTGCTTATCCAGTCCATCCCTAACAATATGTCAAATGGTTTGTTTAAGTCTACTAGTGCCCATTTCATTTTGCTGTTTGCTTGACAATTGAATTCTTTTGGGGGGTCTGTTGCTACTAATTTCTGCATTACTTTTTTATTTTCAAATATTGTGTTTACTATTACTTCTCTTCCTCTTAATATGGTTAATGGGTATTTGTCAAATTTATTTTTGTTTAATAAGCTTATTGTTGAACCAGTGTCTATTAAGCTTAGCCATGTCTTGTCAAAAAGTGTTAATATAATATATATTTTACTTTCCGAGGCTAGTTGATAAAAAAAATTTCATCAACTGTTTCTACTTTTTCATTTTCATGAGTCAATTGGTTTGTTTCCATTGGTTCTGGTCCCTGACGTTTTTGTGTACTACTTATGTCTTTTTTTTCTTGATAATTTTTATAATTACCACTTTTGTTATAATTTCCTGAATTTTCTCGCTTGAAATTTCCTAACTTGTTTTTCTTAAAATTTCCTGATTCATCTTTTTTTTCTATATTATTATATGAATTACTTGTATACTCCTTGGTTTTATTATCTGATTTTGTTCGATAATTTTGCTTACCATCGGTTTGTTTAATGTATTTTGTATTTAAATTCCCTTCGTCTAAATCTACGAATTCATATAGAATTCTTAAAATTTCTACAAGAGATACCTTTTTCAATATATTGTATGCTAGAGGTCCTGCCGCTAGAGTTTTTATTTTTTGTATTAAAATACCTGAGAAAATTTCTTTCATAGTGGGTCCTTCTTCAGATATAGAACAGTACAGTGTAATATCATCTACAATCTTGTTTGTCTTATAAATTAGTTCACTTACGGATGCTACCCTCATGCTGAAAATCTCTTGAGTTATCATCATTTGATCCTTTTTCGGGCGGTAATGCTGCTTCAACAGTGTTTTTACTTCGTCCCAACTTCCTGCTGCATATAGTTGAAGGTAATTTTTTGCTGCGCCTCCAATCTTCATGTCAAGGACTACTCGGAAAAATATGTTCTCCTCCTCCACGTAGTCTGTTCTTACACGATCGATTGCTGCCATAAAGCTCGGCAGTTCCTCTACTCGACCATCAAACACTTTAATCGATTTTAAGTCTCTTTCGACTCGTTGCTGGATCGACGTTTGTTGTTGTTGTTGGTTTTGCACCAACAATTGAGTTATTGCCGCAAGGCATTGTTGCATTTGTTCTGCCATTCTGTTCTAGCAAAAGAAAATTTTATTTTTTTTTTTTTGCACGATCACTACCTTGATTTAAAGGGAAGATATTCGTTACGCTTATTGTGACACAATCGCCTCTTATGTAGATATACAAAGAAGGTCTTTTTGCACACTTTTTTTTTTTTTTTTTTTTGCACGATCACTACCTTGATTTAAAGGGAAGATATTCGTTACGCTTATTGTTACACAATCGCCTCTTATGTAGATAGTACAAAGAAGGTCTTTTTGCACAATTTTTTTTTTTTTTTTTTTACTATACGATCGCACAATTTCTAATAGACGATCTTGTTAATTATACAATCACTTCCTATTTTTTTAAAGAAGATCTTTTTGTATTTCCTGAATTATATATATAAAAAAAATAATTCCGACCGATTCACCGACTGCGCCAGTTATGGTTTTTCTAACCCACTTTCATTTAAATCAAACACACCGAGTTTTATTTCGTACAATTTATTTATTAAATGATTTTTGCGGGATAGGAGTGTAAGATGTTACTCCGTTTGGGGTTCACTTTCAACTGAACTTTATTTCTATATTCAGTATCAATTTAGTTTCTATATTCTGATTAAGTATGTATTGAGTATGTATTGAGTATGCTGAGTCGATAATATGTGCATATTAGCGATCTTCATCGGCATATTTATGTTTACACAAGATATTTGTGTTTACACAAGACTTCCGTTGAGGATGATTGCCAACATACAATCTGTGTGATATTATGTTCATATAGCGATCTCCATCAGCATATTTATGCTTACAAAAGATATTTATGCTTACATAAGACTTCCGTTAAGGATGATCGCCAACATACAATCTGTGTGATATTATGTTTATGATCCGAAGATCGACTTGGCTGTAGCAGTACTCATAGGAACTGCTATGTTTGGTTTTATGCTTGGGAGGTCTGACTGTATCATAACTCGTGCGGGTTTTCTGTGCCCCAAATGCGACAATTTTGCTACATACCCGCCAAGATCAAAATGAGCTTCATCTGAAAAGATGATTTTTTTTGGCAAAATCGGCATCTTCTCTAAGTCGATCGCAGGCCCACTTAGCGATGCGAAAACGCATTGGATGGTCAGTTGGCTTCAACTCCTGAACCAATTGGACTTTGTAATTCGTCTCAATGATGTCTACGAAATGTTCAATTGTTGTTCAAACGACGGTGAATTGATGTTGATGGCGCTTCACGCACACAGCAGCAATTTTCTCGGGTGTACGCACTTTTTTTGGCTTTTCACGCTTTGGTTTATCGATGAGGATGCCAGTTTCTTTCACTTTTTTCACAAGATAACGAACATACGGAGCTGACCGTGCTTCTCTTCTTCCAAAATCCGCACGCAATTTTCGCACACATTCTGCTACATTACCATGATTTTCAAAGTAATGTCGCAATATTTCCCAGCGTTGTTCAAGCGTATACACAACCATATTCGTTCAGCGGAAGGATAAAACTAATTATCTGTCAAATCAGACATGAGCTAAGTGTTACCATTTACGAAATAAGCACTAGTTGAAAAAAAAAGTTAGATGGCGGACCCTTTATATTTACTTGTGAAATTGTTTTATTTATCGTCCGGTTTAACTTTATTTTCCCATCAATTTGTTTATTGTTTAAAGTATACAACTGTATGTTTGCGTTGAAATATGTACTCGAAAAACCAAAAGATTTATAATAAACTTCAGTTCGAATATTTTAATAAAAAAAATTTTATTACCTATTTAGCGAGTTAAAAAAAGATCCGTCATAGTTAAAGGATGAATATAGACTGAAGGAAAGATATTTAGGTATATATGTATATTGAAAGATTAGGATAAAGAAATTTTATAGACGAATAGTGGTCAACTGTGGAAGCGTATGATTGGAAAATGTACAAAGTCTTGGTTTTGAAATTGTATACTTATATGAAGAAATAAGTCTAGTTCTGCTGATTAAATTTAGTTTATTGCTAATACATATTATAAGGCTAAGTATGTGCTGGGTCACTTGTTTGGAATACAATTACCTTTGTGGGTACACGATATCACAGGAACTAGCTATTATTTCTCAAATATCCAGGCAAAATTCACAAGGCAATGGTTTTACCTATCACACGCATATTTCTTGTAATCAAACATTTTCGTTTTGTTATTCGTCCGTCCGTCCGTATGTCACCGGTTTTTAGGGCTTAAATTTTGAGCTAGGTTGATGAAATTTTGTATACGAGGTCTTTGGAAAAGTAAGCAATACAAGTGTAAACATTTTTGAAATCCGCCCACTGACACGCCCACTTTAAAAAAAAATCACCTTTTTTCACTATTTTCATATGAAACTCGAAAAAACTTACTTAAACAAACATGTAGATATACACTTGATCTACAAATCGTCTATACATTGCATATAGCCACGCCCACTTTTTAGGGGCGTTTACTTCAAGAGTTAATTTTCGCGTAAAAATATTAGTTTATAGGGCAAAATAAATAATTTTATGAATACATTTTCCACCGCCCACTGACATGACCAAATAAGATAGGGATAGGGTATCATACGATCCGCTCCAGGCGGATTGTAGCATTTTTTCACTCGTTTTATTTAGTTCCAAATTTAACAACTAGCATAAACCTTTGATAAAAGACGTTAAATTTTTAATTTTATATATTAAACAGATTCACCACGAAACGAAAAATATTTTCCGTAGTTGTATATTGACCATAGCATCCTCTCCACAATTTCTCAATTTTCTATTCTCTTTCTTAAAAATTCCTCTCCCATGTGACAGATATTCGAATCCAGAAAATACTATAACTTTTTTTTACGGCCCCACCTCTTCCGAGTGTCTGACAAACATTCAAGAGTATAATTGTCATGAGAAAGCTTCTCAAAACCTCTCTGCATGAGACATGTTTCACCAGGTTTTAATTCGAAAGCAAGATCAACAAATCAGACATGAGCTAAGTGTTACCATTTACGAAATAAGCACTAGTTGAAAAAAAAAGTTAGATGGCGGACCCTTTATATTTACTTGTGAAATTGTTTTATTTATCGTCCGGTTTAACTTTATTTTCCCATCAATTTGTTTATTGTTTAAAGTATACAACTGTATGTTTGCGTTGAAATATGTACTCGAAAAACCAAAAGATTTATAATAAACTTCAGTTCGAATATTTTAATAAAAAAAATTTTATTACCTATTTAGCGAGTTAAAAAAAGATCCGTCATAGTTAAAGGATGAATATAGACTGAAGGAAAGATATTTAGGTATATATGTATATTGAAAGATTAGGATAAAGAAATTTTATAGACGAATAGTGGTCAACTGTGGAAGCGTATGATTGGAAAATGTACAAAGTCTTGGTTTTGAAATTGTATACTTATATGAAGAAATAAGTCTAGTTCTGCTGATTAAATTTAGTTTATTGCTAATACATATTATAAGGCTAAGTATGTGCTGGTTCACTTGTTTGGAATACAATTACCTTTGTGGGTACACGATATCACAGGAACTAGCTATTATTTCTCAAATATCCAGGCAAAATTCACAAGGCTTTTGAAAACCAACACCTACTTGAGTAAAGCCAATCCCAGGATTAAAAAGTTGGGTTATTGACGATTCCGCCAGGATTTTAAATGTTGTTTGTTTTTGTTTGAAAATTTTTTTTTTTAAATTACAAAAATCTCGGGAACCGTCTCATCACAACAGGTCTCAATATCATGATAAAAAAAGAGTTTCGCTATACTCGAATTAGTGAGTTTTTTGTACTTATTTTAAGCCAGAAATCTCAAATCTAGTGCCATTTGACGAAATTTTTTCGCATTGTAACTTCTCCCCAGATGGCTTCAGCTCACATTGTCATTCTTCTCATTTAGTAGGTGTATTGACTATCATAGACAAATCTAAATTAGGTTCGTTTGACACATTCGCTCCCCCAAGCTTAAATCCGCTGGATTTTGACAGTTCAGCAAAATCAAATGAGAGCTCACTAATTTCACACATACAATTACAAAATCCGGCGATTTTTTTGACATCTATGGCCGCAGCCATTTTTTACATACAATTTGTTGTTGTTAATGGAATAACAACCGAAAAAAAAGGTTTCCTCGAAAGGAATGAAAGAGATAACCCGACAAAATAATAGTAAGGTCGTGAGCAAGACCTTCACATTTATTTACAAACATGGTAATTATTTGCAGCACCAAGAGGGCAGGGGAAGTACGAGTTGACTGTCTATTTTAGGTTTGTCTATGAACGAACGAAAGACAAAAGAAGACAAAGAAAATAAAAATGTTGTTTTTGTGATCATGTGTGTATTCCCATGGTTTGTTTTGGTTACTTTCTTGACGGACGAAGGTCGTATTGCTTTCGTATTTGTGTATGGATCTTCTCTTCGTGTTATTATTTAATTTTTTTTTGGGGATATAAATTGATTTACTCTTCTGCGCTAAGCACACCACAAATATTATCACATTTCATTATTTCTTTGGGGAATTAGCAACGTTGCTGTATAAATTTTTTAACGTATTATAGATCTACTATAAATTTATCGGCCTATGAGGAAGGTATGTATGTATCTATTGAATACACATTGAAAAATAAATCGCTAACGATGGTCTACAGCTTAAAGCGATATATTTTTCCTTTCTTTGCGGTAAAATATCGTTTAACAATATATCTGTATTGTCAACAGAGCTGTTGCCTAATGTTTTAATGTACACGTAGTTAAAAGGGCCGGTTATATGGGTTTTGGCCAGCTATATGTAGAAAAATTATATAATAAAATATATGTACTTATACATACATATATGTATGGGGGTATATACAGTGGTGGTCAGAGAATTAGCACATAGTACCTCAAGTTACTTCTTCCTAAGTTTTCTTATTGTGAAACAGGAATTCTTAAATATTTTTTATGTTTGCAAATACGTGCATATATGCGCTTTAGTTGTTTGGAAAAGTACCGTTACTAACATGTAATCAGTCAAAGTAACGTGGCCACAGAATTAGCAAATTGTACAAAAATGATGCAAAAATGGATCAGCACCTATATAAATCCATATCGGAAAATTATTTGAAAGCTTTTGCTAGTAAAGATTTGCCATTAAAATGGACTTCCATGCATGACAACAGTTCTAAACACACGTCTCAGTTTGTGAAACGGTAGACTAGTGATCAGCAAATTAATAGTTTGCGATGGCTCACGAATTTAACTGAACTGTGGAAAGCTGCTAAAGAAAGATGTAACACTATTTCTACCACCGATGCCGACATTAAGTTGAAAGTCTTCTCCGGCGATTAGGAGCAGTCTTACATCAAAATGGGTTCCCTACTAATAACTAAAACAATTTTGTTTAAAAAACAAATATTATGCATATATTTCGTAGGTGTGCTAATTCTGTGGCCAGCAACATCGAAGTACTTATCAGTAAAAAACGTGTGAATGACCTCTAAGTCCTTTTGTTTTCCTTAAAAAGCTTAAAAAATCGTTTAAATTATCAACAGATTTGTATTTTTTGTGTACTCTTTTTACTTTAACACTACTTTAATTACTTATTACCCGATTCCTTTTAGCCTGAAATATAATATGAAAAAAAAAAAAAAACTATAAAGATGATCTACAGCTTAAAACGATCTATTTTTTTTCGATTTTTTGAATAATATATTGTTTAACAATACAGAACCGGCAATATGGGTCGATGATAAATAATATTTATCTCGCTCTTTTTCTATGTAATCTAGTTCATCTTATAAAATTCATAAAGATGTTTACCTATTTGACTCAAATTTAAAATCTCATAAAAACCCATTAATCAGTTCTCGAACTATCGAAAAATACACGGAGAACATTTTTGAAATTTTCTACATTCCAACTCTATTCGATTTCTATGACCAAACCTCAAACGTCCGTGGCAAGAAAACGACAATCATAAAATGTTTATACAAAAAGTTGCACATCATGTGAAAAACTTCACACGACACGATCCTGCAAATTGTTTTTTTTTTTTATATATTTCTTCTTTTTGGTTTCTTTTCCTTTTCCTTCTCTTTAGTTTGTTTTCTTTCGCATGTCTATTGTCCGAGATTTCGATTTTCTAGACACCAACCATTACTGGAAATCTAGCAACTCATGTAACTTCTCACTGGGTGCGCTACCGTCAATTTCCTCAACTGGCACTACCCTTAGATTTATATACAATGGTTTTACCTATCACACGCATATTTCTTGTAATCAAACATTTTCGTTTTGTTATTCGTCCGTCCGTCCGTATGTCACCGGTTTTTAGGGCTTAAATTTTGAGCTAGGTTGATGAAATTTTGTATACGAGGTCTTTGGAAAAGTAAGCAATACAAGTGTAAACATTTTTGAAATCCGCCCACTGACACGCCCACTTTAAAAAAAAATCACCTTTTTTCACTATTTTCATATGAAACTCGAAAAAACTTACTTAAACAAACATGTAGATATACACTTGATCTACAAATCGTCTATACATTGCATATAGCCACGCCCACTTTTTAGGGGCGTTTACTTCAAGAGTTAATTTTCGCGTAAAAATATTAGTTTATAGGGCAAAATAAATAATTTTATGAATACATTTTCCACCGCCCACTGACATGACCAAATAAGATAGGGATAGGGTATCATACGATCCGCTCCAGGCGGATTGTAGCATTTTTTCACTCGTTTTATTTAGTTCCAAATTTAACAACTAGCATAAACCTTTGATAAAAGACGTTAAATTTTTAATTTTATATATTAAACAGATTCACCACGAAACGAAAAATATTTTCCGTAGTTGTATATTGACCATAGCATCCTCTCCACAATTTCTCAATTTTCTATTCTCTTTCTTAAAAATTCCTCTCCCATGTGACAGATATTCGAATCCAGAAAATACTATAACTTTTTTTTACGGCCCCACCTCTTCCGAGTGTCTGACAAACATTCAAGAGTATAATTGTCATGAGAAAGCTTCTCAAAACCTCTCTGCATGAGACATGTTTCACCAGGTTTTAATTCGAAAGCAAGATCAACAAATCAGACATGAGCTAAGTGTTACCATTTACGAAATAAGCACTAGTTGAAAAAAAAAGTTAGATGGCGGACCCTTTATATTTACTTGTGAAATTGTTTTATTTATCGTCCGGTTTAACTTTATTTTCCCATCAATTTGTTTATTGTTTAAAGTATACAACTGTATGTTTGCGTTGAAATATGTACTCGAAAAACCAAAAGATTTATAATAAACTTCAGTTCGAATATTTTAATAAAAAAAATTTTATTACCTATTTAGCGAGTTAAAAAAAGATCCGTCATAGTTAAAGGATGAATATAGACTGAAGGAAAGATATTTAGGTATATATGTATATTGAAAGATTAGGATAAAGAAATTTTATAGACGAATAGTGGTCAACTGTGGAAGCGTATGATTGGAAAATGTACAAAGTCTTGGTTTTGAAATTGTATACTTATATGAAGAAATAAGTCTAGTTCTGCTGATTAAATTTAGTTTATTGCTAATATATATTATAAGGCTAAGTATGTGTTGGTTCACTTGTTTGGAATACAATTACCTTTGTGGGTACACGATATCACAGGAACTAGCTATTATTTCTCAAATATCCAGGCAAAATTCACAAGGCTTTTGAAAACCAACACCTACTTGAGTAAAGCCAATCCCAGGATTAAAAAGTTGGGTTATTGACGATTCCGCCAGGATTTTAAATGTTGTTTGTTTTTGTTTGAAATTTTTTTTTTTTAAATTACAAAAATCTCGGGAACCGTCTCATCACAACAGGTCTCAATATCATGATAAAAAAAGAGTTTCGCTATACTCGAATTAGTGAGTTTTTTGTACTTATTTTAAGCCAGAAATCTCAAATCTAGTGCCATTTGACGAAATTTTTTCGCATTGTAACTTCTCCCCAGATGGCTTCAGCTCACATTGTCATTCTTCTCATTTAGTAGGTGTATTGACTATCATAGACAAATCTAAATTAGACAGACAACTTCGGTTCGTTTGACACATTCGCTCCCCCAAGCTTAAATCCGCTGGATTTTGTCATTGTTTTCTGACAGTTCAGCAAAATCAAATGAGAGCTCACTAATTTCACACATACAATTACAAAATCCGGCGATTTTTTTGACATCTATGGCCGCAGCCATTTTTTACATACAATTTGTTGTTGTTAATGGAATAACAACCGAAAAAAAAGGTTTCCTCGAAAGGAATGAAAGAGATAACCCGACAAAATAATAGTAAGGTCGTGAGCAAGACCTTCACATTTATTTACAAACATGGTAATTATTTGCAGCACCAAGAGGGCAGGGGAAGTACGAGTTGACTGTCTATTTTAGGTTTGTCTATGAACGAACGAAAGACAAAAGAAGACAAAGAAAATAAAAATGTTGTTTTTGTGATCATGTGTGTATTCCCATGGTTTGTTTTGGTTACTTTCTTGACGGACGAAGGTCGTATTGCTTTCGTATTTGTGTATGGATCTTCTCTTCGTGTTATTATTTAATTTTTTTTTGGGGATATAAATTGATTTACTCTTCTGCGCTAAGCACACCACAAATATTATCACATTTCATTATTTCTTTGGGGAATTAGCAACGTTGCTGTATAAATTTTTTAACGTATTATAGATCTACTATAAATTTATCGGCCTATGAGGAAGGTATGTATGTATCTATTGAATACACATTGAAAAATAAATCGCTAACGATGGTCTACAGCTTAAAGCGATATATTTTTCCTTTCTTTGCGGTAAAATATCGTTTAACAATATATCTGTATTGTCAACAGTTATATGGGTTTTGGCCAGCTATATGTAGAAAAATTATATAATAAAATATATGTACTTATACATACATATATGTATGGGGGTATATACAGTGGTGGTCAGAGAATTAGCACATAGTACCTCAAGTTACTTCTTCCTAAGTTTTCTTATTGTGAAACAGGAATTCTTAAATATTTTTTATGTTTGCAAATACGTGCATATATGCGCTTTAGTTGTTTGGAAAAGTACCGTTACTAACATGTAATCAGTCAAAGTAACGTGGCCACAGAATTAGCAAATTGTACAAAAATGATGCAAAAATGGATCAGCACCTATATAAATCCATATCGGAAAATTATTTGAAAGCTTTTGCTAGTAAAGATTTGCCATTAAAATGGACTTCCATGCATGACAACAGTTCTAAACACACGTCTCAGTTTGTGAAACGGTAGACTAGTGATCAGCAAATTAATAGTTTGCGATGGCTCACGAATTTAACTGAACTGTGGAAAGCTGCTAAAGAAAGATGTAACACTATTTCTACCACCGATGCCGACATTAAGTTGAAAGTCTTCTCCGGCGATTAGGAGCAGTCTTACATCAAAATGGGTTCCCTACTAATAACTAAAACAATTTTGTTTAAAAAACAAATATTATGCATATATTTCGTAGGTGTGCTAATTCTGTGGCCAGCAACATCGAAGTACTTATCAGTAAAAAACGTGTGAATGACCTCTAAGTCCTTTTGTTTTCCTTAAAAAGCTTAAAAAATCGTTTAAATTATCAACAGATTTGTATTTTTTGTGTACTCTTTTTACTTTAACACTACTTTAATTACTTATTACCCGATTCCTTTTAGCCTGAAATATAATATGAAAAAAAAAAAAAACTATAAAGATGATCTACAGCTTAAAACGATCTATTTTTTTTCGATTTTTTGAATAATATATTGTTTAACAATACAGAACCGGCAATATGGGTCGATGATAAATAATATTTATCTCGCTCTTTTTCTATGTAATCTAGTTCATCTTATAAAATTCATAAAGATGTTTACCTATTTGACTCAAATTTAAAATCTCATAAAAACCCATTAATCAGTTCTCGAACTATCGAAAAATTCACGGAGAACATTTTTGAAATTTTCTACATTCCAACTCTATTCGATTTCTATGACCAAACCTCAAACGTCCGTGGCAAGAAAACGACAATCATAAAATGTTTATACAAAAAGTTGCACATCATGTGAAAAACTTCACACGACACGATCCTGCAAATTGTTTTTTTTTTTTATATATTTCTTCTTTTTGGTTTCTTTTCCTTTTCCTTCTCTTTAGTTTGTTTTCTTTCGCATGTCTATTGTCCGAGATTTCGATTTTCTAGACACCAACCATTACTGGAAATCTAGCAACTCATGTAACTTCTCACTGGGTGCGCTACCGTCAATTTCCTCAACTGGCACTACCCTTAGATTTATATACAATGGTTTTACCTATCACACGCATATTTCTTGTAATCAAACATTTTCGTTTTGTTATTCGTCCGTCCGTCCGTATGTCACCGGTTTTTAGGGCTTAAATTTTGAGCTAGGTTGATGAAATTTTGTATACGAGGTCTTTGGAAAAGTAAGCAATACAAGTGTAAACATTTTTGAAATCCGCCCACTGACACGCCCACTTTAAAAAAAAATCACCTTTTTTCACTATTTTCATATGAAACTCGAAAAAACTTACTTAAACAAACATGTAGATATACACTTGATCTACAAATCGT
Organism: Chalcosyrphus nemorum; assembly: GCA_949716465.1. Taxonomy (NCBI): domain Eukaryota; kingdom Metazoa; phylum Arthropoda; class Insecta; order Diptera; family Syrphidae; genus Chalcosyrphus; species Chalcosyrphus nemorum. The sequence continues at coordinate 55,185,171 of OX454332.1, forward strand.
CTATACATTGCATATAGCCACGCCCACTTTTTAGGGGCGTTTACTTCAAGAGTTAATTTTCGCGTAAAAATATTAGTTTATAGGGCAAAATAAATAATTTTATGAATACATTTTCCACCGCCCACTGACATGACCAAATAAGATAGGGATAGGGTATCATACGATCCGCTCCAGGCGGATTGTAGCATTTTTTCACTCGTTTTATTTAGTTCCAAATTTAACAACTAGCATAAACCTTTGATAAAAGACGTTAAATTTTTAATTTTATATATTAAACAGATTCACCACGAAACGAAAAATATTTTCCGTAGTTGTATATTGACCATAGCATCCTCTCCACAATTTCTCAATTTTCTATTCTCTTTCTTAAAAATTCCTCTCCTATGTGACAGATATTCGAATCCAGAAAATACTATAACTTTTTTTTACGGCCCCACCTCTTCCGAGTGTCTGACAAACATTCAAGAGTATAATTGTCATGAGAAAGCTTCTCAAAACCTCTCTGCATGAGACATGTTTCACCAGGTTTTAATTCGAAAGCAAGATCAACTCGCTAAGAAATTCTTGTGGAGTGAAGGTAATTCATCTAGGAAGCCTGATGTATTTGTGATTCAAGTGATGACTTTTGGCGCTTCATGTTCCCCGAACTTGGGTTTCTATGTGACCCAAGGTAAGGACATCCTTCAAAACATCTGGCGTTCTGAAGTAAGCTGGGATGAGCCTATAAAAGATGATGAACATAAGGAATGGTGCTAGTGGTCTCGACTACTTCCTTCGATAAGTGCGATTAGGGATACTCGCTGTTATGCGCCGGTAGCAGTGATGGTGTCAGTAACCGGTAAGTAGCAGTGATGCGAGCATCATTCTCTCATCATTCTTTTCATTCGTAGCATCAAAAACACGAGTGACACCACTTAGGCCAGTGTCTATCCGAAGACTGGAGCTGATGGGGGCTATCTTGGGTCTACGTTTAGCGAAATTCATCGAAAAGGAGATGTTTATACGTATAAGGCGACTATTTTGGACTGATTCGAGAAATGTGTTGTATTGGATACTATTCGGTGCAAGAAAATTCCACCAATTTGTAGCAGTAGGTACTGTTAAGATATTTATTTTCTAAAGTCGGCGCTCCTAGTTTCCAGATGCAAACAGCCCTTTAAATTATACTCAATACAAACAGAACTTTCACATTCCTTTCTGTCACTATCAAAATAGGCGCGAAAACTTGGTGGAGGTCACCCCACTGACATTTGTTTTTATTCCAAAGAGCAAATTGGAATTGCTTATACCCTTTTCTACAAAAGTGAAAAATCTTGCGACGTTCCTGGAGTCCAGCGCTCTTCACCAGCATCTGCCTAATCCCACTTTAATTGACGAGCTTTGTAAAAAAGTTGCCTATGAGCAAACATTTGGAATGGGCTCAACGATATATCAATAACTCACCATATGCCACCGTCAGACATTTTGATGATTGGTTAAATGGAATAGCCAGACTAGTATGCATTATCACTCCAGTTTGTCTTCAGCCGCCAACGAGAATTGATCAACGGGCACGAAAAAAAAACTTCCTTCATGCTACGGGGCAATTAGCAGCAGAGACTGGAAATCAACATCGAGTTGGAAACCACATGCAGAGGTTCTTCATGCCAGAGAACAGTCCAGCTCTGTTGCCTTCAATAGTGACTTGTGACGATATTGTAAACGGAAGTCACACCCGGTTGCCCATTGCAGTACTCATGAGTCCCTCGACGGCAGCTTTTGCTGCCTCAAATGTGGGCATAGTTTGCGCGCATGCAGGTTACGGAAGCCATGTGGGGTAAACGACTGCTCAAGAACACATCATACTTCCCTTCATGAAGAGCATCCAAAGAAGAAGGTGATTGTGAAAACAGAGGAAAATGTTCATCAAGAATCATCGAAGGCTGTGGTAAGGTGTACTGCCAAGGTGGGTCCTAAAATCTTTTTTCGTATTCTGCCCATTAGGCTTTATAATGATGACGTCATGGTTAAAACTTATGCACTACTCGACGAGGGCTCCTCTGTTAGTAGAATGAATGTAGACTTGGCCAGGCAGTTGCGTATAAAAGGGCACAATAGGCCTTTAAAATTACAATGGTTGGGAAAGAGACAATGACGGAGAAGTCACAGTTGGTGGACTGGAGACTAGCGCAGATAAAGAAGAAGCTGAGCGTTTTAGTTTAAGCTCAATCACTTACTGCTTCTGATTTGCTTTTGTTACTGTGCACAGCCACATTTCGTTTTGCATAGTAGCCAAGAAGAGATGGACGAAGATGAGCGTTTGGAACTGATAGTGGAGGAGTATCTCTGTATGGAGAACTTCGGTGCGAAGAAGCCAGGAGAGGACTTAGTTTCTGCTAGTGATAACAGAGCCCTTCAAATTCTCTCTAGTACAACTGAAAGAGTTGGAAATCGTTTCGAGACAGGAAGGAGGAAGCAGTCAAGACTCCATCGAGTTATGAGATGGCGAGGCGACGAATAGGGGACCTTGAAAGGAAGATGTCTAAAGAGCCGGAATTCGCAGACAAATACCGGGACATAATTAAGTACTACGTAAAAAAAAGGGTACGGAAGGAAGCTGACCACGGCCGAAGCAGATAATGTGACGTCAAGAACTTGGTATCTTCCACACTTTGGCGTGAAAAATCCTTAAAGCCAAAAAAGATTCGACTAGTATTCGACGCACCAGCAAGTGTTAACAATGTCTCATTAAACTCCTTATTGTTGAAGGGACCTAATAATCTTAAACCCTTGCTATCCATTCTTTTTGTATACCCTATCCTAAAATAAATAAAATAAATAAATAAATAGTAGGCCATAAGCAGCCCATAGAGGGCCAAGGCCTAGCTTCTCACAACTGTACGTATTGTGCGTGGTATACATTTCTGTACGTACAGAAGGGACCTACAGTTTTATGCCGTATCCGAAGGGCAGGGGGGTTTTTGAGAAGCTTTCTCATGACAGTAAATACTCTTGGATGTTTGTCAGACGCTCGCAAGAGGTGGGGCCGTGAAAAAAACTTTGGTGGTATTTTCCTGGATTCGAACTCGGAACCCCTTGCGCAGTAGTCCAACGCACTAACCACTGAGCCACGGCACCCACATACCCTATCCTAAGGGTATATTAAGTTTGATACATAGTTTGTAACATAGAGAAATATTACAGATAGACCCAATAAAGTATGTATATAAATGATCAGCATCACTAGCCGAGTCGATTGAGCTATGTCATTCCGTCTGTCCGTTTGTCCGTCCAGTGTCACCAGTTTTTGGGCCTTAAATTTTGAGCTAGGTCGATCGAATTTTGTATACGAGGTCCTTGCAAAAGCAAGCAATACAAGTGTAAAAATTTTCAAAATCCGCCCACTGACACGCCCACTTTTCAAAAAATTCATTTCTTTCAGTATTTTCATATGAAACTCGAAAAAACTTACTTAAGTAAATAGGTAGATCCTTCCAAAAGTAAGCAATACAAATGTAAACATTTTCAAAACCCGCCCACTGACACGCCCACTTTTCAAAAAATTCATTTTTTTCAGTATTTTCATATGAAACTCGAAAAAAACTTACTTAAGTAAATAGGTAGATATATTTCTACTCTACAAATCTTCCATACATTATATTCGACCACGCCTACATTTTAGGGGCGTTTTTATCAAAAAACTGGTTTTGACGTTTTTATTTGAACAATATCACTTCTAAGGAACAAAATACAGTAGATATTGACAAAAAATTAAAATCCGCCCACTACCACACCCACTTATTGAGAAAATTCATGTTTTGGAGTAATGTGATTTTGAGTTTGTATACAGGGTATCATACGATCCGCTCTAGACGGATTGGAGCTTTTTCATATGTTTTAATTTATAAACAGTGTAGGTTAGGTATGCAATTGATATCCTTTAAAATTAAAGAATTTGTGGGATGTTTCTTTTATTACATGTTCATAAGTGTGTATGTATGTATGTACATATTTATGTGTGTTTTTATACAACGGAAACATGTGCATATATTAAATATATTTTATGATTGGGAGTGGGAGTAAACTAATAACGTCACACTAGGATAATGTTTTGTATCCTTCTTATTTATGCATAATGGTCAGAAACAAGGAAATTTAATTCATTTAGATCAGGCCGCACTGAAGAAAATTGACCTGCTACCTATTCAAATATTTTTTTGCAAAAACATATCCTATCAGACTACTCACTACAACATTAATTCTTCCACTCTAAATATCTCCCATTAAGGTTCCCAACCATCCTCTTTTTAGGTGGACAGTTCTCCTTTTCATCGCTTTGTTCTCCCGTCCTCTCTTGAGTAAAAATGTCTTCCTTTTTTGTTAAGACTGATTGAAGCAATCAAACATACCGTATTGCTTATTCTATTCAATATGAAAGTATAAAATTATTCGTCTACATATATCAAACATATTGATTTAAAACTAATATATTTATACATATTGCTCGAATTATTATTATTACATTACAACATATTTCTAGGGTGCCGAACTTAGATGAGTTCCATATTCGTCAGATTTTACGACAATATTCGCCAGTATCGTATTAGCGATGTTAAATATGTCACTTTTGTTTCAAAAAAAAAAAAAATACGTCAGGCTATCGTCATTTAAATATGATGACAATATATGGGTATCATCTCAATGTCGTGTAAATGAAAATTGTAAAAACTATGGGATCTCTGCTTCTGTTGTCTTTTAACTTCTGCATTATAGCAGACAACCAACCTGGATGGAGAGTCACTTTCTTTAGGTAAAAATGACCCAATGGTATTACTGGAGCGATGAGATCATGTCCCACGGATGCTCTTAGTGTAATCCTACATCTGATCCCTTATGAACTTCATATAAACCAGTGAAAAAATGCTACAATCCGCCTGGAGCGGATCGTATGATACCCTATCCCTATCTTATTTGGTCGTGTTAGTGGACGGTGGAAAATGTATTCACAAAATTTTCTATTTTGCCCTATAAACTAAATTAATAAATTTGTACTCGAAAATTATTTTTTTAAGTAAACGCCCCTAAAAAGTGGGCGTGGCCATATACAATGTATAGACGATTTGTAGATTTAGTGGATATCTACATATTTGCTCAAGTAAGTTTTTTTCGAGTTGCATATAAAAAAAGTGAAAAAAGGTGATTTTTTCGAAAAGTGGGCGTGTCAGTGGGTGGAAAATTTTTTGCACATGTATTGCTTTCTTTTCCAAAGACCTCGTATACAAAATTTCATCAACCTAGCTCAAAATTTAAGCCCTAAAAACTGGTGACATACGGACGGACGGACGGACATTGCTCAATCGACTCGGCTACTGATGCTGATCATTTATATATATACTTTATGTGGTCTATCTTCAATATTTCTCTATGTTACAAACTATGTATCAAACTTAATATACCCTTAGGATAGGGTATAATTAGGATAGGGTATAAACATACCGCTCTATGTAGCGCAATTTGACCCAGAGAATCTGGGTGCTGTACCGTTGAACTATAAGGCCATAGTAAGGTTCTGGAGACGGTACCATATGAACTGGTTGCGTCTTCGGCCGACTATAGAATACCCACTTCAAATTTTAAGGAACTGTACTCAGTCAGATTCCCTACAAGAGAAGAATGAAAGTTATATCAACGACTTTGATATAGGGGCATTCCAGATGAAAACACCAAATGGGGTGCGCCGAATGATTTTTGATTTCGATGAAAAACCAGTGAAAAAATGCTACAATCCGTTTGGAGCGGATCGTTTGATAGCCTATCCCTTTCCTATGCACATACTAGCTCCTTCTTCCACCAATATACCTAAGCAACTTTTTTTCAAATATTTTATAAAACTCCTCCAAAACAAAAATTTTCTCAATAAGTGGGCGTGGTAGTGGGCGGATTTTGTAAATTTTTCATTTTTTTTTTGCTCCCAAGAAGTGCTATTATTTCGATAAAACCTTCACAAAACATTTTTTTTTTATAAAAACGCACCTGAAAACTGGGCGTGGCCATACACAATGTACTGAAGATATGTAGGGTAAGGGAATATCTACATATTACCTTAAGTAAGTTTTATCGAGTTTCATGTAAAATTACTGGAGAAAGTGATTTTTTCGAAAAGTGGGTGTGGCAGTGGGCGGATTTTAAAATTGTTTACACTTGTATTGCTTACTTTTCCAAGGACCTCGTATACAAAATTTCATCAACCTAGCTCAAAATTTAAGCCCTAAAAACCGGTGACATACGGAGGGACAGACGGACGGACATGGCTCAATCGACTCGGCTACTGATGCTGATCATATACATATATACTTTATGTGGTCTATCTTCAATATTTCTTTACAAACTATGTATCAAATTTAATATACCCTTAGGATAGGGTATAAAAATTGGGATGATCTCTTAAGTGTGAAATTCTAAAAACCGTTAACATTTATTTTTTTGGAAGCTTTACTTCCGGTGGGCAGCCATTAGAAGTCTCAAAATGGGTCATTTTTATGGTCTGCTTAAAGGGGCTGCAACTTTCTTCTGTAGCTATAATTGAAATGTTTTTTATTTTACTTTTCAGGAAGTGTGCTTTTAATTACAATAGTCGATAACTTATAAACACATCTCGCTAATTAATGCTGAGACGCTAAACAGAATTCCTCATAATTGAGTAATTTTCAAATGGCTCCTGTGCCCCGCCCATTAAGCCCAGAGGATTGATTGTTTTGGGCATCAAGTACTTAAACCGTCGTTAAAGTAACATTATCGCTTAAGTTCCTAGACTATCATTTACTATGAGAAAAAAGGTGTTGAATTTTGCAAATTTTCCTGACTACCCCACTTTGCCCCCCTCAAATTACCATGTTGGACAAGAAATAAAAATCTGAAACTTTCAGGAAATAAAGTCCCTACTTTTGTCTTTACAGGCCAGTTTATTTTGTTTTGTGATTTTCACTCCTCTAAGAGATATGATTTTTTAAAAATTTCAGTTTCGGAAGATATAAATATTTTTTTCATGTCAAATGATTTATTTCATCTAACATTTCTAATTGTAAACCTGACGGAAGTTAAAATAAAAGACGGAATGTGATGTTTTTTTGATAAATATGCACATATTTTTATTAACATTTTCAATATTTTTAAGAGATTGGTTTCTCTTAGGTTATTCTTACCGTATAACTGTTATCAGATATGGAATATCTCCGCTCTTTCAATTTTTGTACAGAAAGAGGTACAAAACTATGATAACATCTTGTATTCTTAACAGAAACTAAATTTAAAAATCTCTCCGATAAATATGACTCGGCAGCTTTGACTTCTCTTTAGAAATAAAAAAAAATTGATCCCAGGAATTTGGTTCAAGCAGAAATTATACATTGATTCAGGAGTTAATATGTGACCGCTTACTGTTCGTTGTAGACTGGCTTTTCTCACAATTCTCTTGATTTTTCCACCTGCACCATCACAGGGGCTTTTTCCATGAGAAGTGGCGAAGAAATTCCCCTCTGCTTGCAACCCAAAACCATCTTTATGATAGCACAAATTAGCAAAATTCTTTTTATTCTTATACTGTGCACCTGACCCATCACTAAAGTAATGCACTTTTTCCATTGCGGGGTAATTTTGCTTCATAAAAGTAATAAAAACTTTTTGAAACGCATAAAAATATACAGTGTTGTGTTTCATACTATCACTGATTACGTAAAAGGTTTTATATTTTATTACACCGCCTTCTTTAAAGTAAATCACAAAAGGATGTAACGTGGCTTGGTAATTTGTCCAATGGAAAGACTGCACTTCGTCTTGAATAAGAAATGCAAAATTTTTTGATAAGTCAGCTAATACTCTGAGTCATTAGGTAATTTGGTTTACAAATCTTTTAAATATTCGGATTGCTTATTGGCAATGAAATGATGAGGTGGGTTCCGCTAGCACCAGCTGGAATACAATTCTTATGTCGCAAAAGAGCAAATGAAATGAAAAACCTATCTCAATGCCTGGATTACATTGTTTAAAACTGGCATAAAGCTGCTTTAAATTAAATAACACCAATCTTTTCTGCTGTGTAGATTTTTCGCCATCTTTAGTAGGTATACACAGTTAAACAGTCTTTTTGCCCTGGCATTATTCTACTATTATCATCATTATACCCTATCCTAAGGGTATATTAAGTTTGACACATAGTTTGTAACATAGAGAAATATTGAAGATACACAACATAAAGTATATATATAAATGATCAGCATCAGTAGCCGAGTCGATTGAACCATGTCCGTCCGTCCGTAAGTCACCAGTTTTTATGACTTAAATTTTGAGCTAGGTTGATGAAATTTTGTATACGAGGTCCTTGGAAAAGTAAGCAATACAAGTATAAAAAGTTTTAAAATCCGCTTACTGCCACACCCACTTTAAAAAAAAAATCACTTTTTTTCAGTAATTTTACATGCAACTCGATAAAACTTACTTAAGGTAATATGTAGATATTGTCTTACCCTACATATCTTCAGTACATTGTATATGGTCACGCCCAGTTTTTAGGGGCCTTTTTATCAAAAATGATTTTTTAAGGTTTTATCGAAATTATAGCACTTTTTGGGAGCGAAAATAAATGTTGAAAACTTTACAAAATCCGCCCACTACCACGCGCACTCATTGAGAAAATTTGTGTTTTGGAGTAGTTTTATAAAATATTTGAAAAAAAGTTGCTTAAGGAAGTATATTGGTGGAAGAAGGAGCTAGTATGTGCATAGGAAAGGGATAGGGTATCAAACGATCCGCTCCAAACGGATTGTAGCATTTTTCACTGGTTTTTCTTGGCTTTAAGTTATTTAAATTAACTCATGGAAATGTGTGCTTTTATAACATTTACTTAAAAAAACGTCGTGGGCAACCAAAGTAATTACATATGTACATATGTATAAACTCCTAGAACAAGTCTAATTGGTATACATACTTCGTCCAGTTCTCTTTGTACAAGATATTCAAAGAAACAGTTATGTCCCAGATGTTTTCGATGGTCCTTTGTCTCACTTCGTGTGTTTCCGCGTTTATTGCTGACTGCGTATCACTGATTCCTTTAAAATGTAACTCGCGACTTCTTTCACTAGTTTTACTGCTACGATTGCTGCTAAGTATGTTGTTAGTATCTGCCTGTCGATGTTGAAGGCTAGTGCTGCCTTTAGTTGACGCCAATGTCTTATCGTTATGCTGCAAAAGTGAATAGTCTTCATTCTCGATGGTCAAGAATATGAATGAACCTGCAAAGAACGGTAAACTTAAATTGAAAGCATGGACAAATTTCGGATACACTCATATTATAAGAAGCACTTGCATGTTTATTATATCTCAATTTAATACTTGTAAAAAGATGGTAGCGTGATTGAATTAGTGGAGAACTGTAAAAACTCAGTCCAAATGGCTGTGTACAATAGTATATTTTCATATTCATCCTTTTCATTCAATATACGCAACAAAGTCGCTCCAGAGATCATAAGTTACATTTATTATAAGAAAGTTCCAATAAAAACATTTGAAAATGCTACAATCCATCTGCAGCGGATCGTATGATACCCAATTCCTTTCCTATACACATTGCTCTTCCACCAATATACCTACTTGCTTTAGCAACTTTTTTGAAATATCTTATAAAATTACTCCAAAACACGAATTTTCTCAATAAGTATGGTAAAATAGGATAAAAGAATATCTACATTTTTGCTTAAGTAAGTTCTATCGCGTTTCATGTAAAATTACTGAAAAAAGTGTACTTTTCGAAAAGTGAGCGGATTTTGAAAATTGTTTACACTTGTCCTGTCCCGATGTCTAAAGACTTCGCGTACAAAATTTTATTGTCCTAGCTCAAAATTTAATGTTACAAACTTAATAAACCCTTAGGATAGGGTATAATAAAACGTTAGGAGATCTGGGCGACCGAAAAAATCTGATGACAGACAAACGAACGGACATTGTTCAATAGAATCGGCTAGCAATCACTATCGCGATCAGAATAACTAGCCGAGTGGATCAAGCTATTCCCGTGCGTAACATACCTTAAATTAACATACCTATGTTAACCCTTTCAATTGTCTTGGGTGGGTATAATTTTATTTTAGGGCCGTAGATCTGTTGGTAAAGAGGTAAATATCAACTGATATTAATTTCAAAGCCCTATGCATCCTGGTTTAGCTTTTATGAGATATTCCTTTTAAACATACTTGGGCAGTTGTAAAAGCGACTTATATGTTATTTTTTACAACACTATTTTTTCCTGATTCTTTGATATATGCTAAAGAACATCTTAAACTTTTTTTTAAAAATGTGCGTATTTTTTGATTTTTAGCTTAATTAAATGCACACTCACTTTACAATCCGCAATGGATGCCACGCCACTGGTATGTAGTACTTTAGTAGGAAAGGGATACTGTATCACACGATCCGCTCCAGGCGGATTGTAGCAATTTAATATGTTTTTTGTTTGGTTAATACGAGTTGGTATTAATTAGATGCTTTTAAAAGTTTAAATCCCAATATATGTAAGTTATGTAATAAAGGCATCTGGCTTCAACTTTTTGTGATATAAAGCGATTTATGCTTCTAAACTGTGTAATATTACTCGGGTTAAACTATAATTTTATATAAAATGGAGAAAACTCATACAAGCAAATTTATTGATGTTTGCTTACTCTACCAATCCTCCATAAATTTTGTGTGGCCACGCCCATCTTTTAGATTTTCATTATTTCCTTTTGATTTTATTAGTGTCGTTTTTCATAAAAAAAATAGTTTTTTTGCCGTTTTCAGTCGAATATTTAATATCAGTTCTGAAAAACAAAAGTACAGTATACGGTTGAAATAAAACGCAACAAAATTTGCAATTTAAGCAAAATTTACTAACTTGGTTATGAACATTACTTGAATGGTCTTCTTAGGCTGAAAACACACCGGGTCAGACGTCTTTTTATTCAAAGACAAGAAAGCGTGTCTTATTCCAATTTTTGCACGAATTCAATACATGTTTTATATCGAAAGTGCAAGTTAAAATGGACTGGAATCTCAGCACAGTACTACTAAGACATACCTACGTACTTTTGGTTTTACCATTTGATAGAGTTCATTAGACATTACATTGTTCATATTAAGCCCAGTATTAGGTGTACATATGCAGGATATGAATAATTTGCATTCCATTTAATGATAATATAAAATGTCCGGAACACTTTTGCACGAGGTCCTCCTCGCACTTGCCCAATTTTTATTATTAATAAATAATAAATAAAAAATAATAAATAATGATATTATTTTTATAAAACCATCGAAAACCTGCTTTTAAGAAAAACAATATTTCGATATTTAGAATTTTCTGCAGAAAATTAAATGAAGTTATTTTTGTTCGATAATAACAAAGCACAATGTTCTTTTGAATATATAATACTACGAAATTTATAAAACACTAATTTTATTCTCACTTTAATAACAAGAACACACTACAAATTATTAAACTATGTTAGGGGGGTCAATGGTTCAGCAAGGCTATTGCACAGCTGCTTGTTGTATGTGAGATGTAATTTTTTGCAAAGAAAGTGGTAAGGTGAGGGAGTATGGAATGAATTTAAATTCAATTCGGAGAGTGGAAAATATTCATCTCTGGTAGGCGAAATTGCCAAAAATGGTGAAGCTATTTCACTTAAATATGTAATTGTTGGGATGCTGTAAAATTGTAATTGGCGCCAAATTGAATAATTGGAACTCTGAAGTGTCTGCTAGTGGTAGACGCATTCCAAAGACGGCTTCTTCTAAAACTCGGCCTGTCACTGATGGCATTTTGTATAAGTCCATTATTGATCCCTTCGGCAATATCAGCGTAGTTAGAAGATGTGCTCTAATCAACATAATTTGTTCAGCAAGTTGATATGGTGTTAATATTTGGTGATTTATTTTTGCATGCTTTACATCTAACAGTACGTCCAGTAAGATTTCTTGCACCTTCTGAAAATTTGAAATCACCAAAATTAGATACGATGAGCTCATTTAGTTGCAAACGATCTTTAATAGCTTCTGAGGTCTTTGCTAAATACGCATTTAAGGCTTGAAATTGTTGATTAATCTGAAGAGTGCTACGCTTAAGGAGATTTGATGTGGAGTCCTCAATAGAGCTCTGTTTTCGGATTAGTTCCATCAAATGCTGTTCGTTTTGTTAACATTCTGTATTTGCGTTTCAATACGCCTAGCGTCATCCTGATCAAGAACCCCAAAGAGACCATTGGCCAATTGTCCCACAATGTCAAGTGGTGACCTAAGTGATCGGGTACACCCAGGTTTTTCCATGTTGTAGTTATAAAGCTTTTCTATCTCTTCTATTCGATAGAGACAAGACTTGATTTCCCGGAGCTCCAAAAAATACGTTGTCAGGGTGTAGTATTCGTAAATGTTCCAATTACTGTTAACAGTTTGAATTTTTCCAATATCTTCGTAGTAGATGCCAACTACTTTTTTTAGTCGAGTTATATTGACTTGTTCTGGTGCCTGTGTCATTAAAGAAGGGAAAACTAACAATGCCATGAGAACTACGAAAGCAGCGAAATTCCATTTTATTTACATCCAAGCGCTGGATTTTCTGGGCGGCCATCTTGGTGAATATCTTCAGGGCGCCGATTTCTCTTTTCCAAGTTCTTATGACCAGTATCAGCAATTCCTCGTATGTCAGCGATGCCTCCCAAACATCTTGTAGCTAGGTACGATGCCGATGCTGTAACATAAGTCACAGTATTCAACTGGTATGTTTGCAATGTCAGATCGTGTTGCAATCTCCAAAGAATCAATTGCAGCATTCTATCGGCAGGGTTTACTTCAATTTGTCGGTACGAAAGTTGGCTATTATGGAAAACAGATCTGGTTGGACTGTTGAACCAATCACCAAAATGTCGTTAAGTGAATTCCCAGACGTGCTTTTTGCCGACGCATCGAACACTTTCCTCAGCTTTGTTGATGAACTTTCGGGTTTCATTATGCAATGATGGGGAAGTACATAGTGTGCGCTAGATATCTCATTTTCTGAACTGATATCGCCGACGCATCGAACACTACCCTCAACTTTATTGATGAACTTTCAGGTTTCATTATGGAATGATGGGGAAGTACAATACATTGTGTGCGCTAAATATCTCATTTTCTGAAATTGGGCTCATATGCTCAAGTGATTCGTACTTTTCCATGAACTTAGCATATGAAGCCTTTAGCTATTAATTTTTTTTTTTTTCAAATTCCCTCTCCACTGACAGAAATCGTTTTGTGGCCATTTGACGCGATTCTCCTAAGAATATGTTTGGATCCTCCTTCAATGGCAAGCGTGTCTTTTGCGTCTTGTCTCGTATTATCTTTGAAGTGTTTCCCATTCGTGCTCTTCTTTGCTCATTGTAGTTACAGGAACATCATGGCATTCTGTTTCCCGGAATCGCCTTACCAGCTTATCCAATGATGTTAAAGTTGGTCTTTTGGCGACGTGCGAATGATGTTGTTCCACGCTTGTAGAGGTGCTTCCTGTTGCTATCCACCCAAGTCTCATGATGCGTAGAACTGGCAGATTCAAAGCTAAGCCTATAAGCATGTCAATACTTTGGTTATCGTTGAGACATGAGTCTTCCAGTTGAGTTCCAGGTCGGATAGTCCAGTTTCTGTCATTGGAGTCCATTCTTGGCTGATAGTTTGTTATTTTGGGCAAAATAACGGCGACAATTGTTGCTGAAAATGATGAAAACCTTGATTTAGATTTTATGATTGTGTTGTACTGAGCTAAGCAATCCTGATTCCCAAGTCCACTGATTGGATTCTAAATTCTCGATTTCTTTCTTTCGGCTTTCTTTATCCACCTTCTGGAGCATTAAGTCAACTATTATGGGGTCCCAATTTTCTATATTGTATCCCATGTTGTTAATGGCTTGGAGATTTTCCTTGCTGACGTCGTGAAACCGTCTCAAAACCACTGCTGTGCTCTTCTGGATTGTTGATTGCTGCAACAGTTTGTTAAGCTGCGCTGTTAGGAGCAATCTCTTGTTGTCAAATCGATCCACGACTGATGTTCATAAATTTCAAGCAGGACTGCCTCAACTTGTTCGTGCATGTTGAAATATGCTTCGATATCCTTAGCAGACACTCGCTCCTCCATTTTTCGGTATGCCATCGATATTTCGTCCCAATTTTGCTTAATTGTACGTGATTTTAATTGGCAGAATTGTACGCTTCTCCCCTACGTCAACTCCATTGCACACTTCTCCAATAAACCTTTCATGATGCTTAAAAGCACTCGAAGCCCCTCGTCTCCATTCATTGTAGTATTCATTCTCGATGCATTCCCTTCATTAGGAAAGGAATCTTCTCTCCTTCTGGACAGTTGTGGTAATAGTGGTGGGATTTGCGTGGGTTTCTTTGGAATGGCACCTTGCTGTTCAATCATTTCGGCTCTTATTTGTGCTGCACCTATTTCCGCCGTTGGTTTGGACACTTTCTGCTGTGGGATGTCGTCCTTTTGTTCCTGACGGATGCGCTCCACACGGTGGTTTATGTTGTCTCTTTAGCGGTCCGCAACCCTTCGAACCGCTTCGTAATAGTCCTTTTTGAAGTATGGATGGCCCAGTTGACCCGCAAATTTGTCTCGAATCGAACTGTCCGTTGAATTGAAAATCGCCCAATTCTGCTCCAGTTCTTTAAGGCGTCTTAAAAGGTAGGAATACGTTTTACTTTCCTCCCCATCCTTTCCGTAGTTGCGAGAAATTCGACAAATTTCTTCGCCCACCAATTCTTCTAAAGTGTTGTTCTCCTCAGCCATTTGTAACTATTTTTTTTTACACTTCTAGACACTTTTGCACGACGCACTGATCACTTTGCCTTTTTTTTTATATTCTTCAGTAACTAAACTCTTTTAGTTGGGTCCTGTAACAAATTGATACATTCAGGGTTAGTTTTGCCGGATTTCACTGATAAAGTAAAACATAATAAAGATTGTAATTAATTTTTCATTTCACTACGATTTACTTCGAAACGCTACGCTTTTTTTATACCGCCACTACGTTTAGCCAAATTTAAAGTGAAAACCCTGATCGCTGAGCGTGGGAATCAAACTTTTATATGCAAGACTTTTTATCTTGAAATTTGAGGTTATAAGAAAATTTAGATTCTCACGCTCGACGTACCTTATGTATAAGTGAAATTTGACTTATATGCTAAATGTGCAGTTAAACTGTAAAATAATAATTTGTGAAATAATAACTGAGATGAATGAATTTATACTTATATTACTTTACATTATACAATTTTAATTGACAATTGATGATCCTGTCGGTATTTATACACAACTCCAAAGAACAAGCGAATGAAATTATTTTCCAACTTTATTTTTTTTTTTGCGAGGTGTGGGGGCATCCTCATGAGGTTTCATGCTTATAGATGGTTCAACTGAATTATCCTCATCGATGACGCGGCGCTTGAGATTGTCAGTTGAAATTTCATTAGAGGGTTGTGATTGTTGGTTTATTTGAAGAGGTGTTAACCTATGTATGGCTCGGCGGAACACGCCAGTTGCAATTTGTACATCGGCTACTCTTACTACCCCATCTGGTCCCTTGATGGCATTAATAATTCGACCCATGGGCCATTTGAGACTTGGTTGGTTATACCATCATTCCTGGTACCACATTTTGGCACCTTTCCTTCCTTTAATATCTATGCTGAAGTTGATTCAGATAGTCACTTGAACAACGTCGCCAGAATTCGTTCTTGACATGAGTTACGAGCTTCCATCGAGTAAGTAGTGACGATTCTTCTGGTCGTGCAGTACGGTCAATGTTATTGGTGATTTTTTTCTCCTATGAAATGTCCTGGGGTAAGAGCAGCAAAGTCATTTGGAGACGCTGATATTGGTGTTATTGGTCGAGAATTTAGTGCCTCAATCTCAATTATTACGGTTTCAAGCTCTTCATAGGTTAATGATGCTGAGGCCAAGGTATGTTGCAGGAGATGCTTAGCTGAATTGACAGCAGCTTCCCACATTCCCCCGAAGTGCGGTGATCGTGGAAGTATGAAATTGAAGTCGCATCCCTCCCTTGTACATGAAGCCATGATCTACTCTCTGTCTCTGGATGAGTCCCTGATTTGGGCGAGCTCAGATAACTGATTTTTGGCTCCTACGAAATTGGTGGCGTTGTCACAATAGATGTTATTACAATGGCCTCGTCTTGCCATAAATCTCCTTAGCACGCCAATAAATCCTTCTGTTGTCAGATCCGTTACCAGCTCAAGATGACAAGCCTTTATTGCAAAGCAGCAAAACACTGAGATGTAAGACTTTTGTGGTCGTTTTCCCTTGTAGTGAGTATAGACTGGTCCACAAAAAACAATTCCTGTATTCAAGAAAGGCCGTGCAGGTTGGACTCTGTCCACTGGAAGATTACCCATCATTTGTGATGATAGTTTGGATCTTGCACGTGAGCAGAAAACACAACTATGAACGATAGATTGAGCGAGTGTTTTTCCTCTTATTGGCCAGTTTTCTTGTCGAGCGATAGCCAATATAGTTTGAGGTCCGGCAGGCTTGTTTTGCTGGTGTATTTCCATCAGCAATAGTTTTGTTAATGGGTGGGAGTAGGGCAACAGTATTGGATGTTTGGCGTTATATTGTAATGCAGATCACTCCAATCGTCCACCAACGCGGATGATTCCTTCTTGATCGAGGAATGGTGTTAGATGTCAACTTGGAACTCTACCTTTTGCATCAGTCTAATTACAGTTTTCCGAGCTTGATCAAGTTCGCTGCTATTGAGAAATGTATCCTGTGTCTTGCCCTTACCAGCATTGGATTGTATGTTCTTGGATCGTTTGAATCGCAGCATGTATGAGACAATGCGTATTGCCTTTGAAATGAGTTCTTGTGGTGAATTGTGTCCAAGATGTTGTATTTTAAGGACTGACTATGTTCAGTTGTTGCTGATAAAGATATGTTGGATTTTGTTTGATCTGTTGATCTTTCGAACTTGGGGGGTCATATAGCTTCAGTGCCATGTAAGAATCTGGGACCATAAAACCAGAGGAGACTCCCTTCTAGCTGTTTGGGAGCAAGTCCTCTTGACAAAATGTCTACAGGATTTGCCTTGGAGGGTACATGTCGCCACTTATGTGGTGAAGTTAATTGTTGTATGGTTGCTACCCGATTGGCAACGAAAATTGGAAGGTCCGATGAGGTTAAGTTTATTCAATTGAAGACTATCGTCGAGTCTGTCGATAAAAATATGTTGTTGTTTTGAATAGTTAGATCGGTCTGTAGACGGAGCATCAGCTCAGATGCTAGCTTGGCTGCACATAATTCTAATCTGGGGATTGTCGTTTGAAGTGATAACTTAGTTTTCTTTGATGGAGCTACCCTGGATTTGGCGCAGAGTAGGCGTACTATAAATTCATTGTTTGTATTCACAGCTCTTACATATGCTGCGGCTCCATATGCCTTTTCCGAAGCATCTGCGAATATATGGTACTGCACGATTTTTGGAACCTTATTCGAGAAAACATGTCTTGGTATCTTGATATCATGTAGTGACTTCAAGACTTCTCGGTAATTTAACTACGTTGTTTGCATGTCCTGAGAAAATGCGGCGTCCCAGTCGTAGTTTAGTTCCCATAGTTGTTGAAGAAAGAATTTTGCTGTCACTATGACTGGTACCATGATGAATTGGCTTAAAGTGCCATTATAACAAATCTTGGCCAAAAAGTTGTAAGCCATTTTGTAGCATGTATCTAATCTCGATTCAGTATAAAGTTTAAACAAAATTGGTATAGCCGTTTTCCAGCAAATCGGTTTTTACCAATTTCGCTCTAAGTAAAGTACCGTTATTAACGCTTTTGGCCAAAAATTTTGTATGCCATCTTATAGCACTTTTCCAAACTAGCCGCAATATGAAATTAAAAAATAAATCGTAGGAACCGTTTTCCAGCAAATCTGCTTTTTGTTAAATTGGCCTTAAGTAAAGTACCGTTAATATTAAGGCTAGAACAATTTCGATTTCGGCTCTAGGGATTACCCCAAAGACCCTAGATATGCAGTTTGATCAAAATCCGTTCACCTGTTTAGGCTGCAGCTTCGCTGACAGACACACAAAATTTTCAGACCCACTTTTTTCGACTTCTCTATAAAGTTAATATCAGAATTTATCAAAATCCCGAGATCGAAAATTTTCACGAATCCAAAACATGCCCTATACTACGTATCAGTGCAAGTAAAAAGCACAATGTTTAAATGAGTTTAAAAATTTTCAAAATAATTTTTTTAGTTTCACTTAAAAATATTAAAGTAAAATATAGAAAAAACAGCTTGCGAATAATTTCAAAACCGTGAGAAATAATAACGCGGTTAGAACGCAACACAAGATGAATTGAGGATTTAAAAGAATAAAGAAATATAAAATAAATAAGTAGGAGCTCAAATGAAGCACAGCCAAACTGAATTAATATGAATTCAGAGGTATTAAATCTCAACACCTTTTAATATTGTTATACATATTTTTGCTTTTCATAATAGTCGGCAACAAAAATGGATTTATACATTGTTTTAAGATAGAAAATTAAATGAAAACATATGAAAATGCTATAATTCGTTTGGAGCGGATCGTATGATACTCCTAAACACAAAGCCTTAAGGCCCAAAAACTGGTGACAGACAGATGGACGGCCATGGCTTAATCGACTCGTCTGGTGATGCTGATCATTTATATATATACTTTATTGGGTTATCTTTAATATTTCTCTATGTTACAAACTATATATCAAACGTATATTATTTATACCCTATCTTAATTTATCATACCCTATCCTAAGGGTATATTAAGTTTGATACATAGTTTGTAACATAGTACAAGTATATATATCATGAGTATATATATAATGATCGACCCGATTCGATTAAGCCATGTCCGTCCGTCTGTCTATCACTAAGCAATCGCTTCACAAATCAAAAACCTTAAAACGGAGTAAAAAAAAACATATGGAATTACTGCTATCCGCCTGGAGGATACATAAGTATGTATGTTGTCCTTTTCACCAAAAACTTGCATAAATTCGTATATAAATTTTGTTATAAAATCCCATCAAAACAATATTTTTTTTAAAAAATGGGCATGGTGGTGGGCGAATCTTTAAAATATTTGAAGGTATACTCAAGTCTGCTCCTAAGAATTGGTATTGTTTGAATGAAATAGAATAAAACTGCTTTTTTAGAAAACCGCCCCTAAAAAGTGGGCGTGGCCATATACAATGTATGAACGATATGTACATTAAATTACAAGTAAGTTTTTCCGAGTTTCATATAAAATAACTGACAAAAATTGTTTTTACGAAAAGTGGGCGTGTCGCAGGCGGATTTAAAAAAAAAATAGACTTATGCTTATATTTGCAAGAGCCTTCGTGTACAAAATTTAATCAACGTAGCTCCAAATTTAAGGCCCAAAAACTTGTTTCACCAGTTTCACCAGGACGGACAGACTGACATGGCTCAATCGACTGGGCTAGTGGAGATTCAAAGGCTTTAAAAAACAAGCTACGTTAACGGGATCAAGAGAAAAAAACCTCTGGCGAGGGAAAAAAAGATCACAACAAAGGTAGGTATGGTAGGTTTTTTGCTAATTTTGCTAATATCTCGCACCCACTTAAAGAATTGCTTAAAAAGGAAATGATTTTCATGGTCACCTGGGGCACAGTCATCTTTTGACAATCTAAAGGAACATCTTACGTTCGCTTCTTTTTTAGCTAACCCGAATTTGGAAAAACCTTCAATCATCCAATGCGATGATAGTCAAAATGGGATTGGTGCCGTTCTTGCACTGCTAGATAAGGTTATATTATAGGATTGTAAGAGGATAAATAAACATTAGTTTTTTGACTTGGCCGCCTATAAAAAACATTTTGGTCGAAAACGTTTTTGACTTATGATTCGTACCACTCCAATGAATATTTGCCTTTTCATTTTATTGTAAAATGACCCCAACTAACAAAAAAAAAAACATGAAAATGCTACAATCCGTTTGGAGCGGATCGTTAGATACACTATCTCTTTCCTATGTACATAGCTCATTCTTCCGCCAATATACTTCCTTAAGCAACTTTTTTTTTCAAATATTTTATAAAACTATTCCAAAACATAAATTTTCTCAATAAGTGGGCGGATTTTGTAAGTAATACATATACTGTATTTTGCTCCCAAGACAAGTATTATTTCGAAAAAATTTTTTTTAGAAAAACGCCCTTAAAAAGTGGGCGTTGCCATACACAATATACTGATGATATGTAGGGTAAAAGAACGGACATAGCTCAACCGACTCGTCTACTGATGTGAAGCTTTTATACATACTTTATTGGGTCTGTCTTCAATATTTCTCTATGTTAAAAACTATGTATCAAACTTAATATACCCGTAAGATAGGGTATAAAAACATCTTAAGTCGATCCTCTTTTGATAATATCCATGGCCGATGTTTTCTAATTATCCTATATTTCTGCATATTAAATTCTGTAAAAATGTAAGTCGTTATCGACGGGCGTCACTTAGTTTGTATATACTTCAAAATTCAATACTTTATTTGCATATATTATACAGCATAATGTGTTAAAATTTTGTATATTTAAAAAAAGTGTAGTGAATGTACCTTGGATCTATGCCTATGTATGTACTTTGTACCGGTCCAAGGTACACGTTTTTCGAAATTTTAAGAGTTCTATTTTCCATTTTTCACAAGAAAAATGCCCTGAAGTAAGTCACGAGTAAAAAAACGGCTGTTGTTGTTGCGACGACCTGTGGGGGAAGTAGTGGACATTGGAAAATCCATGTATATTGCAGAAAATATGTTCAACGTTTTAAAAACCACTTTAATGCGGCACATCGCCAAACACAATGCATCCAACCATTCTGATTTCGCTAAAGATGCTAATGATCCAAGTGATGATCATGATTTGGTGGGTATTGGACTTGCTTACAGTTGTCAGAAAAGTATTAAATTTCTATTTTTTTCTTTGTTCCTTTATTTTCAGTTAAATTTACTTTTTAATGAAAAAGTTTTCTGTTTTCTTAGAAAACCGCCCTATGCCATACCTGCACAGCATTGTTTTCTCCTCAATCTAATCCATCCGAGAGAGTTAATCGGTCGGTAGGTGCGGCTGTTAGAGCATACTTAACGAAAGATACATAGTTGGAGCCAGTACATAAATCACCCCATCATTTTTTTTTTTAAGAAGAAAAAAAAATTTGCAAGTGCGGGGAGGGCCTCGTGCAATAGTGGACATTTTATATTGTCATTAATAATACTTATACTGGTTTTGATATAAACAATGTAATGTCTAATCAACTCTATCAAATGGTAAAACCAAAAGTACGTAGGTATGTCCTAGTAATACTATACTGGGATTTCAGTCCATTTTAACTTGCACTTTCGATATAAAACATGTATTGAATTCGTGAAAAAAATTGGAACTCGAGATATTAAACAATTCTGAAATTACGTTGATAGAGAAGCTCGTTATAGTGTGTCTGCCGATTCTGTTTGTCTGTCTGTATGACTAAACGAGTGAATCAATTTACTTCAAACTTAATTTAAGGGAGATATTGCATGGCACCTAAAAGGGACATAGAAATTCCAGCCCTACTATTAGAGTTACTTCACGTAGCGCTATTTTTACAAGCACGCGGTTTTCTCCAAAATGGTTTCAACGATTTTGATAAAATTTAATATATCAGTTAGTTTATACGTACCAAGCTTTTGGATAAAAATGCATGTAACCGTACTTTACATGTTAAATAGTTTAAGTAAAGTAGAACACTAGCAATAAACTAACATAACTAAAAAAAATATTTAAAAAAAAGGTCAAACTGAAAAAAAATAATAGTATTTTAAACTTATTTATTTTTCAAATGTTTGGCAAACGTTTTTGTTCAACAAATTTTGTCAGAAAAAAATATTTCCTATATACATATATGGATCCCTTGCAAAATTCTCCTTAGTTTGATGTACCACATTGTGGGAAACAAAATAATTTTTTTTTGCCCTTCATAAAAAGTGCCCAAAAAATGGCCCCCGAAATGAAATTCAATGCCACCATCTTGTGCGGGCTCCCACATAATGTTTACATAGCGAAAGTTTCAGCTCTTTTTGCCTAACGGTTCAAAAGTTACAGGGCTGTGCTAGACGGACGGACGAACGGACAGACGGACAGAAGGACAATAGGACGGACGGACGGACGGACGGACAGACGGACGGACAGACGAACGGACAGACGGGCAGACGGACAGTAGGACGGACGGACGGACGGACAGAAGGACGGACGGACGGACAGAAGGACGGACGGACGGACAGAAGGACGGATGGACAGACGGAGAGACGAACAGACGGGCAGACGGACAGACGATAGTTATGATGATAGGATAGTGTATAAAAAAGCTATGATGCTTTTTTAAAATGTATATATTTGGCATTAATTGGCGAAAAAAATAGTGGAAAAGAAGAGACAATGACATGAATGTAAATATGCACATAATTGTCTCATTTTTTCTACGTTGAAGCGCTTCTCCGCTCCATTCACTTCGGAATCGACAACAATTACTGCTCGAATGAAAATCGACATTTAATTGGAGACGAGTAAAAACTAGAATATAGTGTGTAAATGAACAAGCAATGAAACTCGATCGGTATCAAGACTTGTAATGTCATTTTCCTAGATCCGAGTGGATGTCGATTCGACTCGAAATACAGAATGAGCATAATTATTATTGTATATTTATAATAGTAAAATAAATAAAGACGAAATGTCCAGTTTAGACGTGGGTCAAATTAAACGTATACGTAATTGTGTTTTTTTTAAACATAGCCGAACTCGACAACATTACTTGCGTGAACAACGCACAGTAGCTTTCAGTGGATATAATGGCTCTTCTCCTCGTGCATCAAACGCGGAATTGATTTGACTTGACTTTAAACACAAAATCGTCTTCTTCGTTGTTGAGATTGAGAATGGCTTCGCAGTAATTGGCATGCAACTGACAGTCTAGAGGTATTAACTGATGCACCGTTTGCACTTTGTACGGGAACATGTGTAATCCTTTCCCTAAAATTCAATGTAGGGTCTGTCTGTCAGCCACAGCCGCGATACTTTCGGCCGAACGACCAGTCTGGTGGCGGCCTCGCCCTGTTGACGAATCGACGTCGAAATTCACCACTGTCCAATTATTGGTCAAAAAATCGACATAATTATTTCACGCTTTAATTTTGCGCCACCTTGTACTTCCAAATGACACTTATTTCTCCATTCTTGATCTCTCTCCCTCTCCCTTCCTCTTTTCTTAGGTATAAGAGAAATATCCAAACGTTTTACATATAAATATACAGATGGCGTAGCTAACACGACCTTTCTTGCATTGAATTCCACCCAATTATTGTACTTTCGAATCCCTTCAAATCCAAATGCATTTGGTACAAGACATCAATATTCAACATCGAATCAATAAACATCTGAGGAAATTTTCAGCATTTCATTCTCTCCTTAGCTTCTGTATAAGCTTTTTTTTAACCAATTTTCAATAAAAACATGCACAACACTGGAATTTTGTAAAGTATATAAACAATAAAGTGCACGACTGGGTCGCACAATATTGCACCTGTGGAGACCGGTTCAGCGAGAGAGAGAGACTGAGTAGCGAGAGAGCGACCGTGTGTGGGAACGAGTGCCATGATGTGTGGGAGTCAGTTGTGTATTAGGTGTCGAACTATTCAGAGCTTGAAAATAAAGAAGTGCTTTACTTATTAATTACAATAAGACATTTGTGTTTACTTACTATAAGACAGGCTTACACGTGAGAGGACAGGTTTACACATTGGCGACGAGGTAAAACAAAAACATTTTTGTTCTTATAGAAATTCAATAAATAATAAATAATCATATATGTATGTAGATACATAGACATATGTGTAGATATACCATATGTTGCAAATGTTTGATAAGTATGAATTGTTCAGTTTTTTTTTTGTTGTTTTGTTATAGTTTTGATATTTGGATTGGAGTAACACTAAACTGTTAATGGTATTCCATTAAATTGGAAGTTTTACGAAGGCACATTAAATTGTGAGGAAAAAAAGAGAAGGCACATTAAATTGTGAGGAGAAAAAGAGAAGGCACAATTAAATTGTGAGGAGAAAAAGAGAAGGCACATTAAATTGTGAGGAGAAAAAGAGAAAGTTGTGGAAGGCACATTAAATTGTGCAGCAAACTAAAAACAAAAAAAAAAAAAACAAAAGAAACGTCACATTAAATTGTGAGTCTCGTTGGAAAAGGTGGTTGCATTGAATTGTGCTAAAGGTTTAAAAAAAAAAAAGTAAAGAAAAATAAGGGTATTAACCATGAGCGAAATCAAACCATTTTTATGTGAAGTAATCGATAAAGCGATAATAAGATCAGAATGGGAGAAGTGGTACCGCTCATTCTCACTCTATTTGGCAGCAGAGGAAATAAAAGACAATGTGAAGAGGAAGAATAAGCTTCTGCATTTAGGGGGGCCACAACTCCAAGAAGTAGCATTCAATATACCAGGCGCTCTAGTTGAGCCAATGGAGGGAAAAGAGGTCGACGTTTTTGAAGTGCTAGTCAACAAGCTTGGACAATATTTCTCGCCACAAAGAAATTCTACGTTCGAACGTCATCTATTTCGATCATTGAGACCAGAACAAGGGGAGAATTTAAACAAGTTTATGATAAAACTAAGGAATCAGGCAGCAAAATGTTCATTCGGAGAAACGAAAGAAGAAATTCTCCAGATATGCCTAAAAGATAAGATCATAGATTCGTGGGCACCAAACGATCTAAAGAAAAGATTGCTGGAAAAAGAATATTCCCTGGCAGAAATCATTGAAATGTGTCAGGTCTACGAGCAGATCAATAATCAATCTGAAGTGATGTTACCACCAACTTCAAGTACATATATTAATAAAATATCTTCTCGGCATGAGGGCAGAAAGGAAGACGATGAGTGTAGCAGATGCGGCAGGCAAGGCCATTTGGGGAACTTTCAAAACTGTCCGGCGAAAAACATGAAATGCAACAAGTGCGGGTTAATGGGGCACTATGCGCGTAAGTGCAAAACAAAATTGATCAAGCGTAAAGCATATGATGAGAGGGAACGATTCACAAAGCGACAGAGATCTGGTTCTTCAAAAGTGCGCTTCATCGATGAAGAAACCCGAAAAACAACTGAGCGGGAAGGAACTGATCAATTGACAGAACATGATTGCTTTCAAGTTGTAGAGGGAGACGAGGATAGTGCCAGTGGAATCATAAATTGTCATATCGGAGGGCATCAGATTCAGATGGTCATCGACTCGGGCTCACGATTCAACCTTTTAGGCGAATCCGATTGGCAGGAACTACAAAGTAATAATGCAGTTGTGTGGAACACTCGATATGAAACATCAAATCAATTTAGGGCTTACGCGGGTGACCAACTACTTAAGGTTAAGGTGGTATTTGAATCTCCGATAAGCATTGGAAACCAAGCCGAACAGATTTCTTCATTCTACGTGATTGAGAATGGAAGACAATCTTTGTTGGGGCGAGATACAGCAATCAAGTTAAAAGTTTTGAAACTGGGACTGGACGTGAACTACCTTGAAGATGCGAAACCGTTCCCGAAGATAAAAGGGATTAAGATTAAGCTATCGATTGATGAATCGATTAAACCGGTCCAGCAGCCACTACGCCGTGTTCCAGCGGCTTTGGAAGAGAAGGTCGAAGCAAAACTAAAGGAGGCAATGGAACAGGATATCATCGAGCCTCTATCTGGACCGAGTTCTTGGATTTCACCAATTGTGGTAGCGTTTAAAAGTGATGGAGAGATCCGGATTTGTATCGACATGCGACGGGCAAATGCAGCCATACAACGCGAAAATTTTCCCCTTCCTACATTTGAAGCTGTGATGACTAAGCTAAAAGGAGCAAAATATTTTTCAAGACTGGACTTAAAGAATGCGTACCACCAGCTGGAACTGGAAGAAGATAGTAGATACATAACTACGCTTATAACACATAAAGGTATGTTTAGGTATAAAAGACTACTATTTGGCATTAATTCGGCCCCGGAAATATTCCAAAAAGTAATGGAGAACCTTTTGGCCTCTTGCGATAACGCTTTTAATTATTTAGATGATGTGATTATTTCCGGGCGCGACGAAAAAGAACATGATGAGGGGTTGAAAAGGGTGTTAGACATATTTAAGAAAGCCAATGTAACTCTTAACAAAGAGAAGTGTATGTGGAAAGTCCAGAAACTTAAGTTCTTGGGGCATATCTTATCCACTGAAGGGATAAGCCCAGACCCAGAAAAGATAAAGACCGTACTAGAGTTTCGTTCGCCGGAAAGTAAGGAAGAAACTAGGAGTTTTCTAGGATTGGTGACTTATTTGGGAAAATTTGTTCCTGATTTAGCTGATATTACAGAACCACTCAGAGCCCTCATAAAGAAAGATGTAAAATTTAAGTGGGCGGAAGCTCAGCAACAATCATTTCAACATCTGAAAAAACTGCTGGCACAATGGTCAACACTTTCGTATTTTGACCTCAGAAACCGCACGCGGCTAATAGCAGATGCGAGCCCGGTAGCATTAGGTGCAGTGCTCATCCAATTTGAAACCGAAATTCCAAAGCTTATATCGTTTGCCAGCAAAAGCTTATCCGAAGTGGAAAGGAGGTATTCTCAAACAGAGAAAGAGGGCCTCGCCTTAGTGTGGGCGGTTGAAAGGTTTGCGTATTATTTGGCGGGAACAGAATTTGAGCTGGTGACAGATCATAAACCGCTGGAGGCTATTTTTAAACCAACATCAAGGCCACCAGCCCATCAGCCCGGCAAACTTAACATCGCAGATTCTGTTTCACGGCTTTGTAAGATACAAACTTCCGATACTTTCGATGAAGAAGGGGAGCATAATATTTTCACTATAGTTGAAAAATCCATCCCCAAAGCTGTCACTATATCAGAGATCTGTACTGATAATGCGGTCGACCAAGAACTCATGGAAGCTGTGACTAACGTTAAGAATGATACATGGGACTCGAGGACGCCGACGAATTATTTTCCTTTTCGACTGGAGCTTTGTACTGTAGGCAATATCTTGTTGAGAGGAACTAGGATTGTTATACCGGTAACATTGCGGTCACGGGTCCTGGAGCTTGCTCACGAAGGCCACCCTGGGGAAACGGTAATGAAGAGAAGAGTCCGTTCAAAAGTGTGGTGGCCATTGGTAGACAGAGATGTCGAGCAGTTTGTGAGGAACTGTAGAGACTGCCTACTCGTATCAAAACCTGCACAACCAGTGCCCATGGATAGGCATGCGTTTCCAGATAGACCGTGGAGCAACTTGGCAATGGATTTATTAGGGCCGCTGCCCAACCATGATTATATCTTGGTGGTAATTGACTATTACTCCAGGTACCAAGAACTTAAGTTTTTACGGAGAATAACGTCCAGAGATGTGATCAACTTTTTGAAGGAGATATTTTGCAGACTTGGGTATCCCAAGAAGATCACGGCGGACAATGGGCGACAGTTTATCAGCGAAGAGTTTAGAAGCTACTGCAATGAGAATAACATCGAGCTCATAACTTCACCCCCATATTGGCCACAAGCAAACGGAGAGGTGGAAAATATGAACCGCTCAATTTTAAAACGCCTAAAAATAGCTCATGCCAATGGAAATGACTACAAAGATGAAATACAAAAGTTCGTCCTGATGTATAATGTGACCCCACACGGTACAACGGGAAAAGCTCCTTCGGAGCTCATTTACAATCGCCTGATCCGGGACAAAATCCCTTCGATACAAGACTTAGAAGAACCAATGTTGGACTTGGAAGCCAAAGATCGCGACGCAATAGACAAACTTAAGGGAAAGGAAAGGGAAGATAAGGAACGGAGAGCTAAACCTTCAGAAATCAGGGTAGGGGATAAGGTGTTAGTCAAAAACGTAGCATTTCCAAACAAGCTAACCCCCAACTTTGATCCAACTGAATTTGAAGTGGTAGACCGAGGGAAAAGTGAGGTGACGGTAAAAGCTGGAAACAAAGTATTCAGACGTAATATAAGCCATGTCAAAAAAATTCCTACTTCTCAATTAGAACTGGGGCCTGGTTGTACAAATAATATGAATCCTTCAGATCTTACAGGTACCGAGATTTCGACAGGACCAAACAGGAATTCGTTGTTCACATCTACTGTACAACCAACACCAGAAGTGGCAGAAGGACCCAGAGATGGCGAAAGCAGCGATTCCCGATTGAGATTAAAGCTGAAAAACATAGGAGGGATGTGGAGACCGGTTCAGCGAGAGAGAGAGACTGAGTAGCGAGAGAGCGACCGTGTGTGGGAACGAGTGCCATGATGTGTGGGAGTCAGTTGTGTATTAGGTGTCGAACTATTCAGAGCTTGAAAATAAAGAAGTGCTTTACTTATTAATTACAATAAGACATTTGTGTTTACTTACTATAAGACAGGCTTACACGTGAGAGGACAGGTTTACACAGCACCTATATCGTATAAATTTTATGTGCGACCTAATTTCAAGTTTTTGACCAACTAAATAAGTTTTAATGAAATCGGTTAATCTTTCGAGAAGATCGTCTTTTAACAAAATTGGCCATAAGTACCGTCACAACTATTTTTGGCCAAAATATGGTAAGTCATCTTTTATAAGTCTCAATGTGGAATTTAAACATTGAAATCGTTTCCGCATAAATCATCATTTTGCAGAAGTATTATTGTTAACAATTTTGGTAACAAATTTTATATGCCATTTAATTGGAATCAATTCAAACAAAAAAGGATTCAAAAAATGTATATAGCTTTATGTTACTTACCTAAAAGAGTGTATACCAAAAGCATAGCACATATTCCAAAATTTGTAATTAAGCCGGACCAAAGTGACATTGGTTTTGTCTCGGACGTTCTTAAAAAACATAAACAACATTTCTGTTTCATGTGCGGACTACTGCTTGTACCAACTTCAGTGAAGTTATTGATTCCAATTTTACTGTTAGTTTGATTACTTGGAGCGTTGTTCTGTCCAATGCTTTCATTCACAGGTAATGATGGATTTGCGCTGTTCATATTATTGCCAGGAACTAAGACATTGGTATCTGGTAGACTTGAGGTCACACCCAATATTTCACTACCAAAACTGACCCCGCTCTTATAGTTGAGCAAGTTAGAAAGTCCATCAGCTTGTTGTTGTAAATTCATCTCCATTGTCATTGAGACAGTTGGCGTCCCTGTCGTCATGGTTATGTCGTTATTGTTCGATGTACCAAGTGTCACATATGCTTGCTCAAATCGATATTGATTGTTCGTTGGTGCAGATGGCCCGTTCGGTGGTAGCACGTGCGGCAGAAGAATTGATTAGGCAGAGGGCTGAGAGGATGGATGCTTTTCGCCCATTTTATGAATCGTTAGATGAACTCTGTGTCCTTGTAAAGCAGACTTTTATTCAGATCAGAGTAATTGGATTGGTTTATTCAGCACATTTTTGTGACCGTTATAAGTGGACCAGGGAATTCGGTTTATTAAGATTCAACTTTACCAGTCGTTATAATTGATTTATCGTCATTCTGGATGATAATTTTTCAAATCCTGAGGCTTTACAGCAAATTTACTGTTCGATGTTTACCAACGTTTTTATGCCACACTTCCATTTGAGTACAAGGTCTGAAAAAAGATTGAAAAGCAGAACTTGAATTCATAAAAATAAGTAACTTAATTTATATTAGCTATTTGTAATATTATTTTGATGGCTTTGCTTTTCTTTGGCAGATGGGGACACATAAAGGAAACTATTATTAAAAAAAGTTATTTGCAATTATTAACTGGCTGGTCGAAAGATAAAAAGCATAACGGGGTAAGAGAAAAAACGGGTATATCACGATACACTGTCGTTTATAGAACAACTAATTAAGCTGTCCAACCGTCTTGCAGTCACAAGTATTTGGGAATAAAATTTTTAACTTAATTGATGAAATTTCATATACGAGGTGTTTATAAAAGTAAGCAGTATAAGTGTAAATAGTTTTACACTTTGCAATTTTCGGAAAGTGTACTTTTCCAAAAATTTTATATTTGGTTATTCTATAAGTCCTTCATACGCATGGTCACGTTCACCATTTAAGAGCCGAACAGAATGTGCATCTGCATCAGAGTCTGAGTCGCTAGCTGTCAACATATTATATAATTATAATATTAATTAACCAAAAGAGACTCTGTAACGGGATTATTTTTATTGGCTGATGGAATGCCATTCTAATTCAAACAGTCTTGGTCAGATGGAGGTAACGGGTGGCACGCACGCGTAGCTCGGCTAAGCTCGTCGGATTGGGGGGGAACGTGTTACCACATGAAACCGTCAAAATAAAACTAAATTCGTGCCATAAAACAAAATTAAAGCAGTATAATAAATGAACTTGAATCTCTAACATCTTTCAGACACCTGATGAATTTGGTATCTGCGGTAGGTCAGATGGACTCCTACCTGGTCATGCCCACAACCATTGAAGCTTTTCGCTACAACACCTATGTCAACGGTTGACCTTATAAATTCTCGCTGACCCCTCACACTATCACTTTTCTGTCACTTCACTTCATACTAATCTTCCTCATCCTTACCCTCATCATTCTCTTTTAACCAAACTATTAAAAATCTAAATACGCATGTTATAATTCAAACCACAAATTTATTAATTTCAGAAAAAGAAGAATTTACGTTAAATTCAATCATATTCGCAATACTTTAGTTATATAAGCAATAAAAAAAGAAAACAAATTCAAGTTTCTATGTACAAGAGAATACTAAACGAATCATATATAGAAAAGAAATCAAATAGAAAATGTCACTTACTTGTGCTTCGATGTTGTCCAGTTGTTGTGATCACAAAAACCTTCTGCAGCACTGTGGATCTTATCACTACTATACATATTTATCATCACTTTAATATTCTCAATACTTTTGAAACTTTACTAAACTTTATACAATGCAATTGATAATAATCTTAGCATAGTTATATGATAAGACAAAAATTAAAAAAAAAAGGTAAACAAAAACGAAAGCAAAATAAAAAAAAGGTTACACTTAAACTAAATGGATAATTAAAAAAAAAGCTTTGAGATTCCCACGTGCATCTGTGGGGGCGAAGAGGATACTATTCACGGTGCGGTCAGCGAACATGCGGAGTTCCACACTTTTTTCTGCTTGTGGTGAAGCAGGAGCTTTGGACACTTGATTGGAGCGGTACACTGCAGCTGGAGATGATGATCGGGGATAGTAAGAAGGAACACTGAATATCAGTCCTCCACGCTGTGCACTATCTATCGTCGATGATTTTGTAATTTTAATTGATCGTAGATCAATATGAAATCTCGGGAGTAGTATAGGGGTTTTTTTTTATCTGTAGATTGTGTGTGCGCGCGGACAAAGTTGAAGAAAACTTTTTCTCCAGAAATTGCCCGCGTGTATCAAGGTCTGGGAAAAATAATTTTCACTTACTGAGTACAAAAAGGAAAAAGCTTTACTTACTCTTTGACCAATGTATGTTAATAAATTGTTAGGTGAGAAATTGCAAATTGCACAATGAAAAATTGTTAGGTTTTAGTTTTTTATTGTTTTATTTTAACTTTTAATAGAAACTTTTTCTCTTTTTTTTTTTTTTATTGTAATTCTGATACCACAGTTTATTTCCTCCAGCTACCAAACCTTACTCCGTGATGGTTGAAATCGAAAAGAAGGAGCGTGGGTTGATCGGATGCTAACAAACCGACATCGCAGGTGGATTTTAGACCACTTGTTCTAAATTTGGGCTACTAATTGTAGCAGATTGACAAAAATGGGGATACCTTATGGGGTGGTTATATTTATGAACAAGAAATGGATAATTTCAATCGCGACTGTACGCTACAAAACCATGCAATTTCGTTATCAAACAAGTTTGATTTAACAAATGGCATGGAAAACGTAAACTGTGGCGATTGCTCTACATTGGGATCGACCCATGACCCTGAATAATTTTGAAAATTTGTTTAAGCTATCATGCATTTACATGCGGTCTAGCTCCTCATAAAGAAGTTTTTGAATAGCAGGTGAGACGGGGTAATGTCGTTGTTTCGCTGGTTGAGCATCCCCAGTATCAATAACATGCATTTCTACCGAAGTACGTCCTAAACCGAGTCGAGAAAAAGATGGAAATGTATCGACAACGAATTGCAACTTCTCAGTTTGTTCAGGTGTCAATTGGTGACGAAGGGGGTTATCCGCTTCAATTGTAGAAATTTGACCTACAAGATGTGGTGCTATGTTAAAATTCTGCCAAAAATCAATACCAAGATAGAGGTCTTGTGAGAGTGATGGCACTAAATAGAAATCTATGTTTCGCTTTAATCCATTATAGGTGACGGGCTCATTAATTCTTCCAAAAATCTTCTGTCCTTGACCATCTGCAGTACGTACTTCAGAGGAATATTTTATAATAGGAACTTTGAGGCGATTAACCAAATCGAATGAACCATTGCCAAGACAAGACACCGATGCTCCACTGTCCAAAATACCAGAGATTTCTTCGTCCATTAACTTGACCTTTACATATGGACGAGGATCACTGCCACATTGGAAACAGGTTGTTGCGATGAGCTTTCGATAGTTTTCTCTTTTGGCTTTACGCACACGAGACTTAATGGATTGGCTTCTATCTGGCAAAGAACTTATTTCATCCAAAGAAAATATTTTCGCTCTTAATCTGTTGTATGTATCTAATCTATCTTCGTAACTTTTAAGGTGTCGAATATTAGCAGGTTTCATTTGAGATAATATTTGTAAGTCCGGTTTATTTAAAGATATATTATTTGGTGAACTATGGCTTAGACTATGAATGTCAGTGTTAGTGCTTTTGTCTACAAGTTTTCGTGTGGGGAGGTCTGTGTCGAGCGTGATTCCCCCATCTTCTTCACACTCGATCTTCTGTTTCCCGACTGTGGATTGCATTTTGGACAATCTGGAGTAGTGAAGTTGTCCAGACCACAGCGGTAGCAAAAGAGGTTGCGAGAAGGTAATGGACACGACACAAACGAGTGACCTAGCTTCTTACAATTGAAACAACGCTTGTCCAAAGACAGTGCATCTATTTCAAAGTTCTCATCTCCGGGATTTTTCCATTCGATCTCATGTACGTTCTTGTACATGAAAGGATTTAAGCGATGGCGGTTTATGTCACGGGCTTGAAGCATCTTTTCGGTTCTCCGACACTCTTCGCGAAAGTTTTCTAAAGAATGAATTGCCATCGGATAAACAAAACTCATAAGGCGGTTATTAACATTGCTTTTAACTATTGTTAACAACTCTGTTTCTGGGAGTGGATCTTTTAATTGGTTTCGTAAATGCAAAATTGCATTGTAAAATTCGTCGAAACTTTCCGAATTTTGTTGACGACGTTTCATGATTTGTTTTATTATTTCGAAATTAGATTCATAGGACTTAAACTGTTTCAAAAACGCTTGACGAATCGAATACCAGTCAGACCTAGGATTGGTACGTAAGAATTGCCAAAACCAGTTCTGAGCTACGCCTTCGAGCAGTAGATGAAAGTTCTTAATGATATCTGGCCATGAGAGGTTATGATTTCTTTTCAAAACTTCTATTCTGAAAATAAAATCTTCGGCAGAAATAGACTTCGAAGTTCCGTCAAAGCAAATACCCCAACGGTCTAATTCTACCTTACGACTTGGGTATGAACTACTGTTGTTAAAACAAGAACGAGAATAATACTCATGCTGTTCAGGATATGATTCTGACTCTTCTTGACCGTGAAGATCATGGTAATTTTGAGTAGATAATTTAAATTGTACACGAGTCCGTGGATTTGTAGAAGACTGAGTGTAATTGCGATTACGCTGATTTGAGGGTGGGGATATAGTATGTTTTGGGTTAAGCGTGACCGTTGCTGCAGGTCTATTACTATCGGCTGTTTTTTGTTTAGTCTTATTATCATTCATTATTGTCAACACACTGTTTTCAACACTTGACTTCAAAATAGTTTTAAGAGAAAGCATCATTGATGTTTCAAAAGATTTCAGTGAATTTCTCACGCAACGTTCAATATAGGTTTCAAGTGGAACATTCTCAACTTTTGAATTTGAGGCATTATTAACTGAACGAATATTTGATTTATCAGGTAAAATTTGTTGTTCATTTAGTTGATTTGATTCATCAACTTCTTAAATAAACAAAAAAAAAATGTTTCATAAAAAAACTTAACTGATCTCTGCACAAGAGTGACTTGTAAAAGTCATCTTCTTTGGCGGATCTAGTCGTAAACATTACTTAACTAGATACTCTGATAGATCTATTGAAACTATTCGCACGCATGTAACTATGCTATTGAATTTAGTGTACCAGATACTTATCGGTATCTATTTAAAAAACTGATTATGTTATAGATGTACTGAGGGATCTTCTTGCTGTACAATCGAAATAGATTCTCCTCGACATACTAATCTAACTAACAGCTTACAAAAAGTATGAATTGAGGACTCAGCCGGCTGAACGCTATTTTATTTTTAGCGTTCTAACATACCGGTCGGGCCCCACGTTGGGCGCCATAATTTATTTTGTAACGGGATTATTTTCATTGGCTGATGGAATGCCATTCTAATTCAAACAGTCGGGGTCAGATGGAGGTAACGGGTGGCACGCACGCGTAGCTCGGCTAAGCTCGTCGGATTGGGGGGGAACGTGTTACCACATGAAACCGTCAAAATAAAACTAAATTCGTGCCATAAAACAAAATTAAAGCAGTATAATAAATGAACTTGAATCTCTAACATCTTTCAGACACCTGATGAATTTGGTATCTGCGGTAGGTCAGATGGACTCCTACCTGGTCATGCCCACAACCATTGAAGCTTTTCGCTTCACACCTATGTCAACGGTTGACCTTATAAATTCTCGCTGACCCCTCACACTATCACTTTTCTGTCACTTCACTTCATACTAATCTTCCTCATCCTTACCCTCATCATTCTCTTTT
The DNA here is from genome assembly GCA_949716465.1 of Chalcosyrphus nemorum. Lineage (NCBI taxonomy): Eukaryota > Metazoa > Arthropoda > Insecta > Diptera > Syrphidae > Chalcosyrphus > Chalcosyrphus nemorum. The sequence continues at coordinate 55,220,298 of OX454332.1, forward strand.
AACCAAACTATTAAAAATCTAAATACGCATGTTATAATTCAAACCACAAATTTATTAATTTCAGAAAAAGAAGAATTTACGTTAAATTCAATCATATTCGCAATACTTTAGTTATATAAGCAATAAAAAAAGAAAACAAATTCAAGTTTCTATGTACAAGAGAATACTAAACGAATCATATATAGAAAAGAAATCAAATAGAAAATGTCACTTACTTGTGCTTCGATGTTGTCCAGTTGTTGTGATCACAAAAACCTTCTGCAGCACTGTGGATCTTATCACTACTATACATATTTATCATCACTTTAATATTCTCAATACTTTTGAAACTTTACTAAACTTTATACAATGCAATGGATAATAATCTTAGCATAGTTATATGATAAGACAAAAATTAAAAAAAAAACGTAAACAAAAACGAAAGCAAAATAAAAAAAAGGTTACACTTAAACTAAATGGATAATTAAAAAAAAAGCTTTGAGATTCCCACGTGCATCTGTGGGGGCGAAGAGGATACTATTCACGGTGCGGTCAGCGAACATGCGGAGTTCCACACTTTTTTCTGCTTGTGGTGAAGCAGGAGCTTTGGACACTTGATTGGAGCGGTACACTGCAGCTGGAGATGATGATCGGGGATAGTAAGAAGGAACACTGAATATCAGTCCTCCACGCTGTGCACTATCTATCGTCGATGATTTTGTAATTTTAATTGATCGTAGATCAATATGAAATCTCGGGAGTAGTATAGGGGTTTTTTTTTATCTGTAGATTGTGTGTGCGCGCGGACAAAGTTGAAGAAAACTTTTTCTCCAGAAATTGCCCGCGTGTATCAAGGTCTGGGAAAAATAATTTTCACTTACTGAGTACAAAAAGGTAAAAGCTTTACTTACTCTTTGACCAATGTATGTTAATAAATTGTTAGGTGAGAAATTGCAAATTGCACAATGAAAAATTGTTAGGTTTTAGTTTTTTATTGTTTTATTTTAACTTTTAATAGAAACTTTTTCTCTTTTTTTTTTTTTTATTGTAATTCTGATACCACAGTTTATTTCCTCCAGCTACCAAACCTTACTCCGTGATGGTTGAAATCGAAAAGAAGGAGCGTGGGTTGATCGGATGCTAACAAACCGACATCGCAGGTGGATTTTAGACCACTTGTTCTAAATTTGGGCTACTAATTGTAGCAGATTGACAAAAATGGGGATACCTTATGGGGTGGTTATATTTATGAACAAGAAATGGATAATTTCAATCGCGACTGTACGCTACAACTCATTTTACTATAACATGCGGCAAGTATTGGATTCGTGCAGATTTTCGATCTCGAGATTTTGATGAATTTGGACATTACCATTATAGAGAAGTAAAAAAAAGTGGGTCTGCCAATGCCGTCTGTCTGTCTGTGTACGAAGTTACAGCCTAAACGGGTGGACGGATTTTGATCAAACTTCATTTCTAGGGTCCTTGGGATAATCCCTAGAGGGGAAATTGAAATTTTTGTTCTAGCCCTTATATTAACAGTACTTTATTTTATTTTTTTTATAAAAATACAATTTACTCGAAAACGGCTCTAACGATTTTGATTAAATTTCATATTCGACTTAGAATGAAAAAATCCAATCACATAAAAATATAAAACTTTTGCACGGACTAATAGGTCTTAGCTACATTGCTCGAAAACGACTCCAACGATTTAAAATAGTTTAGTAAAGTCGTATAAAATGGCGAACCACATTTTCGGGCAAAATTTTTAATATTGGTACTTTGCTTATAGCGAACTTAACAAAATATCATTTTTCTCGAAAACAGCTCCAACGATTTCGTTAAAATTTAATATTTGCACTATTTTTATTGCGTCCAATAAAATGGCGTTCCACGTTTTTGGCCAAAATTGTTAATATTGGTACTTTGCTTAGAGCCAACTTAACAAAATGTCCTTTTTCTCGTAAACGGCTCCAACGATTTCATGAAAAATTGATATTTTTACTACTTTTATAGAGTCCTATTAAATGGAGTACCCCGTTTTTGGGCAAAATTGTTAATAATGATATTTTGCTTATAGCTAACTTAACAAAATGTCCTTTATCTCGAAAACGGCTCAAACGACATTCTTTAATTGCGTACGCAAACTAGATTTTTAACGTTCTATAAGATTGTATTTTACATTACAGCCAAGCGTGCTAATAACGGAACCTTACTTATAGCCAACTTAACAAAATCTTACTCAAAAAATTTATATTATATATCGATCGTTGGTTTGATGGATCTCAACTGCACATAAGACTCTTTATATAATGCGGTTGAGTGAATTCATAAATTCAAGTAAATCTATTTTATTTTGCACAAAAAAAAATTAAATAGTGTGAACTACGCTTCTATTTGTTTCCTGAACGATTTCATTTGGAGCGTTTAAATTCAAACACATACATACATTTGCTGTTTTTGCATGAGAGTAATTCGAAGGATACGTTCATAGACAAACTAATATACACGGTCGTCTTTACGTCCCCCACCTATAAATTTTGTAAAGTTCGCCGAGTTTAAATTTCCTATCTGTAAATACATGTGAACGAACGTTGGAACAAGACGTAACTATAAAAACAAGCGTAGTGTCCCTTTCTTCCTTTTGCACACCATATTTTCAGCAGACTGCCATTCAATTAACAACAACAAAATGTACTGGCAAATGGCTGTGCCCATGCAATGTACCGCCGATTGAGAATGTGTGCGTGAGCTCCGATTTGATTTTGACGGAAACGTCAGAATTCATTCAAAATCCGTGGTACTTTTTCTCTTGTGAGAACCAACGGTCAAATCGGCCGAAGACGACCGTCTATATTAGTTTGTCTATGGATACGTTAGAGATTTGCCACTTATTTATTTACATCGTTATTGTCATAGACAAACTAATATAGACGGTCGTCTTCTCCCTCCTCTGACGAAAATTTTGTAAAGTACGCCGATTTGAATTTTCCTATCTGTGAATACATGTGACCGAACGTGCGAACAAGATGTAACTATAAAAACAATCGTGGTGTCTCTTTTTCCCTTTTGCACACCACATTTTCAGCTGACTGTCATTCAATTAACAACAACAAAATGTACAGGAAAATGGCTGCGCCCATCAAATGTACCGCGGACTAAGCATGTGTGCGTGAGCTCCGATTCGATTTTGACGGAAACGTCAGAATAGATTCAAAATCCGTGGTACTTTTGCTCTTGTGGGAACCAACGGTCAAATCGGCCGAAGTCTGTGGCAGTGGGACTATTTTATTTATACGAATTGCCGGCCACCAGTTTTTCTAATTGGAACGTGACTATACCGACAGGATAGGCAAATGTGAATTAAAATTACTTCATTCAATTTTCTAAAGAATATACAAAATATCTTACTATATTTACGTGTTTGTGAATCTATGCGCCAGGAAAATGTGTGCGAATGAAAAATGACATTTGTTTCGAATGAATAGAATCTCAAAATACGCACAACCAATGAACTTTCGAAAGTTTGGATGAACTTTCTATTCTTTCCATTCATTCGAAAGTCAAAATACAATCTATGCGAATTCGACTCACTTTCGAATGAATTCGAATGTCAAAATAAGGCTGAGTAGTGATGAAACAATTCTTTTTGAATATATTTTCATTGCAAAACAAAAAATTCTGTTGTAAGACGATACCTATTTACCTATCGTGCACATGATGACGTCTTGGCTATAGTGATAACACTGCGTCTGCCTCTGAGTCGCGCAGTGCGAAGTTGAGTTCTCTTCAACTTCAAGCATCGCCGCAAGTTTGACGTCTTTGAATTTGTACGAAACAATTCTTCTTTGCCCGGTAGACATCGATGAATTTGTAGAAATTATGAGATACAACGCCTTTTCTTTTTTGGAATTAATCGAATCCAAATTATAAAAAATTGAAGGAAAAATATGTAAAAATGGAAAGGTAGGTATATCAAAAGAACTAGGAATATAAAGTAAATGGAAAAATAATTGTAAATTTTGTTTCAATTTGCGAACGTTTGTTAGTAAGCAGCTCATGTGTACGACACACATTATGAATGCAAATTCTTACAATAATATGAATTGGAGTTACCTCGTGAATTTTCATTCGCAGTTGTTATTGTGAATGCGATTTATTATTCACTGTGAATTTAAACTGCGAATGTGAACTGCTAAATTGACAGGAAGAAATATTTACTTCTATTCGAACAAAGAACAACTTGATGACTTATGACACTCCTGCTTAGAAATTGATTTCCAAACGACCCAACACAATTGCTTCATACAGGCATACCCCTGTTAACGTCGTTAACGCGTTCTTGAAAAACACGACGTTTTGCGAAACAACGTTGTGCGGGTATTAAATACTACTACTAACATAAACTGAAAATGTATGTAGGCCCACATGCATTAAATGGAGACGTACATACTATACCCTGTCCAACATATATTGTCAGTACACGTCTTATGGGAGAGCTTTTTAGAGATCAGCAGCGTGTCATATTTTTGCACCATACTAAATTGAGAGAAACCCCGCATAAAATGTGTATACCCGCCTGTGAATATCCATTTGTATCTGACGTAGATCCAACAGCCCACAGCTGGGTGTGCACTGATTGGCTGCTGCATTTCAACCCCTAATTATATTGATGTGCATTCAGAGTTACCAGTGTCCGTTTTGTTACTCGTTCAGTTTTTTTTCCTTGGGTTTCTATTGAGGAGCTTTTGGTTTTAGAGCTTTAAAAAAAGTTATTTTTGATAAGTGTTACCATCTTCTTTTGCTCTGATATATTATTTCTTTTAATGTGTTGAAAATAGGTTAAAATGCAGTTACGAAATTGTAAGATGTTTTCTATTCTAAAATGTTTTAATGTTTTGCACTTTGTAGGTACGCATACATTTTTCTCTCCCTTTGGGTTCAATTTTCAGTACGTTGAAAAATACATAAAATACGCAATTGGTAAAATAGGATGTTTACTGTTTACTTTCAAGCAATGCAGTGAGTGAATAATTTAAAATTCTTCGGCAGCGTTCTACATAATTTGTTTAATCAACGAAAAAGATTTCAATATTAGTTAGCCATTATAGGAAAATTAATTGACAATTTTCGCATTTCAATGGATAAAAAATGAGACCTTTGCCCATTCGCCTCATGAATCAAAAAAAAAATCTCCAATAATGCCGCCAGTGTATATGTTTGAGGTGGTATTTTATCGTTTTCACTCCAGCTTCCCAGAGCCCGCCGAGTTAAGGGGAAGCCTGACGAATGAAATGTCACTGTATGCAGTCCTTAGCGATTGTTTCCGTGACATCCTCCCAATCACATTTGGCTTCTTCCAGCAACTTCTTCCGTTTTTTATTGGCTCCCACGAAATTCGTCCCATTATCGCTGAATAGATGTGGACATAGTTCTCTTCTCGCTGTGAAGCGGCCAAATGCCGCAACGAAAGCTTGCGACGTTAGATCACTTACCAGCTTGACATGGATGGCTTTGGTGGCCAGGCATATAAATATGGTGAAATACGCCTGGTATATTTTGGCGCCTAGACCTTTTTATGCTTTTATGTCGATCGGCCCTGCGTAATCTACACCCATATGCGTGAAGGGTTGAGACACGTGGACACGTGGGGCTGGTAGCTTACCCATCAATTGGTGTGACGGTTTTGCTCTGTACTGAAAACAGATGACGCACTTGTTGATAACCCCTTTAACACAATTTTTAAATGGACAGAGAGAATTTGGAACTTTGACCCTTGTATGGGCTGTAAAAATTTCCAATTGGACAAACTTAATGACAAAAAGAGTTGTGGATTGACATTCAGCTGAAAACAGAACGTTAAGATCCCTCGAACCTGGTAATTTCTTTATATTCGCTTTAAATCGGCGATATATTAATTAATTTAGTAAAATTAGATTGTTTGTATATTAACGCGTTGAATTCATTCTTTACCTGTGTAAGGGCTCTGTTAGCACATTTTTCCTCATCGGCTAATGGGGGCACTCCAATTTCCAGGTTTCGCGTAGAAAGTCTGGTCCATGCCACCAGAGACGGCTGGACTGCAATCCATAAGGTGTTATTCCTCTCGACGCTCAATCTGCAGGGTGCAGTTCACTCGGAATATGGTTCCAATTGACTGGTTTCATTAATCGTTGGATTTCAGCCACTCTGTTGCGTACAAAGGTGACCCACTTGGTTGTAGGAGCAGCGGTCCAAGCCAGGGTAATTATTGTATCTGTTCATGCGTACTACCTGACGTCTCGTAACTCGAAGACTCTGGCCGTATATTCCTTAAATTACGGCACCACAAAGTTCGGGACGTGGAAGAGTCTGCGTTTTTACCGGAGCAACTCGAGTTTTTGACAGAACAAGATGGACATGGATTTTGTCGTGCGCATCGAGAACTCGGACGTAAATATCTGCGCCATAGGCCTTATTGGACGCATCACCAAACCCGTGCAATTCCAGTTCCTTGTGCGTAGCATGTGTATGGATCCAACGAGCAATGCGAATCTGTTAAAGCTGTGTATTCTCTTATGGATACCAAATGATCCCTAACGCTTTGATGTGATCAGATGCGTAAATGGGTAGAGAAAGGTCAAATTCCCGTTGATCTAAAGGTACCTGATTTAAAACCTCGCTGAAGCTACTTGCCCATTTTCGTAAATTGAACCCCTCCAGATGACAAAAAACTAGTTACCTGATGACGCTCAACCAAAGTTTCTTCCACAGTACCTGCGTCAGCAAACAAATCATCAACGTAGACATCTTTCCTTACAATTTGTGCGCCTAAAGGATAATTATGTGCTTCATCAGTGGCCAGGTGATTAAGGGATCGAATGGCGAGGTAGGGTGCACACGTTGTTCCGAAGGTGAGAGCTAGAGACGATACACTTTGATCGGCTTAGTGTCATCATCCCGCCAGAATATGAGTTGGTAGTTGGAATCATCAGAGTTGACACGGATTAGCCGAAACATTTTCTCGATGTCCGCGGTGAAGGTATATTTGTGTCTTCTCCACCGTAGAACAATATCAATGCGAACTTGGGGCAGTGATTCGAATTCTCAGCGCCAATTTCCTAGAAAGAGTTGATCATTTTCGTAGGTATCACAAAAGTTTCGGGGACAGTATGCGTGAGTGTTAAGTGCAGAATCCGTGATTTTTAAAAAGTTATGAAGAATAGTACTAGCAAATATAACATCATCCGCAGTTTTTGGGTGGAATTCAATACATTTGCCCAGAATGAGCCAACGGGCTGTCAGAATATCAAAAGTATTTTCTATTACACGACGTGCTCTCGATAGCCTTGTGTTGAACACATTTTCGGGCAGGTTCAATATAAGTCCAGGGTATGGCCGCATAATATTTTCCCTGAGAGGGAATGCACTGTCTGCAACAAAATAGTATTGGACTAGCTTATGCGAATTAGTTAACTTCTGTGGCGGTGGAAAACAGATTTCATTGTTTATAACCTCTTGCCCAAAAGTAGAATTTTTGAAAATACCACCGTCATTCTGGCTTCCAAACGCTCCTACATCGACCGCAGTAAAAGTGTAATCTGCATCGCAATCTCCAAGCAGAACTATACTAAAATAACCTTTATAGTTATAAAACTTGCAGCCTGATTTCGGAGGACATTTTGTCTGCAAATGCTTGCCGTCGATGCTTGCCACACAGTTCGGCATCTGCCACTTGTCCTTGAACCCTTGAGCGATGTCTGTCCAATTATCAGGTTATAAAGCAGGCATGTAAACTAGACTTAACATATCCCAAAGGACTCCGCAAATTTCGCGGATGATAGCCCTCTCTGTAGAGGCTCCCATTCGGAATGTTCAAGCCAAATAGTTCGGCGAAACATCTTGTGAATAATACCTTATTGGACATGAAAGAAAAAACCGTGATTTATTACATCATTACTGCTATATAATAATTCTCACATCAAGGTGACGACGAGTCTGCACTCGGCTTGAATTGGTTTACGTATTGAAGTTTTTTTTCATTTTTTCTTTTACCAAATTCAGTAATATATTGTATTATATTGTTGCTTGGTCATCCTGGTTGCTTTAAAAAAAAAGTCTTCGTCGTGCTCTTTGAGGTGTTTAAACGTTGTTTCAAAAAATCCTCTCGCTTTTCTTTCCTCATAAAGAAGACGAACCCACCATCTGCGTCTATTTTTTTTTTAATTTTTCATTGCTAGGTAACACATATGCAAGACATACATGATGAATGCAATTTCTTCTTCTTCATCCATCAAACAAAAATCAAAACTCTCTTAATATTCACCAAATTAAAACACACATATGCAAGAAAGTCTTTGTCAAATCGCTGAGGGACCACTCTGGCCCTTTGCCGATTTGTAGGGACGCGGGCTGGTACCAAGGGACGTTAAGTTGATCACCTGCGTCGACCAGAGGTCCAAGGACGTCTACAAAATCCTGGTCAGCAACATGGACGTCAGCCGTCTGTGGTTGGGTGCTCGCATCGAGGTGGTCGAAAAGGATCAAATTTCTAGTCGACCGAGATGCCGCACTCGCGTCCCAGCTGAAGCAGAGGATCCAAAGGTCATCCTGGATCTGATCCGGGTATGCAACCCAACGCTTCCTTCTCACAACTGGAAGGTTGCTAGGGTCGAGGAAGATCTTCATGACACCAGAGGAGTTATCATCGTTATTAACGATGAATCCCTGGCGCCTCTCTCCGCTACCAAGGGGGTTATCGGCTACGGCATTAAGGCGATTACCCTCAAGGTATACTGTAGCGATCAGGATGCGGATAACAAGATAGCCCCTTCGTCAGTGGCTTCGTCATCTGGCAACATCTCCAATAGCGCTGCAGAATCCTCTATGGAGACCAGCTCTGAGCTGGTGAAAATAGAGACTACATGCGGCTCCCTTACCATGCCAGCTGTAACACCTCTAGTTGGGGTCGGTTCCTTACCGGCGAACACGGAGGGTCACAGCATGACATCCAACACCGTTGCTGCCCAGACTCTAGTTGGGGTCGACTTGTCGGTGAACACGGAGCTGGGTAGTGACTCCAACTGCCCCTTAGGGGTCCCCACAGCGCCAGCTGTACCTGCTGAAGTCGAACTTGAGTCGACCGATGCCGAAATGGTCAGCGACCACGAGTGCGAAAATCTCTTTTTGTTGTATGACGACGACCTGTTGCTATCCGACTCGGACGATGGAGATCGCACCGTCCTATTGAGGTCTGAGGAGGGTAACAGCTACAGTGCTGCGCCTTCTTCAGATTAACCTCCACCACTCCACTACGGCCTCAGCCGCCCTTGTTCTTCGCCTTTCTCAAGGCGGAGTGGTCAATGGTAACCGGGTTCGAGGACTCAAGATCCCTAACTACAAGCTCCTCTACGTAAGAAATGAAGGTAAACCAAGATCTTGCATTCTTGCGAAGAGCAGCCTTAATATTTTTCTTCTCTCTAATTTCAGCAATCAGGACTTCATCGCCACTTGCGTGGAATCGACGACCCATAGGTATTGGGTGGTCTCAGCGTACCTGGGCCACGATCAGACGCGTCCTTTTCCGCCGACCGTGATGAGGGATCTGGTTGTAGAGGCAGAGAGGACCAACACGCACCTCATCATTGGGTGTGACGTAAATGCACACCACTCAATTTGGGGTAGCTCAGACATTAACGACCGAGGTGAGGAACTTTTCAATTTTGTAGTTAGTTCTAATTTGTTAATATGCAATGGAGGTTCCGAGCCCACCTTTGTCACCCGCAATCAACAAGAGGTGCTTGACATCACACTTGTCTCTTTTAATCTTGCCAATTCGATAACGGACTGGAGGGTGTTAGAGGAGCACTCTTTCTCTGACCACCGTTATCTTCAATTTGGACTTATCGACTCACAACCAGTCCAGGTTAAGACTAGGAACATTAAACGAACCAATTGGGCTCTTTATAGGGAATCATTAATCAGATTCCTCCCCCCTGAGTTGCCGGTCTCTCTTTGCTCAACAGAGTTTGATGCTGCGGTGGGAGTGCTGACAGAGGCTCTTAACAAATCTCTGAACAAAGCCTGTCCTTTTAGCACACCGCGTGGCAAAGAGAAGCCCCCATGGTGGAATGCCAATCTGGGACGCCTTAGAGCCAAATGCCGGCAGCTCTTTAACAAAGCTAAACGCTCCAAAGCTAGCGCGGATTGGGACTCTTATAAGTTGTCCCTCAGCGTCTACAAAAAAACTCTAAGGAAGGGCAGCGCAGCTCCTGGAGACTCTTTTGTGACAATATTGATGAGTCCTCTGGGACCTCCAGGTTGCGCAAGATTCTATCCAAAGAGCCACCAACACCAAGCTACCTGTTAAGAGCAGATGGTCGGTGGACCTCCTCTTGCAAAGAGAACATTGATCTTCTGTTGGATGCTCACTTCCCGGGCAGCTCCCCTGTTGTTGATGTTCATCCTTCTGGTGTCGTTAACCACCAGCTGAGCATCGACCCCTCGAGCATAATTACTTCTGAAAAGATCCGCTGGATTAAAGAGCAATTGATTAGCTCTCCGAGAAAAACGGAAATTTGTTTACTCCAATTATACACCGCTGTCAGAGTTCGCTTACATCGTATTGATACCTCCAACAGGGAAACAGCGAATATGCGACAATCCCAACGAAACCAAGAAGCTCGCCATAATAAGTCTTCCGATGAGTATGCTGAATACTTAGTTCAAGCAGCAAACACTGCTTGAATACTATTCCGTCATAAAACAGGGTGCAACAAATTTGTGCATATGCTGCGGAGGTCTGTGGTTTAGGACACAAGTATTTAATTTGACTTCCGAATTTCCCTCTGTCTGAAATGTCTACGAGTTTTGCACTTATTGTGTCAGATTTCGAAAGGAAAAACTCAAAATATTTGCCTCGCAAGCGGTCTCGAATTTCCTCCAGTTCCAGAATGAATTGAAGTGCTTAACCAGCTTAGAACAACGCCTTGTAGCTCCTCGCATTCATTTTATGCAGATGCGGTCTCTCGGTCTGTGACAGGCAATGTGGTTTAAAAGGTGCGGTAGTAAACATACCACTTAACGTCGATGCATGGTCTCTGCGCTTCCACGTGCGTTTGAGCAGGCACACGTCATTCAACTTCAGCTCAAGAGAAGACTAGCAAACACTCACAGATTTATGAGTGAAAGAATTCGCCCAGGAAAAGTCTTGACAGCGGTTCGATATTTACTATCGACTCCTCTCTATTTGGAAGAGAATATCACGTTGGCCCAAAATTGGTTCACTGAAACAGAAAACGCGGATGAAATTCCATTTGTTGCAGATGGTGGCTATCTGGGATAGCCATTCAGAAGAACTTTCTTTTCCCAGTATATATTGCAGCCAGTCACGTAGATGTGTTATCTCTCTTCTTTTGAGCAAAATATTTTTTTCCGGTTGTTATTCCATTAACGACAACAAATTGTATGTACAAAATGGCGGCGACTATAGATGTCAAAAAATCGCCAGATTTTGTAATTGCTCGCATTTGTTTTTCCTTGAACGTCAGAATACAATGACAAAATCTAGCCGATTTTAGCTTCGGGGAGCGAATGTGTCAAACGAACCGAAGTTGAATGTATAATTCAGTTTGTCTATGGGCCTGTATATACATGGTCATAGGAAATAAAGAGAACATTGACGTATTAATACGTCTGCTAGTGAAATGACACTTTCATACTATGTCTGCGGAAAAATATGTACCAACCAACGCTGGCGTTTTAATACGATTCCAGCAACACTGCTACGCGATTTCCAAAAAAAAATAATTTTGCTACGCTGCTAGGCACTCTCACTAATTATACAAATTAAATGCGAACTTTCAATAAGAAATTCGAGTTTTTAGAGCTCATACAATCACAATCAAAAATAAAAAGTTGAACGAATATATTTTCAAACTAAATATTCACTTTCACGGCGCCAACATATGACACCATTCTACTGTACTCTACACATAAGTTTGTTCAGGTGTACGTTCCAAAAAAACATTTAAATAGTTTCAATATGGTTGCCATAGATACCACAGCAAATATTTTCCTATTTTCTACAGTTACAATATTACGAATTCAAAAATAATGTTGTGAATAAGAGAAGTTTATATTTTACTGTCCCATGTATTCGAAAAATTTTTTTGCACACGCTTTATATGTTTTTTTGGCTATGTAGTGCAGAATAAATCAAAACACTTTGTTTTTCGTATACCTGAATGTCCTGCATATGGTGAATTGTGAAATTCTTCAATAATTGCCAATTTTTCTTCCATGTCTGTTATTTTCTTCGGGGGTTGTTGACTGCAATCTACTATATATATCGTTAAATTCATTTTCATCTACATATGTATAAGGTCGAGTAATATATTTTCTTTGTTAATTGCTAATTAATTTATATGCATTCATCTCATTTCAGATGCCAGTTTCTTTAGGGTCGAAACTAGTTTCGCTTAATTATCACTGCATATAACTATAACTCCATTTTTATATATTTAAACTTTATGCCTTATAATTCGCTAATATAAATTTCAATTTTTTTATACTTCTGACGTCAGTTAAGGATGTACATACATTCCCAAATGTAAAGGTGATCAGTCAGATGTGTACTTCTCCATGTTTTTATTGTGATTATTATGATCATTATCCTTATTATATCTTGGAATGATGGATTTCAAAATTTCTATAAATTTTTATTCTTGATAGCGCATCGGCATTCGTGTTCATTGTCCCTTTTTGTTTATAATTTTGAAATCATAATCTGATAAATTGTGTAAACAACGAAACTAAGGGTCTATGATATATGCCTACTACAAATTTTCGTCCATAAAGATATGGTTTAAAAAAATGAATGCCCTAATGTATGTGTGATATGTTTCTATACTAACAATATTTGATACGTGGCTTAAATAAATATCTAATCCACTCGGTTGACGAATGAAGCTAGCAATAAGCAAGAGTTTTTTAACAGAAAATTAAGAGCTAACATATACACTTAAAAGTAGAGGTGAACGATCCTTCCTGTAAACCAAATAAGAGGCATCAAATCGTTCCAACGATAATATCTCTGGCTTTAACCAAGTCTCAACAGTAACAATGACATCGTACACATGTAGTAAAGAGGAACTGATAAGCTGGTTTGTCTTAGTTCGCAATCCTCCAGCATTATGTAGATAGATGCACAATTCAGAAAGGTAGGCAGATGAGTCCAGCTTGGTAGTCGAACTTGGAGAATTAATATAAGCAGCAACACGTCGATTGTTTACATCAGCACTTAAGCTTTGTTGACAAGAAGTTCCACAAACAAACACTTCAGGCAGGGAAATGCAGTTATTTATGATTTCACTGCAGTGAAAAATTAAATATATGGACACGGAGTCCATTTAGCCAACCAAATATTTAACATGTTGTCAGGAACACCAAGTTTCAAATTCACGTATTTGAGGGAACTTCAATTCCGGCTTTGACTAATTTAATACAAACCATTACTTCCAGATTCACACCATCAGCCGAATTTCTGCTTTTACCAATAAATTGATTTCCCACGATTTCTTGATCGTTTATCTGAAGCATTGTGCCATTGATTTACATTATCAAAATCCGTACGTGAATGCACTGAGAAAGACAGGAAGACGATAAGACAACAGGAGCAGAAAATTCAATACCCAAGCGCACTGAAGGCAAATTAGTAACAGTAGCATCAGACGAAGAAGATCCAACACCAGACCGAACAACAGGGGCGATGGTAGCGATAGTGCCGGAACAACCAACGGGAAGCGACGATTCAGCATCAGCAGCAGTGGGAACACCAGGAGCAGCGGAAATATCAGCAGCGGCGGTAGATGATTCAGCGGGGTCATCGGTAGCACCGGTAGATAATTCACGAGTCGCGGCACCAACGATCAGAAGCCACTGATTGCTTATCGATCGATAAAAGTGATGATTTAGAATTTTTTTCTCGAATTAGCGACAGCAACAACATTACTGGGGGTAAGTTGCAAATTTTTCAAAACGCGATTGTTCCGCGAGCCAAGAGCTTTGACAATTACAAGCGAAGTTAACCGAACAGGTGCACTGACCTTTGACAACTGCGAGCGTGTAATGATTTTATTTTTATCATTGGTAGCAATGTTAGCAATAGTCGCACGAGAAACTATTTATATATTTTCAGCCTTATTTTGAGATTCGAGTTCATTCGAAAGTGAGTCGAATTCGCATAGACTGTATTTTGACTTTCGAATGAATAGAAAGAATAGAAAGTTCATCCAAACATTCGAAAGTTCATTGGTTGTGCGTATTTTGAGATTCTATTCATTCGAAACAAATGTCATATTTCATTCGAACAAATTTTCCTGGCGCATAGATTAACAAACACGTAAATATAGTGAGATATTTTTAATATTCTCTAGAAAATTAAATGAAGTAACTTTAATTGACAATTTCTGATCCTGTCGGTATAGGTCACGTTCTAATTAGAAAAACTGGTGGCCGGCAATTCGTATAAATAAAATAGTCCCACTCAAGTTCTATGTAAACAAATCTCCAAAGGAAAGACGAGTGAATGCACGAAATTATTTTGCAACTTTATTTTTTACTCTTGTTTTACATTTTCTATGATGTCCTATTCATTTGTACTGTCCACAAAAGAAAGCAGCATTTTATTTTATCTAAAAACAACTCTAATTATTAAAAACAAGTCACCGAGCAAATGTTTATTTTACTACTGATAGCACTCAAAGTAAAGGTAGAGTGACCAGATTCATGCCGAGTGTATGGTGGGAGAGAGTTGTAATTAAATATACATGTATGTTATGTTATTTTGCTTTGTTTTCGTGTTCGATATTATTATAGGTATACAAAACATGTTTCATAAAATGTCTTACTTAAATTTCGTCTTTAAACTCGTAAAAGTGTAACTAATAAAAATATTTCCAAAGAAAGAGAAGAGTTCTAACGCAAAAAAAGCAAGGTATGGTCAACCTGTATTAAAAGAAATGTCAAACAGCTGACTTTGAGGGTTAAATTTATTTAAGTTCATTTTACTTTATCATTCGAAAATGAACCTTTTTCATTAGAATCTCAAAATACACAAAAATCTTTCGAATGAATAGAGACATTCGAAAGAATTGACTATTCATTCGAATCTCAAAATAAGCATGTTTATTTCAAGAATTTCTGAATGCAATTCTTCGATTTTTTTAAGAAATAGCTCAGTGTCAATTGGTATTAGATTGCACTGCGAGCATTGCGTAGTTTCCATGGTAAACGAAATTAAGAAAAGCAAAATTATAAAAGAAAGGGACGACCGATTACAATGACGATCAGATATCTACTGATTATTAATAGTGTTGCATATTTTTTCAATTGCATGTCTTAACCTAATTTTTATTTCATTAAAATAGTTTTCTAGATTATATATTTGTTAATTAATGGGGCGTCATCATATTGCATTGTTCATATTTTGAGTTCAGTCTATGGTGCTATGCAACAATGTTGTGATTATGAATTTGGGTTCACCATAACAGGCAAGGGAGGTAGTGGGGAGGTGACATGTTACGCCACGTCAGATTAACCGGTGTCATTCGACCAGGGTTGCCCATTATTATAATCCAGTGCAACTATTAGTCATTCGAAGATAGTTTATTTAAATTAAAAGTATATTTTTTTATTATAAATATTTCTATAAAATCATTGATCTTGACTAAAATTGGTCTCTATTTAAATTATGTCTATAGGTTAATAAACGTTGGGAGCACATTATCAATTAGCTCTTAGCAGAACGACTTTAAACACGTAACTCATTATTTGCGAGATCAATTTGTCCATTTGTAATTGTTATCTGACTATTCCAACTTGGACCAAAATAGATATCAGCAAAAACCCTATTTCCCTTGGGTAAAACAATATGTAAGTATATCTAAATAAATAAATTAGTTAAAGGGCATTATTGAATTCGCTTGTTTTCTTTGTTAGGCTCATTCGTTAGTTGAGGCGTTATTTCAAGTACGTTTTTAGGCATTTTTTCGTAGTTTTCGCAGAACCTTAGTGCAACGCAACGCATGCGAATGTTATTTCATCGACGATTGCATTTTTTCGACCTTGCATCGTTATAAGATAGTTAATTAAGAAACGTATTTAGTCAATTTAAGAAAATGTTCAATAAAATAACAAAAAGTACTACAATCTATTATTGCTCTGTGCTTGTAGATTTGCAGCTTGACTGGCCCTCGTGTTTAGTTGTAAATTGTTATAAACGTGAGCTATATAAAAGCGTTTACTTTTCGAAGACTGGACTTAGTACGCGCTTGCAAAAAGCCTTAGAATCAAACAGAACTTCAAGCTACAAACGTCCTTATTAAACCTTATTAGCGACCATTCATATTCACCATATTCACCATGAATGAATTTAAAGGTAAATTATGGACATTTTTCAAGAACTCTTTAACTAGCGACATTTGCTCGGTTTCTTTAGTACTTAATTATATACTTACTTACTTACTTAAAGGGCTCCCGACCCTTGTAGAGTCCCTGCCTGAGACATCGCTGCCTTCCATCCTCTGCGGTCCCGAGCACGCTGCTTCCAGTTGTGAAGACCAAGTTTTCTGGCATCCGCGACAGCTTGGTCTTTGTACCGGAGGTTCGGTCTTCTTCGCCGTCTCGAACCTGGGGGCTGGGATTCGAAGATCCTCTTGGCTGGAGCATTGTTGTCCATTCGCTCGATGTGGCCGAGCCAATGTAGTCTGCGTATCTTGGCTTTTTGGACTACATCCACATCCTGGTACAGCTCATAGAGTTCGCGGTTGTATCTTCTCCTCCATTCGCCCTCCTCGCATAAGGGACCTAATATCCGACGAAGTATTTTACGCTCGAAGGTGCCCAATATTTGCTCAGCTTTCTTACTTATCGTCCAGCACTCGGCTCCATACAGCAGGACTGGTAAGATGAGCGTTCTGTAGAGCATTAATTTGGTCCGTCGAGTTAGGAGTTTTGAACCCAGTTGTTTCGCCAAACCGAAGTAGCAGCGGTTTGCTAGGGTTATTCTTCGTCGGATCTCTACAAAGGTGTCATTTGTAGGATTTATATTTGTTCCGAGGTAGGTGAACTCCTTAACTACCTCGAAGTTATAGTTATCAACAGTGACGTTCTGCCCAATGTTTTGGACAGATAAATTTTTGTTTGTTGATAACATGTACTTTGTCTTGTCCTCATTCACTTCAAGACCAACTCGTTTCGCCTGCTCATCAATAGCCGTAAATGCCTCTACGACGGCTTGCCGGGATCTTCCGACGATGTCAATATCGTCTGCGTATCCCAGCAGTTGGACGGATTTGTGAAAGATAGTGCCTTCCGTGTTGACACCTGCCCTGCGCACTATCTGCTCCAACACGATATTGAAGAAATCACATGACAGCGCATCTCCTTGCCTGAATCCGGTGCATGTTTGGAAGAGCTCCGAAGAGTTGTTTCCAAATTGCACAGAGCATCGCGTGTTTTCCAGCGTTATGCGACACATCTGGATAAGTTTTGTCGGTATCCCGAATTGGGCCATCGCCTGGTAGAGCTCAAGACGATGAATGCTGTCATAGGCGGCTTTAAAGTCGATGAAAAGGTGGTGGGTTTCGACTTGAAATTCGTTGGTCTTTTCCAGGATTTGTCTGAGTGTAAAAATTTGGTCTATTGTCGATCTGCCGGGCCGGAAGCCACACTGGTACGTGCCGATTAGTGTGCTGCAGAAAGGTTTTAGACGTTCACACAATACGTTGGATAGGATCTTATATGCGACATTTAACAGGGATATGCCTCGGTAGTTCTTACAAGACATAGGATCGCCTTTTTTGAAGATGGGGCATATAGAGCTGATACTCCAGTCGTCGGGCATGCGTTCCTCCATCCATACTTGGTTGATGACTTGATGCATGCACCCTACCAAGACATCACCTCCGTATTTAAAGAGTTCAGCTGGAAGCCCATCAGAGCCAGCGGCTTTGTTGTTCTTCAATTTCCTGATGGCTACATTAACTTCTTCAATACTGGGTGGAGGCGTTGGTTCTTCATTGACTGGAGGTGGGTTCTCGTCTTGCCCTATCACTCTCTCTATTTGCTGCCCGTTAAGCAACTGCTGGAAGTGTTGCTTAAACACATCAACAATTCCCTGTGCATCGGTGACTAGGTTGCCTTCGCCATTTCGAAGAGCCTGCGTTCCGGACTTGTAGCCAGCTGCCAGCTGCTTGGCTTTTCGATAAAACTGCCGGATGTTGTTGCGCTCGCGAGACTCCTCGATATCCTTGAGCTGGGAAACTGCGTGGTCCCTTTTCTTTTTACGCAGGATACTCTTTTCTTCCCTTCTTCTGGTCCGATACTCCTCTCTCGCTGCTCTTGTTTTGCGCTGCAGCGCTTTCTTGTGTGCATCTTCTGTCACCCTCTTCCGCTGTACGCACTCATCATCATACCAAGGGCTCCTCCTTGGAGGTGGTTGGTAGCCAAGGGTGGTCACGGCTACCTCTTTGATGATGTTGCGGTATTCGGTCCACTGATTGTTAGCGTTTGTGGGGGGTGTATGCACCGCAGAGAGTTTCTCGGCCAGGTGCTCTCTGTAGGCTCTGGCTCCTTCTGGCGTGCTAAGGCGTCCAACGTTAAGCTTGTTTTTCTTGACGGCTCGCAGCTTCTTCTCGTTGGACAGTCGAGCTCTGAATTTAGCTGCAACAAGATAGTGGTCAGAGTCAACGTTTGCCCCTCGAAAGGTACGCACATTCAAGATGTTGGATGCGTGCCTTGCGTCGATTAGCACGTGGTCGATCTGGTTGCGTGTTCGACCGTCAAAGGAAAGCCAGGTTGCTGTGTGGATTTTTAGCCTAGGAAACCTAGTGCTACTTATCACCGTATTACGAGCTGCTGCAAAATCGATTAGTCGGAAACCGTTGTCTGTTGTCGAATCGTGGAGGCTGTGTTTACCGACTATCCCGCCAAAGATGTTTTCCTTACCGATTTTGGCATTGAAGTCCCCGAGTACGATTTTTACATCGTACTCCGGACAGGCTCCGTAGGCTCCGTCCAGGAGGTCGTAAAATTCCTCCTTGACAGGGTCTTCAGATTCTTCGGTAGGGGCGTGTGCACATATTAGGCTGATGTTTTGAAATGTGGCTCTGATGCGAATTACAGCCAGACGATCGCTTATCGGCTTAAAATCAATGACTCTTGATCTGAGCCGATTTCCCACGACGAATCCGCATCCTAACATGTGCAGTCTTTTGTGGCAGCTGTAATAAATGTCGCAGCTACGTCTTTTCTGCATACCTGATCCTATCCATCGTATCTCCTGGATCGCAGTAATATCTGCCTTGTACTGCGAGAGGACAGATTCAAGTTTCTGAGCAGCTCCCGGAGTGTACAAAGTTTGTACATTCCAGGTGCATACTCGTAGGTCATAGTCCGTGGACGTTCCGGGTCGATTTGCCAAATGAGGGGGATCGTTATTATTATCCGAGGCGGATGTCTCTCTCATAACTATGGTACTTTTTACGTGGTAGGGAAGTTACCCCGACGACACAACCCCCAACCTGGAGGGCCAGTTCCATGGGTTTTAGCCCCTAGGACCCAGGGCCGGTCTGAGAGACCGACATCAGTAGCTCACTTCGGAGGTGCGAGCGCTGCCGTTGACCCATTTAGGGTTCATCCGCCACCATCTCTATTCCATAACCCTGATGAAGTCATGGAAATCCTTACAGACCTGAGCTTCGAATATGTCGTAGTAGCTCATGTAGGGTGTTCGCCAAAACCGCCAATGGATTCCGCCGTTGATTCCATCTGGAGAATTCATCCGCCTTCTATCCTCCTTCTGAGGGCTCTTGTTAGACTTCTGAGACGTGATACTCGTTCAGGTGAATTAATTATATACATATACTTATATATACGAACATACGTATATAAATATTTAAATCAGATAATTTTCCTCAGAAGCACCAGTTAACCCTAGAAACATGTAATCCCTAAGCCATATTTTTAACTTCTTTAAAAAAAACGCAAACTAAACAACTTCATTGTTTATTAAAAACTATTAAAAGTTAACGTCTTGTTCACATAAAAGTTTTAAATATTTTTATACCCTATCGTAAAGGTATATTAAATTTGATAACATAGAGAAATATTGCAGACAGACGCAATAAAGTATATAAATAAATGATTAGTATCACTAACGAATTCGATTAAGCCATGGCCATGGTCCGTCTGCTTGTCACCAGTTTTTGGGCCTTCAATTTTGAGTTAGGACAATGAAATTTTGTATGCGAAGTCTTTGGATATCGGGACAGAACAAGTGTAGAAATTTTCAAAATCCGCCCACTTTAAAAAAAATCACTTTTTTCAGTAATTTTCATGAAACTTGACAAAATTTACAAAAGCAAATATGTAGATATTCCTTTAGTCGCCAACGCCATCATTTTAGGGGCGTTTTTCTTAAATATTTGTTTTTCTGCGGTTTAATAAGAATAATATCACTTCTTAGGAAAAAAATTTAATATATGTTAAAAAATTGAAAATCCGCCCACTTTTGGAGAAAATTCAAATTTTAGAGTAATTTTATAAAAAAGTAAAACAAAAATATTAATTCAAGAAAATACAATATATTGGTGGAAAAAAGAGCTATATATAGAATAAGGATAAGGTAAAGCGCAATCCGCTTCAGACGGATTGTAGCATTTTCATATGTTTTTTCAAATGAGATCAGTTAAGCTAATAAAACCTCTTATAATTAATATTTTTCAATATATTTAGGGCTTTACTAGAACAAGATGTGAAGAATATATTAAGAGAAAACGAGTAAACTCAAGAGATTTAGTACAAGAAATTCAAAAACTGGTAGGTAGTATGAGCCTTGAAAGTGTCGCAGTTTTAGTACTGAAATTGTAAATCCAGGGCGAAGTGCTCAGACAAGACTATCAGTGAGAACATGTAAAAGTAAAAAACACGCCAGTTCGTCAAGCCTGTGTAAACATCGTCCATGACCCCACAATACAAGTAGAATTTTGGGCATAAAATTTGACAGCTCTGGGCGCAGTATGTACGATTTGTAAATGTAATAACAATTTGCAAAAAATATTTTGTTCAAAAAGAGTAAAAGAAATATCTCAACAAATTTATAGTTAAGTTTTGGTGACACGCTACTTTGCATTTATTCAGAAATAGGGGAATTCAGGCTCCACCTGTTTTCGGTAACGGGGGCAGGGGATGTTCGAGCTGACTGTCTAATTTAGGTAGTCTATGATTTTGACTCTCTCATTTTTTGGTGTTTTGGGACAAAAGAGAGGGAGTGGACTATCTAACAAGAGGGAAAAAATTATGGATTGTTATAACAGAAAGTTATGTGGGCAAAAGTATTATGGGCGAATGAGAAGAAAGAAAGGAAAAACATATGAAAATGCTACAATCTATCTGGAATGGATCGTGTTATACCATACCGCTTTCCACCATAATATTGTATTGTACTTGCTTGAAAAAGTTTTTTTTTTTAATTTCTTATAAACTTGGATTTTCTCCGAAAGTGGACGGATTTTGAAATTTTTTCACCATATATCAAATTTTGTTTCTAAGTGATATTTTCTAATTAAACCGCAGAAAAATTGTTTTATTTTTTTTTTAAGAAAAACGCCGCTAAAATGTAGGCGTGCCTGTATGTGAGATATTATGAAGATTAGAGGAATATATACATATTTGATTTAGGACTTTTTCCATGTAACATTAGTATAAAGTGAATTATTCCGTCCGTGGACGGATTTTGAAAATGTTTACAATTGTTCTGTACTAATGGTGAACTTCATGAGATAATGAGCTTGAAATGCATTTTTGGGATTGATAAACCGATATTATTTATTTTTTTGATGAGAATGTCTTTAAGAATGAATGAACTAATTTTTTAGTGTTCCGGACCTTAAAAAGGAAAACGGAACACTTATGGGTTTGATAAGGTGTCTGTCTGTCACATCCATGTAACTTTTAAGCCGTTAGAGATATAGAGAAACTTTCGCTATGTGTACATTATATGGGAGATCTGACAAGATGACAGTAATGAATCTCAATTTGGGGGCCCTTTTTTGGCAAACAAAAATATTTTGTTTCTCATCATGTGGCATATCAAATTAAAGAGAATTTCGCAAGAGCTCCTTATATGTAAATTTTTTTCTGACAAAATTTGTTGAACAAAAAATCTTCACAAACATTTGAAAAAATGGCATCTCTATGTTCATCCGAAACACGGTTTAAGACGGTCAATATCGACTACGATTTTTCTCCCGTTAATTAATAATTCCAATTTTTTCGCGTCGCGGTTTTTTATACGGTATGGTCCCTGGTAGGGTCGCTGAAAATGAAACGAAACAATTTTTTAGCTTTTTAAAAATGCATACCACCACAAAGTCGTGATGGTAAAAAAGGTCTGACATGTTCGAAATTGCCATGAAGCTCTTTGACAAATTTGGCTTGTTCTGTTGGGGCACTATTGGTTAGTAAAAAGTCTGACAATTCGACGAATCGCCCTGACATGGGAGAAAAGGCCTCCAAGTGGCTTTTGACATGTCTCGAGACTTTCGACATCTGACATGGCCGTGCCTAATCGCGACATCCCAGGCCAGACGAAACTTTTGAGCCCGGCATTACGAACTTCTTAAGTCAAAGAGCAGTTTCAGACGTCTCTAAAAGTTTAAGTTCTGAGTCCGTGGGCTGAGCTTTTGCTATACCTGCTTTGGTGTAATGAAATTATTTCTATTCGGTCAAAGTATCGGCGACTGTATTTAACACTGGGTAGTTGTTGGATTGCCGTTGAGAACTGCCATATAAGGGTATTTGGAGCAATTGGCGCAGTGAGGATTTGTTAGGTTTCTGAATAAAAGCAAAGGTCGATGGTCTGTGGTCAAGAAAAATTACAAAATTTCTGCTTTCTTAGTAATGACGAAAATGCTTTTCTGAGGAATAGATGGCTAACAGCTCGCGGGCATATGCACTGTACTTGCATTATGCCTCATTAAGTTTTGCTGAGTAGAATGAAAGGACCTTCCGTTGTACTACTCCCATGACTGTTATATAAGTAACATTGACAAAAAGAGACTAAGCGACGTGGTTTCAGTATGAATTGAATTTAGCGCTTATACAGATATTGCAGGCAATATTCGGTGGTCAATTCGACCGCTTCCGTGAGCCTATTCGGCCCTAAGAAAATCTCGCAAAAGAGAGAATTCGCTAACTTTTTTTTTCGTGCGGGTCTAGCAGCTAGGACTGATATGTTTGCCCTAGAAGCTATAAGAAAACTAAGCTCGGTGGTATAATGGCTTTGCCCGAACATACGGTGATACCAGCAGTATTGCAAATCAGACCGATCCGAAAAGTTTTTACACTTTATGTTTATTTGCCTAGCCCGAGAGGATAACAACTTCGCACCTAGTAGCGCTACACAGTGAGTTCATTTTCCATGCACCGGTCGGTATGGTAGCAAGAACTTTATCGGCTATTTGTGCTAACGCATCGAGGTCTTACTTGCTGCTGGATAACATAGCCTTTACCATCGTGGGTAACCTCTGCATCCATAAGGGTTAAAGTACTAACACCACAAACTGACTACCCGCTAACGCACGCATATCCCGTAACATTGGAGATGGTTTCCTATCCCCTAACTAGACATCTGTTAATAATTTTTGTAACCGAATCTCTTCACTTTCTCTCAACCGACTCAGAATACTTGATTTTAAGCTTTCGTAAAGATCTGCTTGGGGGGTTCAAAATATTGTCTCTACATGCGTTAATGGTTCGCGAGTCTAACAAGCCGAATGCGGTAAAATATTTGGCGTTCTCAGATGTTATTTGTGCCATACTGAAGGCCCTCCAAAGCGACAAACCATACCTGCGGATTTTCCGGCCATAAAGGAAGGTTCTTTAATGACGTGGCACTAACCCCCTTCAGGTAGGGGTCAGAATATACCTGAAGTAGGCATGCCTGTCGTAAGAGGCGACTAAAATTCATTGTTAGTTTACTAACAAAAAAAAAAACAAAAATATGCAATGAACAAAACAAAAGGTATTTGTACCCCAGGTGGCAGTCCAGGTTCACTGGAAAATCCACCCTCTACGGAGGTCGGCTCAACGAATTTTGGGGAGAGCCATTTATTGCTTTTAAAAACGGAACAAGGGTAGTAAGATCGGGAGAAGTCCGACGACATCTCCAATGTCTGCGCACGAGCAGCGGACTTCAGTGAAATTAAATAGTCTGTGTGAGGAAAATATTGAACTCCGAGCTAGACTGAATAAAATGGAGCGCCTCTGCGTAGAGCTCAAAAAAGAAATAGATGAACTTAAGGCAAAAAACAAAGTTCTTAAAGAAAAACCTAGTAATGTGATTGTTACGAGTAAAAACAATAGTCCTAACGTTGACTATAGAACCGACGAAGTAGAATTAAGTCGAGAAACCGATTGGATTCTGAAAAAACGACCTGGCAAAAAACGCAAAGCCAAGTCCTCGCCGGAAGTTATAACTCGACGAGAGAACACTCCAAAAAGCCCGATTGCAAGAGAACAGTCAGACAAAGAAAACTCTCAATCAAACGAAAGGAACGTTTACCGCCACCAATAAATGCGATTGGAATTGTTGATTACAATAAATTACGTACAACTCTAAAAACATTGTTGACATCAGCTTTTAGGTCATAGCTGCTAACAATAATCAATGGAAAGTCATGGTTAAAGACGCTGACAGCTACCGCTTAGTATCAAGCAAACTGAATGCCGAACAAGTTCAATGGTTCACATACGAAAATAAATCAGAAAAACCGATACGAGTAGTAGCTAGAGGTCTCCGTGCTTCATGCTCAAAAGAAGATGTCATCAATGACTTGAAAAATAAAAGTCTCAAAATCATTAATGCTGTCAACATCGTCAAACGAGCAAAAAAGCAATTGGACGACGAGGAAACTACGGTAAAGCGGGGACTGCCTCTTTTTTATGCATACGTTTGATAAATTAGAAAACATAGAAAAAATCTATCAAATAAAAACTATACTGAACATGGTCGTTAAAATCGAACCCGTTCTTAAGAACACTAGGACTATACCTCAAAGTAAGCGTTGCCAAGGATACAATCACACGCAAACGTATTGTAAAAAAGAACCTCGATGTGTTAAATGCGCCGGCAAACACTTATCAAAAGATTGTGGCATGAACAAGCAAACACCACCGGCTTGTATTAACTGCAAGGGAAACCACCCGGCTAATTATCGAGGGCTGCGAAGTAGCTAAAGAGTTACAAAAAAGGCGTGATAAGCTTGTGATTTCAGAACAATCGAATAAGATCAAGACAATAATTATTAAAGAAAAAATTGCGACAGAAAAGTTATCATACGCTGAAACTACAGCTTCGAATACTACGGCCGTGAAATCGGGTAGTGAAGTAAAGCCTAAAACCCCTAAACCTAAAATCACAATGGAAAAGTCACTTGACGGCAATGTACAAACTTACGCTCAAGCCACGAAAGTAGAATGCAGTAAAAATAATAGTTCGCAAGACCCAGTATGTCAGGTCTTTTCTATTATTCTTGCTAAACTCGAAGAGCAAATTAAAACGAACACACTTATTTTCGATAGATTAATAAACTTGAAAACAATGTTCGTCGCACCGAGACACCACGAAGAATATGAAAAAGATGCTCAAAATACTTAATTGGAATGCCAATGGGCTCCTGCAAAGACTCGACGAGCTTGAGATACGAGTATTTATGCGCGAAAACAATATTGATATATGTTTAATATCTGAAACTCATATGACGAAACAATTGTATGCTAACATTGAAGGCTATTGTGGGTATCACGCTTTCCATCCATCGGAAAGGGCAAGGGGTGGTTCGTCACTTTTCATAAAAGACGCTATCGAACATACACCAGAACTACAAGTCGAGCTTAATTCTATGCAAGTTTGTACTGTACGCGTAAGAAATAGACATTATTCTTTTAATATCTCGTCTATTTATTGTTTAAATAGAATCGTGCTTCAAAAAAGTGATTTCATTAACATTTTTAAACACACCTTTTGGGGTTCGAGATGTACCTCACCAAAAAAGTAGAGTGCTTTACGATGCGGGTATGGGATGTGGTTGTGATTTTTACTCGAGCGGTTAGCCAACTTATTGGCCAACAGACAGCAACAAAATACCCGATCTGATAGATTTCTTCGTCGCGAAAGGTATGCTTCACAATTGTACGCATATTGAAGAGAGTTATGACTTGTCGTCGGACCATTCACAATTTTGACAATGAGCGAAACCCTGATTAGGAAGGAAGTACCAGCCAGATTAACTAACGGTAAAACTAATTGGGGATGCCTCAGAAAATAAATATGTAGAAGAAAATACTGAACTAAATGCATCACTTAAGACGCCTTATGAGCTTAGAATTGAAGTCGATCGCTTCGTTGATATATAATACAGTGTGCCGCGTGGAATAATACTCCAGCACTAAGGCAAACGCAAGACAACTACGCACTTAAATATCCTCCGGAGATTACAGAAATGGTGAAAGAGAAAAGGAAAGCGCAAAAAACGCAAAGCAGGTTCCTCACCTGAAGTCGAGCCAGAAAAATTTGAAAAAAACAAAGATTTGCCAGAAAATCAATATCAAAAGAAATCACGTCCTCCGCCACCGATTAACGTCATTGGAATTACGGACTATAAATAAGTTGCACTGCCTCCTTAAAAGTACTGTGACATCACAGTTTAAGGTCACGTCTTTGCGTAACAATATGTGGAAAATCAACGTTGATGATGCCGAAGGTTACCGAGCAGTATCCCTTAAATTGAATACCGAAAAAATTCAGTACCTATGAAAACAAGTCAGAAAGACCAATGCGTGTAATAGCAAGGGGACTTCACCCCTCGTGCACTAAGGAAGATATTATGAACGACCTTAAAGACAAAGGCTTTAACATTCTTGATGCCGTCAATATTATCAAAAAGGAAAAGCAGCAGTCTGAGGGCGATCCGGATAAATTAGTTAAGCGTGGACTTCCACTATTTATGTTAAGTTTTGATAAAGACGAAAAAAAGGATTTAATATATGGTATGGTAATATATGGTGGGAAAGCATCCAGCGAACTATCGGGGTTGCGAAGTAGCGAAAGAGCTCCAAAAAAGGCGCGATACGTTTAAAAATTCCATGCGAAATACGAAACTAAGTATATCCAAAACTGCTACCAAAAAAGCAGCGAAAAATATAAAATCCGCCAATACTGACGTAAAGCCGGTAAATGCAAAAAAACCTAAAACTAGCACAGAAAATGTGTCAGAATCAAGTTCATCGAACACTGGCGTGCAGTCTTATGCCCAAGCGGTGACATACATGACCGAGAACTCACGGGTATCCAGCGCGAAAAACCATCGTAACAGTAGCGTAAATACTTCCGGTCGAATTGTGACATTGGAAAACAATGAAAGGGACAGTACACAAGTACCTGTATCCCACGTGCTTTCCATAATTCTTGCAAAGCTCGAAGAGCAATGCAAAACTAATAAATTAGTTTTCGAAAGAATAGTTGCTCTTGAAAACAGCATACAGAACACGCGTAATCATAACAGAATATGAAAGAAACGCTTAAAATTGTTACATGGAACGCCAACGGGCTCATTCAAAGACTCGACGAGTTAGAAATATTTATACGAAAAAAAGATATTGATATTTGCCTGGTCTGTGAAACCCATCTGACAAAATTATCGTGCGTCAATATAAGGGGATATAACGTGTACCACGCTTTCCACCCATCGGAAAGGGCCAGAGGCGGATCATCTTTGTTTATAAAAGAATGTATTGAACACTCAGCAGAAGTAAAAATTGAATTAGAATCAATGCAAGTAAGCACGGTTCGCGTTAGAAATAGACATTTCACATTCACTGTTTCGTCTATATATTGCCCATTGCGCTGTAAGGTTGAGGAAAGGGATTTCACAAATATCTTTAACTTCCTTAAACCAAATTTTATTCTTGGTGGCGACTTCAACGCGAAACACCCTTTCTGGGGTTCAAGGCACGCGTCTCAGAAAGGTAGGGTGCTCTATAATGCGGGTATGCAAAACGGTTGCAATTTTTACTCAACGGGTAAACCAAAATATTGGCCGACTGATAGAAATAAGATACCGGATCTGATCGACTTCTTTGTTGTTAAAGAAATATCAGGCAACTTTATAAAAGTTGAAGAAAGCTTTGACCTCTCCTCTGATCATTCTCCAATCATTATGACTGTAAGCGAAGCACTAATTAAAAAAGAAAGAATGGCCAGATTAACCAGCGCGAGAACTAATTGGAATAACTTCAAAAAAGATATAGAAGTAAATATCGATCTGAGGGTATCTCTTAAAACACCGTATGAACTTGAAATAGAAGTTGATTGGTTCGTTGAAATCTTACAAAGTGCCGCGTGGAAAAATACTCCAAAGCAAAAGTAATGTTCAAACTTATCCCGTGGAAATACAAGAGATGATTAAGGAAAAGAGAAAAGCGCGTAAGAAATGGCAACAAAGTCGGGCTCCGCAGCATAAATCACACCTTAATCGGTTGTGCAACTCACTAAAAAAGGCTATTAAGGATCTAAAAAATAAAGAAATAGAAACTTACCTTGAGAGCTTATCGGCAGAAAAAGATTCGAATTATTCGCTTTGGAAAGCTATAAAAGGTATTAAAAAGCCTATAATACAAACCGCACCAATCAGGAAAAATCAATACGAATGGGCCAGGCATGATAAAGAAAAAGCACAAATTTTTGCAATGCATTTGGAAGATACTTTTAAGGCATTTGATGGACAAGTTCTTGCTCAAGATGCAAATACGTCGGATATAGACAATATTGCAATAAGATATGCAACACTAACCGAACTTAAGGAAGAAATAAAGAACCTCAAACCCAAGAAAGCTCATGGATACGACTTAATCACGGGAGAGGTTCTTAAGGCACTGCCAAGAAAAGCTTTAATTAAGCTTCTCTTTATTATAAACGCCGCGTTTAGACTTGAACATATTCCCAGCCAATGGAAAGTAGCGGAAGTGATAATGGTTCTTAAGCCCGGTAAAACACCAACTGAAAAATCGTCATATAGACCAATTTCACTTCTTCCAATTATATCCAAAGTATTCGAGAGAATATTGATTAGACGAATACAGCCGATAATAGAAGAAATGCATCTCATCCCGGATCATCAATTCGGATTCAGAAGTAAGCATTCTACAGTTGAACAAGTTCATAGAATAACAGATGCAATCGAAAGATCTCTTGAAGAAAAAAAGATTTGTTCAAGCGTATTTCTTGACGTTTCTCAAGCTTTTGACAAGGTCTGGCACGAAGGCTTAAAATTTAAATTACGACAAGTTTTGCCAGAACACTTATATAATATTCTAAGAAACTACGTGTCAAATGTGGAAATGAATATTCGGATTTTAAGGAAATAATGGCTGGGGTGCCGCAAGGAAGTATTCTTGGTCCACTTTTATATCTACTATACACTCGTGATATACCGCAAGTGGAAGGAACGAAGTTAGCCACTTTCGCCGACGATACTGCTATATTGGCAGTAGGTAAAACGGTCGAAGAGACTACCGAAAAAGTGGAAGAGGCATTAGATAGAGTAAATGAATGGACAAAGGTTTGGCGAATAGCACTTAATGAGACCAAATCTGTGCATGTAAATTTTACTAATAAGAAAATCAATTATTTGCCGATTTTTTCGAACTCGGTTCAAATTCCGTTCGCAAACGAGGCTAAATACCTTGGAATGACACTTGATGCAAAGCTTAAATGGAAATCGCATGTACAGAAAAAACGCAAAGAACTAGAAAATAAATATAGAGATATGTATTGGTTACTTGGAAAATATTCCAAACTTAATATAGAGAACAAACTGCTTTTGTACAAGCAAGTGCTAAAACTAGTAAGGACTTATGGTATACAACTCTGGGGTTGTACCAAAATAAGTAATATAAATATTCTACAAACCTTTGAAAACAAAGTGCTAAGAGGAATTGTTAATGCGCCATGGTATATTGGAAATAACGATATCCACAGAGATCTCGGCATTAAAACAATCGTAGATGAAATTAGAAACTACGCGAGAAAGCATAAAATTCGACTAAAAAGTCACGTTAATATCACAGTCCTTCAAGTTTTGGATGAAAGTAATCTACTGCGCCGTCTTCAAAGAACTAAACCTCTAGACCTGGCGCGATAAGTAACCGTGTCTAAACTGCGGAACTAGCAGGAGTTTCTAATGGGAAGCTAACCTGCCAAATGTTCTTATTTCGTGAGAAGAAAACTGCTTGATAAGTCGAATACTTAGTTGTAGTAATAATAAAAACCAACAAATACAATAGTTTGTTGAAGGGAGGTTTTTTAGTGGGTAAGAATCCCACACTACTATGATCCTCATAGTGTCTTTTTGAAGATTTTCACCTACCCTCGGAAAAAAAAAGGAAAGCGCGAAAAAGATGGCAACAAACTCGCTGTCCGCAGCATAAAGCGCAAATAAATCATTTGAGTAACTTGTTAAAGAAAACTATAAAGGATTTTAAAAACCGTACAATAGAAATGTACCTTGAAAATCTTACAGCGGAAAAAGACTCCAATTATTTACTCTGGAAAGTGGTCAAAGGCATAAAAAAACCGCAAATCCCCTCTCCGCCAATCGCAACAAATAATGGGGAATGGGCTAGAGATTATAAGGAGAAAGCAGAATTATTTGCAGCCCACCTTGAAGAAACGTTTAAGCCGTTTGATGGTCAACCGCTCATTGAAAACATCAATACATCGGATATATCATCTGACAACTACACATTCGCAAGTGTAACGTTAACTGAACTTAGGCAAGAAATAAAGAAATTGAAACCTAAAAAAGCTCCTGGATACGACTTAATTACAGGAGAGCTTCTCGAAGAATTGCCCAAGAAAGCTTTAACTAAATTTCTACACATTGTAAATGCCGCCCTAAGACTAAAATATGTTCCAAGTCAGTGGAAAGTAGCGGAAGTTATAATGGCCCCAAAACCCGGTAAACCACCGAATGAGAAAAAATCGCTTTTGCCGATTATGTCTAAAGTCTTTGAAAGGATATTACTCAATCGTTTGCAGCCAGTTTTAGAAGAAAAAGATCTTATCCCTGATCATCAATTCGGATTTAGATGCAAACATTCTGCAACTGATCAGGTACATAGAATAACCGATGTAATTGAAATAGCTTTTGAGGAAAAAGAAGTTTGTTCAAGCGTATTTCTAGACGTTTCTCAAGCTTTTGACAAGGTGTGGCACTACGGCTTAAACTACAAGTTCCACAAGAAGAAGGAACCACTTTAGGTACATTTGTCGATGACACTGCCATTTTGGCAACAGGCAAAACTATCGAACAAACAACCGAAAAATTGCAAGAAGCATTGAATACGGTGAATGAATGAACACAAGTTTGGCGTATCGCGCTCAACGAAACTAAATCTGTTCATGTAAATTTTACCTATAGAAAAATCAATAATTTACCTATCTCTGTCAACTCGGTTCAAATTCCATATGCAACTGAGGCTAAATACCTCGGCATAACGCTTGACGTAAAATTGAAATGGAAGGCGCATGTGAAAAAAAAACGCAAAGAACAAGAAAATAAATACAGAGAAATGTACTGATTACTTCGAAAGTATTCAAAACTTAGTATACATAACAAACTGCTTAAACTTGCTTATAAAAGTTTATATCCGTGGTATATAAGAAACAACGATATCCATGGAGATCTCGAAATCACCACCGTGGAAAACGAAATCAAAACTTTTGCTCAAAACACAAGAACCGATTAGAAGGTCACGTTCTACAACTCTTAGATGAGCGACATCTATTACGCCGTCCACAAGGTTAGGTTAGGTTAGGTTGTAGTAGCAGCTGGCACCCAGATACAGACGTAAACGACAAAAAAAACGACCAGTACAAAAAGGCTAAAGGACAACTACACAGATAATTGTATCTAGGTGGTTTTTCCACTGAACTAGGAGAACCAACCGGAGCTTTTGACAAAGCGCAGAAGATGCCTGATGGGTACACCAGTCAGGTCGCAGAGGTCGTCGAAGAAGAATGACCCCAGGTGGAGGTTTCTACTTGACGCTAGGGCAGGGCAATTGCAGAGAAGATGAGGAATCGTTTCCTCTTCCTCCTCATCCCTGCAACTCCGACAGAAGTCGTTGTATGGGAGGCCTAGACGACTAGCGTGCAGGCCGATAAGGCAGTGTCCCGTAAGGACGCCAATAATGGTGCTCAAGTCCTGACGCCTCAGAATTAACAGTTCTTTTGAACGTTTCTGATTGTAGGTAGGCCAGAGCTCCCTCGAGATCTTAAAAGGGCAATTAGCCCATCGAGCGTTGGCCTTCCTTATGGCATCTAGTTTGAGCATGTGATAACAAGCAGCAATTGGCATCCCAACTCCCGTTGTTATATAATCACCGGTTATTATAGCTGGAGACTTCAACGCATGGGCAGTCGAATGGGGCAGCACTAAAACCAACCACAGAGGTGAGGCACTTCTGGACGCATTTGCTAGCCTCGACCTGGTGCTTCTAAACGAAGGAAACAAAGACACCTTCAATAACGGCAGATCAGGCTCAATCGTAGACCTAACATTTGCCAGTAGAAACATAGCTAGGAAAGTAAAATGGCAAGTCCCCGATCTCTACACAAACAGTGATCACCGAGCCATCATATTTCAGATAAGAGAGCCGGGACGGTTCCAGCACCGGGAAGCCATTAAAAAGGTACAGAGCCGAGGTTGGAAGGGAAACAATCCAGATAATGAAATGCTCGATTTCTGGATGCCCAACATGGAAGTATTCTTTGGCACTGCTGAGGAACAGGCCACCCAAATGACCGCGTACTTGACCCAAGGATGCGATGCATCCATGCCACGAAAAAGCAATGGAAATGGGAGAACACCGGTGTACTGGTGGAACGATTGCATCGCTAGACTGAGAGCAGAGTGCCTCAAATTACGTAGGCGTCAGCAGCGAGCAAGACAAAGACAAAGAGAAGACTCAGAAGAGATACGCGAAGATTTCCTAAGAAAAAGAAAGGAACTCCGAAAACTCATAAAGAGGAGCAAAATCGAATCCTTTCACAAATTAAGAGAAGACCTCCAACGCAATCCATGGGGAAACGCCTACAAGATAGTCATGGAGAAACTGAAAAGCGCCGCAGCAACGGCACCGTCGTGCCCGAGAATGATGGATACTATAGTGAGCGGGCTATTTCCAAGGCAAACTAGTATCCGCATCCCCCAAACAACAATAACGGGTAGGGAAATAATACCACCCGTCACAACTGCAGAAGTCCTTAAGTTAGTGGATTCAATCAAGAGTAACAAGGCTCCTGGAATGGACGGCATCCCTAACTTCGTACTAAAAAAGGCCATTAAAGCCCAACCAGAGGCTTTTGCTAACCTCTATACAGCTTGTCTGATAGAAGGAAAGTTTCTCCTACAATGGAAATGACAGAGATTAGTACTAATCCCAAAAGGCGACAAGCCTCCAGACCTACCGTCTTCATATAGACCATTGTGCATGCTAGACACAGCAGGAAAGGTGCTTGAGAAAATAATCCGTGACAGACTGGACCAGCACACCGAAGGAGAAAATGGACTGTCCAACCTACAATACGGTTTCAGAAAGAAACGAAGCACAACCCATGCGATACAAGCAGTGTGCAAAATAGCACGCTAAGCCATATCGGGGACCAGATGGAAAGGAGGAAAGAAGCAGTACTGCGCCGTCGTTACCCTCGACGTAAAGAATGCTTTCAACTCTGCCAAATGGAGCTGCATTATGAGAGCGCTGAGGGACATGTGCGTCCCTAACTATCTGCGCCGAATAATAACGGACTACTTTGAAGATAGGACCCTCCACTATGATACGGAAGAAGGACCTAAAACACATAAAATTACAGGAGGAGTACCACAGGGATCAGTGTTGGGCCCAGCCTTGTGGAACATTATGTACAATGGGGTACTACGGATACGTAAACCAAGAGGAGTACATATAATCGGCTACGCTGACGATATAGCAGTGGTTGTTGTGGCCAAAACACTAGAGGAAGTGACGCAACACTGCAGCAACACAATTAAAGACGTGAAAACGTGGCTTCGTTCATCAGGCCTGGAACTCGCAGAACACAAAACGGAGGCCGTCCTCATAAGCAGCCGCAAGAAAGTTGAGCGCCTAACAATAGAGGTAGGCGAACACACTATCGAGTCGAAGCCCTACATAAAGTACTTGGGAGTACTGCTTGACCATAGGCTAAACTTTAGAGAACACCTAGCCCACACAAGCGTAAAGGCAAACAGGGTGGTTGCAGCAATATCCAGGCTAATGCCTAATATTGGAGTGCCAAAGCAGCCTATAAGAAGCCTACTTGCGACAGTTAGCAAGTCAATCCTCATGTATGCAGCCCCCATATGGGAACCGGCTACAGCTGTAAACTCATACATGAGGGGGATTAATTCGGTACACAGAAGAGCATCACTTAGAATATGCTCCGCATATAGGACAGTTTCGGGGGATGCAATTAATGTAATAGCAGCGCGAATGCCTATCGACCTGGAGGTCAGAGTAGCAGCATGCATGCAGAACAGCAACAACGAGGAAAGAAACACCATCAGAGCGACTGCAAAATTAGAATGGCAACAACGATGGAGCACGTCAGAAAATGGCCGATGGACCTACAAACTGCTGCCAAATATCGAAGAGTGGACCACAAGAAAACACGGGGAGGTAAACTTCTACCTCACTCAATTCCTAACAGGACATGGAAGTTTTCGTGAATACCTTCACAAATACAATATCGCAGATGATCCTTTCTGCCGGCACTGTGAAAGGAAAGTCCAAAATGCGGAACACGTCCTTGTAGAGTGCAAACAATATGAGTCTGCGAGAAACATCCTAGAACGAGAGATGGGAAATGCGGTAACCCCAAGGCGCCTAATAGGTTTCATGCTCTCAAGAAGAGAAGCTTGGGTGTTTGCCGACAACATTATTGCAAGCATAATGCAGGAGCTACGGCTGGAAAACCAAACACAAAGAGCCGAAGAAGAACAGAGCCCTGCAGCATAACGAAGAAGACATGACGTCAAAAGCCTGCCCCTACGAAGGAATGCCTTGATCGGCGGTACCGTAGGGGGCAACAGGACAGTCTGGGGGGCGGTGGTTTAGCACGTAAACATGCTAGAGCATGGAGTCGGGCATAACTTCGTAGTACGGGCTGCGAGTATCCATAAAGAGTCCATCGCCTCCAGCGCATAAAAAAAAAAAAAAAAAAAAATGCCAACTCCCGTCCTTACAGATCCAGTTGGGAGGGCAGTGCCAAGTTTGGCAATTTCGTCAGCTTTACAGTTCCCTGGAATATCTCTATGGCCTGGCACCCAACATAGGTGAATGTTAAATTGTTCCGAGATCTCCATCAGAGATGGACGGCAATTTTCTACGACCGATGATGTGGTTGTGGGAGATTCCAGGGATTTAATGGCTGCCTGACTATCCGTGAAGATGCTAATATCCAAGGCGGATAGTACATTACACTTCAGCCATGAAAGGGCTTCTTAAATAGCCATAATTTCCGTCTGAAAAACGCTACAGTGATCAGAGAGGCGGAAGGAAATGCTTAAGTTAAGCATGGAGGAGTATACACCGCCACCAACTCCGTCTGAGGTCTTGGATCCATCAGTGTAGATGTGGATCCTTCCAGCATACACCTGCTCCACATCCGACCATGCGACCAAAGCTGAGTTTAGTTGGGGTGTAGTCGGTGGTTACATCAATGAGGTTAGATTCATTGAGAACAGAGGAGTGGCCGTAATTAAGAGACAGCCACTGAGAAGAGGCTGACAAACGGGTTGCGGTTGAGGCCGCTATTTGTTTGCCGACAATGTCTAGGGGCAGTAGGTGAAGAATGGTACCTTGAGCTGCGGAGGGTGCAGTTCTAAGTGCTCCACATATACAGATACATGCAGCTCTTTGAACTTTACCCAGGAGAGAGAGGTTGACAGTCTTCTGAAGAGCTGTCCACCAGACAGGCACGCCATAAAGAAGTGTAGGTCTGACG
This sequence comes from Chalcosyrphus nemorum, assembly GCA_949716465.1. Classification (NCBI taxonomy): domain Eukaryota; kingdom Metazoa; phylum Arthropoda; class Insecta; order Diptera; family Syrphidae; genus Chalcosyrphus; species Chalcosyrphus nemorum. Next base: position 55,256,407 of record OX454332.1, read on the forward strand.
ACAGACGTATATAGCCAGAGGGTGACGTGAGGTTTTAGTCCCCACGTATTACCAATCGCCTTTTTATATGAGTACAGGGCGATACTGGCCTTCTTGACGCGTTCTATGATGTTGGCTTTCCAGCTGAGTTTCCTATCCAAAATGACACCCAAGAATTTGGCTTTATCGGAAAGAACAAGCTTGATGCCGTTTAACATGGGGGGGTCTATAATAGGGATGTTGTTTTTCCTTGTAAAAAGGGACCAGTTCGGTCTTTTGAGTATTGACTCCAAGTCCACATTCGGTGGCCCAAGTAGTGAGCAGTTTGAGGGCATTATCTGTTAGGTCCCTGAGAGTGTCCGGGAATTTCCCAGAGAAGATCAAGGCAACGTCATCCGCATAAGCAACCACCTTACAACCGGTGGCCTCGAGGCCAATCAGTAGGTGGTTAATTGTGATGTTCCAGAGAAGAGGAGATAAAACACCCCCCTGGGGAGTACCACGGTTGACAGTTCTGCGAGCCGATGCAGGGCCCTGGTATGTGTTGATGATCCTGCTAGTTAGCAGTTGATCAATTAACACCCTAAACCCAGCTTCAACCCCCAGTTTGTCCAATGCTTGAGTAATAGCATGTGGAATGACGTTGTTGAAGGCCCCTTCTATATCTAAGAAGGTTACGAGGGAGAATTCTTTGATATGAAGAGATCGTTCGATAGCACGTGTTAATACGTGTAGGGCAGTCTCTACCGACTTCCCTTTGCAGTAAGCATGTTGGGATGGAGAGAGTAGGAGCGGATCAATTGAGCCACGTAAATGGATATCAATCAGTCTTTCCAGGGTCTTTAGTAGAAAAGATGACAGACTGATAGGTCGGAGATCCTTAGGACTAGTATGAGAGACCCTACCCGCCTTGGGAATGAAGACTACATTGACCTCAGTCCATAATCGAGGAATATAGACAAGCCTCAAGCAGCCCTGTAAGATGGAGTACAGCCAGGGCTGAATAATGTCGAAGGGCTGCTGAAGCTCGGCCGGGGTGATGTCATCAGGACCAGGCGATTTGTAGGGTTTGAAACTAAAAACTGCCCATCGGATCTTTTCGGGAGTAATTATACTCGAGGGGTCGATGTTCAGCTGGTGGTTAACGATAACAGAAGATGAACATCAGCAACAGGGGAGCTACCCGGGAAGTGAGCATCCAACAGAAGATCAATGTTCTCTTTGCAAGAGGAGGACCACTGACCATCTGGTCTCAACAGGTAGCTTGGTGTAAGTGGCTCTTTGGATAGAATCTTGCGCAGCCTGGAGGCTCCGGAGGACTCATTAATGTTGTCACAGAAGAGTCTCCAGGAGCTGCGTTTCTCTTTCCTTAGAGTTTTTTTGTAGACGCTAAGTGACAGCTTGTAAGAGTCCCAATCCGCATTAGCTTTGGAGCGTTTAGCTTTAGCCGTCTACAAAGAACAAAGCCTTTCGACCTAGCTCAATAAACTACAACCGCGTTAATTTGTCGGTATATGCAGGACCTCTCAATGGAAAACCAAACCAAACGTTTTAATCTCATTAAATAAAAACTGTTCGATAAGTCAATACTTAGTTGCAGTAATAAGAAAGATATTGAAGGGAGGTTCCTTTAGTGGGTAAAAATCCCACATTACTATTAGCACGCGTTTTACGGTCCTCATAGTGCCTTTTTGAAGATTTTCACCTACCCTCGGTAAAAAAAAAACTAACCTGGGTAGCAGGGTCTGCATTGCTTAAGAGTCCGGTTGATTGCGGAATAACGTTACTCGAGCATCTATTGGTGGTATTTGCTGCGTTGCGTCCGTCCGAATAATTGCTGCTAGAACTCCCTGTGTTGCCTTTCTCTGAAGACGACATCGTTTGCGTGGTTTCGAGTCTAAAAAAAGGTAAAAATGTTGAATTTGGACAAGAAAGAAAGATAAAATAGGAATGTGTATGCACGTATAATAACAGCGTGAATCGCTTTACAATCAAATTAACATAAAAAAACAAAAAAAAAAAATTGGCAAGTGCGAGGAGGGCCTCATGCAATAGTGTTCCGGCCGTTTTTTCAACTGCCTTCTAGTTTTGCATTGCCACTAATATTAACCATTTCATACACCTAAATGGTTTGCATATGGACAATGAAATGTTCGTATTATGTATGTGAGTGAAAATTGAAACCATTTGTCCTAATGTCTTGTTCAGAGATTCCATACCTACAATACAAATGAAGTATAGAATTTGCCAAAAACTAGGTTATCTGAATTTTGCTCTAGACCTACATATTATAAACGGTACTTTGCAAACTCATTTCTACAAAAAATGGATTTTCTCGAAAATGGTTCCCACGATTTCGATTAAATTGCACATTTCAGCAAGTTAAGCAAAATATTTTATAGGCATACCACGTTTTTGGTACTTTGCTTCTTAATGGTGTCACAAAAATGGTTATTTCTCGGTTCATATTTCATGGATCAAATATTTTCGATCAAAACCAAAAAACTAGCAATGTTGGACATGCGACGGAATACCGCATTCAAAATTTAAGAAAATAAAACAAATAAAATATTTTTGGAAAAAAAATATTATTTAAAAGAAATATATTTTTCGATATCAGCTTAGAGGATCGAAGACGATCCAGTTCCAATCCAATTTTTCGAAAAAAAATATTATTTTAAAGAAATTAATTGTTCGATACCAGCTTAGAGGATCGAAGACGATCCAGTCCCTTACTTTAAATAGAAATCGAATGAAGTTTCTGCTACTTCATTGCATTGCATTCTACTGAAGGAATTCTGTGCAATTTGAATGAAATTCTAGTAAAATGTGTCTTTTAATGACCTAGTGTAATATGTTTTTTGAGATTAACTGAAAACTAGGAAAGATAGAGTAGGGTGGGTAAATACTCCACTCTTTTAATTTTTTCAGAAGTTATAAAACATATAAGAATTTTCATATTTATTTCGCAATCTACACAAAATTCTACGTATCTCCATTTTTGTTTTCATATTTTTAACACTTATCGTCTGGCCGCTAGGGGAGGGAAGAACATTTTTCAAATGTTTGTCAAGCTTTTTTGTTCAACAAATTTTGTCAGAAAAAAATATTTCTTACATATGTATATGGAGCCCTTGCAAAATTCTCTTTATGTAATTTGATATGCTACATGATGGGAAACAAAATAATATTTTGTTTGTCCTTCATACAACGTACCCCAAATAATGACCCCAAAATGAAATTCATTACCACCATCTTGTGTGGGCTTCCACATAATATAAGAATTTATACATAACGAAAGTTTCAGCTCACTACTAACTTTGGAACCGTTACAGGGCTGTGACAGACTGGCGGAATGACAGACACCGTATCGAACCTATAAGTGTTCCGTCTTTCCTTTTAAGGTCCGGAAACCTAAAAAATATCACAAATGACCGATTTCCTGTTACTCCTTCTGGACTGGTTCTAGTATGTATGTATGTATGTTTGTGTCGCTGTTTGACTGGCTGCTGCTGGCGTGGCTTACGGTGCCGGTGCACGTGTTAATATTCGCGTTGCTAACGGTATCGCTGTCGTTCTTCTGTTAGCTACCGGTATCAACGTTGTAACGGTGTTTGCTTGAAGATACCGTAGCGCCGACTAAAGGGTCCCGTTGACGTCTGCTTGGCTAGAATCGTAATATTTTTGCGCTGTAACCATTCGCGCCTGCTTATCGTTGCTGATGTCCATATGTATCCATAAATTAGTATGCATACCCGGCTGCGGTGCAACAGAATCCCTTGTATACTCTTCTGCAATGCCGTTGGTTTTTTTTTCAAGCGAAAAAAAAAAAAAAGAGTTTGTGTTTGTAATCGACACGTACCAGTGTGGCTTCCGGCCCGGCAGATCGACAATATACCAAATTTTCACACTCAGACAAATCCTGGATTTTAAAGCCGCTTATGACAGCATTCATCGTCTTGAGCTCTACCAGCCGATGGCCCAATTCGGGATACCGACAAAACTTATCCAGATGTGTCGCGTAACGCTGGAAAACACGCGATGCTCTGTGAAATTTGGAAACAACTCTTCGGAGCTCTTCCAAATGCGCACCGGATTCAGGCCAGGATATTTGTTCAATATCGTGTTGGAGCAGATAGTGCGCAGGGCAGGTGTCAACACGGAAAGAACTTTCTTTCACAAAACCGTCCAACTGATGGGATACGCAGACGATATCGACATCATCGGAAGATCCCGGCAAGCCGTCGTAGAGGCATTTACGGGTATTGATGAGCAGGCGAAACGAGTTGGTCCTGAAGGGAACGAGGACAATACGAAGTACTCGTATATGTTATCAACAAACAAAAATTTATTTATCCAAAATATTGGGCAGAACGTCACTGTTGTTAACTACAATTTTGGGGTAGTTAAGGAGTTCACCTACCTCGGAACAAATATTAATCCTACAAATAACACCTTGGTAGAGATCCGACGAAGAATAACCCTAGCAAACCGCTGCAACAACTGGGTTCAAAACTCCTAACTCGACGGACCAAATTAATGCGAACGCTCATATTACCAGTCCTGCTGTATGAAGCTGGTAAGTAAGAAAGCTGAGCAAATATTGTACACCTTCGAGCGAAGCTACGATCCAGTCATTCTAGAAATAGAGAAGAGCACGGAAGACAACTGCGGGATAAGGACTGAACACCACAAACTCTGGCCGTCGAATTACTCCAGCTTATGATGGAGGATATATCCCTATATGGATCTGCTGCGATAAAGCGAAGAACTCATAAGAGGAATATCAAGAACTTGTGACGCTTCAATGCAACGGAAAATTACAAATCCACTACGGCCACCAGTATCCTGGTGGAATTATGAAATCGTCAGACGTCGCGCAGAATGCCACAGAACGCGCCGACAGTACCAGCACTCCAGAGAGCACAGCGATCACGAAGAATGCCAAACGAGATTTATAATCGGCCGAAGAAGCTTAAAAACTGCTATTAAAAGCCGTCCACACATCTTTGTAGAGGTATACGATGCTTGCCTAAAGGAAGGAGTATTTCCCAAGCAGTGGAAGAAACAATGACTTGTTGTTTTTTACCGAAATGTAATAAGCCCCCGCAGGATCCCTCATCGTATATGTCTCTCTGCATGCTGGACACAATGGGTAAAATGCTGGAGCACATAAAAAGTGGCACACTGGAGAGTGAAGTCGACAAAGCTGCAGGGCTCGCAGATCGCCAGTATGGTTTCCGTAAGGGACGATCTACGATTGTTGTTATCGACGAAGTCATAAGTACTGGTGGCAGCAAACAGTACTGTGCAATCATCACGCTGTATGTTAAAAACGCCGTTAACACCGCAAATTAGAGAAACATTCTCCGAATACTTACCGCCAAGAGAGTACCGGACTACCTGCAGAAGATAATGACAGACTATTTTACAAATAGAATACTGCACTACCAAACCGAAGGCGGGATAAGGCAGTGTTACGTACTAGGCCCACTGTTGTGGAACCTTATGTACGATGACATCCTCAAACTTCGAATACCGAGGTGCCCGAAAATAATTGGCTTCTCTGACGATATAGTTTAGTGGCCAAACTCCTTGAAGAAGTAGAACATGACTGCAACGAAGCCATCGGAACGGTACAGGACTGGCTAGTAAGCATGGATTTACGACTAGCAGAGGACAAGACGGTAGTAGTACTATTAAGCAACAGACGGGCTATGGAGACTGTAATAGTGACCTTGGGCGATCACGTTGTATTGTCGAAACCAGAACTGAAGTACTTCGGTGTTACTATAGATACAAGGTTAACTTTTAAGCAACATCTACAATACGCAGCGGAGAAGGCAGCGAGAACAACGACTGCCCTGGCAAGGAACATGCCAAATATTGGAGGACCTAAACAAATCAAAAGACTACTATTGGCAAGAGTAGCGACGTCGATGATGCTCTATGGCTCCCAAATATGGGCCGATGCGATGAGCACTAAATCATACAGAATAAGAATAGAAGCAGTTTACAATGCATTGAGAGTATGTAGTGCCTTCCGAAAAACCTCATACGAAGCGGCGTGTGTAGTGGCTGAAATGGTGCCTTAGACCTCCTCGTATGGAAATATCGGGCCAACAGATCAACTATACCATACAACGAAGTGAAGTGATGATGACTTACCACGTAGAACAACTCTAAAAGAATGGCAAGCTAGATGGAACTCTTCCGACAATGGTAGATGGACTAAAAGACTGATTCTCAATATCGGCTTTGGATCAATAGGAAACATGGAGAGCTGAACTTCTACCTGACGCAGATGCTTACATGTCATGGATGTTTCAGAGCATACCTCCACAAATTGGGGCATGAAGACAACCCTTATTGTCCAAAAACGTGGAAAACGCGGAGCACATAATGTTCCACTCTCCGCGATATCGCGAAGGACGTCACCTATTGGCGAACAGACAATCCTAATGGCTACAAGTCACATCGTTAGGAATAGGTAGAAGGGCCGTAGTATCTTGTTTTACCCTTTAATATCATCCAAGCTAGATGGTGAATGCAAGAGAGCTTTGAACCTTTACGCAAAATTCAATTTATAGACTCTATTGTTCCTCATAAATACTATTTATGCGCATGCTGATCACGTCGGGGTCACAACTGTGGGGTTTCGAAATGAATTGATAAAATACGTGAACTTTTACTTTCCAATACATTTACGAGTATTACAAACTATTACAAAAACATATGAAACTGCTATAATCCGTCTGGAGCGGATAGTGTAACACCATATCTGTTATCTCTATATAGGTGTACATAGCTCCTTTTTCCACCAATATATTTGCTTAAAAATTAGTTTTTTGTTATACATAAATTTCTTTTAAAATTACTCCAAAACCTGAATTTTCTGAAAAATGGGCGTAGTATTGGTCGGATTTTGAAAAATGTTTAACATACATACATATATTCGTTCCTAAGAAATGATATTATTCTAATGAAACCGTCGAAAAGCAGTTTTTTAAGAAAAACGCCACCATTATACAGTGTTACGCCCCCACGGATGGTTCGTCTGAGGAAGAGAAGGAGATCTTCTACAACCAGTTGGAAGCTGTTAATGCAACACCAAACGGCGGCATTGTCATTGTGATGGGGGACCTGGATGTCAAGGTAACCATCGACAACTATAGGCTCAAAAATGTTATGGGACGGCAACCGCAATGACAACGGCGAAAGATTTGTTGATTTTCGCAACGCTAATCGTCTTCTCATAGGTGGCACCATGCTTGACCACAAGGCCAGTCATAAAATCAGTGTGGAGTCAACTGACAGGCAAGCAACCTCCAACCAAATTGACCATTTTGCCATCAGTCGCCGTTTTAGAAGTCGTCTCCTAGATATCCGTAACAGACAAGGAGCGGACATGGGATTGGTACGAAATCACCATCTTATGATAGCTACTGTCCAATTAGGCACTGCTGTCGTTCCACCTAATGACACAAGAATACCTAGGTTCAACGTAGACCGACTGAGAGTTCCCACAGTCCGCCAAGAACTAAAGGACCCCCTCTCACGTGGAGTGGAAACAATCAGCAGCTCTTTGCCCGCCACCATCCAAGACCATTGGTGTGCTCTGAAACTGTTTTCGCATCAGGTGCTGAAAGGTCGATTCATTCGCATCAACGAACGAAAACAGCTAAGAGCTCGAATTGCAGCAACTCCAGCAGCAAAGAGTGCAGCGTAGCGTGTGACGTGACAAGCGCAATTACATCAATGCGCATGTTTCATGTATACAAGTTCTCAAACGTAGGAGAGAAATCAAATAGTGTATTCGCTTTGGTATCAGGTGAACGAATGTTGTACAGTCTTTGCGTCTGAAGGAGTTGTACTCATTTTTAGTGTACAGTAGTTTGAATAATTGCAATAAATAGAGTACACTGAAGTACTGTACAATTTAAGAGAAGGCAATTGAATACATTCATGCAGATCTCCAATCAGGTTATTTCGAAGACTATTCCCCTTTCATAAAAGAGAAAACAAAAATTTAACAAAAAAATTTGAAACAACTCTTTATTTTTTACCTATTCAGTGTTATCGGCAATTTCAAGGGAATTTTTCCCCGGCAATTCTATATGTATTTTGGTTTTACTCAGGAATTTTTTAGGCCTACTCAGTATTTTTAAATTGAAATTGAATTGTATAAAACTTATCTCTTGTCATGCAACTTTTGTGAATTTTTTTTATATATATATATGTATATTTATAAAAAGCTGCAAAATCAGAAACCGCAGAGGAGAACAGATTCGATTGGGAATAAACGTTAATGCGACAATGCAACTAAGAAGACCTATGTCGAATTTTAGCAAATAAGAACTCAAATCTGAGAAGAAGATGCAGGATGCTAACGTGACGATTGAGTTTAACCCTGCGGGCATAAAAGTCAAAATAAAAGTAAAATATGTCTAAGATGTTAATAGACTACAAATTAAACAAGAATGATGAAGAAGAAGATAAGTTCATAAATAATAGAATATATAGAAGGAAGATAATTTAATTTAATAATTTTTAATTCGAAATTTTTTTTGTAATTAGAAAAAAATCATATCGAATACAGAATTTCAGTAAACATACGGACAGATGGCTCAATCGACTCGGCTACTGATGCTGATCATTTATATATATATTTTATGTGGTCTATCATTAATATTTCTCTATGTTACAAACTATGTATCAAACTAGGTATGTAGAAAATTGCGGTAAGGTTCGCCATGTAAAAATTTAAGGAATAAATACTTTTGAAGACGAATGTAAGAGATTTTAAATACTCGTAGATGCAGACATAAACAAAATGGAAATTTTTAAACTTTTCTTAGAGAGCTAAACTTTTACTTTAGACTCGAAATGTTAAATATGCGATAACATTTAGGTACGTGAATAGTGCATTATTACACAACGCACTTATGAAAGAAAAGGTTTTATTGAACTAAGGATAAATGCACTCTGATTGAGCTCATTGTAGTAGTAGGATCTAGAACACTTGGTAAAGAGGAGAACAATAAAAGAGAAGAAATATAACAACATTTATTTAAAATAACATACAGGAAGAAAAAACCATGTGAAATTTGCAAAAAATTATAGTTAATGCCTTAAATTATATGAATTTACCAAACATTAGAGTAATGTCATACAGTAATTACCTACCAATAAAGTATTCACTTAAACACTCTACGTTTTTCTTCTCAACACGGTAGAGCATTTTAAAATTAGACTCCATAACCCTTCGCTTCTAGTAAACTTTTCTAAAAACTCAGCCATTTTAATAAATCTAGCGACCTGATTACTTTAAAGTGAGCCACATGACTATAAACCTTTTTATTTTAGCTGCAGAAGCCGAAAAGTATATACTAACGAATTTTCAAGTTGCTATTCACCAACTTGAAAAAGTCAACTAATACTACAGAAATATAAACACTATCTAGTCTTTATGCATACGGTATTAAGTATTTACTATTCAAATTCATCAGATACTAGTAAGTACTTTGTCCCCTAGTAAATGCTTGTTCTCCAGCACTTAAGTTTTATGCATAAATCAAGCAATTATTTAAAAATCGTCTAGTAAGGGCATTTAGTAGTTTTTATGCATACGGCCCAATGTCTACAATTTTTTCTAATTGTTTATTTATGAGATTTATGTCCGCTTACATTTATAGCATAGATTTTAACTTTTCTAAGAACATTCAGGCTCTATTTGTATTTTAAGTTATGTTGGCTAGTCAACTGTTTATCTTAGATTGCTGTTTATTAACATGCTGAACAACATGATTCAGATTTATAATCAGATCATCGTTAATTTCAACCTGTTTATTGAGTTATTTTGAGTTTCTTAAATGATCGTAAATTTCCTTAGCATCCTCGTTATCCATAGTTCCAACCAAAAATTTTAGTTCCTAATTAAATCTCGTTTATACCGATTGTCCTGCGTGGTGTAATAGTACATATTTAAGACTACTTTTATTCTCTACTTAATAAGTCCTGATCAACATTGTCAGTTAAATTTAACATCTCTAGGTTAATTTCTAACGTGCTTATAATTTTTCTATACTCATTTAAGTCTTTTATATTTAAAACCTTTTGATAAAACTATTACTGGGATTAAATAAGTTTTGAATAAAGTTAAGCCATATTCACATGGGTACTACTATTTAGTGATATCCCCAAATCCCAACGCTTGTGGGATGAGTAACAATATAAGAAACATCTGTAAGAGAAGTAAAACTATTTAATTATTATTTATTATTTTTTATACTTTCGCATCTTTTGATTCTCACAATGCTTAGTATTACGATTGAAGCATAGACAAACCTAAATTAGACAGTCAACTCGTACTTCCGCTGCCCCCTTTGTGCTGAAAATAGGAGGAGCCTAATTACCATGTTTGTGAATAAATCTGAAGTAGTGTGTGAGCAAGACCTTACTATTATTTTGTCGGTTATCTCTTTCATTCCTTTCGAGGAAACATTTTTTTCCTGTTGTTATTTCATTAACAACAACAAATTGTTTGTAAAAAATGGCTGCGGCCATAGATGTCAAAAAATCACCGGATTTTGTAATTGTATGTGTGAAATTAGTGAGCTCCCATTTGATTTTGCTGGACTGTCAGAATACAGCGTCAAAATCTAGCGGATTTTAGCTTGGTGGAGCGAATGCGTCAAACGAACCGAAGTTGTCTGTCTAATTTAGATTTGTCTATGGATTGAAGCACCGAGTGCAACAACCAGATAACTCCACTTTTTGAAATATTGAGCAAATCAAATATCTCAAAAATATGATATAAAAATAATTGCAAAATATTAGTTTATTTTAAAAAGATGTCATCAAAACTGATTTACATATTTAAGTCAAAGACATATCAAAAATTGTATATAACTTAAAAATTAATAAATTTGTTTTATGGTGAGAATTAAAGGGAGCCCTCGTTGTCATCTTCGTAGTCGGAATTTCAGGTTCTTTAACAAACTGCTGCAACATAGATTTTTTGTAAAAAGTCATATCTACTGGAGGAACTAGATCGATACAATTTTGTATAAGAGATCCTAGGAGAAGCAATACAAGTGTAAACATTTTCAAAATCCGCCCACTGCCACGCCTACTTTTCTTTAAGGGCTTTTTTTTTTATCAAAAAAAGGATTTTTCGACGGTTTTATCATAATAATATCATTTCTTGGGAACAAAATACAGTATATGTGGAAAAATATCAAAATCCACCCACTATAATAGATTCTTAACAAAAAACATTTGCTTAGATTCTTAGTTAGGTATAGTATTTGAAAAGCCATGCAAATTCAAAACAACTCCAGGAGATGTCTTATTCTTGCTTCGTTTTGAAAACATTGTTAACTCTAAAAGAGAGTTTCCTTGTCCAAGACCCAACGTAAATGTTTTTTGTACACCGAACGACGCAGCATTTTTTTATATTTCTGGATTCACCCAAATTGACCAAAATGAAAAAAAACTTTTGTACAAAATATAATATTCACAAAAAAATAACCTTTCCCATTTCATAACATTTTGGGTTTAAAAAACATATTTCGCCAAAAAGTGAAGTTATCTGGTTGTTGCATTGGGTGCTTCGATTTGTATTTGTATCTATCATGTAACCTCATTTCTATAATTTGTTTTTCTTTTATACTTTGGATTGTGTTTCCTAATACATCTTTCTATCGCAAACGATATCCTCACAATTTTCGAAGCTTTTATCTCGTTTTTCATTTAAATATTTTATTCTTATTATTTAGTCTCCCTTGAATTTATTAGCTAGTAATTCAAGTGGGCGAATCTTAGTTATACTATGAATACTATTATTGTAAGCTTAAACTGTTTTAAACATGTTATCTTTCAGTTCATCCCTAGAGTTGTCTGCATCTAATATCCTTAGATCACAGACAAAGAATATACAGATGTCGCACGCCCATACAAAATAATGAGGCAAATTTTTTCTCGTAGGCGACAAGCCGGAGGCGACAAATAGCTTTCAAAAATAAAAAGCTTGGGGAATGTGAAAGCTATTTGTCGGTTTTTTCTTTTTCCTCGCATATTTTTCCTTCTTCCGATCATGTGCGAAGTTTTGTTTTTATCTGTTTGCCTTGTCATGTGCAAAAGCAAAACGGATGAGATGAATGAAATATCCTTTTGCTTTTTCTTCGCATATTCCCCCTTCTTCCGATCATGTGTGGAGTTTTGTCTTATCTGTTTGTCTTATCTCCGATGAGTGTTATGAGCATAAACGTGATGTAATAAATTTCCTAATAGTGGTTTTGCTCTGGAAAAATTGTAAATGGGTTCTTGATGAGAACGAAAATAAAAATAAAAGACCTAAAACAAAATAAAATAAAGTACACGACTGGGTCGTACGTACTTGCTCCATTGAGCTATTAGTTGGAAATGAATGAATGAATTTTATATAACATATAAAATTTAATGCAATATTTTTGTATTCATTAAATTTTGTTCACGTTTTGATTTTGACCAAAATCCACTGAATACTAACCAAGAGATGGCCATATTTCTAAAACCAGTTAATAAGTAAAGTACCGTTATACGCTTTTTTAGCTAAGAACGTGGTACGCCATTTTATGACATTTGTCTAGACTAACTCAAATATGAATTTTAATCAAAATCTTTAGAGCCGTTTTCGAGTAAACTTATTTTTTGTTAAGTTTTTTGGCCAAAAACGTGGTATAATATATTATTAGAATTCACAAGACTAGCATAAATACAAGATGTCCCAGTTAAGCAGTATAATCCTTTAAGGGGAGATTCCTGAAGTTCCGCCGAACAAAAAATTGTATGGCAGAGGGGGTCATTTCAAGTTATAGCCCACTAAAGTGGGCGTCCTCTAATTTGGAGGTGTAGCCACTTTAAACGCTATAACTTCTAGACTACAAAACATGTTTTGTACATTTTAGACAGACAATTTAGTAGCACATACAAGTCTTAAACACTTTGTACATCTGTGCAGCTACAAAAAAGATATGGGTTCTTAAACTCAAAATTATGAAAATTTGTTGTTCCATTTTTTTTACTTAAAATGCATTTTTCTCAAAATTTTTACTTCATACATAAATTAAATTTTTATCCCTGAAGAATTTCCTAAAAATCATGTTAAGCAACTTTTTTACGTACGATCAACAGAAGTTGTAGTAAAAGCCATTTTTTTGTAGACAAACTACAGAAAGACAAAATTTTCAGACCCACTTTTTTCGACTTCTCTATAAAGGTAATATCAGAATTTATCGAAAATTTTCACGAAGTTTTCAAGTGTGACATATGTATGTTTTTACCGTAATGATAAAATGTGTAAAATGTATATGTACGAGGAAAAATCTTGTCTGCAAACTCAACATTTTGATGATTTAATGAAGTGTTTAAAAATTCATTGAAACAGCATTTTGTAGGTTGGTAATCTTACATCAAGCTGGGGAAAAAATAACAAGCACATAAGCCTAAGCATCGTTACGCATACATACACACAAATGTATACGTCAACAATATCCTCACTATATTATACACCATGTCGAGATCGGCACTCCGCAAGGAAAATTTTTCTTTTTTCGTTTTGGAGCAGTGGTAAAGACAAAAACAACATTGTGCATCATCGAAAGACAAGAAAGGAAGAAAAGGGTATTTTTTTGTGTGCGATTTTTTATTTGATCTGAATGAGTAGAGAAATATAGATTTTTCTGTCCCTGCAGTTAAAGCTTTTCAAGAAGCATTTTTTTATACCCTATCCTAATTATACCCTATCCTAAGGGTATATTAAGTTTGATACATAGTTTGTAACATAGAGAAATATTACAGATAGACCCAATAAAGTATATATATAAATGATCAGCATCACTAGCCGAGTCGATTGAGCAATGTCCGTCCGTCCGTCCGTCCGTCTGTGTGTCACCAGTTTTTGGGCCTTAAATTTTGAGCTAGGTTGATGAAATTTTGTATACGAGGTCTTTGGAAAAGTAAGCAATACAAGTGTAAAAATTTTGAAAATCCGCCCACTGACACGCCCACTTTTAAAAAAATTCACCTTTTTTCACTATTTTCATATGAAACTCGAAAAAACTTACTTAAGCAAATATGTAGATATCCGCTTAATCTACAAATCGTCCATACATTGTATATGACCACGCCTACTTTTTAGGGGCGTTTACTTCAAAAATTAATCTTTGAGTAAAAATATTAGTTTATAGGGCAAAATAGAAAATTTTGTGAATACATTTTCCACCGCCCACTGACACGACCAAATAAGATAGGGATAGGGTATCATACGATCCGCTCCAGGCGGATTGTAGCATTTTTTCACTGGTTTTTCAGTGGATTTCGTTTTCATATACCACTTTTTTGTATGGACATGCGACATCTGTATATTCTTTGTTCATTCAGAGTTCCGTGAAGACGTTCCACATCAGAATTTCCTGTTTTATTGTAAGCTATGGTAGTATGTGAGGGAATTGAATTTTCTGTGAGGAATTATTTCACAGCGATATGAAGAATACATGTTACATTATCGAAGACTATTTTTTTCATTTCCCTAAGAATCTAAGTCGTTCTTTTGTAGCACTTAGTATCGAAGTCCATGTTCTTTCGTTTAATTTGTGTATTGTGGCGTATTTACTAAATCTATTTATTGGGCACCCAAAAAAATATGCTCTGTAAATTTTACAATTCAAGGCAGTATGTGTTGATTTGTGTGTTTGACAACGAATCTGTTTAAATTAACATATTTTTATTTAGGTTTTACTGCGAATGCATTTATTTTTAAAATAAAGTTGTTAAAACAACTGCAATCCCCAACTGTAAATTCAACAGCGCGGTGTTAATTTCGGCTGTTAAGTCCACAGATATAAAATTGTAAAAAAAACTGCATTAAAATTTTGTGGAATCTACAGCTATTTACTGTAGTAACTACAGCAGGAACTGTAGAAATTACAATCATGCTTATTTTGAGATTCGAATGAATAGTCAATTCTTTCGAATGTCTCTATTCATTCGAAAGATTTTTGTGTATTTTGAGATTCGAATGAAAAAGGTTCATTTTCGAATGATAACGCAAAATGAACTTAAATAAATTTAACCCTCAAAGTCAGCTGTTTGACATTTCTTTTAATACAGGTTGACCATACCTTGCTTTTTTTGCGTTAGAACTCTTCTCTTTCTTTGGAAATATTTTTATTAGTTACACTTTTACGAGTTTAAAGACGAAATTTAAGTAAGACATTTTATGAAACATGTTTTGTATACCTATAATAATATCGAACACGAAAACAAAGCAAAATAACATAACATACATGTATATTTAATTACAACTCTCTCCCACCATACACTCGGCATGAATCTGGTCACTCTACCTTTACTTTGAGTGCTATCAGTAGTAAAATAAACATTTGCTCGGTGACTTGTTTTTAATAATTAGAGTTGTTTTTAGATAAAATAAAATGCTGCTTTCTTTTGTGGACAGTACAAATGAATAGGACATCATAGAAAATGTAAAACAAGAGTAAAAAATAAAGTTGCAAAATAATTTCGTGCATTCACTCGTCTTTCCTTTGGAGATTTGTTTACATAGAACTTGAGTGGGACTATTTTATTTATACGAATTGCCGGCCACCAGTTTTTCTAATTAGAACGTGACCTATACCGACAGGATCAGAAATTGTCAATTAAAGTTACTTCATTTAATTTTCTAGAGAATATTAAAAATATCTCACTATATTTACGTGTTTGTTAATCTATGCGCCAGGAAAATTTGTTCGAATGAAATATGACATTTGTTTCGAATGAATAGAATCTCAAAATACGCACAACCAATGAACTTTCGAATGTTTGGATGAACTTTCTATTCTTTCTATTCATTCGAAAGTCAAAATACAGTCTATGCGAATTCGACTCACTTTCGAATGAATTCGAATCTCAAAATAAGGCTGAATAAGTTGTAGATTTGGCTACTATATATATAATTAATCGTTTGTTTTATTTTTACAACATGGTGTGGATTTTACAATCTGAAATAAGTCAAAAGACTTATGGCATCAAGGCCATGTAAAGCTGATTGCATGTGAAGATCAAAGATCATATGATCTTTACAGGTCAGCGATTAGCAATTTAGGGGAGGTATGGCAAGGTGCTAGGCTTAAGGTCGTTACGAGGGAAGAGATCCCGAGTAGGCCGAGGACTCGTACTTGGATCCCAGCCCAACCCCCCGACACGTTTATGATCCTTGAGATTCTCAGGACCAGTAACCCAGATCTGCCGACTCATAACTGGAAGGTCGCATGTTGGATGAGCCAAATGATCTTTATAGATGTGCACTCATTGTCATCAATAAAGAGTCTCTGGCTCTTTCGGCGAAGACTGGAGAAGTTATTTACTACGGCTTCGACACCATCACCATAAAGATGTATAAGAAAGACGAGGATTCTGATCCGCGATCGAGATACAACAGCGGCAAGAATTGAAACACGGAACAGCTCCTACTACGTGGTTTCGGCATATCTCGCCTATGATAAAATTGATTCTCTTTTTGGGGATACCTTGGAAAGACTGGTCGCTGATGCGGGGAAGCAAAAAAAATTTGGCTGTAACGCTAACGCTCACTATACTGTATGGGGTAGCTCAGACATTAACACAAGAGGTGAGTTGTTTTCCGATTTCATCCTAAATACAAACCTCATTCTGTGCAATACAGGTAACGAGCAAACTTTTATCACCAGAACCAGGCAAGAAATGATGGACATCACCCTTGCCTCCGATAATATCATGCAGCGCATTAAGAACTGGAAAGTATCCAACGAACCCTCTTTTGCGGATCACAGGTACCTCCGATTCTCCTTAAATATTGATTCAATTAGCCCACCTGTTTACAGAAACTATCCTAAAATGGACTGCCTCAAATACAGAGCAATTTTAAATAATACCATTGCCTCCAATCACCTACACCCCTGCATCCCCCAAGAAATTGATTGCTTGGTCGAAAATCTCACCTCGCTTTGGTGGACAGCAGATCTAGGCAAATGAAGCAAATGTCGGAAACTATTTAATAATGCCAAAAGTACGAGGAATGTGTTAGACTGGGACTTGTACAAGGCATCCTTAAACACATACAATAAGGAATTTGGAAAAGCTAAGCGCAAATCTTGAAAACTCGTCTGCGAAAACATAGAAGAAGTATCTGAGGCCTCTAGACTTAGCAAAATTCTCTCCTCCAGTCCAATAAAACCCAGTTTTCTTAAAAAAGCGATGGGTCCTGGACGACCTCTAGCGAAGACTTGCTCAATCTACTACTTGACACTCACTTTCCAGGTAGCTCCCTAATAGTTGACGGTATGATCTTAAACAGATCATATCAACCTACAACCATCTCATCAAAAATAATCACTCAGAGCAAGCTAAATTGGGCTATTCATAGCTTCAGACCATACAAATCAGCGGAACCAGATGGCATTATACCTGCCGAATTGAAGAAGTCGTCAGACATCATTTTGCTAGTTCTTCAAATAATCTTGAAAATCTGTCTGGATTTGGTATATGTATGTCCCCAAATTATGGAGAGAAGTTAAGATAGTCTTCATAGCCAAAGTTGGCAAATGCTCTCAAATCAATCCAAAAGATTTCAGACCTATCAGTCTTTCTTCCTTCCTCTTAAAAACACTAGAACGATTGATTGATATCCACTTACGCAGCAGTATTAACAGGAAGCAACTGTCTGCGGCACAACATGCATATTGCAAAGGTAAATCAGTGGAGACGGCACTCACGGCACTCACTAGTAATATTGAATACTCCATAACTACACATAAAGAGTATACGATGGTTGCCTTCCTTGATATAGAAGGCGCCTTCAACAATGTCAATGCATTGGCGATAGCAGATGCACTATCAGCTCTAAAGGATGACAGCTCACTTGGCGAGTTGATAAATCTACTGCTCAATGGTCGGATTATTAACTCACAACCATATGATTTGTTGGTAGAGGCACTCCGCAATGAGGTGTGTTCCCCTTCTTTGGAATCTGGTGGTTTATAAGTTATTGATAATCATGGAAGGGCTCGGATGCAGGGCGATAGCTTATGCAGATGACATTGTTGTGGCTGTACCAGGTAAGCACCTAAATATCATTAAAGAACTCCTTCAATACGCTTTAAACAAGCTAACTAGATGGGCCAATCATTGTGGTTTAGGTGTTAACCCTAACAAAACTGAATTGTTGCTTTTCACCAGAAAGTACAAAATTCCGACAATTGACCCTCCCTCTCGCATCAGCCTTACTCTTTCAGATAAAACTAAATACACGAAAGAGTTAAGAAAGCTACAGTAACACTCTTCTCTTGTAAAAATGTTATAAGGGAATAAATGGGGCTTACAACGTCGAATAACTCACTTAAGCTCTACACTTCGGTCATAAGACCGATACTCTCTTATGGGGTAGTTGTCTGGTGGACGGCGCCAGAAAAAGCTATAAATTGCAAACTTCTTAGCAAGGTCCAGCGCTCAGCCTGTATGTGCATAAGCGGTGCACTGCGCACTACACCCTCTGCGGCACTAGACATTTTATTCCACCTTTTACCTCTCGATATATTCGGAAAGCAAATGGCAGCGAGTGCCGCCATTCTCCTTGAAGCAGCCACACTGTGGTCAAGAAAGAACTATGGCCACGCATCTATTCTGCAGAATTACAGAACCTCCCAAGAAAATACCGACTACACCACCCCATACCTAAACTTTGACAAGACATTTTTTGTTACCATTCCCTCCAGATAAGACTGGAGTGAGAATGGTTTCATAGAAGATAAGGCGATACACTTCTATACTGACGGTTCAAAGACTAAGGATGGAGTGGGGGGTTGTGTCTTCTCAGAAAGTCTAAATCTTAAGTTCTCATTCCGTCTACCAAACCATTGTAGCGTGTTCCAGGCGGAAATTATGGCGATCAAAGACGTCTTATCGTCGCTCAAGAAAAACGTTATATCCATATCTTTTCAGATATTCAAGCTGCTATCAAATCCCTGAAATCTCTATATCTTCTCTACCAGCCCTCGACTGCCGATCGTCTCTTACGGAGATGGCAGAGCAGTTTAATATTCGCCTGTATTGGGTGCCGGGGCCTAGACATATGCCAGGGAACTGTAAAGCCGATGAACTCGTCAGAATAGGAACACCCTTACTCATACTACCAAAAAAGGGCACCATAGGTATACCAATCGCTACATGTAAACGAAAATTCAAGCTGGATGCAATCGAGAGTACAAATCTTAGGTGGATTGAGTGGTTCAACATGTCTAGTGACTAAACAAATTTGGCCTAAGCTAGATTTGAAATGTTCCAAGACTTTGATTTTGCAGCAGATCCATATTTTCCGCGGCAGATTTGTTTGTGTTGAAAAAAAAATACAACAATAATCTAGATTTATACACACATATTTTTTACGATAAAATAAAGTTAAAACAAACATAAATTGCACAGTTTAAAGTAATTAAATCACAAATCTTTGTACAAAATTAATTTTTCTATAAAATTTTTAATAACTGATTAATTTTCAGTTAAATTCAGTTCTTAAAAGAAATTCGCCATCAATAAATTTATGTTTCTCTGGATGTGTTATGTTTTACATCTAGAAAACATCAAATTTTCAACGGTTTTCAAAATTCAAAAATCGCAAGTCAAGCGCAGTGGCGCAGCAGATTTTAAATATTTAAATGCAAATGCACTATCTTCATTACAAATTTTTCTTTTTCACCTCTTTATACAATACCCTATCCTAAGGGTATATTAAGTTTGATACATAGTTTGTAATATAGAGAAATATTACAGATAGGCCCTATAAACTATATATAAATGATCAACATCACTAGCCGAGTCGATTGAGCTATGTCCGTCCGTCCGTCCGTCTGTGTGTCACCAGTTTTTAGGCCTTAAATTTTGGGGTAGATCGATGAAATTTTGTATTCAAGGTTCTCGTAGAAGTAAGCAATACAAGTGTAAACATTTTCAAAATCCGCCCACTCACACTTCCAAATTCACTTTTTTCAGTATTTTTATGTAAAACTCGAAAAAACTTACTTACGCAAATAGGTAAATATATGTATTTTTGCTCTAAAAATCTTCCATACATTATATTGGGCCACGAATACATTTTCAGAGCGTTTTTTTATAAAAAAATGTTTTCGACGCTACTTCGATATCACATAAAGGAGCAAAATACAGTATGTAGTGAAAAAAAAATTAAAATCCGCCCACTACCACGCCCACTTATTGACAAACACCCTTATTGCGAGTGTCAAAAAATAAACGATAAACGATACTTATCAAGAAATTTGATTACTTAGTATTGCGATTGTCAATATTGTCAAAAACCGATTGACTATCGTCATTTTTTCATTTTGAATGGAGCTAAAACGGTATTGTAATTAAAATCAATTTTATTGTTAACTGTCACTTTTTTATTCAATTAAATTTTTTGGACGACAAATTCAGACGCTTGGAAGAAAAATGTAATTTTTATAAGTTTTAGCGTACATATATATAACAAAAAACGCTTATGGTTTTAGGACAAAAGTAGTAAGCAACAAGAAGCGATTGGAGCGATTGGTCCAATTAATGACCGAAAATGAAAACATAGCAAAAGGAATTTGTTCGAAAATGATTTCAAAAGAAAAGTGGGAGTTATTTCCATTGGAGCTAAACAGCTTAGGTCCTCCACAACGCGACTGGCAAAAATGGCAAAGGGTATGAAATTCAAGGATTATTATATTACTTTGTTAATACCAACTATTACTAGGCTTGGGCTGACATAAAGTGCAAAATAAAGAAAAAGGAAATTGAAAATAAAACGGAAATTTCTGCAACAGGAGGTGGCCCGAATCGTTTCCACCAATTCAGCGACATGGAGGAAGCTGTTATTCAGCTCAAGGAAATGAATACATGTGTGAATCCACCTGGACGAGAATTCGGCTGCGAGGATTATGTCAGCACAAATACTGTCACCGATATTTTAGAAAACTTATCAGGAAAATTAGTGGATGAGCAACAACAAAAATTTATCTACCTAAAAATACAATATACATATGACGGACCTTATGCAAAAAATGGAGAAAACCATAAGGAATATAAGACATTACAATAGGAGAAGTACGAAACAGAGGGATGAACTTATTAAATTAAAAAAAGAAAAGTTAAAAGCATATAAAGAAAATCAGGAAAACAAACGACTGTATAGAAAATCAAAATTAGAAGTTAAAATTCAAATGCTAGAGTTTCAAAAGAAGCAGCAAGGCCTTATGGAGTTTTAAAATGCTTGTATTTTATTTATGAAAATAATATATATTTGTTTTTATAATTAAATAAATTAATAAATAATTGAATTATTCAAAACTATTTATCGTTTTAAAAGTTACATGGTCCTTAGGATTCTATTTATCAATATAATTATATTCAATAACATCATTGTCTTCCTCAATATTCTCCTCGACTTCTGGGACATTGAAAGCAATGCAAATGCTATGCAAAGCTGCACAAACATTAGCAATTTGAGTGGCTTTTTCAGGCTTATAGTGTAGCTCACGTCCTCTAAGCAGGCACCTAAACCTATTTTTTTTAGAACGCCTACTGTTCGCTCAACAATGTTTCTTGCTTTAGAATGCCTTTCCAACGAACCTGGGTCAGGATTACGATATGGTGTCATTATATATGGCTTCAAAGCATGTCCACCATCACCTAGAATATTAATAGTGAAAGTATTTATGGTACATTAGATTAATAAAACGATTGTATACCTAATAACCACGTATTTCTTTCTCCATTTCGATACTCTCGTTCCAGCTTCAATTTCAGAGAATACATGCTAAAAAACATTGGCGTCATGTGTCGAACCAAGATATTTCGCGTTAATAAAACGAATTTTCATCGCATGATCACATACCTGAAAAGGATAGTAAATATTAAACATACTATACCCACTTTAGGATTTCTGATATAACTTACGATCATGGCATTAATCCTGCAAAATCGATTCCTATTGTAGTACGCTTGCTGTAGTTTGTTTACAGGGGACGCAATTTTTATATGCGTCCCATCCACACAGCCTATAACACCCGGTATTCCACTTCTTTCTGAAAAATATGTTTTTGCCCGTAGATTCTCACCATTAGAGTAGTTAAATTGTGTCCATTTCGGACAAATGTGTGTTTCAAGGGTGCTAATAATATCTTTCAGAACAAGAGACACGTTTGACTGTGCTTGACCTGAATGCTCGTTCCCGATGATAATTTGATATGACCATGAGCGCATAACCGCAATGCTGTGGCGAGCTTTATTACGTCCGGTATCGATGTAGTTCTTATAGCTGGTTTCAACTTTCCCTCTATTTCACCCAATAAATATGAAAAAGCTGCTTTGGATAAACGGAAATTCTTTACAAAACTGAAAATTATGGCCCTTAAGTGCGATTTTTGATTAAGGAGCTACCTACATATGTACTTACATATTTTCCTCTAACTCTAGAGGATTAGAAGCATGCCTTAACTGACTTCGTCTCCTGAGATTTTCAAGAAACGCTGAAGACTACTGATTTTCATCCTCATCAAAAGCCAATTCAACAGAACTTATATTTATTTATTTGTGTTTTTACTTGAAATTAATTTGAAAAGTATACATGGTGAAGTTTTAGCTGTCGACAAGTATCAAAAAAATGTCTCATAGTCAAATTATTCACAATAGTCAAAAATTGACACTCGCAATAGGGATGGAAATTCGTGTTTTGGCGTAATTTGATAAGATATAAAAAAATGCTACAATCCGCCTGGAGCGGATCGTATGATACCCTATCCCTATCTTATTTGGTCGTGTTAGTGGGCGGTGGTAAGTGTATTTACAAAATTTTCTATTTTGCCCTATAAACAAATATTTTTACTCGAAAATTAATTTTTTGAAGTAAACGCCCCTAAAAAGTGGGCGTGGCCATATACAACGTATGTACGATTTGAAGATTAGGTGGATATCTACATATTTGCTTCAGTAAGTTTTTTCGAGTTTCATATAAAAATAGTGAAAAAAGGTGAATTTTTTTAAAAGTGGGCGTGTCAGTGGGCGGATTTTAAATTTTTTTACACTTGTATTGCTTACTTTTGCAAGGACCTCGTATACAAAATTTCATCGACCTAGCTCAAAATTTAAGGCCCATAAACTGGTGACACACAGACGGACGGACAGACGGACTAACATAGCTCAATCGACTCAGCTAGTGATGCTGATCATTTATATATATATACTTTATTGGATCTATCTGTAATATTTCTCTATGTTACAAACTATGTATCAAACTTAATATACCCTTAGGATAGGGTATAAAAAACGTTTGTACAACGGAAAGGGATTGTCGCATTTTCATATGTTTTTGGCTGATCTTTGGGTAATACCTCCATCTGATGAAAACCTTTTGCGAGGTCTATAGTAGAAAAATAATTACATTTCTCTAGTTTATCGAACCATATTTGGAATTGGTTGAATTACAGTTTGTTCATTTAGTTTTTTGTAGTCAATGACGATTCTCAAGACGATTCAAGATTTTTGGATACAACCCAAATAGGGGAATTGTAGGGTTTTTCTTGTCGATGGATCTCTGGATACCTATACAGCTTACTATATATTGGGATGTCTTTTCGGTTTTTATTTCGCGTTTTATTTCATTGGTGAAGAAAAGCAAAGATTAACACACTTATTTCTAGTACATAGATCCAGAGATCTTTCTAAAACCTTAAGTAGGAAAGATGAAATTTATATACAAACGATTGGGCAAGACTCATGTTGACTATTGTAGCTATAATAGGTGATAATGTTTTAGCTTTGTTTTTCAGATCTTTTGGTCGTATGCCATCGATTCCTGCAGATTTATCTTCTTTTAATGAATTGAGCACGTTTTCTCTTTCCGACACAGTGAGTTCTTTCAAATACATAGATTACTGCGCGCTGTTTGAAAAACCATGAAAGGTTTTGTGATTAAATTCGTGTACAGTCTTGATTATCTCTGACTTGAGTGTTTTCCGAAGTAATTTGCAAGATTTCCAAAATGTAAAATTATTTTTTATGATCTCGCCCAAGTTAAGTTTTAGAGTTTCTAAGTTCAAGATCCACTCGTATATCTGACCTTATTTTATTGATTAAACCTTTAAACACCAGAGTCACTCGTTTTGTTTCCATTGATGTTCATATCTCCTATGACAATCAAATTCATTTTCTCTTCTACTTTATCCAAATTATCGCTTAGCTCTTGAACGATTGCACCTTCCTGATTTCCGCGTTTGATATTTAGGACAATATTTAGCACCTTCAATTCATCCAATGTACTATTCCTCCTCTCTTTGTATTGTATCTGTTAAAATATTCTGCGGGTCCAGCTAGTCATCAATAAAAAAGTATTCCAATTTTCTCCACGATTTGCTCTCCATCACTTTTTCTCGCAAGAATTTTATTATTCCTAAACCAAACATATTTCCAATTAACAGCTATTGCCTTACTTTAAGCTAACCACAGTAACTTTTTGAAATGCGCGGTTGACTGTATATATTCTGTTTCGAGTAACTGGAGCTCTCGGCTGCGCTAATTTTTTTTTTATATCCGCGAATGTTAGATTTTTCCTTACCTTTGCCTGTTCTAAGATTGCATGTTTCGTTTGTTTATGGTTAAACCTGACTGGTATATTCTTCAATTGTTTGTTTTTTTCGATCGGTAAACGCATATAATTCCTAAATTTCGGTCACATTTATGTTTATATTTAAAGCTACACCTATTGAATTCACGACATCATACACATTATTAGTGTTCTTCCTTGGGGTACCTTTAATTTCAGTATTGTTGTCGATTTGCTTTTGTTCCAATGTGTTAATTTGTTTTTGCAAACATGTTATGAGTACATCTTTCGTTTCATTTTGCTTTTTGTATTCACCCATTTCTTGCATTAAGTTTTTAATAAATTCATTATTTTTGGCAAGTGCAATAAGTCCATCATATTTTGTGCTGGTGAAATCGACTGTTTTTGCATATTCTTTTAGCAATTCTTTGATTTCTTTCAGTTCTTCGTTTATGTTATTGTTGATATTCTACGGAACTAATGGACTACTGCTGACGTTTGATGTGCCTTTAAGAAAGTCTGCAGATCTTGATCTCTTTGCCTGCTGGATTTGAACATTCTCCTCTTGTTGTACTTTTTCCTTTCCACTGCAGAATGTACATTCACATCCTTTTTATACCCTATCCTAAGGGTATATTAAGTTTGATACATAGTTTGTAACAACAAAGTATATATATAAATGATCAGCATCACTAGCCGAGTCGAGTCGCCTTAAATTTTGAGCTAGGCTGATGAAATTTTGTATACGAGGTCTTTGGGAAAGTAAGCAATACAAGTGTAAAAAAATTTATAATTCGCCCACTGACACGCCCACTTTTCAAAAAAATTACTTTTTATCACTATTTTCATATGAAACTCGAAAAAACTTACTTGAGCGAATATGTAGATATCCACTTAATCTACAAATCGTCTGTACATTGTATATGGCCACGCCCACTTTTTAGGGGCATTTACTTCAACAATTAATTTTTGAGTAAAAATATTAGTTTATAGGGCAAAATAGAAAATTTTGTGAATAAATTTTTCACCGCCCAGTGACACGAGCAAATAAGATAGGGATAGGGTATCATCTGATCCGCTCCAGGCGGATTGTAGCACTTATTCACTGGTTTCATTGCTAGTGAATATTTCCTCGAAGTACGGTGGAGTATTCGAAATGGTATTTCCCTTTTACTTTTTGGGTGCCGTGGCGCAGTGGTTAGTGCGTTGGGCTACTACGCAAGGGGTTCCAAGTTCGAATCCAGAAAAATACCATCAAAAGTTTTTTCGCGGCCCCACCTCTTCCGAGTGTCTGACAAGCATTCAAGAGTATAACTGTCATGAGGAAGCTTCTCAAAACCCCTCTGCCCTTCGGATACGGCGTAAAACTGTAGGTCCCTTCTGTATGTGGCGAAATGTATACCACGCACAACATGTACAGTTGTGAGAAGCTAGGTCTTGGCCCTCTATGGGCTGCTTACGGCCTAGTATTTATTTTTATTTTTTATTTCCCTTTACACCTGCTACATGTAATGTACTCTTCATCCAAAGGTAAAGGATACTCACAGCGAGCGCAATTGGCAGTCATGATTGTAAATATTTTATTTAATATTTTATTTGTAAAGATTTTCAGGACCCATATACGTTTAAATCCCTTTACAATTCGCTAGTGCGTTCTACTATATTAGAATACTGCTGCGTAGTCTGGAATCCTTATTATTCCAATGCGGAAAATAGTATTGAAAAAATTCAAAAAAGGTTTACGAAATTTGCTCTTCGAAAAATGTCTTGGAATGGCAGTATGCCGACTTACACAGCAAGGTGTGCTCTAATTGATCTGAAATCTCTTACTTCAAAAATAATATACTACTCGGTTCTTTTTGCATAGACGTCATAACAGGCCACATTGATTGTCCACTCTTGCTTTCGATGTTCTACGTTTATGCTCCTTCTCGTACTCTGCGACCTAGAGAGAATAATTATACCCTATCCTAATTATACCCTATCCTAATTATACCCTATCCTAAGGGTATATAAAGTTTGATACATAGTTTGTAACATAGAGAAATATTGCAGGTAGACCCAATAAAGTATATATATAAATGATCAGCATCACTAGCCGAGTCGATTGAGCTATGTCCGTCCGTCTGTCCGTCCGTCCGTCTGTCCGTCCGTCTGTCCGTCCGTCCGTCTGTCCGTCCGTCTGTCCGTCCGTCCGTCTGTCCGTCCGTCCGTCCGTCCGTCTGTCCGTCCGTCTGTGTGTCACCAGTTTTTGGGCCTTAAATTTTGAGCTAGGTTGATGAAATTTTGTATACGAGGTCTTTGGAAAAGTAAGCAATACAAGTGTAAACACAAACACGCCCACTTTTCAAAAAAATCACATTTTCTCACTATTTTCATATGAAACTCGAAAAAACTTACTTGAGCAAATATGTAGATATCCACTAAATCTACAAATCGTTTATACATTGTATATGGCCACGCCCACTTTTTAGGGGCGTTTACTTCAAAAATTAATTTTCGAGTAAAAATATTAGTTTATAGGGCAAAATAGAAAATTTTGTGAATACATTTTCCACCACCATTTTCCACTGACACGAGCAAATAAGATAGGGATAGGGTATCATACGATCCGCTCCAAGCGGATTGTAGCATTTTTCACTGTTTTTTTTTTGTGTATATGTCATACTCTAATCTAGAACTGAAGAACACTTAAAGCTATGTATGTAAGTCGACAATTGGGAGCAATATGTTGCGGCCAAATAACCGTACTGTCCCTATCCGATATGTCAATCGACGAGGGAGCTCGCTTTATGAGCCACCAGAAATGCTGGTGCTGCCGCTCGACGTCCTTCCTATCTGGGATTGAAACCGACCTACTGAACCGGAGACACTCCTTAGCGCTCCGTACTACGTCACGCTCGTAGTTGAGCCGCCTATCCAAAGTTTTTCGGGCCACGTGGAAGATTATCGGCACCGCCGCTCTATTCTGGATCAAATCTGCCTGATCATAATAGAGGAAAGCCTGTGGGGGGAAAAAGCCGCTAAGGCGCACACTTGTAGTTGAGGTAATAAGCACCGGAGATCAAGTTATTCATCGAGGTCATTGCTCTTGCAATGTGCCTTCGAGTCATCTTGATTATGAAATTGTCCGCTCTTATCAGATTCGCTTTGTTGTAAAGGATCTCGTTGGAATAGCATTTTATGTACTGAGACTCTGGTGTTCTGTATAAGTGAAGGTAAGCCCGAAGGCAGGCCCTCTCAAACACCTGAATACTTTCCATCGTGCTTGCCCCTATGTTGAACCACACAGAAAATCCATATGCGATCATGGACCAAATAAGGGCCATGTAGCAGATTACTTTCACCCTTGCATCGAATTGGCTGTTAAAAAACATTTCTTTGTAAGAGCGAAAGCGCCTTGGGCTCTGGTTAGAGCAAGTCAATGATGTTATATTCCATACAGCGTGGCATAAATGAGCCTTCTAAATAAATAAAAAAAAATTCAATATCTCACTTATAGTTAGTCCTCTTTTAATTTAAAGATAAGAAACGCTAAATGGAAAACCCTTTAAGAAGAGAAAGTTGGAATGTCCACACTTTAGTAAAAAATATTAAAGCCTTCAGTTATTATACATTCTTTGCATTTAAAATTCACAATTCAAATTGTGTCCATGCCCCCTCCCCCTGTGGGGGCGCTTTCATAAGCTTTGTCAAAAGTTTTTGGGTTTTGACAACCAATTAAATTTTTTGCAAGAGGGGGAAGATACTCAGTAAAATATTTAAGAGCTAGCCTTTGATTTGCTTCTAATTCATTTGTTTCACCATTCAAGTTTTTTGCTTTATTTATCCTTCCTAATTATGAATTTATCTTATTGTGAAAAACTTCTACAGTGGAGTCACAACTACACAATCTTAATTCATCGATGAGTTTTGTTTATCTGTAATAAATGCAAAAGTTTATTGCTTAGTGGTTCAATAATTGGAATTAGTGATTCGATCCAGAGAGACTATATTTATCTCTATTAAAAGGTGTAATACAGTGGATGTCCAATAAAATGAATGATATAATGTTTGAAGACATTCGCTAAAACGAAAGTGTTCGTTATATCTTACCTATACAATGTTCATTAAAAATGAGTGCATATTATGACAAAATATACTGAAAGTGAATATTATGTAAAGCAATAATTGTAGTGAACAAAATTTTCAGTCATAAATATATTCTTTATATCGGATAGTAAATTTGTATGAAAGCGTACGTTATTAAGAGATGTTAAGGCAATTTTTATATATGTACGTGCGTTATGTCGAAAATTCGTTATATGGGTATTCGTTATGCTGGACGTTCACTGTATAGCTAATACGTTTCGCTATGTATTGAACTGCTTCTCTATCTTCATTTTTGTTTTGTTTTTTCTTTATTAACTTTTAGAATTTATTGATATTTCTTCCGATTTTATATACTTATGTAATTTTGCACAATTTTCTTCTATTGTATAATTTCAATTCATAGGCTTTCAATTTGTATCAGTAGTACTTATTTGTTGTAATCAATTAATTTTTAGAAATGTAAATTTGTACAATTTCTCTTACATTACCTTTGCTAAATTCTTGAATCTTGATGATGTTGTACAAGATGATAATTCTCAAGTTTTCTATCCACATAGATAATATGACCCTATTCGTGCGGTTTGAATGTATCTTTATATACACTCAACGCAGATGCTGCTTCGTATTTACTGTTCTGAGTTAAAATATCACCGATATTCGCACTTGTTTTCTATAAGAAAAAAGATACTTTTCTTTTCGTTTTTTTTTCTTTTTGTTAAGGATTACTCTTTAATGGAAGCACGTCTTTAAGGACACTTGCACGAAACAGAGATGTCAATAGGCTAAGATTTCGACACGAACGCGTTTTCTTTTTTTGTTTTCAAGTTTGACGGGAATACAAACAAACCGTTTTATTCTACAAAGTACAACTTACAAGTAAATAGATCCACTTTGCTTAAATTTTCAATTTGTAAAAAAAGAAGTGAAACTCAAAACTCCGTTTACCGACTGCGCCAATAATTGTTTTATTCAATTTTTATTTTCATAAGTTAAATATACACCGTTTTTTCTCTACTAGGTATTATTATTTATTTTTTGAGCAAAATGAATAAGTCGTGCGAATTCAAGGGTCGAAACAGAACTAACTTAAACTTAAAAAGAAAATTAATTTTTTGAAGTAAACGCCCCTAAAAAGTGGGCGTGGTCATATACAATGTATGGACGATTTGTAGATTAAGCGGATATGTACATATTTGCTTAAGTAAGTTTTTTCGAGTTTCATATGAAAATAGTGAAAAAGGTAATTTTTTAAAAAGTGGGCGTGTCAGTGGGCGGATTTTCAAAATTTTTACACTTGTATTGCTTACTTTTCCAAAGACCTCGTATACAAAATTTCATCAACCTAGCTCAAAATTTAAGGCCCAAAAACTGGTGACACACGGACGGACGGACATAGCTCAATCGACTCGGCTAGTGATGCTGATCATTTATTATACCCTATCCTAAGGGTATATTAAGTTTGACACATAGTTTGTAACATAGAGAAATATTAAAGATAGACCCAACAAAGTATATATATAAATGATCAGCATCAATAGCCGAGTTGATTAAGCCATGTCCGTCCGTCCGTCCGTCTGTCCGTCCGTCCGTCCGTATGTCACCAGTTTTTGGGCCTTAAATTTTGAGCTAGGTTGATGAAATTTTGTATACGAGGTCTTTGTAAAAGTAAGCAATACAAGTGTAAAAATTTTTAAAATCCGCCCACTGACACGCCCACTTTTTACAAAAAATAACTTTTTTCACTATTTTCATATGAAACTCGAAAAAACTTACTTGGGCAAATATGTAGATATCCACTTAATCTACAAATCGTCTATACATTGTATATGGCCACGCCCACTTTTTAGGGGCGTTTACTTCAAAAAGTAATTTTCGAGTAAAAATATTAGTTTATAAGGCAAAATAGAAAATTTTGAGAATACATTTTCCACCGCCCACTTACACGACCAAATAAGATAGGGATAGGGTATCATACGATTCGCTCCAGGCGGATTGTAGCATTTTTCACTGGTATATATACTTTATTGGGTCTATCTGTAATATTTCTCTATGTTACAAACTATGTATCAAACTTAATATACCCTTAGGATAGGGTATAAAAATGTGTGGGGAATGTAGAACTTTTATGTTGAATTTGTCCCAAAACAGCAAATTATTTGTTCACAGCATATGCTAACAAACAGTTTGCAATCATATTTTTTTAGCACATATGAAGCCCTATTACACAATATATATTGATATGTGGATATGTTGAATTCGGTATGCTGAAAAATTTACAGTCGCGATTTTAGCATACGTGCGTGTTGTATTTATCGATTTTAAACGATTCTGGTGAAATGTGCGTATAGTGCATAACATGCATTTCCGGCACACCCAAGTCATTCAAAATCAACACGTCAGTAAAGGCGGATTACTAAAAAATGCACAACAAAACCAATTAAACGAAAACTTATGTGGAAGCGATAAAAATTCATAAAAACCATTGACGAAGTCAATTTCGTTGGTATCTTGGCCGGATTTACTGGCGCGATGCGTAGCCAAATTACTTTTAAAGGAGACCCACAGATTGGTCCACATTGCTTTATAAACCTCCGATGTGTATTGGTCAAAACTCTCTGGCATTTCCTTCCACACGGTCGTTTTGGGCAATTTATAATCTGTAGCAAAAAAATGAAGTTAATAATTTATCAAAACTTCAAAAATTTCAAAACCTTTTCCTGATTAATGTGGCGTTTGCTGATGAGCCTACTATACGGTCCTAAAAGGAGTATTACACTATGTTTTGGTTGTCAACATACATATGCTGACTAGTCAACAAATTTGCCAACAAACACCTTTTGGCATACATATTATGATGACAGAAATATCGCTATTACAGGATATGTTGTGCTTGGGACACATTTTTCAGTATACGTATGCTGATTCAACATATCTAATACTAGCTTTATGTTTATTATTTTACATAGTCTTGAACGAGTTTTGTTATAAATTTTCTCAAAACAATTGAGCTTTTTTGTAGAGAAACACCAAATTAACCGGTTTTCTGCGTGCAACACTTCACTTTGCCGCAAAGGCTACCTCCCATAGGTTGTTTATAGAGTGCACTGTTCCACAGTAGGCCAAAAGTCGAAAATTTCTTTGTAAAATTTTTCGTAAAAGAACATTTGAATTAACGGAGAACAACCCAAAGTTAGGGTAAATGAAAAAACAAATGAAAGGGTAAATAAAAACTATTTGATTTTCATCTCGAAAGTGATCCGCAAATTACTTTAAAACCAATTAAATTTAGTTGTTTTTCAGTGAGCAAGTAATTATGATCGCCTTTGTTTGAAAGTAAAGGAACCACTGCTTTAGTAAGTATCTACACATTTGTTGTTTTTTGGTGAAATTATT
This sequence comes from Chalcosyrphus nemorum, assembly GCA_949716465.1. Taxonomy (NCBI): domain Eukaryota; kingdom Metazoa; phylum Arthropoda; class Insecta; order Diptera; family Syrphidae; genus Chalcosyrphus; species Chalcosyrphus nemorum. Next base: position 55,288,532 of record OX454332.1, read on the forward strand.
AAAGAAAAGTGCAATGTACATAGTTACTATTAAGTACCAGCTTTTTTACAGCAATTAAATCTCAGCCTTGCTTTATACCATAATAACCTCAAAAAAAAAAAAAGCTTACAATACTTATTTACTCACTTATTGATAATATGCACACACATAACTTACTTTGAATTTGAACAGGTATCCTGATTCCTTTATTGCTGATTAGTACTAAACAGCCTCATTATGGTAAATATTTGGAACCCAGAGACGTATGTACGGCGTTTGCAATAAATTATTACTTCTGCAATCAATCACACATGATTTATAAATATATAAGTACATATGTATATTTACTTACATAGGTGTGTAAATCATATACACACATTTGCACAGAAACAAATAATTCTTTTATTTCATTGCCTTATATTAAATAGGAAATGTTTCATATTCATTTTTTCTTTTACTATTTATAATTTGATTTCAAAACGCTGTATCTATTAACGTAAAAAGCAAATAATTAACCAAATGCATAAACATGCCTGTGAACGCACAAATATGTATAATTACATTTACTACGGCATATCCATTTACCTAACATATCTTAGAATATACTTGTTCGAATATATCACATGAAAAATACTGCAGCCGGAAAAGGAATATATTTAAATTAGCTTAGAACACAATTCAACCACATTTCCATACATTACACCGGGATAATTCGATTTCTTTCTTTTATGGAATGTCAATATACTTATTTTACTTATACATAATTTATTCACCTTGGGAGGAAAAAGTGATGTTAAAGATATTCGTTGTAAGACACGCGCAAATATATTGAAACCAAACAAAAAGGATTCTTAAAACTTTTTTTACGAGTATGCCAAAATTAAAGCGCCGTAACTGACTGAGCGAATTAATGTTAAGCAGATCTTAAGTATATTATTGGACATTGTTAGAGGCTGAATTAGTTCATTGGTGAAAAAACAGGGATGAAATTTCATCTTCTGCGCATGATATCCCCTTTTCTGAGTTCTTAACTTTTTTGGTTTTTAATGTGTTCATGAACCATAGACTTTCTTCAAAAAAGAATTACAGAATTACCTACTGCTTATGCATGTACATACATATATGAATTAACTATGAACCATACCTTAATTAATTACGAAAATAAGATAGTTATGATAAATATTTTTGCAATATTGTATTTCATGAATTATTGTAAAAGAAATAAAAATTGGAGAAAATTAATAAAATAACAAATTCAAGATTATTTAAAATTTTCAATTTAATGCATTTTGTACATTATTTACTTACTTAAAGGGCTCCCGACCCTTGTAGAGTCCCTGCCGTAGACATCGTAAAAGTAAATTCTTTCCATTTAACTGCCGCCTATGGGAGAAAAAAGGTCACAAGGCAAAAGACTGCTATCACAATAAAGAAAAGGCAACAACAAGTAATGCAATCAAGTACTGCAGACGGAGCGGAATATGGCTTTACAATTTAATACTTACAAGTCTGTACTTAGAGTGTTGACTGATGATTTAACCTGGTGTCTTGATTTCGGAGCTACATCGCACATGTGATCGACGAAGACTTTGTCTGAAAACCTTGAAATGTGCAAAAAGAATGCCTACGTGACTTTAGCTAATAGACAGAAAGTGAAAATTGCAGGGATCGGAGACGTAGTATTGCCATCGTACCTGAGCAATGTTGGAAAAGCGATTAAACTCTTTAGCACACTGTACATACCCAATTTAAAGAAAAATCTCATCTCGGTAAGCAGAGCCACAGGTAACAGGGCGATCATGCGAAATTATATAGCCAAACTGGTACGTTGCTGATCACAGCAAACCAAAGACATGTTTGTATATCGTTTCTGGAAACCATAGAGTCCTAGTCACACATAAAAACATCAACTCGCTGAGCCTCTTATCATCGAAGAATGGGTCATCTGAACATATCATCACTAAAACTCCTCCAATCAACAGGAATGGTGACTGGATTACCAGCAAAGCTCGAAACCGACAAAGGTGTGTGTGATTCATGTATTTGTGCTAACAGACGACCAAACCGTTTGGTGTGTATGAGAATAAGAGGACGAATAAGAGACTTGAGTTAATCCACTCCGAATTCTGCGCACCCAGTCCCTTAGTAAAGCAGTATATTTTATCACGTTCATAGATGATTATTCCCGACGCATATTTGTATATTTCATGCAAAAAAAGAGCGAAGCTTAGACAAGTTTAAGATCTTCAAAGCCGTTAAGAACGGGCAAAGAAACGGAATATACTAATTCTAAATTTCAAGAGTTTCTGGAACAAAGTGGAATTGACCATGAGTGTGCCAACAGGACCCTACTGGAAATGGAAATTGGAAGCAAAATTACCTGATACTTTGTGGACAGAATTGGTCAAATAACTGCAGAGGAGCTGTGGACGGGGAAAAAACAAACAAAGGGAAATCTCAGTAAGTTCGACTCGAAAAGCAATGCGCATGTAGTAGTGGGATGTGACAATGAGCACGACACATATGGACTTTGGAAACCTGGGACTCGCATAACTATCACTAGCAGAGATCTGCGATTCCTGGAAGAAGAGTTGAACGACATCGAAAATGCCGAAATTCAGCCAAACTTCTACATCTTCGACTTCCGACCACCGGATAGTACAGAGAGTGGAGACCCGAAACATCCAACTGAAGAAGAATTCAACAACAACACAGCGGATACTACTGAACAGATAACAAGCAATCAGGAACATGTCTACAATGCTGAAGTCGAAGGACGAGTACGAATCGCTTTTTCGATACGGAACTTGGGTGTTGATGGGCAAACCAACTGACCGGCAGGTTATCAAATCGAAATGGGTTTGTAAAACTAAATATCTTGCAGATGGTACAGTGGAGCGAAGGAAGGCCAGGCTGCTGGCGAAAGGGTTCGACCAGATCTATGGGGCCGACTATATGGCACGTACTCACCTGTAGCCAACATCCATTCCATTCAGCTTACATTGGCAATCACAACAGAACATAAGCTAAAATTACATTATCTTGAGGTTTTCGAGGATACTTCAACGGCGACTTGGACACTGTCGTCTCTATGGAGAAACCGGATATTAGGAAGACGCTGCAAGTAACGTCTGTATTTTAAGACATAGCTTCTTCTTCCACCGTATATTGGTGCTTAAGCAACTTATTTCAAATATCTTAGAAATTTTTTATTTATTTTTTTTCCGAGGGTAGGTGAAAATTTTCAAAAAGACACTATGAGGATCGCCAGAGCGTGCTTGTGTGGGATTCTTACCCACTAAAAAACCTCACTTCAAAAAACTATTGTATATGTTGATTTTTATTGTTACTACAACTAAGTGTTCGACTTATCAAGCAGTTTTCTTTTCACGAAATAAGAATATTTGGCAGGTTAGCTTCCCATTAGAAACTCCTGCTAGTTCGCAGTTTAGACGCGGTTACTTATCGCGCCAGGTCTAGAAGTTTAGTTCTTTGAAGACGGCGCAGTAGATTACTTTCATCCAAAACTTGAAGGACTGTGATATTAACATGACTTTCTAGTAGAATTTTATGATTTCTCGCGTAGTTTCTAATTTCATCTACGATTGTTTTAATGCCGAGATCTCTGTGGATATCGTTATTTCTAATATACCATGGCGCATTAACAATTCCTCTTAGCACTTTGTTTTCAAAAGTTTGTAGAATATTTATATTACTTATTACCCCAGAGTTGTATACCATAAGTCCATACTGGTTTTAGCCCTTGCTTGTACAAAAGCAGCTTGTGCTCTTTATTAAGTTTGGAATATTTTCCAAGTAACCAATACATATCTCTATATTTATTTTCTAGTTCTTTGCGTTTTTTCTTTACATACGATTTCCATTTTAGCTTTGCATCAAGTGTCATTCCAAGGTATTTAGCCTCGTTTGCGAACGGAATTTGAACCGAGTTCGAAAAGATTGGCAAATTAATTATTTTCTTATTAGTAAAATTTACATGCACAGATTTGGTCTCATTAAGTGCTATTCGCCAAACCTTTGTCCATTCATTTAGTCTATCCAAAGCCTCTTGCAATTTTTAGGTAGACTCTTCGACCGTTTTACCTACTGCCAATATAGCAGTATCGTCGGCAAAAGTGGCTAACATCGTTCCTTCCACTTCCGGTATATCGCGAGTGTATAATAGATATAAAAGTGGACCAAGAACACTTCCTTGCGGCACCCCAGCCATTATTTCCTTAAAATCCGAATATTCATTTCCACACTTGACACGGAATACTCTATTCTGGCAAAACTTGTCGTAATTTAAATTTTAAGCCTTCGTGCTAGACCTTGTCAAAAGCTTGAGAAACGTCAAGAAATACACTTGAACAAATCTTTTTTTCTTCAAGAGATCTTTCGATTACATCTGTTATTCTTGTACTTACTTCTGAATCCGAATTGATGATCCGGGATGAGATGCTTTTCTTCTATTATCGGCTGTATTCGTCTAATCAATATTCTCTCGAATACTTTGCATATAATAGAAAGAAGTGAAATTGGTCTATAAGACGATTTTTCATTTGGTGGCTTACCAGGCTTAATAACCATTATCACTTCCCCAACTTTCCATTGACTGGGAATATATTCAAGTCTAAGCGCGGCGTTTATAATAAACAGAAGCTTAATTAACGCTTTTCTTGGCAGTGCCTTAAGAACCTCTCCCGTGATTAAGTCATATCCAGGAGCTTTCTTGGGTTTGAGTTTCTTTATTTCTTCCTTAAGTTCGGTTAGTGTTGCATATCTTATTGCAATATTGTTTATATCCGGCGTATTTGCTTCTTGAACAAGAGCTTGTCCATCAAGTGGCTTAAAAGTATCTTCCAAATGCGTTGCGAAAATTTGTGCTTTTTCTTTATCATGCCTGGCCCATTCGTATTGATTTTTCCTGATTGGTGCGGTTTGTATTATAGGCTTTTTAATACCTTTTATAGCTTTCCAAAGCGAATAATTCGAATCTTTTTCTGCCGATAAGCTTTCAAGGTAAGTTTCTATTACTTTATTTTTTTCGATCTTTAATAGCCTTTTTTAGTGAGTTGCACAAACGATTAAGGTGTGATTTATGCTGCGGAACCCGACTTTGTTGCCATTTCTTACGCGCTTTTCTCTTTTCCTTAATCATCTCTTGTATTTCCACGGGATAAGTTTGAACATTACTGACCGGCGTTTTCTTTTGCTTTGGAGTATTTTTCCACGCGGGACTTTGTAAGATTTCAACGAACCGATCAACTTCTATTTCAAGTTCATACGGTGTTTTAAGAGATACCCTCAGATCGATATTTACTTCTATATCTTTTTTGAAGCTATCCCAATTAGTTCTCGCGCTGGTTAATCTGGCCATTCTTTCTTTTTTAATTAGAGCTTCGCTTACAGTCATAATTATTGGAGAATGATCAGAGGAGAGGTCAAAGTTTTTTTCAACTTTTATAAAGTTGCCTGATATTCCTTTAACAACAAAGAAGTCGATCAGATCCGGTATCTTATTTCTTTCAGTCGGCCAATATGTTGGTTTACCCGTCGAGTGAAAATTGCAACCGTTTTGCATACCCGCATTGTAGAGCACCCTACCTTTCTGAGAGGCGTTCTGAAGTCGCCACCAATAATAAAATTTGGTTTAAGGAAGTTAAAGATGTTTGTGAAATCCCTTTCTTCAACCTTGCAACGCAGTGGGCAATACATAGACGAAACAGTGAATGTATAAAATGTCTATTTCTAACGCGAACCGTGCTTACTTGCATTGATTCTAATTCAATTTTTACTTCTGCTGAATGTTCAATACAATCTTTCCCTTTCCGATGGGTGGAAAGCGTGGGACACGTTATATCCCCTTATCTTGACGCACGATAGTTTTGTCAGATGGGTTTCACAGACCAGGCAAATATCAATATCTTTTTCTCGTATAAATATTTCTAACTCGTCGAGTCTTTGTATGAGCCCGTTGGCGTTCCATGTAAGAATTTTAAGCGTTTCTTTCATATTCTGTTTTGATTACGCGTGTTCTGTATGCTGTTTTCAAGAGCAACTATTCTTTCGAAAACTAATTTATTAGTTTTGCATTGCTCTTCAAGCTTTGCAAGAATTATGGAAAGCACTTGGGATACAGGGTGTGTACTTGTGTACTGTCCCTTTTATTGTTTCCAATGTCACAACGCGCCCGGAAGTATTTACGTTAATGTTTCGATGGTTTTTCGCGTTGTATACCCGTGAGTTCTCGGTCATGTTTGTCACCGCTTGGGCATAAGACTGCACGCCAGTGTTCGATGAACTTGATTCTGACACCTTTTCTGTGCTAGTTTCTTTCTTCATTTACCGGCTTTAAGTCAGTATTAGCGGATTTTCTATTTTTCGCTGATTTTTTTGGATGCAGTTTTGGATATATTTTGTTTCGTACTTCGCATGGAGTTTTTAAGCGCATCGCGCCTTTTTTGGAGCTCTTTCGCTACTTCGTAACCCCGATAGTTCGCTGGATGTATTCCTTGACAGTTTATACAAGTTGCTGGCGTCTGCTTATTTGTTTGACACTCTTCCGATAGATGTTTACCTGCGCATTTCACGCAACGCGGTTCTTTCTGGCAGTAAGTCTGCGTATGGTTGAAGCCTTGGCAACGCTTTCACTGCGGGATCGATCTGGAGTTCTTACGCATAGGTTCGATTTTGACCACGATGTTAAGAATAGTCTTAACACCATATATTAAATCATTTTTTTCGTCTTTATCAAAGCTTAGCATAAATAGTGGAAGTCCACGCTTAACTAATTTATCCGGATCGCCCTCAGACTGTTGCTTTTCGTTTTTGATAATACTGACGGCATCAAGAATGTTAAAGCCTTTGTCTTTAAGGTCGTTCGTAATGTCTTCCGTAGTGCACGAGGGGTGAAGTCCTCTTGCTACTTCACGCATTGGTCTTTCTAACTTGTTTTCATAAGTATACCACTGAATCTTTTCGGTATTCAATTTTCGGGATACTGCTCAGTAACCTTCGGCATCATCAACGTCGATTTTCCACATATTGTTACGGAAAGACGTGACCTTAAACTATGATGTCACTGTACTTTTAAGGAGGCTTATAGTCCGTACTTACTTATTATAGTCCATAATTCCAATGACGTTAATCGGTGGCGGAGGACGTGATTTCTTTTGATGTTGATTTTCTGGTAAATCTTAGTTTTTTTCATATTTTTGTGGCTCGACTTCAGGTGAGGAACCTGCTTTTCGTTTTTTGCTAGGTCTTTTCTTTTCGATCCAATTCGTTTCCCGTGCTAGCTCTTCTTCATCTGTATGGTATTCATGACTAGATAAGCGGTGTGGGCTAGTTGCATTTGCCTTTTGTAGACTTGTGTCTCCTAAGGCACACACACATTTTCAAATTCCATAACATTAGGCAAGCCTGAATTATTTCTTTTTGAATTAATGTAATTCCCATTACCCCTTACCGAAGACTCTACCGACATGACATATTGTTTATATAAGAACCTGTTTAAGAACTCATATTCTCTTCTTAATCTCAAAAAATGTTCACGATTCAAGTTAGTTTTATTTAAAATACAAATAGAATATGCTTTTCGATTTACATCTACATCGATCATTCCGGTAAACCACATACGACCGGTCAAAGATTTCTGCCGAAAATATGTGTGGGTGTAGCCAAGTCTCTGTTAATACAACAATATCACACCGGTGGTCAGAGAGCGCAATGTAAATCTCTTTCAATTTTGTTCTCATACCACCAATGTTCTGATAATAAAGAGAATAAATACGAATATTAACGGAGGTGCTTGGTTGTCGCAGCTGATCATTGTTTATGTTTTGATCTTTGCGACGGGTAATGAAACTCCGTTTTTTAAAAAAAAAAAAATTTTAATACGAATACCCGACGGCCAATTTGAAGGATCCAAAGCGCGCGAGATAAATATCGAAATATTGAAAATGAATTCAAAGAAGAAAAACAACTTTATACTTTTAAATATTCAAAATGAATTAAAAGAAGAAAAAACAACTCTATACTTCAACGGTTGGAACAAGACTCTACTTTTATTAACTTACTTGCTAACTTATGACCTATCTTAACAAAATAATTATAATCAGCAATTTCAGCATGAACGGAAATCAGTTCATGTGAATGACCGATGTTGGAGTTAAGCAAATCACCAAGCCAGCGGTTTTGTCATTGCTTTTATTTTGTATGCTGCTGGCAGGTCATTGCTATCGACGTCAGCATTTCCGGTGTAGGTCGGCTGTTGGCTGCTGATGTATGTAACTCCTCCTCGCTTTGAGTCAGAAGTCTCCGGCTTCAAGTTATTAACTATGCTGATCTTTTCTTTATTCGTTTTCCAAGATACAAATAAGAACATTGCTATTGCCATAATTATTATGATTATTACTAAACCTATATTAGTACCGTACATTACATTTTTGTGGTACTGTAGTTCTTTAATTTCTTCTAAATTTTTTACATTGCTCATTATGATTTAACTGATAGGCTTTACAAACATTTCTGTTATATTATTTGATGGATAATAATATTTGTCGGATATAGTAATTTTTTTATTGTAGAATTTATTTTGCTTAATTTCTAGTGTACAATTATTAAAATTTATTAAATAGTTTCCAGTTAAGTTAATTAGTCTTTTATCGCAATTTTGTATTAAAGTATCGTTATACATATTAATTAACAAAATAGATTCATCATCTAGTTCTTCTATGCTAGTTACATTATGATATACTAGTGAACATGATTTCTTTACAATGCAATTTGTACTATATTCTAAGTCTTTTAACATAGCCTTCTCATTGTATTTATATATTTTGTCATTTATTTCAACAATTACTTCATCTTCACTATCAATTTGTAAGCTGTTTTGATTTGGAATCGGTTTTATTAATTGCAATTCTGTAACTATATAATTTACAGGTATTTTTATTGCAAATATTAAGCAATCATCTTTATAATTCATTACTCCAGCTTTTAAGAGTCTTAACTTATGGAAATCTACTTCATAAGAGTCTAATTCTTGCATCGTTAACATACTTGGATGTATAAGATTATTTTTAGTTGCCATAATACTATCGAGTATTTGGTTGACTTTATTTTCAAGATACCTTAGTTTAGTTTCTTGTTCTAAAAATAACACTTTGTAATTTAATTCCTTAACTATACCGTTTGTAAAGTTGTACGATTCTATAATTTTTGTCATTCTATCATTTTCTATCAGTGTTTTTAAATCATGTAATGTTTTATTATAATATTCGTTTATTTTTATTTGTTTATTTAGATTTTCTATAGCCCTATGATTATTACTATCCATGACCTGCAAATGGTCCATTATTTCTTGCCTATCGGTATCATCCATTGTTCCGAATAGCCAACTTTGAGCTCTGCCTACAATATTTAATAAGCCCCGCTTTTGTCTATTTGCTTTACTTATTGTTCTAAGTTTGCTTCTAACTAAATTAATTTCTGCGTAAAGTGATACTGAGTCTTCTAATTTCAAATGTGCTATGTTTAATTCTAACTGATCTAAAATTTGCATCATTTCGTATGGATTTATTATATGTAATATGGTATCTGTATCATTTGCTATCTCTACTTCCTTAACTCTTAGTTTCACGTATCCGTTCTCTTCTCGTATTGGATATACCTGTAGAAGTCCTTGGACTGCGACTATCCTCATCACTAGGGTTATTATTATGATCTGAAAATTTATGAGGTCTTTTAATATTAGATACATGGACGTTCTTTAATTGAAATTTCCTAAAATATGGTTCATCTTTATGTCTTACTCTTTTATAATTTAAATATCCTTCCTTTCTGTGCTCAAAATAATTTTCTAGCTTGTCTTGGGGTCATTTCGATTGTTGAATGATATCTATCATTGTAATTTCCTACTGCTTTATGTATCTTTTGTTCTACTGATATGTCTTCTTCTATTGCTTGAATCTTTTCTATTAAAGTAGAATGTAGTCTTTCGACATCAGAATTCCCAGTATGACTATTGGGCTTCGTCCAATGTATTTCTATTCCTTTTTCTTGTAAATATTTAACAACTTGTTCGGATTTAAACTCATTATCCATAATAATTTTTCTTGGTGTATCAAAAGTAGCTAGGTAGCATTCTAATATAGCAATCTTTTTAATCCAGTTTCTGTCATTAATTAAATAAGCAACAGCGAATTTAGTTAATTTATCGATAATGGTAACAAAACTTTGCTTTTTGTAATGGAAAATATCTACATGAATGATTTCACTTCTTCGATTTGGTGTTTCGGTAGTTTTATTGGATTTCTGTCATACTTTATTCCCTGGCATTTTTCACAATTATTAATGATAATTTGTATATGTTCCTGTAACTTTGGATAATATATTTTATCTTTTAGAGTCTGATAGGTTTCATTGATACCACTGTGTAGTGATTCATTAGTATGGTATAGTGATATTTGTTTGTGACACTCTTCTTCATTTTCTATTTCTTGTGCTCTTTTCGTTACTTTCCAAAACTTAATTCTTGAATTGCCCGAGAAAAGTTCTATTATGCATTGCTGTACTTTGTTATATTCTCTATCATCTACTTCTGAAAAAATACCTACATGTCCCGAGGTAATATTTCTCTTTAATGCTTCTTTAATTGTTATTTATTCACTTTGTGGATTGATCTGAATAATTTTTCTTTTATGTACTATTTCTATCTCCCTAGTTGGACTATAAGTTAGAATTATCTGTGTTTTGTATTTATTTACTATTCCTTCTCTTATACGTATATGGTTTTGCAATTGTTCCTCATCAGAATGTATTGTGTCAGACAGGTCCATATTGGATTCACTGCTGTTCCTTTCATTTATTTGTGGACTATTTTCTAACCTACATACTTAGACAATCGGCTACTTTATTTTCCTTACCCTTAAGATACTCAATCTCATAATTATATTCTTGCAACTTTAGAACCCACCTTTGATTTCTTGGCGAAAATTCCTTTCCTTTATACTTCGAATTTAAATATTTTATTGGTACATGATCAGTGACAATTTTAAACTTTCTTCCGTACAAATAAGGTCGAAAATAATTTACCGAAAAAACTATAGCTAAAAACTCTTTATCTGTTACGCTACAATTTTTCTCGTGGTTGTTCAACGTTCTGGATACATAACATATCGGATGACCGTCTTGTGAAAGAACTGCTCCAATTGCATGATCACTAGCATCCGTTGTAACTACAAATTCTTTTTCATAATTTGGATACCTTAAAACTGGGTGAGAGGACAACAAAAGTTTGAGTTTTTCAAAGGCTTCGTACTGAGGATCATTGATATTAATTTTAACATCTTTTTTTAAATATTTTATTAGAGGTTGTGCTACTTTAGCATAGTCTCTGATGAATTTTCAAAAAAAACTGTCATCCCTAAGAAACTTTTGAGTTGCTTTTCTGTTTTAGGTAAATCAATTCGCATTATATTTTCTATTTTATCCGAATTAGGTTTAATTCCTTCTTTAGTAAGAATGTGCCCTAGAAAATGGGTCTCTTTTTTCATAAAACAGCATTTATCAGGTTGTATCTTCAAGTTATGTTCGCTTAATTTTTTGAAAATTGATTGCAATGAATTTAAATGCTCTTCTAATGTGGTTGAAAAAATTAGAATGTCATCTAAATACACTACGCATATCTTATTTATATAATCCCTTAATATCTCATTGATGAGGCGTTGAAATGTTGCCGGAGCATTCTTTAATCCGAATGGCATCCGCACATATTCATACAATCCAGATGGTGTAACAAATGCCGTTTTTTCAATGTCTTTTTCGGCTACCAAAATCTGGTGATACCCCTTTGCTAAATCTAATGACGTAAAATATTGAGATTTCCCCAACTTGTCCAATATACTGTCTATATTGGGAAGTGGATACTTGTCGTCAATTGTCACTTGATTCAGTCTTCTGTAATCTACCACAATTCTAAATTTTTGTAAACCTGGGGCGGAATCCTCTAAGCTGATAGTTGATTGTTGACGATCACAATCATCACTTTTACTCTCTCTAAGGTGACAATCACCGTGATTATCACATTTTTGCTATCGTTTTTGTGTGATAGCTATTTAGGTGTCACTTTCATCTGTGTTTTACATTTATTAGTGTAATTTGAGAAAAAACTCAAATATTTTGGACCTTATAAATCCAATGCAAGTAGGTACCAACCAATGCATATACATATGTATATATTTTTTTATCTAAATTTTTAAAAAATGTTCGATTGACAAAGGAAGCTTTTATGTATGTCTTGTGGCTGTTAGACATATCAAATGGAACACGGGGCTCATATATACCACCAATTCTGCAACTGACTGCAACACTAAATTTACTTGGTGGTGGAGGTAACCAAAGGCAAGTTGGTGCTGACTGGTTTGCACCAATGGGACAAAGTACTATCGCTAGAGTCATTTCCAGAGTTATTAAGAAAATGCAGTCAAAATTGTGTCCAATATTCATTAACTTTGTCCCGATGGAATCAACCAAAGTAATTTTCTTTGAAAAATATAGGATAGCGCTGAAGAAAGTTCACCTGAGACACAATTTCACAGAGTCCATTCTAAGGCCAGAAGCATTGTTGAACGCTGTATTGGGCAGTTATGCTATAAACATCGTCTACCATCATTCTATGCTTCTTTTTTGTTAGGTCGAGGGCGTATAATACTCGACGAAAGAAAATGTAGATATGCACCGTCAAGGGTAGCTGAAATTGTTAACGTTTGTGCTGCCCTACACAATATTTGCTATTCACACAATGTGCCTCTTCCGGAACAAGCGGTTTATAATCCTCAAAGTCAGTCACATTCGGGGCATCGCATAACCACACCGAGAAGAGAACCCGTACGAATCCGGGACATGGAGATGATCTAACTGCAAACTAATTTTTCTAAACTTCATTCAATATAAATAATATTTTTATTACACATGTAAATTTTTTTTTGTTTAATAAATCACAGAGACAAGAAAATGACATTCCGAAAAACTGTGCTACCAAGTTTTAAATAAATTTTTGTGATCGTTTTACGGAGAGCTAACAGAGTCTGATTATCAACTTTGACTATCAAAAATGCGACTATCAACTATCAGCTTAGAGGATTCCGCCCCTGAATTATCTTTTTTCTTTGGGACTACTATAATAGGTGAACTGTACCTGCTCTTGCTTTTTCTGATTATAACTTGAGCTTCCATTTCTTTCATTTGTTTCCTAACTTCTTCTTCATGCTGAGGTGGATACCTATATACACTCCATTTCACAACTATATCACCACCCCTGTTTTTGCATTTCTTTAAGATTGAAATGATTTTTTTTGAAAATAACTGTTATCACCTGAAAGGGTAACCGGAATGCAAACAGTTTTATGAAAATTAGAAACGTTCCGTCATCATTTCTAGGAGAAAAGACAAAAAAACGGTTTTTTTCGTTTTTCATAACTATATCACCACTTCGGTTTTAATTGGATAAAATTTTGTTAGACCTTAAAAACATATAATTTTTGAATGATTAGTGATTAGTGGGACTTCCTCTGTGTTTCACTAAAGTCAAAATTCAATTTGGTGTATTATCACCTAAGTTTTTTAACACATTTTGAGGGATTGTGGCCCAAGAAGCATTTATGGCTTGTTTTAAGTCAGCCACTCTGCTAAACTGCCCGTTTTTTGGCTTAAACTTTTCGCGTCAGTAAGCCTTACAGATTATCTATCGGTTTTTGATCTGAGGAGCAAGAAAGTCATTGAAAAAAAAAGATTTTTTACTGATCAAACCACGATTTGATTGCTCTGCTGGAGTAAATCCTGCTGAAAACCCAATTCCGTGTTTTGATTATGTACCAAAAATGGTTGAATTTGAGTTTTAAGACACCAACATACTCATCGCTATTCATTTTAGTGGATGGGAAGGCTGACCGTAATGCTCCCGCTGAAGAAAAACCGCCCACACCATAAGACTTTCAGTGGAAAAAATCATTTTTTAAACCTACACGGGATTTTTTCCAAAAAGTCCTCGAGTAGTGCTTAAAACCATCTGAAACATCGAGGTTGATTCTTTTTTCGTCAGAATAACATTCTTTTATCCAAAAAAAAAACATTAATAATCAACATATGCAAAGGAGAAAAAGAAGGATTATTACCGTGTTTCAGTCACAGTTCATGGCGGTGGATTCTTATGGTGTGGGCGGTTTTTCTTCGCCGGGGGCATTACGATTAGAATTCCCATCCACTAAAATGAATAGCGATGAGTATGTTGGTGTCTTAAAACTCAAATTCAACCATTTTTGGTACATAATCAAAACACGGAATTGGGTTTCCAGCAGGATTTACTCCAGCAGAGCAATCAAATCGTGGTTTGATCAGTAAAAAATCTTTTTTTTTCAATGACTTTCTTGCTCCTCAGATCAAAAACCGATAGATAATCTGTAAGGCTTACTGACGCGAAAAGTTTAAGCCAAAAAACGGGCAGTTTAGCAGAGTGGCTGACTTAAAACAAGCCATAAATGCTTCTTGGGCCACAATCCCTCAAAATGTGTTAAAAAACTTAGGTGATAATACACCAAATTGAATTTTGACTTTAGTGAAACACAGAGGAAGTCCCACTAATCACTAATCATTCAAAAATTATATGTTTTTAAGGTCTAACAAAATTTTATCCAATTAAAACCGAAGTGGTGATATAGTTATGAAAAACGAAAAAAACCGTTTTTTTGTCTTTTCTCCTAGAAATGATGACGGAACGTTTCTAATTTTCATAAAACTGTTTGCATTCCGGTTACCCTTTCAGGTGATAACAGTTATTTTCAAAAAAAATCATTTCAATCTTAAAGAAATGCAAAAACAGGGGTGGTGATATAGTTGTGAAATGGAGTGTAGTTTAGAATTGATCTGCTCACTTGTCGTAGTTCGAATTTCATGGACAATACTAGTAGTGCTTGTCAGCTTGTCCCCTTCCTTGTAAAATAGTTTCTTGTACTTTTCTAACAACTTGACTAGACCATGTTTTTCCTCCTCATTAAGGTGGTTAAGTGTTACATTTTCAAGTGTACCTATTTCTAATGTACTAACTTCATTCTGAACTATTTTATTAAGAAATGGTATCTTTATATCATTGCGTAATACAATTTCCTGATTTTCAATATCTATGGTTCTAACGTTTTTATCTATGCAATCCATTCCAAGCAAAAAATCATATGGTTTTTCTAATTTAATTTTTACCCACTTTATTCTAGCATTTTGTGTCTGACCAAATTCAACTGGACATTTAGATTTAACATATTCCATACTTTTGGTTACTTGTCCTTCTATTGTTGTTAATGCTACTTCCCCTCCTATACTTTCATACATACTTTCTGCAACTTTGTTTGAATTTAATAGACTAACTGTAGAACCTGTATCTACCATAGCAACATACATTTTTTCACTAAAAGTTAGAATAATAAAAATTTTGTTTATTTCCGAGGCTAGTTTATAAAAAACTCATTCTGTGAAATTAAATTAACCTCGTCCCTTTTACTAACGGTGTCAACTTCCATTGCTCTCGATGAAGTATAGCTAAAATTTCTACCATTTCTGGACTGTCGACTTGCATTATTATTATTATTATTATTATTATTGTTGAAAACTCTCCGAGTTTGTCTTGAGTTACTACTGTTATTCAAAATATTTTGTTGATAATTATTATGATTGTTTCTGTGATTAGTGTGATAATTAGTGTGGGGAGAAAAATTACTTTGTTTTGGCCTGGATGCAAATTGTTTATATTCTCTAGAAGGTTTATTTGATGTGATTTCTTTCAAATTAAAACTATCTTGACCAACATATTTATTGAGTATTGGTCGAATTTCTGCTAGAGTGAACTTATCATACAATTCGGCTGCTAGAGCCCCTGCTGTAATTTCTTTGATTTTTAAAATCAGAAAGCTACTTAAATTATTGACAATTTGATCTTGATAATTTGTAAATATAGCACATTCAGCAATATTATCTACTAATAAACATACCTTATTACATAGCTCAGAAATAGAACTCACTTTTAAATTGTTAATTTCCTGCATGATTTGTCCTTGGTCCTTTGTTGCTTTGTAGTGAAGTTTCAGCTTGGATTTACAATCCGTCCAAGTCAACGGCGGCGATGTTTCCAGGTAGTTTTTAGCTGGACCAACGATTTTTTCGTTTTATATAACGTTATAGACGTCTTGCACTTGATTCTGGTCATGCTCCGCTAATGCTCTTTCCACCGATGATATAAATGAAGGCAATGTCCCAGGTGTTCCATCGAATACAGGCAGATACCGAAGTTCCTTTTCCAGCCTGCTCCTTAATGTTACTGGTTGATTTTGCCGGTTCAATATTTCCGTTAGTATGGCTAAGCATTGCTCCGTTACATTTGCCATTCCTCTATTTCTATCTTGAATAATGTTTCGTGCAATTCTTCTTTCCAGGTTGTGTTTTTATGTGTTTGTTTCTTCGTGATCTACTAAATTTTACTTTAGATCACTTCGTTTCACACTTATTACACACTTTTTTAAAATTTTCTGTGTTTTTATGTGTTTGTTTCTTCGTGGTCTACTAATTTTACTTTAGATCACTTCGCTTAAAACTTATTACACACTTTTTTAAAATTTTCTGTGTTTTTATGTGTTTGTTTCTTCGTGGTCTACTAATATTACTTTAGATCACTGCGTTTCACACTTATTACACACTTTTAAAAATTTCTAATTCGTTTCACTGGATTCTAATTCTACTGAACAGAATCCTACCGACTGCGCCAGATAAATATCGAAATATTGAAAATGAATTCAAAGAAGAAAAACAACTTTATACTTTTAAATATTCAAAATGAATTAAAAGAAGAAAAAACAACTCTATACTTCAACGGTTGGAACAAGACTCTACTTTTATTAACTTACTTGCTAACTTATGACCTATCTTAACAAAATAATTATAATCAGCAATTTCAGCATGAACGGAAATCAGTTCATGTGAATGACCGATGTTGGAGTTAAGCAAATCACCAAGCCAGCGGTTTTGTCTTTGCTTTTATTTTGTATGCTGCTGGCAGGTCATTGCTATCGATGTCAGCATTTCCGGTGTAGGTCGGCTGTTGGCTGCTGATGTATGTAACTCGCGCGTAGGATTCTTCGGGTAAAATAATTTTAAAATTAATGTAATGTAAATTGGTTAAGTCAACCGATGATTTAACCAATTTAATGCAACTCACTTGCCCGTTCGGTATGGCGAGTTTCGACGATAAATAATTTTTCACCGCACTTTCCGTGGTGTCAACACGGAAGCCACCAGCATGCAATTCCCTGACTGCAGATGCAACAAAATAGGGGCTGCCGTATCATTCCCTACAATTGGTTTATTTTTCTTTGCGTATTTGCAGAAGAACATGAAATTGCTTTCGGCAATTTAACCCGTGTTTGGATGGAGATGGAGTGATTCAAGTGAATGGCCGTATAAACTTCGCACTGGCCGTTCCAGTTTGTACTCGAAAACCCATAATAATGCCGCAGAAGCATCGGATAACAAATCTCATCGCTGTTTTACCATTAAAGGTGGAGACTTCAGAACGAGGCAATCATAGTTAGTGAGATAAGACGACGTTACTAGATACCACATATACGAACAGTTGTGAGACAAGTGTCAAAGAGATGTCCGGTTGGTCAAAAGGAGCGAGCAAAGCCATTAACTACGCTTATGGGACAGCTACCGGAAGACAGGTTGACGCCCTTTGTAAGGCCGTTTTCATATGTTGGTATATATTACATGGGCACGTTCTTGGTTATCACTGGCCGACGCACCGAAAAGCGATGGATTGCGTTATTTACGTGCCTTACAATTCGGGCGGTCCATTTGGAGATAGTTAGAGATCTCACGACTGATGCGTGCTTAATGAGCATTCGATACTTTATGAACCGAAAAGGAACGCCAGTGCGCATCCGTTCAGATGCCACTAATTTTGTGGGAGCGGATAGGGAGCTAAACGACAACTTCACCAGTGGGATCACGGTCTTATCTCGGACACTCTCGCAAACTCGAACATCGAATAGATATTTAACTGTTCACTCAATCCTCATGCAGGTGGATGCTGGGAGCGCTATATCGTGAGAATCTTCAAGAAAATATCCTTTATAGTTTAATGTGCGAAGCTGAGAACATAGTCGATTCTCGTCCTCTAACTCATATTCTGCTAGACACACCCTCTGATAAACCATTAACCCCTAATCACTATCTTTTAGGTGTGAATAACTCACAGCAGGACCCCCATCCTCGGCCCGAGGACTTCAGTGCAACAAGAAAACAGTAACGCAAGGTGCAACAGGCTCAGCAATGTTTCTGGAAAAGATGGCTGTCTGAGTATCTACCTGATCTATGTAGACGTACGAAGTGGTACCAACTAGTTGACCCTTTGACAGTAAACGACGTCGTACTCATATGTGACAGCAGCGTGCATCGATGGAAGTGGCCTTTGGGATGGGTTATACGAGTGTTCCCTGGCAAGGACTTGCAGGTCAGAGTAGCAGAAGTCCTAACAAGAGCAGGCGTGCTCAAGAGGCCGGCGTGTCACAGGTCCCGGAATGTTGCCGCCATTTATACTTCCAATCACTCTACCTTACATTGTATCAAATTGTAAATCTTGTGAACGCCCTACTTACTCAAACACCGAGTCTCGATCTCCTTTTTTATTTCGTTCTGTTGTGAATACTGTTAACTTTTAATTCATTTGTTCATTAACATTTTACTGTTGGCAAAGCTTGAGTAAGGAGGACGCACAAATTGAAATAAAACTCCTTCGAAGCAAAAAAATGTTCTTATCATTGTCCTCCAACCGCCATAATAGTAGAAATCTGAAGACGTGGAAGTCTTACGTCGTGCTCTGCTTACTAGTTCTTTCAGAGTTTTTAATCTCCTGCATGGAGATCACGATGTCATAATAACGTCACCTAAGATTCTCTAATTGACTCGTAATCAATTCAGTCTTACTGACGTCATCAGTCTGTATCAGCACTTCCTCATGAATTGACTCAACCTTTTGCCATTCTTCTATTACATTTTTTGTCTTGAATTCAGTGCTCATATTACCCACTCATATTTTTATTGGCATTAAAGAACTCCAATTGTTTTGTAAATGACATAATCCGAATTTGTGCCAGCTTAAATTGCATTGAATCTATGTTACTGTATATAAGTGACAATTTCGGTTCAAGTTTCAAGTTCAAGAATATTTATTGTTCAAATAATGTGTACATATATACATTCAATAATATCCCGCGAAGCCCCTAGGGCTTGTCTGCAGGAAAGCTTATACTTATTATTATGCTTATTATTATATAATTAAACGGCAGTCAGGGAATTGCATGCTGGTGGCTTCCGTGTTGACACCACGGAAAGTGCGGTGAAAAATTATTTATCGTCGAAACTCGCCATACCGAACGGGCAAGTGAGTTGTATTAAATTGGTTACATCATCGGTTAACTTAACCAATTTACATTTCATTAATTTTAAAATTATTTTACCCGAAGAATCCTACGCGCGCGCTTTGGATCCTTCAAATTGGCCGTCGGGTATTCGTATTAAAATTTTTTTAAAAAAAAAAACCGAGTTGCATTACCCGTCGCAAAAATCAAAACATAAATAATGATCAGCTGCGACAACCAAGCACCTCCGTTAATATTCGTAATTATTCTCTTTATTATCAGAACATTGGTGGTATGAGAACAAAATTGAAAGAGATTTACATTGCGCTCTCTGACCACCGGTGTGATATTGTTGTATTAACAGAGACTTGGCTACACCCACATATCTTTCGGCAGAAATCTTTGACCGGTCGTATGTGGTTTACCGGAATGATCGATGTAGATCTAGTGAGGAGCTAGGTGGTGGAGTTTTAATAGCTGTCTCATCTCGTTTTCTCAGCCGGCGGATTGCGCTAGAGCATCAAACGGTTGACGTGGAACAGATTGTGTGTGTATTGATTTTGCTGATGACGTTCATAATCAATTGTTTATTTTTGTCTCCTACGTTCCACCTGATAGTGTGACCAGTGTGTATGAAAAACAAATTGATAACATTAGTAGTGTCGTTACTCGTTTTGAAGGCTCTCAATTACCTTGTGTTTTGGGAGACTTAAATATTAGTGATGTTACTTGGAGGAATGTGGATGGTGATGAAAATTTAATCGCTTTTAATGTTAATCATGAATGGGAGCGTTTGGACTCATTCAAATAAAAAATATTCGGAATAGTTTAAATAAATTTTTAGATTTAATATTTTTAAATAATGAATTTTACTTTTATATCTCTGAAGCCTTGGATCTTATTGATTCCAATAAGATTCATCATAAAGCTTTACTTTTAGAATTTAAATTTTTTAGTTACGGTAAAATAATATTAATGTTGCTACGTTTTCTTACAACTTTGCGAAAACCAATTTTGTTGCTCTGAAGAAATATATAAATAGTTTTGATTGGGATGTTTTGTTGGATTCCCCCAATTTAAAAGGTAATTATGATGTATTTATGGGAAAAATGAATTCTGGTTTTGAGTTATTTGTACCTAAAACGCGTCGTAGTAATCGGTATAGAATTCCTTGGTCAAATAAAAGATTGAGAAATTTGCGTAATGTAAAGCGAAAAGCATATTCTATTTGTATTTTAAATAAAACTAACTTGAATCGTGAACATCTTTTGAGATTAAGAAGAGAATATGAGTACTTAAACAGGTTCTTATATAAACAATATGTCATGTCGGTAGAGTCTTCGGTAAGGGGTAATGGGAATTACATTAATTCAAAAAGAAATAATTCAGGCTTGCCTAATGTTATGGAATTTGAAAATGTGAGTTCTACTGATTTGAAAGGAACTTGTGACTTATTTGCCAACTTTTTTGAGTCGGTATATAATGGGTCTGAAGTGCATTCAACGACAAACCATTATGCTAGTATTGCCGATTTCTTGGATATAGGTGTATTGCAGTTCTCTAATGATGATGTCATAGATGCATGGTGTTCCAGCTGTTATTTAAAAAGTGTTTATTTACCTTCTATTATCCTCTTAAAATTATTTTCAACCAGCCGCTTGCAACTGGAGAGTTTCTTAATGAATGGAAATATTCCTTTATTACACCAATTTATAAAAACGGTTTGAAACAAAATGTTGAGAACTATCGGCCTGTATCAAAGCTTTCTTCGATACCAAAATTATTTGAAAGCATTGTAAAAGATAAGCTTTTTTTTCGCGATTAAAGAAATTATTTCCACTAAACAACATGGCTTCGTTCGAGGTAGGTCATGTGCCACTAATTTGGCATTATTAGCTAATTACGTATTTGACAGTTTAGAGAATCGTTTACAAGTTGAAGTACTCTACACTGATTTTACGAAGGCTTCTGAGAGGGTGCATCACACTTTGCTTTTGGCTAAGCTTGAATCATTGGGTTTTCACACTTCTATGCTGGAGTGGTTTTCTAATTATTTAAGTGCAATTGGTAAAGGTTGATAGTTTACATCTCGGGTAATAAAAGTAACCTCTGGAGTCCCACAAGGTAGTCATCTGGGCGCGTTGTTATTCATTTTGTTTTTAAATGATGTTCACGAAATATTCAATTTCTGTGAGGTTTTAACATTCGCGGATGACTTGAAGTTTTTTTCACGTATAAATAATATAACCGACTGCATTCGTTTTCAGTCGGATATATACCGGTTATCGGAGTGGTGTAAACATAATGCATTAGAGTTAAATATTTCTAAATGCAAAATTTTTACAGCTCACCGTATTTCAATGCCGCTTATTTATGATTATTTTATTAACGATTTTATGCTTGTTCGACTTGATGAAGTTAAAGATCTCGGAGTAATACTTGACTCTAAACTGAACTTCTCATTGCATTATTATTACACCATTGCCAAATCTAATTCTATGTTAGGATTTCTTAATCGAAATAGTAGGGACTTTCGAGATGTAAATAGTATTAAATCTCTTTACTGCTCATTGGTCAGACCTTATTTAGAATATTCCTCCATCATATGGGATTCCCCTTGTGATGTTCATGTTCTTAGATTTGAAAGAGTTCAAAAGAATTTCATGAGATATGCTATTCGTAAATTGAATATGTTTGAAGAACTTCCGAATTATGACGAAAGATGCAAAATGTTTGGCTTGCAAACCTTAAGTTTCAGGCGTAAGGCAACAAAGGATGAGCTCTCCATAAAAACCGCTGCGCTGTCTGATCTTCCTCACGAATTATTATCTGGTGGAACATTTCCACTATGTCTGCACACACTCCTATTTGTTTTTGCCTAAACTTCATTAAAACTGCTTTTAATGGCTGACAACCATCGGGCCCGTTAAACAACATGGAGTTGAGAGAAATCCCATTTACTAATCGCAGCTTTCCAGTCTTATTCGGATTGATGACCCCAAAATGCTGTAAATACCAGGTGCGCTCGGTTTTACCTCAGTAGGACTAAGCTTTCTTAAGTAACCCTTTCTTTCATATTCTTCCATAAGTCGAGAGTATTCACGATGGAACTCTTCGTTTCGCTGAAATTTTCTTTCTAGTGCGAGAAATCATTTCTCAGCCATTCCCTTACTCGACGGTAGATGTACATCATCGGCCTTCCATAACAGCCCCGTTTCAAAACGTGTTCCTACTCTTTTGGTCGTTTTCTCTAAGGTTTCTGTTGCTCTGGACATTTTGGCTGAATCAACAATTTTTTCGACACATCTTACGCTAAGGTTATCGTCAGCGATGTATGTATCTCCTGACTTGCTCCTCCAGTTCGTCTCGAAAGCCAAGTTGGGCGAAATACATGGGACTACTGAGGCCCGAATTCCTTTTTGTACTTCCGTACACAACCCATCCAAGCCTTGTCAGTACAACAGCAGGTCCCTTCCTGCCATCGGAAATAACTCTTCGCGAAACTCCTAAATGTATATTATCAAGGCCAATAAGTAGTTCGGGTGTCGCAGAAGCGTATTCATCTATCGGAAGACCTTTCGGCATTCGGTATCCCGTTCGCAGCTCCCGCGATGTCTAGAGTTTGAGTTGGCAGCCGGCTTATCATGTATTACTTCATGAGTCCCGTGCAAAAGTTTGTGAGGTTTTCTAGAACAATTCGTAAAACTACACTTATGATGCCGCGTACAAGTATCTGCCCTATGCCCTCGCTCCAAACAGTTGAAGCACAGCTTAGTTCGTCGAACTATTCGCCACCGTTGCCCTTAATTCATTTCCCCAAATCGTCTACAATTGGAAATTTCGTGCCTATCTGAACAAGCTCTACATTGACCTCTATCAGTTTCACCCCCAACCTCATTTGCTAAAAAAGAACCGCCTCGGCTTATCCCGCTTGACAACGTTTTGAATCGATGGTTCACCTAAATCGGAACAAGCTATTCTAACCTCACTGGCCAACTCCTGGAACCATTCGCTGGTCTTACTCGCGTATCTTGCCCATTCCAATCGTCTCTCGATAGGCAGTTTAAGCAACAGCTCGTCCATCAGCATTGGATTAGCCAGCTGATGTTCACATTTTGCAGCTTTTAGAAATAAGGAAAGGTTTTGTACCTTGGCTGCGAACGGTAATATCTGCACTAGACGGTTCTCCTGTATGGACGGAATACTTCTCAGGCCTTCCGGATTGTATATGCAGACTCTCTATTATAGGCCACACATTGGTGATATGAATAAGTAAGCACTCAACTGCTTCCTTCGCTTTACCCTTCAGTGCTTTCTGGAGTCGCATGAGGTTCTGCTGATTCGTATAGTTGTACTGCTGCGTCGTGGTGTCGAACGATTCGCGAAACATTGGCCAGCCTCAGGGCGATCATATAATTTTCTTCCTTGCTCCAACCTAGTACTCGACAACGTGTGGCTTAGATTACTCAAAGCGGCTGCTAGGTTTCCCGAGTCACTACAATTGCCCGCAGTACTGCTACTTGCTTCACCGTTTCTTCGATTACCGTTTTCCACGTTCCCGTTATCAGCATTACCGTTCCTAGAACTACCGTTCGCATTCCCGCAGTTTTCTTCAGTCGTGGGCGTATTCTTCCTGGCAAATTGTGCTTGCAAAAAATTCAATTGCCTCATAATATCTATTAGTTGATTACAGATGCAACTAAAGATGTACTACAGATGCGACGATATGACTACAAATGCAACTAAAGATGTACTACAGATGCGACGATAGGACAGATACAGATACAGATACAGATGTGACTGTTCGCTGGTAGTGGTTGTGGCTACCAATACGTGCTGTACTAACGGTCCAATTGTGAGTAAATAGCCTCTACGTGATCAACTTGTAAGAGGTGAACCAAGGTCACATACAACAAAGGGCGAACAGATATACAAAAATGACGATCACGTTAATTTATTATTATTATAATGTTAGATAATTTATTACTGCCGCTACAAATAGCTCCGCTGGTGGCTGATTACTGCAGAAAAGCGCTTCGCTGGTAGTATTCTTCGAAGCTACTACTGGTGCTCTACTACCGGTATAATTGTGTCCAATAAATCCTCCACGTGGTCCACTTCCAAGAAGTGAACTAAGGTCACGTATGACAAGGGACGAACAAGTATATTCCGCAAAAAAATATGACGATCACGTCAATTAAAGTAGCCGCTACAAATAGCGCTCCGCTTCAGGCTGTTCACTACAACTAGAACTCCGCACGCAGCATTCACAAAAAAGTGAAATAAAAGATTACTGTGGCGGTTGGTTGGAATGATAAGAACATTTTTTTGCTTCTAAGGAGTTTTATTTTAATTTGTGCGTCCTCCTCACTCAAGCTTTGACGACATGACGACAATAAAATGCTCGTGGACAAAGGTATTAAAAGTTAACAGTATTCACAACCGAACGAAATACAAAAGCAGATCGAGACTCGGTGTTTAAGTGAGTAGGGCGTTCACAAGGTTTACAATTTGATACAATGTAAGGTAGAGTGATTGGAAGTATAAATGGCGGCAATACCTACATATTCGAACAATTGATTGACACTAACAAAAAACTTTCAGACGTTGGTAAAAAGCAGTACTTAAAGAGCAATTTAAAGGAGAAGCAGCAAGACTTAAAAGCCATTTGGGGGTCAGCAACTCCAATTACGATGTAGCCTGGAAACTTATTAAAGAAAGATATGAAAACAAGAGGAAGATACTATCAGGCTAAACTAACTACTACTACTAAATATACCAAAAATAGAGGTAGAGTCCAGTAGCATTCTAAAAAAAAATGCACAATAGCACTAAAGAATGTCTACATGGAATAAGCAACTTGAGTGCGGACACAAAGTCGTTCACCTATTAATCCAGAAACTAGACTTTGAATCCATTAAGATGTTCGAACAATAACTTCCTAACGTGAAGCAGATACCACCTCTAGAGTCAATTGTACCACTTCCTGACTAACAGGTTCCAAGCCAAGCCTTAGAATCCTTCGGGGAAAATAAAAGGCGGGAACATATACCACAAAAAACATTTCCCAGAGAGCCAACGGTTCGGAACTACCACACAGCGACAGAACAAAAATTCCGATACTGCCAAAAGCCACACAATATTTACAACTGTACCGCATTCCTTGCACTGAATTACCGACAACCCACGGATGCTTTAAGACGTCTTAACTTATGCCGAAACTGCATCAACTATACTACAAACGAAAGATGCCACAACCGACGAACGTGCAGCAAATGCCAGAAAAACCACCATACTCTTATCCACCAGAAACCTTTCAATCCGATGTATTGCTAGCTACTGCAATAATAAAAGCGACGTCATTAAACGGTAAACAGGAATTACTGCGTGCTCTAATCGATACAGGGTCACAAGTCTCCTTTATAACAGAGTATGCCGTGCAATTGCTATCAATCCCAAGAACAAAAACGTACGCTAAGGTATCAGGACTGGGACCGCGAACGCTGCAACAGCATTGGGAAAAGTACGAATTCAAATCCAACCGCAATTTCCCTCATCATTCAAAGCCAGCATTGAGGCGCTGATATTAATAAAACTTACCAAACAATTACCATACATACATTTCACTTCTACATTTCCAACAATTGTTGTACTACGTGCGAGACTTTTGGAAGTAAGTGACAAAAGCGTTAATGAACGTAAGGATGAAGGTGCAGTTTCACTCTAAGAAAGCTAATAATAATCAGAGACCAGGTATGCCTAGTAATAATTTGCAATATAATTGCCATCGTTGTGGACGTAAAGGTCATATGAAGAAAAGGAAAAATTCAATTTGCTGATGGTATTAATACTGCAAATGAAGAGGGTTTTATTACCACAGAGGAACAATGTAATATGCCAGTAAAGGAAATTTCTCATAAAGCAAACAGCGACGATCAAATTAAATCAGATAGTACTAATTGGTATCTCGATAGTGGTGCAACATCCCATATGTGTTGTAAACGGAAGTATTTTACAACATTAGACACCAATTACTCGGGTTTAGTCCAGGTAGCTAACTAAAAATCAGCATGAATAGAGGGTATAGGAAGGCTTTTTGTATGGTAAAAGGTCTACCAAAATTTAAGAATACTGGAATAGATTGCGTGGCTTATATCAGAGGAAAACAAACAAGGCTTTCATTCAATACTAAAAGTAATAAGTCATCATCAGGAATATTAGAAATTGTACATACTGATATATGTGGTCCAATGAATGTAGAATCTTTTAGCAAGAGTTTGTACTTTGCAACATTCATTGATCATTATTCTCGAAAGGTATTTGTTTAATTTTTTCAGAGGAAAAATGAGTATTTTGACATTTTTAAAAAATTTATGAAACTTGTTGAAAATGAGACCAACAAAACGATAAAAATCCTTAAAAAGGAAAATAAGGAGCATTTAATTGAACATGAAGTTGAGAGAGTTAAAAAGGTAAATGAGGAAGAAGAAGATAATGAGGAGGAATTTCAAAATACAGAAAAATAGATTAAAGATTAAGTGTAGTAGTGTTGAGTTCAAGTGGGAGGCACGCTTTGTAGAAACTCTCAGTACAAAATCAAATTTTTCACTTTTTTTAAATCTAGAATTGTCAGTATTTTCAATTTTAACGCATTCAATTGAAAGTTAATTAAAAATGAAGTGTGGCTTGTGTTCCTTAAAGGTTGAAAGACATGAACTTAAAATTCAGTGTACGAATTGCAAAGAATATTTTCATGGGAAATGCGCCAAAATGGATAAAAAAGAGATTGACTTCTACGAAAAGAGTAACCAAACTTACAAGTGCCCACCGTGCCTTTCTTAGCGGAGAAAATCAATTATTGTGGATTCTCCTGTTATTGCTCTTTCTAACGCCACCACATCTAAGAGTGCAACTTCTAATCGCCATCATCCAAGCAACAACAACTCTTCACCAACACCAACTCTATCCGTTCAAGGAGACAGCAATGCGGGTGAGCAAGTAGCAACAATGCAATTGCTTCTCAGTGAAATGACGGAACTTAAGCACGCTGTTCTGGATGCAATGAACAAAATTCAATCTCTGGAAGTTAGCAATGCTTCTCTTTGTAAGAAAGTGGTGCTGCTGGAGAGTAAAATTAACTTTCTGGAGCAGAGAGAGAAACAGTGTTCTGTGAATATTGTTGGCCTTCCTGATGTTAATGCTTCTAACGTTGTGGAAGGTGTCAACAAATTGTTTACGGTAATGGGAGAGCAATCTGCATCAGATGATATTGTCTCTTGTTTTGTAAAGACTGCGAATGTAGGATCAGGAAACAAGAGAAAATCATCCAATATTGTACGCGTTAAGTTTTCATCTCTCTCGCGGAAGAACGTAGTAATGACAAAAATGCGATTACACAGAGACAAAATTTCGAACGAGCTTCTTTCCAACTGTAGCGGAGGTGTTGGCACAAATAGTACCACCAGCAGAAAAATCTATATGAATGATTGTCTCACTGGCTTTACAAGATCTCTGCTTAACAAAGCTAATGATCTCAAACGCAACAACAAATGCAAGTATGTTTGGGTGAGAAATTCAACCGTTCTCATCAGGAAAAAGGAAGGTGATAAAGCAACAAAAATATATTCATTTGAAGATTTGCATAAAATTGAGGGAGTACTTAATTAACTTTTCTTTTAATTAATGATGATTATAATTTTAATAATAACTTAAATAATAATTATTGTACATCTTCTATTGATAATAATAATATTAATTACTTTTCTTTTTCATCCGATCATTCCAATTGCTACTGTATAGATCATTCAATCAATGAACAATCTTCTGGTTTTTCAGTAATCCATCAGAACATTCGCAGTTTGAGAAAGAATTTTGATACATTTTCCACTCACCTTTCCTCCTTAGACCATTTACCTGATCTAATTTTTGTTTCTGAAATCTGGATTTTTAATGACGAAATTTATGATTTTAATATTCCTAATTTCTTATTTGATGCGGCATGCAATGAATCATATGCCTCTGGAGGTGTCGGAGTATTTTTTCATAGTGGCATAGTAGGCAAAACAATCAAAAAATGCAATCTACAAAGTGCTGACATAATAAGTTTCTGTTGTGAAATTTCTGGTACTTGCTATTGTTTTATTTGCGTTTATAGATTACATAAATACTCAGTAAAATCTTTTATTGATGAGTTTTCGGGGTTTTTGGAATCTCAAACTTGTAAAAATATCATTCTGCTAGGTGACTTCAATATTAATATTTTATCTGACTCCACGGATGTCGATTACTTCTTGTCGACACTTTCTGCGTTCGGTTTTGAATCTTTGCTGGCTCAGCCTACTCGTTCAAACTCGTGTTTGGACCACATATTTGCAAGAGCCCACCGAAATAACAAAATTAAATTTAAAACTGCGACATTTGACCTGAACTTAACGGATCACTGCCTAACAAGTATTCAGATGGATAATTATGCTTCTCGTACCAAGCCAACTGAGCGCCAAACTTTCGATAAAATAAATTATGTTGCTCTCAGAAACCGTTTGCACTTTGAATTCTGGGAAGAAGTTTTTAGCGCAGCTGATCCCTCAATAGCCTTTGACATATTCCTAATGAAGCTGCAATCTCACATCACGGGTTGCAAGCAGACAATAAATGCTAGTAAGAAGAAATACACATGTCTGAAGCCATGGATGACTCTTTGCCTTTTGAAAAAAATCCGTAAGAAACATAAGCTCTGTCTTCTAGTTAGAAAACATCCAAATGATACTAGACTTAAACAGAATTACGAAAAGCTAAGTAATGAGCTTAAAGTGGAAGTCCCATTTCAAAGAGATAATTATTTTAGGAGTAAATTAACAGCAAGTCTTGGCAATTCCAAAAAAGAATGGCGTGTTGTTGATGAAATTCTGAATAGAAAAGCATTAGAAAAGGATATGGTTTTAAACGTCAACAACTCAACTATCTCTGACCCTTTCGAAATTGCTAGTCTTTTTAATGATTTCTTTTGTAATATTAGTTCTTTTCAGAACTCACCGAACGACAATTTTAACTGCAGTAGTAAATTTGACTTATTAGACATGGAAAGACAAACAGAGAGTTTTTTCTGTGAACCATTCACTGCTCTGGAGATCCATAAGATAATTTATTCTCTTAAAACATCCTATTCTACTTCCTCTGATAAGATTTCAAGTTTTATGTTGAAAAAAATCTCGTTTCAAATCTCCGATGTTTTATGTTTTATTTTTAATAAGAGCATTCAGTTAGGAATTTTCCCTCAGTCCTTAAAAACGGCAATAGTAATAAAATAAATAAATAAATATTAGGCCGTAAGCAGCCCATAGAGGGCCAAGGCCTAGCTTCTCACAACTGTACGTATCGTTCGTGGTATACATTTCTGTACGTACAGAAGGGACCTACAGTTTTATGCCATATCCGAAGGGCAGGGGGGTTTTCGAGAAGCTTTCTCATGACAGTTATACTCTTGAATGTTTGTCAGACACTCGGAAGAGGTGGGGCTGTGAAAAAACGTTTGATGTTATTTTTCTGGATTCGAACTTAGAACCCCTTGCGCAGTAGTCCGACGCACTAACCACTGAGCCACGGCACCCACGGCACGGCAATAGTAATACCACTCCATAAAAAGGGTGACAATAGCATTTTAAATAACTATCGTCCAATATCTCTATTATCGGTTTTTTCAAAAATATTTGAAAGGGGTGTTAAATCACGTATATTCTGGAAAGAACACACTTTTTCAGTGATTGCCAATTTGGCTTTAGAAGCGGAATGTCTACTGAAACTGCTCTGCTAAAACTAACTGGGGAACTATATCGGGGTATAAATTCATCAGAGATTCCAGCTTCTTTGTTTATTGATATCACTAAGGCTTTTGATATGGTAGATCACTCAATATTAATAGATAAACTTTTCCATATAGGTTTTAGAGGTAATATATATGACTGGTTTGTCTCATATTTGAAAAATCGCAGGCAGGTAATAAAGATCAAGAACATTTACAGTTCCCCAAATAGTATAGAAACTGGTGTTCCACAAGGCTCTGTTTTAGGTCCGGTTTTATTCTCAATATATGTTAATTCCTTGTTTATTCAACCTTTTAAAGGTAAAGTCACTGCCTTTGCAGATGATACAGCACTTTCTTACTCCAATAAAAGTTTGCTAAATGTCTTCTCGGATGTAAACCATGACCTCGATTTACTCAGAAAATTACTCAAAATCAGCGATAAGACAAAATTTATGATTTATACATTAATAGTCATATTTGTGATGATTTGCAGTTATTCTATCACTCACCCAGCTGCACACGGTTTTGCTTACCTAACAATGATGATAATACTGTCTCCTATAACAATTCAACGTCTTGCTACGATAATTGTTTTAAAATTGAGTGCGTCGACAATTTTGAATATTTAGGGATTATTTTAGATAGTAAGCTTAGTTGGTATAATCATACAAATTATCTTAAACAATATCTTAACAAAGTAGTAAGACAACTGTATCACCTAAGCCTTTACTGCCCACAATCAATCTTGAAACTTGTATATAATGGCCTTTTAAAATCTAAGTTGGAATATGGTATATCTTGTTGGGGTGGTGTTTATTTTATAAAAACTGAGCCGTTATTAATTAAACAAAAACATGCAATTCGAATCTTATGCAGAGTGAATCGCAGAACTCAAAGTTTTGAATTGTTCAAAAACCTTGCAATTCTTCCTTTAAGGCATCTCTACTGCTATAAAGTACTAAAAATCTTTTTCCAAAATGCTGGTTTTTACTCAGTTAGAAATATTGAAAACTATAATTTGCGAGCAAATTCCAGAAATTTTGTAACAGTTCCTATAGTTCATAAAGTTCACTTTGGTCCATTTTACTTAGCTACCGCACCCCGTTTGTTCAATCTACTCCCAGATACTTTAAAATGTGAAAGAGTGAAAAATGTGTTTATTAATTGCATTAAAAAATGGGTAATGTCTTTTGACTACTCTGCTATAAACACCTTATTTATTAATGAATTTTGTTCTTTGATTCTGTAATTATTTGTCTTGTTTGATCTTTATAATTTCTACTTTATATATTTTTTATTTTTTCTTGCTTCTACTTTGTAACTCCCCATCAACATTTATATTTATATTTTTATTGTAAACTACTTGGTACTTTCAACTCTTGTCATTTGGACAATAGATTGTACGTAACTATTTCACATTTATTTAACATGAAATCTGTAAATTTGTAAAATTGTAAATTTAAGTTAAAGTGAAATAAAGAATACTAAATAAAAAAAAAAAAAAAAAAAAGATGTATATGATAAAGATAAAAAGAGAACAAATTCTGATAATATTATAAAGGACAAGCTTAGACCACGTCAGCAACTTAAGAATGTAGTTGAGGTTGCTTTTACTCCAAAAGAGGATGAAGATCGAAGCGGTTTTAGGGAAGCTACAAAATTACCGAATGCGGGAGAGTAGAAAGAAGCTATGAAAGAAGAGTACAATTGTCTTTTGAAAAATCAAACATGGAGCTTGTGTGTTCTACCTGAAGGAAAGACTGCGATTGGATGTCGATGGGTTTTTATAACAAAGTATAGGCCTGATCGGAGCATAGAAAGACGAAAAGCGAGACTTGTAGCTAAGGGCTATTCGAAGAAATTTGGAATTGATTGTATACACCATGTCACAAAAGTGACATTGCGAGATTACTCGATTTTTTTATAGTGCTAGTTTAAGAGTTAAACTGGAAGTTTTGCTTATGCAGGATACCCTATATGAAATTCATTAACAACTAAATATAGTAACATCCGCTCAAATACCCTAACAAAAAAAAACCCAACCAAGTACGCAACGGATACAGCAAAAGTCTGCACTCACAGTCTGCACTTCACTAAGGATGATATATGCTCTATTTGTGGAACAGGCCTTAAAACTTTATCACTTGGGTATAATAACTGCTTTTCTAAATGGACATCTTAAAGAAGAGATTTTCATGAAACAACCGGAAGAGTTTACAGATTGTGAAAATCCAGAGAAAGTATGTCGCCTAAATAAAACGCTTTACGGATTAAAGCAAGCAAATAATCAGTGGAACAAAATAAATAAGAAAATAAGAAGTTAAATGAATTAGATTTACAGCAATCAAAATATGATCAATGAATTTATTTTAAAGTCAGTGATGGTGAAATCGCTATCTTGGGAATTTATGTAGATGACATCGTTGTCGCTTCTAATAGCGAATCAAAAGTAGCTTTAATCAAGCGAAAGACTTCTGACAGTTTTGAATTGCGAGATCTTAGGGAATATTTTCTTTGTGTTGGTCTTCAGATAGAAGAAAAAAATAATACTGTTTCAATTTATCAAACTAAGTATTTTAATCATCTATTGAGAAAGTATAATTTGAAAAATTCAAAATTAAATAAAATTCCGATGCAAGTTAAATAAAAACTGTAAAAGGACCCACTATATCAGGAGAAAAAGTTGCTGTAGAGCTACGGCGGTATCAGGAACTTATCGGATCTTTAATGTATCATTTAGTCGACCAGATATAGCATGTAGTGTTACCACTTTAGCTCAATTTGCTCAAACTCACAAAAGGCAACACTGGAATGCAGCTCTTTACCTTTTACGTTATCTTCATTCAACTAAACATGCTAAACTAAACTTTGGAAGTGCAGCACCGACCACCATTTATTGTGACAATCAAAGTGCACAACATATTGCATCATATAGAGGAAAACATTCACGCACTAACCACATTGACTACAAATATCATCTTATCAACTATCTTCAGACTGACCAGATAGCCGCAGATGCGTTGACCAAGGCTTTTCCCAAAGATAAACTTTTGTTTTCAAAGATTTGGAGTTAATTTTAAGTATCAATGTTGACGAGGAGTGTTGAATATAAAACATTTCTGTTAAATACTTTACGTTTTTGTACTTTATGTTTATAATAATCAAGTAGCTAGAACACCACATATAATTTTACTTTATATTTTCTGGTCTAAATAAATTTAACTCGTGTTCTCTCTGAAGTCCTGAAACATTCTTAATATTAATAAATAATTTTAACAATATCAATGATTTCGGAACTAGATTTTACCAGCCTGGATAAACAATTAACGGTTTTGGGAAATCCAAGCCAAAATCGGAAACTATTTATAAGGTAGACAAAGATGGTACATACACCGTCAGAACACCATTTCAGCCAAATAAACAGAAACTAGGTGACTCACGGAGGCGTGCAACAACCAGACTGCTACAAATGGAAAAAAAAAAACATTTAGAAGAGATAAACACCCCGCCAAAGAATATAAAACAACCAAAAAAGGAAGTATACTATACGTCACATCAATCTGTGATTAAGGAAGATAGTACAACGACAAAACTGCGCATTGTTTTTGATGCTTCGTATAAAACACAAAGTTTAACAGATACCATGCTCATCGGCCCATATAAGTATGAATGTGTTTACAGGCGGATGTAGAATGTATCGGCAAATCGAAATCGGTAAACGAGAACAAAACTACCAACGAATATTGTGGAGAAACGCACCTGACCAACCAATTAACGAAAAGAGTTTTACGTGGATGATATGGTGCCAGGAGCAGACACACTTAAAGAAGCAAGGCTTCTGCAACGAGACCTATGCGACTTGATGTCCGCAGGAGGCCTCTCACTACGAAAATGGACAAGCAACAACTCTGAGCAACAATAAGTAGAATTTCATCCTGGCAATAAAAGATGCCGGATCAGTAAAAGCATTAGGAAAACACTGGTCTCCAAGAATGGACCAGTTCCAAATAAAAGTTCAGACCTTGCCAAGCAACGATAAGGTAACCAAACGATCACTGTTATCATAACCACCGCAAAGGAAGTGCTGCAGAAATTATGGAGAAAAGATCTGGCATGGCAACATTCTTCGAAAGTGGACCAAATTTAGGGAAACACTTCCCACACTACAGAGGATCACTCTACCCAGGTGGATCCACACAGACTCGAATCAATCAATTGCGAGTAACATGGATTTTGTGATGCAAGTGAAAAATCATATGCAGCAAATATTTATAGTAAAGCCACAACATCCGAAAACGAAAAAATTATACGGCAATCAATAACCACCACAATAGAAAACAATAATGGCGAGACTAAACACATGAAGAAAACATCAGATAGCAGTCCAATTGTCGAACGATTTGCAAACCTAAAACCAGTGAAAAATGCTACAATTCGCCTGGAGAGAATCGTATGATACCCTATCCCTATCTTATTTGGTCGTGTCAGTGGGCGGTGGAAAATGTATTCACAAAATTTTCTATTTTGCCTTATACACTAATATTTTTACTCGAAAATTAATTTTTGAAGTAAACGCCCCTAAAAAGTGGGCGTGGCCATATACACTGTATAGACGATTTGTAGATTAAGTGGATATCTACATATTTGCTTAAGTAAGTTTTTTCGAGTTTCATATGAAAATAGTGAGAAAAGGTGATTTTTTTGAAAAGTGGGCGTGTCAGTGGGCGGATTTTAAAAATGTTTACACTTGTATTGCTTACTTTTCCAAGGACCTCGTATACAAAATTTCATCAACCTAGCTCAAAATTTAAGGCCCAAAAACTGGTGACACACAGACGGACGCACAGACGGACGGACAGACGGACGGACATAGCTCAATCGACTCGGCTAGTGATGCTGATCATTTATATATATACTTTATTGGGTCTATCTGTAATATTTCTCTATGTTATAAACTATGTATCAAACTTAATATACCCTTAGGATAGGATATAAAAAGACTTCAAGAACAGTAGCCTACTGTAATCGGTTCATAAATAAATGCAAACGAAAAGAAACATGCTATGAATCGACAAGTTCAATTCCTGAGGAAATCACGCAAGCCAAATACCAAGTGATTCGCGTCACACAGGCAATTAAATTTAGGAAGAAATATCAAGACTAAAGCTATGTTCAGACGATTACCAGATCTGGCAATATTTGCAGATCTGTCACTGAAAAAAATGTCCCAAATGTCTTACAACCGTGTGAACTTACAATTTTGTCTGACAATATTTGCAGAAAACACATTGTCAGGTCATTGTCAGGCGGCCATCTGACAATGAAATTGTCAGGTATCTGGCAATCGTCTGAACACCATTGTCAGACGATTAGGACATTTGCAGACTCATTTGCTATTGTCAGATGTGCTGTATTTATGATGTCTGACAATTGTCAGGCAAATATTTTTCATATTTGAGCAAGCAAAACGAAGTTTCTGTGCTTTTTTTGCGAAGATGAGTGAAAAAATTAATAGGCAAGATGTTTGACAAATAAATGCGGAAAATAAATGCAGAAAATTTTCGTCGGCAGCTAGATATCGTAGAGTCAACACTAACCGCCCAGCCGTTGAAATGCTGGTGCAGTGAAATAATGCCTCGGAAATAAAGTCCGTGGACCTTTATTTCTTTTTTAAAGCCGATAAAGAAGCAATAAGGCCCACGGGTATTAATGCCATTCGAAATAGGCATTAAAGCCCACCTATGAGTATATTGCTTTTAAATAATTCAAAATCATAGGATAATTATATGAATTGGGATCACTGTTGGATTTGGAATAGATGCGAGATTCGAATATGCAAAGTTTTTTTTTCAAAACCAAAAGATTGTTTCACTCTAAAAAAAACTTTGCATATATACATAGCAACCTCACATCTTTTCCACATCCGATATTGATCCCAAGCAGGGGGTTGCATGTAACATATTACCACTGTTTATGCATTGTGGACTTAAATCTGGATCTGCTATGGAGTTATGCAGTACATAATACTATACTAAAGGTGTTCAGCTTGGTTAGTTTTTATTAAAAATGACTTTATTTCAATTTTCTGGCATTAAAACCCACAAACTATAAAGGAATAAAGGCCACAGGGAAATAAAGCCAGTGGCTGCTATTTCTCATTTTCCCGGCAATAAAATCCACGGGCTTTAAATCCGTGCTCCTTATTTCACTTTCTTCTTCTACGAGTGTTTCCAAGTTGATTTATTTTTATTATTATTTTAAATTTCTCAAAACTACATCAGTCAAAGCAGAATAAAAAAATAATTTTTAATTCTTCTGACAATGGATTCGAAATTTGTTTGTAGACAAATATCTGCCAACCGTGTGAACTGACAATTTATCATTGTAAGGTAGTTCGTTATTGTCCGCTCATTTGCAGCTCATTGTTTGTTCATTTGTAGACCTGAAAATATTGTCAGATCTGGCAATCGTCTGAACATAGCTTAAGACGAGTGAAAAAATTAATAAATAGAAATTAATAAATTAAAAATCTGGAATGATAGCAAGATCTTTGTCAAATAAATGCGGAAAAGATATAGCATAAACAGAAAGTTTTCATCGGTAGCTAGATATCGTAGATTCAACACAAACCGCACAGCCGTTGAAATGCTGGTGCAATAAAATAATGCCTGCGAAATAAAGCCCGTGGACCTTTATTTCTTTTTTAAAGTCGATAAAGAAGCACCTATGAGTATATTGCTTTTAAATTATTCAAAACCATAGGATAATTATATGAATTGGGATCACAGTTGGATTTGGAGTAGTTGCGAGGCTCGAATATGCAATTTTTTTTTTTTCAAAACCAAACAGTGATCCCAGGCAGGGGGTTGCATATACAATACGCAGCCAGTG
This sequence comes from Chalcosyrphus nemorum, assembly GCA_949716465.1. Classification (NCBI taxonomy): domain Eukaryota; kingdom Metazoa; phylum Arthropoda; class Insecta; order Diptera; family Syrphidae; genus Chalcosyrphus; species Chalcosyrphus nemorum. The sequence goes on from OX454332.1 coordinate 55,325,669, forward strand.
GCTGCTGTTTCCCATTTTCCGGGAAATAACGTCCACGGGCTTTGAATCCGTGGTCCTTATTTCGCTTTTTTTCTTCTACGAGTATTTCTAAGTTTATTTATTTTTATATTATTTTCAATTTCTCAAAACCACTTCACTCAAAGCAAAATAAAAAAACAATTTTTAATTTGTCTGACAATGCCTGTTAATGGATTCGAAATTTGTTTGTAAACAAATATCTGCCAACCGTGTGAACTGACAATTTTCAACCTAACAACGTTGTCAGACAAAGTATTGTTAGGTCAATCATCTGACAATGAAATCGCCAGACTTTGGGACAAAATCTGGCAACAGTGTGAACTGACAATTTATCATTGTAAGGTAGTTCGTTATTGTCAGCTCATTTGCAGCTCATTGTTCGTTCATTTGTAGACCTGACAATATTGTCAGATCTGGCAATCGTCTGAACATAGCTTAAGACGAGTGAAAAAATTAATAAATAGAAATTAATAAAGTGTCAGTTCACACGGTTGCCAGATTTTGTCCCAATGTCTGGTGATTTCATTGTCAGATGATTGACCTGACAACATTGTTAGGTTGAAAATTGTCACTTTACACGGTTGGCAGATATTTGTTTACAATTAAATTTCGAATCCATTAACAGGCATTGTCAGACAAATTAAAATTGTTTTTTTATTCTGCTTTGAGTGAAGTGGTTTTGAGAAATTGAAAATAATATAAAAATAAATAAACTTAGAAATACTCGTAGAAGAAAAAAGCGAGATAAGGACCATGGATTCAAAGCCCGTGGACGTTATTTCCCGGAAAATGGGAAACAGCAGCCACTGGCTGCGTATTGTATATGCAACCCCCTGCTTGGCATCACTGTTTGGTTTTGAAAAAAAAAATTTGTATATTCGAGCCTCGCAACTACTCCAAATCCAACTGTGATCCCAATTCATATAATTATCCTATGGTTTTGAATTATTTAAAAGCAATATACTCATAGGTGCTTCTTTATCGACTTTAAAAAAGAAATAAAGGTCCACGGGCTTTATTTCGCAGGCATTATTTTATTGCACCAGCATTTCAACAGCTGTGCGGTTTGTGTTGAATCTACGATATCTAGCTACCGATGAAAACTTTCTGCTTATGCTATATCTTTTCCGCATTTATTTGTCAAAGATCTTGCTATCATTCCAGATTTTTAATTTATTAATTTCTATTTATTAATTTTTTCACTCGTCTTAAGCTATGTTCAGTCGATTGCCAGATCTGACAATATTGTCAGGTCTACAAATGAACAAACAATGAGCTGCAAATGAGCGGACAATAACGAACTACCTTACAATGATAAATTGTCAGTTCACACGGTTGCCAGATTTTGTCCCAAAGTCTGGCATTTTCATTGTCAGATGATTGACCTGACAATACTTTGCCTGATAACGTTGTTAGGTTGAAAATTGTCAGTTCACACGGTTGGCAGGTATTTGTTTACAAACAAATTTCGAATCCATTGACAGGCATTTTCAGAAAAATTAGAATTTTTTTTTTATTATGCTTTGAGTGATGTAGTTTTGAGAAATTTAAAATAATAATAAAAATAAATCAACTTGGAAATACTCGTAGAAGAAGAAAGTGAAATAAGGAGCACGGATTTAAAGCCCGTGGATTTTATTGCCGGAAAAATGAGATCAATGCTTGGGATCAATGTCGGATGTGGAAAAAGTGTGAGGTTGCTATATATGCAAAGTTTTTTGAAAAAAAAAAAAACTTTGCATATTCGAATCTCGCATCTATTCCAAATCCAAAAGGGTTCCCAATTCATATAATTATCCTATGATTTTAAATTATTTAAAAGCAATATACTCATAGGCGGGCTTTAATTCCTTTTCGAATGGCATTAATACCCGTGGGCCTTATTGCTTCTTTATCGACTTTAAAAAAGAAATAAAGGTCCACGGACTTTATCTCCGAGGAATTATTTCACTGCACCAGCATTTCAACGGCTGGGCGGTTTGTGTTGACTCTACGATATCTAACTATCGACGAAAAATGTTTGCATTTATTTGTCAAACATCTTGCCTATCGTTCCAGATTTATAATTTATTAATTTCAATTTATTAATTTTTTCACTCATCTTCGCAAAAAAAGCACAGAAACTTTGTTTTGCTTGCTCAAATATGAAAAATATTTGCCTGACAATGAAAAAATTGTCAGACATCATAAATACAGCACATCTGACAATAGCAAATGAGTCCGCAAATGTCCTAATCGTCTGACAATGGTCTGACAATGGTACAATTGTGTGTTCAGACGATTGCCAGATACCTGACAATTTCATTGTCAGATGGCTGTCTGACAATGTGTATTCTGCAAATTTTGTCACACAAAATTGTAAGCTCACACGGTTTTAAGACATTTGGGACATTTTTTTCAGTGACAGATCTGCAAATATTGCCAGATCTGGCAATCGTCTGAACATAGCTTAAGATTAATTTTAATTGTTGTAATTGTAATTAATTGTCATTTTTAATTGAAGACCTTTTGGCGCAATTAATAAATCGATATCATTTTATAAAGAGTGGATGCGAGTTTCTTTGTTAAATACAGTATATAAATTAAAAGTGGAAATTTCAGATTCGCAAATTAAGAGTGTGTTATTGAAAAAAACATGGTCCTAACGAGCCGGATTTGTGAAAATCAATACAAACATTTAAAACAAAAAAAGACAATACAGTGTGAGTTTAAGTGCCAATCGGTTTCCCACGACGCGAAATGCATATACATATATAGATCATCCAAGTCAATCGTCGATACATATACACAGGTGAGTGAGTAGTTAGTGGCTTTTACATGCAATTGCTTATAATTCAAACACAACTATGAGTATCAAATTGTTGAAAAATGTTCTGACACAAATTATGAAGGATGAAGAGAATTTCAAGAATGTGGACAAGGAAACGAAGTCTTCCAAACACTACCTCCTAGTCCGCCTTGATATTCTTGAAACGAATTTCCAAGTCAGTGTCTCTGCGAACAAAGAAGCCGTCACCGACGCAACAGATGATGCTGAAAATAAAGAGATTGAGAAAATATTCGATGCAATTAAAGGATTGTATTTAACTTACCGTGCGTCGGTACTGGAGTAACTAAATAAAGTTTCCGCTATACCCGCTATCACCGATAGTTCTCCATAAATATTTACAGCAAACAGAAAGCACGATATACGGCTGCCAAAAATCAACTTGCCTTTTTTTCAGGTAGCTATAAAAACTGGAGATCTTTTCATTATATTTTTTACTCACTTGTACCAAAGACTATATAATACTATAAGACTTCGCACGCAGAACAAATTTGTGTTCCATGTTTTTATTTGCTCGATTTTTTAGCAATATACATATAGCTAAACGACTAAAATGTTTCTTGTTTACCGAAACATCCATGTTGTTGTTATTGTTTCTTGCGGCGGATACATTCAAATGTTTCGTCAACATTTGTCAATTTTCTATCTCTAATTTATCTGTTTTGTTTTGTTCGAGAACCGAATCAATTGTTCGCTTCCCAGTGGAGGCAGATTGTTTATTTTTATCCCCACTTTTTAAGAAGTAAAAAAATAAACAAACTCAAAAAATTTATGTATAACGATACATATTTTCTGAGTAAGTGTTCGACACTTTTGCCAAGTGTGCGTTATTAATATTTTGTCATAGAGAAGTAGTCAAATTTCAATTTATTTGAATAAAGGAACTTTTCATAGTGGGATTTTTGGAATTAAATATTGCAAACAATGTATTTATGTATATCGTCTGCGACGCGTTTAGAAAGTATTCTTAAAATTGTTATTGGTAGTAGATGAACAATAACCACGCATGTCTCCTGAGTGGACTGGTTTGAAGCACTTCAGTAAGTTAGGTTGTCTTGGGTATCTCTTTGTATAGTAGTCCGGAAGTAATAAGGCCGAACTTATCCCAGTGGTTTTAAGTTGTGCTACAGAATTTTTATCTTGTTTCGATCAATGACCATGTTTATCTGCTCAAATTAGGCAAAGCCAGTTTGTGCATAATAAAACTTTGTCTCTTTAATAGAGGCTGCTACTCTGGTACGTGAGTCCTAGAAATGGAAGAGACAGCTTGATTTGTTATAGCGGAAATGTTGCGTCTGAACCGCTCAACAGACTAATTGCCCCTTTCACCTACAGTCAAAATATTGCCTCTCAACAGACATCTTATAGAGCTTTAGGGTGCAGCTTTATAGGGACATTAAAGTTCAGGGCACCATCAAGCAGTCAACTTGCAACATAAAGCTAAATATATGTATGTATGTATACTTCCAAATCTATTTTGTTATTGATGAGGAAAAGCATTATGTTCATAAATACATACAGAAAAAGATAAAAACGGATTTGTAACAACATTAGGACAGAGTTCATGATAAACCGGATTTCAGGTCATGCAACATGTCTTTCTCACAAAAGCCAATTTTGAAGAAAACAGAAATAGTTTGAAACAGTAGTTAAAATGATGTCCGAGGAACAGAATTCATCGATGAGCTATGCAAACATATCGTGAAACACAATATCCCTTTTCTATATATGTATATAGCTCCTTCCTCCTCCAATATACTCGCTTGAAAAACTTTTGTTTTTTTCAAAAATCATATAAAATTACTCCAAACCTTAAATTTGCTCAAGAAATGGTCCTGGTACTTTAAAAAATTCTATACTCGTTTTGTTTCGATATCCAAAGACTTCGTATACAAAATTTCATTGTCCTACCACCCATCTTCAGCTTACAGGTATTGTTGTGACAGAAATTACATACGGTATACTGCAGAATATGTTTAATATGACCGAAATGTTAAATTTAATCACAAATTATCAAACAGTTTTTAAGAAAATTAGATTTTTAACTCTTAAAACACACTCAAGAGCAGTTTACTTTACTGAAATTTCTCTGAAACCAGTGAAAAATGCTACAGTTCGCCTGGAGCGAATCGTATGATACCCTATCCCTATCTTATTTGGTTGTGTCAGTGGGCGGTGGAAAATGCATTCACAAAATTTTCTATTTTGCCTTATAAACTAATATTTTTACTCGAAAATTAATTTTTGAAGTAAACGCCCCTAAAAAGTGGGCGTGGCCATATACAGTATATAGACGATTTGTGGATTAAGTGAATATCTACATATTTGCTTAAGTAAGTTTTTTCGAGTTTCATATGAAAATAGTGAAAAAAAGTGATTTTTTTGAAAAGTGGGCGTGTCAGTGGGCGGATTTTAAAAATTTTTACACTTGTATTGCTTACTTTTCCGAAGACCTCGTATACAAAATTTCATCAACCTAGCTCAAAATTTAAGGCCCAAAAACTGGTGACATACGGACGGACGGACGGACGGACGGACGGACGGACAGACGGACGGACGGACGGACGGACGGACGGACGGACATAGCTCAATCGACTCGGCTAGTGATGCTGATCATTTATATATATACTTTATTGGGTCTATCTGTAATATTTCTCTATGTTACAAACTATGTATCAAACTTAATATACCCTTAGGATAGGGTATAAAAAACGTTAATACTGTATCCTAACGGCTTTTTACAAGTAGTAGACATTCGAATTGAATTTGAGAAATTAAAATCTTAAATTTTCTTGCCTTGAAGAAAAAAAAACAGCGCACACATCCTAAGATTCACCTAATACAAAGAAAGGACGTATACGTATATTTTTAATTTTTGATTTTTATTTTATTGTTTACTTCTTGTTACCTAGCAACATGAATGTAAACAAAAACTGGAGGTTGAAGTACACCCTCCCATAACCAGCCCGCTTGCCGTTTCGCGGCAAACTAAAATATATTTGAAACATTTGGATGTATCCAGGCCAGTGTTCGCAATTGCAGTAGATCTACTGCGATTTTGAAAAATATTTAAAATCTGCTGCGCCACTGCGCTTGACTTGAAATCTACTGCGATTTTTAAATGTGAAAACAGTTTAAAATTTGATGTTTTCTAGATGAAAAACGTAACACAATCTAGAAAAAACGTAAATTTATTGATGTCAAATTTCTTTTAAGAACTGAATTTAAATGAAAATGAATCAGTTATTAAAAATTTTATAAAAAAATAATTTCGTGCAAAGATTTGTGATTAAATTTACTTTAAACTGTGCAATTTAAGTTTGTTTTAACCTTATTTTATCGTAAAAAATATATGTGTATAAATCTAAACCCCAGTATTGTTGTATTTTTTGCAACAAAAACAAATCTGCTGCGGAAAATACGGATCTACTGCACTTTTTGTAAGAATCTACTGCTAAATTTTATTATTGAAGTCCGAACCCTGATCCAGGCTTTTGCAAAAACAACAACAATTTATATTAATTTGTTGATATTAAATGTGTTGAAACATTTGAAATGTTGCTGCACCCATTGGTGGGTGCTAGAACAAAAAAAAATGGAGCAAATATTTTGTTCTACGTGCGACGTCTTTGCTTGTACCAAAGACTATAGAATATTATAAGACGTCGCACGTAGAACAACATTTTTGCTCCATTTTTTTTGTTCTAGCACCCACCAATGGGTGCAGCAACCTTTCAAATGTTTCAACACATTTAATATCAACAAATTAATATAAATTGTTGTTGTTTTTGCAAAAGCCAGGGCTGGAATCGGCTAAGGTGATAGTTGATTGTCGCTTTTTTGATTGTCGTTTTTGATTATCAACTATTCTTAGTTCTGCGTAAAGCGATCAATAAAAAATGATTTCTTATTGGCAGCACTTAGAGTTTTAAACGCCACTTCCTTGCCAACGCTGTCATTCCGAGCAGCTGATACAATAAAAATCGAAGTTTTTTTTTTCAATGTGAAAAATGTAAAGTAGAAAATACACGATACGATTGTTGTACCGATTTAGATTGTGCCGATATCGGCCAAACTGTTGTATGCAGCTCACACATACATACCCTCGGTATGTGTATTTACCCTCAGATGGTATTTACCCGGTATTTACTACATTTTTATGACTACAGCAGTAATTTCAGCCACCCAACTTTGACAAATTTGTGCAGCCAAGTCCGCCCCAACTAATTTTTGATAGTCACCACCCCCCAAGAACAGAAGCACACGCTTCTTTGATAAGCGAAAGTTTTAAAAAAATCTAAAATGCACGATAATTAATGCTACATATAAATATGCATTCCTACATCGGGCTTGGAAGTAAATGAACATTGAAGAAAACATTCAACTTCACGAATTTCAAAATTTGACGTAAAATTTTTTATTCTAATTTATTTTTTTACGACAAAAATGTATGAAAGCGACACCTAAATAGCTATCACATGAAATGACAGCAAAAAAGTGATTGTCGATTTGATAATCGCCTTACGTGGACGTAAAGCGATGATTTTGATTGTCAACTACCAACTATCACCTTAGCCGATTCCAGCCCTGGATACATCCAAATATTTCAAATATATTTTAGTTTGCCGCGAAACGGCAAGCGGGCTGGTTATGGGAGGGTGTACTTCAACCTCCAGTTTTTGTTTACATTCATGTTGCTAGGTAACAAGAAGTAAACAATAAAATAAAAATCAAAAATTAAAAATATACGTATACGTCCTTTCTTTGTATTAGGTGAATCTTAGGATGTGTGCGCTGTTTTAATTTTTCTTCAAGGCAAGAAAATTTAAGATTTTAATTTCTCAAATTCAATTCGAATGTCTACTACTTGTAAAAAGCCGTTAGGATACAGTATTAACGTTTTTTTTCAGAGAAATTTCAGTAAAGTAAACTGCTCTTGAGTGTGTTTTAAGAGTTAAAAATCTAATTTTCTTAAAAACTGTTTGATAATTTGTGATTAAATTTAACATTTCGGTCATATTAAACATATTCTGCAGTATACCGTATGTAATTTCTGTCACAACAATACCTGTAAGCTGAAGATGGGTGGTAGGACAATGAAATTTTGAATACGAAGTCTTTGGATATCGAAACAAAACGAGTATAGAATTTTTTAAAGTACCAGGACCATTTCTTGAGAAAATTTAAGGTTTGGAGTAATTTTATATGATTTTTGAAAAAAAACAAAAGTTTTTCAAGCGAGTATATTGGAGGAGGAAGGAGCTATATACATATATAGAAAAGGGATATTGTGTTTCACGATATGTTTGCATAGCTCATCGATGAATTCTGTTCCTCGGACATCATTTTAACTACTGTTTCAAACTATTTCTGTTTTCTTCAAAATTGGCTTTTGTGAGAAAGACATGTTGCATGACCTGAAATCCGGTTTATCATGAACTCTGTCCTAATGTTGTTACAAATCCGTTTTTATCTTTTTCTGTATGTATTTATGAACATAATGCTTTTCCTCATCAATAACAAAATAGATTTGGAAGTATACATACATACATATATTTAGCTTTATGTTGCAAGTTGACTGCTTGATGGTGCCCTGAACTTTAATGTCCCTATAAAGCTGCACCCTAAAGCTCTATAAGATGTCTGTTGAGAGGCAATATTTTGACTGTAGGTGAAAGGGGCAATTAGTCTGTTGAGCGGTTCAGACGCAACATTTCCGCTATAACAAATCAAGCTGTCTCTTCCATTTCTAGGACTCACGTACCAGAGTAGCAGCCTCTATTAAAGAGACAAAGTTTTATTATGCACAAACTGGCTTTGCCTAATTTGAGCAGATAAACATGGTCACTGATCGAAACAAGATAAAAATTCTGTAGCACAACTTAGAACCACTGGGATAAGTTCGGCCTTATTACTTCCGGACTACTATACAAAGAGATACCCAAGACAACCTAACTTACTGAAGTGCTTCAAACCAGTCCACTCAGGAGACATGCGTGGTTATTGTTCATCTACTACCAATAACAATTTTAAGAATACTTTCTAAACGCGTCGCAGACGATATACATAAATACATTGTTTGCAATATTTAATTCCAAAAATCCCACTATGAAAAGTTCCTTTATTCAAATAAATTGAAATTTGACTACTTCTCTATGACAAAATATTAATAACGCACACTTGGCAAAAGTGTCGAACACTTACTCAGAAAATATGTATCGTTATACATAAATTTTTTGAGTTTGTTTATTTTTTTACTTCTTAAAAAGTGGGGATAAAAATAAACAATCTGCCTCCACTGGGAAGCGAACAATTGATTCGGTTCTCGAACAAAACAAAACAGATAAATTAGAGATAGAAAATTGACAAATGTTGACGAAACATTTGAATGTATCCGCCGCAAGAAACAATAACAACAACATGGATGTTTCGGTAAACAAGAAACATTTTAGTCGTTTAGCTACATATTGCTAAAAAATCGAGCAAATAAAAACATGGAACACAAATTTGTTCTGCGTGCGAAGTCTTATTGTATTATATAGTCTTTGCTTGTACACACCGACTCCACGTTGACGGAGATTGAAAAACTTCATTATTTAAAGGCGAGTATCACCGGTGAAACTGAACGGCTTTTGCAACACCAATGCTTAGACAATTGCAAATACGCGAAGGCCAACACCAACAGGAACGCATATCAATGCATATCAAATTCAACACCCGACACAATACAACACAATACAGTCCAATCATACACCACACACCAGCACTTCACGTCACTCATACACACACTCTCAATTAACCCCCCAAAACACACAAGTTCATCAAACATCCACACAACCCAACCCTAACGTACCAGAGTTTCAGCCTACGAATGAACATTAGCCATCCACGAGCTCAACACTCAACAATTTCCATACACAACACGACACTAACACACAAGTTCAATTGGCGACAGCGATTTAAAAGTGAAGGCAACTTCGGGGAATTTTTTAAATCTGCGAGCCCTTATCGACCTAAGTTCGGAAGCCACGTTTATTACAGGGGCTGCGGGCCAATTATTAAATCTCCGAAACAAACGCACATTTATTGAAGTTTCGGGGTTGGGGAAGGTTAGAAGCGGAGCATGCCACAGCTACGTGGAGTTATCCTGCGGCTCGCTACATTCAGCATATGAAGGACGCACCCGAGCTTTCGTCTTCAAATCCCTGACTGGGCTTCTCCCGGCCCAGAAGTTAGACTCAATAAATGGACGCATATAAACGGACTTACCTTGGCAGTTCCCAAGTTTCAGACTCCTGCCGCGATAGATATACTTTTGGGAAGCGATGTCTATGCCGAAATTCTTCTTCCAGACATCATCAAAGAAGATCGTTTAATAACACCGGTTGCTCAAAAAACCCAACTTGGTTGGATTTTGTTGGGTAAAGCACCCGTAGAAATACCACGAGCGCTAAGAAGCTTCCTCCAGCCTTTAGATCTTGATACTCAACTTTGAAAGTTCTGGGAAATCGAAGAACAGCCATTTGAGAAGTACGAATCAGAGGAAGACAGAACGTATGAAAGACACTTTGTCAAATACACTAAACGATTACCAGATGGAAGGTACCAGGTCCGTCTTCCTTTAAAGCGAGAAACATACCCCTCTTTAGGGTCGACATATCCCGGAACGCTCAAACGATTTCATCAAATGGAAAGGCGATTCAGCAACAACCCTGCACTAAGCGAAGGTTATAAGAAATGTATGGCAGAGTACTTAAGCCTTGGTCATATGACCGAAGTCAAAAATGCCAACGAAATTGTCTCAACACCATACTACTATTTTATATCACATGATTCTGTGTTCAAAGAATCCAGTACCGCCAAAAAAGTTGAGTGTCGTATACGATGCGGCTTTTAAATCTTCTTTTGGCTCTTTTCTGAACGATAACTTGATGGTAGGGCTTAAAATTCAAAACAACGTTATAGACGTTATCCTGAGATCGAGAAAATATCGATTCACCTTCACTGTGGATATGGAGAAAATTTACCACCAAATTTGGATATAAGGGACTCCAACTACTTACGCGACAACACGTACGTGGACGATGTCATTACAGGAGCGCACACAGTGGAACAAGCACTGAAAATGAGAGATGAGGCTAAAAGGGTTCTTGAATCGGCGGGATTCTACTTACGAAAATGGAACAGCAACACCGAGAAACTTTTGCATGGAGTACCAGCCGAAGAGCGCGAAGTGGATTTTTCATTCAAGCCAACCATGTGAAGACTCTGGGCATGAAATTGTTGCCAGTATGCGATGCATTTTCATATCAGGTGGTTCATTTAGAGGATACAGACATCACAAAGCGCACTGTACTATCGTCGATTGCCAAGTTATACGATCCACTAGGTTGGCTATCGCCAAGTATCATTAAGGCCAAGTTGCTGATGCAGGAACTCTGGACTCGAGGACACCTCTTCCGGCAGAGCTCAGACACGACTGGAACCTGTTTCGCCAAGAGCTTTGTGAAATTGAAAATTTACGTATTCCGAGATGGATTCGCACTTGCGTGAATGATAGTCATCTTAAAATACACGGATTTAGTAACGCGTTAGAGAAGGCATACGCGGCAGCGACTTGATGTACTTGATGGAGACAACAAGATCCACATGCACCTGCTCAGGTCCAAGACTAAAGTCACTCAATTGAAGGCAGTAACTCTTCCAAGATTAGAGTTGTGTGGTGCTGTTCTGCTGGCAAAATTGCTACATGAGACAGCCAAGGCTATGAGGCTAGACACATGTAAGAAATACGCATGGACGGACTCAGAGATAACATTGTGTTGAATCAAAGCATATCCATCAAGACGGGAAACATCAATACGCAACCGAGTCGCTGAAGTTCGTAAACTCACAAGTAGCGACAGCTGGAAGCATATACCATCTGAACATAATCCAGCAGATATGGCTTCGCGAGGTATTTTCCCATCTCGACTGCTGCAGACCAACCTTTGGTGGAATGGACCACCATTTCTACACAGCACTTAGAAGATTTCATTTCCTAACCAACCCAACACTTTCGAGACCGAAGAAGGAAGGCATGCAGCGAAGGTACACTGTATTATTAGGGAAGAGAATTCCATTAACGAAGCCATCCACAGATTCTCAAGTCTAACCAATGTCATAAGAATAATCTCGTACTGCAAAAGATTTACGACCAATCTCCGAGAATTGCCACAAGATAGAGAGTAAGCCCCTTTTCGCCACCAGAGTTAGGCTGTGCTACCTTAGTAATAGTTCAAACCGTGCAAGGGGATATGTTCCCAGCTGATACGATTACCAAGGTCGGCAAGGTGAAAGGTTTTAAAGCTCTCAACCCAATCGCTGATGAGCTGATATGCATACCGAAATCGAGTGTTTTTAACCCGAAAGAAAAAAATATTATTTTATATATGAAAATATAAGTTTTTAATATTGTAGTGTTTCACTCATAAAGGTTTGTTGGAAAAGGTTTGAGAGGGAGAAGCCTACATGCAAATATCAATTCGCATCAATCATCACATTTTAATTTAAGCGTGCATGGAATATGACTCCATGCTTGTTTATCCATTCGCCCATTCACTTATTCTTCAAAACTTGAAACTTTGTAAACACATTTGAAAACGTTGCAAATGTGTTTCCGTTGGGCATTGTAATTTCGTGTATGTTAAATGCTGATTGATGGAATTTGGTATCCATGCGCATAACACCTCCCCCCATAAAAATAAACAATAACGTTAAAAAATTTATTGTTTCGTCCATTTCGAAATCTTCTATCCTGAAGACCCTCGAATTTGGTCTTCTAACTACAGTTATAGATTTTTGGCTATGCGCTATTTGGTTATTCTCTCTAAAAGGACTTCTTGTTTTTCGTTTAACACAGTTTTGGAAGATAGTCATTCCGCGTCTTTTAACAATTTTTAAAATTAAGTACGTTAGCAAAATAATTATTATTGCCCCGCCAATTCCCAGCATTACGCCTTGAGTATGTGGTGGTATACCTTTCAGTTTTTTTGATATATAATTTTCGTGGTTTTTTATTACAATTGTGAGATCTTGCAATTCTTTCAAGTCTCTTAACTTTGCTTTAAGCATATGGACGTATCTTATTAAGTTTTACATTAATACAGCAATCTTCCATAGCAAAACTATATACATCTTTAATTTCTATATATACATATTTCTATATCTCTAGTTACAATTCTTGTTTCTATTGTTTCAAATATACAATTTGAATTCAAATTCAATACACCAATATTATTTAAAGTGCCTTCACTATTATTTACTTCTTTTTCACATTTATACTTAAATTTAGTTGGTTCGCTTAAGGCGAACAAATATTTATTTTCGTTCATTTTATGGAAGAATTCCACATATTTGGTTACTTGTTTTAAATTACAATTTTTGCTTTTTCTATTCATAAAAGTGGTAAGTTCACAATCATCGTTAATAATGCTGTTTTTATAAGCAAATTGGTTAATTTTCTTACAATTTTCCAATAAATTATTAATCAAAAGGTATTCATATTACAAAGTAATTTGTTTTTTGTTCAATAGCATACATTGAATTTTGAATGGTACATTAATCAATTCGTAAACATTTGATCTCATTTTTTCCACTAATGGAACTGACAAAACAACTGCTAATCGATTGTCTTTTAAATAGTATACCGGGTTAATTTCTTGAACAATGGAATTATATGATTCCAAATTTGGAGTAAATAACATATCGCTTTCTCTGTCACTTTCCATCAATACCTGTACAAATTTCTTTAGTTCTACATATTATTATGGGATGTATAGCTTTATCTTTTAAAAACAAAATTCTTTCAATAATTTGATCAATGATCAACTCTGTATGGTTAATTAGGAAATAAGTTTTTAGTTTAAATTCGATTTCTTTATTCACTGTTAATTTAAAATTGCTGATTTATTCTTCTGTATAGTCCCTATACATTCGGGGATTTAAATTATACAATTTTCGTTTACATTGGTAACAAAATAGGATATTACATTTATTTGATCCTCCATCTCGTTTAAGTCGATTTTGTTGACTACTGACACCTTGCCTGTTTTCTGCCTAAACTCTCCCATGTTTCTGAAGTAAATACCGGCGGATGGAATAATATCCCATTGTAGAGAGAACACCAGTCACTAGCATAAACCTGCAAACAATAAAATAAAGAATTAATTACTTTATTTGAGATGTTTTACCTTTCCTTTATTGTACTTCATAGATTTATTATTTCTTCTAATTATGACACAGTTGTGTTTAATTATTTTGAAGGGTCCTACATATTTTTCGCTTGACTTATCCCTCTTATCGTTTTCGATTAATACTAAGTCATTTACCTTAAATTCTTTTACCTTTGGCCCTAGTTTCTTGTCGTATCTTTCTTTTGCTTTGATCCTCATACCTAACAGTTTTCGTTTAGCTTGCATTTCCATCCTTACTAACTTTAGTTGTAATTCTTGAGTATAATCCATGGTGGTTTTGAACTTAATATTCCTAAATTCGCTTGGTATGTTAGCCTTTCGTCCGAATAACATTTCATAAGGTGAGAATCCCGTGCTACTATGGATAGATGTGTTGTGGCAAAATGCTGCGTATCTAAACAACTTGGAATATTCCGGTTTTGTTTTATCTTTAATTACAAGTCTTAAATATTCTCCTAAACGTGCGTGTGATCTTTCTGCTGATCTATTAGATTGTGGATATGCATTGCTAGTTTTAAGATGTTTTATACCGAACATTTTACAAAGTTCTTTCATCAGTTCGTTTACAAATTCTCCACCATTATCTGTAAGAATATACTTTGGTATTCCAAAATCCATTCGTTCGTGAAAGCTCTAGCAACAGAGCTAGACCGCAAGGGTACTTCTCCGTAGAGAGAGGTAACGGGTGTAACGACCCCGCGGACCCTAGTCTAAAAACCCAGAAGCGTCTGACCCATATTGGGCGGCTCGATGGTCAGCGTCTGTTCTCCGTGACAGGAGCGGCTGTATACGTTAAAGTTTAAACTTTTCTCAAAAGTTAAAAAATAAATTATTATGCAATGAACAAAACGAAAGATATAATTACCCCAGGTGGTAGGCCAGCTACACTGGTAAATCCACCCTCTTCGGAGGTCGGTCCCTTGGATTCTGGGGGGGACCATTTGTTGCTGAGGAATGACCCTTTTGGACGAAGTAAAAGGGTAGAAAGAACACCCCCATCGAAAAATGATGAAAATAAAAATGAAAATATATTCAAGGCTAAATATTTAGAAGCCTGCGAAGAAAGAGATGGGTTTAAGCAACTCAATGAGTCACTACTTAAGGAATTAAACAATCTTAAGCAAGAGTTGCAAATGTTGAAAGATGAAATCAACAACCAAAAAAAAGTAAATGTCCAACCTGCAGAGTTCTCAACAGATGAAGAAGAACTCGAAAAAGAGACAGAGGGACATCGTCATATAGGGAACCAAAATAAGAAAAGAAAAATGAGTACATCCCCAAAAAACTATGTATGTATGTGTATGCTTCAAACAAAGAAAATAAAATACACAATCCATCCAAACCTCCACCAATTATTGCACTACAAGTCAATAAGTATGAAAGCTTGGTCAAATTATTGGATGAAAATAAAATTAAAGCTTCTACAGCATTAATAAACAAAAATGACATCAAAATTAATGTCGATGAAGAAGAGGGATACAGAATTCTGACTAAAATACTAAACCAGAAAAAAGTGCAATGGTATTCTTATGAGAATAAGCAAACCAGACCAATTAAAGTTGTAGTAAAAAAACTGCATTTTTCATGCTCACCGGAAAGCATTAAAAACTAATTAAACCATAGAGGTTTTAAAATACTGGAAGTCGTAAATATGCTAAAATTTAAAAGCAAAGTACCGCTTCCAATGTTTATGCTCAGTTTCGAACATGACGAAGACAAAGAAAAAATATATGGCATTAAAATACACAAAAATAATGCGGCTCAAACCCAAGATGTGTAAAGTGTGCAGAAAGTCACCACACCAAAGAATGTGTGAAGAAAAAGGACGAACACATTAAGTGTGTAAACTGCAATGAAAGCCATCCTGCTAACTATAGAGGATGCTTAGTTGCAGAAGAAATGCAACAAAAAAAAGATAAAAAACAAAAGAAAGCACTTAAAAGCTCCAATAAGGAAGCCCAACAAGGCCAAAAAGGACTCACAAAAGAGCCCACAAAAAGAAAAAGCGAAAGATCAAGTGATTATCAAAAAGGACGCAATACCAAAGACAGCGGGCCCTAAAATGACATATGCTCATGCAGCATCAAAAACAATACAAATACCAGCAGAGAAAGCCGTAAAAAGCAAAACAGAGCCACACACTGCAATGGAAACCCTCATGAAACAAGTCCTAAATAGGATTGATTCCATGGAAAAAAACAATAAAATGATATTAGATAGAATATCTTTACTAGAGAGACAGAACAGCAATAAAAGAGCTGTACCAAAAAGACAAACATGATGAATAAAATCAAAATTCCAGAATGGAATGCTAATGGTTTCGAGAATCGAAAAGATGAGATACAAGTGATTCTCGATATAAACCAGATAGACATATGTCTTATTTCAGAGACGCACTTCAAATTAAATTCTGACCCTAAACTGAAGGGATATATATTATATCACTCCCCACATCCACATAACTGCGCAAAAGGCGGGGCTGCAGTGGTAATAAAGAATACGATTGAACACCATTTAGACGCGAAATTCCAATCATGTGCCATCCAAGGAATTTCCATTTGCATAAAAACAAGCAGTGGCCAACTATCCGTTGCATCAGTATATTGCTCTCCTAGCTATAGAATAAAGACGAGTGATTTTAAAAATCTTTTCCGCATATTTCACAGTAGATTAATCGTGGGAGGGGATTTTAATGCCAAGAATAAATATTGGGGATCTAGACTAACAAACACTAGAGGCAGAGAACTTTTTAAATGTATTAAATAAGATGGCGCGAAATACCACTCGACGGGAAAACCTACCTATTGGCCAACAGATAGGAATAAAACCCCAGATCTTGTCGACTTCTTTATATCTAAAAATATATCCTCAAATAAAATATATGTGGAAGAAAGCCCTGATCTTTTAAAAAAAAAAAATAAAAATTATAGAAAGATAGAAAAAAAAAAGATAAAATTAAAGAAAGTAATAATAAACGAAATAAAATAATTATAAAAAGAATAATCAATTTCGATTGATTTGATTAGAGAAGCCAGGAATATTAAGGAGTTTGATGGAAATATTCATACTGACAATAAATTTGCTAAATTTTTTTCTACATTTTGGTTCCTTCTTAACTTGTATATAAAATATGATTTTGTAGTTGTGTTCCGATTCTTAGTCATGCAGTATCCACTCAGCGATGATCTTTCCAAGGCTGTGACGATTCCTCTATTCGGGAGAGCGAAGAACTTGTTAAGGCTAGTTCGATACATGCAAATGGTCTTTCGCCACTTCCACCAATATGTGAAGTAATTGGGTTGGTTATAGCTGCCGCATCGATTTCATGAAATTTAAAATGAAAACTTTAGCCCAACAGCATCAGTGGTGGATATAGATTTGCTTCTGTAAAGCTGGAAGCGAAAGAAAGTGCAAGCACATATCTGCATGCCTCATTCAAATAAATAACTGTAATAATTTTTATTTACTGTCATACAATTGTAACGATTCTATTTAGGCAACCAATTCTTCTACAATTAAGCTCCACAAATCTGGCACAAAAGTATAATAGGAAAAAAAATCACACAACAATACAATGTAATTGGAACTATGGAGTTATGCCACACACGGAAGAAAAAGCAAATTAAGACATATGAAAATGCTACAATCCGTCTAAAGCGGATCGTATGATACCCTATCCGTTTCCTCTATACAAATGTTTTTTTTTTTAATATCTTATCAAATTACTCCAAAATAAGAATTTTCTCAATAAGTGGGTTTTAAATTTTGTTCCATATATACCGTAATAAGGGGAATTCTTTAGGTAACCTTTTTAATTCATTAAAGCTTTTAGAGTGTTCTTCCTTCCATATGAACTCAACATTTTTCTTCAATAATTTAAACAAAGGTGATGCTACCATGCTGAAATTTTTAATGAATTTCCTGTAGTAGCCCATCATACCCAGAAAGCTTTTAATTTCCTTTGGATTCTTGGGTTCCTGTAACCTATCGCTGGCATTTACTTTTTCTGTGTTAGGAAGTAAACCATTTCTTGTAATGAGGTGACCTAGATATTTCAACCTCATCCTTGGTTTCCTTGTAAATCAGCTAGAACATTATTCATCATGCGTTGGAAGCAAGATGGAGCGTTTTTTAACCCGAAAGGCATCCGCGTATATTCGAAATGCCCATAAGGTGTCGAAAAAACCGTTTTTTCCATACTATCGTCACTCAATGGTATTTGGTGAAATCCAGATTTTAAGTCTAGGGTGGTGAAATACCTAGCACCTCCCAGCTGATCTAAGATTTCCGTTATGTTTGGTATTGGATAGTTATCTGAGATAGTTATATCATGTAGATTTCTAAAATCAATAACCATTCTCCATTTTGTTTTGCCGCTAGCATCTGATTTTTTTGGTACTACCCATAATGGACTAGACCATGGAGATATGCTATGCCTGATTATACATTCCTCTAGTTATTGCTCTATTTGTTTCTTAGGATACCTGTACGTTTTCGCATTAATTGGCACATCGCTTACAGTGCGTATATGATGTTTAATAACAGACGTTTCTGTTAACTTTTCATCTTCTAAACCAAAAATCTCAACATTTTCTCTTATCATTTCTTTCACCGTTTTTAATTCTTACTCATTCTTTGAGTGATTGACCCTTAAGTTTTTCCACAGTTTTTCAAATCTGTCGCTATTTCCTAACTTTTTATTTGAACCAAACTCCTTTTCGTTGGTTTGCGTCATACATCCTTACATTATTACGATATCTACATTATTCCTTTTCAAATCTGTGGTACTATACATATCTTCTCTGTTGTATTTATTATCTTCGTTGTTTCTATTACCTTTTAGCTTTTTTATTTTGTTTACTTCATGTTCCTCTAACTCTTCATTAAATATTAATTTCATTGTGATCCTACTGTTATACATTAACTTCATACTCAGATCTACGCAAAATCCAAACTCTACTAGAAAATCAATTCCTATAATACCATCGCAATATACTAAGACATCATCTGTTACCACATGAAATAGTATGTCAATTTCATACGCATTATTGCTTTCAATGTCAATGTATTCGACAGATATTTCGGCACTTAATGCATTTTGCATTTTTTAATAAGGCTAATGCATGCACCTGTACCTATAAAAAATTTATAGTTTTTGTTGTCATATTTTAGAATAATGTGAGGGCTTTCATTGTAGTTGGAAGCAACACCCCCAATTATTGCTACTTTTTTCGAAAATTTATTCTCTTATTTACGTAATTATTTGCGTCTTTTTTTGTTTGTTTACTATCCTTATTATTTGTCTTCGGAGTATAAGTTTAAGGATATGAATACCTATTCTTATTACAATGATTCTGATTTTCTCTTCTGTCTGTATTATTTCGATTGTACTCAATCTGTTGGTTTTTTGGAGCTCTACAGTCCCTGCTAATATGACCAAGCTTATTACAGTTAAAGCATTTAATCGCATTATGATTTACTTTAATTAAATTCCTTGCAGTGTATTCCCTGTTGTTATATCCGTACGTTGCCCTTTTACCGATTAACCTAGTTTCTTCCTGTATTGCTAAAGATGAAGCTTCGGCCAATGATGATGGTCTTTGGCTATTGACAAATGTTCCTATTTCCTTTTTTAAACCATTTACAAAAGCGTTAAGAACATCCTTTTCTATCATGTATAACTGTCCTTCGAACAGCCTATTATTTTCGTTATTTAGATAAATATCTTGAATGCGTCGCCTTTGAAGAGTTTCGACGCTTTGAATATATTGCATATATTGTTGCATATTGTTGCAGGCGGGTCATTTCTAAATGTAGTTGCATTGGGGAATATGTCTCCTTGAACATTCGGTTCAATTCGGTTTTTAATTCCATCCACGAAGTTTCTTGTTCATAAGTATTGTTTCAGCATTCCCATAAATTTTACTTTTTATGAACGGTAGAAGACAATACATTTGTGCAGGCGTTGCTAATGACATAGCGTTGTCTACATTTGACAAGAAGTCATGGATTTTATTTGGATCACTATCAAATGGGGCTATTAATTTGCAAAGCAAATATAAACTCATTTGCAGCATATTATTGTTATTAGAGCAATGGTGATCTTCAAGCAAAACATTCGGTGCGCTATTATTACCCGTTTTGAAGAAGCTTTCAGTGGTTCCCATTTCGCGATTTTTTATTTTGTTACGCTCATCCTTTACTGATGATGATTGAACATTGCCTACTTCGCTATTTGATCCATTTCGTTTCGGAATCGCTCCGGTTGCTATGTTTATATTTCGAATTCTACTAATCTCGTCCTCTATTGACCGCGAATCTATTCTATCCATATTTCTTTCAATATCTTTATTTTGTTTCCGAATTTCTCCAGTTTTAATTTCACAATTCCTAATTTTCTTTATAGTTTCCTCTACTAATGATAATTGCTCCCTAGTTTCACATTCCTCTTCCATTATAAACAGGAATAATCTTCTTCGATAACTTCTATAATCATAATACACTAGGTCATCCTCTTCCTTGTCGTCTACGCTAATTCTGTGATTATCTATAATTTTCAATAACGTAAGTTCGAGTACCTTCCCACTTTTAGTTCCTATACATTTAAACTTCCTATCTAACGCGTGTTCATTGAATTCAAATTCGATTACATCCGATCTAGCAGTTGCCATTGTTATTTCTTTTCTATATTTTCTTTTACAATATTATATTCTTATTTTCATATACATATATATAAGTAATACTATATTAAAATAATCTAACTACTACGACTTACAGTCCTGATGGTGTTGCCTCCATTTCCTGATGCTGCTGTAATTGTTCCTGCTGGCTTAGTTGTTTGATGTAATTGTTCTCGTTGCTTTATTGCTGTCGTTTTTTGGCGTTCTTGTTGCTTTTTGTACGTTTCCTTGTGGTTGCTTAGTTGCTTTTTATTTTTATTTATTTGATGTTAGAGTTCGTATGCAACCTATTGCATTCCTTTATTTCCGTGTCACTATTTTATTTTCACTATATTTCAATTTTTTTTCAAAATTTCATAAGATTTCTTTCTTTCTTTCTTTTTCTCACTGCATTTTCTTCACTCATTGAATTTTTTTCGTCGTACACTTAGAAATATTTTTTACTGTTGCGTTTAATGCTTGTTTGTCGAATAACTTTTAATGGTGATTAGAGAAATTTGAATCACTATCTCGACTCAAAATCTTACGGCTGCCACCAAATGATATGCGTACTGAAATCGAGTGTTTTTAACCCGAAAGAAAAAAATATTATTTTATATATGAAAAAATAAGTTTTTAATATTGTAATGTTTCAGTTATAAAGGTTTGAGAGGGAGAAGCCTGCATGCAAATATCAATTCGCATCAATCAGCACATTTTCATTTAAGCGTGCATGGAATATGACTCCATGATTGTTTATCCATTCGCCCATTCACTTATTCTTCAAAACTTGAAACTTTGTAAACACATTTGAAAACGTTGCAAATGTGTTTCCGTTGGGCATTGTAATTTCGTGTATGTTAAATGCTGATTGTTGGAATTTGGTATCCATGCGCATAACAGAGCAAGGAATATTACGAGTTGGAGGCAGGTTTCAAAACGCTGAGTTAGACTTTGACCAAAAGCACCCTATCCTTTTAAAACCCACACAACATTTTACCAAACTGGTAATTAAAGACGCCCACGAAATTTTGCGATTTTTGTGCGCATGGCCACCAAGGCTGTACATATCGAAGCTGTAAGTGATCTGACGACACAGGCATTCCTTGCAGCTTTCCGAAGATTCACAGCACGAAGGGGTTTGTTTGTCGCGCAAACACCGAGTTTCAGAAACACTTGAAGGCGCTTTGGACGATTGTGGGAAGCCGGTGTCAAATCGATTAAATTCCACTTAAAGAGAGGCGCTGGTACCCAGGCACTCACATACGAGGAACTCAGCACACTTCTGACTCAAATAGGAGCATGTTTAAACTCGAGGCCTCTGTGCCCGGTATCAGAAGATGCCGACGATTACAAGCTCTAACACCAGGCCACATCCTGGTGACACCATTAGTGTCACCGCCACAACCCGAGTACGATCTTGACAAAATAGCGTATCTCGACCGGTGGAAGAGAGTACAGGTACTGCTGCAAGGTTTCTGGAAGAGATAGAGCACAGAATACCTCACACATCTTCAGCAGTGACCGTAATGGACTAAAATCAAAACGCAAAAACTCAAGGAAGGAGACTTGGTGTTGCTACGCGACGAAAGATTGCCACCCGCCATATGGAGTTTGGCACGAATCGCGAAATTACACTTTGGACCCGACAGCCTAATTCGAGTAAACCATCCAGTGAATTTAAAACACGCGAATTCGAAACGCCGATCACAAAAATATGCCCATTACCTAGCAACGTAGCCTCCACGGAAGAAGGCATTATCTAAAAATACTCACACCCCACCATAAATAAAAGTCAACAGCAAAACAACATGCACTTAAAATGTGAATTCGCGTCTTATACTAAATTCAATAACATTATTAGAACAATATGTACATATGTGTGTAATTAATTTAATAATAAAAAAAATCTAAATTGTACTCTCGCATAAAAACACTACATGACACTCGTAAAAAATTACTTACAAAGAAAAAAAAAACTTCCCGCGCAGAACAATTTGACTAACGCATCGAAATATGTTCCATATATACAGGTATAGGTCAACTTTCATGCCCACCACTCTTGCAACATTTGAGCATCACGAAAACGTTTAACTGCGCGCACGATTTCCATTCTGATAACAAATAAACACACCCGCACACGCACTTTCTCACAATTCAAAGAACAAAAAAATAATAACTAAACTGTTAATCAAATTGAATAAAATTGAATAAAATTAATGAAACACACGTAACAGAACTTACCAAACTAAATAAAGAGAATCCGACACCTGTAAACGAGAAATTAAAGATAAACAACCATTCTACACGCGCACTGCACAATGAACATATCGTCTCCTATTGTATTATTATTATACGGAAATGATCGCACTTAAACTCGAATCATTGCGTTTGATTCCATTTATTTCTGATCACCGACGCCCCGCAGTACAACTACTAACAATTTTAATTAAAACAAACGACAGAACAGGACCGACAAAATTTCGCGACGACACCGAACAACTGAGATTATCACTGAAGTTGTAAACAAGAAACATCGTTTCGTAGTTTTCTTCGCTTATGAAAGAAGGGGAAGGCAACATACTGTATTTCAACAGTTATATATTTGAATAGCCATTATTATTCACTATATCCTGAGTTCTAGTTCTGTCAGAATTAATATGTGTTGTCCTTTTGTACCATTTATTTAGAGAAACTCTTTCCCAATTAGTTAAATAAACAAGAGATGAGGATAACGGAGACGAGAGACAGTGAGGCAAAAGATCAATGTGAGAAGTTCTTTAGATAGTGCACGCCGGGGAGCATGTTAAAGATACATTTAATTAAAAAAAACATCTTTTGATTTAATTACTAATTTTATTTGTAACGTAACGTACTCGTAATGCTAAGTTAATGTTTTCTAATGTTTCATTGTAAGATTAATTTTAATTGTTGTAATTGTAATTAAAATTGAAGAGCTTTTGGCGCGATTAATAAAGCGACATCATTATACCCTATCCTAAGGGTATATTAAGTTTGATACATAGTTTGTAACATAGAGAAATATTACAGATAGACCCAATAAAGTATATATGTATATAAATGATCAGCATCACTAGCTGAGTCGATTGAACTATGTCCGTCCGTCTGTGTGTCACCAGTTTTTGGGCCTTAAATTTTGAGCTAGGTCGATTAAATTTTGTATACGAGGTCCTTGCAAAAGTAAGCAATACAAGTGTAAACATTTTTAAAATCCGCCCACTGACGCCCACTTTTCAAAAAAATCACTTTTTTCACTATTTTTATATGAAAATCGAACAACTTACTTAAGTAAATAGGTAGATATCTTTTTCCACTACAAATCTTCTATACATTGTATTAGGCCACTCCTACATTTTAGGGGCGTTTTTATAAAAAAAAACGGTTTTTCCGACGTTTTTATTAGAATGTTATCAGTCCTAAAGAACAAAATCCAGTATGTAATGAAAAAAATTTTAATCCGCCTACTACCACGCCCACTTATTGATAAAATTGGTGTTTTAGAGTAATTTGATTTGCAGGAAAGGGATAGGGTATCATACGATCCGCTCTAGACGGATTGTAACCTTTTCATATGTTTTTATAACGAGTGGAAACGAGTGTCTTTGTTAAATACAATATATAAATTAAAGGTGGAAATTTCAGATTCGCAAATTAAGAGTGTGTTATTGAAATAAAAAATAATTATTGCTAACCCAAAGATGAAGGGTATAGCTAATTATAATAATGTATTAATACAGTAAAGTATAAATTTATTACAACAGAGATTATATTCAAATTGAGCTTTTTTGTATCCAAATTATCACTAAGAATTATTTAGAGCTATGTATGTTTTTTCCTACAATACCTTTTCAGTTTGGATTGCTCTTTTCGCCTCCTTCAGCTTTTCTTGCAGGTGTTTATTAAACGAAAGTTTTGGTGTGATGATGACCCCAGGGTATCTGTACTCATTTACCTTTGAAAGTTCTACATTTTCCCAATGCCATTTAACATCTCGTGCCTATCGTCCAATTCCATTTCTAAATACCATTATTTTAGATTTAATGATATTAACTTCTGAATTCCACAATCTGCAGTACTGGTGTAACTTATTGATCATTACTTGCATCATCGTTGGAGTTTCTGCGAGTATCACGATGTCATCGTGAAGAAGCTTGACGTTGACGTTGAAGTCGTTGAATCCCTCCAGGAAAAGTACAGGACTTAAGAGACAACACTGCTTCACTCCCATCGTTGATTCAAACCAGTTGGGCATTTCTTTTCCACGTTTTGTTACCCTTATAGAGACTTCGTATAACATTTAGTATTTTTGTCGATATCCTTAGGTTACATAGTTTATAAGAGAGGGCATTCCTGTTGATAGAATTGAAAGCCGCATTAAATAATTCTCCCGCATTAAATATTTCGTAAGACTTTCAAGGAATTCTTCTTTAAAATCCGTTATGCCTCTAGTTTGTATGTTAACATGTAAAATAAGAACAACTATCATTTAGATTCATTCTTTGTTAAGCCAGCAGTTAATAAAGACGTATTAATTGTATTGATCCTGTGTTTTTTTCCCTCAACTTTTAAGAGTTTGCTAAACATATATAATTGGCACAGTCGGTGCAACATTTAATGAAAAGATAGAAATGACGAACGGTGTTTTAGAAATTATTCTTTATTTTATTCAGTAGTGTTACTCGATAAATAACAGATAAAATTAAAGAAAGTAATAATAAACGAAATAAAATAATTATAAAAAGAATAATCAATTTCGATTGATTTGATTAGAGAAGCCAGGAATATTAAGGAGTTTGATGGAAATATTCATACTGACAATAAATTTGCTAAATTTTTTTCTACATTTTGGTTCCTTCTTAACTTGTATATAAAATATGATTTTGTAGTTGTGTTCCGATTCTTAGTCATGCAGTATCCACTCAGCGATGATCTTTCCAAGGCTGTGACGATTCCTCTATTCGGGAGAGCGAAGAACTTGTTAAGGCTAGTTCGATACATGCAAATGGTCTTTCGCCACTTCCACCAATATGTGAAGTAATTGGGTTGGTTATAGCTGCCTCATCGATTTCATCGAAGCCGCATGAGGTTAAAATGAAAACTTTAGCCCAACAGCATCAGTGGTGGATATTGATTTGCTTCTGTAAAGCTGGAAGCGAGAGAAAGTGCAAGCACATATCTGCATGCCTCATTCAAATAAATAACTGTAATAATTTTTATTTACTGTCATACAATTGTAACGATTCTATTTAGGCAACCAATTCTTCTACAATTAAGCTCCACAAATCTGGCACAAAAGTATAATAGGAAAAAAAATCACACAACAATACAATGTAATTGGAACTATGGAGTTATGCCACACACGGAAGAAAAAGCAAATTAAGACATATGAAAATGCTACAATCCGTCTAAAGCGGATCGTATGATACCCTATCCGTTTCCTCTATACAAATGTTTTTTTTTTAATATCTTATCAAATTACTCCAAAATAAGAATTTTCTCAATAAGTGGATTTAAAATTTTGTTCCATATATACCGTATTTTGTTGTTAAATAGTGATATTGTTTTTTGGTAAAAACGCTCCTTAAATGTAGGCGTGGTTGAATATAATGTATGGAAGATTTGTAGAGTAAAAATATGTCTTCCTATTTGTTTAAATAAGTTTTTTGAAAATACTGATATAAGTGATTTTTTTGAAAAATGGGTGGATTTTAAAAATGTTTACACTTGTATTGCTTACTATTTCAAAGTAATTAATTAGGGCCCTATAACTGCTGACACACAGACGGACGGATTGGCGGACGGACGGACATAGCTCAATCGACTCGGCTAGTGATGTTGAATATTTATATATATACTTTATATTATATCTGTAATATTTCTCTATGTTACAAACTATGTATCAAATTTAATATACCCTTAGGATAGGGTATAAAAAGATTTCATAACGAAAGAAAGAGAGGACGAAATATTAAACGAAATTTTAAAAAGTTATTTGCATTTCAACTAAATCACATTATCAGTTTTTATTAATTTTACTATATTTTCAGCAAACCCTGAGAGTGAATTGAGTAAGCTTTTCTTCGGTCCTCGATGCACTGGGAAATATTCCAGAAGAAAGGAGGAGAAAAATTAAGACCGTGACTTTTTTTTACATTTATCGTATTTATGAATAGATTGGTAAAATTCGTTCCGCTAATAAACCTAACTTCTGAAAATTCTTTAAATTTTTAACAAGTATCGAGGACTGTGGACGAAGCTTCTCGAATTTGCAAAAACATCCTGAGTCAAAATAGTGCACAGTGGTTGGTGGGAATGAAGCAGAGAACAAGATATTGGCAGTATGCAGAAAAGTTGGCTAAACAGCTCTATGCAAAAAGGTATTTATTTTTTGAAGTTGGGCTAGTAATCAGTATTCACCTTCCATTTCTGGCTGTAAGCACGGACGGAGTAGCCTATGACGGTGACGAATGGTGACTCGTTGAGATCAAGTACCTAGTAAAATATCACACGTACTAAGTGCAATTAGGTTTGGCAATATTGGACCTTAAAATCTGTGATTTTATAATATATAGTTCCTTTGATAATTCGATGGAAATAATATAAATGTTTAGGGACAATTGTTTTATAAATCGATTTACAAATAAATTAACTCTCATATATTTCCAACATGTTATGCCTTTTTATTTCAAAAACTGAATTACAACATGCGTTTTATTTTTAAGTGAATTTTAACGAATTTACTTAATATTTTGTTTATAGTTTCTTTATAACTCCATATGTGAATGATTTTTTATTTATTATTCTTATATATTGTTTTCTTATGTTTGTATTCTTATGTTTTTTATTTTGCTTTATTTTGTTTTTAATTAAAAAAAAAACATTTAAATGTTTTAAATAGTTATATGTTATCTGAAACTTTGACTCGTAATATAAAAACTTTTCATCACTTAATAAAGAAGAACTTATGTTTGATAATCCACACACAACATTCATAATATATGGTATTATAGAAACACCGACTTTTTCCGAAAGCACTTTAAACATTTTTACTCAAGCGAATCTTCTCTCAACATGGACTCTAGCTCTAGTAATTTTTGTGCTCCTTTCTAAATGTTCCTTTGAGAAATGTTGGAAATGAAAATCAGGTCTTATCATTTCCACTCCAGCTTTTAAAAGTTATTCATCAATCATAAAGCCTTGCCAGTATATTAACGATTTTATAGTTTGGATAGCAGCTGAATTGTTTTACTGCTGATTTGGAACGATTGGATTCAAAGGATTGTTTTGAATTCCATTTAAACATAGTCATTAGAGTTCTATCCTTCATTGATATAACTGAATCGAATCTTTTCACATTGCTTCACAAATATATCTAAAGTGCTTTTTAAACTTTTTTTCCGTGTCCCAAAATCCACTGAACTTGTTTAGGTATACTTGCACTCTTATGCTGCGTTCAATCGTAGTTGAATCCCTTGGTGCAACGTCATCATCAGCACAAATTGTTTGTACATCGTTTAGACCATAGACAAATCTATGGTTTGTCTATGGTTTAGACTATGTCTAGAAGTACAGTAAAACATATATACTTTTAATAAAGCGATTATAAATTGCAATTTGTTGTACAGTCGGACCCGAAGAAAAGATGAGGACTAATATACAATATGATCATTTGGAAGACAATATGTGTGATATTAAGCATAATATATTAATGAAGAAAAGGTTTTTTAGACTCATTTTCGATTGATTTTATGAGGGTCGTGATATTAAACGAGATGCTATAAAGAGGTTTAATTCTAATAAAAATAAGGTTAAAAAGGCTTTTAACTAAGGTAGAGAATTCATCCGCTTTCTATGCTCTTTCTGAGGGCTCTTGTTAGATTTCTAAAACTCAGTACTCGTTCAGATCAACAAGAGATGCCTCGTCCGGTCCTAGATGAGTGCTGAAGTTCACCCAGATGTGCTCGCGCAGTTCCGAGTGTTCATCTACATGCGTAGATGGATTTGGCATACGCTCATCGTTAGTTCACTGCTACTGACAATTTTGTAATAGACAATGAATTTAACACTATAAATATTACAGACTTTTTAAGGCAAGAAAAATAGATGCACATTTTACCAAGCCCAACTGTTATACCGGAAATGGCGACATTGAGAGATTCTATAATACCATCAATGAGAAGCTTAGAGTCTTATACATATTTAGAAAGGTCGAAACTTACAATTCAAGAAAAAATGTAGAGTTTCATAATAAAGCAATTCATTCGACGACTAAATATAGACCAGTAGATATATTAAATGGAAAATTTGATAGACAAAAATTTACAGAAGCAATAAAAGAATATAAAATTAGAACATTGAACAAAGCAAATAGGAATAGGAAAGATTTTACTAAATAAATATAGAAAACTTAAGCTATGGAATATTCATATATGTAAGCAATTTGAAACGTCCTGGAAAGTTTTTGAATGGGGTTAATTTAGAAAATAACTGCAATGAATTTAAGTAAATTTAATGTTAATACTTATATCCAGCTAGCCATAAATATAGTAATAATAATATTTTGACTATCTATTTAAACTAATTGAATATATGTATTA
This sequence comes from Chalcosyrphus nemorum, assembly GCA_949716465.1. Classification (NCBI taxonomy): domain Eukaryota; kingdom Metazoa; phylum Arthropoda; class Insecta; order Diptera; family Syrphidae; genus Chalcosyrphus; species Chalcosyrphus nemorum. The sequence goes on from OX454332.1 coordinate 55,355,025, forward strand.
TGTGTTTCAAATTGAAAGAAAGAAATATCCTATTTGTAAGCAAATAATAATTATATGTAAAATATCTATATAAGTCACAGTGGCGTGGAGTCCTTATGACCCGATTCCTACCTACTTACCTTTTCAAATTCGACATTTCAACAATGCTTACCAAATTCCAAGCAACATGAATCCAAATAAATCACTCTGCCATTCAGTCTACTATACGCACTCATTCATACACACCATCGTCCACCTATTTTCCAACTCCACACATCCCACACAAGCAATAGCAACAAAAATAACCCGAAATAAATCAGGTTATAAAATTTCTCGCAGAATAGAACAAATTTGTTTTCTTTCCTTTTTCTTCCCTTACTATTCACTGTGTTTGACACCTCTCTGTAAGTTATGTAAAGCATAGAAGTAAATGATTAAAAGTTAAAAACATCATTAATATCCGTTATGCCTCTAGTTTTTTTTTTTTTTTTTTTTCAAAAAGTTTTTATTTTTATGAAACAAGAAAAACTTAAATGCTAGACAAAAACATTTAAAACTAGCTTAAATAACTTAACTATCTTATAATAACTTACTGGCTCTGTGCGAGCGCTCTAAGCTAAACTTAATGCTTATCCTATGTCTTTCGACCTAATCTAACTAATGTAATTATAGAATGAATACGAACAAATTAAGGAACTAAGAAAAAGAGATGAGGAAAAACTTAGTGACAAGGACATTTATTATGTAAAAAAAAAAACCTATACTACTTAAAACCTAAATAAGCTTACATACTACCTTAAAATAAACTTAACGGCTAGTTTTTTTTTTGTTTTGTTTGCCAGCAGGCTTGCCAACAAACAATTTTTATATTTTTGTTTTTTTTTTTTTGGTTTATGCTTCTAGTATGTAAGTTGACATGTAAAATAAGAACAACAATCATTTAGATTCATTCTTTGTTAAGCTAGCAGTTAATAAAGACGTATTAAAATTGATCGCGTGTTTTCTTCTCTTAACTTTTAAGAGTTTGCTAAATACATATGTACATATACATATAATTTGCGTCCTAAATTCTGCGAATATAATTTTATTTATTTATTGGTTGATAAAAATTACTCTACATGTAAGAGTGAATCTGTTAATTGTACAGGAAATAAGTAATAACATATTAAATGCATTGAAATTAAAAAAAAAAAAAAAAAAAAAAAAAAAAAAAAAAAAAAAGACAATATGAGTAATAACTCGAATGAAACAAAAAAAAAAAAAAATATTAATTAACTCTTTGAGTCGATCGGTAGTGTTTTTTTCTGTTTTCTTTCTCCTGCTCTCTTTATAATTTCAAAATGGTTAATGAAAACTGTGCTTAATGTGGAAAAGTAGTTACCGATTCTAATTTTATTGAATGCGATTCATTTTGCAAATTTAAATTTAATAAAAAATGCTCGGATACTTCGGACACTAATGCCCAGAATGATCTGGAGGTGCACTTGCATTGTGTCTCGTAAATTGAATATGAGTAATTTGAGTACTTTAAACTGTGCAAAATCTCTATACTGAGGTTTGCGAATTAAAAAGACTAGTTTCGGTGTTGGTTATGAATATTACCTCAGATAAGTGTGTGGATGGACTTAAAAATAACAAGTAGGTAAAATCTAAGAGCTCGACCAACCTCTTCCGCAACGTTGCCAATACTTCGTCTACAAACATCGAAGGTAACACTGTCTCTTGTACTGCGCCCCCTACAGTGATTCTGCTATTATTATGCTGAGACTGCAGCTTCGTCATCGAAATCTGCAGAAAATATTTCTACAGCACATTCGCATGCTGTGACGAACAGTATAAAAAAAACATAAAAAGCGCATCATCGGGACGAACTCCTCCGCTGGACAATTTGATATTGGAGTAATTCCATCGTACAAATGGCTTCATCTTTCTCGCTTTTCTACTTCTACTAAAGCTGAGTCCATCATCAAATATGCTTCCAATACACTGAACATTCCATCTGATCAGTTATCATGTGTCCCTCTCATCAAAAGAGATGCGAATTTGTCTTCTCTTAAGTTCATAAACTTTCGACTTGCTGTACCACCCACGAGCTTGGGTGCTGCTCTCAACGCTGATAACTGGCCTTGTAATGTGCATGTGCGTGCTTTCAAATTCCATCCAAAAAACGAAGAAGGAGTGGAAGGTGCAATGACCCTTTAACATTGCTATCAGCTGATGCAGTAAATAGAGAATTGTCTTATTTAAGCTCTCTTTTCATAATTCGGGTGGAATGAGAACTAAAACAAATCAACTTTATCTCAATTCTTCTCTACATGAATATGACATTATTGTTTTAACCGAGACTTGGATGCATGAAGGCTTTCTTTCATCTGAACTATTCGACTCGTATTATGTTGTCTATCGATTCGATAGATCTATTTCAACTGGATTTCGTCGAGGTGGAGGTCTGCTTATCGCCGTTTGTTCATCATTGCCGAGTACAGAAGTAAATCTTCAACACTGTTCGCCAAATATGGAATAAATTTGCATTCGAGTCAGTTTTACACAATCATCATCATCATCTACAATAGAATTATTTTTTATGGTAAGCATACGTCCTAATTCCTCTCTATCAATTTATGAAACTCATATTCGTAATATTGAATCTCTTGCATCTAATCTTAAATGAAATCAATATCCCGTTGTAATGGGTGTTTTTAATATTGGCGATATTCCATGGATCTTCTCCGAGGAGGAGCAGATGCTTATTCCCTTTAATTTAAGAACTGAATGTGAGTTTCTGGAAATTGATTCCTTGTTTGCTCTAAATTTATTTCAAATTAACAATGTCAGTAATTCTCTTTATCGTATTCTTGATTTAATTTTTTATAAGTAATGATTTCATTCATGAAGTTAGTGAAGTAATTGTTCCATTTTTAAATATTTCCATTTTTCATAAAGCTGCTTTTTTTGAATTTATGCTACTAAGGTTATGGGTTTAACCTAAGCCGTGAGGTTTCGAATAGTTACAACTTTCATAAAGTCAATTTTGATGCATTAAACAATTTTTTCGTTGATATTACAATTTTTTCTAATAAATTACATGAAGCATTTTCAATACATGTTCCTACAACAAACATCAAGGTTGGTGGTAGAAAGTTACCATGCCATAATAAACGCCTTTCCAACCTTTAAAATGTTAAAAACAAAGCTTTCAAACTATTTAAAGTAACTAATAATGACTGCAATCGAGCTTATTTTTGCTGATTACGTAAAGAATATGAGTCTTTGAATGATTTCCTGTACAAACAGTATGTATTACATTCTGAGTCTTTATTAAAAACTAACTCAAAACGATTCTGGCAATTCGTAAATATTAAAAGGAATACTAATGGATTTCCTATGAATATGGAATTAAATGATGATTCGCAAGGAATATGCAATCTGTTCGCTGACTTTTTTCAATGTGTTTATAGAACTCCAGATGACTTACTTTGCTCTAATAAATTCAAATAGCCCTCTATTAATATTGGTTTTCCTCAATTGTCTGACACTGATGTGCTAAACGGGTTTAATAATCTTAAGGAAGACACTGTTCCGCGTCCTGATAATACTCCTTCAATTGTCTTAGAGCGTTGCAAAGATTTTCTTTATAAGCCTTTAACTAAATTATTCAATTTGTCACTAAAAACATATGAAAATGCTTCAATCCGTCTGGAGCGGATCGTTTGATAACCTATTCCTTTCCTATACACATAGCTTCTTCTTCTACCGTATATTGGTGCTTAAATAACTTTTTTCAAATATCTCATAAAATTAAAATACGAATTTTCTCAATAAGGTAGTGGGCAGTTTTCAAAACTTTTTCAACATATACTGTATTTTGCTCCTAAAAGATGCTATTATTTTGATTAAACTGTCGAAAATCAGTTTTTGGACAAAAACGCCCTTAAGACGTAGGCGTGGCTGTATACTATGTATAAAAGATATGTCGGGTACCAAGATATCTACCTATCTGCCCAAGTAAGTTTTTTCGAGTTTCATATAAAAATCCTAAAATAAGTAAATTTTTTTAAAAGTGGGCGGATTTTAAAAATGTTTACACTTGTATTACTTACTTCTACGAGGACCTAGAATATAAAATTTCATTAATCTAGCTCAGAATTTAAGGCCCAAAAACTGGTGACACACAGACGAACAGACGGACAGACGAACGGACGGACATAGTTCAATCGACTCGGCTAGTGACGCTGACAATTTATATATATACTTTATTGGGTCTATCTGTAATATTTCTCTATGTTACAAACTACGTATCAAACTTAATATACCCTTAATATTATACACTAATTAGGATAGTGTATAAACAGGTGATTTTATCGATACATGGAAAATTTCCTTTATAAATCCAATTCATAAATCTGGAAAAAAAACAGTTCATAAATAACTATTGAGGAATATCAAAATCTCTCCCATTCCCACATTTTTTAAAAGTTTGGTGAAAGATAAAATATTTTTTCATGTTTTGAGTTATATTTCCCCTTTTCAGCACGGCTTTGTATCTGCTCGATCCACGTCAACTAATTTAACCCTCTTTTTAAATTCTATATCTCAGTCACTTGACGTTGTATACACAGATATTGTCAAAGCATTTGATACTGTCGATCATAAGCTTCTGCTAATAAAGTTTAATAGGATTGGCTTCCATTCCAGTTTCTTGAAGTGGGTTTTTAATTTACTTACTGAATAGGATTTAAATTGTAAAAATATGTAATTGCGCCTCATATCCAATTGAAGCCTATTCCACAAGGTAGCCGTCTTGGCCCTTTATTATTTATTCTGTTTTTTAATGACATCACTAACGTTATTGGACACTCGCGTTGTTTGCTCTATGCATATGATCTCAAACTGTTTAAAAATAAAAAATGTTAATGACTGCTTTAACCTACAAAGCGATTTAGACAAGATCGTTAGATGGTGTGAGCTTAACAAGCTGGATTTAAATATATCTAAATGCAAGGTTTTTTCAGCTTACCATCGATTCTTCCTTATATATTTGCCTTACTTTATTAATGGTAATAAGTTAGAGCTTGTAGGTCAGATAAATGACGTAGGTGTGATTTTTGACACTAAAATTACCTTTAGCGCTCATTTTGACTACATTATTGCCAAATCAAACTTAATGATTGGTTTTATTAAACGCTATTCTAAAGATTTTAGCGATCCATATACTATAAAAACTCTTTACGTTTCCTTAATACGTCCCCTGATTGAGTATTGCTCTATTATTTGTGATCCCTTTTATAAAGTTACCATTGATAGAAGCAAGAGGATACAGAAAAGATTTATAATCTCCAGACTTGGATGGGATTTTATGCCTTCTTATATAGATATTGGAAATGCTACATGTCTATGCTACAAACTTATACTTATAGATTTAATTATCGTACCTATTGCTAGATCGACGAGATTGTATAATCTCGTTAGCAACACAGTTGACTTTAATGCTAGTAGAACTACAATTATAAATTTACTTAAATTTGAATTGTAATTTACACATGAATATATAGTATAATTTTTTTTCCATACCTATGTATTTACCAAATATGTACGCACTAATTGTAAGTAATCTATAAGAGTTCAACTCCGTAGATGAAATAAATAAATAAATAAATATGTAAGTTGGAGAAGATAGATGCAAGTATTGTTTAAAAAGTTATTAAAAAAGAAAGAAAACACAAAGTAAACTAGGATAAAAAGTGAAGAGTGTGTAATTTCAGTCAGGATGAAAAACACGCCGAAGAAAATTGTTTATATTGGACATTAGACCTCACCTGGTGAAGCAGATGGCTCCAAAAACTAACAACAAGAATAAAAAAACTGTGTGCGAGATGTCAACCAGGTATATACAGAAGGTCTTAAAGTAATACATCGCGAAGACCGTGAAAATGTTAGTTTATTATATAGATATTCTGGTTGCTTTCTGTGAATAATCTTGAAGAGTGTGATGCAAGACCGATATTTTAGAAATGCATCAAGGTCACAGCCAAGAAGTTTGCGACATTCTGTTGAAACATGATCATACCTACCAAGATTGAAAACATACCGAGCAGTCGAGTTAAGCTTTAAAATACAGACATAATCAGAGTCAGCAAATAGTTCACAACCATAAGATATAATGGGCACAATAAGTGCCTTTGCAAGTTTTAATTTGACTTCAGTGGATAGTGAAGTTCTGCTGACAGATAAGCCTCTGAGAGACATATATATTTTAGAAATTACAAATATAGTTGTTCCTGTTAACTCACTATTAAAAATTATACGGAGGCTTTGTACATGGGTGACATATTCAAGATGGGTGGAGTATAGTTCAATAGAGGGAAAGTTAGAAAGACAAGGTTGACGTTTAGAAATTTGTATAATTTTGGTTTTTGGAGGATTAAGCATAAGAACACGGTTAGTATATAAGATATGAGTAAATTAGTTTGTTACTGGGAACAGAAAAGTGGAATTGTATGGACAGTGTGTTACAGAGAATGGACGGATTTACACAGTCAAATGCTTTGGAGAAATCAAGTAATGTCAGTAGAGTAGTTTTATCTTCGTCAATAGCCCGCCGACTATGTCCTGATCTGAAACCTGATTGTGTAGCAATAAGCAACTTACTGCTTTCAATGTATGCTTTGATTTGGAAACTTAATATAGACTCAAAGACCTTGGAGAGAAATGGGAGGATGGCGATTGGTCTGAAATCAGGTACCTTCCATAATACCATAAGAATTGTATTGTATACATGTGTAACATGGGGCAGAATGAATGACAGAAGTATTTTAATTAATCGGGGTACATATTATCCAACCCAATTGACTTATATTTTATAGATAATATCGCCAAGCCACAGTATACGAATCAACTATGTTTAATTTGAATCCATCTATTAGTGTATAGTCCATAGCAGAAGAAGATATGAAAATTGAATCAGAAAGGGGAATCGAAGTATTGAAACGATTGCTGAGTTCTTCAACGTTCAAAGCGATTAGAGCTAAATCTAGTACTATAATATCATAATTTAGCAGTTTTAATCATGCATATGACATGATTCCTGGAAGTCTTATAATCAGAGTATATTTCAGCACAGCGGAACCTTTTCCAACGTCGGTACAAAGTGTCTCTTCTTTTCATTGCTTCAAAAATGGAGCTGGAAATCCACGGACAGGATTTGGTTTTTACTACACCAGTTTTACAAGGGACATGTTTCGGGAACAGGTATTCAAGACTAACATTTAGGAACTTTACGCTAAGTTGAAGATAACTTTTATTGATTTTACGAAAGCGCGCAATAGAAAGCATCAAGTTCTGTTTTTCTCGTTTGTCAGCTAGTTTTAAAATTATGCTGGAGTCAAGTATGCTCTTGGGTGGAGAGACGCGGTTTAGCTCGAAAGATGTGGTTGAAACGGGAAGGCTGGGGCAAATGTTTTCATAGATGTTCTCTAGATTTTTCAGGGGATTCAGGAACACCAAAAGCTATCACATCAGATCTAACTTTTTCTCTTTCTAATTCATCAGTTAATAGTTCCAACCGCTTGATATCTTCGTTGATCTTATGAAATTGACGTTCAAAAGCCTTATTGGATTCAGAGTCTTTTAAGGTCAAACGATCTTCAAGCGCCAACAACTTAGCATTCAGTTGCAGGGAGAAATTTGCAACCCATTTCTCCAACCCATGTGGTTTTGGCGGAAATCGTAAGCCATTATATTTGAAAGCGTAAACAAAAACCGAAAATAAAAATTAAAAATTTATGGATCGATCAATTACTGAATTAAACTATAATAGAAACAACTAGACAAATGGATAGTTTTTACTTTAAGCACTATAACTGCGGTTCGACTGAGAGAAATTAGGAATTAGTCGGAGGATAGAAAAACAGGTCTACTGACTACGACTGTTCATATTAGTATCCAAGACGATAATTGCTATTTTCGTATGCATACGTACGCTTTGTTTGCTTCGCAGTTGCTTAGCCAAGTTTGTTGTCGTACCTCTGACCAGCCGCAGATAAGCAAACGATTCTTTCCTAGCAGTCTCATATTCACTATCATACTGCGTTTTCTTACTCCCCCATGCTCTAGAATTACAGGATATTGCGGCATCCAACATACAGGAGATCAACTTGTCCAACGTACCCGAATTGAAGAATTTAATTAACGTGCGTCAGTATAGTCCAGTGCGCGATTTAAATTTAGCTTGTACCTTGCTCAATTTGTCTCCATCCACCGCAATTTTGGCAATAGTGTGACGAAGTTGCGGTCCCACAGCTAGAAGTAGCTGGTCGGAGTGAATCAGTTCCCTTACTTGCATATATCCAATACATATTCCATCCAGACTCCACCAAGACAATAATCTATCGTTTATCCCGCAGTTCCTCTGATAAAAATCAGATGTCATGGTTTATCGCTTTTGGTTGGTCCATTCATCACGGCCCAACTGGTTTGGTAGACTGGAACTATATAGGACTTAGTAAAATTCGTATCTCTTTTAATCAAAGTTCTGTTAAACACATTTTTGTAACTGCATCCAATGGAGTTCTTCAGTTGTTTTTATACCCTATCTTAAGGGTATATTAAGATTGATACATAGCTTGTAACATACATAGGTTAGGTCTTGGCCACACGCAACTGCACATTTATTCAGAAAGTGCCTGTTCACATTGACGTGGAAAGAACAAGGGGCTTACCACTTACATCGCGTTTACAATGGCGGAAGCATACAAGAAATTTTGATAAATGAAACACTTGAATCGGGTCATTTTCTTTCGATTGCCAGCAAGCAATGATTACGTATGATAATCAAGCGTACCGTGTTTATGCTTCAAAGGTTATTTACAAATGAGAAAAAAAGTCAAAAATCGAACGAAATGGAAGAAAAACGGTTTGCTTCACCCGAGAATCAAGTCTGAAGCTAAATTTTCGGTGCAAGCAACCCTTTCATTCGTACTTATTGAAAATCGTTACCCCTATTTCAAACAATTTAGCGTGCCTCCACCAATGTGCACAGGAACGAACAGAGGAATTTAGGCTCTGCCTGTTTTCAGAAACGAGGGGGCAGGGGAAATTCGAGTTGACTGCCTAATTTAGGTAGGCGTCGCGCATCTTGGGTGCAAAAGAGAATGGTAGTAAAAGGCATACTGATATTACCCACACAATAATGGGTGATTGTTAAAACAACATATTTTTAAAGATTTTTTAATGTTAACTAAGCTGTTTTAACAATCATCGATTCAAATGGTTATGAATCACCCGAGAGTTTACTTTTTATAGTCAATAGGTATACATATATTTTATTATATTTATACCATATCCTAAGGGTATATTAAGTTTAATACATAGTTGTATTATAGAGAAATGTTACATGCAACAAACTATGTAAATTTTACTCCAAGAAACAAAAAAGAATAGATCGCTTTAATCTGTAGATTTATTAGTCAATGTTTTAAGTGCATACCTTCCTAAATGAATACTAAATATTTTATTTATTTTACTAAATATCTTCGTTTTAATATTTGCGCATCAAAATGTGTAATACAGCAACGTAGCTAATTCCCCATAGAAATAATAAAATGCAGCAACATTTGTGATGTGCATAGTGTAGAACAGTAAATCAATTCAAACCACCAAAAAAACACGAAACCAATATGACCTTCATTCTTCAAGAAAGTAACAAAAACAAGCCATGATAATGTACTCATAATCACAAAAACAACATTTTTATTTTCGTTTTCTTCTTTTGTCTTTCGTTCGCTTAATAATGAATACTCTTACTCAGTGAGGAGAATGACAATGCGAGCAGACGCCATCTTGTGACAACGCGAAGTGAAGTGAAGTGCAGCAGAATGAACAGAATAAATAGAATGAGCAAATAGAAAAAACATATGGAAGTGCTATAATCCGCCTGCAGCGGATCGTGTGATACCCTATGTTGCCACTTCCACCAGAAACTTGCATAAATTTGTGTATCAATATTTTATAAAATTACACCAAAACATTTTTTTTTCACAAAGTGGGCAGTGGGCGGATTTCAAAAATATTTGAATAAGTGCTCAAGTCTGCTCCTAAGAATTGATATTTTTTGATTGAACTCGAATAATAACTGTTTTTTTTAGAAAACCGCCCCTAAAAAGTTTTTACACTTGTTTTGCTTACTTTTGCAAGGATCTTGTATACAAAATATCATTAACCTAGCTCAAAATTTAAGGCCCAAAAACTGGTGCCACACGGACGGACATGGTTCAGTCGAATCGGCTAGTGTTGCTGATCATTTATATATATACATTATGTGGTGTATCTTTATTATATATCTATGCTACAAACTCAGCCTTATTTTTACTTTCGAATTCATTCGAAAGTGAGTCGAATTCGCATAGACTGTATTTTGACTTTTGAATGAATAGGAAGAATAGAAAGTTCATCCAAACTTTCGAAAGTTCATTGGTTGTACCTATTTTGAGACTCTATTCATTCGAAACAAATGTCATTTTTCATTCGCACACATTTTCCTGGCGCATAGATTCACAAACACGTAAATATAATAAGATAAAATTGAATAAGTAATTTTAATTCACACTTGCTGATCCTGTCGGTATAGGTCACGTTCCGATTACAAAAACTGGTGGCCGGCAATTCGTATAAATAAAATAGTCCCACTCAAGTTTTATGTAAACAAAACTCCAAAGGAAACACGGGTGAATGCACAAAATTGTTTTTCAACTTTATTTATGTACTCTTATTTTAAATTTTCTATGATGTCCTATTCATTCGCACTGTCCACAAAATAAAGCAGCACTTTATTTTCTCTGAAAGCAACAAATCACAAAGCAAATGTATATTTTGCTTCTGGCAGCACTCAAAATAAAAGTAGAGTGACCTGATCCTTGCTGCAAAAGCCTTATATTATTTTATTTTGCTTAATTTTCGTGCTCGATTTTAATATTAAAGGTATACAAAACATGTTTCATAAAAGTTATTACTTAAATTTCGTCCTTAAACGCATCAAAGTATAACTAATAAGAATATTTCAATAAGAAAGAAAAGAGTTCTCACGCAAAGAAAACAAGGAATGGTCAAACAAAAATCAAACAGCTGACTTTGTGGGTTGAATATACTTAAGTTCATTTTGCAACATTCGAAAGAATTGACTATTCATTCGAATCTCAAAATAAACACGACTATGTATCAAACTTAATAAACCCTTAGGATAGGGTATAAACCATAGATAAACTAATGTATCTATGGTATAAACCACAAATAACCCAAATTAGATAATCCACTTCGAAAATCCTCTCCCATGTGACAGATGTCAGATCACTGGTGAGCATACAAGTATTAGTGATTTTGCAGGCAAAAAAACCCACACTTGTATGCCCACCAGTGATCCGACAACTGTCACATGGGAGAGGATTTTTGGGGAAACAGAACGGAAAATTGAGAAAAATTGAGAAATTGTAGTGGGGATGCTATGTTCAGTAAACAACTACGGAAAATATTTTTCGTTTCGTGGTGAATCTGTTAAAAGTATAAAATTTAAAATTTAACGTATTTTTTTTAAAACGTTTATCCCAATTTTGAAATTTTAAACTAAAAAAGAACATATTTAACCACAAATACATATCACAAATAATTTAATTTCTTCCGTTTGGTACTTTGAACAAATATGAAATACGTTTACCATAGCTTTTAGGTCGAATAAAAACCAGAAAATGTTTGATTACAGCAAATGTAGGTGTAATAGGTAAAACTCATCTTGTGTATAAATAAGAATATTAGAAAGTGGCGATTGTGTGAGGTTTAAGATTTCTGGCTAAGAAAAGTATAAAAAAATTCACTAATTCGAGTATAGTGAAACTTTTTTTATTCTTTATCATGATATTCCGACCTATTGTGACAAATCCGTTCGCGTAATTTCTGTAATTTTCTAAAAAAAATATTTTAAACAAAAACAAACAACATTTAAAATCCTGAGGGAATCGTCAATAACTCAACTTTTCAGTCGTAGAATTGTCTTTACTCAAGAAGGTGTTGGTTTTATATTTTTTTAATTATATTCCAAGCAACTGAATCAGCACACACCTACCCTTATAAAATGTATTAGCAATAAACTAAATCTAAACAGATGAATTAGACTTATTTCTTCATTTAAGTATATATTTTCAAAACCAAGACTTTGTACATGTTCGAATCATACGCTTCCACAGTTGACCACTGTCTGTAAAATTTCTTTATCCTAAACTTACAATAAACATACCTAAATATCTATCATTCAGTCTATATTCATCCATTAACGATGATGGATCTCTTTTTAACTCGCTAAATAGATAATAAGATTTTTTTATTAAAATAATCGAACTGAAGTTTATTTTAATTCTTTTGTGTTTTCAAGCATATATGTATAATTCCGTATTTCAACGCAAACATACACTTGTATGAATATATACTTTGAACAATAAAAACAATTATGCGAAATAATGTAAGCCAGACGACAAGTAAAACTATTTCACAAGTAAATATATATCACAATAAAATAATCAAACAACAAATAATGATTACATAAATAAAATAAGAAAGAAATACGCATGCACTTGCAACAATTCTATAGTTCCATAATACAAATATTTTTATTTCTCGACACATTTATAAATTATTATACGAAATTTTTTTTTTTAACATCATAAATTCACCACCGCACTTTCCAAACACAGCCCTCACGGCTCACCACCTTTGTTTAGTGTGGGCAGATAGGAAATTTACATCTCCAATTCCCTTTTTTTTAGTGATAAAAATGGGCCAAAATTGTAATTATTTTCTCTTGCAGCAAATTGCCTTGCTAGAGAAATTAAATTTTAATCGGAAATGTATACAAATAAAAAAAGATCTTCACCTCGTCAAGAGTTCGATCTTAACACGCCAGCTACATAATCCGTTCTTTGGACCTGTAGATGGGTTGATTAAACTTCAAATCTTTCATCACACGTATTCACCGATACGAAATAAAGAGAGGATATTCTTACGCTCAATTTTTGGTGTTTTAGGGAAGAGTGGGGGGAGTGGACTATCTATTATGGGTTATTTGTGGTATAAACATATACAAATGAACAGCCACGGTTGCCATTTTTTCACGAAATGAAAAAGTAACACAACTTTAATTTTTATGCAACCTATGTTAATTGAACCAACTGATTAGACATGCAAAACACTGAATGCTATCATTTCCTTCATATGACAATTTATTCACAGATTACTGGAAAACTCAAAATTGTTATTACGTTTATATGGCGAGCCAGCAAGGTTCAATCCGGCTTAAAATTCATATAAACGCAAATCGAGTTCAAATTGAGTAGACTCAACTCGACTCAGCTAGCAGATCTGGGTATATGAATATCTGTACGGTGCTCTGTACTCATCTGTCAGTTTAACCCCATTTCGATCTTTCGATCCCTCAACTCGGTGTGCAGAATTACCAATGTCGAAATCACAAATAACCCAAATTAGATAATCCACTTCGAAAATCCTCTTCCATGTGACAAAGTGAACCCTGTTTTAATTGGTATTGTAGGCAGAAAAACGCACACTAGAAAAACTAGGGTTTAGGATATCTGTCACATGGAAGAGGAATTTTAAAGAAAAAAAACGGAAAATTGAGAGAAATGAAGAAATTGTGGAGAGGATGTTCAATAAACAACTACGGAAAATATTTTTCGTTTCGTGGTGAATCTATTAAAAATATAAAATTTAAAATTTAACGTCTTTTTTCAAATTTTTATGCTAGTTTTCAAATTGGAAACTAAATAACAACATATTTATGTATCACAACATAACCAAAAATAATTTAATTTCTTCCATTTTGTACTTTGAACAAATATCAAAAACGTTTATCATATATTTAAGGTCGAATAAAAACAAGAAAATGTTTGATAACAGGAAATGTATGTGTGATAGGTAAAACTTATCTTGTGTATAAATAAGGATATTAGAAGGTGGCGATTGTGTGAGGTTTGAGATTTTTGGTTAAAAAAAAGCATAAAAAAACTCACTAATGCGAGTATAGCGAAACTCTTTTTATTCTTTATCATGATATTCAGACCTATTGTGACAAAACTGTTCCCGTAATTATTCTAATTTTCTAAAAAAAATATTTTAAACAAAAACAAATAACATTTAAAATCCTGACGCAAAGTTAGGTTACTTTTCAATCGTAGAATTGCCTTTACTCAAGTAGGTGTTGGTTTTGAAAACCCTTGTGAATTTTGCCTGGATATTTGAGAGATAATAGCTAGTTCCTGTGACGTCGTGTACGCAGAGAGGTAATTATATTCCAAACAACTGAACCAAGCACATATTTAACCTAATAAAATGTATTAGCAATAAACTATATCCAAACAGAAGAATTAGACTTATTTCTTCATGTAAGTACTATACAATTTCAAAACCAAGACTTTGAACATGTTCGAATCAAACGCTTCTATTGTTGACCACTAGTCGTCTGTAAAATTTATCCTAAACTTAATATCAATCTATCCTTCAGTCTATATTCATTCTTTAACGATGACGGATCTCTTTTTAACTCTCTAAATAGATAATACGATTTTTTTATTTAAATACTCGAACTGAAGTTTACTTTAATTCTTTTGGTTTTTCGAGCATATTTAATTCCAACGCAAACATACACTTGTATGAATATATACTTTGCACAATAAACAAATTGATGGCAAAAAAAGCTAAAGCAGACGATAAATAAAACTATTTCACAAGTAAATATATATCACTAGTAAAATAATCAAACAACAAATAATTATTACATAAATAAAATAAGTAAGAAATACCCATGCACTTGCAACAACTCTATAGTTCCATAATACAAATATTTTTATTTCTCGACACATTTATAAATTATTATACGAACAATATTTTTTTAACATCATAAATTCACCATCGCACTTTCCAAATATAGCCGCCACGGCTCACCACCTTTGTTTAGTGTGGGCAGATAGGAAATTTACATCTGAAATTCCCTTTTTTTAGTGATAAAAATGGGGCAAAATTATAATTATTTGCATTTGCAGCAAATTCCCTTGCTAGAGAAATTAAATTTTAATCGGAAATGTAAACAAATAAAATTTTACAAAATAGATCTTCACCTCGTCAAGAGTTCGATCTTAACACGCCAGCTACATAATCCTTTTTTTGGACCTGTAGATGGGCTGATGAAACTTCAAATCCTTCAACACACGTATTCACCGATACGAAATAAAGAGGCGATTTTTGTTCGCTCAATTTTTGGTGTTTTAGGGAAGAGTGGGGGGAGTGGGCTATCTATTATGGGTTATTTGTGGGCGAAATCTAAACTCGACTCTAACTCGATTCCTCGACACGCCATATAAATGTAGTTTGTGTGTTTAAATAAATCGCTGAAGCTCGTATGACACTACATTTTTTCTGTATTTTTAATGTTAATGATGTTAAGTTTATTTCATCTCTAGGTGGGGGTGTGTACGCACTATGTACATAAACGTGAAAATGTAAAAAACAATATACTTTAAAAATGTACTTTTCACTAAATTATTTAGCCGCTGGCAACTTTTTTTTTAGATTTTTGCAAAGAGCTAAGACTTTGTTGTTTGTTGTTGCTGCTTTCAAGCCACATTTGAAAATAAATAATGACAGTGTACAGTGCTTGCACAAAAATAACTTTTTTGGGCCTTAAAGTTTGAGTATTTTTATTTTTTTCTTCAGTATTTTTATATGAAACTCGAAAAAACTTAGCTAAGCAAATAGGTAGATATCTTTTAACTCTACAAATCTTCCATACAGTAGGAGCGCCTACATTTTAGGAGCGTTTTAAAAAAAAAAAACTGTTTTTCGACGTTTTTATTAGAACATTATCAGTCCTAAGGTACAAAATTCAATACATATACAGGAAGAAAGAGCTTTTTTGTATTTATTTAACAATTTAAATGAGTCATTTGAAGAACAACAATATTTACATATAACTAAATGTAACTTAGTTAGGTATCAGCAAAACTAATCCAATACCGATATTGTACATTAATCTTAATTATAATGATTGACAACGAACTAACTACAGTTTAAGCAAATGAAATTATTCTCAAATACAATTATTTTGGTTTTTTAAGTACATATTTAATTCCAGCTTGAATATTTAGTTTGTGTATTTATTTAATTATTATTCTTATTTATATAATGATACATATATTTTGGTTTTATTCTAAACTATTTGTCATTTAGACTATATATATAATGCACTATCCTGGTATTTTATACGCGAGCTGATGTCACGGTTTGTTTTGGCCGGAGTTCATGGCAATCGACTATGGTGCGGCGTTCAACTGGGGTGCTACTTGGGGTCTCGCTTAAGCCCTCTTCGTGCATTACCACACGAATATTTCCTCTTGGCTTTCGACATTTTCCTATTTTCAGGAGCAATAATACGACGAGAGCTATTAGTCCCACAGTACTCAGTGACATTATGGAATACCGGTGGAATGAAAGTTCGAAGTCTTGGTCCACAAATGTTTCCTCAGTTTCCAATATCTCCCAATCATTTTTAAAACGTCTATCAAATCCGAATGGTTTACTACTGGTTGTTTGATGTCAGTAGCAACGTCAAAATGCTGTTGGTAGGCGAGCTTCGTCTCCTTTGTCGTAGCCTCGCATGGTTGTGTCAATTTAAATGTTCCTGGACCCTCCAATATCGCTGTGTAGTGAGCTCCATTACAATGTAAATTCAGAACCAACGGGTTCTTTAAACAAAACAACCACTGGTTTGCGTTATTTTCAAAACGACGCCCTGGTTTATTGGAACTGCTATGTATTGACAGGAAACGATTGCAGTAGTAGAATTCTAAAGAAGCTCAACTAGACACTACGTAGACCCTGATGTTAGAATAGGGCCACCGTATTGGCAGATTGCTATCGAAGAATACACATTGGCCTCTGATACAGACGAACATTGCCAATATTCTTCATGGCTCAGCATTATGAACGAATCGTGGTTCTCTGATTCAGCAATATATTCATATTTTCTGTTTATTACGATATCCCACTGCTCAGTATAAGTCGTTGGTAGTAGATATACTCTGTGGATCTGGTATCGTAGGGGTTTCGGTAGTGGAATAATACATTTTTATTAGCAGGCTTTCTCCGTTCGGGAGCACCAAAGTTTTGGTTGTCTGATGTAGAAAAAAAAGATCACCGAAAATTGGTTTTCTTTTCGAAACTACGGTACTTAAGATGTCCGTTATGTTATCTGCATCCAGAAGAAACGGGTGGAGTTTGGTCTGATAAATGTCATTTAAAATCGACAGCTCTATTGACTGCCTGTTCTGGATTTCTAATACCTGACATTAGTATTCCCACCAGACCACTTACATCACCTCTCAATTTCAGGAAGGGTATTTCCTTGTTTGTTGTTGTGCTAAAATTGAGGAAGGATTTACTTAATTGTCCTACGCCTTCTGCTAAGTTATCGACTTCGTTTGCCAACTACTGAATGGGTTTGCTCAGCTTAACAAAATTCAAGACCATTACCGAAAGTTGCCGCCGCATTAATTGGAAGTTGAAGACCTTGCGGACGTCTTCGCTGTCCATTGTACCGAAAGAACCATTTGGACAAATGCCCAATAAATTCTAAAGCTCTTCTCTATCGATTGAGTGGAAATATGTTACTCATACGGTGACTGTTCTGGCAAAGGTTGGCGATATTTACCGCGGCTTTTTGACTCAACAATGTCGTTGGAAGTCTGTGTCAGGAATGCTTAGACACATTTGATCGATTTTTCGGTCGCAAAGGCATGCGACCCCGAGCACTGTTGTATAGTCCATCGGCGTAAACTTGATTAGTATTTTCCATGTGTCCTTATAAAACACGACCTTTCCTATTGCTTCAAACAGCATCGGTGTGTCCTTAAGAGTTTTGATTTCGTAAGGGGCTACTTTGCACTAACAATAGTACCTGGATGTACACATTAAAATTAAAAGTTGGTGCATTTTTCAATTTATATAAAATATAAAATATATTCTAAGAAATATATATATTGTGTTTTTTAAATTAACTATTTTTTTAATACCTTAATTCAAATATATAACTTTAATTTTAAATATAATTAACTTAATATCTGTCGTATCTGCAAAGAGAAAACATATTACTACTTCGTCGTGCGTGTTCGAGAAATACTTCTACAGTCTACGTGTATATACAGAATATGATTTTTATATGCAATTTTAGGAATAAAAAAGTTTTAATCTGTTGTTATGTACCATTTTAATCTTGTTCCCTACCCTGATAGTGGTATTCACTGGCCCACTCTTTGCATAAGGACTTAGCCAGATGGGCGCAAATTTATTTTTCCGGGTAGGATTCTTTAGCAGTACCTTGTTTCCCACCTTAAACGAAACAGGGCTGGTGTTGTGATCGTACTGTCGTTTAGAAATTTCCTTCGCGCGATTTAGATTCTTTCTACCTAACTCGTGTGACCTATGTAATTGATATTTCAACTGACGTGGGTATTCATCTGAGTTACAGAGTGGTATCGGAGCTCTCTTAAGATTTGTTGGCATCTCAAAATTAAATCCATAGAGATTACTCAGTGGCGTTAGCTTCGTTAAAGCATAAGGAGTATTGTTGTTGACATGCATGGCCTGCCTAAGCCACTGATCCCAGTTCCGGTCATCGTTGTCGACGAAACTTCTTAGGTATTCCGCTAAGGGTCTGTGACTTCGTTCTAATGAACCGTTTGCTTGGGGATGGTATGCAGTTATATGTATTTTGTTTATTCCCAGAAGTTTACATGTTTTAGAAAACAACTTAGAGGTAAAATTAGCACCATTGTCAGTGACAAGTACCTTTCTTATAGGGAAAGTACTTTCGCGAATTCTACATACGTGTCATTGAGCTTATTGCAGAACTTCACACTAAATTGGTCAGTTTTTTCAATCAATTTGCGTTGTTGTGCTTTTTTTATGTGAAGTGAAGTATACATATACGATTGATGAATGGGATAGCCATAGTTGTAAGACAATATTTCACATGCAAAGGTAAGTTCGGTCGGAGCAAGAGTGAATTTTCTTCAACGAAATCAGCTAATTTATCAAGGTCAGTCTCATCCTTCGTCAACGGAATGTTCCGCAGGGATCGTTGAAACCCATTTTGAAAGTATTTACAGTTGTGTTTTTTAGCTCCTTCAAAAGAGCCCCGGATTCGGTTCTTTTGTAACTAGCGTTAATTTTTTCGGTCGCTTTGTTACGCAGACCTCCGAACCTCCTCGTAAAACCCTGTAACTCTTTATGAGTTTCTCCAGATATGCGACTGTCTTGGGCGCATTAGTTTGGACTAGTTCGAACGCTTCTCCAACTAATTTAGTAGTTAGGAGAGAAACATATTTCTCTTCGTGAATTCATAAACTCTTCCTGACAAATCAGCCGTATTGGCCCCAGAAAACTGTGGGATGAGGAGTGAAACCGTTTTGGCTATTTCTTCGTATGGTATCTTAGTACTTTCAAGTGCGTCCCTGTCTGGTATGATAATTTTAGTATAATAGGATATTCAGAGGGGCCTCTTGAGTAACTAGGCTAGGTATCTTTAGCCTTGGCAGTTCGATCGCTATTCTGCTTGAGGGCTTGGACTTTGTATAAAGGTAGAAGGCACGGGACTGGCTTTAGTACTCGCTTTTTCCCTACGTACGCGCTCACTTTAAGTTTATTTGTGAGTCGCTGAACTTCGCTGGCGTGACTTAGTTTCAGATTCTGTACAGCTTTTGTATACTCTGTCAGAATCGCATCAGTTGTTTCTGACCGGGTAAACTGACCCCACTGGGAACTCAATTGAAAACGGATTAACTCAAAAACCTCAGACTTTAAGATGTCTTTCAGTTCAGCGAGTAGAATATCGTTCAGTTATTTTACTTCTTGTTTTTGTTCCTTAAGCTTTTTCCTCAACTGTTCGTTCTCATCTATCAATTCATGAAGTTTAGCCTCAATTTCGCTATTGGCCATAGACTTATAGAATATGATTAAATGAATTAGAGAAGAGTCTTGAGCGTTATGCTTTTACAAACTGCAGAACGTAAAAAAATCTGAATTTAATGGCCTACAGATTTAATCTCTTTTCATTATTATAGTTCTATTAACTAACACCAATGTTATTTAGTTTTGACTTACTTACTAGCACTTACCCTACCAAACAGCGGATGGTTCTGTGTCTTCCACTATTATTTGTTTGTAAAGTGTTTTTTCCGCTGTTCTTTGCAGAACGTTTAATGAAGGTGTGTAGATAGATAGATATCCAAAAGATGCTCACACTGATTACTGAGACGAAATGCCAATCACTGCACTTTTGCACTCAAAAACGATGAACACACACACGACGAGAAAAAAAAAATATTTATTTGATATATGTATACATAAATACATAACATAAAAAACTAAAAGGTTTTTTTTTGTAAGCCGGTTGTGCCAAAACGTCGTGCGTGTTCAAGAAGGCCAAGAGAAACCACCTTTTCTTTTCCGCGTTTCAACTTCAACTTATAAATAATGGAGATAATTTTAAAAAAGATAGTAAAACTGCTCAAACATATTTTTATGTGGATAATTGTTTTTTTTTTTTTAATTCTTAAAAAAGTACTGTTTGCACTAGTAGCCGGACACCAAAATTAATATCAACATTTAACGTTTTCTCATTATATAAACATTTTATACGAAATTTATTCACCATTTTGTTAACTAATGTAATGTACACAACAATAAATACATACATGCTTATGTATTTATATACGTACTTTTTAACTAAAAAAAGAATCCATAAAAGATATTTAATATAAAGATAGTTTTATAAAATAAATTAAGTCTTAATAAATTTTTTTTAAACAAATTGACATAGTTAATACATAACGTGCATTACTTCCTCTTGGTTTATGCTCTTTAAATAGACCTCCAGCTCTTAAAGCCATTTTAAAATATTTTTTTTGTGACGACGGCCGCGCCTTTGCTTATGCTTTTAGATTATCTTGTAGCCAAAGAAGGATTTCTTTTCATAAATGATTTAAGCCATTTTTTACTTGGTCGATCATCTTTAAAAGTGTTTCCCTTTTCGAGTCCTTAATTACTTTTTGCGCCATATTAAGGAGGTCATCAGTCTTTGATGGAAGCCCACATTTGAACATATCGATGCACCACTCAGCAATTTAACTTTCTGCTCGGTGTTAGTAAGGATCGGATGTTAAACTGCTTTCCTTAAAAAAAAATGGTATTTTTAAAATTTTACAAATATTATTTCGTTAAAAAAACGATTGTCCGGCAAGCCGGTTTCTTAGGTAAAAACACTGTCCGAATACTGAAATTATTAAAGAAACATGCAATATTCTTTATTTAAATAAAGCCTAATACACACAGTTATAGTTTAAAAGTATTAAAATATGAATTTTAAATTTGCATTAAAGTTTCAGTACCTGCACACTCTGTCCGGAAACTAAAATTAGTATAAAATTTGGGCTCCAGTATCCCGACTTCAAATAATTTGCATAGAAATAAAGAAATTGGTCTTTTTTATTAACTGAACATAGAAATTATTTACATTTAATTAAAATTAAACCTAATTTAATGAGCAAATGCAATAAATAATGTTAACAATACTTAGATTTTAAAAAAAGCGTCACTATTTTTTATACCCTATCCTAAGTTTGACACATAGTTTGTAACATGAAATATTGAAGATAGACCACATAAAGTATATATAAATGATCAGCATCAGTAGCCGAGTCAATTAAGCCATGTCCGTTCGTCTGTCCGTCCGTATGTCACCAGTTTTTACGGCTTAAATTTTGAGCTAGGTTGATAAAATTTTGTATACGAGGACCTTGGAAAAGTAAGCAAAACAAGTTTAAAAATTGTTAGAATCCGCCCACTGCCACGCCCGCTTTTCGAAAAAATAACTTTTTTCAGTAATTTTACATGCAACTCGATAAAACTTACTTAAGGTAGTATGTAGATATTCTCCTACTCTAAATATCTTCAGTACATTGTATAAGGCCACGCCCAGTTTTTAGGGGCGTTTTTATGAAAAGAATGTTTTTTGAAGGTTTTGTCGAAATAATAGCACTTCTTGGAAGGAAAATACAGTATATGTTGAAAAATTTACAAAATCCGCCCACTACCACGCCCACTCATTGAGAAAATTTGTGTTTTGGAGTAATCTTATAAGATATTTGAAAAAAAGTTGCAAAAAGAAGTATATTGGTGGTAGAAGGAGCTAGTATGTGCATAGGAAAGGGATAGGGTATCATACGATCCGCTCCAAACGGATTGTAGCCTTTTCATATGTTTTTTTTTAGGAAAAACGCACTTAGCTCTCACTTCACGACTACCACGTACTAACTTAAGCATATTTAGCAAACCACTTTTCGCATCCATTGGAAACTGGGTGTGTGTAAAAAGAAAACATAGAGGGTTGCTTTCTGGTATATTAGTGTACAAACTAAAACCGCAAAATTTTTAAATTTTTTAACAATAAAAGACGAAGTGTCCGGATACTAGCACTGCCCGGGTACTAGTGCCTCTACCCTATGTTCAATAAACAACTACGGAAAATAATTTTCGTTTCGTGGTGAATCTATTAAATATATAAACTTAAAATTTAACGTCTTTTATCAAAGTCTTATGCTAGTTTTCAAATTGGAAAAGAAATAACAACATATTTATGTATCACACCATAGCAAAAAATAATTAAATTTCTTCCGTTTTGTACTTTGAACAAATATCAAGTACGTTTATCACATATTTTAGGTCGAATACAAACAAGAAAATGTTTGATTACAGGAAATTTGTAAGTGTAAGGTAAAACTTATCTTGTGTATAAATTAGGATATTAGAAAGTGTATTGAGATTTCTGGTTAAAAAAAAATTATAAAAAAACTCACGAATTCGAGTACAGCGAAACTATTTTTGTTCTTTAACATGATATTGAGACCTATTGTAATAAAGCTGTTCCCGAAATTTTTGTAATTTAAAAAAAAAAAAAAAATATTTCAATCAAAAACAAACAACATTCAAAATCCTGGCGGAGTCGTCAATGACCCAACTTTTCAATCATAGAATTGCCTTTATTCAAGTAGGTGTTGGTTTTGAAAAGCCTTGTGAATTTTGCCTGGATATTTGAGAGATAATACCTAGCCAACACATTCTTAACCTCATAAAATGTATTAGCAATAAACTAAATTTAAAAAGAAGAATTAGACTTATTTTTTTCATTTAAATATACAGTTTAAAAACCAAGACTTTGTCCATGTTCGAATCATACGCTTCTATAGTTGACCATTAGTCTTCTGTAAAACTTCGTTATCCTTAACTTACAATATTTATATAAGATACTAATAACTAGATATCTTTCATTCGGTCTATGTATATTCATCCTTTAACGATGACGGATCTCTTTGTAAATTGCTAAATATAAAATAAGCTTGTCTAACTGTTCTGAATACTTTCTGTGTAACAAAGCTTGGACAGTTCTGTGAACAAGATCTGGTTGCTGCAGCTATTAATTTTAAGACAATGGGAGTATGGAATACTTTTGTTGTTACACGACTTACTTTCCCTATATTGGGACTACTATTATGTTGCGATGCTAAAGCTGAATGCGAGCTCATTACTTTGTTGGAAAGGAGGAATCCGCGGAAAACTGACTGGACTCTTTTTAGGGAGAGTTGGGCAATTGTGTCCAAACTGTCTCTAGGCTTGGTACAAAGCAGACGATAGAGAATACTGTTCAAGACCAGACCGACAACTTTATCAGGTGCCTTGAACTAGCATGTCCAGCTATTAGAACCGCTTGGGGATCTCCAGTTCATTGGTGGAATCAAATTTGCAAAGACTTAGAACGGAAACCAGAAAACCAGGTCTGGAATCTTTTCAGATCAAAGCAAAGGAAATATAATAAGTTAATTCGCTCGTCGAAAAGTGCTTCCTATACAGACTTTTGTCAAAGATCGAAACTCCAGGTGCTACTAGTAGATTGGTTGAAGTCATCAAAATCGGAGAGACTGAAATCACTTAGGAAGTCTGATGGAGACTCATTTTTTGGGAAAAATTTTGGGCTAATTTTAAGTCTAGTCAGAATACCCGGCAAAGCTGGTGTGGTTACGGATGAGGCTAATGTTTTCAAAACGCCTGGAACCGATGAATTGCTGCTGCCAACTTTAAAAAGTATTTTCACTGCGGGACTTGCACTGGGATATATCCCTACTTCTTGGCGTACAGTTAGAGTGGCTTTTATACTAAAAATTGGTAAGGATGACTACTCGCTCGCTAAAAACTTCAGACCTATAAGTCTGGCGTCCTTCCTACTAAAAAGTATGTTTGCTATGAGAGTTTTCATTGACATAGAGGGAGCTTTTGATAATGTGACTCGGCCAGGCGCTATGATTGATTATATCCTGAATCCTCTTTTGTTTCCTAGGGCCTCTACAACGCCTACGCGATTGCGATTTCTGGAAATGTGCCTCAGCTCCCCCCAACTCTTTCCCAGTTGCCGTGTTTCCTTCTCCACTGTTCTGCGTCACGTATTCCTAGGACCGCCGCGTATCCTGCCATAAGCGGGTTCCATTGCATCGCTTGGTTAGCTATGGATCTGTCACTCTTTCGGAGAGTGTGACCAATCCACTGCTACTTTCGTCGTTGTATTGTTGTGCCTGTAGGTTCATGGCCCGTTCTCTGATAAAGCTGTTCGTTAGAGATACGGTTTGGCCAGAATATCAGAATAACAGGCACCTAATGACAAACGTTTGCAGCTTCCTCTTGATAGTGACGGTCACTCTCCAGGTACCACATCCATAAAGCAGCACGGATGCAAAGTTGGAACGGAACAGTTGTAGCTTAGTGTTTAGGCTAATTGCATTACTTCGCTAAACTCTGGATAGCATCCCAAACTCAGATTTTGCTTAACCTATTCGGCTGGTTATATCCAGTTCGGTTCCGGCATCGGTTGAGGTAATACTCCCAAGGGAAACTCTCTACTCTCTCAAATATTTGCCCAGCAATGCATACATGAGTTGATGAGTTCAGACCTAGGCTGATCATTTTTGTTTTTGCCGAGTTAATTTTCATTCCAACGACGTCAGCTTCCCTCTCCATATTTGCTGTCATTTGGTGAAGGTCCATAATTCTGTGAGACAGAAGGCATTCATCATCGGCGTGCTATAGAATCAATCGAGGTGCTTGAGTTCAGATGTAAAATTTCATCGAATTCCTCCATTTCCTGTTGAAAGTATGCAGCCTTGTTGAACCCCACTTTGGACTTCGAATTCCTCAGACAGTCTTCCTCTGTGCAAGACGTGACATGTGGACCCATAAATGTAGCCTTAATAATTGCTATTAATGTATCCGGAATGCCTCTCTTGCGCAAGGAACGCCAAATAAATTCCCGATTACCACTATCAAACGCCTTTTCAAAATCGATGAAGAGCAGGTGAAGTGGTGATCAATATTCAACACATTCCTCGATGATAATCCGCAAGGTGTTGATGTGATCGAAACAGGAGGATCCAGACCGGAAACCTGCTTGTTCGGCGTCGAGTGTGTTTTCAAGTTGGTCTTTGATTTGTTCCAATATTATTCTAGCTATTATCTTGGCCACAGCAGACAGTACGCAGATACTTCTCCAGTTTTCGCACTGCATTAGATTACCTTTTTTAGGGAGCATGACCATCATTTCATTCTTCCACTTATCCGGAAAATTCTCGGCTTTCCATCTTCTCCCGACAAGTGGAAACAGTAGCCCTGCCTGGCGCTCTGTTGGCGCAGTTTGAAAAAGTTCCGCGGTCCTACCGCCTTGTTGGTTCTCTTCCTTACTGGAAGTTGTGGTGCGAATTCGTGAATTTCCTTCTACGAACACTTAAGTCTGACTTGGGCGCATATTGCTGGCTTAAAATCGAAGCAAAACGCTCCTTTCATCTCTTTAGTTGATCCTCATCCGATATTACCAACGAACCGTCAAACCCTTTCACTGGGTGTTGAGTAGAGCTACGGCCACCTATGAGCTCTTTGGTGATTCTGTAAACGGTTCTGCTGTCGCACCTCGCTGCTGCTTCTTCTGCTTGCGTGGCCAGTGCATTGATGTAATTGCGCTTGTCACGTCTCACGCTACGCTGCACTTCTCTCATCTTCATGCGATACATGGATTCTAGCTCGATCCTCCCTGCTGCTGGAGCTGCTGCAGTTCGAGCTCTTAGCTCTTTTCGTTCGTTGATCCTTCTCCAGGTATCCTCGGAAAGCCACGCCCTATGTGTGTCGTTAGATCTTCGAACGGCAGCAGTGTGTAATTGGACAGTAGCTATCATGAGATGGGGATCTCGTACCAACCACATGTTTGCTCCTCGCCTGTTTCGGACTTCTAGAAGACTACTTCTAAAACGGCGACTGATATCAAAATGGTCAGTTTGGTTGGAGGTTGCTTGCCTGTCAGTTGACACCCAACTGATTTTATGGCAGGTCTTGTGCTCAAACATGGTGACACCTATGACAAGACGATTTGCGTTGCAGAAGTCAACAAATCTTTCACCGTTGTCATTGCGGTTGCCTAATCCGTGCCGTCCCATAACATGTCAAGGCTATACTGGATTCAGGGTCTCAGTTAAACTTCATTACCGAGAGAATCATAAAGAAACTTGGAGTAACACCAATCTCTGAAATCATGCATATCCAAGGGATTGGGCGGGAGACTCAGCAGGCGAAGAAGAGAGTGAGCATTCAGTTAGGATCCCGTCTTAATGCATTTTCCATAAGGATGGAAGCCCATGTATTGTCAAAAATCACTTCAGATCAACCTACTAGAACGTTCGACACAAACTTCTGGCCGATTCCAGTCAACATTCCAATTGCTGACCCAACCTTTGGCAATCCGGAATCAATCGATGTTCTTATTGGAGCGGAGCTGTATTATTCTCTTCTCACTGTTGGGCAAATTAAACTGGCGAAATTCTATGCCCACACTACAAAATACAGTCTTCAGATGGACAGATGGTGGAAAATTAGAAGGCAGTCACCAAATGACTGCAGCATGTGGAATATGTAGTGCAGACGAAGCACTCAACCATCAAATAGAGAAATTCTGGCAATTAGAGGAATCACCATCCAATGACAGGCGTCTTACAGCATCCGAAAGACAATGTGAGCTACATTTCAAACAGACAGTTGCAAGAACCGGTGAAGGACGATTTGTGGTAAAACTCCCATTCAAGGAAGAACCCGACATTTTGAGAGAATCAAAAGATGTCGCATTCCAAAGATTTCTGTCACTTGAACGGAGACTTGCTAAATCAATAGATCTTAAGGCGAAATACATTGATTTCATGCAAGAATACCAACAGCTTGGGCACATGGAAGAAGTAAATTATCAGCAACTAAGAAAGCCCTACTACTTCCTGCCACATCATTGTGTAACAAAGGCAGATAGCAGCACAACAAAACTAAGGGTGATCTTTGACGGTTCAGCAAAAACGTCTTCTAATGTATCATTAAACGAATTCTTATCAACAGGTCCTACTGTCCAACACGATGTGTTTTCAATACTTCTAAGATTCCGTATACCGAGTAATGTATTTACCGCTGATATTGAAAAAATGTATCGGCAAATACTGATGCATGAGGAAGACACAAAATACCAACTCATATGGTGTAGAAGCAGTCCGAATGACGCACTTAAGTGTTTTAAGCTCAACACTGTCACATACGGAACTACTTCTGCGCCATACCTCGATATAAAATGTCTGCAGGGATTAGCAAAAGATCATCAGGACCGATTTTCGTTAGCCTCGAAGGCAATCCAAAGGAACTTTTACATTGATTATTGTGTAATGACTGGATCCGACAGCCTAAGTACAGCTCTCGCAACTCAAGAAGAATTGCAAAGCTTATTACAAACCGCTGGATCTAAGCTTCGGAAATGGTGTGCCAACCATCAAGCACTCATCCAGAATATACCAATCAGCGAACCGAATTGGATTTCAATAACAACATTGAAGAACATGTCAAAATCGTTGGACTGGTTTGGTTACCAAAATCTGATGATTTTCTCATCAAAACTTCATGGGTCGGAAAAGAGCGAGTAACAAAACGACTGCATACTCAGATATTGCTCATCTTTTTGATCCTCTCAGACTTATGGCTCCAATCGTTGTAACAGCTAAAATATCCTTACAACAACTTTGGGAACTTAAATATGACTGGGATACAGCACTTCCTCAGGAGATGCAAACAAGGTGGATTTAATTTCGAGAAGGATTAAAAACACTCCACAATTTTAAAATCCCAAGGCACATGTTTTCGCACAAAATTCCCACGGAATTACTCCATTGGCTTTATGGGCCTATATGCCAAGATTTAAAAACATCATTAAGAAAGGAATAAGTATTCCAAAGGCATAGACTACATTTTTAAACAGTGAAGAACTTGATAAAGCAAAAAAAAATATTGTCAAACTGATACAGAAGTCCGAGTTTCAGGATGACATAAATCATCTTAACCGACATAGTGAAGTTCACTTGTTTCATCGTGCTATACACAGGCTGGCTCCACTGCCAATACAATAGTTATCTCCAGCCGATCCTGAAGTAGGAAAATGTAGTAAAGGACACATCAACGACGACGACTACACAGCGAACTCATCAGCAAATAACAAAACACAGGATGAAGGATCACTGTATAATCCTTCTCCAAACAAAAGGAAAAAAACGGTTTTCACTTGGTATCGCCTTGGTAACATTATTTGTGGCATTTAAATGCATGCATGGAGGGTAAAATGTCGCATCATCACCTCCCCGTGGTGCCCTCTGGATAGCTACATAGTAGTGAACTAACGATGAGCGTATGCCAAATCCGTCTACGCATGTGTAGCTGAAAACTCGGACCTGCGCGAGGACATCTGGGTGAACTTTAACACTCATCTAGGACCGGACGGTGCATCTCTTGTTGACCTGAACGAGTACTACGTCTCAGGAGTCTAACAAGAGCCCTCAGAAGGAGGATAGAATTCTCTTGATGGAATCAACGGCGGAATCCATGGACGGTTTGGCGAATACCTTACATGAGCTATTTCGACATATTCGAAGCTCAGGTCTCAGGTAAGGATTTCCATGACTTCATCAGGGTTATTGAATAGAGATGGTGGCCGATGAACCCTATATAGTTCAACGGCAGCGCTCGCACCTCCGAAGTGAGCTACTGAAGTCGGTCTCACAGACCGGCCCTGGGTCCTAGGGGCTAAAACCCATGGAACTGGCACTCCAGGTTGGGGGTTGTGTCGTCGGGGTAACTTCCACTACCACGTAAAAAGAACTATAGTTATGAGAGAGAAATCCGCCTTGGATAATAAGAACGATCCCCCTCATTTGGCTATTAGACCCGGAACGTCCACGGACCATGATTTACGAGTACTCACCTGGAATGTACAAACTCTGTACACCCCGGGTGCAGCCAAAAACTTGAATCTGTGCTCTCGCAGTACAAGGCAGATATTTCAGCGATCCAGGAGATAGGATGGATAGGCTCAGGTATGCAGGAAAGACGTAGCTGCCACAAAAGACTACACATGTTGGGATGCGGATTCGTCGTGGGAAATCGGCTCAGATCAAGAGTTATTGATTTTAAGCCGATAAGCGATCGTCTGGCTGTAATTCACATCAGAGCCACATTTTAAAACATCAGCCTAATATGTGCACACGCCCCTACCGAAGAAGCTGAAAACTCTGTCAAGGAAGAATTTTACGACCTCCTGGACGGGGCCTACGGAGTCTGTCCGGAGTACGATGTAAAAATCGTACTCGGGGACTTCAATGCCAAAATCGGTAACGAAAACATCTTTGGCGGGATAGTAAACACAGCCTCCACGATTCGACAACAGACAACGGTTTCCGACTAATCGACTTTGCAGCAGCTCGTAATACGGTGATAAGTAGCATTAGGTTTCCTACGCTAAGAATCCATACAGCAACCTGGCTTTCCTTTGACGGTCGTACGCGCAACCAGATCGACCACGTGCTAATCGACGCAAGACACGCATCCAACATCTTGGATGTGCGTACCTTTCGAGGGGCAAACGTTGACTCTGACCGCTATCTTGTTGCAGCTAAATTCAGAGCCCGACTGTCCAACGAGAAGAAGCTGCGAGCCGTCAAGAAAAACAAGCTTAACGTTGGATGCCTTAGCACGCCAGAAGGAGCCAGAGCCTACAAAGAGCACCTGACCGAGAAACTCTCTGCGGTGCATTCACCCACCACAAATGCTAACATAGCCGTGACCATCCTTGGCTACCAACCACTTCCAAAGAGGAGCCCTTGGTATGATGATGAGTGCGTACAGCTGAAGAGGGTGACAAAAGATGCACACAAGAAAGCGCTGCAGCGCAAACCAAGAGCAGCGAGAGAGGAGTATCGGACCAGAAGAAGGGAAGAAAAGAGAATCCTGCTGAAAAAAAAGGAACCACGCAGTTTCCCAGCTGAAGGATATCGAGGATACTCGCGAGCGCAACAACATCCGGCAATTTTATCGAAAAGCCAAGCAGCTGGCAGCTGGCTACAAGTCCGGAACGCAGGCTCTTCGAAATGGCGAATGCAACCTAGTCACCGACGCACAGGGAATAATTGATGTGTTTAAGCAACACTTCCAGCAGTTGCTTAACGGGCAGCAAATAGAGAGAGTGATAGGGCAAAACGAGAACCCAACTCCAGTCAATGAAGAAAAAACGCCTCCAACCAGTATTGAAAAAATTAATGTAGCCATCAGAAAATTGTAGAACAACAAAGCCGCTGGCTCTGATGGGCTTCCAGCTAAACTCTTTAAATATGGAGGTTGTGTCTTGGTAAGGTGCATGCATCAACCAAGTATGAGTGGAGGAACGCATGCCCGACGACTGGAGTATCAGCTCTATATACCCCATTTTCAAAAAAGGCGATCCTATGTCTTGCAAGAACTACCAAGGCATATCCCTGTTAAATGTCGCATATAAGATGCTACCCAACGTATTGTGTGGACGTCTAAAACCTTTCTGCAACACACTAATCGGCACGTACCAGTGTGGCTTCCGGCCCGGCATCGACAATAGACCAATTTTTCACACTCAGACAAATCCTGGAAAAGACCAACGAATTTCAAGTCGAAACCCACCACCTTTTCATCGACTTTAAAGCCGCCTATGACAGCATTCATCGTCTTGAGCTCTACCAGGCGATGGCCCAATTCGGGATACCGACAAAACTTATCCAGATATGTCGCGTAACGCTGGAAAACACGCGATGCTCTGGGAAATTTGGAAACAACTCTTCGGAGCTCTTCCAAACCTGCACCGTATTCAGGCAATATCGTGTTGGAGCAGATAGTGCGCAGGGCAGGTGTCAACACGGAAGGCACTATCTTTCACAAATTCGTCCAACTGATGGGTTACGCAGACGATATTGACCTCATCGGAAGATCCTGGCAAGCCGTCGTAGAGGCATTTACGGCTATTGATGAGCAGGCGAAACGAGTTGGTCTTGAAGTGAATGAGGACAAGACGAAGTATATGTTTTCAACAAACAAAAATTTATCTGTCCAAAATATTGGGCAGAACGTCACTGTTGATAACTACAATTTCGAGTTAGTTAAGGAATTCACCTACCTCGGAACAAATATCTATCCTACAAATGACACCTTTGTAGAGATTCGACGAAGAATAACCCTAGCAAACCGCTGCTACTTCGGTTTGGCGACAAAATGGGGTCAAAACTCCTAACTCGACGGACCAAATTAATGCTCTACAGAACGCTCACCTTACCAGTCCTGCTGTATGGAGCCGAGTGCTGGACGATAAGTAAGACAGCTGAGCAAATATTTGGCCTCATCGAACGAAAAATACTCCGTCGGATATTAGGTTATGTGAGGAGGGCGAATAGAAGAGAAGATACAACCGGAAGCTCTATGAGCTATACCAGGATGTGGATGTAGTTCAAAAAGCCAAGATACGCAGACTACATTGGCTCGGCCACATCGAGCGAATGGACAACAATGCTCCAGCCAAGAGAATCTTCGAATCCCAGCCCCCAGTTTCGAGACGGCGAAGAAGACCGAACCTCCGGTACCAGGCCCCGTGGTATGATAAACGCATTCTTCACTTAAAAAACAAGGCTTACAAAAGATATAATTATTCGGGTAATAATGTGGACAAGGTATATTTCTTTAAAATACGAAAGGATTTCACAGCCTTAAGCAGATGTAATAATAATAATAAGTACCTTATTAATGTTGAAAATAAACTCAGTAGTGACCCATTTTGGTCTTTTATAAACCATAAAAGAAGTGCTCTTGGATGCACAGATACCTCTTCTGTTGCTCTTCTCCCTTTTCCTAAACGCTCGCGCCCTGAATAATCAGTATAAGGGTATTCAGATCCCCTTTGGTGCGCGCAAATTATAAAAAAAAAAAATAAAAAAAATTACCAAGACAAATGGTTTATAAGGATTCTGTTTCCAATGACATTGTAAAAACTGGTGAACTATTTGCTCAGTTCTTCGAGACAGTTTTTACTCCATCGAAGCCCATTGATTTTATTCCTTCCACTGTACCAAAAATTGATATTGGGCAACTAGTTTTGGAAATTAATGATTTAGCGTCTGCTATTTGTGACATTAAACCTACTGCGAAAGCAGGTACTGATGGCATTCGTGCAATTTTATTAAAAAACTGTTGTAATTCTATATGTAAACCACTTCTTATAATATTCAACACATCGCAATTGTCTGGTATTTTTCCTCGATGATTGGAAGATATCAATTTTAGTGCCCGTTCCAAAAACAATGTGGAAAACCATAGAGGAATTAGCAAGTTATCAGCTATACCTAAGCTTTTTAGCTTTTTAGATTTCCACATTAAAGAACACGTACGTACCGGAGTTTCAACAAGGGTTTGTTTCTGGCAGGTCAACAATCATGTTTATTTTGAGATTCGAATGAATAGTCAATTCTTTCGAATGTCTTTATTCATTCGAAAGATTTTTGTGTATTTTGAGATTCGAATGAAAAAGGTTCTTTGCGTGAGAACTATTCTCTTTCTTATGGAAATATTCTTATTAGTTATACTTTGACGCGTTTTAGGACGAAATTTAAATAATAACTTTTATGAAACATGTATTGTATACCTTTAATATTAAAATCGAGCACGAAAACAAAGCAAAATAAAATAATATACATGCATAAGGCTCTCGCCACAAGAATCTGGTCACTCTACTTTTATTTTGAGTGCTGTCAGAAGCAAAATTTACATTTGCTTGGTGATTTGGTTTTAATAATTAGAGTTGCTTTCAGATAAAATAAAATGTTGTTTTATTTTGTGGACAGTGAGAATGAATAGGACATCATAGAAAATTTAAAATAAGAGTACAAAAATAAAGTTGAAAAATAATTTTATGCATTCACTCGTCTTTCCTTTGGAGTTTTGTTTACATAGAACTTGACTATTTTATTTATACGAATTGCCGGCCACCAGTTTTTGTAATTGGAACGTGACCCATACCGACAGGATCAGCAAATGTGAATAAAGGCTGAACATCTAAATTAGTTTATTTTACATCTTCTATTATTAATGCTGTTGAAGGCGGATGCCAAGTTGATGCAATATGCATATGTATACTGATTTTAGCAAGTCTTTTGATTCCGTAAATCGTACGTTATTGATTCAGAAACTTAAAAACTTTGGACTCCACGGACCAATGTTGAAGTGTATTTCGTCGTTTTTAGCTGGAAGATCGCAGAAATTTAATTTGGATAATTGTTGTTCTAGATTGATCTCTTTTACTTCTAGGGTTCCTCAAGGCAGTCATCAAGGCCTTTGCTATTTATTATTTTTATTGTTGACAATTCAATATACTCAATTCTGTTATTGTTTGATGTATCCAGATGATCTTAATCTGTTCCTTTAAATAAAAAACTTAAATGATTGCATTAAGATCCAGATGGATCTCAATAATTTATCTAAATGGTGTAATGAAAATGATTTAAAGTTGAATGTAAAAAAGGTATGTTTATTTATTTTTCACGATCTCAAATGCAATATTGTTACAGCGATTGCCTCAACCATATATCTTTAGTAAGAGAAAGCAAAATTAGTGATCTTGGTATTTATATTGATACAAAACTTACTTTTAATTATCATATTGAATATGTTTTCGCTAAGGCCAATTCGCTTGTAGGTTTCATTAAAAGAAATTCTATTAAGTCTATATCGCACTAGTCAGATCAGTGCTGGATTACGCTGATATTATATTGGAACCCTTTTTATCAGATCCACTCAGATCGTATTGAAAGAGTGCAGAGCAGGTTTTTAAAATATATCTTCTATAAAATGCATTGGGATTTTGAGCTTTCTTATGAAGCTGCATGCCAATTATTAGGTATTTTAACCCTTGAGGCAAGAAGACGGACGCATGATATTATGTTTGTAAGAGACACAAATATTGTGTCAAGTGGCAGTTAAGATTGAATTTGTAGTTAGTGATTTGTGAAAAGTATTAGATAGCGATGAAGATTGAATTAGTGTTTTAAATAAAATTGTGTGGATAAATAAGACGAAAAGTGATTGTGTTTGATTATTTTGGAGGAACGAATAAGATTATTCTGGAAGAACGGATAAGGATCTGTTTTATCCTGCGAACCCTAGCAAAAATATTACAATACATAATATAAATTTTCAACAGGAGGTTAAAGATCGGCATGTCTTATTTTTTTAATTAACCAAACAAATTTCTTTTCATACTTTACTCTATATTTTTTACTATTTGCAGCTTTACTTAGTTTTGATCATCCTTATATATTTTCCTTGTATATCTAAAAAAATTGAGTTACTAAAGAATAGCAGCAAAGGATGGCTATGCTGAGATATTAAGCACGCACCTTAGCTAACAACAAGGCCATTAACCATGAGCGAAATTTGTCTTATACGCAGTACTATTCGAAAACGTTCATAATAAAAGATCATTATGATTTTGATCGAAGGGTAAAATAATATTATTCTATAAATTGTTACTAAACTAATGAAATATAATTGCAGGTAATCAATAGCGATAATCCGGTTATAGTTAATTTTCATGCGGAATGGTGTGATCCATGTAAGATTTTAGCACCAAAAATGACAGAGTTACTTGAAAACTCCGAAGAAATCGACCTTGCTGTAATAAATGTGGACTGCAATACGGTCTTAGGGGTTACTTTCGAAGTAAAAGCTGTGCCTGCGGTGCTCGCCTTTCGAAATGGAGTAGTTGTTGACAAGTTCAAGATCGTTCTTC
Source organism: Chalcosyrphus nemorum (assembly GCA_949716465.1). NCBI lineage: Eukaryota > Metazoa > Arthropoda > Insecta > Diptera > Syrphidae > Chalcosyrphus > Chalcosyrphus nemorum. Next base: position 55,390,348 of record OX454332.1, read on the forward strand.
TACCACTTTTATTATTACGCTATAAATCATACCTAAACAAAAAATTTGATGTGTATATGATACTGTATTGTCGAGAACGATGTGCTGAAAGTAAGTATAGTGAAATTGAAATATTACTACAATACTGCGTCTATTTCTTGCTCTCCGCAATGTAAAAAAAGGAAGCAGCGACTGTCAGTGTAGATACTGATTGCGCATTTCACTTCTAATAACACCGCGGTTGCAATGATGCTGTGATGCGTTTAGGCAATGTATTGGCATTTTATTGTTGTTTTCAGAATTGTACGGGGTTAAGCTTCGAAATTGCGTTTTTTTTTTCTTATTTAATATACTGTAACAGCACTATATTTAGTACTGTGGCGCCAACAATCGCTTGAAAGAAATGTTGGTTATAAATGCTAGGTAGGATATCTTAATGTTCTTTTTCACTTCTTCGCCATCTGCCTTTTAGTTAAGATAAGAAATTTCCTTTCTTTTTTTTCAAGTAACGTTCAAACAAATAAAACAAAAAAAAAAAACTTTTCCTGGCTTATTATTTAGCAGTAGCTAAAACTGGAGACCCCGACCTAGTCAAAACTCAGAAAAAATGCCAAAAAAGGTCAAAGTTGCCGACGAAGGAGCACCCATGTAGTCTCCTCCGACATCAGACCACCTGATCTCTGGTTTCTTCAAGTTGAAGCCAAATTCAGATCAAAAGGAATCAGAAACGATGACATAAAATTCGACAAAATCCTTCGATTCTGATGTGAGTCCTTACATATCTGTTGTTATTCGAAGTCCTCCCACCAAAGATAAGAACGAATTCCTTAAGTAGAGTCTAATTAAACGCCTGTCTGATTCCAAACTACTCACGAATCTCGAACTTGCACACAAAAAACCGACACAATTGCGCATAGAGATAAGGGAGCTAGCTGCCTGAGCTGTTGGCGACGAATTTCTATATTCTTTATTGATAAACAGAATGCCAGTCAGTGTTTTGGCAGAAGTAACAGACACAATAATGGAAAATACCACCAACGGATACGTAATGGCCACAAACATAAGATCCAAGGATCAACCATAAACAAACTAATACATACGTTCGTCTTTATGTTCCCCAAAACTTCAGAATACATTCAAAATCGGTGGTACTTTTGCTCTTGTGGGAGCCAACGGTCAAATCGACCGAAGACAACCGTCTATATTAGTTTGCCTATGGAACCAAAAGCAGTTCAACACCTGGAACAAAAGTAGACAGTCCAGAAAGGGCACTTTCATCATTCTTGTAGGACATCACAACCACTTCCAAGGATACCCAAACCAGACCAAATTTTCGTTCTCGTTCAAAACACCAATAAGGCAAGGCATGTGCTACTACCACCATAAATTTAGCATTGAAGCTCGTCGTTGTACCAAGCTTTGTACATTTAGTACTACATACCAGGAGAACTGAATCAGTTGTCGTCTACTGAGGCGAAGTGCGACATGCCTTCGTAAGAGCTCAGACTTCACATTCACGACAAATCTCACATAAAGTTGTTATTATATTCCGACTCCGTGATTTCTGTTTTTCCCTTATATGTGTCGAGTAAAATTCAACCCAGCATGTACAAATTGTGTGCTGCTAATAATTAGCAAATTATGGTGTAATCATCATCAATGATGTTCAAATCTGTTAAAAAAAGATTTTTACCGTTTTTACGTTTGATTAGCGTAAATAAGTGTAAACAACGTAAAAATCCCGTAAAAGAGGTAAAGAAGATGTAAATAAAGTAAATTACTGAGAAAAATCAGAGGCATTGCAATATCTGTCAAAATCCAAATAAATAATATAACTGTCATCTTTAGCGTTGAAGCTTCTTAATATACCAGCATCTTCCGCGCAAATTGAAAGGGTTTTCTCAAACTGGGATCAAATACATAGTACTTTAAGGAATCGATTGACCCTTGAAAGGTCTAAAAAACTCATTCATATATATTTTTCACTTGGGATTGCTGAAGTGCTATCTTAATAAATATTTAAATGTCATTACACAGTGCTTCCAAACTGCGATGTTGAAGTTCCCTAGCCCCGATAGGCGTTTTATTTGCAAATACTTTTTTTTAGCCTATATAGGATACCAAAAAAACACGCCTAATATAATAACACGGTATTCCACATATTCCGCATACGCTTAAAGGTTGACAAACGTTGGATTAGAGAATTTGATCGAAAAGAAAATAAAACCCAATAGTTTTTTGTATACCGCACAGATTAATCAGATACAACTCTAATCGTCTGTTGTCTGTTTTGAAGCTCCCCAATTTATATTATTTACCGTTTTTTTTTTTTTTACTTTTCTACATAAGTTTTTTACATAAGCATAGTAAAAATTCAACATGTAAAAAACTAACGTAAAAAAGTCGAACAACATTGATCATCATTACACAAAAAATGGTTTTATGAAGGTATTTTGTCAATAGAAATGTTTGTTTGTTCTACTCGTATATATAATGTATTTCGCCGTGATCGTTGCAAGTCTGCTGAGGAACGTGGTGGAGGAGTTCTTGGTGCTGTTCAATCAGAGTTCGCATGCAAACAAATTTCGTTGCCGATATCCGATGTTGAACAAATATGTACAACAGTCGATATATGTACATATATATTCCATCAGGTAGTAGATTAGAAACATATGATAAATGCATAGTTAAATTTGAATTCATAAGAAATCATTGTTCTGGTAGTGATATTATTGTTGCTCTTGGTGATTTTAAAATTGGTGATGTAAATTGATATTGGTCTGCTGATGACAATATGATTATCCCTTTTAATGTAAAAAAGATTATGAATTATCTATTATTGATTGTTTATTCTCTATTGGTTTATCTGAAATTAATTCAATCACAAATTCTCAAAATAGATTATTAGACCTTGCTTTTATAAATTTAAATGTAGTAAAAACAAATGTTTTTGAAGCTCCATTTAATTTTAAATTACTCAATATTTCATAATAAATAATGATTTATTAATTAATTTCATTAACAATTATTGATAGAAATTGAGTTTTACACTTATGTGATAGATAATAGAACATCTCCAGTTCAATCTTTTAATTTCTTTAAAACCCATTTCGCTGGATTGAATTCATATTTAAACTAATTGTTAATTTCGGTATTTCTTTGTTTGTTCCAACATCGTTTGAGTTTGAGCTTTTCGGTTGATCTTTTGCTAAGCTCTATGGTTTTTAATCTATTTTGGCGTATTTTTTCAATTATTATCTCCTCTCAGTTGATTAAAACAAGTACAAGACAGTGACTTTACCAAATCCATAGCCCATCAGTTTAACAAATTAAAGTTTTTAAGTGCAAATCTTGATTTCCCTTTTGAGTTTTAATTTTAAATTCCTGCTCTTTATCCATTATATTTTTCCCTTTCGCGCAATTTAAATATGTTTGAGTGCGGTTATTGTCACTGTTGCCATTTCAAAACTGTCCTTCCGGTCAGATTTAACTGGAAAAAAACCAGTCAAAAAAGTAAAATTCAGTCAACAAAAACAGTCAACGAATTATTAACACAAATCCAGCTGAAAAATCCAGTCAGAGTAAAAATTAACACTTTATTCAGAACAAAAAAACAACACAGAATCCTTTCTTTGTAAGTATGTAGGTAGAATGAAGTGAAGCATAGTTTAAGAATTAAATAACGATTTTAAACATTTAAAGAAACATTAATACATACTAATTCGTTGTTTCAATTCAAACATAAACTTTATATGTATATATTAATGTCCCTGAGTGCTTTAATTGACTCTTTATCATTATTATTTGCATCTGTATCATACTTTCATATATACCAATTTTATTTGTTACTTCAGTCTGTATAAGAAAATTGAAGCAGAAATCGCTAAATCTCAACTGATTTCAGATAATTAGAATCAAATTCGTCTCATACTGGTTCATCCGAGTTCCTAACTTTATATTACGATATTTCGGTGACTACATATCCTTTCCACTTCCCCATTAGATAAAGGCAACACTAACTTTGATATTGTGATCAATTGCTTTTGCGAAATATACATATGTACGTTGTGATGGTGAGAAGTGGAAATCTTGAAAAAATGTTTCCAAGTTAAGAACAAAAGTAGTAAATGCACGGCAAAAGTTTTTAAAAAATTAAAAAGTATCGATTGAAAAGAAATTTTACAAACCAGTCAAAAAAAATATATTCAGCTAAAAAAACCAGCCGGCTGGATTCTAAAAAATCTTCCAGCTAAATTGATATCAATCCAGTCAGATCTGACTGGAAAACAGTCAAAATGGCAACAGTGGTTATTGTCGCGAAAAGCTCCTTCTTGAAGGCAACTATGCGGTTTGCACGAAATGCAACCGTAAACTGCACTTTAAGTGCACTACGCTTACGGAAAAATCTTGGAGAACAATGGGCACACCAAGAAAAGAGGCATGGAAGCGACAGTTCTGCAGGAACGCAATTACTTAAAGACAATACAGATATCAAAAATATTCCGCCAACGGCCAACGAAAATCTCGTAGAGATTGTGAAACTATTAACTGCACAGTAAATGACAACGAGGGAAAATGAGAAGAGTCAAGCTACATATTCTAATAAGCACCGTTGACGATGTAAGTAAAATTACACACACACATTAATTATTAAATTTGGTGGGTGTGCAAATAGAAAATCAAAAACTGTTCTTAAAAATGGATAACACAAACAGAAACTATAGCTTTTTGTTTCATGTTTTTGGCGGTTTTAGTTTGGATGAAATTAAAAAAATTATTTTTTTTTGCTTATGCTTAAATGTTGGGTCAATGCGAAGGAATTGGAATACCTTTTGCTTGAACATAAAAGAATTGTTGGGAGTTTTGAAATTTATTGTTCTTGTGGAAATTAACATTTATAAAGAAGAAAACTGTTTACATTCAATAAATGGGTTTAAGGCCGAGTTTCTTAATAGGAGTGAGAGGCGTGGTGGCTTTTGACACACTAAACCACATAAAACTCATAGAAGCTCTAGAACGCATTGGAGTACGAGGAACTCTTGCTGACTGGATCAAAACCATCTTTCCGGTAGGACTTTTCGCGTGAAAATTAAAGATGCCTACAGCTAAGAACGAAATATCCAATATGGAGTTCCACAGGGTTTCAAACTGGGGCCAATACTATTTATTCTATATACAAATGAACTGCTACGAGTGTTTAGAAACAGTATTCCATTGGCTTATGCAGATGATACGGCCATAGTTGTCCGTCATAGGTCTTTGGGCGAGGCTATGAAAATCATGCAAGACGAATTTAATGAAGCAGTCAGGTGGTGCCATGATAATGGACTTATAAGCAACGCAGCGAAGACTAAAATGATGCACATCCGTGGGTCACATCTAGCAGTTACGGAGCAGAGAATACACATGCTGAATAATGATTGTCCAAGCATACAGACAATTCAAACTATAGATGTCGTTGAAAGTTACAAATACCTGGGAGTAACCATCGATAGTCATTTTTTCTGGCATAAGCATATAGACAGCTTACGAATGGATCTGAAGAAAGCACTCTTCGGGCTTAATTACTTAAAAACTTATTCTCCTCCACAGGTACTTAAAGAAGTTTATTTTGCTCTGGTTGAATCGAAGTTGAGGTATGGAATTCTTGCTTGGGGCAATGCATGTGCGACACAACTGCAGAAGCTCCAAACATTACAACATGCAGCTCTGAAGCAAGTTAGCATCGTGCGTGAAGGAAGACCTTTTAAAGTGCTTAATGTACAAGCAATTTTCAAGATGACTGTATTACTGGAATACTACGACGACGTGCGTTTTAAGGTGGCTATCAACCACGACCATAATACAAGAAGACGAGCTCAGGGTATGCTTCGAACACCAATACCGTACAACACATATGGCAGAAGAAAACTGGAACATTGTGTTCCTTCAATTTTCAATGAACTTCCTCAAAGTTTGAAAAACATTGCTAAGTTTAATACTTGAAAAAAATTGGGCAAGTGCGAGGAGGGCCTCGTACTATAGTGTTCCGGACATTTTATATTGTCATTAAATACTCGTAGAGGACAATATTATTCATATCCTGCATAGGCACACCTAAAACTGGTTTTGATATGAACGATGTAATGCCTAGTACGTAGGTATGTCCTAATAATACTATGCTGAGATTCCACTCCATTTTAACTTGCACTTTCGATATAAAGCATGTATGGATTTCGTACAAGAATTGGAACTCGAGATATTAAACAATTCTGAAATTACGTTGATAGAAAAGCTCATTATAGTGTGTCTGCCGATTCTGTTTGTCTGTCTGTATGACGAGTGAATCAATTTACTTCAAACTTTATGTTAGGGAGCTATTGCATGGCCACTAAAGGGGACCTTGAAATTTTTATTCTAGTCCTACTCTTATAGTTACGTAGCACCATTTTCACAAACACGGAGTTTTCTCCAAAATGGTTTCAACGATTTTGATAAAATTTCATATTTCAGATAGTTAGGCGTACCAAGCTTTTGGACAAAAATGCATGTAACAGTACTTTGCTTGTTAAATGGTTTAAGTAAAGTAAAACACTGGCAATACTTGACATGCGAAGGAACGCACCATTTAGAGTTTTAAAAATTTAAGAAAAAAATATTTTTGAAAAAAAAAAAAGCAAAATTAAAAAAAATTATAGTTTTTTAAACTTATTTAGTTTTCAATAGCAGCATAGAGCTCTCATATACGATCCATTCGTGCAAATGACTTAGTTTTTTAAAAATCGAAATCGATTGAGGTAGCAGCAAGAGAAGAGATTATAGGGAAGACCATGCGCCCTTCTAATATCTGTAACTCTTGAACTACTTGGTGGATTTGGATGAAACTTGAAATTTAGCAAATCGTAGTATCAAAATGACCTACTGTAAAAATTATTTGGATAACATGAAAACTGGGGGAGATACAGTGGGCTAACTAGACACCCCATTTTTTTAATTTTTCACAGGAAATATATAAGATACAGGAATTTTCGTATTGTTTTCACAATCTACACAAAATTCTACGTATCTCCAATTTTTTTTTCATATTTTTACCACTTTTGGTCTGGCCGCTAGGGGGGGGACAACATTTTTCAAGTGTTTGGAAAGCTTTTTTGTTCCACAAATTTTGTCCGAAAAAAATATTTCTTACATAGCCCTTGCAAAATTCTCTTTAATTTGATATGCCACATGATGCGGAACGAAAATGCCACACAAAAAGTTGCAGATATGCCAAAACAAAGTGTTAAAAATTATGCTTAGTTTACCCTGGCATCACTCTACCATAGACCTGCACAATAGAGCGAATGTTGAATTGATTTCCTTAAGAATTGAAAAGCTCAAATCTAAATTCTTCGAACGCTGCTAGCACTCCACTTCTTAATGAACTATTTAGTACTTATAATCCGCAAATAATTGAAAATATGTTCATCAAATTAATTTAATAATTTATTTATCTGTTTATTTATTTATTTGTTTATTTATTTATTTATTTTCTACATATATATCTATTTACTTATTTATTATTTATTTATTTTTTATATATTTTTTTATTTATTAATGTATTTATTTATTTATTTATTTCTTATATATTTATGTATTTATTAATTAATTAAACAAATTATTTTTTTTATTTATTTATTTAATTATCTTTTATTTTTGTATTTGTTTATTTATGTAATTTTCTGTTTATTTATTTATTTTTTTTTTTTTCATATTTGTTTTATATTATTTATACTTATATTTACTACTATTCACTAATTTTTAAAGCCTTGCTTCTTTATTTATTTTTATTTAGTTAATTATTACTAGTATTTTTTTTTTGTGCTTAAATGGAAGGTTTTTGTCGTATTTTCCTCCCAAAACATACATATAATTTCTTCACTAATTAAATTTATATGATTTAATAAACAATGTTTCAGTAGTAAGATGTCGTAATCAAATCCCTGTACTGTAAAATGTGCGGTAACAAACCTATTGTAAACTTTTTATACGAAATAAAATATCTATCTATCTATCTAGAACTTCTCCAGTTCAATCTTTTAATTTCTTTAAAACCAATTTCGCTGGATTGAATTCATATTTAAACTAATTAGCTTGTTTTGTTTGTTCCATGGAGGGCAGAATGTCGCATCATCACCTCCTCGTGGTGCCCTCTGGATAGCTGATAGATAGTAGTGAACTAACGATGAGCGTATGCCAAATCCGTCTACGCATGTGTAGCTGAACACTCAGACCTGCGCGAGGACATCTGGGTGAACTTTAGCACTCATGTAGGACCGGACGAGGGATCTCTTGTTGACCTGAACGAGTACTGAGTTTTAGAAATCTAGCAAGAGCCCTCAGAAAAAGCATATAAGGGGGATGAATTCTCTTGATGGAATCAACGGCGGAATCCATGGAACGTTTAGCGAACACCTTACATGAGCTAATTCGACATATTCGAAGCTCAGGTCTGTAAGGATTTCCATGTACATGAATAGAACCCATGGAACTAGCCCTCCAGGTTGGGGGCTGTGCTGTCGGGGTAACTTCCACTACCACGTAAAAAAAACTATAGTTATGAAAGAGACATCCGCCTCGGATAATAATAACGATCCCCCTCATTTGGCTATTAGACCCGGAACGTCCACGGACCATGATTTACGAGTATGTACCTGTAATGTACAAGCTCTGTATACTCCGGTTGCAGCTCAAAAACTTGAACCTTACCTCTCGCAGTACAAGGCCGATATTACTGCGATCCAGGAGATACGATGGATAGGATCAGGTAAGCAGAAAAGACGTAGCTGCGACATTTATTACAGCTGCCACAAAAGACTGCACATGTTAGGATGCGGTTTCGTCGTGGGAAATCGGCTCAGATCAAGAGTTATTGATTTTAAGCCGATAAGCGATCGTCTGGCTGTAATTCTCATCAGAGCCACATTTCAAAACATCAGCCTAATATGTGCACACGCCCCTACCGAAGAAGCTGAAGACCCTGTCAAGAAGAAATTTTACGGCCTCCTAGACGGAGGTCACACTAAGACAAATCCTGGAAGAGACGAATTTCAAACCGAAACCCACCACCTTTTCATCGACTTTAAAGCCGCCTATGACAGCATTCATCGTCTTGAGCTCTACCAGGCAATGACCCAATTCAGGATACCGACAAAACTTATCCAGATATGTCGCGTAACGCTGGAAAACACGCAATACTCTGTGAAATTTGGAAACAACTCTTCGGAGCTCTTCCAAACGTGCACCGGATTCAGGCAAGGAGATGCGCTGTCACGTGATTTCTTCAATATCGTGTTGGAGCAGATAGTGCGCAGGGCAGGTGACAACACGGAAGGCACTATCTTTCACAAATCCGTCTAACTGCTGGGATACGCAGACGATTGGGCAGAACGACACTGTTGATAACTACAATTTCGAGGTTGGCGAAACAACTGGGTTCAAAACTCCTAACTCGACGGACCAAATTAATGCTCTACAGAACGCTTATCTTACCAGTCCTGCTGTATGGAGCCGAGTGCTGGACGATAAGTAAGAAAGCTTCGTCGGATATTAGGTCCCTTATGCGAGGAGGGCGATTGGAGGAGAAGATATAACCGCGAACTCTATGAGCTGTACCAGGATGTGGATGTAGTCCAAAAAGCTAAGATACGCAGACTACATTGGCTCGGCCACATCGAGCGAATGGACAACAATGCTCCAGCCAAGATGATCTTCGAATCCCAGCCCCCAGGTTCGAGGCGGCGAAGAAGACCGAACCTCCGGTACAAAGACCAAGCTGTCGCGGATGCCAGAAAACTTGGTCTTCACAACTGGAAGCAGCGTGCTCGGGACCGCAGAGGATGGAAGGCAACGATGTCTCAGGCAGGGACTCTACAAGAGTCGGGAGCCCTTTAAGTAAGTAAGTAAGTAAGTATGCATGCCAATAAGTAGAGCAAATGAAGTAGAAGTCAACAAATTCAATCAATCACAACCGGGAATACATTTTGAAGGTCAAGGAACCATTAATTTGATACATAACACATGGAATCTAGTGGTTTACTAAAACCTTGAGCCCTACAGAAAAGAATTTGAGGCTCTCGAAAATAGTACAACGATATTAGATCACCTTTGCCAGCAAATTACATCAAAGAGTTTATGCAGTCATGTTGTTCAACAATTTCAATTCATCAACCAGGAACTTACCGAGGAAAATTTATTACTCAGGACTAAGCGCATTTCGAGAAAGGTCAGAAGAGGAGCTCTTGATATCGTTGGCAATATAACGAATTCACTATTTGGAGTTCTTGATGCTCGATATGCTGAAGAAATATTGAGAAGTTGTATTCCAATGAAGGTCACATAAAAACGTTATTAAAGAAACACACGTTATTAGACGCCACTGTTAACATAATGAAACACAACTCTCCAGTGAAATAGCCAATTGCATTCCGCCCCTTAAAAATTTCACCCACAATACAGGTCGTGCTACGAATGCACATCAGTTTACCCTTAAGCCCAACTTCGGTCGAACTGTCAAATATAGGTATTCTCTTTAAAGCCGCACTACACGAATGTGGAACATTCTACCTGGCTCTGTATTTCCTCGTCACTTCAGCGTCCAATCACTCAAGGCCAACGTGAAGCGGTACCTCCTTTCTTCTTCTTTCCCCTTTTCCCCACCGCTCGTGCCCTGAATAACAATTTAAGGGTATTTATAATCCCTTTGGCACGCGTAAATTATAAAAAAAAAAAAAACATGCTGCAACTGTACAAATTGATGTCAACAGAAGGACGGATCACGGCAAATTATGTGATATTCAAGGTTGAAATACCATTGATTGGCCTAGACGAATTTTTATCCATTTCGAATTTTTGATATTCAAGCTCATTCCAATTCCGGCAGTTATTAACAATGTACTAATATTAATAGAACCTTCATCAACGTTATTGGCTGTGAGTGCTCATCACGATCAATTTTACCCAATGTCATCCAATTTACCGACCTGGACCTAACATCACCATCTGCGAACTGAACTTCCTAAGCAACATATCATCATTATCGGCATGTAGATTAAAACCTATTAAAACTACTTCCGTGGGGACACAAATTCCTCAGACAAATCAATAGATCTACGCGGTAATCAAAAAAACAAGGTTGAACATAGTGTGCAATCATCAGTCATCACTCATCACAATTGAAGGAGTTGTACTCTGAAGTTGAAACCAAATTGTATTGTCAAGCACGATCACATAACAATTCAAGCCCATAGTGTCTATTCGACCAGCATGCGGGTAGCATACACGAGGTTAAGCAGAGACATGAACCTCACAACGGTGAACCATGCGATTGCACTCCAATACAACGATCCAAATATCAGCACTTACCAAGCAAAGTTGCAAGGAATTCGTAAGTAGATCAATTCCCTACAGCTGGATTTACCCTATCAAATCCATCGACACAATATCCGACACATCGTTCTCAGCTCTTCCGGCCTACTCCTAGTGGTCGGAGTCATTGCGTTCTTAATTTTGAAATCCAGACGATTTATCTGTAGACAAACAGAATATCCTATTCCATCACCAAGAGCAGTTCAACAGCCGAATCAACATTCATCTATCAACAGAACGATTGAACACAGTTCAATGGAGGCAGGATGTTTAGTACGGTCAGAATAAGCTAAGTTGCACATTAACACCTACATATAATTGTTTTTGTATTGTTTAGGTAATAAATTAAGATAAGAATTGTGTTTGCTAGAATAAGCTAAATTTTTGTATAAATACGACGTAATAAACAGTGTTGCAAATGATACCAAAGTATCAACAGTGATATTTTTTAATCTTAATTTCGACGTGATACTTCGATTTCTGTAAAAAGGCCTATTTTGATACTTTTTAGTTCCGACAACAAAGTACTATAATATGCCAGGCAATACTCTTATTCACTGAACTGTGAGTTATTTTTCCGTCATATATTTTTTTAGTCGACTTGGCGGCTGTTTGGATAAATATATTTTTTGTAAAAGACTTGGGAATATTCATTTTATCTTAGGCATTATATCTTGTCTTCATTATTTTAATATTAACAAAATAATAATAATGGCAGTTTTACTCATAATTCCTTTTATGATACCTTTTGATACTTTTCTTCTGTCTGCGGAGATACTTTTTTCCCAAATTCTTGCGGCAACACTGGTAATAAAGATAGAACTGTCCTGATACACTTTGACAGCCATCGAAGACTATTGCTTTTTATGTCTGCTTAGAAGGCTGCAATTATCCACTCTTGCTGTTCTCGTACTATACTAGAAATACCGCCGATAGTCACGGTACAGAACCGTGGCCTATCACATACATAAACAATAAAGGCACTGTATACAGGGTGTTCGCTAAAATCTCAGCTCAGACGTGGTGGTTTTTGGTACGAAACACACTGGAGCTTTGATGTTCTCGCTCGACACTTACCCTATGACCCTGACCTTATGGAAATGTCTTCTGATGCTATGACTCCGAGGCTTCAGTTGCGGCCCAAGTATGAGGTCGACTTTTCAGGTATTCAGGACCTGCCAGGAATCGGGTGTATTGTGATACATGAGGTAACAATAAAGGTGAAGGACCTTGATTAAATCACGACCAAAGAAGAGGTCGCCCAAGCCCTCACGAAGCACCTAGTCTCAAGTCTATGAGAAAGACCTATGCTGGGACAAAGATGGCTGTGATAAATCTGCCAGTAAGTTTTGCAAACAAAGCGCTAGCAATCGGGAAAATTAGGATCAATTGGGTAGACTGCCGTTTAAGAGGAAAACTGGACCTAAAAACACATGAAAATTCTACAATCCGCTAGTAGCGGATCGTATGATACCCGATATACTTGCTTGAGCAACTCTTTTCAAATATTTTATAAAACTACTCCAAAACACGAATTTTTGCAATAAGTGGGCGTGGTAGTGTGTGGGTTTTGTAAATTTTTCAACATATTTTCAACTGTATTTTGTTCCCAAGCAGTTCTATAAAAAAAAAAAAACAGTTTTTTTGATTAAATCACTTCTAAGAAATAGGCGTGGCCATACACAATGATTTGAAGATATGTAGGATAAGAGAATATCTATATATTAGCTTTAGTAAGTTTCATGGAGTTTCAATTAAAATTACTGAAAAAAGTGAATTTTTCGAAACGTGGGAGTAACAGTGGGTGGATTTTGAACTTGTTTACACTTGTTCTGCTTCCTTTTTCATGGAGGGTCTCTCGGTCTCTCAGACCGGCCCTGGGTCCTAGGGGCTAAAACCCATGGAACTGGCTCTCCAGGTTGGGGGATGTGCCATCGGGGCAACTACCTAACCACGTAAAAACTCCTAGTTTTGAGACAGACGCAAGCCTCCGATATGAACAACAATCCCCCTCATTTGGTAAATCGACCCGGAACGTCCACGGACTATGATCTACGGGTATGCAGCTGGAATTTAAAAACTGTGTACACTCCGCGTGCAGATCAGCAACTTGAATCTTTCCTCTCAAGGCAGGTATTACTGCGATCCAGGAGATACGATGGATAGGATCAGGTATGCAGAAAAGACGAAGCTGCGAAATTTATTACAGCTGCCACAAAAGACTGCACATGTTAGGATGCGGATTCGTCGTGGAAAATTGGCTCAGATCAAGAGTTATTGATTTTAATCTGATAAGGGATCGTCTGGCTGTAATTTGCATCAGAGCCACATTCCAAAACATCAGCCAAATATGTGTACACACCCCTACCGAAGAAGCTGAAGACCTTGTCAAGGAGGAATTTTGCGACCTCCTGGACGGAGCTTACGGAGCCTGTCCAGAGTACGATGTAAAAGTCGTACTCGAGGACTTCAATGCCAAAATCGGTAAGGAAAACATCTTTGGCGGGATAGTCGGTAAACACAGCCTCCAAGATTCGACAACAGACAACGGTTTCCGACTAATCGGCTTTGCAGCAGCTCGTAAAACGGTGATAAGTAGCACTAGGTTTCCTACGCTAAGAATCCACACAGCAACCAGATGGACCACGTGTTAATCGGCGCAAGACACGCATCCAACATCTTGGATGTGCGTACCTTTCGAGGGGCAAACGTGAACTCTGACCACTATCTTGTTGCAGCTAAATTCAGAGCTCGACTGTCCAACGAGAAGAAGCTGCGAGCCGTCAAGAAAAACAAGCTTAACGTCGGACGCCTTAGCACGCCAGAAGGAGCCAGAGCCTACAAAGAGCACCTGGCCGAGAAACTCTCTGCGGTGCATTCACAAACCACAAATGCTAACAACCAGTGGACCGAATACCGCAACATCATCAAAGAGGTAGCCGTGACCACCCTTGGCTACCAACCACCACCAAGGAGAAGTGCTTGATATGACAGAAGATGCACACAAGAAAGCGCTGCAGCGCAAAACAAGAGCAGCGAGAGAGGAGTACCGGACCAGACGAAGGGAGGAAAAGAGAATCCTGTGTAAAAAGAAAAGTGACCACGCAGTTCCCCAGCTCCAGGATATCGAGGAGTCTCACGAGCACAATTCCATCCAGCAATTTTATCGAAAAGCCAAGCAGCTGGCTGGCAGCTGACTACAAACCCGGAACGCAGGCTCTTCGAAATAGCGAAGGCAACTGACGCACAGGGCATTGTTGATGTGTTTAAGCAACACTTCCAGCAGTTGGTTAACGAGCAGCAAAAAGAGAGAGTAAATGGGCAAGACGAGAACCCACCTCACCCAGTATTGAAGAAGTTAATGCAGCCATCAGAAAATTGAAGAGCAACAAAGCCGCTGGCTCTGATGGGCTTCGAGCTGAACTCTTCAAATACGGAGGTGAGCTCTTGGTAGGGTACATGCAGCAAGTCATCAACCAAGTATGGGTGGAGGAACGAATGCACGACGACTGGAGTGTCAGCTCTATATGCCCCATCTTCAAAAAAGGCGATCTTATATCTGTTAAATGTTAAATGTCGCATATAAGATCCTATCCAACATATTGTGTGAACGTCTAAAACCTTTTAGCAATACACTAATCGACACGTACTAGTGTGGCTTCCGGCCCGGCAGATCGACAATATACCAAATTTTCACACTCAGACAAATCCTGGATTTTAAAGCCTACCTCGGAACAAATATTAATCCTACAAATAACACCTTGGTAGAGATCCGACGAAGAATAACCCTAGCAAACCGCTGCAACAACTGGGTTCAAAACTCCTAACTCGACGGACCAAATTAATGCGAACGCTCATATTACGAGTCCTGCTGTATGAAGCTGGTAAGTAAGAAAGCTGAGCAAATATTGTACACCTTCGAGCGAAAAATACTCCGTCGGATATTAGGTCCCTTATGCGAGGAGGGCGAATGAAGGAGATACAACCGCGAACTCTATGGTCTGTGGCTCGGCCACATCAAGAGAATGGACAACAATGCTCCAGCCAAAAAGATCTCCGAGTCCCAGCCCCAAGGTTCGAAAGGACGAAGAAGACCGAACCTCCGATGCAAAGACCAAGCTGCCGCGGATGCCAGAAACCTGGTCTTCACAACTGGAAGCAGCGTGCCAAAAGCTGCGTTATGGACATGCGGCCAACGAGCCTTCGAGAAGAAGATGATATTACAGCAGGCAGGCTGTGTGTGGCCCAAAGGTAATGGTTTTCACATCTTCAGCGGCTACGCCCCTCCCAGCCTAACAAAGGAAGAATTCGAAGGAATAGTGGCCAACATAGCAACCACTGCAAAAGGGAAAAACCGCGTAATCATTGCAGTCATTTTTACGCGTGGCGGTAGAATGGGGCTCACGCACCACGAACACCAGAGGAAGAGCACTTCTGGAGGCGTTTGTATCATTTGAATTGGTGATTTGCAGGTGCTGCGTGGCAAGCAATCGAGTTTGAGCTACAATCCAGTCACTCTAGAAATAGAGAAGAGCACGGAAGACAACTGCGGGATAAGGACTGAACACCACAAACTCTGGCCGTCGAATTACTCCAGCTTATGATGGAGGATATATCCCTATATGGATCTGCTGCGATAAAGCGAAGAACTCATAAGAGGAATATCAAGAACTTGTGACGCTTCAATGCAACGGAAAATTACAAATCCACTACGGCCACCAGTATCCTCGTGGAATTATGAAATCGTCAGACGTCGCGCAGAATGCCACAGAACGCGCCGACAGTACCAGCACTCCAGAGAGCACAGCGATCACGGAGAATGCCAAACGAGATTTATAATCGGCCGAAGAAGCTTAAAAACTGCTATTAAAAGCCGTCCACACATCTTTGTAGAGGTATACGATGCTTGCCTAAAGGAAGGAGTATTTCCCAAGCAGTGGAAGAAACAAAGACTTGTTTTTTACCGAAATGTAATAAGCCCCCGCAGGATCCCTCATCGTATATGCCTCTCTGCATGCTGGACACAATGGGTAAAATGCTGGAGCACATAAAAAGTGGCACACTGGAGAGTGAAATCGACAAAGCTGCAGTGCTCGCAGATCGCCAGTATGGTTTCCGTAAGGGACGATCTACGATTGTTGTTATCGACGAAGTCATAAGTACTGGTGGCAGCAAACAGTACTGTGCAATCATCACCCTGTATGTTAAAAACGCCGTTAACACCGCAAATTAGAGAAACATTCTCCGAATACTTACCGCCAAGAGAGTACCGGACTACCTGCAGAAGATAATGACAGACTATTTTACAAATAGAATACTACACTACCAAACCGAAGGCGGGATAAGGCAGTGTTACGTACTAGGCCCACTATTGTGGAACCTTATGTACGATGACGTCCTCAAACTTCGAATACCGAGGTGCCCGAAAATAATTGGCTTCTCTGACGATATAGTTTAGTGGCCAAACTCCTTGAAGAAGTAGAACATGACTGCAACGAAGCCATCGGAACGGTACAGAACTGGCTAGTAAGCATGGATTTACGACTAGCAGAGGACAAGGCGGTAGTAGTACTATTAAGCAACAGACGGGCTATGGAGACTGTAATAGTGACCTTGGGCGATCACGTTGTATTGTCGAAACCAGAACTGAAGTACTTCGGTGTTACTATAGATACAAGGTTAACTTTTAAGCAACATCTACAATACGCAGCGGAGAAGGCAGCGAGAACAACGACTGCCCTGGCAAGGAACATGCCAAATATTGGAGGACCTAAACAAATAAAAAGACTACTATTGGCAAGAGTAGCGACGTCGATGATGCTCTATGGCTCCCAAATATAGGCCGATACGATGAGCACTAAATCATACAGAATAAGAATAGAAGCAGTTTACAATGCATTGAGAGTATGTAGTGCCTTCCGAAAAACCTCATACGACGCGGCGTGTGTAGTGGCGTGGTGGTGTGTAGTGGCGTAAATGGTGCCTTAGACCTCGTCGTATGGAAATATCGGGCCAACAGATCAAGTATACCATACAACGAAGTGAAGTGATGACGACTTACCACGTAGAACAACTCTAAAAGAATGGCAAGCTAGATGGAACTCTTCCGACAAAGGTAGATGGACTAAAAGCCTGATTCTCAATATCGGCTTTGGATCAATAGGAAACATGGAGAGCTGAACATGCGAACTGAACTTCCTAAGCAACATATCATCATTATCGGCATGTAGATTAAAACCTATTAAAACTACTTCCGTGGGGACACAAATTCCTCAGACAAGTCAATAGATCTACGCGGTAATCAAAAAAACAAGGTTGAACATAGTGTGCAATCATCAGTCATCACTCATCACAATTGAAGGAGTTGTACTCTGAAGTTGAAACCAAATTGTATTGTCAAGCACGATCACATAACAATTCAAGCCCATAGTGTCTATTCGACCAGCATGCGGGTAGCATACACCAGGTTAAGCAGAGACATGAACCTCACAACGGTGAACCATGCGATTGCACTCCAATACAACGATCCAAATATCAGCACTTACCAAGCAAAGTTGCAAGGAATTCGTAAGTAGATCAATTCCCTACAGCTGGATTTACCCTATCAAATCCATCGACACAATATCCGACACATCGTTCTCAGCTCTTCCGGCCTACTCCTAGTGGTCGGAGTCATTGCGTTCTTAATTTTGAAATCCAGACGATTTATCTGTAGACAAACAGAATATCCTATTCCATCACCAAGAGCAGTTCAACAGCCGAATCAACATTCATCTATCAACAGAACGATTGAACACAGTTCAATGGAGGCAGGATATTTAGTACGGTCAGAATAAGCTAAGTTGCACATTAACACCTACATATAATTGTTTTTGTATTGTTTAGGTAATAAATTAAGATAAGAATTATGTTTGCTAGAATAAGCTAAATTTTTGTATAAATACGACGTAATAAACAGTGTTGCAAATGATACCAAAGTATCAACAGTGATATTTTTTAATCTTAATTTCGACGTGATACTTCGATTTCTGTAAAATGCCTATTTTGATACTTTTTAGTTCCGACAACAAAGTACTATAATATGCCAGGCAATACTCTTATTCACTGAACTGTGAGTTATTTTTCCGTCATATATTTTTTTAGTCGACTTGGCGGCTGTTTGGATAAATATATTTTTTGTAAAAGACTTGGGAATATTCATTTTATCTTAGGCATTATATCTTGTCTTCATTATTTTAATATTAACAAAATAATAATAATGGCAGTTTTACTCATAATTCCTTTTATGATACCTTTTGATACTTTTCTTCTGTCTGCGGAGATACTTTTTTCCCAAATTCTTGCAGCAACACTGGTAATAAAGATAGAACTGTCCTGATACACTTTGACAGCCATCGAAGACTATTGCTTTTTATGTCTGCTTGGAAGGCTGCAATCTTGCTGTTCTCGTACTGTACTAGAAATACCGCCGATAGTCACGGTACAGAACCGTGGCCTATCACATACATAAACAATAAAGGCACTGTATACAGGGTGTTCGCTAAAAGCTCAGCTCAGACGTGGTGGTTTTTGGTACGAAACGCACTGGAGCTTTGATGTTCTCGCTCGACACTTACCCTATGACCTTATGGAAATGTCTTCTGATGCTATGACTCCGAGGCTTCAGTTGCGGCCCAAGTATGAGGTCGACTTTTTAGGTATTCAGGACCTGCCAGGAATCGGGTGTATTGTGATACATGAGGTAACAATAAAGGTGAAGGACCTTGATTAAATCACGACCAAAGAAGAGGTCGCCCAAGCCCTCACGAAGCACCTAGTCTCAAGTCTATGAGAAAGACCTATGCTGGGACAAAGATGGCTGTGATAAATCTGCCAGTAAGTTTTGCAAACAAAGCGCTAGCGATCGGGAAAATTAGGATCAATTGGGTAGACTGCCGTTTAAGAGGAAAACTGGACCTAAAAACACATGAAAATTCTACAATCCGCTAGTAGCGGATCGTATGATACCCGATATACTTGCTTGAGCAACTCTTTTCAAATATTTTATAAAACTACTCCAAAACACGAATTTTTGCAATAAGTGGGCGTGGTAGTGTGTGGGTTTTGTAAATTTTTCAACATATTTTCAACTGTATTTTGTTCCCAAGCAGTTCTATAAAAAAAAAAAAAACAGTTTTTTTGATTAAATCACTTCTAAGAAATAGGCGTGGCCATACACAATGATTTGAAGATATGTAGGATAAGAGAATATCTATATATTAGCTTTAGTAAGTTTCATGGAGTTTCAATTAAAATTACTGAAAAAAGTGAATTTTTCGAAACGTGGGAGTAACAGTGGGTGGATTTTGAACTTGTTTACACTTGTTCTGCTTCCTTTTTCATGGAGGGTCTCTCGGTCTCTCAGACCGGCCCTGGGTCCTAGGGGCTAAAACCCATGGAACTGGCTCTCCAGGTTGGGGGATGTGCCATCGGGGCAACTACCTAACCACGTAAAAACTCCTAGTTTTGAGACAGACGCAAGCCTCCGATATGAACAACGATCCCCCTCATTTGGCAAATCGACCCGGAACGTCCACGGACTATGATCTACGGGTATGCAGCTGGAATTTAAAAACTGTGTACACTCCGCGTGCAGATCAGCAACTTGAATCTTTCCTCTCAAGGCAGGTATTACTGCGATCCAGGAGATACGATGGATAGGATCAGGTATGCAGAAAAGACGAAGCTGCGAAATTTATTACAGCTGCCACAAAAGACTGCACATGTTAGGATGCGGATTCGTCGTGGAAAATTGGCTCAGATCAAGAGTTATTGATTTTAATCTGATAAGGGATCGTCTGGCTGTAATTTGCATCAGAGCCACATTCCAAAACATCAGCCAAATATGTGTACACACCCCTACCGAAGAAGCTGAAGACCTTGTCAAGGAGGAATTTTGCGACCTCCTGGACGGAGCTTACGGAGCCTGTCCAGAGTACGATGTAAAAGTCGTACTCGAGGACTTCAATGCCAAAATCGGTAAGGAAAACATCTTTGGCGGGATAGTCGGTAAACACAGCCTCCAAGATTCGACAACAGACAACGGTTTCCGACTAATCGGCTTTGCAGCAGCTCGTAAAACGGTGATAAGTAGCACTAGGTTTCCTACGCTAAGAATCCACACAGCAACCAGATGGACCACGTGTTAATCGGCGCAAGACACGCATCCAACATCTTGGATGTGCGTACCTTTCGAGGGGCAAACGTGAACTCTGACCACTATCTTGTTGCAGCTAAATTCAGAGCTCGACTGTCCAACGAGAAGAAGCTGCGAGCCGTCAAGAAAAACAAGCTTAACGTCGGACGCCTTAGCACGCCAGAAGGAGCCAGAGCCTACAAAGAGCACCTGGCCGAGAAACTCTCTGCGGTGCATTCACAAACCACAAATGCTAACAACCAGTGGACCGAATACCGCAACATCATCAAAGAGGTAGCCGTGACCACCCTTGGCTACCAACCACCACCAAGGAGAAGTGCTTGATATGACAGAAGATGCACACAAGAAAGCGCTGCAGCGCAAAACAAGAGCAGCGAGAGAGGAGTACCGGACCAGACGAAGGGAGGAAAAGAGAATCCTGTGTAAAAAGAAAAGTGACCACGCAGTTCCCCAGCTCCAGGATATCGAGGAGTCTCACGAGCACAATTCCATCCAGCAATTTTATCGAAAAGCCAAGCAGCTGGCTGGCAGCTGACTACAAACCCGGAACGCAGGCTCTTCGAAATAGCGAAGGCAACTGACGCACAGGGCATTGTTGATGTGTTTAAGCAACACTTCCAGCAGTTGGTTAACGAGCAGCAAAAAGAGAGAGTAAATGGGCAAGACGAGAACCCACCTCACCCAGTATTGAAGAAGTTAATGCAGCCATCAGAAAATTGAAGAGCAACAAAGCCGCTGGCTCTGATGGGCTTCGAGCTGAACTCTTCAAATACGGAGGTGAGCTCTTGGTAGGGTACATGCATCAAGTCATCAACCAAGTATGGGTGGAGGAACGAATGCACGACGACTGGAGTGTCAGCTCTATATGCCCCATCTTCAAAAAAGGCGATCTTATATCTGTTAAATGTTAAATGTCGCATATAAGATCCTATCCAACATATTGTGTGAACGTCTAAAACCTTTTAGCAACACACTAATCGACACGTACCAGTGTGGCTTCCGGCCCGGCAGATCGACAATATACCAAATTTTCACACTCAGACAAATCCTGGGTTTTAAAGCCTACCTCGGAACAAATATTAATCCTACAAATAACACCTTGGTAGAGATCCGACGAAGAATAACCCTAGCAAACCGCTGCAACAACTGGGTTCAAAACTCCTAACTCGACGGACCAAATTAATGCGAACGCTCATATTACCAGTCCTGCTGTATGAAGCTGGTAAGTAAGAAAGCTGAGCAAATATTGTACACCTTCGAGCGAAAAATACTCCGTCGGATATTAGGTCCCTTATGCGAGGAGGGCGAATGAAGGAGAAGATACAACCGCGAACTCTATGGTCTGTAGCTCGGCCACATCAAGCGAATGGACAACAATGCTCCAGCCAAAAAGATCTCCGAGTCCCAGCCCCAAGGTTCGAAACGACGAAGAAGACCGAACCTCCGATACAAAGACCAAGCTGCCGCGGATGCCAGAAACCTGGTCTTCACAACTGGAAGCAGCGTGCCAAAAGCTGCGTTATGGACATGCGGCCAACGAGCCTTCGAGAAGAAGATGATATTACAGCAGGCAGGCTGTGTGTGGCCCAAAGGTAATGGTTTTCACATCTTCAGCGGCTACGCCCCTCCCAGCCTAACAAAGGAAGAATTCGAAGGAATAGTGGCCAACATAGCAACCACTGCAAAAGGGAAAAACCGCGTAATCATTGCAGTCGTTTTTACGCGTGGCGGTAGAATGGGGCTCACGCACCACGAACACCAGAGGAAGAGCACTTCTGGAGGCGTTTGTATTATTTGAATTGGTGATTTGCAGGTGCTGCGTGGCAAGCAATCGAGTTTGAGCTACAATCCAGTCACTCTAGAAATAGAGAAGAGCACGGAAGACAACTGCGGGATAAGGACTGAACACCACAAACTCTGGCCGTCGAATTACTCCAGCTTATGATGGAGGATATATCCCTATATGGATCTGCTGCGATAAAGCGAAGAACTCATAAGAGGAATATCAAGAACTTGTGACGCTTCAATGCAACGGAAAATTACAAATCCACTACGGCCACCAGTATCCTCGTGGAATTATGAAATCGTCAGACGTCGCGCAGAATGCCACAGAACGCGCCGACAGTACCAGCACTCCAGAGAGCACAGCGATCACGGAGAATGCCAAACGAGATTTATAATCGGCCGAAGAAGCTTAAAAACTGCTATTAAAAGCCGTCCACACATCTTTGTAGAGGTATACGATGCTTGCCTAAAGGAAGGAGTATTTCCCAAGCAGTGGAAGAAACAAAGACTTGTTGTTTTTTACCGAAATGTAATAAGCCCCCGCAGGATCCCTCATCGTATATGCCTCTCTGCATGCTGGACACAATGGGTAAAATGCTGGAGCACATAAAAAGTGGCACACTGGAGAGTGAAATCGACAAAGCTGCAGTGCTCGCAGATCGCCAGTATGGTTTCCGTAAGGGACGATCTACGATTGTTGTTATCGACGAAGTCATAAGTACTGGTGGCAGCAAACAGTACTGTGCAATCATCACCCTGTATGTTAAAAACGCCGTTAACACCGCAAATTAGAGAAACATTCTCCGAATACTTACCGCCAAGAGAGTACCGGACTACCTGCAGAAGATAATGACAGACTATTTTACAAATAGAATACTACACTACCAAACCGAAGGCGGGATAAGGCAGTGTTACGTACTAGGCCCACTATTGTGGAACCTTATGTACGATGACGTCCTCAAACTTCGAATACCGAGGTGCCTGAAAATAATTGGCTTCTCTGACGATATAGTTTAGTGGCCAAACTCCTTGAAGAAGTAGAACATGACTGCAACGAAGCCATCGGAACGGTACAGAACTGGCTAGTAAGCATGGATTTACGACTAGCAGAGGACAAGGCGGTAGTAGTACTATTAAGCAACAGACGGGCTATGGAGACTGTAATAGTGACCTTGGGCGATCACGTTGTATTGTCGAAACCAGAACTGAAGTACTTCGGTGTTACTATAGATACAAGGTTAACTTTTAAGCAACATCTACAATACGCAGCGGAGAAGGCAGCGAGAACAACGACTGCCCTGGCAAGGAACATGCCAAATATTGGAGGACCTAAACAAATAAAAAGACTACTATTGGCAAGAGTAGCGACGTCGATGATGCTCTATGGCTCCCAAATATAGGCCGATACGATGAGCACTAAATCATACAGAATAAGAATAGAAGCAGTTTACAATGCATTGAGAGTATGTAGTGCCTTCCGAAAAACCTCATACGACGCGGCGTGTGTAGTGGCGTGGTGGTGTGTTGTGGCGTAAATGGTGCCTTAGACCTCGTCGTATGGAAATATCGGGCCAACAGATCAAGTATACCATACAACGAAGTGAAGTGATGACGACTTACCACGTAGAACAACTCTAAAAGAATGGCAAGCTAGATGGAACTCTTCCGACAAAGGTAGATGGACTAAAAGCCTGATTCTCAATATCGGCTTTGGATCAATAGGAAACATGGAGAGCTGAACATGCGAACTGAACTTCCTAAGCAACATATCATCATTATCGGCATGTAGATTAAAACCTATTAAAACTACTTCCGTGGGGACACAAATTCCTCAGACAAGTCAATAGATCTACGCGGTAATCAAAAAAACAAGGTTGAACATAGTGTGCAATCATCAGTCATCACTCATCACAATTGAAGGAGTTGTACTCTGAAGTTGAAACCAAATTGTATTGTCAAGCACGATCACATAACAATTCAAGCCCATAGTGTCTATTCGACCAGCATGCGGGTAGCATACACCAGGTTAAGCAGAGACATGAACCTCACAACGGTGAACCATGCGATTGCACTCCAATACAACGATCCAAATATCAGCACTTACCAAGCAAAGTTGCAAGGAATTCGTAAGTAGATCAATTCCCTACAGCTGGATTTACCCTATCAAATCCATCGACACAATATCCGACACATCGTTCTCAGCTCTTCCGGCCTACTCCTAGTGGTCGGAGTCATTGCGTTCTTAATTTTGAAATCCAGACGATTTATCTGTAGACAAACAGAATATCCTATTCCATCACCAAGAGCAGTTCAACAGCCGAATCAACATTCATCTATCAACAGAACGATTGAACACAGTTCAATGGAGGCAGGATATTTAGTACGGTCAGAATAAGCTAAGTTGCACATTAACACCTACATATAATTGTTTTTGTATTGTTTAGGTAATAAATTAAGATAAGAATTATGTTTGCTAGAATAAGCTAAATTTTTGTATAAATACGACGTAATAAACAGTGTTGCAAATGATACCAAAGTATCAACAGTGATATTTTTTAATCTTAATTTCGACGTGATACTTCGATTTCTGTAAAATGCCTATTTTGATACTTTTTAGTTCCGACAACAAAGTACTATAATATGCCAGGCAATACTCTTATTCACTGAACTGTGAGTTATTTTTCCGTCATATATTTTTTTAGTCGACTTGGCGGCTGTTTGGATAAATATATTTTTTGTAAAAGACTTGGGAATATTCATTTTATCTTAGGCATTATATCTTGTCTTCATTATTTTAATATTAACAAAATAATAATAATGGCAGTTTTACTCATAATTCCTTTTATGATACCTTTTGATACTTTTCTTCTGTCTGCGGAGATACTTTTTTCCCAAATTCTTGCAGCAACACTGGTAATAAAGATAGAACTGTCCTGATACACTTTGACAGCCATCGAAGACTATTGCTTTTTATGTCTGCTTGGAAGGCTGCAATCTTGCTGTTCTCGTACTGTACTAGAAATACCGCCGATAGTCACGGTACAGAACCGTGGCCTATCACATACATAAACAATAAAGGCACTGTATACAGGGTGTTCGCTAAAAGCTCAGCTCAGACGTGGTGGTTTTTGGTACGAAACGCACTGGAGCTTTGATGTTCTCGCTCGACACTTACCCTATGACCTTATGGAAATGTCTTCTGATGCTATGACTCCGAGGCTTCAGTTGCGGCCCAAGTATGAGGTCGACTTTTTAGGTATTCAGGACCTGCCAGGAATCGGGTGTATTGTGATACATGAGGTAACAATAAAGGTGAAGGACCTTGATTAAATCACGACCAAAGAAGAGGTCGCCCAAGCCCTCACGAAGCACCTAGTCTCAAGTCTATGAGAAAGACCTATGCTGGGACAAAGATGGCTGTGATAAATCTGCCAGTAAGTTT
Organism: Chalcosyrphus nemorum; assembly: GCA_949716465.1. Classification (NCBI taxonomy): domain Eukaryota; kingdom Metazoa; phylum Arthropoda; class Insecta; order Diptera; family Syrphidae; genus Chalcosyrphus; species Chalcosyrphus nemorum. The sequence continues at coordinate 55,416,135 of OX454332.1, forward strand.
TGCAAACAAAGCGCTAGCGATCGGGAAAATTAGGATCAATTGGGTAGACTGCCGTTTAAGAGGAAAACTGGACCTAAAAACACATGAAAATTCTACAATCCGCTAGTAGCGGATCGTATGATACCCGATATACTTGCTTGAGCAACTCTTTTCAAATATTTTATAAAACTACTCCAAAACACGAATTTTTGCAATAAGTGGGCGTGGTAGTGGGTGGGTTTTGTAAATTTTTCAACATATTTTCAACTGTATTTTGTTCCCAAGCAGTTCTATAAAAAAAAAACAGTTTTTTTGATTAAATCACTTCTAAGAAATAGGCGTGGCCATACACAATGATTTGAAGATATGTAGGATAAGAGAATATCTATATATTAGCTTTAGTAAGTTTCATGGAGTTTCAATTAAAATTACTGAAAAAAGTGAATTTTTCGAAACGTGGGAGTAACAGTGGGTGGATTTTGAACTTGTTTACACTTGTTCTGCTTCCTTTTTCATGGAGGGTCTCTCGGTCTCTCAGACCGGCCCTGGGTCCTAGGGGCTAAAACCCATGGAACTGGCTCTCCAGGTTGGGGGATGTGCCATCGGGGCAACTACCTAACCACGTAAAAACTCCTAGTTTTGAGACAGACGCAAGCCTCCGATATGAACAACGATCCCCCTCATTTGGTAAATCGACCCGGAACGTCCACGGACTATGATCTACGGGTATGCAGCTGGAATTTAAAAACTGTGTACACTCCGCGTGCAGATCAGCAACTTGAATCTTTCCTCTCAAGGCAGGTATTACTGCGATCCAGGAGATACGATGGATAGGATCAGGTATGCAGAAAAGACGAAGCTGCGAAATTTATTACAGCTGCCACAAAAGACTGCACATGTTAGGATGCGGATTCGTCGTGGAAAATTGGCTCAGATCAAGAGTTATTGATTTTAATCTGATAAGGGATCGTCTGGCTGTAATTTGCATCAGAGCCACATTCCAAAACATCAGCCAAATATGTGTACACACCCCTACCGAAGAAGCTGAAGACCTTGTCAAGGAGGAATTTTGCGACCTCCTGGACGGAGCTTACGGAGCCTGTCCAGAGTACGATGTAAAAGTCGTACTCGAGGACTTCAATGCCAAAATCGGTACGGAAAACATCTTTGGCGGGATAGTCGGTAAACACAGCCTCCAAGATTCGACAACAGACAACGGTTTCCGACTAATCGGCTTTGCAGCAGCTCGTAAAACGGTGATAAGTAGCACTAGGTTTCCTACGCTAAGAATCCACACAGCAACCAGATGGACCACGTGTTAATCGGCGCAAGACACGCATCCAACATCTTGGATGTGCGTACCTTTCGAGGGGCAAACGTGAACTCTGACCACTATCTTGTTGCAGCTAAATTCAGAGCTCGACTGTCCAACGAGAAGAAGCTGCGAGCCGTCAAGAAAAACAAGCTTAACGTCGGACGCCTTAGCACGCCAGAAGGAGCCAGAGCCTACAAAGAGCACCTGGCCGAGAAACTCTCTGCGGTGCATTCACAAACCACAAATGCTAACAACCAGTGGACCGAATACCGCAACATCATCAAAGAGGTAGCCGTGACCACCCTTGGCTACCAACCACCACCAAGGAGAAGTGCTTGATATGACAGAAGATGCACACAAGAAAGCGCTGCAGCGCAAAACAAGAGCAGCGAGAGAGGAGTACCGGACCAGACGAAGGGAGGAAAAGAGAATCCTGTGTAAAAAGAAAAGTGACCACGCAGTTCCCCAGCTCCAGGATATCGAGGAGTCTCACGAGCACAATTCCATCCAGCATTTTATCGAAAAGCCAAGCAGCTGGCTGGCAGCTGACTACAAACCCGGAACGCAGGCTCTTCGAAATAGCGAAGGCAACTGACGCACAGGGCATTGTTGATGTGTTTAAGCAACACTTCCAGCAGTTGGTTAACGAGCAGCAAAAAGAGAGAGTAAATGGGCAAGACGAGAACCCACCTCACCCAGTATTGAAGAAGTTAATGCAGCCATCAGAAAATTGAAGAGCAACAAAGCCGCTGGCTCTGATGGGCTTCGAGCTGAACTCTTCAAATACGGAGGTGAGCTCTTGGTAGGGTACATGCATCAAGTCATCAACCAAGTATGGGTGGAGGAACGAATGCACGACGACTGGAGTGTCAGCTCTATATGCCCCATCTTCAAAAAAGGCGATCTTATATCTGTTAAATGTTAAATGTCGCATATAAGATCCTATCCAACATATTGTGTGAACGTCTAAAACCTTTTAGCAACACACTAATCGACACGTACCAGTGTGGCTTCCGGCCCGGCAGATCGACAATATACCAAATTTTCACACTCAGACAAATCCTGGATTTTAAAGCCTACCTCGGAACAAATATTAATCCTACAAATAACACCTTGGTAGAGATCCGACGAAGAATAACCCTAGCAAACCGCTGCAACAACTGGGTTCAAAACTCCTAACTCGACGGACCAAATTAATGCGAACGCTCATATTACCAGTCCTGCTGTATGAAGCTGGTAAGTAAGAAAGCTGAGCAAATATTGTACACCTTCGAGCGAAAAATACTCCGTCGGATATTAGGTCCCTTATGCGAGGAGGGCGAATGAAGGAGAAGATACAACCGCGAACTCTATGGTCTGTAGCTCGGCCACATCAAGCGAATGGACAACAATGCTCCAGCCAAAAAGATCTCCGAGTCCCAGCCCCAAGGTTCGAAACGACGAAGAAGACCGAACCTCCGATACAAAGACCAAGCTGCCGCGGATGCCAGAAACCTGGTCTTCACAACTGGAAGCAGCGTGCCAAAAGCTGCGTTATGGACATGCGGCCAACGAGCCTTCGAGAAGAAGATGATATTACAGCAGGCAGGCTGTGTGTGGCCCAAAGGTAATGGTTTTCACATCTTCAGCGGCTACGCCCCTCCCAGCCTAACAAAGGAAGAATTCGAAGGAATAGTGGCCAACATAGCAACCACTGCAAAAGGGAAAAACCGCGTAATCATTGCAGTCGTTTTTACGCGTGGCGGTAGAATGGGGCTCACGCACCACGAACACCAGAGGAAGAGCACTTCTGGAGGCGTTTGTATTATTTGAATTGGTGATTTGCAGGTGCTGCGTGGCAAGCAATCGAGTTTGAGCTACAATCCAGTCACTCTAGAAATAGAGAAGAGCACGGAAGACAACTGCGGGATAAGGACTGAACACCACAAACTCTGGCCGTCGAATTACTCCAGCTTATGATGGAGGATATATCCCTATATGGATCTGCTGCGATAAAGCGAAGAACTCATAAGAGGAATATCAAGAACTTGTGACGCTTCAATGCAACGGAAAATTACAAATCCACTACGGCCACCAGTATCCTGGTGGAATTATGAAATCGTCAGACGTCGCGCAGAATGCCACAGAACGCGCCGACAGTACCAGCACTCCAGAGAGCACAGCGATCACGGAGAATGTCAAACGAGATTTATAATCGGCCGAAGAAGCTTAAAAACTGCTATTAAAAGCCGTCCACACATCTTTGTAGAGGTATACGATGCTTGCCTAAAGGAAGGAGTATTTCCCAAGCAGTGGAAGAAACAAAGACTTGTTGTTTTTTACCGAAATGTAATAAGCCCCCGCAGGATCCCTCATCGTATATGCCTCTCTGCATGCTGGACACAATGGGTAAAATGCTGGAGCACATAAAAAGTGGCACACTGGAGAGTGAAATCGACAAAGCTGCAGTGCTCGCAGATCACCAGTATGGTTTCCGTAAGGGACGATCTACGATTGTTGTTATCGACGAAGTCATAAGTACTGGTGGCAGCAAACAGTACTGTGCAATCATCACCCTGTATGTTAAAAACGCCGTTAACACCGCAAATTAGAGAAACATTCTCCGAATACTTACCGCCAAGAGAGTACCGGACTACCTGCAGAAGATAATGACAGACTATTTTACAAATAGAATACTGCACTACCAAACCGAAGGCGGGATAAGGCAGTGTTACGTACTAGGCCCACTGTTGTGGAACCTTATGTACGATGACGTCCTCAAACTTCGAATACCGAGGTGCCTGAAAATAATTGGCTTCTCTGACGATATAGTTTAGTGGCCAAACTCCTTGAAGAAGTAGAACATGACTGCAACGAAGCCATCGGAACGGTACAGAACTGGCTAGTAAGCATGGATTTACGACTAGCAGAGGCCAAGACGGTAGTAGTACTATTAAGCAACAGACGGGCTACGGAGACTGTAATAGTGACCTTGGGCGATCACGTTGTATTGTCGAAACCAGAACTGAAGTACTTCGGTGTTACTATAGATACAAGGTTAACTTTTAAGCAACATCTACAATACGCAGCGGAGAAGGCAGCGAGAACAACGACTGCCCTGGCAAGGAACATGCCAAATATTGGAGGACCTAAACAAATAAAAAGACTACTATTGGCAAGAGTAGCGACGTCGATGATGCTCTATGGCTCCCAAATATAGGCCGATGCGATGAGCACTAAATCATACAGAATAAGAATAGAAGCAGTTTACAATGCATTGAGAGTATGTAGTGCCTTCCGAAAAACCTCATACGACGCGGCGTGTGTAGTGGCGTGGTGGTGTGTAGTGGCGTAAATGGTGCCTTAGACCTCCTCGTATGGAAATATCGGGCCAACAGATCAAGTATACCATACAACGAAGTGAAGTGATGACGACTTACCACGTAGAACAACTCTAAAAGAATGGCAAGCTAGATGGAACTCTTCCGACAAAGGTAGATGGACTAAAAGCCTGATTCTCAATATCGGCTTTGGATCAATAGGAAACATGGAGAGCTGAACATGCGAACTGAACTTCCTAAGCAACATATCATCATTATCGGCATGTAGATTAAAACCTATTAAAACTACTTCCGTGGGGACACAAATTCCTCAGACAAGTCAATAGATCTACGCGGTAATCAAAAAAACAAGGTTGAACATAGTGTGCAATCATCAGTCATCACTCATCACAATTGAAGGAGTTGTACTCTGAAGTTGAAACCAAATTGTATTGTCAAGCACGATCACATAACAATTCAAGCCCATAGTGTCTATTCGACCAGCATGCGGGTAGCATACACCAGGTTAAGCAGAGACATGAACCTCACAACGGTGAACCATGCGATTGCACTCCAATACAACGATCCAAATATCAGCACTTACCAAGCAAAGTTGCAAGGAATTCGTAAGTAGATCAATTCCCTACAGCTGGATTTACCCTATCAAATCCATCGACACAATATCCGACACATCGTTCTCAGCTCTTCCGGCCTACTCCTAGTGGTCGGAGTCATTGCGTTCTTAATTTTGAAATCCAGACGATTTATCTGTAGACAAACAGAATATCCTATTCCATCACCAAGAGCAGTTCAACAGCCGAATCAACATTCATCTATCAACAGAACGATTGAACACAGTTCAATGGAGGCAGGATATTTAGTACGGTCAGAATAAGCTAAGTTGCACATTAACACCTACATATAATTGTTTTTGTATTGTTTAGGTAATAAATTAAGATAAGAATTATGTTTGCTAGAATAAGCTAAATTTTTGTATAAATACGACGTAATAAACAGTGTTGCAAATGATACCAAAGTATCAACAGTGATATTTTTTAATCTTAATTTCGACGTGATACTTCGATTTCTGTAAAATGCCTATTTTGATACTTTTTAGTTCCGACAACAAAGTACTATAATATGCCAGGCAATACTCTTATTCACTGAACTGTGAGTTATTTTTCCGTCATATATTTTTTTAGTCGACTTGGCGGCTGTTTGGATAAATATATTTTTTGTAAAAGACTTGGGAATATTCATTTTATCTTAGGCATTATATCTTGTCTTCATTATTTTAATATTAACAAAATAATAATAATGGCAGTTTTACTCATAATTCCTTTTATGATACCTTTTGATACTTTTCTTCTGTCTGCGGAGATACTTTTTTCCCAAATTCTTGCAGCAACACTGGTAATAAAGATAGAACTGTCCTGATACACTTTGACAGCCATCGAAGACTATTGCTTTTTATGTCTGCTTGGAAGGCTGCAATCTTGCTGTTCTCGTACTGTACTAGAAATACCGCCGATAGTCACGGTACAGAACCGTGGCCTATCACATACATAAACAATAAAGGCACTGTATACAGGGTGTTCGCTAAAAGCTCAGCTCAGACGTGGTGGTTTTTGGTACGAAACGCACTGGAGCTTTGATGTTCTCGCTCGACACTTACCCTATGACCCTGACCTTATGGAAATGTCTTCTGATGCTATGACTCCGAGGCTTCAGTTGCGGCCCAAGTATGAGGTCGACTTTTCAGGTATTCAGGACCTGCCAGGAATCGGGTGTATTGTGATACATGAGGTAACAATAAAGGTGAAGGACCTTGATTAAATCACGACCAAAGAAGAGGTCGCCCAAGCCCTCACGAAGCACCTAGTCTCAAGTCTATGAGAAAGACCTATGCTGGGACAAAGATGGCTGTGATAAATCTGCCAGTAAGTTTTGCAAACAAAGCGCTAGCGATCGGGAAAATTAGGATCAATTAGGTAGACTGCCGTTTAAGAGGAAAACTGGACCTAAAAACACATGAAAATTCTACAATCCGCTAGTAGCGGATCGTATGATACCCGATATACTTGCTTGAGCAACTCTTTTCAAATATTTTATAAAATTACTCCAAAACACGAATTTTTGCAATAAGTGGGCGTGGTAGTGGGTGGGTTTTGTAAATTTTTCAACATATTTTCAACTGTATTTTGTTCCCAAGCAGTTCTATAAAAAAAAAACAGTTTTTTTGATTAAATCACTTCTAAGAAATAGGCGTGGCCATACACAATGATTTGAAGATATGTAGGATAAGAGAATATCTATATATTAGCTTTAGTAAGTTTCATGGAGTTTCAATTAAAATTACTGAAAAAAGTGAATTTTTCGAAACGTGGGAGTAACAGTGGGTGGATTTTGAACTTGTTTACACTTGTTCTGCTTCCTTTTTCATGGAGGGTCTCTCGGTCTCTCAGACCGGCCCTGGATCCTAGGGGCTAAAACCCATGGAACTGGCTCTCCAGGTTGGGGGATGTGCCATCGGGGCAACTACCTAACCACGTAAAAACTCCTAGTTTTGAGACAGACGCAAGCCTCCGATATGAACAACGATCCCCCTCATTTGGCAAATCGACCCGGAACGTCCACGGACTATGATCTACGGGTATGCAGCTGGAATTCAAAAACTGTGTACACTCCGCGTGCAGATCAGCAACTTGAATCTTTCCTCTCAAGGCAGGTATTACTGCGATCCAGGAGATACGATGGATAGGATCAGGTATGCAGAAAAGACGAAGCTGCGAAATTTATTACAGCTGCCACAAAAGACTGCACATGTTAGGATGCGGATTCGTCGTGGAAAATTGGCTCAGATCAAGAGTTATTGATTTTAATCTGATAAGGGATCGTCTGGCTGTAATTTGCATCAGAGCCACATTCCAAAACATCAGCCAAATATGTGTACACACCCCTACCGAAGAAGCTGAAGACCTTGTCAAGGAGGAATTTTGCGACCTCCTGGACGGAGCTTACGGAGCCTGTCCAGAGTACGATGTAAAAGTCGTACTCGAGGACTTCAATGCCAAAATCGGTAAGAAAAACATCTTTGGCGGGATAGTCGGTAAACACAGCCTCCAAGATTCGACAACAGACAACGGTTTCCGACTAATCGGCTTTGCAGCAGCTCGTAAAACGGTGATAAGTAGCACTAGGTTTCCTACGCTAAGAATCCACACAGCAACCAGATGGACCACGTGTTAATCGGCGCAAGACACGCATCCAACATTTTGGATGTGCGTACCTTTCGAGGGGCAAACGTGAACTCTGACCACTATCTTGTTGCAGCTAAATTCAGAGCTCGACTGTCCAACGAGAAGAAGCTGCGAGCCGTCAAGAAAAACAAGCTTAACGTCGGACGCCTTAGCACGCCAGAAGGAGCCAGAGCCTACAAAGAGCACCTGGCCGAGAAACTCTCTGCGGTGCATTCACAAACCACAAATGCTAACAACCAGTGGACCGAATACCGCAACATCATCAAAGAGGTAGCCGTGACCACCCTTGGCTACCAACCACCACCAAGGAGAAGTGCTTGATATGACAGAAGATGCACACAAGAAAGCGCTGCAGCGCAAAACAAGAGCAGCGAGAGAGGAGTACCGGACCAGACGAAGGGAGGAAAAGAGAATCCTGTGTAAAAAGAAAAGTGACCACGCAGTTCCCCAGCTCCAGGATATCGAGGAGTCTCACGAGCACAATTCCATCCAGCAATTTTATCGAAAAGCCAAGCAGCTGGCTGGCAGCTGACTACAAACCCGGAACGCAGGCTCTTCGAAATAGCGAAGGCAACTGACGCACAGGGCATTGTTGATGTGTTTAAGCAACACTTCCAGCAGTTGGTTAACGAGCAGCAAAAAGAGAGAGTAAATGGGCAAGACGAGAACCCACCTCACCCAGTATTGAAGAAGTTAATGCAGCCATCAGAAAATTGAAAAGCAACAAAGCCGCTGGCTCTGATAGGCTTCGAGCTGAACTCTTCAAATACGGAGGTGAGCTCTTGGTAGGGTACATGCATCAAGTCATCAACCAAGTATGGGTGGAGGAACGAATGCACGACGACTGGAGTGTCAGCTCTATATGCCCCATCTTCAAAAAAGGGGATCTTATATCTGTTAAATGTTAAATGTCGCATATAAGATCCTATCCAACATATTGTGTGAACGTCTAAAACCTTTCAGCAACACACTAATCGACACGTACCAGTGTGGCTTCCGGCCCGGCAGATCGACAATATACCAAATTTTCACACTCAGACAAATCCTGGATTTTAAAGCCTACCTCGGAACAAATATTAATCCTACAAATAACACCTTGGTAGAGATCCGACGAAGAATAACCCTAGCAAACCGCTGCAACAACTGGGTTCAAAACTCCTAACTCGACGGACCAAATTAATGCGAACGCTCATATTACCAGTCCTGCTGTATGAAGCTGGTAAGTAAGAAAGCTGAGCAAATATTGTACACCTTCGAGCGAAAAATACTCCGTCGGATATTAGGTCCCTTATGCGAGGAGGGCGAATGAAGGAGAAGATACAACCGCGAACTCTATGGTCTGTAGCTCGGCCACATCAAGCGAATGGACAACAATGCTCCAGCCAAAAAGATCTCCGAGTCCCAGCCCCAAGGTTCGAAACGACGAAGAAGACCGAACCTCCGATACAAAGACCAAGCTGCCGCGGATGCCAGAAACCTGGTCTTCACAACTGGAAGCAGCGTGCCAAAAGCTGCGTTATGGACATGCGGCCAACGAGCCTTCGAGAAGAAGATGATATTACAGCAGGCAGGCTGTGTGTGGCCCAAAGGTAATGGTTTTCACATCTTCAGCGGCTACGCCCCTCCCAGCCTAACAAAGGAAGAATTCGAAGGAATAGTGGCCAACATAGCAACCACTGCAAAAGGGAAAAACCGCGTAATCATTGCAGTCGTTTTTACGCGTGGCGGTAGAATGGGTCTCACGCACCACGAACACCAGAGGAAGAGCACTTCTGGAGGCGTTTGTATCACTTGAATTGGTGATTTGCAGGTGCTGCGTGGCAAGCAATCGAGTTTGAGCTACAATCCAGTCACTCTAGAAATAGAGAAGAGCACGGAAGACAACTGCGAGATAAGGACTGAACACCACAAACTCTGGCCGTCGAATTACTCCAGCTTATGATGGAGGATATATCCCTATATGGATCTGCTGCGATAAAGCGAAGAACTCATAAGAGGAATATCAAGAACTTGTGACGCTTCAATGCAACGGAAAATTACAAATCCACTACGGCCACCAGTATCCTGGTGGAATTATGAAATCGTCAGACGTCGCGCAGAATGCCACAGAACGCGCCGACAGTACCAGCACTCCAGAGAGCACAGCGATCACGGAGAATGTCAAACGAGATTTATAATCGGCCGAAGAAGCTTAAAAACTGCTATTAAAAGCCGTCCACACATCTTTGTAGAGGTATACGATGCTTGCCTAAAGGAAGGAGTATTTCCCAAGCAGTGGAAGAAACAAAGACTTGTTGTTTTTTACCGAAATGTAATAAGCCCCCGCAGGATCCCTCATCGTATATGCCTCTCTGCATGCTGGACACAATGGGTAAAATGCTGGAGCACATAAAAAGTGGCACACTGGAGAGTGAAATCGACAAAGCTGCAGTGCTCGCAGATCACCAGTATGGTTTCCGTAAGGGACGATCTACGATTGTTGTTATCGACGAAGTCATAAGTACTGGTGGCAGCAAACAGTACTGTGCAATCATCACCCTGTATGTTAAAAACGCCGTTAACACCGCAAATTAGAGAAACATTCTCCGAATACTTACCGCCAAGAGAGTACCGGACTACCTGCAGAAGATAATGACAGACTATTTTACAAATAGAATACTGCACTACCAAACCGAAGGCGGGATAAGGCAGTGTTACGTACTAGGCCCACTGTTGTGGAACCTTATGTACGATGACGTCCTCAAACTTCGAATACCGAGGTGCCCGAAAATAATTGGCTTCTCTGACGATATAGTTTAGTGGCCAAACTCCTTGAAGAAGTAGAACATGACTGCAACGAAGCCATCGGAACGGTACAGAACTGGCTAGTAAGCATGGATTTACGACTAGCAGAGGACAAGGCGGTAGTAGTACTACTAAGCAACAGACGGGCTATGGAGACTGTAATAGTGACCTTGGGCGATCACGTTGTATTGTCGAAACCAGAACTGAAGTACTTCGGTGTTACTATAGATACAAGGTTAACTTTTAAGGCAACATCTACAATACGCAGCGGAGAAGGCAGCGAGAACAACGACTGCCCTGGCAAGGAACATGCCAAATATTGGAGGACCTAAACAAATAAAAAGACTACTATTGGCAAGAGTAGCGACGTCGATGATGCTCTATGGCTCCCAAATATAGGCCGATGCGATGAGCACTAAATCATACAGAATAAGAATAGAAGCAGTTTACAATGCATTGAGAGTATGTAGTGCCTTCCGAAAAACCTCATACGACGCGGCGTGTGTAGTGGCGTGGTGGTGTGTAGTGGCGTAAATGGTGCCTTAGACCTCCTCGTATGGAAATATCGGGCCAACAGATCAAGTATACCATACAACGAAGTGAAGTGATGACGACTTACCACGTAGAACAACTCTAAAAGAATGGCAAGCTAGATGGAACTCTTCCGACAAAGGTAGATGGACTAAAAGCCTGATTCTCAATATCGGCTTTGGATCAATAGGAAACATGGAGAGCTGAACATGCGAACTGAACTTCCTAAGCAACATATCATCATTATCGGCATGTAGATTAAAACCTATTAAAACTACTTCCGTGGGGACACAAATTCCTCAGACAAATCAATAGATCTACGCGGTAATCAAAAAAACAAGGTTGAACATAGTGTGCAATCATCAGTCATCACTCATCACAATTGAAGGAGTTGTACTCTGAAGTTGAAACCAAATTGTATTGTCAAGCACGATCACATAACAATTCAAGCCCATAGTGTCTATTCGACCAGCATGCGGGTAGCATACACCAGGTTAAGCAGAGACATGAACCTCACAACGGTGAACCATGCGATTGCACTCCAATACAACGATCCAAATATCAGCACTTACCAAGCAAAGTTGCAAGAAATTCGTAAGTAGATCAATTCCCTACAGCTGGATTTACCCTATCAAATCCATCGACACAATATCCGACACATCGTTCTCAGCTCTTCCGGCCTACTCCTAGTGGTCGGAGTCATTGCGTTCTTAATTTTGAAATCCAGACGATTTATCTGTAGACAAACAGAATATCCTATTCCATCACCAAGAGCAGTTCAACAGCCGAATCAACATTCATCTATCAACAGAACGATTGAACACAGTTCAATGGAGGCAGGATATTTAGTACGGTCAGAATAAGCTAAGTTGCACATTAACACCTACATATAATTGTTTTTGTATTGTTTAGGTAATAAATTAAGATAAGAATTATGTTTGCTAGAATAAGCTAAATTTTTGTATAAATACGACGTAATAAACAGTGTTGCAAATGATACCAAAGTATCAACAGTGATATTTTTTAATCTTAATTTCGACGTGATACTTCGATTTCTGTAAAATGCCTATTTTGATACTTTTTAGTTCCGACAACAAAGTACTATAATATGCCAGGCAATACTCTTATTCACTGAACTGTGAGTTATTTTTCCGTCATATATTTTTTTAGTCGACTTGGCGGCTGTTTGGATAAATATATTTTTTGTAAAAGACTTGGGAATATTCATTTTATCTTAGGCATTATATCTTGTCTTCATTATTTTAATATTAACAAAATAATAATAATGGCAGTTTTACTCATAATTCCTTTTATGATACCTTTTGATACTTTTCTTCTGTCTGCGGAGATACTTTTTTCCCAAATTCTTGCAGCAACACTGGTAATAAAGATAGAACTGTCCTGATACACTTTGACAGCCATCGAAGACTATTGCTTTTTATGTCTGCTTGGAAGGCTGCAATCTTGCTGTTCTCGTACTGTACTAGAAATACCGCCGATAGTCACGGTACAGAACCGTGGCCTATCACATACATAAACAATAAAGGCACTGTATACAGGGTGTTCGCTAAAAGCTCAGCTCAGACGTGGTGGTTTTTGGTACGAAACGCACTGGAGCTTTGATGTTCTCGCTCGACACTTACCCTATGACCCTGACCTTATGGAAATGTCTTCTGATGCTATGACTCCGAGGCTTCAGTTGCGGCCCAAGTATGAGGTCGACTTTTCAGGTATTCAGGACCTGCCAGGAATCGGGTGTATTGTGATACATGAGGTAACAATAAAGGTGAAGGACCTTGATTAAATCACGACCAAAGAAGAGGTCGCCCAAGCCCTCACGAAGCACCTAGTCTCAAGTCTATGAGAAAGACCTATGCTGGGACAAAGATGGCTGTGATAAATCTGCCAGTAAGTTTTGCAAACAAAGCGCTAGCGATCGGGAAAATTAGGATCAATTGGGTAGACTGCCGTTTAAGAGGAAAACTGGACCTAAAAACACATGAAAATTCTACAATCCGCTAGTAGCGGATCGTATGATACCCGATATACTTGCTTGAGCAACTCTTTTCAAATATTTTATAAAATTACTCCAAAACACGAATTTTTGCAATAAGTGGGCGTGGTAGTGGGTGGGTTTTGTAAATTTTTCAACATATTTTCAACTGTATTTTGTTCCCAAGCAGTTCTATAAAAAAAAAACAGTTTTTTTGATTAAATCACTTCTAAGAAATAGGCGTGGCCATACACAATGATTTGAAGATATGTAGGATAAGAGAATATCTATATATTAGCTTTAGTAAGTTTCATGGAGTTTCAATTAAAATTACTGAAAAAAGTGAATTTTTCGAAACGTGGGAGTAACAGTGGGTGGATTTTGAACTTGTTTACACTTGTTCTGCTTCCTTTTTCATGGAGGGTCTCTCGGTCTCTCAGACCGGCCCTGGGTCCTAGGGGCTAAAACCCATGGAACTGGCTCTCCAGGTTGGGGGATGTGCCATCGGGGCAACTACCTAACCACGTAAAAACTCCTAGTTTTGAGACAGACGCAAGCCTCCGATATGAACAACGATCCCCCTCATTTGGCAAATCGACCCGGAACGTCCACGGACTATGATCTACGGGTATGCAGCTGGAATTCAAAAACTGTGTACACTCCGCGTGCAGATCAGCAACTTGAATCTTTCCTCTCAAGGCAGGTATTACTGCGATCCAGGAGATACGATGGATAGGATCAGGTATGCAGAAAAGACGAAGCTGCGAAATTTATTACAGCTGCCACAAAAGACTGCACATGTTAGGATGCGGATTCGTCGTGGAAAATTGGCTCAGATCAAGAGTTATTGATTTTAATCTGATAAGGGATCGTCTGGCTGTAATTTGCATCAGAGCCACATTCCAAAACATCAGCCAAATATGTGTACACACCCCTACCGAAGAAGCTGAAGACCTTGTCAAGGAGGAATTTTGCGACCTCCTGGACGGAGCTTACGGAGCCTGTCCAGAGTACGATGTAAAAGTCGTACTCGAGGACTTCAATGCCAAAATCGGTAAGAAAAACATCTTTGGCGGGATAGTCGGTAAACACAGCCTCCAAGATTCGACAACAGACAACGGTTTCCGACTAATCGGCTTTGCAGCAGCTCGTAAAACGGTGATAAGTAGCACTAGGTTTCCTACGCTAAGAATCCACACAGCAACCAGATGGACCACGTGTTAATCGGCGCAAGACACGCATCCAACATCTTGGATGTGCGTACCTTTCGAGGGGCAAACGTGAACTCTGACCACTATCTTGTTGCAGCTAAATTCAGAGCTCGACTGTCCAACGAGAAGAAGCTGCGAGCCGTCAAGAAAAACAAGCTTAACGTCGGACGCCTTAGCACGCCAGAAGGAGCCAGAGCCTACAAAGAGCACCTGGCCGAGAAACTCTCTGCGGTGCATTCACAAACCACAAATGCTAACAACCAGTGGACCGAATACCGCAACATCATCAAAGAGGTAGCCGTGACCACCCTTGGCTACCAACCACCACCAAGGAGAAGTGCTTGATATGACAGAAGATGCACACAAGAAAGCGCTGCAGCGCAAAACAAGAGCAGCGAGAGAGGAGTACCGGACCAGACGAAGGGAGGAAAAGAGAATCCTGTGTAAAAAGAAAAGTGACCACGCAGTTCCCCAGCTCCAGGATATCGAGGAGTCTCACGAGCACAATTCCATCCAGCAATTTTATCGAAAAGCCAAGCAGCTGGCTGGCAGCTGACTACAAACCCGGAACGCAGGCTCTTCGAAATAGCGAAGGCAACTGACGCACAGGGCATTGTTGATGTGTTTAAGCAACACTTCCAGCAGTTGGTTAACGAGCAGCAAAAAGAGAGAGTAAATGGGCAAGACGAGAACCCACCTCACCCAGTATTGAAGAAGTTAATGCAGCCATCAGAAAATTGAAGAGCAACAAAGCCGCTGGCTCTGATGGGCTTCGAGCTGAACTCTTCAAATACGGAGGTGAGCTCTTGGTAGGGTACATGCATCAAGTCATCAACCAAGTATGGGTGGAGGAACGAATGCACGACGACTGGAGTGTCAGCTCTATATGCCCCATCTTCAAAAAAGGGGATCTTATATCTGTTAAATGTTAAATGTCGCATATAAGATCCTATCCAACATATTGTGTGAACGTCTAAAACCTTTTAGGAACACACTAATCGACACGTACCAGTGTGGCTTCCGGCCCGGCAGATCGACAATATACCAAATTTTCACACTCAGACAAATCCTGGATTTTAAAGCCTACCTCGGAACAAATATTAATCCTACAAATAACACCTTGGTAGAGATCCGACGAAGAATAACCCTAGCAAACCGCTGCAACAACTGGGTTCAAAACTCCTAACTCGACGGACCAAATTAATGCGAATGCTCATATTACCAGTCCTGCTGTATGAAGCTGGTAAGTAAGAAAGCTGAGCAAATATTGTACACCTTCGAGCGAAAAATACTCCGTCGGATATTAGGTCCCTTATGCGAGGAGGGCGAATGAAGGAGAAGATACAACCGCGAACTCTATGGTCTGTGGCTCGGTCACATCAAGCGAATGGACAACAATGCTCCAGCCAAAAAGATCTCCGAGTCCCAGCCCCAAGGTTCGAAACGACGAAGAAGACCGAACCTCCGATACAAAGACCAAGCTGCCGCGGATGCCAGAAACCTGGTCTTCACAACTGGAAGCAGCGTGCCAAAAGCTGCGTTATGGACATGCGGCCAACGAGCCTTCGAGAAGAAGATGATATTACAGCAGGCAGGCTGTGTGTGGCCCAAAGGTAATGGTTTTCACATCTTCAGCGGCTACGCCCCTCCCAGCCTAACAAAGGAAGAATTCGAAGGAATAGTGGCCAACATAGCAACCACTGCAAAAGGGAAAAACCGCGTAATCATTGCAGTCGTTTTTACGCGTGGCGGTAGAATGGGTCTCACGCACCACGAACACCAGAGGAAGAGCACTTCTGGAGGCGTTTGTATCACTTGAATTGGTGATTTGCAGGTGCTGCGTGGCAAGCAATCGAGTTTGAGCTACAATCCAGTCACTCTAGAAATAGAGAAGAGCACGGAAGACAACTGCGGGATAAGGACTGAACACCACAAACTCTGGCCGTCGAATTACTCCAGCTTATGATGGAGGATATATCCCTATATGGATCTGCTGCGATAAAGCGAAGAACTCATAAGAGGAATATCAAGAACTTGTGACGCTTCAATGCAACGGAAAATTACAAATCCACTACGGCCACCAGTATCCTGGTGGAATTATGGAATCGTCAGACGTCGCGCAGAATGCCACAGAACGCGCCGACAGTACCAGCACTCCAGAGAGCACAGCGATCACGGAGAATGCCAAACGAGATTTATAATCGGCCGAAGAAGCTTAAAAACTGCTATTAAAAGCCGTCCACACATCTTTGTAGAGGTATACGATGCTTGCCTAAAGGAAGGAGTATTTCCCAAGCAGTGGAAGAAACAAAGACTTGTTGTTTTTTACCGAAATGTAATAAGCCCCCGCAGGATCCCTCATCGTATATGCCTCTCTGCATGCTGGACACAATGGGTAAAATGCTGGAGCACATAAAAAGTGGCACACTGGAGAGTGAAATCGACAAAGCTGCAGTGCTCGCAGATCGCCAGTATGGTTTCCGTAAGGGACGATCTACGATTGTTGTTATCGACGAAGTCATAAGTACTGGTGGCAGCAAACAGTACTGTGCAATCATCACCCTGTATGTTAAAAACGCCGTTAACACCGCAAATTAGAGAAACATTCTCCGAATACTTACCGCCAAGAGAGTACCGGACTACCTGCAGAAGATAATGACAGACTATTTTACAAATAGAATACTGCACTACCAAACCGAAGGCGGGATAAGGCAGTGTTACGTACTAGGCCCACTGTTGTGGAACCTTATGTACGATGACGTCCTCAAACTTCGAATACCGAGGTGCCCGAAAATAATTGGCTTCTCTGACGATATAGTTTAGTGGCCAAACTCCTTGAAGAAGTAGAACATGACTGCAACGAAGCCATCGGAACGGTACAGAACTGGCTAGTAAGCATGGATTTACGACTAGCAGAGGCCAAGACGGTAGTAGTACTATTAAGCAACAGACGGGCTATGGAGACTGTAATAGTGACCTTGGGCGATCACGTTGTATTGTCGAAACCAGAACTGAAGTACTTCGGTGTTACTATAGATACAAGGTTAACTTTTAAGCAACATCTACAATACGCAGCGGAGAAGGCAGCGAGAACAACGACTGCCCTGGCAAGGAACATGCCAAATATTGGAGGACCTAAACAAATAAAAAGACTACTATTGGCAAGAGTAGCGACGTCGATGATGCTCTATGGCTCCCAAATATAGGCCGATGCGATGAGCACTAAATCATACAGAATAAGAATAGAAGCAGTTTACAATGCATTGAGAGTATGTAGTGCCTTCCGAAAAACCTCATACGACGCGGCGTGTGTAGTGGCTGAAATGGTGCCTTAGACCTCCTCATATGGAAATATCGGGCCAACAGATCAACTATACCATACAACGAAGTGAAGTGATGGTGACTTACCACGTAGAACAACTCTAAAAGAATGGCAAGCTAGATGGAACTCTTCCGACAAAGGTAGATGGACTAAAAGCCTGATTCTCAATATCGGCTTTGGATCAATAGGAAACATGGAGAGCTGAACATGCGAACTGAACTTCCTAAGCAACATATCATCATTATCGGCATGTAGATTAAAACCTATTAAAACTACTTCCGTGGGGACACAAATTCCTCAGACAAATCAATAGATCTACGCGGTAATCAAAAAAACAAGGTTGAACATAGTGTGCAATCATCAGTCATCACTCATCACAATTGAAGGAGTTGTACTCTGAAGTTGAAACCAAATTGTATTGTCAAGCACGATCACATAACAATTCAAGCCCATAGTGTCTATTCGACCAGCATGCGGGTAGCATACACGAGGTTAAGCAGAGACATGAACCTCACAACGGTGAACCATGCGATTGCACTCCAATACAACGATCCAAATATCAGCACTTACCAAGCAAAGTTGCAAGGAATTCGTAAGTAGATCAATAAATACGACGTAATAAACAGTGTTGCAAATGATACCAAAGTATCAACAGTGATATTTTTTAATCTTAATTTCGACGTGATACTTCGATTTCTGTAAAATGCCTATTTTGATACTTTTTAGTTCCGACAACAAAGTACTATAATATGCCAGGCAATACTCTTATTCACTGAACTGTGAGTTATTTTTCCGTCATATATTTTTTTAGTCGACTTGGCGGCTGTTTGGATAAATATATTTTTTGTAAAAGACTTGGGAATATTCATTTTATCTTAGGCATTATATCTTGTCTTCATTATTTTAATATTAACAAAATAATAATAATGGCAGTTTTACTCATAATTCCTTTTATGACACCTTTTGATACTTTTCTTCTGTCTGCGGAGATACTTTTTTCCCAAATTCTTGCAGCAACACTGGTAATAAAGATAGAACTGTCCTGATACACTTTGACAGCCATCGAAGACTATTGCTTTTTATGTCTGCTTGGAAGGCTGCAATCTTGCTGTTCTCGTACTGTACTAGAAATACCGCCGATAGTCACGGTACAGAACCGTGGCCTATCACATACATAAACAATAAAGGCACTGTATACAGGGTGTTCGCTAAAAGCTCAGCTCAGACGTGGTGGTTTTTGGTACGAAACGCACTGGAGCTTTGATGTTCTCGCTCGACACTTACCCTATGACCCTGACCTTATGGAAATGTCTTCTGATGCTATGACTCCGAGGCTTCAGTTGCGGCCCAAGTATGAGGTCGACTTTTCAGGTATTCAGGACCTGCCAGGAATCGGGTGTATTGTGATACATGAGGTAACAATAAAGGTGAAGGACCTTGATTAAATCACGACCAAAGAAGAGGTCGCCCAAGCCCTCACGAAGCACCTAGTCTCAAGTCTATGAGAAAGACCTATGCTGGGACAAAGATGGCTGTGATAAATCTGCCAGTAAGTTTTGCAAACAAAGCGCTAGCGATCGGGAAAATTAGGATCAATTGGGTAGACTGCCGTTTAAGAGGAAAACTGGACCTAAAAACACATGAAAATTCTACAATCCGCTAGTAGCGGATCGTATGATACCCGATATACTTGCTTGAGCAACTCTTTTCAAATATTTTATAAAACTACTCCAAAACACGAATTTTTGCAATAAGTGGGCGTGGTAGTGTGTGGGTTTTGTAAATTTTTCAACATATTTTCAACTGTATTTTGTTCCCAAGCAGTTCTATAAAAAAAAAAAACAGTTTTTTTGATTAAATCACTTCTAAGAAATAGGCGTGGCCATACACAATGATTTGAAGATATGTAGGATAAGAGAATATCTATATATTAGCTTTAGTAAGTTTCATGGAGTTTCAATTAAAATTACTGAAAAAAGTGAATTTTTCGAAACGTGGGAGTAACAGTGGGTGGATTTTGAACTTGTTTACACTTGTTCTGCTTCCTTTTTCATGGAGGGACGGGCGGACAGGCAGACGGACGGAAATGGCTAAATCGACTCAGGTATGTACTTTATTGGGTCTATCTTTAATATTTCTTTATGTTACAAATTATTTATCAAACTTAATATACCCTTATGATAGAGAGCAATGTCGCATTATCACCTCCACGTGGTGTCCCCTGGATAGCTAGATAGTAGTGAACTAACGATGAGCGTATGCCAAATCCGTCTACGCATGTAAAGCTGAACACTCGGACCTGCGCGAGCAAACCTGGGTGAGTTTCAGCACTCATGTAGGACCGGACGAGGCATCTGTTGTTGACCTGAACGAGTACTGAGTTTTAGAAATCTAGCAAGAGCCCTCAGAAAAAGCATAGAAGGGGGATGAATTCTCTTGATGGAATCAACGGCGGAATCCATGGAACGTTTAGCGAACACCTTACATGAGCTACTTTGACATACATATTCTAAGATAAAGTCTGTAAGGATTTTCATTCCTTCATCAGGGTTATGGAATAGAGATGGTGACGGATGAACCCTAAATGGGTCAACGTCAGCGCTCGTACCTCCGAAGTGAGCTACTGATGTCGGTCTTTCAGACCGGCCCTGGGTCCTAGGGGCTAAAACCCATGGAACTGGCTCTCCAGGTTGGGAGATGTGCCATCGGGGCAACTACCTAACCACGTAAAAACTCCTAGTTTTGAGACAGACGCAAGCCTCCGATATGAACAACGATCCCCCTCATTTGGCAAATCGACCCGGAACGTCCACGGACTATGATCTACGGGTATGCAGCTGGAATTTAAAAACTGTGTACACTCCGCGTGCAGATCAGCAACTTGAATCTTTCCTCTCAAGGCAGGTATTACTGCGATCCAGGAGATACGATGGATAGGATCAGGTATGCAGAAAAGACGAAGCTGCGAAATTTATTACAGCTGCCACAAAAGACTGCACATGTTAGGATGCGAATTCGTCGTGGAAAATTGGCTCAGATCAAGAGTTATTGATTTTAATCTGATAAGGGATCGTCTGGCTGTAATTTGCATCAGAGCCACATTCCAAAACATCAGCCAAATATGTGTACACACCCCTACCGAAGAAGCTGAAGACCTTGTCAAGGAGGAATTTTGCGACCTCCTGGACGGAGCTTACGGAGCCTGTCCAGAGTACGATGTGAAAGTCGTACTCGAGGACTTCAATGCCAAAATCGGTAAGGAAAACATCTTTGGCGGGATAGTCGGTAAACACAGCCTCCAAGATTCGACAACAGACAACGGTTTCCGACTAATCGGCTTTGCAGCAGCTCGTAAAACGGTGATAAGTAGCACTAGGTTTCCTACGCTAAGAATCCACACAGCAACCAGATGGACCACGTGTTAATCGGCGCAAGACACGCATCCAACATTTTGGATGTGCGTACCTTTCGAGGGGCAAACGTGAACTCTGACCACTATCTTGTTGCAGCTAAATTCAGAGCTCGGCTGTCCAACGAGAAGAAGCTGCGAGCCGTCAAGAAAAACAAGCTTAACGTCGGACGCCTTAGCACGCCAGAAGGAGCCAGAGCCTACAAAGAGCACCTGGCCGAGAAACTCTCTGCGGTGCATTCACAAACCACAAATGCTAACAACCAGTGGACCGAATACCGCAACATCATCAAAGAGGTAGCCGTGACCACCCTTGGCTACCAACCACCACCAAGGAGAAGTGCTTGATATGACAGAAGATGCACACAAGAAAGCGCTGCAGCGCAAAACAAGAGCAGCGAGAGATGAGTACCGGACCAGACGAAGGGAGGAAAAGAGAATCCTGTGTAAAAAGAAAAGTGACCACGCAGTTCCCCAGCTCCAGGATATCGAGGAGTCTCACGAGCACAATTCCATCCAGCAATTTTATCGAAAAGCCAAGCAGCTGGCTGGCAGCTGACTACAAACCCGGAACGCAGGCTCTTCGAAATAGCGAAGGCAACTGACGCACAGGGCATTGTTGATGTGTTTAAACAACACTTCCAGCAGTTGGCTAACGAGCAAAAAAAGAGAGAGTAAATGGGCAAGACGAGAACCCACCTCACCCAGTATTGAAGAAGTTAATGCAGCCATCAGAAAATTGAAGAGCAACAAAGCCGCTGGCTCTGATGGGCTTCGAGCTGAACTCTTCAAATACGGAGGTGAGCTCTTGGTAGGGTACATGCATCAAGTCATCAACCAAGTATGGGTGGAGGAACGAATGCACGACGACTGGAGTGTCAGCTCTATATGCCCCATCTTCAAAAAAGGCGATCTTATATCTGTTAAATGTTAAATGTCGCATATAAGATCCTATCCAACATATTGTGTGAACGTCTAAAACCTTTCAGCAACACACTAATCGACACGTACCAGTGTGGCTTCCGGCCCGGCAGATCGACAATATACCAAATTTTCACACTCAGACAAATCCTGGATTTTAAAGCCTACCTCGGAACAAATATTAATCCTACAAATAACACCTTGGTAGAGATCCGACGAAGAATAACCCTAGCAAACCGCTGCAACAACTGGGTTCAAAACTCCTAACTCGACGGACCAAATTAATGCGAACGCTCATATTACCAGTCCTGCTGTATGAAGCTGGTAAGTAAGAAAGCTGAGCAAATATTGTACACCTTCGAGCGAAAAATACTCCGTCGGATATTAGGTCCCTTATGCGAGGAGGGCGAATGAAGGAGAAGATACAACCGCGAACTCTATGGTCTGTGGCTCGGCCACATCAAGCGAATGGACAACAATGCTCCAGCCAAAAAGATCTCCGAGTCCCAGCCCCAAGGTTCGAAACGACGAAGAAGACCGAACCTCCGATACAAAGACCAAGCTGCCGCGGATGCCAGAAACCTGGTCTTCACAACTGGAAGCAGCGTGCCAAAAGCTGCGTTATGGACATGCGGCCAACGAGCCTTCGAGAAGAAGATGATATTACAGCAGGCAGGCTGTGTGTGGCCCAAAGGTAATGGTTTTCACATCTTCAGCGGCTACGCCCCTCCCAGCCTAACAAAGGAAGAATTCGAAGGAATAGTGGCCAACATAGCAACCACTGCAAAAGGGAAAAACCGCGTAATCATTGCAGTCGTTTTTACGCGTGGCGGTAGAATGGGTCTCACGCACCACGAACACCAGAGGAAGAGCACTTCTGGAGGCGTTTGTATCACTTGAATTGGTGATTTGCAGGTGCTGCGTGGCAAGCAATCGAGTTTGAGCTACAATCCAGTCACTCTAGAAATAGAGAAGAGCACGGAAGACAACTGCGGGATAAGGACTGAACACCACAAACTCTGGCCGTCGAATTACTCCAGCTTATGATGGAGGATATATCCCTATATGGATCTGCTGCGATAAAGCGAAGAACTCATAAGAGGAATATCAAGAACTTGTGACGCTTCAATGCAACGGAAAATTACAAATCCACTACGGCCACCAGTATCCTCGTGGAATTATGAAATCGTCAGACGTCGCGCAGAATGCCACAGAACGCGCCGACAGTACCAGCACTCCAGAGAGCACAGCGATCACGGAGAATGCCAAACGAGATTTATAATCGGCCGAAGAAGCTTAAAAACTGCTATTAAAAGCCGTCCACACATCTTTGTAGAGGTATACGATGCTTGCCTAAAGGAAGGAGTATTTCCCAAGCAGTGGAAGAAACAAAGACTTGTTGTTTTTTACCGAAATGTAATAAGCCCCCGCAGGATCCCTCATCGTATATGCCTCTCTGCATGCTGGACACAATGGGTAAAATGCTGGAGCACATAAAAAGTGGCACACTGGAGAGTGAAATCGACAAAGCTGCAGTGCTCGCAGATCGCCAGTATGGTTTCCGTAAGGGACGATCTACGATTGTTGTTATCGACGAAGTCATAAGTACTGGTGGCAGCAAACAGTACTGTGCAATCATCACCCTGTATGTTAAAAACGCCGTTAACACCGCAAATTAGAGAAACATTCTCCGAATACTTACCGCCAAGAGAGTACCGGACTACCTGCAGAAGATAATGACAGACTATTTTACAAATAGAATACTGCACTACCAAACCGAAGGCGGGATAAGGCAGTGTTACGTACTAGGCCCACTGTTGTGGAACCTTATGTACGATGACGTCCTCAAACTTCGAATACCGAGGTGCCCGAAAATAATTGGCTTCTCTGACGATATAGTTTAGTGGCCAAACTCCTTGAAGAAGTAGAACATGACTGCAACGAAGCCATCGGAACGGTACAGGACTGGCTAGTAAGCATGGATTTACGACTAGCAGAGGACAAGACGGTAGTAGTACTATTAAGCAACAGACGGGCTATGGAGACTGTAATAGTGACCTTGGGCGATCACGTTGTATTGTCGAAACCAGAACTGAAGTACTTCGGTGTTACTATAGATACAAGGTTAACTTTTAAGCAACATCTACAATACGCAGCGGAGAAGGCAGCGAGAACAACGACTGCCCTGGCAAGGAACATGCCAAATATTGGAGGACCTAAACAAATAAAAAGACTACTATTGGCAAGAGTAGCGACGTCGATGATGCTCTATGGCTCCCAAATATGGGCCGATGCGATTAGCACTAAATCATACAGAATAAGAATAGAAGCAGTTTACAATGCATTGAGAGTATGTAGTGCCTTCCGAAAAACCTCATACGACGCGGCGTGTGTAGTGGCGTGGTGGTGTGTAGTGGCGTAAATGGTGCCTTAGACCTCGTCGTATGGAAATATCGGGCCAACAGATCAAGTATACCATACAACGAAGTGAAGTGATGACGACTTACCACGTAGAACAACTCTAAAAGAATGGCAAGCTAGATGGAACTCTTCCGACAAAGGTAGATGGACTAAAAGCCTGATTCTCAATATCGGCTTTGGATCAATAGGAAACATGGAGAGCTGAACATGCGAACTGAACTTCCTAAGCAACATATCATCATTATCGGCATGTAGATTAAAACCTATTAAAACTACTTCCGTGGGGACACAAATTCCTCAGACAAATCAATAGATCTACGCGGTAATCAAAAAAACAAGGTTGAACATAGTGTGCAATCATCAGTCATCACTCATCACAATTGAAGGAGTTGTACTCTGAAGTTGAAACCAAATTGTATTGTCAAGCACGATCACATAACAATTCAAGCCCATAGTGTCTATTCGACCAGCATGCGGGTAGCATACACGAGGTTAAGCAGAGACATGAACCTCACAACGGTGAACCATGCGATTGCACTCCAATACAACGATCCAAATATCAGCACTTACCAAGCAAAGTTGCAAGGAATTCGTAAGTAGATCAATAAATACGACGTAATAAACAGTGTTGCAAATGATACCAAAGTATCAACAGTGATATTTTTTAATCTTAATTTCGACGTGATACTTCGATTTCTGTAAAATGCCTATTTTGATACTTTTTAGTTCCGACAACAAAGTACTATAATATGCCAGGCAATACTCTTATTCACTGAACTGTGAGTTATTTTTCCGTCATATATTTTTTTAGTCGACTTGGCGGCTGTTTGGATAAATATATTTTTTGTAAAAGACTTGGGAATATTCATTTTATCTTAGGCATTATATCTTGTCTTCATTATTTTAATATTAACAAAATAATAATAATGGCAGTTTTACTCATAATTCCTTTTATGATACCTTTTGATACTTTTCTTCTGTCTGCGGAGATACTTTTTTCCCAAATTCTTGCAGCAACACTGGTAATAAAGATAGAACTGTCCTGATACACTTTGACAGCCATCGAAGACTATTGCTTTTTATGTCTGCTTGGAAGGCTGCAATCTTGCTGTTCTCGTACTGTACTAGAAATACCGCCGATAGTCACGGTACAGAACCGTGGCCTATCACATACATAAACAATAAAGGCACTGTATACAGGGTGTTCGCTAAAAGCTCAGCTCAGACGTGGTGGTTTTTGGTACGAAACGCACTGGAGCTTTGATGTTCTCGCTCGACACTTACCCTATGACCCTGACCTTATGGAAATGTCTTCTGATGCTATGACTCCGAGGCTTCAGTTGCGGCCCAAGTATGAGGTCGACTTTTCAGGTATTCAGGACCTGCCAGGAATCGGGTGTATTGTGATACATGAGGTAACAATAAAGGTGAAGGACCTTGATTAAATCACGACCAAAGAAGAGGTCGCCCAAGCCCTCACGAAGCACCTAGTCTCAAGTCTATGAGAAAGACCTATGCTGGGACAAAGATGGCTGTGATAAATCTGCCAGTAAGTTTTGCAAACAAAGCGCTAGCGATCGGGAAAATTAGGATCAATTGGGTAGACTGCCGTTTAAGAGGAAAACTGGACCTAAAAACACATGAAAATTCTACAATCCGCTAGTAGCGGAT
Organism: Chalcosyrphus nemorum; assembly: GCA_949716465.1. Classification (NCBI taxonomy): domain Eukaryota; kingdom Metazoa; phylum Arthropoda; class Insecta; order Diptera; family Syrphidae; genus Chalcosyrphus; species Chalcosyrphus nemorum. The sequence goes on from OX454332.1 coordinate 55,442,251, forward strand.
CGTATGATACCCGATATACTTGCTTGAGCAACTCTTTTCAAATATTTTATAAAACTACTCCAAAACACGAATTTTTGCAATAAGTGGGCGTGGTAGTGGGCGGGTTTTGTAAATTTTTCAACATATTTTCAACTGTATTTTGTTCCCAAGCAGTTCTATAAAAAAAAAACAGTTTTTTTGATTAAATCACTTCTAAGAAATAGGCGTGGCCATACACAATGATTTGAAGATATGTAGGATAAGAGAATATCTATATATTAGCTTTAGTAAGTTTCATGGAGTTTCAATTAAAATTACTGAAAAAAGTGAATTTTTCGAAACGTGGGAGTAACAGTGGGTGGATTTTGAACTTGTTTACACTTGTTCTGCTTCCTTTTTCATGGAGGGACGGGCGGACAGACAGACGGACGGAAATGGCTAAATCGACTCAGGTATGTACTTTATTGGGTCTATCTTTAATATTTCTTTATGTTACAAATTATTTATCAAACTTAATATACCCTTATGATAGAGAGCAATGTCGCATTATCACCTCCACGTGGTGTCCCCTGGATAGCTAGATAGTAGTGAACTAACGATGAGCGTATGCCAAATCCGTCTACGCATGTAAAGCTGAACACTCGGACCTGCGCGAGCAAACCTGGGTGAGTTTCAGCACTCATGTAGGACCGGACGAGGCATCTGTTGTTGACCTGAACGAGTACTGAGTTTTAGAAATCTAGCAAGAGCCCTCAGAAAAAGCATAGAAGGGGGATGAATTCTCTTGATGGAATCAACGGCGGAATCCATGGAACGTTTAGCGAACACCTTACATGAGCTACTTTGACATACATATTCTAAGATAAAGTCTGTAAGGATTTTCATTCCTTCATCAGGGTTATGGAATAGAGATGGTGACGGATGAACCCTAAATGGGTCAACGTCAGCGCTCGTACCTCCGAAGTGAGCTACTGATGTCGGTCTTTCAGACCGGCCCTGGGTCCTAGGGGCTAAAACCCATGGAACTGGCTCTCCAGGTTGGGAGATGTGCCATCGGGGCAACTACCTAACCACGTAAAAACTCCTAGTTTTGAGACAGACGCAAGCCTCCGATATGAACAACGATCCCCCTCATTTGGCAAATCGACCCGGAACGTCCACGGACTATGATCTACGGGTATGCAGCTGGAATTTAAAAACTGTGTACACTCCGCGTGCAGATCAGCAACTTGAATCTTTCCTCTCAAGGCAGGTATTACTGCGATCCAGGAGATACGATGGATAGGATCAGGTATGCAGAAAAGACGAAGCTGCGAAATTTATTACAGCTGCCACAAAAGACTGCACATGTTAGGATGCGAATTCGTCGTGGAAAATTGGCTCAGATCAAGAGTTATTGATTTTAATCTGATAAGGGATCGTCTGGCTGTAATTTGCATCAGAGCCACATTCCAAAACATCAGCCAAATATGTGTACACACCCCTACCGAAGAAGCTGAAGACCTTGTCAAGGAGGAATTTTGCGACCTCCTGGACGGAGCTTACGGAGCCTGTCCAGAGTACGATGTGAAAGTCGTACTCGAGGACTTCAATGCCAAAATCGGTAAGGAAAACATCTTTGGCGGGATAGTCGGTAAACACAGCCTCCAAGATTCGACAACAGACAACGGTTTCCGACTAATCGGCTTTGCAGCAGCTCGTAAAACGGTGATAAGTAGCACTAGGTTTCCTACGCTAAGAATCCACACAGCAACCAGATGGACCACGTGTTAATCGGCGCAAGACACGCATCCAACATTTTGGATGTGCGTACCTTTCGAGGGGCAAACGTGAACTCTGACCACTATCTTGTTGCAGCTAAATTCAGAGCTCGACTGTCCAACGAGAAGAAGCTGCGAGCCGTCAAGAAAAACAAGCTTAACGTCGGACGCCTTAGCACGCCAGAAGGAGCCAGAGCCTACAAAGAGCACCTGGCCGAGAAACTCTCTGCGGTGCATTCACAAACCACAAATGCTAACAACCAGTGGACCGCAACATCATCAAAGAGGTAGCCGTGACCACCCTTGGCTACCAACCACCACCAAGGAGAAGTGCTTGATATGACAGAAGATGCACACAAGAAAGCGCTGCAGCGCAAAACAAGAGCAGCGAGAGATGAGTACCGGACCAGACGAAGGGAGGAAAAGAGAATCCTGTGTAAAAAGAAAAGTGACCACGCAGTTCCCCAGCTCCAGGATATCGAGGAGTCTCACGAGCACAATTCCATCCAGCAATTTTATCGAAAAGCCAAGCAGCTGGCTGGCAGCTGACTACAAACCCGGAACGCAGGCTCTTCGAAATAGCGAAGGCAACTGACGCACAGGGCATTGTTGATGTGTTTAAACAACACTTCCAGCAGTTGGCTAACGAGCAAAAAAAGAGAGAGTAAATGGGCAAGACGAGAACCCACCTCACCCAGTATTGAAGAAGTTAATGCAGCCATCAGAAAATTGAAGAGCAACAAAGCCGCTGGCTCTGATGGGCTTCGAGCTGAACTCTTCAAATACGGAGGTGAGCTCTTGGTAGGGTACATGCATCAAGTCATCAACCAAGTATGGGTGGAGGAACGAATGCACGACGACTGGAGTGTCAGCTCTATATGCCCCATCTTCAAAAAAGGCGATCTTATATCTGTTAAATGTTAAATGTCGCATATAAGATCCTATCCAACATATTGTGTGAACGTCTAAAACCTTTCAGCAACACACTAATCGACACGTACCAGTGTGGCTTCCGGCCCGGCAGATCGACAATATACCAAATTTTCACACTCAGACAAATCCTGGATTTTAAAGCCTACCTCGGAACAAATATTAATCCTACAAATAACACCTTGGTAGAGATCCGACGAAGAATAACCCTAGCAAACCGCTGCAACAACTGGGTTCAAAACTCCTAACTCGACGGACCAAATTAATGCGAACGCTCATATTACCAGTCCTGCTGTATGAAGCTGGTAAGTAAGAAAGCTGAGCAAATATTGTACACCTTCGAGCGAAAAATACTCCGTCGGATATTAGGTCCCTTATGCGAGGAGGGCGAATGAAGGAGAAGATACAACCGCGAACTTTATGGTCTGTGGCTCGGCCACATCAAGCGAATGGACAACAATGCTCCAGCCAAAAAGATCTCCGAGTCCCAGCCCCAAGGTTCGAAACGACGAAGAAGACCGAACCTCCGATACAAAGACCAAGCTGCCGCGGATGCCAGAAACCTGGTCTTCACAACTGGAAGCAGCGTGCCAAAAGCTGCGTTATGGACATGCGGCCAACGAGCCTTCGAGAAGAAGATGATATTACAGCAGGCAGGCTGTGTGTGGCCCAAAGGTAATGGTTTTCACATCTTCAGCGGCTACGCCCCTCCCAGCCTAACAAAGGAAGAATTCGAAGGAATAGTGGCCAACATAGCAACCACTGCAAAAGGGAAAAACCGCGTAATCATTGCAGTCGTTTTTACGCGTGGCGGTAGAATGGGTCTCACGCACCACGAACACCAGAGGAAGAGCACTTCTGGAGGCGTTTGTATCACTTGAATTGGTGATTTGCAGGTGCTGCGTGGCAAGCAATCGAGTTTGAGCTACAATCCAGTCACTCTAGAAATAGAGAAGAGCACGGAAGACAACTGCGGGATAAGGACTGAACACCACAAACTCTGGCCGTCGAATTACTCCAGCTTATGATGGAGGATATATCCCTATATGGATCTGCTGCGATAAAGCGAAGAACTCATAAGAGGAATATCAAGAACTTGTGACGCTTCAATGCAACGGAAAATTACAAATCCACTACGGCCACCAGTATCCTCGTGGAATTATGAAATCGTCAGACGTCGCGCAGAATGCCACAGAACGCGCCGACAGTACCAGCACTCCAGAGAGCACAGCGATCACGGAGAATGCCAAACGAGATTTATAATCGGCCGAACAAGCTTAAAAACTGCTATTAAAAGCCGTCCACACATCTTTGTAGAGGTATACGATGCTTGCCTAAAGGAAGGAGTATTTCCCAAGCAGTGGAAGAAACAAAGACTTGTTGTTTTTTACCGAAATGTAATAAGCCCCCGCAGGATCCCTCATCGTATATGCCTCTCTGCATGCTGGACACAATGGGTAAAATGCTGGAGCACATAAAAAGTGGCACACTGGAGAGTGAAATCGACAAAGCTGCAGTGCTCGCAGATCGCCAGTATGGTTTCCGTAAGGGACGATCTACGATTGTTGTTATCGACGAAGTCATAAGTACTGGTGGCAGCAAACAGTACTGTGCAATCATCACCCTGTATGTTAAAAACGCCGTTAACACCGCAAATTAGAGAAACATTCTCCGAATACTTACCGCGAAGAGAGTACCGGACTACCTGCAGAAGATAATGACAGACTATTTTACAAATAGAATACTGCACTACCAAACCGAAGGCGGGATAAGGCAGTGTTACGTACTAGGCTCACTGTTGTGGAACCTTATGTACGATGACGTCCTCAAACTTCGAATACCGAGGTGCCTGAAAATAATTGGCTTCTCTGACGATATAGTTTAGTGGCCAAACTCCTTGAAGAAGTAGAACATGACTGCAACGAAGCCATCGGAACGGTACAGAACTGGCTAGTAAGCATGGATTTACGACTAGCAGAGGCCAAGACGGTAGTAGTACTATTAAGCAACAGACGGGCTATGGAGACTGTAATAGTGACCTTGGGCGATCACGTTGTATTGTCGAAACCAGAACTGAAGTACTTCGGTGTTACTATAGATACAAGGTTAACTTTTAAGCAACATCTACAATACGCAGCGGAGAAGGCAGCGAGAACAACGACTGCCCTGGCAAGGAACATGCCAAATATTGGAGGACCTAAACAAATAAAAAGACTACTATTGGCAAGAGTAGCGACGTCGATGATGCTCTATGGCTCCCAAATATAGGCCGATGCGATGAGCACTAAATCATACAGAATAAGAATAGAAGCAGTTTACAATGCATTGAGAGTATGTAGTGCCTTCCGAAAAACCTCATACGACGCGGCGTGTGTAGTGGCTGAAATGGTGCCTTAGACCTCCTCATATGGAAATATCGGGCCAACAGATCAACTATACCATACAACGAAGTGAAGTGATGATGACTTACCACGTAGAACAACTCTAAAAGAATGGCAAGCTAGATGGAACTCTTCCGACAAAGGTAGATGGACTAAAAGCCTGATTCTCAATATCGGCTTTGGATCAATAGGAAACATGGAGAGCTGAACATGCGAACTGAACTTCCTAAGCAACATATCATCATTATCGGCATGTAGATTAAAACCTATTAAAACTACTTCCGTGGGGACACAAATTCCTCAGACAAATCAATAGATCTACGCGGTAATCAAAAAAACAAGGTTGAACATAGTGTGCAATCATCAGTCATCACTCATCACAATTGAAGGAGTTGTACTCTGAAGTTGAAACCAAATTGTATTGTCAAGCACGATCACATAACAATTCAAGCCCATAGTGTCTATTCGACCAGCATGCGGGTAGCATACACGAGGTTAAGCAGAGACATGAACCTCACAACGGTGAACCATGCGATTGCACTCCAATACAACGATCCAAATATCAGCACTTACCAAGCAAAGTTGCAAGGAATTCGTAAGTAGATCAATTCCCTACAGCTGGATTTACCCTATCAAATCCATCGACACAATATCCGACACATCGTTCTCAGCTCTTCCGGCCTACTCCTAGTGGTCGGAGTCATTGCGTTCTTAATTTTGAAATCCAGACGATTTATCTGTAGACAAACAGAATATCCTATTCCATCACCAAGAGCAGTTCAACAGCCGAATCAACATTCATCTATCAACAGAACGATTGAACACAGTTCAATGGAGGCAGGATGTTTAGTACGGTCAGAATAAGCTAAGTTGCACATTAACACCTACATATAATTGTTTTTGTATTGTTTAGGTAATAAATTAAGATAAGAATTATGTTTGCTAGAATAAGCTAAATTTTTGTATAAATACGACGTAATAAACAGTGTTGCAAATGATACCAAAGTATCAACAGTGATATTTTTTAATATTAATTTCGACGTGATACTTCGATTTCTGTAAAATGCCTATTTTGATACTTTTTAGTTCCGACAACAAAGTACTATAATATGCTAGGCAATACTCTTATTCACTGAACTGTGAGTTATTTTTCCGTCATATATTTTTTTAGTCGACTTGGCGGCTGTTTGGATAAATATATTTTTTGTAAAAGACTTGGGAATATTCATTTTATCTTAGGCATTATATCTTGTCTTCATTATTTTAATATTAACAAAATAATAATAATGGCAGTTTTACTCATAATTCCTTTTATGATACCTTTTGATACTTTTCTTCTGTCTGCGGAGATACTTTTTTCCCAAATTCTTGCAGCAACACTGGTAATAAAGATAGAACTGTCCTGATACACTTTGACAGCCATCGAAGACTATTGCTTTTTATGTCTGCTCGGAAGGCTGCAGACTCGTACTGTACTAGAAATACCGCCGATAGTCACGGTACAGAACCGTGGCCTATCACATACATAAACAATAAAGGCACTGTATACAGGGTGTTCGCTAAAAGCTCAGCTCAGACGTGGTGGTTTTTGGTACGAAACGCACTGGAGCTTTGATGTTCTCGCTCGACACTTACCCTATGACCCTGACCTTATGGAAATGTCTTCTGATGCTATGACTCCGAGGCTTCAGTTGCGGCCCAAGTATGAGGTCGACTTTTCAGGTATTCAGGACCTGCCAGGAATCGGGTGTATTGTGATACATGAGGTAACAATAAAGGTGAAGGGCCTTGATTAAATCACGACCAAAGAAGAGGTCGCCCAAGCCCTCACGAAGCACCTAGTCTCAAGTCTATGAGATAGACATATGCTGGGACAAAGATGGCTGTGATAAATCTGCCAGTAAGTTTTGCAAACAAAGCGCTAGCGATCGGGAAAATTAGGATCAATTGGGTAGACTGCCGTTTAAGAGGAAAACTGGACCAAAAAACACATGAAAATTCTACAATCCGCTAGTAGCGGATCGTATGATACCCGATATACTTGCTTGAGCAACTCTTTTCAAATATTTTATAAAACTACTCCAAAACACGAATTTTTGCAATAAGTGGGCGTGGTAGTGTGTGGGTTTTGTAAATTTTTCAACATATTTTCAACTGTATTTTGTTCCCAAGCAGTTCTATAAAAAAAAAAACAGTTTTTTTGATTAAATCACTTCTAAGAAATAGGCGTGGCCATACACAATGATTTGAAGATATGTAGGATAAGAGAATATCTATATATTAGCTTTAGTAAGTTTCATGGAGTTTCAATTAAAATTACTGAAAAAAGTGAATTTTTCGAAACGTGGGAGTAACAGTGGGTGGATTTTGAACTTGTTTACACTTGTTCTGCTTCCTTTTTCATGGAGGGACGGGCGGACAGACAGACGGACGGAAATGGCTAAATCGACTCAGGTATGTACTTTATTGGGTCTATCTTTAATATTTCTTTATGTTACAAATTATTTATCAAACTTAATATACCCTTATGATAGAGAGCAATGTCGCATTATCACCTCCACGTGGTGTCCCCTGGATAGCTAGATAGTAGTGAACTAACGATGAGCGTATGCCAAATCCGTCTACGCATGTAAAGCTGAACACTCGGACCTGCGCGAGCAAACCTGGGTGAGTTTCAGCACTCATGTAGGACCGGACGAGGCATCTGTTGTTGACCTGAACGAGTACTGAGTTTTAGAAATCTAGCAAGAGCCCTCAGAAAAAGCATAGAAGGGGGATGAATTCTCTTGATGGAATCAACGGCGGAATCCATGGAACGTTTAGCGAACACCTTACATGAGCTACTTTGACATACATATTCTAAGATAAAGTCTGTAAGGATTTTCATTCCTTCATCAGGGTTATGGAATAGAGATGGTGACGGATGAACCCTAAATGGGTCAACGTCAGCGCTCGTACCTCCGAAGTGAGCTACTGATGTCGGTCTCTCAGACCGGCCCTGGGTCCTAGGGGCTAAAACCCATGGAACTGGCTCTCCAGGTTGGGGGATGTGCCATCGGGGCAACTACCTAACCACGTAAAAACTCCTAGTTTTGAGACAGACGCAAGCCTCCGATATGAACAACGATCCCCCTCATTTGGCAAATCGACCCGGAACGTCCACGGACTATGATCTACGGGTATGCAGCTGGAATTTAAAAACTGTGTACACTCCGCGTGCAGATCAGCAACTTGAATCTTTCCTCTCAAGGCAGGTATTACTGCGATCCAGGAGATACGATGGATAGGATCAGGTATGCAGAAAAGACGAAGCTGCGAAATTTATTACAGCTGCCACAAAAGACTGCACATGTTAGGATGTGGATTCGTCGTGGAAAATTGGCTCGGATCAAGAGTTATTGATTTTAATCTGATAAGGGATCGTCTGGCTGTAATTTGCATCAGAGCCACATTCCAAAACATCAGCCAAATATGTGTACACACCCCTACCGAAGAAGCTGAAGACCTTGTCAAGGAGGAATTTTGCGACCTCCTGGACGGAGCTTACGGAGCCTGTCCAGAGTACGATGTGAAAGTCGTACTCGAGGACTTCAATGCCAAAATCGGTAAGGAAAACATCTTTGGCGGGATAGTCGGTAAACACAGCCTCCAAGATTCGACAACAGACAACGGTTTCCGACTAATCGGCTTTGCAGCAGCTCGTAAAACGGTGATAAGTAGCACTAGGTTTCCTACGCTAAGAATCCACACAGCAACCAGATGGACCACGTGTTAATCGGCGCAAGACACGCATCCAACATCTTGGATGTGCGTACCTTTCGAGGGGCAAACGTGAACTCTGACCACTATCTTGTTGCAGCTAAATTCAGAGCTCGACTGTCCAACGAGAAGAAGCTGCGAGCCGTCAAGAAAAACAAGCTTAACGTCGGACGCCTTAGCACGCCAGAAGGAGCCAGAGCCTACAAAGAGCACCTGGCCGAGAAACTCTCTGCGGTGCATTCACAAACCACAAATGCTAACAACCAGTGGACCGAATACCGCAACATCATCAAAGAGGTAGCCGTGACCACCCTTGGCTACCAACCACCACCAAGGAGAAGTGCTTGATATAACAGAAGATGCACACAAGAAAGCGCTGCAGCGCAAAACAAGAGCAGCGAGAGATGAGTACCGGACCAGACGAAGGGAGGAAAAGAGAATCCTGTGTAAAAAGAAAAGTGACCACGCAGTTCCCCAGCTCCAGGATATCGAGGAGTCTCACGAGCACAATTCCATCCAGCAATTTTATCGAAAAGCCAAGCAGCTGGCTGTCAGCTGACTACAAACCCGGAACGCAGGCTCTTCGAAATAGCGAAGGCAACTGACGCACAGGGCATTGTTGATGTGTTTAAGCAACACTTCCAGCAGTTGGTTAACGAGCAAAAAAAGAGAGAGTAAATGGGCAAGACGAGAACCCACCTCACCCAGTATTGAAGAAGTTAATGCAGCCATCAGAAAATTGAAGAGCAACAAAGCCGCTGGCTCTGATGGGCTTCGAGCTGAACTCTTCAAATACGGAGGTGAGCTCTTGGTAGGGTACATGCATCAAGTCATCAACCAAGTATGGGTGGAGGAACGAATGCACGACGACTGGAGTGTCAGCTCTATATGCTCCATCTTCAAAAAAGGCGATCTTATATCTGTTAAATGTTAAATGTCGCATATAAGATCCTATCCAACATATTGTGTGAACGTCTAAAACCTTTCAGCAACACACTAATCGACACGTACCAGTGTGGCTTCCGGCCCGGCAGATCGACAATATACCAAATTTTCACACTCAGACAAATCCTGGATTTTAAAGCCTACCTCGGAACAAATATTAATCCTACAAATAACACCTTGGTAGAGATCCGACGAAGAATAACCCTAGCAAACCGCTGCAACAACTGGGTTCAAAACTCCTAACTCGACGGACCAAATTAATGCCAACGCTCATATTACCAGTCCTGCTGTATGAAGCTGGTAAGTAAGAAAGCTGAGCAAATATTGTACACCTTCGAGCGAAAAATACTCCGTCGGATATTAGGTCCCTTATGCGAGGAGGGCGAATGAAGGAGAAGATACAACCGCGAACTCTATGGTCTGTGGCTCGGCCACATCAAGCGAATGGACAACAATGCTCCAGCCAAAAAGATCTCCGAGTCCCAGCCCCAAGGTTCGAAACGACGAAGAAGACCGAACCTCCGATACAAAGACCAAGCTGCCGCGGATGCCAGAAACCTGGTCTTCACAACTGGAAGCAGCGTGCCAAAAGCTGCGTTATGGACATGCGGCCAACGAGCCTTCGAGAAGAAGATGATATTACAGCAGGCAGGCTGTGTGTGGCCCAAAGGTAATGGTTTTCACATCTTCAGCGGCTACGCCCCTCCCAGCCTAACAAAGGAAGAATTCGAAGGAATAGTGGCCAACATAGCAACCACTGCAAAAGGGAAAAACCGCGTAATCATTGCAGTCGTTTTTACGCGTGGCGGTAGAATGGGTCTCACGCACCACGAACACCAGAGGAAGAGCACTTCTGGAGGCGTTTGTATCACTTGAATTGGTGATTTGCAGGTGCTGCGTGGCAAGCAATCGAGTTTGAGCTACAATCCAGTCACTCTAGAAATAGAGAAGAGCACGGAAGACAACTGCGGGATAAGGACTGAACACCACAAACTCTGGCCGTCGAATTACTCCAGCTTATGATGGAGGATATATCCCTATATGGATCTGCTGCGATAAAGCGAAGAACTCATAAGAGGAATATCAAGAACTTGTGACGCTTCAATGCAACGGAAAATTACAAATCCACTACGGCCACCAGTATCCTCGTGGAATTATGAAATCGTCAGACGTCGCGCAGAATGCCACAGAACGCGCCGACAGTACCAGCACTCCAGAGAGCACAGCGATCACGGAGAATGCCAAACGAGATTTATAATCGGCCGAAGAAGCTTAAAAACTGCTATTAAAAGCCGTCCACACATCTTTGTAGAGGTATACGATGCTTGCCTAAAGGAAGGAGTATTTCCCAAGCAGTGGAAGAAACAAAGACTTGTTGTTTTTTACCGAAATGTAATAAGCCCCCGCAGGATCCCTCATCGTATATGCCTCTCTGCATGCTGGACACAATGGGTAAAATGCTGGAGCACATAAAAAGTGGCACACTGGAGAGTGAAATCGACAAAGCTGCAGTGCTCGCAGATCGCCAGTATGGTTTCCGTAAGGGACGATCTACGATTGTTGTTATCGACGAAGTCATAAGTACTGGTGGCAGCAAACAGTACTGTGCAATCATCACCCTGTATGTTAAAAACGCCGTTAACACCGCAAATTAGAGAAACATTCTCCGAATACTTACCGCCAAGAGAGTACCGGACTACCTGCAGAAGATAATGACAGACTATTTTACAAATAGAATACTGCACTACCAAACCGAAGGCGGGATAAGGCAGTGTTACGTACTAGGCCCACTGTTGTGGAACCTTATGTACGATGACGTCCTCAAACTTCGAATACCGAGGTGCCCGAAAATAATTGGCTTCTCTGACGATATAGTTTAGTGGCCAAACTCCTTGAAGAAGTAGAACATGACTGCAACGAAGCCATCGGAACGGTACAGGACTGGCTAGTAAGCATGGATTTACGACTAGCAGAGGACAAGACGGTAGTAGTACTATTAAGCAACAGACGGGCTATGGAGACTGTAATAGTGACCTTGGGCGATCACGTTGTATTGTCGAAACCAGAACTGAAGTACTTCGGTGTTACTATAGATACAAGGTTAACTTTTAAGCAACATCTACAATACGCAGCGGAGAAGGCAGCGAGAACAACGACTGCCCTGGCAAGGAACATGCCAAATATTGGAGGACCTAAACAAATAAAAAGACTACTATTGGCAAGAGTAGCGACGTCGATGATGCTCTATGGCTCCCAAATATGGGCCGATGCGATTAGCACTAAATCATACAGAATAAGAATAGAAGCAGTTTACAATGCATTGAGAGTATGTAGTGCCTTCCGAAAAACCTCATACGACGCGGCGTGTGTAGTGGCTGAAATGGTGCCTTAGACCTCCTCGTATGGAAATATCGGGCCAACAGATCAACTATACCATACAACGAAGTGAAGTGATGATGACTTACCACGTAGAACAACTCTAAAAGAATGGCAAGCTAGATGGAACTCTTCCGACAAAGGTAGATGAACTAAAAGCCTGATTCTCAATATCGGCTTTGGATCAATAGGAAACATGGAGAGCTGAACTTCTACCTGACGCAGATGCTTACATGTCATGGATGTTTCAGAGCATACCTCCACAAATTGGGGCATGAAGACAATCCTTATTGTCCAAAAACGTGGAAAACGCGGAGCACATAATGTTCCACTCTCCGCGATATCGCGAAGGACGTGACCTATTGGCGAACAGACAATCCTAATGGCTACAAGTCACATCGTTAGGAATAGGTAGAAGGGCCGTAGTATCTTGTTTTACCCTTTAATATTATCCAAGCTAGATGGTGAATGCAAGAGAGCTTTGAACCTTTACGCAAAATTCAATTTTTAGACTCTCATCTGTGTGCCAGGTCTCACTGGTATCGCGGGAAATGAGATATCCGCTGAAATGGCTAGACAAGGCTCAGAGGAGAGTTTCTCAGGACCTGAACCTGCGTTAGGTCTTACTAGCGTTCTTACGGGGCACATCGCTTTTGCTAAGCATTTTAGTATGATTGGCTAAAGTGAAACATCTGTCTTCGAAGCTTGCGGAGAGGGTGAAGACACTGCCGAACACTTCCTTTGTGATTGTCCTGCCTTTGCAGGACGAGAATATTTATATAGTAAAAGGGGGCGTAATGGGATGCTTTCCGGTAGTACAATGGACAAGTTGATGTCTGAGTGCTCCAGTTAAGGTTTTCCTATCCTAAAAAAGCCTAAGGCTGGTAGAACACATATACTTCGCCAGTTTCCACAATTCATCAGTTTTCCTTTTTTCGGAAGCTTGATGATCATCCCTCTTTTCCACTCCTGCGGAAACTCTTCACTATCCGAAGCTCTCCGCATTAGTGGATGCTTGTAATAGCTCGGCAAGGATGCCATCAATGCACACCGTTTTGTTTTTCTTGAGGGACCTGATCGCTGTTATGATTTCGTTCTTACTGGAAGGTGCGGTTCGGATTCGCTTATTCGTTGCGTCGGAATGCTAGTTCGAATTTGAGAACATACCGACATCGTCTAAGTGGTTTAACACTGTGCCGAAATGTTCTCTCCACCTAACAAGCTGATCCTCATTCGAAATCAGAAGATTGCCGGGTACACTCTTTTCACCGGGTGTTGTTTGGAGTTCTGAACGACAATAAGCCCCTTGGTGCTGCTTGAAACGGTCCTGCTGTCACACTTGATCGCTGTTTCTTCAGCTCTTGAGCCCAGTGTATTGATGTATTGACGTTTGTCACGTCTCCACTGTTGCGGCGGTTGCAATCCGAGTCTTTATTGCTCTTTGATCGGTCTCCACATATCTGAAGAAAGCAATGAGCGATGGTATTTCTGCAGGTTCTTGCCCCGGTGGCAAAAACATTTTTCACAGTATTCCAGTGGTCGTCCGCCCTTTCCTGCGATAAGCTGCTGATTGCTTCTGCTTATAAGACAAGGTGGTGACTAAACCGTTGGCACACTTGGGAAACCTTGAACCTATGAATATCGAACCTGTGATTGTTAAGCAAGTTTGAGCGGTTGCTATTGATGGATGTAGTGCGAAGGCTTATATGAGCTACCATAAGATGGTGATCGTGTTCTTGTTTGACCTCCCTCGGTGGAATCCATGGACGGTTTAGCGAACACCTTACATGAGCTACTTTAACATACATATTCTAAGATAAGGTCTGTAAGGATTTCCATTCCTTCATCAGGTTTATGGAATAGAGATGGTGGCGGATGAACCCTAAATGGGTCAACGGCAGCGCTCGTACCTTCTCATTTAGCAAATTGACTCGGAACGTCCACGGACTATGACCTACGGGTATGCAGCTGGAATGTACAAACTCTGTACACTACGCGTGCAGATCAGAAACTTAAATCTTTCCTCTCATAGTACAAGGCAGGTATTACTGCGATCCAGGAGATACGATGGATAGGATCAGGTATGCAGAAAAGACGTAGCTACGACATTTATTACAGCTGCCACAAAAGAATGCACATGTTAGGGTGCGGATTCGTCGTGGAAAATTGGCTCAGATCAAGAGTTATTGATCTTAAGCCGATAAATGATCAGCTGGCTGTAATTCGCATCAGAGTTACATTTCAAAACATCAGCCTAAAATGTTTACACGCCCCTACCTAAGAAGTTGAAGACCTTGTCAATGAGGAATTTTATAACCTCCTGCCTGTCCGGAGTACGATGTAAAAATCGTACTCGGGGACTTCAATGCCAAAATCGGTAAGGAAAATATCTTTGGCGGGATAGTCGGTAAACACAGCCTCCACAATTCGACAACAGACAACGGTTTCCGACTAATCGACTTTACAGTATCTCGTTATACGGTGATAAGTAGCATTAGGTTTCGTAGTCTAAGAATCCACATAGCAACCTGGCTTTCCTTTCACGGTCGAACACGCAACCGGATCGACCACGTGCTGATCGATATAAGGCACGCATCCAACATCTTGGATGTGCGTACCTTTCGAGGGGCAAACGTTGACTTTGACAACTGTCTTGTTGCAGCTAAATTCAGAGCCCGGCTGTCCAACGAGAAGAAGTTGCGAGCCGTCACGAGAAGCACGTCAGAAGGAGCCAGAGCCTACAAAGAGCACCTGGACGAGAAACTCTTAGCAGTGCATTCACCCACCACAAACGCTAACAACGCTGGCTGTTCGAAATAGCTTAGGCAACTTAGTCACCGATGCACAGGGAACTGTTGATGTGTTTAAGCAACATTTCCAGCATTTGCTGCAAATAGAGAGAGATCGTGGGCAAGCAGAGAACTCACCTCCAGTCAATGAAGAACCAACGGCCTCACCCAGTATTGAAAAAGTTAATGTAAGTGAAGCTCTACATATTTGCTAAAGAAGGTTTTTTCGTATTTTTTGTAAAATCAGTAAAAAACATAATTTTTTTAAAAGTTGACGTGTCGATCGACGGATTTTAAAAATTTGTATACTTCTACTGTTCAACAATAATTAGGCAAAATTTCAGGTTCCTAGTTTTATTGGTTGATTTAATGCCCCACTGTGCGCCGCATCGACTTCTATTTTTCATATTTTTTCATGCAAATCCAAAAATTATATATATACTAATAAAATGATTGAAATCTATTAAGTATGAAAAAAGCTCCTGAAAAAAGCATAATTTGCACTTAGTATAGTTTTGCACGGGACCATCGATATGTAGTTTTTTTCATTAAAGACTCGATGATAGATTTTGTCCTAGATACAAATGGATTCTTTAGTGACAAATCTGTCATCCCAGTGCAAAAGTATTCAAGCATTTAGACTAGCGAAGTTTTCGGAACGCCGCCATTTGTCAAGCATTTCAATTCAATCAGCCTTATTTTGAGATTCGAATTCATTCGAAAGTAAGTCGAATTCGCATAGACTGTATTTTGACTTTCGAATGAATAGAAAGAATAGAAAGTTCATCCAAACTTTCGAAAGTTCATGGGTTATGCGTATTTTGAGATTCTATTCATTCGAAACAAATGTCATTTTTCATTCGCACACATTTTCCTGGCGCATAGATTCACAAACACGTAAATATAGTAAGATATTTTGTATATTCTGTAGAAAATTGAATGAAGTAATTTTAATTCACATTTGCCTATCCTGTCGGTATAGGTCACGTTCCAATTAGAAAAACTGGTGGCCGGCAATTCGTATAAATAAAATAGTCCCACTCAAGCTCTATGTAAACAAAAATCCAAAGGAAAGACGAGTGAATGCACAAAATAATGTTTCAACTTTATTTTTTTTACTCTTATTTTAATGTTTGTATGATTTTCTATTGATTTGCACTGTCCACAAAAGAAAGCAGCATTTTATTTTATCTAAAAACAACTCTAATTATTAAAAAGAAATCACCAAGCAAATGTTTACTTTACTTCTGACAGCACTCAAAATAAAGGTAGAGTGACCAGACTCGTGCCGACTATATGGTGGGAGAGACTTGTAATTAAATATGCATGGATGTTATTTTATTTTGCTTTGTTTTCGTGCTCGATATTATTAAAGGTATACAAAACATGTCTCATGAAATGTATTACTTAAATTTCGTCTTTAAACGCGTCAAAGTGTAACTAATAAAAATATTTCAATAAGAAAGAGAAGAGTTCTAACGCAAAAAAAGCAAGGTATGGTCAACCTGTATTGAAAGAAATGTCAAACAGCTGACTTTGAGGGTTAAATTTATTTCAGTTCATTTTGCGTTATCATTCGAAAATGAACCTTTTTCATTCGAATCTCAAAATACACAAAAATCTTTCGAATGAATAGAGACATTCGAAAGAATTGACTATTCATTCGAATCTCAAAATAAGCATGAATGTCATTCGCTGTCGTATGCCGACCGCAATTACTACGATTATAAGCATAGTTTCCGGCTTAAAATTCATATGAATGCAAATCGTTTCAAATAGGGTGGATTTTTCATCTATCGTATGTACGTAAAAAAGGCAACGCATGCTGTATTGCTGTCATCAACTTAAAAGAGAAAAAAGAAAAATATGTATGCCATTTTCATTTGGGCATAAAGAAGACTTCCATTTATCTTCCGAAGAGAAAAAACACTGCCAATTAGTTCCATTGGCTCTTCGGATGTATCTTCTGGAAGAGCTTTTCACTTCATGATTTCATTTAGGAAGACACTTAGAATACACTAACCCACATTGGACTACTTGTCTGTCAATGCCGTATAGCCCAGCGACTTTTCATTAGGGATATTCACGCTTCGTTGTATCTAGTCTTGCAAAAGTGTATTTTTTTTACACCAAAGAGTGAACGCACTTTGAATTTGTAGCAACTTTGAATCATAAGTCAAAATCATCTGATTTTTGTTTTTAAAATAATTGTGACTTCTTTATAAATAAAAAGCAATGCCAAAAAAAGCGATAAAATAAAAATTATTGACTTCTTAACCGAAGATGCTGCAAATAAAATTTTATTTAGATTGAAGGTGGATGTAGTCCAAGATGAGACAAATTTCTTTATCGTTACATTTTTATGGACTTTTCCCTTCGACTGTCATAATTCAATTTTAAATTTGACTGGAAAGCAAAAACACAACCAGTATAAGCGCAATGCAGAGATGTCAAACAAAAAGCTGCCAATGGCTGAAAAATGTGGTGAGAGGTTCATTTTTTAAAGTATATTTTTGATGTTTTCACGTTTTTCTGCTTAGTGCGCACGCACTCACACCTACTGAGAATTTTAGTTTTAGTATTTTAGTATTAAAAATGCAGTAAAAATATAGTGGCATACGGGCTGTATGCCAACCAGCGCTACCTTTCGGACCCTTTAAGGGCAAATCCACCCTCTTCTGATGGTACAGAGCCTTGGACCCCCCTTTTTCGAAAATCATCGAAATTTGACTCTTTTTGAAACATACGACCTTTTTTTTAACCCTTTTTGCGAATTGGTACAGAATTGACACATTCATTTCTCATTTAACTGATTTGTTCTGATGTATGTATTTGTTCCCAGGCCAAATAATGTACATTTCCTCGCCCTTTAAACAGATGCATACGTTCACGTAGTAACTACTTTTCGTTTATTACTTGTTTCACCACATTCGGTCTTTCAATATTATATAGGGCACTTTTGTTTTGGCAAGGACCCTTTTCGAAATTTTTCGAAGGTAACACTGATGCCAACATGGCCGATGTGTTCTTAACATCGTTAATATGATATTTAACGTAACTAACCCAGATATCGATGTTAAATCATCGACATCGATGTTAAGTCTCTCAACATCGATGGATATCGATCATCCCTATTCCTTACCAACCATCAAGAAGTTAAAAACAATAACAATAAGGTGTAAGAGATTGTGATATTTTTAATTCTTTTTCGAAATCAAAAGGTAGAATTAAGTGATTTAAGAGTTAATGCCAGTATATTGAATTAGTGTTAAGAGAGTGTTTTGGAAACAGTATTATAAATATATATCCCAATCAATTTTGTTCCTAAGAGTCCATGATTCGCACAAGAAAAGCTCCTCCCTCATGCGTTCGTTATATATATCGGGCAATCGCCAACACAAAATTTGAGCAACTAACATTAGAACAGTTAGTTAAAATCCTGAAGAACGATGCTCAAATTAATAGTGGTAAGTGTTGGGTAAAGCACTACAAGCGTTTCTTATAAAATTATTATTTTCAGATGCTGCAACTGAAATTGTTACTAGTTGTATTAACGATAAAATTCTCATACCGGTAGTCATAGATAATGGACGTGCATCTCCGCGTTTGAAGGTTGCGGAAGGCAGACCATTAAGTCTTCCTAAACCGATTGAAATTCCAGTAAGATTTGTCTGGATTTTTATTTTAAAAAAATCGAGAATACATACTTTGGTAAAATTTTACTTTATAGAAACATTCTCAAAATTACCTTTTTTTAATCGTGTAGATTTGGGTGTGCTGAGTTCAAATCTGCAAAAAATCTTTGGCGCTCTCTTACCGTTTGGGCATAACCCGCCCCAAAGTTCTGAGATATGAAATGGTATCAAAATTTCTTAAATGGTCCGTAAATCTTTTTTAAATATTTTTATTTTATTCAACAAATGTGAAAAAACGTAATAAAAAAAGTTTCATCAAAATCGGTTCATAAAAACAGGTAAAAAATGTTGAATATAGTTAGCCGATTTACTAACGATTTGTATATGCCATCAACTGTCAGGCAGGCGCCTGCCCGAATGTATGGTGTATTTCAAGGTCGGGTTGGGTTTCTGAGTTTATATATTTTGTTTAATTTATATCTCCTGTTTTTATGAACCGATTTCGATAAAATTATTTTTATTAAGTAGTAGCACATTTTGTGAATAGAACAAAAATATTTTGAAAATAAAATTACTGACTATTTAAGAAATTTTCACACCATTTCAAATGGCTCTCTCAGAACTTTAGGGTTAATCCTAAACGGTAAGAGAGCGCCAAAAAATTTTTGCAGATTTGAAATCAGTACGCCCAAATCTATACGATTAAAAAAAAAATAATAATAATTTTGAGAATGTTTCCAAATCTCTTAATATTTTATTATTTTACTTTTTTTGGGTGCCGTGGATTAATGGTTATTGCGTACTGCGCAAAGTTTTTCAGCTCGAATCTAGAAAACCTTCATCAAAAGTTTTTCACGGCCTCACATCTTCTGAGTGTCTGGCAAACATTCAAGAGTATAACAAAAGGATAGGTATATAATTACCAAGAAGTATTAAAAAAAGCCCTTTTTCAAAAAATTAAACAAAACAAAAAATATTTGAGAGACAACTTCTTTTTCATACAATTTTGATTCGCGACGCATTGCACATATACTCGTACCATGACAATATCCAATTTATCTCCTCACTTAATTTTTGGTGGTCAAATAAGGCATAAAATAGTGAGGGACTTTAACCCATCTAAAAAACCTCCCTGGAGGACTAACTTTCGTCATCCCGAATGGCATTGCACCTAGTTGTTCAACTAATCAGCAATTTATTTTTGAATTGTTTGAGAATTTAAAAGAGAAATCCGCCGGTTGTCGGATTTCTGAACTTTTTTGGTAGAAAATATAACCTAATTTCTATTCTTAGCTAATTTTTATAGATCAAGCTGTTTTATCCGCCTTAATCTCCTGATTACATGGACTGTATTTAATAATTCGGTTATTTCTAAGCTAACGTGGTTGAGAAGCCTACGTCTGTGCATTTCAGCAACTTTTTTAATTTTTTTTTACTGTATCGCATGTTCAACTCATCTTTTTTTTTTCTTTACATGCGCTTTCCAACGCAGTTTAGCGTCTAGAGTCATGCCTAGATATTTGGCTGTGTTTGAATTTTCCACTACATTTTTGTTAATGTAGACTGGAATATGTGGTACGTTTGCATACGTAAAATTAATATGGACTGACTTAAGGTCATTTAATCTAATCTGCCACTTTTTAGTCCATTCTGAGATACGGTTTATTGCTATTTGGAGCTTTTTTGTTGCTATTTCAACAGTTTCCCCTACAGCAAGTACAGCAGTGTCATCTGCAAAAGTTGCTATAGTGGTTTCTCCGCTTTCAGGCAGATCGCTAGTGAATAGAAGGTATAGCATTGGCCCTAAAACACTGCCTTGCGGTACACCAGCTTTTATCTCTCTTAATGTTGAGTATTCTGTATCTTGCTTAATTCTGAAGAATCGATCTGATATATAAGACTCCAGAATTGTCGAATACTGCATCGGCAGTTGTTTTTGTAATTTGTGTATCAGTTCTTTGTGCCAGACTTTATCGAAAGCTTGTGCTATATCAAGAAATATTGTAGAGCACACATTTTTCTCTTCAAATGCTTTTTCGATCTTATCTGTGATTCTATGCACTTGATCAATTGTAGAGTGCTTATTTCTAAATCCAAATTGGTTTTTTTGGGACTAGCGATTTTTCATCGATTATTTTTTGCAGGCTTTTTACCAGCATTTTTTCAAATAGCTTTGACAATATTGGTAGTATCGATATTGGGCGATATGAGGTTACTTCGCTTGGTGGTTTGCCTGGTTTTGGGATTATTATTACCTCCGCGACCTTCCACATGCTTGGCACATATCTCAGCTTAAATGCAGCATTTATAATCTGCGCTAGTTTTTTTTAAACCTTTTTGTGGGAATTGTTTTAAAATTCCCCCTGTAATTAAATCAAACCCTGGGGCCTTTTTTATATTTATATTTTCTTTAATTTCTTTGGCTAGTTCTTTAGCTGTTACCGATCGAATTGGTCGATCTTCTTCGCACCTTTCTTCGATTCCTTGGTAACTTTTATCTTCATAGGGTTTGAAGACGTCCTCAAGATACTCTGCAAAAGTGTTTGCTTTCTCTTGGCTGCTTTTTGCCCAGTTACCTTCGTTTTTACTGGAGGAATATGGGCAATTGGTCGGTTAATTTTCTTTGTTGCTGTCGAAAGTAGTTCCAATCAGTCAGTCTATTAACAAGTTTTGGACTTTGTTCTTTTATAATTATTTTATCGCCAAGTGTAGGAAGGACTTTGGAGTGGTCTGATTGAAGATCAGGGCCTTCTTCCACATTTATTTTATTTGAGGATATATTTTTAGATATAAAGAAGTCGACAAGATCTGGGGTTTTGTTCCTATCTGTTGGCCAATAGGTAGGTTTTCCCGCACCATCTTCTTTAATACATTTAAAAAGTTCTCTGCCTCTAGTGTTTGTTAGTCTAGATGCCCAATATTTATTCTTGGCATTAAAATCCCCTCCCACGATTAATCTATTGTGAAATATGCGGAAAAGATTTTTAAAATCACTCGTCTTTATTCTATAGCTAGGAGAGCAATATACTGATGCAACGGATAGCTGGCCACTGCTTGTTTTTATGCAAATGGAAATTCCTTGGATGGCACATGATTGGAATTTTGCTTCTAAATGGTGTTCAATCGTATTCTTTATTACCACTGCAGCCCCGCCTTTTGCGCAGTTATGTGGATGTGGGGAGTGATATAATATATATCCCTTCAGTTTAGGGTCAGAATTTAATTTGAAGTGCGTCTCTGAAATAAGACATATGTCTATCTGGTTTATATCGAGAATCACTTGTATCTCATCTTTTCGATTCTCGAAACCATTAGCATTCCATTCTAGAATTTTGATTTTATTCATCATGTTTGTCTTTTTGGTACAGCTCTTTTATTGCTGTTCTGTCTCTCTAGTAAAGATATTCTATCTAATATCATTTTATTGTTTTTTTCCATGGAATCAATCCTATTTCCGACTTGTTTCATGAGGGTTTCCATTGCAGTGTGTGGCTCTGTTTTGCTTTTTACGGCTTTCTCTGCTGGTATTTGTATTGTAATGCTGCATGAGCATATGTCATTTTAGGGCCCGCTGTCTTTGGTATTGCGTCCTTTTTGATAATCACTTGATCTTTCGCTTTTTCTTTTTGTGGGCTCTTTTGTGAGTCCTTTTTGGCCTGTTGGGCTTCCTTATTGGAGCTTTTAAGTGCTTTCTTTTGTTTTTTATCTTTTTTTTGTTGCATTTCTTCTGCAACTAAGCATCCTCTATAGTTAGCAGGATGGCTTTCATTGCAGTTTACACACTTAATGTGTTCGTCCTTTTTCTTCACACATTCTTTGGTGTGGTGACTTCCTGCACACTTTACACATCTTGGGTTTGAGCTGCATTATTTTTGTGTATTTTAATGCCATATATTTTTTCTTTGTCTTCGTCATGTTCGAAACTGAGCATAAACATTGGAAGCGGTACTTTGCTCTTAAATTTTAGCATATTTACGACTTCCAGTATTTTAAAACCTCTATGGTTTAATTAGTTTTTAATGCTTTCCGGTGAGCATGAAAAATGCAGTTTTTTTACTACAACTTTAATTGGTCTGGTTTGCTTATTCTCATAAGAATACCATTGCACTTTTTTCTGGTTTAGTATTTTAGTCAGAATTCTGTATCCCTCTTCTTCATCGACATTAATTTTGATGTCATTTTTGTTTATTAATGCTGTAGAAGCTTTAATTTTATTTTCATCCAATAATTTGACCAAGCTTTCATACTTATTGACTTGTAGTGCAATAATTGGTGGAGGTTTGGATGGATTGTGTATTTTATTTTCTTTGTTTGAAGCATACACATACATACATAGTTTTTTGGGGATGTACTCATTTTTCTTTTCTTATTTTCTTAATAATTTTGAGAATGTTTCCAAATCTCTTAATATTTTATTATTTTACTTTTTTTGGGTGCCGTGGATTAATGGTTATTGCGTACTGCGCAAAGTTTTTCAGCTCGAATCTAGAAAACCTTCATCAAAAGTTTTTCACGGCCTCACATCTTCTGAGTGTCTGGCAAACATTCAAGAGTATAACAAAAGGATAGGTATATAATTACCAAGAAGTATTAAAAAAAGCCCTTTTTCAAAAAATTAAACAAAACAAAAAATATTTGAGAGACAACTTCTTTTTCATACAATTTTGATTCGCGACGCATTGCACATATACTCGTACCATGACAATATCCAATTTATCTCCTCACTTAATTTTTGGTGGTCAAATAAGGCATAAAATAGTGAGGGACTTTAACCCATCTAAAAAACCTCCCTGGAGGACTAACTTTCGTCATCCCGAATGGCATTGCACCTAGTTGTTCAACTAATCAGCAATTTATTTTTGAATTGTTTGAGAATTTAAAAGAGAAATCCGCCGGTTGTCGGATTTCTGAACTTTTTTGGTAGAAAATATAACCTAATTTCTATTCTTAGCTAATTTTTATAGATCAAGCTGTTTTATCCGCCTTAATCTCCTGATTACATGGACTGTATTTAATAATTCGGTTATTTCTAAGCTAACGTGGTTGAGAAGCCTACGTCTGTGCATTTCAGCAACTTTTTTAATTTTTTTTTACTGTATCGCATGTTCAACTCATCTTTTTTTTTTCTTTACATGCGCTTTCCAACGCAGTTTAGCGTCTAGAGTCATGCCTAGATATTTGGCTGTGTTTGAATTTTCCACTACATTTTTGTTAATGTAGACTGGAATATGTGGTACGTTTGCATACGTAAAATTAATATGGACTGACTTAAGGTCATTTAATCTAATCTGCCACTTTTTAGTCCATTCTGAGATACGGTTTATTGCTATTTGGAGCTTTTTTGTTGCTATTTCAACAGTTTCCCCTACAGCAAGTACAGCAGTGTCATCTGCAAAAGTTGCTATAGTGGTTTCTCCGCTTTCAGGCAGATCGCTAGTGAATAGAAGGTATAGCATTGGCCCTAAAACACTGCCTTGCGGTACACCAGCTTTTATCTCTCTTAATGTTGAGTATTCTGTATCTTGCTTAATTCTGAAGAATCGATCTGATATATAAGACTCCAGAATTGTCGAATACTGCATCGGCAGTTGTTTTTGTAATTTGTGTATCAGTTCTTTGTGCCAGACTTTATCGAAAGCTTGTGCTATATCAAGAAATATTGTAGAGCACACATTTTTCTCTTCAAATGCTTTTTCGATCTTATCTGTGATTCTATGCACTTGATCAATTGTAGAGTGCTTATTTCTAAATCCAAATTGGTTTTTTTGGGACTAGCGATTTTTCATCGATTATTTTTTGCAGGCTTTTTACCAGCATTTTTTCAAATAGCTTTGACAATATTGGTAGTATCGATATTGGGCGATATGAGGTTACTTCGCTTGGTGGTTTGCCTGGTTTTGGGATTATTATTACCTCCGCGACCTTCCACATGCTTGGCACATATCTCAGCTTAAATGCAGCATTTATAATCTGCGCTAGTTTTTTTTAAACCTTTTTGTGGGAATTGTTTTAAAATTCCCCCTGTAATTAAATCAAACCCTGGGGCCTTTTTTATATTTATATTTTCTTTAATTTCTTTGGCTAGTTCTTTAGCTGTTACCGATCGAATTGGTCGATCTTCTTCGCACCTTTCTTCGATTCCTTGGTAACTTTTATCTTCATAGGGTTTGAAGACGTCCTCAAGATACTCTGCAAAAGTGTTTGCTTTCTCTTGGCTGCTTTTTGCCCAGTTACCTTCGTTTTTACTGGAGGAATATGGGCAATTGGTCGGTTAATTTTCTTTGTTGCTGTCGAAAGTAGTTCCAATCAGTCAGTCTATTAACAAGTTTTGGACTTTGTTCTTTTATAATTATTTTATCGCCAAGTGTAGGAAGGACTTTGGAGTGGTCTGATTGAAGATCAGGGCCTTCTTCCACATTTATTTTATTTGAGGATATATTTTTAGATATAAAGAAGTCGACAAGATCTGGGGTTTTGTTCCTATCTGTTGGCCAATAGGTAGGTTTTCCCGCACCATCTTCTTTAATACATTTAAAAAGTTCTCTGCCTCTAGTGTTTGTTAGTCTAGATGCCCAATATTTATTCTTGGCATTAAAATCCCCTCCCACGATTAATCTATTGTGAAATATGCGGAAAAGATTTTTAAAATCACTCGTCTTTATTCTATAGCTAGGAGAGCAATATACTGATGCAACGGATAGCTGGCCACTGCTTGTTTTTATGCAAATGGAAATTCCTTGGATGGCACATGATTGGAATTTTGCTTCTAAATGGTGTTCAATCGTATTCTTTATTACCACTGCAGCCCCGCCTTTTGCGCAGTTATGTGGATGTGGGGAGTGATATAATATATATCCCTTCAGTTTAGGGTCAGAATTTAATTTGAAGTGCGTCTCTGAAATAAGACATATGTCTATCTGGTTTATATCGAGAATCACTTGTATCTCATCTTTTCGATTCTCGAAACCATTAGCATTCCATTCTAGAATTTTGATTTTATTCATCATGTTTGTCTTTTTGGTACAGCTCTTTTATTGCTGTTCTGTCTCTCTAGTAAAGATATTCTATCTAATATCATTTTATTGTTTTTTTCCATGGAATCAATCCTATTTCCGACTTGTTTCATGAGGGTTTCCATTGCAGTGTGTGGCTCTGTTTTGCTTTTTACGGCTTTCTCTGCTGGTATTTGTATTGTAATGCTGCATGAGCATATGTCATTTTAGGGCCCGCTGTCTTTGGTATTGCGTCCTTTTTGATAATCACTTGATCTTTCGCTTTTTCTTTTTGTGGGCTCTTTTGTGAGTCCTTTTTGGCCTGTTGGGCTTCCTTATTGGAGCTTTTAAGTGCTTTCTTTTGTTTTTTATCTTTTTTTTGTTGCATTTCTTCTGCAACTAAGCATCCTCTATAGTTAGCAGGATGGCTTTCATTGCAGTTTACACACTTAATGTGTTCGTCCTTTTTCTTCACACATTCTTTGGTGTGGTGACTTCCTGCACACTTTACACATCTTGGGTTTGAGCTGCATTATTTTTGTGTATTTTAATGCCATATATTTTTTCTTTGTCTTCGTCATGTTCGAAACTGAGCATAAACATTGGAAGCGGTACTTTGCTCTTAAATTTTAGCATATTTACGACTTCCAGTATTTTAAAACCTCTATGGTTTAATTAGTTTTTAATGCTTTCCGGTGAGCATGAAAAATGCAGTTTTTTTACTACAACTTTAATTGGTCTGGTTTGCTTATTCTCATAAGAATACCATTGCACTTTTTTCTGGTTTAGTATTTTAGTCAGAATTCTGTATCCCTCTTCTTCATCGACATTAATTTTGATGTCATTTTTGTTTATTAATGCTGTAGAAGCTTTAATTTTATTTTCATCCAATAATTTGACCAAGCTTTCATACTTATTGACTTGTAGTGCAATAATTGGTGGAGGTTTGGATGGATTGTGTATTTTATTTTCTTTGTTTGAAGCATACACATACATACATAGTTTTTTGGGGATGTACTCATTTTTCTTTTCTTATTTTCTTAATAATTTTGAGAATGTTTCCAAATCTCTTAATATTTTATTATTTTACTTTTTTTGGGTGCCGTGGATTAATGGTTATTGCGTACTGCGCAAAGTTTTTCAGCTCGAATCTAGAAAACCTTCATCAAAAGTTTTTCACGGCCTCACATCTTCTGAGTGTCTGGCAAACATTCAAGAGTATAACAAAAGGATAGGTATATAATTACCAAGAAGTATTAAAAAAAGCCCTTTTTCAAAAAATTAAACAAAACAAAAAATATTTGAGAGACAACTTCTTTTTCATACAATTTTGATTCGCGACGCATTGCACATATACTCGTACCATGACAATATCCAATTTATCTCCTCACTTAATTTTTGGTGGTCAAATAAGGCATAAAATAGTGAGGGACTTTAACCCATCTAAAAAACCTCCCTGGAGGACTAACTTTCGTCATCCCGAATGGCATTGCACCTAGTTGTTCAACTAATCAGCAATTTATTTTTGAATTGTTTGAGAATTTAAAAGAGAAATCCGCCGGTTGTCGGATTTCTGAACTTTTTTGGTAGAAAATATAACCTAATTTCTATTCTTAGCTAATTTTTATAGATCAAGCTGTTTTATCCGCCTTAATCTCCTGATTACATGGACTGTATTTAATAATTCGGTTATTTCTAAGCTAACGTGGTTGAGAAGCCTACGTCTGTGCATTTCAGCAACTTTTTTAATTTTTTTTTACTGTATCGCATGTTCAACTCATCTTTTTTTTTTCTTTACATGCGCTTTCCAACGCAGTTTAGCGTCTAGAGTCATGCCTAGATATTTGGCTGTGTTTGAATTTTCCACTACATTTTTGTTAATGTAGACTGGAATATGTGGTACGTTTGCATACGTAAAATTAATATGGACTGACTTAAGGTCATTTAATCTAATCTGCCACTTTTTAGTCCATTCTGAGATACGGTTTATTGCTATTTGGAGCTTTTTTGTTGCTATTTCAACAGTTTCCCCTACAGCAAGTACAGCAGTGTCATCTGCAAAAGTTGCTATAGTGGTTTCTCCGCTTTCAGGCAGATCGCTAGTGAATAGAAGGTATAGCATTGGCCCTAAAACACTGCCTTGCGGTACACCAGCTTTTATCTCTCTTAATGTTGAGTATTCTGTATCTTGCTTAATTCTGAAGAATCGATCTGATATATAAGACTCCAGAATTGTCGAATACTGCATCGGCAGTTGTTTTTGTAATTTGTGTATCAGTTCTTTGTGCCAGACTTTATCGAAAGCTTGTGCTATATCAAGAAATATTGTAGAGCACACATTTTTCTCTTCAAATGCTTTTTCGATCTTATCTGTGATTCTATGCACTTGATCAATTGTAGAGTGCTTATTTCTAAATCCAAATTGGTTTTTTTGGGACTAGCGATTTTTCATCGATTATTTTTTGCAGGCTTTTTACCAGCATTTTTTCAAATAGCTTTGACAATATTGGTAGTATCGATATTGGGCGATATGAGGTTACTTCGCTTGGTGGTTTGCCTGGTTTTGGGATTATTATTACCTCCGCGACCTTCCACATGCTTGGCACATATCTCAGCTTAAATGCAGCATTTATAATCTGCGCTAGTTTTTTTTAAACCTTTTTGTGGGAATTGTTTTAAAATTCCCCCTGTAATTAAATCAAACCCTGGGGCCTTTTTTATATTTATATTTTCTTTAATTTCTTTGGCTAGTTCTTTAGCTGTTACCGATCGAATTGGTCGATCTTCTTCGCACCTTTCTTCGATTCCTTGGTAACTTTTATCTTCATAGGGTTTGAAGACGTCCTCAAGATACTCTGCAAAAGTGTTTGCTTTCTCTTGGCTGCTTTTTGCCCAGTTACCTTCGTTTTTACTGGAGGAATATGGGCAATTGGTCGGTTAATTTTCTTTGTTGCTGTCGAAAGTAGTTCCAATCAGTCAGTCTATTAACAAGTTTTGGACTTTGTTCTTTTATAATTATTTTATCGCCAAGTGTAGGAAGGACTTTGGAGTGGTCTGATTGAAGATCAGGGCCTTCTTCCACATTTATTTTATTTGAGGATATATTTTTAGATATAAAGAAGTCGACAAGATCTGGGGTTTTGTTCCTATCTGTTGGCCAATAGGTAGGTTTTCCCTCACCATCTTCTTTAATACATTTAAAAAGTTCTCTGCCTCTAGTGTTTGTTAGTCTAGATGCCCAATATTTATTCTTGGCATTAAAATCCCCTCCCACGATTAATCTATTGTGAAATATGCGGAAAAGATTTTTAAAATCACTCGTCTTTATTCTATAGCTAGGAGAGCAATATACTGATGCAACGGATAGCTGGCCACTGCTTGTTTTTATGCAAATGGAAATTCCTTGGATGGCACATGATTGGAATTTTGCTTCTAAATGGTGTTCAATCGTATTCTTTATTACCACTGCAGCCCCGCCTTTTGCGCAGTTATGTGGATGTGGGGAGTGATATAATATATATCCCTTCAGTTTAGGGTCAGAATTTAATTTGAAGTGCGTCTCTGAAATAAGACATATGTCTATCTGGTTTATATCGAGAATCACTTGTATCTCATCTTTTCGATTCTCGAAACCATTAGCATTCCATTCTAGAATTTTGATTTTATTCATCATGTTTGTCTTTTTGGTACAGCTCTTTTATTGCTGTTCTGTCTCTCTAGTAAAGATATTCTATCTAATATCATTTTATTGTTTTTTTCCATGGAATCAATCCTATTTCCGACTTGTTTCATGAGGGTTTCCATTGCAGTGTGTGGCTCTGTTTTGCTTTTTACGGCTTTCTCTGCTGGTATTTGTATTGTAATGCTGCATGAGCATATGTCATTTTAGGGCCCGCTGTCTTTGGTATTGCGTCCTTTTTGATAATCACTTGATCTTTCGCTTTTTCTTTTTGTGGGCTCTTTTGTGAGTCCTTTTTGGCCTGTTGGGCTTCCTTATTGGAGCTTTTAAGTGCTTTCTTTTGTTTTTTATCTTTTTTTTGTTGCATTTCTTCTGCAACTAAGCATCCTCTATAGTTAGCAGGATGGCTTTCATTGCAGTTTACACACTTAATGTGTTCGTCCTTTTTCTTCACACATTCTTTGGTGTGGTGACTTCCTGCACACTTTACACATCTTGGGTTTGAGCTGCATTATTTTTGTGTATTTTAATGCCATATATTTTTTCTTTGTCTTCGTCATGTTCGAAACTGAGCATAAACATTGGAAGCGGTACTTTGCTCTTAAATTTTAGCATATTTACGACTTCCAGTATTTTAAAACCTCTATGGTTTAATTAGTTTTTAATGCTTTCCGGTGAGCATGAAAAATGCAGTTTTTTTACTACAACTTTAATTGGTCTGGTTTGCTTATTCTCATAAGAATACCATTGCACTTTTTTCTGGTTTAGTATTTTAGTCAGAATTCTGTATCCCTCTTCTTCATCGACATTAATTTTGATGTCATTTTTGTTTATTAATGCTGTAGAAGCTTTAATTTTATTTTCATCCAATAATTTGACCAAGCTTTCATACTTATTGACTTGTAGTTTTTTTGAAGCATACACATACATACATAGTTTTTTGGGGATGTACTCATTTTTCTTTTCTTATTTTGGTTCCCTATATGACGATGTCCCTCTGTCTCTTTTTCGAGTTCTTCTTCATCTGTTGAGAACTCTGCAGGTTGGACATTTACTTTTTTTTGGTTGTTGATTTCATCTTTCAACATTTGCAACTCTTGCTTAAGATTGTTTAATTCCTTAAGTAGTGACTCATTGAGTTGCTTAAACCCATCTCTTTCTTCGCAGGCTTCTAAATATTTAGCCTTGAATATATTTTCATTTTTATTTTCATCATTTTTCGATGGGGGTGTTCTTTCTACCCTTTTACTTCGTCCAAAAGGGTCATTCCTCAGCAACAAATGGTCCCCCCCAGAATCCAAGGGACCGACCTCCGAAGAGGGTGGATTTACCAGTGTAGCTGGCCTACCACCTGGGGTAATTATATCTTTTGTTTTGTTCATTGCATAATTATTTATTTTTTAACTTTTGAGAAAAGTTTAAACTTTTACGTATACAGCCGCTCCTGACACGGAGAACAGACGCTGACCAGCGAGCCGCCCAATATGGGTCAGACGCTTCTGGGTTTTTAGACTAGGGTCCGCGGGGTCGTTACACCCGTTACCGCTCTCTACGGAGAAGTACCCTTGCGGGGTAAAGTCGTTAATATTTTATCACAATCGCGTCGTTTTTTTAAAAAGTCGAGGACGACAACGGCAATGAGGGTGACTATATTTTTTGAATGAAGAACATAAAAACTTTGACATCCACTTAGGCTGAAAACACACCGGATCAGACAAGACGTCTTTTTATTCACAGACAAGAAAACATGTCTTATTACAACACACACCAACCGAGACACAATGCAACAAAAAATCGAATCCCATTTTTCTGTCTCGCTTGGTGTGTGTTGGGATGAAACAAAACCGAGTTTGCTACTGTCGAATGTCGATAATAAATTTATTTGAATGATATTTATCTTTGTAATTGTATATTTGGCCTCTTGCCTCGATAAAATATATTATTCTATCTGTGTCAAGTTCGATTATAAACGAAAACTCACAAATAAATCAAAACTAGTTCAAAGGAAAACAACAACAACCAGTTTTTGTCTTTGAAAGACAACGATCCAGTTATCGACAACCAGACACGTTTTCTTACCTATTCTTGTCTTTTTGTCCTGTCGATTGCGGTGTGTGTTGCGCTATAAGCAGATGTGCAATAATCGACCAGAGTATATAATTATATATATATAATTAATTATTATAAATTATTATAATGGATATACTCTGTAATCGACAACCACGGTGGTTGTAGACATGTTCGTCTCGTTCAGAGTGTGTTGGCCGTATGCAACCCCATGTATTGTCGACAACCAATCATGGTGCGCATCTTAAAACAAGGACAGATTTTTTGTCGGTCTTCTTTGGTGCGTGTTCGGTCATAAGAGCCAATGGATTGTTGTTTGATAAGACAAGAAAAGACGTATTCTCTGATCCGGTGTGTTTTCAGCCTTAGAGAGCCAACCTCAAGCATGAAATAAACAATAAATTGCTTTCATAATCTTAGTTCGCTAAGAAATTGCGTAAGCTTAGAAGAGAGTTAAAATTCTGTTAGCAAGTGTATCGAGTCATCCACCCCAAACCTGAAATCTACCAAATTTGCTTCCATGATTGAAAGTTGCTGATATAATGTAAATATGTTTCAGTTAGTTGTTTTTCTACATCCTATTTTTGAAAAAAATTGATCTCCCATTTCAGAAAGTTTAGTACTATTTCACATGGATCTTTTTACAACTTTAAGGAAGTGTTATGCACAAACTGTAAGAGAACGCCAGAACAAGATTTGAGCGCAGGAAATCCAAATAGTCCACCGAAATTTCAACTTCAATATTATGAAATCCTATCGAGGGGAATCGTTTACTTATCAGTAACTTGAATGTTCTTTCACTGCTTCATTAAAAACAGGCGGATAAATTAAACATCCGCAAGAAATTTATTGCGTATTTGCGTTGTTTGTTTATGTTGTGAGGTTCGCTTAATTAAAGGATTTTTGATCATGTCTGGTATCTATTACATTGTCCCTAAAGGGGAAATTGAAAGATTCGTTCTATCCCTGGTGTAGAATTACTTCATTAGTTATGAAGTAACACGTGACTGATAAATAACGATTTTGAATGACCGCTTAAGAGATCGAGTATTGAGTATCGAAATTTCAGTGATTAAACATTTTTTTATTCTGCAGCGTTTGTGTTGACAAGCTGATGTGAAAATTGTACGAATATCTCAATTTTTCATATTTTTTAGTGTTCCGGACCTTAAAAGGTAGGACGGAACACTTATGGGTTTGATACGGTGTCTGTCTGTCCGTCTGTCCGTCAGTCTGTCACAGCCCTGTAACTTTTGAACCGTTAGACATAGAGAGCTGAAACTTTCGCTATGTATACATTATGTGGAAGCCTGCACAAGATGGCGGCAATGAATTTCATTTTGGGAGCCCTTTTTCGGGCACCTTGTATGAAGGGCAAAAAAAAATTATTTTGTTCCCCATCATGTGGCATATCAAATTAAAGAGAATTTTGCAAGGGCTCCATATATGTAAGAAATATTTGTTTCTGGCAAAATTTGTTGAACAAAAAAGCTCGCCAAACATTTGAAAAATGTTGTCCCCCCCCCCCTAGCGGCCAGACCGTAAATGGTAAAAATATGAAAAAAATTGGAGATACGTAGAATTTCGTGTAGATTGTAAAAACAATACGAAAATTCCTATATTTTATATATTTTCTGAGAAAAATTAAAAAAATGGGGCATCTATTTACCCCACTGTATCTCCCCCAGTTTTTATTGTATCCAAATAATTTTTACAGTAGATCATTTTGATACTACGATTTGCTCAAGTTTCAAGTTTCATCTAAATCCGCTACGTAGTTCCCGAGTTACAGATTTTAGAAAAGAGCATGGACTTCCCTATATGCTCTTCTCTTGCTGCTACTGCGTTCGATTTCGATTTTTCAAAAACGAAGTCATTTGCACGAATGGATCGTATATGTTAGCTCTATGCTGCTTTTGAAAACTAAATAAGTTTAAAAAACTAAAATTTTTTAAAATTTTTTTTTTCCAAAATATTTTTTTTTTTTTAATTTTTAAAACTCTAAATGCTGCATTCCTTCGCATGTCGAGTATTGCCAGTGTTTTGCTTTACTCAAACCATTTGACAAGCAAAGTACCGTTACATTTATTTTTATCCAAAAGCTTGGTACGCCATGTTTTATATTGAAAGTGTAAGTTAAAATGGACTGGAATCTCAGCTCAGTATTACTAGGACATACATACCTACGTACAAGACATTACATTATTCATATCAAAACCAGTATTAGGTGTACCTATGCAGGATATGAATAAATTGCCTTCTATTTAATGACAATATAAAATGTCCGGAACACTATTGCACGAGGCCCTCCTCGCACTTGCCCAATTTTTTATAATGTAATATTACAAATTTAAACTTTTAATAAAACTGCAATATAAAGCATGAGTTTGAAGTATACTTTTACGAAATTATTGTTTGCAATATGTACGCAGAATTTTATAAAGACAAGGTTCGCTTTTATTCCTTAAACGTCTTCGCTTAATTAATTCATTACGATCATTCTCTGAATGAAGATGAAAAATAAAGCATTAAGACTATAATTTATTATATTTATTACTATTTGCGTAATTTTTGCACTGAGATTCGTAGATTATCAAATTTCGAAGAGTGGGGGTAAAATTCTCTCAGAGAGAGCTAAAACTACGAAAAAGTAAACGAACGGGTTGAACAAGAAAAAGTTTAAAATCCACAAATTTGACAGCTTTGACAGTTTTCACAAACCAGCCCACAAAAATTTCTTGCACTAAAATTCATAGCATGGGGAAATTTCTTACTCTCTCATGAGCGCTCTCTCATGTGAAAAACTACGAAAATTCTGCGTACGCGAACAGCTTTTCGTAATAATTCGTAAATTCGTAAAAATTCGCTGTTTTAGGATGGTACGCGAACGGACCTTATATAAACAATCATTTCACTCATAAAAATGTATACGTCAGCCATCTCAATTCAATGTATTAGAATTGTACTAGAACAATTTTTAATGAGAGCTCGATACGTGACTATTCTTATGTGATCATCCCACTGTAGTTAGTCGATCACTCGATACCGTATGGATTTCATTCACTCGTTAACTGATGTCGTAATTCGACCCCTGTTTTTTTAAAGGAACTGTACTTACTTCAACTATTGTGAATAAATCTCATATAAGAGTTAGTTTAGAAAAATACTATAGCGTTCCGTGCCACATTTTTTTCCAAAAATGGCTTTTTTGTGTAAATACTTTATGGATTTCAATCAAAAAATTAAATTACTAGTAATAAAAGTTTAGTTTTAAAAACTGAAAAAGAAAATAACAAAAACTTAAAAATATATCTATATGTATGTACATATGTATGTATGTAATTCTAAAACTAATTTATTTTTCAAAAGTAGCATACAGTAGCGAATACGTACAGTCTAGTCGTCCCCATAGTTTTTACTTGCACCGATACGTATTATATTGCAAGTTTTGGGTTCGTGAGCATTTGGCTAAAAGACGATTTTCTTGAAAAGGGATTAAATGATTTCATTGAAGTTCTCACATAAAATGAGAAAAAGTGCGTATAATGGTACATTTTCAAGGATGAAGAGGGCTTAGCCAATTTGCGCGAAAACTGACCCAATGATTTTCTTTAAATTTCACATTCGAACTGGTCCTATAAAATGGCGTACTACTCCATTAGTAAAATTGTTAATAATTGTATTTTGCTTATAGCCAAATTAACAAAATGTCATTTTCCTCGTAAACGGCTCCTTGCTTATAGCCAACTTAACAATATGCCCCTTTCATATAACCGTCTAAGATAATGTTTCACATTTAGACTAATTTTGTGAGATTATAGCCAACTTAACAAAGTTTTAATCAATAAACTTGATATTATATATTATAAATTGTTTGTTTTATGGATCTCAACTCCACATAAAACGTATAGATATACATATGTGCAAGTTTGTACGACCCAGAGACCGTATCAAACCCATAGTAAAGGAAAAATAAATATAGTTTGATAAAAAAACATATTAAAATGCTACAATCCGTCTGGAGCGGATCGTGTGATACCCTATCTCTTTTCTAAGTGTTTTTTTTTTTTTTTTTCAAATCTCTTAGAATTATTGCAAAACCTGAATTTTCTCAAAAAGTGGGCGGATTTTGGAAATTGTTCAACAATTATTAAATTTTGTTCCTAAAAATTGATATTTTTCTAATGAAAACGTCGAACATAAAGTACATTTTTTCGAGTTTCATATAAAAATACTGAAGAGAGTGAATTGAAAAGTGGGCGTGTCAGTGGGCGGATTTTATTTTTTTTACACTTGTTCTATTCCAATTTCCAAGGACTTGGTATATAAAATTTCATTATCCTTGCTCCAAATTTAAGGCCCAAAATGCTGATCATTTATATATATACTTTATTGGGTCTATCTTCAATATTTCTCTATGTTACCTTAGGATAGGGTATAAGCACAGCCAACACATTTACAGACGACTTCACAATGAGTAGGCTACTGAAAATTCCTAAATATGACAGCTAGTCAACCGATTTGCGCACACACGATTCAATTGTGTTGAGTGACTTGCTAATCAACTTCGAAAAATGAAAATCTTTTGATTTATCATCAACCATCAAACCGATTAAATGCCAAAGCCACACACGTGTTGATTTCATTGTGATTTGACTAAATTGATGATTGAATAGAATCGTGTATGGTCTGCTATATATGTTTTATCTGACCGAAATGTTAGATTATTTCTCTAAAAAAACGTTAATACTGTATCCTAACGGCCTTTGGCAGGTAGTAGACATTAGAATTGAATTTGAGAATTGAAATCTTAAATTTTCTTGCCTTAATGCCCAAAACGCAATGTGGCTTTAGGTCGCTCTCGCTTTGATGCACTTTGGACGGCGTTGAAGAAACTTTACGATAGAATCTGTCAAAAAGCGTGACCGACGATTTTCTAAAACGAAATGTCACTTCACCGTTGAGAAAAAATCATTTTTGCGTACCAGGGTTACTAACTTAAATCCTCGAAATTATTCATTTGTCTTTTTTTTATATAAAAATATAATAATATTATTTTAGCAAGAATTTTTTTCTTTTGAAGAAATTCTTATAAACAGCTGTGATTGAATTGTCAAACGCCGCAGATAGTAGGATGTACATTGCGTTTTGGGCATTAAGAAAAATTAAAATAGCGCACAATCCTTAAGATTCACCTAATACAAAGAAAGGACGTATACGCATATTTTTAATTTTTATTCTCTTTTATTGTTTTATTTCTTGTTGTCTAGAAACATGAATGTATGCAAGAACTGGAGGTTGAAGTACACCCTCCCATAACCAGCCCGCTTGCAAACTAAAATATATTTGAAACATTTGGATCGCAAACTAAAATATATTTGAAACATTTGGATGTATCCAGGGTTCTGAAAAAACAATTTCAATTTCTATTAATTTGTTGATATTATTGTTGATATGTATTGAAACATTTGAAATGTTACACCCATTGGTGGGTGCTAGAACAAAAAAAAAACGAGCCAAAATTTTGTTCTACGTGCGGCGTGTTATAATATTTATAGTCTTTGGTTATATACAGTTATTTATTGACGAAAATAATACTAAACTATAGTTTTTAAAAGAGCTCACATGAAATTCAGGTTCCATTTAGAAAGGGAAAAGGGTACCAAGAAACAGTATTAACCCCAGTGCAATTGCATCACGATTTCATATGCACAAAGTAAGAAAAAGATCTTATCTAATCTTCAACCAATGTTTTGTAGTAGATTCATTGAAAATGTAGCAGTTTCTTTGAAAGAGTGAAGTTTGAGTAAGAGCTGACTATGAAAACATTGTCGGTGCACTTTGGACTTAAGTATCTATTAATATTTAAGTCGACAACTTTTAAGTCATGACTTATGACTAGTGATTCGTTGTTAGTAAGGACCAATATCTTCGTTACATAAAAATAAACAGGGATGTATTAGAGTAAAACATTTGCATTCTTCGTTGCGACATTTAGTTTGTTTTCAATCATTAATATTTCTGCTTCTTTGCTTAATTATTTTATCCCGATTATCCAATCTATGGATAATATTAACAATCATTTCCTTTACCGATATTCGCGCTTCCTTTCGTGTACTTTTCGCAATTTGGCAATACGATAAACTTTCTTTGTACTGGTGGTAGCTGACTATGTAAAGGGTGGTTAAGTTTTAAGGGCCGATGTTGATTTTGAATAAAACACAAATTATTTAGGAAATTATCGTCATTTCTTTTTATTATGATAATATTGGTATGGTTCAATTAAGTATGGAACAAAATATCGGCCAAATGGCCGCCGCGACCTCAGCGGCACACCTCCATCCGATGGTCCAAATTTTCGATGACGCTGATGCATAATTGAGGTTCTAGGCCGTTAATGTGCCGAATTATCTCATCCTTTAGCTCTTCAATTGTTGCTGGCTTATTGACGTACACCTTTTCTTTCAAATAACTTAAAAGAAAGAAGTCCAACGGTGTCAAATCACATGATCTTGGCGGCCAATTGACATCGCCACCACGTGAGATAACACGGCCATTGAATTTGTAGCCAATTGTTTCGTTAGCTGTTTGGCAAGTGGCACCGTCCTGTAGAAACCACATATCGTCTACATCCATATCTTCCAATTCGGGCCATAAAAAGTTCGTTATCATCTCACGATAACGAACACCATTCACAGTAACTGCCTGACCGGCCTCATTTCAAAAAAAATATGGCCCGATGATGCCGCCAGCCCATAAACCGCAGCAAACAGTCACCCTTTGTGGGTGCATTGGTTTTTCGACAATCACTCTTGGATTATCATTCGCCCTGTATGAGAATGTTGCAACTTGTCATACACGCAGAAAAGGAACGACGGAAAGAGAAAAACGTAACTAATTTTAAACACCGACGTTGAGGTGGATAAAAATCATTCACAAACATCCTGCCCGGCTGAACAGGTATCATCATTAGGATTATCCAGCAGTTTGCACAGTTTCTGTATCGGTCGTTTGCACTTGCCACTTCCAAGTTTGAGAGTAACAACTCTGACAAGACCATCTTCGCCTGGGTGTAGTTGAATAATTATTCCAAGTCTCCATTGCGTTGCTGGAAGATTCTCGTTCTTGATGATTACTACATCGCCTAACTTGATGTTATCCGTTGACTCATGCCACTTAGAACGTTTTTGTAGTGTAGATAAATATTCATCCTGCCATAGCTTCCGAAATTGTTGCTGCATCTGCCGTAATTGTCGCCAATAGCTAAGTCGTTGTGTAGGTACTTCCAATACTGGTTTGTCTAGAACAGCAACGATCGATCTGCCAATAAGTAAGTTTGCGGGTGTAAGAGTCATTCGATCATCAATATCGTCGTGTAGAGCTACTAAGGGACGGGAGTTTAAGCAGGCCTCGATGTGCACGAGTAGAGTGTGCAATTGATCAAAATAAATTGTCCGATGAATATATTGTTTTACAAGAGTACGTACATGAAGGATCCAGTATTTCTCCCGAATAGATTGCATTATGAGCTGTATGCCTCCATGTAATGTGTCACAATGTGCATGGTTGACAACTAGCCTTGACAATACGTTTTCTTTTGGAAGAATGATCGGATGCTTGCGATATTCGTTCAACCTTGCATTGTCAAGCCGACCAGACGCACGCAAAAAATTCTTCCTATCAGCGTCAAGATATGGAGCCAATGTGATGAGTTTACTAGCTGTAGTCACGTTATTGCCCTTGCCAAGTTGAATGCCCTCTAGTTGAAAATATCGATGCTGCTCTGCCAGAATATGCCAGTATAGTGCCTCTTCCATCTCGTCTGCATTGGCAATGGATTGTGTTCTATATTTACGATGCGATTTCCTCCAACGTAATATATAAGCAGTTGTGCGGAGCAATTTTCCAAGATTAGAGAAACGCTCGAGCAGATCGATGACAACGATTTCTTCTCCGCGCCGGAATTGTATTTCGATGAGAAGTCTTTGGGTGGTACGTGCCACATTTGCCTTGACTGGTTTTAGTTCCGTCTCCATCGCCAACTTTTCTTCTTCCTCTAGAGTGGTTACATCGGTTGAGTATGGTTCATGACGAAGATCGGGACCATGCCACCAAAGTTGATGTGCAACAAGTGCGTCGACCGTTATACCTCTTCTTGCACAGTCCGCAGGATTGGATTGCGTGCGAATGTGGTGCCAATGGGAAACATCGGAGTGTTGTTGAATATAGCTGATGCGGTTCGCCACGTAAGGTTTGAACTGCGTTGGTGATTTGCGTACCCAACTAAGTACAATACTGGAATCACTAAACATCTTGCATGGAACGTCGTTAAGCTCTAGTGCCTGCCTAGTAGTCATCATCGTGGTGGTAAGAAGATGTGCAGCACACAACTTCAAGCGTGGAATAGTGATAGCCTCGGTAGGTGCTACCTTTGTCTTAGATGTGATCAGTATCGAACTGAGTTGTCCATTCTTGTCATTTGTGCTGAGGTAAATGACAGCGGCATACGCCTTCATGCTTGCATCACAGTAAACATATAATTGTGGATTCGCGTCATGATTTATGCCAAGCCAACGCGGTATGCGTAACTTCTCCAGACGATTCAAGTCCTTACGAAATGTGAGCCATTCATCAAGCAGGATTTCCGGTAGTGGTGCATCCCAGGTCAAACCAGCCTTCCAAAGCCTCTGAATAAATACTTTGGCCACAATAATGACAGGTGCCAACATACCAGTAGGATCGTAGAGCCTCGCAGTGTCACTAAGGACTTGACGTTTAGCTGTTGATGGGGAATCAGCCAACTTGATTTTGTAGAACAGCTCGTTTGTAGTCGGATTCCAATGTAGGCCTAGAACCGTTGTAGTTTCTGTTTGCAGCGCAATCTCCTCCATAGTTGGTTTCGTCGTAAGCTGTGCCAGTGTCTCCTGGTCATTAGATCGCCATTTGCGTAGATAGAAGTGTCCCTGCTTCAGTACAAAATCTATGTCTCCGGCCAAGCCAATGGCACACAGTGTGTTATTTCACACATCTAGCGGAACTTTATTCGTTTCGCGCTTAAAAATATTTTGTTTTATTTTTATCTGTTTAATTATCTATATATATATATTTGTGGAAGATTTTCGCAATTTACCTTATTATTTATTTAATAATTTGAAACATAATATGATACTTGCGTCTATTATTTCAAAGACTTATGGAATAATTACATTATTTTTCAAGAATTTTTTTATATTTACATTATATAATTGTTGATTTGTTAATTCCTATTCATAAGCAATCAG
The DNA here is from genome assembly GCA_949716465.1 of Chalcosyrphus nemorum. NCBI lineage: Eukaryota > Metazoa > Arthropoda > Insecta > Diptera > Syrphidae > Chalcosyrphus > Chalcosyrphus nemorum. The sequence continues at coordinate 55,482,824 of OX454332.1, forward strand.
ATTCAAATTCTTCTTCATCTGAACTGCCTTAAAGTTATTAATCAGGAGCCTTTAACAGGGAAACACTCTCCGGTGATAGTGGATTTTTCTTTCTGTAATCCAGTTCGATAAATAGGGATCCGAAGAAAGTAAAAATCTTTTTAGAACATCTCTATTTGAATTTATTCTTCGAAACTTTCTACCGTCGCAAAAGTCGCAGTTGCCAGGTGTAGTTGACGCCAAATTCGATTTCACCAGTCCAGTTGCCGATTTTGAATGGTGCCATTTTTGCTCGCGCGTTGTTGATTGTTGTTGTTGTCGACTGGATTCCATCTAAGCACATCCGACGCCAAGCTATGGGCCCGTCTTTCCACAAAAGTAAGCAAATCCTCAAGTTAAGGTACGTCGTTTGAGGTTCTGCTCATGCTCCATGGGTCACTGCAGGAAGTTTCGATGCCACAATGGGTACCGTCAATGCATCCCACTTATCTACTGGCAGCCCGAAATGACGCACGAAATGATTCCCTTACTGTATCAACAGCGGAAAGTAACGATGAGGTAGATTCAGTTATTTCTTGCTTGAGCCCAATAAATCGCGAGACATGAATCTCAGCCAACTGTTTCGGGCTGTCGTAACGGGTCTTCAGTGCATTCCACACACCATCGTAGCCACCGGTATACATACCTCCAATTGAGCGTTGCGATGCAGCATCTTCCAAGTTTTCAGCCACACGTTTCGTTTGTGCCGCAGACAGTAAACGATGTAACTTAGCCTTTGACGAATTATGGTATGCCTCCACATCATCCCACAGCTTAGCATGGATTTCCAGTTCGGATGGTTGGGCTACAGCAATGCATCGTGAGCAGCAACTAAACGATCGAAATGCATGCGCAACGAATTGATTTCTTGTTGAAGGGCAAATTCGTCGGCGGAAAAATCAACTGCAGCAACATTCGCAGAGATACGCTTTATTGCGGTAACTGCAGTGCTGTTCAGGTCTGCCATTGTATTGGAAGGCTCAGGTGTATCGTAAGAACCCGATGGCGACTCCGCAAAGTAATCTGACTCACCAACGACTGACAATTCAAAATCGTCCAATTCCTCGTCAGGCATTCACTGCGCAAAACAAAAAATGAAAAAGAGTGTAAATTGCCCAACAATCGGTGAAATTTAGGAATGAAAACACCAAGTACGCCAGGAAATATTTCACCATTCCCCACGCTGACAAAAGTTTTACTGTAACTGTACGATGTAAAACGGTATATGCAATCGAATGTTCCGGAGCTTATATGACGCCAGCCAAAAGTACAGTTGAACACAACCACGCCACAATTTCTCGAATCCTTATTCCTCACAGGAGGCACCAAAAAATGTATGAGAATGTTGCAACTCGTCATACACGCAGAAAAGGAACGACGGAAAGAGAAAAACGTAACTAATTTTAAACAATATATTTTAAAGAAATCCGGGAACAAGACTAAAAAATTCACAAAAAAGGCAAAGAGATGTGTTCAGTTCTGGAGTTCAAGAGCAAGTGTATTCAAAAAAGATGAAACGTCAAAAAATGGCGCCTTCCAGCGACACCACAATCAAATGTTGGCTGCACTGATGGGGTTCAGGAACACAGCCATCACCGACGTTGAGGTGGATAAAAATCATTCACAAGTACGCCCAAATGCAGCAATTCTGCTTATTGACGAATCCACTGAGGTGAAAATGTGCCTCATCCCTTAAGATGATTTTCTTCGAAAATTGATCATCCACTGTTGCCATTTCTTGACCATTGACGACGCTTGAATTGGTCAAGAGGCTTTAGTTCTTGAGTCAATTGCATCTTGTAAGCACGTAAATGCAAGTCTTTATGCATAATGTTCATCAACGACGAGCGTGAGAGGCGCAATTGTTGGGCACGACGACGAGTTGAGGTGCACAGCAGCAATATTTTCTGCAGTACGAGCTGTACGAGTTTGCACTGGTGTTTTCACACCAGACCCCTACAGACCCGGTTTGCTCAAATTTTTGCACGATTTTTTCGATTGTATGCACATTTGGACGATTAAATTGACCGAAAATATCACGAAGTGCACGATATGCATTTTGATTTGAACGCCCATTTTCATAATAAGCCTGAATAACTTTAACGCGTTGCTCGATTGTGTATCTTTCCATGGTTCAAATTGAGTTAGTCTGAAATTAAGAAATGTCAAATGAAATGCAAAAAAAAACTTGAATTTTAGGTGTGGTTCACATTCAACATCGGTTCTTAAAATTTAACCACCCTTTATTTTACACATCGGGCCATCACCCACTGGTGCAATTACTGCCGGGTAAAACTGACATAAATTGATTATACATAAAAGAGAGAGATGAAGTGTGAATTAAGAATTGGGGTAATTTATTACCCCAATTACTTTTTATACCCTATCCTAGGGGTATATTAAGTTTGATACATAGTTTGTAACGTAGAGAAATATTACAAATAGACCCAATAAAGTATATATATAAATTGTCAGCATCACTGGGCAAGTCGATTGAGCTATGTCCGTCCATCCGTCTGTGTGTCACCAGTTTTTGGGCCTTAAATTTTGAGCTAGGTCGATGATATTTTGTATACGAGGTCCTTGCAAAAGTAAGCAATACAAGTGTAAACATTTTCAAAATTCGCCCACAAAAATTTATTTTTTTCAGTATTTTCATATGAAACTCGAAAAAACTTACTTCCTAAACACCAAAATATATTTTATTATAGTTTCCACTTCCTAACTGTAAAATAGTATAAATACTTAGAAGAAGTTAAATAAATAAAGATAATAAAAAACAGAACCTAGAAATATAGTTACTTATGATTTACAACTCGCTATCTTTACAAGTGAATCCCATAAACTGTGGAATATGTAGGGGGCATGTTGCCCCCGTGAAATCCCCCTGCTTGGGCTCGCTGTAGGATTTAGAGTAAGTGCGAGGTTGAGTATATGCAAAAATTTGTTTATATATGCATACATCTGTACATATGTATATAAATACATAGCTAAAAAAGAATTTAAAAAACTGTTTCGATAAAATCACGGTAGCTTTAAGTACCTAAAACCCAGTCATTGTTTGCTTCCACATCATCTATTTTTTTATTATTTTATTTTAGACATCGCAGCATGACCTGTACTGCTTCGAGTGTCATTTACCCGGTAATCTAGAGTTTTGTCCAAAATGTCCACGAACTTTTCATCGTGAATGCTCTCGAAAGGAACCAGATAGGCCAAACTATGAAGTTCCGTCGGCAAAAGTGCAGAAGAATCCACTTCCTGATTTCAGCTCTGACGGTGAAGAGCAAATCGAGTATTTAGTATCGGACCCAGACACAAAATCGTCTACCTCGCAACTTGGTGTTAACATAGTGGAAACTACTGCAGACACAGGGAACATCGTTGACGAGCAATTGAAGGAGGATAAACGACACACAGGAATAAATTTCGACATGAAGTCAAAGTTAGATGTTGTGTGTTTGGGAGAGATTCGACCTCCTAATCGTAGCAGACGATTAAAATATGACGCAAAAAATGAGTTAATTATGTTGGAAGATAACGATGATACCCAAGAACGTGTACTATGTACCTGCTGCCGGCTTTCAAAATGCGCAACTCTGCGTCATCCGCCAAATTTAGAGCCAGATGAATTATGTTATCTGCTGAATTTCACTTATACGAGAAATAAAACATGGGTAAGTAAATATCTTGGGTAAATTGCGTGCTTTAATATTTGAGTTAGATTTGAGCTAGATTGAGGAACTCCTATCAGATGACGTATATATTCTGTTTTTTACCAAAATAGTAAACAGCAGTACATTACTTGTAAAAAAAATTGTAAAAAGCCGATTTGTACGAAAACGTACGATGGCGTATCACATTTTAGCCAAAAGTTGGTTTAACGGCACTTATGGCCAACTAAGTTAAAAGATAACTTTCTTGAAAACGGATTAACCGATTTCATTAAAATTCTTACATTAGATTATAAATCGCAAGGGCTTTTAAATGGCTTCCAAAAATGTTGGTTAAAAGTGCGTATAATGGTACTTTACCAAGGATTTCAGGGTTAGAGCCAGATTGCTTAAAACTTATAGCCATCTTAATAATCTTGCCCGAAAATGGTTAAAATAATTTTGTCTAAATTGCATACGTAGACTAATTTCTTAAAGGTTACAATTTTGGTCAAGAGTGTTAATAACGGTACCTTACTTATTGCCAAGTTAACAATATTCCCTTTTACTTGCACCTATAATATAGTATTGGAAAAAAATCCAACTCGAGATAACAATGAATTCTGACATTACGATGATAGAGAAGCTCGAAAAAGTGGGTCTGCCGATTCTGTCTGTCTGTCTGTGTGGCTGTCTGTGGGTATGTACGCTGGACTGCAGCCTAAACGGCTGGGGCGATTTACTTCAAACTTCATATCTGAGGTCTGTAGGGTCGAAATTTCAGGCGAAATTGGAATTTTCGTTCTAGCCCCATTATTAACGGTACTTTACTTAAGGCCAATTTCACAAAAAGACGATTTACTCGAAAACGGCTCTTTGATTAAATTTCATATTTGAATTAGTCTAGACAAATGCTATAAGGTGGCGTACCACATTTTTGGCTAAAAGTACTTGTTACGGTAATTTTCTTATTAAGTGGTTTTAGAAATATGGCTATTTCTCGGCTAAAACTCAATGAACTTCCATGAAAATCGAAATGTGGCATTTAAATTTATGCAAAATTTTTAAAAATATTTTTTCCACAAATTTAATTTTTTTTTTATAAAAAATTTGTACATTTTTAACTAACAGCACATAGGTGCAAGTACGTACGAACCAGTCATGCACTTTATTTTCTACCAACGGCTGTAAAGATATTGGTTAAATGCAGTATTTGGATGGCATACCACGTTTTTGGCCAAATTGGTAACATTATATGTTATACCTGCTGCCTAACTTGACTTCGCATGTGTGCATAATTTAGTTAGGTGAGATGGCTATCCTGGCAAAAGTCAGGAAACAAAGAAAGTTCCATTGTGATACCAGATCTTGATGAACTGGAGGAGTCAGAGGTTACTCAAGAACTCTTACCTATCTTAGGAGGGGTTATGGTTGAAGATTCAATGTGCCTGAAGCAACTAGGTAAGTAGGGTGACTGACTCAATCAATATTAACGGCATAGACAAACCTAAATTAGACAGTCAACTCGTACTTCCCCTGCCCCCTTAGTGCTGAAAATAGGAGGAGCCTAATTACCATGTTTGTGAATAAATGTGAAGTAGCGTGTGACCAAGACCTAACTATTATTTTGTCGGGTTATCTCTTTCATTCCTTTTGAGCAAACATTTTTTTTCCGGTTGTTATTCCATTAACAACAACAAATTGTATGTAAAAAATGGCTGCGGCCATAGATGTCAAAAAAATCGCCGGATTTTGTGATTGTATGTGTGAAATTAGTGAGCTCCCATTTGATTTTGCTTGCCTGTCAGAATACAATGACAAAATCTAGCGGATTTTAGCTTGGTGGAGCGAATGTGTCAAACGAACCGAAGTTGTCGGTCTAATTTAGATTTGTCTATGATTAACGGTCAAGGAACCATGAAGATAGAATGTGCAATCGAGAATTAGGGTGATTAATTCAAACGAACTTTTTTACTTTTTTGCAATAGGTATTGGCTGCACGGGATGGGATGCGTAATAGTAATCGAGGCTACTGCTAGATAGAACCACTTTTAATATTATGCTGGTAACTGTTTTGGCTGGGTAAGATTTTCTATACCCTATCCTAAGGGTATATTAAGTTTGATACATAGTTTGTATAATAGAGAAATATTAAAGATAGACCCAATAAAATATATATATAAATGATCAGCATTAGTAGCCGAGTCGATTGAGTAATGTCCGTCCGTATGTCACCAGTTTTTGGGCCTTAAATTTTGAGCTAGGTTGATTAACTTTTGTATACGAAGTCCTTGGAAAAGTAAGCAATACAAGTGTAAACATTATTAGAATCCGCCTAGTCTACAAATCTTTCATATATTGTATGTAGCCCCGACCACTTTTTAGGGGCCGTTTTCTAAAAAAAATCTTTTTCGTAGATTTCAATCAAAAAATATCAATCCTAGAAGCAGACTTGCCGCCCACTTTTTGAAATAATTTTTTTTTGGAGTAATATTATAAAACAATATATAATATAGGCAAGTTTTTGTGAACCAGTGAAAAATGCTACAATCCGCTTGGAGCGAATCGTATGATACCCTATCCCTATCTTATTTGGTCGTGTCAGTGCGCGGTGGAAAATGTATTCACAAAATTTTCTATTTTGCCCTATAAACTAAAATTTTTACTCGAAAATTAATTTTTGAAGTAAACGCCCCTAAAAAGTGGGCGTGGCCATATACAATGTATAGACGATTTGTAGATTAAGTGGATATCTACATATTTGCCCAAGTAAGTTTTTTCGAGTTTCACATGAAAATAGTGAAAAAAAGTGATTTTTTTGAGAAGTGGGCGTGTCAGTGGGCGGATTTTAAAAATTTTTACACTTGTATTGCTTACTTTTCCAAAGACCTCGTATACAAAATTTCATCAACCTAGCTCAAAATTTAAGGCCCAAAAACTGGTGACACACGGACGGACAGACGGACATAGCTCAATCGACTCGGCTAGTGCTGCTGATCATTTATATATATATACTTTATTGGGTCTATTTGTAAGATTTCTCTATGTTACAAACTATGTATCAAACTTAATATACCCTTAGGATAGGGTATAAAAAGGCTAAATACATATGTGGGAAATGTGGGATGTAGCGGTGCAGTCATCCGATCTACCGGTTACCCGATCACGCAATACACACCCATGCTTAATTCTTCTCTCCTTCGATCGCTTTCAGTTCAGTTCAGTAATTTTGCATTGAGAGAGGACACATCTCAGACTAGTGTAGTGTAGTGTTTGTCGGTTCTGATATTCATTTCTTATTTAATCGTTCCTAGTTTTTTGCTTAATATCTTTTGTAACCTTTTTGAACATTGATACATAATGAATTAATAAACTTATATTAAAATTAAGTAACGGCATTTGATTTAATCCCACATTTTTGGGGGCTCAACCGGGATGACGATGAATCAAAACGCATAATTTTTTTTAACGTAAATAAAGAACGCAAAAGAAAAAAAAAGAAGCCCATAGACAGAAGTGCGAGACAGAAAAAAAATAGCAGTAAGGTAACGACAGTGTCACAATCGTCGCACATAGTCGCAGCGTTGAAACACAAACAGAGACAGTAAAACGACGAAGAGAAGGGAAGAAAACCGCAGAGACAGCAGAGACAGGAGCGGAGTAGGTTTTAAAAGAGAAAAAACCAGCGGAAGACGACGACGGCAGTAACCACGGCGTCAGCAGTGAGCGGAATAATAGAGAGGAAAAAAAAATATGTTGTTACAGATGTACGAGTAATACACTGGTCTGTGAGTAAGAATACATTTTTTTTTCTTGCGATTGTTATAGAGCATATTATTAGAGAGGATAAAGAGTATATTATTAAAGAGATTATAGAGCAATATATTATAGAGAGTTTCGAGTAACGTATTATAGAGTAACATCCTATAGAGTAAAATATTCAATACCTGATTATTGTTATTATTTTTTTTTTTTGTCAAATTTTGAATTTGTGACGGGGTGATGGAGGGTGAGTTAGAAGGTGTGACTAGAGATGAGCTGCGTGTGAGGTTGAAGGCTGCAGGTTTGTCGACATCAGGGGAGAAGCAGGAACTGCAAAGTCGGCTGTGTAAATACTTGAACTCACTTCGCGCCAACGAATGTGATGGACAATCTGTTGAAACGGTTACAACGATCACAGCGGTGGCAGAAGATATTTTTGTCGACGCAGGTAGCATCGGTAGTGTTGTCGTAGACGATCAATGAGAGAGAGTGCTAGATCAAGGCGAAGAGGCGTCTGTGATGAGACCCATGAGTATGTTAGAGCAAGGGACAACGTTTTCATTCAAGGACGTAGAAGACAGCTTGACGGTGTTCACTGGTGGGGAGTCGAAAAACGTTCGCCAGTGGATTACTGAATTCGAAGAAGTTAGTCAAATGGTTCAGTGGAACTCGTTACAAAAATTTATTTTTGCTAAGCGGTTGTTATCAGGGGCTGCGAAATTGTTTATGCAGGGAAAGGTAGGCGTTCGAGATTGGGTTTCACTAAAGTCAGCTCTGATTAAGGAGTTCGGCGGCAGAGTTAGCTCCGCGGAAATTCATCGCCGATTACGGAACAGACAGGAGAGACACTGCGTGAATTTCTTTATCGTATGATTGATGTTGCAAAACCAATTGAGATGGACGAAGAATCGATTGTGGAATATTTCGTCAATGCCATCAAGGATGATAACGTCAACAAAATTATTCTTTACGAAGCTGGAACAGTTGAGGAAATAAAGAGTAAGCTAAGGATTTACGAAAGAATAAGAGGTCAGTCATCCTATTCAATGCAATCCGACAGACGCACGACAGCACGAAGTCAGCACAGTGAGCGATTTACAACCACAACCAATTGTGGGGAATCGAGAGATTGTCCCAAACGAATAAAATGCTTTAAGTGTCAAGGTTTCGGACACCGTTCTTTTGAGTGCAATGGAGTAGGTAAGACGAGGGTGACCGAGGACATTAAAAAAGAGCCTATGTCCAACGTGAAGTTCGGATTAAGAACAAAACATCTCTTGAAGGAAGTGAAGGTAGACGAGATCGACACGGGGTGCGAGATCTGTCTCGTTATGCAAGACTTTTTAATGCAACTAAGAAGGTCCGCTCTAGGCGGAGTGAAACATATGGAAACGCTACAATCCACCTGGTGTGGATCGTATAATACCCCATTCCTTTCCAATATACAGGCACGTATGCAGCCTCTTCCACCTAACAAAAACTTACTCCATAACAATTTTTGTATAAAAGTGGTCTTCGTAGTAGGCGGATTTTAAAAATATTTGAACATGTACTCAAGTCTGCTCCTAAAAATTGATATTATTTGATTGAAATCGAAGAAAAAATGTTTTTTTTTTTAGAAAAATGCCTCTAAAAAGTATATACAATACAATAAATATACATTGTATTGAAGATTTGTAGAGTAAGTGATTATCTACATATTTCCTCAAGCAAGATTTTTCGAGTATCATATTAAAATACTGAAAATAAAGTGCACGACTGGATCGTACAAACTTGCACCTATATCTGTAAGTTTTTTTGTGCAGGTAAGATGCATAAAACCAACTAAATATTAATATAATTTTTTAGAGTAAAACTTTGTTTAGTTGGCTATAAGTAAGGTCCCGTTACTAGTCTTTTTGAGCGAAAATGTGGAATGCAGTCTTCCATGACGTTATGAATCTAGTCTACGTAAGCAGTTTAAACAAAATAGTTTGAGCGTTTTACGTGAAAAAGGACATTTTGTTAAGTTGGCTATAAGCAAAGTACCATTATTAACAATTTAGGCGAAAAAGGTGGTACGCCATTTTATAGGGCTGAATAAAAGTAATTCAAATAAAAGATTTAAGCGAAATCATGTCAGCATTTTACGAGAAAAAGAACAATTTGTTAAGTTGGCTATAAGCAAAGTGTGGGTGCCGTGGCGCAGTGGACTACAGCGCAAGGGGTTCCAAGTTCGAACCCAGAAAAATACCATCAACAGTTTTTTTACGGCCCCACCTCTTCCGATTGTCTGACAGACATTCAAGAGTATTATTGTCATGAGAAAGCTTTCCAAAACCCCTCTGCCCATCGGATACGGCGTAGAACTGTCGATCCCTTCTGTATGTGGAGAAATGTATAGCACGCATAATATGTACAGTTGTGAGAAGCTAGGCCTTGGTCCTCTATCGGCTGCTTACGGCCTGATATTTATTTATTTTTATAAGCAAAGTACCCTTATTAACAATTTTGCCCAATAACGTGGTACGCCATTTTATAGGACTGTATAAAAGTAATTCAAATATGAAATATTTTTAGCGAAATCATGTCAGCCGTTTTCGAGAAAAAGGACATATTGTTAAGTTGGCTATAAACAAAGTACCATTATTAACAATTTTGGCCAACAAATTTGGTACGCCATTTTCTAGAGCTTAACTAATCTAGTTTAAATATAAAATTTAAAGAAAATCGTTAGAGCCGTTTTCGAGCAAATTGGCTAAAACCACTAATTCCTTAAAAAAGTACCGTTATTACCACTTTTGGCTAAACATTTTTTAAGCCAGTTTATAGTATTTGCGGTTTTTAATCTAATGTGAGAACTTTAATAAAATCGTTTGATCCGTTTTCAAGAAAACCGTCTTTTAGCCAAATTGGCAATAAGTACAGTTGCAACAACTTTAGGCGAAAATGTGATAAGTCACTTTATGGCACGTTTCTGTACTAGTCTCATTGTTGAATTTAAACGAAATCGTTTAAGCCGTTTTCGCGCAATTCGGTTTTTTTCAAAAAATTTTATAAGTAAGGTACTGTTCACAATTTTAGTAAGAAATTTTGTATGTCATCTGATTTTAATTTGCCAGTCTTAATTGAATATAAGTTTTAGTCAAAATCGTTAAAGCCGTTTTCTTAAAAATCTAATTTTTGTAAAATTGGCCATAAGTAAAGTACCGTTAATAATAGGGCTAAAACCAAAATTTTAATTTCCCCTCTAGGGATTATCACACAGATCCTAGATATGAAGTTTGATTATTTGGACATCCGTCCACCCGTTCAGGCTTTAGCCTCAGGGAAACACAGATAGAATTGGCAGACCTACTTTTTCGAGCTTCTCTATCATCGTAATGTCATAATTGATTAATATCTCGAGTTCTAATTTTTGCACGAATCCAATACCCTCCAATTGCTCTATATGCAAATAAAAATATTTTTTTTCGAAAATGGGCGTGCATTAGTGATCGACAAAGACTTTATTTTTGAGAAGGTATTATAATTTAAATACGGGCTCTCGTAATTGTAATATAAGTTCATGGGGATTGATTTTTCTTAGCCTATGAATTTTATTTTATTATTATATTATATTATAAGGCATCGTCTATCTCACGATTAATATACATCTGCAAACGCTCGTTGAAATACTTTCTAATTGCATCTCCTACGAGGTTAATATGCAAATTTAATTAAGATTAATTAAAATCCAAAACGATTGCGTAACCGAATTATGAAAAATTGTAACCAACTTGCTGCATTTATTAAGCCAACGAAACGCGAGCAGTCGCTTATGCGACCGATGAAATATAAACAAATAAACGAAACTGAAAATCGATAATAAATGCAGAAAAGTCTCACCAATCCGAATCAATTATTGCAAGGGGGTATTCGTATTATCGAGTTATTCGGAATAATGAATACAGGAGCTGGTTATTTAACGAAAAAATCGTATTTATTGCTCTTTAAAAGGTGGATATTTTAATTAAGACAAAACCGCTCATTATTGAAGCGTGGCGATTTATTTAAAGAAAAGAGATAAAAGAAAAATAAAACAAAGTATCAAAGAAAAAACCAAGCTACGTTAACGGGATCAGGAGAAAAAAACTGTCGTGAGGGAAGAAAAAAGATCCCAACAAAGAACAAATAGCCAACATCGTCACGAAATGATCCGTTTAAAAAAGGTCCCGAAAATTAAAATATAAACTAAAGATCACGTGTCCCGCTTTCACCACAAACACTCCTAAATAAAACGAAATCAAATTAAGCACTCTTCTTATCTTTGTCTGTATGTATCCTGACTCTGTCGAGGTCTCGGAATTCCCAATTCCTGTAAATATTCTTCAACACACAGCGAATCCTCAACTCTGGACTTTTCACAATTATATTCTCGTCCTTTTGCTAGGACCTAAACCTTTTTTTTTTCTTAAAAAAAAAATCAAAATTCTAGCGATTCTGTATCCAATCTGTATACCAATCACTTGTCAACCAAGAAGTGATAACCAACGAAGGAAAAAGTATCCTCGAGCGTCAAGCCACACGCACACCACCACGTGTTTGAGCACCACGCCGCTAATTTGCGTACGCGTGCGACCGCTCTCAAACCCCCTAATCCACTGACCCATTCCTTCTTGACCGATTCGATTTTCCTCTTTTACCACTTTACTTACTTACTTATGTCCTGTATCCCCTTGTGGGTCCTAGGGCTTCTACAACGCCTACGCGCCATCGTGTGCGATATCTGGAAATATGCCTCAGCTCTCCCCAACTCTTTCCCAGTTGCCCTGCTTCATTCTCCACTGTTCTGCGCGAGGTACTCCCAGGAACGCCTCGTATCCTGCCATCCTGCGTAAGCGGGTTCCATTGGATCGCTTCGTTAGCTATGGATCTGTCACCCTTTCGGAGAGTGTTACCAATCCACTGCGACTTTCGTCGTCGTATGGTTGTGCCTATAGGTTTATGGCCTGTTCTCTGATAAAGCTTATATACAGGGTTTTTAATATATGTATTGGTCTTTATTATTCAAGTGATCAGTGTAAACTAAACTTCTACCTTCGATATTATACACATGTATTATATCTACATTCGCCTTGTGTTTTGCAGCATAATCACTTACAGATTTCCGTTGGTGATATAAACAAATGGATCATATTCGATCGCCCTTCGTTTTGCCACACCCTTCCGGTGAACAAAGCAAAAATTGCTTGTATGCAATTTTGTGTCTCTTTGTTGCCAGAGAAACGATGATAGACAGAAATGCATGCATATGCATAACATCTCCCTTCTTAAAATAAACAATAATAACAAGTTTTTGTTTTACAAATAAATTCTTAAATAATTTAGTTCCATTGAAGAACCATTTAGACTTCTCATATTTAGATTTCTTTCATTAGCACTTAATAGTATTTCCTATGCTTCTTGATCTGCTATGCGCATGACTTCGCCTTGTTTTATTTAAATTACAAACACATTTCAATCTATGTCTACAACAATACAATACAATAATAGATATTAATGCCAGAATAACCATTGCTGAAGGGGTACTAACTTCAGGGATTTTAACAAAATCTGAAAAATTTGTATAAGCATTTATTTCTGATATATTTAGATCAACTGATAAATCTTTCATATTCCATTCATATATATATATCTTTAACATTCAATTTTCCAATTATTTCTGGTTTATATTTGGAATCAAATTTTACATTTCCAAAGGAATCTTCAAAATCATCTTTCTGTTATAGTTTTATTATCTGTTATTAAGTGTGTATAAGACGATGCAAATATACAACAAGGATTTAGTAAAACATTTCCTACATCACGCAAAGTTTCATATTTTATATTATTGTTACAATCTTCCATAAATTTAACAGGTTTGCTTAATGCATTATATGTATTTATTTTCGCTAACTTTGTGATCTGACTTCAATTTTATATGGTCATTTATTAATTTTACAGGATTTGGTTAATTTTTTAATATAAACATCTTTTACACAGTTGTCAACTTTAAAAGTACTATGCGCTATAAAGTTATTACAAATAAAATAGTTTGCAATCTTTTAACAATTTTCTTTAATGAATGATGTAGTGAAAGCATTGGTTTCTTCACTGATCAAGAAGTATTTATCCTTACTGTCTAGCATATACATATTGTTATCTTTTAATATAGGTATGTTTATCAATTCATATGTTTTAAATCTTACATTATTTATAATCGGTATCTCTAAAATTATTCTTATTTATTTTCCCGTCATATGTGTAGGCCTTTACTTGTGTTTCTTTCGTAATATAATTATAGTTTTCAATTACCTGTTCATAGAGAAAGTTTTCTTTATCTTTATGTTGACTTAAAATTTCGATTAATTTGGATGTACTATGCCTGGTTGCAGGCAATACGGCTTGTAAAATAATATCTGTTTTAATATCTAGTTCCATAGTTTTATCTAAAATATTAGATTTGAGTTCCTTAAAATATCTCAACTGTATAACTCCGTTATTGTTATTAATTTTATTTATTATTTCATTAATCTTTTCTTCCTGTTTGTGCTAACTATTATGTAATACAAGATTTTGTTCGTTTAGAGTGTTCATTAATTAAATATTAGAAATTTTTACATCTTTTGTATGGTCAATGCTAACCAGCAGGATCATCAACACATACCAGGGCCCAGCATCGGCTCGTAGAACTGTCAACCGTGGTACTCCCCAGGGAGGTGTCTTATCTCCCCTTCTCTGGAATATCACAATTAACCACCTGCTGATTGGCCTCGAGGCCACCGGCTGCAAGGTGGTTGCTTATGCGGATGACGTTGCCTTAATTTTCTCTGGGAAATTCCCGGATACTCTCAGGGACCTTACAGATAACGCCTTCAAACTGCTCACTACTTGGGCCACCGAATGTGGACTTGGGGTCAATCCTCAAAAGACCGAACTAGTCCTCTTTACAAGGAAATATAACATCCCTATTATAGACCCCCCCCCCATGTTAAACGGCACTAAGCTTGTTCTTTCCGATAAAGCCAAATTCTTAGGTGTCATTTTGGATAGGAAACTCAGCTGGAAAGCCAACGTCATAGAACGCGTCAAGAAGTCCAGCATTGCCCTGTACTCATGTAAAAGGGCGATTGGTAATACGTGGGGACTAAAATCTCACGTCACCCTCTGGCTATATACGTCTGTCGTCAGACCTATACTTCTTTATGGCGTGCCTGTCTGGTGGACAGCTCTTCAGAAGACTGTTAACCTCTCTCTCCTGGGTAAAGTTCAAAGAGCTGCATGTATTTGCATATGTGGAGCACTTAGAACTGCACCTTCCGCAGCTCTAGGTACCATTCTTCACCTACTGCCCCTAGACATCGTCAGCAAACAAATAGCGGCCTCAACCGCAACCCGTTTGTCGGCCTCTTCCCAGGGGCTGTCTCTTAATTACGGCCACTCCTCTGTTCTTAATAAATCTAACCTCATTGATGTAACCACCGACTACACCCCTGCTAAACTCAGCTTTGGTCGCAACTTCCGTACATCAATCCCAGCTCGCGAAACATGGTCTGATGTGGAGCAGGTGGATGTTGGAAGGATCCACATCTACACTGATGGATCCAAGACCTCAGACGGAGTTGATGGCGGTGTATACTCCTCTATGCTTAACTTAAGCATCTCCTTCCGCCTCCCCGATCACTGTAGCGTTTTTCAGACGGGTGCCAGGCCATAGGGATATTTCAGGGAACTGCAAGGCTGATGAAATTGCCAAACTTGGCACTGCCCTCCCAACTGGATCCGCAAGGACGGGAGTTGGCATGCCAATTGCTACTTGTAATCACATGCTCAAATTTGATGCTATAAGGAAGGCCAATGCTCGCTGGGCTCATTGCCCTTTCAAGATCTCGAGGGAGCTCTGGCCTAACCTTAATCAGAAACGTTCAAAGGAACTGTTAACTCTGAAGCGTCCGGACTTGGGCACCATTTTTGGTGTCCTTACGGGACACTGCCTAATCGGCCTGCACGCTAGACGTCTGGGCCTCCCATCCAACGACTTCTGTCGGAGTTGCAGGGATGAGGAGGAAGAGGAAACGATTCCCCATCTTCTCTGCAGCTGCCCTGCCTTAGCGTCAAGAAGAAACCTCCACCTGGGGTCATTCTTCTTCGACGACCTCTGTGACCTGACTGGTGTACCCATCAGGCATCTTCTACGCTTTATCAAAAGCTCTGGTTGGTTCTCCTGATTCAGCGGAAGAACCTCCTCTAGGTGCAATTATCTGTGTAATTGTCTGGTAGCCTATCTATACTGGTCGTTTGTCTCTCACTCGTAGTTATAGTAATCAGCTGGGGTTTCTTATAGATCCGGTGGTACCATAATGGGCCTTTTAGGCCTAAGTGAGCTGGTGCCCATCTGTATCTGGGTGCCATCTGCCACGACAACCTACCTACCTTTGTATGGTCATTCTTTCTCCTTAGTTTCGAAACACTATCTTCAATATGTTCTGCGTCTGTATTATACATAGTGCGAAATAATATCTTTAATTCTGAACCTACAATATTAATCAGACCTCGTTTCTTTTAACCTAAAATGTCTTTAACATCAGTTATTCTTCTTTTTATTTTATATTGTATACATACATTACTGATTTCATTTATATTCGAGTCTATTTTCACGATTACATCTTCGATTTCTTGCAAGTCAATTGTATTGATTACTTGATTTGGAACGATCCATAATGGACTGGATCAAGGCGATTTGCTATGGCGTATTATATTTTCTTCAAGGAGTTTATGAATTTGTTTACTAACCTCGTCCTCGTGGGCTTTCGGGTATCGGTACGTCTTTGCGTTAATCGGAGAACTATCGTTCATTCTAATTTTATGCTTTATCATAGATGTCTCTGTCAGTGGTTCCCCTTCTAAACTGAAAATATCTTCAAACTCTTCAACTATATCTTTCAATGAATCTATCTCGGATTCATTCTTCAAATGATCCTTCCTTATATGTTTCCATATTTCTTTAAAACGTTTCGAACCTATTTCGCTACTTCTAGAGTTAATGGACGCTGCGAATGTGCTTGAAATATCACTTGTTTCAATCCGTTGGTTCACTGGGTTGAAACTCGTAACTAAATCCATGGTAATATTTCCATTACTTAATGTATTATCCCGATAATTTATACAAAAACCGTTCGTCACAAGGAAATCATTTCGAACTATACCATCATAAAATCCAATGACATCTTCTTTGATAACATAAAACTTAATTTTCAACTTCAAATAATTCTATTTCAACACTAGATATAATGCTTCTATTGGATCTTCCTATTCCCTTAAAATATATTACATCTTCGAAATTAACATCTTCTCTATAGATACATTTCTCTTTTATTAAACTTGTTCCTGTATCAACCAAAAATCTTCACCATCGTATTTTATGCTTATATGAGGGCTTTGTACAAAATTTGAAACAGACTGTTTCTTTACTCGAAAATTTTAATATTTATAGATTTATAGTCCTTTTGTTGACTGAAATTCTTCTTTTCGTAGTTAATTCTACCTTCATCTTTCTTTTTCACACTTGCACTATAATTATTTTTATCTCTACGTTGAGGTATTTGTGAATTATTACTATTATTATTATAGTAACAATTTCGTGAGATGTGTCCTGTTCGACCACAATTAAAATACTTTACAACTGCGTGGTTAATACGTATCAAATTTTGACCTGTATAGTCCCCCTTTTTATTGTTTTATAATATACTAACCTATTTTCTTCTTCAATGGCAAGC
Organism: Chalcosyrphus nemorum; assembly: GCA_949716465.1. Taxonomy (NCBI): domain Eukaryota; kingdom Metazoa; phylum Arthropoda; class Insecta; order Diptera; family Syrphidae; genus Chalcosyrphus; species Chalcosyrphus nemorum. The sequence continues at coordinate 55,500,033 of OX454332.1, forward strand.
TGGAAAGCTTCTGCCATTGATTTTGGTCTTTGAGTATTGATGAAAGTACCCAATTCTTTTTGCAAGCCAAAGATATATGCATTTATCATATCTTTATGAACAGCTACTACCTGTCCATCATATGTTGTATCTGGATAATTTTCATTATACAAGGATTAAATACGCGTACGCGTTAACGTTTCACATCTTTATGTGTATTGTATAACCGTTTCAGATTTTCCCTGTCTGAGTTTTGTCATTTCAGAATGCAGTTGCATGCTGAAATGGGTTTCGCTGAACACTCTATTTAATTCGTATCATCAGGAATTAATTTTGTATTCATTAGTAGGATTTTCATTAATTCGTTCTGGACACGAGGGAGAAACCGACCTATGGAGGCTATCCCTAACATTATTTGTATTTGTGTGGAATTCCAATCCAAGAGGCTTATTTATTTTAATTGATTTTGGAATTACTCTTTTCTCATTTGTAATGTTGTTGTTCCTAATTTCTCAGCTCTATCTACTGTAGCGCCTACCGTTGAAGTGAAATATTAGTTATTGCATTTAAGTTAGCTATCTTTGTTAGTAGATCCTTCTCTACGGTATTAGGATTCTGTATGTCGTCTAATAGTAACGAAATAAATCTTTTACGAGGGTAACTTCGTTGGTTATAAAATATCTTTACCGATAGTTATCTGTTCATTTTGCAAGATTTCTGTCAAAGTTAATTCTGTAATCTACGCACTAATTTCTCCTATACAAGGAAAATTCCTTTTTAATACTTCTTTACTGAAATCAACCTCAGTAATTACAGAGTTTTTGGTAGCTTCACTCATTTCGATATTTGATAAAACTATATTTGTTTCAAAACAATAATGTCTATATTGCTTCAATTATACATTAATAGAAAATCTTCCACTCTAATTTTCACTTTGAGTTACCTATACACTTTTTTTGAACACTGGCATTTCTTTCAAAACTTTCTTCGGTTTGGTTTTTCCTTTTTAGTGTTCCGGACCTTAAAAGGTAAGACGGAACACTTATGGGTTTGATACGGTGTCTGTCTGTCCGTCTGTCCGTCAGTCTGTCACAGCCCTGTAACTTTTGAACCGTTAGACATAGAGAGCTGAAACTTTCGCTATGTATACATTATGTGGAAGCCTGCACAAGATGGCGGTAATGAATTTCTTTTTGGGAGCCCTTTTTTGGGCACCTTGTATGAAGGGCAAAAAAAATTATTTTGTTCCCCATCATGTGGCATATCAAATTAAAGAGAATTTTGCAAGGGCTCCATATATGTAAGAAATATTTTTTTCTGACAAAATTTGTTGAACAAAATAGCTTGCCAAACATTTGAAAAATGTTGTCCCCCCCCCCCCCCCTAGCGGCCAGACCATAAATGCTAAAAATATGAAAAAAATTGGAGATACGTAGAATTTTGTGTAGATTGTGAAATTAGTACGAAAATTTCTGTATCTTATATATTCTCTGAGAAAAATTAAAAAAATGGGGTACCTAGTTACCCCACTGTATCTCCCCCAGTTTTCATGTTTCCTAAATAATTTTTACAGAAGGTCATTATTGATACTAGGATTGGCTCAAAGTTTAAGTTTCATCTAAATCCGCTAAGTAGTTCCCGAGTTACAGATTTTAGAAGAGCGCCTTCCCTATATTCTCATCTCTTCTCTTGCTGCTACCTCATTCGATTTCGATTTTTCAAAAACTAAGTCATTTGCACTAATGGATCGTATATGTTAGCTCTATGCTGCTATTGAAAGCTAAATAAGTTTAAAAAAACTATAATTTTTTTTTAACTTTGGGTTTTTTTTTTAAATTTTTTTTTCTTAAATTTTTAAAACTCTAAATGATGCACCCCTTCGCATGTCAAGTATTGCCAGTGTTTTCCTTTACTTAAACCATTAAGTAAGCAAAGTACCGTTATATGCATTTTTATCCAAAAGGTTGGTACGTCTAAACTAACTGAAATATGAAATTTTATCAAAATCGTTGAAACCATTTTGGAAAAAACTCCGTGTTTGTGAAAATGGCACTACGTGAAGGGGCTCTAAGAGTAGGGCTAGAACAAAAATTTCAATGTCCCCTTTAGTGGCCATGCAATAGCTCCCTAACATGAAATTTGAAGTAAATTGATTCACTCGTCATACAGACAGAAAAACAGAATCGGCAGACACACTATAACAAGCTTCTCTATCAACGTAATTTCAGAATTGTTTAATATCTCGAGTTCCAATTTTTGCACGAATACAATACATGTTTTATATCGAAAGTGCAAATTAAAATGGACTGGAATGTCAGCTCAGTATTACTAGGACATACCTACCTACAAGACATTACATTATTCATATCAAAACCAGTATCAGGTGTACCTATACAGGATATGAATAAATTGCCTTCTATTTAATGACAATATAAAATGTCCGGAACACTATTGCACGAGACCCTCCTCGCACTTGCCCAATTATTTTATTTATTTTATAGTTGGCTTTTTACATAGACCGAACACCAAATTTGCAAATAATCCCAGAGAATTTAGGAATTATTATCGATTTCTTAACTTATATTGAGTTTTTAATAAATTTTTCTTTATTATCCAAGTTTTGCCCTTCGGTTTGCCACACGCATCTGGTTAACAAATCAAAAATTGCTTGTCTGCAATTTTGTGTCTCTTTGTTGCCAGAGAAACGATGATAGACAAAAATGCATGCATATGCATAACAGAATATCCTATTGACCAACGTTTGTAGCTTCCTCGTGATAGTGACGGTCACTCTCCAGGTACCACATTCATATAGCAGCAGAGATTCAACGTTGGAACGGAACAGTCGTAGCATGGTGCTTAAGCTTATTGCATTCCTTTGCCAACCTCTGGATAGCATCCCAAACTCAGGTTTTGCTTTACCTATTCGGCTGGCTATGTCCAGTTCGGTTCCGCCATCGGTTGATAATGCTCCCAAGGTATTGAGAAACTATCTACTCTCTCAAATGTTTGTCCAACAATGCGTATATGAGTTGGTGAGTTCGGTCCTAGGCTGATCATTATTGTTTTTGTCAAGTTAAGGCTGAATTCCAAAACGTCAAAATAATGCGCATTGTGAATGCATGAGTGCCATTGTGATACGACGTTATGATGCCTTCGCTATGCGATACTTTGATGATGCATTGCAACCTTTGACGTTTCAGAACGATCTAATAAGTAAAAAAAGAAAATATCAAAAAAAGTTTACTGGTTGGTTTTATATGGAACAATGTCCAAGCAATTGCAAAAAACCATTATTTTCAATACTATAATTAATAATTGTGGCTCATACAATGGAATTTTAACAAACATATTTTAAATACTAGAAAAAAACAATTACATCGTAAAATATGGCTCCTTTTAGCAATGGTAAATGAAAAGAGAAATGTACCAAAATGAAAAATTTTTTTTTATGTTATAAAGTCGTACCCTGAGGACGTGTTCTTTAGTCATTTTCGTATGTAGAGGATTACCTTTCTAGTAAGTTATTTATACCCTAACTTTATAGCTTACATGATTATTTCCATTCCATTTATTGCTTCTTAGGCTCTAAAAAGGTTCCTAAAACTGGAGCAGTGCCTGTATGTTGCTCTGTGGAAACTCGCCACCCAGTGTAGTAGTAGTGCCACCATAGTAGTTGAAGTCTGGATATTTCTTAATTAATCTGAATACTTTTCAATAGGGTGTATGTGAGAGCAACATGAGATTTCTGGATGCTATTGTTGGTTACCCAGGGTCCTGCCATTACGCTGCTGTTTGGCGTGAAAGCCCACTGCGAAAATCCATAACAAGTGGAAAAATATTCATACCACCAGAATAACATCTGCTTGGAAACTCAGCCTACCCCTAGGCACATATCTCATGGTTCCATATATAGACAATGGGCACTTGACACCAGAACAAAAGCGGTTTAACATCATCATTCATCGAACAAGCTTACGGTGTACTGAAGAAAAAAAATCAGAATTCTGAATTTTCTACCTGTGCAAAATTTGATAATTGCAAAGAGGATCGTAATGGCCTGTGTAATTCTTCACAATTTCATTATTGTGGATGAAGCTCCAAATTTCCAAGACTACAGTTCAACAGCTTCTTTATCTGAAGAGATGTTTTCAGATGAAAATGTGATTGGTTCCAGCGAAGAAGCACAACTAAAAGGGAAGCGATTAGCAACACTCTTTTCCGCATAAAATAAAACTTTTCTTATACATTATGAGGGCAACATGAGATTTCTGGATGCTATTGTTGGTTACCCAGGGTCCTGCCATTACGCTGCTGTTTGGCGTGAAAGCCCACTGCGAAAATCCATAACAAGTGGAAAAATATTCATACCACCAGAATAACATCTGCTTGGAAACTCAGCCTACCCCTAGGCACATATCTCATGGTTCCATATATAGACAATGGGCACTTGACACCAGAACAAAAGCGGTTTAACATCATCATTCATCGAACAAGCTTACGGTGTACTGAAGAAAAAAAATCAGAATTCTGAATTTTCTACCTGTGCAAAATTCGATAATTGCAAAGAGGATCGTAATGGCCTGAGTAATTCTTCACAATTTCATTATTGTGGATGAAGCTCCAAATTTCCAAGACTACAGTTCAACAGCTTCTTTATCTGAAGAGATGTTTTCAGATGAAAATGTGATTGGTTCCAGCGAAGAAGCACAACTAAAAGGGAAGCGATTAGCAACACTCTTTTCCGCATAAAATAAAACTTTTCTTATACATATGTATGTACATATAAATAATAAATGAAGATCACCAAAGAATATATAATATTTGTTAGATTTATTTAAAAACCAGTGAAAAAATGCTACAATCCGCTTGCGGATCGTATGATACCCTATCCCTATCTTATTTGGTCGTGTCAGTGGGCGGTGGAACACACAAAATTTTCTATTTTGCCCTATAAACTAATATTTTTACTCGAAAATTAATTTTTGAAGTAAACGCCCCTAAAAAGTGGGCGTGGCCATAAACAATGTATAGACGATTTGTAGATTAAGTGGATATCTACATATTTGCTCAAGTAATTTTTTTTTGAGTTTCATATGAAAATAGTGAAAAAAGGAGATTTTTTTGAAAAGTTGGCGTGTCAGTGGGCGGATTTTAAATTTTTTTACACATGTATTGCTTACTTTTCCAAAGACCTCGTATGCAAAATTTCATCAACCTAGCTCAAAATTTAAGGCCCAAAAACTGGTGACACACAGACGGACAGACGGACGGACGGACATAGCTCAATCGACTTGGCTAGTGATGCTGATCATTTATATATATACTTTATTGGGTCTATCTGTAATATTTCTCTATGTTACAAACTATGTATCAAACTTAATATACCCTTAGAATAGGGTATAAAAATGAACAAAAACAGAAACAGAACAAAAACAAAATCTAACAGATTGTATACCTGCAAACTAAATACTACATAAAAAAATAATTTCTTTACTCCAACAAGGACTTCATTAAAAGTTTTAATTTCCTCATTTCTCCCACCCTCTCCTGGTCCACTCGCAGTCTTTTGTTTTCAATTTCTATAAGGCAATTTTCAATTTCTATATTGAAAGCAATCGCGATCTTTGTCCGACTCTGATTTTAAAAATTCTACAATTTCGTTGCCTTTCTTCTTTTTATACCCTATCCTAAGGGTATATTAAGTTTGATACATAGTTTGTAACATAGAGAAATATTACAGATAGACCCAATAAAGTATATATATAAATGATCAGCATCACTAGCCGAGTCGATTGAGCTATGTCCGTCCGTCCGTCTGTCCATCCGTCCGTCCTTCTGTATGTCACCAGTTTTTGGGCTTTAAATTTTGAGCTAGGTTGATGAAATTTTGTATACGAGGTCTTTGAAAAAGTAAGCAATACAAGTGTAAAATTTTTTAAAATCCGCCCACTGATACGCCCACTTTTCAAAAAATCACCTTTTTTCACTATTTTCATATGAAACTCGAAAAAACTTACTTAAGCAAATATGTAGATATCCACCTAATCTACAAATCGTCCATGCATTGTGTATAGCCACGCCCCAATTTTTAGGGGCGTTTACTTCAAAAAATTAATTTTCGAGTAAAAATATTAGTTTATAGGGCAAAATAGAAAATTTTGTGAATACATTTTCTACCATCATTTTCCACTGACACGAGCAAATAAGATAGGGATAGGGTATCATACGATCCGCTCCAAGCGGATTGTAGCATTTTTTCACTGGTTTTTTTGGTAATTCCGTAGTTGTAGTTGGGATATCCATACCAATATCATCCGTGATGTTGGCGTCTTCCTCATCTTCTTCTGGGTCGTCCATTGATGCTTCTGTATTTGTAGGCGTCACTGCGATGGGTTGTTTAGCACGGTATTGAGCATCTAAGATGTCGTAAAATTCCCATGTAGTTGCCGCTTCGCCAGATGTGCGATTTCTGATCTTGATGCGTTTGTATGTCACCATGATATTTAGGAACTTTCTAATGGTTTCAGTCAATGTTCCCAATATTTCCCGCAGTACCTACCATCAGATTACAGTTTTCTCTTTACGTTTTGCTAAAAATTCCTGTTCAAACTGTAATCTGGTCAGCAGCAAAACTCGAATGAACTCGTTTGTCCATTTTTTTTTCCTGTAAATTTTATAAATTTTGATATGTAATAAATAATTTAAAACGTTAGCTTCTCTCTCTACCATTGCTGTCATTTGGTGAAGGTCCATTATTCTGTGAGACAGAAGGCATACATCGTCGGCATAGTCTATGTGTTTGAGTGCAGATGTAAGAGTCCATGGAATTCCTCCATTTCTTGTTGATAAGGACTAAAAGTATTGGTGAAAGTATACATCCTTGCCGAACTTCATCTTGGACTTCGAATTCTTTAGACAGCCTACTTCTGTACAAGACATAACGTGTATACCCGTCATATGTAGCCTTGATAATTGCTATTAATTTACCAGGAATGCCTCAAGGCACGCCAAATAAATTCCCGATTACCACTATCAAACGCCTTTTCAAAATCGATGAACAGCAGGTGAAGATGTGATCGATACTCAACACACTGCTCGATGGTGATCCGCAAGGTGTTGATGTGGTCGACACAGGCGGATCCAGGTCGAAAACCTCCTTGCTCGTCGTGTGTCGCTTCAAGGTGTTCTTTAATTCGTTCCAGGATGGATCTAGATATTATCTTGGCCACAGCATTTTGTATGGTACTCTTCTCGCAGGCACCTCTATGTGCCGCTTACTAGAGAAACGGGTCGTTTCTCTCACGCATCGTCTCGCGTGATCCAATAACACTAGTTTGCAAATTTTAAATTTTTTCTGTCCTTTGAGTGAATTGTATATTTTTGAACACAGTTAGAATAAGTAAATGCAAAAACATATATTTTTGTGTCTGTCACGTGACAGTTACAAAATAAAACCCCTCTTACTTTCGACTACCCCTACAGTTAGCTTCGCAGTCATTGATTAATTTTGATGCAAAGATTTGAAAAAAAAAATATCAGGGATACTGGGATCGAAATATGTTAGGTGACTACTGTGTGTATAGTACATGAAATGAACAATTTTTTTTAAATTTTGTACCTAATTTCCTTAATATTTAAAAATAATAAATATCTCTGAAATGTAATGTGCTGAATTTTTTTTATTACTTTTTTTTTGAACTCAGAGTCCTTTAATCATTAAGAAAAAACACTTTTTCTTTTAAGGACTAATCCTTTGTGAACTAGAGTAATCTTTCTGGTACCTGTATTAGTTGTCTTTGCGAGATGCTGGGAAAATGGGACTATGACTGATGGGACCATGGGTGCCCTCCACTTTTCCAGAACCTTGCAGCAACAACAAACGGATAGGGGGGTAAAAGGAGGGACTTAAAATTGGCTCTTGTTGTGGTAAAAATGACCGCTAAAACCTGCTTGTACTGCTTTAAGATTAGAATGCACTGAACCATAAGGAACTCTAAATAATCTATTACCTATATAAGATTTAAGGATCTCATAATACTGCCTAGGTAAATTCCTATGAAGTTCATACTCTATTACCTTATGATAAACTTTATGAAAAGCATTTGCAACGTCTATGGATATTGCAGAACAAATTCTTTTTTCTTCCAGTGCCATTCTATAACATTAATTTTGAGATGCACCTGGTCTATCGTCGAGCGTTCATTCCTAAAACCCGAATTGATTGGTAGGGATAAGCTGTCTTTGCTCTATAATTGGGTCTAACCCTTTAAATTTTGAAAATAATGGCAAAAGTAAGATTAAAATTTAAATAAATATAGAGGGCCAAGGCCTACATTTCTCTCTACGAACAGAAGGGACCTACAGTTTTATGTCGTATCCGAAGAGCAGAGGGGTTTTGAGAAGCTTTCTCTCTACAGTTATACTCTTGAATGTTTGTCAGACCTCGGAAAAAAAATTTTGCTGGTATTTTTCTGGATTTGAATTTCGAACCCCTTGCGCAGTAGTACAATGCACTAACCACTGAGTCACGGCACCCACTGCTGTGTGAGATTGGCCTATACATATGAGGTAACTTCTAATAAAGGCTTACTATATTTGGGAATAACAATAACTTCTGCTGTCTTCCAGTGATATGGGACGTATGTACATACCTTTGTTTAAAGCAAGCGTCAATTATTACCTTGAGCTTCAACAATGCAGTTAAATAAAGTTCCTTCGAGATTTGAGCAGTTATAAGATTATAACTGGTGATTTTCTATTATTATACCCTATCCTAAGTGTATATTAAGTTTGATACATAGTTAGTAACATAGAGAAATATTACAGATAGACCCAATAAAGTATATATATAAATGATCAGCATCACTAGCCGAGTCGATTGAGCTATGTCCGTCCGTCCGTCTGTGTGTCACCAGTTTTTGGGCCTTAAATTTTGAGCTAGGTTGATGAAATTTTGTATACGAGGTCTTTGAAAAAGTAAGCAATACAAGTGTAAAAAATTTTAAAATCCGCCCACTGACACGCCAACTTTTCAAAAAAAAAAACACTTTTTTTCACTATTTTCATATGAAACTCGAAAAAACTTACTTGAGCAAATATGTAGATATCTACTTAATCTACAAATCGTCCATACATTGTATATGGCCACGCCCACTTTTTAGGGGCGTTTATTTCAAAAAATTAATTTTCGAGTAAAAATATTTGTTTATAGGGCGAAATAGAAAATTTTGTAAATACACTTTCCACCGCCCACTGACACGACCAAATAAGATAGGGATAGGGTATCATACGATCCGCTCCAGGCGGATTGTAGCATTTTTTCACTGGTTTTTTTTAGCTTGATGTAAGATTACCAGCAACCTACAAAATGTTGTTTCAATGAAGTTTTAACACTTGATTAAATCAACAACAATTTAAAAAAAATGCAGATTTGCTGGAAAACGGTTCCTACGATTTTTTTTTTTAATTTCATATTTCGGCTAGTTTGGCAAAGTGCTATAGGATGGCGTACCACATTTTTGGCCAAAAGCGTTAATAACGGTACTTTACTTACAGCCAACTTAACAAAAAATCGGTTTACTCGAAAACGGCTCTAAAGATTTTGATTAAATTTCATATTTGAGTTAGTCTAGACAAATTTCGTAAAATGCTGTACCACGTTCTTAACCAAAAAGCATATAACGGTACTTTACTTATTAACTGGTTTCAGAAATATGGCCATATCTGGGTTAATATTCAATGGATTTTGGTCATAATCAAAACGTGAGCAAAATTTAATGAATACAAAAATAAGGCATTTAATTTTATAAAGAATTAAAAAAAAATATAAAATTCATTCATTTCCAACTAACTCAAAGGTGCAAGTACGTACGACCCTTTACTTTGCACTTTATTTTATTTTGTTTTTAGGTCTTTTATTTTTATTTTTGTTCTCATCAAGAACCCATTTATAATTTTTCCAGAGCAAAACCACTATTAGGAAATTTATTACATCACGTTTATGCTCATAACACTCATCGGAGATAAGACAAACAGATAAAACAAAACTCCACACATGATCGGAAGAAGGGAGAATATGCGAGGAAAAAGAAAAAACCGATAAATAGCTTTCACATTCCCCAAGCTTTTCATTTGTGAAAGCTATTAGTCGCCTCCGGCTTGTCGCCTACGAGAAAAAATTTGCCTCATTATTTTGTATGGGTGTGCGACATCTGTATATTCTTTGTCTGTGCCCTTAGGATAAGCTATGTTCAGACGATTGCCAGATCTGACAATATTGTCAGGTCTACAAATGTACAAACAATGAGCTGTAATTGAGCTGACAATAACGAACTACCTTACAATGATAAATTGTCAGTTCACACGGTTGCCAGATTTTGTCCCAAAGTCTGGCAATTTCATTGTCAGATGATTGACCTGACAATACTTTGCCTGACAACGTTGTTAGGTTGAAAATTGTCAGTTCACACGGTTGGCAGATATTTGTTTACAAACAAATTTCGAATCCATTGAAAGGCATTGTCAGACAAATTAAAAATTGTTTTTTTATTCTGCTTTGACTGAAGTGGTTTTGAGAAATTGAAAATAATATAAAAATAAATCAACTTGGAAATACTCGTAGAAGAAAAAAGCGAAATAAGGACCACGGATTCAAAGCCCGTGGACGTTATTGCCCGGAAAATGGGAAACAGCAGCCACTGGCTGCGTACTGTATACGTAACCCCATGGGATCACTGTTTGGTTTTGAAAAAAAAAAAAAAAAAAACTGCATATTCGTACCTCGCAACTACTCCAAATCCAACTGTGATCCCAATTCATATAATTATCTTATGGTTTTGAATTCTTTAAAAGCAATATACTCATAGATGCTTCTTTATCGACTTGAAAAAAGAAATAAAGGTCCACGGGCTTTATTTCCCAGGCATTATTTCATTGCACCAGCATTTCAACGGCTGTGCGGTTTGTGTTGAATCTACGATATCTAGCTACCGACGAAAATTTTCTGTTTATGCTATATCTTTTCCGCATTTATTTGTCAAAGATCTTGCTATCATTCCAGATTTTTAATTTATTAATTTCTATTTATTAATTTTTTCACTCGTCTTAGCAAAAAAAGCACAGAAACTTCGTTTTGCTCGCTCAAATATGAAAAATATTTGCCTGACAATAAAAAAATTGTCAGACATCATAAATACAGCACATCTGACAATAGCAAATGAGTCTGCAAATGTCCTAATCGTCTGACAATTGCCAGATACCTGACAATTTCATTGTCAGATGGCCTCCTGACAATGACCTGACAATGTGTTTTCTGCAAATATTGTCAGACAAAATTGTAAGTTCACACGGTTGTAAGACATTTGGGACATTTTTTTCAGTGACAGATCTGCAAATATTGCCAGATCTGGCAATCGTCTGAACATAGCTATAGAGTATAAACATAACAGTATTCTTACTTCACAAATTGGTTTTAAAAAAGAAAAATACCAACTTACATACCCACATACATCTTCGAGAGTAATAGTCTTTGCTAATTCAAGTAGTAGCATTAATAAGTAAATAAATACATATACGTATGTAGTTTCAAAAGCTTTACAGCAATATTTTACAAGATTAACTGTCGTAGTTACTTAAAAAACTTGTTCATAAAATTAAGTAAAAACAAAAATAAATTGTTTAATATTTATACATAGTAGAATTAAGCTTTTTTATTAAGTTATCAGTTATCTTGAAGTTATAGCATGAGCTCTGGTTAAATTTTAAAAGGTAAAAGCAATAGCTTTAAGTGAATCAACCCCAAGTCTATTTCTAGTTTTTTTTCTTATATAAATTAATTTGAGAAAATATTCATTCCACACTTGCGGATGAATTCGGTAAGATTAATATTTCAAAGACAAATTTGACTACCAACGGATAAGCTTGAGTGCGGTCACCTCGTTTTACATTAGCTATTGTTTTCCAGAAATGTTGCAAATCTTTTGTCTCTAGGGAACTCCCAATTAAGTCTTTATAATTAAAACTTCTCATTTTCCTATATTTAGAATAAAGTGTCTGAACATCACTTTCTGACTCTAAGGTCGGAAAGTGCTTAATGAGTGTAAGCATGGAACTAAATTCTTTTGAATGAATAAATGAAATTGTTTTGTAAATAATTATTACATTCAAATTTTAAGCTAGTGAGCCAAAATCGTCAAAATAGGAAATATTTTTCCAAAACTCGTCACAATCTGGCATCGCTGTATTTAACTAAGAGTTATTTTTGAATTCAGTAAAACTTTTTTAAGCCTATAATTGAGTCTATTAAATAGGGTCTTATCGCCGGGGTATTTCACCGAAGCCTCTTTTTTTTTTTGTTGATAAGTCAGTGTGCTATCTTCTGCTGTCTGATGCACATTGGCAATGAATTGTTCTGTTTCAATTCAATATGTTTTGTTGCGACTAGGGGGGGGAGACGTTAATGAAACCTTTGAAAAATTCTCTTAATTTCTTCTTTTGTTTGTCAGATGTTTGTTTATTGCCTGTTCTATCGATAAATCATTAATTGTTAAGAATACAGGTGTATGATCCGATTACAGATCATCACTACTTTAATTTCTTTTCTATTAACTCTTTGTGAACCAAGCTATGAAAAACATATGAAAATGCTACAACCCGTCTGGAGCAGATCGTGTGATATTCTATTCCTTTTTTTTCAAATCTTTTAAAATTATTTCAAAACCTGAGTTTTCTCAAAAAGTGGGCGTGGTAGTGGGTCTATTTTGAAAATTTTTCAACATTTATTATTTTATACATTTTGTTCCTAAGAAATGATGATGAAATGAAAACGCAGAAAAAGAGTTTTTTTTAGAAAACCGCCCCTAAAAAGTGGGCGTGGTCGTATACAATGTGTGTGAGATTTGTAGAATAAATAAATGTCAACATATTTTTTCGAGTTGCATATAAAAATACTGAAAAAGTGGGCGTGTCAGTGGGCGGAATTCAAAAATGTCCCGATCTCAAAGACTTCGTACACAAAATTTCATAACCCTAGCTCTAAATTTAAGGCCCAAAAAGTGGTGAAAGACGGACGGACATGGCTCAATCGACTCGGCTAGTGATGCTGATCATTTATGTATACTCGTATACTTTATTGGGTTCATCTTCAAAATTTCTCTATGTTACAAACTATGTATCAAACTTAATATACCCTTAGTATAGGGTATAAACAAACAACTATTACAATGGCATGCTGAATTCAAAGCAAGACAAAATCCCCAAGTAATAGTTACAAGTTTACAAAACTAAATATGGGAGCTGCAAAATAGAGTCACTATGCTATGCACTATGCGCAACCTGCCCACTATCATAGAGAAAAGAAACACCACACAGATGAAGACGAGCTCGCACTGGAAAAAGTCGGCCATCTAAAGAAAACCAAAATTCCTACGAAAAACGCAAGGCAGAAGAAAGCCTTGAGATATCTGCAAATAGACAGTAACATCAATCAAACTTACAAAGTAAGACAAAAGGCTTGGAAAGATAAGGACTAGTTTGAAAAAAAAAGGATTTACCACCACCAATAATGATCTAGGGAGTAGATATATTTGATGAGTTTAGAAAAGTAATAGAACAAAAAACGAAAATGACTTGTAAATTCATATCCTGCACCAACAACAAATGAAAAATAAATGTCGATTACAGTTCATAAATGGTTCGTTATATAGAGCGATTTTTCTGCATATTTTTTGCATTATTTAAAAATTATTGCATATTTGCAATTTATTGACGTCCACTGTATTTATGGTATTTCTTATGCAACTGTAAATAATATCACAATTTTTCAAACACGACATATATTTGAGCACCAAATGCCCCATTGTAGCTCTGCAAAAAATTTCCTTGAAGATGAGAAGATGAAAAATTGAGCTATATATTGAAGACAATCATGCTAGTAATGGATTTTTTATGAAAAATAAAGTTCGAAGTTTTTTTAAGCTAGTCGACTTATAATTTCTTTAATTTTACGAAAAATAATAACGACTTTCAGACACAATGTACATTTTACACTCGAACAACTTATTTGTATGTAAAAATAAAATCCAGATGAGGGTTAAATATCTGTATTTTCATGGATGCTTGCCTCTACATAAGCCTTAAAAAAAAACTATCAGTAATTTCGTACTTGGAAATTGAATGTTATGTTTATATTATGTTGTATTTAATCTGTCCCATTTTTTATTTGATACACTATATAATGTTTTTGTTTTGACAGATAGCGCCAGAGACCATCACTTATCTCGACTCATTAAAATCGGACGATAAAGACCTGGAAGTACTTCAAAAGGTCTTGTTACAAATTCCGACAACGCCAAAAGATATAGGTCAAAAAATTGATAGCAATGCGTACACATATTTAATGGAATTTCTGATTGACATTCTTGACATTCAACATAATATTGGTGTTCTATATGGCGGTTAGACACAAATTTTTATTTTGTTAAATAAACTAAATATATATAGTTTCAATTACAGATTCAACTGAATTCGATTCAACTAAATGGCTAGTGCGCGATGTAACTCATGATTTAGCTGAGATTGGTCGCTGTCCGGATTGTTATCGTTACTCGAATCATAAAAAGTCTAAGGGCTGGTTTTGCAAGCCATGTGTGCAACGTCATGAATTGGTTTTTGCCAAACATCCTGGATTTCCATTTTGGCCAGCAAAAGTTATTCGTGTTCTGACCAGTAATAAATATGACGTGCGCTTTTTTGGTGGTAATCATTCAAGGGCCCTTGTTGAGGTAAAACACATCCGACCAATTGATACTGATCCGAAGCAGCTAAAGCTTCCAAAAGGGTATGCACTGCGATCTGCTATGGAAGAGTTAAGGCATCATCAATTGTTATTAAACTATCCACCAAGTCAGTTTTCGTTTCGAGCAGACAAGGAGCAAGTGCAACTAATTTTAGAAAGGGTTTTGGGAGGTATTTCCTCTCAACGACAGACACGATCTGAAATTATATATTCGGAGGAGGAAAATGGCGAACAGTCGATGTTAGTTTCACAGAGTTATTCTAGGAAAAGGTAAGTATTTTTTAAACGTTGCTAAAACCGTACATGCAAATGTTGGAGTATCATATAGTATAATTACAGATAAAGTATATACAGATGTCGCACGCCCATACAAAAAAGTGATACACAAAAATAAAATCAATAAAAAGCTGCTATCAATATTTGATTGTTTTGCGAGGATAACAACAACAACAAAATATATGAACGCAAAATTTTTTGTCGGTTAGATGGTTGTATGGGCGTGCGACGTCTGTATAAAAAAAAATTTAGTCAGAATGCTTCGACATGCGAAATCTATCAAGAAAATCCACATCGTCCCAATAGTTTAAGTGATCTGGCCATCATCCAATCATTTTTTTCTCTCCTTACTCTGACAACTATTGTAAAATTTTCCTCGTCACTCATATCTTCCAAATCACATTCTGGATTCTAAAATATTATAAAAATCAAGTTAATATTTTCAAAAATAAATCACAATGACAACACTCAAAAAAAAGGTTGTATCTGGCATTCTACATGTTAAACGAAAGGTTAACACTACTTTGCAAAGGGTTTGGCCTTAAAAGAAAAAGTAATTTTTCTAATGATTAAGGTGTCCTGAATTTAAAAAAGGTAATAAAAATAACACGTCACATTTCAAAGATATTTAGTATTTTTGGATATTAAGAAAAATAGATACAAAATTGAATTGTTTTAGCTTTTTTCTTACAACTTGTAGTACGTGTATCTCGTGTACTATACACACAGTAGTAACCTGACATATTTTGATCGCAGTATCCCTGATATTTTTTCTCAAATCTTTTCAAGTCCTTGTGAAAACGCCTGCCGTGCTCGTCGCCACTGTTCCAAAAACTGTGACTGGTCAGCTAAGGTTCTTATGCAGAAAATTGCTTGTTCTTCCGCAATTAATGCAATTAGAAAGTCTGGTCTGTGGTATAAAAAATGATTAGGTTACCTATAAGTATAGGGTGGCGATGAATTCCGGTCTTGTAAATAGCAAATAGAAATAGAGCACATATTATAAGAGAAACAATCAGAATGTACTTTATATGAACTAATTGATATTTTGAAAACGAAAATTTATTTGAACACTTTATTGCATCAAAATTAATGAATGATTGCGAAGTTAATAATAGTCGAGAATAAGAGGGGTTGTATTTTGTAACTGTGACGTGACAGAAACAAAAATAAAATGTTTTTGCATTCACTTATTCTAACTGTATTCAAAAATATACACTTCACTCAAAGGACAGAAAATATGTCTTTTGCGTCACTATAAAAACAGTCTCGTCAACTCAAAAAGTGACGCTAATGACTATTCACACTGATTGCAGTAATAACTTTTTAACAAAGTATGCACAATTTTTTTTTATTTTATAGCTTGCCGTCCACTTTCCACTTATTTACAATCTATTTATAAACTTTTTTATTAATGATGTACCTTAAAAAAGTTGGTGACACTAATGACCTATTAAAAAAACACACGAACCATCCACGATCAATAATTTGGATGCAACTGACTGATTTCCTTAGTTTTTAGTTTTTTCAATATACATAGTGTGTAGATCTTTCTCAGGGAGTACTAGAACAGTTATCGAACGCAGATGTAGGTAAATTTTAGAATCAAACTTCAACGGAAAGCAATTTGGTGACGCGAATGACAAAATATGGGGACATGCCTTTCTTATATGAAAAATAATACAAAATGATATTATTGTTAATTATTGATCCCTACCTTGACCATCCGTTCTCCTCTCTCCAACTCCTGTGCTGGATTAAGTGTGTCATGCGACCCGTGCCGAGGATCAGTCTGGCTGGGGGGCCCAACCCAAATACCCAGTCTCAAACGGAGCATCCGGATACCTGGCGCCCTCAGTATTAAGTAGCCCTGCCTGCATATCGCGGATCTCTGTGCAGGTTTACCCTATTACTTCTCCGCTACTCGTGGGATCCACACTATGAACAAAAACAACATTAAAAAAAATAAAAAAAAAATAAAAAATGCTATATCTGCGAACGAACAAGGAAACGACTCGATAAACAAGAATGAACCTGCCGATGCTTTGGTGTCTAAACCTGGCGGAGGTAGCGGATGTGACGACAACACCGTCAAAGCTCTGGCACTTAAGCCTGGCTGCAGTGGTGATGGCAGAGCTGAATCTGCCAATGCTCTGGTGACTAAACCTGGCGGCAGCAGGGTAGTTCCTGTCACAACGAGCTTGAAGCCTGATTCGTCTGGCTTTGTACCAAAGTCGGCTTTCGTCCGTACTGTGGTACAGGGGGTCAACCCCCAACCTATGTCTACTTCTGAGGGACCCATAAGACGTATGGCCTCGAGCAAGCGTCTTGTTGTTCCGCTCAGCTCATCCGTAGGAAAACATCTTCTACTTAGTCTTTCTGTGTCGACCAACCGCGCTGCTTTCAGCAAAGGGAAAATCGCTCCCACCTCAAACCCTGAAGGCGATATAAGCATTTCGAAGTCTTCCACATCTATAGAAGTCGGACTTGAGTCGACCGATGCAGGGATGGTCAGCGACCAAGAGTGCGACAATCTCTCTTTGTTGGATGACGACGATTTGTTGTTATCCGACTCGGACGAGGGAAAACGCACCGTCCTACTGAAGTCTGAGGAGGGTAACAGCTATAATGCTGCGCCTTCTTCAGATTAACCTCCACCGCCTCGGCCGCCCTTGTTCTTCGCCTTTCTCAAGGCGCAGAAGATATTGTCCTGATCCAAGAGCCCTGGGTCAATGGTAACCGGGTTCGAGGACTCAGGATCCCCAATTATAAGTTCCTCTACGTAAGAAATGAAGGTGAACCAAGATCCTGCATTCTTGCGAAGAGCAGCCTTAATATTTTTCTTCTCTCTAATTTCAGCAATCAGGACTTCATCGCCACTTGCGTGGAATCGACGACTCATAGGATGTGATGAGGAATCTGATTGTGGAGGTAGAGAGGACCAGTACGCGCCTCATCATTGGGTGTGACGCAAATGCACACCACTCAATTTGGGGTAGCTCTGATACAAATGACCGAGGTGAGGAACTTTTCAATTTTGTAGTTAGCTCTAATTTGTTAATATGTAATAGAGGTTCCAAACTCACCTCTGTCACCCGCAATCGACAAGAGGTGCTTGAAATTACACTTGTCTCTGATAATCTTGCCAACTCGATAATGGATTGGAAAGTGTTAGAGAAGCACTCCTTCTCCGACCACCGTTATCTCAAATATGGTCGGATCGACCCACAACCAGTCCATGTTAAGATAAGGAACCATAAACAAACTAATTGGGCTCTATATAGTGAATCACTAATCAGATTCCTCCCCCCGGAGTTGCCGGTTCCTTTTTGCTCAGCAGAGTTTGACGCTGCGGTGGGAGTGCGTGGGAATGAGTGCTCTTTTTAGCACCCCAATCTAGGACGCCTTAGAGCCAAATGCCAGCACCTCTTTAACAAAGCTAAACGAACCAAAACCAACGCGGATTGGGACTCTTATAAGTCGTCCCTAAGTGTCTACAAAATAACTCTAAGGAAGGAGCAGCGCAACTCCTGGAGACTCTTCTGTGACAATATCGTTGAGTCCTCTGAGACCTCCAGGTTGCGCAAGATTCTATCCAAAGAGCCACCAACACCAAGTTACCTGTTAAGACCAGTTGGTCAGTGGACCTCTTCTTGCAAAGAGAACATTGATCTTCTGTTGGATGCTCACTTCCCAGGCAGCTCCCCTGCTGTTGATGCTCATCCTATTGGTGACGTTAACCACCAGCTGAGTATCGACCCCTCGAACATAATAACACCAGAAAAGATTAACACCCCTTCTTTAAAATATTACAATTAACCACTTGCTGGTTGGCCTCGTGGCCACCGGCTGTAAGGTGGTTGCGTATGCGGATGACGTTGCCTTAATATTATCTGGGAGATTCCCAGGCACTCTCAGGGACCTCACAGACAATTCCCTCAAACTGCTCACTACTTGGGCCGCCCAATGTGGACTTGGGGTCAACCCTCAAAAGACCGAACTAGTTCTCTTCACAAGGAAATATAGAATCCCCATTATAGACCCCCCACACGTCGAATATCGAATCTCTGTACTGTGAATTGGGCGATAACCTATGCAAATAACTTTATAACGATAAACACTATTGCAGTGGGGGCTGATATTTCAAAATTCTTAAATTTGGATTAAAATTAATCTATTTCAATACTATACCTTTAAATAGTGTTTCTAAAAATGAAAAAAGTAAAGTAAATGTGGTTTTATGAAGCAATTAATTGCTGAAATTATTGCAACATTTTGAAAAACGAGCCACTAACCAAAATATTGATCCTTTTGTATATTGTATTCACACTTACTATAAAATGCTCACTTTAAAAACACAGATTAAGAGATCGCACTAAAAATTATAAGAACTGTTTGCTTGATACTTGGAATATCGCGAATAATTCGATCTTATTACTGAATGCTGATCATTTAAATTAAAATGTTTGTTAAACTTGAATTGAAATTATAGAGCAACATCAAAAAATCGAAGATTTACCGAATAAAAACCAAAGAAAATAACAGAAAAGCAGGAATTACCTATTATGTATTTTGATCCAGTAAAAACTGGCATTCCCTCACACTTAGACCTGCAATACCTACAATAAATTATAACAAATGTTCGTCAATATCATACCTTATTACCTATTATATTGATAAGCTGTGAACATATACATATGTATGTATCTATATGTATGTATATGTACTATAAAAAACGTAGTGGCAAAAGTCGTATTTTTCCCTCTACCGCTCGTAATTTTCAACCAATTTAGCGGTTTTTTTTTTAATGTAGATATTTACCATCTGATGAATAGATGATAACCTAGAAACCCCAGCTAATTTCTAATAACTACCCTGGAATATCCCAGCTCTAATTAAGAAATGGTTAATAATATATGTATAATAGCCAATAAAAAACATATGAAAATGCTATAATCCGGTTGGAGCAAATCGTGTGATACTCTATCCCTTTCACATAAAACACATACGCATACAGACATATGTAGCTCTTTCGTCCAAAAAACTTGCCAAATTGTTTTTCTATCTATATAAATATATGTATGTATGTATGTATGTATGCATAAAAATGGTGTGTGTGTATAGTAATTCATCTATTGAGAATGGCTAAGCCATTTGGCTCAAATTTTTTTTTAGTTGTTCGTAATTGCAAGAAGAATGTTCTTACGAAAGAAAATTTCCGAAAAAGTCGGGAAATTAGAAAATTGATATTTTGTATGGAATTTAGTGTGGAATTGTTCGGGAATGGCTTTTTGAATGGAATAGTAAAACGTTCTTGGAATTCTTTTTACGAAATTTGGCATTTTATCCACTTTTCAAGGAAAAGGAAAGCTTCATCGGACCCACTCGAACTGACTGACCTCTCCATAAGCACCCCGCCCTGCGCTCTTAGGCTCGAGGCAGAGAGGCTGGCTATGAGAGAGGCGAACCTGAGATGGAAGTCCATAGAAACTTGCAAAACTGCAAAACAACTATGGCCAACTTTTGACAAAGCAAGGACCGAGAGAATTATCCGCAAGGACAGACGTTCACTGTCCTTACTCGTGGGGATACTCACAGGACACAACACTCTGCGGTACCACCTAAGGAAACTACGTCGGACGGAAGAAGAACTCTGTAGAGGATGCGGCGATGAGGAGGTTATAGAGGACACTACCCACTTCCTCTGCCAATGTCCTGGACTTCAACATTCCAGGTACAAATTCCTCGGCAAGCACTTCTTTCAGGATTTAAGAGAACTCTCTAAAGTCAACACCGACATGTTACTGAACTTCATCAGAACATCAGGATGGTTTGTATACAAGAATAACGAGTAAGTACAACCGTGGGAAGTTTGTTGCAGACATTTATGGGTTAAATGGGCAAGGGGTACTTTTTATAAGCCCCCTATGGGTAACACAATGGGTCAGTGCTGACCTGAGTGCGGCGGAGGTATTTTTTAGTGTTCCGCACTGTGGAAGCTTGCACAAGATGGCGGCAATGAATTTCTTTTTGGGAGCCCTTTTTTGGGCACCTTGTATGAAGGGCAAAAAAAAAATTATTTTGTTCTCCATCATGTGCAAAGAGAATTTTGCAAGGGCTCCATATATGTAAGAAATATTTTTTTCTGACAAAATTTGTTGAACAAAAAAGCTTGCCAAACATTTGAAAAATGTTGTCCCCCCCCTCCCTAGCGGCCAGACCATAAATGCTAGAAATATGAAAAAAATTGGAGATACGTAGAATTTTGTGTAGATTGTGAAATAAGTACGAAAATTTCTGTATCTTACATATTTTCTGAGAAAAATTAAAAAAATGGGGTATCTAGTTACCCCACTGTATCTCCCCCAGTTTTCATGTTTCCTAAATAATTTTTACAGTAGGTCATTATTGATACTAGGATTGGCTCAAACTCATCTAAATCCGCTAAGTAGTTCCCGAGTTACAGATTTTAGAAGAGCGCCTTCCCTATAATCTCATCTCTTCTCTTGCTGCTACCTCATTCGATTTCGATTTTTCAAAAACTAAGTCATTTGCACTAATGGATCGTATATGTTACCTCTATGCTGCTATTGAAAGCTAAATAAGTTTAAAAAAAATATATTTTTTTTTAACTTTGGGTTTTTTTTTTAAATATTTTTTTTTCTTCAATTTTTAAAACTCTAAATGCTGTACTCCTTCGCATGTCAAGTATTGCCAGTGCATTTTTATCCAAAAGGTTGGTACGCCTAAACTAACTGAAATATGAAATTTTATCAAAATCGTTGAAACCATTTTGGAGAAAACTCCGTGTTTGTGAAAATGGCGCTACGTGAAGGAACTATAAGAGTAGGGCTAGAACAAAAATTTCAATGTCCCCTTTAGTGGCCATGCAATAGCTCCCTGACATGAAATTTGAAGTAAATTGATTCACTCGTCATACAGACAGAAAAACAGAATCGGCAGACACACTATAACGAGCTTCTCTATCAGCATGTTTTATATCGAAAGTGCAAATTAAAATGGACTGGAATGTCAGCTCAGTATTACTAGGACATACCTACGTACAAGATATTACATTATTCATATCGAAACCAGTATCAGGTGCACCTATGCAGGATATGAATAAATTGCCTTCTATTTAATGACAATATAAAATGTCCGGAACACTATTGCACGAGGCCCTCCTCGCACTTGTCCAATTTTTTTTTTTTTTGTTTCCTCTGCCAACCCTCATACCTAACCTAACCTAACCTAACAGAGAACATCAATGTCGAACTTATATTTATATATATAGATTAAACAGATAACGAATAAAGTTCTGGTAGATGTGTGAAATAACACACTGTGCGACGGATGGTTGAAACATAGCAGGCACGTATATAATACAATATGTTCTGTAGTTCCTGGTTTAATTTTTTTAGAAGTTCTAAAACTTTTTTTTTTATTATTTATTTATTACAGTGGATTTGGGGGATGCCACAATTCCTGATTGGCTTCGTAAGTTTCTATGAAGCTACGCAGGACTTCACTATCTTCAACACTAACAATTTGAAATCCCGCGTTATCAGCAATGATAAGGCACGTGTTACTGCACCGGCTGCACAAAAAGTAATGAATGTAAATACCTTACACGGTCATTAATAATGGCACTACTGCCGGTAATGATGGCTCAAAATCAGAAATTTCGGATTTTTGTCAATCCTGTCCATCATTCCTAGTAATGACAGTACGATAGTATTGGATCATACACAATCATTATTAATGTCAATATTTTGTAGTACTGACGTATAAGGTCCGCTAATGACAAACAAACAAATGTACCTGCTCTAATAATTATAATCAATAGGCGTGTTTTTTTCGTATTCTATATAGGCTTAAAATATATTTTCCATATTAAAAACACTAACAACTCAACCTATATAGAATAACGAAATCTGAATAATTATCCAGCCTTATTTCCTTAGCCTGTGCTCCCAAATTGTTTTATTTCGATTGTGTCGAAAAAGGATATAGAAAATGTCGAAAATGATTGAACAGACAGCAGTCATTCATAAAAAAAAATTAAATCAAGAAAAAATGCGTTCTGAAGAGAAAATAAGTAAAACCTAAAATACAAAATTTATTTGCGATTTTATTGTTATTAGAAAACGGAAAACATGGGCAATGGAGGAGGTTTTGGGATTGCTGAAATTAAAATAATTAAATGTCAGTACAAAGTGCTTCCAAACTGCGATATTGAAATTCCTTAGCCCCGATAGGCGTTTTATTTGCAAATACTTTTTTAAGCTTATATAGGATACGAAAAAAAACACGCCTAATATTGTTTCCTCTCTTATACACAACACCTACGTGTAGAAGTGGAAATGAATGACGGACGAGACGGTAAAAAGCAATTAAATACTGGGACTGATAAAAATATTGTATTAACAATACGAACGACAAAATGTTTTTCTCCGTCGTATCTTATGATTGATTTTCTTTTTTATATATGGACAAAACATAAAATATTATCCTAAACCTAATTACCCTCTTACTAATAAAATTTGTTTAAGTTTGCATTGAATTACCACAAACACTAGAGTTCAAAACATGATTATGTACTGCTGACATTGGCCTCTACTGATGGAAAAATTTGGACGATGTATTATTTAAATAAATGTTTTGATCATTGCTCAGCTTTCGGACAACAAAGAAGATTTTACCTGTTTTGTTGTTTTTAAATCCGATAAGTCATTATTGAGTTAGAGATGTGTAATGTAAGTGACGAAAAATTTAACTTTTTGCCCATTTTATTCACTATTATCGTTAGGCCTTATTCCTTATTTCATCTAACGCAATAAAACGTAGCCTACTGTAAGGAGGGGAGGAGTGGGTGCCGCGGCTCAGTGGTTAGTGCGTTGGGCTGCTGCGCAAGGGGTTCCAAGTTCGAATCCAGAAAAATGCCATAAAACGTTTTTTTCACGGTCCCACCTCTTCCGAGTGTCTGACAAACATTCAAGAGTATAATTGTCATGAGAAAGCTTCTCAAAAAACCCTCTTCCCTTCGGATACGGCATAAAACTGTAGGTCCCTTCTGTACATGCAGAAATGTATACCACGCACAACATGTACAGTTGTGAGAAACTAGGACTTGGCCCTCTATGGGCTGCTTACTGCCTAATATTTATTTTTTACTTTAAGGAGAGCGAACATATCTAAATTAAAAAAATGTGCACGACTGGGTCGTACGTACTTGCACCTATGTGCTGTTAGTTAAAACTGAACAAGTTTTTTTATAAAAAAAAAATATTAGATTTAAAAAAAATATTTTTAAAAATTTTGTATAAATTTAAATGCCACTTTTTATTAAATATTACATTTTGCCCAAATTTCGATTTTCATGGAAATCCATTCATTTTTAGCCGAGAAATAGCCATATTTCTAAAATCAGTTAATAAGAAAAGTACCGTTATACGTATTTTTAGCCAAAAACGTGGTACGCCATCTTATAGCATTTGTCTAGACAAACTCGAATATGAAATTTAATCAAAATCGTTAGAGCCGTTTTCGAGAAAATCGTCTTTTTGTGAAATTGGCCCTAAGTAAAGTACCGTTAATAACGGGGCTAGAACAAAAATTCCGATTTCGCCTGGAATTGCGACCCTACAGAGCTCAGATATGAAGTTTGAAGCAAATCGGTCCAGCCGTTTAGGCTGCAGTCCAGCGTACATACACACAGACAGACAGACAGACAGACAGACAGACAGACCGACAGACAGACAGACAGAATTGGCAGACCCACTTTTTCGAGCTTCTCTATCATCGTAATGTCAGAATTCATTGTTATCTCGAGGTCGAATTTTTTCACGAATCCAAAACTTGCCCTATACTACGTATCGGTGCAAGTAAAAATCGTAAATCGGATAAGATGTTCTCCGGCTGGGATGTCACTAACAGGAAATGATTTTGCCTTTTATAAGTGTTAGGGATTTCGCCCGAACAGCATTCCATATGAAATATTTCCTTATAACAAACACAAATTCCGGGCGAAATTAAATGACAGAGCTAAAATGTTCACTTGCTTTTTGGAAGTGAAGAGAATACAAATTTTATTGCTCAGCGAGCAGAGCTGGGTCGAGTTGAAAAAATGCATGAAAAAACCTGGGTTGAATAGTTGGGGAATCGAAATAAAATGTTATATTTGTGTGTGTTAGTTTTCCTTTTTTACTTGCACCTACATATAAAGGCAAGTATTGGATTTGTCAAAAAATATCGACTTACAGTAAGTAGGGACACTCTTCGCACACATGTTAATGCTACTACTACACCAAAACCACCTAAAATAAAAACCTACAATAAGCAAAAAGAGGTAAAAAGTATTAATTTCAGCTCTTATGTGCGATCTCTTATAATGAAAAGAGAACACAACATAATTTGCCAGCACGATCACATACGGCTCTATGCGTAAGATACATAAATGAGATTTTCCCATAGTGTTTTTTTAACTGCGGTTTGGAGTTACTGTCAGATTCGTAGTGCTTTTCCTCTCCATACTAGTATGAGTTGAAGTACTCGGGTTGACCAGCTTTGCCTTCGTAAAGTAGGTTTTGGTTTTGTTTTTTGTCAATGGTTATTGAATATATAGGCTTACTTATGGATTTCAAAATTATAAGATACGCAATTTTGCATTCTAGAATATATAATTGAACTTTTTTGCTGTACTATGACATCGTTATATATTATATTCGATGATTTTAAGATTTATTCTAAAACATTTTTGTGTGCTAAATTCTGTAGCAAACGGTCACACTAATAATGTAGTCAAACTAAAGGGAGGGTTGTGTACACTTTTTTCGTATGTACTTTTAAAGGCGATCTGGAGATGAATTGTTATCAGTTGTTGGATAACTTAAATCGGAAAAATAACGGGTGTCACGTGTGTAAGGCATAATAAAGTATGCAGACCGATATAATTCATCGTACGATAGACAAAGTTCTAATATGCTTATAATAAATGATAATGAAAATAAATAAATAATAAAATAAATTTTATTCCTTTTTATTACAAGGTCGAAATTTATGTCATTTTGTTTTCAATGCTCCGTTAGAGAATGTTTTCATATTTAATAAAAAAAAACAAATGGCAATGTCAGGTCAACAGCGGAAGATTTCCGCCAAGTGGTTATATTTTTGTAAACTGAAGACAAATCGTTAGCGGATATTGTCCCTGGGAAAGGGCATGTGGGAAAGCATACAAAAACCAGGATTCGTCGAGTATCTGTTGAGATCAGGCCATCCACGCTAATTAAAAAAAGGGATGAAGAGTCATTCATAACACTGTCCGGAAAATTAACACAATCGCTTCTAAAATTGTATATCCGAGCACGAGTTTAACATATTCTTAAACAATTTAATAAAGACAGTAAGAAAACTAGCAACAAACATAAATATTTGAGTAATGAAAAATTAAATTTTCGGTGTTTTCTTTGGAGTCATCCTGTGCCAAATTTCGAACCAGTTTTTCTTTTCTTTTATCCCTTTTTCACTACAGCACTTCATATTGCCGTCTATTACTGTCTGTGAGAATATAATTGTGAACTGATAAGAAAAACGTGGAGAGTGTCCCTACTTACTGTAGGTAGATATCAGAGTATATCCATTGTAATGAGAAGGGGACACTCTCTCTACATATGCATTTCCTACTACCACAAGACAAAAGATAAAAAAAATTGTACAATAAGTGGAAGTAGATCAAAAGTATACACTTTAACCCCTATGCAACGACCCTTGAGAAAAAAAGAGTACGCAATACATTTTACCTGCACCACTACATGCGGTTTACTGTGTAAGACGTTGTGTGTATCTCTACGTTTCAGTCAGTGTAACCTGCAGCGCCTTATTGAAAATTTTTCTATACCTTTTCTTTATGATTGGCTTTTCCGCTAATTAAAACTAAATATGAACCCTTTTACATCTAAAATATACAAGTGTTTCTTATTTCCTTCGACCTCCGTAAAAATAATAAAACCAGATGTTCGGCCTTAAAACAATAAAAATAATGTGACTCAAAATTTCCTAGTTTTTTATGGCAATAGGTCACACTGATTTTTTTTAGAGGCTGTGGTTGGTATTGCTTTCTTTTTCCTGACAATGTATTTTTAAAGGCGATTGGACTCCGACGCTTATCAGCTGTGCGTCATATCGCTATCTCTCTCTCCCTACAACGCTTCTTATATCCATCTTCTTCTCATATCTGTGTAACTTAGTGAGAAGGACAGAAAATGAAAACGGTCGAGAGTGTCCCTACTCATTATGGATATACTCTGGTAGATATACTCTGCTCGAACTCGAGATAACAATGCACGATTACATGTGTGTTATGCTTAAATATTTCAGATTGTTGTTTGTTTTTTCAATAGTTTTGTTGAATTTCTTTATAATATGATAAACAACAAAAGTAGTTAAATTCGTTACTAAATATATCACACATTTTGTTTTCAAAATCATTACAAAAGTACAAATCTATAAAGAGAGAAATAAATTTTTGCTCCAGGCTCTCTGGCGCTTGATTCAGCTTATCTTTCACTATTTTTTCGGCACAGAGAAATATTTTAAACCTAAATTTATTTTTTCTTTCTGATCGCAAACCAAACACCTAAAAAGTATGTTTTCCCATTTCTTATTTGTTTTAGTTTTTTTAATCAAAAACACATAAACTTTACTTTTACAAAAAAAACTTGCACTCTAAAAACATACAAATACAAATAGGTTTTTATTTTTTTATTTTTCTTTCGCAATTTTTACCCTGTATTATTTTCACTTGAAATCTGTCGCACAGCTGATAAGAATTTAAGTCATACTGCCTTTACAAATACATTGTCAAGAAAGAAAGCAATACCAACCCCAGCCTCAAATCAAAATCAGTGTGACCTATTGTCATAAAAAACTAGGAAATTTGGAGTCAAATTATTTTTATTGTTTTAAGGCCGAAAATCCGGTTTTATTATTTTTATGGAGGTCAAATGAAATAAGAAACATTTGTTTTCATTGGATGTAAAAGCTAATTCTAAGGGTTCATATTTAGTTCTAATTAGGGGTATAGAAAAATGTTCAATAACGTGCAGCAGGTCACACTGATTAAAACGTAGAGATACACAAAACGATGAACTAGTCGTATCGCCTTTGAAAAACAATTAAGAAAAAATCCATTACCATTCAACTACACAGTAAACCACATGTAGTGGTGCAGGTAAAATGTATTGTGGACAGAGTATATCCATTATAATGAGTAGGGACACTCTCTCTACATATGCATTTCCTACTACCACAAGACAAAAGATAAAAAAAATTGTACAATAAGTGGAAGTAGATCAAAAGTATACACTTTAACCCGTATGCAACGACCCCTTGTGAAAAAAAAGAGTACACAATACATTTTACCTGCACCACTACATGCGACTTACTGTGTAAGACGAATGGTTAGAGATTTTTTCATAATGCTTTTTTAAAGGCGGTGCGACTCCGATCATCGTTGTGTGTATCTCTACATTTTAGTCAGTGTGACCTGCTGCGTCTTATTGAAAATTTTTCTATACCTTTTTTATGATTGGCTTTTCCGCTAATTAAAACTAAATATGAATCCTTTTACATCTAAAATATACAAGTGTTTCTTATTTCCTTTGACCTCCATAAAAATAATAAAACCAGATGTTCGGCCTTAAAACAATAAAAATAATTTGACTCAAAATTTCCTAGTTTTTTATGGCAATAGGTCACACTGATTTTTTTTTTTGAGGCTGTGGTTGGTATTGCTTTCTTCTTCTTGACAATATATTTTTAAAGGCGGTGTGACTCCGACGCTTATCAGCTGTGCGTCATATCACTATCTCTCTCTCCCAACAACGCTTCTTATATCCATCTTCTTCTCATATCTGTGTAACTTAGTGAGAAGGACAGAAAACGAAAACGGTCGAGAGTGTCCCTACTCATTATGGATATACTCTGATTGTGGACCCTTTTTTCACAAGGGGCCGTTGTACGCGGGCTAAAGTGTATACTTTTGATCTGCTTCCACTTATTGTAGAGAGTGTCCCTACTCATTACAATGTGGGTGGATATGCTCGATTTTTCTTTGTTTTTGTGAGAATGCCTGGAAAAGAGAAAACCTGTGCGAAAAGTGGCATAGTGATTTGAAACGGACTCTGATTATTTATTTAATAATTTGAAACATAATAGGCGTGTTTTTTTCGTATCCTATATAGGCTTAAAAAAGTATTAGCCAATAAAACGCCTATCGGGGCTAAGGAATTTCAGTATCGCAGTTTGGAAGCACTTTGTACTGACATTTAATAATTTTGATTTCAGTAATCCCAACACCTCCTTTGCCCATGTTTTTCGTTTTCTAATGACAATAAAATCGTAAATAAATGGTGTATCTTAGGTTCTACTTACATTTTCTCTTCAAAACACATTTTTTCTCAATTTAATTTTTTTTTATGAATGACTGCTGTCTGTTCAATCATTTTTGACATTTTCTATATCATTTTGCGACACAATCGAAATAAAACAATTTGGGAGCACAGTTTTTATTGCGGCTAAGGAAATAAGGCTCGATAATTATCCAGATTTCGTTATTCTATATAGGTTGAGTTGTTAGTGTATTTAATATAGAAAATATATTTTAAGCCTATATAGAATACGAAAAAAACACGCCTAATATCATACTTGTGTCCACTTTTTCAAAGACTTGTGAAATAATTACGATCAAATTTTCAATAATTTTTTTATTTTCTTTGATCCTTACCATTTTGAAAGATTTATGTACATATCCACATATACAACCAAAACATTTTAGGTTTTTTGAAACTTTTTAGTATTATTTTTTTCAAAATTATATAATTGATGACTTGTTAATTCCTATCCATAAATAATCAGATTAAAATTTTTCTTCATCTGAACTGCCTACATCTTAAAGTTCTTCTTCGGGAGCCTTTAACAGCGAAATATACTCTCCGGTGAAAGTAGATTTCTCTTTCAATTCAGCATTGTACTTCTGCTCGAGGAAAGCAAAAATCTCTTAAGCACATTTCTATTTAAATTTATTCTTAAATACTTTCTACTCAAGTGCTCCCGGAATCGTCTATATTCTTTTTTGGTGGCTTCTTGGGCCTTTTCAGACAATTGTCCAAGTAGCAAAATTCAGGCTTGAGTAATATCTTTTGAACGCATTGGGAAGTGTTGGTGCATAATTTTGTACTGAAAAGCAAATAATACATATAGTACTTACCATCAGCAAAAGCACTTCCTCTGGAGAGATGATTTTATTTGGCTCACGCTGACCCTAGTTTTTTTAACTTCTTTAGCCAGATTCGTTACATTCGTTTTAGCAGATCACAAAGACGCTTCTGCCGCAGCAGCAATTAGGTTTGGGGGTTTAGTGCTTACTTTTTCATGTATTTTTCGGTTTTTTATTTCGGATCTTCGAAAAATTTTGAAAATAATTTACGATTCGGTTTCGTACTCGATGTTGGAACTTTGTCGTAGACTTCTTCCGAGCATTAAATCTCATTAATTCATTTTTCATTTTTATTCTGGCATCTTTTCATATCTCGGACACTACGATACCACCTTGCTGATATTTTGCAATTTAGAGAGATTAATAAATACCCTCATTACGGAGCTGTTTTCTCGATCTTTTCCAAACATCAAAAATTCCTTGATTTTTCATAGTACATAGGCCTATGCAAAAAAAAAATTTATGGGATGAGCACTCAAGAGCAAATGGATTCTGACATATAACACTTAGCAGAACATTTAAACCCAATTTCACTAAAGAAAAATGTGGATACATTTTTAAAAGACTTCACAGAGTCGAAAAAACATAAATTTCTTGACTTGACTAAACGAAAATTTGTTGACTTTTTTTAATTTCAAAATTAATTCTTACTTATCACAGAAACTGAGAAAATACCAAGAAATAATAAAAAAATATCTTGTGAGCTAACCTGGTTATTTCGGTAAATATTCAATGGTCAATTGGACCCGAACAATGCAACTAACCTTAAGACACTAATTTTGTTCAATTTAAGCTTCGGTTAGCGATGTCAGTGAACGACAAATATAATTTTATTTATTATT
Source organism: Chalcosyrphus nemorum (assembly GCA_949716465.1). Taxonomy (NCBI): domain Eukaryota; kingdom Metazoa; phylum Arthropoda; class Insecta; order Diptera; family Syrphidae; genus Chalcosyrphus; species Chalcosyrphus nemorum. The sequence continues at coordinate 55,531,201 of OX454332.1, forward strand.
TTGTCATTAAAATCTTATTATCTGAGGTTCTACCTTTCATTTTATACCAAAATATCTTCAGTTGAACGACTTTGAATTTTGATTAGAGTTCCGCTAAATGTGTGAAATTGCACCGTGGCCACCCACAAAATACATGCGGATTTAATCTTCTTATCTTTCAGTTTACTTTAAAATCATTTTTAAATTATAGGAATATTTATTAAATCTTGGTTCTATTTTTAGTTTAATTCAAAATTATTTTATAGGAATATTTTTTAAATTTTGCTTCTATTTTTAGTTTAATTCAAAATTATTTTTAAATTGCAGGAGAAATTTTGAAATCTCAGCAAGGCAATGTAATTCTATACGTTCTAAAGAGGAAATATTTCCATCATTAGAAGTTCAAAGAGTAAGATATAAATAAGCAGCAAATGTTAATATATTAATTTATCAATTACAGCTTGAAAGAGATCTCGATGGAGCATTGAAAATTATTAAACATAACAAACGAAAGCAGAATGACCTATCAAATCAAATTAAATTCCTAAAAGATACAATGGCAAAAATGGAACGAAACATGGAAATCGTTAAAAGAAAGCAATGGGTAAAATATTTCTTAATCAACTTCATAACAGATGTTGATTAAACATTTTTTTAGTGTTTCTGGTGTTTCAAGGAGGCCATACTTCTTTGTTGCTTTAAAGCATCATACTGTTCGGAAGAGTGTCAAAAGGCACATTGGGAAGATGGGCACAGCAAAGTGTGTAAGAATAGAGACTTACATTAACAATGGCTTTTATAACACCGCTTTATTTTGGACAATGCATTGCAAGTATACAGATGAAACCGGGAATTACGAACTCATTATAGTAGACTAAATCAAAATTCAGCTTAAATTGAGGAAGTGCACTTTCTTCAATGAAAGTAAGAACAATGTGATAACAAAAAATTGTTTAATATATGTTCATTTACTCAGCTGATCAATTATGACGAGATGTTTTTCTTACTGTAAAATCTAACTGTTGCTAGATTTTAATATTTTTAATCACGAATAGCCACCTTACCTCTGGTGGGGGGATAGCTGTTTAATAAAAATGCAGATTATTTGATTGATGAGTATGATCTCCTTTATTAATTTTTCTTACTAGCTATTTATACAAAAATTATGCTTAGGGTGCTAACTTAAATTGCAGCAACTCGATTTGTCGCATGTGCCCATTAGTGAATGACCGCTGCTGTTCTGCTGACTCCGCTCTTGGTTGTCGTTCACCATCTTGGTGCAGGACATGATTGCACAACAGCTTTATGCTGACACTGCTGGTAATGTTGTTAGGGGTTTACTTTCTTTCTCCTTTAAGGGGAGATTCCTGAAGTTCCACCGAACAAAAAATTGTATGGCAGGGGGGTATATTCTCACCCCATTTCAAATTATAGTCCCCCAAAGTGGGTGACCTCTAATTTGGAGGTGTAGCCACTTTAAACGCTATAACTTCTAAACTATTATTGGTACAAAAAAGGTTGTGTACATTTTGGAAAGACAATTTAGTAGCACATACAAGTCCTAAACACTTTGGGTACATCTGTGCAGCTAAAAAAAAGTCATGGCTTCTTAAACTAAAAATTATGAAAATTTGTTGTTCCATTTTTTTCTTAAAATGCATTTTTCTCAAAATTTTTACTTAATATTTTTTTTTATAAAATTTTTATCCCTGAAAAATTTCCTAAAAATTATGTTATGGAACTTTTTTACGTAGGATTAACAGAAGTTGCAGTAAAAGCCATTTTTTATCAAACAAAAATGGTCAAAAAGCTGTGATAATTCTTTGCTACGCTCTTTTTTCCTATTCGACAATTAACTGTTAACTGCATTGCTCATAGATACGTTAGTTTATTATTCTCACTTAATTTTGTTTGAGCATTTTTTTCCACCAGACGAGCACGCCATAAAGAAGTCCCCATCTTGTACCAACCGCCCTTTTTCATGAATACAGGGCAATGCTGGCCTTCTTGACGTGTTCTATAATGTTGGCTTTCCAGCTCAGTTTTCTGTCCAAAATGAGACCCAAGAATTTGGAAAAAGCTTAGTGCCATTTAACGTGGGGGGGGGGGGGGGTCTATAATAGGGATGTTATATTTCCTTGTGAAGAGGAATAGTTCGGTCTTTTGAGGATTGACCCCAAGTCCACATTGGGCGGCTCAAGCAGTGAGCAGTTTGAGGGCGTTATCTGTGAGGTCCCTGAGAGTATCTGGGAAGTTCCAGAGAAAATTAAGGCTACGTCATCCGCATAAGCAACCACCTTACAGCCGGTGGCCTGGAGGCCAACGAGCAAGTGGTTAATTGTGATGTTGCAGAGAAGGGGTGATAAGACACCCCCCTTCGGAGTACCACGGTTGACAGTTCTACGAGCCGATGCAGGGCCCTGGTATGTGTTGATGATCCTTCTGGTTAGCATCTGATCAATCAACGCCCTAAGCCCAGCTTCAACCCCCAGTTTGTCCAATGCTTGAATAATTGCACATGGATTGACATTGTTAAAGGCTCCTTCTATATCTAAGAAAGTTACAAGGGAGAATCATTTGATATTTAGAGATCGTTCGATAACACGTGTTAATACGTGTAGGGCGGTGTCCACCGATTTTCCCTTGCCATAAGCATGTTGGGATGGAGAGAGTATGCGCTGATCAATTGAGCCACGTAGATGGATATCAAACAGTCTTTCCAGGGTTTTTAGGAGGAAAGATGACAGACTGATAGGTCGGAGATCCTTAGGACTAGTATGAGAAATCCTACCTGCCTTGGGAATGAAGACTACATTGACCTCAGTTAATACACTGAGAATATAGACAAGCTTCAAGCAGCCCCCTGGGATAGAGTCCAGCCAGGGCTGAATAATATCAAAGGACTGCTGGAGCTCGGCCCGAATGATGCCATCAGGACCAGGCGATTTGTAGGGTTTGAAGCTAAATACTGCCCAGCGGATCTTTTCAGGAGTAATTATACTCGAGGGGTCGATGCTCAGCTGGTGGTTGACGACACCAGAAGGATGAACATCAACAACAGGGGAGCTGCCCGGGAAGTGAGCATCCTGCCTTGTTCTCTTTGCAAGAGGAGGTCCACTGACCATCTGGTCTTAACAGGTAGCTTGGTGTTGGTGGCTCTTTGGATAGAATCTTGCGCAACCTGGAGGCCCCAGAGGACTCATCAATATTGTCACAGAAGAGTCTCCAGGAGCTACGCTGCACCTTCCTTAGAGTTTTTTTTTGTAGACGCTGAGGGACAACTTATAAGAGTTCCAATCCGCGCTAGCTTTGGAGCGTTTAGCTTTGTTAAAGAGCTGCCGGCAATTGGCTCTAAGGCGTCCCAGATTGGCATTCCACCATGGGGGCCTTTTTTTGCCACGCGGAGTGCTAAAAGGACAGGCTTTTTTCAGAGATTTATTAAGAGCCTCTGTCAGCACTCCCACCGCAGCACCGAGCTCTGCTGAGCAAAGAGAGAACGGCAACTCAGTTGGGACGAATCTGATTAATGATTCCCTATAAAAAGCCCAATTGGTTCGTTTAATGTTCTTAGTCTTAACCTGGACTGGTTGTGAGTCGATAAGACCAAATTGAAGATAACGGTGGTCAGAGAAAGAGTGCTCCTCTAACACCTTCTAGTCCGTTATCGAATTGGCAAGATTAACAGAGACAAGTGTGATGTCAAGCACCTCTTTTCGATTGCGGGTGACAAAGGTGGGTTTGGAACCTCTACTGCATATTAACAAATTAGAACTATCTACAAAATTGAAAAGTTCCTCACCTCGGTCGTTTATGTCTGAGTTACCCCAAATTGAGTGGTGTGCATTTGCGTCACACCCAATGATGAGGCGCGTACTGGCCCTCTCTACCTCCACAATCAGATTCCTCATCACGGTCAGCGGTAAGGGACGCGTCTGATTGTGGCCCAGGTATGCTGAGACCACCCGCATCCTAAGAGTCGTGGATTCCACGCAAGTGGCGATGATTGCTGAAATTAGAGAGAAGAAAAATATTAAGGCTGCTCTTCGCAAGAATGCAGGATCTTGGTTCACCTTCATTTCTTACGTAGAGAAACTTATAATTGGAGATCTTGAGTCCTCGAACCCGGTTACCATTGACCCAAGCCAGACGAATCAGACTTCGAATTCGTTGTAACTGGAACTACCCCACTCCCACCAGGTTTTGTCACCAAAGCATCGGTAGATTCAGCTCCACCAACACCACTGCAGCCAGGCTTAAGAGCCAAAGCTTTGACGGTGTGAGCTTCACATCCGCTACCTTCGCCAGGCTTAGACACCAGAGCATCGGTAGGTTCGTACCTGTTAATCGATTCATTTCATAATTCGTCGGCAGATTTGTTGGCATTATTGTTATGTTTTTGTTTTTATTTTTTTTCATGATATGGATCCCACGAGTAGCGGAGAAGTAATGGGGTGAACCTGCACAGAGATCCGCAGTATGCAGGTACGGCTGCTTAATCCGGAGGGCGCCAGGTATCCGGATGCTCCGTTCGGAACTGGGCATTTTGATTGGGCCCCCATCCAGGCTGATCGTCGGAACGGGTCGCATTACACAACTTGAATCCGGTCCAGGAATTGGAGAGAGAGGAAAAGGGAATGGGTGGGACAAGGTAGGGATGACTATATTTTATCTTCACGACTCATCTGGGGAAGGATCCCGAGAATCTTCGCCTTACTAAGCTTTTGCACCACGACAAGGTATATAGTCACGCAGTTGCTCTCCTATGATGCGGTTCAAATGATATTTTACTGACTTAACTCCAGCTTCCCAGAAGTCACCAAAGTGTAGAGCTCCTGGAGGGATGAAATGCCAATGAATTCCACTATCGGCAAGAGAAGTTTGTGGTACATTAATCATGTTGTTCGCCCCAACAAAATTTGTACCTTTGTCGCTATACAGATGATGTATGGATCCTCTAATGATCATTCGTCGCAATGCTGCCATGAATCCATCAGTTGTTCAATCAGAAGTTAGCTCAATATGCACTGCCTTTGTTGCCATACAGACAAACAGTGCTATGTAAGCCCTGTGCGATTTCACACCTCGAATTTGTGAGCATCGTATGTTGAATAGGCCTACGTAGTGTATTCCGCAATGTGTAAATGGACGGGAAAACCTTACTTGCGCTTCTGGAAGCTGTCCCATGAGTTGATTTGATTCCATGGCCTTAACTCGGAAACATGTAGCGCATTGATTTATTACGCCCTTGACAGTATTGGTTCCTCGGATGATCCAAAATTTCATTCGAATGTGATTGACGTCAGTTTTACTCCACCATGAAGTGTATCGATGTGAGCTTTATTGATAATTAACTTTGTTAGCGGATCCGATAGATTGCGCTCACACGTTCAAGTTTCGAAAATGATGAAAAGGCACAAGTGATATCGGTGCCTGGATGATTGAGCGGTTGTGTAATCATGCAAGCGTACAACTTCCGGATCTCAGGTATATCTTGCACTGGTATCACAATCTTTTTTTTTGGTTGCGCCAGGGATGTGTAATCCCTGTTTTTTAATTTCTTTTAGCATGCACGATTCGCAAACCTGAGTAATTGATTCCAGGAATACGCCTACGTACTGTACACACACCCTACACACTTCAAACCACCCTCCCCGCGGGACTGCCGTTAGGTATTATTTCGCGGGGCTGGTTAGCATCTTATGCTCTACTATCTACATTTGCCTCCTCGGCCCTTTTCAATGCTTCGATTCTACGCAGTTCAATCTGCACGGCCGTTATGCAGAACAAATCTCCCAGTCGTCCAAGGTCAATTAGGAGCTATCGTGCCCGAATCTGTGGAGGTATTTTCTATAACCACCGTGCCCAGACAGGAACTGCGTAAGGTGATAGTTGCAGCCCACCTGCGTTGTTTTTATCCAAGTTTCAATGTTTGGAATCAGCTTATGGGTCCATCTACCTTTCGTGGTGTTGTCCCACCTGGGTTGCCAAATTGCTGCAGATGTTGCCCTTTCCTCCTCCTTTACGCTCCTCGTAAGCCTGGTATCTTGCCTATTTGCGACAAGCCTAGTGTAAACCCGTTGCATTTCATTGGCAAGGATGGCAATAGGTATCATCCCAGCTATGACACAGGCTGTTTCGTCCGAAATTTTTCGGAAACCGCAAATTGTTCTGATTGCGCAGAGAATGTAAGCAGACGAAAGTTTCCTCCTTAATTCGTTTGTTGAGAGTGCAGCCACAGGATACAGAAGGATGGAGTTCAACACTTTGAAAAGCAAGATTCTCCTTGCGTATTCAGGCCCTCCGATGTTTGGCAGCATCCGAGAGAGCACTGCCTGCATCTGTGACGACTTTTTGCTAGAATACTCGACATGTACTTTAAATTTTAACCTGTTGTCGAGCAGGGCTCCTAGTTATTTTAGTGTTTTGTGCTCAGCTAGTTCGAGGTCGGATGAGTCAAGCCAATATTTAATCCTTTAGACTGCCTCATTCGTGGCGGACTCTATCTCATGGATATGCTTCGCCACAGTCACCACGGCGATATCGTCAGCGAAACCGATCACTTTAACTCCTTGCGGTAGCGTTAGGCGCAAAACACCGTCATACACGATATTCCACAGAAGTGGTGCGGAACTCCCGCAGTGATATTATAGTACTTTACGCCATCGTCCGTCTGGTATCTAAGCTTCCTATCAGCAAGGTAGTGTGCGACTATCTTTAATAGGTACTCTGGGGCATTCATTCTGGCCAGTGATCTACCACTGCAGGTCCAGTTGGCAGAGTTAAAAGCGTTTTTAACGTCTAGTGTTAATACTGCGCAGTATTTCTTTGCGCCACCTTTCCATCTCCTCCCTTGTATTGCTTCGGCTGCTGTATTTACTACCGCCTTTATGGCATCGACGGTAGAACGCGATAAGCCATACTGGGCGTCTGACAACGCTCCTGTTCTCTGCCGCTGATAGTAGTCTGCTATATATGATGCGTTCAAGGATTTTTACCAGTGTATCTAGCAGGCATATTGGTCGATACGACGTAGGTTCTCCTGGTGGTTTATTTCCCTTAGGTAACAACACCAGATGCTGAAGTTTCCATGGTTCAGGGAAGATCCCCTCCTCAAGGCACCTTTGCATCGTTGCTACATATAAACAGGTCCGGTCTCTTATGAACGGCTGCCTTAATAACGATATTTGGAATGCCGTCAGGTCCAGGCGCTTTATTGTCACCTATTTTCCTGCATGCTTCGTAAAGCTCATCCGTTGTGATTTCCGGAGTTGTTGCACTCATGGGGATGGGTTCCGTAGTTGATCTATGGGGGAATAGATGCTCAACTATTGTCTTCAGCATTGTCGGGCAGGATATTTGTGGGGACTTACTACTCTTCAGTTTCTTTCTCACTATCCGATACGCCACTCCCCAGGGATCAATATCTGCTTCGTTGCATATTTGTTTGAAGCATCTTGCCTTGCTCTTCTTAATAGCTTTATCGAGGTCGTGTCTTGCCAGTCTGAACTGGCCGTTTCTGGAACTCCGGCCTACCCCTTGAACGTTGCGACCTTCGCCGCGCCCGAAGGCAGTTTGCTCTAAGTGTTCTAATTTCGTCATTCCACCAGTAGCAAGGTCCACCCCTTTTGCTCCCTGTCCTTCTGGGCATAGCAGCATCACACGCTGTGGTTATTGCTTGAATCAGATGATGTGATAGTGCCTCTGCTGATCCGTAACCGTCTGTAATGTCGATGTCCATCACTTCTCCGAACGTGTTTTTGTCGAAGAATGCTTCTTTCCATTTCGGAAAATGTTTTTTGTGCCGTTGTTCGCTAGACTAATGTTGAGTGATGCGAAAGCTTTGAAAAGGGCTCTGCCTCTTGTGGCCGTGGTCCTGCTGCCCCATTCTATAGCCCAAGCGTTGAATTCTAAAGCATTTTATTAGCTCTGTATGCACACGTATGCGGCAATTCACCCAGCCAATTTTGATCCTGCCCGCCTTCAACATAACGTGATACAGTTCTTTTACTGTATGTGGTCGTAGCAGATCACGGTTCTTGTACCGTGTCTACAAGTGATATTCCTAGTACATAAACTGGAATACCACAATGCGACAGCTTCCAAGCAGACTCACTTGGAACAATGAAATTAATAAGTCTTGAGTTGACTGTCGAAAAGCAAGTGCCAAATAAAATTTATTTCGTCTTATTTATACATATAAATTGCTGCATTAGCAATAATTAACAAATATGATTAATAAAGTACAAAATATTGCTTACATAAAGTAAAAAAGGTAAAGTGCAACATATTGCTGATATAGAGTAAAAGAAAAGGTGAACGATTCAGCATGAAGTGCTGACGCCACATAAACAAATGAATACGGTGAGGCCGTTGACTTAATGATATCGTTGCTCGTGATTGGAACTGACCTATCTTAACATCCTGCCCCCGTTGAACTTAGTTCAATAATGTGGTTAGAGTTGTTGTGGGTTGATATTTCTGGAACTGTTCTTGGAGCTGCAACGCGGTACTGTGTTGATCCTTTGCTGCAACTATATAGTCGGAATTTCCAACTTAGTAGAATGATCATAGCGATAATGATGAGTAATCCTGATGAGCTTATGATGGTGTGTGGTATTGCATGTCGCTGAATAATGGCTGGCAGTTCCAGATGTGGAGTCTATCTGTGAGCTAGCTTTTTTAACCTTATTTCGTGTTCGTAAAGACGAACGAATATGGTGTGTTTGCTCCAAATCTTTATTTATGTGCTCGAATAGCGTTTCGTTCGGGAACTCATTGAGTGTTATGATAGATGAACGGATGGTGTGGGAATGGTTACCATGAGCTCGTAGAGTTATGAAGTCACCCTTAGCGATGCAATTGGGTTGTAATTTCAAGATCCCAGCTCCTTCAAGCGTTGATAAAGTCGTCGGGTCCTTGCATTCTATGTTTAACGATGTTCTCGAAGTTACAGCGAATATCCATTGATTGGAATGTAAATATTTGGTCCAAATTGAGTTGTTATGAATTAGCGTCATTTGACATGATGATAAGTCCTCCATTTTATTGAGAATATGCATTTTGCATTTGCTTACTGCAGCACCTCTGCGATAAATCGGATGTATTTGCGTGCAGAGATGCCTTGTTTTTTCCACAATGATGCAAGATGATAGTTCAGAGTCCGTTAATGGGTAATACTGGTCATTATGACGGTTGACTGCTAACAATGTGGATGATGGTTGTATTAGTAGTATTGTTTCGTTTAATACTGCTGGAATTGCACTTGATGATGATGATTTCTGGACACCGTTTGATTGAAATGAGTCTCACAACGTTTTTCAGCAGCTGTCATACCTTTTTCTTGTGTTTCAGGCTCTTCCAACTTCCAAAACTTCTCTATTTGTTGATCCAACGCTTCGTCGGCACTGCATATTCCGCACGTAGCGCGTGATATTCCTGCATCCTTAACCTTCCCGGCAACTGTCCAGCCGAAGGCTGTGTTTTGAAGTGTTGGCAAGGAATCTCACAGTCTTATTTGACCAACCGATAATAGAGAGTGGAATATTTCGGCTCCAATTAAGTAATCTATTGGACTGGGAGTGTTGAATTCAGGGTCAGCTAATGGTATGTTCTGTGGAATTTTCTATTTTGATATGTCAACCATTCTCCCAGGTTGGTTTGAGGTTATTTTTGGTAAAACATGTGCCTCAATAGTAGTGGAGTAATCGTTAATGCGTGATCTCAGCTCAATGTTCACCCTTCGAGCTGTCCGCTGAACATGTCGACCAATACTTACTTACTTAAAGGGCTCCCGACCCTTGTAGAGTCCCTGCCTGAGACATCGTTGCCTTCCATCCTCAGCGGTCCCGAGCACGCTGCTTCCAGTTGTGAAGACCAAGTTTTCTGGCATCCGCGACAGCTTGGTCTTTGTACCGGAGGTTCGGTCTTCTTCGCCGTCTCGAACCTGGGGGCTGGGATTCGAAGATCCTCTTGGCTGGAGCATTGTTGTCCATTCGCTCGATGTGGCCGAGCCAATGTAGTCTGCGTATCTTGGCTTTTTGGACTACATCCACATCCTGGTACAGCTCATAGAGTTCGCGGTTGTACCTTCTCCTCCATTCGCCCTCCTCGCATAGGGGACCTAATATCCGACGAAGCTTTCTTACTTATCGTCCAGCACTCGGCTCCATACAGCAGGACTGGTAAGATGAGCGTTCTGTAGAGCATTAATTTGGTCCGTCGAGTTAGGAGTTTTGAACCCAGTTGTTTCGCCAAACCGAAGTAGCAGCGGTTTGCTAGGGTTATTCTTCGTCGGATCTCTACAAAGGTGTCATTTGTAGGATTAATATTTGTTCCGAGGTAGGTGAACTCCTTTATTACATCGAAATTATAGCTATCAAAAGTGACGTTCTGCCCAATGTTTTGGACAGATAAATTTTTGTTTGTTGATAACATATACTTTGTCTTGTCCGCATTTACTTCAAGACCAACTCGTTTCGCCTGCTCATCAATAGCCGTAAATGCCTCTACGACGGCTTGCCGGGATCTTCCGATGATGTCAATATCGTCTGCGTATCCCAGCAGTTGGACGGATTTGTGAAAGATAGTGCCTTCCGTGTTGACACCTGCCCTGCGCACTATCTGCTCCAACACGATATTGAAGAAATCACATGACAGCGCATCTCCTTGCCTGAATCCGGTGCACGTTTGGAAGAGCTCCGAAGAGTTGTTTCCAAATTGCACAGAGCATCGCGTGTTTTCCAGCGTTACGCGACACATCTGGATAAATTTTGTCGGTATCCCGAATTGGGCCATCGCCTGGTAGAGTTCAAGACGATGAATGCTGTCATAGGCGGTTTTAAAGTCGATGAAAAGGTGGTTGGTTTCGACTTGAAATTCGTTGGTCTTTTCCAGGATTTGTCTGAGTGTGAAATTTGGTTCCGGCCGGAAGCCACACTGGTACGTGCCGATTAGTGTGCTGCAGAAAGGTTTTAGACGTTCACACAATACGTTGGACAGGATCTTATATGCGACATTTAACAGGGATATGCCTCGGTAGTTCTTACAAGACATAGGATCGCCTTTTTTGAAGACGGGGCATATAGAGCTGATACTCCAGTCGTCGGGCATGCGTTATGTCGACCAATACCCTCAATATTTGTTACAAGAGGAGTTGTGGTGAGGCCAAGTTTCCTTACTATTCCTTCTGTGATGAAGTTGAGTTGGGAACCGGAATCCAGTATGGCCTTGCATTCAACGGATTGTCCCTGACGATGGCTGATGACAAAAATACGTAACCCTTATTTGTGTATTTATCTTGGGTAGTTAAAGATATTGATGGACAGGATGACGGGCTGCTGGATGACACACATGGTGTTGTTGAAGAGTCGGTAGTTACCGAGGCCAATTTCGAACTATGTGATTTCGAATTGACTGTAGCGGTTTCCAGATGCAATAGTGTATTGTGCCTTTTTGAACAGGTTCGGCACCCTCCAGAAGGACATTTACTTGAGGAATGTCCATCCTTCAAACAATTCAAGCATATCTTAGACCTCCTGACTGTGTTGAGTCGTTGAGAGGGAGATAATTGCAAAAATGTCGGGCAAAAGAATAACTGGTGATTATCCTTGCAACACAGGCAATGAATTGATGCCTGTGTAGTAGTAAGTGATTTGTGTACACTTACTGTTCGACGATGATTATTGACTTCAGTGGAGGTTAACTTTTTGCCTAATGCCTCTAGTGATTGAAATCTGGTTTCAATATACTTGAGGAAGGCATCCAATGATTGGAGTAGTCTTGGATCCTGGAGTGATTGTTCCCATGCAGCATGTGTGTTCCTATCCAGTTTTTTGATGAGGATGTGCAGGAGTAACGGATCCCAATTGCTTGTGTCGATACCAAGACCTTTCAATCCTTGCATGCACTCTGTCGTAGTGTCATGAAGGTTCTTGAGGGGGGATGCTGTGTCAACCGAAAATTGAGGTTGAGCTAACAGCTTTTCCACGAATGAGGCTACTAGTAGTCGTTTATTTTCAAAGCGCGCCTTTAGAATGTTCCACGCTGAGTCATAGTTGTCGTTGTTGATTGAAAGGTGGCTTATAAGTCGATGTGCTTCGCTAGTAATGTTTGTTTTTAAGTACCACATTTTTTGTGCAGTTCCAATGTGTCTGGAGTGAATCATTTACACAAACAAATCGTGGAACTGCTTCCAATTTGAATAGGTTCCGTCAAACTTGGGCAGCGTTATTTTGGGCAACTGAATGGCTGTTGCTGGATTTGTTGAAACTTCAGTGTCAGATCAGGAGTGGATTAATTCTTGTATCATCGCTAACCCCTTCTGAGCACTGACTTCAATTTCAATGAATTGTTGCATGTTGTAATTTATTTCAATTGGGTCATCGCAGCTCTCGCATATTGCATAATGCAGGCTCTCTATCTCCTGCCAGTGTTTTTCCAATGTGGAAAACTGAATCTGGTAGTACTGCTTGGATTCCTTGTCCTGTAGATTGGACAGGCTCCTCTGGATCGTGGCTATTAATGCCTGTTGTCTTCTGAGTTGTCTCAGAATGTGATCTGGGACTATACTGTTATCTGGATTTGTTTTAACCTCGGAATTATTTTTTTCTTCTTGTAAATTCCTGGAGGCGGGCAATGGCTTTGCAGCATCTGATACTGCCCCTCCTTCTTCTTCATCTGTTATTGCAATTGTTAGCAGTAACGCCCTTAAACTCTCATAAGTGTCCTTCACCCTTCCGCACATGTCTCCTTGCATGTAAGGAGTGTCGGGCTTGATAGTGCCTATGAGGCGATTGTTGTTTTTTAGGAATTCTTCCCAAATTTTGTCAATGGTCTCCAACCTATCCACCTTATATTTTTCGGTTTTTCTTGATGGGCCATCCTTCCTTGTGTTCGTTGCAAGCCTGGTAAGCTCATCCGCTAGGAATTTTTGCCTGGCTACTAGGGCAAATACCTCCATCTCGTCCATGATGTGCTTCAGTCACCTGGATACGGATACGATGTGTTATATTAAAAATGTATGTTGCGAACAGTGTATGGCCCTGTCGACGCCCTTGTTAATTTGAATTTAAGACCTTGATGGCCTCGCCAGTGTTTAGCCCTGGCGAACGCTGTTTTTGAGTGTTGAGTTGAATTGGTTTGTGAATTTGCTCCTTACCTCTGGTGGGGGGAAACAAATCACGCCCGGGTCACCAAAAATGATACAGTTCTTTTACTGTATGTGGTTCTTGTACCGTGTCTACAAGTGATATTCCTAGTACATAAACTGGAATACCACAATGCGACAGCTTCCAAGCAGACTCACTTGGAACAATGAAATTAATAAGTCTTGAGTTGACTGTCGAAAAGCAAGTGCCAAATAAAATTTATTTCGTCTTATTTATACATATAAATTGCTGCATTAGCACTAATTAACAAATATGATTAATAAAGGTAAAAACATAAAATACAAATTATTGCTGACAACATATTGCTAAGAAAAAGTAAAGTACAAAATATTGCTTATATAAAGTAAAAAAGGTAAAGTGCAACATATTGCTCACATAGAGTAAAAGAAAAGGTGAACGATTCAGCATGAAGTGCTGACGCCACATAAGTAACATAAATGAATTGAAGTAAACAAATGAATACGGTAAGGCCGTTGACTTAATGATATCGTTGCTCGTGATTGGAACTGACCTATCTTAACATAACGCTTGCACTTTCAGCAGGCAAATTTCTCGTCGCGATTTGTGTTCCACCGTAGGCCTTCCTTAGGCTTATGACATCGGCTTCGTATATCTCGTTTAGTTCGAACTGTCGTTTAATCGCTTCGAAGATATCTTCTTTTGTCGTGACCTCGTCGATATCCTTGATTTCCACGGTGCTTCTGTGTGTTAGCGTATGAACCTCCGCGTCCGCGCCGAGAGTTTCGGTTATAATACCCTTGAAAAGCTCTGCTTTTCCACCAGTTTCATTCAGATCAAATAACAGATTTCCTTTTTGGGTTCGTGTGATCTTCGACGGTTGGGTGGTTGGTTGCACTTCAGGCGCCGAGCAACACTCCTTGCTCACTTGTGGCGTTAGGGTTTTCTCTACTGGTGACCTTTGCACCCTAGAACTCCTCAGGAAGGGGTTTATTGTTTTCTCCTCGGATAATCCGTTTTTGGTATCACAATCTTATTTGCTGGCCAATGTTGTTCGTCTGTCTTTAACCAGTCTGGACCGTGCCACCATGTTCAATTTTCAGCGAGAGTATCTCTTGACGGAATGACTGCAGGCTTCTCTCTACCAGGTTGAAATTCTGTTGCACACAGGATACCCGGTTTGCTACAAAGGTGTTCCATTTCACTGGGCTAAACCAGTTTAATACTATGGTAGAATCAGACCATGCGACAACTCTAGTGTATTTAGTTTCTGCTTCCTCTCTGATGTAGTTCATTAGCTTCGTAAGAAGTGGAGCTGCACATAACTCGAGTCTCTTGCTTTACAGGCGCCACTTTGGTCTTTGATGCGATAGCATATTGTAGAAGAGACAGTCGTACATAAAATCCTTCTAGCACTGCCTTGCTTCCCCGATCAGGGCTGATGCTATACCATATGTTGCAGTTTTGAGAGCGGATTCCTTGATTGGACCATTGAAATTTTCTCTCCTCGAGATGCGCTGTAAGTTTTGATCCTCCTGATCGACTAAAATTTGCCGATAAATTTTTTCGATGTCAGCTGTAAACACGATAGGGAATGACTTCCATCGAAGTAGTAAGAAAAACAGATCCTTTTGAATTGTGGGACATGTCATCATAACGCTCTTTAGCGACTCCCCAGATGTTGTTTTTGCCGAGGCGTCTTATACAACCCTCAGTTTGGTAGTAATGCTGTAATTTTTTATCACTGGATGATGTAGAAGATAATATGTTTTTTTCGGTGAACTCCTCCTGTACTTCCTTCATATGCCGAAGAGTAATATATTCCTGCATGAAGTTGGAAAATTCATGCCGAAGTTCCTTGTTTTTCTCTGTTCCAACATAAAAAATCGCTTTAATGTAATTTTGCGTGAATCGCCTAAGACCATGCGATCCTTCAGTAGAGGTAATTAGACGGTATATCGTCCTGTCTCATCCCATCTATGTGTCATTCGGTAATTCTGTTCGGACGTTTCTTCTTTTGCAGACTTGATCCTAACCGTTGATATCTCTTCTAGCTGCCAGAATTTCTTCAAACCTTCATCCTCATTGCACACACTGAGACATGATGTGAGGATGCTATTTCTTGCGTGAATTTTTTTGGGTTGAAGTTCTAATTACTGGTCCAGATAGTATCCAGCCGAACCTCTTGCTTTGTGCCATTGGACTATTGACTGGACCCTTGATTACTCCATGCGTCAGGAAGTGTGGTAAAATGTCTGCTCCAATCATTAATTTAATATCCCTTGGTTTTTCGTACCATTGAGCCTCCAACTTCAAGCCTTGAATGTGCGGCCACTGGTTGGGGGAAAATTCTTGAAGCGGCAGTCTTGAAGTAATAACAGGCTTTACAAGAGCTTCGACTTCGTTGACTCTTTCATCGTGAATTGATTGAATGTTGGTGTGGCATGCTGCGATAATGCGATAATGACCGTTGATGCCATTTATTTATGAATCATACTTAACCAATGGAACCTTTATTTGACGTGCTAACTTCTCTGTAATGAAGCACGACTGAGATCCTTGATCAATCAGAGCTCGTATAAGTTTCACTTTTCCTCCAGCATAAATGTTTACCATGGCTGTGGCTAATAGTACCGTTCTAGTACTTTGCGTTGACGATGGTGTTTCTTCAAGTGTTGTTCTTCCTGCTACGGCTATACTCTCACCTAGAGGAAAATGAAGTAGTGAATTATGCTGTTGTGTGCATATCCTGTAACCCTTCTTCGATGAGCATTCCCTTGCGGCATGTCCATTTCACAAATAGTTGAAACACAGTTTCGACTTTTGGACCACATCCATTCGATTTTTTGGCTTTTTAGAAATCTTTTGCAATTATACAATTGATGAGACTCGCTGCACAAAACGCATTTCGACTATTTGACTGTAGTCAAAGGGATATTGTCGATGTTGTTTTTACATGCGACTGGTGTTCACGGTTGAGTTCGCGACTGCTCTCCAATCCTCAGAATCTGCCCTTGATGAATTCAAAAAACTCACTTAACTTTAGAAATTCTGTTGGCGTTCCTCTCGATTGATGATACAATTTTTTTGATTCATGGTCGATTTTTTGATACAACAATTGAATCACTCTCTCCTAAAACTGAACTTGAAATAGAAGTTGATCGATTCGTTGAAATCTTACAGAGTACCGTGTGGAAAAATACTCCAAAGCAAAAGAAAACGCTGGTCAGTAATGATCAAACTTATCCCGAGGAAATACAAGAGATGATGAAGAGGAAAAGAGAGAAGCGCGTAAGAAATGGCAACAAAGTCGGACTCCGCAACATAAGGCACGCCTTAACCGGTTGTGCAACTCACTAAAAAAGGCTATTAAAGATTTCAAAAATAAAGAAAAAGAAACTTACCTTGAAAGCTTATCGGCAGAAAAAGATTCGAATTATTCGCTTTGGAAAGCTGTAAAGCCTATAATACAAGCCGCACCAATCAGAAAAAATCAAGACGAATGGGACAGGCATGCTAAAGAGAAAGCAAACATTTTTGCAACGCATTGGAAGATACTTTTAAGCCAAGCTTTTGTTCAAGATTCAAATACGTCGGATATAGAGAATATTGCAATAAGAAATGCAACACTAACCGAACTTAAGGAAGAAATAAGGAAACTCAAACCCAAGAAAGCTCCTGGATACGACATAATCACGGGAGAGGTTCTTAAGGCACTGCCAAGAAAAGCTTACTAAGCTTCCAGTCAATGGAAAATTGCGAAAGTGATAATGGTTCTTAAGCCCGGTAAACAACCAACTGAAAAATCGTCTTATAGACCAATTTCACTTCTTCCAATTATATCCAAAGTATTCGAGAGAATATTGATTAGACGAATACAGCCGATAATAGAAGAAATGCATCTCATCGCGGATCATCAATTCGGATTCAGAAGTACCTAAGCACTCTACAGTTGAACAAGTACATAGAATAACAGACGTAATCGAAGGATTTCTTGAAGAAAAAAAGATTTGTTGAAGTGTATTTCTTGACGTTTCTCAAGCTTTTGACAAGGTCTGGCACGAAGGCTTAAAATTTGAATTACGACGAGTTTTTCCAGAGCACTTATATAATATTCTAAGAAACTACCTTACGAATAGAGTATTCCGTGTCAAATGTGGAAATGAATATTCAGACTTTAAGGAAATAATGGTTGGGGCCGCAAGGAAGTGTCATTTTTGCCGACGATACTGCTATATTGGCAGTAGGTAAACCGGTCGAAGAGTCTACCGAATAATTGCAAGAGGCATTGGATAGAGTAAATGAGTGGAGAAAGGTTTGGCGAATCGCACTCAATGAGACCAAATCTGTGCATGTAAATTTTACTTATAAGAAAATAATTAATTTGCCGATTTTTTCGAACTCGGTTCAAATTCCGTTTATAAACGAGGCTAAGTACCTTGGAATGACACTTGATGCAAAGCTAAAATGGAAATCGCATGTAAAGAAAAAACGCAAAGAACTAGAAAATAAATATAGAAATATGTATTGGTTACTTGGAAAATATTCCAAACTTAATAAAGAGCACAAGCTGCTTTTGTACAAGCAAGGGCTAAAACCAGTATGGACTTATGGTATAAAACTCTGGGGTTGTTCCAAAATAAGTAATATAAATATTTTACAAACTTTTGAAAACAAAGTGCTAAGATCAATTGTTAAATCGCTATAGTACATTAGAAATAACGATATCCACAGAGATCTCGGCATTAGAACAATCCTAGATGAAATTAGAAACTACGCGAGAAAGCATAAAATTCGACTAGAAAGTCACGTTAATATCACAGTCCTTCAAGTTTGGGTGGAAGTACATAATTTACTGTGCCGTCTTCAAAGAACTAAACCTCTAGACCTGGCGCGATAAGTAACCGCGTCTAAACTGCGGAACTAGCAGGAGTTTCTAATGGGAAGCTAACCTGCCAAATGTTTTTATTTCGTGAGAAGAAAACTGCTTGATAAGTCGAACATTTAGTTGTAGTAACAATAAAAATCAATAAATACATTAGTTTGTTGAAGGGAGGTTTTTTAGTGGATAAGAATCCCACACTACTATGAGCACGTGCTAGCTATCCTCATAGTGTCTTTTTGATAATTTTCACCTACCCTCGGAAAAAAAAATGAATCATTTGAGTATCCCAACAACTGACATCAACTCCCATGTTTTTGATACCATACAAGATTTCTTTTGACGTATCCATGATGGTTTTCAAGTCGAAAGCATTTTCACTTCGAACTGATTTCAAATTAAGCAATTTTTGAATGTAGTTGTTGACCAACGCTGCTGGATTTTGAAAGCGTTTCATTAGTAATTCTATAGCTGTTGCATAATTGATTGACGTAGGTGGTAAGTGGTTGACAATCCTTGCTGCTTCTTCGCTTAGATTGCCCTTTAAATATTGAATGCGTTCGACATCGCTCAAAGACCTCTTCTGGTGTACTAAGCTATCAAATAGTTCCCAGAATGGTGTCCACTCTTCATACCTTCCAGTGAATGTTGGTATGTTTATAGACGGAAGTTTGATTTCGTGACGAACTCCAGGTTGTGGAGCTACTACTTTTGTTTGGTGCTGTGCCTCTTCTGCCTCCTTGATTTGATACATCTGCTCTAACTCCATGAACTCGTCCTGTAATTGACTCATTTTGAATTCGAGTTCCACTGTGTTTTTACTCAAATCCAAGCTGTTAATTACTCGAATGAACCGGTTTTGGCTGAACTGCTGTAGCTGGATTTGAACTTGCGGGAGTTATGCGTGTCTCTGGAACTTTGGTTTCCTATGGATTTTCAGCCGGGTCCTCCGGCTGGCCTGAAACTTTGGTGGCCTCTGGAATCTTGGCTTGCTTCTTTTTTTGTTCTTCCTCCAATTTGACTTTCAATATTTTTTTTATGTCAAGGTACCTTGACTCGAACTGACTAAAATACTCGTGTTGCGAGTTTACCTTCCTTAGGTCTTCTAAATGGGGTGCTGTGGCGCAGTGGTTAGTGCGTTGGACTACTACGTAAAGGGTTCCAAGTTCGAATCCAGAAAAATACAATCAAAAGTTTTTTCACGGCCCCACCTCTTCCGAGTGTCTGACAAGCATTCAAGAGTATAACTGTCATGAGAAAGTTTCTCAAAAACCCCTCTGCCCTTCGGATACGTCATAAAACTGTAGGTCCCTTCTGTACATGCAGGAATGTATACCACGCACAACATTTACAGTTGTGAGAAGCTAGGTCTTGGTTCTCTATGGGCTGCTTACGGCCTGATATATTTTTAGGTCTTCTAAATACCCGTTGTTGATTTGGAAGTCAACCCAGTGTTGCTTCAACATTTCCAGCCGAGTAAATATCGCGACTCTCCATGCTTTTTGAAGTTAGTACATAGCCGATGCACCTCGTCGGCTATTTGCTTTTGATTTGACGTTATTTCATCGATTTCACTCATGGTGCACTCCCGACACTAAACTGCACTTGTAAACTGTATAGTTCGGGCTAATCCGGCTCGAAGGACCATGTAAAATCTAACTGTTGCTGGATTTTAATATTTTTTATCACGAACAGCCACCTTACCGCTTGTGGGAGATAGCTGTTTAATAAAAATGCAGATCGTTTGATTGATGAGTATGATCTCCTTTATTAATTTGTCTTACTAACTATTTATACAAAAATTATGCTTGCGGTGCTAGCTTAAATTAATTACGACAACTCGATTTGTCGCATGTATTATTGAATGACCGCTGCTGTTCTGCTAACTCTGCTTTCGGTTGTCGTTCACCCTCTTGGTACAGGTCATGATTGCACAACAGCTTTATGCTGACACTGCTGGTGATGTTGTTAGGGGTTCACTTTACTTTTTTATACCCTATCCTAAGGGTATATTAAGTTTGATACATAGTTTGTAACATAGAGAAATATTGAAGATAGACCACATAAAGTATATATATAAATGATCAGCATCACTAGCCGAGTCGATTGAGCTATGTCCGTCCGTCCGTCCGTCCGTCCGTCCGTCTGTCACCTGTTTTTGGGCCTTAAATTTTGAGCTAGGACAATGAAATTTTGTATACGAAGTCCTTGTATATCGGGACAGAACAAGTGTAAAAATTTTTAAAATCCGCCCACTGACACGCCCACTTTTCAAAAAAATCACCTTTTTTCACTATTTTCATATGAAACTCGAAAAAACTTACTTGAGCAAATATGTAGATATCCACTTAATCTACAAATCGTCTATACATTGTATATGGCCACGCCCACTTTTTAGGGGGGTTTACTTCAAAAATTAGTTTTCGAGTAAAAATATTAGTTTATAGGGCAAAATAGAAAATTTTGTGAATACATTTTCCACCGCCCATTCAAACGACCAAATAAGATAGGTATAGGGTATCATACGATCCGCCCCAAGCGGATTGTAGCATTTTTCACTGGTTTTTTTTTTTTTTTTTTGTGTTTATTATTACTTAGGTTTTTTGTTTTTGTTGATAATGATGTGATATGTTTGATGTTTCTTCTTGTACTTCTTTTGCAGCCCACTTCAGCTCTATATTAGACTGAACATTTTTTCTAAACTAGATATTTTTAGGTTTTGAATACAATTTTAAAATTAGAAACATATGAAAATGCTGCAATCCGTCTGAAGCAGATCGTTTCCTATATACATATGTGCTACACATCTCATTCTTCCACCAATATACACTTGCTTGAATTTATTTTAAATTACTCCATAACCCCAATTTTATCAAAAAGTGGGCGTGGTAGTGGGCTAATGATTCAAGCACTCAAGAGAATAACTGTCATCAGGTAGCTTCTCAAAACCCCTCTGCCCTTCGGATACGGCATAAAACTGTAGGTCCCTTCTGTATGTGCAGAAATGTATTTTTTTTTAAGATTTTTATTATTTAAAATTATGAAAAATTAACAGCTAGGCAAAAACGTGTAAAACTAGCTTAAATAACTTATCTATCTTATTGTAACTTACTGGCCCTATGCTAGCGCTCAATGCAGAATTGTATACCACGCACAACATGTACAGTTGTGAGAAGCTAGCCCTTGGCCCTCTATGGGCTGCTTACGGCCTGATATTTTTATTTATTCTATTTAATTTGTTTTTCTTTAGATGGGCGGCTGTTTCCAGTGCTAGCTCGTCTTCATCTGTGTGGTATTCCTCTTCTCTATGTTGCTGGGCAGGTTGCGCAGGAGAGTTGTTAGTGCAGTCCAGCATGGTGACTCTTTTATCCTGCTCCCTTATTTGGCTTTGTAAAGTTGAAACTTATACCTTAAGATTTTTCCTTGCTTTGAGTTCAGCTTGCCATTCATTCAGCCTTATTTTGACATTCAGCCTTATTTTGCATAGACTGTATTTTGACTTTCAAATGAATCGAAAAAATAGAAATTTTATCCAAACTTTCGTAAGTTCATTGGTTGTACGTATTTTGAGATTCTATTCATTCGAAACAAATGTCATTTTTCATTCGAACCTATAGCATAGATTCACAAACATAATATATAGTAAGATATTTTGAATATTCTCTAGATAATTAAATGAAGTAATTTTAATTGACAACTTCTGATCCTGTCGGTGGCCGGCAATTCGTATAAATAAAATATTCCCGCTCAAGTTAAACTATAAAGGAAAGACGAGAGAAATGAAATTATTTTTCAACTTTATTTTCTTACTCTTATTTTAAATTTTCTATGATGTCCTACTCATTCGCACTGTCCACAAAAGAAAGCAGCATTTGATTTTATCTAAAAAACAAGTCTAATTATTAAAAACAAATCACTAAGCAAATGTTTATTTTACTACTGACAGCGATCAAAATAAAGGTAGAGTGACCAGATTCGTGCCGAGTATATGGTGGGAGAGACTTGTAATTAAATATATATGTTATTTTATTTTACTTTTTTTCGTGCCCGATATTATTAAGGGTATACAAAACATGTTTCATAAAATGTATTACTTAAATTTCGTCCTTAAACGCGTCAAAATATAACTAATAAAAATATTTTAATAAGAAAGAGAAGAGTTCTCACGCAAGTAAAACAAGGTATGGTGAACCTGTATAAAAAGAAATGTCAAACTTTGAGACTTTGAGAGTTGAATTTATTTTAGTTCATTTTGCGTTATCATTCGAAAATGAACCTTTTTTATTCGAATTTCAAAATACACAAAAATCTTTCGAATGAATAGGGACATTCGAAAGAATTGACTATTCATTCGATCTCAAAGTAAGCATGATTGTTATAGTTGTTCGATTTTGTTTTCGCTTAAGAATCTAGTTCACTCTCAATTACACGGCATTCAGTTCCAGGATTTTGCTTTTGTATTTTCGGAATACTTACAATTATAGCGCTATCTTCGGCCCTAAGGCATTTTGACGCTATTGTTTTCGGTTAAGTTTCCAAGGGAATCATTAATTTAGAAACAAATTCAGTAAAAATTTCAACAACAAGATTAGTTTCAATAGATGCAGAAGGAATGACAACGGAGATTCATTTAACACTAATAAATACAATAATAATAAAATCTGAATCAACTTTTAACAAATTATATAGAAATAGAGGCAATTACATACAACTATAGGCAACCACAAATTCTTGATAGAAGGTTCAGTCGTTTCGATTCCAAAAATAGGAAACTTAAGACCAAATGAAGAATAAGATACCACAAATATAATTAGAATTACAGGAGTAACAGATTCAGAGATACATTCATTGGGTGAAATAAAAGCTCACATAAAAATTGAAAACGGATATGTAAAACAACATTTTCAAATAGTAACAAATGACTTTCCAATTTTAACAGATGGTATACTAGGCATAAGTTACCCAGTCAAAATACTAAATAAATTACTAGCATGAACACAAATCCTGCAAGCAACAAATATAAAAGTAACTGAAGACAGCGATATGTTGAATCAAGAAATTCAACCAGAAATATTCATAGCAAATAGTATCATACCGGCGAAAGACTTATTTCATTTAGCATCTATGAATACTTTAGTACATGATTTTGTTATAAGACAATTTTAACCTTAAATCAAATATATGTGTTTAAATTACGTTTATTAAATACTCGCTTAAAATGTACAAAAAGACGATATGTTATCGATGTATCCTTCTGGAAAACCCAAAGACGTTCAATTCCGCTACGTTGAAGATATCTTGTCGTTGTATTTTTTTCTCTGAACCGTCGTTAATTCAAAACTTCTGACATTTGATTTCCTTGCAGCCGATCCTTAGGTCTTGATGAGATTTCTGGAGTTGTTGGATATTGGCGATGTAGCAGATGGTACAATAGGTGTCGCCAAAGTACCCCCTACCAGTGCAAAACGGTAATTTAGTCCAACAATCTTCTAGGGAAGTGTACTCGTCTTCCTCACCGGATGTTCTGTTGTAGATGGGATGCTGTCGTCTGCTAATTCTCTTGCTCTGGTTCTGGTGGTGCAGAACTGGGCTTTGCTAAAAACTGGAGTTGGCTCTGGTGATGCTGCTCGTTCATGCACTGAAGTGGTGTCTTCCGGATATGCCTTGATCGATGTGCTGTCTTCATCATAATCTGCTAGTGCATACGCGGGTTTGACTCGGTCGATTGAGATGGTAACATTTCCTCTCTGATATTGACTACCATAGTTTTATCTGACCTCGATAATACTTGAAACCCCCGCTGGCTGGGCTTAAAGCAAGTGCGTGTTGTCGAAGCTCTTCTACAAAAGCCGAAGGATCTGCGTCTTCCTTTCTCGATGGTGCTAGAAATTCTCCAGGTAGCCGCAGTGGCTCACCGTCAACTCTGCTGTTGTTGATTGAAGATCATCCTTCCAAGCTGCACGAATGCTAAGTAATACTGTTGGCAGTATATCGGTCCAACGATGATTATTATGGCCCTTGATTGCGCTGCCGGTGAAACCTTTCCACCATCCCGTTGGCCTCTGGGTAATATGCAGTAGTCCTGTAGTGAGTCGTTCCAGTTAAACGGCTCAACTGCTTAAACAAAAGCGACTCAAACTGTCTTCCCTGGTCTGTGGTGGCTCTTAATGGCGTTCTAAAGAGTGAAATTCACTGCAAGTAAAAGGCACGGGCAACTGTTGATGCTTCTTGGTCCTGGATGAATATTGCTTCTGGCCATCGAGAGAACCGATCGACACAGGTAAGACAGTACCCGTAACCCTCGGAAAACGGCATAACAATGATGTCGATATGAACGTGATCGAACCTGCTAGATGGCTTCGTGAATTCCCCGGGTGATGTCGACACATGGCAAGTAATCTTGGAGCGTTGACATTCAATGCAACTTGGGGCCCAAGCCCGGCAATCCTTCCTTATTGATGTCCAGACATAGCGCTGTGTTATGATCTTGGCTTAGCATCTTACTCCAGGGTGAGACAATCCGTGAATGGTGTTGAACCATTTCGTTCACGTTGTTCGCTGGGACAAACGGTCGTGCTGTAGCTGTCGATACATCGCAGTACAGTGAAACGTCTGCTTCTGGCATCTTTATAGGCTTAAGTTGCAGAGACGTTGTTTATGACTCCACCACCGTTCGAAGTTCTACGTCGGTCTTCTGTGCAGCTGCCAGTGCATACAGGTCAAGCACTCTATTGACTTCCTCAATCCGTGAGAGATCATCAGCCACCATGTTGTCTTCTCCAGATATGTGGCCTATATCTGTGGAGAACTGCCCAATGGAATCCAGATAACAAAATTGACGAGGAGTGGACTGGTGATCCTTTTTCCGGAATGCATAAACTAACGGCTTAAGATAAGTAAAGATGGTAAACGATCTTGCTTCGACCATGAAACGACAGTATTTTATGGGTTCATAAATGGCGAGAAGTTCCCGGTCATAAGTTGAGTATTTCCTCTCTGTAGAGCTGAGTTTCATCGAGAAAAAGGCTAGGGGGTCCCAAGGTGAATCAATCCATGACACCATAATTATGTAAGCGTGTAAATAGGATTTTGAGATGAAGTCATCAAATGTTCCTCCGCCTCAAACTCTTTTTCGCTGCCTTCAACCTATCAGGAGCCCACCTCCGTAGCTTTTGAGATACAGGAGGCCCTGGTGTTGTGTTAATATGGTGTTGTGTTTAATGAAGCGCCTCTGTTGCTTGGCCTGTGGGTCGAGTGATCACTGGAAAACTGGCTTGTAACTCGTGGTAGAATGTTAAGCCAGTAATCATTTTGATGCTTGGCAAATCAGCGGTGGCTAGCTTCCCTCTAGCTGCAAGTTGTGTTTCCCCGTCGATAAGTCTCTGATTGCTCGCATCCGCAAGAAGTTCATAATATGCGAGGAAATCTACACCGATGATGGGTTTTGCCACTTCAGCTACGGCGAAACGCCAAATGAAGTCACGATGCAGGCCAAGATTTAATGTCAACGTTGTTGTGCCATATGTTGCTATTGTTGTTCCATTTGCTGCAGCCAGTTCGTAGTTAGATTTGTGTCGATGTTCTCGAAGATAGGAGCGATGGAAAACACATAAGTCGGCTTCGGTATCGACAAGAAATTGGGTTTTAGTGTTGTCGTCAGTAACGAATATGCGGCGTGATATTAGTGGGGCACTGGTCAAATACCGCTTTTAACGAGTGCCTTGGTTGTTTCCCTGACCAAAGGTGCATGGACAATTACAGTTTTTTGCTTCTTTGCCAAACCTTGTATGATACCAGCATAAACCTTCTGAATGGAGACTGCTGTGCGGTCTGTTGTATCCACGAGAACGAGATCTTCCACGATAATTGTGATTACTTCCCAGATGAGCTATCTCCTGACGAAAGCTGCGATCACTTTTTGCAGTGTATTTGACAAAAGCTTCAACTGTGATGACAGCGAATCTGCAGTTGAAACTTCGGATACTACTTCACGCCGGGAAGCTATATCCGCAATAGAATCAGCAAGATCAGCAATCTTCTCTAAACTGAGGTCTTTGTGTGCGGCGAGAATTGATTGCATGCTAAGTGGAAGACGTGCTAACCAGAGTGTTCGTAGCAGTGGCTATGGAACAATTGCGCCGGCGAGACCTTCCAGATGGCGAAGAAACTGGAAGGCTTTCTGTCGCCCATCTCCTCACGTTCCAGCAGACGGCGGGTTTTCTCCTCCTGTGAGGAGGTCAGACGTTTGATAAGTTCTGACTTCAATTTTGCATACGCATCTGTCGCTGGACTTCCAGAGCATAACGTGGCTCTAGAACTCCCGTCAAATAGCTGAATTTCGTTGAATCAGCCTTCACCTTGGCATAAAAACATATGAAATGGCTACAATCCTTCTAGAGCGGATCGTATGATGCCCTATCCCTTTCCTGAATATAAACTTTTTTTTTATTTCTTATCAAATTACTCCAAAACATGAATTTACTCAATTACTGGGTGTGGTAGTGGGCACATTTTGTCAATATATACTGCATTTTGTTCCTTAGAAGTGATGCTGTTCAAATAAAAACGTCAAAAACATTTTTTTTTCACAAAAACGCCCCTAAAATGTAGGCGTTTACCTATTAACTAAAGTAAATTTTTTCGAGTTTCATCAGTTTTTTTGAAAAGTGGGGTGTCAGTGGGCGGATTTTGAACTTTTTTACACATGAATTGCTTTCTTTTGCAAGGATCTCGTATACAAAATTTCATCGACCAAGCTCAAAATTTAAGGCCCAAAAACTGGTGACACACAGACGGACGGACATAGCTCAATAGACTCGGCTAGTGATGCTGATCATTTATATATATACTTTATGTGGTCTATCTGTAATATTTCTCTATGTTACAAACTATGTATCAAACTTAATATACCCTTAGGATAGGGTATAAAGATGAATACACAGATACATCACACACTGCGCATCACTAGGATGTTAGTAATAAACACAAAAACATAGACATCAACGTAAATCACCGAAGAACCTCGAAACACGTGGACCGATCTAGAAAATACCTATGTCACTATTATTTAATTTTTTACTTGTTTATATTTTATCATTCTTGCTTATATTCTTACGATCTTGTGAAATAATAAAAACTAGATCATTGACAGCTTGATTTCCCACGGCGAATTGGCTGAATTGGAATACAGCTGTAAAGTAATGACTTATATAAAAGGAGGTGTCAGTGAGTTCTGAGGGGAGTTCGATAAGAAGCTTTGACAGCAAGTGAAGAGACTAAGGTGAGCTTGAAGAAAATTGTACTACATTTTTCTAGAAAAAGTGTAGTTGTTTAATTCAATTTTTATTTAATAAAACAAACTTCTACCCTCTCGGAAACTAGAAAAATCTAGTTTTATAAGTATTTAATTGAAAGTTCTTCGGCGGGCGGATTTTTTTTTACAATGTAAATATCTTGGATAAAGAAGCAAGAGACTCAGTACTAGAAATATGTAATGAATTTGCAGATGTATTTCATTTACCAGGTGATCCACAGTTAATAACGGACAGAAACCCAGTTTAGTTAAAAAATTATAGATTACTGCGTTTACAGTTGAAAGAAATAGATACACAAGTAGACAAACTTAGAGATATATAAGTAAAGCGTCCATAAATATGGTCGAGACATGTACCCAATGCTTCTCTCGTAGGTTCATTAATGAATAATTCTAAACCATGTGAGTATAACAAATATAGGTAATTAGAAACTGTAGAAGAACCTTCCAACAGATTTACATTAAATTCACCTAAAATAATTAGATTTTTAGATTTTTTTTCACTGTCTAATAGATTAGAAAACTATTCAACAAATTTCGAGAAACTAATACAGTGTAGTCTATAAACACAAAACATTATTAGATTCACGATTTATAGTTAAAGACAATTTTAAAACATCGGCACTCTGAAAAACTATATTAGTAACCAAACACTCATACTCTTCCTTAGTAAAGCAACCCACACCACTAGCCGCATAATTTTCATTTGTGTTTGAGAAAAAATTAAAACCTGGCAAGCAATAATCATTTTTCTCAAACTCATAAATCCAAATTTCGGACACAAATACAAAATCGGGGATACATGCAAAAGTTTCCAAATGATAGTTTTGTCAGCCGAAATATTAGAAGAGCGATCGTTTTCCTTTTTTCTGCTGCTTCGAACTTTTTTCACGTAGCTCTTAACTATGTCGTTGTGGTTTACTTCTACATCCAGATTGAAAGAGCGACTCTCTGAGAGTTTTAGTCATCAACCTCAGTCAAACCAGTAATTTCAATGCAGTTTTTCAGAAAGTTTTGCTACTGCCAATTGAGGTTGCTCTCCAGTATGTTTACCTTTGATTTTAACACAGCGTTTGTTGTGAGTCAGAATAAGCCACAGGGGCAGCTTCGGTGCAGGCGACCTGGACAGTGGCACGCTTGTAAATCGCTCGGACTAGCTCGACGGACGGGGAGGTTCTTTGTCCAATTCGCTGTACACCATCTGCTCAACACACAAAATTCGTGCCTAGCAAAAAAAAAAAAAAAGGAAGAAAGCTAATCTACTTTGACTGCAGACGGACAAGAAAGAGAAAGAGAAAGAGAGGAGAGAAAGAAACTCGCACAATGACCTATGCCAATATCCCCGAGAAAGAACGGGAAGGAAGGAACATAATCAACTACCCTATTCTACGCTAAGCTAACCTATGCTACCCTATTAATTACCACTAAACCCTATTCTAGCCTAATCTAAACCTAAACTATTCTACCAGTTAAAATAGGCCCTAATCTGTGCCCTAGTGTAAAGAAACCCTAGTACCCTATGTTACCCTAACACCTAATCCCTAACGCGTTCCTCGCTCCTTCCCAATGTCTCTCCGGGATACCGGTTCGCCAAGTCCCAGAGACGTGCCAGAGGTCGTTGGCACCGGCTTGGCCAACCCGCCCATGTGTCTCCGCGTCCATCCATGGCTGTCGCCATGGCCAATATTTCGGCAAACAGCCCCTTTACACCGTTGACCGGTTACAACCTAAGTCTTGTAGAGAAGTGTCCGTCTGTCTTTACGGCTTGTCCTTGTCTAATCGTATGTTTAGTAGAAGTCTCGTCATTGTCGCTACGAGCTAATTCAGGGACGGCCTTCCCATCTCATCACACACCCCCCTCTTGGAAACACGCATGTTCTTAACGGATACTTAGCCAAATAAAATCATAATCTTTATTCATTTGATTTAATATTGCTTAGAAGAAGCCAAAATTAATAGGATATGATCAATAATTCCAAAATTATTTAACTAATTTTTTTAAAGACTAATAATTCAAAAGGAAAAAAATAATGGCGACTTCCTGCTCTTAAGTGTTACTACACATAGGAAGGGAGCCACACTTTTTGTGGGTCATTCAAAGAAAAATTTTGTAAAAATGACTTACGGTTTTTTTGTTCGGTCCCCCGATGTTCTGCCGGCAGCACAAAAGGAGGTCCCTCGCTGATATCCTGTTGGGATAATGCAATATTTTTTTTTTTTCTCGCGGTATCAACACACCACACTTAAAGGCAGGTAACTTCTCCCCCTTATTTCTTCACAATATTAATTATAACTTAAGAATATAGCAAATAAAATTTTAACACAATTCAAATATTCTCTATATGGGATTAGATGAATCCAAGGGTAATGGAATAACTATAAAAAAAAACAAAATCACTTCACTCAAAAGAAAAAGGAAATTCTTGCTATCGCCCAGAAGGGACAGGGTCTCTCCCTCCTTTTTTTTTTTTTTTTTTTTTTTCAGGTGTCCTATCTGCTTTGATGCTGTGGAGCACCCTTCACTAACCGTCTCTACTGTCGCTGATCCCGTACGCTTACGGCCAATGTATTGCCGGTGCTGGCCTATCCCACTTGGGAAATTGGAACAGAGAGTTGGGTCGCTTCTACAGCCGGAGCCCCAACCCACAATCTCTCTCTGTTCGACTTTTCTGGTGTCTTGTCCTGGGATCCCCTTGTCCTTCGGAAGGGGATGGAGCAGTCTTCCTTCACTCTTCAATGTTTCTGATTTTTTTTTTTTTTTTTTTTGTTTCTACCTCTTTGGGAAGATTTATTGTATCTCAGATTCCTAGAATCGCCTTTGCCTTTTTTTTTTTATATTATTTTAACGTTTTTTTTTTCCACTAGGCGAAAGGTACCACTGCCTTGTTCGGCTTTTCTCTTCCGTCTATGTAATTCTCATCTATGTGTTCCTGGTCAATGCCCTTTCTTTGTCCCAGCTGGAGGTTGGGGAAGTTCTTCCAATCTATGTCCGTTGTAGTGGTCTTGATCACTACACCCACACTCATTCTTTTAACTTCCCTGTGCGAATCTCACCCACTACATACTTAAACCTAAACACTTGATACGCACAAAACTCTTATACCCGTCTCGTAGGACAGCGAAATCGTTACCCTATAAACTAAC
The DNA here is from genome assembly GCA_949716465.1 of Chalcosyrphus nemorum. NCBI lineage: Eukaryota > Metazoa > Arthropoda > Insecta > Diptera > Syrphidae > Chalcosyrphus > Chalcosyrphus nemorum. The sequence goes on from OX454332.1 coordinate 55,561,643, forward strand.
CCTCATCCTAGAAACTAACCCCTTATCCTAGAAACTAACCTCTTATCCTATCTTTCCTCTATTCCACTAATTGTAATAGATCACCCTTTTGCCTTGGTTCCTGACAGCTGACAGATCTGTCAGAATTTCGTTGAATTATTTATTTTTATTTTTTTCTCTGCGCGCCGCAGATGTATTAGCATTTTTTCTTTTTATTTATACAATCATATCCACTGCAACAAACCTACAAAAAGGTATATTGCCCGAGGACACCACCAACCTGTGGCTTGTGGCCCAGAAAACTCAAGGATGTAAAGGACCTCTGTCGATCGTCTGGGGTTATGGAGTGGCGAGAGCCATTGGTGAGTTAACCATATCTTTCACCTTTTTAATAGTTTCTTCTGCGATTAGGTGGTCTTTTGGCTGGGCCACGTAACAGGCTCGACGGTGGTTGGCGAGTGGTCGTGAGCCAACCAACCTCGTAAAAAAATTGGTCCAGTGGAAAGTCCACCCTATGCAGTGCTTTTTTTTTTTGCTGAGCCGTGTGGCAAGGGCCCACTCCCTGGGAAGTCTCTAATATTCTACCTACTTAGCTGGGCAATTTAGTGTAGTGTATACCTATCTTAGTCCTTTTTTATTCATATCGCTGTGGGCTGTTTGTGTCCCTTAGCGGTTTTGTGAGGTCTATTCCCCATCTGTGCACGCGGGCACATGTCGTGAGTTTAATCCTTTAATTTAATATCACAGATCATACTTATCTTACGCTAATATCACAGATAGTACCTAGGACATACGTAGATGGGTGTTCTTCGATACGGTAAGCACTGTCCATCACCTTAATATACCAAAACAATTGGTAACAATTAAAGTGATACACTGTGTCATCGATAAATAGATAATTCCCTAACCTAAGTAATAAATAAATAGATAAATTAAACTATCTAATAAATAGATACCTAAAACCATATAATAAATAAATAGATAAATACAACTATATAATGAATAAATAGATAACTAAAGCTATATAATAAATAAATAAATAAATAAAGCTATATAATAAATAAATAAATAAATAAAGCTATATAATAAATAAATAAATAAATAAATAAAATACCATACAACAAACCAAATACTCCAACTAACTAACATAGCAACGACAGGCTGAGTGCGTCTGCAACCAACTGGCTCAAGTGTGTAGATCTTTCGCGTGGAAGATCCCCACTTTCTTCCCTGCCTGATTCCCGATCTCGTATAGAGAGTTTCCTATTGCTTTCAGGACAACTGCCTTGAGGAACTTTGGGCTTAATTTGGCGTTATAGTTATCGGCCTGGCTACTCTGCTTAAAATTCCTTCGATAAACGACCTGTCCCACCGAATATTTCACGTCTCTACTCCTCGTGTTGTAGATCTTGGTAGCTTTGTTGTGTGCTAGGCGCAGGTTGTCAAAAATTTTGCTTCTTATGAGTTCTAACTTATCTTTTTTGTGCATTATTGCTATATTAGAGTCCTTGAGCATGTCCAGTTTCCTCAAAACCGGATACGCACTGGCATGTTGGATCATTGGCATGCCGAACACGACCTGGTACGGTTCAAACGAAGTCGCATCGTGTACCACACTCCTCAAGGCAAATGCAGCACTACTGACATGTAGGTCCCAGTTTTTCTGGTTCCCGTCAATATATGTACGACCGCATTTTGGTCAGTAAGGACCTATTAACCCTCTCGGATGCATTCGCCTGAGGAGAGTAGAAAGCCGTGCGGATGTGTTTCACCCCGTATTTTTCCAGAAAGCTGGAGAACAATTCTGACACGAATTGTTTTCCATTGTCCGAATGAATAAACTCCGGGACCCCAAACATATGAAAAACATTTTCCTCTAAGTATTTTACTACCTCAACTGCCGTTGCTGCACGAATAGGTCTTAACAAAACATACTTGCTAAAATGGTCTAGTGTAATAAATATATACGTATTGCCAGCTTTTGTTCTCGGATAAGGGCCTAAAAAATCTATGTATAGACGCTGAAAAGGTCGCTCCGTGATCGTCTGTTGCCCCATCGGCGGTCGAGAGGTCATGTTAAGAGGCTTACAACATTTGCATATTTCGCAGGATTTAACGTAAGCCTGCACGTCGGTTGCCATACCTGGCCAGAAATATTTCTGCCTTAGCTTCGCCAAGGTCTTATTAATGCCTCCATGACCTGCAGCTGGAGAGTCGTGAGCCGATTGCAAAAGGCTCCCATGCAACTCCTTCGGTACCCAGAGTTTCCATGCCTTGTCGTCTTGTATTTCGTCCCCTGTTCGTATGTCCGTTCGTTTATATACAAATCCGTCGGACACGCATAGGTCCGGTAGTTTGTTTTTGTTTTCGTCTATCGTTTTCTTCAACTCGTCATACTCTACCGAGGCAAAGTGTGGTGAGTTGAGGTCAACATCCAGCATTACCGTGTCGGGCCTGAGCTCCTCCATGTTGACGCGAGAGAGAGTATCAGGGACTACGTTTTGGGTACCCTTCCTATGCTCGATCACGAAGTCGAACCCCTGAAGTTTAAGACTCCATCTGGCCAATCGACCAGATAAATCCTTTTGGGTCATCAACCACTTTAGACTTGCGTGATCGGTGATGATAGTGAAAGGTAATCCCTCGACATAAGCCCTGAACTTTTTCACCGACAGAACGGCCGCATAGCACTCAAGTTCCGTCACGCTATAATTCCGCTGAGCGGAATTAAGCTTCTGGGACATGAACGCTATAGGTCGCTCGTTTTTCTCCGCGTCTAACTGGAACAACACACTCCCTACACCAGATGTTGAAGCGTCGCATTGTATGTAGAAGTGGTTAGAAAAGTCCGGATTCGTTAGTATGGGTGCTGTGATCAATGACATTTTGAGTTGGTTGAATGCCCTAATCGCGTCATCGGTCATGTTAAATGTCTGTCCTTTTTTCAGGCAATCTGTCATCGGGGCCGACATAGACGCGAAATTCGGGATAAAGCGCCTATACCAACCCGTCATCCCCAGAAACCTACGGAGTTGCTTGGGAGTCTTTGGAACGGGAAAGTTTTCGACCGCCGACACCTTGTCCTTATCTGTCCGTAAACATCCATCTCCGACGATATATCCGAGGTACCTTATCTCCCTGTAACAAAATTTACTTTTCTCTACGTTAATCGTCAAACCCGCTTCCCTTAAACATCCCGCTACTTCTTCCAACAATCTGACGTGCGATTCAAAATCCGGAGAACAAACCAAGAGGTCATCAAGGTAAACAAAGACATTCTCCTTCATGCGAGAGGGAATGACCTTGTCCATCAGCCTGCACATCCTCTGAGCGGCGTTGCATAATCCAAATGGCATCACCGTGAACTGATACAACGGTCGCCCAGGGACTGTGAAGGCCGTTTTCTCCCTTGATTTGCCCTCCAGAGGAATCTGCCAGAAAGCATCCTTCAAATCTATACCCGAAATGAATCGGGTATCTTGTAGCCTACTCAGCAGGCCCTCGATGTGGGGAAGCGGGTAAGCGTCTTTTTTTGTAACTGCATTTACTTTTGTGAGTCCAGGCACAATCTGTTTTTGCCGGGCTTCCGCACTAACACCACCGGCGAACTCCATGCACTGTTGCTCTCCTCGATGACCCCTAACGAAAGCATTCGGTCGAGCTCATCGAAGAGAAGTTTCTGAATCGCAGGCGAAATTGGGTAATGTCTCTGTTTGATGGGAATCTGTTCGTCATCCACCTCAATCACATGTTCTTCAAGAGTCATCTTACCCAAACCTCGCACTGCGAAAGAGGGAAACAGCTGCTTGGCTTTCTCCAGTAGCTGTGTCTGTGCGGGTGACAGTGCCTGGACGGGAGAGCTCTCTACCGTCGGCGATGGAGTGTCTATTTCGTTAATAATGTTAGGAGCAACCTTAAAAGCGCTCCAAAAATCTACTCCTAAGTATAACTGCTGCTGCAAATTGGGTACAACGAAAAGCTCCATCTCGTGTGTCTTGCCACCCCATAAAACCACTGTGTTTATCCGTCCTTGTATCCGTTGATGGTTTCCGTCCGCTGTCCTGATGTCGGTAGCCATCCTTGTCATCGTCAGGTTGTTTCTGGCTACAAACTCTAGCGCGTCTCTCCCTAGGCAGCTAATTGATGCTCCACTATCTAATAGGCCCAATATCTCTTCCCCTTCTATCTTAACTTTTGCATAGGGCCTATTATCGTCAGTTGTCGTTATCACAGAAGCTTCTATTCTATTCTTACGTCGTCTAAATATTGCACATTTTTCTCTAAGCCTAAGAATTTTATTAAAATTCCTTTTCTTTTTAAGGTGCGTCAATTCTTCTCCAAAGATGCGTCGTCTAGCTGCTTCATACTCCTGCAGTCGTTGATGTAAGCTCTTTCTTTTTGGAGCGTCCTTTTTCGGTAGGGTATTTTGATCTGCGGGATCCCTTTTCAATATCTTGAGCTGCCCCTGTTGTCCTGTGTCTCCGGGGGTGAATTGTTCATCGCCGGACTGCTCCCGGATGCACCGACGACTTTCAGGTTTTCCTGACATTTGGGACAGCTGTATATTGGATTGCCTTGTCCGCAACTAAAACAAGTCAGTGTATGAAAACTTGAAGGACATGCTAGATGGGCCTGAGCTGCAGCCATTGTCTGTTCTGTCCTATTTGTTAGTTTGTTGTCAGTATTGTTGGCGTATGGTTTGTCGTTGTTAGTAAAGTTAGTCGGTCTACCTTTCCGTTTATGTTGGATCGCTGCTATCTCCTCTTCCTCACTCTCTGGCTCATCCAACACGTCTCTTCGCGTTCTTATTCCTTCTCTATCTTCTACTACTTCACTCACGTTGCGTCTAAATCTCGTCTCTCTAGCCGCCATATGTTTTTCGGCACGTCTGCAGACTTCCCTCAGTTCCTGTATCGTCCTGGTGGTGCAGCCGAATATAAGGGTTGCTACTCGATCCTTAATATTTTGTCGAAGGATGGCTACTAGGTCATCGTCGTGTGGGCGTATCCTCATTTGCAGGGTCAATGTTCGTATGTCGCCGTAGAACTCGTCGAACGTTTCATGGGGTAGCTGTCGTCTATCCATAATCGTCCTCAATATCTCGTGGTCCTTTCTGCTTTGTTTGAACTGCTCTATTAATTCTAATTTTAGATCCAGATAAGTCAGACTATATTGCTCTGCGTTCTCTTCCATATATTCCCAGTACCACCTCTCGGCAGCACCAGTCACCAAATGGTGGAAGTTTGCCAGAAGGTGTTCCTCGGCCAACCCATATTTCCTTTGCAGAGTTTCTATACGGAAGAAAAAACTTTCCACGGACATAGATTTGGTAGAGCCGTCGAATTTTACCCCCCACTTGTGAATGTCTACAGGCTTCCCTATCAAAGACGATGGCTGTGGATCGCGCCTCTGCTCCGATCTGCGGTTCCCACTAGGCCTATGTAAAGAAGGGGTGTCTTGTTCCAGCAAATAGCTGAATTCTATGTCCGCTGCAGTTCGTTGGTCTAGTCGTCTTTGCGTATGTTCTTCTGTCTGTCTTAGTCTCTCTGTTTGATTTCGTAAGAGTGTGTTTGGTAGTCCTAGTGTATGTCTGTCTCTTCTTATGGGAGGATGTCCCTCAGCCTGCCTAAGTGGATTCCTCTGCTCGATGGTTTCCTTTTCCAGCTCGCAAATCTTACTTTCCATAAGACTCATGTTGTGCTGGAAAGTTGCCATCATCTCGTTCATATATTTTGCGAATGCCGACATTATTTGCTTTTCACTATTTTGTACAGCAGAAGAAACCACTTTTGCGAACATCTGGGACAACCTCCTCTCGTCTTCTTTTGACTTGCTAATCTGCTCTTCGTCTGAGTCCCTGTCTTCGCGTCTTTGACCGGTAGTGCCCACCCCGCCCACGGCGCCTTCTGTGTCGTCGGTGTCGGTTGGTGGTTCGTTGCGAGTACGTCCTTTTTTCCCTATGTCTTCAGCTTCGTTCTTTGTTGGTGTTGATGTATGTCGGTTTCGGTCGGACGGTTGGTCAGTGAGTTGATGTTCTCGTCCTGTTTCCTCGTGTATCCTAAATAATGAGGACGGAGCCGTTGGTCTTGTTCTCCTACTAGTCTGTTGACTGTCGTAAAGGTCAGTACTCGTCGAAGTATGTTCGGTCACTTGTTTATTGTCCCAATATGGAAGTTCGTATCCAGTCATTGTAAGTTCTTGTAGTGGTTCCGTCCATAAAGCAGGGCGCATACCAGTCTGGTCCGTGGGTTGGTCTTGTAGTCGTCTTGTTCGCGCCATTTGACGTGTAGTCCGGCGCTCTGGGTCTCCCAATTGTAAAAAGGGGGTGCCTTTGGGAACCGCTCCTAAATACCCCCGTTTATCCATTTTAAATAATATTAATCTAAGAGGTAAATTCAAAACTAAAAGGAAATCAATGAGGCAACAAATTCAAAAATTCAAGGCTCCTGTAAGTAAATCAAACTCAGGGATGATTCCATCTTTCAGTTCAGTTCAGTAAGGGAAACTAATTAATTCAAATTCAATAAATTGGAGGGTAGAAATTCAAAAAGGGGAAAGAAAAAATATAAGAAAATATAAGAATTCAAGTAAAAGAAAATTCAGGCGAAAAGAAAAGGAAGAAAAGAAAAAAATTCAAATTTAGGGGAAAGGGGATTAAAACTAAAAAGGTAATATATTTCAAAAATATGTTTTATGATTCCAAAAACTATTCTAAAGCTTACAGTACTAGAATCTCAGATCTTAAATTTACTAAAAGGCTAAAAAAATTGGATGTGAATTGTGTTTTTTTTTTTTTTTTTTTGTTCAGCAACTAAGCATTCATACGTGGGAGGGTGTGTGAATCGATGGTCCGGTACTCCAGTCTATTACCCGCCTACTAACTCCTGGCTTGTTCGTTTTGTCTTTAGTCATTGCCGATGTTCGTTACGAAGGTCCTGTCTAATTGCAACCGGGTCTCTGGAACTCGGCGAGTGCTGGAAGTCAGTCCTTTCCTCCTTACCACTACTCACTGCCTAGTGAATAACCTGGCTGTGGGCTGGCCAGGGATCCGAGACAAACCCCCAGCACGAACAAGGCTACGAAACCACACGCTTCCGCCAAACGACAAATCTAACTCAAGGTCTTGATTTTCGGGCAGCAGTAGCGATTTGGCTTCCCCACCTTGTCCCGCTCTTAGTATCTGCACAAACATACAACTACCTCACTTTGTCCTCTGGTACTTGTCCTGAAGACTGGACAGCCATCTTCCGTCTGTGCCGAGACCAAGAGCTTAAACAGTCCCTGTGCGAGGGTGTGGACAGAAAAGTAAAAAAACTAAGAAAAATAAAAAAACTAATTCGCGAATGAGGCTTATCGGAATCCAAGGTGACTACCTTCGTTAATTGGAAAATCGTCCCCTTGGAGTCGTAATCATGCCTCTAAAATTAACGCCCCACGTTGGGCGCCATTGTTGTGAGTCAGAATAAGCCACAGGGGCAGCTTCGGTGCAGGCGACCTGGACAGTTGCACGCTTGTAAATCGCTCGGACTAGCTCGACGGACGGGGAGGTTCTTTGTCCAATTCGCTGTACACCATCTGCTCAACACACAAAATTCGTGCCTAGCAAAAAAAAAAAAAGGAAGAAAGCTACTCTACTTTGACTGCAGACGGACAAGAAAGAGAAAGAGAAAGAGAGGAGAGAAAGAAACTCGCACAATGACCTATGCCAATATCCCCGAGAAAGAACGGGAAGGAAGGAACATAATCAACTACCCTATTCTACGCTAAGCTAACCTATGCGACCCTAATAATTACCACTAAACCCTATTCTAGCCTAATCTAAACCTAAACTATTCTACCAGTTAAACTAGGCCCTAATCTGTGCCCTAGTCTAAAGAAACCCTAGTACCCTATGTTACCCTAACACCTAATCCCTAACGCGTTCCTCGCTCCTTCCCAATGTCTCTCCGGGATACTGGTTCGCCAAGTCCCAGAGACGTGCCAGATGTCGTTGGCACCGGCTTGGCCAACCCGCCCATGTGTCTCCGCGACCATCCATGGCTGTCGCCATGGCCAATATTTCGGCAAACAGCCCCTTTACACCGTTGACCGGTTACAACCTAAGTCTTGTAGAGAAGTGTCCGTCTGTCTTTACGGCTTGTCCTTGTCTAATCGTATGTTTAGTAGAAGTCTCGTCATTGTCGCTACGAGCTAATTCAGGGACGGCCTTCCCATCTCATCACACACCCCCCTCTTGGAAACACGCATGTTCTTAACGGATACTTAGCCAAATAAAATCATAATCTTTATTCATTTGATTTAATCTTGCTTAGAAGAAGCCAAAATTAATAGGGTATGATCAATAATTCCAAAATTATTTAACTAATTTTTTTAAAGACTAATAATTCAAAAGGAAAAAAATAATGGCGACTTCCTGCTCTTAAGTGTTACTACACATAGGAAGGGAGCCACACTTTTTGTGGGTCATTCAAAGAAAAATTTTATAAAAATGACTTACGGTTTTTTTGTTCGGTCCCCCGATGTTCTGCCGGCAGCACAAAAGGAGGTCCCTCGCTGATATCCTGTTGGGATAATGCAATATTTTTTTTTTTTTTCTCGCGGTATCAACACACCACACTTAAAGGCAGGTAACTTCTCCCCCTTATTTCTTCACAATATTAATTATAACTTAAGAATATAGCAAAAAAAAATTTAACACAATTCAAATATTCTCTATATGGGATTAGATGAATCCAAGGGTAATGGAATAACTATAAAAAAAACAAAATCACTTCACTCAAAAGAAAAAGGAAATTCTTGCTATCGCCCAGAAGGGACAGGGTCTCTCCCTCCTTTTTTTTTTTTTTTTTTCAGGTGTCCTATCTGCTTTGATGCTGTGGAGCACCCTTCACTAACCGTCTCTACTGTCGCTGATCCCGTACGCTTACGGCCAATGTATTGCCGGTGCTGGCCTATCCCACTTGGGAAATTGGAACAGAGAGTTGGGTCGCTTCTACAGCCGGAGCCCCAACCCACAATCTCTCTCTGTTCGACTTTTCTGGTGTCTTGTCCTGGGATCCCCTTGTCCTTCGGAAGGGGGTTGGAGCAGTCTTCCTTCACTCTTCAATGTTTCTGATTTTTTTTTTTTTTTTTTTTGTTTCTACCTCTTTGGGAAGATTTATTGTATCTCAGATTCCTAGAATCGCCTTTGCCTTTTTTTTTTATATTATTTTAACGTTTTTTTTTTCCACTAGGCGAAAGGTACCACTGCCTTGTTCGGCTTTTCTCTTCCGTCTATGTAATTCTCATCTATGTGTTCCTGGTCAATGCCCTTTCTTTGTCCCAGCTGGAGGTTGGGGAAGTTCTTCCAATCTATGTCCGTTGTAGTGGTCTTGATCACTACACCCACACTCATTCTTTTAACTTCCCTGTGCGAATCTCACCCACTACATACTTAAACCTAAACACTTGATACGCACAAAACTCTTATACCCGTCTCGTAGGACAGCGAAATCGTTACCCTATAAACTAACCCTCATCCTAGAAACTAACCCCTTATCCTAGAAACTAACCTCTTATCCTATCTTTCCTCTATTCCACTAATTGTAATAGATCACCCTTTTGCCTTGGTTCCTGACAGCTGACAGATCTGTCAGAATTTCGTTGAATTATTTATTTTTATTTTTTTCTCTGCGCGCCGCAGATGTATTAGCATTTTTTCTTTTTATTTATACAATCATATCCACTGCAACAAACCTACAAAAAGGTATATTGCCCGAGGACACCACCAACCTGTGGCTTGTGGCCCAGAAAACTCAAGGATGTAAAGGACCTCTGTCGATCGTCTGGGGTTATGGAGTGGCGAGAGCCATTGGTGAGTTAACCATATCTTTCACCTTTTTAATAGTTTCTTCTGCGATTAGGTGGTCTTTTGGCTGGACCACGTAACACGTTCTCGTCTTGTAGTGCCTTCATGGATTGCAGAAATTTGTTGTTGTCTTCTACCAAGTTATTAAGCTTAATATAAACCATCTGAAGTGTACATTCTTCCTCTTGTAAATTAGTGCCAGCCACAGGAGATGCTGGTGACCGTTGAAGAAGAGTGTCAGTTCTATCGGTAACAGTGGGTGGTGTTGGCAATGCCCGCTTGGCAATGCTCCCTGCAGGTTCCTGAATAAGCTGCGAATGACGACGAAGCGTTGAACATTTATCAAAACGAAAAGGCAGTCCATTTGCTTTCATGTAGTCTGCATCTTGGTTCAGGATATTAACACAATTCTAGTGAAATAAATCTTTACAATCACCGCAATAAATCTTTTTAACATACTTTGTATCAATCTTTTCAAAACAGACCTTAGAACTCATTTTGATGGTAAGAGATTCCAAAATTAGGTGCGCACCCCACGACACTCAAGTTAGAACAGTACCAAAGAAAGGTAACAAATGGCGACTAGTATTAGTAGATTCCGTCAGTTAAAAAAGAAGACATTTTTGACACATTAGGAACAGCAAAATATTTTTCAACATTGAATCTCACTAGTTATTTTTATTAAATTGAATTACATGAAAGTTCTAGACCCTTAACAGCTTTTTCAACTAATAGAGGACACTCTCAATTCAAGAGATTACCTTTTGGATTGACAGTTTATATGAACAGTTTTCAAAGAATGTTAGCAATACCATTATCAGGACATAATTGAATTCGGATGCAGTTTAAATCATCATAATCAAAATTTAATCAAAACTTTACAGCAATTACGAAAATTCAATTAGAAACTAAATCTTCAAAAATGTAACGGCCTTCAAACAGAAGTCACCTAATCTATCTATCATCTAATTACGGATGAAGGAATTAAAACTGATCCGAAGAAATATGAAGCTATAGCAAAAAAAAATGCTAAACGATTCGTTACATTTTGCAATTACTACAGACGATTTATAAAAAATTTTGCTTCCATTGCTAAACCATTAAATTCGCTTTCCAAAAAAGTGGTTCACCCACCGATACTAAAATATCCAGATTTCGAGCGTGAAAGAATTTATTTTTGTCTGACCACGTAAATAGCACACATTTCTATTGATTCTAGTTATATTTTGTTTTGTTTAAATTATTTGTAAAAATTTTATTTGAAAGTATACTCACTTTATTATTAGTTTGAAGTAACATTAAATATGTCTAAAGATATACCTAGAGATGGTAAGAGGTCCACATTGCTCCGAAGAAAGGCGTTAAATCACCTGCTAGGTTACCGAAGGCTAACGGTTCTATGGTTACTAAATTATTAAAACAGTTATAATGATTCCTAATGCTTATTTATAAGGACTTAAGTCATATAGAGCCTTATGGCTCCTAAACGAGCTAAAAAGTGTTAAAAGAGCTCCAGAGAAAACAGATAAGCAGGAGAGTCTACTCTACAGAGCTAGTATAGCCTACACATTTTTGAGGTCTAAAGCTATAAAGAGCAGTGTATTGGAACATCATTCCATTTCTGAGTCAAATAGGACTCTAAGAAGGCGTCTCAAGCAAAAAAAAACTTCAAAAGATGCATCACACAAAAAAAGACAGCTATGACGAACAAAAATTTGAAGCTGAGGAACTCATTCGAAAAGAACACCTTAGCAAATCGATGACTGTGGACTGATGAATTTAAGTTTGGCATCCATCTTACCAAAAACATAATCCGAGATACACATAAAAAATACCCAAAAACGGTGGATGAAGTGTGATGGTGTGGGGTGCTTTTTCTTGGCGTGGCGTATGTCCAATTATAAAAGTAGACACGAAAATGGATCAAAAAATCTATAAATGCCCTTTGCAAAAGCAGATATGCCACCAATATGGGAATAACTTAGCCTTCAAAACGTCAGCGTTTTAAAGAAGCCAACTCAGTCTTTCGATCTGAATCTGGTCGGGTTTTCGACAAGATACTAACTCTAACAGTTTGTCTCGAAAGGTGTTTTATAATTTTAACGCAATGCAATTAATGTGCTATTTATATGGACAGGAATAGTCTTAGATAGATAGTCTTTGCATATTTTTTTTTTTTAATTTTAGGAAAATAGTTTCATGAAAATAACCTCACCTTTCCGTAAAATAATTAACCTCTTGAGCTCTAATAATTAATATAGTCTCTTGTTTAATTACACGCCGAAATACTTTAGTTTTACTGACAGAAATGCGAGTGTGCTATTTACGTGCCCACTACTGTAAGTTAACACGTAAGAAAGTTTTTATAAATAGAATAAGAACATTTTAATAAATCGAAGTAAAATTTGATCACGCTTCGAAACAAGACGATATCACATTTTTCTTTCATATCGGCTTTTTAGACAAATTTCTATAGGCTTGTGATAACCTTAAGAATAATCCCAGTTAAAAATAAAATAAATATCAGGCCGTAAGCAGCCCATAGAGGGCTAAGGCCTAGCCTCTCGCAACTGTACATGTTGTGCGTGGTATACATTACTACACATACAGAAGGGACCTACAGTTTTATGCCGTATCCGAAGGGCAGAGCGATATTGAGAAGCTTTCTCATGACAGTAATGCTCTTGAATGATTGTCAGACACTCGGAAGAGGTGGGGCTGTGAAAAAAAACTTTTAATGGTATTTTTCTGGGTTCGAGCTTGGAACCCCTTGCGCAGTAGTCCAACGCACTGACCACTTTGCCGCGGCACCTATAGGGAAGTGCAACATTGAAACAGAAACTTTCATTGCCGATATGCAACAGGTAGTCGTTTCCACCTATGGTAGCAAACAAAGAGTTTTATTTCTATTATGATCTTATAACTGCTCAAATCTTGAAAGAACTTCCCTCGACTGCATTGTTGAAACTCAAACATATAATTAATGCTTGCTTTAAACAGGGTATGTCCCACATCACTGGAAGATAGCAGAAATTTTTGTTATTCAAGAGATGTTATAAACAAGAGAAGTCACCTCATATAGGCCAATCTCACTTTTATCTTTATTTTCAAAACTTTTCGAGAAACTCCTTAAAAGGGTAGAACCAATTATAGAGCAAATATAACTTATCCCTTGAAGAATACTAGTTATCACGTTCTAAGACGGCATCGACCTGCGGAAATCTGATCTACTTGGCCTTGATCGTGGATTTAATCAGCGAATGCATGGGAACCTATGCTGACGGCGCAGACACATTTCCAATATCAGCGAATGCGTGGGAACCTGTGCTGACGATCTAATTTACAGTTGGCGATGTGAGTGAACAGATAAGATTGGGAAGTTAGTGTATCGTCGGTGGAGAGTATTGAAGGTTTTGATTCGTTATTTAAATTGTCATTTAAAAGTATACTAAAAGTAATTCTCAATTTGAAATTATGTGCTTAAATTCCGTAAAATAATTAACCTCTTGAGCTCTAATAATTAATATAGTCTCTTGTTTAATTACACGCCGAAATACTTTAGTTTTACTGACAGAAATGCGAGTGTGCTATTTACGTGCCCACTACTGTAAGTTAACACGTAAGAAAGTTTTTATAAATAGAATAAGAACATTTTAATAAATCGAAGTAAAATTTGATCACGCTTCGAAACAAGACGATATCACATTTTTCTTTCATATCGGCTTTTTAGACAAATTTCTATAGGCTTGTGATAACCTTAAGAATAATCCCAGTTAAAAATAAAATAAATATCAGGCCGTAAGCAGCCCATAGAGGGCTAAGGCCTAGCCTCTCGCAACTGTACATGTTGTGCTTGGTATACATTACTACACATACAGAAGGGACCTACAGTTTTATGCCGTATCCGAAGGGCAGAGCGATATTGAGAAGCTTTCTCATGACAGTAATGCTCTTGAATGATTGTCAGACACTCGGAAGAGGTGGGGCTGTGAAAAAAAACTTTTAATGGTATTTTTCTGGGTTCGAGCTTGGAACCCCTTGCGCAGTAGTCCAACGCACTGACCACTTTGCCGCGGCACCTATAGGGAAGTGCAACATTGAAACAGAAACTTTCATTGCCGATATGCAACAGGTAGTCGTTTCCACCTATGGTAGCAAACAAAGAGTTTTATTTCTATTATGATCTTATAACTGCTCAAATCTTGAAAGAACTTCCCTCGACTGCATTGTTGAAACTCAAACATATAATTAATGCTTGCTTTAAACAGGGTATGTCCCACATCACTGGAAGATAGCAGAAATTTTTGTTATTCAAGAGATGTTATAAACAAGAGAAGTCACCTCATATAGGCCAATCTCACTTTTATCTTTATTTTCAAAACTTTTCGAGAAACTCCTTAAAAGGGTAGAACCAATTATAGAGCAAATATAACTTATCCCTTGAAGAATACTAGTTATCACGTTCTAAGACGGCATCGACCTGCGGAAATCTGATCTACTTGGCCTTGATCGTGGATTTAATCAGCGAATGCATGGGAACCTATGCTGACGGCGCAGACACATTTCCAATATCAGCGAATGCGTGGGAACCTGTGCTGACGATCTAATTTACAGTTGGCGATGTGAGTGAACAGATAAGATTGGGAAGTTAGTGTATCGTCGGTGGAGAGTATTGAAGGTTTTGATTCGTTATTTAAATTGTCATTTAAAAGTATACTAAAAGTAATTCTCAATTTGAAATTATGTGCTTAAATTCGGCGGCTAGTCTGTTTTCCGCTTTTTTTTTAAATTACGCTACTGCGAATTCATTAACTTACTAGGATATAATTTCTAATTCATTTATTAAAACAAAACTATATTAACAATAAGTAAAAGATAAACGATTTAGGTCAGACGCTTCTCCTAATAGCAGCCGAATGAAAAAGAGGCAGAGAGATGAAAAAAACCAGAACTGTCAAAGCCAATCGTAAAATATTAGCCGCTCAGTTACATACGATGGTTGAGTTCAGGCATAACACCCCTTACCACCTTAGATTGAAGTAGCATTTTTACTCCGAAGTCTATCAGAGCGCCTAAGTTCTAGTACTGGTGTGGCTCAAGCTAGCCTAATGCTGATGTCGTCTTCCCCGGTTGTTCCTGGGCTTTCCCGGAGGCCACTGTACCTTCGCGTCCTTCATCGGATGCACTTATGCTGTTGTCTTGGCTTCTGCAGCGTAGTTGATCCAAATGTCTTCGGACTGTGGTACCTTCTTCTGTTGTCACAGCGTATGACATAGGACCGTTTTGTTTTGCAATTGTAGCTGGAATCCATGTAGGCCCAGTGGAGTAATTTCTGGCCCATACTGAGTCACTGACCATCAGCTGTGTGACAGGAGTTTCACTTTTCATATCCGGTTTCAGCTTGTCGAAGTATGTAGTCGGTATCCTTTTAAGGAGCAATTCAGCAGGCGACTTACCTGTAGTTGACGATGGTAATGTGTGCTGGTGAGGTAAGAACTTTGCCAGTCGAAGTTGTAAAGTCCCCTCTGTGTTGCCCTTCAGATATTATTTAGTAGTCCGAACCATGCGCTCCCCTTGCCAGTTGCTTGATGGATGAAATGGCGCTGTTAGTATGTGTGAGGTAATGTTTCTTCTGCGAACTCTTGAAATTCGTCCGAGGTGAACGTCGTCCCATTGTCTGGCAACCCATGAGTTGCAAATATGGAGCGCAGGTTATTGATTGCAGAAGTTGTGGTGGTAGATGACACAGGCTTCACCTCGACCCACTTGGAATATGAGTATGAAAAATTGTTGGCCCTGAAAAGGGCCGAGAAAATCAACTTGTAGACAACACAATGCTTTAGAAGTCTCCTCTCACGGGTGTAATAGCTTTCGCCTTTTCTGGGCGTGATTCTTGACACTCTACGCATCTCTTCGCAGTCGCTTCGATGTCGACATCAATTCGGCCAACAGATGTAGCTTCTGACAAGAGCTTTCATCTTGACCCACACCCGGATGCCCCGAATGTAGGGTTTTAAGCAGGTGTGCTATTGCTGCCTCTGGAATTATAAGACGAGAACCAAAAAGTAAGCAATTCTTATTTACCGTGATCTTATTTTGGTGCCGTAAGTATGGCTTGAAATCCTCATCTAACCGACGATCTGGTCATCCTTTCAACGTCCAATGAAGAATTTGTTTCAGTATTTTGTCCTTGGATGACATGTTGGCAATGTCTCTAGACTCCAGCATGTGAACGCCGGTTTCTTCGATCATGTTCACTTGGGAAGAACGGTCAGCATCAGTTGAAACAATTGGTAAACGACTGAGCGCGTCAGCATTGCCGTTCTTCTCCCCGGGTCGATGATGAATTCGGAAATTGTATCCATTCAAAAATACACTTTATCTAAGCAATCTATGCGGTGATACTGTCGATCACTGAGGTTGGTTTTCCGTAACTATGAGGAGTTGTCGCCCGTACAGGAAATTATGGAACTTCTTGACACCAGTGATGATTGCCAGTGCCTCCTTATCAATCTGCGCGTAGTTCCTCTCCGTTGTAGACATCGTACGCGGATAGAAAGATCTCGTGACCATTGGGCATAATATGGTTAAGTACAATACCAATCCCATATGGTGAAGCGTCGCAGACCAATGCGACGGGAAGCTTCTCACTGTAATTAATCAGAATATTCTGACCTGATAAAAGAGTCTTGAGTCTTCTGAACGCCGTTTCATGTAACGCTTCTCGTTTCCAGTTTTTATCCAACAACCTGTGCAACGGTTCTCCGATGGTTACCTTATACTTAAAAAATGCGTGGTAAAAATTGATGAAACCAATGAAGGCTTGGAGCTGTTTCTTATTGAGGTGAAGGAGTTTCTCGAATTACCCGAACTTTATCGTCTGATGGCCGAATACCCCGATGATCGATGTCGTAGCCCAGGAAAGAGACTGACGACAAATCAAACTTGCACTTGTCCTTTCGAAGACGTAGCCCAGCATCACTTAAAAGTCGAAAAACTTCTTCCAATGTTTTCACCAACTGCGCTGAGTCCTGACCAATGACAACAATATCACACTGTCCGCACACTGTCAAAAATGTTGCCTTTTGAAGACACTTCTCGATAATGAAATTCGCGAGCAAAAACATCTCGAATCGACGTTTGTAAAAACTCCAGTGCGTAGGATTGGCCATGTCGAAGTGTTTAATAGACCCAATGGAAGTCATCTTTGGTGTCAGATATTTAGAGGTTATATCAGCATGTATAATAATTTATTTCTCGTCCTTATTGTCTGTGTCCATGAACTTTTTATTCTTGTTAAAACCTGATCCTAGTAAATGTATCCCATCCTCGTCGCCAGTGAAGAGTACTAGCATATAATTTCTAATTCATTTATTAAAACAAAACTATATTAACAATAAGTAAAAGATAAACGATTTAGATTAGATACTTCTCCGCCCAGTCAATGCAGCCAATCGGAAAAACCAAATATTAGCCACTCAGTGACGATGGTTGAGTTCAAACATAAAATCCCTATCAATTCGGGGCTAGGAATAAACAATCGACCAGTTGCATGGTATAACTAATATAATAGAAATGCATTGGAAGAATACCAAATTTGTCCTGCTATATTCTTAGACGTTGCGCAGGCTTTTGATAAAGTTTGCATAATGGATTAGAGTATAAACTTCATAGGGATCTACCTAGAGAGTACTATGGGATCTTTAAATCTTATATAGGTAATAGGCTAAAACATTTTTTGTTTATTTTCCCCTTAAGTGATTATACCAAAGACCACCACCACCGGTTTAGGTTGTAGCTTCGTGCACAGACAGACATACGGAATTGGCAGACCCACTTTTTCGGACTTCTCTATTATGGTAATGTCCAAATTGAACATAATCTCGAGATCCAAAATCCGCACGAATCCAATACTTGCCCTATGTTATAGGTGCAAGAAGAAAATAACGAATCTACCCGCATTTATTAATAATCAAGTCGGTAGTTCCTTACTCTAACACATCTAAGTATCTAGGTATGAATCTTAATGCTTAACTGAAATGGAATGAACATGTGAAAAAGAATGTAGAAGACCTAAATATTAGATATAGGAAATTTTATTTGCCGTAAGGATTTATTAATATATTTATTATTCAAATAATTTACAAAATCAATTTATAAACTATTTGCATTAAAATTTAAGACATCTGGACAGCAAGGCCATATGATGTCGTTTTTTGGAAAATAATTTTATTAATATTTAACAAAGAGATTAAAAGATACAAATTATATAATGAAATAATTATGAAATGAATACAATGCAAAAGTGAAAGAAAATACAGAAATATTTAATAAGTTACATATATTTCACTATATATATTTTGGGCTCTAGTAGCAAGCTTTATGCGCCGCAGTGTGCTGGTGTCCGATGGGTTGATAATTTCGCCTAATTGCTCTGGTATGGTGTGCGATGATTCATAGATTTAACGGTATAAGGGACATTCAATAAAAATAGGCCAGGTAGAGAGAACCATTTGACAATTTTCACATTCATCTGGTAATTCGCCATTGTAGAAGTAAAATCTAATCTATCGAATGTTGTATGGGATCCGTGTATATTGAGATTTGCAGATTTACCTAAAGATTCCCTTCATTAGCAGATTCAATCGAAAAGTACGCAATGCGTCACAACGAACGTTTGCAGATGTATATTAATCCTGAGACAGAGAATGTCTTAAGTGTACGAAACAATATTCGGCTAAATTGAGAGGTTTTATTCTTTAGAGCCAACAGTCAACAGTTTTAGCTCTTCTAGTTTTCCTTAGTGTTTTTTTGCATGTTTTATAATTTCTGTATTTACAATTTCTACCTTCAGGTCTCGATGAAGGTCAGTGTTTCTTATGTACCAAGGAGCATGTACTACATTTCGAAGCACCTTATTTTAGTATCGTTGTATTATGTCCACATTTCAGTAGACAGCAGTAATCATTTGAACATTTCCAAACATAAAATATAAGCAAATATGAGAGAAATCGTTATTGTAAACACATCGGGGTGGGTAATTTCTACCAACTGTCAAATTCGCATATGCAATGAGCGACTGAGAGCGCTCTCTCTTATGTTCGGTAATGTTTCCGAAAGTGCCCGAAAACTAAACGAATCGCGCTGGGTTTGTTATGCGTTGGCTCATAAGATTGTGTGTATTCGAGGGTTTACATATGCGTACATATGCAGCCAAATGTTGATTATGTTTCTCACTTAAACCAACCATTATGTTCTGTCAACTCCAACCACGGCACAGTGGGTACCCCCATAGACCAAAATTAAAAAAATTAAATGTCATTAATCAAGAATTCAAAGTGACAGTGCTGTTCTTCAAACTTCCGCTAAACCAAACCCAAAAAAAAAATATTGACGTATTATTTTTTTTCATTCCTTTATAGCCATTCAAAGTTAACGTATAATAAAACATACAGCTCGCTTATCGGTGCATTTTTTACTAGAGAACTTGTGATAGTGATAACTTGTCTTAAGAAAGTGTTTTTTTTTTTTTTTTTTTTTTGGTGCGCTGGAGGCGATGGAATCTTTATGGATACTCGCAGCCCGTACTACGAAGTTATGCCCGACTCCATGCTCTAGCATGTTTACGTGCTAAACCACCGCCCCCCAAACTGTCCTGTTGCCCCCTACGGTACCGCCGATCAAGGCATTCCTTCGTAGGGGCAGGTTTTTGACGTCATGTCTTCTTCCTTATGCTGCAGGGCTCTGTTCTTCTTCTGCTCTTTGTGTTTGGTTTTCCAGCCGTAGCTCCTGCATTATGCTTGTAATAATGTTGTCGGCAAACACCCAGGCTTCTCTTCTTGAGAGCATGAAACCTATTAGGCGCCTTGGGGTTACCGCATTTCCCATCTCTCGTTCTAAGGTGTTTCTCGCAGACTCATATTGTTTGCACTCTACCAGGACGTGTTCCGCGTTTTGGACTTTCCCTTCACAGTGACGGCAGAAAGGATCATCTGCGATATTGTATTTGTGCAGGTATTCCCGAAAACTTCCATGTCCTGTTAGGAATTGAGTGAGGTAGAAGTTTACCTCCCCGTGTTTTCTTGTGGTCCACTCTTCGATATTTGGCAGCAGTTTGTAAGTCCACCGGCCATTTTCTGACGTGTTCCATCGCTGTTGCCATTCTAATTTTGCAGTCGCTCTGATCGTGCTTCTCTCCTCGTTGTCGCTGTTCTGCATGCATGCTGCTATTCTGACCTCCAGGTCGATAGGCATTCGCGCTGCTATTACATTAATTGCATCCCCCGATACTGTCCTATATGCGGAGCATATTCTAAGGGATGCTCTTCTGTGTACAGAATTAATCCCCTTCATGTATGAGTTTACGGCTGTAGCCGGTTCCCATATGGGGGCTGCATACATGAGGATTGACTTGCTAACTGTCGCAAGTAGGCTTCTGATAGGCTGCTTTGGTCCGCCAATATTGGGCATTAGCCTGGATATAGCTGCAACCACCCGGTTTGCTTTTACGCTTGTGTGGGCTAGGTGTTCTCTAAAGTTTAGCCTATGGTCAAGCAGTACTCCCAGGTACTTTATGTAGGGCTTCGACCTGATAGTGTGTTCGCCTACCTCTATTGTTAGGCGCTCAACTTTCTTGCGACTGCTTATGAGGACGGCCTCCGTTTTGTGTTCTGCCAGTTCCAGGCCTGATGAACGAAGCCACGTTTTCACGTCCTTAATGGTGTTGTTGCAGTGTTGCGTCACTTCCTCTAGTGTTTTAGCCACAACAACCACTGCTATGTCGTCAGCGTAGCCGATTATATGTACTCCTCTTGGTTTACGTATCCGTAGTACCCCATCGTACATAATGTTCCACAAGGCTGGGCCCAACACTGATCCCTGTGGTACTCCTCCTGCGATTTTATGTGTTTTAGGCCCTTCTTCCGTATCATAGTGGAGGGTCCTATCTTCAAAGTAGTCCGTTATTATTCGGCGCAGATAGTTAGGGACGCACATGTCCCTCAGCGCTCTCATAATGCAGCTCCATTTGGCAGAGTTGAAAGCATTCTTTACGTCGAGGGTAACGACGGCGCAGTACTGCTTCTTTCCTCCTTTCCATCTGGTCCCCGATATGGCTTCGCGTGCTATCTTGCACACTGCTTGTATCGCATGGGTTGTGCTTCGTTTCTTTCTGAAACCGTATTGTAGGTTGGACAATCCATTTTCTCCTTCGGTGTACTGGTCCAGTCTGTCACGAATTATTTTCTCAAGCACTTTTCCTACTGTGTCTAGCATGCACAGTGGTCTATATGAAGACGGTAGGTCTGGAGGCTTGTCGCCTTTTGGGATTAGTACCAATCTCTGTCGTTTCCATTGTGGGGGAAACTTTCCTTCTATCAGACAAGCTGTATAGAGGTTAGCAAAAGCCTCTGGTTGGGCTTTTATGGCCTTTTTTAATACGAAGTTAGGGATGCCGTCCATTCCAGGAGCCTTGTTACTCTTGATTGAATCCACTAACTTAAGGACTTCTGCAGTTGTGACGGGTGGTATTATTTCCCTACCCGTTATTGTTGTTTGGGGGATGCGGATACTCGTATGCCTTGGAAATAGCCCGCTCACTATAGTATCCATTATTCTCGGGCATGTCGGTGCCGTTGCTGCGCCGCTTTTTAGTTTCTCCATGACTATCTTGTAGGCGTTTCCCCATGGATTGCGTTGGAGGTCTTCTCTTAATTTGTGGAAGGATTCGGTTTTGCTCCTCTTTATGAGTTTTCGGAGTTCCTTCCTTTTTCTTAGGAAATCTTCGCGTATCTCTTCCGAGTCTTCTCTTTGTCTTTGTCTTGCTCGCTGCTGGCGCCTACGTAATTTGAGGCACTCTGCTCTCAGTCTAGCGATGCAGTCCTTCCACCAGTACACCGGTGTTCTCCCATTCCCATTGCTTTTTCGGGGCATGGATGCATCGCATCCTTGGGTCAAATACGCGGTCATTTGGGTGGCCTGTTCTTCAGCAGTGCCGAAGAATATTTCCATGTTGGTCATCCAGAAATCGAGCATCTCATTATCTGGATTGTTTCCTTTCAAACCTCGGCTCTGTACCTTTTTAGTGGCTTCCCGGTGCTGGAACCGTCCCGGCTCTCTTATCTGAAATATTATGGCTCTGTGATCACTGTTTGTGTAGAGATCGGAGACTTGCCATTTTATTTTCCTAGCTATGTTTCTACTGGCAAATGTTAGGTCTACGATTGAGCCTGATCTGCCGTTATTGAAAGTGTCTTTGTTTCCTTCGTTTAGAAGCACCATGTCGAGGCTAGCAAATGCATCCAGTAATGCCTCCCCTCTGTGGTTTGTTTTAGTGCTGCCCCATTCGACTGCCCATGCGTTGAAGTCTCCAGCTATAATAACCGGTGATTTCCGTCGCACATCATTTACAAGTTCATCCAGCATCTGTTGGTATTCTGCCATACTCATACTGGGTGGAGCATAGCCACTAAAGAAGTGGATTCCTTTCACTTTTGCATAGGTGAAATTCGGTCTTTTGTTTGTGCTCTTGCGCTCAAATGCATAGCTTCCGCAGCTCCAAATTGCTGCTTTCTTGGTGGTGTCATCTACCCATCTTGCCTTGGTATGTGAGCTTTTGTACTGCTCACATATAAGGGCTAGGTCTGCTTCTTCTTCTTTGACTGTCTGTGTAAGCAGATCCTGTGCGGCTTCACAGTGATTGAGGTTTATTTGGATGCACTTCATTGCTTCTTTATCAATACTCGTATCGCGTTTTTGTACACTACACATCTGTAGCTTCCGGTGGCGTGGTTGTTTCCACCTTTACATGCCGGGTCGCATATGGAACACTTCGGCTCTGCTGTACATGTTTTAGCTGTATGTCCTTTATCCCCACATCTTAGACATGTTCCTGTGCGGTCAACCTCGTTCTTACAGTGCCTAGAAATATGTCCGTATTCTAGACACTTGAAACACCTAGTTGGAGTTAACGTATAATAAAACATACAGCTCGCTTATCGGTGCATTTTTTACTAGAGAACTTGTGATAGTGATAACTTGTCTTAAGAAAGTGTTTTTTTTTTTTTTTTTTTTTTTGGTGCGCTGGAGGCGATGGAATCTTTATGGATACTCGCAGCCCGTACTACGAAGTTATGCCCGACTCCATGCTCTAGCATGTTTACGTGCTAAACCACCGCCCCCCAAACTGTCCTGTTGCCCCCTACGGTACCGCCGATCAAGGCATTCCTTCGTAGGGGCAGGTTTTTGACGTCATGTCTTCTTCCTTATGCTGCAGGGCTCTGTTCTTCTTCTGCTCTTTGTGTTTGGTTTTCCAGCCGTAGCTCCTGCATTATGCTTGTAATAATGTTGTCGGCAAACACCCAGGCTTCTCTTCTTGAGAGCATGAAACCTATTAGGCGCCTTGGGGTTACCGCATTTCCCATCTCTCGTTCTAAGGTGTTTCTCGCAGACTCATATTGTTTGCACTCTACCAGGACGTGTTCCGCGTTTTGGACTTTCCCTTCACAGTGACGGCAGAAAGGATCATCTGCGATATTGTATTTGTGCAGGTATTCCCGAAAACTTCCATGTCCTGTTAGGAATTGAGTGAGGTAGAAGTTTACCTCCCCGTGTTTTCTTGTGGTCCACTCTTCGATATTTGGCAGCAGTTTGTAAGTCCACCGGCCATTTTCTGACGTGTTCCATCGCTGTTGCCATTCTAATTTTGCAGTCGCTCTGATCGTGCTTCTCTCCTCGTTGTCGCTGTTCTGCATGCATGCTGCTATTCTGACCTCCAGGTCGATAGGCATTCGCGCTGCTATTACATTAATTGCATCCCCCGATACTGTCCTATATGCGGAGCATATTCTAAGGGATGCTCTTCTGTGTACAGAATTAATCCCCTTCATGTATGAGTTTACGGCTGTAGCCGGTTCCCATATGGGGGCTGCATACATGAGGATTGACTTGCTAACTGTCGCAAGTAGGCTTCTGATAGGCTGCTTTGGTCCGCCAATATTGGGCATTAGCCTGGATATAGCTGCAACCACCCGGTTTGCTTTTACGCTTGTGTGGGCTAGGTGTTCTCTAAAGTTTAGCCTATGGTCAAGCAGTACTCCCAGGTACTTTATGTAGGGCTTCGACCTGATAGTGTGTTCGCCTACCTCTATTGTTAGGCGCTCAACTTTCTTGCGACTGCTTATGAGGACGGCCTCCGTTTTGTGTTCTGCCAGTTCCAGGCCTGATGAACGAAGCCACGTTTTCACGTCCTTAATGGTGTTGTTGCAGTGTTGCGTCACTTCCTCTAGTGTTTTAGCCACAACAACCACTGCTATGTCGTCAGCGTAGCCGATTATATGTACTCCTCTTGGTTTACGTATCCGTAGTACCCCATCGTACATAATGTTCCACAAGGCTGGGCCCAACACTGATCCCTGTGGTACTCCTCCTGCGATTTTATGTGTTTTAGGCCCTTCTTCCGTATCATAGTGGAGGGTCCTATCTTCAAAGTAGTCCGTTATTATTCGGCGCAGATAGTTAGGGACGCACATGTCCCTCAGCGCTCTCATAATGCAGCTCCATTTGGCAGAGTTGAAAGCATTCTTTACGTCGAGGGTAACGACGGCGCAGTACTGCTTCTTTCCTCCTTTCCATCTGGTCCCCGATATGGCTTCGCGTGCTATCTTGCACACTGCTTGTATCGCATGGGTTGTGCTTCGTTTCTTTCTGAAACCGTATTGTAGGTTGGACAATCCATTTTCTCCTTCGGTGTACTGGTCCAGTCTGTCACGAATTATTTTCTCAAGCACTTTTCCTACTGTGTCTAGCATGCACAGTGGTCTATATGAAGACGGTAGGTCTGGAGGCTTGTCGCCTTTTGGGATTAGTACCAATCTCTGTCGTTTCCATTGTGGGGGAAACTTTCCTTCTATCAGACAAGCTGTATAGAGGTTAGCAAAAGCCTCTGGTTGGGCTTTTATGGCCTTTTTTAATACGAAGTTAGGGATGCCGTCCATTCCAGGAGCCTTGTTACTCTTGATTGAATCCACTAACTTAAGGACTTCTGCAGTTGTGACGGGTGGTATTATTTCCCTACCCGTTATTGTTGTTTGGGGGATGCGGATACTCGTATGCCTTGGAAATAGCCCGCTCACTATAGTATCCATCATTCTCGGGCATGTCGGTGCCGTTGCTGCGCCGCTTTTTAGTTTCTCCATGACTATCTTGTGGGCGTTTCCCCATGGATTGCGTTGGAGGTCTTCTCTTAATTTGTGGAAGGATTCGGTTTTGCTCCTCTTTATGAGTTTTCGGAGTTCCTTCCTTTTTCTTAGGAAATCTTCGCGTATCTCTTCCGAGTCTTCTCTTTGTCTTTGTCTTGCTCGCTGCTGGCGCCTACGTAATTTGAGGCACTCTGCTCTCAGTCTAGCGATGCAGTCCTTCCACCAGTACACCGGTGTTCTCCCATTCCCATTGCTTTTTCGGGGCATGGATGCATCGCATCCTTGGGTCAAATACGCGGTCATTTGGGTGGCCTGTTCTTCAGCAGTGCCGAAGAATATTTTCATGTTGGTCATCCAGAAATCGAGCATCTCATTATCTGGATTGTTTCCTTTCCAACCTCGGCTCTGTACCTTTTTAGTGGCTTCCCGGTGCTGGAACCGTCCAGGCTCTCTTATCTGAAATATTATGGCTCTGTGATCACTGTTTGTGTAGAGATCGGAGACTTGCCATTTTATTTTCCTAGCTATGTTTCTACTGGCAAATGTTAGGTCTACGATTGAGCCTGATCTGCCGTTATTGAAAGTGTCTTTGTTTCCTTCGTTTAGAAGCACCATGTCGAGGCTAGCAAATGCATCCAGTAATGCCTCCCCTCTGTGGTTCGTTTTAGTGCTGCCCCATTCGACTGCCCATGCGTTGAAGTCTCCAGCTATAATAACCGGTGATTTCCCTCGCACATCATTTACAAGTTCATCCAATTCAATTGCTGCTTTCTTGGTGGTGTCATCTACCCATCTTGCCTTGGTATGTGAGCTTTTGTACTGCTCACATATAAGGGCTAGGTCTGCTTCTTCTTCTTTGACTGTCTGTGTAAGCAGATCCTGTGCGGCTTCACAGTGATTGAGGTTTATTTGGATGCACTTCATTGCTTCTTTATCAATACTCGTATCGCGTTTTTGTACACTACACATCTGTAGCTTCCGGTGGCGTGGTTGTTTCCACCTTTACATGCCGGGTCGCATATGGAACACTTCGGCTCTGCTGTACATGTTTTAGCTGTATGTCCTTTATCCCCACATCTTAGACATGTTCCTGTGCGGTCAACCTCGTTCTTACAGTGCCTAGAAATATGTCCGTATTCTAGACACTTGAAACACCTAGTTGGAGTGATGTACTCTCTTACACGGCATCTGACCCATCCTATCTTTAGGCGTCCCGCCGCGATAATCTGGGTCGCCACACCGACTGGTAGACTGATAAGGGCAGTTTGCGTTCCGTCCCTCATTTTCCTCATAGACTTAACAGCATCTGTGGTGATACTAGCTGCAGATGGGGTTTGCTCCGATATGGCCGTGCGTATCTCTTCTTGTGTCGTTGCTTCGTCCAGATCACGTACCTCTATTGTGGTTTTGTGGCTCATCATCCGAACCACCGCTTCGTTTTGGAGGGCTATGGACATTTCCTCCTTGAATTTCGTGGTCTGTCCATCATTTCCCCTTTTCAGCGCTATGAGCAGTTCACCTTTGGCTGTTTTCCTGATCCTGTTGACATTTTCGCCGAGTTCTTTAAGATCAGGATTTGCTCTCATCCTTTTGAGGATACTTGCATAGGACGTGTCACCGGTTTTTGCGATGATAATAGCATCAGGCCTTCCGGATTTTCTTCGTCTCTTGCTCTTATCCTCAGCTTGCTTGCTCTTTTTGGGTTCTTCCCTAGGAGGCTCTTTTTTGTCCTTTTTGTTTCCTCCTTTCTCCTTGGGCCTTTGTTTGACCACGTTAGTCCAGCTCTCGTTTTCTGGCTGCTTTTCTTTTAGTGCCCCTGCGGAGTTCCCCCTTTTTGTTTTTTCTTGGGGCGCCTTCTGCGGGCGTTTGGGGCTTACTGTTTCCGCCAGCGGCTCCGGTTTCCGTTTTGCATCATGTGCCGGTGATGTTGGTGAGGCGTTGCTTTTGCTGGCAACTTTCCTCTCCTTTTCGGCCAGCGTGTCAGTTGCCAGTAGCTCGTAGAGTGCTTTGATACTACCTATAGCATCTCTCATTTGTTGGTGTACGGAACGCCTTTTGCCGTCTTCCAACATGTCCACCAGGGTTTTTATTTGTTCTCCGAGTTTTTCGAAGACTGTCTGCTGGTGTGTCGTCTCGTCCCTTATTTCTCTTTGTGGGGAGTTACTTTTTTCCTCCTGAGTTGTTTTCTGGTCTATCGGTGACCTAGCTACTTTGGAGCTCCTTAGGAAGGGGTTCGCCTGGATCTCCTTTTTTTTCTCGCTTTGGTTTTGATTTGTTTTTGTTGTTGTTGTTGTTGTTGTTGGTTTTGTTGTATTCATTTCTGTGTGGTCCCCACTCAAAGCCGTTATCAATGTTCGGATGCGTAGTCACCAAGAGGGATCTCATGGTTATCTTTGTATCAGGGAGGCCATGCAAGGGTTGACACAGGCCTTCATGGGGTGCTGTGCCAGAGCCAGATCAGGTGCTAACCAGGAATGTTACATCTGGGCCTACGCCACCAACTAAATGGCGACGAAACATTGAGCGTTCTTTGAGTCCTGCCAAGGTTTTAACGGGACGGGGGCGTCTGTAGCATTAGCCTGAGAGCCATTTCAACCGGATTTCACTCCTGCTTACCGAGGTAACAGAATACTACAGACGTCAGCCCTAGGCTTCCTTATTCCGCATCGTTTTCCAGTATACCTTAATTAAGACCTTACTGGGCTCAGTCTTAATGATCAATAAGTTAATATTACTTTAGAAACGGGCATTACCCATTTTAACTACGACCTTGGGGTCTTGCCAGCTCTTGGCATGTGTCCCTCGTTGTATTTCCCTTCTGTGTAAGGAGCACGGGGTTATGTTTTCGTCTCGTTTAGTTTATCTGTGTCCCACGTTGTGGCGGGTACATCCGGGTCTCGCCAGTTTATTATTTCTGTATCCCACGTTGTGACGGGTACATCTGGGTCTCGCAATTTTATTCTTTCTTTATCCCACGTGGCTACCCTCTGGGTAGAGAGCACTTATTTGAAGACGGCACTTACTCGTCTTATCACAGAAAGTTCGTTGGGACTCCTGTAGCCTTTTAAGCCACGCCCTCCTTCTCTGCCGCTCTTGGTCGGGGGCTGCTTATTGGGTATTCGCCGCTAACCTGCAGTTCTGCAGGCCGTTCACTATCCGCCACCTGTGACCCCCACAGTCGCCTGAGCTTAGCTTCACCAGCCCGTCCGGCTTGATGCCTGTGCAAGAAAGTCTGAGCAATATTTAATTGTTATGGATATTAAACAAGAAGAAGAGCACTTTCCAAAAACATACATTTTATTGTTTAATAACTTAAAGCTTAAATGAAACATAACCTCTGCGCGAAGCACTTTTTGTAACTTTTTTTTTTAGCTTAGTTTAAAGTAAATTAAAAATTTTGTTGGTTTGCCTTCGAGTGCCCGCTACAAATGAGGTACTAAAATGAAGAATATTGTTCTACCTTTCTAAACAATAAAGTGTTTTTTTTTTCCCGTTTTTTCCCTTTTTCGAGTTATGAACCATATTTCGTTAATTTTCAGTTTTGAAAAATAAACAAAAAAGAACTGTTTTGGCTGATCGTTTTATCTTTGGTAAGTGCTGGTTATCAATGCGTAGTTCAACGCAATTTTTTATTTGATAAATGGCTTGAAAGTCAAGGAAATAATCCAACATGGTCAACGCAAGCCAACCAAATCCTGGAAAACATCAAATGCAGTTGGCCTTATCAAGGTGTTGAGAATGTTGAATTGATCCCCTATATGACCGAATTTATTTCGTATGCAAAAAGTTAACCGAATTTTTTTAAGAAAAATAAAGGCAGATTTAATTATGACAAATCATTCCTCTTGGCTTGACAAATCTGAAACTGTCTTTTTAAGTTATCCTGACGAAAATTATGCAAGTACATCACAACAACGAGTCGTTCAAGAACATTCTGCGCGAACTAAACGAAGACGTGTGGCTGAAATCTCGAAATCCGACGAATCAATTACCACAGCTTTGCATAAAACGTCATGTAATTCGGAATTGGGAGAAGAAAATACCATGAGTCTAACGCCTTGTGAATACTGTCGCTTTTTGTTGAAGTAAAGCTTACAAAGAATTAGTACTTACTTATTCAGAGTTTTGTCAACACCAAGATTAAAAAGAATGCATTGCCTAGCTACAAAATTCTAAATACGGAAAAAGAAAACTGCTATCCAGAAGCCGACAAAATTAGTGTCACCGAGACAGGTGCCGAAGTAGGCTTACAGGCTTTACTTAACTTTAATTTTTTTACAATTCCGAAATTTCAGCACATACATATAACTAGAATCGACAAAACATTGATTGACAGATGCGCAACTGTTTTACAGGCTTTAAATTGAGGTTAAAACATCGATGCAGATAAGTTCAAAGTTTTCGCCTTAGATACAGCTTGCATTCACAAAGTGTTGTTGCATGGTGCATCGGTGATCGAGCATCATGGACTTATTTGCGAGTTAAGTGAGGAAGCCGCAGAGTCTAGAAATAAGGACATTAAAATTTACCGAATGAATCATAGACATAGACAAGAAAAGTGTCTCGGGTCATCACTAATAAGAAAATTTGAGAAAATTGCCTACCACAAAAAATCGTTTTTATCAAAAAATGCATTGGAATTGTTAAAAATCTAATTTTCCAAAAAAAACAAATGTTTGTATGAATTTGTTTACATTTTCTTTATCATTTTGTAAGTTAAAAGAAATAAAAACAATAATAACAGTGTTTAATGTAAAAAAAGCATGTATTCTATTTTTGACCGCGCTTTGTATGAGCGGGTACCCTGTGCACTGTGGTGATCGGTTTCGAAATAGTAGATATCATCACTGACCATCACTGGTCGAAATCTCTCACACACACCAGCCAAACACACAGTAGGTTGATCTTAGATTGGAATCACTAAAATATATCGAGCTCGTCAGTCAGTGATGATTCTTCCGGCAAGCGACAAGGCCACTAAATTTCACCGATTGTATATTGACAAATAAATATAGTGTAGTAAGACAATTGCAGTGTCTTTTAATTGTCACTTGCCTCACATTAACAGGTGACCCCGATGAAAGTGAACAAAGTACAATGTAAAAAAAAAAAAAAACAATATAAAAATGCGTCAAAAAAAATTACAAGACATAGTAAAGTGCCTCAATCTACACAAATTAAAAAACAAAAATTACAACCACAAACTAAATAGTGTTTCCGAAATACATTACAATTTCACTAATTTCAAACAGTAAAAACCAAATACAACGGCACTCATCAACCGTTAAATACAAAGATCAAACAGTTAAATACAAAGATCAAGCAACCGCAAATCATCTTTATTAATTACGGACATACATCCTATGCATATACTGGAATCCCGTATCAACAGAAGCGAACCATCTGAGACGGCAGTGGCAGTCATATGCATTTCAAACAAATTAATCTTTTTGTACAATTTGTATACATATTAAATAATTAATATACTTATTCTATTTTCTTTTGTATATTTATTCTTACATATCTACATACCTAAATTTTAAACCCGAATATATTCATGCTAACATTTTCAGTACTTAAATTAATTATTTAATATTCAAACAGCGATTGTAAGAAGAGTCATCATTGACAGTTAAGCTAATTAGTATCAAAGGTACGGATCAATTTTTTTTTCAGTTTTGCAAGTACAGGTTAGTGCAACTAATGTGCGTGTGGTAGGGGAGTGAGCAATTAGTTGCAGTTGAAGTACATTTCTTGATGTAAATTCATTCCTTACCAGTAACTACAATGGTAAGTGAGGGTGAACATGATTCGAAACATCATCAAAACCTACCTCATAGGAGGAAGAGCTTTGCCTCAAGATGTTGAGAGCATTAAGACAATGGGCAGGTGCCTCAGGTATTATTAGTTTATCGGAGATACAATCAGTAGAATATCACAAAAATTTTAACATGCAACATAATGAAGATACGTCTCAACTTTGCAATTAAATAACTGAAATTAGAGCCATGATGCAGCAGCTAATGGATAAAGATTTGGGTCAGAAAGGCAGACGATAACGCCGTGATTTTAGTAGGGGTAGAAACTATACAAGAAAACGAGATCGTACTCATAGAAGATCAGGTATATGTTGTTTTTATAAAACCTCTGGATCGAAAGCACGAAATTGTAATGATCCATGCAACTTTAGGAACAATGCCGGTTCGGTCGGTAACAATTTTTCAAAAAATTAAGCAAATCAGCTGTTGCGGCGGCGCACAGTTGGATTGAATCATTTCCCACCCGCCTGTTTATACGAGATCCTGACAACAACTTAACCTTTCTTATCGACACAGGTGCCGAGTTGTCCGTTATCCCACTTAGCCTTTTTCCCACAAAAGTAGTCAATTTCTGTTTCTCTATTTGTGTAGCCAATGGTACATCTATTATTACGTACCGCACAAAGCTCTTAAAAGTTAACCTAGTACTCAGAAGACAATTCATACATGAATTTGCAATTGCATCAGTAAACCGTCCAATAATAGGAGCCGATTTTTTGAAAAAATTTGGATTACTAGTCGACATAAAAAATCGACGTTTAATTGATTCAACAACTAACCTTCACATAAGCGCAGTTCAAGCAATAGTAGACACACCGTCACCAAAACAGATATCATCGACTACGGATTTTGATGAGATTTTAAAAGGGTTTCCATCACTCACTGCTCCTCCAGATTTCAACAAACCTGTCTGGCATACCGTTCAACATTATATAAAACCGCCGACTTAATTTA
This sequence comes from Chalcosyrphus nemorum, assembly GCA_949716465.1. NCBI lineage: Eukaryota > Metazoa > Arthropoda > Insecta > Diptera > Syrphidae > Chalcosyrphus > Chalcosyrphus nemorum. The sequence goes on from OX454332.1 coordinate 55,593,439, forward strand.
CAGCAACACAAAGCTCGATTGTTGGAATTTCCACATATGGTTGATTTAGGCATCTGTAGATTGCATCAGTATCATCCCCCCTTCACATGGTAGGAAAGAAAAGTAGCGAAGACTGGAGACCTTGTGGGAACTATAGGCGGTTAAATGCCATTACGATACCAGACAGGTACCCAATACCTCACACCCATAACTTCTCCATGCAGCTGAATGGTTGCAATATATTCTCATGAATCGATTTAGTGAGGGCGAACCATCAAATATCCGTGGCTCCAGAGTAAGTGCATAGGACTGCGATCACTACACCATGGTTTGTTTGAATTCGTGAGAATGCCTTTTGGGCTACGGAATGCAATTCAAACATTTCAAAGATTTATCAATACAGTAGTGCAAGATTTAGACTTTGTCTTTGCATACATTGATGATCTACTCACAGCTAGCGTGAAACTAGAACAACATAAAACTCACTTGAAAATTATTTTTCAACTGACTACGGCCTGTGTTTGAAACGATCGAAATGTTTATTTGGTGTTTCAGAACTATATTTTCTAGGTCATGTCATCACTAAGCACGGTATTGCCACATCGAAAACCGAATTGAGGCAATAATGAACTTAAACCCAACTACGATCCGTCAAATTCAACAATTCGTCGGAATGGTAAGCTTTTACAATCGTTTTATTCCAAGAAGTGCCGAATTGTTGTAACCGCTTTATTCACATATATGTAGCTTACCTGCAGAAAATAAAATATAACAAGAACCATTTTTCTTGCCCTGATGAGTGCCTGATGGCCTTTAGAAAAACGAAAGAAATCCTATCTGAGATAGCATTATTAGCTGGAGCCTTGTTACTCTTGATTGAATCCACTAACTTAAGGACTTCTGCAGTTGTGACGGGTGGTATTATTTCCCTACCCGTTATTGTTGTTTGGGGGATGCGGATACTCGTATGCCTTGGAAATAGCCCGCTCACTATAGTATCCATCATTCTCGGGCATGTCGGTGCCGTTGCTGCGCCGCTTTTTAGTTTCTCCATGACTATCTTGTGGGCGTTTCCCCATGGATTGCGTTGGAGGTCTTCTCTTAATTTGTGGAAGGATTCGGTTTTGCTCCTCTTTATGAGTTTTCGGAGTTCCTTCCTTTTTCTTAGGAAATCTTCGCGTATCTCTTCCGAGTCTTCTCTTTGTCTTTGTCTTGCTCGCTGCTGGCGCCTACGTAATTTGAGGCACTCTGCTCTCAGTCTAGCGATGCAGTCCTTCCACCAGTACACCGGTGTTCTCCCATTCCCATTGCTTTTTCGGGGCATGGATGCATCGCATCCTTGGGTCAAATACGCGGTCATTTGGGTGGCCTGTTCTTCAGCAGTGCCGAAGAATATTTCCATGTTGGTCATCCAGAAATCGAGCATCTCATTATCTGGATTGTTTCCTTTCCAACCTCGGCTCTGTACCTTTTTAGTGGCTTCCCGGTGCTGGAACCGTCCCGGCTCTCTTATCTGAAATATTATGGCTCTGTGATCACTGTTTGTGTAGCGATCGGAGACTTGCCATTTTATTTTCCTAGCTATGTTTCTACTGGCAAATGTTAGGTCTACGATTGAGCCTGATCTGCCGTTATTGAAAGTGTCTTTGTTTCCTTCGTTTAGAAGCACCATGTCGAGGCTAGCAAATGCATCCAGTAATGCCTCCCCTCTGTGGTTCGTTTTAGTGCTGCCCCATTCGACTGCCCATGCGTTGAAGTCTCCAGCTATAATAACCGGTGATTTCCCTCGCACATCATTTACAAGTTCATCCAATTCAATTGCTGCTTTCTTGGTGGTGTCATCTACCCATCTTGCCTTGGTATGTGAGCTTTTGTACTGCTCACATATAAGGGCTAGGTCTGCTTCTTCTTCTTTGACTGTCTGTGTAAGCAGATCCTGTGCGGCTTCACAGTGATTGAGGTTTATTTGGATGCACTTCATTGCTTCTTTATCAATACTCGTATCGCGTTTTTGTACACTACACATCTGTAGCTTCCGGTGGCGTGGTTGTTTCCACCTTTACATGCCGGGTCGCATATGGAACACTTCGGCTCTGCTGTACATGTTTTAGCTGTATGTCCTTTATCCCCACATCTTAGACATGTTCCTGTGCGGTCAACCTCGTTCTTACAGTGCCTAGAAATATGTCCGTATTCTAGACACTTGAAACACCTAGTTGGAGTGATGTACTCTCTTACACGGCATCTGACCCATCCTATCTTTAGGCGTCCCGCCGCGATAATCTGGGTCGCCACACCGACTGGTAGACTGATAAGGGCAGTTTGCGTTCCGTCCCTCATTTTCCTCATAGACTTAACAGCATCTGTGGTGATACTAGCTGCAGATGGGGTTTGCTCCGATATGGCCGTGCGTATCTCTTCTTGTGTCGTTGCTTCGTCCAGATCACGTACCTCTATTGTGGTTTTGTGGCTCATCATCCGAACCACCGCTTCGTTTTGGAGGGCTATGGACATTTCCTCCTTGAATTTCGTGGTCTGTCCATCATTTCCCCTTTTCAGCGCTATGAGCAGTTCACCTTTGGCTGTTTTCCTGATCCTGTTGACATTTTCGCCGAGTTCTTTAAGATCAGGATTTGCTCTCATCCTTTTGAGGATACTTGCATAGGACGTGTCACCGGTTTTTGCGATGATAATAGCATCAGGCCTTCCGGATTTTCTTCGTCTCTTGCTCTTATCCTCAGCTTGCTTGCTCTTTTTGGGTTCTTCCCTAGGAGGCTCTTTTTTGTCCTTTTTGTTTCCTCCTTTCTCCTTGGGCCTTTGTTTGACCACGTTAGTCCAGCTCTCGTTTTCTGGCTGCTTTTCTTTTAGTGCCCCTGCGGAGTTCCCCCTTTTTGTTTTTTCTTGGGGCGCCTTCTGCGGGCGTTTGGGGCTTACTGTTTCCGCCAGCGGCTCCGGTTTCCGTTTTGCATCATGTGCCGGTGATGTTGGTGAGGCGTTGCTTTTGCTGGCAACTTTCCTCTCCTTTTCGGCCAGCGTGTCAGTTGCCAGTAGCTCGTAGAGTGCTTTGATACTACCTATAGCATCTCTCATTTGTTGGTGTACGGAACGCCTTTTGCCGTCTTCCAACATGTCCACCAGGGTTTTTATTTGTTCTCCGAGTTTTTCGAAGACTGTCTGCTGGTGTGTCGTCTCGTCCCTTATTTCTCTTTGTGGGGAGTTACTTTTTTCCTCCTGAGTTGTTTTCTGGTCTATCGGTGACCTAGCTACTTTGGAGCTCCTTAGGAAGGGGTTCGCCTGGATCTCCTTTTTTTCCTCGCTTTGGTTTTGATTTGTTTTTGTTGTTGTTGTTGTTGTTGTTGTTGTTGTTGGTTTTGTTGTATTCATTTCTGTGTGGTCCCCACTCAAAGCCGTTATCAATGTTCGGATGCGTAGTCACCAAGAGGGATCTCATGGTTATCTTTGTATCAGGGAGGCCATGCAAGGGTTGACACAGGCCTTCATGGGGTGCTGTGCCAGAGCCAGATCAGGTGCTAACCAGGAATGTTACATCTGGGCCTACGCCACCAACTAAATGGCGACGAAACATTGAGCGTTCTTTGAGTCCTGCCAAGGTTTTAACGGGACGGGGGCGTCTGTAGCATTAGCCTGAGAGCCATTTCAACCGGATTTCACTCCTGCTTACCGAGGTAACAGAATACTACAGACGTCAGCCCTAGGCTTCCTTATTCCGCATCGTTTTCCAGTATACCTTAATTAAGACCTTACTGGGCTCAGTCTTAATGATCAATAAGTTAATATTACTTTAGAAACGGGCATTACCCATTTTAACTACGACCTTGGTGTCTTGCCAGCTCTTGGCATGTGTCCCTCGTTGTATTTCCCTTCTGTGTAAGGAGCACGGGGTTATGTTTTCGTCTCGTTTAGTTTATCTGTGTCCCACGTTGTGGCGGGTACATCCGGGTCTCGCCAGTTTATTATTTCTGTATCCCACGTTGTGACGGGTACATCTGGGTCTCGCAATTTTATTCTTTCTTTATCCCACGTGGCTACCCTCTGGGTAGAGAGCACTTATTTGAAGACGGCACTTACTCGTCTTATCACAGAAAGTTCGTTGGGACTCCTGCAGCCTTTTAAGCCACGCCCTCCTTCTCTGCCGCTCTTGGTCGGGGGCTGCTTATTGGGTATTCGCCGCTAACCTGCAGTTCTGCAGGCCGTTCACTATCCGCCACCTGTGACCCCCACAGTCGCCTGAGCTTAGCTTCACCAGCCCGTCCGGCTTGATGCCTGTGCAAGAAAGTCTGAGCAATATTTAATTGTTATGGATATTAAACAAGAAGAAGAGCACTTTCCAAAAACATACATTTTATTGTTTAATAACTTAAAGCTTAAATGAAACATAACCTCTGCGCGAAGCACTTTTTGTAACTTTTTTTTTTAGCTTAGTTTAAAGTAAATTAAAAATTTTGTTGGTTTGCCTTCGAGTGCCCGCTACAAATGAGGTACTAAAATGAAGAATATTGTTCTACCTTTCTAAACAATAAAGTGTTTTTTTTTCCCGTTTTTTCCCTTTTTCGAGTTATGAACCATATTTCGTTAATTTTCAGTTTTGAAAAATAAACAAAAAAGAACTGTTTTGGCTGATCGTTTTATCTTTGGTAAGTGCTGGTTATCAATGCGTAGTTCAACGCAATTTTTTATTTGATAAATGGCTTGAAAGTCAAGGAAATAATCCAACATGGTCAACGCAAGCCAACCAAATCCTGGAAAACATCAAATGCAGTTGGCCTTATCAAGGTGTTGAGAATGTTGAATTGATCCCCTATATGACCGAATTTATTTCGTATGCAAAAAGTTAACCGAATTTTTTTAAGAAAAATAAAGGCAGATTTAATTAGGATCATTCCTCTTGGCTTGACAAATCTGAAACTGTCTTTTTAAGTTATCCTGACGAAAATTATGCAAGTACATCACAACAACGAGTCGTTCAAGAACATTCTGCGCGAACTAAACGAAGACGTGTGGCTGAAATCTCGAAATCCGACGAATCAATTACCACAGCTTTGCATAAAACGTCATGTAATTCGGAATTGGGAGAAGAAAATACCATGAGTCTAACGCCTTGTGAATACTGTCGCTTTTTGTTGAAGTAAAGCTTACAAAGAATTAGTACTTACTTATTCAGAGTTTTGTCAACACCAAGATTAAAAAGAATGCATTGCCTAGCTACAAAATTCTAAATACGGAAAAAGAAAACTGCTATCCAGAAGCCGACAAAATTAGTGTCACCGAGACAGGTGCCGAAGTAGGCTTACAGGCTTTACTTAACTTTAATTTTTTTACAATTCCGAAATTTCAGCACATACATATAACTAGAATCGACAAAACATTGATTGACAGATGCGCAACTGTTTTACAGGCTTTAAATTGAGGTTAAAACATCGATGCAGATAAGTTCAAAGTTTTCGCCTTAGATACAGCTTGCATTCACAAAGTGTTGTTGCATGGTGCATCGGTGATCGAGCATCATGGACTTATTTGCGAGTTAAGTGAGGAAGCCGCAGAGTCTAGAAATAAGGACATTAAAATTTACCGAATGAATCATAGACATAGACAAGAAAAGTGTCTCGGGTCATCACTAATAAGAAAATTTGAGAAAATTGCCTACCACAAAAAATCGTTTTTATCAAAAAATGCATTGGAATTGTTAAAAATCTAATTTTCCAAAAAAAACAAATGTTTGTATGAATTTGTTTACATTTTCTTTATCATTTTGTAAGTTAAAAGAAATAAAAACAATAATAACAGTGTTTAATGTAAAAAAAGCATGTATTCTATTTTTGACCGCGCTTTGTATGAGCGGGTACCCTGTGCACTGTGGTGATCGGTTTCGAAATAGTAGATATCATCACTGACCATCACTGGTCGAAATCTCTCACACACACCAGCCAAACACACAGTAGGTTGATCTTAGATTGGAATCACTAAAATATATCGAGCTCGTCAGTCAGTGATGATTCTTCCGGCAAGCGACAAGGCCACTAAATTTCACCGATTGTATATTGACAAATAAATATAGTGTAGTAAGACAATTGCAGTGTCTTTTAATTGTCACTTGCCTCACATTAACAGGTGACCCCGATGAAAGTGAACAAAGTACAATGTAAAAAAAAAAAAAAACAATATAAAAATGCGTCAAAAAAAATTACAAGACATAGTAAAGTGCCTCAATCTACACAAATTAAAAAACAAAAATTACAACCACAAACTAAATAGTGTTTCCGAAATACATTACAATTTCACTAATTTCAAACAGTAAAAACCAAATACAACGGCACTCATCAACCGTTAAATACAAAGATCAAACAGTTAAATACAAAGATCAAGCAACCGCAAATCATCTTTATTAATTACGGACATACATCCTATGCATATACTGGAATCCCGTATCAACAGAAGCGAACCATCTGAGACGGCAGTGGCAGTCATATGCATTTCAAACAAATTAATCTTTTTGTACAATTTGTATACATATTAAATAATTAATATACTTATTCTATTTTCTTTTGTATATTTATTCTTACATATCTACATACCTAAATTTTAAACCCGAATATATTCATGCTAACATTTTCAGTACTTAAATTAATTATTTAATATTCAAACAGCGATTGTAAGAAGAGTCATCATTGACAGTTAAGCTAATTAGTATCAAAGGTACGGATCAATTTTTTTTTCAGTTTTGCAAGTACAGGTTAGTGCAACTAATGTGTGTGTGGTAGGGGAGTGAGCAATTAGTTGCAGTTGAAGTACATTTCTTGATGTAAATTCATTCCTTACCAGTAACTACAATGGTAAGTGAGGGTGAACATGATTCGAAACATCATCAAAACCTACCTCATAGGAGGAAGAGCTTTGCCTCAAGATGTTGAGAGCATTAAGACAATGGGCAGGTGCCTCAGGTATTATTAGTTTATCGGAGATACAATCAGTAGAATATCACAAAAATTTTAACATGCAACATAATGAAGATACGTCTCAACTTTGCAATTAAATAACTGAAATTAGAGCCATGATGCAGCAGCTAATGGATAAAGATTTGGGTCAGAAAGGCAGACGATAACGCCGTGATTTTAGTAGGGGTAGAAACTATACAAGAAAACGAGATCGTACTCATAGAAGATCAGGTATATGTTGTTTTTATAAAACCTCTGGATCGAAAGCACGAAATTGTAATGATCCATGCAACTTTAGGAACAATGCCGGTTCGGTCGGTAACAATTTTTCAAAAAATTAAGCAAATCAGCTGTTGCGGCGGCGCACAGTTGGATTGAATCATTTCCCACCCGCCTGTTTATACGAGATCCTGACAACAACTTAACCTTTCTTATCGTGCCGAGTTGTCCGTTATCCCACTTAGCCTTTTTCCCACAAAAGTAGTCAATTTCTGTTTCTCTATTTGTGTAGCCAATGGTACATCTATTATTACGTACCGCACAAAGCTCTTAAAAGTTAACCTAGTACTCAGAAGACAATTCATACATGAATTTGCAATTGCATCAGTAAACCGTCCAATAATAGGAGCCGATTTTTTGAAAAAATTTGGATTACTAGTCGACATAAAAAATCGACGTTTAATTGATTCAACAACTAACCTTCACATAAGCGCAGTTCAAGCAATAGTAGACACACCGTCACCAAAACAGATATCATCGACTACGGATTTTGATGAGATTTTAAAAGGGTTTCCATCACTCACTGCTCCTCCAGATTTCAACAAACCTGTCTGGCATACCGTTCAACATTATATAAAACCGCCGACTTAATTTACAGCAACACAAAGCTCGATTGTTGGAATTTCCACATATGGTTGATTTAGGCATCTGTAGATTGCATCAGTATCATCCCCCCTTCACATGGTAGGAAAGAAAAGTAGCGAAGACTGGAGACCTTGTGGGAACTATAGGCGGTTAAATGCCATTACGATACCAGACAGGTACCCAATACCTCACACCCATAACTTCTCCATGCAGCTGAATGGTTGCAATATATTCTCATGAATCGATTTAGTGAGGGCGAACCATCAAATATCCGTGGCTCCAGAGTAAGTGCATAGGACTGCGATCACTACACCATGGTTTGTTTGAATTCGTGAGAATGCCTTTTGGGCTACGGAATGCAATTCAAACATTTCAAAGATTTATCAATACAGTAGTGCAAGATTTAGACTTTGTCTTTGCATACATTGATGATCTACTCACAGCTAGCGTGAAACTAGAACAACATAAAACTCACTTGAAAATTATTTTTCAACTGACTACGGCCTGTGTTTGAAACGATCGAAATGTTTATTTGGTGTTTCAGAACTATATTTTCTAGGTCATGTCATCACTAAGCACGGTATTGCCACATCGAAAACCGAATTGAGGCAATAATGAACTTAAACCCAACTACGATCCGTCAAATTCAACAATTCGTCGGAATGGTAAGCTTTTACAATCGTTTTATTCCAAGAAGTGCCGAATTGTTGTAACCGCTTTATTCACATATATGTAGCTTACCTGCAGAAAATAAAAAATAACAAGAACCATTTTTCTTGCCCTGATGAGTGCCTGATGGCCTTTAGAAAAACGAAAGAAATCCTATCTGAGATAGCATTATTAGCTCATCCAAGTGAACATTCTGTTTTTAATATAACAACAGATGCACTGCTGTGCTTCAACAGCGTCATCACAACGTTTTTCTCAAAAATACTATCTCCCACAGAGCAGAGTTCCTTCGCTTTCGACCGTGAGTTACTAGGTGTGTAAAAATAAATAAATAAATATTAGGCCGTAAGCAGCCCATAGAGAGGCCTAGGCCTGGGCCTAGCTTCTCACAACTGTACGTATTGTGCGTGGTATACATTTCTGTACGTACAGAAGGGACCTACAGTGTTATGCCGTATCCGAAGGGCAGAGGGGTTTTGAGAAGCTTTCTCATGACAGTAAATACTCTTGGATGTTTGTCAGACGCTCGCAAGAGGTGGGGCCGTAAAAAAAACTTTGGTGGTATTTTCCTGGATTCGAACTTGGTGTGTACATGGCAATAAACCAGTGAGAAAATGCTACATTCCGCCTGGAGCGGATCGTATGATACCCTATCCCTATCTTATTTGGTCGTGTCAGTGGGCGGTGGAAAATGTATTCACTAAATTTTCTATTTTTCCCTATAAACTAATATTTTTACTCGAAAATTAATTTTTGAAGTAAACGCCCCTAAAAAGTGGGCGTGGCCATATACAATGTATAGACGATTTCTGGATTAAGTGAATATCTACATATTTTCCCAAGTAAGTTTTTTCGAGTTTCACTTGAAAATAGTGAAAAAAGGTGATTTTTTTGAAAAGTGGGCGTGTCAGTGGGCGGATTTAAAAAAAAATTTTACACTTGTATTGCTTACTTTTCCAAGGATCTCGTATACAAAATTTCAGCAACCTAGCTCAAAATTTAAGCCCTAAAAACTGGTGACACACGGACGGACGGACATTGCTCAATCGACTCGGCTAGTGTTCCTGATCATTTATATATATACTTTATGTGGTCTATCTTTAATATTTCTCTATGTTACAAACTATGTATCAAACTTAATATACCCTTAGGATAGGGTAAAAACACTTCCGATATTTCGTAGAAGTCAGAGAGCTTGTAGTTTACACAGATGACAAGCCTCTGACAACGGCCTTAACATAAAAAGGCTGAAAGAAGTCCGCGCCAAACACGACTTCTTGACTACATCTCACAGTTCACCAATAATATTCGTCACATTAGTGGTAAAGAGAAAGTGGTTGGCTATCTTCTCTCAGGAGCGGAAGTTAAAGCCGATAAAGAAATAGGCCTAGTGAGCTTCAATCTTCAAAAGATCATGAAATTGCAAGAAAGCGATGAAGAACTAAAGTCTCTGGTCTCTGGTAATGCCAAGATCAATTCTCTGTTCAAGTTGGAAGTCGTAAAGATGCCTATAACTGACGAAGTAATTTGGTAAAAAAGAAGCGTCCTTTCATTCCTCATGAACTTCGTAGAACCATTTTCGATTCACTACACAATTTCATGCATGAAGAAATTCGGGCCACGCGAAAGAGAGTAACATCTAGATATTTCTGGCCCTCCATTAATAAGGATTGTAACCAATGGACAAGAACTTGTCTTACTTGCCAGCGGTCAAAGGTGTTCAGACATACAAAATCCAAGTTTGACGCTTTTAAAATTCCTGCAGGACGCTTTGAACATGTTCATATGGATATTGTTGGTCCTTTGCCCTCATCAAATGAATACTCATACGTGTTAACCATAGTTGAGCGATTCACTCGATGGCCAGAGGCATATCTGATTCAAGAGATGTGTGCAGCTACAATAGCCAAGACCTTCGTGCAACAATATATTTGTCGATTCGGAGTACCAGATCGAATAGCATCCGACCAGAGCACGCAATTTGAGTCTAAGTTGTTCTCGGCTCTCACCAGTATGTTGGGTGCACACCGTATCCGTACCTCAGCTTACCATCCGCAGGCCAATGGCATGGTAGCTCGTGGAAATGCGAGACAGTGGAGTGATGAGCTACCATTGGTATTACTAGGTATACGGTCAAACATTGAAGGTCCCCGCAGAGTATTTCATCGCAAATTCACCTGAGGATACTAATTTTTTTTTTTTTTACCGAGGGTAGGTGAAAAATCTTCAAAAAGACACTATGAGGACCGTGCTCATAGTAGTGTGGGATTTTTACCCACTAAAAAAAACCTCCCTTCAATACATTTCCTATTACTGCAACTAAGTATTGACTTATCAAACAGTTTTTATTTAATGAGATTGAAACGATTGGCAGGTAATTTTCCATTGAAAGCTCCTGCATATACCGACAGATTAACGCGATTGTAGTTTATCGAGCTAGGTCGAAAGGCTTTATTCTTTGTAGACGGCGTTATAGATGTCGCTCATCTAAGAGTTGTAGAACCGTATTATTCATGTGACCTTCTAATCGGTTCTTGTGTTTTCGAGCAAAAGTTTTGATTTCGTTTTCCACGTTGGCGATTTCGATATCTCTATGGATATCGTTCTTTCTTATATTGTAAAATATTGTAATTGGTTTTCTTGGTACAACCCCAGAGTTGTATACCATACGTCCGGTCTGGTTTAAGCACTTGCTTATATAAAAGCAGTTTGTTATGTATACTAAGTTTTGAATACTTTCCTCGTAACCAGTACATTTCTCTGTATTTATTCTCTAGTTCTTTGCATTTTTTTTCACATGCGTCTTCCATTTCAATTTTGCGTCAAGCGTCATGCCGAGGTATTTAGCCTCATTTGTATATGGAATTAGAACCGAGTTGACAAAGATAGGTAAATTATTGATTTTTCTATAGGTTGTGGGCGTCCCACAAGGAAGTCACCTTGGTCCATTGATTTTCGTCCTAACTACAAATGATGTTGGGCAAATCATTAAAAACTCTGATCTGTTTATTTACGCGGACGACATGAAAATAGTTAAGGTTATATCCATCCCGAAGGACTCTCTATCTTTTCAAAAAGACCTGAACTCTTTCTACACTTGGTGCGTCAATAACTTCTTAGAACTTAACGTCAGTAAATGTCAATCCATAACCTTCTCCCGAAAACGCCTGCCCCCACCCCGTAGATCCTATTTTTTTCTTCATGATTCCATTCCCTCAGTCTCCTTTATACGTAATTTGGGTATTATCTGTGATAGGGAACTTAACTTTCGCTCCCACATTGACCACATTATACTTAAGGCCAATTCTTCTCTTGGTTTCATAAAACGCTGGTCTAAAGAATTCTCTAACCCTTATGTTACAAAGTCGCTTTACATCACCTTTGTCAGACCCCTCCTTGAGTACGCAAGCCAAGTTTGGTCTCCATTTCATGTCACCCATTCCCTTAGAATTGAAGCTGTGCAGCGCAGGTTTTTACGTTTTGCCTTACGAGGTCTCCCATGGGTCGACAATTATAACCTACCCCCCTACGAAGATCGGTTAAAATTGATTAACCTTATAACCCTTGTTAGACGTCGCGAAGTCGCCGATATTCTGTTCATCCATCAGATATTAACCGGTACGATCGATTCCCCCGCATTACTTGAAATGATTTCGCTTCAAACAAATCCACGCAACCTCAGGTCTCTTCCTCTCTTTCGTCTCGCTCTCCACCGCACTAATTACGGCCTTTTTGAACCAGTCTCCAGAATGCTGCGATTAGCCAATAATGCCCAGAACCTCCTCGACTTCCATTACAACATATCCTCTCTCAGAAATTCACTCTCTTCCTCCTGACCTCCCCCTCAAATCTGTTTTAGTTTATTAAATGTTTGTTTTTAGTTTGTTAAATTATAATTTAATAATATTAAAAAACCATAAAAATAAATAAATATAAAATTAGGTTTAGTTAGAATTAATAAGTTCTGTTAGAATTAAGTTACAGCTTGTACTAAGCTCAATAAATAAATAAATAAATAAATTTACATGAACAGATTTAGTTTCGTTGAGCGCGATACGCCAACCTTGTGTCCATTCATTCACCCTATTCAATGCTTCTTGCAATTTTTCGGTTGTTTGTTCGATGGTTTTGACTTTTGCCAAAATGGCAGTGTCATCGGCAAAGGTACCTAAAGTGGTTCCTTCTTCTTGTGGAATATCACGAGTGTACAATAGATACAAGAGCGGACCTAGTACACTTCTTTGTAGTACTCCAGCAGCTATTTCTTTAAATTGTGAGTAGTCATTTCCGTGTTTTACACGAAAGAGTCTATTCGCGAGGTATGACACCAATATGTCATATAAGAGTTTTGGTAGAACTTGTCGCAACTTGTACTTTAAGCCGTCGTGCCACAACTTGTCAAAAGCTTGAGAAACGTCTAGAAATACGCTTGAACAAATTTTTTTTCTTCAAAAGCTTTTTCAATTACATCGGTTATTCTATGTACTTGATCAATTGTAGAATGTTTGCATCTAAATCCGAATTGATGATCAGGGATAAGATCTTTTTCTTCTATAACTGGCTACAAACGATTGAGTAATGTCCTTTCGAAGATTTTAGACATAATCGGCAAAAGCGAAATAGGTCTATATGATTTTTTCTCATTCGGTGGTTTACCGGGTTTTGGGACCATTATAACTTCCGCTACTTCCACTGACTTGGAACATATTTTAGTCTTAGGGCGGCATTTACAATGTGCAGAAATTTAGTTAAAGCTTTCTTGGGCAACTCTTTGAGAAGCTCTCCTGTAATTAAGTCGTATCCAGGAGCTTTTTTAGGTTTCAATTTCTTTATTTCTTGCCTAAGTTCAGTTAACGTTACACTTGCTAATGTGTAGTTGTCAGATGTTATATCCGATGCATTGATGTTTTCATGATTGGCGAAGAGGGGATTTGCGGTTTTTTATGCCTTTTACCACTTTCCAGAGCGAATAATTTGAGTCTTTTTCCGCGGTAAGATTTTCGAGGTACATTTCTATTGTACGGTTTTTAAAATCCTTTATAGTTTTCTTTAAGAAGTTGCTAAATGATTTACTTGCGCTTTATGCTGCCTTATGTTTGCCATAGTGCTGGAGTATTATGTCAACGAAGCGATGAACTTCAATTTCAAGCTCATAAGGCGTCTTGAGTGATGCATTTAGTTCGGTATTTTCTTCTTTATATTTTCTGAGGCATTCCCAATTGGTTTTACCGTTAGTTAATCTAGCTGGTACTTCCTTTTTAATCAGGGTTTCGCTCATTGCCAAAATTACTGGGGAATGATCCGACGACAAGTCATAACTCTCTTCAAAATGCGTACAAATCTTAAGCATACCTTTCGCGACGAAGAAATCGTGTATGAATATTTCAAGCTCGTCGAGTCTTTGCAGAAGCCCATTGGCATTCCAATTAAGTATTTTGAGCCTCTTTTTCATATTCTTCGTGGTGTCTGGGTGCGACGAACATTATTTTCAAGTTTAACTAATCTATCGAAAATAAGTTTGTTCGTTTTAGTTTGCTCTTCGAGTTTGGCAAGAATAATAGAAAAGACCTAAAATACTGGGTCTTGCGAACTATTATTTTAACTGCATTCTACTTTCGTGGCTTGAGCGTAAGTTTGAATACAGCTGTCAGATGACTTTTCTTTTGTGATTTTTGGCTTAGGGGTTTTATGCCTTACTTCACTACCTGATTTCGAGGCCGTAGTTTCAGCGTATGATAACTTTTCTTTCGCAATTTTTTTCTTTAATAATTATTGGCTTGATCGTATTCGATTGTTCTGAAACCCGATGATGTGATTTCAAAAGCTTTCCTCGCCTTTCTTGTAACTCTTTAGCTACTTCGCAGCCTCGATAACTATCCGCGTGGTTTCCTTTCCAGTTAATACAAGCTGGTGGTGTTTGCTGGTTCATGCCACAATCTTTGGATAAGTGTTTGCCGGCGCATTTAACACATCGCGGTTCTTTTTTACAATATGTTTGCGTGTGATTGTATCCTTGGCAATGCTTACATTGAGGTATAGTCCTAGTGTTCTTACGAACGGGTTCGATTTTAACGACCATGTTCAATATAGTTTTTATTTGATAGATTTTTTCTGTTTTCTAATTTATCAAACGTAAGCATAAAAAGAGGCAGTCCCCGCTTTACCGTAGTTTCCTCGCCGTCCAATTGCTGTTTTTCTCGTTTGACGATGTTGACAGCATCAATGATTTTGAGACTTTTATTTTTCAAATAGGATACTAATGATCAGCTAAGGTCAACAATGCAAACATCAGTCAAACATCAATATTCCTACATCTTTAAATAGCTCAGATTTCGTTTTCGTAAGAGTCAACAGAGTTCGTCCTGGATTAACAGCCCCATATGAGGGTCCGTACAAGGTCTTGCGTATGCTTAGGAAACAATTTGTACACAACATAAATAACAAACACGTTTCCGTATCAATCGACCGTTTGAAACCTGCGCATATCATCGCCACCGAACCAAATAGCCGATCAACAGATAAGCACAAATAACCCAAATTAGATAATCCACTTCGAAAATCCTCTCCCATGTTACAGATGTCAGATCACTGGTGAGCATACAAGTTTAGTGATTTTTTAGGCAAAAAAACCCACACTTGTATGCCCACCAGTGACCCGATATCTGTCACATGGGAGAGGATTTTTGGCGAAACAGAACGGAAAATTGAGAAATTGTAGTGGGGATGCTATGTTCAATAAACAACTACGGAAAATATTTTTCGTTTCGTGGTGAATCTGTTAAAAGTATAAAATCTAAAATTTAACGTATTTTTTTAAAACGTTTATCCTAATTTTCAAATTTTAAACTAGAAAAAAAACATATTTAACCACAGATAATTTAATTTCTTCCGTTTGGTACTTTGAACAAATATGAAATACGTTTATCATATTTTTTAGGTCGAATAAAAACAAGAAAATGTTTGATTATAGCAAATGTAGGTGTAACAGGTAAAACTCATCTTGTGTATAAATAAGAATATAAGAAAGTAGCGATTGTGTGAGGTTTGAGATTTCTGGTTAAAAAAAAGTATAGAAAAATTCACTAATTCGAGTATAGTGAAATTTTTTTTTAATCTTTGTTATTATACATATTTCAACCTATTGTGATAAAACTGTTCGCGTAATTTTTGTAATTTTCAAAAAAATATTTTAAACAAAAATCCTGGCGGAGTCGTCAATAACCCAACTTTTCAGTCGAAGAAGGTGTTGGTTTTATATTTTTTTTTAATTACATATATTCCAAGCAACTGAATCAGCACATACCTAACCTTATAAAATGTGTTAGCAATAAACTAAATCTAAACAGACTTCAGTATACATTTTCAAAACCAGGACTTTGTACATATTCGAATCATACGCTTCCACAGTTGTCCACTATTTGTCTGTAAAATTTCTTTATCCTAAACTTACAATATACATACCTAAATATCTATTCTTCAGATCTCTTTTTAACTCGCTAAATAGATAATGAGATTTTTTTATTAAAATAATCGAACAGAAGTTTATTTTTAATTCTTTTGGGTTCTCAAGCATATACATATGTATAATTCCGTATTTCAACGCAAACATACACTTGTATGAATATATACTTTGAACAATAAAAAAATGGATGCGAAAAAAGGTAAACCAGACGATAAATAAAACTATTTCACAAGTAAATTTATATTACAAGTAAAATAATCAAACAACAAATAATTATTACATTAATAAAATAAGAAAGAAATACCCATGCACTTGCAACACTTCCATAGTTCCATAATACAAATATTTTTATATCTCTTCGACACATTTATAAATTATTATACAAAAAATAGTTTTTAAACATAATAAATTCACCACCGCACTTTCCAAACACAGCCGCCACGGTTCACTACCTTTGTTTAGTGTGGGCAGATAGGAAATTTAAATCTCCAATTTCCTTTTTTTTAGTGATAAAAATGGGACAAAATTGTAATTATTTGCTTTTGCAGCAAATTCCCTTCCGGGAGAAATTAAATATTAATCGGAAATGTAAACATTCCAAAATGGACCTTCACCTCGTTAAGAATTCGATTTTAACACGCCAGCTACATAATCCTTTTTTTGGACCTGTAGATGGGCTGATTAAACTTCAAATCAGTGTTCGGACTTTACGCAATTGCAGTAGATCTACTGCAATTTAAAAAAAAAATATTTAAAATCTGCTGCGCCACTGCGCTTGACTTGCAATCTACTGCAATTTTTGAAATGTGAAAACCGTTGAAAACTTGATGTTTTCTAGATGCTTAATAGAAAAAAAAAACTAAAACTTATATACCACCAGCTATATTAATAAAGTTCACATAACATAAATTTATTTTATGAACTGCATTAAACTGAGAATTAATCAGTTATTAATTAAAAAAAAAAGAATTTCGTACAAAGATTTGGGCTTTAATTTAATTTAAAATGTGCAATTTATTTTTGTTTTAACCTTATTTTGTCGTAAAAAATATACATATGTGTATAAATCCAAACCCCATTATTGTCGTATATTGTAAATATGGATCTGCTGCACTTTTTGTAAGAATCTAGTGCTAAATTTTATTATTGAAGTCCTAACCCTGCTTCAAATCCTTCATCACACGTATTCACCGATACGAAATAAAGGGAGGATTTTGGTTCTCTCAATTTTTGGTGTTTTAGGGAAGAGTGGGGGGAGTGGATTATCTATTATAGGTTATTTGTGTCAGTGATGATTCTTCCGGCAAGCGACAAGGCCACTAAATTTCACCGTTAATAATAAAATTGAATTGTATATTGACAAATAAATGTAGTGTAGTAAGACAATTGCAGTGTCTTTTAATTGTCACTTGCTTCACATTACCCCTAACATTATGATTTTTTGCCCGCATAGCCACCCAACAAGCCAATCTACAATTTTTTTCTGCCTTTGTTGGTGTTTATATTTTATTTTTCTCGTAAAAAATGGATAGTAGCTAATACTATATAATACTATAAGACATCGCACGCAGAACAAATTTGTGTTCCATGTTTTTATTTGCTCGATTTTTTAGCAATATGTAGCTAGGCGACTAAAATTTTTCTTGTTTACAGGCACATCAATGTTGTTATTGGTTTTTACGGCAGACACATTCAAATGTTTCGTCAACATTTTTCATTTTTCTATCGCCAATTTATTTATTATGTTTTGTATGAGAACCGAATCAATTGTTCACTTCCCAGTGGAGGCAATTTGTTTCTTTTATCCCCACTCTTTAAGAAATAAAAAAATAAACAAATTCGAAAAATTAATGTGTAACGACACATATCTTCTGAGAAAGTGTTATTAATATTCTGCCCTAGACAAGTAGTAAATTTTGAATTTATCTCGATAAAGGAACTTTTCATAGCGGAATTTTTGGAATTAACCATTGCAACAATGTATTGATAAATACTATGTCATCAGGGGCGTATGTAGAACGTATTCTTAAAATATTGGTACTAGTTGAACAATTATCATGCATGTCTTCTGAGTGGGCTGGTTTGTAGCACTTGAGTAAGTTAGGTGGTTCTGTATACGAGTATAGTAGTTCGAAAGTAGTAAAGCCGAACTTATCCCAGTGGTTCTAGTTTATGTTGCAGAATTTCTAGCTTGTTTCGATCTTTCCTGGACCTCATTTATAATTGATTTAATAATGTAGAAGGTAAAGCATGAAGAAATGCTTGTAAGCATACAATGGACATGTTTATCTTTTCAAATTAGGCAAAGCCAGTTTAAGCATAAAAATCTTTGTCACTTTTATTGAGGCTGCTACTCTGGTACCTCCACTTTCTGCCCTTTATTGACTACTGATGATAAAATAGACACGCAGAACAAATTTTGGCACCATGTTTTAATTTTCTCGATTTTTAGGCAATATGTAGCTAGACGACCAAAATGTTTCTTATTTACGGAAACATCCGTGTTGTGGCACGAGTACGATAACTTAGGCGCCAAAAATTGATAACGGTTTTTATAGAGCGGTCAAAAACAAGCATTTTTTACTACAGGAGGGGGGGGGGTCTATCTCGCCACGTTTACGAGCTAGGGTCAGTTTTAGATTACAATTTTTTTTTCTTTATCATGCCTGTCCCATTCGTATTAATTTTTCCTGATTGGTGCAGTTTGTATTATAGGCTTTCCAAAGCGAATAATTCGAATCTTTTTTTGTCGATAAGCTTTCAAGGTAAGCTTCTGTTTATTTATTTTTTAGATCATTAATTGCCTTTTTTACTGAGTTGCGCAAACGGTTAATGTGTGATTTATTCTGCGGAGCCCGACTTTGTTGCCACTTCTTACGAGATTTTCTCTTTTCCTTAATCATCTCTTGTATTTTCTCGGGATAAGTTTAAACATTACTGACCGGCGTTTTCTTTTGCTTGGAATATTTTTCCACGTGGCACTTTGTAAGATTTCATCTAACCGATCAACTTATATTTCAAGTTCATACGGTGTTTTATGAGATACCCTCAGATCGATATTTACTTCTTTCATTTTTAATTAGAGCTTCGCTTACGGTCATAATGATTGGAGAATGATCAAAGGGGAGTTCAAAGCTTTCTTCAATTTTTATAAATTTGCCTCATATTCCTTTAACAACAACGAAATCGTTCAGATCCGGTATCTTTTTTCTATCAGTCGGCCAATATGTTGGTTTACCCGTCGGGTGAAAATTGCAACTGTTGATTACATTGTAGAGCACCCTACCTTTCTGAGAGTCGTGCCTTGAATCCCAGAAAGGGTGTTTTGCATTGATGTCGCTACCAATAATAAAATTTGATTTAAGGAAGTTAGAGATGTTTGTGAAATCATTTTCTTCAAGCTTACAACGCAGTGGACAATATAGTGACGAAATAGTGAATGTAAAATGTCTATTTCTAACGCAAACCGTGCTTACTTGCATTGATTCTAATTCAATTTTTACTTCTGCTGAGTGCTCGATACATTCTTTTATAAACAAGATGATCCGCCTCTGGTTTTTTCCGATGGGTGGAAAGCGTGGTACACGTTTTATCCCCTTATCTTGACGCACGATTGTTTTGTCAGATGGGTTTCACAGACCAGGCAAATATCAATATCTTTTTCTCGTATAAATATATTTAACTCGTCGAGTCTTTGTATGAGCCCGTTGGCGTTCCATGTAAGAATTTTAAGCGTTTCTTTCATATTCTCTTTTGATTACGCGTGTTCTGTATGCCGCTTTCGAGAGCAACTATTTATTCGAAAACTAATGTGCTTGTTTTACATTGCTCTTCAAGCTTTTCAAGAATTATGGAAAACACGTGAGATACAGGGTCTTGTGTACTGTCGCTTTCATTGTTTTCCAATGTCACAACTCGACCGGAAGTATTTAGCAAAAGTTTCGATGGTTTTTTGCTTTAGATACCCGTTAGTTCTCGGTCATGTATGTCATGTCACATGTCTGTTTCGCTGCTTTTTTGGTAGCAGTTTTGGATTTACTTTGTTTCGTGCATGTTTTGGAGCTCTTTTGCTACTTCGCAACCTCGATAGTTCGCTGGATGCTTTCCTTGGCAGTTTATACAAGTTGGCCATAGAGCACTAGCCGTTACGCATGTATCCAGATGAATCCAGTGTCTGTTTGCACGATCGATAGCTTCATCTTCTACTTTTCTCTTTAAAGAACTGACTGGGGCTGCTACAAAGGGAATGGCCCTCGATATGTGCAGCGTCGACCATTTCCTAACAAGCTCATCCGCCTTCTCGTTGCCTTCGATATTCATATGCCCTGGTACCCAATATATCTCGTTTGAAAGTGATTTGCACGTTCTCACCAGCCTCGACCGAGTTATAGCAGAGTCCAGAGCAGTAATGGCTGCCTGGCTGTCTATATAGACAGTTATCGTTTTTCCGACGATATTACTCTCGCGTATAATTTCAGCAGCCTGCGTAATGGCTGTGACTTCGGCTTGAAAGACACTGCAGTCGTCGTTTCTTTTAAAGGAGTGGTTTATTCCCAGAGCTTCACAATAAACTCCGGCTCCTGTACCACTGTTCATCTTGGAACCATCGGTATAGAATGCCAACTCCTTTTTCTTTTTAGTCCTCCAGTTCTTCCATTAACTTCTGTCAGGAATTCTTGCCCCTGACCACGATGTTAGGAATAGTCTTAGTACCATATTGTTATGTATAAATATTTCCAAGAATGAGAATAATTCCAATAATAAGAATAATTCCAAGAATAAGAATGCATTAGATGCACTTCAAATTCGTAGAATCTTCCTAGAACTAATAGAAACAATTTTTTAAAGGTTTTAGACCATACCATTAAAATAAATACTCAGTACAGTTTTCCATTATTTAATGAATTTAACGAAAAAGACAAGTTCAATTTACGGAAGACAAACTACGCACATGGGCAGCCACAATACCATTCTATCTAAACGAAGAAGAACATATATACGCCAAAAGTAGATATTTTGATAATTCAGCTAAAGTCTTTAGTCACGAGCTCTACACGAACGATGTTCCAGCTGAAAGTTTTGCCAGTCATTTAAATAAAAATAATGTACAAATTAAAATCGATATTACTCTCTTTTAGAGATGTATTTTTTTAAGAAGGGGATAGTCTTTTATTTACTCATGAAATACAACACACGATTGAAACAAAAAATAATATTCCCATTTATAGTAAACTATACCGTTACCCTGAAGTCCATCGAAAAGAAGTTGACAAAAAAATTCAAGACATGCTTAATTAAAAGATAATAAAACATAGTAACAGCCCGTACAATACGCCAATTTGGGTAGTACCCAAAAACTAGATAATTCGGGCCAGCAAAAATGGCGAATAGTAGTTGATTATAAAAAAAACTCAACGAACAAGCGGTTAGAGATCGATTTCCAATACCAAACATTGACGAGTTATTTGATAAACTCGGCAAATGTACTTATTTTTCAAGCATAGAATTAGCTAAAGGTTTTCACTAAACTGAGGTATTACCTAGAGACCGTCCGAAAACTGCATTCTCTACTAAAAATGGCCACTACGAGTTTATTCGTATGCCATTTGGCCTGAAGAACGCGCCAGCAACTTTCAACGCCTTATGAATAGTGTTTGTTGTTGCGGCTAAGGAAGCGTCGTTCAAAGAATAAAATATCGTCTTCTCCTAAGCGTTTACAGAGTTTATTCTCTAAAAAATTCAAAATTCGAATCATCTGTATTATAGATACAAAAAACCAACTTACTTTTGTAGTGAACGATCCTAGCTTCCAAATGCAAATGATAAATTTCTCCCTCAGACGAAAGTAGCGCTCTATATATATATATACATGTCAGGAGGTGTATTCCTTCACCAAGTTTTCGCGCCTATTTTGACAGTTACAGAAAGGAAACTAAAAGTTCTGTTTGTATTAAGAATTATTTAAAGGTCTGTTTACATTTAAAAACTAGAAGCGCTGACTTTACAAAATAAATAACTTAACACCCCACCCCCCGTGACGTATTGACAATATTTTCCGCTTCAATTAGGGCGCTGAACAAGGTATCAATTTTCGGCGACAATTCGTGAAGGACGTGTGACCGGACCATCTTAACAGAACGGACGAGCCTCTCCCAACAGCCTCCAGCATGCGGGTTCGACGGGCAATTGAATACACATTCTATTCCTTTTGATGAAAGTTCCATCTTGATGGCTTCGTTGTCGAATATCGCAGAGGTCATCAGTTCGTTATTAGTTCCGACGAAGTTGGTGCCATTATCACTTCTTATCCGGAGTGGAACCCCTCTTCTGTTCACAAAATTTCTATTGCACATGATACAGGCATCTGTCGATAAATCTGCAGCGATTTCTAGATGTACCGCCCTTACGGTCATACAGGTGAAGAGAGCGATCCACCTCTTTTCCGTACGACGCCCGAAACTGATTAGGACCGGTCCAAAAGAGTCCAGGTCGGTGTAGGTGTAAGGTCTTAGGAACGGAGTGAGACGGTCTTTCGGCAACTGGCCGAAATGGCGGCATTGGCTGAAAAGTTAGAATGTGGCAGTAACGACAATCTTTCTTTACTCCCTTAACAGCAGGACGTAACCCAGTGATCCAGAATTTGAATCGTATCTCATTAACGATGATGTCGTCATTCTGGTGATGCAGAAAATTATGAAAATGTTCTATTATAAGCTTAGTTAGTCGGTGACCCTTCGGAAGATTAATGGGACGTCTAGCAGTGAACGGTATACTGGTGGCGGCATCTATACGTCCATACACCCGTAGCAGGCCGATATCAAAAGTATCCATTTGGGCCTGACGACATAACCGTTGCTCTGCTTCATCAAGTTCAGTAACTGATAACTCCCCGCCCTCTTTGACTTTCCGTTGACAGCTTCTGATAAATCTCAGCACCCAGCCCATTGTTCTTTTTAGCTTCAAATATTTGGAAAATCTGGTAATATCAATCATAAATGTACTCACTTTGTTTATGTGCAAAAAAGACTTTGGTCTGAGCTCTTTCTGACACGTGTGGCTGCTAATGTCGCCCGGCATTGGAGGACAAGCATCCTCAGGCAGCTTTAAAAATTATGGCCCGTCCAACCACTTGCTGTGCACTTGAAGTCTAGGGGGATATTTGGCTCGAGTTGCTTCATCTGCTGGATTTAATTTGGATGGAATCCAACGCCATTGGCTGACCTTACTATTTTCAAGAATTTCCGCTACACGAAACGCGACATGTGGTTTGTTGCGACGAGCATCCATTCTTAGCCAGTTAATACAGGTTTTCGAATCACTCCAATGCACTTGTTTCCCAAATTGTAGCTCATGACTCTCTATCATGGAATTACAGAGCCTAATCCCAAGTACCGCAGCTGACAACTCAAGGCGCGGCATCGATGTTACCTTCTTTGGAGCACACTTCGTCTTCCCACAGATAATAAAACTCTAATTGTTCCTCCTATTTCCGCACGAACATATGTGACTGCACACATCGCCTCTTCACTGGCATCGACGAAGGTGTGAAGATCTATTCTGCTAGCTTTTGACAGGAGGGAATCATGGCATCTGGGTATCTTGATCTGGGTCAGCGAAGGTAACTCGCTTTTCCACTTCATCCAGTTTGCAAAAATCTCGTTTAGAATTGGCTCGTCCCACGAGATTCCGTATTTCCATACTGACTGCAGCAGCAATTTCAGATGAATGGTGAAATTAGCGACCATCCCATATGGATCAAAAAAAGACATTGCTACGCTGAGAAACTCCCTCTTGGTTGGACATCAATCGTTCGTTGTAATTTCCCTGCTGACTCGAAGAAACTTTAGGGCGAAGGCCAAAATATCTTCTACAGGCTCCCAACACATTCCGAGGACTTTTTCGGTGGCTGCATCAATATTCATATTAACAACTTCGCTTTGTTGATCTTCGTCGTCAGCGCCAGAAATACTTCCCAAAAATTCCGGAGAATTCGACGCAAAGTGTCGCAGGCCCTTTAATAACAAGGAGTTTAAGACATTGTTGATATTTGCTGCTGCGTCGAATAGTAGGCGAATCTTATTTGGCTTGTAAGGATTTTTCACGCCAAAGTTTGGAAGATACCAAGTTCTTGGCGTCATGTTGTCTGCTTCGGTTTTGGTCATCTTCCTTGCGTATCCTTTTTCCACGTAGCTTTTAATTATGTCCCGATATTTGTCTACGAATTCCGGCTCCCTAGACATCTTCCTTTCAAGGTTCCATAATCGTTGTCTCGCCATCTCATAGCTCGCTGGAGTCTTGACTGCTTCCTTTTTCTACAGTCTCAAAATGACTTCCAACTCTTCTGGTTGTACTAGAGAGAATTTAAAGGGCTCTCTTATCGCTATCAGAAACTAATTCCTCTTCTGGCTTCTTCACACCGAATTTCTCCATGCTGAGATACTCCTCCACCATAAGTTCCACACGCTGATCTTCGTTCACCTCTTCTTGGCTACTATGCAAAACGAAATCACCATCTGGTACCACTGTTGCGTTCAGCTTTGACCTGCCGTATACTACCCAACCAAGTTTGGTCTCAGCGATGATTGGTTCTGCATCCGACGATAATATAGTGCTTTGGGTGCACCCAAATGGGTATTGTCAAGTCCTATTAACAATTGTGGCTGTGCATTCTCGAATTCTTGAAGAGAAATTAGAGTTCTATGACATAGTAACAAACGCAGATCGTACGCAGAAAGTGATTGAGTTGGCAGATTCAAATCACTAACAGTCTGGACTCCCTTTAAACTAAAACGCTTAGCCCCTTCTTTGTCTGCGCTAATCTTCAGATCCACCAGCATTGACTTCTCCGTCATCGTCTCTTTCCCAAACCATTGTAATTTTAAAGGCCTATTGTGACCCTTTATATGCAGCTGCCTGGCCAAGTCTATATTCATGATACTAACGGAAGAGCCCTCGTCAAGTAGCGCATAGGTTTTCACCACGACGTCATCATTATAAAGCCTTATGGGCAGAATACGAAAAAAGATTTTAGGACTCACCTTGGCATTACAGCTTAACACTGGCTTCGATGATTCTTGATGAACATTTTCCTCCGTTGTCACAGTCATCTTCTTCTTTGGATGTTCTTCATGAAAGGAAGTATGATGTGTTCTTGAGCAGTCGTTGACCGCACATGGCTTCCGGAACCTGCATGCGCGCAAACTATGCCCATATTTGGAGCAGCAAAAGCATATTTTATTCCTTTTGATAAAGTCCCACTTTTTCTGGACGTCGAGGGACACATAAACACAATTGGCAACCAGGTGTGACTTCCGTTTGCAGTATCGACACAAGTCACTTTTGACGGCAACTGAGCTGGATTGTTCTCTGGCATGAAGATTTCCAATCTCTGCTGTTGACTGCTCCATGACATGAAGAATACTTTTTGTTCGCTCCCGTTCATCAATCCCCGTCGGCGGCTAAAAACAAACTGGAGTGATAATACATTCTAGTCTGGCTATTCCACTTAACCAATCGTCAAAATGTCTGACGGTGGCATATGGTTGGATATTGACACATCGTTAAGCCTATTCCAGACGTTTGCTCATGGGCAACTTGTTGACAAGCTCATCAATTAACGTGGGATTAGCCAGATGCTGGTGAAGACCGCTCGACTCCGAAAACGTCGCAAGATTTTTCACTTTTGTTGAAAAGGGTATTAGCAATTCCAATTTACCTTCTGGAATATTTGCGACCTCACTGATCTTCATAAGTTGACTCTGCAACAGACATGCTGGATGACCAAATCTAATTTCCAGCGCGGCCATTACCCTTTCCACATTATTAGGGTGTATAAGCATGCTTCGACTACTTCCTTCGCTTGACCTTTTATACACCTTTGCAGGCGGAAAATATTTTCAACCTTCGAATAACCGAACATTGCCGTTGATTCCTGCAAGGCCGTTGAAAACATAGGCCAATCTTCGGGCCTACCTGTGAAGTCAGCAAGGTCGTGAAGTGTTCGACCAGGGTGTGGTCCAGCCTGACTCGCATTAAAGGGCGGCGTTGATTGTAGTGATGGCTGCGAAACGAACGTTGGCTGACTAAAGCTCTGGAGTTGATTTAGAGGTATAAGATATGAAGAAATTCTTTGCGTGCATGAGGAACTGGTTGAAGCTGAGGTGGTGGCTGAAATCAGTGGCAATTGAGGCGGTGAATACATCGACGTGGACCAAGTATGCGGCGTGTAGTGGTCGGTGCACATAACAGTTGATGTAACTTTCGTAGTACCCTTATAACGGCTCTGGATTGCGGTCACAGCCAGTGGTGGGTTTATAGTTGGCAGGACGATGGAAATGGTTGAAAGGTGGGCGGCAGTCCTGGCAGAATTTTCTTGTTGGCGCAGGTTAACAATTTCCTGTAGACGAAGGCGTTCCTCTTTTTCGGCTTCTGCACATGCTCTGGCGGCTTCGAGCTGTGAGCGTAACTCTTCCATCTGTTTTTGAACGTCCTGGTATATGACGGCTTGCTGCTGCTGATCGGTTTCCATTATTGTGCTATTCTCTTCTCTGTCAGAATCCGTCCCGCTCTCAGAGGAATTAGTTTCCTCTGGAACTCCAGATAGTTCTGCAGAATTTTCACTTGGGCTGGTAGTGAATTTCCCTTTATTTAAACGGGAGCTTCTCCTCGTTGGCTTGTCTTCTGACATGGACGATGAATATGAAGTAGTGGCGGCTGCTTTCTTCTTTCCCCTTCCTTTATGCTCACGGCAAAAACTACCAAAAGATTGGCCACTCGTTGTGGTTAGCAATCCAAAGGAAATCGCAGTTATTGAAGGAAGCGTCGTTAAAAGAATAAAACACCGTCTTCTCCTTAGAGTTTACAGAGTTTATTCTCTAAAAAATTCAAAATTCACTGACTTTACAAAATAAATAACTTAACAGTGTTCTAAAGGAATTTATAAAAATTGTTGTTGTCTATTTGGACGACATTTTGATATTTTCAACCAGCTTCGAAGAACATTTACTTTTACTAAGGAAAATTTTTAAAAATTCAAATTGACAAATGTCATTTTGCCGACGAGTCTACTAATTATCTTGGTCATATAATAACTAAGGGAGGTATAAAGCCCAATACCGAAAAAGTAGAAGCTATTCAGAAAATGAAACTTCCTACAACAGTTAAAGAAATTAAACAATTTCTTGGCATTAGCGGCTATTATCGCCACTGTTGCCATTTGAAAACTGTTCTTCCGGTCAGATTTAACTGGAGAAAAACCAGTCAAAAAAGTAAAATTCAGTCAACGAAAACAGTCAACGAATTATTAACACAAATTCAGCTGAAAAATCCAGTCAGAGTAAAAATTAACACTTTATTCAGAACAAAAAATAACACAGAATCCTTTATTTTTAAGTATGTAGGTAGAATGAAGTGAAGCATAGTTTAAGAATTAAATAACGATTAAAAAAATTTAAGAATTAGTAAGAAAACATTAATACATTCTAATTCATTGATTCGATTCATACATAATCTTAACGTATCAATGTCCCTGAGTGCTTCAATTGACTCTTTATCATTATTATTTGCATCTGTGTCATATACTACTTATTATTATTTGTTACTTTAGTCTGTATAAGAAAATTGAAGCAGAAATCGCTAAATCTCAACTGATTTCTGATGATCAGAATCAAATTCGTCTCATGCTGGTTCATCCGAGTTCCTAACTTTATTTTACGATATTTCGGTGACTACATATTATTTCCACTTCCTCATTAGATAAAGGCAACACTAACTTTGATATTGTGTTCAAGTGCTTTTTCGAAATATACATTTGTACGTTGGGATGGTGAGAAGTGGAAATGTTGAAAAAATGTTTCCAAGCTAAGAGCAAAAGTAGTAAATGCACGGCAAAAGTTTTTTAAAAAATTAAGAAGTAATGATTGAAAAGAAATTTTACAAACCAGTAAAAAAAATATATTCAGCTAAAAAACCAGCCGGCTGGATTCTAAAAAATCTTCCAGATAAATTCATATCAATCCAGTCAGATCTGACTGGAAAGCATTCAAAATGGCAACAGTGATTATCGCAAGTTTATAAAGGACTATGCGAAAGTAGCTTATCCCATTATTAAATATCTAAAAAAGGACATGAAAATAAATAGATCCGATCCCGAATACATAAATGCATTCTATAAATTAAAATTACTGCTTACCAGCGACCCTATACTTAAAAGCCCAAACCACACATAACCCAAATTAGATAATCCACTTCGAAAATCCTCTCCCATGTGACAGACAAAGTGAACCCTGGTTTTATTGGTATTGCAGGCAGAAAAACTCACACTAGAAAAACTAGGGCTTAGGATACCTGTAACATGGGAGAGGAATTTTGAAGAAAAAAAATCGGAAAATTGAGAGAAATTAAGAAATTGGGGAGAGGATGCTATGTTCAATAAACAACTACGGGAAATATTTTTCGTTTCGTGGTGAATCTGTGAATCGCCAAAGATGTTTTCCTTACTGATTTTAGCATTGAAGTCCCCGAGTACGATTTTTACATCGAAAAGATAGTCGGTATATTGGCAGCCATCGAGTGATAGCTTCAGATACCAATTGAAATTCAATCGCGTGGATCCAAAAATTGTCGCCGGAACCAAATGATGTCGGTGTTCGACCCCTTGGGTTTTTTATGTCACCTTCTGATTGGTGCAAAGCTCATAATGCGTGAAGTATGGAGGCCTAATGTAGGATGGGATGAGCCGTTGCCCGACAGTATCAATACGACGTGGAAAAGGTGGTGTCAGAAGACAATTGAAGTAGTCCAGATCCGAACTCCACGCCATTACTCGGTTAGTAGTACACCTAAGGAGGTTCAGCTTCATGTTCGCTCAAAGTTCGTCATGCTCGCCGTAAGTTGTGAATTTAAAGACTTTTCTCGCTTTTCTTCCTTTGCCAGGCTGAGACGCACAACAGCATGGATCATTCGATTCGTGAATCGATGCCGCCGTATAACTGACTCCAAAGAGGATAATGGTCTTACAGTCGCCGAGTTAGATTCTTCTGAGTCTTTATTATGCTGCCAAGCTCAGAGCGAAAGTTATGCTACGGAACTAAGTCCGATAAAGGAGGGCCACAGCCTGACCAAAAGGAGCAGTATGCTCACTCAACTCATGCCATATAGTCACGGCAAGGGTATTCTTCGTGTTTACGGTCGCATCGATACTGCTAGCTGGCTGCCGTATGACGCGAGGCGCCCAATCATCCTGCCACCAGACCATGTGTTCACGAAGCTGGTTGTCATGCATATTCACTGCCTGATGAAACATCAGAACGTCGAAATGACGATCTGTGAAATACGTCGCAGATATTGGATCCCACGTTTGAGACGCCTTTTGCGGCATGTACATCCAAGCAAGCTGTTACGTCTGCCGGATTGAACGTGTTATACCTGTCACACCAATGATGGGTCAGCTACCAGAGGAACGTTTAACGCCATTGGCCTTTGTCTCATACTGGCTTGAATACGCAGCTACAACAAATGCTTCTCAGAAATTTTTGACTGCGAGCGTATTCAGAATGAAATGTCATCAAAGGGAGTCGAATGGGTGTTCAACTGCCCCATCAACCCCTCCGAAGACGGCGTATGGGAACGGATGGTGCAATGTGTTAAAAGAGTCTTACGCCATACACTTAAAGAGGTTTCCCCACGTAGGCCTACATTCCAGAATTTACTGATTAAGGTGGAAAACATTGTGAACTCACGCCCATTGACGCACTTGCCAGTTACCGCCGACCAAGAGGAACCGCTTACGCCGAATCATTTCCTTTTAGGTACTGCCAATACTGCCCAGACGCCAGACTCCAGAAAGCCTTTGGATAAACCACACAGTTTGCGGAAGCAGTGGAGAATCGCTCGACAGTTGAGAGACTGTTTCTGGAAATGGTAGATAGCCGAATACTTGCCGATGCTGACGCGCCGTACCAAATGGTGCGAGAGGACGGTGCCGCTAAGAGAAGGTGACATAGTCTTCATCTGTGATTCCAGCATCCCGAGAAAGCAGTGGTGTCGTGGAAGAGTACTGCGCGTTTACGCCGGATCTGATGGAGAGGTTAGACGAGCCGACGTTCGCACCGCAACAGGGGTACTGCGCCGCCCGGTCTCAAAGTTGGCTGTTCTGAGCGTGATTGATAGTGAATCCGATTAATTCACGGGGGAGCGGATGTTGCAGAACACCCTATGTGCATAGTGGCTCCATCTCTAAATCAGTACAAAGCGCTCACATCGTGCGCTCAAGAAAAATATAGTTTATCTCTTTGCCTATCTCTTTCTCGCAATTTGTACTTACATCCAACGGAATTTCATTTAAACGCTCACACCAGAACAAAGAGAGTAAGTCGATGGATGTACAAACCGCGGTAAAAATTTTTATATCTAAATAAGAAAAATTTGTAACTTCCCCCTTGTAGAAATAAAATATATCTTTACGAAAAAAGGAGTATTATTTTCAATGACATCCGCTTACAACAACTATATTTCTCTTAGATACTACATTTTCATTCAGTTCATACTTACATGTGCGATCTCTAAAATGAAAATGATTGATTTTATTTTGCTCCAATTTTGCCGATAATTCTTTAATTTCCCTTTTGTCATAATTCTTTGTTATAAATTTTATTGGACGTAATTTTGTCGTTGTGTGAATGGTGTTGTTATAGAAAGTTATTGCCTTGTGTATCGAGGTCGTCATTATTTTCGTTATCTGATTTCATAATGCGTAAATGCTCATTTAGTGTGCCATGCAATCGCTCTATGTCAGCGTTGCCAGTTTTGTTGCCTGCTGTGGTAACATGTTATTTTATTTCGCTTTCTTTTAAGAAAAATTCTAAAGCATTATGTAAAATACATCTCTCATTATCGTAGACTAACTTCTTAATTTTGCCTAAAAGTTGTATTCTTTCTTTCATTGCTTTCAGAATTGATATCCATGTTCTATCGCCTAAGTTATGTATTGTTCCACACTTACTAAATTTATCGATTGTTGTTAAGTACATGATGTTTCGACATGGAAACCAAATGTCTATGTGCACGATAGCATTAATTCGCGTGCTGATAAGGATTTTTTACCGGTTGACGATCATGCTTAGCTAGTATGCATGTTTCGCAATTGTTTATGTATTTCGTAATCATTTTCAACAAATTAGGATGGAAGTACTTTTGTTTTCGTTCATAAAATATTTCTTGGATTCCTCGATGATTATTTCTTGAGTGTTCGTTTTTAATTATGGCATTTGTTCTTTATCTATTATATTAATTAGCTTAATACTGGGTTTAAAAAGTTGTAAATTTTTATTGTTTGCAAAATTTTGTACGTCAATATCTTGGAATTCGATAAATAATTGATTATTATCGCAATAAATGCACATTATTCCTTTATCGATCAATAGTTTCTTCAAAAGTTCTAAAAGATTACTACTATTGTCTATGATTATGTGATCTTGAATTTTACCGTTTACAATTTTTTTATACGTTCTTTCTCGGTTACCTATTTGTAAATAGATTTGGTTTTTGTAGAGATTGATGGCTTTCTCGGTTACGTAGATGTACTGAGTTTAATCTTCTATTCCACTGTGAATAGTAGCGTCAGTAGACCTAACATTGTCATTCTGTTTTCTTACACTGCTTGTTACATTATTGAAAATGTTAGGCAGCGAAATTTTTTTTCTATTTCCTTATTTCTTTATTTATACATGGCTAACATATCTGCTTAAACCGTCAGCAACGTGATTTTCTTTTCCTTTCAAATAATCCATTGTGAAGTCATACTCCTTTAATTGGATTTTCCATCTCTGCAATTTTTAGGTTCTTTTATATTATTGAGCCAGACTAGAGGCTTGTGGTCTGTACGCAAAATAAATTTTTCCATAAATGTATGTTCTGAAATATTTAACCGCCCAGACGATAGCTAGTAATTCTTTCTTTATCGTCGAATATTTTGTTTCATGGTTGTTTAATGTACGTGAAGCGTAACCTATAGGGTGACTGTTTTGACTGAGTACTGCCATAGACAAACCTAAATTAGACAGTCAACTTGTACTTCCCCTGCCCCCTTAGTGCTGAAAATAGGAGGAGCCTAATTACCATGTTTGTGAATAAATGTGAAGTAGCGTGTGACCAAGACCTAACTATTATTTTGTCGGGTTATCTCTTTCATTCCTTTTGAGCAAAAATTTTTTTTCCGGTTGTTATTCCATTAACAACAACAAATTGTATGTAAAAAAAAGGGCTGCGGCCATAGATGTCAAAAAAATCACCGGATTTTGTGTGTTTTAGGAAAGAGTGGGGGAATGGATTATCTATTATAGGTTATGTGTGGTTAACGTGAAGGGCTTTTTAAAGTTTGGGCCACAAATAACCCATAATAGATAGTCCACTCCCCCCACTCTTCCCTAAAACACCAAAAATTGAGCGAACGAAAATCCCCTCTTTATTTCGTATCGGTGAATACGTGTGATGAAAGATTTGAAGTTTAATCAGCCCATCTGTTCTTTTCAAAGCCCAACACCTACTTGAGTAAAGTTGGGTTATTGACGCTTCCGTCAGGATTTTAAATGTTATATGATTTTGCTTAAAATATTTTTTTGAAAGTTACAAAAATTACGGGAACAGTTTTGTCCAATCTGTCTGAATATCATGATACGAAATAAAGAGGGGATTTTCGTTCGCTCAATTTTTGGTGTTTTAGGGAAGAGTGGGGGGAGTGGACTATCTATTATGGGTTATTTGTGGCCCAAACTTTAAAAAGCCCTTCACGTTAACCACACATAACCTATAATAGATAATCCATTCCCCCACTCTTTCCTAAAACACACAAAATCCGGTGATTTTTTTGACATCTATGGCCGCAGCCCTTTTTTTTACATACAATTTGTTGTTGTTAATGGAATAACAACCGGAAAAAAAATTTTTGCTCAAAAGGAATGAAAGAGATAACCCGACAAAATAATAGTTAGGTCTTGGTCACACGCTACTTCACATTTATTCACAAACATGGTAATTAGGCTCCTCCTATTTTCAGCACTAAGGGGGCAGGGGAAGTACAAGTTGACTGTCTAATTTAGGTTTGTCTATGGCAGTACTCAGTCAAAACAGTCACCCTATAGGTTACGCTTCACGTACATTAAACAACCATGAAACAAAATATTCGACGATAAAGAAAGAATTACTAGCTATCGTCTGGGCGGTTAAATATTTCAGAACATACATTTATGGAAAAATTTATTTTGCGTACAGACCACAAGCCTCTAGTCTGGCTCAATAATATAAAAGAACCTAAAAATTGCAGAGATGGAAAATCCAATTAAAGGAGTATGACTTCACAATGGATTATTTGAAAGGAAAAGAAAATCACGTTGCTGACGGTTTAAGCAGATATGTTAGCCATGTATAAATAAAGAAATAAGGAAATAGAAAAAAAATTTCGCTGCCTAACATTTTCAATAATGTAACAAGCAGTGTAAGAAAACAGAATGACAATGTTAGGTCTACTGACGCTACTATTCACAGTGGAATAGAAGATTAAACTCAGTACATCTACGTAACCGAGAAAGCCATCAATCTCTACAAAAACCAAATCTATTTACAAATAGGTAACCGAGAAAGAACGTATAAAAAAATTGTAAACGGTAAAATTCAAGATCACATAATCATAGACAATAGTAGTAATCTTTTAGAACTTTTGAAGAAACTATTGATCGATAAAGGAATAATGTGCATTTATTGCGATAATAATCAATTATTTATCGAATTCCAAGATATTGACGTACAAAATTTTGCAAACAATAAAAATTTACAACTTTTTAAACCCAGTATTAAGCTAATTAATATAATAGATAAAGAACAAATGCCATAATTAAAAACGAACACTCAAGAAATAATCATCGAGGAATCCAAGAAATATTTTATGAACGAAAACAAAAGTACTTCCATCCTAATTTGTTGAAAATGATTACGAAATACATAAACAATTGCGAAACATGCATACTAGCTAAGCATGATCGTCAACCGGTAAAAAATCCTTATCAGCACGCGAATTAATGCTATCGTGCACATAGACATTTGGTTTCCATGTCGAAACATCATGTACTTAACAACAATCGATAAATTTAGTAAGTGTGGAACAATACATAACTTAGGCGATAGAACATGGATATCAATTCTGAAAGCAATGAAAGAAAGAATACAACTTTTAGGCAAAATTAAGAAGTTAGTCTACGATAATGAGAGATGTATTTTACATAATGCTTTAGAATTTTTCTTAAAAGAAAGCGAAATAAAATAACATGTTACCACAGCAGGCAACAAAACTGGCCACGCTGACATAGAGCGATTGCATGGCACACTAAATGAGCATTTACGCATTATGAAATCAGATAACGAAAATAATGACGACCTCGATACACAAGGCAATAACTTTCTATAACAACACCATTCACACAACGACAAAATTACGTCCAATAAAATTTATAACAAAGAATTATGACAAAAGGGAAATTAAAGAATTATCGGCAAAATTGGAGCAAAATAAAATCAATCATTTTCATTTTAGAGATCGCACATGTAAGTATGAACTGAATGAAAATGTAGTATCTAAGAGAAATATAGCTGTTGTAAGCGGATGTCATTGAAAATAATACTCCTTTTTTCGTAAAGATATATTTTATTTCTACAAGGGGGAAGTTACAAATTTTTCTTATTTAGATATAAAAATTTTTACCGCGGTTTGTACATCCATCGACTTACTCTCTTTGTTCTGGTGTGAGCGTTTAAATGAAATTCCGTTGGATGTAAGTACAAATTGCGAGAAAGAGATAGGCAAAGAGATAAACTATATTTTTCTTGAGCGCACGATGTGAGCGCTTTGTACTGATTTAGAGATGGAGCCACTATGCACATAGGGTGTTCTGCAACATCCGCTCCCCCGTGAATTAATCGGATTCACTATCAATCACGCTCAGAACAGCCAACTTTGAGACCGGGCGGCGCAGTACCCCTGTTGCGGTGCGAACGTCGGCTCGTCTAACCTCTCCATCAGATCCGGCGTAAACGCGCAGTACTCTTCCACGACACCACTGCTTTCTCGGGATGCTGGAATCACAGATGAAGACTATGTCACCTTCTCTTAGCGGCACCGTCCTCTCGCACCATTTGGTACGGCGCGTCAGCATCGGCAAGTATTCGGCTATCTACCATTTCCAGAAACAGTCTCTCAACTGTCGAGCGATTCTCCACTGCTTCCGCAAACTGTGTGGTTTATCCAAAGGCTTTCTGGAGTCTGGCGTCTGGGCAGTATTGGCAGTACCTAAAAGGAAATGATTCGGCGTAAGCGGTTCCTCTTGGTCGGCGGTAACTGGCAAGTGCGTCAATGGGCGTGAGTTCACAATGTTTTCCACCTTAATCAGTAAATTCTGGAATGTAGGCCTACGTGGGGAAACCTCTTTAAGTGTATGGCGTAAGACTCTTTTAACACATTGCACCATCCGTTCCCATACGCCGTCTTCGGAGGGGTTGATGGGGCAGTTGAACACCCATTCGACTCCCTTTGATGACATTTCATTCTGAATACGCTCGCAGTCAAAAATTTCTGAGAAGCATTTGTTGTAGCTGCGTATTCAAGCCAGTATGAGAGAAAGGCCAATGGCGTTAAACGTTCCTCTGGTAGCTGACCCATCATTGGTGTGACAGGTATAACACGTTCAATCCGGCAGACGTAACAGCTTGCTTGGATGTACATGCCGCAAAAGGCGTCTCAAACGTGGGATCCAATATCTGCGACGTATTTCACAGATCGTCATTTCGACGTTCTGATGTTTCATCAGGCAGTGAATATGCATGACAACCAGCTTCGTGAACACATGGTCTGGTGGCAGGATGATTGGGCGCCTCGCGTCATACGGCAGCCAGCTAGCAGTATCGATGCGACCGTAAACACGAAGAATACCCTTGCCGTGACTAAATGGCATGAGTTGAGTGAGCATACTGCTCCTTTTGGTCAGGCTGTGGCCCTCCTTTATCGGACTTAGTTCCGTAGCATAACTTTCGCTCTGAGCTTGGCAGCATAATAAAGACTCAGAAGAATCTAACTCGGCGACTGTAAGACCATTATCCTCTTTGGAGTCAGTTATACGGCGGCATCGATTCACGAATCGAATGATCCATGCTGTTGTGCGTCTCAGCCTGGCAAAGGAAGAAAAGCGAGAAAAGTCTTTAAATTCACAACTTACGGCGAGCATGACGAACTTTGAGCGAACATGAAGCTGAACCTCCTTAGGTGTACTACTAACCGAGTAATGGCGTGGAATTCGGATCTGGACTACTTCAATTGTCTTCTGACACCACCTTTTCCACGTCGTATTGATACTGTCGGGCAACGGCTCATCCCATCTTACATTAGGCCTCCATACTTCACGCATTATGAGCTTTGCACCAATCAGAAGGTGACATAAAAAACCCCAGGGGTCGAACACCGACATCATTTGGTTCCGGCGACAATTTTTGGATCCACGCGATTGAATTTCAATTGGTATCTGAAGCTATCACTCGATGGCTGCCAATATATACCGACTATCTTTTCGATGCAAAAATCGTACTCGGGGACTTCAATGCCAAAATCAGTAAGGAAAACATCTTTGGCGGGATAGTCGGTAAACACAGCCTCCACGATTCGACTAATCGACTTTGCAGCAGCTCGTAATACGGTGATAAGTAGCACTAGGTTTCCTAGGCTAAAAATCCACACAGAAACCTGGCTTTCCTTTGACGGTCGAACACGCAACCAGATCAACCACGTGCTAATCGACGGAAGGCACGCATCCAACAACTTGGATGTGCGTACCTTTCGAGGGGCAAACGTTGACTTTGACCACTATCTTGTTGCAGCTAAATTCAGAGCTCGACTGTCCAACGAGAAGAAGCTGCGAGCCGTCAAGAAAAACAAGCTTAACGTTGGAAGCCTTAGCACGCCAGAAGGAGCCAGAGCCTACAGAGAGCACCTGGCCGAGAAACTCTCTGCGGTGCATTCACCCACCACAAACGCTAACAATCAGTGGACCGAATACCGCAACATCATCAAAGAGGTAGCCGTGACCACCCTTGGTATGATGATGAGTGCGTACAGCGGAAGAGGGTGACAGAAGATGCACACAAAAAAGCCGCTGGCTCTGATGGGCTTCCAGCTAAACTCTTTAAATATGGAGGTTGTGCCTTGGTAAGGTGCATGAATCAACCAAGTATGAGTGGAGGAACGCATGCCCGACGACTGGAGTATCAGCTCTATATACCCCATTTTCAAAAAAGGCGATCCTATGTCTTGCAAGAACTACCAAGGCATATCCCTGTTAAATGTCGCATATAAGATCCTGTCCAACGTATTGTGTGGACGTCTAAAACCTTTCTGCAACACACTAATCGGCACGTACCAGTGTGGCTTCCGGCCCGGCAGATCGACAATAGACCAAATTTTCACACTCAGACAAATCCTGGAAAAGACCGATACCGACAAAACTTGTCCAGATGTGTCGCGTAACGCTGGAAAACACGCGATGCTTTGTGCAATTTGGAAACAACTCTTCGGAGCTCTTCCAAACGTGCACCGGATTCAGGCAAGGAGATGCGCTGTCATGTGATTTCTTCAATATAGTGTTGGAGCAGATAGTGCGCAGGGCAGGTGTCAATACGGAAGGCACTATCTTTCACAAATCCGTCCAACTGCTGGGATACGCAGACGATATTGACATCATCGGAAGATCCCGGCAAGCCATCGTAGAGGCATTTACGGCTATTGATGAGCAGGCGAAACGAGTTGGTCTTGAAGTAAATGAGGACAAGACAAAGTATATGTTATCAACAAACAAAAATTTATCTGTCCAAAACATTGGGCAGAACGTCACTGTTGATAGCTATAATTTCGAGGTAGCTAAGGAGTTCACCTACCTCGGAACAAATATTAATCCTACAAATGACACCTTTGTAGAGATCCGACGAAGAATAACCCTAGCAAACCGCTGCTACTTCGGTTTGGCGAAACAACTGGGTTCAAAACTCCTAACTCGACGGACCAAATTAATGCTCTACAGAACGCTCATCTTACCAGTCCTGCTGTATGGAGCCGAGTGCTGGACGATAAGTAAGAAAGCTGAGCAAATATTTGGCCTCATCGAACGAAAAATACTCCGTCGGATATTAGGTTATGCGAGGAGGGCGAATAGAAGAGAAGATACAACCGCAAGCTCTATGAGCTATACCAGGATGTGGATGTAGTTCAAAAAGCCAAGATACGCAGACTACATTGGCTCGGCCACATCGAGCGAATGGACAACAATGCTCCAGCCAAGTGAATCTTCGAATCCCAGCCCCCAGGTTCGAGACGGCGACGAAGACCGAACCTCCGGTACAAAGACCAAGCTGTCGTGGATGCCAGAAAACTTGGTCTTCACAACTGGAAGCAGCGTGCTCGGGACCGCAGAGGATGGAAGGCAACGATGTCTCAGACAGGGACTCTACAAGGGTCGGGAGCCCTTTAATTAAGTAAGTAAGTATCTTTTCGGTGCTTTGTATCTAAGGCTTTGTCCTGCGCATCCGCTTTCTACCACTAAGCACGTTGGTACAGCTGATAAGGCACCCGTAACTTTCACTGAATTAGAGATGAACCCTCGCATTTCAAATCCGGCGCCTCGATGGATCTCACGCACTCGCTTGGCGATGGCAATGGCTTGTTCCTCTGACTCAAAGCTGTCCACAAAGTCGTCGTCGTAATGATACTGCGTGATGGACTTTAGGGCTCGAGGATCCTGGTCACGATATTCCAAAGCATTCGTAGTTTTCACGTACTCAGCAGCACATGGTGAATAGACAACAACAGGCTCCGAAGGTCATCACCACCATTTCGTACACATCAGGTGGTCGGCTGTCATCACCTGAGCGCCAGAGGAACCGTTGCGCAGATCTGTCCTCGGTCGCACCAGCACTTGGTGAAACATTTCGCGGATGTCTTCACAGAGGGCTATGGCACCCACTCGGAAGTTGAATAGCACCGACGGCATTGACTGGTATTGTTGTGGTCCTTTTAAAAGAGTTAAGATTTTTTTTTTTTTAGGTTTAGATATTCTTTATTCAAATAGATTTTTCTTTAACAATGTTTATAAACCTGCGAAGCCAAAATGGCTTATCTGCAGGAGACTTATACAAGTTATTATATTTATTAAATTATCAAAGTGAACGTTTGACTAAATGATTAACAATTTCATTAAGTATTCAGAAATATATGGCCTTATATAATGAAAGCTATTCAGGTTATTATAATTATTTTAAATTTTATTTTTTTTTTTATTTTGTTAAATAATTTGTTCTGAATAATGTTCTTTTAATTTTCTTTTTCTTATTTTGTGATACTCCTTTGAACGTAGCGGCTGCATCGAAAACCAAACGCATCTTTTCCGGCTTGTTAGGATTTACCGTGGCAAAATGTGGAAGGTACCAAGTTCTAGGGCCGACCAGTCTGGCTTCTGCTGGCGGCAGCTTCCGAGCCTAGCCTTTGGCTATGTAACCTCCGATTATTTCTTTATAGTTGGAGGCGAATGCATTGCCGCGTTTCATTTTTCTTTCTTATCCTACCGGTTTTTTTTTTAGCCATGGTGTAGTTGTTTGGTAGCTTTACAGCATCACTCCTCCATAGAAGTCCGGTCTGGAATCTACCGTTTATTTTGATGGTGGTTGATTCCAATATCTTGCGAGCTCGAATGTAATCATTAGACTCCACAATTGGGGTTGGACGAACTCCAAAACTTTCGATGTCGAAATAGTCGCTGATCATTTAGTGTACGTCATCCTCGATTAACAGGCAAGACTCACTGGCAACGGTTGGTGGTTTAGCGCCTTTGACTGGACCAAATACTGTCCACCCCAGCTTGGCAACCCTTCTTCTGAATTTGTACTGTTTCACTCGGCAGACCACGGTGGCAGTAGTCCATTCCAATAAGAACCTTCGGCTTGACATCGGAATAGGCTTCGATGGGTAAATATTTAAGGCCGCTACTGTTCCCGACCAATTCACTTTCATGTAAAGTTTGCACCGGCAATCGAAGGTCAGCAACAGCGTGAACGTTATTTAGCATATACTTTTTCCTTTCTCCTACACCGCACATTTGCACTTTAACAATCATCGTGTCCTCTCGAGCCTTTCTTCCTCCAAGCCACTGGATATTTAACTCATCTTGGCGGCCATCCAAACTGAGTTCATCCACCAAGCTACGATCCATCAATGAGACTGACGACCCTTCCTCAAACAGAGCATACACGTCGACTCGCTTTCTTGGTCCAAACAATTGAACTGGTAAGATTCGAAACAACAACTTTGAATTCTGGTTTGACCTGTCTAGGCAGTTTAAGACTGAGCCAACCACGTCCCGTGGTGGCATTGGTGGACATCTTGCTTCGTGCAGCAACTTTTGGTGGCTTCTTAGGCATCCCTCGACTTCACATGGTTTTCGACGACGGCAGGTTCGTGTTGAGTGTCCGGGTTGCAAACAGGTGAAGCATAACCTTAGGCGTTTGACCGCAGTCCACCGGTCACTTATGCTGTTCTCACGAAACTGCTTGCATTCTACAATCTTATGTCTGGCACGACATAACGAGCATTCTGGTGTATAGTTTTCGTTGGCTGCATGCAGTACTACCCGTCGATGTTTGGACTCCACTGTTGTATCCCTTACGGCGCATATAAGACTAGCGAATTAATTCAACCAGTTTCTGAAGTCGAGGATCATGGGGTACGGTTGTATCGGCGTTGTAAACGTAGCCGAATCGATTCTTTTGCTCATAGGAAGCTTATCTATGAGCTCGTCTAGAAGCGTTGAATTTCCCAGGTGTTGTTTACCATTGACCG
The DNA here is from genome assembly GCA_949716465.1 of Chalcosyrphus nemorum. NCBI lineage: Eukaryota > Metazoa > Arthropoda > Insecta > Diptera > Syrphidae > Chalcosyrphus > Chalcosyrphus nemorum. The sequence continues at coordinate 55,634,282 of OX454332.1, forward strand.
ACTGCAGGAACACAGCCAGATTGTCCCTTGGTGGCAAAGGGAATCAACTTTTCAACTGACGCTTCCATAATTCTTACCGCAGTTTGTACATCCATCCACTTACTCTCTTTGTTCTGGTGTGAGCGTTTAAATGAAATTCCGTTGGATGTAAGTACAAATTGCGAGAAAGAGATAGGCAAAGAGATAAACTATATTTTTCTTGCGCGCACGATGTGAGCGCTCTGTACTGATTTAGAGATGGAGCCACTATGCACATAGGGTGTTCTGCAACAATAGCAAAAAACAGCCCAAAATATAAAACACTTACTGATTATAGAAAAGAAAATAATTATACTTTCGACACCAGTAGAAAACGCAATATTAGGTATAACTCAACACAACAGAAAAGAAAATTTAAATATCAAGAATGAAATCATCTCTTTACAGGATGTATTTTCTAATACTCGTATTACTATTCACTTGCATCTCAGGACAGTCTATTGAAGTAATAAATACAAGGAACGAAAATCGATACTCTATTTTTCAAATGGACGAAAAATTGGTGGTGGAGAATTACAAAAAAATCCTCCACATCATAAATTTAAATCTATACAAACTAGCAGTCAACACCATAGATAGCAACGTAAGAATGTTGAAGTTGAAACCAAACGGCAAGCAGTAACGAATACCAAACACTACAAAGGGAACTAAATTGGCTAAGGCATGAGTTAAACTATTTAGTATGCCAGACACACAACATCAACAAACGGACAAAATGCGGATTAATAAACCTATTAGAATCCAGATTATAATTTCTAGCTGGGTCAATGGACGACGATGATGCAAAGTACATATATGATCATCTCAATAACCTAGATCAAAATTCGGATCAAATTACAAATCAGATAAATAAGCAAGCAATTATTAATAATGATTTAAGTAAAAACCTGAATCAGGTAATAGAACATGTAAATGCGCAGCAAGCAAAAATAAACACAAAATTAAATAAAATAACTAATAAATCTTGGCAAGAATTTAAATCAAAAATGGTATTTCAACTTTACAAAGATATAAACATTATTAATAGACAGGTAGAAAGAATAGTAGATATATTACTTATGAGCAAACTAAAAATTTTAGTTCATAATATTTTAACGGATAAAGAAATAACGGAATTTTATATTTCTCCTCATATTTTACCACTAATCCGTTTCAGTTTCATGTACAACAATAACAATTCACTAATATTCGTTATAATGATACCTAATTTTACAAAAGAAAAATATTTCAATGCTTTAATAATTCCATTTCCAAACAAATGATGATTATGAAATGAAACGACTTGATTGAAAGTTGAACATCGAGTGAGAAGAGAGGTTTTATTCAAGTTAAAAGAGTTATAAATATTTCAAGTTTGACAGTTCATTGATTATCAGTCTGTATATCAAGAGGCAAAGTACTAAGTGCAGTGACTAACAGATTTGTTTATACAATGCATATGAACATGATATATTAACACTCCCACTTTCATCTGCATTTACCAAGTTATAATATAATATTTTTACATTTTAGAAATTCAAATCTAATTCTAAGATAGACATTGCATTTTTTTTAGTTATTTTGTTTTTATTATACATTTACAATTCCCGTTTTATCTCTCAATAATTAAAATCTAACTCTTGCGAGTGGTTTGGTACATATGTCGGCATTCTGCTCTTCAGTTAGAACATGCGAAAGTTCAAAAACTCCTTCAGCAAACTTCTCACGAATGAAGTGATATTTTACTTCGATGTGCTTGCTTCTTTTGCGGAATTCTGGATTTCGTACAAGCCTAATAGCACTTTCGTTGTCAACCAGTAGGCTTGGCCGGCCACATTCCCCAGGTAGTATCTCGTCAAACAACCGCTTCAGTCAAACTATTTCTTTAGCTGCATGCGCCGCTGCTATATATTCCGCTTCCATGGTTGAGAGGGAGACACATTTTTGACATTGTGACATCCACGAAATCGGTGACTTGCCAAATAAAAACACATAGCCGCTAGTAGAACGTCTTGTTTCTGGATCACCCGCATAGTCAGAGTCACTGAAACAACTTCATTTACATTTAAAGTTAGAATTAAAAAGAGTACCGTTCGTTTTTGTGCCTTTTACTTATCGGATAATAGCTTTATCGCAGTCACATCTTGTGCAGTTGGATGCTCCAAATGACGACTGACAATTCCAAGATAGGAAATGTCAGCTCTAGTCCCAGTAGCAAGGTACATTAGTGACCCAACCGCCTCTCGATAAGGAAACCGGGTTGGATTCCGACATCTTAAATCTATCCAATATTCGATCCACGTAACGACTTTGAGAGAGAAATATTGATCCATTAGCTTCTTGATCAATTTGCAATCCCAGGAAATGTTCTGCACAGGACACTTTAACAACGAAGGCTCTTTTCAGGTAAGAAATCAACTTGTCAACTTTCTCTTCGTGCTCTCCCACTATCAGTCCATCGTCGACGTAAATAACTACGAGGATACACTTTCCAACAAACACGCAGGGATCGGCTTCTGATGAGCGTAAAAACTCAGTAAACTTAATGTTCCAGCATCTGGACGCCTATTTAAGACCATATAGGCTTTTCTTCAGCAGACAAACCCTTCCGCTTCCATCGTCGAAACCTTTTGGCTGGTGCATATATATGGCTTCGTGTAACTCACCATTTAGAAAAGCTGTCTTGATGTCTATTTGCTTAATTGTCATTTTTCTTTGTGCTGCTACTACAAGTATGGCCCTTATGGAACTAAAGCGCGCAACTGGACTATAGATCTCGTCGTAATCAATCCCAGCTTCCTGCGTAAACCCCCTGACAACGAGTCTTGCTTTATATCTGTTAGGTTCATTGCTAACAGCATCCTTAATCTTAAACACCTATCTGCTGTCGATGTTTTTTCTCGTCGTTGGTGGTTCCACCAGTTTCCAAGTATCGTTCTTGTGTAGTGCCTTAATTTCCTCTAGCATCGCAGTTTGCCGTTTTGCACTATCAACTGAGCTTGGTACGTCTTCAAACGTCGTCGGTACACACCTATTTAATACAAAAGCTCCGATTTCCAGCAAGGCCATCATTGAATCTGCCCGTTCCCTTAGCGCACTTCTTAACCATTGCTTAATGGAGTCAACGGGTGATGGTTCTGAACACGATTCCAGCTCAACTGCATCCACACTCTCTTGATTTTGGTTTCTTGCTGTAGCCGTTGAGCTACCGTTTAAGATAGCGCAGTCCTCATCATCAGATGGCCAGTCTGCTTTCTTGACCTTTTCGGGCTCATCCACCATCCCAGGTTTCGGCACCAAATTGTCCTCCGATGTGTTGTCAAGCGTTACCGCCACTTCCCCACTATCACCTGGAATTAAAGCTCTTTTAAAAATAATATCCCGGCTTACTTCAACCCTATTAGTATCTGAGAAATATATACGATATCTTATTTGTGTGTTCGGAATATCCGACGAAGATTCCTGGCCTTGATTTTGTACCCCATTTTCGCCGTTTCTGCGATGTGTATAGCACTCAGCTCCAAATACCGGTATCTTATAGAAGTTAAATTCCCGTGGTGGATCCTTAAACCTTAGTTGAGCTGGATTCTTGCCAGTTAAACCTGTTGGTGCTGTGAGGTTTATAACATACACAGCCATAATAACTGCCTCTGCCCACAGCTTAAGCGACAAACCACTCGCATGGATCATTGTTCTGGCAGCTTCTACGATGGTTCTCATTTCCCTTTCAGCACTGCCATTTTGTTCAGGTGTATATGGAACGGTAGTTTGATGTCGTACCCAATTATCAGAAAGAAATGATTTTAATTCAGCATTGACAAGCTCCGTGCCTTGTCAGCACGAATTGTCTGAAGCGATGAGCCAGTTTTCATTTTAATTTTGTTTAAAAATGATTTAAAAAACTCGAAAACCTCATCTTTTTGTTTTAGAAAATAAACAGTCCTATATTTTGAGTAATCATCCTTGAAAAGAAGAAAATACTTCGAGCCAGCCACCGAAGTATTTTGCATAGGGCCACAAAGATCTGCATGCACCAGCTCACCGACACACTTGCCTTTACTATCACTTCTTTTAAAAGGCAAACGATGAGATTTTCCAAGGACACATGCATCACAAAAGAATTGTTTTTCATCATCGTATTTTATATTGTTTTCCTTCAGAAAATTACGAACGTAGCTTACATTTTGGTGGCCTAAACGCTCATGCCAAAGTCTGATCGACTCAACCCTCACACCTACATTCGCAGATCTCGGTTCCCCAACTCTGAACAATTAAACAACGAACCCTTACGAACTCCCACTGCTACAGTACACCTATCTTGCATCAGCTCACATTTGTTGCTATCGGATACCAGACGAAGGTTCTTATCAAGTGCCTTGTTCGATGAAAATAAATTAGTGTGGATATCCGGAACAAACAAAACATTTGTTAAAAGTTTGGGAAGCCATCGCTGATTATTGTAGGCTTCGACGTTTTTATTTCCAAAGCCTAACGCACTAATGGTCTTCCCATTACCGATACGAACATATTGTGGGAAATCAATTGCCTTGTATCCAACAATCCAATCTCGGCTGAAGGTCATGTGGTCACTGGCACCTAAGTCCAGAAACCACTCTTTCCAATCTGCATCCCTGTTAGCAACCACAGTACATATAAAAGCGTCACGCGTAGGTTCTGTTTGCGATAAATTTGCAGCTCTCGAGAGGCAGTTCTTCTTCCAGTGACCAGGTTTCTTACACAAAAAGCACTTCCCCAACTTGCCTTTATTTTGCTTTGAATTCATATTCGGTTTTTGAAATCTTGAGTTCCTCCGTGAAATTAACGCACTTGATTCACCGTTTTGAATAACCTGACTTTCTTTGTTCCGAGACTGTTTTGCCAAACGGGACTCTTCCATCACCAGACGTGCAGTTAACTTTTCTAACGTTTTATCGCTTACTACCGTAGATACCCACGCGGTAAAAAAATGATTGTAGTCTGCTGGCAAAGTCATCAAAACTTTTGTTACAAGCATGTTGTCCGTGATGGACTCACCGCATTGTTTCAGCTGATAGACAAGAGACTCTAATTTGGAAATATGAGTGGCTACGTCATCCGATGGATCCTTAACAAAACTGTAAAACTTATGTGGCAGAAAATGAATATTTTGTCAGAGCCTTTTGTTCATAAATGGACTCTAATTTCACCCACATTACATGCGATGTTTTGCAATTTATTATATGGACGAGTGGTTGAGAGCCAACAGTCATTACAATAACTTTCTGTGCCTTTTTATCACATGCAAACACTTTAGAGTCGTCAGATCCAGCTGCATTGGGCTTCACAGACTCCACACTCACAACCTCATAGAGATCATTTGCACTGAGCATAACTCTTACCTGGAATTTCCAGACTCCCCACTGATCTGCTCAATTGAGCTTTTCAATTTTAAATAATTCACCATCCATTTTGAAACAGCAACAAAATACCAGCGGTAAAAAAAATCAGTAATATATATTTCCAAAATAATCCAAGAAAAATCACGAAATTTATTTGCAAAAGAATTTACTTTACTTTTTTTTCTTTTATCCGCAAAAAAAAAATCCAACTGTACTATTTATTACATCTACAGTGCACTTCTGTCTGGGCCCATAACCTATGAAATGAAACAACTTGATTGAAAGTTGAACATCGAGTGAGAAGAGATGTTTTATTCAAGTTAAAAGAGTTATAAATATTTCAAGTTTGACAGTTCATTGATTATCAGTCTGTATATCAAGAGGCAAAGTACTAAGTGCAGTGAATAACAGATTTGTTTATACAATGCTGATGAACATGATATTTTAACAGAGTTCGAAGAAGTAGTTGTAGAAATTAAAAGAGTAATTATACAAAGGAATAAAGTCTATGACGGCGAAGTTGAAATTGCAGAAAAAAAAAGATTTAAAACAACATAACAATACATGTACACGAAATATTTAACAAAAGAACAACGTATGTAAAATGGAAATTGTTAATGAAACTTCAATTAAAAAAAATTTCGATGATCTAGTAATAACCAAAAATGGTAATGCTATAGAATTAAAACATAATTGTATTAAGCGAAAAATTATTATAAATGGAAATAATTTAATCAAATTTAATTGTAAGATACATTTACATTTTTAAAAATAAAGTAAAAAATTATACTGATAAGTTAGTCAGTCTTAGTCTTTCGTGACAAGGTGCCCAGCTTGCGGCGAAATACAGCCGCAAAGCAACTGAAGATAAACAGTCCACATACTCCCCGTATTGTGGTTGCTAGCACCGGCGTTAAGCTTGGGCCCACCTCATCATCTAATTTTGTCGAATCTGCTCCAAACATCTCCGAATTCGCTGTTTCTTCTAACGAGCCACTGACACCAACTGCTCTTCCTGCTTTGTCTACCTCTGCTGCTGATCTACGCATTCTGATACAGAGTTGGGTAATCTGAATGTAATGCTTTCGACACAACCCAAACCAAATGGAGTGAACGTTGAAACCAACTTGGACAACAACTCTACAATTGGATTAAAATTGGATGTCATAACGCAATTGAAATGACTGCATTTATCATCTTTCAAGCCTACTACAACTGCTCAATCAGTACTTGAATATGTCTTATCAACACTTAAAATAGCTGAATTCAAGTTGAAGTGCTTCATGTTGATTAAGGTTGGCTCTGACGTAAACGAACTCAAACATGTCAACTTTAAGCTGGGAGTACCAGAAGATATGATAAATAGCCTGATGTCTGGCAAAGTGGAATTCGTGTCCGCAAATTTAAATTCCAGGCAAAAAACGAAATGCGCTCTCTCAGCCCAACTGTTCAAACATAGTGCAACAGTTTCGCACTGCTGCTGCTGCCACCGTTGCTGATTTCCCGTTGCCGAATTCAATTGGCTCTCTCTCTCTCTACTATCATAACGGAGGTGGAATGAGAACCAAAACAAACAAATTCTTTCTCGCTGCTGCTGATTGCTCGTATCAGAAATCATTGAGTAAAGAGATAATAAACTTTCCAATGATTTTCCAGTTGCCTACAAGCTGATATTGGAAAAAAATTAACGAAGTCGCACATATTATCACATTTTCAAACAAGTACAGTTCATCGCAAAAATAAGTTTCCACACAATATTTTCTAAGAAAGTCATTTGTTTCTCCTCTGAGAGGCAAGACTGGACTCTTTTTTTTGTGTTGTCGTCAAGAACCGTTATCTGTGATTCAGTTAAGGAACAAACTGAATTTCTGCCTTTCATAATTTTCGCGATATGTGATATTGAACAGAGTTAGTAGTGCATTGATAGTGGCAAAAGTAAGTTTCCAGTCGAAATTTCGGGTTATATTTTCTTTATTGTGCGTTTTTTTTGGATTTAAACAGGAAGAAAAATTATTTAAGAAGCTTACACCTAAAATAAATAAACGTAAGCATAACTTTTTATTTTATTTTAAATAAATTTATATATTTTTGTTTTTTTTTTTTTGTTTTGGTACGACAAAAGCTTGAATGCATACTTTTTGTTGTCTAAAATGGAGAAATTCAAACAATTATCGCTAGCTGAGAGAAAATCTATTATAAAAACGCACAATAATGGTGATTCCAATCGGTATATTGGAACATTTTTTAACAAAACGCACACTGCAATTGGAGGCTTTCAAAAATGAAGGTCGAGTTGAAGCCATAAAAAGGACCGGGCGGCCAAGAGTGACATCCGAAAGGCTCGAAAGAAGAATCCAAGCCATCTCGGACAACAAGCCGCTGATGTCAGTACCGAAAATTCGGGCCCAATTGCTAGACGAAGGTCGCGAGGCTCCGTCGACGCACACAATACGACGAAGGCTGCACGAAACTGGTAAACATGGGTGCGTTGCTTGAAAAATTCCTTTCGTTAGCAAAGTAAATTTGCAAAAACGGATGGAGTTCTATTGAGATAATGTGATTAAAGATCAATTATTCTGGGATAAAGTGTTGTGGACTGACGAATCTATGATCAGAATCAAGTATTCCCATGGTCGAATTTACGTATGGATAAAAAGAGAAGAAGCACTTTGTTACAACCGCACAAAACCGACCTTTAAAGCAGCAGAGAAAGGTGTTATGGTCTGGGGATGTTTGTGCACACATGGGGTAGGCAAAATTGTAACATTGGAAGGGAAAGTAAACGGGGATGTGTACCTTAGTATCCTTAAAGATGTGGCAGTGCCTGAAGGCAGAAGGCTTATTGGTGACGATTTTGTTTTTCAACACGACAATGCACCTATACACACTGTCAAAAAAGTATTGGAATACATTCAGGGACAAAATTTAAGTGTTTTATAGTGGCCACCGCAAAGTCCTGACTTATCCCCAATCGAAAATGCATGGGCAATGATCAAGTAAAGCATTACTGAGCAAGCACCCCAGAATATAAAGGATTTAAAAAAATGCATTAAAGAAAATTGGGAAAAAATCACACCAGACCAGTGTAAAAACCTTGTTAATACTATGGCAGATCGACTTGCAAAGATGTCTAATAGGAAAGGGGGCCATTGCGGATATTAAAAGTAGTGGAAACATACTTTTGCAACGATGAATTTCGTTTTCGTTTTACTTAGCTTAAGAAAAAAAAATTGAACTTATATTTTTTTTATTATTGTTATAGTTATGAAGAGCTTTTCAATGGTGTGTTATAATAAATAAATAATTTCGTAAGAAAAGTGTCGTTATTGCAAAGATTTTTGATGTTAAATGCAACTCTAGGTCGTGGAAACTTATTTTTGCAACATACTGTATGTGTAACTTGGTCAATTCACCACTTTTTACGTCTCCCCCTCACCGAATTTTCCTAAAAGTCAAAAACCAAAATGCCGGAAAAAGAATCGGAGCCATCGGATGTTTCCTCAATTCACCCCGGAAATGGCGGTTAATTTAGAAAGCCACCACAAAGAAAACGCGTCCAGCAAATGCACTGGAAAGTGGAAACTAGTTCAGTAGATATTAATATACGAATATTAATCCTTAAAACGTGAATCTAACTTTTAAAAATATTAAATTTCCAAACATGTTTAGAAATATTATTAAATATACATTCTACAAAATGAGGAATATTAAGTAGCTCTTTTTGTTATTTCCTCTCAATTGCTATGAAAATAAAAATTTAGCTTGTTAGCTGCAAATTTAATTATGTATTAATAAAGATAAAGGTAGTTTGAGCTGAAGTGCAGGTGATATCGAAGGGATGTAAAGCCTTTGTTCAAATATTTTTTGATACATCAAACTAACAAAACTAGGTCACCCTTCCTAATGTTAGTAAAATGAATAATGAGTCAATCAGAAGTAAGGATTGAGTTGAACAATTTTGAAAAAAAAATATATTTTGACATATGCTAGGATTACACGATTGTCGCAAAAGCGTAAATCTAGCGTCAATAAATTTACGCCCGATCGATATAGTTTTAAAAAAAACGTAAATAAATTTTTCCCCGATTTACACGATTCACCTAAATGTGTTAATTTTGCCATACAATCGGACCATTTATACGATTGACGATTTTTTATGTCAATCGAATTGACTCTTGGTTGACGATTGCTGTCATTAGTAATAAATGAATTTCCCAACATAAATATTTTCAGAATAAAATATTTTTATTTTGTTAATAAATATTTTTTCGATTAGAATCGTATAAAAGTTATGTCCAAAAGTGGAAAAAGAAATATAGTACCAGCTTTGTACATATTTGGAAAGCGCAAGAAAAAAAGAATTCAGCAAAAAAATTTACGAGATATGTTAAATTTGCTCTGAAATTGACGCCTGTGGTTGAGGCTCGAGTGATTCATATGATCGCGTAAATTTTTGTTGACGGGAATTGGGGACAATCTGGGGGTCAACCAATTTGGCGTAGATTGACGTGAAAAAAATGTTTCCTTTACACGATTGACGTCGATTGGAGCTAAAAAAAAGCGTGAATATTGGCGCAAATCGTCGAACGTGTAATCCTAGCATTAGGGTTGCTACAAATACGAAAAATGGAGTTCACTCTTTCGTTAAAAAACATACACTTTTTTTTTCGTATAATGCGGGCCTCCCAGCGGAAGAAAATATGAATTAAAAAATTATGTATTCGGGCATTTTGTGGAAATGTTCCAAAATTGTTCTTAATTTTTCCTACTCCAAGTCGACAGGCATAGAACCAATATCTAGTATTCAAATAAGTTCTACCTATCAAACATAGACAGCACGTCGTTTTCGTATTAATTTTGAATTTGTTAGCTATAACACGTAGTCTCATGAGTTGCGACTGACACAAGAAAGTAGACGAGCTCGAGTGAAATAAAAAACAAAGTTACCGGTGAGTCGCGGGCAAATTTTGTGGCGACTCTTTTTGACGTTTTCTTTTCTCTATTTTAATAATTTATTTAATTTTTATGTTCGTATGTCTCTTTAACTTGTTTTGAATTCATCACTTTTTTAGACAATATATTATGCTAGAGAATGCCCATATACGTTTCATTCCAATGTGTATAAATTGCCTATAAATGGAGCTGAGCAGTACCATTTTTTGTTAAATTGTCAAAATTATTCAACTTTTCTAAGCTTAACTGAATACAGCCATTGATATATCGTGGTGAATATTTTAGGAACTACATAAGGGTGTTTTTACACTTAAGTCGTTTTTTTTTATGTTTTTAAATATGCACGTCTGTAAATATGAACGTTACGTTTATTGATTCACGTAGTGCAGTTTTGAAAAATTCGTTTATTTTTTAAATCTGCTATGCTGAATCTGGGGGAATAAGACAATTTTACAAATAAATTTTTTTAACAATAAAACATTAAACAGGATGATAACGGTATATCAATTTTTTCATTTGATCAATAGCATTTTCGAGACTGAATAGAAATATTGTTTTCTTCCGAAGATTTTGCAATAAACGATTACGGATAAAATGAAATAGAGTTGATAATTGTCCAATTGTATGCAAAAATATCTGGGAGGCTTAAACGACGCACATAGGGGTATTTCTATCCAAAAAGCGGCCATAAGTCCATTTTTCAAAATGCAAAGTTAAGACGTAATTTTTTTTCTTAGCGGTAGCTAAATACCCATGGAACAATGCACCGCAATTATTTTAATTTTTTGTGCACGCACTTCACCAAAGCACCAGTCCAAAGTCATCGTTCAAGAGGTTGAGTTAATTAAGAAAAATATTTCTCGAAAACGATACAGTAGTGTAATTAGTTTTTCTTCTTTTTTGCTCATTGTTTGTTAACTTATTAATTATGGATAATTTACTACTAGGTATGTGCTTTATAATAAACATATCTTCATCAACCATGTTGCTATTTTTATATCGAAATTGTAATTATTAAAATAACATGAAAATTGTCTTTTTTATTTTTCATTATTTGTTTATCATGGACCTTTTTTTATATACTTCGGCATTATTCGGTAAAAATTTTTATATCACATGAAGAAACAATATTTCTGGTATAGAATAATAAAAAAAAATCCTGCCTATTTTTGCCTTTTTAGATTTGTGCGTTCAAAATGTATGTGTAGTTCTTCGCAAATTGATTGATAATTTTTACCTTTTGACACCTGTGCGTCCGTTATATATGTGTCGTTTGTTGTAAGATCTAGTCTGTATTTCACAATCGAAATTTTTTTTTGCTTGAAGGATGATCCGGTTATAGTATTATTACAAAACAACATTTATATGTAAGTTTGGACTCTCAATTTTGCATGCAAGAATACGTTTTCTGGAAAGCATTCTTTATCTTTCATACAAACTTCCATTAAAAAAATGGCAGCTACAAACACAGGAAGACAAAGATATTATGAAAGAGAAGAAAGCTGAAATACAGGAAAAGTTTAGAAAAAAACTAGGCCTCATCGTGGATGTCCCAAAACTTGGATTAGGCATTCAAATGACGGCAATACTAGTCGACGATTTTTTAAGGAACCAAAACAAGTAGTCGAAATAACAGGTGTTGACTTGAAATTAATTTTAAGACTTAAAGTAATCTTAAAAGTATTATCCAGTGGTCTTAGCATAAATACTTCAAAGTTTGCTATATTTGCAAACGATACGGCTAAGCTTTATGTTGAGTTATACCCATGGTATCCGATGACTCCAACCATGCACAAAATTCTTCTGCATGCACCTGAAATCATCGAAAGCGCTCTTTTACCAATCGGACAGTTATCCGAAGAAGCGGCAGAAGCGCGCAATAAGTATTTTCGATTGTACCGCTTCAATTTCGCTCGAAAATTTTCAAGGAGAGACTACAACATGGATGTTCTAAACCGGTTAAATAAAAAAAAGGAGTAATAATTTATTATAAAAAAAATATTTTACTTTTCTAAATACAGGTTACTCTTAACATCTGATCCTCTCATATTAAGTTTAAGATCTCTGCGTATAAGAAAAAACCGACAATTGAGAAAAGAGGCTCTTGATATGTTAATTCCTGAACCGCCAGATTCATTTTTTAGTGAAAATATCGACAGGGCTTCACCATCGAATGAAACAGCAAAAGAATCCAATGAAGAATCATTTAATGAAGAAGAATCTGGGGCTGAATCATCTGAATAACTTTACATGTTATTTTCATCCATTTTTTTTCTCGCATTCTAATAAAAATAACACAAATATTAGAAAAAATACTTTTTTTTTGCTTCTAACAAAGATAAAATAGCTTTAAGCTATATATTTAACTGTTTCAGATATAGACAAAGTCATTAAAGCAAAAAAATAATTTTGGCCGCTTTTTGGGTACAAATACCCCTATGTGCGACGGATAACGAAATGTTCGTTTGTGTATTTTGCTCGTCCTGCATGCATCTTGCAAAAATATTCACTATTCAGCAATAAGTGCCAGTGTAAGGACGTATTATTTTGTAGTTTGTGATTAAGTGATATACATATGTAATTGTTCAACCTACTTACTTATTCAAAATCAATCAGGTAAGCAATAGTCTATACATATGAACACAGAATAAGAGGGCTATGTAGATTTGTCTTTATAGAAACATTCTTCAAAATAACTTTTTTGTTTTAATCCGATAGATTTAGATGTGCTGAGATCAAATCTGATGACACTCTCTTACCATCTAGGCGTAACCGCTCACAAAGCTTTGAAAAACCATTTAAGGTGGAACGAAAATTTCGTAAATGGTGAGTCAAATTTTATTCCAAAAACTTTTATATTATTAATAAATGTGCTGTTATTTTTTTCCAAAGACTTCGTATACAAAATTTCATCAACCTAGCTCAAGGACACAAGGACGGGCGGACGTGGCTCCATCAAATTGGCTAGTGATGCCTTCCTACTAGCACAAAATTGAAGGCCTAAAAACTGTTGGCAGACGGACGGAAGGACATGGCTTAATCGACTCGGCTATTGATGCTGATCATTTATACATATATATACTTTATGTGGTCTGTCTTTAATATTTCTCTTTGTTACAAAGTATGTATCATACATAGAATAGTGTATAATAAAACCGGATTATAAGTGATAAGACAATGGCATTTAATTCAATTTTCAGATGGAAAACCATGATTGTAAGTATAAGTAAGTTTACAAGATAACAACACTTACGTAATAAAATAAGCATGGACATTTTTAAAGAATCACGCAATCTTTACAATGCAATAGTTGGTTAACAATAATCATTTTAATTCAAACACAGGTATTTTTGAACAAACACCTTCATGTTTAAAGTAACACTGTCGCCGTGTCTCTTTCATCACGGATTTTAGCACAAACATTGTTGATTCAACTATGCTTCGTGATCATTTAATCACGAAATTGATAATGGCGTTGTTAATTTAACCAAGGAACATTGTATCGTTTTTCAAAAAAAATCAACAATGTTTGTTGATTCATTTGTTGAATCAACAACGACCATTGGTTGACGCAAAATCAAATAAGGAACGTACTTGATTTTACCAACGTTTTTCTTTCGGTGTATTGAGCAATAAATTTGGTTTGTCTATGCTCTGTCCAACATAAATTGTCAGTACACGTCTTATGGGAGAGTTTTTTAGAGATCAGTAGCGCGTCATATTTTTGCACCATACTAAATTAAGTGAAACCCCGCATAAAATGTGTATACCCTCCTGTGAATATCCATTTGTATCTGACGTAGATCCAGTGTTCCCAGATTAAGGGGAAAAACTCCACTTTTTGCGCTTTTTGATCGGAGAAGGGGAAAAGGGGAATCTGTCTTAGAAAAAGGGGAAAACGCGTATTTGAAATATTATTTTCGATATCACAAAATATTATTATAATACGCCACCAACACGTATAAATCTTCGTTCTCAACGAATGATTTGCTATACCGATCCTTTTTGAAAGATCAAAAGGTCCATCCATAATATGTTAATTTCTGTTCGAAGATTTACCTATACTATGAAGACGAGTTGCGATCGGACTATTTTAATGTTTCTGAACCGATAACATACATTGCGGCCCTTATACCCCGCAATATTATTGCACAGTACTCGGTATTGAGACACAGCATGTTTTTTTCAGCAACGAGCCGATACAGAATAAACGGCAGGATGCCAATAACATTTTTAATAATATTGCATCGTGTAAGGATAACACATTTTCACGCAATATTTTTGGCTAATATCTAGCGCAATAATATTGCGTGGTGTAAGGGCTGCACTAGTTTATGTTGCTTATTATACCCTATCCCAAGGGTATATTAAGTTTGATACATAGTTTGTAACATAGAGTATTTACATATATGAATGATCAGCATCAGTAGTCGAGTCGATTGAGCCATGTCCGTCCGTCCGTATGTCACCAGTTTTTAGGGCTTAAATTTTGAGCTAGGTTGATGAAATTTTGTATACGAGGTCCTTGGAAAAGTAAGCAATACAAGTGTAAAAAAATTTATAACCCACCCAATTTTTTCAGTAATTTAACATGGAACTAGATAAAACTTACTGAAGGTAATATGTAGATATTCTCTTATTCTACATATCTTCAGTACATTGTGTATAGCCACGCCCAGTTTTTAGGGGCGTTTTTATGAAAAGAAAGTCTTTTGAAGGTTTTATCGAAATAGCACTTCTTGGGTGCAAAATACAGTATATGTTGAAAAATTTACAAAATCCGCCCACTACCACGCTCACTTATTGAGAAAATTTTTGTTTTGGAGTAGTTTTATAAAACATTTATGAAAAAGTTGTTTAAGAAAGTATATTGGTGGAAGAAGGAGCTAGTATGTACATAGGAAAGGGATAGGGTATCATACGATCCGATCCAAATAGATTGTAGCATTTTCATATGTTTATTACTATTTTTGTTTCCTTTAATATTTGAAGCTTTTTTTCGTTTCTGGTTTTTTTTCATGAAATAAATATTTTTTTTAAAGCACTTCTTTTTCAAAACGATTTATTTGAACTTGTTTTTGTGTTTTATAAAAGTGGAATATTGCGGGGAAAATCGACAAGAGAAAAGGAGAAAAAAAAAAGCACAATGAGACAAAAAATGGGGAAAGTCATTTAGAAAATCTGAGAACACTGCGTAGATCCAACAGCGCACCGCTGGGTGTGCGCTGATTGGCTGCTGCATTTCCACCCCTGTTTATATTGATGTGCATTCAGAGTTACCAGTGTCCGTTTTGTTACTCGTTTAGTTTTTTTTCCTTGGGTTCCTATTGAGGATCTTTTGGTTTTAGAGCTTCGAAAAAAGTTCTTCTTACCATCTTGTTTTGATCTGATATATTATTTCTTTTAATGTGTGGAAAATACGCTAAAATGCGGCTACAAAATTTTAAGATGTTTTCAATTCTATTATATCTTTAATGTTTTGCACTTTGTACGCATACATTTTTCTCTGCCTTTGGGTTCAATTTTCAGTACGTTGAAAAATGCATAAAATACGCAAGCAATGCAGCGAGTGAGTGACATAAAATTCTGCAGCATTGTTCTACATTATTTGTTTGATAGCTTTCAATATTAGTTAGCCATAATAGGAAATTTAATTGACAGTTTTTGCGTTTCAAAACCTTTGCCTTTGCGATTTGCTCTCATGAACTAAAAATAAAAAATCCTCGACGATGTCGCCAGTGTATATGCATACATTTGGAAGAAGATATTTTTTGCCAACAATGCTGAGTTAGAATATTTTACGCAATAGAATATTTCACTGCAAATATTACGCAACAGAACACTGAACTTTTATTTTCTTTTATTGCTTTTTTGCAGGAAGTGTTTAGTAATTGTCGAGATGTTTCAAGAGTGGGTTTATTTTTTAATTAATCTCTGCAATGAAAGTAGATCATTTTTTGTTTGTTTCCGTCCTGCCTGTGTTTGTTTTTTATTTAAAAGGCCTGCTCGGAAAATCCTTCAAAAACGCGCCTTTTATCTTACCTCTTGGTAGTGTGCAAAAGATAAATTTGGTTTTTATTTTATGAATAAAACAAATTAAATGAAAATTTTAATCTAAAAAAAACGGTAACCCTACATAATATTCTTTCACATTTTTGTTAGTTTGAAATAATACTGCGGCAACCCTGCAAAAGCTTTTGTTAGAGAAGCACCTTACGGAAAACAAAAGAGTGCGAATGAGAGACAAACATCCCTATTTTCCCTGTACTGACAATTTATGTTGGACAGAGTATAGTTTGTCAATGGCATGGACAGATCTAAAGTGCCCAACCCATAGAATCCGTCGATCCGTTGTTCCGTCGACGTTAACTGACAGCTCGATAAAATACACACAACCTTATGGGAGGCGGCCCATAACCAACGGATGGATGAACTTCGACGGACAAAGTAGGTTTACTTTCTACTTTTTCAATCCGTCGATCCGTTGTCAGTACACACATTCACGTATTTAAGTTCACACATTCACATATTGAAGTTCACGCATAAGAAAATTGAGAGTACGCATTTTCATTGGTGGAAGCAGAGAGAGAATTAAAGAAACTATCATCGCCTTTAACAATCAGCTGACGGTTGTGACGGATTCTATGGGACTGTTCTATCCGGCAATACGTCAACTTCAACGTCAACGCACAACGGATCGACGTCGACGGATTCTATGGGTCGGGGCCTTAAATTAGACTGACAACTTCGGTTCGTTCGACTGATTCGCTCCCCCAAGCTAAAATCCGCTAGATTTTGTCATTGTATTCTGACAGTCAAGCAAAATCAAATGGGAGCTCACTAATTTCACACATGCAATTACAAAATCCGGCGATCTGTTTGACATCTATGGTCGCAACCATTTTGTACATACAATTTGTTGTTGTTATTGGAATAACAACGGGAAAAAAATGTTTGCTCAAAAGGATTGAAAGAGATAACCCGACAAAATAATAGTTAGGTCTTGGTCACACCACACGCTACTTCACATTTATTCACAAACTTCACATTTATAATTAGGCTCCTCCTATTTGCAGCACTAAAGGAGCAGGGGAAGTTCGAGTTGACGGTCTAGTTTAGTTTGTCTATGGTGCCTTATAACAATGTCTCTTATTTTGTGAGTGAAATTAAAAAAAAAATTGGTCAATAAAAATGTATTACTATTATTATTCTTATTACTATTATTATTATATATTGCAGACAGATAAAATTACGTGATAAGATTAATGAATCTAGGCTGCGAGACTTCGTGGTAACTCAGGACTAGATGATATTTATTGGTTTTGTTAGAAAGTCTTTAATAATAGTGTAGTGCATAATGTAAGAGTTCTCTTAACATTTAGACGTAACCTGCCCCTACAATTTTAAATATGTATGTGGAATGTTACCAAAATCTTTAAATTTAAAGAACATTTCCACTGTTTATTAAAGGGAAAGCAATATGAGTAGTTAAAAGGAATAGGTTATCCCAAGAAGCACTGCGATTAGTTGTTTTAGGTTTTGTTTACAATCTAAAATATACAAAGTTCATAGTTGTAACAAAGAATGCAAAACGGAAAACGGAGAGGCTTGGTGTCATGTGCACATTTCTCCTCTGTTCTTAAAATTCCTCCGCTGCGAAGGTTGAAAGTAATCGTTTTCATAATTTTATTACCTACTTCTGCATTTAAAAGATTAACCCATTCGCGCATATAGATGATGATGATGCATGTCGGCCTTTGTCTCCCAACCGATCTTCTTCAGAATAAGTTGCAGTAATCTGCATTTGTTGTTTCTTAAGATGTGCCAGAGGTATACAAGTTTTTGTTTGTTATATGTACATTTGTTCCCTTTTCATCCCAAATCCTCTCATATATATAGGGTGTAGTAGTCGGCCACCGTGCCAAAAAATTATATGATGCGTAATAGTTAATGCGTTTGTAAAGCACACAAGTATTTTTTTTTCCCAAAAGGTTAACATATTTTCTGCCTTTGAGCAAAAGACTGCAGCTGCTAGTTTCTTCGTTGAAATTGTCACTTTGATTCATGTTCTTGTCTGAACTTAAAAGGTCTGGATTTTAGTAGTAGAAAAATAGTGGAACATTCACAAAGTCTTAAAATCGGTGAAATATTGCCTTAAAGAGCTTTATATTATAATATTTATCTTCTAAATAGATTCTTCTTACTGTTTATTGAAGACAAATCTAAAAAAAGGTTATTTTAAATAAAAAGAGAAGACCGTCCTAGGACAATTTGTTGTGTGATATGGTCAGCCGCTCTGACTTTGGTTGAAATAGGCCGAGTTACCAACACCTCGCTAACCTAGCTGCTAGAATGCTTTTGCACCGGCATGACAGATTCTATCCTAGAGAATCTAGCGGTCTCTAGAACCAAAAATTGACTAGACTTTAGCAGCTCCTAGTGACGAAGACCTTCGCTGTAAAGTAGTAAACCCAATTACTACTTGCATAAAACGTAGTAAATCAACTAAGCAAGTCAAAACAAACAACAGGGCTGAGTTCCAAATCGCAGTAACCCCGCAGTACTGCAACGTCAAGCGTTCCAAATCGTCAATATATAGCAGTGATGCGATGTATCGCGTTCTTAAATGCATCATGAAAGAAACCGCTGCGCAAACAAAAGCAATCAACGCATCATGAGTTATTGTGATGCAATGTAATTTGACAGCAATTTTTTTATTCTGCAAAAAAAAAGAAATTGTTTCTGTTTTATGCCGAAAACATTCTTAAATATACCGCCATTATATGAGCCAAAATTATTCATTAAAACGTTTTAAAATATCACCGTTCCAAAACGTCATTTTAAAGCATCTTGATGCATCGCAAAATGAAAACTTCGTAGCAACGCATCACAAAAGCAGTGATACTTTCATGATGCGCATTTTTTTTTGACGTTTTGGAACTCAGCCCAGCTGTCTGTATTTTCGTCTTTATTTGTCAAAAAGTTTCTGAATTTGTAAATCTTTATTTTATGTGCTTTTCTAAACTGTAGTGTGTGGAAAATGGTGATTCTTATGTGTGTGGCAATTTATTTATGTTGTATGTTTTTAATTAGACGGAAAAGTAAAAAAGTATGCATTGCCCCGTTCATATGTGCGAATCGATTTCGAACTTAATTGAATCAAGATTGAATCGATCTGATTACAAAATGTTCTTGGATCAGATTGAAATTTTCCATGGAAATCGAGGATTGAAGGATAGAAGGATAGATAGATCGAGTTTGGCAGGCAAAGAATGAAGAGAAGAGAGGGTTGTATTTCCACACGAATGAGATATACTGTAAGGTCATGAAACTAATATAGCTAATAAAAGTTAATTGTTTGGCAAAAACACCTCTGCACATAAAGCAAAATTGCCGTGTATTAAAGGATTTCAATCCATTTTTAACTCGATCGAACCCATATTGAAATACAATTCGTTCCCAATCCAATCTCACAATCTGCTCATAAGTATAAACGGCATGTGGGGTATATGTTTAGTACTTTCTAACTCTAGTTGTAAGTTTCATCTTCTAGCCTGTTTTACCAATCTAGCATTAGAGCCTGTTTTGATGATGACTCTCGACTACGTAGTAAAGAGTAATGTCGTGTCTACATGCAATAGTGCTCACTCCTGCACTACTTTGATAAAGTTTAGGGGAGGGAATGAGTAAATTGAAACACTTCTGTATTTTTTGTGTGTTCTCTCGTCCAATTACTCATTTTATGCGCGAACTACCCTCCTCAACGATCGAACTAGAAATGATAAAATGGAATAGGGACGGAACATTTCGGTAATAGAACGCGACTCTCCTCGATTTTTCTATTTTCTTCATGACTCTCCCCCTCTCTTTACCCTTCACTCTTCTTACCCACAAACTACCGACATAGCCGAGTTTTGAGTCAGCATCTAAACAGGCTCATAGAGCCTGTTTTGATGATGACTCTCGACTACGTAGTAAAGAGTAATGTCGTGTCTACATGCAATAGTGCTCACTCCTGCACTACTTTGATAAAGTTTAGGGGAGGGAATGAGTAAATTGAAACACTTCTGTATTTTTTGTGTGTTCTCTCGTCCAATTAATCATTTTATGCGCGAACTACCCTCCTCAACGATCGAACTAGAAATGATAAAATGGAATAGGGACGGAACATTTCGGTAATAGAACGCGACTCTCCTCGATTTTTCTATTTTCTTCATGACTCTCCCCCTCTCTTTACCCCTCACTCTTCTTACCCATAAACTACCGACATAGCCGAGTTTTGAGTCAGCATCTAAACAGGCTCTTAGTGAATGGGCGAGTTCCCAACACCTCGCTAGTCTAGCTGCTGGATTGGAAAAACACCCTAGAAGATTAAACGTACAGCTGGAGTTAGAAAGTACTAAAAAAATACACCACATGCCCTGTTTAAATGAGCAGATTGTGAGATTGGATTAAGAACAAATTGGGTTTCAATTTGGGTTCGATCGAGTTCGAAATTGATTGTAATCGTGTAATATATGGCACTTTTCCTTTATGTGCAGAGGTGGTTTTGCCAAACAATTAACCCTTATTAGCTATAAAAGTTTTATGACCTTACAGTATATCTCATTCGTGTGGAAATACAACCCCTTTTTGTTTTCTGATGCCACACCGATTAATTTCATTCTTTGCCTGCCAAAATCGATCTTTTTATACTCCTATCCTTCGATCCTTGAATTTCATGAACATTTCAAACCGATCCCAAAACATTTTATAATCAGATCGATTCAATTAAGTTCAAAATCGATTCCCTCATATAAACGGGCCAATACAGACGTTTTTATTTTTCCCTAAAATAAAAAACAGAACATACATAAATTGCCATACACATAAGAATCGCCACTTTTACCACACTTTACAATTAAGAAAAGCACATAAAATATGGAAATACATATTGCAATTTACAAATTCACAAACTTTTTGACAACAAAAGACGAAAATGCAGACAGCTGTTGTTTGTTTTGATTTCTTTAGTTGATTTACTACATTTTATGCAAGTACTAATAGGGCTTACTACTTTGCAGCGAAGGTCTTTGAGCCTGTTTAGATGTTGACTCAAAACTCGGCTATGTCGGTAGTTTGTGGGTAAGAAGAGTAAGGGGTAA
Organism: Chalcosyrphus nemorum; assembly: GCA_949716465.1. NCBI lineage: Eukaryota > Metazoa > Arthropoda > Insecta > Diptera > Syrphidae > Chalcosyrphus > Chalcosyrphus nemorum. Next base: position 55,655,775 of record OX454332.1, read on the forward strand.
AGAGAGGAGGAGAGTCATGAAGGAAATAGAAAAATCGAGGAGAGTCGCGTTCTACATCCGAAATGTTCCGTTCCTATTCCATTTTATCATTACTAGTTCGATCGTTGAGGAGGGTAGTTCGCACATAAAATGAGTACTTGGACGAGAGAACGCACAAAAAATACAGAAGTGTTTCAATTTACTCATTCCCTCCCCTATACTTTATCAAAGTAGTGCAGGAGTGAGCACTATTGCATGTAGACACGACATTACTCTTTACTACGTAGTCGAGAGTCATCATCAAAACAGGCTCTTTGTCGCTAGGATCTTCTATAATCTAGTCAAATTTTGGTCCTAGAGGCCGCTAGATTCTCTAGGACGAAATCTGTCATCCCGGTGCAAAAGTATTCTAGCAGCCAGGTTAGCGAGGTGTTGGGAACTCGCCCAATATCTGGATGTAAAAACTCGAGCCGTCTACTAAATACTTAACTGGCCGACTTCTGAAGTAGAGGGAGCAGACTTCTTAAAAATGAGATTTTCATTAACATTTTTGTAAATAATTTTGTTTTAGGCAGTAATTATTCTAAAAATGCTTTAAATTTCATAATTAACAGATTCCAATTAATCAGAAATACTGAATATTTTATTCTCTATTATGATATCGGATTTTTAAAAGCACATTCAACGTAAAAAAAAAGTTAAGGGGCCGACTACTGGCTCCATCACCGTACCTCGCTTGTTATCCTGTCAACCCGGGAGATATGCATGAAGAATTTGACTAATTTTATTTTGAAGTGAAAATTTATTTCTCTGCTGTTAATATTTTCTCGGTTGCTTTTTCCTGCACTTTATTTCTTTAGTAAAATTTGCATTTTAATAAATTAATATTCATGCTGTCGACTCTTAAATTTTTGTTGTTGTTTACTTTTAATTCAAAGTTTTTCATAATTTGCTTCCTAGCTTAGCTTTGATGTTTTTTCGTAGTCCCTAGTTGTTGCTTATTATCTTTTGTTAGTTTTTCATGCTACTCAATTCTTTTATGCTGCTTGCTATCATTACAGCATGTTTATGTCATTTGCTTCTTTGAATATCTCTTCTGAGCTATTGTTGCCAAAGGTTCTCTTTTTTGAAGAACATGTCCTCTTATTTACTCCAGCGCGAACCGTCCTCAATACTTTTACAATATTTTTCTTCATTTTCTCTAATTTTACATTGATTACAGTTTTTCAAATAATGAGTAATTTTACCCCAAGTTGTTCATTCTAAAATTTACACAAAATTCAAAAGAAAACCAGTGAAAAATGCTACAATCCGCCTGGAGCGAATCGTATGATACCCTAACCCTATCTTATTTGGTCGTGTCAGTGGGCGGTGGAAAATTTATTCACAAAATTTTCTATTTTGCCCTATAAACTAATATTTTTACTCGAAAATTAATTTTTGAAGTAAACGCCCCTAAAAAGTGGGCTTGGCCATATACAATGTATAGACGATTTGTAGATTAAGTGGATATCTACATATTTGCTCAAGTAAGTTTTTTCGAGTTTCATATGAAAATAGTGAAAAAAGTGATTTTTTTGAAAAGTGGGCGTGTCAGTGGGCGGATTTTAAAAAATGTTTACACATGTATTGCTTACTTTTCTAAAGACCTCGTATACAAAATTTCATCAACCTAGCACAAAATTTAAGGCCCAAAAACTGGTGACATACGGACAGACGGACGGGCATGGCTTAATCGACTCGGGCTAGTGATGCTGATCATTTATATATATACTTTATTGGGTCTATCTGTAATATTTCTCTATGTTACAAACTATGTATCAAACTTAATATACCCTTAGGATAGGGTATAAACAGAGGGAATATAAAATATGAAATAACCAGATCTTATTTTGACTCTACTCTAATGTGTTAAGTCTACTTATACATATACATTTAGAATTTCTCTTTGTTATTTTCTTTTGTGAGTCTTACGCTTTTACACTTGAGGATTTTTTCATTGACTAAAATTCGACATGCCTCTTTTATTTTAAACAAAAACCTAGCAACCGAACAAAAATTGGCAAATACGAACAAGCTTATCTGCATTATCGCCATGGTAACGGTGTAGACGGTCCACGTGTACGATTTTCATCTTGTCTCTTGGCCCCCATTGACCACATCGTCAATACGGTGCCATGACATTGTGCCAAGTGTCATTGAGCCACACTGAAAAATTTATTGTCTGCAATAGTTGCCGGGAGTAGGGTTAGCTAGTATTGGGCTTCGCATAGTTGTCAGTTAAGATTTCGAAAGCTCTTCTCGCACTCACCTGACCATTTGCAAGCGATTGGCGATTCTGGCAAATTCCTTTACGAACCTTCTGTAGTATGTGGCGAGTCCCAGAAAGGTCCTTAGTTGGTGTTTGTCTTTGGGGAGTGGCCGACTTTTCCTGGGTCGGTCTTCAATCTTTCGGATGTGTGAGAGTGTGTCTAATGTATCGATTCGTGGCAAGAACTATCCTTTTTGGCCATGTCATATAGTTTTCGGTAGTCCACACAGAACCGAGTGCTGCCTCTTTCTTCATGACAAGCACAACAGGGGATGCCCACGGACCCTTGGTACTTAAAAGGGAGTCGTCGAGCATGCGACATTGTACTAGATATTTGCGGCCATACTCATGTGAAGCAAATATATCAGCAAACTTACCGATTAGGTTCCCGGCTATGTTTAACTGCTCCTGATCCAGGTCACAGTTTATGAGTACAGCTTCTTTTATTTCCCTTGATCTAGTTGATGTAACAGGCTTCCTGAATTCACTCTTGGTTATTGATGAGATCTGGAACCATGTTGTCTTTCGGCTCCACTAACATTTTTCCAACGATATAGTTTTGGAAATCTTTATCTGAATCTGGTTTGGTATATCCAATCCAATAATTTGATCGGCCTCGATTTTATCAAGCAGCTTCTGCCCCCGCTTCTGTCGTTGCAGATGCCCCAGCTTGTTGCAGTTCCAGCAAAGGACTTGTCCTTCGCGAACATTGGTGTTACGCTTTTCGATTGCAAGCCTTTGACAACCGCATTTGATTGTTGCCAACTCCTTGCCACTGTGGATTCCCTGAGAGGCCTGGTCTGCCGCCTCCATTGTCAGAGCAAACGTTAAAGCCTCAGCCTCTGAGACTGTTTTTCTACTTTTTAAAAAAAATAAAAAGTGTTTTCCAATAGAGTTTTCCGAACTTTGACAGGTGATTATGACCGTAATGTTGAGGGTACATCGGTCGGATTGACTGTTTATACCCTATCCTAAGGGTATATTAAGTTTGACACATAGTTTGTAACATAGAGAAATATTAAAGATAGACCCAGCAAAGTATATATATAAGTGATCAGCATCAATAGCCGAGTCGATTAAGCCATGTCCGTCCGTCTGTCCGTATGTCACCAGTTTTTGGGCCTTAAATTTTGAGCTAGGTTGATGAAATTTTGTATACGAGGTCTTTGTAAAAGTAAGCAATACAAGTGTAAACATTTTTAAAATCCGCCCACTGACACGCCCACTTTTGTCAAAAATTAACTTTTTTCACTATTTTCATATGAAACTCGAAAAAACTTACTTCAGTAAATGTAGATATCCATTTAACCTACAAATCGTCTATACATTGTATATGACCCCGCCCACTTTTTAGGGGCGTTTACTTCAAAAATTAATTTTCGAGTAAAAATATTAGTTTTGTGAATACATTTTCCACCGCCCACTGACACGACCAAATAAGATAGGGATAGGGTATCATAGAATTCGCTCCAGGCGGATTGTAGCATTTTTCACTGGTTTTTAATAAGTCTGTTTTGCCAAAGTAACAAAAAAAGTTATATTGTTAAAACAGCAAATGATTAAATTTGTACAATGCACATTTTACACGAGCAGAAAAAAATTATGAAATTGAAATCGTACATGAAATTACAGCATTACTGAATCGATGTCACGGCACGGGCCACAACTTATTGTCTTGCGGTCATGGAGATTTACGTTGTTAAATATTTTAAATATGTATGTCATATGCAATATCATATTTTGATTTAATTAAATGTTTCGCAGTTCGTTGCCTTTAGTTTCTAGAAATTCTAGAAGAGTGTCGAACAGATTAGAAAACCGTGACAAACCGGTACCTTTGGAGAGCCAGCGTACCTCCGTATGCAGGAGCAAACTATTGTAATCTTCGTCATTTTTGAGGGTGCGGGGACCTGCTAATTGGTTTCTCTCGGAGCGAACCTCCGTATGCAGGAGCAAACTATTGTAATCTTCGTCATTTTTGCGGGTGCGGGGACCTGCTAAGTGGTTTCTCTCTTAAGTATGATTCTCTCTGGTATACGTTTTTGTACTTTGTTTGCAGACAAAAATTGTCTTTCTAAGACGAACAAAACACAATTTTCCAAGAATCCGAGAAAATATTCCTTGAACGCTTTTGCCTCAATGTCAGTGCGAGGTCGGTATAGAATTAATATGTTGTCTGTTGTCGCTATATGTATTTTGAATATCACTATTGTTTGTTGTAAGTGTATATATGTATATAATTTTTTGAAATTTAAAGTATTTTTTTTTTAATAAAAGAGGTGCCTCCCTGGACAGCTTCAACGCCCCAATTTTTGGATTTTGTTTTAATAAAAATTGACGTGCAAAAACAAGCTTATAAATCCATTTGAGTAGTATTTTTCGATTTTGACATTTAAAAAAATAATAACAATTTGGCAGTGTTGTCAACGGATATTACACAGGGCGGGTGTCACTTTCTATGGTATTGTCAATTCTATGGTACTCATATTTTATCCATACTACCAGTGTGTCATAGGTATAAGGTACATTTGATTACTATAGTAGTCTACAACCCTGTTGAATATTTCCCTAGAATGTTCAACGACCTTCTTGAATTGGGAATAATCCTATAAATACTGAAGGTCAATCAGAAATGACACATTTTAGTCAACAGCGAAGTGAGTTAAATTATAAGGGGCCAAATATTGTGTCAAGTGGCAGTTAAGATAGAATTTGTAGTTAGTGATTTGTGAAAAGTATTAGATAGCGATGAAGATTGAATTAGTGTTTTAAATAAATTTGTGTGGATAAATAAGACGAAAAGTGATTGTGTTTGATTATTTTGGAGGAACGAATAAGGATCTGTTTTATCCTGCGAACCATAGCAAAAATATTACAATACATAATATAAATTTTGAACAGGAGGTTAAAGATCGGCATGTCTTATTTTTTAATTAACCAAACAAATTTCTTTTCATACTTTACTCTATATTTTTTACTATTTGCAGCTTTACTTAGTTTTGATCATCCTTATATATTTTCCTTGTATATCTAAAAAAAAATTGAGTTACTAAAGAATAGCAGCAAAGGATGGCTATGCTGAGATATTTGGCACGCACCTTAGCTAACAACAAGGCCCTTAACCATAAGCGAAATTTGTCTTATACGCAATACTATTCGAAAACGTTCATAATAAAAGACCATTATGATTTTGATCGAAGGGTAAAATAATATTATTCTATAAACTGTTACTAAACTAATGAAATATAATTGCAGGTAATCAATAGCGATAATCCGGTTATAGTTAATTTTCATGCGGAATGGTGTGATCCATGTAAGATTTTAACACCAAAAATGACAGAGTTACTTGAAAACTCCGAAGAAATCGACCTTGCTGTAATAAATGTGGACTGCAATACCGACTTAGTGGCTACGTTCGAAGTAAAAGCTGTGCCTGCGGTGCTCGCCTTTCGAAATGGAGTAGTTGTTGACAAATTCATTGGATTAGTTGATGCCAACAGTATGGAGTCACTTATTAAAAAATTGAAACCGACAAAAAAGATGTGAAATTGGATTAAAAAAAATAAAACACTGTATTTTTTTCAAGATCGTTCTTCTACCACTTTTATTATTACGCTATAAATCATACCTAAACAAAAAATTGGATGTGTATATGATACTGTGCTTATCATACAATACTACTATCTTTCCTAAGCTGCTTCTTATAGAATTGTTGAGAACGATGTGCTGAAAGTAAGTATAGTGAAATTGAAATATTACTACAATACTGCGTCTATTCCTTGCTCTCCGTAATGCTACACTGTCAGTGTAGATACTGACTGCGCATTTCCCTTCTAATAACACCGCGGTTGCAATGATGCTGTGATGCGTTTAGACAATGTATTGGCATGTTATTGTTGTTTTCAGAATGCTACGGAGTTAAGCTTCGAAATTGGGTTTTTTTTTTTTAATATACTGTAACAGCACTATATTTAGTACTGTGGCGCCAACAATCGCTTGAAAGAAATGTTGGCTATATATGCTAGGTAGGATATCTTAGAGCCTGTTTTGATGATGACTCTCGACTACGTAGTAAAGAGTAATGTCGTGTCTACATGCAATAGTGCTCACTACTGCACTACTTTGATATAGTTTAGGGGAGGGAATGAGTAAATTGAAACACTTCTGTATTTTTTGTGTGTTCTCTCGTCCAATTATTCATTTTATGCGCGAACTACCCTCCTCAACGATCGAACTAGAAATGATAAAATGGAATAGGGACGGAACATTTCGGATGTAGAACGCGACTCTCCTCGATATTTCTATTTGCTTCATGACTCTCCCCCTCTCTTTACCCCTCACTCTTCTTACCGACAAACTACCGACATAGCCGAGTTTTGAGTCAGCATCTAAACAGGCTCTTAATGTTCTTTTTCACTTCTTCGCCATCTGCCTTTTAGCTAAGAGGCCTCCACCCAAAATGTCGAACTTAAAGTCGAACATAGGCATAGTGTAGAACCATGTTCGAAAAAAAAAGAAAATATTTATCTTCGAATACAAAATATTGCAAAATGGATTTTAGTAAGCTCTTTGACACAAATAACCCAAATTATATAATCCACTTCGAAAATCCTCTCCCATGTGACAGATAAAGTGAACCCTCGTTTTATTGGTGTTGCAGGCAGAAAAACGCACACTAGAAAAACTCGGGTTTAGGATATCTGTCACATGGGAGAGGAATTTTAAAGAAAAAAAAATCGGAAAATTGAGAGAAATTAAGAAATTGGGGAGAGGATGCTATGTTCAATAAACAACTACGGAAAATATTTTTCGTTTCGTGGTGAATCTGTTAAAAATATAAAATTTAAAATTTAACGTCTTTTTTCCAACGTTTATGCTAGTTTTTAAATTGGAAACTAAATAAAAACATATTATATATATAAATGTCTTCCGTTTTGTACTTTGAACAAATATCAAGTACGTTTATCATATATTTTAGTTCGAATAAAAACAAGAAAATGTTTGATAACAGGAAATGTATGTGTGATAGGTAAAACTTATCTTGTGTATAAATTAGGATATTAAAAAGTGGCGATTGTGTGAAGTTTCAAAACCAAGACTTTGATCTTGTTCGAATCAAACGATTCTATTGTTGACCACTAGTCGTCTATAAAATTTATCATAAACTATATCAATCTATCCTTCAGTCTATATTCATTCTTTAACGATGACGGATCTGTTTTTGACTCTCTAAATAGATAATACGATTTTTTTTATTAAAATAATCGAACTGAAGTTTATTTTAATTGTTTTGGTTTTTCGAGCATATATAATTCCAACGCAAACATACACTTGTACGAATATATACTTTGAACAATAAACTAATTAATGGGGAAAAAAGCTAAAGCATACGATAAATAAAACTATTTCACAAGTAAATATATATCACAAGTAAAACAATCAAACAACAAATAATTATTACATAAATAAAATAAGAAAGAAATACCCATGCACTTGCAACAATTCTATAGTTCCATAAAACAAATATTTTTATTTCTCGACACATTTATAAATTATTATACGAAAAATATTTTTTTAACATCATAAATTCACCACCGCACTTTCCAAACACAGCCCCCACGGCTCACCACCTTTGTTTAGTGTGGGCAGATGGGAAATTTACATCTCCAATTCCCTTTTTTAGTGATAAAAATGGGGCAAAATTGTAATTATTTTCTTTTGCAAAAAATCGGAAATTTAAACAAATAAAAATAGATCTTCACCTCGTCAAGAGTTCGATCTTAACACGCCAGCTACATAATCCTTTTTTTGGACCTGTAGATGGGCTGATTAAACTTCAAATCTTTCATCACACGTATTCACCGATACGAAATAAAGAGGGGTTTTTTGGGGGAAGAGTGGGGGGAGTGGACTATCTATTATAGGTTATTTATGCTCTCTGACGTGGAGCTGAGCAGTTATAGAATGATGTTGCTGCACTTCAATGTTTGTTTGTATTATAATAATAATAATATAATAAAAACTGTGTGCCTATGCCAGAAATCATTGAGTAAAGAGATAATAAACTTTCCAATGATTGACAAGCTGATATTGGAAAAAAATTGACGAAGTCACACATTTTATCACATTTTCAAACAAGTATGTGTGACTTGTTCAATTCACCACTTTTTACGTCTTCCCCTCACCGAATTTTCCTAAAAGTCAAAAACCAAAGTGCCGGAAACAGAATCGGAGCCATCGGATGTTTCCTCAATTCACCCCGGAAATGGCGGTTAATTTAGAAAGCCACCACAGGGAAAACGCGTCCAGCAAATGCACTGGAAAGTGGAAACTAGTTCAGCAGATATTATTATACGAATATTAATCCTTAAAACGTGAATCTAACTTTTAAAAATATTAAATTTCCAAACATGTTTAGAAATATTATTAAATATACATTCTACAAAATGAGGAATATTAAGTTGTTAAAAAGTAGCTCTTTTTGTTATTTCCTATCAATTGTTATGAAAATAAAAATTTAGCTTGTTAGCTGCAAATTTAATTATGTATTAATAAAGATGAAGGTAGTTTGAGCTGAAGTGCAGGTGATATCGAAGGGATATGTAAAGCCTTTGTTCAAATATTTTTTGATACATCAAACTAACAAAACTAGGTCACCCTTCCTAATGTTAGTAAAATCAATAATGAGTCAGTTGGAAGTAAGGATTGAGTTGAACAATTTTGAAAAAAAAAATATATATTTTGACATAAGCTTTATGCTAGGATTACACGATTGCCGCAAAAGCGTAAATCTAGCGTCAATAAATTTACGCCCGATCGTAATTGGGTACAATCTGGGGGTCAACCAAATCGGCGTAGATTGACGTGAAAAAAATGTTTCCTTTACACGATTGACGTCGATTGGAGCTAAAAAAAGCGTGAATATTGACGCAAATCGTCGAACGTGTAATCATAGCATTAGGGTTGCTACAAATACGAAAAATGGCGTTCACTCCTTGGTTAAAAAACATACACTTTTTTTTTATTTCGTATAATGTGGGCTTCCTAGCGGAAGAAAATATGAATTAAAAAATTATATCTACGGGCATTTTGTGGGAATGTTCCAATCTTCGTCATTTTTACGGGTGCGGGGACCTGCTAAGTGGTTTCTCTCTTAAGTATGATTCTCTCTGGTATGCGTTTTTGTACTTTGTTTGCAGACAAAAATTGTTTTTCGAAGACGAACAAAACACAATTTTCCAAGAATCCGAGAAAATATTCCTTGAACGCTTTTGCCTCAATGTCAGTGCGAGGTCGGTATAGAATTAATATGTTGTCTGTTGTCGCTATATGTATTTTGAATATCACTATTGTTTGTTGTAAGTGTATATATATAATTTTTTGAAATTTAAAGTATTTTTTTTTAATAAAAGAGGTGCCTCCCTGAACAGCTTCAACGCCCCAATTTTTGGATTTTGTTTTAATAAAAATTGACGTGCAAAAACAAGCTTATAAATCCATTTGAGTAGTATTTTTCGATTTTGACATTTAAAAAAATAATAACAATTTGGCAGTGTTATCAACGGATATTACACAGGGCGGGTGTCACTTTCTATGGTATGGTCAATTCTATGGTACTCATATTTTATCCATACTACCAGTGTGTCATAGGTATAAGGTACATTTGATTACTATAGTAGTCTACAACCCTGTTGAATATTTCCCTAGAATGTTCAACGACCTTCTTGAATTGGGAATAATCCTATAAATACTGAAGGTCAATCAGAAATGACACATTTTAGTCAACAGCGAAGTGAGTTAAATTATAAGGGGCCAAATATTGTGTCAAGTGGCAGTTAAGATTGAATTTGTAGTTAGTGATTTGTGAAAAGTATTAGGTAGCGATGAGGATTGAATTAGTGTTTTAAATAAATTTGTGTGGATAAATAAGACGAAAAGTGATTGTGTTTGATTATTTTGGAGGAACGAATAAGGATCTGTTTTATCCTGCGAACCCTAGCAAAAATATTACAATACATAATATAAATTTTGAACAGGAGGTTAAAGATCGGCATGTCTTATTTTTTAATTAACCAAACAAATTTCTTTTCATACTTTACTCTATATTTTTTACTATTTGCAGCTTTACTTAGTTTTGATCATCCTTATATATTTTCCTTGTATATCTAAAAAAAAATTGAGTTACTAAAGAATAGCAGCAAAGGATGGCTATGCTGAGATATTTGGCACGCACCTTAGCTAACAACAAGGCCCTTAACCATAAGCGAAATTTGTCTTATACGCAGTACTATTCGAAAACGTTCATAATAAAAGACCATTATGATTTTGATCGAAGGGTAAAATAATATTATTCTATAAACTGTTACTAAACTAATGAAATATAATTGCAGGTAATCAATAGCGATAATCCGGTTATAGTTAATTTTCATGCGGAATGGTGTGATCCATGTAAGATTTTAACACCAAAAATGACAGAGTTACTTGAAAACTCCGAAGAAATCGACCTTGCTGTAATAAATGTGGACTGCAATACCGACTTAGTGGCTACGTTCGAAGTAAAAGCTGTGCCTGCGGTGCTCGCCTTTCGAAATGGAGTAGTTGTTGACAAATTCATTGGATTAGTTGATGCCAACAGTATGGAGTCACTTATTAAAAAATTGAAACCGACAAAAAAGATGTGAAATTGGATTAAAAAAAATAAAAAACTGTATTTTTTTCAAGATCGTTCTTCTACCACTTTTATTATTACGCTATAAATCATACCTAAACAAAAAATTTGATGTGTATATGATACTGTGCTTATCATACAATACTACTATCTTTCCTAAGCTGCTTCTTATAGAATTGTTGAGAACGATGTGCTGAAAGTAAGTATAGTGAAATTGAAATATTACTACAATACTGCGTCTATTCCTTGCTCTCCGTAATGCTACACTGTCAGTGTAGATACTGACTGCGCATTTCCCTTCTAATAACACCGCGGTTGCAATGATGCTGTGATGCGTTTAGACAATGTATTGGCATGTTATTGTTGTTTTCAGAATGCTACGGAGTTAAGCTTCGAAATTGGGTTTTTTTTTTAATATACTGTAACAGCACTATATTTAGTACTGTGGCGCCAACAATCGCTTGAAAGAAATGTTGGCTATATATGCTAGGTAGGATATCTTAGAGCCTGTTTTGATGATGACTCTCGACTACGTAGTAAAGAGTAATGTCGTGTCTACATGCAATAGTGCTCACTACTGCACTACTTTGATATAGTTTAGGGGAGGGAATGAGTAAATTGAAACACTTCTGTATTTTTTGTGTGTTCTCTCTTCCAATTATTCATTTTATGCGCGAACTACCCTCCTCAACGATCGAACTAGAAATGATAAAATGGAATAGGGACGGAACATTTCGGATGTAGAACGCGACTCTCCTCGATATTTCTATTTGCTTCATGACTCTCCCCCTCTCTTTACCCCTCACTCTTCTTACCGACAAACTACCGACATAGCCGAGTTTTGAGTCAGCATCTAAACAGGCTCTTAATGTTCTTTTTCACTTCTTCGCCATCTGCCTTTTAGCTAAGAGGCCTCCACCCAAAATGTCGAACTTAAAGTCGAACATAGGCATAGTGTAGAACCATGTTCGAAAAAAAAAGAAAATATTTATCTTCGAATACAAAATATTGCAAAATGGATTTTAGTAAGCTCTTTGACACAAATAACCCAAATTATATAATCCACTTCGAAAATCCTCTCCCATGTGACAGATAAAGTGAACCCTCGTTTTATTGGTGTTGCAGGCAGAAAAACGCACACTAGAAAAACTCGGGTTTAGGATATCTGTCACATGGGAGAGGAATTTTAAAGAAAAAAAAATCGGAAAATTGAGAGAAATTAAGAAATTGGGGAGAGGATGCTATGTTCAATAAACAACTACGGAAAATATTTTTCGTTTCGTCGTGAATCTGTTAAAAATATAAAATTTAAAATTTAACGTCTTTTTTCCAACGTTTATGCTAGTTTTTAAATTGGAAACTAAATAAAAACATATTATATATATAAATTTCTTCCGTTTTGTACTATGAACAAATATCAAGTACGTTTATCATATATTTTAGTTCGAATAAAAACAAGAAAATGTTTGATAACAGGAAATGTATGTGTGATAGGTAAAACTTATCTTGTGTATAAATTAGGATATTAAAAAGTGGCGATTGTGTGAAGTTTTAAATGTCTGGTTAAAAAAAAGTATAAAAAAACTCACTAATTCGAGTACAGCGAAACTCTTTTTATTTTTTATCATGATAATCAGACATATTGGACCAAACTGTTCCCACAATTTTTGTAATTTACAAATAAATATTTTAAACAAAATCATATAACATTTAAAATACTGACGGAATCGTCAATAACCCATCTTTACTCAAGTAGGTGTTGGTTTTGATAAGCACATATTTAACCTAATAAAATTTATTAGCAATAAACTAAATCCAAACAGAAGAATTAGACTTATTTCTTCATTTAAGTACTATACAATTTCAAAACCAAGACTTTGAACTTGTTCGAATCAAACGATTCTATTGTTGACCACTAGTCGTCTATAAAATTTATCATAAACTATATCAATCTATCCTTAAGTCTATATTCATTCTTTAACGATGACGGATCTGTTTTTGACTCTCTAAATAGATAATACGATTTTTATACCCTATCCTAAGGGTATATTAAGTTTGACACATAGTTTGTAACATAGAGAAATATTAAAGATAGACCCAACAAAGTATATATATAAATGATCAGCATCAATAGCCGAGTCGATTAAGCCATGTCCGTCCGTCCGTCCGTCCGTCCGTCCGTCCGTCTGACCGTCCGTTCGTCCGTATGTCACCAGTTTTTGGGCCTTAGATTTTGAGCTAGGTTGATGAAATTTTGTATACGAGGTCATTGGAAAAGTAAGCAATACAAGTGTAAACATTTTTAAAATCCGCCCACTGACACGCCCACTTTTCACAAAAATTACCTTTTTTCACTATTTTCATATGAAACTCGAAAAAACTTACTTGAGCAAATATGTAGATATCCACTTAATCTACAAATCGTCTATACATTGCATATGACCACGCCCACTTTTTAGGGGCGTTTACTTCAAAAACTAATTTTCGAGTAAAAATAGTAGTTTATAGGGAAAATAGAAAATTTTGTGAACACATTTTCCATCGCCCACTGACACGACCAAATAAGATAGGGATAGGGTATCATACGATTCGCTCCAGGCGGATTGTAGCATTTTTCACTGGTTTTTATTAAAATAATCGAACTGAAGTTTATTTTAATTGTTTTGGTTTTCGTTCGTTGGTTCGAGCATATATAATTCCAACGCAAACATACACTTGTACGAATATATACTTTGAACAATAAACTAATTAATGGGGAAAAAAGCTAAAGCATACGATAAATAAAACTATTTCACAAGTAAAACAATCAAACAACAAATAATTATTACATAAATAAAATAAGAAAGAAATACCCATGCACTTGCAACAATTCTATAGTTCCATAAAACAAATATTTTTATTTCTCGACACATTTATAAATTATTATACGAAAAATATTTTTTTAACATCATAAATTCACCACCGCACTTTCCAAACACAGCCCCCACGGCTCACCACCTTTGTTTAGTGTGGGCAGATGGGAAATTTACATCTCCAATTCCCTTTTTTAGTGATAAAAATGGGGCGAAATTGTAATTATTTTCTTTTGCAAAAAATCGGAAATTTAAACAAATAAAAATAGATCTTCACCTCGTCAAGAGTTCGATCTTAACACGCCAGCTACATAATCCTTTTTTTGGACCTGTAGATGGGCTGATTAAACTTCAAATCTTTCATCACACGTATTCACCGATACGAAATAAAGAGGGGTTTTTTGGGGGAAGAGTGGGGGGAGTGGACTATCTATTATAGGTTATTTATGCTCTCTGACGTGGAGCTGAGCAGTTATAGAATGATGTTGCTGCACTTCAATGTTTGTTTGTATTATAATAATAATAATATAATAAAAACTGTGTGCCTATGCCAGAAATCATTGAGTAAAGAGATAATAAACTTTCCAATGATTGACAAGCTGATATTGGAAAAAAATTGACGAAGTCACACATTTTATCACATTTTCAAACAAGTATGTGTGACTTGTTCAATTCACCACTTTTTACGTCTTCCCCTCACCGAATTTTCCTAAAAGTCAAAAACCAAAGTGCCGGAAACAGAATCGGAGCCATCGGATGTTTCCTCAATTCACCCCGGAAATGGCGGTTAATTTAGAAAGCCACCACAGGGAAAACGCGTCCAGCAAATGCACTGGAAAGTGGAAACTAGTTCAGCAGATATTATTATACGAATATTAATCCTTAAAACGTGAATCTAACTTTTAAAAATATTAAATTTCCAAACATGTTTAGAAATATTATTAAATATACATTCTACAAAATGAGGAATATTAAGTTGTTAAAAAGTAGCTCTTTTTGTTATTTCCTATCAATTGTTATGAAAATAAAAATTTAGCTTGTTAGCTGCAAATTTAATTATGTATTAATAAAGATGAAGGTAGTTTGAGCTGAAGTGCAGGTGATATCGAAGGGATATGTAAAGCCTTTGTTCAAATATTTTTTGATACATCAAACTAACAAAACTAGGTCACCCTTCCTAATGTTAGTAAAATCAATAATGAGTCAGTTGGAAGTAAGGATTGAGTTGAACAATTTTGAAAAAAAAAATATATATTTTGACATAAGCTTTATGCTAGGATTACACGATTGCCGCAAAAGCGTAAATCTAGCGTCAATAAATTTACGCCCGATCGTAATTGGGTACAATCTGGGGGTCAACCAAATCGGCGTAGATTGACGTGAAAAAAATGTTTCCTTTACACGATTGACGTCGATTGGAGCTAAAAAAAGCGTGAATATTGACGCAAATCGTCGAACGTGTAATCATAGCATTAGGGTTGCTACAAATACGAAAAATGGCGTTCACTCCTTGGTTAAAAAACATACACTTTTTTTTTATTTCGTATAATGTGGGCTTCCTAGCGGAAGAAAATATGAATTAAAAAATTATATCTACGGGCATTTTGTGGGAATGTTCCAATCTTCGTCATTTTTACGGGTGCGGGGACCTGCTAAGTGGTTTCTCTCTTAAGTATGATTCTCTCTGGTATGCGTTTTTGTACTTTGTTTGCAGACAAAAATTGTTTTTCTAAGACGAACAAAACACAATTTTCCAAGAATCCGAGAAAATATTCCTTGAACGCTTTTGCCTCAATGTCAGTGCGAGGTCGGTATAGAATTAATATGTTGTCTGTTGTCGCTATATGTATTTTGAATATCACTATTGTTTGTTGTAAGTGTATATATATAATTTTTTGAAATTTAAAGTATTTTTTTTTAATAAAAGAGGTGCCTCCCTGAACAGCTTCAACGCCCCAATTTTTGGATTTTGTTTTAATAAAAATTGACGTGCAAAAACAAGCTTATAAATCCATTTGAGTAGTATTTTTCGATTTTGACATTTAAAAAAATAATAACAATTTGGCAGTGTTATCAACGGATATTACACAGGGCGGGTGTCACTTTCTATGGTATGGTCAATTCTATGGTACTCATATTTTATCCATACTACCAGTGTGTCATAGGTATAAGGTACATTTGATTACTATAGTAGTCTACAACCCTGTTGAATATTTCCCTAGAATGTTCAACGACCTTCTTGAATTGGGAATAATCCTATAAATACTGAAGGTCAATCAGAAATGACACATTTTAGTCAACAGCGAAGTGAGTTAAATTATAAGGGGCCAAATATTGTGTCAAGTGGCAGTTAAGATTGAATTTGTAGTTAGTGATTTGTGAAAAGTATTAGATAGCGATGAGGATTGAATTAGTGTTTTAAATAAATTTGTGTGGATAAATAAGACGAAAAGTGATTGTGTTTGATTATTTTGGAGGAACGAATAAGGATCTGTTTTATCCTGCGAACCCTAGCAAAAATATTACAATACATAATATAAATTTTGAACAGGAGGTTAAAGATCGGCATGTCTTATTTTTTAATTAACCAAACAAATTTCTTTTCATACTTTACTCTATATTTTTTACTATTTGCAGCTTTACTTAGTTTTGATCATCCTTATATATTTTCCTTGTATATCTAAAAAAAAATTGAGTTACTAAAGAATAGCAGCAAAGGATGGCTATGCTGAGATATTTGGCACGCACCTTAGCTAACAACAAGGCCCTTAACCATAAGCGAAATTTGTCTTATACGCAGTACTATTCGAAAACGTTCATAATAAAAGACCATTATGATTTTGATCGAAGGGTAAAATAATATTATTCTATAAACTGTTACTAAACTAATGAAATATAATTGCAGGTAATCAATAGCGATAATCCGGTTATAGTTAATTTTCATGCGGAATGGTGTGATCCATGTAAGATTTTAACACCAAAAATGACAGAGTTACTTGAAAACTCCGAAGAAATCGACCTTGCTGTAATAAATGTGGACTGCAATACCGACTTAGTGGCTACGTTCGAAGTAAAAGCTGTGCCTGCGGTGCTCGCCTTTCGAAATGGAGTAGTTGTTGACAAATTCATTGGATTAGTTGATGCCAACAGTATGGAGTCACTTATTAAAAAATTGAAACCGACAAAAAAGATGTGAAATTGGATTAAAAAAAATAAAAAACTGTATTTTTTTCAAGATCGTTCTTCTACCACTTTTATTATTACGCTATAAATCATACCTAAACAAAAAATTTGATGTGTATATGATACTGTGCTTATCATACAATACTACTATCTTTCCTAAGCTGCTTCTTATAGAATTGTTGAGAACGATGTGCTGAAAGTAAGTATAGTGAAATTGAAATATTACTACAATACTGCGTCTATTCCTTGCTCTCCGTAATGCTACACTGTCAGTGTAGATACTGACTGCGCATTTCCCTTCTAATAACACCGCGGTTGCAATGATGCTGTGATGCGTTTAGACAATGTATTGGCATGTTATTGTTGTTTTCAGAATGCTACGGAGTTAAGCTTCGAAATTGGGTTTTTTTTTTTTAATATACTGTAACAGCACTATATTTAGTACTGTGGCGCCAACAATCGCTTGAAAGAAATGTTGGCTATATATGCTAGGTAGGATATCTTAGAGCCTGTTTTGATGATGACTCTCGACTACGTAGTAAAGAGTAATGTCGTGTCTACATGCAATAGTGCTCACTACTGCACTACTTTGATATAGTTTAGGGGAGGGAATGAGTAAATTGAAACACTTCTGTATTTTTTGTGTGTTCTCTCGTCCAATTATTCATTTTATGCGCGAACTACCCTCCTCAACGATCGAACTAGAAATGATAAAATGGAATAGGGACGGAACATTTCGGATGTAGAACGCGACTCTCCTCGATATTTCTATTTGCTTCATGACTCTCCCCCTCTCTTTACCCCTCACTCTTCTTACCGACAAACTACCGACATAGCCGAGTTTTGAGTCAGCATCTAAACAGGCTCTTAATGTTCTTTTTCACTTCTTCGCCATCTGCCTTTTAGCTAAGAGGCCTCCACCCAAAATGTCGAACTTAAAGTCGAACATAGGCATAGTGTAGAACCATGTTCGAAAAAAAAAGAAAATATTTATCTTCGAATACAAAATATTGCAAAATGGATTTTAGTAAGCTCTTTGACACAAATAACCCAAATTATATAATCCACTTCGAAAATCCTCTCCCATGTGACAGATAAAGTGAACCCTCGTTTTATTGGTGTTGCAGGCAGAAAAACGCACACTAGAAAAACTCGGGTTTAGGATATCTGTCACATGGGAGAGGAATTTTAAAGAAAAAAAAATCGGAAAATTGAGAGAAATTAAGAAATTGGGGAGAGGATGCTATGTTCAATAAACAACTACGGAAAATATTTTTCGTTTCGTGGTGAATCTGTTAAAAATATAAAATTTAAAATTTAACGTCTTTTTTCCAACGTTTATGCTAGTTTTTAAATTGGAAACTAAATAAAAACATATTATATATATAAATGTCTTCCGTTTTGTACTTTGAACAAATATCAAGTACGTTTATCATATATTTTAGTTCGAATAAAAACAAGAAAATGTTTGATAACAGGAAATGTATGTGTGATAGGTAAAACTTATCTTGTGTATAAATTAGGATATTAAAAAGTGGCGATTGTGTGAAGTTTCAAAACCAAGACTTTGATCTTGTTCGAATCAAACGATTCTATTGTTGACCACTAGTCGTCTATAAAATTTATCATAAACTATATCAATCTATCCTTCAGTCTATATTCATTCTTTAACGATGACGGATCTGTTTTTGACTCTCTAAATAGATAATACGATTTTTTTTATTAAAATAATCGAACTGAAGTTTATTTTAATTGTTTTGGTTTTTCGAGCATATATAATTCCAACGCAAACATACACTTGTACGAATATATACTTTGAACAATAAACTAATTAATGGGGAAAAAAGCTAAAGCATACGATAAATAAAACTATTTCACAAGTAAATATATATCACAAGTAAAACAATCAAACAACAAATAATTATTACATAAATAAAATAAGAAAGAAATACCCATGCACTTGCAACAATTCTATAGTTCCATAAAACAAATATTTTTATTTCTCGACACATTTATAAATTATTATACGAAAAATATTTTTTTAACATCATAAATTCACCACCGCACTTTCCAAACACAGCCCCCACGGCTCACCACCTTTGTTTAGTGTGGGCAGATGGGAAATTTACATCTCCAATTCCCTTTTTTAGTGATAAAAATGGGGCAAAATTGTAATTATTTTCTTTTGCAAAAAATCGGAAATTTAAACAAATAAAAATAGATCTTCACCTCGTCAAGAGTTCGATCTTAACACGCCAGCTACATAATCCTTTTTTTGGACCTGTAGATGGGCTGATTAAACTTCAAATCTTTCATCACACGTATTCACCGATACGAAATAAAGAGGGGTTTTTTGGGGGAAGAGTGGGGGGAGTGGACTATCTATTATAGGTTATTTATGCTCTCTGACGTGGAGCTGAGCAGTTATAGAATGATGTTGCTGCACTTCAATGTTTGTTTGTATTATAATAATAATAATATAATAAAAACTGTGTGCCTATGCCAGAAATCATTGAGTAAAGAGATAATAAACTTTCCAATGATTGACAAGCTGATATTGGAAAAAAATTGACGAAGTCACACATTTTATCACATTTTCAAACAAGTATGTGTGACTTGTTCAATTCACCACTTTTTACGTCTTCCCCTCACCGAATTTTCCTAAAAGTCAAAAACCAAAGTGCCGGAAACAGAATCGGAGCCATCGGATGTTTCCTCAATTCACCCCGGAAATGGCGGTTAATTTAGAAAGCCACCACAGGGAAAACGCGTCCAGCAAATGCACTGGAAAGTGGAAACTAGTTCAGCAGATATTATTATACGAATATTAATCCAAACATGTTTAGAAATATTATTAAATATACATTCTACAAAATGAGGAATATTCAGTTGTTAAAAAGTAGCTCTTTTTGTTATTTCCTATCAATTGTTATGAAAATAAAAATTTAGCTTGTTAGCTGCAAATTTAATTATGTATTAATAAAGATGAAGGTAGTTTGAGCTGAAGTGCAGGTGATATCGAAGGGATATGTAAAGCCTTTGTTCAAATATTTTTTGATACATCAAACTAACAAAACTAGGTCACCCTTCCTAATGTTAGTAAAATCAATAATGAGTCAGTTGGAAGTAAGGATTGAGTTGAACAATTTTGAAAAAAAAAATATATTTTGACATAAGCTTTATGCTAGGATTACACGATTGCCGCAAAAGCGTAAATCTAGCGTCAATAAATTTACGCCCGATCGATATAGTTTTGAAAAAAAACGTAAATAAATTTTTCCCCGATTTACACGATTGACCTAAATGTGTTAATTTTGCCAACGTCAACCAAAATATCGATTGACGCAATTTAAAAAAAAAAAAAAAAAACCTCAGCTGTCAACCATACAATCGGACCGTTTATACGATTGACGCTTTTTTATGTCAATCGAATTGACTCTTAGTTGACGATTGCTGTCATTAGTAATAAATGAATTTCCCAACATAAATATTTTCAGAATAAAATATTTTCATTTTGTTAATAAATATTTTTTCGATTAGAATCGTATAAAAGTTATGTCCAAAAGTGAAAAAAGAAATATAGTACCAGCTTTGAACATGTTGGGAAAGCGCAAGAAAAAAAGAATTCAGCAAAAAAATTTACGAGATGTGTTAATTTTGTTCTGAAATTGACGCCTGAGGTTAGAGGCTCGAGTCGTCAACCATTTGGTTGACGCGATTTAGCTGTAGGTTGACGCTAATATTTGAATAGATTCGTTTACACGATTCATATAATCGCGTAAATTTTTGTTGACGGGAATTGGGTACAATCTGGGGGTCAACCAAATTGGCGTAGATTGACGTGAAAAAAATGTTTCCTTTACATGATTGGAGCTAAAAAAAGCGTGAATATTGACGCAAATCGTCGAACGTGTAATCCTAGCATTAGGGTTGCTACAAATACGAAAAATGGCGTTCACTCTTTGGTTAAAAAACATACACTTTTTTTTATTTCGTATAATGTGGGCTTTCTAGCGGAAGAAAATATGAATTAAAAAATTATATCTACGGGCATTTTTTGGAAATGTTCCAATCTTCGTCATTTTTGCGGGTGCGGGGACCTGCTAAGTGGTTTCTCTCTTAAGTATGATTCTCTCTGGTATGCGTTTTCGTACTTTGTTTGCAGACAAAAATTGTCTTTCTAAGACGAACAAAACACAATTTTCCAAGAATCCGAGAAAATATTCCTTGAACGCTTTTGCCTCAATGTCAGTGCGAGGTCGGTATAGAATTAATATGTTGTCTGTTGTCGCTATATGTATTTTGAATATCACTATTGTTTGTTGTAAGTGTATATATATAATTTTTTTAAATTTAAAGTATTTTTTTTTTAATAAAAGAGGTGCCTCCCTGGACAGCTTCAACGCCCCAATTTTTGGATTTTGTTTTAATAAAAATTGACGTGCAAAAACAAGCTTATAAGTCCATTTGAGTAGTATTTTTCGATTTTGACATTTAAAAAAATAATAACAATTTGGCAGTGTTGTCAACGGATATTACACAGGGCGGGTGTCACTTTCAATGGTATTGTCAATTCTATGGTACTCATATTTTATCCATACTACCAGTGTGTCATAGGTATAAGGTACATTTGATTACTATAGTAGTCTACAACCCTGTTGAATATTTCCCTAGAATGTTCAACAACCTTCTTGAATTGGGAATAATCCTATAAATACTGAAGGTCAATCAGAAATGACACATTTTAGTCAACAGCGAAGTGAGTTAAATTATAAGGGGCCAAATATTGTGTCAAGTGGCAGTTAAGATTGAATTTGTAGTTAGTGATTTGTGAAAAGTATTAGATAGCGATGAGGATTGAATTAGTGTTTTAAATAAATTTGTGTGGATAAATAAGACGAAAAGTGATTGTGTTTGATTATTTTGGAGGAACGAATAAGGATCTGTTTTATCCTGCGAACCCTAGCAAAAATATTACAATACATAATATAAATTTTGAACAGGAGGTTAAAGATCGGCATGTCTTATTTTTTAATTAACCAAACAAATTTCTTTTCATACTTTACTCTATATTTTTTACTATTTGCAGCTTTACTTAGTTTTGATCATCCTTATATATTTTCCTTGTATATCTAAAAAAAAATTGAGTTACTAAAGAATAGCAGCAAATAATAAAAGACCATTATGATTTTGATCGAAGGGTAAAATAATATTATTCTATAAACTGTTACTAAACTAATGAAATATAATTGCAGGTAATCAATAGCGATAATCCGGTTATAGTTAATTTTCATGCGGAATGGTGTGATCCATGTAAGATTTTAACACCAAAAATGACAGAGTTACTTGAAAACTCCGAAGAAATCGACCTTGCTGTAATAAATGTGGACTGCAATACCGACTTAGTGGCTACGTTCGAAGTAAAAGCTGTGCCTGCGGTGCTCGCCTTTCGAAATGGAGTAGTTGTTGACAAATTCATTGGATTAGTTGATGCCAACAGTATGGAGTCACTTATTAAAAAATTGAAACCGACAAAAAAAGATGTGAAATTGGATTAAAAAAATAAAAAACTGTATTTTTTTTAAGATCGTTCTTCTACCACTTTTATTATTACGCTATAAATCATACCTAAACAAAAAATTTGATGTGTATATGATACTGTGCATATCATACAATACTACTATCTTTCCTAAGCTGCTTCTTATAGAATTGTTGAGAACGATGTGCTGAAAGTAAGTATAGTGAAATTGAAATATTACTACAATACTGCGTCTATTCCTTGCTCTCCGTAATGTAAAAAAAGGAAGCAGCGACTGTCAGTGTAGATACTGACTGCGCATTTCCCTTCTAATAACACCGCGGTTGCAATGATGCTGTGATGCGTTTAGACAATGTATTGGCATGTTATTGTTGTTTTCAGAATGCTACGGAGTTAAGCTTCGAAATTGCGTTTTTTTTTAATATACTGTAACAGCACTATATTTAGTACTGTGGCGCCAACAATCGCTTGAAAGAAATGTTGGCTATATATGCTAGGTAGGATATCTTAATGTTCTTTTTCACTTCTTCGCCATCTGCCTTTTAGCTAAGAGGCCTCTACCCAAAATGTCGAACTTAAAGTCGAACATAGGCATAGTTGAGTGTAGAACAATGTTCGAAAAAAAGAAAATATTTATCTTCGAATACAAAATATTGCAAAATGGATTTTAGTAAGCTCTCTGACACAAATAACCCAAATTAGATAATCCACTTCGAAAATCCTCTCCCATGTGACAGATAAAGTGAACCCTCGTTTTATTGGTGTTGCAGGCAGAAAAACGCACACT
The DNA here is from genome assembly GCA_949716465.1 of Chalcosyrphus nemorum. Lineage (NCBI taxonomy): Eukaryota > Metazoa > Arthropoda > Insecta > Diptera > Syrphidae > Chalcosyrphus > Chalcosyrphus nemorum. Next base: position 55,679,094 of record OX454332.1, read on the forward strand.
AGAAAAACTCGGGTTTAGGATATCTGTCACATGGGAGAGGAATTTTAAAGAAAAAAAATCGGAAAATTGAGAGAAATTAAGAAATTGGGGAGAGGATGCTATGTTCAATAAACAACTACGGAAAATATTTTTCGTTTCGTGGTGAATCTGTTAAAAATATAAAATTTAAAATTTAACGTCTTTTTTCCAACGTTTATGCTAGTTTTTAAATTGGAAACTAAATAAAAACATATTATATATATAAATGTCTTCCGTTTTGTACTTTGAACAAATATCAAGTACGTTTATCATATATTTTAGTTCGAATAAAAACAAGAAAATGTTTGATAACAGGAAATGTATGTGTGATAGGTAAAACTTATCTTGTGTATAAATTAGGATATTAAAAAGTGGCGATTGTGTGAAGTTTTAAATATCTGGTTAAAAAAAAGTATAAAAAAACTCACTAATTCGAGTACAGCGAAACTCTTTTTATTTTTTATTATGATAATCAGACATATTGGACCAAACTGTTCCCACAATTTTTGTAATTTACAAATAAATATTTTAAACAAAATCATATAACATTTAAAATACTGACGGAATCGTCAATAACCCATCTTTACTCAAGTAGGTGTTGGTTTTGATAAGCACATATTTAACCTAATAAAATTTATTAGCAATAAACTAAATCCAAACAGAAGAATTAGACTTATTTCTTCATTTAAGTACTATACAATTTCAAAACCAAGACTTTGATCTTGTTCGAATCAAACGATTCTATTGTTGACCACTAGTCGTCTATAAAATTTATCATAAACTATATCAATCTATCCTTCAGTCTATATTCATTCTTTAACGATGACGGATCTGTTTTTGACTCTCTAAATAGATAATACGATTTTTTTTTATTAAAATAATCGAACTGAAGTTTATTTTAATTGTTTTGGTTTTTCGAGCATATATAATTCCAACGCAAACATACACTTGTACGAATATATACTTTGAACAATAAACTAATTAATGGGGAAAAAAGCTAAAGCATACGATAAATAAAACTATTTCACAAGTAAATATATATCACAAGTAAAACAATCAAACAACAAATAATTATTACATAAATAAAATAAGAAAGAAATACCCATGCACTTGCAACAATTCTATAGTTCCATAAAACAAATATTTTTATTTCTCGACACATTTATAAATTATTATACGAAAAATATTTTTTTAACATCATAAATTCACCACCGCACTTTCCAAACACAGCCCCCACGGCTCACCACCTTTGTTTAGTGTGGGCAGATGGGAAATTTACATCTCCAATTCCCTTTTTTAGTGATAAAAATGGGGCAAAATTGTAATTATTTTTCAAATCTTTCATCACACGTATTCACCGATACGAAATAAAGAGGGGTTTTTGGTTGGCTCAATTTTTGGTGTTTTAGGGAAGAGTGGGGGGAGTGGACTATCTATTATAGGTTATTTGTGCTCTCTGACGTGGAGCTGAGCAGTTATAGAATGATGTTGCTGCACTTCAATGTTTGTTTGTATTATAATAATAATAATATAATAAAAACTGTGTGCCTATGCCAGAAATCATTGAGTAAAGAGATAATAAACTTTCCAATGATTGACAAGCTGATTTTTTTTTTTTTTTTTTTTTTTTATAATTTACGCGTGCCAAAGGGGTTATGAATACCCTTAAACTGTTATTCAGGGCACGGGCGGTGGGGAAAAGGGGAAAGAAGAAGAAAGGAGGTACCGGTTCACGTTGGCCTTAAATGATTGGACGCTGAAGTGACGAGGAAATACAGAGCCTGGTAGATTGTTCCACATTCGTGTAGTGTGACGAAGTCACACATTTTATCACATTTTCAAACAAGTATGTGTGACTTGTTCAATTCACCACTTTTTACGTCTTCCCCTCACCGAATTTTCCTAAAAGTCAAAAACCAAAATGCCGGAAACAGAATCGGAGCCATCGGATGTTTCCTCAATTCACCCCGGAAATGGCGGTTAATTTAGAAAGCCACCACAGGGAAAACGCGTCCAGCAAATGCACTGGAAAGTGGAAACTAGTTCAGCAGATATTATTATACGAATATTAATCCAAACATGTTTAGAAATATTATTAAATATACATTCTACAAAATGAGGAATATTCAGTTGTTAAAAAGTAGCTCTTTTTGTTATTTCCTATCAATTGTTATGAAAATAAAAATTTAGCTTGTTAGCTGCAAATTTAATTATGTATTAATAAAGATGAAGGTAGTTTGAGCTGAAGTGCAGGTGATATCGAAGGGATATGTAAAGCCTTTGTTCAAATATTTTTTGATACATCAAACTAACAAAACTAGGTCACCCTTCCTAATGTTAGTAAAATCAATAATGAGTCAGTTGGAAGTAAGGATTGAGTTGAACAATTTTGAAAAAAAAATATATATTTTGACATAAGCTTTATGCTAGGATTACACGATTGCCGCAAAAGCGTAAATCTAGCGTCAATAAATTTACGCCCGATCGATATAGTTTTGAAAAAAAACGTAAATAAATTTTTCCCCGATTTACACGATTGACCTAAATGTGTTAATTTTGCCAACGTCACCCAAAATATCGATTGACGCAATTTAAAAAAAAAAAAAAACCTAAGCTGTCTACCATACAATCGGACCGTTTATACGATTGACGCTTTTTTATGTCAATTGAATTGACTCTTAGTTGACGATTGCTGTCATTAGTAATAAATGAATTTCCCAACATAAATATTTTCAGAATAAAATATTTTCATTTTGTTAATAAATATTTTTTCGATTAGAATCGTATAAAAGTTATGTCCAAAAGTGAAAAAAGAAATATAGTACCAGCTTTAAACATGTTGGGAAAGCGCAAAAAAAAAAAATTCAGCAAAAAAATTTACGAGATGTGTTAATTTTGTTCTGAAATTGACGCCTGAGGTTAGAGGCTCGAGTCGTCAACCATTTGGTTGACGCGATTTAGCTGTAGGTTGACGCTAATATTTGAATAGATTCGTTTACACGATTCATATAATCGCGTAAATTTTTGTTGACGGGAATGGGGTACAATCTGGGGGTCAACCAAATTGGCGTAGATTGACGTGAAAAAAATGTTTCCTTTACACGATTGACGTCGATTGGAGCTAAAAAAGCGTGAATATTGACGCAAATCGTCGAACGTGTAATCCTAGCATTAGGGTTGCTACAAATACGAAAAGTGGCGTTCACTCTTTGGTTAAAAAACATACACTTTTTTTTTATTTCGTATAATGTGGGCTTCCTAGCGGAAGAAAATATGAATTAAAAAATTATATCTACGGGCATTTTGTGGAAATGTGCCAATCTTCGTCATTTTTGCGGGTGCGGGGACCTGCTAAGTGGTTTCTCTCTTAAGTATGATTCTCTCTGGTATGCGTTTTCGTACTTTGTTTGCAGACAAAAATTGTCTTTCTAAGACGAACAAAACACAATTTTCCAAGAATCCGAGAAAATATTCCTTGAACGCTTTTGCCTCAATGTCAGTGGGAGGTCGGTATAGAATTAATATGTTGTCTGTTGTCGCTATATGTATTTTGAATATCACTATTGTTTGTTGTAAGTGTATATATATAATTTTTTGAAATTTAAAGTATTTTTTTTTAATAAAAGAGGTGCCTCCCTGGACAGCTTCAACGCCCCAATTTTTGGATTTTGTTTTAATAGAAATTGACGTACAAAGACAAGCTTATAAATCCATTTGAGTAGTATTTTTCGATTTTGACATTTAAAAAAAATAATAACAATTTGGCAGTGTTGTCAACGGATATTACACAGGGCGGGTGTCACTTTCTATGGTATTGTCAATTCTATGGTACTCATATTTTATCCATACTACCAGTGTGTCATAGGTATAAGGTACATTTGATTACTATAGTAGTCTACAACCCTGTTGAATATTTCCCTAGAATGTTCAACAACCTTCTTGAATTGGGAATAATCCTATAAATACTGAAGGTCAATCAGAAATGACAGATTTTAGTCAACAGCGAAGTGAGTTAAATTATAAGGGGCCAAATATTGTGTCAAGTGGCAGTTAAGATTGAATTTGTAGTTAGTGATTTGTGAAAAGTATTAGATAGCGATGAAGATTGAATTAGTGTTTTAAATAAATTTGTGTGGATAAATAAGACGAAAAGTGATTGTGTTTGATTATTTTGGAGGAACGAATAAAGATCTGTTTTATCCTGCGAACCCTAGCAAAAATATTACAATACATAATATAAATTTTGAACAGGAGGTTAAAGATCGGCATGTCTTATTTTTTAATTAACCAAACAAATTTCTGTTCATACTTTACTCTATATTTTTTACTATTTGCAGCTTTACTTAGTTTTGATCATCCTTGTATATCTAAAAAAAAAATGAGTAACTAAAGAATAGCAGCAAAGGATGGCTATGCTGAGATATTTCCTAAGAAATCGACCTTGCTGTAATAAATGTGGACTGCAATACCGACTTAGTGGCTACGATCGAAGTAAAAGCTGTGCCTGCGGTGCTCGCCTTTCGAAATGGAGTAGTTGTTGACAAATTCATTGGATTAGTTGATGCCAACAGTATGGAGTCACTTATTAAAAAATTGAAACCGACAAAAAAGATGTGAAATTGGATTAAAAAAAATAAAAAACTGTATTTTTTTCAAGATCGTTCTTCTACCACTTTTATTATTACGCTATAAATCATACCTAAACAAAAAATTTGATGTGTATATGATACTGTGCTTATCATACAATACTACTATCTTTCCTAAGCTGCTTCTTATAGAATTGTTGAGAACGATGTGCTGAAAGTAAGTATAGTGAAATTGAAATATTACTACAATACTGCGTCTATTCCTTGCTCTCCGTAATGTAAAAAAAGGAAGCAGCGACTGTCAGTGTAGATATCTGCCTTTTAGCTAAGAGGCCTCCACCCAAAATGTCAACTTAAAGTCGAGCATAGGCATAGTAGTTTAATATTATGGCCGATGTGTAGCACTCTTTTAATTTTTATTGGAGGAATACTAGTTTAATATTATTAAAATATTTTTTTTTATCTATAGCATCATTATCTTATGTAAGACAAAATTATTATAACGACTAGTTTCTGCTACATAAACTAATTATTTGGACCTTATCCAATTTGAATATAACCTAAAACTTTACGTGCTAATTATCTTAAAAACGCAACTCTATGAAAACACAAATAGCTAAAATTAAACTAAGAATCACAAACAAAATAATTTCTGTATGTAATTAGTACATTATAAATTATAAATAAAAATAAACTCTTAAAATTAAAACCGTCTTCATATCATACAACTTATTTTATATTCATTAAATTGTATATGGCCGCGCCCACATTTTAGGGGCGTTTTTTTTAAAAAACAGTTTTTCGTAGACTTTAATCATATAATATCAATCTTTAGAAGCAAACTTGAGTATATGTTGAGATATTTAAAAAATCCGCCCACTACCACGCCCCTGTTTTGAATTAAAATTCTCTTGGAGTAATTTTATAAGAAAAAACTTTATAAAATTTTAGGCAATTTTTTGAGGAAGTGGCTACATATTTTGGTATATAGGAAAGGAATAGGGCATCAGACTATTCGCTCTGGCCGATGTGTAGCATTCTTTTAATTTTTATTGGAGGAATACAAGTTTAATATTATTAAAATATTTTTTTTTTATCTTTAACATCATTATCTTATTTATGACAAAATTATTATAACGATTAGTTTCTGCTACATAAACTAATTATTTGGACCTTATCCAATTTGAATATAACCTAAAACTTTACGTGCTAATTATCTTAAAAACGCAACTCTATGAAAATACAAATAGTTAAAATTAAACTAAGAATCACAAACAAAATAATTTCTGTATGTAATTAGTACATTATAAATTATATATAAAAATAAACTCTTAAAATTAAAACCGTCTTCATATCCTACAACTTGTTTTATATTCATTAAATTGTACATTTTAGGGGCGTTTTTTTTTAAAAAACGGTTTTTCGTAGATTTTAATCATATAATATCAATCTTTAGAAGCAAACTTGAGTATATGTTGAGATATTTAAAAAATCCGCCCACTACCACGCCCCTGTTTTGAATTAAAATTCTCTTGGAGTAATTTTATAAGAAAAAACTTTATAAAATTTTAGGCAATTTTTTGAGGAAGTGGCTACATATTTTGGTATATAGGAAAGGAATAGGGCATCAGACTATTCGCTCTGGCCGATGTGTAGCATTCTTTTAATTTTTGTTGGAGGAATACTAGTTTAATATTATTAAAATATTTTTTTGTATCTTTAGCATCATTATCTTATTTATGACAAAATTATTATAACGATTAGTTTCTGCTACATAAACTAATTATTTGGACCTTATCCAATTTGAATATAACCTAAAACTTTAATTGCTAATTATCTTAAAAACGCAACTCTATGAAAACACAAATAGTTAAAGTTAAACTAAGAATCACAAACAAAATAATTTCTGTATGTAATTAGTACATTATAAATCATAAATAAAAATAAACTCTTAAAATTAAAACCGTCTTCATATCCTACAACTTATTTTATATTCATTAAATTGTATATGGCCGCGCCCACATTTTAGGGGCGTTTTTTTTAAAAAACAGTTTTTCGTAGATTTTAATCATATAATATCAATCTTTAGAAGCAAACTTGAGTATATGTTGAGATATTTAAAAAATCCGCCCACTACCACGCCCCTGTTTTGAATTAAAATTCTCTTGGAGTAATTTTATAAGAAAAAACTTTATAAAATTTTAGGCAATTTTTTGAGGAAGTGGCTACATATTTTGGTATATAGGAAAGGAATAGGGCATCAGACTATTTGCTCTGGCCGATGTGTAGCACTCTTCTAATTTTTATTGGAGGAATACTAGTTTATTATTGAAATATTTTTTTTTATCTATAGCATCATTATCTTATTTAAGACAAAATTATTATAACGACTAGTTTCTGCTACATAAACTTATCATTTGGACCTTATCCAATTTGAATATAACCTAAAACTTTACGTGCTAATTATCTTAAAAACGCAACTCTATGAAAACACAAATAGCTAAAATTAAACTAAGAATCACAAACAAAATAATTTCTGTATGTAATTAGTACATTATAAATTATAAATAAAAATAATCTCTTAAAATTAAAACCGTCTTCATATCCTACAACTTATTTTATATTCGTTAAATTGTATATGGCCGCGCCCACATTTTAGGGGCGTTTTTTTTTAAAAAACAGTTTTTCGTAGATTTTAATCATATAATATCAATCTTTAGAAGCAAACTTGAGTATATGTTGAGATATTTAAAAAATCCGCCCACTACCACGCCCCTGTTTTGAATTAAAATTCTCTTGGAGTAATTTTATAAGAAAAAACTTTATAAAATTTTAGGCAATTTTTTGAGGAAGTGGCTACATATTTTGGTATATAGGAAAGGAATAGGGCATCAGACTATTTGCTCTGGCCGATGTGTAGCATTCTTTAATTTTTATTGGAGGAATACAAGTTTAATATTGTTAAAATATTTTTTTTTTTTTATCTTTAGCATCATTATCTTATTTATGACAAAATTATTATAACGATTAGTTTCTGCTACATAAACTAATTATTTGGACCTTATCCAATTTGAATATAACCTAAAACTTTACGTGCTAATTATCTTAAAAACGCAACTCTATGAAAACACATATAGTTAAAATTAAACTAAGAATCACAAACAAAATAATTTCTGTATGTAATTAGTACATTATAAATCATAAATAAAAATAAACTCTTAAAATTAAAACCGTCTTCATATCCTACAACTTATTTTATATTCTTTAAATTGTATATGGCCGCGCCCACATTTTAGGGGCGTTTTTTTTTTTTAAAACGGTTTTTCGTAGATTTTAATCATATAATATCAATCTTTAGAAGCAAACTTGAGTATATGTTGAGATATTTAAAAAATCCGCCCACTACCACGCCCCTGTTTTGAATTAAAATTCTCTTGGAGTAATTTTATAAGAAAAAACTTTATAAAATTTTAGGCAATTTTTTGAGGAAGTGGCTACATATTTTGGTATATAGGAAAGGAATAGGGCATCAGACTATTTGCTCTGGCCGATGTGTAGCATTCTTTTAATTTTTGTTGGAGGAATACTAGTTTAATATTATAAAAATATTTTTTTTTTATCTTTAGCATCATTATCTTATTTATGACAAAATTATTATAACGATTAGTTTCTGCTACATAAACTAATTATTTTGACCTAACCAATTTGAATATAACCTAAAACTTTACGTGCTAATTATCTTAAAAACGCAACTCTACGAAAACACAAATAGTTAAAATTAAACTAAGAATCACAAACAAAATAATTTCTGTATGTAATTAGTACATTATAAATCATAAATAAAAATAAACTCTTAAAATTAAAACCGTCTTCATATCCTACAACTTATTTTATATTCATTAAATTGTATATGGCCGCGCCCACATTTTAGGGGCGTTTTTTTTAAAAAACGGTTTTTCGTAGATTTTAATCATATAATATCAATCTTTAGAAGCAAACTTGAGTATATGTTGAGATATTTAAAAAATCCGCCCACTACCACGCCCCTGTTTTGAATTAAAATTCTCTTGGAGTAATTTTATAAGAAAAAACTTTATAAAATTTTAGGCAATTTTTTGAGGAAGTGGCTACATATTTTGGTATATAGGAAAGGAATAGGGCATCAGACTATTTGCTCTGGCCGATGTGTAGCATTCTTTTAATTTTTGTTGGAGGAATACTAGTTTAATATTATAAAAATATTTTTTTTTATCTTTAGCATCATTATCTTATTTATGACAAAATTATTATAACGATTAGTTTCTGCTACATAAACTAATTATTTGGACCTTATCCAATTTGAATATAACCTAAAACTTTACGTGCTAATTATCTTAAAAACGCAACTCTATGAAAACACAAAAGCTAAAATTAAACTAAGAATCACAAACAAAATAATTTCTGTATGTAATTAGTACATTATAAATTATAAATAAAAATAAACTCTTAAAATGAAAACCGGGTTTATATCCTACAACTTATTTTATATTCATTAAATTGTATATGGCCGCGCCCACATTTTAGGGGCGTTTTTTTTAAAAAACAGTTTTTCGTAGATTTTAATCATATAATATCAATCTTTAGAAGCAAACTTGAGTATATGCTGAGATATTTAAAAAATCCGCCCACTACCACGCCCCTGTTTTGAATTAAAATTCTCTTGGAGTAATTTTATAAGAAAAAACTTTATAAAATTTTAGGCAATTTTTTGAGGAAGTGGCTACATATTTTGGTATATAGGAAAGGAATAGGGCATCAGACTATTCGCTCTGGCCGATGTGTAGCATTCTTTTAATTTTTATTGGAGGAATACTAGTTTAATATTATTAAAATATTTTTTTTTTAACTTTAGCATCATTATCTTATTTATGACAAAATTATTATAACGATTAGTTTCTGCTACATAAACTAATTATTTGGACCTTATCCAATTTGAATATAACCTAAAACTTTACGTGCTAATTATCTTAAAAACGCAACTCTATGAAAACACAAATAGTTAAAATTAAACTAAGAATCACAAACAAAATAATTTCTGTATGTAATTAGTACATTATAAATTATAAATAAAAATAAACTCTTAAAATGAAAACCGTCTTCATATCCTACAACTTATTTTATATTCATTAAATTGTATATGGCCGCGCCCACATTTTAGGGGCGTTTTTTTTAAAAAACGGTTTTTCGTAGATTTTAATCATATAATATCAATCTTTAGAAGCAAACTTGAGTATATGTTGAGATATTTAAAAAATCCGCCCACTACCACGCCCCTGTTTTGAATTAAAATTCTCTTGGAGTAATTTTATAAGAAAAAACTTTATAAAATTTTAGGCAATTTTTTGAGGAAGTGGCTACATATTTTGGTATATAGGAAAGGAATATGGCATCAGACTATTCGCTCTGGCCGATGTGTAGCATTCTTTTAATTTTTATTGGAGGAAGACAAGTTTAATATTATTAAAATATTTTTTTTTTATCTTTAGCATCATTATCTTATTTATGACAAAATTATTATAACGATTAGTTTCTGCTACATAAACTAATTATTTGGACCTTATCCAATTTGAATATAACCTAAAACTTTACGTGCTAATTATCTTAAAAACGCAACTCTATGAAAACACAAATAGTTAGAATTAAACTAAGAATCACAAACAAAATAATTTCTGTATGTAATTAGTACATTATAAATTATAAATAAAAATAAACTCTTAAAATGAAAACCGTCTTCATATCCTACAACTTATTTTATATTCATTAAATTGTATATGGCCGTGCCCACATTTTAGGGGCGTTTTTTTTTAAAAACGGTTTTTCGTAGATTGTAATCATATAATATCAATCTTTAGAAGCAAACTTGAGTATATGTTGAGATATTTAAAAAATCCGCCCACTACCACGCCCCTGTTTTGAATTAAAATTCTCTTGGAGTAATTTTATAAGAAAAAACTTTATAAAATTTTGGGCAATTTTTTGAGGAAGTGGCTACATATTTTGGTATATAGGAAAGGAATAGGGCATCAGACTATTTGCTCTGGCCGATGTGTAGCATTCTTTTAATTTTTGTTGGAGGAATACTAGTTTAATATTATAAAAATATTTTTTTTTTATCTTTAGCATCATTATCTTATTTATAACAAAATTATTATAACGATTAGTTTCTGCTACATAAACTAATTATTTTGACCTAACCAATTTGAATATAACCTAAAACTTTACGTGCTAATTATCTTAAAAACGCAACTCTACGAAAACACAAATAGTTAAAATTAAACTAAGAATCACAAACAAAATAATTTCTGTATGTAATTAGTACATTATAAATCATAAATAAAAATAAACTCTTAAAATTAAAACCGTCTTCATATCCTACAACTTATTTTATATTCATTAAATTGTATATGGCCGCGCCCACATTTTAGGGGCGTTTTTTTTAAAAAACGGTTTTTCGTAGATTTTAATCATATAATATCAATCTTTAGAAGCAAACTTGAGTATATGTTGAGATATTTAAAAAATCCGCCCACTACCACGCCCCTGTTTTGAATTAAAATTCTCTTGGAGTAATTTTATAAGAAAAAACTTTATAAAATTTTAGGCAATTTTTTGAGGAAGTGGCTACATATTTTGGTATATAGGAAAGGAATAGGGCATCAGACTATTCGCTCTGGCCGATGTGTAGCATTCTTTTAATTTTTATTGGAGGAATACTAGTTTAATATTATTAAAATATTTTTTTTTTAACTTTAGCATCATTATCTTATTTATGACAAAATTATTATAACGATTAGTTTCTGCTACATAAACTAATTATTTGGACCTTATCCAATTTGAATATAACCTAAAACTTTACGTGCTAATTATCTTAAAAACGCAACTCTATGAAAACACAAATAGTTAGAATTAAACTAAGAATCACAAACAAAATAATTTCTGTATGTAATTAGTACTTTATAAATTATAAATAAAAATAAACTCTTAAAATGAAAACCGTCTTCATATCCTACAACTTATTTTATATTCATTAAATTGTATATGGCCGTGCCCACATTTTAGGGGCGTTTTTTTTTAAAAACGGTTTTTCGTAGATTTTAATCATATAATATCAATCTTTAGAAGCAAACTTGAGTATATGTTGAGATATTTAAAAAATCCGCCCACTACCACGCCCCTGTTTTGAATTAAAATTCTCTTGGAGTAATTTTATAAGAAAAAACTTTATAAAATTTTGGGCAATTTTTTGAGGAAGTGGCTACATATTTTGGTATATAGGAAAGGAATAGGGCATCAGACTATTCGCTCTGGCCGATGTGTAGCATTCTTTTAATTTTTATTGGAGGAATACAAGTTTAATATTATTAAAATATTTTTTTTTTATCTTTAACATCATTATCTTATTTATGACAAAATTATTATAACGATTAGTTTCTGCTACATAAACTAATTATTTGGACCTTATCCAATTTGAATATAACCTAAAACTTTACGTGCTAATTATCTTAAAAACGCAACTCTATGAAAACACAAATAGTTAAAATTAAACTAAGAATCACAAACAAAATAATTTCTGTATGTAATTAGTACATTATAAATTATAAATAAAAATAAACTCTTAAAATGAAAACCGTCTTCATATCCTACAACTTATTTTATATTCATTAAATTGTATATGGCCGCGCCCACATTTTAGGGGCGTTTTTTTTTAAAAACAGTTTTTCGTAGATTTTAATCATATAATATCAATCTTTAGAAGCAAACTTGAGTATATGCTGAGATATTTAAAAAATCCGCCCACTACCACGCCCCTGTTTTGAATTAAAATTCTCTTGGAGTAATTTTATAAGAAAAAACTTTATAAAATTTTAGGCAATTTTTTGAGGAAGTGGCTACATATTTTGGTATATAGGAAAGGAATAGGGCATCAGACTATTCGCTCTGGCCGATGTGTAGCATTCTTTTAATTTTTATTGGAGGAATACTAGTTTAATATTATTAAAATATTTTTTTTTTATCTTTAGCATCATTATCTTATTTACGACAAAATTATTATAACGATTAGTTTCTGCTACATAAACTAATTATTAGGACCTTATCCAATTTGAATATAACCTAAAACTTTACGTGCTAATTATCTTAAAAACGCAACTCTATGAAAACACAAATAGTTAAAATTAAACTAAGAATCACAAACAAAATAATTTCTGTATGTAATTAGTACATTATAAATCATTAATAAAAATAAACTCTTAAAATTAAAACCGTCTTCATATCCTACAACTTATTTTATATTCATTAAATTGTATATGGCCGCTCCCACATTTTAGGGGCGTTTTTTTTTAAAAAACGGTTTTTCGTAGATTTTAATCATATAATATCAATCTTTAGAAGCAAACTTGAGTATATGTTAAGATATTTAAAAAATCCGCCCACTACCACGCCCATGTTTTGAATTAAAATTGTCTTGGAGTAATTTTATAAGAAAAAACTTTATAAAATTTTAGGCAATTTTTTGAGGAAGTGGCTACATATTTTGGTATATAGGAAAGAAATAGGGCATCAGACTATTCCCTCTGGCCGATGTGTAGCACTCTTTTAATTTTTATTGGAGGAATACTAGTTTAATATTATTAAAATATTTTTTATACCCTATCCTAAGGGTATATTAAGTTTGATACATAGTTTGTAACATAGAGAAATATTACAGATAGACCCAATAAAGTATATATATAAATGATCAGCATCACTAGCCGAGTCGATTGAGCTATGTCCGTCCGTCCGTCCGTCCGTCCGTATGTCACCAGTTTTTGGGCCTTAAATTTTGAGCTAGGTTGATGAAATTTTGTATACGAGGTCTTTGGAAAAGTAAGCAATACAAGTGTAAAAATTTTTAAAATCCGCCCAGTGACACGCCCACTTTTGAAAAAAATCACTTTTTTTCACTATTTTCATATGAAACTCGAAAAAACTTACTTGGCAAATATGTAGATATCCACTTAGTCTACAAATCGTCTATACATTGTATATGGCCACGCCCACTTTTTAGGGGCGTTTACTTCAAAAATTTTATTTTTTTTATCTATAGCATCATTATCTTATTCAAGACAAAATTATTATAACGACTAGTTTCTGCTACATAAACTAATTATTTGGACCTTATCCAATTTGAATATAACCTAAAACTTTACGTTCTAATTATCTTAAAAACGCAACTCTATGAAAAAACAAATAGCTAAAATTAAACTAAGAATCACAAACAAAATAATTTCTGTATGTAATTAGTACATTATAAATTATAAATAAAAATAAACTCTTAAAATTAAAACCGTCTTCATATCCTACAACTTATTTTATATTCATTAAATTGTATATGGCCGCGCCCACATTTTAGGGGCGTTTTTTTTTAAAAACAGTTTTTCGTAGATTTTAATCATATAATATCAATCTTTAGAAGCAAACTTGAGTATATGTTGAGATATTTAAAAAATCCGCCCACTACCACGCCCCTGTTTTGAATTCAAATTCTCTTGGAGTAATTTTATAAGAAAAAACTTTATAAAATTTATGCAATTTTTTGAGGAAGTGGCTACATATTTTGGTATATAGGAAAGGAATAGGGCATCAGACTATTCGCTCTGGCCGATGTGTAGCATTCTTTTAATTTTTATTGGAGCAATACAAGTTTAATATTATTAAAATATTTTTTTTTTATCTTTAACATCATTATCTTATTTATGACAAAATTATTATAACGATTAGTTTCTGCTACATAAACTAATTATTTGGACCTTATCCAATTTGAATATAACCTAAAACTTTACGTGCTAATTATCTTAAAAACGCAACTCTATGAAAACACAAATAGTTAAAATTAAACTAAGAATCACAAACAAAATAATTTCTGTATGTAATTAGTACATTATAAATTATATATAAAAATAAACTCTTAAAATTAAAACCGTCTTCATATCCTACAACTTGTTTTATATTCATTAAATTGTATATGGCCGCGCCCACATTTTAGGGGCGTTTTTTTTTTAAAAAACGGTTTTTCGTAGATTTTAATCATATAATATCAATCTTTAGAAGCAAACTTGAGTATATGTTGAGATATTTAAAAAATCCGCCCACTACCACGCCCCTGTTTTGAATTAAAATTCTCTTGGAGTAATTTTATAAGAAAAAATTTTATAAAATTTTAGGCAATTTTTTGAGGAAGTGGCTACATATTTTGGTATATAGGAAAGGAATAGGACATCAGACTATTTGCTCTGGCCGATGTGTAGCATTCTTTTAATTTTTGTTGGAGGAATACTAGTTTAATATTATAAAAATATTTTTTTTTTATCTTTAGCATCATTATCTTATTTATGACAAAATTATTATAACGATTAGTTTCTGCTACATAAACTAATTATTTGGACCTTATCCAATTTGAATATAACCTAAAACTTTACGTGCTAATTATCTTAAAAACGCAACTCTATGAAAACACAAATAGTTAAAATTAAACTAAGAATCACAAACAAAATAATTTCTGTATGTAATTAGTACATTATAAATCATAAATAAAAATAAACTCTTAAAATTAAAACCGTCTTCATATCCTACAACTTATTTTATATTCATTAAATTGTATATGGCCGCGCCCACATTTTAGGGGCGTTTTTTTTAAAAAACGGTTTTTCGTAGATTTTAATCATATAATATCAATCTTTAGAAGCAAACTTGAGTATATGTTGAGATATTTAAAAAATCCGCCTACTACCACGCCCCTGTTTTGAATTAAAATTCTCTTGGAGTAATTTTATAAGAAAAAACTTTATAAAATTTTAGGCAATTTTTTGAGGAAGTGGCTACATATTTTGGTATATAGGAAAGGAATAGAGCATCAGACTATTTGCTCTGGCCGATGTGTAGCATTCTTTTAATTTTTGTTGGAGGAATACTAGTTTAATATTATAAAAATATGTTTTTTTTATCTTTAGCATCATTATCTTATTTATGACAAAATTATTATAACGATTAGTTTCTGCTACATAAACTAATTATTTGGACCTTATCCAATTTGAATATAACCTAAAACTTTACGTGCTAATTATCTTAAAAACGCAACTCTATGAAAACACAAATAGTTAAAATTAAACTAAGAATCACAAACAAAATAATTTCTGTGTGTAATTAGTACATTATAAATCATAAATAAAAATAAACTCTTAAAATTAAAACCGTCTTCATATCCTACAACTTATTTTATATTCATTAAATTGTATATGGCCGCGCCCACATTTTAGGGGCGTTTTTTTTTAAAAAACGGTTTTTCGTAGATTTTAATCATATAATATCAATCTTTAGAAGCAAACTTGAGTATATGTT
Organism: Chalcosyrphus nemorum; assembly: GCA_949716465.1. Classification (NCBI taxonomy): domain Eukaryota; kingdom Metazoa; phylum Arthropoda; class Insecta; order Diptera; family Syrphidae; genus Chalcosyrphus; species Chalcosyrphus nemorum. The sequence goes on from OX454332.1 coordinate 55,695,113, forward strand.
GAGATATTTAAAAAATCCGCCCACTACCACGCCCCTGTTTTGAATTAAAATTCTCTTGGAGTAATTTTATAAGAAAAAACTTTATAAAATTTTAGGCAATTTTTTGAGGAAGTGGCTACATATTTTGGTATATAGGAAAGGAATATGGCATCAGACTATTCGCTCTGGCCGATGTGTAGCATTCTTTTAATTTTTGTTGGAGGAATACTAGTTTAATATTATAAAAATATTTTTTTTTTTTATCTTTCGCATCATTATCTTATTTATGACAAAATTATTATAACGATTAGTTTCTGCTACATAAACTAATTATTTGGACCTTATCAAATTTGAATATAACCTAAAACTTTACGTGCTAATTATCTTAAAAACGCAACTCTATGAAAACACAAATAGTTAAAATTAAACTAAGAATCACAAACAAAATAATTTCTGTATGTAATTAGTACATTATAAATCATAAATAAAAATAAACTCTTAAAATTAAAACCGTCTTCATATCCTACAACTTATTTTATATTCATTAAATTGTATATGGCCGCGCCCACATTTTAGGGGCGTGTTTTTAAAAAAACGGTTTTTCGTAGATTTTAATCATATAATATCAATCTTTAGAAGCAAACTTGAGTATATGTTGAGATATTTAAAAAATCCGCCCACTACCACGCCCCTGTTTTGAATTAAAATTCTCTTGGAGTAATTTTATAAGAAAAAATTTTATAAAATCGTAGGCAATTTTTTGAGGAAGTGGCTACATATTTTGGTATATAGGAAAGGAATAGGGCATCAGACTATTTGCTCTGGCCGATGTGTAGCATTCTTTTAATTTTTGTTGGAGGAATACTAGTTTAATATTATAAAAATATTTTTTTTTTATCTTTAGCATCATTATCTTATTTATGACAAAATTATTATAACGATTAGTTTCTGCTACATAAACTAATTATTTGGACCTTATCCAATTTGAATATAACCTAAAACTTTACGTGCTAATTATCTTAAGAACGCAACTCTATGAAAACACAAATAGTTAAAATTAAACTAAGAATCACAAACAAAATAATTTCTGTATGTAATTAGTACATTATAAATCATAAATAAAAATAAACTCTTAAAATTAAAACCGTCTTCATATCCTACAACTTATTTTATATTCATTAAATTGTATATGGCCGCGCCCACATTTTAGGGGCGTTTTTTTTAAAAAACGGTTTTTCGTAGATTTTAATCATATAATATCAATCTTTAGAAGCAAACTTGAGTATATGTTGAGATATTTAAAAAATCCGCCCACTACCACGCCCCTGTTTTGAATTAAAATTCTCTTGGAGTAATTTTATAAGAAAAAACTTTATAAAATTTTAGGCAATTTTTTGAGGAAGTGGCTACATATTTTGGTATATAGGAAAGGAATAGGGCATCAGACTATTTGCTCTGGCCGATGTGTTGCATTCTTTTAATTTTTGTTGGAGGAATACTAGTTTAATATTATAAAAATATTTTTTTTTATCTTTAGCATCATTATCTTATTTATGACAAAATTATTATAACGATTAGTTTCTGCTACATAAACTAATTATTAGGACCTTATCCAATTTGAATATAACCTAAAACTTTACGTGCTAATTATCTTAAAAACGCAACTCTATGAAAACACAAATAGTTAAAATTAAACTAAGAATCACAAACAAAATAATTTCTGTATGTAATTAGTACATTATAAATCATAAATAAAAATAAACTCTTAAAATTAAAACCGTCTTCATATCCTACAACTTATTTTATATTCATTAAATTGTATATGGCCGCGCAGACATTTTAGGGGCGTTTTTTTTAAAAAACGGTTTTTCGTAGATTTTAATCATATAATATCAATCTTTAGAAGCAAACTTGAGTATATGTTGAGATATTTAAAAAATCCGCCCACTACCACGCCCCTGTTTTGAATTAAAATTCTCTTGGAATAATTTTATAAGAAAAAATTTTATAAAATTTTAGGGAATTTTTTGAGTAAGTGGCTACATATTTTGGTATATAGGAAAGGAATAGGGCATCAGACTATTTGCTCTGGCCGATGTGTAGCATTCTTTTAATTTTTGTTGGAGGAATACTAGTTTAATATTATAAAAATATTTTTTTTTTATCTTTAGCATCATTATCTTATTTATGACAAAATTATTATAACGATTAGTTTCTGCTACATAAACTAATTGTTTGGACCTTATCCAATTTGAATATAACCTAAAACTTTACGTGCTAATTATCTTAAAAACGCAACTCTATGAAAACACAAATAGTTAAAATTAAACTAAGAATCACAAACAAAATAATTTCTGTATGTAATTAGTACATTATAAATCATAAATAAAAATAAACTCTTAAAATTAAAACCGTCTTCATATCCTACAACTTATTTTATATTCATTAAATTGTATATGGCCGCGCCCACATTTTAGGGGCGTGTTTTTTAAAAAACGGTTTTTCGTAGATTTTAATCATATAATATCAATCTTTAGAAGCAAACTTGAGTATATGTTGAGATATTTAAAAAATCCGCCCACTACCACGCCAATGTTTTGAATTTAAATTCTCTTGGAGTAATTTTATAAGAAAAAACTTTATAAAATTTTAGGCAATTTTTTGAGGAAGTGGCTACATATTTTGGTATATAGGAAAGGAATAGGGCATCAGACTATTTGCTCTGGCCGATGTGTTGCATTCTTTTAATTTTTGTTGGAGGAAAACTAGTTTAATATTATAAAAATATTTTTTTTTATCTTTAGCATCATTATCTTGTTTATGACAAAATTATTATAACGATTAGTTTCTGCTACATAAACTAATTATTAGGACCTTATCCAATTTGAATATAACCTAAAACTTTACGTGCTAATTATCTTAAAAACGCAACTCTATGAAAACACAAATAGTTAAAATTAAACTAAGAATCACAAACAAAATAATTTCTGTATGTAATTAGTACATTATAAATCATAAATAAAAATAAACTCTTAAAATTAAAACCGTCTTCATATCCTACAACTTATTTTATATTCATTAAATTGTATATGGCCGCGCCCACATTTTAGGGGCGTTTTTTTTAAAAAACGGTTTTTCGTAGATTTTAATCATATAATATCAATCTTTAGAAGCAAACTTGAGTATATGTTGAGATATTTAAAAAATCCGCCCACTACCACGCCCCTGTTTTGAATTAAAATTCTCTTGGAGTAATTTTATAAGAAAAAATTTTATAAAATTTTAGGCAATTTTTTGAGGAAGTGGCTACATATTTTGGTATATAGGAAAGGAATAGGGCATCAGACTATTTGCTCTGGCCGATGTGTAGCATTCTTTTAATTTTTGTTGGAGGAATACTAGTTTAATATTATAAAAATATTTTTTTTTATCTTTAGCATCATTATCTTATTTATGACAAAATTATTATAACGATTAGTTTCTGCTACATAAACTAATTATTTGGACCTTATCCAATTTGAATATAACCTAAAACTTTACGTGCTAATTATCTTAAAAACGCAACTCTATGAAAACACAAAAGTTAAAATTAAACTAAGAATCACAAACAAAATAATTTCTGTATGTAATTAGTACATTATAAATCATAAATAAAAATAAACTCTTAAAATTAAAACCGTCTTCATATCCTACAACTTATTTTATATTCATTAAATTGTATATGGCCGCGCCCACATTTTAGGGGTGTTTTTTTTAAAAAACGGGGTTTCGTAGATTTTAATCATATAATATCAATCTTTAGAAGCAAACTTGAGTATATGTTGAGATATTTAAAAAATCCGCCCACTACCACGCCCCTGTTTTGAATTAAAATTCTCTTGGAGTAATTTTATAAGAAAAAATTTTATAAAATTTTAGGCAATTTTTTGAGGAAGTGGCTACATATTTTGGTATATAGGAAAGGAATAGGGCATCAGACTATTTGCTCTGGCCGATGTGTAGCATTCTTTTAATTTTTGTTGGAGGAATACTAGTTTAATATTATAAAAATATTTTTTTTTTATCTTTAGCATCATTATCTTATTTATGACAAAATTATTATAACGATTAGTTTCTGCTACATAAACTAATTATTTGGACCTTATCCAATTTGAATATAACCTAAAACTTTACGTGCTAATTATCTTAAAAACGCAACTCTATGAAAACACAAATAGTTAAAATTAAACTAAGAATCACAAACAAAATAATTTCTGTATGTAATTAGTACATTATAAATCATAAATAAAAATAAACTCTTAAAATTAAAACCGTCTTCATATCCTACAACTTATTTTATATTCATTAAATTGTATATGGCCGCGCCCACATTTTAGGGGCGTTTTTTTTAAAAAACGGTTTTTCGTAGATTTTAATCATATAATATCAATCTTTAGAAGCAAACTTGAGTATATGTTGAGATATTTAAAAAATCCGCCCACTACCACGCCCCTGTTTTGAATTAAAATTCTCTTGGAGTAATTTAATAAGAAAAAATTTTATAAAATTTTAGGCAATTTTTTGAGGAAGTGGCTACATATTTTGGTATATAGGAAAGGAATAGGGCATCAGACTATTTGCTCTGGCCGATGTGTAGCATTCTTTTAATTTTTGTTGGAGGAATACTAGTTTAATATTATAAAAATATTTTTTTTTATCTTTAGCATCATTATCTTATTTATGACAAAATTATTATAACGATTAGTTTCTGCTACATAAACTAATTATTTGGACCTTATCCAATTTGAATATAACCTAAAACTTTACGTGCTAATTATCTTAAAAACGCAACTCTATGAAAACACAAATAGTTAAAATTAAACTAAGAATCACAAACAAAATAATTTCTGTATGTAATTAGTACATTATAAATCATAAATAAAAATAAACTCTTAAAATTAAAACCGTCTTCATATCCTACAACTTATTTTATATTCATTAAATTGTATATGGCCGCGCCCACATTTTAGGGGCGTTTTTTTTAAAAAACGGTTTTTCGTAGATTTTAATCATATAATATCAATCTTTAGAAGCAAACTTGAGTATATGTTGAGATATTTAAAAAATCCGCCCACTACCACGCCCCTGTTTTGAATTAAAATTCTCTTGGAGTAATTTTATAAGAAAAAACTTTATAAAATTTTAGGCAATTTTTTGAGGAAGTGGCTACATATTTTGGTATATAGGAAAGGAATAGGGCATCAGACTATTTGCTCTGGCCGATGTGTAGCATTCTTTTAATTTTTGTTGGAGGAATACTAGTTTAATATTATAAAAATATTTTTTTTTTATCTTTAGCATCATTATCTTATTTATGACAAAATTATTATAACGATTAGTTTCTGCTACATAAACTAATTATTTGGACCTTATCCAATTTGAATATAACCTAAAACTTTACGTGCTAATTATCTTAAAAACGCAACTCTATGAAAACACAAAAGTTAAAATTAAACTAAGAATCACAAACAAAATAATTTCTGTATGTAATTAGTACATTATAAATCATAAATAAAAATAAACTCTTAAAATTAAAACCGTCTTCATATCCTACAACTTATTTTATATTCATTAAATTGTATATGGCCGCGCCCACATTTTAGGGGCGTTTTTTTTAAAAAACGGTTTTTCGTAGATTTTAATCATATAATATCAATCTTTAGAAGCAAACTTGAGTATATGTTGAGATATTTAAAAAATCCGCCCACTACCACGCCCCTGTTTTGAATTAAAATTCTCTTGGAGTAATTTTATAAGAAAAAATTTTATAAAATTTTAGGCAATTTTTTGAGGAAGTGGCTACATATTTTGGTATATAGGAAAGGAATAGGGCATCAGACTATTTGCTCTGGCCGATGTGTAGCATTCTTTTAATTTTTGTTGGAGGAATACTAGTTTAATATTATAAAAATATTTTTTTTTTATCTTTAGCATCATTATCTTATTTATGACAAAATTATTATAACGATTAGTTTCTGCTACATAAACTAATTATTTGGACCTTATCCAATTTGAATATAACCTAAAACTTTACGTGCTAATTATCTTAAAAACGCAACTCTATGAAAACACAAATAGTTAAAATTAAACTAAGAATCACAAACAAAATAATTTCTGTATGTAATTAGTACATTATAAATCATAAATAAAAATAAACTCTTAAAATTAAAACCGTCTTCATATCCTACAACTTATTTTATATTCATTAAATTGTATATGGCCGCGCCCACATTTTAGGGGCGTTTTTTTTAAAAAACGGTTTTTCGTAGATTTTAATCATATAATATCAATCTTTAGAAGCAAACTTGAGTATATGTTGAGATATTTAAAAAATCCGCCCACTACCACGCCCCTGTTTTGAATTAAAATTCTCTTGGAGTAATTTAATAAGAAAAAATTTTATAAAATTTTAGGCAATTTTTTGAGGAAGTGGCTACATATTTTGGTATATAGGAAAGGAATAGGGCATCAGACTATTTGCTCTGGCCGATGTGTAGCATTCTTTTAATTTTTGTTGGAGGAATACTAGTTTAATATTATAAAAATATTTTTTTTTATCTTTAGCATCATTATCTTATTTATGACAAAATTATTATAACGATTAGTTTCTGCTACATAAACTAATTATTTGGACCTTATCCAATTTGAATATAACCTAAAACTTTACGTGCTAATTATCTTAAAAACGCAACTCTATGAAAACACAAATAGTTAAAATTAAACTAAGAATCACAAACAAAATAATTTCTGTATGTAATTAGTACATTATAAATCATAAATAAAAATAAACTCTTAAAATTAAAACCGTCTTCATATCCTACAACTTATTTTATATTCATTAAATTGTATATGGCCGCGCCCACATTTTAGGGGCGTTTTTTTTAAAAAACGGTTTTTCGTAGATTTTAATCATATAATATCAATCTTTAGAAGCAAACTTGAGTATATGTATAGATATTTAAAAAATCCGCCCACTACCACGCCCCTGTTTTGAATTAAAATTCTCTTGGAGTAATTTTATAAGAAAAAACTTTATAAAATTTTAGGCAATTTTTTGAGGAAGTGGCTACATATTTTGGTATATAGGAAAGGAATAGGGCATCAGACTATTTGCTCTGGCCGATGTGTAGCATTCTTTTAATTTTTGTTGGAGGAATACTAGTTTAATATTATAAAAATATTTTTTTTTTATCTTTAGCATCATTATCTTATTTATGACAAAATTATTATAACGATTAGTTTCTGCTACATAAACTAATTATTTGGACCTTATCCAATTTGAATATAACCTAAAACTTTACGTGCTAATTATCTTAAAAACGCAACTCTATGAAAACACAAATAGTTAAAATTAAACTAAGAATCACAAACAAAATAATTTCTGTATGTAATTAGTACATTATAAATCATAAATAAAAATAAACTCTTAAAATTAAAACCGTCTTCATATCCTACAACTTATTTTATATTCATTAAATTGTATATGGCCGCGCCCACATTTTAGGGGCGTTTTTTTTAAAAAACGGTTTTTCGTAGATTTTAATCATATAATATCAATCTTTAGAAGCAAACTTGAGTATATGTTGAGATATTTAAAAAATCCGCCCACTACCACGCCCCTGTTTTGAATTAAAATTCTCTTGGAGTAATTTTATAAGAAAAAATTTTATAAAATTTTAGGCAATTTTTTGAGGAAGTGGCTACATATTTTGGTATATAGGAAAGGAATAGGGCATCAGACTATTTGCTCTGGCCGATGTGTAGCATTCTTTTAATTTTTGTTGGAGGAATACTAGTTTAATATTATAAAAATATTTTTTTTTTATCTTTAGCATCATTATCTTATTTATGACAAAATTATTATAACGATTAGTTTCTGCTACATAAACTAATTATTTGGACCTTATCCAATTTGAATATAACCTAAAACTTTACGTGCTAATTATCTTAAAAACGCAACTCTATGAAAACACAAATAGTTAAAATTAAACTAAGAATCACAAGCAAAATAATTTCTGTATGTAATTAGTACATTATAAATCATAAATAAAAATAAACTCTTAAAATTAAAACCGTCTTCATATCCTACAACTTATTTTATATTCATTAAATTGTACATATCCGCGCCCACATTTTAGGGGCGTTTTTTTTAAAAAACGGTTTTTCGTAGATTTTAATCATATAATATCAATCTTTAGAAGCAAACTTGAGTATATGTTGAGATATTTAAAAAATCCGCCCACTACCACGCCCCTGTTTTGAATTAAAATTCTCTTGGAGTAATTTTATAAGAAAAAACTTTATAAAATTTTAGGCAATTTTTTGAGGAAGTGGCTACATATTTTGGTATATAGGAAAGGAATAGGGCATCAGACTATTTGCTCTGGCCGATGTGTTGCATTCTTTTAATTTTTGTTGGAGGAATACTAGTTTAATATTATAAAAATATTTTTTTTTATCTTTAGCATCATTATCTTATTTATGACAAAATTATTATAACGATTAGTTTCTGCTACATAAACTAATTATTAGGACCTTATCCAATTTGAATATAACCTAAAACTTTACGTGCTAATTATCTTAAAAACGCAACTCTATGAAAACACAAATAGTTAAAATTAAACTAAGAATCACAAACAAAATAATTTCTGTATGTAATTAGTACATTATAAATCATAAATAAAAATAAACTCTTAAAATTAAAACCGTCTTCATATCCTACAACTTATTTTATATTCATTAAATTGTATATGGCCGCGCCCACATTTTAGGGGCGTTTTTTTTAAAAAACGGTTTTTCGTAGATTTTAATCATATAATATCAATCTTTAGAAGCAAACTTGAGTATATGTTGAGATATTTAAAAAATCCGCCCACTACCACGCCCCTGTTTTGAATTAAAATTCTCTTGGAGTAATTTTATAAGAAAAAATTTTATAAAATTTTAGGCAATTTTTTGAGGAAGTGGCTACATATTTTGGTATATAGGAAAGGAATAGGGCATCAGACTATTTGCTCTGGCCGATGTGTAGCATTCTTTTAATTTTTGTTGGAGGAATACTAGTTTAGTATTATAAAAATATTTTTTTTTTATCTTTAGCATCATTATCTTATTTATGACAAAATTATTATAACGATTAGTTTCTGCTACATAAACTAATTATTTGGACCTTATCCAATTTGAATATAACCTAAAACTTTACGTGCTAATTATCTTAAAAACGCAACTCTATGAAAACACAAATAGTTAAAATTAAACTAAGAATCACAAACAAAATAATTTCTGTATGTAATTAGTACATTATAAATCATAAATAAAAATAAACTCTTAAAATTAAAACCGTCTTCATATCCTACAACTTATTTTATATTCATTAAATTGTATATGGCCGCGCCCACATTTTAGGGGCGTTTTTTTTAAAAAACGGTTTTTCGTAGATTTTAATCATATAATATCAATCTTTAGAAGCAAACTTGAGTATATGTTGAGATATTTAAAAAATCCGCCCACTACCACGCCCCTGTTTTGAATTAAAATTCTCTTGGAGTAATTTTATAAGAAAAAACTTTATAAAATTTTAGGCAATTTTTTGAGGAAGTGGCTACATATTTTGGTATATAGGAAAGGAATAGGGCATCAGACTATTTGCTCTGGCCGATGTGTAGCATTCTTTTAATTTTTGTTGGAGGAATACTAGTTTAATATTATAAAAATATTTTTTTTTTATCTTTAGCATCATTATCTTATTTATGACAAAATTATTATAACGATTAGTTTCTGCTACATAAACTAATTATTAGGACCTTATCCAATTTGAATATAACCTAAAACTTTACGTGCTAATTATCTTAAAAACGCAACTCTATGAAAACACAAATAGTTAAAATTAAACTAAGAATCACAAACAAAATAATTTCTGTATGTAATTAGTACATTATAAATCATAAATAAAAATAAACTCTTAAAATTAAAACCGTCTTCATATCCTACAACTTATTTTATATTCATTAAATTGTATATGGCCGCGCCCACATTTTAGGGGCGTTTTTTTTAAAAAACGGTTTTTCGTAGATTTTAATCATATAATATCAATCTTTAGAAGCAAACTTGAGTATATGTTGAGATATTTAAAAAATCCGCCCACTACCACGCCCCTGTTTTGAATTAAAATTCTCTTGGAGTAATTTTATAAGAAAAAATTTTATAAAATTTTAGGCAATTTTTTGAGGAAGTGGCTACATATTTTGGTATATAGGAAAGGAATAGGGCATCAGACTATTTGCTCTGGCCGATGTGTAGCATTCTTTTAATTTTTGTTGGAGGAATACTAGTTTAATATTATAAAAATATTTTTTTTTTATCTTTAGCATCATTATCTTATTTATGACAAAATTATTATAACGATTAGTTTCTGCTACATAAACTAATTATTTGGACCTTATCCAATTTGAATATAACCTAAAACTTTACGTGCTAATTATCTTAAAAACGCAACTCTATGAAAACACAAATAGTTAAAATTAAACTAAGAATCACAAACAAAATAATTTCTGTATGTAATTAGTACATTATAAATCATAAATAAAAATAAACTCTTAAAATTAAAACCGTCTTCATATCCTACAACTTATTTTATATTCATTAAATTGTATATGGCCGCGCCCACATTTTAGGGGCGTTTTTTTTAAAAAACGGTTTTTCGTAGATTTTAATCATATAATATCAATCTTTAGAAGCAAACTTGAGTATATGTTGAGATATTTAAAAAATCCGCCCACTACCACGCCCCTGTTTTGAATTAAAATTCTCTTGGAGTAATTTTATAAGAAAAAATTTTATAAAATTTTAGGCAATTTTTTGAGGAAGTGGCTACATATTTTGGTATATAGGAAAGGAATAGGGCATCAGACTATTTGCTCTGGCCGATGTGTAGCATTCTTTTAATTTTTGTTGGAGGAATACTAGTTTAATATTATAAAAATATTTTTTTTTTATCTTTAGCATCATTATCTTATTTATGACAAAATTATTATAACGATTAGTTTCTGCTACATAAACTAATTATTTGGACCTTATCCAATTTGAATATAACCTAAAACTTTACGTGCTAATTATCTTAAAAACGCAACTCTATGAAAACACAAATAGTTAAAATTAAACTAAGAATCACAAACAAAATAATTTCTGTATGTAATTAGTACATTATAAATCATAAATAAAAATAAACTCTTAAAATTAAAACCGTCTTCATATCCTACAACTTATTTTATATTCATTAAATTGTATATGGCCGCGCCCACATTTAGGGGCGTTTTTTTTAAAAAACGGTTTTTCGTAGATTTTAATCATATAATATCAATCTTTAGAAGCAAACTTGAGTATATGTTGAGATATTTAAAAAATCCGCCCACTACCACGCCCCTGTTTTGAATTAAAATTCTCTTGGAGTAATTTTATAAGAAAAAACTTTATAAAATTTTAGGCAATTTTTTGAGGAAGTGGCTACATATTTTGGTATATAGGAAAGGAATAGGGCATCAGACTATTTGCTCTGGCCGATGTGTTGCATTCTTTTAATTTTTGTTGGAGGAATACTAGTTTAATATTATAAAAATATTTTTTTTTATCTTTAGCATCATTATCTTATTTATGACAAAATTATTATAACGATTAGTTTCTGCTACATAAACTAATTATTAGGACCTTATCCAATTTGAATATAACCTAAAACTTTACGTGCTAATTATCTTAAAAACGCAACTCTATGAAAACACAAATAGTTAAAATTAAACTAAGAATCACAAACAAAATAATTTCTGTATGTAATTAGTACATTATAAATCATAAATAAAAATAAACTCTTAAAATTAAAACCGTCTTCATATCCTACAACTTATTTTATATTCATTAAATTGTATATGGCCGCGCCCACATTTTAGGGGCGTTTTTTTTAAAAAACGGTTTTTCGTAGATTTTAATCATATAATATCAATCTTTAGAAGCAAACTTGAGTATATGTTGAGATATTTAAAAAATCCGCCCACTACCACGCCCCTGTTTTGAATTAAAATTCTCTTGGAGTAATTTTATAAGAAAAAATTTTATAAAATTTTAGGCAATTTTTTGAGGAAGTGGCTACATATTTTGGTATATAGGAAAGGAATAGGGCATCAGACTATTTGCTCTGGCCGATGTGTAGCATTCTTTTAATTTTTGTTGGAGGAATACTAGTTTAATATTATAAAAATATTTTTTTTTTATCTTTAGCATCATTATCTTATTTATGACAAAATTATTATAACGATTAGTTTCTGCTACATAAACTAATTATTTGGACCTTATCCAATTTGAATATAACCTAAAACTTTACGTGCTAATTATCTTAAAAACGCAACTCTATGAAAACACAAATAGTTAAAATTAAACTAAGAATCACAAACAAAATAATTTCTGTATGTAATTAGTACATTATAAATCATAAATAAAAATAAACTCTTAAAATTAAAACCGTCTTCATATCCTACAACTTATTTTATATTCATTAAATTGTATATGGCCGCGCCCACATTTTAGGGGCGTTTTTTTTAAAAAACGGTTTTTCGTAGATTTTAATCATATAATATCAATCTTTAGAAGCAAACTTGAGTATATGTTGAGATATTTAAAAAATCCGCCCACTACCACGCCCCTGTTTTGAATTAAAATTCTCTTGGAGTAATTTTATAAGAAAAAACTTTATAAAATTTTAGGCAATTTTTTGAGGAAGTGGCTACATATTTTGGTATATAGGAAAGGAAAAGGGCATCAGACTATTTGCTCTGGCCGATGTGTTGCATTCTTTTAATTTTTGTTGGAGGAATACTAGTTTAATATTATAAAAATATTTTTTTTTATCTTTAGCATCATTATCTTATTTATGACAAAATTATTATAACGATTAGTTTCTGCTACATAAACTAATTATTAGGACCTTATCCAATTTGAATATAACCTAAAACTTTACGTGCTAATTATCTTAAAAACGCAACTCTATGAAAACACAAATAGTTAAAATTAAACTAAGAATCACAAACAAAATAATTTCTGTATGTAATTAGTACATTATAAATCATAAATAAAAATAAACTCTTAAAATTAAAACCGTCTTCATATCCTACAACTTATTTTATATTCATTAAATTGTATATGGCCGCGCCCACATTTTAGGGGCGTTTTTTTTAAAAAACGGTTTTTCGTAGATTTTAATCATATAATATCAATCTTTAGAAGCAAACTTGAGTATATGTTGAGATATTTAAAAAATCCGCCCACTACCACGCCCCTGTTTTGAATTAAAATTCTCTTGGAGTAATTTTATAAGAAAAAATTTTATAAAATTTTAGGCAATTTTTTGAGGAAGTGGCTACATATTTTGGTATATAGGAAAGGAATAGGGCATCAGACTATTTGCTCTGGCCGATGTGTAGCATTCTTTTAATTTTTGTTGGAGGAATACTAGTTTAATATTATAAAAATATTTTTTTTTTATCTTTAGCATCATTATCTTATTTATGACAAAATTATTATAACGATTAGTTTCTGCTACATAAACTAATTATTTGGACCTTATCCAATTTGAATATAACCTAAAACTTTACGTGCTAATTATCTTAAAAACGCAACTCTATGAAAACACAAATAGTTAAAATTAAACTAAGAATCACAAACAAAATAATTTCTGTATGTAATTAGTACATTATAAATCATAAATAAAAATAAACTCTTAAAATTAAAACCGTCTTCATATCCTACAACTTATTTTATATTCATTAAATTGTATATGGCCGCGCCCACATTTAGGGGCGTTTTTTTTAAAAAACGGTTTTTCGTAGATTTTAATCATATAATATCAATCTTTAGAAGCAAACTTGAGTATATGTTGAGATATTTAAAAAATCCGCCCACTACCACGCCCCTGTTTTGAATTAAAATTCTCTTGGAGTAATTTTATAAGAAAAAACTTTATAAAATTTTAGGCAATTTTTTGAGGAAGTGGCTACATATTTTGGTATATAGGAAAGGAATAGGGCATCAGACTATTTGCTCTGGCCGATGTGTTGCATTCTTTTAATTTTTGTTGGAGGAATACTAGTTTAATATTATAAAAATATTTTTTTTTATCTTTAGCATCATTATCTTATTTATGACAAAATTATTATAACGATTAGTTTCTGCTACATAAACTAATTATTAGGACCTTATCCAATTTGAATATAACCTAAAACTTTACGTGCTAATTATCTTAAAAACGCAACTCTATGAAAACACAAATAGTTAAAATTAAACTAAGAATCACAAACAAAATAATTTCTGTATGTAATTAGTACATTATAAATCATAAATAAAAATAAACTCTTAAAATTAAAACCGTCTTCATATCCTACAACTTATTTTATATTCATTAAATTGTATATGGCCGCGCCCACATTTTAGGGGCGTTTTTTTTAAAAAACGGTTTTTCGTAGATTTTAATCATATAATATCAATCTTTAGAAGCAAACTTGAGTATATGTTGAGATATTTAAAAAATCCGCCCACTACCACGCCCCTGTTTTGAATTAAAATTCTCTTGGAGTAATTTTATAAGAAAAAATTTTATAAAATTTTAGGCAATTTTTTGAGGAAGTGGCTACATATTTTGGTATATAGGAAAGGAATAGGGCATCAGACTATTTGCTCTGGCCGATGTGTAGCATTCTTTTAATTTTTGTTGGAGGAATACTAGTTTAATATTATAAAAATATTTTTTTTTTATCTTTAGCATCATTATCTTATTTATGACAAAATTATTATAACGATTAGTTTCTGCTACATAAACTAATTATTTGGACCTTATCCAATTTGAATATAACCTAAAACTTTACGTGCTAATTATCTTAAAAACGCAACTCTATGAAAACACAAATAGTTAAAATTAAACTAAGAATCACAAACAAAATAATTTCTGTATGTAATTAGTACATTATAAATCATAAATAAAAATAAACTCTTAAAATTAAAACCGTCGTCATATCCTACAACTTATTTTATATTCATTAAATTGTATATGGCCGCGCCCACATTTAGGGGCGTTTTTTTTAAAAAACGGTTTTTCGTAGATTTTAATCATATAATATCAATCTTTAGAAGCAAACTTGAGTATATGTTGAGATATTTAAAAAATCCGCCCACTACCACGCCCCTGTTTTGAATTAAAATTCTCTTGGAGTAATTTTATAAGAAAAAACTTTATAAAATTTTAGGCAATTTTTTGAGGAAGTGGCTACATATTTTGGTATATAGGAAAGGAATAGGGCATCAGACTATTTGCTCTGGCCGATGTGTTGCATTCTTTTAATTTTTGTTGGAGGAATACTAGTTTAATATTATAAAAATATTTTTTTTTTATCTTTAGCATCATTATCTTATTTATGACAAAATTATTATAACGATTAGTTTCTGCTACATAAACTAATTATTAGGACCTTATCCAATTTGAATATAACCTAAAACTTTACGTGCTAATTATCTTAAAAACGCAACTCTATGAAAACACAAATAGTTAAAATTAAACTAAGAATCACAAACAAAATAATTTCTGTATGTAATTAGTACATTATAAATCATAAATAAAAATAAACTCTTAAAATTAAAACCGTCTTCATATCCTACAACTTATTTTATATTCATTAAATTGTATATGGCCGCGCCCACATTTTAGGGGCGTTTTTTTTAAAAAACGGTTTTTCGTAGATTTTAATCATATAATATCAATCTTTAGAAGCAAACTTGAGTATATGTTGAGATATTTAAAAAGTCCGCCCACTACCACGCCCCTGTTTTGAATTAAAATTCTCTTGGAGTAATTTTATAAGAAAAAATTTTATAAAATTTTAGGCAATTTTTTGAGGAAGTGGCTACATATTTTGGTATATAGGAAAGGAATAGGGCATCAGACAATTTGCTCTGGCCGATGTGTAGCATTCTTTTAATTTTTGTTGGAGGAATACTAGTTTAATATTATAAAAATATTTTTTTTTTATCTTTAGCATCATTATCTTATTTATGACAAAATTATTATAACGATTAGTTTCTGCTACATAAACTAATTATTTGGACCTTATCCAATTTGAATATAACCTAAAACTTTACGTGCTAATTATCTTAAAAACGCAACTCTATGAAAACACAAATAGTTAAAATTAAACTAAGAATCACAAACAAAATAATTTCTGTATGTAATTAGTACATTATAAATCATAAATAAAAATAAACTCTTAAAATTAAAACCGTCTTCATATCCTACAACTTATTTTATATTCATTAAATTGTATATGGCCGTGCCCACATTTTAGGGGCGTTTTTTTTTAAAAACGGTTTTTCGTAGATTTTAATCATATAATATCAATCTTTAGAAGCAAACTTGAGTATATGTTGAGATATTTAAAAAATCCGCCCACTACCACGCCCCTGTTTTGAATTAAAATTCTCTTGGAGTAATTTTATAAGAAAAAACTTTATAAAATTTTAGGCAATTTTTTGAGGAAGTGGCTACATATTTTGGTATATAGGAAAGGAATAGGGCATCAGACTATTTGCTCTGGCCGATGTGTAGCATTCTTTTAATTTTTGTTGGAGGAATACTAGTTTAAAATTATAAAAATATTTTTTTTTTATCTTTAGCATCATTATCTTATTTATGACAAAATTATTATAACGATTAGTTTCTGCTACATAAACTAATTATTAGGACCTTATCCAATTTGAATATAACCTAAAACTTTACGTGCTAATTATCTTAAAAACGCAACTCTATGAAAACACAAATAGTTAAAATTAAACTAAGAATCACAAACAAAATAATTTCTGTATGTAATTAGTACATTATAAATCATAAATAAAAATAAACTCTTAAAATAAAAACCGTCTTCATATCCTACAACTTATTTTATATTCATTAAATTGTATATGGCCGCGCCCACATTTTAGGGGCGTTTTTTTAAAAAACGGTTTTTCGTAGATATTAATCATATAGTATCAATCTTTAGAAGCAAACTTGAGTATATGTTGAGATATTTAAAATTAAAACCGTCTTCATATCCTACAACTTATTTTATATTCATTAAATTGTATATGGCCGCGCCCACATTTTAGGGGCGTTTTTTTTAAAAAACGGTTTTTCGTAGATTTTAATCATATAGTATCAATCTTTAGAAGCAAACTTGAGTATATGTTGAGATATTTAAAAAATCCGCCCACTACCACGCCCCTGTTTTGAATTAAAATTCTCTTGGAGTAATTTTATAAGAAAAAACTTTATAAAATTTTAGGCAATTTTTTGAGGAAGTGGCTACATATTTTGGTATATAGGAAAGGAATAGGGCATCAGACTATTTGCTCTGGCATTCTTTTAATATTTGTTGGAGGAATACTAGTTTAATATTATAAAAATATTTTTTTTATCTTTAGCATCATTATCTTATATATGACAAAATTATTATAACGATTAGTTTCTGCTACATAAACTAATTATTTGGACCTTATCCAATTTGAATATAACCTAAAACTTTACGTGCTAATTATCTTAAAAACGCAACTCTATGAAAACACAAATAGTTAAAATTAAACTAAGAATCACAAACAAAATAATTTCTGTATGTAATTAGTACATTATAAATCATAAATAAAAATAAACTCTTAAAATTAAAACCGTCTTCATATCCTACAACTTATTTTATATTCATTAAATTGTATATGGCCGCGCCCACATTTTAGGGGCGTTTTTTTTAAAAAACGGTTTTTCGTAGATTTTAATCATATAATATCAATCTTTAGAAGTAAACTTGAGTATATGTTGAGATATTTAAAAAATCCGCCCACTACCACGCCCCTGTTTTGAATTAAAATTC
This sequence comes from Chalcosyrphus nemorum, assembly GCA_949716465.1. Taxonomy (NCBI): domain Eukaryota; kingdom Metazoa; phylum Arthropoda; class Insecta; order Diptera; family Syrphidae; genus Chalcosyrphus; species Chalcosyrphus nemorum. Next base: position 55,713,058 of record OX454332.1, read on the forward strand.
TCTTGGAGTAATTTTATAAGAAAAAACTTTATAAAATTTTAGGCAATTTTTTGAGGAAGTGGCTACATATTTTGGTATATAGGAAAGGAATAGGGCATCAGACAATTTGCTCTGGCCGATGTGTAGCATTCTTTTAATTTTTGTTGGAGGAATACTAGTTTAATATTATAAAAATATTTTTTTTTTATCTTTAGCATCATTATCTTATTTATGACAAAATTATTATAACGATTAGTTTCTGCTACATAAACTAATTATTTGGACCTTATCCAATTTGAATATAACCTAAAACTTTACGTGCTAATTATCTTAAAAACGCAACTCTATGAAAACACAAATAGTTAAAATTAAACTAAGAATCACAAACAAAATAATTTCTGTATGTAATTAGTACATTATAAATCATAAATAAAAATAAACTCTTAAAATTAAAACCGTCTTCATATCCTACAACTTATTTTATATTCATTAAATTGTATATGGCCGTGCCCACATTTTAGGGGCGTTTTTTTTAAAAAACGGTTTTTCGTAGATTTTAATCATATAATATCAATCTTTAGAAGCAAACTTGAGTATATGTTGAGATATTTAAAAAATCCGCCCACTACCACGCCCCTGTTTTGAATTAAAATTCTCTTGGAGTAATTTTATAAGAAAAAACTTTATAAAATTTTAGGCAATTTTTTGAGGAAGTGGCTACATATTTTGGTATATAGGAAAGGAATAGGGCATCAGACTATTTGCTCTGGCCGATGTGTAGCATTCTTTTAATTTTTGTTGGAGGAATACTAGTTTAAAATTATAAAAATATTTTTTTTTTATCTTTAGCATCATTATCTTATTTATGACAAAATTATTATAACGATTAGTTTCTGCTACATAAACTAATTATTAGGACCTTATCCAATTTGAATATAACCTAAAACTTTACGTGCTAATTATCTTAAAAACGCAACTCTATGAAAACACAAATAGTTAAAATTAAACTAAGAATCACAAACAAAATAATTTCTGTATGTAATTAGTACATTATAAATCATAAATAAAAATAAACTCTTAAAATAAAAACCGTCTTCATATCCTACAACTTATTTTATATTCATTAAATTGTATATGGCCGCGCCCACATTTTAGGGGCGTTTTTTTAAAAAACGGTTTTTCGTAGATATTAATCATATAGTATCAATCTTTAGAAGCAAACTTGAGTATATGTTGAGATATTTAAAATTAAAACCGTCTTCATATCCTACAACTTATTTTATATTCATTAAATTGTATATGGCCGCGCCCACATTTTAGGGGCGTTTTTTTTAAAAAACGGTTTTTCGTAGATTTTAATCATATAGTATCAATCTTTAGAAGCAAACTTGAGTATATGTTGAGATATTTAAAAAATCCGCCCACTACCACGCCCCTGTTTTGAATTAAAATTCTCTTGGAGTAATTTTATAAGAAAAAACTTTATAAAATTTTAGGCAATTTTTTGAGGAAGTGGCTACATATTTTGGTATATAGGAAAGGAATAGGGCATCAGACTATTTGCTCTGGCCGATGTGTAGCATTCTTTTAATTTTTGTTGGAGGAATACTAGTTTAAAATTATAAAAATATTTTTTTTTTATCTTTAGCATCATTATCTTATTTATGACAAAATTATTATAACGATTAGTTTCTGCTACATAAACTAATTATTAGGACCTTATCCAATTTGAATATAACCTAAAACTTTACGTGCTAATTATCTTAAAAACGCAACTCTATGAAAACACAAATAGTTAAAATTAAACTAAGAATCACAAACAAAATAATTTCTGTATGTAATTAGTACATTATAAATCATAAATAAAAATAAACTCTTAAAATAAAAACCGTCTTCATATCCTACAACTTATTTTATATTCATTAAATTGTATATGGCCGCGCCCACATTTTAGGGGCGTTTTTTTAAAAAACGGTTTTTCGTAGATATTAATCATATAGTATCAATCTTTAGAAGCAAACTTGAGTATATGTTGAGATATTTAAAATTAAAACCGTCTTCATATCCTACAACTTATTTTATATTCATTAAATTGTATATGGCCGCGCCCACATTTTAGGGGCGTTTTTTTTAAAAAACGGTTTTTCGTAGATTTTAATCATATAGTATCAATCTTTAGAAGCAAACTTGAGTATATGTTGAGATATTTAAAAAATCCGCCCACTACCACGCCCCTGTTTTGAATTAAAATTCTCTTGGAGTAATTTTATAAGAAAAAACTTTATAAAATTTTAGGCAATTTTTTGAGGAAGTGGCTACATATTTTGGTATATAGGAAAGGAATAGGGCATCAGACTATTTGCTCTGGCATTCTTTTAATATTTGTTGGAGGAATACTAGTTTAATATTATAAAAATATTTTTTTTATCTTTAGCATCATTATCTTATATATGACAAAATTATTATAACGATTAGTTTCTGCTACATAAACTAATTATTTGGACCTTATCCAATTTGAATATAACCTAAAACTTTACGTGCTAATTATCTTAAAAACGCAACTCTATGAAAACACAAATAGTTAAAATTAAACTAAGAATCACAAACAAAATAATTTCTGTATGTAATTAGTACATTATAAATCATAAATAAAAATAAACTCTTAAAATTAAAACCGTCTTCATATCCTACAACTTATTTTATATTCATTAAATTGTATATGGCCGCGCCCACATTTTAGGGGCGTTTTTTTTAAAAAACGGTTTTTCGTAGATTTTAATCATATAATATCAATCTTTAGAAGTAAACTTGAGTATATGTTGAGATATTTAAAAAATCCGCCCACTACCACGCCCCTGTTTTGAATTAAAATTCTCTTGGAGTAATTTTATAAGAAAAAACTTTATAAAATTTTAGGCAATTTTTTGAGGAAGTGGCTACATATTTTGGTATATAGGAAAGGAATAGGGCATCAGACTATTTGCTCTGGCCGATGTGTAGCATTCTTTTAATTTTTGTTGGAGGAATACTAGTTTAAAATTATAAAAATATTTTTTTTTTATCTTTAGCATCATTATCTTATTTATGACAAAATTATTATAACGATTAGTTTCTGCTACATAAACTAATTATTTGGACCTTATCCAATTTGAATATAACCTAAAACTTTACGTGCTAATTATCTTAAAAACGCAACTCTATGAAAACACAAATAGTTAAAATTAAACTAAGAATCACAAACAAAATAATTTCTGTATGTTATTAGTACATTATAAATCATAAATAAAAATAAACTCTTAAAATTAAAACCGTCTTCATATCCTACAACTTATTTTATATTCATTAAATTGTATATGGCCGCGCCCACATTTTAGGGGCGTTTTTTTTAAAAAACGGTTTTTCGTAGATTTTAATCATATAATATCAATCTTTAGAAGCAAACTTGAGTAAATGTTGAGATATTTAAAAAATCCGCCCACTACCACGCCCCTGTTTTGAATTAAAATTCTCTTGGAGTAATTTTATAAGAAAAAATTTTATAAAATTTTAGGCAATTTTTTGAGGAAGTGGCTACATATTTTGGTATATAGGAAAGGAATAGGGCATCAGACTATTTGCTCTGGCCGATGTGTAGCATTCTTTTAATTTTTGTTGGAGGAATACTAGTTTAAAATTATAAAAATATTTTTTTTTTATCTTTAGCATCATTATCTTATTTATGACAAAATTATTATAACGATTAGTTTCTGCTACATAAACTAATTATTTGGACCTTATCCAATTTGAATATAACCTAAAACTTTACGTGCTAATTATCTTAAAAACGCAACTCTATGAAAACACAAATAGTTAAAATTAAACTAAGAATCACAAACAAAATAATTTCTGTATGTAATTAGTACATTATAAATCATAAATAAAAATAAACTCTTAGGTCTTCATATCCTACAACTTATTTTATATTCATTAAATTGTATATGGCCGCGCCCACATTTTAGGGGCGTTTTTTTTTTAAAAACGGTTTTTCGTAGATTTTAATCATATAATATCAATCTTTAGAAGCAAACTTGAGTATATGTTGAGATATTTAAAAAATCCGCCCACTACCACGCCCCTGTTTTGAATTAAAATTCTCTTGGAGTAATTTTATAAGAAAAAACTTTATAAAATTTTAGGCAATTTTTTGAGGAAGTGGCTACATATTTTGGTATATAGGAAAGGAATAGGGCATCAGACTATTTGCTCTGGCCGATGTGTAGCATTCTTTTAATTTTTGTTGGAGGAATACTAGTTTAATATTATAAAAATATTTTTTTTTTATCTTTAGCATCATTATCTTATTTATGACAAAATTATTATAACGATTAGTTTCTGCTACATAAACTAATTATTTGGACCTTATCCAATTTGAATATAACCTAAAACTTTACGTGCTAATTATCTTAAAAACGCAACTCTATGAAAACACAAATAGTTAAAATTAAACTAAGAATCACAAACAAAATAATTTCTGTATGTTATTAGTACATTATAAATCATAAATAAAAATAAACTCTTAAAATTAAAACCGTCTTCATATCCTACAACTTATTTTATATTCATTAAATTGTATATGGCCGCGCCCACATTTTAGGGGCGTTTTTTTTTAAAAACGGTTTTTCGTAGATTTTAATCATATAATATCAATCTTTAGAAGCAAACTTGAGTAAATGTTGAGATATTTAAAAAATCCGCCCACTACCACGCCCCTGTTTTGAATTAAAATTCTCTTGGAGTAATTTTATAAGAAAAAATTTTATAAAATTTTAGGCAATTTTTTGAGGAAGTGGCTACATATTTTGGTATATAGGAAAGGAATAGGGCATCAGACTATTTGCTCTGGCCGATGTGTAGCATTCTTTTAATTTTTGTTGGAGGAATACTAGTTTAAAATTATAAAAATATTTTTTTTTTATCTTTAGCATCATTATCTTATTTATGACAAAATTATTATAACGATTAGTTTCTGCTACATAAACTAATTATTTGGACCTTATCCAATTTGAATATAACCTAAAACTTTACGTGCTAATTATCTTAAAAACGCAACTCTATGAAAACACAAATAGTTAAAATTAAACTAAGAATCACAAACAAAATAATTTCTGTATGTAATTAGTACATTATAAATCATAAATAAAAATAAACTCTTAAAATTAAAACCGTCTTCATATCCTACAACTTATTTTATATTCATTAAATTGTATATGGCCGCGCCCACATTTTAGGGGCGTTTTTTTTAAAAAACGGTTTTTCGTAGATTTTAATCATATAATATCAATCTTTAGAAGCAAACTTGAGTATATGTTGAGATATTTAAAAAATCCGCCCACTACCACGCCCCTGTTTTGAATTAAAATTCTCTTGGAGTAATTTTATAAGAAAAAACTTTATAAAATTTTAGGCAATTTTTTGAGGAAGTGGCTACATATTTTGGTATATAGGAAAGGAATAGGGCATCAGACTATTTGCTCTGGCCGATGTGTAGCATTCTTTTAATTTTTGTTGGAGGAATACTAGTTTAATATTATAAAAATATTTTTTTTTTTATCTTTAGCATCATTATCTTATTTATGACAAAATTATTATAACGATTAGTTTCTGCTACATAAACTAATTATTTGGACCTTATCCAATTTGAATATAACATAAACTTTACGTGCTAATTATCTTAAAAACGCAACTCTATGAAAACACAAATAGTTAAAATTAAACTAAATAATTTCTGTATGTAATTAGTACATTATCAATCATAAATAAAAATAAACTCTTAAAATTAAAACCGTCTTCATATCCTACAACTTATTTTATATTCATTAAATTGTATATGGCCGCGCCCACATTTTAGGGGCGTTTTTTTTAAAAAACGGTTTTTCGTAGATTTTAATCATATAATATCAATCTTTAGAAGCAAACTTGAGTATATGTTGAGATATTTAAAAAATCCGCCCACTACCACGCCCCTGTTTTGAATTAAAATTCTCTTGGAGTAATTTTATAAGAAAAAACTTTATAAAATTTTAGGCAATTTTTGAGGAAGTGGCTACATATTTTGGTATATAGGAAAGGAATAGGGCATCAGACTATTTGCTCTGGCCGATGTGTAGCATTCTTTTAATTTTTGTTGGAGGAATACTAGTTTAATATTATAAAAATATTTTTTTTTATCTTTAGCATCATTATCTTATTTATGACAAAATTATTATAACGATTAGTTTCTGCTACATAAACTAATTATTTGGACCTTATCCAATTTGAATATAACCTAAAACTTTACGTGCTAATTATCTTAAAAACGCAACTCTATGAAAACACAAATAGTTAAAATTAAACTAAGAATCACAAACAAAATAATTTCTGTATGTAATTAGTACATTATAAATCATAAATAAAAATAAACTCTTAAAATTAAAACCGTCTTCATATCCTACAACTTATTTTATATTCATTAAATTGTATATGGCCGCGCCCACATTTTAGGGGCGTTTTTTTTAAAAAACGGTTTTTCGTAGATTTTAATCATATAATATCAATCTTTAGAAGCAAACTTGAGTATATGTTGAGATATTTAAAAAATCCGCCCACTACCACGCCCCTGTTTTGAATTAAAATTCTCTTGGAGTAATTTTATAAGAAAAAACTTTATAAAATTTTAGGCAATTTTTGAGGAAGTGGCTACATATTTTGGTATATAGGAAAGGAATAGGGCATCAGACTATTTGCTCTGGCCGATGTGTAGCATTCTTTTAATTTTTGTTGGAGGAATACTAGTTTAATATTATAAAAATATATTTTTTTTATCTTTAGCATCATTATCTTATTTATGACAAAATTATTATAACGATTAGTTTCTGCTACATAAACTAATTATTTGGACCTTATCCAATTTGAATATAACATAAACTTTACGTGCTAATTATCTTAAAAACGCAACTCTATGAAAACACAAATAGTTAAAATTAAACTAAGAATCACAAACAAAATAATTTCTGTATGTAATTAGTACATTATAAATCATAAATAAAAATAAACTCTTAAAATTAAAACCGTCTTCATATCCTACAACTTATTTTATATTCATTAAATTGTATATGGCCGCGCCCACATTTTAGGGGCGTTTTTTTTAAAAAACGGTTTTTCGTAGATTTTAATCATATAATATCAATCTTTAGAAGCAAACTTGAGTATATGTTGAGATATTTAAAAAATCCGCCCACTACCACGCCCCTGTTTTGAATTAAAATTCTCTTGGAGTAATTTTATAAGAAAAAACTTTATAAAATTTTAGGCAATTTTTTGAGGAAGTGGCTACATATTTTGGTATATAGGAAAGGAATAGGGCATCAGACTATTTGCTCTGGCCGATGTGTAGCATTCTTTTAATTTTTGTTGGAGGAATACTAGTTTAATATTATAAAAATATTTTTTTTTTATCTTTAGCATCATTATCTTATTTATGACAAAATTATTATAACGATTAGTTTCTGCTACATAAACTAATTATTTGGACCTTATCCAATTTGAATATAACCTAAAACTTTACGTGCTAATTATCTTAAAAACGTAACTCTATGAAAACACAAATAGTTAAAATTAAACTAAGAATCACAAACAAAATAATTTCTGTATGTAATTAGTACATTATAAATCATAAATAAAAATAAACTCTTAAAATTAAAACCGTCTTCATATCCTACAACTTATTTTATATTCATTAAATTGTATATGGCCGCGCCCACATTTTAGGGGCGTTTTTTTTAAAAAACGGTTTTTCGTAGATTTTAATCATATAATATCAATCTTTAGAAGCAAACTTGAGTATATGTTGAGATATTTAAAAAATCCGCCCACTACCACGCCCCTGTTTTGAATTAAAATTCTCTTGGAGTAATTTTATAAGAAAAAACTTTATAAAATTTTAGGCAATTTTTTGAGGAAGTGGCTACATATTTTGGTATATAGGAAAGGAATAGGGCATCAGACTATTTGCTCTGGCCGATGTGTTCCATTCTTTTAATTTTTGTTGGAGGAATACTAGTTTAATATTATAAAAATATTTTTTTTTATCTTTAGCATCATTATCTTATTTATGACAAAATTATTATAACGATTAGTTTCTGCTACATAAACTAATTATTTGGACCTTATCCAATTTGAATATAACCTAAAACTTTACGTGCTAATTATCTTAAAAACGCAACTCTATGAAAACACAAATAGTTAAAATTAAACTAAGAATCACAAACAAAATAATTTCTGAAATGTAATTAGTACGTTATAAATCATAAATAAAAATAAACTCTTAAAATTAAAACCGTCTTCATATCCTACAACTTATTTTATATTCATTAAATTGTATATGGCCGCGCCCACATTTTAGGGGCGTTTTTTTTAAAAAACGGTTTTTCGTAGATTTTAATCATATAATATCAATCTTTAGAAGCAAACTTGAGTGTATGTTGAGATATTTAAAAAATCCGCCCACTACCACGCCCCTGTTTTGAATTAAAATTCTCTTGGAGTAATTTTATAAGAAAAAATTTTATAAAATTTTAGGCAATTTTTTGAGGAAGTGGCTACATATTTTGGTATATAGGAAAGGAATAGGGCATCAGACTATTTGCTCTGGCCGATGTGTAGCATTCTTTTAATTTTTGTTGGAGGAATACTAGTTTAATATTATAAAAATATTTTTTTTTTATCTTTAGCATCATTATCTTATTTATGACAAAATTATTATAACGATTAGTTTCTGCTACATAAACTAATTATTTGGACCTTATCCAATTTGAATATAACCTAAAACTTTACGTGCTAATTATCTTAAAAACGCAACTCTATGGAAACACAAATAGTTAAAATTAAACTAAGAATCACAAACAAAATAATTTCTGTATGTAATTAGTACATTATAAATCATAAATAAAAATAAACTCTTAAAATTAAAACCGTCTTCATATCCTACAACTTATTTTATATTCATTAAATTGTATATGGCCGCGCCCACATTTTAGGGGCGTTTTTTTTAAAAAACGGTTTTTCGTAGATTTTAATCATATAATATCAATCTTTAGAAGCAAACTTGAGTATATGTTGAGATATTTAAAAAATCCGCCCACTACCACGCCCCTGTTTTGAATTAAAATTCTCTTGGAGTAATTTTATAAGAAAAAACTTTATAAAATTTTAGGCAATTTTTTGAGGAAGTGGCTACATATTTTGGTATATAGGAAAGGAATAGGGCATCAGACTATTTGCTCTGGCCGATGTGTAGCATTCTTTTAATTTTTGTTGGAGGAATACTAGTTTAATATTATAAAAATATTTTTTTTTTATCTTTAGCATCATTATCTTATTTATGACAAAATTATTATAACGATTAGTTTCTGCTACATAAACTAATTATTTGGACCTTATCCAATTTGAATATAACATAAACTTTACGTTCTAATTATCTTAAAAACGCAACTCTATGAAAACACAAATAGTTAAAATTAAACTAAGAATCACAAACAAAATAATTTCTGTATGTAATTAGTACATTATAAATCATAAATAAAAATAAACTCTTAAAATTAAAACCGTCTTCATATCCTACAACTTATTTTATATTCATTAAATTGTATATGGCCGCGCCCACATTTTAGGGGCGTTTTTTTAAAAAAACGGTTTTTCGTAGATTTTAATCATATAATATCAATCTTTAGAAGCAAACTTGAGTATATGTTGAGATATTTAAAAAATCCGCCCACTACCACGCCCCTGTTTTGAATTAAAATTCTCTTGTAGTAATTTTATAAGAAAAAACTTTATAAAATTTTAGGCAATTTTTTGAGGAAGTGGCTACATATTTTGGTATATAGGAAAGGAATAGGGCATCAGACTATTTGCTCTGGCCGATGTGTAGCATTCTTTTAATTTTTGTTGGAGGAATACTAGTTTAATATTATAAAAATATTTTTTTTTATCTTTAGCATCATTATCTTATTTATGACAAAATTATTATAACGATTAGTTTCTGCTACATAAACTAATTATTTGGACCTTATCCAATTTGAATATAACCTAAAACTTTACGTGCTAATTATCTTAAAAACGCAACTCTATGAAAACACAAATAGTTAAAATTAAACTAAGAATCACAAACAAAATAATTTCTGTATGTAATTAGTACATTATAAATCATAAATAAAAATAAACTCTTAAAATTAAAACCGTCTTCATATCCTACAACTTATTTTATATTCATTAAATTGTATATGGCCGCGCCCACATTTTAGGGGCGTTTTTTTTAAAAAACGGTTTTTCGTAGATTTTAATCATATAATATCAATCTTTAGAAGCAAACTTGAGTAAATGTTGAGATATTTAAAAAATCCGCCCACTACCACGCCCCTGTTTTGAATTAAAATTCTCTTGGAGTAATTTTATAAGAAAAAATTTTATAAAATTTTAGGCAATTTTTTGAGGAAGTGGCTACATATTTTGGTATATAGGAAAGGAATAGGGCATCAGACTATTTGCTCTGGCCGATGTGTAGCATTCTTTTAATTTTTGTTGGAGGAATACTAGTTTAATATTATAAAAATATTTTTTTTTTATCTTTAGCATCATTATCTTATTTAAGACAAAATTATTATAACGATTAGTTTCTGCTACATAAACTAATTATTTGGACCTTATCCAATTTGAATATAACCTAAAACTTTACGTGCTAATTATCTTAAAAACGCAACTCTATGAAAACACAAATAGTTAAAATTAAACTAAGAATCACAAACAAAATAATTTCTGTATGTAATTAGTACATTATAAATCATAAATAAAAATAAACTCTTAAAATTAAAACCGTCTTCATATCCTACAACTTATTTTATATTCATTAAATTGTATATGGCCGCGCCCACATTTTAGGGGCGTTTTTTTAAAAAAACGGTTTTTTGTAGATTTTAATCATATAATATCAATCTTTAGAAGCAAACTTGAGTATATGTTGAGATATTTAAAAAATCCGCCCACTACCACGCCCCTGTTTTGAATTAAAATTCTCTTGGAGTAATTTTATAAGAAAAAACTTTATAAAATTTTAGGCAATTTTTTGAGGAAGTGGCTACATATTTTGGTATATAGGAAAGGAATAGGGCGTCAGACTATTTGCTCTGGCCGATGTGTAGCATTCTTTTAATTTTTGTTGGAGGAATACTAGTTTAATATTATAAAAATATTTTTTTTTTTATCTTTAGCATCATTATCTTATTTATGACAAAATTATTATAACGATTAGTTTCTGCTACATAAACTAATTATTTGGACCTTATCCAATTTGAATATAACATAAACTTTACGTGCTAATTATCTTAAAAACGCAACTCTATGAAAACACAAATAGTTAAAATTAAACTAAGAATCACAAACAAAATAATTTCTGTATGTAATTAGTACATTATAAATCATAAATAAAAATAAACTCTTAAAATTAAAACCGTCTTCATATCCTACAACTTATTTTATATTCATTAAATTGTATATGGCCGCGCCCACATTTTAGGGGCGTTTTTTTTAAAAAACGGTTTTTCGTAGATTTTAATCATATAATATCAATCTTTAGAAGCAAACTTGAGTATATGTTGAGATATTTAAAAAATCCGCCCACTACCACGCCCCTGTTTTGAATTAAAATTCTCTTGGAGTAATTTTATAAGAAAAAACTTTATAAAATTTTAGGCAATTTTTGAGGAAGTGGCTACATATTTTGGTATATAGGAAAGGAATAGGGCATCAGACTATTTGCTCTGGCCGATGTGTAGCATTCTTTTAATTTTTGTTGGAGGAATACTAGTTTAATATTATAAAAATATTTTTTTTTTATCTTTAGCATCATTATCTTATTTATGACAAAATTATTATAACGATTAGTTTCTGCTACATAAACTAATTATTTGGACCTTATCCAATTTGAATATAACCTAAAACTTTACGTGCTAATTATCTTAAAAACGCAACTCTATGAAAACACAAATAGTTAAAATTAAACTAAGAATCACAAACAAAATAATTTCTGTATGTAATTAGTACATTATAAATCATAAATAAAAATAAACTCTTAAAATTAAAACCGTCTTCATATCCTACAACTTATTTTATATTCATTAAATTGTATATGGCCGCGCCCACATTTTAGGGGCGTTTTTTTTAAAAAACGGTTTTTCGTAGATTTTAATCATATAATATCAATCTTTAGAAGCAAACTTGAGTATATGTTGAGATATTTAAAAAATCCGCCCACTACCACGCCCCTGTTTTGAATTAAAATTCTCTTGGAGTAATTTTATAAGAAAAAACTTTATAAAATTTTAGGCAATTTTTTGAGGAAGTGGCTACATATTTTGGTATATAGGAAAGGAATAGGGCATCAGACTATTTGCTCTGGCCGATGTGTAGCATTTTTTTAATTTTTGTTGGAGGAATACTAGTTTAATATTATAAAAATATTTTTTTTTATCTTTAGCATCATTATCTTATTTATGACAAAATTATTATAACGATTAGTTTCTGCTACATAAACTAATTATTTGGACCTTATCCAATTTGAATATAACATAAACTTTACGTGCTAATTATCTTAAAAACGCAACTCTATGAAAACACAAATAGTTAAAATTAAACTAAGAATCACAAACAAAATAATTTCTGTATGTAATTAGTACATTATAAATCATAAATAAAAATAAACTCTTAAAATTAAAACCGTCTTCATATCCTACAACTTATTTTATATTCATTAAATTGTATATGGCCGCGCCCACATTTTAGGGGCGTTTTTTTTTAAGAAACGGTTTTTCGTAGATTTTAATCATATAATATCAATCTTTAGAAGCAAACTTGAGTGTATGTTGAGATATTTAAAAAATCCGCCCACTACCACGCCCCTGTTTTGAATTAAAATTCTCTTGGAGTAATTTTATAAGAAAAAACTTTATAAAATTTTAGGCAATTTTTTGAGGAAGTGGCTACATATTTTGGTATATAGGAAAGGAATAGGGCATCAGACTATTTGCTCTGGCCGATGTGTAGCATTCTTTTAATTTTTGTTGGAGGAATACTAGTTTAATATTATAAAAATATTTTTTTTTTATCTTTAGCATCATTATCTTATTTATGACAAAATTATTATAACGATTAGTTTCTGCTACATAAACTAATTATTTGGACCTTATCCAATTTGAATATAACCTAAAACTTTACGTGCTAATTATCTTAAAAACGCAACTCTATGAAAACACAAATAGTTAAAATTAAACTAAGAATCACAAACAAAATAATTTCTGTATGTAATTAGTACATTATAAATCATAAATAAAAATAAACTCTTAAAATTAAAACCGTCTTCATATCCTACAACTTATTTTATATTCATTAAATTGTATATGGCCGCGCCCACATTTTAGGGGCGTTTTTTTTAAAAAACGGTTTTTCGTAGATTTTAATCATATAATATCAATCTTTAGAAGCAAACTTGAGTATATGTTGAGATATTTAAAAAATCCGCCCACTACCACGCCCCTGTTTTGAATTAAAATTCTCTTGGAGTAATTTTATAAGAAAAAACTTTATAAAATTTTAGGCAATTTTTGAGGAAGTGGCTACATATTTTGGTATATAGGAAAGGAATAGGGCATCAGACTATTTGCTCTGGCCGATGTGTAGCATTCTTTTAATTTTTGTTGGAGGAATACTAGTTTAATATTATAAAAATATTTTTTTTTATCTTTAGCATCATTATCTTATTTATGACAAAATTATTATAACGATTAGTTTCTGCTACATAAACTAATTATTTGGACCTTATCCAATTTGAATATAACATAAACTTTACGTGCTAATTATCTTAAAAACGCAACTCTATGAAAACACAAATAGTTAAAATTAAACTAAGAATCACAAACAAAATAATTTCTGTATGTAATTAGTACATTATAAATCATAAATAAAAATAAACTCTTAAAATTAAAACCGTCTTCATATCCTACAACTTATTTTATATTCATTAAATTGTATATGGCCGCGCCCACATTTTAGGGGCGTTTTTTTTTAAGAAACGGTTTTTCGTAGATTTTAATCATATAATATCAATCTTTAGAAGCAAACTTGAGTGTATGTTGAGATATTTAAAAAATCCGCCCACTACCACGCCCCTGTTTTGAATTAAAATTCTCTTGGAGTAATTTTATAAGAAAAAACTTTATAAAATTTTAGGCAATTTTTTGAGGAAGTGGCTACATATTTTGGTATATAGGAAAGGAATAGGGCATCAGACTATTTGCTCTGGCCGATGTGTAGCATTCTTTTAATTTTTGTTGGAGGAATACTAGTTTAATATTATAAAAATATTTTTTTTTTATCTTTAGCATCATTATCTTATTTATGACAAAATTATTATAACGATTAGTTTCTGCTACATAAACTAATTATTTGGACCTTATCCAATTTGAATATAACCTAAAACTTTACGTGCTAATTATCTTAAAAACGCAACTCTATGAAAACACAAATAGTTAAAATTAAACTAAGAATCACAAACAAAATAATTTCTGTATGTAATTAGTACATTATAAATCATAAATAAAAATAAACTCTTAAAATTAAAACCGTCTTCATATCCTACAACTTATTTTATATTCATTAAATTGTATATGGCCGCGCCCACATTTTAGGGGCGTTTTTTTTAAAAAACGGTTTTTCGTAGATTTTAATCATATAATATCAATCTTTAGAAGCAAACTTGAGTATATGTTGAGATATTTAAAAAATCCGCCCACTACCACGCCCCTGTTTTGAATTAAAATTCTCTTGGAGTAATTTTATAAGAAAAAACTTTATAAAATTTTAGGCAATTTTTGAGGAAGTGGCTACATATTTTGGTATATAGGAAAGGAATAGGGCATCAGACTATTTGCTCTGGCCGATGTGTAGCATTCTTTTAATTTTTGTTGGAGGAATACTAGTTTAATATTATAAAAATATTTTTTTTTTATCTTTAGCATCATTATCTTATTTATGACAAAATTATTATAACGATTAGTTTCTGCTACATAAACTAATTATTTGGACCTTATCCAATTTGAATATAACCTAAAACTTTACGTGCTAATTATCTTAAAAACGCAACTCTATGAAAACACAAATAGTTAAAATTAAACTAAGAATCACAAACAAAATAATTTCTGTATGTAATTAGTACATTATAAATCATAAATAAAAATAAACTCTTAAAATTAAAACCGTCTTCATATCCTACAACTTATTTTATATTCATTAAATTGTATATGGCCGCGCCCACATTTTAGGGGCGTTTTTTTTAAAAAACGGTTTTTCGTAGATTTTAATCATATAATATCAATCTTTAGAAGCAAACTTGAGTATATGTTGAGATATTTAAAAAATCCGCCCACTACCACGCCCCTGTTTTGAATTAAAATTCTCTTGGAGTAATTTTATAAGAAAAAACTTTATAAAATTTTAGGCAATTTTTTGAGGAAGTGGCTACATACTTTGGTATATAGGAAAGGAATAGGGCATCAGACTATTTGCTCTGGCCGATGTGTAGCATTCTTTTAATTTTTGTTGGAGGAATACTAGTTTAATATTATAAAAATATTTTTTTTTATCTTTAGCATCATTATCTTATTTATGACAACATTATTATAACGATTAGTTTCTGCTACATAAACTAATTATTTGGACCTTATCCAATTTGAATATAACCTAAAACTTTACGTGCTAATTATCTTAAAAACGCAACTCTATGAAAACACAAATAGTTAAAATTAAACTAAGAATCACAAACAAAATAATTTCTGTATGTAATTAGTACATTATAAATCATAAATAAAAATAAACTCTTAAAATTAAAACCGTCTTCATATCCTACAACTTATTTTATATTCATTAAATTGTATATGGCCGCGCCCACATTTTAGGGGCGTTTTTTTTAAAAAACGGTTTTTCGTAGATTTTAATCATATAATATCAATCTTTAGAAGCAAACTTGAGTATATGTTGAGATATTTAAAAAATCCGCCCACTACCACGCCCCTGTTTTGAATTAAAATTCTCTTGGAGTAATTTTATAAGAAAAAACTTTATAAAATTTTAGGCAATTTTTTGAGGAAGTGGCTACATATTTTGGTATATAGGAAAGGAATAGGGCATCAGACTATTTGCTCTGGCCGATGTGTAGCATTCTTTTAATTTTTGTTGGAGGAATACTAGTTTAATATTATAAAAATATTTTTTTTTTATCTTTAGCATCATTATCTTATTTATGACAAAATTATTATAACGATTAGTTTCTGCTACATAAACTAATTATTTGGACCTTATCCAATTTGAATATAACCTAAAACTTTACGTGCTAATTATCTTAAAAACGCAACTCTATGAAAACACAAATAGTTAAAATTAAACTAAGAATCACAAACAAAATAATTTCTGTATGTAATTAGTACATTATAAATCATAAATAAAAATAAACTCTTAAAATTAAAACCGTCTTCATATCCTACAACTTATTTTATATTCATTAAATTGTATATGGCCGCGCCCACATTTTAGGGGCGTTTTTTTTAAAAAACAGTTTTTCGTAGATTTTAATCATATAATATCAATCTTTAGAAGCAAACTTGAGTATATGTTGAGATATTTAAAAAATCCGCCCACTACCACGCCCCTGTTTTGAATTAAAATTCTCTTGGAGTAATTTTATAAGAAAAAATTTTATAAAATTTTAGGCAATTTTTTGAGGAAGTGGCTACATATTTTGGTATATAGGAAAGGAATAGGGCATCAGACTATTTGCTCTGGCCGATGTGTAGCATTCTTTTAATTTTTGTTGGAGGAATACTAGTTTAATATTATAAAAATATTTTTTTTTTATCTTTAGCATCATTATCTTATTTATGACAAAATTATTAAAACGATT
Source organism: Chalcosyrphus nemorum (assembly GCA_949716465.1). NCBI lineage: Eukaryota > Metazoa > Arthropoda > Insecta > Diptera > Syrphidae > Chalcosyrphus > Chalcosyrphus nemorum. Next base: position 55,730,057 of record OX454332.1, read on the forward strand.
AGTTTCTGCTACATAAACTAATTATTTGGACCTTATCCAATTTGAATATAACCTAAAACTTTACGTGCTAATTATCTTAAAAACGCAACTCTATGAAAACACAAATAGTTAAAACTAAACTAAGAATCACAAACAAAATAATTTCTGTATGTAATTAGTACATTATAAATCATAAATAAAAATAAACTCTTAAAATTAAAACCGTCTTCATATCCTACAACTTATTTTATATTCATTAAATTGTATATGGCCGCGCCCACATTTTAGGGGCGTTTTTTTTAAAAAACGGTTTTTCGTAGATTTTAATCATATAATATCAATCTTTAGAAGCAAACTTGAGTATATGTTGAGATATTTAAAAAATCCGCCCACTACCACGCCCCTGTTTTGAATTAAAATTCTCTTGGAGTAATTTTATAAGAAAAAACTTTATAAAATTTTAGGCAATTTTTTGAGGAAGTGGCTACATATTTTGGTATATAGGAAAGGAATAGGGCATCAGACTATTTGCTCTGGCCGATGTGTAGCATTCTTTTAATTTTTGTTGGAGGAATACTAGTTTAATATTATAAAAATATTTTTTTTTTATCTTTAGCATCATTATCTTATTTATGACAAAATTATTATAACGATTAGTTTCTGCTACATAAACTAATTATTTGGACCTTATCCAATTTGAATATAACCTAAAACTTTACGTGCTAATTATCTTAAAAACGCAACTCTATGAAAACACAAATAGTTAAAATTAAACTAAGAATCACAAACAAAATAATTTCTGTATGTAATTAGTACATTATAAATCATAAATAAAAATAAACTCTTAAAATTAAAACCGTCTTCATATCCTACAACTTATTTTATATTCATTAAATTGTATATGGCCGCGCCCACATTTTAGGGGCGTTTTTTTTAAAAACGGTTTTTCGTAGATTTTAATCATATAATATCAATCTTTAGAAGCAAACTTGAGTATATGTTGAGATATTTAAAAAATCCGCCCACTACCACGCCCCTGTTTTGAATTAAAATTCTCTTGGAGTAATTTTATAAGAAAAAACTTTATAAAATTTTAGGCAATTTTTTGAGGAAGTGGCTACATATTTTGGTATATAGGAAAGGAATAGGGCATCAGACTATTTGCTCTGGCCGATGTGTAGCATTCTTTTAATTTTTGTTGGAGGAATACTAGTTTAATATTATAAAAATATTTTTTTTTATCTTTAGCATCATTATCTTATTTATGACAAAATTATTATAACGATTAGTTTCTGCTACATAAACTAATTATTTGGACCTTATCCAATTTGAATATAACCTAAAACTTTACGTGCTAATTATCTTAAAAACGCAACTCTATGAAAACACAAATAGTTAAAATTAAACTAAGAATCACAAACAAAATAATTTCTGTATGTAATTAGTACATTATAAATCATAAATAAAAATAAACTCTTAAAATTAAAACCGTCTTCATATCCTACAACTTATTTTATATTCATTAAATTGTATATGGCCGCGCCCACATTTTAGGGGCGTTTTTTTTAAAAAACGGTTTTTCGTAGATTTTAATCATATAATATCAAACTTGAGTATATGTTGAGATATTTAAAAAATCCGCCCACTACCACGCCCCTGTTTTGAATTAAAATTCTCTTGGAGTAATTTTATAAGAAAAAACTTTATAAAATTTTAGGCAATTTTTTGAGGAAGTGGCTACATATTTTGGTATATAGGAAAGGAATAGGGCATCAGACTATTTGCTCTAAAAATAAACTCTTAAAATTAAAACCGTCTTCATATTCTACAACTTATTTTATATTCATTAAATTGTATATGGCCGCGCCCACATTTTAGGGGCGTTTTTTTTAAAAAACGGTTTTTCGTAGATTTTAATCATATAATATCAATCTTTAGAAGCAAACTTGAGTATATGTTGAGATATTTAAAAAATCCGCCCACTACCACGCCCCTGTTTTGAATTAAAATTCTCTTGGAGTAATTTTATAAGAAAAAACTTTATAAAATTTTAGGCAATTTTTTGAGGAAGTGGCTACATATTTTGGTATATAGGAAAGGAATAGGGCATCAGACTATTTGCTCTGGCCGATGTGTAGCATTCTTTTAATTTTTGTTGGAGGAATACTAGTTTAATATTATAAAAATATTTTTTTTTTATCTTTAGCATCATTATCTTATTTATGACAAAATTATTATAACGATTAGTTTCTGCTACATAAACTAATTATTTGGACCTTATCCAATTTGAATATAACCTAAAACTTTACGTGCTAATTATCTTAAAAACGCAACTCTATGAAAACACAAATAGTTAAAATTAAACTAAGAATCACAAACAAAATAATTTCTGTATGTAATTAGTACATTATAAATCATAAATAAAAATAAACTCTTAAAATTAAAACCGTCTTCATATCCTACAACTTATTTTATATTCATTAAATTGTATATGGCCGCGCCCACATTTTAGGGGCGTTTTTTTTTAAAAAACGGTTTTTCGTAGATTTTAATCATATAATATCAATCTTTAGAAGCAAACTTGAGTGTATGTTGAGATATTTAAAAAATCCGCCCACTACCACGCCCCTGTTTTGAATTAAAATTCTCTTGGAGTAATTTTATAAGAAAAAACTTTATAAAATTTTAGGCAATTTTTTGAGGAAGTGGCTACATATTTTGGTATATAGGAAAGGAATAGGGCATCAGACTATTTGCTCTGGCCGATGTGTAGCATTCTTTTAATTTTTGTTGGAGGAATACTAGTTTAATATTATAAAAATATTTTTTTTTTATCTTTAGCATCATTATCTTATTTATGACAAAATTATTATAACGATTAGTTTCTGCTACATAAACTAATTATTTGGAACTTATCCAATTTGAATATAACCTAAAACTTTACGTGCTAATTATCTTAAAAACGCAACTCTATGAAATCACAAATAGTTAAAATTAAACTAAGAATCACAAACAAAATAATTTCTGTATGTAATTAGTACATTATAAATCATAAATAAAAATAAACTCTTAAAATTAAAACCGTCTTCATATCCTACAACTTATTTTATATTCATTAAATTGTATATGGCCGCGCCCACATTTTAGGGGCGTTTTTTTTTAAAAAACGGTTTTTCGTAGATTTTAATCATATAATATCAATCTTTAGAAGCAAACTTGAGTATATGTTGAGATATTTAAAAAATCCGCCCACTACCACGCCCCTGTTTTGAATTAAAATTCTCTTGGAGTAATTTTATAAGAAAAAACTTTATAAAATTTTAGGCAATTTTTTGAGGAAGTGGCTAAATATTTTGGTATATAGGAAAGGAATAGGGCATCAAACTATTTGCTCTGGCCGATGTGTAGCATTCTTTTAATTTTTGTTGGAGGAATACTAGTTTAATATTATAAAAATATTTTTTTTTATCTTTAGCATCATTATCTTATTTATGACAAAATTATTATAACGATTAGTTTCTGCTACATAAACTAATTATTTGGACCTTATCCAATTTGAATATAACCTAAAACTTTACGTGCTAATTATCTTAAAAACGCAACTCTATGAAAACACAAATAGTTAAAATTAAACTAAGAATCACAAACAAAATAATTTCTGTATGTAATTAGTACATTATAAATCATAAATAAAAATAAACTCTTAAAATTAAAACCGTCTTCATATCCTACAACTTATTTTATATTCATTAAATTGTATATGGCCGCGCCCACATTTTAGGGGCGTTTTTTTTAAAAAACGGTTTTTCGTAGATTTTAATCATATAATATCAATCTTTAGAAGCAAACTTGAGTATATGTTGAGATATTTAAAAAATCCGCCCACTACCACGCCCCTGTTTTGAATTAAAATTCTCTTGGAGTAATTTTATAAGAAAAAACTTTATAAAATTTTAGGCAATTTTTTGAGGAAGTGGCTACATATTTTGGTATATAGGAAAGGAATAGGGCATCAGACTATTTGCTCTGGCCGATGTGTAGCATTCTTTTAATTTTTGTTGGAGGAATACTAGTTTAATATTATAAAAATATTTTTTTTTATCTTTAGCATCATTATCTTATTTATGACAAAATTATTATAACGATTAGTTTCTGCTACATAAACTAATTATTTGGACCTTATCCAATTTGAATATAACCTAAAACTTTACGTGCTAATTATCTTAAAAACGCAACTCTATGAAAACACAAATAGTTAAAATTAAACTAAGAATCACAAACAAAATAATTTCTGTATGTAATTAGTACATTATAAATCATAAATAAAAATAAACTCTTAAAATTAAAACCGTCTTCATATCCTACAACTTATTTTATATTCATTAAATTGTATATGGCCGCGCCCACATTTTAGGGGCGTTTTTTTTAAAAAACGGTTTTTCGTAGATTTTAATCATATAATATCAAACTTGAGTATATGTTGAGATATTTAAAAAATCCGCCCACTACCACGCCCCTGTTTTGAATTAAAATTCTCTTGGAGTAATTTTATAAGAAAAAACTTTATAAAATTTTAGGCAATTTTTTGAGGAAGTGGCTACATATTTTGGTATATAGGAAAGGAATAGGGCATCAGACTATTTGCTCTAAAAATAAACTCTTAAAATTAAAACCGTCTTCATATTCTACAACTTATTTTATATTCATTAAATTGTATATGGCCGCGCCCACATTTTAGGGGCGTTTTTTTTAAAAAACGGTTTTTCGTAGATTTTAATCATATAATATCAATCTTTAGAAGCAAACTTGAGTATATGTTGAGATATTTAAAAAATCCGCCCACTACCACGCCCCTGTTTTGAATTAAAATTCTCTTGGAGTAATTTTATAAGAAAAAACTTTATAAAATTTTAGGCAATTTTTTGAGGAAGTGGCTACATATTTTGGTATATAGGAAAGGAATAGGGCATCAGACTATTTGCTCTGGCCGATGTGTAGCATTCTTTTAATTTTTGTTGGAGGAATACTAGTTTAATATTATAAAAATATTTTTTTTTTATCTTTAGCATCATTATCTTATTTATGACAAAATTATTATAACGATTAGTTTCTGCTACATAAACTAATTATTTGGACCTTATCCAATTTGAATATAACCTAAAACTTTACGTGCTAATTATCTTAAAAACGCAACTCTATGAAAACACAAATAGTTAAAATTAAACTAAGAATCACAAACAAAATAATTTCTGTATGTAATTAGTACATTATAAATCATAAATAAAAATAAACTCTTAAAATTAAAACCGTCTTCATATCCTACAACTTATTTTATATTCATTAAATTGTATATGGCCGCGCCCACATTTTAGGGGCGTTTTTTTTAAAAAACGGTTTTTCGTAGATTTTAATCATATAATATCAATCTTTAGAAGCAAACTTGAGTGTATGTTGAGATATTTAAAAAATCCGCCCACTACCACGCCCCTGTTTTGAATTAAAATTCTCTTGGAGTAATTTTATAAGAAAAAACTTTATAAAATTTTAGGCAATTTTTTGAGGAAGTGGCTACATATTTTGGTATATAGGAAAGGAATAGGGCATCAGACTATTTGCTCTGGCCGATGTGTAGCATTCTTTTAATTTTTGTTGGAGGAATACTAGTTTAATATTATAAAAATATTTTTTTTTTATCTTTAGCATCATTATCTTATTTATGACAAAATTATTATAACGATTAGTTTCTGCTACATAAACTAATTATTTGGACCTTATCCAATTTGAATATAACCTAAAACTTTACGTGCTAATTATCTTAAAAACGCAACTCTATGAAATCACAAATAGTTAAAATTAAACTAAGAATCACAAACAAAATAATTTCTGTATGTAATTAGTACATTATAAATCATAAATAAAAATAAACTCTTAAAATTAAAACCGTCTTCATATCCTACAACTTATTTTATATTCATTAAATTGTATATGGCCGCGCCCACATTTTAGGGGCGTTTTTTTTTTAAAAACGGTTTTTCGTAGATTTTAATCATATAATATCAATCTTTAGAAGCAAACTTGAGTATATGTTGAGATATTTAAAAAATCCGCCCACTACCACGCCCCTGTTTTGAATTAAAATTCTCTTGGAGTAATTTTATAAGAAAAAACTTTATAAAATTTTAGGCAATTTTTTGAGGAAGTGGCTAAATATTTTGGTATATAGGAAAGGAATAGGGCATCAAACTATTTGCTCTGGCCGATGTGTAGCATTCTTTTAATTTTTGTTGGAGGAATACTAGTTTAATATTATAAAAATATTTTTTTTTATCTTTAGCATCATTATCTTATTTATGACAAAATTATTATAACGATTAGTTTCTGCTACATAAACTAATTATTTGGACCTTATCCAATTTGAATATAACCTAAAACTTTACGTGCTAATTATCTTAAAAACGCAACTCTATGAAAACACAAATAGTTAAAATTAAACTAAGAATCACAAACAAAATAATTTCTGTATGTAATTAGTACATTATAAATCATAAATAAAAATAAACTCTTAAAATTAAAACCGTCTTCATATCCTACAACTTATTTTATATTCATTAAATTGTATATGGCCGCGCCCACATTTTAGGGGCGTTTTTTTTAAAAAACGGTTTTTCGTAGATTTTAATCATATAATATCAATCTTTAGAAGCAAACTTGAGTATATGTTGAGATATTTAAAAAATCCGCCCACTACCACGCCCCTGTTTTGAATTAAAATTCTCTTGGAGTAATTTTATAAGAAAAAACTTTATAAAATTTTAGGCAATTTTTTGAGGAAGTGGCTACATATTTTGGTATATAGGAAAGGAATAGGGCATCAGACTATTTGCTCTGGCCGATGTGTAGCATTCTTTTAATTTTTGTTGGAGGAATACTAGTTTAATATTATAAAAATATTTTTTTTTTATCTTTAGCATCATTATCTTATTTATGACAAAATTATTATAACGATTAGTTTCTGCTACATAAACTAATTATTTGGACCTTATCCAATTTGAATATAACCTAAAACTTTACGTGCTAATTATCTTAAAAACGCAACTCTATGAAAACACAAATAGTTAAAATTAAACTAAGAATCACAAACAAAATAATTTCTGTATGTAATTAGTACATTATAAATCATAAATAAAAAAAAACTCTTAAAATTAAAACCGTCTTCATATCCTACAACTTATTTTATATTCATTAAATTGTATATGGCCGCGCCCACATTTTAGGGGCGTTTTTTTAAAAAAACGGTTTTTCGTAGATTTTAATCATATAATATCAATCTTTAGAAGCAAACTTGAGTATATGTTGAGATATTTAAAAAATCCGCCCACTACCACGCCCCTGTTTTGAATTAAAATTCTCTTGGAGTAATTTTATAAGAAAAAACTTTATAAAATTTTAGGCAATTTTTTGAGGAAGTGCCTACATATTTTGGTATATAGGAAAGGAATAGGGCATCAGACTATTTGCTCTGGCCGATGTGTAGCATTCTTTTAATTTTTGTTGGAGGAATACTAGTTTAATATTATAAAAATATTTTTTTTTATCTTTAGCATCATTATCTTATTTATGACAAAATTATTATAACGATTAGTTTCTGCTACATAAACTAATTATTTGGACCTTATCCAATTTGAATATAACCTAAAACTTTACGTGCTAATTATCTTAAAAACGCAACTCTATGAAAACACAAATAGTTAAAATTAAACTAAGAATCACAAACAAAATAATTTCTGTATGTAATTAGTACATTATAAATCATAAATAAAAATAAACTCTTAAAATTAAAACCGTCTTCATATCCTACAACTTATTTTATATTCATTAAATTGTATATGGCCGCGCCCACATTTTAGGGGCGTTTTTTTTTTAAAAAACGGTTTTTCGTAGATTTTAATCATATAATATCAATCTTTAGAAGCAAACTTGAGTGTATGTTGAGATATTTAAGAAATCTGCCCACTACCACGCCCCTGTTTTGAATTAAAATTCTCTTGGAGTAATTTTATAAGAAAAAACTTTATAAAATTTTAGGCAATTTTTTGAGGAAGTGACTACATATTTTGGTATATAGGAAAGGAATAGGGCATCAGACTATTTGCTCTGGCCGATGTGTAGCATTCTTTTAATTTTTGTTGGAGGAATACTAGTTTAATATTATAAAAATATTTTTTTTTTATCTTTAGCATCATTATCTTATTTATGACAAAATTATTATAACGATTAGTTTCTGCTACATAAACTAATTATTTGGACCTTATCCAATTTGAATATAACCTAAAACTTTACGTGCTAATTATCTTAAAAACGCAACTCTATGAAAACACAAATAGTTAAAATTAAACTAAGAATCACAAACAAAATAATTTCTGTATGTAATTAGTACATTATAAATCATAAATAAAAATAAACTCTTAAAATTAAAACCGTCTTCATATCCTACAACTTATTTTATATTCATTAAATTGTATATGGCCGCGCCCACATTTTAGGGGCGTTTTTTTTAAAAAACGGTTTTTCGTAGATTTTAATCATATAATATCAATCTTTAGAAGCAAACTTGAGTATATGTTGAGATATTTAAAAAATCCGCCCACTACCACGCCCCTGTTTTAAATTAAAATTCTCTTGGAGTAATTTTATAAGAAAAAACTTTATAAAATTTTAGGCAATTTTTTGAGGAAGTGGCTAAATATTTTGGTATATAGGAAAGGAATAGGGCATCAGACTATTTGCTCTGGCCGATGTGTAGCATTCTTTTAATTTTTGTTGGAGGAATACTAGTTTAATATTATAAAAATATTTTTTTTTATCTTTAGCATCATTATCTTATTTATGACAAAATTATTATAACGATTAGTTTCTGCTACATAAACTAATTATTTGGACCTTATCCAATTTGAATATAACCTAAAACTTTACGTGCTAATTATCTTAAAAACGCAACTCTATGAAAACACAAATAGTTAAAATTAAACTAAGAATCACAAACAAAATAATTTCTGTATGTAATTAGTACATTATAAATCATAAATAAAAATAAACTCTTAAAATTAAAACCGTCTTCATATCCTACAACTTATTTTATATTCATTAAATTGTATATGGCCGCGCCCACATTTTAGGGGCGTTTTTTTTAAAAAACGGTTTTTCGTAGATTTTAATCATATAATATCAATCTTTAGAAGCAAACTTGAGTATATGTTGAGATATTTAAAAAATCCGCCCACTACCACGCCCCTGTTTTGAATTAAAATTCTCTTGGAGTAATTTTATAAGAAAAAACTTTATAAAATTTTAGGCAATTTTTTGAGGAAGTGGCTACATATTTTGGTATATAGGAAAGGAATAGGGCATCAGACTATTTGCTCTGGCCGATGTGTAGCATTCTTTTAATTTTTGTTGGAGGAATACTAGTTTAATATTATAAAAATATTTTTTTTTATCTTTAGCATCATTATCTTATTTATGACAAAATTATTATAACGATTAGTTTCTGCTACATAAACTAATTATTTGGACCTTATCCAATTTGAATATAACCTAAAACTTTACGTGCTAATTATCTTAAAAACGCAACTCTATGAAAACACAAATAGTTAAAATTAAACTAAGAATCACAAACAAAATAATTTCTGTATGTAATTAGTACATTATAAATCATAAATAAAAATAAACTCTTAAAATTAAAACCGTCTTCATATCCTACAGCTTATTTTATATTCATTAAATTGTATATGGCCGCGCCCACATTTTAGGGGCGTTTTTTTTTAAAAACGGTTTTTCGTAGATTTTAATCATATAATATCAATCTTTAGAAGCAAACTTGAGTGTATGTTGAGATATTTAAAAAATCCGCCCACTACCACGCCCCTGTTTTGAATTAAAATTCTCTTGGAGTAATTTTATAAGAAAAAACTTTATAAAATTTTAGGCAATTTTTTGAGGAAGTGGCTACATATTTTGGTATATAGGAAAGGAATAGGGCATCAGATTATTTGCTCTGGCCGATGTGTAGCATTCTTTTAATTTTTGTTGGAGGAATACTAGTTTAATATTATAAAAATATTTTTTTTTTATCTTTAGCATCATTATCTTATTTATGACAAAATTATTATAACGATTAGTTTCTGCTACATAAACTAATTATTTGGACCTTATCCAATTTGAATATAACCTAAAACTTTACGTGCTAATTATCTTAAAAACGCAACTCTATGAAAACACAAATAGTTAAAATTAAACTAAGAATCACAAACAAAATAATTTCTGTATGTAATTAGTACATTATAAATCATAAATAAAAATAAACTCTTAAAATTAAAACCGTCTTCATATCCTACAACTTATTTTATATTCATTAAATTGTATATGGCCGCGCCCACATTTTAGGGGCGTTTTTTTTAAAAAACGGTTTTTCGTAGATTTTAATCATATAATATCAATCTTTAGAAGCAAACTTGAGTATAGTTTGAGATATTTAAAAAATCCGCCCACTACCACGCCCCTGTTTTGAATTAAAATTCTCTTGGAGTAATTTTATAAGAAAAAATTTTATAAAATTTTAGGCAATTTTTTGAGGAAGTGGCTACATATTTTGGTATATAGGAAAGGAATAGGGCATCAGACTATTTGCTCTGGCCGATGTGTAGCATTCTTTTAATTTTTGTTGGAGGAATACTAGTTTAATATTATAAAAATATTTTTTTTTATCTTTAGCATCATTATCTTATTTATGACAAAATTATTATAACGATTAGTTTCTGCTACATAAACTAATTATTTGGACCTTATCCAATTTGAATATAACCTAAAACTTTACGTGCTAATTATCTTAAAAACGCAACTCTATGAAAACACAAATAGTTAAAATTAAACTAAGAATCACAAACAAAATAATTTCTGTATGTAATTAGTACATTATAAATCATAAATAAAAATAAACTCTTAAAATTAAAACCGTCTTCATATCCTACAACTTATTTTATATTCATTAAATTGTATATGGCCGCGCCCACATTTTAGGGGCGTTTTTTTTAAAAAACGGTTTTTCGTAGATTTTAATCATATAATATCAATCTTTAGAAGCAAACTTGAGTATATGTTGAGATATTTAAAAAATCCGCCCACTACCACGCCCCTGTTTTGAATTAAAATTCTCTTGGAGTAATTTTATAAGAAAAAACTTTATAAAATTTTAGGCAATTTTTTGAGGAAGTGGCTACATATTTTGGTATATAGGAAAGGAATAGGGCATCAGACTATTTGCTCTGGCCGATGTGTAGCATTCTTTTAATTTTTGTTGGAGGAATACTAGTTTAATATTATAAAAATTTTTTTTTTTTATCTTTAGCATCATTATCTTATTTATGACAAAATTATTATAACGATTAGTTTCTGCTACATAAACTAATTATTTGGACCTTATCCAATTTGAATATAACCTAAAACTTTACGTGCTAATTATCTTAAAAACGCAACTCTATGAAAACACAAATAGTTAAAATTAAACTAAGAATCACAAACAAAATAATTTCTGTATGTAATTAGTACATTATAAATCATAAATAAAAATAAACTCTTAAAATTAAAACCGTCTTCATATCCTACAACTTATTTTATATTCATTAAATTGTATATGGCCGCGCCCACATCTTAGGGGCGTTTTTTTTAAAAACGGTTTTTCGTAGATTTTAATCATATAATATCAATCTTTAGAAGCAAACTTGAGTATATGTTGAGATATTTAAAAAATCCGCCCACTACCACGCCCCTGTTTTGAATTAAAATTCTCTTGGAGTAATTTTATAAGAAAAAACTTTATAAAATTTTAGGCAATTTTTTGAGGAAGTGGCTACATATTTTGGTATATAGGAAAGGAATAGGGCATCAGACTATTTGCTCTGGCCGATGTGTAGCATTCTTTTAATTTTTGTTGGAGGAATACTAGTTTAATATTATAAAAATATTTTTTTTTATCTTTAGCATCATTATCTTATTTATGACAAAATTATTATAACGATTAGTTTCTGCTACATAAACTAATTATTTGGACCTTATCCAATTTGAATATAACCTAAAACTTTACGTGCTAATTATCTTAAAAACGCAACTCTATGAAAACACAAATAGTTAAAATTAAACTAAGAATCACAAACAAAATAATTTCTGTATGTAATTAGTACATTATAAATCATAAATAAAAATAAATTCTTAAAATTAAAACCGTCTTCATATCCTACAACTTATTTTATATTCATTAAATTGTATATGGCCGCGCCCACATTTTAGGGGCGTTTTTTTTAAAAAACGGTTTTTCGTAGATTTTAATCATATAATATCAATCTTTAGAAGCAAACTTGAGTATAGTTTGAGATATTTAAAAAATCCGCCCACTACCACGCCCCTGTTTTGAATTAAAATTCTCTTGGAGTAATTTTATAAGAAAAAATTTTATAAAATTTTAGGCAATTTTTTGAGGAAGTGGCTACATATTTTGGTATATAGGAAAGGAATAGGGCATCAGACTATTTGCTCTGGCCGATGTGTAGCATTCTTTTAATTTTTGTTGGAGGAATACTAGTTTAATATTATAAAAATATTTTTTTTTATCTTTAGCATCATTATCTTATTTATGACAAAATTATTATAACGATTAGTTTCTGCTACATAAACTAATTATTTGGACCTTATCCAATTTGAATATAACCTAAAACTTTACGTGCTAATTATCTTAAAAACGCAACTCTATGAAAACACAAATAGTTAAAATTAAACTAAGAATCACAAACAAAATAATTTCTGTATGTAATTAGTACATTATAAATCATAAATAAAAATAAACTCTTAAAATTAAAACCGTCTTCATATCCTACAACTTATTTTATATTCATTAAATTGTATATGGCCGCGCCCACATTTTAGGGGCGTTTTTTTTAAAAAACGGTTTTTCGTAGATTTTAATCATATAATATCAATCTTTAGAAGCAAACTTGAGTATATGTTGAGATATTTAAAAAATCCGCCCACTACCACTCCCCTGTTTTGAATTAAAATTCTCTTGGAGTAATTTTATAAGAAAAAACTTTATAAAATTTTAGGCAATTTTTTGAGGAAGTGGCTACATATTTTGGTATATAGGAAAGGAATAGGGCATCAGACTATTTGCTCTGGCCGATGTGTAGCATTCTTTTAATTTTTGTTGGAGGAATACTAGTTTAATATTATAAAAATATTTTTTTTTTATCTTTAGCATCATTATCTTATTTATGACAAAATTATTATAACGATTAGTTTCTGCTACATAAACTAATTATTTGGACCTTATCCAATTTGAATATAACCTAAAACTTTACGTGCTAATTATCTTAAAAACGCAACTCTATGAAAACACAAATAGTTAAAATTAAACTAAGAATCACAAACAAAATAATTTCTGTATGTAATTAGTACATTATAAATCATAAATAAAAATAAACTCTTAAAATTAAAACCGTCTTCATATCCTACAACTTATTTTATATTCATTAAATTGTATATGGCCGCGCCCACATTTTAGGGGCGTTTTTTTTAAAAACGGTTTTTCGTAGATTTTAATCATATAATATCAATCTTTAGAAGCAAACTTGAGTATATGTTGAGATATTTAAAAAATCCGCCCACTACCACGCCCCTGTTTTGAATTAAAATTCTCTTGGAGTAATTTTATAAGAAAAAACTTTATAAAATTTTAGGCAATTTTTTGAGGAAGTGGCTACATATTTTGGTATATAGGAAAGGAATAGGGCATCAGACTATTTGCTCTGGCCGATGTGTAGCATTCTTTTAATTTTTGTTGGAGGAATATTAGTTTAATATTATAAAAATATTTTTTTTTATCTTTAGCATCATTATCTTATTTATGACAAAATTATTATAACGATTAGTTTCTGCTACATAAACTAATTATTTGGACCTTATCCAATTTGAATATAACCTAAAACTTTACGTGCTAATTATCTTAAAAACGCAACTCTATGAAAACACAAATAGTTAAAATTAAACTAAGAATCACAAACAAAATAATTTCTGTATGTAATTAGTACATTATAAATCATAAATAAAAATAAATTCTTAAAATTAAAACCGTCTTCATATCCTACAACTTATTTTATATTCATTAAATTGTATATGGCCGCGCCCACATTTTAGGGGCGTTTTTTTTTAAAAACGGTTTTTCGTAGATTTTAATCATATAATATCAATCTTTAGAAGCAAACTTGAGTATATGTTGAGATATTTAAAAAATCCGCCCACTACCACGCCCCTGTTTTGAATTAAAATTCTCTTGGAGTAATTTTATAAGAAAAAACTTTATAAAATTTTAGGCAATTTTTTGAGGAAGTGGCTACATATTTTGGTATATAGGAAAGGAATAGGGCATCAGACTATTTGCTCTGGCCGATGTGTAGCATTCTTTTAATTTTTGTTGGAGGAATACTAGTTTAATATTATAAAAATATTTTTTTTTTATCTTTAGCATCATTATCTTATTTATGACAAAATTATTATAACGATTAGTTTCTGCTACATAAACTAATTATTTGGACCTTATCCAATTTGAATATAACCTAAAACTTTACGTGCTAATTATCTTAAAAACGCAACTCTATGAAAACACAAATAGTTAAAATTAAACTAAGAATCACAAACAAAATAATTTCTGTATGTAATTAGTACATTATAAATCATAAATAAAAATAAACTCTTAAAATTAAAACCGTCTTCATATCCTACAACTTATTTTATATTCATTAAATTGTATATGGCCGCGCCCACATTTTAGGGGCATTTTTTTTTAAAAACGGTTTTTCGTAGATTTTAATCATATAATATCAATCTTTAGAAGCAAACTTGAGTGTATGTTGAGATATTTAAAAAATCCGCCCACTACCACGCCCCTGTTTTGAATTAAAATTCTCTTGGAGTAATTTTATAAGAAAAAACTTTATAAAATTTTAGGCAATTTTTTGAGGAAGTGGCTACATATTTTGGTATATAGGAAAGGAATAGGGCATCAGATTATTTGCTCTGGCCGATGTGTAGCATTCTTTTAATTTTTGTTGGAGGAATACTAGTTTAATATTATAAAAATTTTTTTTTTTTATCTTTAGCATCATTATCTTATTTATGACAAAATTATTATAACGATTAGTTTCTGCTACATAAACTAATTATTTGGACCTTATCCAATTTGAATATAACCTAAAACTTTACGTGCTAATTATCTTAAAAACGCAACTCTATGAAAACACAAATAGTTAAAATTAAACTAAGAATCACAAACAAAATAATTTCTGTATGTAATTAGTACATTATAAATCATAAATAAAAATAAATTCTTAAAATTAGAACCGTCTTCATATCCTACAACTTATTTTATATTCATTAAATTGTATATGGCCGCGCCCACATTTTAGGGGCGTTTTTTTTAAAAAACGGTTTTTCGTAGATTTTAATCATATAATATCAATCTTTAGAAGCAAACTTGAGTATAGTTTGAGATATTTAAAAAATCCGCCCACTACCACGCCCCTGTTTTGAATTAAAATTCTCTTGGAGTAATTTTATAAGAAAAAATTTTATAAAATTTTAGGCAATTTTTTGAGGAAGTGGCTACATATTTTGGTATATAGGAAAGGAATAGGGCATCAGACTATTTGCTCTGGCCGATGTGTAGCATTCTTTTAATTTTTGTTGGAGGAATACTAGTTTAATATTATAAAAATATTTTTTTTTATCTTTAGCATCATTATCTTATTTATGACAAAATTATTATAACGATTAGTTTCTGCTACATAAACTAATTATTTGGACCTTATCCAATTTGAATATAACCTAAAACTTTACGTGCTAATTATCTTAAAAACGCAACTCTATGAAAACACAAATAGTTAAAATTAAACTAAGAATCACAAACAAAATAATTTCTGTATGTAATTAGTACATTATAAATCATAAATAAAAATAAACTCTTAAAATTAAAACCGTCTTCATATCCTACAACTTATTTTATATTCATTAAATTGTATATGGCCGCGCCCACATTTTAGGGGCGTTTTTTTTAAAAAACGGTTTTTCGTAGATTTTAATCATATAATATCAATCTTTAGAAGCAAACTTGAGTATATGTTGAGATATTTAAAAAATCCGCCCACTACCACGCCCCTGTTTTGAATTAAAATTCTCTTGGAGTAATTTTATAAGAAAAAACTTTATAAAATTTTAGGCAATTTTTTGAGGAAGTGGCTACATATTTTGGTATATAGGAAAGGAATAGGGCATCAGACTATTTGCTCTGGCCGATGTGTAGCATTCTTTTAATTTTTGTTGGAGGAATACTAGTTTAATATTATAAAAATATTTTTTTTTTATCTTTAGCATCATTATCTTATTTATGACAAAATTATTATAACGATTAGTTTCTGCTACATAAACTAATTATTTGGACCTTATCCAATTTGAATATAACCTAAAACTTTACGTGCTAATTATCTTAAAAACGCAACTCTATGAAAACACAAATAGTTAAAATTAAACTAAGAATCACAAACAAAATAATTTCTGTGTGTAATTAGTACATTATAAATCATAAATAAAAATAAACTCTTAAAATTAAAACCGTCTTCATATCCTACAACTTATTTTATATTCATTAAATTGTATATGGCCGCGCCCACATCTTAGGGGCGTTTTTTTTAAAAACGGTTTTTCGTAGATTTTAATCATATAATATCAATCTTTAGAAGCAAACTTGAGTATATGTTGAGATATTTAAAAAATCCGCCCACTACCACGCCCCTGTTTTGAATTAAAATGCTCTTGGAGTAATTTTATAAGAAAAAACTTTATAAAATTTTAGGCAATTTTTTGAGGAAGTGGCTACATATTTTGGTATATAGGAAAGGAATAGGGCATCAGACTATTTGCTCTGGCCGATGTGTAGCATTCTTTTAATTTTTGTTGGAGGAATACTAGTTTAATATTATAAAAATATTTTTTTTTATCTTTAGCATCATTATCTTATTTATGACAAAATAATTATAACGATTAGTTTCTGCTACATAAACTAATTATTTGGACCTTATCCAATTTGAATATAACCTAAGACTTTACGTGCTAATTATCTTAAAAACGCAACTCTATGAAAACACAAATAGTTAAAATTAAACTAAGAATCACAAACAAAATAATTTCTGTATGTAATTAGTACATTATAAATCATAAATAAAAATAAATTCTTAAAATTAAAACCGTCTTCATATCCTACAACTTATTTTATATTCATTAAATTGTATATGGCCGCGCCCACATTTTAGGGGCGTTTTTTTTAAAAAACGGTTTTTCGTAGATTTTAATCATATAATATCAATCTTTAGAAGCAAACTTGAGTATAGTTTGAGATATTTAAAAAATCCGCCCACTACCACGCCCCTGTTTTGAATTAAAATTCTCTTGGAGTAATTTTATAAGAAAAAACTTTATAAAATTTTAGGCAATTTTTTGAGGAAGTGGCTACATATTTTGGTATATAGGAAAGGAATAGGGCATCAGACTATTTGCTCTGGCCGATGTGTAGCATTCTTTTAATTTTTGTTGGAGGAATACTAGTTTAATATTATAAAAATATTTTTTTTTTATCTTTAGCATCATTATCTTATTTATGACAAAATTATTATAACGATTAGTTTCTGCTACATAAACTAATTATTTGGACCTTATCCAATTTGAATATAACCTAAAACTTTACGTGCTAATTATCTTAAAAACGCAACTCTATGAAAACACAAATAGTTAAAATTAAACTAAGAATCACAAACAAAATAATTTCTGTATGTAATTAGTACATTATAAATCATAAATAAAAATAAACTCTTAAAATTAAAACCGTCTTCATATCCTACAACTTATTTTATATTCATTAAATTGTATATGGCCGCGCCCACATTTTAGGGGCGTTTTTTTTAAAAACGGTTTTTCGTAGATTTTAATCATATAATATCAATCTTTAGAAGCAAACTTGAGTATATGTTGAGATATTTAAAAAATCCGCCCACTACCACGCCCCTGTTTTGAATTAAAATTCTCTTGGAGTAATTTTATAAGAAAAAACTTTATAAAATTTTAGGCAATTTTTTGAGGAAGTGGCTACATATTTTGGTATATAGGAAAGGAATAGGGCATCAGACTATTTGCTCTGGCCGATGTGTAGCATTCTTTTAATTTTTGTTGGAGGAATATTAGTTTAATATTATAAAAATATTTTTTTTTATCTTTAGCATCATTATCTTATTTATGACAAAATTATTATAACGATTAGTTTCTGCTACATAAACTAATTATTTGGACCTTATCCAATTTGAATATAACCTAAAACTTTACGTGCTAATTATCTTAAAAACGCAACTCTATGAAAACACAAATAGTTAAAATTAAACTAAGAATCACAAACAAAATAATTTCTGTATGTAATTAGTACATTATAAATCATAAATAAAAATAAACTCTTAAAATTAAAACCGTCTTCATATCCTACAACTTATTTTATATTCATTAAATTGTATATGGCCGCGCCCACATTTTAGGGGCGTTTTTTTAAAAAAAAACGGTTTTTCGTAGATTTTAATCATATAATATCAAACTTGAGTATATGTTGAGATATTTAAAAAATCCGCCCACTACCACGCCCCTGTTTTGAATTAAAATTCTCTTGGAGTAATTTTATAAGAAAAAACTTTATAAAATTTTAGGCAATTTTTTGAGGAAGTGGCTACATATTTTGGTATATAGGAAAGGAATAGGGACTAGACTATTTGCTCTAAAAATAAACTCTTAAAATTAAAACCGTCTTCATATCCTACAACTTATTTTATATTCATTAAATTGTATATGGCCGCGCCCACATTTTAGGGGCGTTTTTTTTAAAAAACGGTTTTTCGTAGATTTTAATCATATAATATCAATCTTTAGAAGCAAACTTGAGTATATGTTGAGATATTTAAAAAATCCGCCCACTACCACGCCCCTGTTTTGAATTAAAATTCTCTTGGAGTAATTTTATAAGAAAAAACTTTATAAAATTTTAGGCAATTTTTTGAGGAAGTGGCTACATATTTTGGTATATAGGAAAGGAATAGGGCATCAGACTATTTGCTCTGGCCGATGTGTAGCATTCTTTTAATTTTTGTTGGAGGAATACTAGTTTAATATTATAAAAATATTTTTTTTTTATCTTTAGCATCATTATCTTATTTATGACAAAATTATTATAACGATTAGTTTCTGCTACATAAACTAATTATTTGGACCTTATCCAATTTGAATATAACCTAAAACTTTACGTGCTAATTATCTTAAAAACGCAACTCTATGAAAACACAAATAGTTAAAATTAAACTAAGAATCACAAACAAAATAATTTCTGTATGTAATTAGTACATTATAAATCATAAATAAAAATAAACTCTTAAAATTAAAACCGTCTTCATATCCTACAACTTATTTTATATTCATTAAATTGTATATGGCCGCGCCCACATTTTAGGGGCGTTTTTTTTAAAAAACGGTTTTTCGTAGATTTTAATCATATAATATCAATCTTTAGAAGCAAACTTGAGTATATGTTGAGATATTTAAAAAATCCGCCCACTACCACGCCCCTGTTTTGAATTAAAATTCTCTTGGAGTAATTTTATAAGAAAAAACTTTATAAAATTTTAGGCAATTTTTTGAGGAAGTGGCTACATATTTTGGTATATAGGAAAGGAATAGGGCATCAGACTATTTGCTCTGGCCGATGTGTAGCATTCTTTTAATTTTTGTTGGAGGAATACTAGTTTAATATTATAAAAATATTTTTTTTTTATCTTTAGCATCATTATCTTATTTATGACAAAATTATTATAACGATTAGTTTCTGCTACATAAACTAATTATTTGGACCTTATCCAATTTGAATATAACCTAAAACTTTACGTGCTAATTATCTTAAAAACGCAACTCTATGAAAACACAAATAGTTAAAATTAAACTAAGAATCACAAACAAAATAATTTCTGTATGTAATTAGTACATTATAAATCATAAATAAAAATAAACTCTTAAAATTAAAACCGTCTTCATATCCTACAACTTATTTTATATTCATTAAATTGTATATGGCCGCGCCCACATTTTAGGGGCGTTTTTTTTTTTAAAAAACGGTTTTTCGTAGATTTTAATCATATAATATCAATCTTTAGAAGCAAACTTGAGTGTATGTTGAGATATTTAAAAAATCCGCCCACTACCACGCCCCTGTTTTGAATTAAAATTCTCTTGGAGTAATTTTATAAGAAAAAACTTTATAAAATTTTAGGCAATTTTTTGAGGAAGTGGCTACATATTTTGGTATATAGGAAAGGAATAGGGCATCAGACTATTTGCTCTGGCCGATGTGTAGCATTCTTTTAATTTTTGTTGGAGGAATACTAGTTTAATATTATAAAAATATTTTTTTTTTATCTTTAGCATCATTATCTTATTTATGACAAAATTATTATAACGATTAGTTTCTGCTACATAAACTAATTATTTGGACCTTATCCAATTTGAATATAACCTAAAACTTTACGTGCTAATTATCTTAAAAACGCAACTCTATGAAAACACAAATAGTTAAAATTAAACTAAGAATCACAAACAAAATAATTTCTGTATGTAATTAGTACATTATAAATCATAAATAAAAATAAACTCTTAAAATTAAAACCGTCTTCATATCCTACAACTTATTTTATATTCATTAAATTGTATATGGCCGCGCCCACATTTTAGGGGCTTTTTTTTTTAAAAAACGGTTTTTCGTAGATTTTAATCATATAATATCAATCTTTAGAAGCAAACTTGAGTATATGTTGAGATATTTAAAAAATCCGCCCACTACCACGCCCCTGTTTTGAATTAAAATTCTCTTGGAGTAATTTTATAAGAAAAAACTTTATAAAATTTTAGGCAATTTTTTGAGGAAGTGGTTAAATATTTTGGTATATAGGAAAGGAATAGGGCATCAGACTATTTGCTCTGGCCGATGTGTAGCATTCTTTTAATTTTTGTTGGAGGAATACTAGTTTAATATTATAAAAATATTTTTTTTTATCTTTAGCATCATTATCTTATTTATGACAAAATTATTATAACGATTAGTTTCTCTACATAAACTAATTATTTGGACCTTATCCAATTTGAATATAACCTAAAACTTTACGTGCTAATTATCTTAAAAACGCAACTCTATGAAAACACAAATAGTTAAAATTAAACTAAGAATCACAAACAAAATAATTTCTGTATGTAATTAGTACATTATAAATCATAAATAAAAATAAACTCTTAAAATTAAAACCGTCTCCATATCCTACAACTTATTTTATATTCATTAAATTGTATATGGCCGCGCCCACATTTTAGGGGCGTTTTTTTTAAAAAACGGTTTTTCGTAGATTTTAATCATATAATATCAATCTTTAGAAGCAAACTTGAGTATATGTTGAGATATTTAAAAAATCCGCCCACTACCACGCCCCTGTTTTGAATTAAAATTCTCTTGGAGTAATTTTATAAGAAAAAACTTTATAAAATTTTAGGCAATTTTTTGAGGAAGTGGCTACATATTTTGGTATATAGGAAAGGAATAGGGCATCAGACTATTTGCTCTAAGAATAAACTCTTAAAATTAAAACCGTCTTCATATCCTACAACTTATTTTATATTCATTAAATTGTATATGGCCGCGCCCACATTTTAGGGGCGTTTTTTTTTTAAAAACGGTTTTTCATAGATTTTAATCATATAATATCAATCTTTAGAAGCAAACTTGAGTATATGTTGAGATATTTAAAAAATCCGCCCACTACCACGCCCCTGTTTTGAATTAAAATTCTCTTGGAGTAATTTTATAAGAAAAAACTTTATAAAATTTATGCAATTTTTTGAGGAAGTGGCTACATATTTTGGTATATAGGAAAGGAATAGGGCATCAGACTATTTGCTCTGGCCGATGTGTAGCATTCTTTTAATTTTTGTTGGAGGAATACTAGTTTAATATTATAAAAATATTTTTTTTTTATCTTTAGCATCATTATCTTATTTATGACAAAATTATTATAACGATTAGTTTCTGCTACATAAACTAATTATTTGGACCTTATCCAATTTGAATATAACCTAAAACTTTACGTGCTAATTATCTTAAAAACGCAACTCTATGAAAACACAAATAGTTAAAATTAAACTAAGAATCACAAACAAAATAATTTCTGTATGTAATTAGTACATTATAAATCATAAATAAAAATAAACTCTTAAAATTAAAACCGTCTTCATATCCTACAACTTATTTTATATTCATTAAATTGTATATGGCCGCGCCCACATTTTAGGGGCGTTTTTTTTAAAAAACGGTTTTTCGTAGATTTTAATCATATAATATCAATCTTTAGAAGCAAACTTGAGTATATGTTGAGATATTTAAAAAATCCGCCCACTACCACGCCCCTGTTTTGAATTAAAATTCTCTTGGAGTAATTTAATAAGAAACAATTTTATAAAATTTTAGGCAATTTTTTGAGGAAGTGGCTACATATTTTGGTATATAGGAAAGGAATAGGGCATCAGACTATTTGCTCTGGCCGATGTGTAGCATTCTTTTAATTTTTGTTGGAGGAATACTAGTTTAATATTATAAAAATATTTTTTTTTTATCTTTAGCATCATTATTTTATTTATGACAAAATTATTATAACGATTAGTTTCTGCTACATAAACTAATTATTTGGACCTTATCCAATTTGAATATAACCTAAAACTTTACGTGCTAATTATCTTAAAAACGCAACTCTATGAAAACACAAATAGTTAAAATTAAACTAAGAATCACAAACAAAATAATTTCTGTATGTAATTAGTACATTATAAATCATAAATAAAAATAAACTCTTAAAATTAAAACCGTCTTCATATCCTACAACTTATTTTATATTCATTAAATTGTATATGGCCGCGCCCACATTTTAGGGGCGTTTTTTTAAAAAAACGGTTTTTCGTAGATTTTAATCATATAATATCAATCTTTAGAAGCAAACTTGAGTATATGTTGAGATATTTAAAAAATCCGCCCACTACCACGCCCCTGTTTTGAATTAAAATTCTCTTGGAGTAATTTTATAAGAAAAAACTTTATAAAATTTTAGGCAATTTTTTGAGGAAGTGGCTACATATTTTGGTATATAGGAAAGGAATAGGGCATCAGACTATTTGCTCTGGCCGATGTGTAGCATTCTTTTAATTTTTGTTGGAGGAATACTAGTTTAATATTATAAAAATATTTTTTTTTTATCTTTAGCATCATTATCTTATTTATGACAAAATTATTATAACGATTAGTTTCTGCTACATAAACTAATTATTTGGACCTTATCCAATTTGAATATAACCTAAAACTTTACGTGCTAATTATCTTAAAAACGCAACTCTATGAAAACACAAATAGTTAAAATTAAACTAAGAATCACAAACAAAATAATTTCTGTATGTAATTAGTACATTATAAATCATAAATAAAAATAAACTCTTAAAATTAAAACCGTCTTCATATCCTACAACTTATTTTATATTCATTAAATTGTATATGGCCGCGCCCACATTTTAGGGGCGTTTTTTTTAAAAAACGGTTTTTCGTAGATTTTAATCATATAATATCAATCTTTAGAAGCAAACTTGAGTATATGTTGAGATATTTAAAAAATCCGCCCACTACCACGCCCCTGTTTTGAATTAAAATTCTCTTGGAGTAATTTTATAAGAAAAAACTTTATAAAATTTTAGGCAATTTTTTGAGGAAGTGGCTACATATTTTGGTATATAGGAAAGGAATAGGGCATCAGACTATTTGCTCTGGCCGATGTGTAGCATTCTTTTAATTTTTGTTGGAGGAATACTAGTTTAATATTATAAAAATATTTTTTTTTTTATCTTTAGCATCATTATCTTATTTATGACAAAATTATTATAATGATTAGTTTCTGCTACATAAACTAATTATTTGGACCTTATCCAATTTGAATATAACCTAAAACTTTACGTGCTAATTATCTTAAAAACGCAACTCTATGAAAACACAAATAGTTAAAATTAAACTAAGAATCACAAACAAAATAATTTCTGTATGTAATTAGTACATTATAAATCATAAATAAAAATAAACTCTTAAAATTAAAACCGTCTTCATATCCTACAACTTATTTTATATTCATTAAATTGTATATGGCCGCGCCCACATTTTAGGGGCGTTTTTTTTAAAAAAACGGTTTTTCGTAGATTTTAATCATATAATATCAATCTTTAGAAGCAAACTTGAGTATATGTTGAGATATTTAAAAAATCCGCCCACTACCACGCCCCTGTTTTGAATTAAAATTCTCTTGGAGTAATTTTATAAGAAAAAACTTTATAAAATTTTAGGCAATTTTTTGAGGAAGTGCCTACATATTTTGGTATATAGGAAAGGAATAGGGCATCAGACTATTTGCTCTGGCCGATGTGTAGCATTCTTTTAATTTTTGTTGGAGGAATACTAGTTTAATATTATAAAAATATTTTTTTTTATCTTTAGCATCATTATCTTATTTATGACAAAATTATTATAACGATTAGTTTCTGCTACATAAACTAATTATTTGGACCTTATCCAATTTGAATATAACCTAAAACTTTACGTGCTAATTATCTTAAAAACGCAACTCTATGAAAACACAAATAGTTAAAATTAAACTAAGAATCACAAACAAAATAATTTCTGTATGTAATTAGTACATTATAAATCATAAATAAAAATAAACTCTTAAAATTAAAACCGTCTTCATATCCTACAACTTATTTTATATTCATTAAATTGTATATGGCCGCGCCCACATTTTAGGGGCGTTTTTTTTTAAAAAACAGTTTTTCGTAGATTTTAATCATATAATATCAATCTTTAGAAGCAAACTTGAGTGTATGTTGAGATATTTAAGAAATCTGCCCACTACCACGCCCCTGTTTTGAATTAAAATTCTCTTGGAGTAATTTTATAAGAAAAAACTTTATAAAATTTTAGGCAATTTTTTGAGGAAGTGACTACATATTTTGGTATATAGGAAAGGAATAGGGCATCAGACTATTTGCTCTGGCCGATGTGTAGCATTCTTTTAATTTTTGTTGGAGGAATACTAGTTTAATATTATAAAAATATTTTTTTTTTATCTTTAGCATCATTATCTTATTTATGACAAAATTATTATAACGATTAGTTTCTGCTACATAAACTAATTATTTGGACCTTATCCAATTTGAATATAACCTAAAACTTTACGTGCTAATTATCTTAAAAACGCAACTCTATGAAAACACAAATAGTTAAAATTAAACTAAGAATCACAAACAAAATAATTTCTGTATGTAATTAGTACATTATAAATCATAAATAAAAATAAACTCTTAAAATTAAAACCGTCTTCATATCCTACAACTTATTTTATATTCATTAAATTGTATATGGCCGCGCCCACATTTTAGGGGCGTTTTTTTTAAAAAACGGTTTTTCGTAGATTTTAATCATATAATATCAATCTTTAGAAGCAAACTTGAGTATATGTTGAGATATTTAAAAAATCCGCCCACTACCACGCCCCTGTTTTAAATTAAAATTCTCTTGGAGTAATTTTATAAGAAAAAACTTTATAAAATTTTAGGCAATTTTTTGAGGAAGTGGCTAAATATTTTGGTATATAGGAAAGGAATAGGGCATCAGACTATTTGCTCTGGCCGATGTGTAGCATTCTTTTAATTTTTGTTGGAGGAATACTAGTTTAATATTATAAAAATATTTTTTTTTATCTTTAGCATTATTATCTTATTTATGACAAAATTATTATAACGATTAGTTTCTGCTACATAAACTAATTATTTGGACCTTATCCAATTTGAATATAACCTAAAACTTTACGTGCTAATTATCTTAAAAACGCAACTCTATGAAAACACAAATAGTTAAAATTAAACTAAGAATCACAAACAAAATAATTTCTGTATGTAATTAGTACATTATAAATCATAAATAAAAATAAACTCTTAAAATTAAAACCGTCTTCATATCCTACAACTTATTTTATATTCATTAAATTGTATATGGCCGCGCCCACATTTTAGGGGCGTTTTTTTAAAAAACGGTTTTTCGTAGATTTTAATCATATAATATCAATCTTTAGAAGCAAACTTGAGTATATGTTGAGATATTTAAAAAATCCGCCCACTACCACGCCCCTGTTTTGAATTAAAATTCTCTTGGAGTAATTTTATAAGAAAAAACTTTATAAAATTTTAGGCAATTTTTTGAGGAAGTGGCTACATATTTTGGTATATAGGAAAGGAATAGGGCATCAGACTATTTGCTCTGGCCGATGTGTAGCATTCTTTTAATTTTTGTTGGAGGAATACTAGTTTAATATTATAAAAATATTTTTTTTTTATCTTTAGCATCATTATCTTATTTATGACAAAATTATTATAACGATTAGTTTCTGCTACATAAACTAATTATTTGGACCTTATCCAATTTGAATATAACCTAAAACTTTACGTGCTAATTATCTTAAAAACGCAACTCTATGAAAACACAAATAGTTAAAATTAAACTAAGAATCACAAACAAAATAATTTCTGTATGTAATTAGTACATTATAAATCATAAATAAAAATAAACTCTTAAAATTAAAACCGTCTTCATATCCTACAACTTATTTTATATTCATTAAATTGTATATGGCCGCGCCCACATTTTAGGGGCGTTTTTTTTTAAAAACGGTTTTTCGTAGATTTTAATCATATAATATCAATCTTTAGAAGCAAACTTGAGTGTATGTTGAGATATTTAAAAAATCCGCCCACTACCACGCCCCTGTTTTGAATTAAAATTCTCTTGGAGTAATTTTATAAGAAAAAACTTTATAAAATTTTAGGCAATTTTTTGAGGAAGTGGCTACATATTTTGGTATATAGGAAAGGAATAGGGCATCAGATTATTTGCTCTGGCCGATGTGTAGCATTCTTTTAATTTTTGTTGGAGGAATACTAGTTTAATATTATAAAAATATTTTTTTTTTATCTTTAGCATCATTATCTTATTTACTTACTTACTTAAAGGGCTCCCGACCCTTGTAGAGTCCCTGCCTGAGACATCGCTGCCTTCCATCCTCTGCGGTCCCGAGCACGCTGCTTCCAGTTGTGAAGACCAAGTTTTCTGGCATCCGCGACAGCTTGGTCTTTGTACCGGAGGTTCGGTCTTCTTCGCCGTCTCGAACCTGGGGGCTGGGATTCGAAGATCCTCTTGGCTGGAGCATTGTTGTCCATTCGCTCGATGTGGCCGAGCCAATGTAGTCTGCGTATCTTGGCTTTTTGGACTACATCCACATCCTGGTACAGCTCATAGAGTTCGCGGTTGTATCTTCTCCTCCATTCGCCCTCCTCGCATAAGGGACCTAATATCCGACGAAGTATTTTACGCTCGAAGGTGCCCAATATTTGCTCAGCTTTCTTACTTATCGTCCAGCACTCGGCTCCATACAGCAGGACTGGTAAGATGAGCGTTCTGTAGAGCATTAATTTGGTCCGTCGAGTTAGGAGTTTTGAACCCAGTTGTTTCGCCAAACCGAAGTAGCAGCGGTTTGCTAGGGTTATTCTTCGTCGGATCTCTACAAAGGTGTCATTTGTAGGATTAATATTTGTTCCGAGGTAGGTGAACTCCTTAACTACCTCGAAATTATAGTTATCAACAGTGACGTTCTGCCCAATGTTTTGGACAGATAAATTTTTGTTTGTTGATAACATGTACTTTGTCTTGTCCTCATTTACTTCAAGACCAACTCGTTTCGCCTGCTCATCAATGGCCGTAAATGCCTCTACGACGGCTTGCCGGGATCTTCCGATGATATCAATATCGTCTGCGTATCCCAGCAGTTGGACGGATTTGTGAAAGATAGTGCCTTCCGTGTTGACACCTGCCCTGCGCACTATCTGCTCCAACACGATATTGAAGAAATCACATGACAGCGCATCTCCTTGCCTGAATCCGGTGCATGTTTGGAAGAGCTCCGAAGAGTTGTTTCCAAATTGCACAGAGCATCGCGTGTTTTCCAGCGTTACGCGACGCATCTGGATAAGTTTTGTCGGTATCCCGAATTGGGCCATCGCCTGGTAGAGCTCAAGACGATGAATGCTGTCATAGGCGGCTTTAAAGTCGATGAAAAGGTGGTGGGTTTCGACTTGAAATTCGTTGGTCTTTTCCAGGATTTGTCTGAGTGTGAAAATTTGGTCTATTGTCGATCTGCCGGGCCGGAAGCCACACTGGTACGTGCCGATTAGTGTGCTGCAGAAAGGTTTTAGACGTTCACACAATACGTTGGATAGGATCTTATATGCGACATTTAACAGGGATATGCCTCGGTAGTTCTTACAAGACATAGGATCGCCTTTTTTGAAGATGGGGCATATAGAGCTGATACTCCAGTCGTCGGGCATGCGTTCCTCCATCCATACTTGGTTGATGACTTGATGCATGCACCCTACCAAGACATCACCTCCGTATTTAAAGAGTTCAGCTGGAAGCCCATCAGAGCCAGCGGCTTTGTTGTTCTTCAATTTTCTGATGGCTACATTAACTTCTTCAATACTGGGTGGAGGCGTTGGTTCTTCATTGACTGGAGGTAGGTTCTCGTCTTGCCTTATCTTATTTATGACAAAATTATTATAACGATTAGTTTCTGCTACATAAACTAATTATTTGGACCTTATCCAATTTGAATATAACCTAAAACTTTACGTGCTAATTATCTTAAAAACGCAACTCTATGAAAACACAAATAGTTAAAATTAAACTAAGAATCACAAACAAAATAATTTCTGTATGTAATTAGTACATTATAAATCATAAATAAAAATAAATTCTTAAAATTAAAACCGTCTTCATATCCTACAACTTATTTTATATTCATTAAATTGTATATGGCCGCGCCCACATTTTAGGGGCGTTTTTTTTAAAAAACGGTTTTTCGTAGATTTTAATCATATAATATCAATCTTTAGAAGCAAACTTGAGTATAGTTTGAGATATTTAAAAAATCCGCCCACTACCACGCCCCTGTTTTGAATTAAAATTCTCTTGGAGTAATTTTATAAGAAAAAATTTTATAAAATTTTAGGCAATTTTTTGAGGAAATGGCTACATATTTTGGTATATAGGAAAGGAATAGGGCATCAGACTATTTGCTCTGGCCGATGTGTAGCATTCTTTTAATTTTTGTTGGAGGAATACTAGTTTAATATTATAAAAATATTTTTTTTTATCTTTAGCATCATTATCTTATTTATGACAAAATTATTATAACGATTAGTTTCTGCTACATAAACTAATTATTTGGACCTTATCCAATTTGAATATAACCTAAAACTTTACGTGCTAATTATCTTAAAAACGCAACTCTATGAAAACACAAATAGTTAAAATTAAACTAAGAATCACAAACAAAATAATTTCTGTGTGTAATTAGTACATTATAAATCATAAATAAAAATAAACTCTTAAAATTAAAACCGTCTTCATATCCTACAACTTATTTTATATTCATTAAATTGTATATGGCCGCGCCCACATTTTAGGGGCGTTTTTTTTTAAAAACGGTTTTTCGTAGATTTTAATCATATAATATCAATCTTTAGAAGCAAACTTGAGTATATGTTGAGATATTTAAAAAATCCGCCCACTACCACGCCCCTGTTTTGAATTAAAATTCTCTTGGAGTAATTTTATAAGAAAAAACTTTATAAAATTTTAGGCAATTTTTTGAGGAAGTGGCTACATATTTTGGTATATAGGAAAGGAATAGGGCATCAGACTATTTGCTCTGGCCGATGTGTAGCATTCTTTTAATTTTTGTTGGAGGAATACTAGTTTAATATTATAAAAATATTTTTTTTTTATCTTTAGCATCATTATCTTATTTATGACAAAATTATTATAACGATTAGTTTCTGCTACATAAACTAATTATTTGGACCTTATCCAATTTGAATATAACCTAAAACTTTACGTGCTAATTATCTTAAAAACGCAACTCTATGAAAACACAAATAGTTAAAATTAAACTAAGAATCACAAACAAAATAATTTCTGTATGTAATTAGTACATTATAAATCATAAATAAAAATAAACTCTTAAAATTAAAACCGTCTTCATATCCTACAACTTATTTTATATTCATTAAATTGTATATGGCCGCGCCCACATCTTAGGGGCGTTTTTTTTAAAAACGGTTTTTCGTAGATTTTAATCATATAATATCAATCTTTAGAAGCAAACTTGAGTATATGTTGAGATATTTAAAAAATCCGCCCACTACCACGCCCCTGTTTTGAATTAAAATTCTCTTGGAGTAATTTTATAAGAAAAAACTTTATAAAATTTTAGGCAATTTTTTGAGGAAGTGGCTACATATTTTGGTATATAGGAAAGGAATAGGGCATCAGACTATTTGCTCTGGCCGATGTGTAGCATTCTTTTAATTTTTGTTGGAGGAATACTAGTTTAATATTATAAAAATATTTTTTTTTATCTTTAGCATCATTATCTTATTTATGACAAAATTATTATAACGATTAGTTTCTGCTACATAAACTAATTATTTGGACCTTATCCAATTTGAATATAACCTAAAACTTTACGTGCTAATTATCTTAAAAACGCAACTCTATGAAAACACAAATAGTTAAAATTAAACTAAGAATCACAAACAAAATAATTTCTGTATGTAATTAGTACATTATAAATCATAAATAAAAATAAATTCTTAAAATTAAAACCGTCTTCATATCCTACAACTTATTTTATATTCATTAAATTGTATATGGCCGCGCCCACATTTTAGGGGCGTTTTTTTTAAAAAACGGTTTTTCGTAGATTTTAATCATATAATATCAATCTTTAGAAGCAAACTTGAGTATAGTTTGAGATATTTAAAAAATCCGCCCACTACCACGCCCCTGTTTTGAATTAAAATTCTCTTGGAGTAATTTTATAAGAAAAAATTTTATAAAATTTTAGGCAATTTTTTGAGGAAGTGGCTACATATTTTGGTATATAGGAAAGGAATAGGGCATCAGACTATTTGCTCTGGCCGATGTGTAGCATTCTTTTAATTTTTGTTGGAGGAATACTAGTTTAATATTATAAAAATATTTTTTTTTATCTTTAGCATCATTATCTTATTTATGACAAAATTATTATAACGATTAGTTTCTGCTACATAAACTAATTATTTGGACCTTATCCAATTTGAATATAACCTAAAACTTTACGTGCTAATTATCTTAAAAACGCAACTCTATGAAAACACAAATAGTTAAAATTAAACTAAGAATCACAAACAAAATAATTTCTGTATGTAATTAGTACATTATAAATCATAAATAAAAATAAACTCTTAAAATTAAAACCGTCTTCATATCCTACAACTTATTTTATATTCATTAAATTGTATATCAATCTTTAGAAGCAAACTTGAGTATATGTTGAGATATTTAAAAAATCCGCCCACTACCACGCCCCTGTTTTGAATTAAAATTCTCTTGGAGTAATTTTATAAGAAAAAACTTTATAAAATTTTAGGCAATTTTTTGAGGAAGTGGCTACATATTTTGGTATATAGGAAAGGAATAGGGCATCAGACTATTTGCTCTGGCCGATGTGTAGCATTCTTTTAATTTTTGTTGGAGGAATACTAGTTTAATATTATAAAAATATTTTTTTTTTATCTTTAGCATCATTATCTTATTTATGACAAAATTATTATAACGATTAGTTTCTGCTACATAAACTAATTATTTGGACCTTATCCAATTTGAATATAACCTAAAACTTTACGTGCTAATTATCTTAAAAACGCAACTCTATGAAAACACAAATAGTTAAAATTAAACTAAGAATCACAAACAAAATAATTTCTGTATGTAATTAGTACATTATAAATCATAAATAAAAAAAATTGGGTAAGTGCGAGGAGGGCCTCGTGCAATAGTGTTCCGGACATTTTATATTGTCATTAAATAGAAGGCAATTTATTCATATCCTGCATAGGTACACCTAATACTGGTTTTGATATGAATAATGTAATGTCTTGTACGTAGGTATGTCGTAGTAATACTGAGCTGAGATTCCAGTCCATTTTAACTTACACTTTCAATATAAAACATGGCGTACCAAGCTTTTGGATAAAAATTAATGTAACGGTACTCTGCTTGTTAAATGGTTTAAGTAAAGCAAAACACTGGCAATACGTGACATGCGAAGCAATACAGCATTTAGAGTTTTAAAAATTTAAGAAAAAAATATTTTTGAAAAAAAAAAACAAAATTAAACAAAAATTTAGTTTTTTAAACTTATTTAGTTTTCAAAAGCAGCATAGAGCTAACATAAAGGATCCATTCGTGCAAATGACTTAGTTTTTGAAAAATTGAAATCGAATGCAGTAGCAGCAAGAGAAGAGCTTATAGGGAAGTCCATGCGCTTTTCTAAAATCTGTAACTCGGGAACTACTTAGCGGATTTAGATGAAACTTAAAACTTGAGCAAACCGTAGTATCAAAATGATCTGCTGTAAAAATTATTTGGATAACATGAAAACTGGGGGAGATACAGTGGGGTAACTAGATGCCCCATTTTTTTAATTTTTCTCAGAAGATATATAAAATACAGAAATTTTCGTATTGTTTTTACAATCTACACTAAATTCTACGTATCTCCAATTTTTTTCATATTTTTACCATTTATGGTCTGGCCGCTAGGGGGGGGAGACAACATTTTTCAAATGTTTGGCGAGCTTTTTTGTTCAACAAATTTTGCCAGAAAAAAATATTTCTTACATATATGGAGCCCTTGCAAAATTCTCTTTAATTTGATATGCCACATGATGGGGAACAAAATAATTTTTTTTTGCCCTTCATACAAGGTGCCCAAAAAAGGGCCCCCAAAATGAAATTCATTGCCGCCATCTTGTGCAGGCTTCCACATAATGAATACATAGCGAAAGTTTCAGCTCTCTATGTCTATCGGTTCAAAAGTTACAGGGCTGTGACAGACTGACGGACAGACGGACAGACGGACAGACAGACACCGTATCAAACCCATAAGTGTTCCGTCTTACCTTTTAAGGTCCGGAACACTAATAAACTCTTAAAATTAAAACCGTCTTCATATCCTACAACTTATTTTATATTCATTAAATTGTATATGGCCGCGCCCACATTTTAGGGGCGTTTTTTTTTTTAAAACGGTTTTTCGTAGATTTTAATCATATAATATCAATCTTTAGAAGCAAACTTGAGTATATGTTGAGATATTTAAAAAATCCGCCCACTACCACGCCCCTGTTTTGAATTAAAATTCTCTTGGAGTAATTTTATAAGAAAAAATTTTATAAAATTTTAGTCAATTTTTTGAGGAAGTGGCTAAATATTTTGGTATATAGGAAAGGAATAGGGCATCAGACTATTTGCTCTGGCCGATGTGTAGCATTCTTTTAATTTTTGTTGGAGGAATACTAGTTTAATATTATAAAAATATTTTTTTTATCTTTAGCATCATTATCTTATTTATGACAAAATTATTATAACGATTAGTTTCTGCTACATAAACTAATTATTTGGACCTTATCCAATTTGAATATAACCTAAAACTTTACGTGCTAATTATCTTAAAAACGCAACTCTATGAAAACACAAATAGTTAAAATTAAACTAAGAATCACAAACAAAATAATTTCTGTATGTAATTAGTACATTATAAATCATAAATAAAAATAAACTCTTAAAATTAAAACCGTCTTCATATCCTACAACTTATTTTATATTCATTAAATTGTATATGGCCGCGCCCACATTTTAGGGGCGTTTTTTTTAAAAAACGGTTTTTCGTAGATTTTAATCATATAATATCAATCTTTAGAAGCAAACTTGAGTATATGTTGAGATATTTAAAAAATCCGCCCACTACCACGCCCCTGTTTTGAATTAAAATTCTCTTGGAGTAATTTTATAAGAAAAAACTTTATAAAATTTTAGGCAATTTTTTGAGGAAGTGGCTACATATTTTGGTATATAGGAAAGGAATAGGGCATCAGACTATTTGCTCTAAGAATAAACTATTAAAATTAAAACCGTCTTCATATCCTACAACTTATTTTATATTCATTAAATTGTATATGGCCGCGCCCACATTTTAGGGGCGTTTTTTTTTAAAAACGGTTTTTCGTAGATTTTAATCATATAATATCAATCTTTAGAAGCAAACTTGAGTATATGTTGAGATATTTAAAAAATCCGCCCACTACCACGCCCCTGTTTTGAACTAAAATTCTCTTGGAGTAATTTTATAAGAAAAAACTTTATAAAATTTTAGGCAATTTTTTGAGGAAGTGGCTACATATTTTGGTATATAGGAAAGGAATAGGGCATCAGACTATTTGCTCTGGCCGATGTGTAGCATTCTCTTAATTTTTGTTGGAGGAATACTAGTTTAATATTATAAAAATATTTTTTTTTTATCTTTAGCATCATTATCTTATTTATGATAAAATTATTATAACGATTAGTTTCTGCTACATAAACTAATTATTTGGACCTTATCCAATTTGAATATAACCTAAAACTTTACGTGCTAATTATCTTAAAAACGCAACTCTATGAAAACACAAATAGTTAAAATTAAACTAAGAATCACAAACAAAATAATTTCTGTATGTAATTAGTACATTATAAATCATAAATAAAAATAAACTCTTAAAATTAAAACAGTCTTCATATCCTACAACTTATTTTATATTCATTAAATTGTATATGGCCGCGCCCACATTTTAGGGTCGTTTTTTTTTTTTAAAAAAACGGTTTTTCGTAGATTTTAATCATATAATATCAATCTTTAGAAGCAAACTTGAGTATATGTTGAGATATTTAAAAAATCCGCCCACTACCACGCCCCTGTTTTGAATTAAAATTCTCTTGGAGTAATTTTATAAGAAAAAACTTTATAAAATTTTAGGCAATTTTTTGAGGAAGTGGCTACATATTTTGGTATATAGGAAAGGAATAGGGCATCAGACTATTTGCTCTGGCCGATGTGTAGCATTCTTTTAATTTTTGTTGGAGGAATACTAGTTTAATATTATAAAAATATTTTTTTTTTATCTTTAGCATCATTATCTTATTTATGACAAAATTATTATAACGATTAGTTTCTGCTACATAAACTAATTATTTGGACCTTATCCAATTTGAATATAACCTAAAACTTTACGTGCTAATTATCTTAAAAACGCAACTCTATGAAAACACAAATAGTTAAAATTAAACTAAGAATCACAAACAAAATAATTTCTGTATGTAATTAGTACATTATAAATCATAAATAAAAATAAACTCTTAAAATTAAAACCGTCTTCATATCCTACAACTTATTTTATATTCATTAAATTGTATATGGCCGCGCCCACATCTTAGGGGCGTTTTTTTTAAAAACGGTTTTTCGTAGATTTTAATCATATAATATCAATCTTTAGAAGCAAACTTGAGTATATGTTGAGATATTTAAAAAATCCGCCCACTACCACGCCCCTGTTTTGAATTAAAATTCTCTTGGAGTAATTTTATAAGAAAAAACTTTATAAAATTTTAGGCAATTTTTTGAGGAAGTGGCTACATATTTTGGTATATAGGAAAGGAATAGGGCATCAGACTATTTGCTCTGGCCGATGTGTAGCATTCTTTTAATTTTTGTTGGAGGAATACTAGTTTAATATTATAAAAATATTTTTTTTTATCTTTAGCATCATTATCTTATTTATGACAAAATTATTATAACGATTAGTTTCTGCTACATAAACTAATTATTTGGACCTTATCCAATTTGAATATAACCTAAAACTTTACGTGCTAATTATCTTAAAAACGCAACTCTATGAAAACACAAATAGTTAAAATTAAACTAAGAATCACAAACAAAATAATTTCTGTATGTAATTAGTACATTATAAATCATAAATAAAAATAAATTCTTAAAATTAAAACCGTCTTCATATCCTACAACTTATTTTATATTCATTAAATTGTATATGGCCGCGCCCACATTTTAGGGGCGTTTTTTTTAAAAAACGGTTTTTCGTAGATTTTAATCATATAATATCAATCTTTAGAAGCAAACTTGAGTATAGTTTGAGATATTTAAAAAATCCGCCCACTACCACGCCCCTGTTTTGAATTAAAATTCTCTTGGAGTAATTTTATAAGAAAAAATTTTATAAAATTTTAGGCAATTTTTTGAGGAAGTGGCTACATATTTTGGTATATAGGAAAGGAATAGGGCATCAGACTATTTGCTCTGGCCGATGTGTAGCATTCTTTTAATTTTTGTTGGAGGAATACTAGTTTAATATTATAAAAATATTTTTTTTTATCTTTAGCATCATTATCTTATTTATGACAAAATTATTATAACGATTAGTTTCTGCTACATAAACTAATTATTTGGACCTTATCCAATTTGAATATAACCTAAAACTTTACGTGCTAATTATCTTAAAAACGCAACTCTATGAAAACACAAATAGTTAAAATTAAACTAAGAATCACAAACAAAATAATTTCTGTATGTAATTAGTACATTATAAATCATAAATAAAAATAAACTCTTAAAATTAAAACCGTCTTCATATCCTACAACTTATTTTATATTCATTAAATTGTATATCAATCTTTAGAAGCAAACTTGAGTATATGTTGAGATATTTAAAAAATCCGCCCACTACCACGCCCCTGTTTTGAATTAAAATTCTCTTGGAGTAATTTTATAAGAAAAAACTTTATAAAATTTTAGGCAATTTTTTGAGGAAGTGGCTACATATTTTGGTATATAGGAAAGGAATAGGGCATCAGACTATTTGCTCTGGCCGATGTGTAGCATTCTTTTAATTTTTGTTGGAGGAATACTAGTTTAATATTATAAAAATATTTTTTTTTTATCTTTAGCATCATTATCTTATTTATGACAAAATTATTATAACGATTAGTTTCTGCTACATAAACTAATTATTTGGACCTTATCCAATTTGAATATAACCTAAAACTTTACGTGCTAATTATCTTAAAAACGCAACTCTATGAAAACACAAATAGTTAAAATTAAACTAAGAATCACAAACAAAATAATTTCTGTATGTAATTAGTACATTATAAATCATAAATAAAAAAAATTGGGTAAGTGCGAGGAGGGCCTCGTGCAATAGTGTTCCGGACATTTTATATTGTCATTAAATAGAAGGCAATTTATTCATATCCTGCATAGGTACACCTAATACTGGTTTTGATATGAATAATGTAATGTCTTGTACGTAGGTATGTCGTAGTAATACTGAGCTGAGATTCCAGTCCATTTTAACTTACACTTTCAATATAAAACATGGCGTACCAAGCTTTTGGATAAAAATTAATGTAACGGTACTCTGCTTGTTAAATGGTTTAAGTAAAGCAAAACACTGGCAATACGTGACATGCGAAGCAATACAGCATTTAGAGTTTTAAAAATTTAAGAAAAAAATATTTTTGAAAAAAAAAAACAAAATTAAACAAAAATTTAGTTTTTTAAACTTATTTAGTTTTCAAAAGCAGCATAGAGCTAACATAAAGGATCCATTCGTGCAAATGACTTAGTTTTTGAAAAATTGAAATCGAATGCAGTAGCAGCAAGAGAAGAGCTTATAGGGAAGTCCATGCGCTTTTCTAAAATCTGTAACTCGGGAACTACTTAGCGGATTTAGATGAAACTTAAAACTTGAGCAAACCGTAGTATCAAAATGATCTGCTGTAAAAATTATTTGGATAACATGAAAACTGGGGGAGATACAGTGGGGTAACTAGATGCCCCATTTTTTTAATTTTTCTCAGAAGATATATAAAATACAGAAATTTTCGTATTGTTTTTACAATCTACACTAAATTCTACGTATCTCCAATTTTTTTCATATTTTTACCATTTATGGTCTGGCCGCTAGGGGGGGGAGACAACATTTTTCAAATGTTTGGCGAGCTTTTTTGTTCAACAAATTTTGCCAGAAAAAAATATTTCTTACATATATGGAGCCCTTGCAAAATTCTCTTTAATTTGATATGCCACATGATGGGGAACAAAATAATTTTTTTTTGCCCTTCATACAAGGTGCCCAAAAAAGGGCCCCCAAAATGAAATTCATTGCCGCCATCTTGTGCAGGCTTCCACATAATGAATACATAGCGAAAGTTTCAGCTCTCTATGTCTATCGGTTCAAAAGTTACAGGGCTGTGACAGACTGACGGACAGACGGACAGACGGACAGACAGACACCGTATCAAACCCATAAGTGTTCCGTCTTACCTTTTAAGGTCCGGAACACTAATAAACTCTTAAAATTAAAACCGTCTTCATATCCTACAACTTATTTTATATTCATTAAATTGTATATGGCCGCGCCCACATTTTAGGGGCGTTTTTTTTTTTAAAACGGTTTTTCGTAGATTTTAATCATATAATATCAATCTTTAGAAGCAAACTTGAGTATATGTTGAGATATTTAAAAAATCCGCCCACTACCACGCCCCTGTTTTGAATTAAAATTCTCTTGGAGTAATTTTATAAGAAAAAATTTTATAAAATTTTAGTCAATTTTTTGAGGAAGTGGCTAAATATTTTGGTATATAGGAAAGGAATAGGGCATCAGACTATTTGCTCTGGCCGATGTGTAGCATTCTTTTAATTTTTGTTGGAGGAATACTAGTTTAATATTATAAAAATATTTTTTTTATCTTTAGCATCATTATCTTATTTATGACAAAATTATTATAACGATTAGTTTCTGCTACATAAACTAATTATTTGGACCTTATCCAATTTGAATATAACCTAAAACTTTACGTGCTAATTATCTTAAAAACGCAACTCTATGAAAACACAAATAGTTAAAATTAAACTAAGAATCACAAACAAAATAATTTCTGTATGTAATTAGTACATTATAAATCATAAATAAAAATAAACTCTTAAAATTAAAACCGTCTTCATATCCTACAACTTATTTTATATTCATTAAATTGTATATGGCCGCGCCCACATTTTAGGGGCGTTTTTTTTAAAAAACGGTTTTTCGTAGATTTTAATCATATAATATCAATCTTTAGAAGCAAACTTGAGTATATGTTGAGATATTTAAAAAATCCGCCCACTACCACGCCCCTGTTTTGAATTAAAATTCTCTTGGAGTAATTTTATAAGAAAAAACTTTATAAAATTTTAGGCAATTTTTTGAGGAAGTGGCTACATATTTTGGTATATAGGAAAGGAATAGGGCATCAGACTATTTGCTCTAAGAATAAACTATTAAAATTAAAACCGTCTTCATATCCTACAACTTATTTTATATTCATTAAATTGTATATGGCCGCGCCCACATTTTAGGGGCGTTTTTTTTTAAAAACGGTTTTTCGTAGATTTTAATCATATAATATCAATCTTTAGAAGCAAACTTGAGTATATGTTGAGATATTTAAAAAATCCGCCCACTACCACGCCCCTGTTTTGAACTAAAATTCTCTTGGAGTAATTTTATAAGAAAAAACTTTATAAAATTTTAGGCAATTTTTTGAGGAAGTGGCTACATATTTTGGTATATAGGAAAGGAATAGGGCATCAGACTATTTGCTCTGGCCGATGTGTAGCATTCTCTTAATTTTTGTTGGAGGAATACTAGTTTAATATTATAAAAATATTTTTTTTTTATCTTTAGCATCATTATCTTATTTATGATAAAATTATTATAACGATTAGTTTCTGCTACATAAACTAATTATTTGGACCTTATCCAATTTGAATATAACCTAAAACTTTACGTGCTAATTATCTTAAAAACGCAACTCTATGAAAACACAAATAGTTAAAATTAAACTAAGAATCACAAACAAAATAATTTCTGTATGTAATTAGTACATTATAAATCATAAATAAAAATAAACTCTTAAAATTAAAACAGTCTTCATATCCTACAACTTATTTTATATTCATTAAATTGTATATGGCCGCGCCCACATTTTAGGGTCGTTTTTTTTTTAAAAAAACGGTTTTTCGTAGATTTTAATCATATAATATCAATCTTTAGAAGCAAACTTGAGTATATGTTGAGATATTTAAAAAATCCGCCCACTACCACGCCCCTGTTTTGAATTAAAATTCTCTTGGAGTAATTTTATAAGAAAAAACTTTATAAAATTTTAGGCAATTTTTTGAGGAAGTGGCTACATATTTTGGTATATAGGAAAGGAATAGGGCATCAGACTATTTGCTCTGGCCGATGTGTAGCATTCTTTTAATTTTTGTTGGAGGAATACTAGTTTACTATTATAAAAATATTTTTTTTTTATCTTTAGCATCATTATCTTATTTATGACAAAATTATTATAACGATTAGTTTCTGCTACATAAACTAATTATTTGGACCTTATCCAATTTGAATATAACCTAAAACTTTACGTGCTAATTATCTTAAAAACGCAACTCTATGAAAACACAAATAGTTAAAATTAAACTAAGAATCACAAACAAAATAATTTCTGTATGTAATTAGTACATTATAAATCATAAATAAAAATAAACTCTTAAAATTAAAACCGTCTTCATATCCTACAACTTATTTTATATTCATTAAATTGTATATGGCCGCGCCCACATTTTAGGGGCGTTTTTTTTTTTTAAAAAAACGGTTTTTCGTAGATTTTAATCATATAATATCAATCTTTAGAAGCAAACTTGAGTGTATGTTGAGATATTTAAAAAATCCGCCCACTACCACGCCCCTGTTTTGAATTAAAATTCTCTTGGAGTAATTTTATAAGAAAAAACTTTATAAAATTTTAGGCAATTTTTTGAGGAAGTGGCTACATATTTTGGTATATAGGAAAGGAATAGGGCATCAGACTATTTGCTCTGGCCGATGTGTAGCATTCTTTTAATTTTTGTTGGAGGAATACTAGTTTAATATTATAAAAATATTTTTTTTTTATCTTTAGCATCATTATCTTATTTATGACAAAATTATTATAACGATTAGTTTCTGCTACATAAACTAATTATTTGGACCTTATCCAATTTGAATATAACCTAAAACTTTACGTGCTAATTATCTTAAAAACGCAACTCTATGAAAACACAAATAGTTAAAATTAAACTAAGAATCACAAACAAAATAATTTCTGTATGTAATTAGTACATTATAAATCATAAATAAAAATAAACTCTTAAAATTAAAACCGTCTTCATATCCTACAACTTATTTTATATTCATTAAATTGTATATGGCCGCGCCCACATTTTAGGGGCGTTTTTTTTTAAAAAACGGTTTTTCGTAGATTTTAATCATATAATATCAATCTTTAGAAGCAAACTTGAGTATATGTTGAGATATTTAAAAAATCCGCCCACTACCACGCCCCTGTTTTGAATTAAAATTCTCTTGGAGTAATTTTATAAGAAAAAACTTTATAAAATTTTAGGCAATTTTTTGAGGAAGTGGCTACATATTTTGGTATATAGGAAAGGAATAGCGCATCAGACTATTTGCTCTGGCCGATGTGTAGCATTCTTTTAATTTTTGTTGGAGGAATACTAGTTTAATATTATAAAAATATTTTTTTTTATCTTTAGCATCATTATCTTATTTATGACAAAATTATTATAACGATTAGTTTCTGCTACATAAACTAATTATTTGGACCTTATCCAATTTGAATATAACCTAAAACTTTACGTGCTAATTATCTTAAAAACGCAACTCTATGAAAACACAAATAGTTAAAATTAAACTAAGAATCACAAACAAAATAATTTCTGTATGTAATTAGTACATTATAAATCATAAATAAAAATAAACTCTTAAAATTAAAACCGTCTTCATATCCTACAACTTATTTTATATTCATTAAATTGTATATGGCCGCGCCCACATTTTAGGGGCGTTTTTTTTAAAAAACGGTTTTTCGTAGATTTTAATCATATAATATCAATCTTTAGAAGCAAACTTGAGTATATGTTGAGATATTTAAAAAATCCGCCCACTACCACGCCCCTGTTTTGAATTAAAATTCTCTTGGAGTAATTTTATAAGAAAAAACTTTATAAAATTTTAGGCAATTTTTTGAGGAAGTGGCTACATATTTTGGTATATAGGAAAGGAATAGAGCATCAGACTATTTGCTCTGGCCGATGTGTAGCATTCT
The DNA here is from genome assembly GCA_949716465.1 of Chalcosyrphus nemorum. Lineage (NCBI taxonomy): Eukaryota > Metazoa > Arthropoda > Insecta > Diptera > Syrphidae > Chalcosyrphus > Chalcosyrphus nemorum. The sequence goes on from OX454332.1 coordinate 55,772,534, forward strand.
TTTAATTTTTGTTGGAGGAATACTAGTTTAATATTATAAAAATATTTTTTTTTTATCTTTAGCATCATTATCTTATTTATGACAAAATTATTATAACGATTAGTTTCTGCTACATAAACTAATTATTTGGACCTTATCCAATTTGAATATAACCTAAAACTTTACGTGCTAATTATCTTAAAAACGCAACTCTATGAAAACACAAATAGCTAAAATTAAACTAAGAATCACAAACAAAATAATTTCTGTATGTAATTAGTACATTATAAATCATAAATAAAAATAAACTCTTAAAATTAAAACCGTCTTCATATCCTACAACTTATTTTATATTCATTAAATTGTATATGGCCGCGCCCACATTTTAGGGGCGTTTTTTTTAAAAAACGGTTTTTCGTAGATTTTAATCATATAATATCAATCTTTAGAAGCAAACTTGAGTATATGTTGAGATATTTAAAAAATCCGCCCACTACCACGCCCCTGTTTTGAATTAAAATTCTCTTGGAGTAATTTTATAAGAAAAAACTTTATAAAATTTTAGGCAATTTTTTGAGGAAGTGGCTACATATTTTGGTATATAGGAAAGGAATAGGGCATCAGACTATTTGCTCTGGCCGATGTGTAGCATTCTTTTAATTTTTGTTGGAGGAATACTAGTTTAATATTATAAAAATATTTTTTTTTTATCTTTAGCATCATTATCTTATTTATGACAAAATTATTATAACGATTAGTTTCTGCTACATAAACTAATTATTTGGACCTTATCCAATTTGAATATAACCTAAAACTTTACGTGCTAATTATCTTAAAAACGCAACTCTATGAAAACACAAATAGTTAAAATTAAACTAAGAATCACAAACAAAATAATTTCTGTATGTAATTAGTACATTATAAATCATAAATAAAAATAAACTCTTAAAATTAAAACAGTCTTCATATCCTACAACTTATTTTATATTCATTAAATTGTATATGGCCGCGCCCACATTTTAGGGGCGTTTTTTTTAAAAAACGGTTTTTCGTAGATTTTAATCATATAATATCAATCTTTAGAAGCAAACTTGAGTATAGTTTGAGATATTTAAAAAATCCGCCCACTACCACGCCCCTGTTTTGAATTAAAATTCTCTTGGAGTAATTTTATAAGAAAAAATTTTATAAAATTTTAGGCAATTTTTTGAGGAAGTGGCTACATATTTTGGTATATAGGAAAGGAATAGGGCATCAGACTATTTGCTCTGGCCGATGTGTAGCATTCTTTTAATTTTTGTTGGAGGAATACTAGTTTAATATTATAAAAATATTTTTTTTTATCTTTAGCATCATTATCTTATTTATGACAAAATTATTATAACGATTAGTTTCTGCTACATAAACTAATTATTTGGACCTTATCCAATTTGAATATAACCTAAAACTTTACGTGCTAATTATCTTAAAAACGCAACTCTATGAAAACACAAATAGTTAAAATTAAACTAAGAATCACAAACAAAATAATTTCTGTATGTAATTAGTACATTATAAATCATAAATAAAAATAAACTCTTAAAATTAAAACCGTCTTCATATCCTACAACTTATTTTATATTCATTAAATTGTATATGGCCGCGCCCACATTTAAGGGGCGTTTTTTTTTAAAAAACGGTTTTTCGTAGATTTTAATCATATAATATCAATCTTTAGAAGCAAACTTGAGTATATGTTGAGATATTTAAAAAATCCGCCCACTACCACGCCCCTGTTTTGAATTAAAATTCTCTTGGAGTAATTTTATAAGAAAAAACTTTATAAAATTTTAGGCAATTTTTTGAGGAAGTGGCTACATATTTTGGTATATAGGAAAGGAATAGGGCATCAGACTATTTGCTCTGGCCGATGTGTAGCATTCTTTTAATTTTTGTTGGAGGAATACTAGTTTAATATTATAAAAATATTTTTTTTTTATCTTTAGCATCATTATCTTATTTATGACAAAATTATTATAACGATTAGTTTCTGCTACATAAACTAATTATTTGGACCTTATCCAATTTGAATATAACCTAAAACTTTACGTGCTAATTATCTTAAAAACGCAACTCTATGAAAACACAAATAGTTAAAATTAAACTAAGAATCACAAACAAAATAATTTCTGTATGTACATTACATTATAAATCATAAATAAAAATAAACTCTTAAAATTAAAACCGTCTTCATATCCTACAACTTATTTTATATTCATTAAATTGTATATGGCCGCGCCCACATTTTAGGGGCGTTTTTTTTAAAAAACGGTTTTTCGTAGATTTTAATCATATAATATCAATCTTTAGAAGCAAACTTGAGTATATGTTGAGATATTTAAAAAATCCGCCCACTACCACGCCCCTGTTTTGAATTAAAATTCTCTTGGAGTAATTTTATAAGAAAAAACTTTATAAAATTTTAGGCAATTTTTTGAGGAAGTGGCTACATATTTTGGTATATAGGAAAGGAATAGGGCATCAGATTATTTGCTCTGGCCGATGTGTAGCATTCTTTTAATTTTTGTTGGAGGAATACTAGTTTAATATTATAAAAATATTTTTTTTTTATCTTTAGCATCATTATCTTATTTATGACAAAATTATTATAACGATTAGTTTCTGCTACATAAACTAATTATTTGGACCTTATCCAATTTGAATATAACCTAAAACTTTACGTGCTAATTATCTTAAGAACGCAACTCTATGAAAACACAAATAGTTAAAATTAAACTAAGAATCACAAACAAAATAATTTCTGTATGTAATTAGTACATTATAAATCATAAATAAAAATAAACTCTTAAAATTAAAACCGTCTTCATATCCTACAACTTATTTTATATTCATTAAATTGTATATGGCCGCGCCCACATTTTAGGGGCGTTTTTTTTAAAAAACGGTTTTTCGTAGATTTTAATCATATAATATCAATCTCTAGAAGCAAACTTGAGTATATGTTGAGATATTTAAAAAATCCGCCCACTACCACGACCCTGTTTTGAATTAAAATTCTCTTGGAGTAATTTTATAAGAAAAAACTTTATAAAATTTTAGGCAATTTTTTGAGGAAGTGGCTAAATATTTTGGTATATAGGAAAGGAATAGGGCATCAGACTATTTGCTCTGGCCGATGTGTAGCATTCTTTTAATTTTTGTTGGAGGAATACTAGTTTAATATTATAAAAATATTTTTTTTTATCTTTAGCATCATTATCTTATGTATTTATGACAAAATTATTATAACGATTAGTTTCTGCTACATAAACTAATTATTTGGACCTTATCCAATTTGAATATAACCTAAAACTTTACGTGCTAATTATCTTAAAAACGCAACTCTATGAAAACACAAATAGTTAAAATTAAACTAAGAATCACAAACAAAATAATTTCTGTATGTAATTAGTACATTATAAATCATAAATAAAAATAAACTCTTAAAATTAAAACCGTCTTCATATCCTACAACTTATTTTATATTCATTAAATTGTATATGGCCGCGCCCACATTTTAGGGGCGTTTTTTTAAAAAAACGGTTTTTCGTAGATTTTAATCATATAATATCAATCTTTAGAAGCAAACTTGAGTATATGTTGAGATATATAAAAAATCCGCCCACTACCACGCCCCTGTTTTGAATTAAAATTCTCTTGGAGTAATTTTATAAGAAAAAACTTTATAAAATTTTAGGCAATTTTTTGAGGAAGTGGCTACATATTTTGGTATATAGGAAAGGAATAGGGCATCAGACTATTTGCTCTGGCCGATGTGTAGCATTCTTTTAATTTTTGTTGGAGGAATACTAGTTTAATATTATAAAAATATTTTATTTTTATCTTTAGCATCATTATCTTTTTTATGACAAAATTATTATAACGATTAGTTTCTGCTACATAAACTAATTATTTGGACCTTATCCAATTTGAATATAACCTAAAACTTTACGTGCTAATTATCTTAAAAACGCAACTCTATGAAAACACAAATAGTTAAAATTAAACTAAGAATCACAAACAAAATAATTTCTGTATGTAATAAGTACATTATAAATCATAAATAAAAATAAACTCTTAAAATTAAAACCGTCTTCATATCCTACAACTTATTTTATATTCATTAAATTGTATATGGCCGCGCCCACATTTTAGGGGCGTTTTTTAAAAAAAAACGGTTTTTCGTAGATTTTAATCATATAATATCAATCTTTAGAAGCAAACTTGAGTATATGTTGAGATATTTAAAAAATCCGCCCACTACCACGCCCCTGTTTTGAATTAAAATTCTCTTGGAGTAATTTTATAAGAAAAAACTTTATAAAATTTTAGGCAATTTTTTGAGGAAGTGGCTACATATTTTGGTATATAGGAAAGGAATAGGGCATCAGACTATTTGCTCTGGCCGATGTGTAGCATTCTTTTAATTTTTGTTGGAGGAATACTAGTTTAATATTATAAAAATATTTTTTTTTTATCTTTAGCATCATTATCTTATTTATGACAAAATTATTATAACGATTAGTTTCTGCTACATAAACTAATTATTTGGACCTTATCCAATTTGAATATAACCTAAAACTTTACGTGCTAATTATCTTAAAAACGCAACTCTATGAAAACACAAATAGTTAAAATTAAACTAAGAATCACAAACAAAATAATTTCTGTATGTAATTATTACATTATAAATCATAAATAAAAATAAACTCTTAAAATTAAAACCGTCTTCATATCCTACAACTTATTTTATATTCATTAAATTGTATATGGCCGCGCCCACATTTTAGGGGCGTTTTTTTTAAAAAACGGTTTTTCGTAGATTTTAATCATATAATATCAATCTTTAGAAGCAAACTTGAGTATATGTTGAGATATTTAAAAAATCCACCCACTACCACGCCCCTGTTTTGAATTAAAATTCTCTTGGAGTAATTTTATAAGAAAAAACTTTATAAAATTTTAGGCAATTTTTTGAGGAAGTGGCTACATATTTTGGTATATAGGAAAGGAATAGGGCATCAGACTATTTGCTCTGGCCGATGTGTAGCATTCTTTTAATTTTTGTTGGAGGAATACTAGTTTAATATTATAAAAATATTTTTTTTTTATCTGTAGCATCTTATTTATGACAAAATTATTATAACGATTAGTTTCTGCTACATAAACTAATTATTTGGACCTTATCCAATTTGAATATAACCTAAAACTTTACGTGCTAATTATCTTAAAAGCGCAACTCTATGAAAACACAAATAGTTAAAATTAAACTAAGAATCACACAAAATAATTTCTGTATGTAATTAGTACATTATAAATCATAAATAAAAATAAACTCTTAAAATTAAAACCGTCTTCATATCCTACAACTTATTTTATATTCATTAAATTGTATATGGCCGCGCCCACATTTTAGGGGCGTTTTTTTTAAAAAACGGTTTTTCGTAGATTTTAATCATATAATATCAATCTTTAGAAGCAAACTTGAGTATATGTTGAGATATTTAAAAAATCCGCCCACTACCACGCCCCTGTTTTGAATTAAAATTCTCTTGGAGTAATTTCATAAGAAAAAAATTTATAAAATTTTAGGCAATTTTTTGAGGAAGTGGCTACATATATTGGTATATAGGAAAGGAATAGGGCATCAGACTATTTGCTCTGGCCGATGTGTAGCATTCTTTTAATTTTTGTTCGAGGAATACTAGTTTAATATTATAAAAATATTTTTTTTTATCTTTAGCATCATTATCTTATTTATGACAAAATTATTATAACGATTAGTTTCTGCTACATAAACTAATTATTTGGACCTTATCCAGTTTGAATATAACCTAAAACTTTACGTGCTAATTATCTTAAAAACGCAACTCTATGAAAACACAAATAGTTAAAATTAAACTAAGAATCACAAACAAAATAATTTCTGTATGTAATTAGTACATTATAAATCATAAATAAAAATAAACTCTTAAAATTAAAACCGTCTTCATATCCTACAACTTATTTTATATTCATTAAATTGTATATGGCCGCGCCCACATTTTAGGGGCGTTTTTTTTAAAAAACGGTTTTTCGTAGATTTTAATCATATAATATCAATCTTTAGAAGCAAACTTGAGTATATGTTGAGATATTTAAAAAAATCCGCCTATTTGCTCTGGCCGATGTGTAGCATTCTTTTAATTTTTGTTGGAGGAATACTAGTTTAATATTATAAAAATATTTTTTTTTATCTTTAGCATCATTATCTTATTTATGACAAAATTATTATAACGATTAGTTTCTGCTACATAAACTAATTATTTGGACCTTATCCAATTTGAATATAACCTAAAACTTTACGTGCTAATTATCTTAAAAACGCAACTCTATGAAAACACAAATAGTTAAAATTAAACTAAGAATCACAAACAAAATAATTTCTGTATGTAATTAGTACATTATAAATCATAAATAAAAATAAACTCTTAAAATTAAAACCGTCTTCATATCCTACAACTTATTTTATATTCATTAAATTGTATATGGCCGCGCCCACATTTTAGGGGCGTTTTTTTTAAAAAACGGTTTTTCGTAGATTTTAATCATATAATATCAATCTTTAGAAGCAAACTTGAGTATATGTTGAGATATTTAAAAAATCCGCCCACTACCACGCCCCTGTTTTGAATTAAAATTCTCTTGGAGTAATTTCGTAAGAAAAAAATTTATAAAATTTTAGGCAATTTTTTGAGGAAGTGGCTACATATATTGGTATATAGGAAAGGAATAGGGCATCAGACTATTTGCTCTGGCCGATGTGTAGCATTCTTTTAATTTTTGTTCGAGGAATACTAGTTTAATATTATAAAAATATTTTTTTTTATCTTTAGCATCATTATCTTATTTATGACAAAATTATTATAACGATTAGTTTCTGCTACATAAACTAATTATTTGGACCTTATCCAATTTGAATATAACCTAAAACTTTACGTGCTAATTATCTTAAAAACGCAACTCTATGAAAACACAAATAGTTAAAATTAAACTAAGAATCACAAACAAAATAATTTCTGTATGTAATTAGTACATTATAAATCATAAATAAAAATAAACTCTTAAAATTAAAACCGTCTTCATATCCTACAACTTATTTTATATTCATTAAATTGTATATGGCCGCGCCCACATTTTAGGGGCGTTTTTTTTTAAAAAACGGTTTTTCGTAGATTTTAATCATATAATATCAATCTTTAGAAGCAAACTTGAGTATATGTTGAGATATTTAAAAAAATCCGCCTACTTGCTCTGGCCGATGTGTAGCATTCTTTTAATTTTTGTTGGAGGAATACTAGTTTAATATTATAAAAATATTTTTTTTTATCTTTAGCATCATTATCTTATTTATGACAAAATTATTATAACGATTAGTTTCTGCTACATAAACTAATTATTTGGACCTTATCCAATTTGAATATAACCTAAAACTTTACGTGCTAATTATCTTAAAAGCGCAACTCTATGAAAACACAAATAGTTAAAATTAAACTAAGAATAAAACAAAATAATTTCTGTATGTAATTAGTACATTATAAATCATAAATAAAAATAAACTCTTAAAATTAAAACCGTCTTCATATCCTACAACTTATTTTATATTCATTAAATTGTATATGGCCGCGCCCACATTTTAGGGGCGTTTTTTAAAAAAAAACGGTTTTTCGTAGATTTTAATCATATAATATCAATCTTTAGAAGCAAACTTGAGTATATGTTGAGATATATAAAAAATCCGCCCACTACCACGCCCCTGTTTTGAATTAAAATTCTCTTGGAGTAATTTTATAAGAAAAAACTTTATAAAATTTTAGGCAATTTTTTGAGGAAGTGGCTACATATTTTGGTATATAGGAAAGGAATAGGGCATCAGACTATTTGCTCTGGCCGATGTGTAGCATTCTTTTAATTTTTGTTGGAGGAATACTAGTTTAATATTATAAAAATATTTTTTTTTTATCTTTAGCGTCATTATCTTATTTATGACAAAATTATTATAACGATTAGTTTCTGCTACATAAACTAATTATTTGGACCTTATCCAATTTGAATATAACCTAAAACTTTACGTGCTAATTATCTTAAAAACGCAACTCTATGAAAACACAAATAGTTAAAATTAAACTAAGAATCACAAACAAAATAATTTCTGTATGTAATTAGTACATTATAAATCATAAATAAAAATAAACTCTTAAAATTAAAACCGTCTTCATATCCTACAACTTATTTTATATTCATTAAATTGTATATGGCCGCGCCCACATTTTAGGGGCGTTTTTTTTAAAAAACGGTTTTTCGTAGATTTTAATCATATAATATCAATCTTTAGAAGCAAACTTGAGTATATGTTGAGATATTTAAAAAATCCACCCACTACCACGCCCCTGTTTTGAATTAAAATTCTCTTGGAGTAATTTTATAAGAAAAAACTTTATAAAATTTTAGGCAATTTTTTGAGGAAGTGGCTACATATTTTGGTATATAGGAAAGGAATAGGGCATCAGACTATTTGCTCTGGCCGATGTGTAGCATTCTTTTAATTTTTGTTGGAGGAATACTAGTTTAATATTATAAAAATATTTTTTTTTTATCTTTAGCATCATTATCTTATTTATGACAAAATTATTATAACGATTAGTTTCTGCTACATAAACTAATTATTTGGACCTTATCCAATTTGAATATAACCTAAAACTTTACGTGCTAATTATCTTAAAAGCGCAACTCTATGAAAACACAAATAGTTAAAATTAAACTAAGAATCACACAAAATAATTTCTGTATGTAATTAGTACATTATAAATCATAAATAAAAATAAACTCTTAAAATTAAAACCGTCTTCATATCCTACAACTTATTTTATATTCATTAAATTGTATATGGCCGCGCCCACATTTTAGGGGCGTTTTTTTTAAAAAACGGTTTTTCGTAGATTTTAATCATATAATATCAATCTTTAGAAGCAAACTTGAGTATATGTTGAGATATTTAAAAAATCCGCCCACTACCACGCCCCTGTTTTGAATTAAAATTCTCTTGGAGTAATTTCATAAGAAAAAAATTTATAAAATTTTAGGCAATTTTTTGAGGAAGTGGCTACATATATTGGTATATAGGAAAGGAATAGGGCATCAGACTATTTGCTCTGGCCGATGTGTAGCATTCTTTTAATTTTTGTTCGAGGAATACTAGTTTAATATTATAAAAATATTTTTTTTTATCTTTAGCATCATTATCTTATTTATGACAAAATTATTATAACGATTAGTTTCTGCTACATAAACTAATTATTTGGACCTTATCCAATTTGAATATAACCTAAAACTTTACGTGCTAATTATCTTAAAAACGCAACTCTATGAAAACACAAATAGTTAAAATTAAACTAAGAATCACAAACAAAATAATTTCTGTATGTAATTAGTACATTATAAATCATAAATAAAAATAAACTCTTAAAATTAAAACCGTCTTCATATCCTACAACTTATTTTATATTCATTAAATTGTATATGGCCGCGCCCACATTTTAGGGGCGTTTTTTTTAAAAAACGGTTTTTCGTAGATTTTAATCATATAATATCAATCTTTAGAAGCAAACTTGAGTATATGTTGAGATATTTAAAAAAATCCGCCTATTTGCTCTGGCCGATGTGTAGCATTCTTTTAATTTTTGTTGGAGGAATACTAGTTTAATATTATAAAAATATATTTTTTATATCTTTAGCATCATTATCTTATTTATGACAAAATTATTATAACGATTAGTTTCTGCTACATAAACTAATTATTTGGACCTTATCCAATTTGAATATAACCTAAAACTTTACGTGCTAATTATCTTAAAAGCGCAACTCTATGAAAACACAAATAGTTAAAATTAAACTAAGAATCACAAACAAAATAATTTCTGTATGTAATTAGTACATTATAAATCATAAATAAAAATAAACTCTTAAAATTAAAACCGTCTTCATATCCTACAACTTATTTTATATTCATTAAATTGTATATGGCCGCGCCCACATTTTAGGGGCGTTTTTTTAAAAAACGGTTTTTCGTAGATTTTAATCATATAATATCAATCTTTAGAAGCAAACTTGAGTATATGTTGAGATATTTAAGAAATCCGCCCACTACCACGCCCCTGTTTTGAATTAAAATTCTCTTGGAGTAATTTTATAAGAAAAAAATTTATAAAATTTTAGGCAATTTTTTGAGGAAGTGGCTACATATTTTGGTATATAGGAAAGGAATAGGGCATCAGACTATTTGCTCTGGCCGATGTGTAGCATTCTTTTAATTTTTGTTGGAGGAATACTAGTTTAATATTATAAAAATATTTTTTTTTATCTTTAGCATCATTATCTTATTTATGACAAAATTATTATAACGATTAGTTTCTGCTACATAAACTAATTATTTGGACCTTATCCAATTTGAATATAACCTAAAACTTTACGTGCTAATTATCTTAAAAACGCAACTCTATGAAAACACAAATAGTTAAAATTGAACTAAGAATCACAAACAAAATAATTTCTGTATGTAATTAGTACATTATAAATCATAAATAAAAATAAACTCTTAAAATTAAAACCGTCTTCATATCCTACAACTTATTTTATATTCATTAAATTGTATATGGCCGCGCCCACATTTTAGGGGCGTTTTTTTAAAAAAACGGTTTTTCGTAGATTTTAATCATATAATATCAATCTTTAGAAGCAAACTTGAGTATATGTTGAGATATTTAAAAAATCCGCCCACTACCACGCCCCTGTTTTGAATTAAAATTCTCTTGGAGTAATTTTATAAGAAAAAATTTTATAAAATTTTAGGCAATTTTTTGAGGAAGTGGCTACATATTTTGGTATATAGGAAAGGAATAGAGCATCAGACTATTTGCTCTGGCCGATGTGTAGCATTCTTTTAATTTTTGTTGGAGGAATACTAGTTTAATATTATAAAAATATTTTTTTTTTATCTTTAGCATCATTATCTTATTTATGACAAAATTATTATAACGATTAGTTTCTGCTACATAAACTAATTATTTGGACCTTATCCAATTTGAATATAACCTAAAACTTTACGTGCTAGTTATCTTAAAAACGCAACTCTATGAAAACACAAATAGTTAAAATTAAACTAAGAATCACAAACAAAATAATTTCTGTATGTAATTAGTACATTATAAATCATAAATAAAAATAAACTCTTAAAATTAAAACCGTCTTCATATCCTACAACTTATTTTATATTCATTAAATTGTATATGGCCGCGCCCACATTTTAGGGGCGTTTTTTTTAAAAAACGGTTTTTCGTAGATTTTAATCATATAATATCAATCTTTAGAAGCAAACTTGAGTATATGTTGAGATATTTAAAAAATCCGCCCACTACCACGCCCCTGTTTTGAATTAAAATTCTCTTGGAGTAATTTTATAAGAAAAAACTTTATAAAATTTTAGGCAATTTTTTGAGGAAGTGGCTACATATTTTGGTATATAGGAAAGGAATAGGGCATCAGACTATTTGCTCTGGCCGATGTGTAGCATCCTTTTAATTTTTGTTGGAGGAATACTAGTTTAATATTATAAAAATATTTTTTTTTTATCTTTAGCATCATTATCTTATTTATGACAAAATTATTATAACGATTAGTTTCTGCTACATAAACTAATTATTTGGACCTTATCCAATTTGAATATAACCTAAAACTTTACGTGCTAATTATCTTAAAAACACAACTCTATGAAAACACAAATAGTTAAAATTAAACTAAGAATCACACACAAAATAATTTCTGTATGTAATTAGTACATTATAAATCATAAATAAAAATAAACTCTTAAAATTAAAACCGTCTTCATATCCTACAACTTATTTTATATTCATTAAATTGTATATGGCCGCGCCCACATTTTAGGGGCGTTTTTTTTAAAAAACGGTTTTTCGTAGATTTTAATCATATAATATCAATCTTTAGAAGCAAACTTGAGTATATGTTGAGATATTTAAAAAATCCGCCCACTACCACGCCCCTGTTGAAGTGGCTACATATTTTGGTATATAGGAAAGGAATAGGGCATCAGACTATTTGCTCTGGCCGATGTGTAGTATTCTTTTAATTTTTGTTGGAGGAATACTAATTTAATATTATAAAAATATTTGTTTTTTATCTTTAGCATCATTATCTTATTTATGACAAAATTATTATAACGATTAGTTTCTGCTACATAAACTAATTATTTGGACCTTATCCAATTTGAATATAACCTAAAACTTTACGTGCTAATTATCTTAAAAACGCAACTCTATGAAAACACAAATAGTTAAAATTAAACTAAGAATCACAAACAAAATAGTTTCTGTATGTAATTAGTACATTATAAATAATAAATAAAAATAAATTCTTAAAATTAAAACCGTCTTCATATCCTACAACTTATTTTATATTCATTAAATTGTATATGGCCGCGCCCACATTTTAGGGGCGTTTTTTTTAAAAAACGGTTTTTCGTAGATTTTAATCATATAATATCAATCTTTAGAAGCAAACTTGAGTATATGTTGAGATATTTAAAAAATCCGCCCACTACCACGCCCCTGTTTTGAATTAAAATTCTCTTGGAGTAATTTTATAAGAAAAAATTTTATAAAATTTTAGGCAATTTTTTGAGGAAGTGGCTACATATTTTGGTACATAGGAAAGGAATAGGGCATCAGACTATTTGCTCTGGCCGATGTGTAGCATTCTTTTAATTTTTGTTGGAGGAATACTAGTTTAATATTATAAAAATATTTTTTTTTTATCTTTAGTTTCATTATCTTATTTATGACAAAATTATTATAACGATTAGTTTCTGCTACATAAACTAATTATTTGGACCTTATCCAATTTGAATATAACCTAAAACTTTACGTGCTAATTATCTTAAAAACGCAACTCTATGAAAACACAAATAGTTAAAATTAAACTAAGAATCACAAACAAAATAATTTCTGTATGTAATTAGTACATTATAAATCATAAATAAAAATAAACTCTTAAAATTAAAACCGTCTTCATATCCTACAACTTATTTTATATTCATTAAATTATATATGGCCGCGCCCACATTTTAGGGGCGTTTTTTTTTTAAAAAACGGTTTTTCGTAGATTTTAATCATATAATATCAATCTTTAGAAGCAAACTTGAGTATATGTTGAGATATTTAAAAAATCCGCCCACTACCACGCCCCTGTTTTGAATTAAAATTCTCTTGGAGTAATTTTATAAGAAAAAACTTTATAAAATCTTAGGCAATTTTTTGAGGAAGTGGCTACATATTTTGGTATATAGGAAAGGAATAGGGCATCAGACTATTTGCTCTGGCCGATGTGTAGCATTCTTTTAATTTTTGTTGGAGGAATACTAGTTTAATATTATAAAAATATTTTTTTTTTATCTTTAGCATCATTATCTTATTTATGACAAAATTATTATAACGATTAGTTTCTGCTACATAAACTAATTATTTGGACCTTATCCAATTTGAATATAACCTAAAACTTTACGTGCTAATTATCTTAAAATCGCAACTCTATGAAAACACAAATAGTTAAAATTAAACTAAGAATCACAAACAAAATAATTTCTGTCTGTAATTAGTACATTATAAATCATAAATAAAAATAAACTCTTAAAATTAAAACCGTCTTCATATCCTACAACTTATTTTATATTCATTAAATTGTATATGGCCGCGCCCACATTTTAGGGGCGTTTTTTTTTAAAAAACGGTTTTTCGTAGATTTTAATCATATAATATCAATCTTTAGAAGCAAACTTGAGTATATGTTGAGATATTTAAAAAATCCGCCCACTACCACGCCCCTGTTTTGAATTAAAATTCTCTTGGAGTAATTTTATAAGAAAAAACTTTATAAAATTTTAGGCAATTTTTTGAGGAAGTGGCTACATATTTTGGTATATAGGAAAGGAATAGGGCATCAGACTATTTGCTCTGGCCGATGTGTAGCATTCTTTTAATTTTTGTTGGAGGAATACTAGTTTAATATTATAAAAATATTTTTTTTTTTATCTTTAGCATCATTATCTTATTTATGACAAAATTATTATAACGATTAGTTTCTGCTACATAAACTAATTATTTGGACCTTATCCAATTTGAATATAACCTAAAACTTTACGTGCTAATTATCTTAAAAGCGCAACTCCATGAAAACACAAATAGTTAAAATTAAACTAAGAATCACACACAAAATAATTTCTGTATGTAATTAGTACATTATAAATCATAAATAAAAATAAACTCTTAAAATTAAAACCGTCTTCATATCCTACAACTTATTTTATATTCATTAAATTGTTATGGCCGCGCCCACATTTTAGGGGCGTTTTTTTTAAAAAACGGTTTTTCGTAGATTTTAATCATATAATATCAATCTTTAGAAGCAAACTTGAGTATATGTTGAGATATTTAAAAAATCCGCCCACTACCACGCCCCTGTTTTGAATTAAAATTCTCTTGGAGTAATTTTATAAGAAAAAACTTTATAAAATTTTAGGCAATTTTTTGAGGAAGTGGCTACATATTTTGGTATATAGGAAAGGAATAGGGCATCAGACTATTTGCTCTGGCCGATGTGTAGCATTCTTTTAATTTTTGTTGGAGGAATACTAGTTTAATATTATAAAAATATTTTTTTTTATCTTTAGCATCATTATCTTATTTATGACAAAATTATTATAACGATTAGTTTCTGCTACATAAACTAATTATTTGGACCTTATCCAATTTGAATATAACCTAAAACTTTACGTGCTAATTATCTTAAAAACGCAACTCTATGAAAACACAAATAGTTAAAATTAAACTAAGAATCACAAACAAAATAGTTTCTGTATGTAATTAGTACATTATAAATCATAAATAAAAATAAACTCTTAAAATTAAAACCGTCTTCATATCCTACAACTTATTTTATATTCATTAAATTGTATATGGCCGCGCCCACATTTTAGGGGCGTTTTTTTTAAAAAACGGTTTTTCGTAGATTTTAATCATATAATATCAATCTTTAGAAGCAAACTTGAGTATATGTTGAGATATTTAAAAAATCCGCCCACTACCACGCCCCTGTTTTGAATTAAAATTCTCTTGGAGTAATTTTATAAGAAAAAATTTTATAAAATTTTAGGCAATTTTTTGAGGAAGTGGCTACATATTTTGGTATATAGGAAAGGAATAGGGCATCAGACTATTTGCTCTGGCCGATGTGTAGCATTCTTTTAATTTTTGTTGGAGGAATACTAGTTTAATATTATAAAAATATTTTTTTTTTTATCTTTAGCATCATTATCTTATTTATGACAAAATTATTATAACGATTAGTTTCTGCTACATAAACCAATTATTTGGACCTTATCCAATTTGAATATAACCTAAAACTTTACGTGCTAATTATCTTAAAAACGCAACTCTATGAAAACACAAATAGTTAAAATTAAACTAAGAATCACAAACAAAATAATTTCTGTATGTAATTAGTACATTATAAATCATAAATAAAAATAAACTCTTAAAATTAAAACCGTCTTCATATCCTACAACTTATTTTATATTCATTAAATTGTATATGGCCGCGCCCACATTTTAGGGGCGTTTTTTTTAAAAAACGGTTTTTCGTAGATTTTAATCATATAATATCAATCTTTAGAAGCAAACTTGAGTATATGTTGAGATATTTAAAAAATCCGCCCACTACCACGCCCCTGTTTTGAATTAAAATTCTCTTGGAGTAATTTTATAAGAAAAAATTTTATAAAATTTTAGGCAATTTTTTGAGGAAGTGGCTACATATTTTGGTATATAGGAAAGGAATAGGGCATCAGACTATTTGCTCTGGCCGATGTGTAGCATTCTTTTAATTTTTGTTGGAGGAATACTAGTTTAATATTATAAAAATATTTTTTTTTTTTATCTTTAGCATCATTATCTTATTTATGACAAAATTATTATAACGATTAGTTTCTGCTACATAAACTAATTATTTGGACCTTATCCAATTTGAATATAACCTAAAACTTTACGTGCTAATTATCTTAAAAACACAACTCTATGAAAACACAAATAGTTAAAATTAAACTAAGAATCACAAACAAAATAATTTCTGTATGTAATTAGTACATTATAAATCATAAATAAAAATAAACTCTTAAAATTAAAACCGTCTTCATATCCTACAACTTATTTTATATTCATTAAATTGTATATGGCCGCGCCCACATTTTAGGGGCGTTTTTTTTTTTAAAAACCGTTTTTCGTAGATTTTAATCATATAATATCAATCTTTAGAAGCAAACTTGAGTATATGTTGAGATATTTAAAAAATCCGCCCACTACCACGCCCCTGTTGAAGTGGCTACATATTTTGGTATATAGGAAAGGAATAGGGCATCAGACTATTTGCTCTGGCCGATGTGTAGCATTCTTTTAATTTTTGTTGGAGGAATACTAGTTTAATATTATAAAAATATTTTTTTTTTTATCTTTAGCATCATTATCTTATTTATGACAAAATTATTATAACGATTAGTTTCTGCTACATAAACTAATTATTTGGACCTTATCCAATTTGAATATAACCTAAAACTTTACGTGCTAATTATCTTAAAAACGCAACTCTATGAAAACACAAATAGTTAAAATTAAACTAAGAATCACAAACAAAATAATTTCTGTATGTAATTAGTACATTATAAATCATAAATAAAAATAAACTCTTAAAATTAAAACCGTCTTCATATCCTACAACTTATTTTATATTCATTAAATTGTATATGGCCGCGCCCACATTTTAGGGGCGTTTTTTTTAAAAAACGGTTTTTCGTAGATTTTAATCATATAATATCAATCTTTAGAAGCAAACTTGAGTATATGTTGAGATATTTAAAAAATCCGCCCACTACCACGCCCCTGTTTTGAATTAAAATTCTCTTGGAGTAATTTTATAAGAAAAAACTTTATAAAATTTTAGGCAATTTTTTGAGGAAGTGGCTACATATTTTGGTATATAGGAAAGGAATAGGGCATCAGACTATTTGCTCTGGCCGATGTGTAGCATTCTTTTAATTTTTGTTGGAGGAATACTAGTTTAATATTATAAAAATATTTTTTTTTATCTTTAGCATCATTATCTTATTTATGACAAAATTATTATAACGATTAGTTTCTGCTACATAAACTAATTATTTGGACCTTATCCAATTTGAATATAACCTAAAACTTTACGTGCTAATTATCTTAAAAACGCAACTCTATGAAAACACAAATAGTTAAAATTAAACTAAGAATCACAAACAAAATAATTTCTGTATGTAATTAGTACATTATAAATCATAAATAAAAATAAACTCTTAAAATTAAAACCGTCTTCATATCCTACAACTTAATTTATATTCATTAAATTGTATATGGCCGCGCCCACATTTTAGGGGCGTTTTTTTAAAAAAACGGTTTTTCGTAGATTTTAATCATATAATATCAATCTTTAGAAGCAAACTTGAGTATATGTTGAGATATTTAAAAAATCCGCCCACTACCACGCCCCTGTTTTGAATTAAAATTCTCTTGGAGTAATTTTATAAGAAAAAACTTTATAAAATTTTAGGCAATTTTTTGAGGAAGTGGCTACATATTTTGGTATATAGGAAAGGAATAGGGCATCAGACTATTGGCTCTGGCCGATGTGTAGCATTCTTTTAATTTTTGTTGGAGGAATACTAGTTTAATATTATAAAAATATTTTTTTTTATCTTTAGCATCATTATCTTATTTATGACAAAATTATTATAACGATTAGTTTCTGCTACATAAACTAATTATTTATACCTTATCCAATTTTAATATAACCTAAAACTTTGGCTTCTAATTACCTTAAAAATGCAACTCTAATGAAAACGTAAATAGTCCAAATTAAACTTATAATCACAAAGAAAATAATTTCTGTATATAATTAGTGCATTATAAGTTATAAAGAATAATAAACTCTTAAAATTAAAAACGTCTTCATATCATACAACTTATTTTATATTCATTAAATTGTATATGGCCGCGCCCACATTTTAGGGGCGTTTTTTTTAAAAAACGGTTTTTCGTAGATTTTAATCATATAATATCAATCTTTAGAAGCAAACTTGAGTATATGTTGAGATATTTAAAAAATCCGCCCACTACCACGCCCCTGTTTTGAATTAAAATTCTCTTGGAGTAATTTTATAAGAAAAAATTTTATAAAATTTTAGGCAATTTTTTGAGGAAGTGGCTACATATTTTGGTATATAGGAAAGGAATAGGGCATCAGACTATTTGCTCTGGCCGATGTGTAGCATTCTTTTAATTTTTGTTGGAGGAATACTAGTTTAATATTATAAAAATATTTTTTTTTATCTTTAGCATCATTATCTTATTTATGACAAAATTATTATAACGATTAGTTTCTGCTACATAAACTAATTATTTGGACCTTATCCAATTTGAATATAACCTAAAACTTTACGTGCTAATTATCTTAAAAACGCAACTCTATGAAAACACAAATAGTTAAAATTAAACTAAGAATCACAAACAAAATAATTTCTGTATGTAATTAGTACATTATAAATCATAAATAAAAATAAACTCTTAAAATTAAAACGGTCTTCATATCCTACAACTTATTTTATATTCATTAAATTGTATATGGCCGCGCCCACATTTTAGGGGCGTTTTTTTTTAAAAACGGTTTTTCGTAGATTTTAATCATATAATATCAATCTTTAGAAGCAAACTTGAGTATATGTTGAGATATTTAAAAAATCCGCCTATTTTCTCTGGCCGATGTGTAGCATTCTTTTAATTTTTGTTGGAAGAATACTAGTTTAATATTATAAAAATATTTTTTTTTATCTTTAGCATCATTATCTTATTTATGACAAAATTATTATAACGATTAGTTTCTGCTACATAAACTAATTATTTGGACCTTATCCAATTTGAATATAACCTAAAACTTTACGTGCTAATTATCTTAAAAACGCAACTCTATGAAAACACAAATAGTTAAAATTAAACTAAGAATCACAAACAAAATAATTTCTGTATGTAATTAGTACATTATAAATCATAAATAAAAATAAACTCTTAAAATTAAAACCGTCTTCATATCCTACAACTTATTTTATATTCATTAAATTGTATATGGCCGCGCCCACATTTTAGGGGCGTTTTTTTAAAAAAACGGTTTTTCGTAGATTTTAATCATATAGTATCAATCTTTAGAAGCAAACTTGAGTGTATGTTGAGATATTTAAAAAATCCGCCCACTACCACGCCCCTGTTTTGAATTAAAATTCTCTTGGAGTAATTTTATAAGAAAAAACTTTATAAAATTTTAGGCAATTTTTTGAGGAAGTGGCTACATATTTTGGTATATAGGAAAGGAATAGGGCATCAGACTATTTGCTCTGGCCGATGTGTAGCATTCTTTTAATTTTTGTTGGAGGAATACTAGTTTAATATTATAAAAATATTTTTTTTTATCTTTAGCATCATTATCTTATTTATGACAAAATTATTATAACGATTAGTTTCTGCTACATAAACTAATTATTTGGACCTTATCCAATTTGAATATAACCTAAAACTTTACGTGCTAATTATCTTAAAAACGCAACTCTATGAAAACACAAATAGTTAAAATTAAACTAAGAATCACAAACAAAATAATTTCTGTATGTAATTAGTACATTATAAATCATAAATAAAAATAAACTCTTAAAATTAAAACCGTCTTCATATCCTACAACTTATTTTATATTCATTAAATTGTATATGGCCGCGCCCACATTTTAGGGGCGTTTTTTGTTAAAAAACGGTTTTTCGTAGATTTTAATCATATAATATCAATCTTTAGAAGCAAACTTGAGTATATGTTGAGATATTTAAAAAATCCGCCCACTACCACGCCCCTGTTTTGAATTAAAATTCTCTTGGAGTAATTTTATAAGAAAAAACTTTATAAAATTTTAGGCAATTTTTTGAGGAAGTGGCTACATATTTTGGTATATAGGAAAGGAATAGGGCATCAGACTATTTGCTCTGGCCGATGTGTAGCATTCTTTTAATTTTTGTTGGAGGAATACTAGTTTAATATTATAAAAATATTTTTTTTTATCTTTAGCATCATTATCTTATTTATGACAAAATTATTATAACGATTAGTTTCTGCTACATAAACTAATTATTTGGACCTTATCCAATTTGAATATAACCTAAAACTTTACGTGCTAATTATCTTAAAAACGCAACTCTATGAAAACACAAATAGTTAAAATTAAACTAAGAATCACAAACAAAATAATTTCTGTATGTAATTAGTACATTATAAATCATAAATAAAAATAAACTCTTAAAATTAAAACCGTCTTCATATCCTACAACTTATTTTATATTCATTAAATTGTATATGGCCGCGCCCACATTTTAGGGGCGTTTTTTTTAAAAAACGGTTTTTCGTAGATTTTAATCATATAATATCAATCTTTAGAAGCAAACTTGAGTATAGTTTGAGATATTTAAAAAATCCGCCCACTACCACGCCCCTGTTTTGAATTAAAATTCTCTTGGAGTAATTTTATAAGAAAAAATTTTATAAAATTTTAGGCAATTTTTTGAGGAAGTGGCTACATATTTTGGTATATAGGAAAGGAATAGGGCATCAGACTATTTGCTCTGGCCGATGTGTAGCATTCTTTTAATTTTTGTTGGAGGAATACTAGTTTAATATTATAAAAATATTTTTTTTTATCTTTAGCATCATTATCTTATTTATGACAAAATTATTATAACGATTAGTTTCTGCTACATAAACCAATTATTTGGACCTTATCCAATTTGAATATAACCTAAAACTTTACGTGCTAATTATCTTAAAAACGCAACTCTATGAAAACACAAATAGTTAAAATTAAACTAAGAATCACAAACAAAATAATTTCTGTATGTAATTAGTACATTATAAATCATAAATAAAAATAAACTCTTAAAATTAAAACCGTCTTCATATCCTACAACTTATTTTATATTCATTAAATTGTATATGGCCGCGCCCACATTTTAGGGGCGTTTTTTTTAAAAAACGGTTTTTCGTAGATTTTAATCATATAATATCAATCTTTAGAAGCAAACTTGAGTATATGTTGAGATATTTAAAAAATCCGCCCACTACCACGCCCCTGTTTTGAATTAAAATTCTCTTGGAGTAATTTTATAAGAAAAAACTTTATAAAATTTTAGGCAATTTTTTGAGGAAGTGGCTACATATTTTGGTATATAGGAAAGGAATAGGGCATCAGACTATTTGCTCTGGCCGATGTGTAGCATTCTTTTAATTTTTGTTGGAGGAATACTAGTTTAATATTATAAATTTTTTTTTTTTTATCTTTAGCATCATTATCTTATTTATGACAAAATTATTATAACGATTAGTTTCTGCTACATAAACTAATTATTTGGACCTTATCCAATTTGGATATAACCTAAAACTTTACGTGCTAATTATCTTAAAAACACAACTCTATGAAAACACAAATAGTTAAAATTAAACTAAGAATCACAAACAAAATAATTTCTGTATGTAATTAGTACATTATAAATCATAAATAAAAATAAACTCTTAAAATTAAAACCGTCTTCATATCCTACAACTTATTTTATATTCATTAAATTGTATATGGCCGCGCCCACATTATAGGGGCGTTTTTTTTAAAAAACGGTTTTTCGTAGATTTTAATCATATAATATCAATCTTTAGAAGCAAACTTGAGTATATGTTGAGATATTTAAAAAATCCGCCCACTACCACGCCCCTGTTTTGAATTAAAATTCTCTTGGAGTAATTTTATAAGAAAAAACTTTATAAAATTTTAGGCAATTTTTTGAGGAAGTGGCTACATATTTTGGTATATAGGAAAGGAATAGGGCATCAGACTATTTGCTCTGGCCGATGTGTAGCATTCTTTTAATTTTTGTTGGAGGAATACTAGTTTAATATTATAAAAAAATTTTTTTTTTATCTTTAGCATCATTATCTTATTTATGACAAAATTATTATAACGATTAGTTTCTGCTACATAAACTAATTATTTGGACCTTATCCAATTTGAATATAACCTAAAACTTTACGTGCTAATTATCTTAAAAACGCAACTCTATGAAAACACAAATAGTTAAAATTAAACTAAGAATCACAAACAAAATAATTTCTGTATGTAATTAGTACATTATAAATCATAAATAAAAATAAACTCTTAAAATTAAAACCGTCTTCATATCCTACAACTTATTTTATATTCATTAAATTGTATATGGCCGCGCCCACATTTTAGGGGCGTTTTTTTTAAAAAACGGTTTTTCGTAGATTTTAATCATATAATATCAATCTTTAGAAGCAAACTTGAGTATATGTTGAGATATTTAAAAAATCCGCCCACTACCACGCCCCTGTTTTGAATTAAAATTCTCTTGGAGTAATTTTATAAAATTTTAGGCAATTTTTTGAGGAAGTGGCTACATATTTTGGTATATAGGAAAGGAATAGGGCATCAGACTATTTGCTCTGGCCGATGTGTAGCATTCTTTTAATTTTTGTTGGAGGAATACTAGTTTAATATTATAAAAATATTTTTGTTTTATCTTTAGCATCATTATCTTATTTATGACAGAATTATTATAACGATTAGTTTCTGCTACATAAACTAATTATTTGGACCTTATCCAATTTGAATATAACCTAAAACTTTACGTGCTAATTATCTTAAAAACGCAACTCTATGAAAACACAAATAGTTAAAATTAAACTAAGAATCACACACAAAATAATTTCTGTATGTAATTAGTACATTATAAATCATAAATAAAAATAAACTCTTAAAATTAAAACCGTCTTCATATCCTACAACTTATTTTATATTCATTAAATTGTATATGGCCGGTTTTTCGTAGATTTTAATCATATAATATCAATCTTTAGAAGCAAACTTGAGTATATGTTGAGATATTTAAAAAATCCGCCCACTACCACGCCCCTGTTTTGAATTAAAATTCTCTTGGAGTAATTTTATAAGAAAAAACTTTATAAAATTTTAGGCAATTTTTTGAGGAAGTGGCTACATATTTTGGTATATAGGAAAGGAATAGGGCATCAGACTATTTGCTCTGGCCGATGTGTAGCATTCTTTTAATTTTTGTTGGAGGAATACTAGTTTAATATTATAAAAATATTTTTTTTTTATCTTTAGCATCATTATCTTATTTATGACAGAATTATTATAACGATTAGTTTCTGCTACATAAACTAATTATTTGGACCTTATCCAATTTGAATATAACCTAAAACTTTACGTGCTAATTATCTTAAAAACGCAACTCTATGAAATCACAAATAGTTAAAATTAAATTAAGAATCACACACAAAATAATTTCTGTATGTAATTAGTACATTATAAATCATAAATAAAAATAAACTCTTAAAATTAAAACCGTCTTCATATCCTACAACTTATTTTATATTCATTAAATTGTATATGGCCGCGCCCACATTTTAGGGGCGTTTTTTTTTAAAAAACGGTTTTTCGTAGATTTTAATCATATAATATCAATCTTTAGAAGCAAACTTGAGTATATGTTGAGATATTTAAAAAATCCGCCCACTACCACGCCCCTGTTTTGAATTAAAATTCTCTTGGAGTAATTTTATAAGAAAAAACTTTATAAAATTTTAGGCAATTTTTTGAGGAAGTGGCTACATATTTTGGTATATAGGAAAGGAATAGGGCATCAGACTATTTGCTCTGGCCGATGTGTAGCATTCTTTTAATTTTTGTTGGAGGAACACTAGTTTAATATTATAAAAATATTTTTTTTTATCTTTAGCATCATTATCTTATTTATGTCAAAATTATTATAACGATTAGTTTCTGCTACATAAACTAATTATTTGGACCTTATCCAATTTGAATATAACCTAAAACTTTACGTGCTAATTATCTTAAAAACGCAACTCTATGAAAACACAAATAGTTAAAATTAAACTAAGAATCACAAACAAAATAATTTCTGTATGTAATTAGTACATTATAAATCATAAATAAAAATAAACTCTTAAAATTAAAACCGTCTTCATATCCTACAACTTATTTTATATTCATTAAATTGTATATGGCCGCGCCCACATTTTAGGGGCGTTTTTTTAAAAAAAAAACGGTTTTTCGTAGATTTTAATCATATAATATCAATCTTTAGAAGCAAACTTGAGTATATGTTGAGATATTTAAAAAATCCGCCCACTACCACGCCCCTGTTTTGAATTAAAATTCTCTTGGAGTAATTTTATAAGAAAAAATTTTATAAAATTTTAGGCAATTTTTTGAGGAAGTGGCTACATATTTTGGTATATAGGAAAGGAATAGGGCATCCGACTATTTGCTCTGGCCGATGTGTAGCATTCTTTTAATTTTTGTTGGAGGAACACTAGTTTAATATTATAAAAATATTTTTTTTTATCTTTAGCATCATTATCTTATTTATGACAAAATTATTATAACGATTAGTTTCTGCTACATAAACTAATTATTTGGACCTTATCCAATTTGAATATAACCTAAAACTTTACGTGCTAATTATCTTTAAAACGCAACTCTATGAAAACACAAATAGTTAAAATTAAACTAAGAATCACAAACAAAATAATTTCTGTATGTAATTAGTACATTATAAATCATAAATAAAAATAAACTCTTAAAATTAAAACCGTCTTCATATCCTACAACTTATTTTATATTCATTAAATTGTATATGGCCGCGCCCATACATTTTTCGTAGATTTTAATCATATAATATCAATCTTTAGAAGCAAACTTGAGTATATGTTGAGATATTTAAAAAATCCGCCCACTACCACGCCCCTGTTTTGAATTAAAATTCTCTTGGAGTAATTTTATAAAATTTTAGGCATTTTTTGAGGAAGTGGCTACATATTTTGGTATATAGGAAAGGAATAGGGCATCAGACTATTTGCTCTGGCCGATGTGTAGCATTCTTTTAATTTTTGTTGGAGGAATACTAGTTTAATATTATAAAAATATTTTTGTTTTATCTTTAGCATCATTATCTTATTTATGACAGAATTATTATAACGATTAGTTTCTGCTACATAAACTAATTATTTGGACCTTATCCAATTTGAATATAACCTAAAACTTTACGTGCTAATTATCTTAAAAACGCAACTCTATGAAAACACAAATAGTTAAAATTAAACTAAGAATCACACACAAAATAATTTCTGTATGTAATTAGTACATTATAAATCATAAATAAAAATAAACTCTTAAAATTAAAACCGTCTTCATATCCTACAACTTATTTTATATTCATTAAATTGTATATGGCCGCGCCCACATTTTAGGGGCGTTTTTTTTTAAAAAACGGTTTTTCGTAGATTTTAATCATATAATATCAATCTTTAGAAGCAAACTTGAGTATATGTTGAGATATTTAAAAAATCCGCCCACTACCACGACCCTGTTTTGAATTAAAATTCTCTTGGAGTAATTTTATAAGAAAAAACTTTATAAAATTTTAGGCAATTTTTTGAGGAAGTGGCTACATATTTTGGTATATAGGAAAGGAATAGGGCATCAGACTATTTGCTCTGGCCGATGTGTAGCATTCTTTTAATTTTTGTTGGAGGAATACTAGTTTAATATTATAAAATTTTTTTTTTTTATCTTTAGCATCATTATCTTATTTATGACAAAATTATTATAACGATTAGTTTCTGCTACATAAACTAATTATTTGGACCTTATCCAATTTGGATATAACCTAAAACTTTACGTGCTAATTATCTTAAAAACACAACTCTATGAAAACACAAATAGTTAAAATTAAACTAAGAATCACAAACAAAATAATTTCTGTATGTAATTAGTACATTATAAATCATAAATAAAAATAAACTCTTAAAATTAAAACCGTCTTCATATCCTACAACTTATTTTATATTCATTAAATTGTATATGGCCGCGCCCACATTTTAGGGGCGTTTTTTTTAAAAAACGGTTTTTCGTAGATTTTAATCATATAATATCAATCTTTAGAAGCAAACTTGAGTATATGTTGAGATATTTAAAAAATCCGCCCACTACCACGCCCCTGTTTTGAATTAAAATTCTCTTGGAGTAATTTTATAAGAAAAAACTTTATAAAATTTTAGGCAATTTTTTGAGGAAGTGGCTACATATTTTGGTATATAGGAAAGGAATAGGGCATCAGACTATTTGCTCTGGCCGATGTGTAGCATTCTTTTAATTTTTGTTGGAGGAATACTAGTTTAATATTATAAAAATATTTTTTTTTATCTTTAGCATCATTATCTTATTTATGACAAAATTATTATAACGATTAGTTTCTGCTACATAAACTAATTATTTGGACCTTATCCAATTTGAATATAACCTAAAGCTTTACGTGCTAATTATCTTAAAAACGCAACTCTATGAAATCACAAATAGTTAAAATTAAATTAAGAATCACACACAAAATAATTTCTGTATGTAATTAGTACATTATAAATCATAAATAAAAATAAACTCTTAAAATTAAAACCGTCTTCATATCCTACAACTTATTTTATATTCATTAAATTGTATATGGCCGCGCCCACATTTTAGGGGCGTTTTTTTTTAAAAAACGGTTTTTCGTAGATTTTAATCATATAATATCAATCTTTAGAAGCAAACTTGAGTATATGTTGAGATATTTAAAAAATCCGCCCACTACCACGCCCCTGTTTTGAATTAAAATTCTCTTGGAGTAATTTTATAAAATTTTAGGCAATTTTTTGAGGAAGTGGTTACATATTTTGGTATATAGGAAAGGAATAGGGCATCAGACTATTTGCTCTGGCCGATGTGTAGCATTCTTTTAATTTTTGTTGGAGGAACACTAGTTTAATATTATAAAAATATTTTTTTTTATCTTTAGCATCATTATCTTATTTATGTCAAAATTATTATAACGATTAGTTTCTGCTACATAAACTAATTATTTGGACCTTATCCAATTTGAATATAACCTAAAACTTTACGTGCTAATTATCTTAAAAACGCAACTCTATGAAAACACAAATAGTTAAAATTAAACTAAGAATCACAAACAAAATAATTTCTGTATGTAATTAGTACATTATAAATCATAAATAAAAATAAACTCTTAAAATTAAAACCGTCTTCATATCCTACAACTTATTTTATATTCATTAAATTGTATATGGCCGCGCCCACATTTTAGGGGCGTTTTTTTTAAAAAAACGGTTTTTCGTAGATTTTAATCATATAATATCAATCTTTAGAAGCAAACTTGAGTATATGTTGAGATATTTAAAAAATCCGCCCACTACCACGCCCCTGTTTTGAATTAAAATTCTCTTGGAGTAATTTTATAAGAAAAAATTTTATAAAATTTTAGGCAATTTTTTGAGGAAGTGGCTACATATTTTGGTATATAGGAAAGGAATAGGGCATCCGACTATTTGCTCTGGCCGATGTGTAGCATTCTTTTAATTTTTGTTGGAGGAACACTAGTTTAATATTATAAAAATATTTTTTTTTATCTTTAGCATCATTATCTTATTTATGACAAAATTATTATAACGATTAGTTTCTGCTACATAAACTAATTATTTGGACCTTATCCAATTTGAATATAACCTAAAACTTTACGTGCTAATTATCTTAAAAACGCAACTCTATGAAAACACAAATAGTTAAAATTAAACTAAGAATCACAAACAAAATAATTTCTGTATGTAATTAGTACATTATAAATCATAAATAAAAATAAACTCTTAAAATTAAAACCGTCTTCATATCCTACAACTTATTTTATATTCATTAAATTGTATATGGCCGCGCCCACATTTTAGGGGCGTTTTTTTTTAAAAACGGTTTTTCGTAGATTTTAATCATATAATATCAATCTTTAGAAGCAAACTTGAGTATATGTTGAGATATTTAAAAAATCCACCCACTACCACGCCCCTGTTTTGAATTAAAATTCTCTTGGAGTAATTTTATAAGAAAAAATTTTATAAAATTTTAGGCAATTTTTTGAGGAAGTGGCTACATATTTTGGTATATAGGAAAGGAATAGGGCATCAGACTATTTGCTCTGGCCGATGTGTAGCATTCTTTTAATTTTTGTTGGAGGAATACTAGTTTAATATTATAAAAATATTTTTTTTTATCTTTAGCATCATTATCTTATTTATGACAAAATTATTATAACGATTAGTTTCTGCTACATAAACTAATTATTTGGACCTTATCCAATTTGAATATAACCTAAAACTTTACGTGCTAATTATCTTAAAAACGCAACTCTATGAAAACACAAATAGTTAAAATTAAACTAAGAATCACAAACAAAATAATTTCTGTATGTAATTAGTACATTATAAATCATATATAAAAATAAACTCTTAAAATTAAAACCGTCTTCATTTCCTACAACTTATTTTATATTCATTAAATTGTATATGGCCGCGCCCACATTTTAGGGGCGTTTTTTTTTAAAAAAAACGGTTTTTCGTAGATTTTAATCATATAATATCAATCTTTAGAAGCAAACTTGAGTATATGTTGAGATATTTAAAAAATCCGCCCACTACCACGCCCCTGTTTTGAATTAAAATTCTCTTGGAGTAATTTTATAAGAAAAAACTTTATAAAATTTTAGGCAATTTTTTGAGGAAGTGGCTACATATTTTGGTATATAGGAAAGGAATAGGGCATCAGACTATTTGCTCTGGCCGATGTGTAGCATTCTTTTAATTTTTGTTGGAGGAATACTAGTTTAATATTATAAAAATATTTTTTTCTTATCTTTAGCATCATTATCTTATTTATGACAAAATTATTATAACGATTAGTTTCTGCTACATAAACTAATTATTTGGACCTTATCCAATTTGAATATAACCTAAAACTTTACGTGCTAATTATCTTAAAAACGCAACTCTATGAAAACACAAATAGTTAAAATTAAACTAAGAATCACAAACAAAATAATTTCTGTATGTAATTAGTACATTATAAATCATAAATAAAAATAAACTCTTAAAATTAAAACCGTCTTCATATCCTACAACTTATTTTATATTCATTAAATTGTATATGGCCGCGCCCAGATTTTAGCGGCGTTTTTTTTAAAAAAACGGTTTTTCGTAGATTTTAATCATATAATATCAATCTTTAGAAGCAAACTTGAGTATATGTTGAGATATTTAAAAAAATCCGCCCACTACCACGCCCCTGTTTTGAATTAAAATTCTCTTGGAGTAATTTTATAAGAAAAAATTTTATAAAATTTTAGGCAATTTTTTGAGGAAGTGGCTACATATTTTGGTATATAGGAAAGGAATAGGGCATCAGACTATTTGCTCTGGCCGATGTGTAGCATTCTTTTAATTTTTGTTGGAGGAATACTAGTTTAATATTATAAAAATATTTTTTTTTATCTTTAGCATCATTATCTTATTTATGACAAAATTATTATAACGATTAGTTTCTGCTACATAAACTAATTATTTGGACCTTATCCAATTTGAATATAACCTAAAACTTTACGTGCAAATTATCTTAAAAACGCAACTCTATGAAAACACAAATAGTTAAAATTAAACTAAGAATCACAAACAAAATAATTTCTGTATGTAATTAGTACATTATAAATCATAAATAAAAATAAACTCTTAAAATTAAAACCGTCTTCATATCCTACAACTTATTTTATATTCATTAAATTGTATATGGCCGCGCCCAGATTTTAGGGGCGTTTTTTTTAAAAAAACGGTTTTTCGTAGATTTTAATCATATAATATCAATCTTTAGAAGCAAACTTGAGTATATGTTGAGATATTTAAAAAAATCAGCCCACTACCACGCCCCTGTTTTGAATTAAAATTCTCTTGGAGTAATTTTATAAGAAAAAATTTTATAAAATTTTAGGCAATTTTTTGAGGAAGTGGCTACATATTTTGGTATATAGGAAAGGAATAGGGCATCAGACTATTTGCTCTGGCCGATGTGTAGCATTCTTTTAATTTTTGTTGGAGGAATACTAGTTTAATATTATAAAAATATTTTTTTTTATCTTTAGCATCATTATCTTATTTATGACAAAATTATTATAACGATTAGTTTCTGCTACATAAACTAATTATTTGGACCTTATCCAATTTGAATATAACCTAAAACTTTACGTGCTAATTATCTTAAAAACGCAACTCTATGAAAACACAAATAGTTAAAATTAAACTAAGAATCACAAACAAAATAATTTCTGTATGTAATTAGTACATTATAAATCATAAATAAAAATAAACTCTTAAAATTAAAACCGTCTTCATATCCTACAACTTATTTTATATTCATTAAATTGTATATGGCCGCGCCCAGATTTTAGGGGCGTTTTTTTTAAAAAAACGGTTTTTCGTAGATTTTAATCATATAATATCAATCTTTAGAAGCAAACTTGAGTATATGTTGAGATATTTAAAAAAATCCGCCCACTACCACGCCCCTGTTTTGAATTAAAATTCTCTTGGAGTAATTTTATAAGAAAAAATTTTATAAAATTTTAGGCAATTTTTTGAGGAAGTGGCTACATATTTTGGTATATAGGAAAGGAATAGGGCATCAGACTATTTGCTCTGGCCGATGTGTAGCATTCTTTTAATTTTTGTTGGAGGAATACTAGTTTAATATTATAAAAATATTTTTTTTTATCTTTAGCATCATTATCTTATTTATGACAAAATTATTATAACGATTAGTTTCTGCTACATAAACTAATTATTTGGACCTTATCCAATTTGAATATAACCTAAAACTTTACGTGCAAATTATCTTAAAAACGCAACTCTATGAAAACACAAATAGTTAAAATTAAACTAAGAATCACAAACAAAATAATTTCTGTATGTAATTAGTACATTATAAATCATAAATAAAAATAAACTCTTAAAATTAAAACCGTCTTCATATCCTACAACTTATTTTATATTCATTAAATTGTATATGGCCGCGCCCACATTTTAGGGGCGTTTTTTTAAAAAAATGGTTTTTCGTAGATTTTAATCATATAATATCAATCTTTAGAAGCAAACTTGAGTATATGTTGAGATATTTAAAAAATCCGCCCACTACCACGCCCCTGTTTTGAATTAAAATTCTCTTGGAGTAATTTTATAAGAAAAAATTTTATAAAATTTTAGGCAATTTTTTGAGGAAGTGGCTACATATTTTGGTATATAGGAAAGGAATAGGGCATTCTTTTAATTTTTGTTGGAGGAATACTAGATTAATATTATAAAAATATTTTTTTTTTATCTTTAGCATCATTATCTTATTTATGACAAAATTATTATAACGATTAGTTTCTGCTACATAAACTAATTATTTGGACCTTATCCAATTTGAATATAACCTAAAACTTTACGTGCTAATTATCTTAAAAACGCAACTCTATGAAAACACAAATAGTTAAAATTAAACTAAGAATCACAAACAAAATAATTTCTGTATGTAATTAGTACATTATAAATCATAAATAAAAATAAACTCTTAAAATTAAAACCGTCTTCATATCCTACAACTTATTTTATATTCATTAAATTGTATATGGCCGCGCCCACATTTTAGGGGCGTTTTTTTAAAAAACGGTTTTTCGTAGATTTTAATCATATAATATCAATCTTTAGAAGCAAACTTGAGTATATGTTGAGATATTTATAAAATCCGCCCACTACCACGCCCCTGTTTTGAATTAAAATTCTCTTGGAGTAATTTTATAAGAAAAAATTTTATAAAATTTTAGGCAATTTTTTGAGGAAGTGGCTACATATTTTGGTATATAGGAAAGGAATAGGGCATCAGACTATTTGCTCTGGCCGATGTGTAGCATTCTTTTAATTTTTGTTGGAGGAATACTAGTTTAATATTATAAAAATATTTTTTTTTTATCTTTAGCATCATTATCTTATTTATGACAAAATTATTATAACGATTAGTTTCTGCTACATAAACTAATTATTTGGACCTTATCCAATTTGAATATAACCTAAAACTTTACGTGCTACATAGTTATCTTAAAAACGCAACTCTATGAAAACACAAATAGTTAAAATTAAACTAAGAATCACAAACAAAATAATTTCTGTATGTAATTAGTACATTATAAATCATAAATAAAAATAAACTCTTAAAATTAAAACCGTCTTCATATCCTACAACTTATTTTATATTCATTAAATTGTATATGGCCGCGCCCACATTTTAGGGGCGTTTTTTTTAAAAAACGGTTTTTCGTAGATCTTAATCATATAATATCAATCTTTAGAAGCAAACTTGAGTATATGTTGAGATATTTAAAAAATCCGCCCACTACCACGCCCCTGTTTTGAATTAAAATTCTCTTGGAGTAATTTTATAAGAAAAAATTTTATAAAATTTTAGGCAATTTATTGAGGAAGTGGCTACATATTTTGGTATATAGGAAAGGAATAGGGCATCAGACTATTTACTCTGGCCGATGTGTAGCATTCTTTTAATTTTTGTTGGAGGAATACTAGTTTAATATTATAAAAATATTTTTTTTTATCTTTAGCATCATTATCTTATTTATGACAAAATTATTATAACGATTAGTTTCTGCTACATAAACTAATTATTTGGACCTTATCCAATTTGAATATAACCTAAAACTTTACGTGCTAATTATCTTAAAAACGCAACTCTATGAAAACACAAATAGTTAAAATTAAACTAAGAATCACAAACAAAATAATTTCTGTATGTAATTAGTACATTATAAATCATAAATAAAAATAAACTCTTAAAATTAAAACCGTCTTCATATCCTACAACTTATTTTATATTCATTAAATTGTATATGGCCGCGCCCACATTTTAGGGGCGTTTTTTTTAAAAAACGGTTTTTCGTAGATTGTAATCATATAATATCAATCTTTAGAAGCAAACTTGAGTATATGTTGAGATATTTAAAAAATCCGCCCACTACCACGCCCCTGTTTTGAATTAAAATTCTCTTGGAGTAATTTTATAAGAAAAAATTTTATAAAATTTTAGGCAATTTTTTGAGGAAGTGGCTACATATTTTGGTATATAGGAAAGGAATAGGGCATCAGACTATTTGCTCTGGCCGATGTGTAGCATTCTTTTAATTTTTGTTGGAGGAATACTAGTTTAATATTATAAAAATATTTTTTTTTTATCTTTAGCATCATTATCTTATTTATGACAAAATTATTATAACGATTAGTTTCTGCTACATAAACTAATTATTTGGACCTTATCCAATTTGAATATAACCTAAAACTTTACGTGCTAGTTATCTTAAAAACGCAACTCTATGAAAACACAAATAGTTAAAATTAAACTAAGAATCACAAACAAAATAATTTCTGTATGTAATTAGTACATTATAAATCATAAATAAAAATAAACTCTTAAAATTAAAACCGTCTTCATATCCTACAACTTATTTTATATTCATTAAATTGTATATGGCCGCGCCCACATTTTAGGGGCGTTTTTTTTAAAAAACGGTTTTTCGTAGATTTTAATCATATAATATCAATCTTTAGAAGCAAACTTGAGTATATGTTGAGATATTTAAAAAATCCGCCCACTACCACGCCCCTGTTTTGAATTAAAATTCTCTTGGAGTAATTTTATAAGAAAAAATTTTATAAAATTTTAGGCAATTTATTGAGGAAGTGGCTACATATTTTGGTATATAGGAAAGGAATAGGGCATCAGACTATTTGCTCTGGCCGATGTGTAGCATTCTTTTAATTTTTGTTGGAGGAATACTAGTTTAATATTATAAAAATATTTTTTTTTATCTTTAGCATCATTATCTTATTTATGACAAAATTATTATAACGATTAGTTTCTGCTATATAAACTAATTATTTGGACCTTATCCAATTTGAATATAACCTAAAACTTTACGTGCTAATTATCTTAAAAACGCAACTCTATGAAAACACAAATAGTTAAAATTAAACTAAGAATCACAAACAAAATAATTTCTGTATGTAATTAGTACATTATAAATCATAAATAAAAATAAACTCTTAAAATTAAAACCGTCTTCATATCCTACAACTTATTTTATATTCATTAAATTGTATATGGCCGCGCCCACATTTTAGGGGCGTTTTTTTTAAAAAACGGTTTTTCGTAGATTTTAATCATATAATATCAATCTTTAGAAGCAAACTTGAGTATATGTTGAGATATTTATAAAATCCGCCCACTACCACGCCCCTGTTTTGAATTAAAATTCTCTTGGAGTAATTTTATAAGAAAAAATTTTATAAAATTTTAGGCAATTTTTTGAGGAAGTGGCTACATATTTTGGTATATAGGAAAGGAATAGGGCATCAGACTATTTGCTCTGGCCGATGTGTAGCATTCTTTTAATTTTTGTTGGAGGAATACTAGTTTAATATTATAAAAATATTTTTTTTTTATCTTTAGCATCATTATCTTATTTATGACAAAATTATTATAACGATTAGTTTCTGCTACATAAACTAATTATTTGGACCTTATCCAATTTGAATATAACCTAAAACTTTACGTGCTAGTTATCTTAAAAACGCAACTCTATGAAAACACAAATAGTTAAAATTAAACTAAGAATCACAAACAAAATAATTTCTGTATGTAATTAGTACATTATAAATCATAAATAAAAATAAACTCTTAAAATTAAAACCGTCTTCATATCCTACAACTTATTTTATATTCATTAAATTGTATATGGCCGCGCCCACATTTTAGGGGCGTTTTTTTTAAAAAACGGTTTTTCGTAGATTTTAATCATATAATATCAATCTTTAGAAGCAAACTTGAGTATATGTTGAGATATTTAAAAAATCCGCCCACTACCACGCCCCTGTTTTGAATTAAAATTCTCTTGGAGTAATTTTATAAGAAAAAACTTTATAAAATTTTAGGCAATTTTTTGAGGAAGTGGCTACATATTTTGGTATATAGGAAAGGAATAGGGCATCAGACTATTTGCTCTGGCCGATGTGTAGCATTCTTTTAATTTTTGTTGGAGGAATACTAGTTTAATATTATAAAAATATTTTTTTTTATCTTTAGCATCATTATCTTATTTATGACAAAATTATTATAACGATTAGTTTCTGCTACATAAACTAATTATTTGGACCTTATCCAATTTGAATATAACCTAAAACTTAACGTGCTAATTATCTTAAAAACGCAACTCTATGAAAACACAAATAGTTAAAATTAAACTAAGAATCACAAACAAAATAATTTCTGTATGTAGTTAGTACATTATAAATCATAAATAAAAATAAACTCTTAAAATTAAAACCGTCTTCATATCCTACAACTTATTTTATATTCATTAAATTGTGTATGGCCGCGCCCACATTTTAGGGGCGTTTTTTTTAAAAAACGGTTTTTCGTAGATTTTAATCATATAATATCAATCTTTAGAAGCAAACTTGAGTATATGTTGAGATATTTAATAAATCCGCCCACTACCACGCCCCTGTTTTGAATTAAAATTCTCTTGGAGTAATTTTATAAGAAAAAATTTTATAAAATTTTAGGCAATTTTTTGAGGAAGTGGCTACATATTTTGGTATATAGGAAAGGAATAGGGCATCAGACTATTTGCTCTGGCCGATGTGTAGCATTCTTTTAATTTTTGTTGGAGGAATACTAGTTTAATATTATAAAAATATTTTTTTTTTATCTTTAGCATCATTATCTTATTTATGACAAAATTATTATAACGATTAGTTTCTGCTACATAAACTAATTATTTG
This sequence comes from Chalcosyrphus nemorum, assembly GCA_949716465.1. Lineage (NCBI taxonomy): Eukaryota > Metazoa > Arthropoda > Insecta > Diptera > Syrphidae > Chalcosyrphus > Chalcosyrphus nemorum. The sequence goes on from OX454332.1 coordinate 55,808,615, forward strand.
GACCTAATCCAATTTGAATATAACCTAAAACTTTACGTGCTAATTATCTTAAAAACGCAACTCTATGAAAACACAAATAGTTAAAATTAAACTAAGAATCACAAACAAAATAATTTCTGTATGTAATTAGTACATTATAAATCATAAATAAAAATAAACTCTTAAAATTAAAACCGTCTTCATATCCTACAACTTATTTTATATTCATTAAATTGTATATGGCCGCGCCCACATTTTAGGGGCGTTTTTTTTAAAAAACGGTTTTTCGTAGATTTTAATCATATAATATCAATTTTTAGAAGCAAACTTGAGTATATGTTGAGATATTTAAAAAATCCGCCCACTACCACGCCCCTGTTTTGAATTAAAATTCTCTTGGAGTAATTTTATAAGAAAAAATTTTATAAAATTTTAGGCAATTTTTTGAGGAAGTGGCTACATATTTTGGTATATAGGAAAGGAATAGGGCATCAGACTATTTGCTCTGGCCGATGTGTATCATTCTTTTAATTTTTGTTGGAGGAATACTAGATTAATATTATAAAAATATTTTTTTTTATCTTTAGCATCATTATCTTATTTATGACAAAATTATTATAACGATTAGTTTCTGCTACATAAACTAATTATTTGGACCTTATCCAATTTGAATATAACCTAAAACTTTACGTGCTAATTATCTTAAAAACGCAACTCTATGAAAACACAAATAGTTAAAATTAAACTAAGAATCACAAACAAAATAATTTCTGTATGTAATTAGTACATTATAAATCATAAATAAAAATAAACTCTTAAAATTAAAACCGTCTTCATATCCTACAACTTATTTTATATTCATTAAATTGTATATGGCCGCGCCCACATTTTAGGGGCGTTTTTTTTAAAAAACGGTTTTTCGTAGATTTTAATCATATAATATCAATCTTTAGAAGCAAACTTGAGTATATGTTGAGATATTTAAAAAATCCGCCCACTACCACGCCCCTGTTTTGAATTAAAATTCTCTTGGAGTAATTTTATAAGAAATAACTTTATAAAATTTTAGGCAATTTTTTGAGGAAGTGGCTACATATTTTGGTATATAGGAAAGGAATAGGGCATCAGACTATTTGCTCTGGCCGATGTGTAGCATTCTTTTAATTTTTGTTGGAGGAATACTAGTTTAATATTATAAAAATATTTTTTTTTATCTTTAGCATCATTATCTTATTTATGACAAAATTATTATAACGAGTAGTTTCTGCTACATAAACTAATTATTTGGACCTTATCCAATTTGAATATAACCTAAAACTTTACGTGCTAATTATCTTAAAAACGCAACTCTATGAAAACACAAATAGTTAAAATTAAACTAAGAATCACAAACAAAATAATTTCTGTATGTAATTAGTACATTATAAATCATAAAAAAAAATAAACTCTTAAAATTAAAACCGTCTTCATATCCTACAACTTATTTTATATTCATTAAATTGTATATGGCCGCGCCCACATTTTAGGGGGTTTTTTTTTAAAAAACGGTTTTTCGTAGATTTTAATCATATAATATCAATCTTTAGAAGCAAACTTGAGTATATGTTGAGATATTTAAAAAATCCGCCCACTACCACGCCCCTGTTTTGAATTAAAATTCTCTTGGAGTAATTTTATAAGAAAAAATTTTATAAAATTTTAGGCAATTTTTTGAGGAAGTGGCTACATATTTTGGTATATAGGAAAGGAATAGGGCATCAGACTATTTGCTCTGGCCGATGTGTAGCATTCTTTTAATTTTTGTTGGAGGAATACTAGTTTAATATTATAAAAATATTTTTTTTTTATCTTTAGCATCATTATCTTATTTATGACAAAATTATTATAACGATTAGTTTCTGCTACATAAACTAATTATTTGGACCTTATCCAATTTGAATATAACCTAAAACTTTACGTGCTAATTATCTTAAAAACGCAACTCTATGAAAACACAAATAGTTAAAATTAAACTAAGAATCACAAACAAAATAATTTCTGTATGTAATTAGTACATTATAAATCATAAATAAAAATAAACTCTTAAAATTAAAACCGTCTTCATATCCTACAACTTATTTTATATTTATTAAATTGTATAAGGCCGCGCCCACATTTTAGGGGCGTTTTTTTTAAAAAAACGGTTTTTCGTAGATTTTAATCATATAATATCAATCTTTAGAAGCAAACTTGAGTATATGTTGAGATATTTAATAAATCCGCCCACTACCACGCCCCTGTTTTGAATTAAAATTCTCTTGGAGTAATTTTATAAGAAAAAATTTTATAAAATTTTAGGCAATTTTTTGAGGAAGTGGCTACATATTTTGGTATATAGGAAAGGAATAGGGCATCAGACTATTTGCTCTGGCCGATGTGTAGCATTCTTTTAATTTTTGTTGGAGGAATACTAGTTTAATATTATAAAAATATTTTTTTTTTATCTTTAGCATCATTATCTTATTTATGACAAAATTATTATAACGATTAGTTTCTGCTACATAAACTAATTATTTGGACCTAATCCAATTTGAATATAACCTAAAACTTTACGTGCTAATTATCTTAAAAACGCAACTCTATGAAAACACAAATAGTTAAAATTAAACTAAGAATCACAAACAAAATAATTTCTGTATGTAATTAGTACATTATAAATCATAAATAAAAATAAACTCTTAAAATTAAAACCGTCTTCATATCCTACAACTTATTTTATATTCATTAAATTGTATATGGCCGCGCCCACATTTTAGGGGCGTTTTTTTTAAAAAACGGTTTTTCGTAGATTTTAATCATATAATATCAATTTTTAGAAGCAAACTTGAGTATATGTTGAGATATTTAAAAAATCCGCCCACTACCACGCCCCTGTTTTGAATTAAAATTCTCTTGGAGTAATTTTATAAGAAAAAATTTTATAAAATTTTAGGCAATTTTTTGAGGAAGTGGCTACATATTTTGGTATATAGGAAAGGAATAGGGCATCAGACTATTTGCTCTGGCCGATGTGTATCATTCTTTTAATTTTTGTTGGAGGAATACTAGATTAATATTATAAAAATATTTTTTTTTATCTTTAGCATCATTATCTTATTTATGACAAAATTATTATAACGATTAGTTTCTGCTACATAAACTAATTATTTGGACCTTATCCAATTTGAATATAACCTAAAACTTTACGTGCTAATTATCTTAAAAACGCAACTCTATGAAAACACAAATAGTTAAAATTAAACTAAGAATCACAAACAAAATAATTTCTGTATGTAATTAGTACATTATAAATCATAAATAAAAATAAACTCTTAAAATTAAAACCGTCTTCATATCCTACAACTTATTTTATATTCATTAAATTGTATATGGCCGCGCCCACATTTTAGGGGCGTTTTTTTTAAAAAACGGTTTTTCGTAGATTTTAATCATATAATATCAATCTTTAGAAGCAAACTTGAGTATATGTTGAGATATTTAAAAAATCCGCCCACTACCACGCCCCTGTTTTGAATTAAAATTCTCTTGGAGTAATTTTATAAGAAATAACTTTATAAAATTTTAGGCAATTTTTTGAGGAAGTGGCTACATATTTTGGTATATAGGAAAGGAATAGGGCATCAGACTATTTGCTCTGGCCGATGTGTAGCATTCTTTTAATTTTTGTTGGAGGAATACTAGTTTAATATTATAAAAATATTTTTTTTTATCTTTAGCATCATTATCTTATTTATGACAAAATTATTATAACGAGTAGTTTCTGCTACATAAACTAATTATTTGGACCTTATCCAATTTGAATATAACCTAAAACTTTACGTGCTAATTATCTTAAAAACGCAACTCTATGAAAACACAAATAGTTAAAATTAAACTAAGAATCACAAACAAAATAATTTCTGTATGTAATTAGTACATTATAAATCATAAAAAAAAATAAACTCTTAAAATTAAAACCGTCTTCATATCCTACAACTTATTTTATATTCATTAAATTGTATATGGCCGCGCCCACATTTTAGGGGGTTTTTTTTTAAAAAACGGTTTTTCGTAGATTTTAATCATATAATATCAATCTTTAGAAGCAAACTTGAGTATATGTTGAGATATTTAAAAAATCCGCCCACTACCACGCCCCTGTTTTGAATTAAAATTCTCTTGGAGTAATTTTATAAGAAAAAATTTTATAAAATTTTAGGCAATTTTTTGAGGAAGTGGCTACATATTTTGGTATATAGGAAAGGAATAGGGCATCAGACTATTTGCTCTGGCCGATGTGTAGCATTCTTTTAATTTTTGTTGGAGGAATACTAGTTTAATATTATAAAAATATTTTTTTTTTATCTTTAGCATCATTATCTTATTTATGACAAAATTATTATAACGATTAGTTTCTGCTACATAAACTAATTATTTGGACCTTATCCAATTTGAATATAACCTAAAACTTTACGTGCTAATTATCTTAAAAACGCAACTCTATGAAAACACAAATAGTTAAAATTAAACTAAGAATCACAAACAAAATAATTTCTGTATGTAATTAGTACATTATAAATCATAAATAAAAATAAACTCTTAAAATTAAAACCGTCTTCATATCCTACAACTTATTTTATATTTATTAAATTGTATAAGGCCGCGCCCACATTTTAGGGGCGTTTTTTTTAAAAAAACGGTTTTTCGTAGATTTTAATCATATAATATCAATCTTTAGAAGCAAACTTGAGTGTATGTTGAGATATTTAAAAAATCCGCCCACTACCACGCCCCTGTTTTGAATTAAAATTCTCTTGGAGTAATTTTATAAGAAAAAACTTTATAAAATTTTAGGCAATTTTTGGAGGAAGTGGCTACATATTTTGGTATATAGGAAAGGAATAGGGCATCAGACTATTTGCTCTGGCCGATGTGTAGCATTCTTTTAATTTTTGTTGGAGGAATACTAGTTTAATATTATAAAAATATTTTTTTTTTATCTTTAGCATCATTATCTTATTTATGACAAAATTATTATAACGATTAGTTTCTGCTACATAAACTAATTATTTGGACCTTATCCAATTTGAATATAACCTAAAACTTTACGTGCTAATTATCTTAAAAACGCAACTCTATGAAAACACAAATAGTTAAAATTAAACTAAGAATCACAAACAAAATAATTTCTGTATGTAATTAGTACATTATAAATCATAAATAAAAATAAACTCTTAAAATTAAAACCGTCTTCATATCCTACAACTTATTTTATATTTATTAAATTGTATAAGGCCGCGCCCACATTTTAGGGGCGTTTTTTTTAAAAAAACGGTTTTTCGTAGATTTTAATCATATAATATCAATCTTTAGAAGCAAACTTGAGTGTATGTTGAGATATTTAAAAAATCCGCCCACTACCACGCCCCTGTTTTGAATTAAAATTCTCTTGGAGTAATTTTATAAGAAAAAACTTTATAAAATTTTAGGCAATTTTTGGAGGAAGTGGCTACATATTTTGGTATATAGGAAAGGAATAGGGCATCAGACTATTTGCTCTGGCCGATGTGTAGCATTCTTTTAATTTTTGTTGGAGGAATACTAGTTTAATATTATAAAAATATTTTTTTTTTATCTTTAGCATCATTATCTTATTTATGACAAAATTATTATAACGATTAGTTTCTGCTACATAAACTAATTATTTGGACCTTATCCAATTTGAATATAACCTAAAACTTTACGTGCTAATTATCTTAAAAACGCAACTCTATGAAAACACAAATAGTTAAAATTAAACTAAGAATCACAAACAAAATAATTTCTGTATGTAATTAGTACATTATAAATCATAAATAAAAATAAACTCTTAAAATTAAAACCGTCTTCATATCCTACAACTTATTTTATATTCATTAAATTGTATATGGCCGCGCCCACATTTTAGGGGCGTTTTTTTTAAAAAACGGTTTTTCGTAGATTTTAATCATATAATATCAATCTTTAGAAGCAAACTTGAGTATATGTTGAGATATTTAAAAAATCCGCCCACTACCACGCCCCTGTTTTGAATTAAAATTCTCTTGGAGTAATTTTATAAGAAAAAACTTTATAAAATTTTAGGCAATTTTTTGAGGAAGTGGCTACATATTTTGGTATATAGGAAAGGAATAGGGCATCAGACTATTTGCTCTGGCTGATGTGTAGCATTCTTTTAATTTTTGTTGGAGGAATACTAGTTTAATATTATAAAAATATTTTTTTTTATCTTTAGCATCATTATCTTATTTATGACAAAATTATTATAACGATTAGTTTCTGCTACATAAACTAATTATTTGGACCTTATCCAATTTGAATATAACCTAAAACTTTACGTGCTAATTATCTTAAAAACGCAACTCTATGAAAACACAAATAGTTAAAATTAAACTAAGAATCACAAACAAAATAATTTCTGTATGTAATTAGTACATTATAAATCATAAATAAAAATAAACTCTTAAAATTAAAACCGTCTTCATATCCTACAACTTATTTTATATTCATTAAATTGTAAATGGCCGCGCCCACATTTTAGGGGCGTTTTTTTTTTAAAACGGTTTTTCGTAGATTTTAATCATATAATATCAATCTTTAGAAGCAAACTTGAGTATATGTTGAGATATTTAAAAAATCCGCCCACTACCACGCCCCTGTTTTGAATTAAAATTCTCTTGGAGTAATTTTATAAGAAAAAACTTTATAAAATTTTAGGCAATTTTTTGAGGAAGTGGCTACATATTTTCGTATATAGGAAAGGAATAGGGCATCAGACTATTTGCTCTGGCCGATGTGTAGCATTCTTTTAATTTTTGTTGGAGGAATACTAGTTTAATATTATAAAAATATTTTTTTTATCTTTAGCATCATTATCTTATTTATGACAAAATTATTATAACGATTAGTTTCTGCTACATAAACTAATTATTTGGACCTTATCCAATTTGAATATAACCTAAAACTTTACGTGCTAATTATCTTAAAAACGCAACTCTATGAAAACACAAATAGTTAAAATTAAACTAAGAATCACAAACAAAATAATTTCTGTATGTAATTAGTACATTATAAATCATAAATAAAAATAAACTCTTAAAATTAAAACCGTCTTCATATCCTACAACTTATTTTATATTTATTAAATTGTATAAGGCCGCGCCCACATTTTAGGGGCGTTTTTTTTAAAAAAACGGTTTTTCGTAGATTTTAATCATATAATATCAATCTTTAGAAGCAAACTTGAGTGTATGTTGAGATATTTAAAAAATCCGCCCACTACCACGCCCCTGTTTTGAATTAAAATTCTCTTGGAGTAATTTTATAAGAAAAAACTTTATAAAATTTTAGGCAATTTTTGGAGGAAGTGGCTACATATTTTGGTATATAGGAAAGGAATAGGGCATCAGACTATTTGCTCTGGCCGATGTGTAGCATTCTTTTAATTTTTGTTGGAGGAATACTAGTTTAATATTATAAAAATATTTTTTTTTTATCTTTAGCATCATTATCTTATTTATGACAAAATTATTATAACGATTAGTTTCTGCTACATAAACTAATTATTTGGACCTTATCCAATTTGAATATAACCTAAAACTTTACGTGCTAATTATCTTAAAAACGCAACTCTATGAAAACACAAATAGTTAAAATTAAACTAAGAATCACAAACAAAATAATTTCTGTATGTAATTAGTACATTATAAATCATAAATAAAAATAAACTCTTAAAATTAAAACCGTCTTCATATCCTACAACTTATTTTATATTCATTAAATTGTATATGGCCGCGCCCACATTTTAGGGGCGTTTTTTTTAAAAAACGGTTTTTCGTAGATTTTAATCATATAATATCAATCTTTAGAAGCAAACTTGAGTATATGTTGAGATATTTAAAAAATCCGCCCACTACCACGCCCCTGTTTTGAATTAAAATTCTCTTGGAGTAATTTTATAAGAAAAAACTTTATAAAATTTTAGGCAATTTTTTGAGGAAGTGGCTACATATTTTGGTATATAGGAAAGGAATAGGGCATCAGACTATTTGCTCTGGCCGATGTGTAGCATTCTTTTAATTTTTGTTGGAGGAATACTAGTTTAATATTATAAAAATATTTTTTTTTATCTTTAGCATCATTATCTTATTTATGACAAAATTATTATAACGATTAGTTTCTGCTACATAAACTAATTATTTGGACCTTATCCAATTTGAATATAACCTAAAACTTTACGTGCTAATTATCTTAAAAACGCAACTCTATGAAAACACAAATAGTTAAAATTAAACTAAGAATCACAAACAAAATAATTTCTGTATGTAATTAGTACATTATAAATCATAAATAAAAATAAACTCTTAAAATTAAAACCGTCTTCATATCCTACAACTTATTTTATATTCATTAAATTGTAAATGGCCGCGCCCACATTTTAGGGGCGTTTTTTTTTTTAAAACGGTTTTTCGTAGATTTTAATCATATAATATCAATCTTTAGAAGCAAACTTGAGTATATGTTGAGATATTTAAAAAATCCGCCCACTACCACGCCCCTGTTTTGAATTAAAATTCTCTTGGAGTAATTTTATAAGAAAAAACTTTATAAAATTTTAGGCAATTTTTTGAGGAAGTGGCTACATATTTTCGTATATAGGAAAGGAATAGGGCATCAGACTATTTGCTCTGGCCGATGTGTAGCATTCTTTTAATTTTTGTTGGAGGAATACTAGTTTAATATTATAAAAATATTTTTTTTATCTTTAGCATCATTATCTTATTTATGACAAAATTATTATAACGATTAGTTTCTGCTACATAAACTAATTATTTGGACCTTATCCAATTTGAATATAACCTAAAACTTTACGTGCTAATTATCTTAAAAACGCAACTCTATGAAAACACAAATAGTTAAAATTAAACTAAGAATCACAAACAAAATAATTTCTGTATGTAATTAGTACATTATAAATCATAAATAAAAATAAACTCTTAAAATTAAAACCGTCTTCATATCCTACAACTTATTTTATATTCATTAAATTGTAAATGGCCGCGCCCACATTTTAGGGGCGTTTTTTTTTTAAAAACGGTTTTTCGTAGATTTTAATCATATAATATCAATCTTTAGAAGCAAACTTGAGTATATGTTGAGATATTTAAAAAATCCGCCCACTACCACGCCCCTGTTTTGAATTAAAATTCTCTTGGAGTAATTTTATAAGAAAAAACTTTATAAAATTTTAGGCAATTTTTTGAGGAAGTGGCTACATATTTTGGTATATAGGAAAGGAATAGGGCATCAGACAATTTGCTCTGGCCGATGTGTAGCATTCTTTTAATTTTTGTTGGAGGAATACTAGTTTAATATTATAAAAATATTTTTTTTTTATCTTTAGCATCATTATCTTATTTATGACAAAATTATTATAACGATTAGTTTCTGCTACATAAACTAATTATTTGGACCTTATCCAATTTGAATATAACCTAAAACTTTACGTGCTAGTTATCTTAAAAACGCAACTCTATGAAAACACAAATAGTTAAAATTAAACTAAGAATCACAAACAAAATAATTTCTGTATGTAATTAGTACATTATAAATCATAAATAAAAATAAACTCTTAAAATTAAAACCGTCTTCATATCCTACAACTTATTTTATATTCATTAAATTGTATATGGCTGCGCCCACATTTTAGGGGCGTTTTTTTTTAAAAAACGGTTTTTCGTAGATTTTAATCATATAATATCAATCTTTAGAAGCAAACTTGAGTATATGTTGAGATATTTAAAAAATCCGCCCACTACCACGCCCCTGTTTTGAATTAAAATTCTCTTGGAGTAATTTTATAAGAAAAAACTTTATAAAATTTTAGGCAATTTTTTGAGGAAGTGGCTAAATATTTTGGTATATAGGAAAGGAATAGGGCATCAGACTATTTGCTCTGGCCGATGTGTAGCATTCTTTTAATTTTTGTTGGAGGAATACTAGATTAATATTATAAAAATATTTTTTTTTTATCTTTAGCATCATTATCTTATTTATGACAAAATTATTATAACGATTAGTTTCTGCTACATAAACTAATTATTTGGACCTTATCCAATTTAAAACTTTACGTGCTAATTATCTTAAAAACGCAACTCTATGAAAACACAAATAGTTAAAATTAAACTAAGAATCACAAACAAAATAATTTCTGTATGTAATTAGTACATTATAAATCATAAATAAAAATAAACTCTTAAAATTAAAACCGTCTTCATATCCTACAACTTATTTTATATTCATTAAATTGTATATGGCCGCGCCCACATTTTAGGGGCGTTTTTTTTAAAAAACGGTTTTTCGTAGATTTTAATCATATAATATCAATCTTTAGAAGCAAACTTGAGTATATGTTGAGATATTTAAAAAATCCGCCCACTACCACGCCCCTGTTTTGAATTAAAATTCTCTTGGAGTAATTTTATAAGAAAAAACTTTATAAAATTTTAGGCAATTTTTTGAGGAAGTGGCTACATATTTTGGTATATAGGAAAGGAATAGAGCATCAGACTATTTGCTCTGGACGATGTGTAGCATTCTTTTAATTTTTGTTGGAGGAATACTAGTTTAATATTATAAAAATATTTTTTTTTTTATCTTTAGCATCATTATCTTATTTATGACAAAATTATTATAACGATTAGTTTCTGCTACATAAACTAATTATTTGGACCTTATCCAATTTGAATATAACCTAAAACTTTACGTGCTAGTTATCTTAAAAACGCAACTCTATGAAAACACAAATAGTTAAAATTAAACTAAGAATCACAAACAAAATAATTTCTGTATGTAATTAGTACATTATAAATCATAAATAAAAATAAACTCTTAAAATTAAAACCGTCTTCATATCCTACAACTTATTTTATATTCATTAAATTGTATATGGCCGCGCCCACATTTTAGGGGCGTTTTTTTTTAAAAAACTGTTTTTCGTAGATTTTAATCATATAATATCAATCTTTAGAAGCAAACTTGAGTATATGTTGAGATATTTAAAAAATCCGCCCACTACCACGCCCCTGTTTTGAATTAAAATTCTCTTGGAGTAATTTTATAAGAAAAAACTTTATAAAATTTTAGGCAATTTTTTGAGGAAGTGGCTAAATATTTTGGTATATAGGAAAGGAATAGGGCATCAGACTATTTGCTCTGGCCGATGTGTAGCATTCTTTTAATTTTTGTTGGAGGAATACTAGATTAATATTATAAAAATATTTTTTTTTATCTTTAGCATCATTATCTTATTTATGACAAAATTATTATAACGATTAGTTTCTGCTACATAAACTAATTATTTGGACCTTATCCAATTTGAATATAACCTAAAACTTTACGTGCTAATTATCTTAAAAACGCAACTCTATGAAAACACAAATAGTTAAAATTAAACTAAGAATCACAAACAAAATAATTTCTGTATGTACATTACATTATAAATCATAAATAAAAATAAACTCTTAAAATTAAAACCGTCTTCATATCCTACAACTTATTTTATATTCATTAAATTGTATATGGCCGCGCCCACATTTTAGGGGCGTTTTTTTTAAAAAACGGTTTTTCGTAGATTTTAATCATATAATATCAATCTTTAGAAGCAAACTTGAGTATATGTTGAGATATTTAAAAAATCCGCCCACTACCACGCCCCTGTTTTGAATTAAAATTCTCTTGGAGTAATTTTATAAGAAAAAACTTGGAAGTGGCTACATATTTTGGTATATAGGAAAGGAATAGAGCATCAGACTATTTGCTCTGGCCGATGTGTAGCATTCTTTTAATTTTTGTTGGAGGAATACTAGTTTAATATTATAAAAATATTTTTTTTTTATCTTTAGCATCATTATCTTATTTATGACAAAATTATTATAACGATTAGTTTCTGCTACATAAACTAATTATTTGGGCCTTATCCAATTTGAATATAACCTAAAACTTTACGTGCTAGTTATCTTAAAAACGCAACTCTATGAAAACACAAATAGTTAAAATTAAACTAAGAATCACAAACAAAATAATTTCTGTATGTACATTACATTATAAATCATAAATAAAAATAAACTCTTAAAATTAAAACCGTCTTCATATCCTACAACTTATTTTATATTCATTAAATTGTATATGGCAGCGCCCACATTTTAGGGGCGTTTTTTTTAAAAAACGGTTTTTCGTAGATTTTAATCATATAATATCAATCTTTAGAAGCAAACTTGAGTATATGTTGAGATATTTAAAAAATCCGCCCACTACCACGCCCCTGTTTTGAATTAAAATTCTCTTGGAGTAATTTTATAAGAAAAAACTTTATAAAATTTTAGGCAATTTTTTGAGGAAGTGGCTACATATTTTGGTATATAGGAAAGGAATAGGGCATCAGACTATTTGCTCTGGCCGATGTGTAGCATTCTTTTAATTTTTTTTGGAGGAATACTAGTTTAATATTATAAAAATATTTTTTTTTTATCTTTAGCATCATTATCTTATTTATGACAAAATTATTATAACGATTAGTTTCTGCTACATAAACTAATTATTTGGACCTTATCCAATTTGAATATAACCTAAAACTTTACGTGCTAATTATCTTAAAAACGCAACTCTATGAAAACACAAATAGTTAAAATTAAACTAAGAATCACAAACAAAATAATTTCTGTATGTAATTAGTACATTATAAATCATAAATAAAAATAAACTCTTAAAATTAAAACCGTCTTCATATCCTACAACTTATTTTATATTCATTAAATTGTATATGGCCGCGCCCACATTTTAGGGGCGTTTTTTTTAAAAAAACGGTTTTTCGTAGATTTTAATCATATAATATCAATCTTTAGAAGCAAACTTGAGTATATGTTGAGATATTTAAAAAATCCGCCCACTACCACGCCCCTGTTTTGAATTAAAATTCTCTTGGAGTAATTTTATAAGAAAAAACTTTATAAAATTTTAGGCAATTTTTTGAGGAAGTGGCTACATATTTTGGTATATAGGAAAGGAATAGAGCATCAGACTATTTGCTCTGGCCGATGTGTAGCATTCTTTTAATTTTTGTTGGAGGAATACTAGTTTAATATTATAAAAATATTTTTTTTTTATCTTTAGCATCATTATCTTATTTATGACAAAATTATTATAACGATTAGTTTCTGCTACATAAACTAATTATTTGGACCTTATCCAATTTGAATATAACCTAAAACTTTACGTGCTAGTTATCTTAAAAACGCAACTCTATGAAAACACAAATAGTTAAAATTAAACTAAGAATCACAAACAAAATAATTTCTGTATGTACATTACATTATAAATCATAAATAAAAATAAACTCTTAAAATTAAAACCGTCTTCATATCCTACAACTTATTTTATATTCATTAAATTGTATATGGCAGCGCCCACATTTTAGGGGCGTTTTTTTTAAAAAACGGTTTTTCGTAGATTTTAATCATATAATATCAATCTTTAGAAGCAAACTTGAGTATATGTTGAGATATTTAAAAAAATCCGCCCACTACCACGCCCCTGTTTTGAATTAAAATTCTCTTGGAGTAATTTTATAAGAAAAAACTTTATAAAATTTTAGGCAATTTTTTGAGGAAGTGGCTACATATTTTGGTATATAGGAAAGGAATAGGGCATCAGACTATTTGCTCTGGCCGATGTGTAGCATTCTTTTAATTTTTGTTGGAGGAATACTAGTTTAATATTATAAAAATATTTTTTTTTTATCTTTAGCATCATTATCTTATTTATGACAAAATTATTATAACGATTAGTTTCTGCTACATAAACTAATTATTTGGACCTTATCCAATTTGAATATAACCTAAAACTTTACGTGCTAATTATCTTAAAAACGCAACTCTATGAAAACACAAATAGTTAAAATTAAACTAAGAATCACAAACAAAATAATTTCTGTATGTAATTAGTACATTATAAATCATAAATAAAAATAAACTCTTAAAATTAAAACCGTCTTCATATCCTACAACTTATTTTATATTCATTAAATTGTATATGGCCGCGCCCACATTTTAGGGGCGTTTTTTTTAAAAAACGGTTTTTCGTAGATTTTAATCATATAATATCAATCTTTAGAAGCAAACTTGAGTATATGTTGAGATATTTAAAAAATCCGCCCACTACCACGCCCCTGTTTTGAATTAAAATTCTCTTGGAGTAATTTTATAAGAAAAAACTTTATAAAATTTTAGGCAATTTTTTGAGGAAGTGGCTACATATTTTGGTATATAGGAAAGGAATAGGGCATCAGACTATTTGCTCTGGCCGATGTGTAGCATTCTTTTAATTTTTGTTGGAGGAATACTAGTGTAATATTATAAAAATATTTTTTTTTTATCTTTAGCATCATTATCTTATTTATGACAAAATTATTATAACGATTAGTTTCTGCTACATAAACTAATTATTTGGACCTTATCCAATTTGAATATAACCTAAAACTTTACGTGCTAATTATCTTAAAAACGCAACTCTATGAAAACACAAATAGTTAAAATTAAACTAAGAATCACAAACAAAATAATTTCTGTATGTACATTACATTATAAATCATAAATAAAAATAAACTCTTAAAATTAAAACCGTCTTCATATCCTACAACTTATTTTATATTCATTAAATTGTATATGGCCGCGCCCACATTTTAGGGGCGTTTTTTTTAAAAAACGGTTTTTCGTAGATTTTAATCATATAATATCAATCTTTAGAAGCAAACTTGAGTATATGTTGAGATATTTAAAAAATCCGCCCACTACCACGCCCCTGTTTTGAATTAAAATTCTCTTGGAGTAATTTTATAAGAAAAAACTTTATAAAATTTTAGGCAATTTTTTGAGGAAGTGGCTACATATTTTGGTATATAGGAAAGGAATAGGGCATCAGACTATTTGCTCTGGCCGATGTGTAGCATTCTTTTAATTTTTGTTGGAGGAATACTAGTTTAATATTATAAAAATATTTTTTTTTTACCTTTAGCATCATTATCTTATTTATGACAAAATTATTATAACGATTAGTTTCTGCTACATAAACTAATTATTTGGACCTTATCCAATTTGAATATAACCTAAAACTTTACGTGCTAGTTATCTTAAAAACGCAACTCTATGAAAACACAAATAGTTAAAATTAAACTAAGAATCACAAACAAAATAATTTCTGTATGTAATTAGTACATTATAAATCATAAATAAAAATAAACTCTTAAAATTAAAACCGTCTTCATATCCTACAACTTATTTTATATTCATTAAATTGTATATGGCCGCGCCCACATTTTAGGGGCGTTTTTTTTAAAAAACGGTTTTTCGTAGATTTTAATCATATAATATCAATCTTTAGAAGCAACCTTGAGTATATGTTGAGATATTTAAAAAATCCGCCCACTACCACGCCCCTGTTTTGAATTAAAATTCTCTTGGAGTAATTTTATAAGAAAAAACTTTATAAAATTTTAGGCAATTTTTTGAGGAAGTGGCTACATATTTTGGTATATAGGAAAGGAATAGGGCATCAGACTATTTGCTCTGGCCGATGTGTAGCATTCTTTTAATTTTTGTTGGAGGAATACTAGTTTAATATTATAAAAATATTTTTTTTTATCTTTAGCATCATTATCTTATTTATGACAAAATTATTATAACGATTAGTTTCTGCTACATAAACTAATTATTTGGACCTTATCCAATTTGAATATAACCTAAAACTTTACGTGCTAATTATCTTAAAAACGCAACTCTATGAAAACACAAATAGTTAAAATTAAACTAAGAATCACAAACAAAATAATTTCTGTATGTAATTAGTACATTATAAATCATAAATAAAAATAAACTCTTAAAATTAAAACGGTCTTCATATCCTACAACTTATTTTATATTCATTAAATTGTATATGGCCGCGCCCACATTTTAGGGGCGTTTTTTTTTTAAAAACGGTTTTTCGTAGATTTTAATCATATAATATCAATCTTTAGAAGCAAACTTGAGTATATGTTGAGATATTTAAAAAATCCGCCCACTACCACGCCCCTGTTTTGAATTAAAATTCTCTTGGAGTAATTTTATAAGAAAAAACTTTATAAAATTTTAGGCAATTTTTTGAGGAAGATGCTACATATTTTCGTATATAGGAAAGGAATAGGGCATCAGACTATTTGCTCTGGCCGATGTGTAGCATTCTTGTAATTTTTGTTGGAGGAATACTAGTTTAATATTATAAAAATATTTTTTTTATCTTTAGCATCATTATCTTATTTATGACAAAATTATTATAACGATTAGTTTCTGCTACATAAACTAATTATTTGGACCTTATCCAATTTGAATATAACCTAAAACTTTACGTGCTAATTATCTTAAAAACGCAACTCTATGAAAACACAAATAGTTTAAATTTAACTAAGAATCACAAACAAAATAATTTCTGTATGTAATTAGTACATTATAAATCATAAATAAAAATAAACTCTTAAAATTAAAACCGTCTTCATATCCTACAACTTATTTTATATTCATTAAATTGTATATGGCCGCGCCCACATTTTAGGGGCGTTTTTTTTAAAAAACGGTTTTTCGTAGATTTTAATCATATAATATCAATCTTTAGAAGCAAACTTGAGTATATGTTGAGATATTTAAAAAATCCGCCCTCTACCACGCCCCTGTTTTGAATTAAAATTCTCTTGGAGTAATTTTATAAGAAAAAACTTTATAAAATTTTAGGCAATTTTTTGAGGAAGTGGCTACATATTTTGGTATATAGGAAAGGAATAGGGCATCAGACAATTTGCTCTGGCCGATGTGTAGCATTCTTTTAATTTTTGTTGGAGGAATACTAGTTTAATATTATAAAAATATTTTTTTTTTATCTTTAGCATCATTATCTTATTTATGACAAAATTATTATAACGATTAGTTTCTGCTACATAAACTAATTATTTGGACCTTATCCAATTTGAATATAACCTAAAACTTTACGTGCTAGTTATCTTAAAAACGCAACTCTATGAAAACACAAATAGTTAAAATTTAACTAAGAATCACAAACAAAATAATTTCTGTATGTAATTAGTACATTATAAATCATAAATAAAAATAAACTCTTAAAATTAAAACCGTCTTCATATCCTACAACTTATTTTATATTCATTAAATTGTATATGGCCGCGCCCACATTTTAGGGGCGTTTTTTTTAAAAAAACGGTTTTTCGTAGATTTTAATCATATAATATCAATCTTTAGAAGCAAACTTGAGTATATGTTGAGATATTTAAAAAATCCGCCCACTACCACGCCCCTGTTTTGAATTAAAATTCTCTTGGAGTAATTTTATAAGAAAAAACTTTATAAAATTTTAGGCAATTTTTTGAGGAAGTGGCTACATATTTTGGTATATAGGAAAGGAATAGGGCATCAGACTATTTGCTCTGGCCGATGTGTAGCATTCTTTTAATTTTTGTTGGAGGAATACTAGTTTAATATTATAAAAATATTTTTGTTTTATCTTTAGCATCATTATCTTATTTATGACAAAATTATTATAACGATGAGTTTCTGCTACATAAACTAATTATTTGGACCTTATCCAATTTGAATATAACCTAAAACTTTACGTGCTAATTATCTTAAAAACGCAACTCTATGAAAACACAAATAGTTAAAATTAAACTAAGAATCACAAACAAAATAATTTCTGTATGTAATTAGTACATTATAAATCATAAATAAAAATAAACTCTTAAAATTAAAACCGTCTTCATATCCTACAACTTATTTTATATTCATTAAATTGTATATGGCCGCGCCCACATTTTAGGGGCGTTTTTTTTAAAAAACGGTTTTTCGTAGATTTTAATCATATAATATCAATCTTTAGAAGCAAACTTGAGTATATGTTGAGATTTTTAAAAAATCCGCCCACTACCACGCCCCTGTTTTGAATTAAAATTCTCTTGGAGTAATTTTATAAGAAAAAACTTTATAAAATTTTAGGCAATTTTTTGAGGAAGTGGCTACATATTTTGGTATATAGGAAAGGAATAGGGCATCAGACTATTTGCTCTGGCCGATGTGTAGCATTCTTTTAATTTTTGTTGGAGGAATACTAGTTTAATATTATAAAAATATTTTTTTTTATCTTTAGCATCATTATCTTATTTATGACAAAATTATTATAACGATTAGTTTCTGCTACATAAACTAATTATTTGGACCTTATCCAATTTGAATATAACCTAAAACTTTACGTGCTAATTATCTTAAAAACGCAACTCTATGAAAACACAAATAGTTAAAATTAAACTAAGAATCACAAACAAAATAGTTTCTGTATGTAATTAGTACATTATAAATCATAAATAAAAATAAACTCTTAAAATTAAAACGGTCTTCATATCCTACAACTTATTTTATATTCATTAAATTGTATATGGCCGCGCCCACATTTTAGGGGCGTTTTTTTTTTAAAAACGGTTTTTCGTAGATTTTAATCATATAATATCAATCTTTAGAAGCAAACTTGAGTATATGTTGAGATATTTAAAAAATCCGCCCACTACCACGCCCCTGTTTTGAATTAAAATTCTCTTGGAGTAATTTTATAAGAAAAAACTTTATAAAATTTTAGGCAATTTTTTGAGGAAGTGGCTACATATTTTCGTATATAGGAAAGGAATAGGGCATCAGACTATTTGCTCTGGCCGATGTGTAGCATTCTTTTAATTTTTGTTGGAGGAATACTAGTTTAATATTATAAAAATATTTTTTTTATCTTTAGCATCATTATCTTATTTATGACAAAATTATTATAACGATTAGTTTCTGCTACATAAACTAATTATTTGGACCTTATCCAATTTGAATATAACCTAAAACTTTACGTGCTAATTATCTTAAAAACGCAACTCTATGAAAACACAAATAGTTTAAATTTAACTAAGAATCACAAACAAAATAATTTCTGTATGTAATTAGTACATTATAAATCATAAATAAAAATAAACTCTTAAAATTAAAACCGTCTTCATATCCTACAACTTATTTTATATTCATTAAATTGTATATGGCCGCGCCCACATTTTAGGGGCGTTTTTTTTAAAAAACGGTTTTTCGTAGATTTTAATCATATAATATCAATCTTTAGAAGCAAACTTGAGTATATGTTGAGATATTTAAAAAATCCGCCCACTACCACGCCCCTGTTTTGAATTAAAATTCTCTTGGAGTAATTTTATAAGAAAAAACTTTATAAAATTTTAGGCAATTTTTTGAGGAAGTGGCTACATATTTTGGTATATAGGAAAGGAATAGGGCATCAGACTATTTGCTCTGGCCGATGTGTAGCATTCTTTTAATTTTTGTTGGAGGAATACTAGTTTAATATTATAAAAATATTTTTTTTTATCTTTAGCATCATTATCTTATTTATGACAAAATTATTATAACGATTAGTTTCTGCTACATAAACTAATTATTTGGACCTTATCCAATTTGAATATAACCTAAAACTTTACGAGCTAATTATCTTAAAAACGCAACTCTATGAAAACACAAATAGTTAAAATTAAACTAAGAATCACAAACAAAATAATTTCTGTATGTAATTAGTACATTATAAATCATAAATAAAAATAAACTCTTAAAATTAAAACCGTCTTCATATCCTACAACTTATTTTATATTCATTAAATTGTATATGGCCGCGCCCACATATTAGGGGCGTTTTTTTTAAAAAACGGTTTTTCGTAGATTTTAATCATATAATATCAATCTTTAGAAGCAAACTTGAGTATATGTTGAGATATTTAAAAAATCCGCCCACTACCACGCCCCTGTTTTGAATTAAAATTCTCTTGGAGTAATTTTATAAGAAAAAACTTTATAAAATTTTAGGCAATTTTTTGAGGAAGTGGCTACATATTTTGGTATATAGGAAAGGAATAGGGCATCAGACTATTTGCTCTGGCCGATGTGTAGCATTCTTTTAATTTTTGTTGGAGGAATACTAGTTTAATATTATAAAAATATTTTTTTTTATCTTTAGCATCATTATCTTATTTATGACAAAATTATTATAACGATTAGTTTCTGCTACATAAACTAATTATTTGGACCTTATCCAATTTGAATATAACCTAAAACTTTACGTGCTAATTATCTTAAAAACGCAACTCTATGAAAACACAAATAGTTAAAATTAAACTAAGAATCACAAACAAAATAATTTCTGTATGTAATTAGTACATTATAAATCATAAATAAAAATAAACTCTTAAAATTAAAACCGTCTTCATATCCTACAACTTATTTTATATTCATTAAATTGTATATGGCCGCGCCCACATTTTAGGGGCGTTTTTTTTTTAAAAACGGTTTTTCGTAGATTTTAATCATATAATATCAATCTTTAGAAGCAAACTTGAGTATATGTTGAGATATTTAAAAAATCCGCCCACTACCACGCCCCTGTTTTGAATTAAAATTCTCTTGGAGTAATTTTATAAGAAAAAACTTTATAAAATTTTAGGCAATTTTTTGAGGAAGTGGCTACATATTTTCGTATATAGGAAAGGAATAGGGCATCAGACTATTTGCTCTGGCCGATGTGTAGCATTCTTTTAATTTTTGTTGGAGGAATACTAGTTTAATATTATAAAAATATTTTTTTTATCTTTAGCATCATTATCTTATTTATGACAAAATTATTATAACGATTAGTTTCTGCTACATAAACTAATTATTTGGACCTTATCCAATTTGAATATAACCTAAAACTTTACGTGCTAATTATCTTAAAAACGCAACTCTATGAAAACACAAATAGTTTAAATTTAACTAAGAATCACAAACAAAATAATTTCTGTATGTAATTAGTACATTATAAATCATAAATAAAAATAAACTCTTAAAATTAAAACCGTCTTCATATCCTACAACTTATTTTATATTCATTAAATTGTATATGGCCGCGCCCACATTTTAGGGGCGTTTTTTTTAAAAAACGGTTTTTCGTAGATTTTAATCATATAATATCAATCTTTAGAAGCAAACTTGAGTATATGTTGAGATATTTAAAAAATCCGCCCACTACCACGCCCCTGTTTTGAATTAAAATTCTCTTGGAGTAATTTTATAAGAAAAAACTTTATAAAATTTTAGGCAATTTTTTGAGGAAGTGGCTACATATTTTGGTATATAGGAAAGGAATAGGGCATCAGACAATTTGCTCTGGCCGATGTGTAGCATTCTTTTAATTTTTGTTGGAGGAATACTAGTTTAATATTATAAAAATATTTTTTTTTTATCTTTAGCATCATTATCTTATTTATGACAAAATTATTATAACGATTAGTTTCTGCTACATAAACTAATTATTTGGACCTTATCCAATTTGAATATAACCTAAAACTTTACGTGCTAGTTATCTTAAAAACGCAACTCTATGAAAACACAAATAGTTAAAATTAAACTAAGAATCACAAACAAAATAATTTCTGTATGTAATTAGTACATTATAAATCATAAATAAAAATAAACTCTTAAAATTAAAACCGTCTTCATATCCTACAACTTATTTTATATTCATTAAATTGTATATGGCCGCGCCCACATTTTAGGGGCGTTTTTTTTAAAAAAACGGTTTTTCGTAGATTTTAATCATATAATATCAATCTTTAGAAGCAAACTTGAGTATATGTTGAGATATTTAAAAAATCCGCCCACTACCACGCCCCTGTTTTGAATTAAAATTCTCTTGGAGTAATTTTATAAGAAAAAACTTTATAAAATTTTAGGCAATTTTTTGAGGAAGTGGCTACATATTTTGGTATATAGGAAAGGAATAGGGCATCAGACTATTTGCTCAGGCCGATGTGTAGCATTCTTTTAATTTTTGTTGGAGGAATACTAGTTTAATATTATAAAAATATTTTTGTTTTATCTTTAGCATCATTATCTTATTTATGACAAAATTATTATAACGATGAGTTTCTGCTACATAAACTAATTATTTGGACCTTATCCAATTTGAATATAACCTAAAACTTTACGTGCTAATTATCTTAAAAACGCAACTCTATGAAAACACAAATAGTTAAAATTAAACTAAGAATCACAAACAAAATAATTTCTGTATGTAATTAGTACATTATAAATCATAAATAAAAATAAACTCTTAAAATTAAAACCGTCTTCATATCCTACAACTTATTTTATATTCATTAAATTGTATATGGCCGCGCCCACATTTTAGGGGCGTTTTTTTTTAAAAACGGTTTTTCGTAGATTTTAATCATATAATATCAATCTTTAGAAGCAAACTTGAGTATATGTTGAGATTTTTAAAAAATCCGCCCACTACCACGCCCCTGTTTTGAATTAAAATTCTCTTGGAGTAATTTTATAAGAAAAAACTTTATAAAATTTTAGGCAATTTTTTGAGGAAGTGGCTACATATTTTGGTATATAGGAAAGGAATAGGGCATCAGACTATTTGCTCTGGCCGATGTGTAGCATTCTTTTAATTTTTGTTGGAGGAATACTAGTTTAATATTATAAAAATATTTTTTTTTATCTTTAGCATCATTATCTTATTTATGACAAAATTATTATAACGATTAGTTTCTGCTACATAAACTAATTATTTGGACCTTATCCAATTTGAATATAACCTAAAACTTTACGTGCTAATTATCTTAAAAACGCAACTCTATGAAAACACAAATAGTTAAAATTAAACTAAGAATCACAAACAAAATAATTTCTGTATGTAATTAGTACATTATAAATCATAAATAAAAATAAACTCTTAAAATTAAAACGGTCTTCATATCCTACAACTTATTTTATATTCATTAAATTGTATATGGCCGCGCCCACATTTTAGGGGCGTTTTTTTTAAAAAACGGTTTTTCGTAGATTTTAATCATATAATATCAATCTTTAGAAGCAAACTTGAGTATATGTTGAGATATTTAAAAAATCCGCCCACTACCACGCCCCTGTTTTGAATTAAAATTCTCTTGGAGTAATTTTATAAGAAAAAACTTTATAAAATTTTAGGCAATTTTTTGAGGAAGTGGCTACATATTTTGGTATATAGGAAAGGAATAGGGCATCAGACTATTTGCTCTGGCCGATGTGTAGCATTCTTTTAATTTTTGTTGGAGGAATACTAGTTTAATATTATAAAAATATTTTTTTTTTATCTTTAGCATCATTATCTTATTTATGACAAAATTATTATAACGATTAGTTTCTGCTACATAAACTAATTATTTGGACCTTATCCAATTTGAATATAACCTAAAACTTTACGTGCTAATTATCTTAAAAACGCAACTCTATGAAAACACAAATAGTTAAAATTAAACTAAGAATCACAAACAAAATAATTTCTGTATGTAATTAGTACATTATAAATCATAAATAAAAATAAACTCTTAAAATTAAAACCGTCTTCATATCCTACAACTTATTTTATATTCATTAAATTGTATATGGCCGCGCCCACATTTTAGGGGCGTTTTTTTTAAAAAACGGTTTTTCGTAGATTTTAATCATATAATATCAATCTTTAGAAGCAAACTTGAGTATATGTTGAGATATTTAAAAAATCCGCCCACTACCACGCCCCTGTTTTGAATTAAAATTCTCTTGGAGTAATTTTATAAGAAAAAACTTTATAAAATTTTAGGCAATTTTTTGAGGAAGTGGCTACATATTTTGGTATATAGGAAAGGATTTCCTATCAGACAATTTGCTCTGGCCGATGTGTAGCATTCTTTTAATTTTTGTTGGAGGAATACTAGTTTAATATTATAAAAATATTTTTTTTTATCTTTAGCATCATTATCTTATTTATGACAAAATTATTATAACGATTAGTTTCTGCTACATAAACTAATTATTTGGACCTTATCCAATTTGAATATAACCTAAAACTTTACGTGCTAATTATCTTAAAAATGCAACTCTATGAAAACACAAATAGTTAAAATTAAACTAAGAATCACAAACAAAATAATTTCTGTATGTAATTAGTACATTATAAATCATAAATAAAAATAAACTCTTAAAATTAAAACCGTCTTCATATCCTACAACTTATTTTATATTCATTAAATTGTATATGGCCGCGCCCACATTTTAGGGGCGTTTTTTTTAAAAAACGTTTTTTCGTAGATTTTAATCATATAATATCAATCTTTAGAAGCAAACTTGAGTATATGTTGAGATATTTAAAAAATCCGCCCACTACCACGCCCCTGTTTTGAATTAAAATTCTCTTGGAGTAATTTTATAAGAAAAAACTTTATAAAATTTTAGGCAATTTTTTGAGGAAGTGGCTACATATTTTGGTATATAGGAAAGGAATAGGGCATCAGACTATTTGCTCTGGCCGATGTGTAGCATTCTTTTAATTTTTGTTGGAGGAATACTAGTTTAATATTATAAAAATATTTTTTTTTATCTTTAGCATCATTATCTTATTTATGACAAAATTATTATAACGATTAGTTTCTGCTACATAAACTAATTATTTGGACCTTATCCAATTTGAATATAACCTAAAACTTTACGTGCTAATTATCTTAAAAACGCAACTCTATGAAAACACAAATAGTTAAAATTAAACTAAGAATCACAAACAAAAGAATTTCTGTATGTAATTAGTACATTATAAATCATAAATAAAAATAAACTCTTAAAATTAAAACGGTCTTCATATCCTACAACTTATTTTATATTCATTAAATTGTATATGGCCGCGCCCACATTTTAGGGGCGTTTTTTTTTTAAAAACGGTTTTTCGTAGATTTTAATCATATAATATCAATCTTTAGAAGCAAACTTGAGTATATGTTGAGATATTTAAAAAAATCCGCCCACTACCACGCCCCTGTTTTGAATTAAAATTCTCTTGGAGTAATTTTATAAGAAAAAACTTTATAAAATTTTAGGCAATTTTTTGATGAAGTGGCTACATATTTTGGTATATAGGAAAGGAATAGGGCATCAGACTATTTGCTCTGGCCGATGTGTAGCATTCTTTTAATTTTTGTTGGAGGAATACTAGTTAATATTATAAAAATATTTTTTTTATCTTTAGCATCATTATCTTATTTATGACAAAATTATTATAACGATTAGTTTCTGCTACATAAACTAATTATTTGGACCTTATCCAATTTGAATATAACCTAAAACTTTACGTGCTAATTATCTTAAAAACGCAACTCTATGAAAACACAAATAGTTTAAATTTAACTAAGAATCACAAACAAAATAATTTCTGTATGTAATTAGTACATTATAAATCATAAATAAAAATAAACTCTTAAAATTAAAACCGTCTTCATATCCTACAACTTATTTTATATTCATTAAATTGTATATGGCCGCGCCCACATTTTAGGGGCGTTTTTTTTAAAAAACGGTTTTTCGTAGATTTTAATCATATAATATCAATCTTTAGAAGCAAACTTGAGTATATGTTGAGATATTTAAAAAATCCCCCCACTACCACGCCCCTGTTTTGAATTAAAATTCTCTTGGAGTAATTTTATAAGAAAAAACTTTATAAAATTTTAGGCAATTTTTTGAGGAAGTGGCTACATATTTTGGTATATAGGAAAGGAATAGGGCATCAGACAATTTGCTCTGGCCGATGTGTAGCATTCTTTTAATTTTTGTTGGAGGAATACTAGTTTAATATTATAAAAATATTTTTTTTTTATCTTTAGCATCATTATCTTATTTATGACAAAATTATTATAACGATTAGTTTCTGCTACATAAACTAATTATTTGGACCTTATCCAATTTGAATATAACCTAAAACTTTACGTGCTAGTTATCTTAAAAACGCAACTCTATGAAAACACAAATAGTTAAAATTAAACTAAGAATCACAAACAAAATAATTTCTGTATGTAATTAGTACATTATAAATCATAAATAAAAATAAACTCTTAAAATTAAAACCGTCTTCATATCCTACAACTTATTTTATATTCATTAAATTGTATATGGCCGCGCCCACATTTTAGGGGCGTTTTTTTTAAAAAAACGGTTTTTCGTAGATTTTAATCATATAATATCAATCTTTAGAAGCAAACTTGAGTATATGTTGAGATATTTAAAAAATCCGCCCACTACCACGCCCCTGTTTTGAATTAAAATTCTCTTGGAGTAATTTTATAAGAAAAAATTTTATAAAATTTTAGGCAATTTTTTGAGGAAGTGGCTACATATTTTGGTATATAGGAAAGGAATAGGGCATCAGACTATTTGCTCTGGCCGATGTGTAGCATTCTTTTAATTTTTGTTGGAGGAATACTAGATTAATATTATAAAAATATTTTTTTTTTATCTTTAGCATCATTATCTTATTTATGACAAAATTATTATAACGATTAGTTTCTGCTACATAAACTAATTATTTGGACCTTATCCAATTTGAATATAACCTAAAACTTTACGTGCTAATTATCTTAAAAACGCAACTCTATGAAAACACAAATAGTTAAAATTAAACTAAGAATCACAAACAAAATAATTTCTGTATGTAATTAGTACATTATAAATCATAAATAAAAATAAACTCTTAAAATTAAAACCGTCTTCATATCCTACAACTTATTTTATATTCATTAAATTGTATATGGCCGCGCCCACATTTTAGGGGCGTTTTTTTAAAAAAACGGTTTTTCGTAGATTTTAATCATATAATATCAATCTTTAGAAGCAAACTTGAGTATATGTTGAGATATTTAAAAAAATCCGCCCACTACCACGCCCCTGTTTTGAATTAAAATTCTCTTGGAGTAATTTTATAAGAAAAAACTTTATAAAATTTTAGGCAATTTTTTGAGGAAGTGGCTACATATTTTGGTATATAGGAAAGGAATAGAGCATCAGACTATTTGCTCTGGCCGATGTGTAGCATTCTTTTAATTTTTGTTGGAGGAATACTAGTTTAATATTATAAAAATATTTTTTTTTTATCTTTAGCATCATTATCTTATTTATGACAAAATTATTATAACGATTAGTTTCTGCTACATAAACTAATTATTTGGACCTTATCCAATTTGAATATAACCTAAAACTTTACGTGCTAGTTATCTTAAAAACGCAACTCTATGAAAACACAAATAGTTAAAATTAAACTAAGAATCACAAACAAAATAATTTCTGTATGTACATTACATTATAAATCATAAATAAAAATAAACTCTTAAAATTAAAACCGTCTTCATATCCTACAACTTATTTTATATTCATTAAATTGTATATGGCCGCGCCCACATTTTAGGGGCGTTTTTTTTAAAAAACGGTTTTTCGTAGATTTTAATCATATAATATCAATCTTTAGAAGCAAACTTGAGTATATGTTGAGATATTTAAAAAATCCGCCCACTACCACGCCCCTGTTTTGAATTAAAATTCTCTTGGAGTAATTTTATAAGAAAAAACTTTATAAAATTTTAGGCAATTTTTTGAGGAAGTGGCTACATATTTTGGTATATAGGAAAGGAATAGGGCATCAGACTATTTGCTCTGGCCGATGTGTAGCATTCTTTTAATTTTTGTTGGAGGAATACTAGTTTAATATTATAAAAAAAATTTTTTTTTATCTTTAGCATCATTATCTTATTTATGACAAAATTATTATAACGATTAGTTTCTGCTACATAAACTAATTATTTAGACCTTATCCAATTTGAATATAACCTAAAACTTTACGTGCTAGTTATCTTAAAAACGCAACTCTATGAAAACACAAATAGTTAAAATTAAACTAAGAATCACAAACAAAATAATTTCTGTATGTAATTAGTACATTATAAATCATAAATAAAAATAAACTCTTAAAATTAAAACCGTCTTCATATCCTACAACTTATTTTATATTCATTAAATTGTATATGGCCGCGCCCACATTTTAGGGGCGTTTTTTTTTAAAAAACGGTTTTTCGTAGATTTTAATCATATAATATCAATCTTTAGAAGCAAACTTGAGTATATGTTGAGATATTTAAAAAATCCGCCCACTACCACGCCCCTGTTTTGAATTAAAATTCTCTTGGAGTAATTTTATAAGAAAAAACTTTATAAAATTTTAGGCAATTTTTTGAGGAAGTGGCTACATATTTTGGTATATAGGAAAGGAATAGGGCATCAGACTATTTGCTCTGGCCGATGTGTAGCATTCTTTTAATTTTTGTTGGAGGAATACTAGTTTAATATTATAAAAATATTTTTTTTTTATCTTTAGCATCATTATCTTATTTATGACAAAATTATTATAACGATTAGTTTCTGCTACATAAACTAATTATTTGGACCTTATCCAATTTGAATAAAACCTAAAACTTTACGTGCTAGTTATCTTAAAAACGCAACTCTTTGAAAACACAAATAGTTAAAATTAAACTAAGAATCACAAACAAAATAATTTCTGTATGTAATTAGTACATTATAAATCATAAATAAAAATAAACTCTTAAAATTAAAACGGTCTTCATATCCTACAACTTATTTTATATTCATTAAATTGTATATGGCCGCGCCCACATTTTAGGGGCGTTTTTTTTAAAAAACGGTTTTTCGTAGATTTTAATCATATAATATCAATCTTTAGAAGCAAACTTGAGTATATGTTGAGATATTTAAAAAATCCGCCCACTACCACGCCCCTGTTTTGAATTAAAATTCTCTTGGAGTAATTTTATAAGAAAAAACTTTATAAAATTTTAGGCAATTTTTTGAGGAAGTGGCTACATATTTTGGTATATAGGAAAGGAATAGGGCATCAGACTATTTGCTCTGGCCGATGTGTAGCATTCTTTTAATTTTTGTTGGAGGAATACTAGTTTAATATTATAAAAATATTTTTTTTTTATCTTTAGCATCATTATCTTATTTATGACAAAATTATTATAACGATTAGTTTCTGCTACATAAACTACTTATTTGGACCTTATCCAATTTGAATATAACCTAAAACTTTACGTGCTAGTTATCTTAAAAACGCAACTCTATGAAAACACAAATAGTTAAAATTAAACTAAGAATCACAAAGAAAATAATTTCTGTATGTAATTAGTACATTATAAATCATAAATAAAAATAAACTCTTAAAATTAAAACCGTCTTCATATCCTACAACTTATTTTATATTCATTAAATTGTATATGGCCGCGCCCACATTTTAGGGGCGTTTTTTTTTAAAAACGGTTTTTCGTAGATTTTAATCATATAATATCAATCTTTAGAAGCAAACTTGAGTATATGTTGAGATATATAAAAAATCCGCCCACTACCACGCCCCTGTTTTGAATTAAAATTCTCTTGGAGTCATTTTATAAGAAAAAATTTTATAAAATTTTAGGCAATTTTTTGAGGAAGTGGCTACATATTTTGGTATATAGGAAAGGAATAGGGCATCAGACTATTTGCTCTGGCCGATGTGTAGCATTCTTTTAATTTTTGTTGGAGGAATACTAGTTTAATATTATAAAAATATATTTTTTATATCTTTAGCATCATTATCTTATTTATGACAAAATTATTATAACGATTAGTTTCTGCTACATAAACTAATTATTTGGACCTTATCCAATTTGAATATAACCTAAAACTTTACGTGCTAATTATCTTAAAAACGCAACTCTATGAAAACACAAATAGTTAAAATTAAACTAAGAATCACAAACAAAATAATTTCTGTATGTAATTAGTACATTATAAATCATAAATAAAAATAAACTCTTAAAATTAAAACCGTCTTCATATCCTACAACTTATTTTATATTCATTAAATTGTATATGGCCTCGCCCACATTTTAGGGGCGTTTTTTTTAAAAAACGGTTTTTCGTAGATTTTAATCATATAATATCAATCTTTAGAAGCAAACTTGAGTATATGTTGAGATATTTAAAAAATCCGCCCACTACCACGCCCCTGTTTTGAATTAAAATTCTCTTGGAGTAATTTTATAAGAAAAAACTTTATAAAATTTTAGGCAATTTTTTGAGGAAGTGGCTACATATTTTGGTATATAGGAAAGGAATAGAGCATCAGACTATTTGCTCTGGCCGATGTGTAGCATTCTTTTAATTTTTGTTGGAGGAATACTAGTTTAATATTATAAAAATATTTTTTTTTTATCTTTAGCATCATTATCTTATTTATGACAAAATTATTATAACGATTAGTTTCTGCTACATAAACTAATTATTTGGACCTTATCCAATTTGAATATAACCTAAAACTTTACGTGCTAGTTATCTTAAAAACGCAACTCTATGAAAACACAAATAGTTAAAATTAAACTAAGAATCACAAACAAAATAATTTCTGTATGTAATTAGTACATTATAAATCATAAATAAAAATAAACTCTTAAAATTAAAACCGTCTTCATATCCTACAACTTATTTTATATTCATTAAATTGTATATGGCCGCGCCCACATTTTAGGGGCGTTTTTTTTAAAAAACGGTTTTTCGTAGATTTTAATCATATAATATCAATCTTTAGAAGCAAACTTGAGTATATGTTGAGATATTTAAAAAATCCGCCCACTACCACGCCCCTGTTTTGAATTAAAATTCTCTTGGAGTAATTTTATAAGAAAAGACTTTATAAAATTTTAGGCAATTTTTTGAGGAAGTGGCTACATATTTTGGTATATAGGAAAGGAATAGAGCATCAGACTATTTGCTCTGGCCGATGTGTAGCATTCTTTTAATTTTTGTTGGAGGAATACTAGTTTAATATTATAAAAATATTTTTTTTTATCTTTAGCATCATTATCTTATTTATGACAAAATTATTATAACGATTAGTTTCTGCTACATAAACTAATTATTTGGACCTTATCCAATTTGAATATAACCTAAAACTTTACGTGCTAATTATCTTAAAAACGCAACTCTATGAAAACACAAATAGTTAAAATTAAACTAAGAATCACAAACAAAATAATTTCTGTATGTAATTAGTACATTATAAATCATAAATAAAAATAAACTCTTAAAATTAAAACCGTCTTCATACCCTACAACTTATTTTATATTCATTAAATTGTATATGGCCGCGCCCACATTTTAGGGGCGTTTTTTTTAAAAAACGGTTTTTCGTAGATTTTAATCATATAATATCAATCTTTAGAAGCAAACTTGAGTATATGTTGAGATATTTAAAAAATCCGCCCACTACCACGCCCCTGTTTTGAATTAAAATTCTCTTGGAGTAATTTTATAAGAAAAAATTTTATAAAATTTTAGGCAATTTTTTGAGGAAGTGGCTACATATTTTGGTATATAGGAAAGGAATAGGGCATCAGACTATTTGCTCTGGCCGATGTGTAGCATTCTTTTAATTTTTGTTGGAGGAATACTAGTTTAATATTATAAAAATATATTTTTTTATCTTTAGCATCATTATCTTATTTATGACAAAATTATTATAACGATTAGTTTCTGCTACATAAACTAATTATTTGGACCTTATCCAATTTGAATATAACCTAAAACTTTACGTGCTAATTATCTTAAAAACGCAACTCTATGAAAACACAAATAGTTAAAATTAAACTAAGAATCACAAACAAAATAATTTCTGTATGTAATTAGTACATTATAAATCATAAATAAAAATAAACTCTTAAAATTAAAACCGTCTTCATATCCTACAACTTATTTTATATTCATTAAATTGTATATGGCCGCGCCCACATTTTAGGGGCGTTTTTTTTAAAAAACGGTTTTTCGTAGATTTTAATCATATAATATCAATCTTTAGAAGCAAACTTGAGTATATGTTGAGATATTTAAAAAATCCGCCCACTACCACGCCCCTGTTTTGAATTAAAATTCTCTTGGAGTAATTTTATAAGAAAAAACTTTATAAAATTTTAGGCAATTTTTTGAGGAAGTGGCTACATATTTTGGTATATAGGAAAGGAATAGAGCATCAGACTATTTGCTCTGGCCGATGTGTAGCATTCTTTTAATTTTTGTTGGAGGAATACTAGTTTAATATTATAAAAATATTTTTTTTTTATCTTTAGCATCATTATCTTATTTATGACAAAATTATTATAACGATTAGTTTCTGCTACATAAACTAATTATTTGGACCTTATCCAATTTGAATATAACCTAAAACTTTACGTGCTAGTTATCTTAAAAACGCAACTCTATGAAAACACAAATAGTTAAAATTAAACTAAGAATCACAAACAAAATAATTTCTGTATGTAATTAGTACATTATAAATCATAAATAAAAATAAACTCTTAAAATTAAAACCGTCTTCATATCCTACAACTTATTTTATATTCATTAAATTGTATATGGCCGCGCCCACATTTTAGGGGCGTTTTTTTTTAAAAAACGGTTTTTCGTAGATTTTAATCATATAATATCAATCTTTAGAAGCAAACTTGAGTATATGTTGAGATATTTAAAAAATCCGCCCACTACCACGCCCCTGTTTTGAATTAAAATTCTCTTGGAGTAATTTTATAAGAAAAAACTTTATAAAATTTTAGGCAATTTTTTGAGGAAGTGGCTACATATTTTGGTATATAGGAAAGGAATAGAGCATCAGACTATTTGCTCTGGCCGATGTGTAGCATTCTTTTAATTTTTGTTGGAGGAATACTAGTTTAATATTATAAAAATATTTTTTTTTTATCTTTAGCATCATTATCTTATTTATGACAAAATTATTATAACGATTAGTTTCTGCTACATAAACTAATTATTTGGACCTTATCCAATTTGAATATAACCTAAAACTTTACGTGCTAGTTATCTTAAAAACGCAACTCTATGAAAACACAAATAGTTAAAATTAAACTAAGAATCACAAACAAAATAATTTCTGTATGTACATTACATTATAAATCATAAATAAAAATAAACTCTTAAAATTAAAACCGTCTTCATATCCTACAACTTATTTTATATTCATTAAATTGTATATGGCCGCGCCCACATTTTAGGGGCGTTTTTTTTAAAAAACGGTTTTTCGTAGATTTTAATCATATAATATCAATCTTTAGAAGCAAACTTGAGTATATGTTGAGATATTTAAAAAATCCGCCCACTACCACGCCCCTGTTTTGAATTAAAATTCTCTTGGAGTAATTTTATAAGAAAAAACTTTATAAAATTTTAGGCAATTTTTTGAGGAAGTGGCTACATATTTTGGTATATAGGAAAGGAATAGGGCATCAGACTATTTGCTCTGGCCGATGTGTAGCATTCTTTTAATTTTTGTTGGAGGAATACTAGTTTAATATTATAAAAATATTTTTTTTTTATCTTTAGCATCATTATCTTATTTATGACAAAATTATTATAACGATTAGTTTCTGCTACATAAACTAATTATTTGGACCTTATCCAATTTGAATATAACCTAAAACTTTACGTGCTAGTTATCTTAAAAACGCAACTCTATGAAAACACAAATAGTTAAAATTAAACTAAGAATCACAAACAAAATAATTTCTGTATGTACATTACATTATAAATCATAAATAAAAATACTCTTAAAATTAAAACCGTCTTCATATCCTACAACTTATTTTATATTCATTAAATTGTATATGGCCGCGCCCACATTTCAGGGGCGTTTTTTTTAAAAAACGGTTTTTCGTAGATTTTAATCATATAATATCAATCTTTAGAAGCAAACTTGAGTATATGTTGAGATATTTAAAAAATCCGCCCACTACCACGCCCCTGTTTTGAATTAAAATTCTCTTGGAGTAATTTTATAAGAAAAAACTTTATAAAATTTTAGGCAATTTTTTGAGGAAGTGGCTACATATTTTGGTATATAGGAAAGGAATAGAGCATCAGACTATTTGCTCTGGCCGATGTGTAGCATTCTTTTAATTTTTGTTGGAGGAATACTAGTTTAATATTATAAAAATATTTTTTTTTTATCTTTAGCATCATTATCTTATTTATGACAAAATTATTATAACGATTAGTTTCTGCTACATAAACTAATTATTTGGACCTTATCCAATTTGAATATAACCTAAAACTTTACGTGCTAGTTATCTTAAAAACGCAACTCTATGAAAACACAAATAGTTAAAATTAAACTAAGAATCACAAACAAAATAATTTCTGTATGTAATTAGTACATTATAAATCATAAATAAAAATAAACTCTTAAAATTAAAACCGTCTTCATATCCTACAACTTATTTTATATTCATTAAATTGTATATGGCCGCGCCCACATTTTAGGGGCGTTTTTTTTAAAAAACGGTTTTTCGTAGATTTTAATCATATAATATCAATCTTTAGAAGCAAACTTGAGTATATGTTGAGATATTTAAAAAATCCGCCCACTACCACGCCCCTGTTTTGAATTAAAATTCTCTTGGAGTAATTTTATAAGAAAAGACTTTATAAAATTTTAGGCAATTTTTTGAGGAAGTGGCTACATATTTTGGTATATAGGAAAGGAATAGAGCATCAGACTATTTGCTCTGGCCGATGTGTAGCATTCTTTTAATTTTTGTTGGAGGAATACTAGTTTAATATTATAAAAATATTTTTTTTTATCTTTAGCATCATTATCTTATTTATGACAAAATTATTATAACGATTAGTTTCTGCTACATAAACTAATTATTTGGACCTTATCCAATTTGAATATAACCTAAAACTTTACGTGCTAATTATCTTAAAAACGCAACTCTATGAAAACACAAATAGTTAAAATTAAACTAAGAATCACAAACAAAATAATTTCTGTATGTAATTAGTACATTATAAATCATAAATAAAAATAAACTCTTAAAATTAAAACCGTCTTCATACCCTACAACTTATTTTATATTCATTAAATTGTATATGGCCGCGCCCACATTTTAGGGGCGTTTTTTTTAAAAAACGGTTTTTCGTAGATTTTAATCATATAATATCAATCTTTAGAAGCAAACTTGAGTATATGTTGAGATATTTAAAAAATCCGCCCACTACCACGCCCCTGTTTTGAATTAAAATTCTCTTGGAGTAATTTTATAAGAAAAAATTTTATAAAATTTTAGGCAATTTTTTGAGGAAGTGGCTACATATTTTGGTATATAGGAAAGGAATAGGGCATCAGACTATTTGCTCTGGCCGATGTGTAGCATTCTTTTAATTTTTGTTGGAGGAATACTAGTTTAATATTATAAAAATATATTTTTTTATCTTTAGCATCATTATCTTATTTATGACAAAATTATTATAACGATTAGTTTCTGCTACATAAACTAATTATTTGGACCTTATCCAATTTGAATATAACCTAAAACTTTACGTGCTAATTATCTTAAAAACGCAACTCTATGAAAACACAAATAGTTAAAATTAAACTAAGAATCACAAACAAAATAATTTCTGTATGTAATTAGTACATTATAAATCATAAATAAAAATAAACTCTTAAAATTAAAACCGTCTTCATATCCTACAACTTATTTTATATTCATTAAATTGTATATGGCCGCGCCCACATTTTAGGGGCGTTTTTTTTAAAAAACGGTTTTTCGTAGATTTTAATCATATAATATCAATCTTTAGAAGCAAACTTGAGTATATGTTGAGATATTTAAAAAATCCGCCCACTACCACGCCCCTGTTTTGAATTAAAATTCTCTTGGAGTAATTTTATAAGAAAAAACTTTATAAAATTTTAGGCAATTTTTTGAGGAAGTGGCTACATATTTTGGTATATAGGAAAGGAATAGAGCATCAGACTATTTGCTCTGGCCGATGTGTAGCATTCTTTTAATTTTTGTTGGAGGAATACTAGTTTAATATTATAAAAATATTTTTTTTTTATCTTTAGCATCATTATCTTATTTATGACAAAATTATTATAACGATTAGTTTCTGCTACATAAACTAATTATTTGGACCTTATCCAATTTGAATATAACCTAAAACTTTACGTGCTAGTTATCTTAAAAACGCAACTCTATGAAAACACAAATAGTTAAAATTAAACTAAGAATCACAAACAAAATAATTTCTGTATGTAATTAGTACATTATAAATCATAAATAAAAATAAACTCTTAAAATTAAAACCGTCTTCATATCCTACAACTTATTTTATATTCATTAAATTGTATATGGCCGCGCCCACATTTTAGGGGCGTTTTTTTTTAAAAAACGGTTTTTCGTAGATTTTAATCATATAATATCAATCTTTAGAAGCAAACTTGAGTATATGTTGAGATATTTAAAAAATCCGCCCACTACCACGCCCCTGTTTTGAATTAAAATTCTCTTGGAGTAATTTTATAAGAAAAAACTTTATAAAATTTTAGGCAATTTTTTGAGGAAGTGGCTACATATTTTGGTATATAGGAAAGGAATAGAGCATCAGACTATTTGCTCTGGCCGATGTGTAGCATTCTTTTAATTTTTGTTGGAGGAATACTAGTTTAATATTATAAAAATATTTTTTTTTTATCTTTAGCATCATTATCTTATTTATGACAAAATTATTATAACGATTAGTTTCTGCTACATAAACTAATTATTTGGACCTTATCCAATTTGAATATAACCTAAAACTTTACGTGCTAGTTATCTTAAAAACGCAACTCTATGAAAACACAAATAGTTAAAATTAAACTAAGAATCACAAACAAAATAATTTCTGTATGTACATTACATTATAAATCATAAATAAAAATAAACTCTTAAAATTAAAACCGTCTTCATATCCTACAACTTATTTTATATTCATTAAATTGTATATGGCCGCGCCCACATTTTAGGGGCGTTTTTTTTAAAAAACGGTTTTTCGTAGATTTTAATCATATAATATCAATCTTTAGAAGCAAACTTGAGTATATGTTGAGATATTTAAAAAATCCGCCCACTACCACGCCCCTGTTTTGAATTAAAATTCTCTTGGAGTAATTTTATAAGAAAAAACTTTATAAAATTTTAGGCAATTTTTTGAGGAAGTGGCTACATATTTTGGTATATAGGAAAGGAATAGGGCATCAGACTATTTGCTCTGGCCGATGTGTAGCATTCTTTTAATTTTTGTTGGAGGAATACTAGTTTAATATTATAAAAATATTTTTTTTTTATCTTTAGCATCATTATCTTATTTATGACAAAATTATTATAACGATTAGTTTCTGCTACATAAACTAATTATTTGGACCTTATCCAATTTGAATATAACCTAAAACTTTACGTGCTAGTTATCTTAAAAACGCAACTCTATGAAAACACAAATAGTTAAAATTAAACTAAGAATCACAAACAAAATAATTTCTGTATGTACATTACATTATAAATCATAAATAAAAATACTCTTAAAATTAAAACCGTCTTCATATCCTACAACTTATTTTATATTCATTAAATTGTATATGGCCGCGCCCACATTTCAGGGGCGTTTTTTTTAAAAAACGGTTTTTCGTAGATTTTAATCATATAATATCAATCTTTAGAAGCAAACTTGAGTATATGTTGAGATATTTAAAAAATCCGCCCACTACCACGCCCCTGTTTTGAATTAAAATTCTCTTGGAGTAATTTTATAAGAAAAAACTTTATAAAATTTTAGGCAATTTTTTGAGGAAGTGGCTACATATTTTGGTATATAGGAAAGGAATAGAGCATCAGACTATTTGCTCTGGCCGATGTGTAGCATTCTTTTAATTTTTGTTGGAGGAATACTAGTTTAATATTATAAAAATATTTTTTTTTTATCTTTAGCATCATTATCTTATTTATGACAAAATTATTATAACGATTAGTTTCTGCTACATAAACTAATTATTTGGACCTTATCCAATTTGAATATAACCTAAAACTTTACGTGCTAGTTATCTTAAAAACGCAACTCTATGAAAACACAAATAGTTAAAATTAAACTAAGAATCACAAACAAAATAATTTCTGTATGTAATTAGTACATTATAAATCATAAATAAAAATAAACTCTTAAAATTAAAACCGTCTTCATATCCTACAACTTATTTTATATTCATTAAATTGTATATGGCCGCGCCCACATTTTAGGGGCGTTTTTTTTAAAAAACGGTTTTTCGTAGATTTTAATCATATAATATCAATCTTTAGAAGCAAACTTGAGTATATGTTGAGATATTTAAAAAATCCGCCCACTACCACGCCCCTGTTTTGAATTAAAATTCTCTTGGAGTAATTTTATAAGGAAAAACTTTATAAAATTTTAGGCAATTTTTTGAGGAAGTGGCTACATATTTTGGTATATAGGAAAGGAATAGAGCATCAGACTATTTGCTCTGGCCGATGTGTAGCATTCTTTTAATTTTTGTTGGAGGAATACTAGTTTAATATTATAAAAATATTTTTTTTTATCTTTAGCATCATTATCTTATTTATGACAAAATTATTATAACGATTAGTTTCTGCTACATAAACTAATTATTTGGACCTTATCCAATTTGAATATAACCTAAAACTTTACGTGCTAATTATCTTAAAAACGCAACTCTATGAAAACACAAATAGTTAAAATTAAACTAAGAATCACAAACAAAATAATTTCGGTATGTAATTAGTACATTATAAATCATAAATAAAAATAAACTCTTAAAATTAAAACCGTCTTCATATCCTACAACTTATTTTATATTCATTAAATTGTATATGGCCGCGCCCACATTTTAGGGGCGTTTTTTTAAAAAAACGGTTTTTCGTAGATTTTAATCATATAATATCAATCTTTAGAAGCAAACTTGAGTATATGTTGAGATATTTAAAAAATCCGCCCACTACCACGCCCCTGTTTTGAATTAAAATTCTCTTGGAGTAATTTTATAAGAAAAAATTTTAAAAAATTTTAGGCAATTTTTTGAGGAAGTGGCTACATATTTTGGTATATAGGAAAGGAATAGAGCATCAGACTATTTGCTCTGGCCGATGTGTAGCATTCTTTTAATTTTTGTTGGAGGAATACTAGTTTAATATTATAAAAATATATTTTTTATATCTTTAGCATCATTATCTTATTTATGACAAAATTATTATAACGATTAGTTTCTGCTACATAAACTAATTATTTGGACCTTATCCAATTTGAATATAACCTAAAACTTTACGTGCTAATTATCTTAAAAACGCAACTCTATGAAAACACAAATAGTTAAAATTAAACTAAGAATCACAAACAAAATAATTTCTGTATGTAATTAGTACATTATAAATCATAAATAAAAATAAACTCTTAAAATTAAAACCGTCTTCATATCCTACAACTTATTTTATATTCATTAAATTGTATATGGCCGCGCCCACATTTTAGGGGCGTTTTTTTTAAAAAACGGTTTTTCGTAGATTTTAATCATATAATATCAATCTTTAGAAGCAAACTTGAGTATATGTTGAGATATTTAAAAAATCCGCCCACTACCACGCCCCTGTTTTGAATTAAAATTCTCTTGGAGTAATTTTATAAGAAAAGACTTTATAAAATTTTAGGCAATTTTTTGAGGAAGTGGCTACATATTTTGGTATATAGGAAAGGAATAGAGCATCAGACTATTTGCTCTGGCCGATGTGTAGCATTCTTTTAATTTTTGTTGGAGGAATACTAGTTTAATATTATAAAAATATTTTTTTTTATCTTTAGCATCATTATCTTATTTATGACAAAATTATTATAACGATTAGTTTCTGCTACATAAACTAATTATTTGGACCTTATCCAATTTGAATATAACCTAAAACTTTACGTGCTAATTATCTTAAAAACGCAACTCTATGAAAACACAAATAGTTAAAATTAAACTAAGAATCACAAACAAAATAATTTCTGTATGTAATTAGTACATTATAAATCATAAATAAAAATAAACTCTTAAAATTAAAACCGTCTTCATACCCTACAACTTATTTTATATTCATTAAATTGTATATGGCCGCGCCCACATTTTAGGGGCGTTTTTTTTAAAAAACGGTTTTTCGTAGATTTTAATCATATAATATCAATCTTTAGAAGCAAACTTGAGTATATGTTGAGATATTTAAAAAATCCGCCCACTACCACGCCCCTGTTTTGAATTAAAATTCTCTTGGAGTAATTTTATAAGAAAAAAATTTATAAAATTTTAGGCAATTTTTTGAGGAAGTGGCTACATATTTTGGTATATAGGAAAGGAATAGGGCATCAGACTATTTGCTCTGGCCGATGTGTAGCATTCTTTTAATTTTTGTTGGAGGAATACTAGTTTAATATTATAAAAATATATTTTTTATATCTTTAGCATCATTATCTTATTTATGACAAAATTATTATAACGATTAGTTTCTGCTACATAAACTAATTATTTGGACCTTATCCAATTTGAATATAACCTAAAACTTTACGTGCTAATTATCTTAAAAACGCAACTCTATGAAAACACAAATAGTTAAAATTAAACTAAGAATCACAAACAAAATAATTTCTGTATGTAATTAGTACATTATAAATCATAAATAAAAATAAACTCTTAAAATTAAAACCGTCTTCATATCCTACAACTTATTTTATATTCATTAAATTGTATATGGCCGCGCCCACATTTTAGGGGCGTTTTTTTTAAAAAACGGTTTTTCGTAGATTTTAATCATATAATATCAATCTTTAGAAGCAAACTTGAGTATATGTTGAGATATTTAAAAAATCCGCCCACTACCACGCCCCTGTTTTGAATTAAAATTCTCTTGGAGTAATTTTATAAGAAAAAACTTTATAAAATTTTAGGCAATTTTTTGAGGAAGTGGCTACATATTTTGGTATATAGGAAAGGAATAGAGCATCAGACTATTTGCTCTGGCCGATGTGTAGCATTCTTTTAATTTTTGTTGGAGGAATACTAGTTTAATATTATAAAAATATTTTTTTTTTATCTTTAGCATCATTATCTTATTTATGACAAAATTATTATAACGATTAGTTTCTGCTACATAAACTAATTATTTGGACCTTATCCAATTTGAATATAACCTAAAACTTTACGTGCTAGTTATCTTAAAAACGCAACTCTATGAAAACACAAATAGTTAAAATTAAACTAAGAATCACAAACAAAATAATTTCTGTATGTAATTAGTACATTATAAATCATAAATAAAAATAAACTCTTAAAATTAAAACCGTCTTCATATCCTACAACTTATTTTATATTCATTAAATTGTATATGGCCGCGCCCACATTTTAGGGGCGTTTTTTTTTAAAAAACGGTTTTTCGTAGATTTTAATCATATAATATCAATCTTTAGAAGCAAACTTGAGTATATGTTGAGATATTTAAAAAATCCGCCCACTACCACGCCCCTGTTTTGAATTAAAATTCTCTTGGAGTAATTTTATAAGAAAAAACTTTATAAAATTTTAGGCAATTTTTTGAGGAAGTGGCTACATATTTTGGTATATAGGAAAGGAATAGAGCATCAGACTATTTGCTCTGGCCGATGTGTAGCATTCTTTTAATTTTTGTTGGAGGAATACTAGTTTAATATTATAAAAATATTTTTTTTTTATCTTTAGCATCATTATCTTATTTATGACAAAATTATTATAACGATTAGTTTCTGCTACATAAACTAATTATTTGGACCTTATCCAATTTGAATATAACCTAAAACTTTACGTGCTAGTTATCTTAAAAACGCAACTCTATGAAAACACAAATAGTTAAAATTAAACTAAGAATCACAAACAAAATAATTTCTGTATGTACATTACATTATAAATCATAAATAAAAATAAACTCTTAAAATTAAAACCGTCTTCATATCCTACAACTTATTTTATATTCATTAAATTGTATATGGCCGCGCCCACATTTTAGGGGCGTTTTTTTTAAAAAACGGTTTTTCGTAGATTTTAATCATATAATATCAATCTTTAGAAGCAAACTTGAGTATATGTTGAGATATTTAAAAAATCCGCCCACTACCACGCCCCTGTTTTGAATTAAAATTCTCTTGGAGTAATTTTATAAGAAAAGACTTTATAAAATTTTAGGCAATTTTTTGAGGAAGTGGCTACATATTTTGGTATATAGGAAAGGAATAGAGCATCAGACTATTTGCTCTGGCCGATGTGTAGCATTCTTTTAATTTTTGTTGGAGGAATACTAGTTTAATATTATAAAAATATTTTTTTTTATCTTTAGCATCATTATCTTATTTATGACAAAATTATTATAACGATTAGTTTCTGCTACATAAACTAATTATTTGGACCTTATCCAATTTGAATATAACCTAAAACTTTACGTGCTAATTATCTTAAAAACGCAACTCTATGAAAACACAAATAGTTAAAATTAAACTAAGAATCACAAACAAAATAATTTCTGTATGTAATTAGTACATTATAAATCATAAATAAAAATAAACTCTTAAAATTAAAACCGTCTTCATACCCTACAACTTATTTTATATTCATTAAATTGTATATGGCCGCGCCCACATTTTAGGGGCGTTTTTTTTAAAAAACGGTTTTTCGTAGATTTTAATCATATAATATCAATCTTTAGAAGCAAACTTGAGTATATGTTGAGATATTTAAAAAATCCGCCCACTACCACGCCCCTGTTTTGAATTAAAATTCTCTTGGAGTAATTTTATAAGAAAAAATTTTATAAAATTTTAGGCAATTTTTTGAGGAAGTGGCTACATATTTTGGTATATAGGAAAGGAATAGGGCATCAGACTATTTGCTCTGGCCGATGTGTAGCATTCTTTTAATTTTTGTTGGAGGAATACTAGTTTAATATTATAAAAATATATTTTTTATATCTTTAGCATCATTATCTTATTTATGACAAAATTATTATAACGATTAGTTTCTGCTACATAAACTAATTATTTGGACCTTATCCAATTTGAATATAACCTAAAACTTTAGGTGCTAATTATCTTAAAAACGCAACTCTATGAAAACACAAATAGTTAAAATTAAACTAAGAATCACAAACAAAATAATTTCTGTATGTAATTAGTACATTATAAATCATAAATAAAAATAAACTCTTAAAATTAAAACCGTCTTCATATCCTACAACTTATTTTATATTCATTAAATTGTATATGGCCGCGCCCACATTTTAGGGGCGTTTTTTTTAAAAAACGGTTTTTCGTAGATTTTAATCATATAATATCAATCTTTAGAAGCAAACTTGAGTATATGTTGAGATATTTAAAAAATCCGCCCACTACCACGCCCCTGTTTTGAATTAAAATTCTCTTGGAGTAATTTTATAAGAAAAAACTTTATAAAATTTTAGGCAATTTTTTGAGGAAGTGGCTACATATTTTGGTATATAGGAAAGGAATAGAGCATCAGACTATTTGCTCTGGCCGATGTGTAGCATTCTTTTAATTTTTGTTGGAGGAATACTAGTTTAATATTATAAAAATATTTTTTTTTTATCTTTAGCATCATTATCTTATTTATGACAAAATTATTATAACGATTAGTTTCTGCTACATAAACTAATTATTTGGACCTTATCCAATTTGAATATAACCTAAAACTTTACGTGCTAGTTATCTTAAAAACGCAACTCTATGAAAACACAAATAGTTAAAATTAAACTAAGAATCACAAACAAAATAATTTCTGTATGTAATTAGTACATTATAAATCATAAATAAAAATAAACTCTTAAAATTAAAACCGTCTTCATATCCTACAACTTATTTTATATTCATTAAATTGTATATGGCCGCGCCCACATTTTAGGGGCGTTTTTTTTTAAAAAACGGTTTTTCGTAGATTTTAATCATATAATATCAATCTTTAGAAGCAAACTTGAGTATATGTTGAGATATTTAAAAAATCCGCCCACTACCACGCCCCTGTTTTGAATTAAAATTCTCTTGGAGTAATTTTATAAGAAAAAACTTTATAAAATTTTAGGCAATTTTTTGAGGAAGTGGCTACATATTTTGGTATATAGGAAAGGAATAGAGCATCAGACTATTTGCTCTGGCCGATGTGTAGCATTCTTTTAATTTTTGTTGGAGGAATACTAGTTTAATATTATAAAAATATTTTTTTTTATCTTTAGCATCATTATCTTATTTATGACAAAATTATTATAACGATTAGTTTCTGCTACATAAACTAATTATTTGGACCTTATCCAATTTGAATATAACCTAAAACTTTACGTGCTAGTTATCTTAAAAACGCAACTCTATGAAAACACAAATAGTTAAAATTAAACTAAGAATCACAAACAAAATAATTTCTGTATGTACATTACATTATAAATCATAAATAAAAATAAACTCTTAAAATTAAAACCGTCTTCATATCCTACAACTTATTTTATATTCATTAAATTGTATATGGCCGCGCCCACATTTTAGGGGCGTTTTTTTTAAAAAACGGTTTTTCGTAGATTTTAATCATATAATATCAATCTTTAGAAGCAAACTTGAGTATATGTTGAGATATTTAAAAAATCCGCCCACTACCACGCCCCTGTTTTGAATTAAAATTCTCTTGGAGTAATTTTATAAGAAAAAACTTTATAAAATTTTAGGCAATTTTTTGAGGAAGTGGCTACATATTTTGGTATATAGGAAAGGAATAGGGCATCAGACTATTTGCTCTGGCCGATGTGTAGCATTCTTTTAATTTTTGTTGGAGGAATACTAGTTTAATATTATAAAAATATTTTTTTTTTATCTTTAGCATCATTATCTTATTTATGACAAAATTATTATAACGATTAGTTTCTGCTACATAAACTAATTATTTGGACCTTATCCAATTTGAATATAACCTAAAACTTTACGTGCTA
Source organism: Chalcosyrphus nemorum (assembly GCA_949716465.1). Classification (NCBI taxonomy): domain Eukaryota; kingdom Metazoa; phylum Arthropoda; class Insecta; order Diptera; family Syrphidae; genus Chalcosyrphus; species Chalcosyrphus nemorum. The sequence goes on from OX454332.1 coordinate 55,853,598, forward strand.
GTTATCTTAAAAACGCAACTCTATGAAAACACAAATAGTTAAAATTAAACTAAGAATCACAAACAAAATAATTTCTGTATGTACATTACATTATAAATCATAAATAAAAATACTCTTAAAATTAAAACCGTCTTCATATCCTACAACTTATTTTATATTCATTAAATTGTATATGGCCGCGCCCACATTTTAGGGGCGTTTTTTTTAAAAAACGGTTTTTCGTAGATTTTAATCATATAATATCAATCTTTAGAAGCAAACTTGAGTATATGTTGAGATATTTAAAAAATCCGCCCACTACCACGCCCCTGTTTTGAATTAAAATTCTCTTGGAGTAATTTTATAAGAAAAAACTTTATAAAATTTTAGGCAATTTTTTGAGGAAGTGGCTACATATTTTGGTATATAGGAAAGGAATAGAGCATCAGACTATTTGCTCTGGCCGATGTGTAGCATTCTTTTAATTTTTGTTGGAGGAATACTAGTTTAATATTATAAAAATATTTTTTTTTTATCTTTAGCATCATTATCTTATTTATGACAAAATTATTATAACGATTAGTTTCTGCTACATAAACTAATTATTTGGACCTTATCCAATTTGAATATAACCTAAAACTTTACGTGCTAGTTATCTTAAAAACGCAACTCTATGAAAACACAAATAGTTAAAATTAAACTAAGAATCACAAACAAAATAATTTCTGTATGTAATTAGTACATTATAAATCATAAATAAAAATAAACTCTTAAAATTAAAACCGTCTTCATATCCTACAACTTATTTTATATTCATTAAATTGTATATGGCCGCGCCCACATTTTAGGGGCGTTTTTTTTAAAAAACGGTTTTTCGTAGATTTTAATCATATAATATCAATCTTTAGAAGCAAACTTGAGTATATGTTGAGATATTTAAAAAATCCGCCCACTACCACGCCCCTGTTTTGAATTAAAATTCTCTTGGAGTAATTTTATAAGAAAAAACTTTATAAAATTTTAGGCAATTTTTTGAGGAAGTGGCTACATATTTTGGTATATAGGAAAGGAATAGAGCATCAGACTATTTGCTCTGGCCGATGTGTAGCATTCTTTTAATTTTTGTTGGAGGAATACTAGTTTAATATTATAAAAATATTTTTTTTTATCTTTAGCATCATTATCTTATTTATGACAAAATTATTATAACGATTAGTTTCTGCTACATAAACTAATTATTTGGACCTTATCCAATTTGAATATAACCTAAAACTTTACGTGCTAATTATCTTAAAAACGCAACTCTATGAAAACACAAATAGTTAAAATTAAACTAAGAATCACAAACAAAATAATTTCTGTATGTAATTAGTACATTATAAATCATAAATAAAAATAAACTCTTAAAATTAAAACCGTCTTCATATCCTACAACTTATTTTATATTCATTAAATTGTATATGGCCGCGCCCACATTTTAGGGGCGTTTTTTTTAAAAAACGGTTTTTCGTAGATTTTAATCATATAATATCAATCTTTAGAAGCAAACTTGAGTATATGTTGAGATATTTAAAAAATCCGCCCACTACCACGCCCCTGTTTTGAATTAAAATTCTCTTGGAGTAATTTTATAAGAAAAAACTTTATAAAATTTTAGGCAATTTTTTGAGGAAGTGGCTACATATTTTGGTATATAGGAAAGGAATAGAGCATCAGACTATTTGCTCTGGCCGATGTGTAGCATTCTTTTAATTTTTGTTGGAGGAATACTAGTTTAATATTATAAAAATATTTTTTTTTTATCTTTAGCATCATTATCTTATTTATGACAAAATTATTATAACGATTAGTTACTGCTACATAAACTAATTATTTGGACCTTATCCAATTTGAATATAACCTAAAACTTTACGTGCTAGTTATCTTAAAAACGCAACTCTATGAAAACACAAATAGTTAAAATTAAACTAAGAATCACAAACAAAATAATTTCTGTATGTACATTACATTATAAATCATAAATAAAAATAAACTCTTAAAATTAAAACCGTCTTCATATCCTACAACTTATTTTATATTCATTAAATTGTATATGGCCGCGCCCACATTTTAGGGGCGTTTTTTTAAAAAAACGGTTTTTCGTTGATTTTAATCATATAATATCAATCTTTAGAAGCAAACTTGAGTATATGTTGAGATATTTAAAAAATCCGCCCACTACCACGCCCCTGTTTTGAATTAAAATTCTCTTGGAGTAATTTTATAAGAAAAAACTTTATAAAATTTTAGGCAATTTTTTGAGGAAGTGGCTACATATTTTGGTATATAGGAAAGGAATAGGGCATCAGACTATTTGCTCTGGCCGATGTGTAGCATTCTTTTAATTTTTGTTGGAGGAATACTAGTTTAATATTATAAAAATATTTTTTTTTTATCTTTAGCATCATTATCTTATTTATGACAAAATTATTATAACGATTAGTTTCTGCTACATAAACTAATTATTTGGACCTTATCCAATTTGAATATAACCTAAAACTTTACGTGCTAGTTATCTTAAAAACGCAACTCTATGAAAACACAAATAGTTAAAATTAAACTAAGAATCACAAACAAAATAATTTCTGTATGTAATTAGTACATTATAAATCATAAATAAAAATAAACTCTTAAAATTAAAACCGTCTTCATATCCTACAACTTATTTTATATTCATTAAATTGTATATGGCCGCGCCCACATTTTAGGGGCGTTTTTTTTAAAAAACGGTTTTTCGTAGATTTTAATCATATAATATCAATCTTTAGAAGCAAACTTGAGTATATGTTGAGATATTTAAAAAATCCGCCCACTACCACGCCCCTGTTTTGAATTAAAATTCTCTTGGAGTAATTTTATAAGGAAAAACTTTATAAAATTTTAGGCAATTTTTTGAGGAAGTGGCTACATATTTTGGTATATAGGAAAGGAATAGAGCATCAGACTATTTGCTCTGGCCGATGTGTAGCATTCTTTTAATTTTTGTTGGAGGAATACTAGTTTAATATTATAAAAATATTTTTTTTTATCTTTAGCATCATTATCTTATTTATGACAAAATTATTATAACGATTAGTTTCTGCTACATAAACTAATTATTTGGACCTTATCCAATTTGAATATAACCTAAAACTTTACGTGCTAATTATCTTAAAAACGCAACTCTATGAAAACACAAATAGTTAAAATTAAACTAAGAATCACAAACAAAATAATTTCGGTATGTAATTAGTACATTATAAATCATAAATAAAAATAAACTCTTAAAATTAAAACCGTCTTCATATCCTACAACTTATTTTATATTCATTAAATTGTATATGGCCGCGCCCACATTTTAGGGGCGTTTTTTTTAAAAAACGGTTTTTCGTAGATTTTAATCATATAATATCAATCTTTAGAAGCAAACTTGAGTATATGTTGAGATATTTAAAAAATCCGCCCACTACCACGCCCCTGTTTTGAATTAAAATTCTCTTGGAGTAATTTTATAAGAAAAAATTTTATAAAATTTTAGGCAATTTTTTGAGGAAGTGGCTACATATTTTGGTATATAGGAAAGGAATAGGGCATCAGACTATTTGCTCTGGCCGATGTGTAGCATTCTTTTAATTTTTGTTGGAGGAATACTAGTTTAATATTATAAAAATATATTTTTTATATCTTTAGCATCATTATCTTATTTATGACAAAATTATTATAACGATTAGTTTCTGCTACATAAACTAATTATTTGGACCTTATCCAATTTGAATATAACCTAAAACTTTACGTGCTAATTATCTTAAAAACGCAACTCTATGAAAACACAAATAGTTAAAATTAAACTAAGAATCACAAACAAAATAATTTCTGTATGTAATTAGTACATTATAAATCATAAATAAAAATAAACTCTTAAAATTAAAACCGTCTTCATATCCTACAACTTATTTTATATTCATTAAATTGTATATGGCCGCGCCCACATTTTAGGGGCGTTTTTTTTAAAAAACGGTTTTTCGTAGATTTTAATCATATAATATCAATCTTTAGAAGCAAACTTGAGTATATGTTGAGATATTTAAAAAATCCGCCCACTACCACGCCCCTGTTTTGAATTAAAATTCTCTTGGAGTAATTTTATAAGAAAAAATTTTATAAAATTTTAGGCAATTTTTTGAGGAAGTGGCTACATATTTTGGTATATAGGAAAGGAATAGGGCATCAGACTATTTGCTCTGGCCGATGTGTAGCATTCTTTTAATTTTTGTTGGAGGAATACTAGTTTAATATTATAAAAATATATTTTTTATATCTTTAGCATCATTATCTTATTTATGACAAAATTATTATAACGATTAGTTTCTGCTACATAAACTAATTATTTGGACCTTATCCAATTTGAATATAACCTAAAACTTTACGTGCTAATTATCTTAAAAACGCAACTCTATGAAAACACAAATAGTTAAAATTAAACTAAGAATCACAAACAAAATAATTTCTGTATGTAATTAGTACATTATAAATCATAAATAAAAATAAACTCTTAAAATTAAAACCGTCTTCATATCCTACAACTTATTTTATATTCATTAAATTGTATATGGCCGCGCCCACATTTTAGGGGCGTTTTTTTTAAAAAACGGTTTTTCGTAGATTTTAATCATATAATATCAATCTTTAGAAGCAAACTTGAGTATATGTTGAGATATTTAAAAAATCCGCCCACTACCACGCCCCTGTTTTGAATTAAAATTCTCTTGGAGTAATTTTATAAGAAAAAACTTTATAAAATTTTAGGCAATTTTTTGAGGAAGTGGCTACATATTTTGGTATATAGGAAAGGAATAGAGCATCAGACTATTTGCTCTGGCCGATGTGTAGCATTCTTTTAATTTTTGTTGGAGGAATACTAGTTTAATATTATAAAAATATTTTTTTTTTATCTTTAGCATCATTATCTTATTTATGACAAAATTATTAAAACGATTAGTTTCTGCTACATAAACTAATTATTTGGACCTTATCCAATTTGAATATAACCTAAAACTTTACGTGCTAGTTATCTTAAAAACGCAACTCTATGAAAACACAAATAGTTAAAATTAAACTAAGAATCACAAACAAAATAATTTCTGTATGTACATTACATTATAAATCATAAATAAAAATAAACTCTTAAAATTAAAACGGTCTTCATATCCTACAACTTATTTTATATTCATTAAATTGTATATGGCCGCGCCCACATTTTAGGGGCGTTTTTTTTAAAAAACGGTTTTTCGTAGATTTTAATCATATAATATCAATCTTTAGAAGCAAACTTGAGTATATGTTGAGATATTTAAAAAATCCGCCCACTACCACGCCCCTGTTTTGAATTAAAATTCTCTTGGAGTAATTTTATAAGAAAAAACTTTATAAAATTTTAGGCAATTTTTTGAGGAAGTGGCTACATATTTTGGTATATAGGAAAGGAATAGAGCATCAGACTATTTGCTCTGGCCGATGTGTAGCATTCTTTTAATTTTTGTTGGAGGAATACTAGTTTAATATTATAAAAATATTTTTTTTTTATCTTTAGCATCATTATCTTATTTATGACAAAATTATTATAACGATTAGTTTCTGCTACATAAACTAATTATTTGGACCTTATCCAATTTGAATATAACCTAAAACTTTACGTGCTAGTTATCTTAAAAACGCAACTCTATGAAAACACAAATAGTTAAAATTAAACTAAGAATCACAAACAAAATAATTTCTCTATGTACATTACATTATAAATCATAAATAAAAATAAACTCTTAAAATTAAAACGGTCTTCATATCCTACAACTTATTTTATATTCATTAAATTGTATATGGCCGCGCCCACATTTTAGGGGCGTTTTTTTTAAAAAACGGTTTTTCGTAGATTTTAATCATATAATATCAATCTTTAGAAGCAAACTTGAGTATATGTTGAGATATTTAAAAAATCCGCCCACTACCACGCCCCTGTTTTGAATTAAAATTCTCTTGGAGTAATTTTATAAGAAAAAACTTTATAAAATTTTAGGCAATTTTTTGAGGAAGTGGCTACATATTTTGGTATATAGGAAAGGAATAGAGCATCAGACTATTTGCTCTGGCCGATGTGTAGCATTCTTTTAATTTTTGTTGGAGGAATACTAGTTTAATATTATAAAAATATTTTTTTTTTATCTTTAGCATCATTATCTTATTTATGACAATATTATTATAACGATTAGTTTCTGCTACATAAACTAATTATTTGGACCTTATCCAATTTGAATATAACCTAAAACTTTACGTGCTAATTATCTTAAAAACGCAACTCTATGAAAACACAAATAGTTAAAATTAAACTAAGAATCACAAACAAAATAATTTCTGTATGTAATTAGTACATTATAAATCATAAATAAAATTAAACTCTTAAAATTAAAACCGTCTTCATATCCTACAACTTATTTTATATTCATTAAATTGTATATGGCCGCGCCCACACTTTAGGGGCGTTTTTTTTAAAAAACGGTTTTTCGTAGATTTTAATCATATAATATCAATCTTTAGAAGCAAACTTGAGTATATGTTGAGATATTTAAAAAATCCGCCCACTACCACGCCTCTGTTTTGAATTAAAATTCTCTTGGAGTAATTTTATAAGAAAAAACTTTATAAAATTTTAGGCAATTTTTTGAGGAAGTGGCTACATATTTTGGTATATAGGAAAGGAATAGGGCATCAGACTATTTGCTCTGGCCGATGTGTAGCATTCTTTTAATTTTTGTTGGAGGAATACTAGTTTAATATTATAAAAATATTTTTTTTTATCTTTAGCATCATTATCTTATTTATGACAAAATTATTATAACGATTAGTTTCTGCTACATAAACTAATTATTTGGACCTTATCCAATTTGAATATAACCTAAAACTTTACGTGCTAGTTATCTTAAAAACACAACTCTATGAAAACACAAATAGTTAAAATTAAACTAAGAATCACAAACAAAATAATTTCTGTATGTACATTACATTATAAATCATAAATAAAAATAAACTCTTAAAATTAAAACCGTCTTCATATCCTACAACTTATTTTATATTCATTAAATTGTATATGGCCGCGCCCACATTTTAGGGGCGTTTTTTTTAAAAAACGGTTTTTCGTAGATTTTAATCATATAATATCAATCTTTAGAAGCAAACTTGAGTATATGTTGAGATATTTAAAAAATCCGCCCACTACCACGCCCCTGTTTTGAATTAAAATTCTCTTGGAGTAATTTTATAAGAAAAAACTTTATAAAATTTTAGGCAATTTTTTGAGGAAGTGGCTACATATTTTGGTATATAGGAAAGGAATAGAGCATCAGACTATTTGCTCTGGCCGATGTGTAGCATTCTTTTAATTTTTGTTGGAGGAATACTAGTTTAATATTATAAAAATATTTTTTTTTTATCTTTAGCATCATTATCTTATTTATGACAAAATTATTATAACGATTAGTTTCTGCTACATAAACTAATTATTTGGACCTTATCCAATTTGAATATAACCTAAAACTTTACGTGCTAGTTATCTTAAAAACGCAACTCTATGAAAACACAAATAGTTAAAATTAAACTAAGAATCACAAACAAAATAATTTCTGTATGTAATTAGTACATTATAAATCATAAATAAAAATAAACTCTTAAAATTAAAACCGTCTTCATATCCTACAACTTATTTTATATTCATTAAATTGTATATGGCCGCGCCCACATTTTAGGGGCGTTTTTTTTAAAAAACGGTTTTTCGTAGATTTTAATCATATAATATCAATCTTTAGAAGCAAACTTGAGTATATGTTGAGATATTTAAAAAATCCGCCCACTACCACGCCCCTGTTTTGAATTAAAATTCTCTTGGAGTAATTTTATAAGAAAAAACTTTATAAAATTTTAGGCAATTTTTTGAGGAAGTGGCTACATATTTTGGTATATAGGAAAGGAATAGAGCATCAGACTATTTGCTCTGGCCGATGTGTAGCATTCTTTTAATTTTTGTTGGAGGAATACTAGTTTAATATTATAAAAATATTTCTTTTTAATTTTAAGCTTCATTATCTTATTTATGACAAAATTATTATAACGATTAGTTTCTGCTACATAAACTAATTATTTGGACCTTATCCAATTTGAATATAACCTAAAACTTTACGTGCTAATTATCTTAAAAACGCAACTCTATGAAAACACAAATAGTTAAAATTAAACTAAGAATCACAAACAAAATAATTTCTGTATGTAATTAGTACATTATAAATCATAAATAAAAATAAACTCTTAAAATTAAAACCGTCTTCATATCCTACAACTTATTTTATATTCATTAAATTGTATATGGCGCGCCCACATTTTAGGGGCGTTTTTTTTAAAAAACGGTTTTTCGTAGATTTTAATCATATAATATCAATCTTTAGAAGCAAACTTGAGTATATGTTGAGATATTTAAAAAATCCGCCCACTACCACGCCTCTGTTTTGAATTAAAATTCTCTTGGAGTAATTTTATAAGAAAAAACTTTATAAAATTTTAGGCAATTTTTTGAGGAAGTGGCTACATATTTTGGTATATAGGAAAGGAATAGGGCATCAGACTATTTGCTCTGGCCGATGTGTAGCATTCTTTTAATTTTTGTTGGAGGAATACTAGTTTAATATTATAAAAATATTTTTTTTTATCTTTAGCATCATTATCTTATTTATGACAAAATTATTATAACGATTAGTTTCTGCTACATAAACTAATTATTTGGACCTTATCCAATTTGAATATAACCTAAAACTTTACGTGCTAGTTATCTTAAAAACACAACTCTATGAAAACACAAATAGTTAAAATTAAACTAAGAATCACAAACAAAATAATTTCTGTATGTACATTACATTATAAATCATAAATAAAAATAAACTCTTAAAATTAAAACCGTCTTCATATCCTACAACTTATTTTATATTCATTAAATTGTATATGGCCGCGCCCACATTTTAGGGGCGTTTTTTTTAAAAAACGGTTTTTCGTAGATTTTAATCATATAATATCAATCTTTAGAAGCAAACTTGAGTATATGTTGAGATATTTAAAAAATCCGCCCACTACCACGCCCCTGTTTTGAATTAAAATTCTCTTGGAGTAATTTTATAAGAAAAAACTTTATAAAATTTTAGGCAATTTTTTGAGGAAGTGGCTACATATTTTGGTATATAGGAAAGGAATAGAGCATCAGACTATTTGCTCTGGCCGATGTGTAGCATTCTTTTAATTTTTGTTGGAGGAATACTAGTTTAATATTATAAAAATATTTTTTTTTTATCTTTAGCATCATTATCTTATTTATGACAAAATTATTATAACGATTAGTTTCTGCTACATAAACTAATTATTTGGACCTTATCCAATTTGAATATAACCTAAAACTTTACGTGCTAGTTATCTTAAAAACGCAACTCTATGAAAACACAAATAGTTAAAATTAAACTAAGAATCACAAACAAAGTAATTTCTGTATGTACATTACATTATAAATCATAAATAAAAATACTCTTAAAATTAAAACCGTCTTCATATCCTACAACTTATTTTATATTCATTAAATTGTATATGGCCGCGCCCACATTTTAGGGGCGTTTTTTTTAAAAAACGGTTTTTCGTAGATTTTAATCATATAATATCAATCTTTAGAAGCAAACTTGAGTATATGTTGAGATATTTAAAAAATCCGCCCACTACCACGCCCCTGTTTTGAATTAAAATTCTCTTGGAGTAATTTTATAAGAAAAAACTTTATAAAATTTTAGGCAATTTTTTGAGGAAGTGGCTACATATTTTGGTATATAGGAAAGGAATAGAGCATCAGACTATTTGCTCTGGCCGATGTGTAGCATTCTTTTAATTTTTGTTGGAGGAATACTAGTTTAATATTATAAAACTACCTACCCGCCCACTACCACGCCCCTGTTTTGAATTAAAATTCTCTTGGAGTAATTTTATAAAATTTTAGGCAATTTTTTGAGGAAGTGGCTACATATTTTGGTATATAGGAAAGGAATAGGGCATCAGACTATTTGCTCTGGCCGATGTGTAGCATTCTTTTAATTTTTGTTGGAGGAATACTAGTTTAATATTATAAAAATATATTTTTTATATCTTTAGCATCATTATCTTATTTATGACAAAATTATTATAACGATTAGTTTCTGCTACATAAACTAATTATTTGGACCTTATCCAATTTGAATATAACCTAAAACTTTACGTGCTAATTATCTTAAAAACGCAACTCTATGAAAACACAAATAGTTAAAATTAAACTAAGAATCACAAACAAAATAATTTCTGTATGTAATTAGTACATTATAAATCATAAATAAAAATAAACTATTAAAATTAAAACCGTCTTCATATCCTACAACTTATTTTATATTCATTAAATTGTATATGGCCGCGCCCACATTTTAGGGGCGTTTTTTTTAAAAAACGGTTTTTCGTAGATTTTAATCATATAATATCAATCTTTAGAAGCAAACTTGAGTATATGTTGAGATATTTAAAAAATCCGCCCACTACCACGCCCCTGTTTTGAATTAAAATTCTCTTGGAGTAATTTTATAAGAAAAAACTTTATAAAATTTTAGGCAATTTTTTGAGGAAGTGGCTACATATTTTGGTATATAGGAAAGGAATAGAGCATCAGACTATTTGCTCTGGCCGATGTGTAGCATTCTTTTAATTTTTGTTGGAGGAATACTAGTTTAATATTATAAAAATATTTTTTTTTTATCTTTAGCATCATTATCTTATTTATGACAAAATTATTATAACGATTAGTTTCTGCTACATAAACTAATTATTTGGACCTTATCCAATTTGAATATAACCTAAAACTTTACGTGCTAGTTATCTTAAAAACGCAACTCTATGAAAACACAAATAGTTAAAATTAAACTAAGAATCACAAACAAAATAATTTCTGTATGTACATTACATTATAAATCATAAATAAAAATAAACTCTTAAAATTAAAACGGTCTTCATATCCTACAACTTATTTTATATTCATTAAATTGTATATGGCCGCGCCCACATTTTAGGGGCGTTTTTTTTAAAAAACGGTTTTTCGTAGATTTTAATCATATAATATCAATCTTTAGAAGCAAACTTGAGTATATGTTGAGATATTTAAAAAATCCGCCCACTACCACGCCCCTGTTTTGAATTAAAATTCTCTTGGAGTAATTTTATAAGAAAAAACTTTATAAAATTTTAGGCAATTTTTTGAGGAAGTGGCTACATATTTTGGTATATAGGAAAGGAATAGAGCATCAGACTATTTGCTCTGGCCGATGTGTAGCATTCTTTTAATTTTTGTTGGAGGAATACTAGTTTAATATTATAAAAATATTTTTTTTTTATCTTTAGCATCATTATCTTATTTATGACAAAATTATTATAACGATTAGTTTCTGCTACATAAACTAATTATTTGGACCTTATCCAATTTGAATATAACCTAAAACTTTACGTGCTAGTTATCTCAAAAACGCAACTCTATGAAAACACAAATAGTTAAAATTAAACTAAGAATCACAAACAAAATAATTTCTCTATGTACATTACATTATAAATCATAAATAAAAATAAACTCTTAAAATTAAAACGGTCTTCATATCCTACAACTTATTTTATATTCATTAAATTGTATATGGCCGCGCCCACATTTTAGGGGCGTTTTTTTTAAAAAACGGTTTTTCGTAGATTTTAATCATATAATATCAATCTTTAGAAGCAAACTTGAGTATATGTTGAGATATTTAAAAAATCCGCCCACTACCACGCCCCTGTTTTGAATTAAAATTCTCTTGGAGTAATTTTATAAGAAAAAACTTTATAAAATTTTAGGCAATTTTTTGAGGAAGTGGCTACATATTTTGGTATATAGGAAAGGAATAGAGCATCAGACTATTTGCTCTGGCCGATGTGTAGCATTCTTTTAATTTTTGTTGGAGGAATACTAGTTTAATATTATAAAAATATTTTTTTTTTATCTTTAGCATCATTATCTTATTTATGACAATATTATTATAACGATTAGTTTCTGCTACATAAACTAATTATTTGGACCTTATCCAATTTGAATATAACCTAAAACTTTACGTGCTAATTATCTTAAAAACGCAACTCTATGAAAACACAAATAGTTAAAATTAAACTAAGAATCACAAACAAAATAATTTCTGTATGTAATTAGTACATTATAAATCATAAATAAAATTAAACTCTTAAAATTAAAACCGTCTTCATATCCTACAACTTATTTTATATTCATTAAATTGTATATGGCCGCGCCCACACTTTAGGGGCGTTTTTTTTAAAAAACGGTTTTTCGTAGATTTTAATCATATAATATCAATCTTTAGAAGCAAACTTGAGTATATGTTGAGATATTTAAAAAATCCGCCCACTACCACGCCCCTGTTTTGAATTAAAATTCTCTTGGAGTAATTTTATAAGAAAAAACTTTATAAAATTTTAGGCAATTTTTTGAGGAAGTGGCTACATATTTTGGTATATAGGAAAGGAATAGGGCATCAGACTATTTGCTCTGGCCGATGTGTAGCATTCTTTTAATTTTTGTTGGAGGAATACTAGTTTAATATTATAAAAATATATTTTTTATATCTTTAGCATCATTATCTTATTTATGACAAAATTATTATAACGATTAGTTTCTGCTACATAAACTAATTATTTGGACCTTATCCAATTTGAATATAACCTAAAACTTTACGTGCTAATTATCTTAAAAACGCAACTCTATGAAAACACAAATAGTTAAAATTAAACTAAGAATCACAAACAAAATAATTTCTGTATGTAATTAGTACATTATAAATCATAAATAAAAATAAACTCTTAAAATTAAAACCGTCTTCATATCCTACAACTTATTTTATATTCATTAAATTGTATATGGCCGCGCCCACATTTTAGGGGCGTTTTTTTTAAAAAACGGTTTTTCGTAGATTTTAATCATATAATATCAATCTTTAGAAGCAAACTTGAGTATATGTTGAGATATTTAAAAAATCCGCCCACTACCACGCCCCTGTTTTGAATTAAAATTCTCTTGGAGTAATTTTATAAGAAAAAACTTTATAAAATTTTAGGCAATTTTTTGAGGAAGTGGCTACATATTTTGGTATATAGGAAAGGAATAGAGCATCAGACTATTTGCTCTGGCCGATGTGTAGCATTCTTTTAATTTTTGTTGGAGGAATACTAGTTTAATATTATAAAAATATTTCTTTTTAATTTTAAGCTTCATTATCTTATTTATGACAAAATTATTATAACGATTAGTTTCTGCTACATAAACTAATTATTTGGACCTTATCCAATTTGAATATAACCTAAAACTTTACGTGCTAATTATCTTAAAAACGCAACTCTATGAAAACACAAATAGTTAAAATTAAACTAAGAATCACAAACAAAATAATTTCTGTATGTAATTAGTACATTATAAATCATAAATAAAAATAAACTCTTAAAATTAAAACGGTCTTCATATCCTACAACTTATTTTATATTCATTAAATTGTATATGGCCGCGCCCACATTTTAGGGGCGTTTTTTTTAAAAAACGGTTTTTCGTAGATTTTAATCATATAATATCAATCTTTAGAAGCAAACTTGAGTATATGTTGAGATATTTAAAAAATCCGCAGACTACCACGCCCCTGTTTTGAATTAAAATTCTCTTGGAGTAATTTTATAAGAAAAAACTTTATAAAATTTTAGGCAATTTTTTGAGGAAGTGGCTACATATTTTGGTATATAGGAAAGGAATAGAGCATCAGACTATTTGCTCTGGCCGATGTGTAGCATTCTTTTAATTTTTGTTGGAGGAATACTAGTTTAATATTATAAAAATATTTTTTTTTTATCTTTAGCATCATTATCTTATTTATGACAAAATTATTATAACGATTAGTTTCTGCTACATAAACTAATTATTTGGACCTTATCCAATTTGAATATAACCTAAAACTTTACGTGCTAGTTATCTTAAAAACGCAACTCTATGAAAACACAAATAGTTAAAATTAAACTAAGAATCACAAACAAAATAATTTCTGTATGTACATTACATTATAAATCATAAATAAAAATACTCTTAAAATTAAAACCGTCTTCATATCCTACAACTTATTTTATATTCATTAAATTGTATATGGCCGCGCCCACATTTTAGGGGCGTTTTTTTTAAAAAACGGTTTTTCGTAGATTTTAATCATATAATATCAATCTTTAGAAGCAAACTTGAGTATATGTTGAGATATTTAAAAAATCCGCCCACTACCACGCCCCTGTTTTGAATTAAAATTCTCTTGGAGTAATTTTATAAGAAAAAACTTTATAAAATTTTAGGCAATTTTTTGAGGAAGTGGCTACATATTTTGGTATATAGGAAAGGAATAGAGCATCAGACTATTTGCTCTGGCCGATGTGTAGCATTCTTTTAATTTTTGTTGGAGGAATACTAGTTTAATATTATAAAAATATTTTTTTTTTATCTTTAGCATCATTATCTTATTTATGACAAAATTATTATAACGATTAGTTTCTGCTACATAAACTAATTATTTGGACCTTATCCAATTTGAATATAACCTAAAACTTTACGTGCTAGTTATCTTAAAAACGCAACTCTATGAAAACACAAATAGTTAAAATTAAACTAAGAATCACAAACAAAATAATTTCTCTATGTACATTACATTATAAATCATAAATAAAAATAAACTCTTAAAATTAAAACGGTCTTCATATCCTACAACTTATTTTATATTCATTAAATTGTATATGGCCGCGCCCACATTTTAGGGGCGTTTTTTTTAAAAAACGGTTTTTCGTAGATTTTAATCATATAATATCAATCTTTAGAAGCAAACTTGAGTATATGTTGAGATATTTAAAAAATCCGCCCACTACCACGCCCCTGTTTTGAATTAAAATTCTCTTGGAGTAATTTTATAAGAAAAAACTTTATAAAATTTTAGGCAATTTTTTGAGGAAGTGGCTACATATTTTGGTATATAGGAAAGGAATAGAGCATCAGACTATTTGCTCTGGCCGATGTGTAGCATTCTTTTAATTTTTGTTGGAGGAATACTAGTTTAATATTATAAAAATATTTTTTTTTTATCTTTAGCATCATTATCTTATTTATGACAAAATTATTATAACGATTAGTTTCTGCTACATAAACTAATTATTTGGACCTTATCCAATTTGAATATAACCTAAAACTTTACGTGCTAATTATCTTAAAAACGCAACTCTATGAAAACACAAATAGTTAAAATTAAACTAAGAATCACAAACAAAATAATTTCTGTATGTAATTAGTACATTATAAATCATAAATAAAAATAAACTCTTAAAATTAAAACCGTCTTCATATCCTACAACTTATTTTATATTCATTAAATTGTATATGGCCGCGCCCACACTTTAGGGGCGTTTTTTTTAAAAAACGGTTTTTCGTAGATTTTAATCATATAATATCAATCTTTAGAAGCAAACTTGAGTATATGTTGAGATATTTAAAAAATCCGCCCACTACCACGCCCCTGTTTTGAATTAAAATTCTCTTGGAGTAATTTTATAAGAAAAAACTTTATAAAATTTTAGGCAATTTTTTGAGGAAGTGGCTACATATTTTGGTATATAGGAAAGGAATAGGGCATCAGACTATTTGCTCTGGCCGATGTGTAGCATTCTTTTAATTTTTGTTGGAGGAATACTAGTTTAATATTATAAAAATATTTTTTTTTTATCTTTAGCATCATTATCTTATTTATGACAAAATTATTATAACGATTAGTTTCTGCTACATAAACTAATTATTTGGACCTTATCCAATTTGAATATAACCTAAAACTTTACGTGCTAGTTATCTTAAAAACGCAACTCTATGAAAACACAAATAGTTAAAATTAAACTAAGAATCACAAACAAAATAATTTCTGTATGTACATTACATTATAAATCATAAATAAAAATAAACTCTTAAAATTAAAACCGTCTTCATATCCTACAACTTATTTTATATTCATTAAATTGTATATGGCCGCGCCCACATTTTAGGGGCGTTTTTTTTAAAAAACGGTTTTTCGTAGATTTTAATCATATAATATCAATCTTTAGAAGCAAACTTGAGTATATGTTGAGATATTTAAAAAATCCGCCCATTACCACGCCCCTGTTTTGAATTAAAATTCTCTTGGAGTAATTTTATAAGAAAAACTTTATAAAATTTTAGGCAATTTTTTGAGGAAGTGGCTACATATTTTGGTATATAGGAAAGGAATAGGGCATCAGACTATTTGCTCTGGCCGATGTGTAGCATTCTTTTAATTTTTGTTGGAGGAATACTAGTTTAATATCATAAAAATATTTTTTTTTTATCTTTAGCATCATTATCTTATTTATGACAAAATTATTATAACGATTAGTTTCTGCTACATAAACTAATTATTTGGACCTTATCCAATTTGAATATAACCTAAAACTTTACGTGCTAGTTATCTTAAAAACGCAACTCTATGAAAACACAAATAGTTAAAATTAAACTAAGAATCACAAACAAAATAATTTCTGTATGTAATTAGTACATTATAAATCATAAATAAAAATAAACTCTTAAAATTAAAACCGTCTTCATATCCTACAACTTATTTTATATTCATTAAATTGTATATGGCCGCGCCCACATTTTAGGGGCGTTTTTTTTAAAAAACGGTTTTTCGTAGATTTTAATCATATAATATCAATCTTTAGAAGCAAACTTGAGTATATGTTGAGATATTTAAAAAATCCGCCCACTACAACGCCCCTGTTTTGAATTAAAATTCTCTTGGAGTAATTTTATAAGAAAAAATTTTATAAAATTTTAGGCAATTTTTTGAGGAAGTGGCTACATATTTTGGTATATAGGAAAGGAATAGGGCATCAGACTATTTGCTCTGGCCGATGTGTAGCATTCTTTTAATTTTTGTTGGAGGAATACTAGTTTAATATTATAAAAATATTTTTTTTTTATCTTTAGCATCATTATCTTTTTTATGACAAAATTATTATAACGATTAGTTTCTGCTACATAAACTAATTATTTGGACCTTATCCAATTTGAATATAACCTAAAACTTTACGTGCTAATTATCTTAAAAACGCAACTCTATGAAAACACAAATAGTTAAAATTAAACTTAGAATCACAAACAAAATAATTTCTGTATGTAATTAGTACATTATAAATCATAAATAAAAATAAACTCTTAAAATTAAAACCGTCTTCATATCCTACAACTTATTTTATATTCATTAAATTGTATATGGCCGCGCCCACATTTTAGGGGCGTTTTTTTTAAAAAACGGTTTTTCGTAGATTTTAATCATATAATATCAATCTTTAGAAGCAAACTTGAGTATATGTTGAGATATTTAAAAAATCCGCCCACTACCACACCCCTGTTTTGAATTAAAATTCTCTTGGAGTAATTTTATAAGAAAAAACTTTATAAAATTTTAGGCAATTTTTTGAGGAAGTGGCTACATATTTTGGTATATAGGAAAGGAATAGGGCATCAGACTATTTGCTCTGGCCGATGTGTAGCATTCTTTTAATTTTTGTTGGAGGAATACTAGTTTAATATTATAAAAATATTTTTTTTTTATCTTTAGCATCATTATCTTATTTATGACAAAATTATTATAACGATTAGTTTCTGCTACATAAACTAATTATTTGGACCTTATCCAATTTGAATATAACCTAAAACTTTACGTGCTAGTTATCTTAAAAACGCAACTCTATGAAAACACAAATAGTTAAAATTAAACTAAGAATCACAAACAAAATAATTTCTGTATGTACATTACATTATAAATCATAAATAAAAATACTCTTAAAATTAAAACCGTCTTCATATCCTACAACTTATTTTATATTCATTAAATTGTATATGGCCGCGCCCACATTTTAGGGGCGTTTTTTTTAAAAAACGGTTTTTCGTAGATTTTAATCATATAATATCAATCTTTAGAAGCAAACTTGAGTATATGTTGAGATATTTAAAAAATCCGCCCACTACCACGCCCCTGTTTTGAATTAAAATTCTCTTGGAGTAATTTTATAAGAAAAAACTTTATAAAATTTTAGGCAATTTTTTGAGGAAGTGGCTACATATTTTGGTATATAGGAAAGGAATAGAGCATCAGACTATTTGCTCTGGCCGATGTGTAGCATTCTTTTAATTTTTGTTGGAGGAATACTAGTTTAATATTATAAAAATATTTTTTTTTTATCTTTAGCATCATTATCTTATTTATGACAAAATTATTATAACGATTAGTTTCTGCTAGATAAACTAATTATTTGGACCTTATCCAATTTGAATATAACCTAAAACTTTACGTGCTAATTATCTTAAAAACGCAACTCTATGAAAACACAAATAGTTAAAATTAAACTAAGAATCACAAACAAAATAATTTCTGTATGTAATTAGTACATTATAAATCATAAATAAAAATAAACTCTTAAAATTAAAACCGTCTTCATATCCTACAACTTATTTTATATTCATTAAATTGTATATGGCCGCGCCCACATTTTAGGGGCGTTTTTTTTAAAAAACGGTTTTTCGTAGATTTTAATCATATAATATCAATCTTTAGAAGCAAACTTGAGTATATGTTGAGATATTTAAAAAATCCGCCCACTACAACGCCCCTGTTTTGAATTAAAATTCTCTTGGAGTAATTTTATAAGAAAAAACTTTATAAAATTTTAGGCAATTTTTTGAGGAAGTGGCTACATATTTTGGTATATAGGAAAGGAATAGGGCATCAGACTATTTGCTCTGGCCGATGTGTAGCATTCTTTTAATTTTTGTTGGAGGAATACTAGTTTAATATTATAAAAATATTTTTTTTTTATCTTTAGCATCATTATCTTTTTTATGACAAAATTATTATAACGATTAGTTTCTGCTACATAAACTAATTATTTGGACCTTATCCAATTTGAATATAACCTAAAACTTTACGTGCTAATTATCTTAAAAACGCAACTCTATGAAAACACAAATAGTTAAAATTAAACTAAGAATCACAAACAAAATAATTTCTGTATGTAATTAGTACATTATAAATCATAAATAAAAATAAACTCTTAAAATTAAAACCGTCTTCATATCCTACAACTTATTTTATATTCATTAAATTGTATATGGCCGCGCCCACATTTTAGGGGCGTTTTTTTTAAAAAACGGTTTTTCGCAGATTTTAATCATATAATATCAATCTTTAGAAGCAAACTTGAGTATATGTTGAGATATTTAAAAAATCCGCCCACTACCACGCCCCTGTTTTGAATTAAAATTCTCTTGGAGTAATTTTATAAGAAAAAACTTTATAAAATTTTAGGCAATTTTTTGAGGAAGTGGCTACATATTTTGGTATATAGGAAAGGAATAGGGCATCAGACTATTTGCTCTGGCCGATGTGTAGCATTCTTTTAATTTTTGTTGGAGGAATACTAGTTTAATATTATAAAAATATTTTTTTTTTATCTTTAGCATCATTATCTTATTTATGACAAAATTATTATAACGATTAGTTTCTGCTACATAAACTAATTATTTGGACCTTATCCAATTTGAATATAACCTAAAACTTTACGTGCTAGTTATCTTAAAAACGCAACTCTATGAAAACACAAATAGTTAAAATTAAACTAAGAATCACAAACAAAATAATTTCTGTATGTACATTACATTATAAATCATAAATAAAAATACTCTTAAAATTAAAACCGTCTTCATATCCTACAACTTATTTTATATTCATTAAATTGTATATGGCCGCGCCCACATTTTAGGGGCGTTTTTTTTAAAAAACGGTTTTTCGTAGATTTTAATCATATAATATCAATCTTTAGAAGCAAACTTGAGTATATGTTGAGATATTTAAAAAATCCGCCCACTACCACGCCCCTGTTTTGAATTAAAATTCTCTTGGAGTAATTTTATAAGAAAAAACTTTATAAAATTTTAGGCAATTTTTTGAGGAAGTGGCTACATATTTTGGTATATAGGAAAGGAATAGAGCATCAGACTATTTGCTCTGGCCGATGTGTAGCATTCTTTTAATTTTTGTTGGAGGAATACTAGTTTAATATTATAAAAATATTTTTTTTTTTATCTTTAGCATCATTATCTTATTTATGACAAAATTATTATAACGATTAGTTTCTGCTACATAAACTAATTATTTGGACCTTATCCAATTTGAATATAACCTAAAACTTTACGTGCTAGTTATCTAAAAACGCAACTCTATGAAAACACAAATAGTTAAAATTAAACTAAGAATCACAAACAAAATAATTTCTGTATGTACATTACATTATAAATCATAAATAAAAATACTCTTAAAATTAAAACCGTCTTCATATCCTACAACTTATTTTATATTCATTAAATTGTATATGGCCGCGCCCACATTTTAGGGGCGTTTTTTTTAAAAAACGGTTTTTCGTAGATTTTAATCATATAATATCAATCTTTAGAAGCAAACTTGAGTATATGTTGAGATATTTAAAAAATCCGCCCACTACCACGCCCCTGTTTTGAATTAAAATTCTCTTGGAGTAATTTTATAAGAAAAAACTTTATAAAATTTTAGGCAATTTTTTGAGGAAGTGGCTACATATTTTGGTATATAGGAAAGGAATAGAGCATCAGACTATTTGCTCTGGCCGATGTGTAGCATTCTTTTAATTTTTGTTGGAGGAATACTAGTTTAATATTATAAAAATATTTTTTTTTTATCTTTAGCATCATTATCTTATTTATGACAAAATTATTATAACGATTAGTTTCTGCTACATAAACTAATTATTTGGACCTTATCCAATTTGAATATAACCTAAAACTTTACGTGCTAGTTATCTTAAAAACGCAACTCTATGAAAACACAAATAGTTAAAATTAAACTAAGAATCACAAACAAAATAATTTCTGTATGTAATTAGTACATTATAAATCATAAATAAAAATAAACTCTTAAAATTAAAACCGTCTTCATATCCTACAACTTATTTTATATTCATTAAATTGTATATGGCCGCGCCCACATTTTAGGGGCGTTTTTTTTAAAAAACGGTTTTTCGTAGATTTTAATCATATTATATCAATCTTTAGAAGCAAACTTGAGTATATGTTGAGATATTTAAAAAATCCGCCCACTACCACGCCCCTGTTTTGAATTAAAATTCTCTTGGAGTAATTTTATAAGAAAAAACTTTATAAAATTTTAGGCAATTTTTTGAGGAAGTGGCTACATATTTTGGTATATAGGAAAGGAATAGAGCATCAGACTATTTGCTCTGGCCGATGTGTAGCATTCTTTTAATTTTTGTTGGAGGAATACTAGTTTAATATTATAAAAATATATTTTTTATATCTTTAGCATCATTATCTTATTTATGACAAAATTATTATAACGATTAGTTTCTGCTACATAAACTAATTATTTGGACCTTATCCAATTTGAATATAACCTAAAACTTTACGTGCTAATTATCTTAAAAACGCAACTCTATGAAAACACAAATAGTTAAAATTAAACTAAGAATCACAAACAAAATAATTTCTGTATGTAATTAGTACATTATAAATCATAAATAAAAATAAACTCTTAAAATTAAAACCGTCTTCATATCCTACAACTTATTTTATATTCATTAAATTGTATATGGCCGCGCCCACATTTTAGGGGCGTTTTTTTTAAAAAACGGTTTTTCGTAGATTTTAATCATATAATATCAATCTTTAGAAGCAAACTTGAGTATATGTTGAGATATTTAAAAAATCCGCCCACTACCACGCCCCTGTTTTGAATTAAAATTCTCTTGGAGTAATTTTATAAGAAAAAACTTTATAAAATTTTAGGCAATTTTTTGAGGAAGTGGCTACATATTTTGGTATATAGGAAAGGAATAGAGCATCAGACTATTTGCTCTGGCCGATGTGTAGCATTCTTTTAATTTTTGTTGGAGGAATACTAGTTTAATATTATAAAAATATTTTTTTTTTATCTTTAGCATCATTATCTTATTTATGACAAAATTATTATAACGATTAGTTTCTGCTACATAAACTAATTATTTGGACCTTATCCAATTTGAATATAACCTAAAACTTTACGTGCTAGTTATCTTAAAAACGCAACTCTATGAAAACACAAATAGTTAAAATTAAACTAAGAATCACAAACAAAATAATTTCTGTATGTACATTACATTATAAATCATAAATAAAAATACTCTTAAAATTAAAACCGTCTTCATATCCTACAACTTATTTTATATTCATTAAATTGTATATGGCCGCGCCCACATTTTAGGGGCGTTTTTTTTAAAAAACGGTTTTTCGCAGATTTTAATCATATAATATCAATCTTTAGAAGCAAACTTGAGTATATGTTGAGATATTTAAAAAATCCGCCCACTACCACGCCCCTGTTTTGAATTAAAATTCTCTTGGAGTAATTTTATAAGAAAAAACTTTATAAAATTTTAGGCAATTTTTTGAGGAAGTGGCTACATATTTTGGTATATAGGAAAGGAATAGAGCATCAGACTATTTGCTCTGGCCGATGTGTAGCATTCTTTTAATTTTTGTTGGAGGAATACTAGTTTAATATTATAAAAATATTTTTTTTTTATCTTTAGCATCATTATCTTATTTATGACAAAATTATTATAACGATTAGTTTCTGCTACATAAACTAATTAGTTGGACCTTATCCAATTTGAATATAACCTAAAACTTTACGTGCTAGTTATCTTAAAAACGCAACTCTATGAAAACACAAATAGTTAAAATTAAACTAAGAATCACAAACAAAATAATTTCTGTATGTACATTACATTATAAATCATAAATAAAAATAAACTCTTAAAATTAAAACCGTCTTCATATCCTACAACTTATTTTATATTCATTAAATTGTATATGGCCACGCCCACATTTTAGGGGCGTTTTTTTTAAAAAACGGTTTTTCGTAGATTTTAATCATATAATATCAATCTTTAGAAGCAAACTTGAGTATATGTTGAGATATTTAAAAAATCCGCCCACTACCACGCCCCTGTTTTGAATTAAAATTCTCTTGGAGTAATTTTATAAGAAAAAACTTTGTAAAATTTTAGGCAATTTTTTGAGGAAGTGGCTACATATTTTGGTATATAGGAAAGGAATAGGGCATCAGACTATTTGCTCTGGCCGATGTGTAGCATTCTTTTTAATTTTTGCTGGAGGAATACTAGTTTAATATTATTAAAATATTTTTTTTTTATCTTTAGCATCATTATCTTATTTATGACAAAATTATTATAACGATTAGTTTCTTCTACATAAACTAATTATTTGGACCTTATCCAATTTGAAAATAACCTAAAACTTTACTTGCTAATTATCTTAAAAACGCAACTTTATGAAAACACAAATAGTTAAAATTAAACTAAGAATCACAAACAAAATAATTTCTGTATGTAACTAGTACATTATAAATTACAAATAAAAATAAACTCTTAAAATTAAAACCGTCTTCATATCCTACAACTTATTTAATAATCATTAAATTGTATATGGTCGCGCCCACATTTTAGGGGCGTTTTTTTTTAAAAACGGTTTTTCGTAGATTTTAATCATATAATATCAATCTTTAGAAGCAAACTTGAGTATATGTTGAGATATTTAAAAAATCCGCCCACTACCACGCCCCTGTTTTGAATTAAAATTCTCTTGGAGTAATTTTATAAGAAAAAACTTTATAAAATTTTAGGCAATTTTTTGAGGAAGTGGCTACATATTTTGGTATATAGGAAAGGAATAGGGCATCAGACTATTTGCTGTGGCCGATGTGTAGCATTCTTTTAATTTTTGTTGGAGGAATACTAGTTTAATATTATAAAAATATTTTTTTTTTATCTTTAGCATCATTATCTTATTTATGACAAAATTATTATAACGATTAGTTTCTGCTACATAAACTAATTATTTGGACCTTATCCAATTTGAATATAACCTAAAACTTTACGTGCTAATTATCTTAAAAACGCAACTCTATGAAAATACAAATAGTTAAAATTAAACTAAGAATCACAAACAAAATAATTTCTGTATGTAATTAGTACATTATAAATCATAAATAAAAATAAACTCTTAAAATTAAAACCGTCTTCATATCCTACAACTTATTTTATATTCATTAAATTGTATATGGCCGCGCCTACATTTTAGGGGCGTTTTTTTTAAAAAACGGTTTTTCGTAGATTTCAATCATATAATATCAATCTTTAGAAGCAAACTTGAGTATATGTTGAGATATTTGAAAAATCCGCTCACTACCACGCCCCTGTTTTGAATTAAAATTCTCTTGGAGTAATTTTATAAGAAAAAACTTTATAAAATTTTAGGCAATTTTTTGAGGAAGTGGCTACATATTTTGGTATATAGGAAAGGAATAGGGCATCAGACTATTTGCTCTGGCCGATGTGTAGCATTCTTTTAATTTTTGTTGGAGGAATACTAGTTTAATATTATTAAAATATTTTTTTTTATCTTTAGCATCATTATCTTATTTATGACAAAATTATTATAACGATTAGTTTCTGCTACATAAACTAATTATTTGGGCCTTATCCAATTTGAATATAACCTAAAACTTTACGTGCTAATTATCTTAAAAACGCAACTCTATGAAAACACAAATAGTTAAAATTAAACTAAGAATCACAAACAAAATAATTTCTGTATGTAATTAGTACATTATAAATCATAAATAAAAATAAACTCTTAAAATTAAAACCGTCTTCATATCCTACAACTTATTTTATATTCATTAAATTGTATATGGCCGCGCCCACATTTTAGGGGCTTTTTTTTTAAAAAACGGTTTTTCGTAGATTTTAATCATATAATATCAATCTTTAGAAGCAAACTTGAGTATATGTTGAGATATTTAAAAAATCCGCCCACTACCACGCCCCTGTTTTGAATTAAAATTCTCTTGGAGTAATTTTATAAGAAAAAACTTTATAAAATTTTAGGCAATTTTTTGAGGAAGTGGCTACATATTTCGGTATATAGGAAAGGAATAGGGCATCAGACTATTTGCTCTGGCCGATGTGTAGCATTCTTTTTAATTTTTGTTGGAGGAATACTAGTTTAATATTATTAAAATATTTTTTTTTTATCTTTAGCATCATTATCTTATTTATGACAAAATTATTATAACGATTAGTTTCTTCTACATAAACTAATTATTTGGACCTTATCCAATTTGAATATAACCTAAAACTTTACTTGCTAATTATCTTGAAAACGCAACTCTATGAAAACACAAATAGTTAAAATTAAACTAAGAATCACAAACAAAATAATTTCTGTATGTAACTAGTACATTATAAATTACAAATAAAAATAAACTCTTAAAATTAAAACCGTCTTCATATCCTACAACTTATTTAATAATCATTAAATTGTATATGGTCGCGCCCACATTTTAGGGGCGTTTTTTTTAAAAAACGGTTTTTCGTAGATTTTAATCATATAATATCAATCTTTAGAAGCAAACTTGAGTATATGTTGAGATATTTAAAAAATCCGCCCACTACCACGCCCCTGTTTTGAATTAAAATTCTCTTGGAGTAATTTTATAAGAAAAAACTTTATAAAATTTTAGGCAATTTTTTGAGGAAGTGGCTACATATTTTGGTATATAGGAAAGGAATAGGGCATCAGACTATTTGCTCTGGCCGATGTGTAGCATTCTTTTAATTTTTGTTGGAGGAATACTAGTTTAATATTATTAAAATATTTTTTTTTATCTTTAGCATCATTATCTTATTTATGACAAAATTATTATAACGACTAGTTTCTGCTACATAAACTAATTATTTGGGCCTTATCCAATTTGAATATAACCTAAAACTTTACGTGCTAATTATCTTAAAAACGCAACTCTATGAAAACACAAATAGTTAAAATTAAACTAAGAATCACAAACAAAATAATTTCTGTATGTAATTAGTACATTATAAATCATAAATAAAAACAAACTCTTAAAATTAAAACCGTCTTCATAGCCTACAACTTATTTTATATTCATTAAATTGTATATGGCCGCGCCCACATTTTAGGGGCGTTTTTTTTAAAAAACGGTTTTTCGTAGATTTTAATCATATAATATCAAAAATTAGAAGCAAACTTGAGTATATGTTGAGATATTTAAAAAATCCGCCCACTACCACGCCCCTGTTTTGAATTAAAATTCTCTTGGAGTAATTTTATAAGAAAAAACTTTATAAAATTTTAGGCAATTTTTTGAGGAAGTGGCTACATATTTTGGTATATAGGAAAGGAATAGGGCATCAGACTATTTGCTCTGGCCGATGTGTAGCATTCTTTTTAATTTTTGCTGGAGGAATACTAGTTTAATATTATTAAAATATTTTTTTTTTATCTTTAGCATCATTATCTTATTTATGACAAAATTATTATAACGATTAGTTTCTTCTACATAAACTAATTATTTGGACCTTATCCAATTTGAATATAACCTAAAACTTTACTTGCTAATTATCTTAAAAACGCAACTCTATGAAAACACAAATAGTTAAAATTAAACTAAGAATCACAAACAAAATAATTTCTGTATGTAACTAGTACATTATAAATTACAAATAAAAATAAACTCTTAAAATTGAAACCGTCTTCATATCCTACAACTTATTTAATAATCATTAAATTGTATATGGTCGCGCCCACATTTTAGGGGCGTTTTTTTTAAAAAACGGTTTTTCGTAGATTTTAATCATATAATATCAATCTTTAGAAGCAAACTTGAGTATATGTTGAGATATTTAAAAAATCCGCCCACTACCACGCCCCTGTTTTGAATTAAAATTCTCTTGGAGTAATTTTATAAGAAAAAACTTTATAAAATTTTAGGCAATTTTTTGAGGAAGTGGCTACATATTTTGGTATATAGGAAAGGAATAGGGCATCAGACTATTTGCTCTGGCCGATGTGTAGCATTCTTTTAATTTTTGTTGGAGGAATACTAGTTTAATATTATAAAAATATTTTTTTTTATCTTTAGCATCATTATCTTATTTATGACAAAATTATTATAACGATTAGTTTCTGCTACATAAACTAATTATTTGGACCTTATCCAATTTGAATATAACCTAAAACTTTACGTGCTAATTATCTTAAAAACGCAACTCTATGAAAACACAAATAGTTAAAATTAAACTAAGAATCACAAACAAAATAATTTCTGTATGTAATTAGTACATTATAAATCATAAATGAAAATAAACTCTTAAAATTAAAACCGTCTTCATATCCTACAACTTATTTTATATTCATTAAATTGTATATGGCCGCGCCTACATTTTAGGGGCGTTTTTTTTAAAAAACGGTTTTTCGTAGATTTTAATCATATAATATCAATCTTTAGAAGCAAACTTGAGTATATGTTGAGATATTTGAAAAATCCGCTCACTACCACGCACCTGTTTTGAATTAAAATTCTCTTGGAGTAATTTTATAAGAAAAAACTTTATAAAATTTTAGGCAATTTTTTGAGGAAGTGGCTACATATTTTGGTATATAGGAAAGGAATAGGGCATCAGACTATTTGCTCTGGCCGATGTGTAGCATTCTTTTAATTTTTGTTGGAGGAATACTAGTTTAATATTATTAAAATATTTTTTTTTTATCTTTAGCATCATTATCTTATTTATGACAAAATTATTATAACGATTAGTTTCTGCTACATAAACTAATTATTTGGACCTTATCCAATTTGAATATAACCTAAAACTTTACGTGCTAATTATCTTAAAAACGCAACTCTATGAAAATACAAATAGATAAAATTAAACTAAGAATCACAAACAAAATAATTTCTGTATGTAATTAGTACATTATAAATCATAAATAAAAATAAACTCTTAAAATTAAAACCGTCTTCATATCCTACAACTTATTTTATATTCATTAAATTGTATATGGCCGCGCCTACATTTTAGGGGCGTTTTTTTTAAAAAACGGTTTTTCGTAGATTTTAATCATATAATATCAATCTTTAGAAGCAAACTTAAGTATATGTTGAGATATTTGAAAAATCCGCTCACTACCACGCCCCTGTTTTGAATTAAAATTCTCTTGGAGTAATTTTATAAGAAAAAACTTTATAAAATTTTAGGCAATTTTTTGAGGAAGTGGCTACATATTTCGGTATATAGGAAAGGAATAGGGCATCAGACTATTTGCTCTGGCCGATGTGTAGCATTCTTTTTAATTTTTGTTGGAGGAATACTAGTTTAATATTATTAAAATATTTTTTTTTTATCTTTAGCATCATTATCTTATTTATGACAAAATTATTATAACGATTAGTTTCTTCTACATAAACTAATTATTTGGACCTTATCCAATTTGAATATAACCTAAAACTTTACTTGCTAATTATCTTGAAAACGCAACTCTATGAAAACACAAATAGTTAAAATTAAACTAAGAATCACAAACAAAATAATTTCTGTATGTAACTAGTACATTATAAATTACAAATAAAAATAAACTCTTAAAATTAAAACCGTCTTCATATCCTACAACTTATTTAATAATCATTAAATTGTATATGGTCGCGCCCACATTTTAGGGGCGTTTTTTTAAAAAAACGGTTTTTCGTAGATTTTAATCATATTATATCAATCTTTAGAAGCAAACTTGAGTATATGTTGAGATATTTGAAAAATCCGCCCACTACCACGCCCCTGTTTTGAATTAAAATTCTCTTGGAGTAATTTTATAAGAAAAAACTTTATAAAATTTTAGGCAATTTTTTGAGGAAGTGGCTACATATTTTGGTATATAGGAAAGGAATAGGGCATCAGACTATTTGCTCTGGCCGATGTGTAGCATTCTTTTAATTTTTGTTGGAGGAATACTAGTTTAATATTATAAAAATATTTTTTTTTTATCTTTAGCATCATTATCTTATTTATGACAAAATTATTATAACGATTAGTTTCTGCTACATAAACTAATTATTTGGACCTTATCCAATTTGAATATAACCTAAAACTTTACGTGCTAATTATCTTAAAAACGCAACTCTATGAAAATACAAATAGTTAAAATTAAACTAAGAATCACAAACAAAATAATTTCTGTATGTAATTAGTACATTATAAATCATAAATAAAAACAAACTCTTAAAATTAAAACCGTCTTCATAGCCTACGACTTATTTTATATTCATTAAATTGTATATGGCCGCGCCCACATTTTAGGGGCGTTTTTTTTAAAAAACGGTTTTTCGTAGATTTTAATCATATAATATCAATCTTTAGAAGCAAACTTGAGTATATGTTGAGATATTTAAAAAATCCGCCCACTACCACGCCCCTGTTTTGAATTAAAATTCTCTTGGAGTAATTTTATAAGAAAAAACTTTATAAAATTTTAGGCAATTTTTTGAGGAAGTGGCTACATATTTTGGTATATAGGAAAGGAATAGGGCATCAGACTATTTGCTCTGGCCGATGTGTAGCATTCTTTTTAATTTTTGCTGGAGGAATACTAGTTTAATATTATTAAAATATTTTTTTTTTATCTTTAGCATCATTATCTTATTTATGACAAAATTATTATAACGATTAGTTTCTTCTACATAAACTAATTATTTGGACCTTATCCAATTTGAATATAACCTAAAACTTTACTTGCTAATTATCTTAAAAACGCAACTCTATGAAAACACAAATAGTTAAAATTAAACTAAGAATCACAAACAAAATAATTTCTGTATGTAACTAGTACATTATAAATTACAAATAAAAATAAACTCTTAAAATTAAAACCGTCTTCATATCCTACAACTTATTTAATAATCATTAAATTGTATATGGTCGCGCCCACATTTTAGGGGCGTTTTTTTTAAAAAACGGTTTTTCGTAGATTTTAATCATATAATATCAATCTTTAGAAGCAAACTTGAGTATATGTTGAGATATTTAAAAAATCCGCCCACTACCACGCCCCTGTTTTGAATTAAAATTCTCTTGGAGTAATTTTATAAGAAAAAACTTTATAAAATTTTAGGCAATTTTTTGAGGAAGTGGCTACATATTTTGGTATATAGGAAAGGAATAGGGCATCAGACTATTTGCTCTGGCCGATGTGTAGCATTCTTTTAATTTTTGTTGGAGGAATACTAGTTTAATATTATAAAAATATTTTTTTTTTATCTTTAGCATCATTATCTTATTTATGACAAAATTATTATAACGATTAGTTTCTGCTACATAAACTAATTATTTGGACCTTATCCAATTTGAATATAACCTAAAACTTTACGTGCTAATTATCTTAAAAACGCAACTCTATGAAAACACAAATAGTTAAAATTAAACTAAGAATCACAAACAAAATAATTTCTGTATGTAATTAGTACATTATAAATCATAAATAAAAATAAACTCTTAAAATTAAAACCGTCTTCATATCCTACAACTTATTTTATATTCATTAAATTGTATATGGCCGCGCCTACATTTTAGGGGCGTTTTTTTTAAAAAACGGTTTTTCGTAGATTTTAATCATATAATATCAATCTTTAGAAGCAAACTTGAGTATATGTTGAGATATTTGAAAAATCCGCTCACTACCACGCCCCTGTTTTGAATTAAAATTCTCTTGGAGTAATTTTATAGAAAATAAACTTTATAAAATTGTAGGCAATTTTTTGAGGAAGTGGCTACATATTTTGGTATATAGGAAAGGAATAGGGCATCAGACTATTTGCTCTGGCCGATGTGTAGCATTCTTTTAATTTTTGTTGGAGGAATACTAGTTTAATATTATTAAAATATTTTTTTTTATCTTTAGCATCATTATCTTATTTATGACAAAATTATTATAACGATTAGTTTCTGCTACATAAACTAATTATTTGGACCTTATCCAATTTGAATATAACCTAAAACTTTACGTGCTAATTATCTTAAAAACGCAACTCTATGAAAACACAAATAGTTAAAATTAAACTAAGAATCACAAACAAAATAATTTCTGTATGTAATTAGTACATTATAAATCATAAATAAAAATAAACTCTTAAAATTAAAACCGTCTTCATATCCTACAACTTATTTTATATTCATTAAATTGTATATGGCCGCGCCCATATTTTAGGGGCGTTTTTTTTTAAAAACGGTTTTTCGTAGATTTTAATCATTAAATATCAATCTTTAGAAGCAAACTTGAGTATATATTGAGATATTTAAAAAATCCGCCCACTACCACGCCCCTGTTTTGAATTAAAATTCTCTTGGAGTAATTTTATAAGAAAAAACTTTATAAAATTTTAGGCAATTTTTTGAGGAAGTGGCTACATATTTTGGTATATAGGAAAGGAATAGGGCATCAGACTATTTGCTCTGGCCGATGTGTAGCATTCTTTTAATTTTTGTTGGAGGAATACTAGTTTAATATTATTAAAATATTTTTTTTTTATCTTTAGCATCATTATCTTATTTATGACAAAATTATTATAACGATTAGTTTCTGCTACATAAACTAATTATTTGGACCTTATCCAATTTGAATATAACCTAAAACTTTACGTGCTAATTATCTTAAAAACGCAACTCTATGAAAACACAAATAGTTAAAATTAAACTAAGAATCACAAACAAAATAATTTCTGTATGTAATTAGTACATTATAAATCATAAATCAAAATAAACTCTTAAAATTAAAACCGTCTTCATAGCCTACAACTTATTTTATATTCATTAAATTGTATATGGCCGCGCCCACATTTTAGGGGCGTTTTTTTTAAAAAAACGGTTTTTCGTAGATTTTAATCATATAATATCAATCTTTAGAAGCAAACTTGAGTATATGTTGAGATATTTAAAAAATCCGCCCACTACCACGCCCCTGTTTTGAATTAAAATTCTCTTGGAGTAATTTTATAAGAAAAAACTTTATAAAATTTTAGGCAATTTTTTGAGGAAGTGGCTACATATTTTGGTATATAGGAAAGGAATAGGGCATCAGACTATTTGCTCTGGCCGATGTGTAGCATTCTTTTAATTTTTGTTGGAGGAATACTAATTTAATATTATAAAAATATTTTTTTTTTATCTTTATCTTATTTATGACAAAATTATTATAACGATTAGTTTCTGCTACATAAACTAATTATTTGGACCTTATCCAATTTGAATATAACCTAAAACTTTACGTGCTAATTATCTTAAAAACGCAACTCTATGAAAACACAAATAGTTAAAATTAAACTAAGAATCACAAACAAAATAATTTCTGTATGTAATTAGTACATTATAAATCATAAATAAAAATAAACTCTTAAAATTAAAACCGTCTTCATATCCTACAACTTATTTTATATTCATTAAATTGTATATGGCCGCGCCTACATTTTAGGGGCGTTTTTTTTAAAAAACGGTTTTTCGTAGATTTTAATCATATAATATCAATCTTTAGAAGCAAACTTGAGTATATATTGAGATATTTAAAAAATCCGCCCACTACCACGCCCCTGTTTTGAATTAAAATTCTCTTGGAGTAATTTTATAAGAAAAAACTTTATAAAATATTAGGCAATTTTTTGAGGAAGTGGCTACATATTTTGGTATATAGGAAAGGAATAGGGCATCAGACTATTTGCTCTGGCCGATGTGTAGCATTCTTTTAATTTTTGTTGGAGGAATACTAGTTTAATATTATTAAAATATTTTTTTTTTTATCTTTAGCATCATTATCTTATTTATGACAAAATTATTATAACGATTAGTTTCTGCTACATAAACTAATTATTTGGACCTTATCCAATTTGAATATAACCTAAAACTTTACGTGCTAATTATCTTAAAAACGCAACTCTATGAAAACACAAATAGTTAAAATTAAACTAAGAATCACAAACAAAATAATTTCTGTATGTAATTAGTACATTATAAATCATAAATAAAAATAAACTCTTAAAATTAAAACCGTCTTCATATCCTACAACTTATTTTATATTCATTAAATTGTATATGGCCGCGCCCACATTTTAGGGGCGTTTTTTTTAAAAAACGGTTTTTCGTAGATTTTAATCATATAATATCAATCTTTAGAAGCAAACTTGAGTATATGTTGAGATATTTGAAAAATCCGCCCACTACCACGCCCCTGTTTTGAATTAAAATTCTCTTGGAGTAATTTTATAAGAAAAAACTTTATAAAATTTTAGGCAATTTTTTGAGGAAGTGGCTACATATTTTGGTATATAGGAAAGGAATAGGGCATCAGACTATTCGCTCTGGCCGATGTGTAGCATTCTTTTAATTTTTATTGGAGGAATACAAGTTTAATATTATTAAAATATTTTTTTTTTATCTTTAGCATCATTATATTATTTATGACAAAATTATTATAACGATTAGTTTCTGCTACATAAACTAATTATTTGCACCTTATCCAATTTGAATATAACCGAAAACTTTACGTGCTAATTATCTTAAAAACGCAACTCTATGAAAACACAAATAGTTAAAATTAAACTAAGAATCACAAACAAAATAATTTCTGTATGTAATTAGTACATTATAAATCATAAATAAAAATAAACTCTTAAAATTAGAACCGTCTTCATATCCTACAACTTATTTTATATTGTACAGTTTTTCGTAGATTTCAATCATATAATATCAATCTTTAGAAGCAAACTTGAGTATATGTTGAGATATTTAAAAAATCCGCCCACTACCACGCATCTGTTTTGAATTAAAATTCTCTTGGAGTAATTTTATAAGAAATAAACTTTGTAAAATTTTAGGCAATTTTTTGAGGAAGTGGCTACATATTTTGGTATATAGGAAAGGAATATGGCATCAGACTATTCGCTCTGGCAGATGTGTAGCATTCTTTTAATTTTTATTGGAGGAATACTAGTTTAATATTATTAAAATATTTTTTTTTTATCTTTAGCATCATTATCTTATTTATGGCAAAATTATTATAACGATTAGGTTCTGCTACATAAACTAATTATTTGGACCTTATCCAATTTGAATATAACATAAAACTTTACGTGCTAATTATCTTAAAAACGCAACTCTATGAAAACACAAATAGTTAAAATTAAACTAAGAATCACAAACAAAATAATTTCTGTATGTAACTAGTACATTATAAATCATAAATAAAAATAAACTCTTAAAATTAAAACCGTCTTCATATCCTACAACTTATTTTATATTCATTAAATTGTATATGGTCGCGCCCACATTTTAGGGGCGTTTTTTTTTTAAAAACGGTTTTTCGTAGATTTTAATCATATAATATCAATCTTTAGAAGCAAACTTGAGTATATGTTGAGATATTTGAAAAATCCGCCCACTACCACGCCCCTGTTTTGAATTAAAATTCTCTTGGAGTAATTTTATAGGAAATAAACTTTATAAAATTGTAGGCAATTTTTTGAGGAACTGGCTACATATTTTGGTATATAGGAAAGGAATAGGGCATCAGACTATTTGCTCTGGCCGATGTGTAGCATTCTTTTAATTTTTGTTGGAGGAATACTAGTTTAATATTATTAAAATATTTTTTTTTATCTTTAGCATCATTATCTTATTTATGACAAAATTATTATAACGATTAGTTTCTGCTACATAAACTAATTATTTGGACCTTATCCAATTTGAATATAACCTAAAACTTTACGTGCTAATTATCTTAAAAACGCAACTCTATGAAAACACAAATAGTTAAAATTAAACTAAGAATCACAAACAAAATAATTTCTGTATGTAATTAGTACATTATAAATCATAAATAAAAATAAACTCTTAAAATTAAAACCGTCTTCATATCCTACAACTTATTTTATATTCATTAAATTGTATATGGCCGCGCCCACATTTTAGGGGCGTTTTTTTTTTAAAACGGTTTTTCGTAGATTTTAATCATTAAATATCAATCTTTAGAAGCAAACTTGAGTATATGTTGAGATATTTGAAAAATCCGCCCACTACCACGCCCCTGTTTTGAATTAAAATTCTCTTGGAGTAATTTTATAAGAAAAAACTTTATAAAATTTTAGGCAATTTTTTGAGGAAGTGGCTACATATTTTGGTATATAGGAAAGGAATAGGGCATCAGACTATTCGCTCTGGCCGATGTGTAGCATTCTTTTAATTTTTATTGGAGGAATACAAGTTTAATATTATTAACATATTTTTTTTTTATCTTTAGCATCATTATCTTATTTATGACAAAATTATTATAACGATTAGTTTCTGCTACATAAACTAATTATTTGGACCTTATCCAATTTAAATATAACCTAAAACTTTACGTGCTAATTATCTTAAAAACACAACTCTATGAAAACACAAATAGTTAAAATTAAACTAAGAATCACAAACAAAATAATTTCTGTATGTAATTAGTACATTATAAATCATAAATAAAAATAAACTCTTAAAATTAGAACCGTCTTCATATCCTACAACTTATTTTAAAAACGGTTTTTCGTAGATTTTAATCATATAATATCAATCTTTAGAAGCAAACTTGAGTATATGTTGAGATATTTAAAAAATCCGCCCACTACCACGCCCCTGTTTTGAATTAAAATTCTCTTGGAGTAATTTTATAGGAAATAAACTTTATAAAATTGTAGGCAATTTTTTGAGGAACTGGCTACATATTTTGGTATATAGGAAAGGAATAGGGCATCAGACTATTTGCTCTGGCCGATGTGTAGCATTCTTTTAATTTTTGTTGGAGGAATACTAGTTTAATATTATTAAAATATTTTTTTTTATCTTTAGCATCATTATCTTATTTATGACAAAATTATTATAACGATTAGTTTCTGCTACATAAACTAATTATTTGGACCTTATCCAATTTGAATATAACCTAAAACTTTACGTGCTAATTATCTTAAAAACGCAACTCTATGAAAACACAAATAGTTAAAATTAAACTAAGAATCACAAACAAAATAATTTCTGTATGTAATTAGTACATTATAAATCATAAATAAAAATAAACTCTTAAAATTAAAACCGTCTTCATATCCTACAACTTATTTTATATTCATTAAATTGTATATGGCCGCGCCCACATTTTAGGGGCGTTTTTTTTTTA
Source organism: Chalcosyrphus nemorum (assembly GCA_949716465.1). NCBI lineage: Eukaryota > Metazoa > Arthropoda > Insecta > Diptera > Syrphidae > Chalcosyrphus > Chalcosyrphus nemorum. The sequence goes on from OX454332.1 coordinate 55,889,992, forward strand.
AAACGGTTTTTCGTAGATTTTAATCATTAAATATCAATCTTTAGAAGCAAACTTGAGTATATGTTGAGATATTTAAAAAATCCGCCCACTACCACGCCCCTGTTTTGAATTAAAATTCTCTTAGAGTAATTTTATAAGAAAAAACTTTATAAAATTTTAGGCAATTTTTTGAGGAAGTGGCTACATATTTTGGTATATAGGAAAGGAATAGGGCATCAGACTATTCGCTCTGGCCGATGTGTAGCATTCTTTTAATTTTTATTGGAGGAATACTAGTTTAATATTATTAAAATATTTTTTTTTTATCTTTAGCATCATTATCTTATTTATGGCAAAATTATTATAACGATTAGTTTCTGCTACATAAACTAATTATTTGGACCTTATCCAATTTGAATATAACCTAAAACTTTACGTGCTAATTATCTTAAAAACGCAACTCTATTAAAACACAAATAGTTAAAATTAAACTAAGAATCACAAACAAAATAATTTCTGTATGTAATTAGTACATTATAAATCATAAATAAAAATAAACTCTTAAAATTAGAACCGTCTTCATATCCTACAACTTATTTTATATTCATTAAATTGTATATGGCCGCGCCCACATTTTAGGGGCGTTTTTTTTTAAAAACGGTTTTTCGTAGATTTTAATCATATAATATCAATCTTTAGAAGCAAACTTGAGTATATGTTGAGATATTTGAAAAATCCGCCCACTACCACGCCCCTGTTTTGAATTAAAATTCTCTTGGAGTAATTTTATAAGAAAAAACCTTATAAAATTTTAGGCAATTTTTTGAGGAAGTGGCTACATATTTTGGTATATAGGAAAGGAATAGGGCATCAGACTATTCGCTCTGGCCGATGTGTAGCATTCTTTTAATTTTTATTGGAGGAATACAAGTTTAATATTATTAACATATTTTTTTTTTTATCTTTAGCATCATTATCTTATTTATGACAAAATTATTATAACGATTAGTTTCTGCTACATAAACTAATTATTTGGACCTTATCCAATTTAAATATAACCTAAAACTTTACGTGCTAATTATCTTAAAAACACAACTCTATGAAAACACAAATAGTTAAAATTAAACTAAGAATCACAAACAAAATAATTTCTGTATGTAATTAGTACATTATAAATCATAAATAAAAATAAACTCTTAAAATTAGAACCGTCTTCATATCCTACAACTTATTTTAAAAACGGTTTTTCATAGATTTTAATCATATAATATCAATCTTTAGAAGCAAACTTGAGTATATGTTGAGATATTTGAAAAATCCGCCCACTACCACGCCCCTGTTTTGAATTAAAATTCTCTTGGAGTAATTTTATAGGAAATAAACTTTATAAAATTTTAGGCAATTTTTTGAGGAAGTGGCTACATATTTTGGTATATAGGAAAGGAATAGGGCATCAGACTATTCGCTCTGGCCGATGTGTAGCATTCTTTTAATTTTTGTTGGAGGAATACTAGTTTAATATTATTAAAATATTTTTTTTTATCTTTAGCATCATTATCTTATTTATGACAAAATTATTATAACGGTAAAGTTTCTGCTACATAAACTAATTATTTGGACCTTATCCAATTTAAATATAACCTAAAACTTTACGTGCTAATTATCTTAAAAACGCAACTCTATGAAAACACAAATAGTTAAAATTAAACTAAGAATCACAAACAAAATAATTTCTGTGTGTAATTAGTACATTATAAATCATAAATAAATATAAACTCTTAAAATTAAAACCGTCTTCATATCCTACAACTTATTTTATATTCATTAAATTGTATATGGCCGCGCCCACATTTTAGGGGCGTTTTTTTTAAAAAACGGTTTTTCGTAGATTTTAATCATATAATATCAATCTTTAGAAGCAAACTTGAGTATATGTTGAGATAATTAAAAAATCCGCCCACTACCACGCCCCTGTTTTGAATTAAAATTCTCTTGGAGTAATTTTATAAGAAAAAACTTTATAAAATTTTAGGCAATTTTTTGAGGAAGTGGCTACATATTTTGGTATATAGGAAAGGAATAGGGCATCAGACTATTCGCTCTGGCCGATGTGTAGCATTCTTTTAATTTTTATTGGAGGAATACAAGTTTAATATTATTAAAATATTTTTTTTTTATCTTTAGCATCATTATCTTATTTATGACAAAATTATTATAACGATTAGTTTCTGCTACATAAACTAATTATTTGCACCTTATCCAATTTGAATATAACCGAAAATTATCTTAAAAACGCAACTCTATGAAAACACAAATAGTTAAAATTAAACTAAGAATCACAAACAAAATAATTTCTGTATGTAATTAGTACATTATAAATCATAAATAAAAATAAACTCTTAAAATTAGAACCGTCTTCATATCCTACAACTTATTTTATATTGTACAGTTTTTCGTAGATTTCAATCATATAATATCAATCTTTAGAAGCAAACTTGAGTATATGTTGAGATATTTAAAAAATCCGCCCACTACCACGCATCTGTTTTGAATTAAAATTCTCTTGGAGTAATTTTATAAGAAATAAACTTTGTAAAATCTTAGGCAATTTTTTGAGGAAGTGGCTACATATTTTGGTATATAGGAAAGGAATATGGCATCAGACTATTCGCTCTGGCCGATGTGTAGCATTCTTTTAATTTTTATTGGAGGAATACTAGTTTAATATTATTAAAATATTTTTTTTTATCTTTAGCATCATTATCTTATTTATGGCAAAATTATTATAACGATTAGGTTCTGCTACATAAACTAATTATTTGGACCTTATCCAATTTGAATATAACCTAAAACTTTACGTGCTAATTATCTTAAAAACGCAACTCTATGAAAACACAAATAGTTAAAATTAAACTAAGAATCACAAACAAAATAATTTCTGTATGTAACTAGTACATTATAAATCATAAATAAAAATAAACTCTTAAAATTAAAACCGTCTTCATATCCTACAACTTATTTTATATTCATTAAATTGTATATGGTCGCGCCCACATTTTAGGGGCGTTTTTTTTTTAAAAACGGTTTTTCGTAGATTTTAATCATATAATATCAATCTTTAGAAGCAAACTTGAGTATATGTTGAGATATTTGAAAAATCCGCCCACTACCACGCCCCTGTTTTGAATTAAAATTCTCTTGGAGTAATTTTATAGGAAATAAACTTTATAAAATTGTAGGCAATTTTTTGAGGAACTGGCTACATATTTTGGTATATAGGAAAGGAATAGGGCATCAGACTATTTGCTCTGGCCGATGTGTAGCATTCTTTTAATTTTTGTTGGAGGAATACTAGTTTAATATTATTAAAATATTTTTTTTTATCTTTAGCATCATTATCTTATTTATGACAAAATTATTATAACGATTAGTTTCTGCTACATAAACTAATTATTTGGACCTTATCCAATTTGAATATAACCTAAAACTTTACGTGCTAATTATCTTAAAAACGCAACTCTATGAAAACACAAATAGTTAAAATTAAACTAAGAATCACAAACAAAATAATTTCTGTATGTAATTAGTACATTATAAATCATAAATAAAAATAAACTCTTAAAATTAAAACCGTCTTCATATCCTACAACTTATTTTATATTCATTAAATTGTATATGGCCGCGCCCACATTTTAGGGGCGTTTTTTTTTTAAAACGGTTTTTCGTAGATTTTAATCATTAAATATCAATCTTTAGAAGCAAACTTGAGTATATGTTGAGATATTTAAAAAATCCGCCCACTACCACGCCCCTGTTTTGAATTAAAATTCTCTTAGAGTAATTTTATAAGAAAAAACTTTGTAAAATTTTAGGCAATTTTTTGAGGAAGTGGCTACATATTTTGGTATATAGGAAAGGAATAGGGCATCAGACTATTCGCTCTGGCCGATGTGTAGCATTCTTTTAATTTTTATTGGAGGAATACTAGTTTAATATTATTAAAATATTTTTTTTTTATCTTTAGCATCATTATCTTATTTATGGCAAAATTATTATAACGATTAGTTTCTGCTACATAAACTAATTATTTGGACCTTATCCAATTTGAATATAACCTAAAACTTTACGTGCTAATTATCTTAAAAACGCAACTCTATGAAAACACAAATAGTTAAAATTAAACTAAGAATCAAAAACAAAATAATTTCTGTATGTAATTAGTACATTATAAATCATAAATAAAAATAAACTTTTAAAATTAGAACCGTCTTCATATCCTACAACTTATTTTATATTCATTAAATTGTATATGGCCGCGCCCACATTTTAGGGGCGTTTTTTTTTAAAAACGGTTTTTCGTAGATTTTAATCATATAATATCAATCTTTAGAAGCAAACTTGAGTATATGTTGAGATATTTGAAAAATCCGCCCACTACCACGCCCCTGTTTTGAATTAAAATTCTCTTGGAGTAATTTTATAAGAAAAAACTTTATAAAATTTTAGGCAATTTTTTGAGGAAGTGGCTACATATTTTGGTATATAGGAAAGGAATAGGGCATCAGACTATTCGCTCTGGCCGATGTGTAGCATTCTTTTAATTTTTATTGGAGGAATACAAGTTTAATATTATTAACATATTTTTTTTTTATCTTTAGCATCATTATCTTATTTATGACAAAATTATTATAACGATTAGTTTCTGCTACATAAACTAATTATTTGGACCTTATCCAATTTAAATATAACCCAAAACTTTACGTACTAATTATCTTAAAAACACAACTCTATGAAAACACAAATAGTTAAAATTAAACTAAGAATCACAAACAAAATAATTTCTGTATGTAATTAGTACATTATAAATCATAAATAAAAATAAACTCTTAAAATTAGAACCGTCTTCATATCCTACAACTTATTTTAAAAACGGTTTTTCGTAGATTTTAATCATATAATATCAATCTTTAGAAGCAAACTTGAGTATATGTTGAGATATTTAAAAAATCCGCCCACTACCACGCCCCTGTTTTGAATTAAAATTCTCTTGGAGTAATTTTATAAGAAAAAACTTTATAAAATTTTAGGCAATTTTTTGAGGAAGTGGCTACATATTTTGGTATATAGGAAAGGAATAGGGCATCAGACTATTTGCTCTGGCCGATGTGTAGCATTCTTTTTAATTTTTGTTGGAGGAATACTAGTTTAATATTATTAAAATATTTTTTTTTTATCTTTAGCATCATTATCTTATTTATGACAAAATTATTATAACGATTAGTTTCTTCTACATAAACTAATTATTTGGACCTTATCCAATTTGAATATAACCTAAAACTTTACTTGCTAATTATCTTAAAAACGCAACTCTATGAAAACACAAATAGTTAAAATTAAACTAAGATTCACAAACAAAATAATTTCTGTATGTAACTAGTACATTATTAATTACAAATAAAAATCAACTCTTAAAATTAAAACCGTCTTCATATCCTACAACTTATTTAATAATCATTAAATTGTATATGGTCGCGCCCACATTTTAGGGGCGTTTTTTTTTAAAAACGGTTTTTCGTAGATTTTAATCATATAATATCAATCTTTAGAAGCAAACTTGAGTATATGTTGAGATATTTAAAAAATCCGCCCACTACCACGCCCCTGTTTTGAATTAAAATTCTCTTGGAGTAATTTTATAAGAAAAAACTTTATAAAATTTTAGGCAATATTTTGAGGAAGTGGCTACATATTTTGGTATATAGGAAAGGAATAGGGCATCAGACTATTTGCTCTGGCCGATGTGTAGCATTCTTTTAATTTTTGTTGGAGGAATGCTAGTTTAATATTATTAAAATATTTTTTTTTATCTTTAGCATCATTATCTTATTTATGACAAAATTATTATAACGGTAAAGTTTCTGCTACATAAACTAATTATTTGGACCTTATCCAATTTAAATATAACCTAAAACTTTACGTGCTAATTATCTTAAAAACGCAACTCTATGAAAACACAAATAGTTAAAATTAAACTAAGAATCACAAACAAAATAATTTCTGTGTGTAATTAGTACATTATAAATCATAAATAAATATAAACTCTTAAAATTAAAACTGTCTTCATATCCTACAACTTATTTTATATTCATTAAATTGTATATGGTCGCGCCCACATTTTAGGGGCGCTTTTTTTAAAAAACAGTTGTTCGTAGATTTCAATCATATAATATCAATCTTTAGAAGCAAACTTGAGTACATGTTGAGATATTTGAAAAATCCGCCCACTACCACGCCCCTGTTTTGAATTAAAATTCTCTTGGAGTAATTTTATAAGAAATAAACTTTGTAAAATTTTAGGCAATTTTTTGAGGAAGTGGCTACATATTTTTTCGTATATAGGAAAGGAATAGGGCATCAGACTATTTGCTCTGGCCGATGTGTAGCATTCTTTTTAATTTTTGTTGGAGGAATACTAGTTTAATATTATTAAAATATTTTTTTTTTATCTTTAGCATCATTATCTTATTTATGACAAAATTATTATAACGATTAGTTTCTGCTACATAAACTAATTATTTGGACCTTATCCAATTTGAATATAACCTAAAACTTTACGTGCTAATTATCTTAAAAACGCAACTCTATGAAAACACAAATAGTTAAAATTAAACTAAGAATCACAAACAAAATAATTTCTGTATGTAACTAGTACATTATAAATTACAAATAAAAATAAACTCTTAGAATTAAAACCGTCTTCATATCCTACAACTTATTTAATAATCATTAAATTGCATATGGTCGCGCCCACATTTTAGGGGCGTTTTTTTTAAAAAACGGTTTTTCGTAGATCTTAATTATATAATATCAATCTTTAGAAGCAAACTTGAGTATATGTTGAGATATTTGAAAAATCCGCCCACTACCACGCCCCTGTTTTGAATTAAAATTCTCTTGGAGTAATTTTATAAGAAAAAACTTTATAAAATTTTAGGCAATTTTTTGAGGAAGTGGCTACATATTTTGGTATATAGGAAAGGAATAGGGCATCGGACTATTCGCTCTGGCCGATGTGTAGCATTCTTTTAATTTTTATTGGAGGAATACAAGTTTAATATTATTAAAATATTTTTTTTTTATCTTTAGCATCATTATCTTATTTATGACAAAATTATTATAACGGTAAAGTTTCTGCTACATAAACTAATTATTTGGACCTTATCCAATTTAAATATAACCTAAAACTTTACGTGCTAATTATCTTAAAAACGCAACTCTATGAAAACACAAATAGTTAAAATTAAACTAAGATTCACAAACAAAATAATTTCTGTATGTAATTAGTACATTATAAATCATAAATAAAAATAAACTCTTAAAATTAGAACCGTCTTCATATCCTACAACTTATTTTAAAAACAGTTTTTCGTAGATTTTAATCATATAATATCAATCTTTAGAAGCAAACTTGAGTATATGTTGAGATATTTAAAAAATCCGCCCACTACCACGCTCCTGTTTTGAATTAAAATTCTCTTGGAGTAATTTTATAAGAAAAAACTTTATAAAATTTTAGGCAATTTTTTGAGGAAGTGGCTACATATTTTGGTATATAGGAAAGGAATAGGGCATCAGACTATTTGCTCTGGCCGATGTGTAGCATTCTTTTTAATTTTTGTTGGAGGAATACTAGTTTAATATTATTAAAATATTTTTTTTTTATCTTTAGCATCATTATCTTATTTATGACAAAATTATTATAACGATTAGTTTCTTCTACATAAACTAATTATTTGGACCTTATCCAATTTGAATATAACCTAAAACTTTACTTGCTAATTATCTTAAAAACGAAACTCTATGAAAACACAAATAGTTAAAATTAAACTAAGATTCACAAACAAAATAATTTCTGTATGTAACTAGTACATTATTAATTACAAATAAAAATAAACTCTTAAAATTAAAACCGTCTTCATATCCTACAACTTATTTAATAATCATTAAATTGTATATGGTCGCGCCCACATTTTAGGGGCGTTTTTTTTAAAAAACGGTTTTTCGTAGATTTTAATCATATAATATCAATCTTTAGAAGCAAACTTGAGTATATGTTGAGATATTTAAAAAATCCGCCCACTACCACGCCCCTGTTTTGAATTAAAATTCTCTTGGAGTAATTTTATAAGAAAAAACTTTATAAAATTTTAGGCAATATTTTGAGGAAGTGGCTACATATTTTGGTATATAGGAAAGGAATAGGGCATCAGACTATTTGCTCTGGCCGATGTGTAGCATTCTTTTAATTTTTGTTGGAGGAATGCTAGTTTAATATTATTAAAATATTTTTTTTTATCTTTAGCATCATTATCTTATTTATGACAAAATTATTATAACGGTAAAGTTTCTGCTACATAAACTAATTATTTGGACCTTATCCAATTTAAATATAACCTAAAACTTTACGTGCTAATTATCTTAAAAACGCAACTCTATGAAAACACAAATAGTTAAAATTAAACTAAGAATCACAAACAAAATAATTTCTGTGTGTAATTAGTACATTATAAATCATAAATAAATATAAACTCTTAAAATTAAAACCGTCTTCATATCCTACAACTTATTTTATATTCATTAAATTGTATATGGCCGCGCCCACATTTTAGGGGCGTTTTTTTTTTAAAAACGGTTTTTCGTAGATTTTAATCATATAATATCAATCTTTAGAAGCAAACTTGAGTATATGTTTAGATATTTAAAAAATCCGCCCACTACCACGCCCCTGTTTTGAATTAAAATTCTCTTGGAGTAATTTTATAAGAAAAAACTTTATAAAATTTTAGGCAATTTTTTGAGGAAGTGGCTACATATTTTGGTATATAGGAAAGGAATAGGGCATCAGACTATTCGCTCTGGCCGATGTGTAGCATTCTTTTAATTTTTATTGGAGGAATACAAGTTTAATATTATTAACATATTTTTTTTTTATCTTTAGCATCATTATCTTATTTATGACAAAATTATTATAACGATTAGTTTCTGCTACATAAACTAATTATTTGGACCTTATCCAATTTGAATATAACCTAAAACTTTACGTGCTAATTATCTTAAAAACGCAACTCTATGAAAACACAAATAGTTAAAATTAAACTAAGAATCACAAACAAAATAATTTCTGTATGTAATTAGTACATTATAAATCATAAATAAAAATAAACTCTTAAAATTAAAACTGTCTTCATATATATATATATATTCATTAAATTGTATATGGTCGCGCCCACATTTTAGGGGCGCTTTTTTTAAAAAACAGTTGTTCGTAGATTTCAATCATATAATATCAATCTTTAGAAGCAAACTTGAGTACATGTTGAGATATTTGAAAAATCCGCCCACTACCACGCCCCTGTTTTGAATTAAAATTCTCTTGGAGTAATTTTATAAGAAATAAACTTTGTAAAATTTTAGGCAATTTTTTGAGGAAGTGGCTACATATTTTTTCGTATATAGGAAAGGAATAGGGCATCAGACTATTTGCTCTGGCCGATGTGTAGCATTCTTTTTAATTTTTGTTGGAGGAATACTAGTTTAATATTATTAAAATATTTTTTTTTTATCTTTAGCATCATTATCTTATTTATGACAAAATTATTATAACGATTAGTTTCTTCTACATAAACTAATTATTTGGACCTTATCCAATTTGAATATAACCTAAAACTTTACTTGCTAATTATCTTAAAAACGCAACTCTATGAAAACACAAATAGTTAAAATTAAACTAAGAATCACAAACAAAATAATTTCTGTATGTAACTAGTACATTATAAATTACAAATAAAAATAAACTCTTAAAATTAAAACCGTCTTCATATCCTACAACTTATTTAATAATCATTAAATTGTATATGGTCGCGCCCACATTTTAGGGGCGTTTTTTTTAAAAAACGGTTTTTCGTAGATCTTAATTATATAATATCAATCTTTAGAAGCAAACTTGAGTATATGTTGAGATATTTGAAAAATCCGCCCACTACCACGCCCCTGTTTTGAATTAAAATTCTCTTGGAGTAATTTTATAAGAAATAAACTTTGTAAAATTTTAGGCAATTTTTTGAGGAAGTGGCTACATATTTTTTCGTATATAGGAAAGGAATAGGGCATCAGACTATTTGCTCTGGCCGATGTGTAGCATTCTTTTAATTTTTATTGGAGGAATACAAGTTTAATATTATTAACATATTTTTTTTTTATCTTTAGCATCATTATCTTATTTATGACAAAATTATTATAACGATTAGTTTCTGCTACATAAACTAATTATTTGGACCTTATCCAATTTGAATATAACCTAAAACTTTACGTGCTAATTATCTTAAAAACGCAACTCTATGAAAACACAAATAGTTAAAATTAAACTAAGAATCACAAACAAAATAATTTCTGTATGTAATTAGTACATTATAAATCATAAATAAAAATAAACTCTTAAAATTAAAACTGTCTTCATATCCTACAACTTATTTTATATTTATTAAATTGTATATGGTCGCGCCCACATTTTAGAGGCGCTTTTTTTAAAAAACGGTTTTTCGTAGATTTTAATCATATAATATCAATCTTTAGAAGCAAACTTGAGTATATGTTGAGATATTTGAAAAATCCGCCCACTACCACGCCCCTGTTTTGAATTAAAATTCTCTTGGAGTAATTTTATAAGAAAAAACTTTATAAAATTTTAGGCAATTTTTTGAGGAAGTGGCTACATATTTTGGTATATAGGAAAGGAATAGGGCATCAGACTATTTGCTCTGGCCGATGTGTAGCACTCTTTTAATTTGTGTTGGAGGAATACTAGTTTAATATTATTAAAATATTTTTTTTTATCTTTAGCATCATTATCTTATTTATGACAAAATTATTATAGCGATTAGTTTCTGCTACATAAACTAATTATTTGGACCTTATCCAATTTGAATATATCCTAAAACTTTACGTGCTAATTATCTTAAAAACGCAACTCTATGAAAACACAAATAGTTAAAATTAAACTAAGAATCACAAACAAAATAATTTCTGTATGTAATTAGTACATTATAAATCATAAATAAAAATAAACTCTTAAAATTAAAACCGTCTTCATATCCTACAACTTATTTTATATTCATTAAATTGTATATGGCCGCGCCCACATTTTAGGGGCGTTTTTTTTAAAAAACGGTTTTTCGTAGATTTTAATCATATAATATCAATCTTTAGAAGCAAACTTGAGTATATGTTGAGAAATTAAAAAAATCCGCCCACTACCACGCCCCTGTTTTGAATTAAAATTCTCTTGGAGTAATTTTATAAGAAAAAACTTTATAAAATTTTAGGCAATTTTTTGAGGAAGTGGCTACATATTTTGGTATATAGGAAAGGAATAGGGCATCAGACTATTTGCTCTGGCCGATGTGTAGCATTCTTTTAATTTTTGTTGGAGGAATACTAGTTTAATATTATTAAAATATTTTTTTTTATCTTTAGCATCATTATCTTATTTATGACGAAATTATTATAGCGATTAGTTTCTGCTACATAAACTAATTATTTGGACCTTATCCAATTTGAATATAACCTAAAACTTTACGTGCTAATTATCTTAAAAACGCAACTCTATGAAAACACAAATAGTTAAAATTAAACTAAGAATCACAAACAAAATAATTTTTGTATGTAATTAGTACATTATAAATCATAAATAAAAATAAACTCTTAAAATTAAAACCGTCTTCATATCCTACAACTTATTTTATATTCATTAAATTGTATATGGCCGCGCCCACATTTTAGGGGCGTTTTTTTTAAAAAACGGTTTTTCGTAGATTTTAATCATATAATATCAATCTTTAGAAGCAAACTTGAGTATATCTTGAGAAATTAAAATAATCCGCCCACTACCACGCCCCTGTTTTGAATTAAAATTCTCTTGGAGTAATTTTATAAGAAAAAACTTTATAAAATTTTAGGCAATTTTTTGAGGAAGTGGCTACATATTTTGGTATATAGGAAAGGAATAGGGCATCAGACTATTTGCTCTGGCCGATGTGTAGCACTCTTTTAATTTGTGTTGGAGGAATACTAGTTTAATATTATTAAAATATTTTTTTTTATCTTTAGCATCATTATCTTATTTATGACAAAATTATTATAGCGATTAGTTTCTGCTACATATACTAATTATTTGGACCTTATCCAATTTGAATATAACCTAAAACTTTACGTGCTAATTATCTTAAAAACGCAACTCTATGAAAACACAAATAGTTAAAATTAAACTAAGAATCACAAACAAAATAATTTCTGTATGTAACTAGTACATTATAAATTACAAATAAAAATAAACTCTTAAAATTAAAACCGTCTTCATATCCTACAACTTATTTTATATTCATTAAATTGTATATGGCCGCGCCCACATTTTAGGGGCGTTTTTTTTAAAAAACGGTTTTTCGTAGATTTTAATCATATAATATCAATCTTTAGAAGCAAACTTGAGTATATGTTGAGAAATTAAAAAAATCCGCCCACTACCACGCCCCTGTTTTGAATTAAATTTCTCTTGGAGTAATTTTATAAGAAATAAACTTTATAAAATTTTAGGCAATTTTTTGAGGAAGTGGCTACATATTTTGGTATATAGGAAAGGAATAGGGCATCAGACTATTTGCTCTGGCCGATGTGTAGCACTCTTTTAATTTGTGTTGGAGGAATACTAGTTTAATATTATTAAAATATTTTTTTTATCTTTAGCATCATTATCTTATTTATGACAGAATTATTATAACGATTAGTTTCTGCTACATAAACTAATTATTTGGACCTTATCCAATTTGAATATAACCTAAAACTTTACGTGCTAATTATCTTAAAAACGCAACTCTATGAAAACACAAATAGTTAAAATTAAACTAAGAATCACAAACAAAATAATTTCTGTATGTAATTAGTACATTATAAATCATAAATAAAAATAAACTCTTAAAATTAAAACCGTCTTCATATCCTACAACTTATTTTATATTCATTAAATTGTATATGGCCGCGCCCACATTTTAGGGGCGTTTTTTTTTAAAAAACGGTTTTTCGTAGATTTTAATCATATAATATCAATCTTTACAACCAAACTTGAGTATATGTTGAGATATTTAAAAAATCCGCCCACTACCACGCCCCTGTTTTGAATTAAAATTCTCTTGGAGTAATTTTATAAGAAAAAACTTTATAAAATTTTAGGCAATTTTTTGAGGAAGTGGCTACATATTTTGGTATATAGGAAAGGAATAGGGCATCAGACTATTCGCTCTGGCCGATGTGTAGCATTCTTTTAATTTTTATTGGAGGAATACTAGTTTAATATTATTAAAATATTTTTTTTTATCTTTGGCATCATTATCTTATTTATGACAAAACCTGTGAAAAATGCTACAATTCGCCTGGAGCGAATCGTATGATACCCTATTCCTATCTTATTTGGTCGTGTCAGTGGGCGGTGGAAAATGTATTCTCAAAATTTTCTATTTTGCCTTATAAACTAATATTTTTACTCGAAAATTAATTTTTGAAGTAAACGTCCCTAAAAAGTGGGCGTGGTCATATACAATGTATAGACGATTTGTAGATTAAGTGAATATCTACATATTTGCCCAAGTAATTATACCCTATCCTAAGGGTATATTAAGTTTGATACATAGTTTGTAACATAGAGAAATATTACAGATAGACCCAATAAAGTATATATATAAATGATCAGCATCACTAGCCGAGTCGATTGAGCTATGTCCGTCCGTCCGTCCGTCCGTCCGTCTGTCCGTCCGTCCGTCTGTCCGTCCGTCCGTCCGTCCGTCCGTCCGTATGTCACCAGTTTTTGGGCCTTAAATTTTGAGCTAGGTTGATGAAATTTTGTATACGAGGTCTTCGGAAAAGTAAGCAATACAAGTGTAAAAATTTTTAAAATCCGCCCACTGACACGCCCACTTTTCAAAAAAATCACTTTTTTCACTATTTTTATATGAATCTCGAAAAAACTTACTTGGGCAAATATGTAGATATACGCTTAATCTACAAATCGTCTATACATTGCATATGGCCACGCCCATTTTTTAGGGGCGTTTACTTCAAAAATTAGTTTTCGAGTAAAAATATTAGTTTATAAGGCAAAATAGAAAATTTTGTGAATACGTTTTTCCCCGCCCACTGACACGACCAAATAAGAAAGGGATAGGGTATCATACGATTCACTCCAGGCGAATTGTAGCATTTTTCACTGGTTTTTTTCGAGTTTCATATGAAAATAGTGGAAAAAAGGTTTTTTTTTGAAAAGTGGGCGTGTCAGTGGGCGGATTCTAAAAATTTTTACACTTGTATTGCTTACTTTTCCGAAGACCTCGTATACAAAATTTCATCAACCTAGCTCAAAATTTAAGGCCCAAAAACTGGTGACATACGGACGGACGGACGGACGGACGGACATACCTCAATCGACTCGGCTAGTGCTGCTGATCATTTATATATATACTCTATTGGGTCTATCTTTAATATTTCTCTATGTTACAAACTATGTGTCAAACTTAATATACCCTTAGGATAGGGTATAATTAGGATAGGGTATAATTATTATAACGATTAGTTTCTGCTACATAAACTAATTATTTGGACCTTATCCAATTTGAATATAAAAACTTATCTTAAAAACGCAACTCTATGAAAACACAAATAGTTAAAATTAAACTAAGAATCACAAGCAAAATAATTTCTGTATGTAATTAGTACATTATAAATCATAAATAAAAATAAACTCTTAAAATTAGAACCGTCTTCATATCCTACAACTTATTTTATATTCATTAAATTGTATATGGCCGCGCCCACATTTTAGGGGCGTTTTTTTTAAAAAACGGTTTTTCGTAGATTTTAATCATATAATATCAATCTTTAGAAGCAAACTTGAGTATATGTTGAGATATTTGAAAAATCCGCCCACTACCACGCCCCTGTTTTGAATTAAAATTCTCTTGGAGTAATTTTATAAGAAAAAACTTTATAAAATTTTAGGCAATTTTTTGAGGAAGTGGCTACATATTTTGGTATATAGGAAAGGAATAGGGCATCAGACTATTTGCTCTGGCCGATGTGTAGCATTCTTTTAATTTTTGTTGGAGGAATACTAACTTGAGTATATGTTGAGATATTTGAAAAATCCGCCCACTACCACGCCCCTGTTTTGAATTAAAATTCTCTTGGAGTAATTTTATAAGAAATAAACTTTATAAAATTGTAGGCAATTTTTTGAGGAAGTGGCTACATATTTTGAAAAACATATACATACTATGAAAACACAAATAGTTAAAATTAAACTAAGAATCACAAACAAAATAATTTCTGTATGTAATTAGTACATTATAAATCATAAATAAAAATAAACTCTTAAAATTAAAACCGTCTTCATATCCTACAACTTATTTTATATTCATTAAATTGTATATGGCCGCGCCCACATTTGTGTTGAGTATATGTTGAGATATTTAAAATATCCGCCCACTACCACGCCCCTGTTTTGAATTAAAATTCTCTTGGAGTAATTTTATAAGAAACCAGTGAAAAATGCTACAATCCGCCTGGAGCGAATCGTATGATACCCTATCCCTATCTTATTTGGTCGTGTCAGTGGGCGGTGGAAAATGTATTCACAAAATTTTCTATTTTGCCCTATAAACTAATATTTTTACTCGAAAATAAATTTTTGAAGAAAACGCCCCTAAAAAGTGGGCGTGGCCATATACAATGTACAGACAATTTGTAGATAAAGTGGATCTCTACATATTTGCTTAAGTAAGTTTTTTCGAGTTTCATATGAAAATAGTGAAAAAAGTTAATTTTTGTGAAAAGTGGGCGTGTCAGTGGGCGGATTTTAAAATTTTTTACACTTGTATTGCTTACTTTTACAAAGACCTCGTATACAAAATTTCATCAACCTAGCTCAAAATTTAAGGCCCATAAACTGGTGACATACGGACGGACGGACGGACAGACGGACGGACGGACATGGCTTAATCGACTCGGCTATTGATGCTGATCATTTATATAAACTTTATTGGGTCTATCTTTAATATTTCTCTATGTTACAAACTATGTGTCAAACTTAATATACCCTTAGGATCGGGTATAAAAACTTTATAAAATTTGAGGCAATTTTTTGAGGAAGTGGCTACATATTTTGGTATATAGGAAAGGAATAGGGCATCAGACTATTCGCTCTGGCCGATGTGTAGCATTCTTTTAATTTTTATTGGAGGAATACAAGTTTAATATTATTAAAATATTTTTTTTTTATCTTTAGCATCATTATCTTATTTATGACAAAATTATTATAACGATTAGTTTCTGCTACATAAACTAATTATGTGGACCTTATCCAATTTGAATATAACCTAAAACTTTACGTGCTACTTATCTTAAAAACGCAACTCTATGAAAACACAAATAGTTAAAAATATACTAAGAATCACAAACAAAATAATTTCTGTATGTAATTAGTACATTATAAATTATAAATAAAAATAAACTCTTAAAATTAAAACCGTCTTCATATCCTACAACTTATTTAATATTCATTAAATTGTATATGGTCGCGCCCACATTTTAGGGGCGCTTTTTTTAAAAAACAGTTTTTCGTAGATTTCAATCATATAATATCAATCTTCAGAAGCAAACTTGAGTATATGTTGAGATATTTGAAAAATCCGCCCACTACCACGCCCCTGTTTTGAATTAAAATTCTCTTGGAGTAATTTTATAAGAAATAAACTTTATAAAATTGTAGGCAATTTTTTGAGGAAGTGGCTACATATTTTGGTATATAGGAAAGGAATAGGGCATCAGACTATTCGCTCTGACCGATGTGTAGCATTCTTTTAATTTTTATTGGAGGAATACTAGTTTAATATTATTAAAATATTTTTTTTTTATCTTTAGCATCATTATCTTATTTATGACAAAATTATTATAACGATTAGTTTCTGCTACATAAACTAATTATTTGGACCTTATCCAATTTGAATATAACCTAAAACTTTACGTGCTACTTATCTTAAAAACGCAATTCTATGAAAACACAAATAGTTAAAATTAAACTAAGAATCACAAACAAAATAATTTCTGTATGTAACTAGTACATTATAAATTACAAATAAAAATAAACTCTTAAAATTAAAACCGTCTTCATATCCTACAACTTATTTAATATTCATTAAATTGTATATGGTCGCGCCCACATTTTAGGGGCGTTTTTTTTTTAAAAACGGTTTTTCGTAGATTTCAATCATATAATATCAATCTTTAGAAGCAAACTTGAGTATATGTTGAGATATTTGAAAAATCCGCCCACTACCACGCCCCTGTTTTGAATTAAAATTCTCTTGGAGTAATTTTATAAGAAATAAACTTTATAAAATTGTAGGCAATTTTTTGAGGAAGTGGCTACATATTTTGGTATATAGGAAAGGAATAGGGCATCAGACTATTCGCTCTGGCCGATGTGTAGCATTCTTTTAATTTTTATTGGAGGAATACTAGTTTAATATTATTAAAATATTTTTTTTTTATCTTTAGCATCATTATCTTATTTATGACAAAATTATTATAACGATTAGTTTCTGCTACATAAACTAATTATTTGGACCTTATCCAATTTGAATATAACCTAAAACTTTACGTGCTAATTATCTTAAAAACGCAACTCTATGAAAACACAAATAGTTAAAATTAAACTAAGAATCACAAACAAAATAATTTCTGTATGTAATTAGTACATTATAAATCATAAATAAATTTGTATATGGTCGCGCCCACATTTTAGGGGCATTTTTTTTTTAAAAACGGTTTTTCGTAGATTTTAATCATATAATATCAATCTTTAGAAGCAAACTTGAGTATATGTTGAGATATTTAAAAAATCCGCCCACTACCACGCCCCTGTTTTGAATTAAAATTCTCTTGGAGTAATTTTATAAGAAATAAACTTTATAAAATTTTAGGCAATTTTTTGAGGAAGTGGCTACATATTTTGGTATATAGGAAAGGAATAGGGCATCAGACTATTCGCTCTGGCCGATGTGTAGCATTCTTTTAATTTTTGTTGGAGGAATACTAGTTTAATATTATTAAAATATTTTTTTTTTATCTTTAGCATCATTATCTTATTTATGACAAAATTATTATAACGATTAGTTTCTGCTACATAAACTAATTATTTGGACCTTATCCAATTTGAATATAACCTAAAACTTTACGTGCTACTTATCTTAAAAACGCAACTCTATGAAAACACAAATAGTTAAAATTAAACTAAGAATCACAAACAAAATAATTTCTGTATGTAATTAGTACATTATAAATCATAAATAAAAATAAACTCTTA
This sequence comes from Chalcosyrphus nemorum, assembly GCA_949716465.1. Taxonomy (NCBI): domain Eukaryota; kingdom Metazoa; phylum Arthropoda; class Insecta; order Diptera; family Syrphidae; genus Chalcosyrphus; species Chalcosyrphus nemorum. The sequence goes on from OX454332.1 coordinate 55,908,434, forward strand.
AAATTAAAACCGTCTTCATATCCTACAACTTATTTTATATTCATTAAATTGTATATGGCCGCGCCCACATTTGTGTTGAGTATATGTTGAGATATTTAAAAAATACGCCCACTACCACGCCCCTGTTTTGAATTAAAATTCTCTTGGAGTAATTTTATAAGAAACCAGTGAAAAATGCTACAATCCGCCTGGAGCGAATCGTATGATACCCTATCCCTATCTTATTTGGTCGTGTCAGTGGGCGGTGGAAAATGTATTCACAAAATTTTCTATTTTGCCCTATAAACTAATATTTTTACTCGAAAATAAATTTTTGGCCCATAAACTGGTGACATACGGACGGACGGACGGACGGACGGACGGACAGACGGACGGACATAGCTCAATCGACTCGGCTAGTGCTGCTGATCATTTATATATATACTTTATTGGGTCTATCTTTAATATTTCTCTATGTTACAAACTATGTGTCAAACTTAATATACCCTTAGGATAGGGTATAAAAACTTTATAAAATTTTAGGCAATTTTTTGAGGAAGTGGCTACATATTTTGGTATATAGGAAAGGAATAGGGCATCAGATTATTCGCTCTGGCCGATGTGTAGCATTCTTTTAATTTTTATTGGAGGAATACAAGTTTAATATTATTAAAATATTTTTTTTTATCTTTAGCATCATTATCTTATTTATGACAAAATTATTATAACGATTAGTTTCTGCTACATAAACTAATTATTTGGACCTTATCCAATTTGAATATAACCTAAAACTTTACGTGCTACTTATCTTAAAAACGCAACTCTATGAAAACACAAATAGTTAAAATTAAACTAAGAATCACAAACAAAATAATTTCTGTATGTAATTAGTACATTATAAATTATAAATAAAAATAAACTCTTAAAATTAAAACCGTCTTCATATCCTACAACTTATTTAATATTCATTAAATTGTATATGGTCGCGCCCACATTTTAGGGGCGCTTTTTTTAAAAAACAGTTTTTCGTAGATTTCAATCATATAATATCAATCTTTAGAAGCAAACTTGAGTATATGTTGAGATATTTGAAAAATCCGCCCACTACCACGCCCCTGTTTTGAATTAAAATTCTCTTGGAGTAATTTTATAAGAAATAAACTTTATAAAATTGTAGGCAATTTTTTGAGGAAGTGGCTACATATTTTGGTATATAGGAAAGGAATAGGGCATCAGACTATTCGCTCTGGCCGATGTGTAGCATTCTTTTAATTTTTATTGGAGGAATACTAGTTTAATATTATTAAAATATTTTTTTTTTATCTTTAGCATCATTATCTTATTTATGACAAAATTATTATAACGATTAGTTTCTGCTACATAAACTAATTATTTGGACCTTATCCAATTTGAATATAACCTAAAACTTTACGTGCTACTTATCTTAAAAACGCAACTCTATGAAAACACAAATAGTTAAAATTAAACTAAGAATCACAAACAAAATAATTTCTGTATGTAATTAGTACATTATAAATCATAAATAAAAATAAACTCTTAAAATTAAAACCGTCTTCATATCCTACAACTTATTTTATATTCATTAAATTGTATATGGCCGCGCCCACATTTGTGTTGAGTATATGTTGAGATATTTAAAAAATCCGCCCACTACCACGCCCCTGTTTTGAATTAAAATTCTCTTGGAGTAATTTAATAAGAAACCAGTGAAAAATGCTACAATCCGCCTGGAGCGAATCGTATGATACCCTATCCCTATCTTATTTGGTCGTGTCAGTGGGCGGTGGAAAATGTATTCACAAAATTTTCTATTTTGCCCTATAAACTAATAATTTTACTCGAAAATAATTTTTTGAAGAAAACGCCCCTAAAAAGTGGGCGTGGCCATATACAATGTATAGACAATTTGTAGATAAAGTGGATCTCTACATATTTGCTTAAGTAAGTTTTTTCGAGTTTCATATGAAAATAGTGAAAAAAGTTCATTTTTGTGAAAAGTGGGCGTGTCAGTGGGCGGATTTTAAAAATTTTTACACTTGTATTGCTTACTTTTACAAAGACCTCGTATACAAAATTTCATCAACCTAGCTCAACATTTAAGGCCCATAAACTGGTGACATACGGACGGACGGACGGACGGACAGACGGACGGACGGACATGGCTTAATCGACTCGGCTATTGATGCTGATCATTTATATAAACTTTATTGGGTCTATCTTTAATATTTCTCTATGTTACAAACTATGTGTCAAACTTAATATACCCTTAGGATCGGGTATAAAAACTTTATAAAATTTTAGGCAATTTTTTGAGGAAGTGGCTACATATTTTGGTATATAGGAAAGGAATAGGGCATCAGACTATTCGCTCTGGCCGATGTGTAGCATTCTTTTAATTTTTATTGGAGGAATACAAGTTTAATATTATTAAAATATTTTTTTTTATCTTTAGCATCATTATCTTATTTATGACAAAATTATTATAACGATTAGTTTCTGCTACATAAACTAATTATTTGGACCTTATCCAATTTGAATATAACCTAAAACTTTACGTGCTACTTATCTTAAAAACGCAACTCTATGAAAACACAAATAGTTAAAATTAAACTAAGAATCACAAACAAAATATTTTCTGTATGTAATTAGTACATTATAAATTATAAATAAAAATAAACTCTTAAAATTAAAACCGTCTTCATATCCTACAACTTATTTAAAATTCATTAAATTGTATATGGTCGCGCCCACATTTTAGGGGCGCTTTTTTTAAAAAACAGTTCTTTATAGATTTCAATCATATAATATCAATCTTTAGAAGCAAACTTGAGTATATGTTGAGATATTTAAAAAATCCGCGCACTACCACGCCCCTGTTTTGAATTAAAATTCTCTTGGAGTAATTTTATAAGAAAAAACTTTATAAAATTTTAGGCAATTTTTTGAGGAAGTGGCTACATATTTTGGTATATAGGAAAGGAATAGGGCATCAGACTATTCGCTCTGGCCGATGTGTAGCATTCTTTTAATTTTTATTGGAGGAATACAAGTTTAATATTATTGAAATATTTTTTTTTTATCTTTAGCATCATTATCTTATTTATGACAAAATTATTATAACGATTAGTTTCTGCTACATAAACTAATTATTTGGACCTTATCCAATTTGAATATAACCTAAAACTTTACGTGCTAATTATCTTAAAAACGCAACTCTATGAAAACACAAATGTTAAAATTAAACTAAGAATCACAAACAAAATAATTTCTGTATGTAATTAGTACATTATAAATCATAAATAAAAATAAACTCTTAAAATTAAAACCGTCTTCATATCCTACAACTTATTTTATATTCATTAAATTGTATATGGCCGCGCCTACATTTTAGGGGCGTTTTTTTAAAAAAACGGTTTTTCGTAGATTTCAATCATATAATATCAATCTTTAGAAGCAAACTTGAGTATATGTTGAGATATTTAAAAAATCCGCCCACTACCACGCCCCTGTTTTGAATTAAAATTCTCTTGGAGTAATTTTATAAGAAAAAACTTTATAAAATTTTAGGCAATTTTTTGAGGAAGTGGCTACATATTTTGGTATATAGGAAAGGAATAGGGCATCAGACTATTTGCTCTGGCCGATGTGTACCATTCTTTCAATTTTTGTTGGAGGAATACTAGTTTAATATTATTAAAATATTTTTTTTTTATCTTTAGCATCATTATCTTATTTATGACAAAATTATTATAACGATTAGTTTCTGCTACATAAACTAATTATTTGGACCTTATCCAATTTGAATATAACCTAAAACTTTACGTGCTAATTAACACAAATAGTTAAAATTAAACTAAGAATCACAAACAAAATAATAACTGTATGTAATTAGTACATTATAAATCATAAATAAAAATAAACTCTTAAAATTAAAACCGTCTTCATATCCTACAACTTATTTAATATTCATTAAATTGTATATGGCCGCGCCCACATTTTAGGGGCGTTTTTTTTAAAAAACGGTTTTTCGTAGATTTTAATCATATAATATCAATCTTTAGTATATGTTGAGATATTTAAAAAATCCGCCCACTACCACGCCCCTGTTTTGAATTAAAATTCTCTTGGAGTAATTTTATAAGAAATAAACTTTATAAAATTTTAGGCAATTTTTTGAGGAAGTGGCTACATATTTTGGTATATAGGAAAGGAATAGGGCATCAGACTATTCGCTCTGGCCGATGTGTAGCATTCTTTTAATTTTTGTTGGAGGAATACTAGTTTAATATTATTAAAATATTTTTTTTTTATCTTCAGCATCATTATCTTATTTATGACAAAATTATTATAACGATTAGTTTCTGCTACATAAACTAATTATTTGGACCTTATTCAATTTGACTATAACCTAAAACTTTACGTGCTAATTATCTTAAAAACGCAATTCTATGAAAACACAAATAGTTAAAATTAAACCAAGAATCACAAACAAAATAATTTCTGTATGTAACTAGTACATTATAAATTATAAATAAAAATAAACTCTTAAAATTAAAACCGTCTTCATATCCTACAACTTATTTAATATTCATTAAATTGTATATGGTCACGCCCACATTTTAAGGGCGCTTTTTTTAAAAAACAGTTTTTCGTAGATTTCAATCATATAATATCAATCTTTAGAAGCAAACTTGAGTATATGTTAAGATATTTGAAAAATCCGCCCACTACCACGCCCCTGTTTTGAATTAAAATTCTCTTGGAGTAATTTTATAAGAAATAAACTTTATAAAATTGTAGGCAATTTTTTGAGGAAGTGGCTACATATTTTGGTATATAGGAAAGGAATAGGGCATCAGACTATTCGCTCTGGCCGATGTGTAGCATTCTTTTAATTTTTGTTTGAGGAATACAAGTTTAATATTATTAAAATATATTTTTTTTTATCTTTAGCATCATTATCTTATTTATGACAAAATTATTATAACGATTAGTTTCTGCTACATAAACTAATTATTTGGACCTTATCCAATTTTAATATAACCTAAACCTTTACGTGCTACTTATCTTAAAAACGCAACTCTATGAAAACACAAATAGTTAAAATTAAACTAAGAATCACAAACAAAATAATTTCTGTATGTATTAGTACATTATAAATAAAAATAAGCTCTTAAAATTAAAACCGTCTTCATATCCTACAACTTATTTAATATTCATTATATTGTATATGGTCGCGCCTACATTTTAGGGGCGCTTTTTTTAAAAAACAGTTTTTCGTATATTTCAATCATATAATATCAATCTATAGAAGCAAACTTGAGTATATGTTGAGATATTTGAAAAATCCGCCCACTACCACGCCCCTGTTTTGAATTAAAATTCTCTTGGAGTAATTTTATAGGAAATAAACTTTATAAAAGCAATTCTTTGAGGAAGTGGCTACATATTTTGGTATATAGGAAAGGAATAGGGCATCAGACTATTTGCTCTGGCCGATGTGTAGCATTCTTTTAATTTTTGTTGGAGGAATACTAGTTTAATATTATTAAAATATTTTTTTTTTATCTTTAGCATCATTATCTTATTTATGACAAAATTATTATAACGATTAGTTTCTGCTACATAAACTAATTATGTGGACCTTATCCAATTTGAATATAACCTAAAACTTTACGTGCTAATTATCTTAAAAACGCAACTCTATGAAAACACAAATAGTTAAAATTAAACTAAGAATCACAAACAAAATAATTTCTGTATGTAACTAGTACATTATAAATTACAAATAAAAATAAACTCTTAAAATTAAAACCGTCTTCATATCCTACAACTTATTTAATATTCATTAAATTGTATATGGTCGCGCCCACATTTTAGGGGCGTTTTTTTTTTAAAAACGGTTTTTCGTAGATTTTAATCATATAATATCAATCTTTAGAAGCAAACTTGAGTATATGTTGAGATATTTAAAAAATCCGCCCACTACCACGCCCCTGTTTTGAATTAAAATTCTCTTGGAGTAATTTTATAAGAAATAAACTTTATAAAATTTTAGGCAATTTTTTGAGGAAGTGGCTACATATTTTGGTATATAGGAAAGGAATAGGGCATCAGACTATTTGCTCTGGCCGATGTGTAGCATTCTTTTAATTTTTGTTGGAGGAATACTAGTTTAATATTATTAAAATATTTTTTTTTTATCTTTAGCATCATTATCTTATTTATGACAAAATTATTATAACGATTAGTTTCTGCTACATAAACTAATTATTTGGACCTTATCCAATTTGAATATAACCTAAAACTTTACGTGCTACTTATCTTAAAAACGCAACTCTATGAAAACACAAATAGTTAAAATTAAACTAAGAATCACAAACAAAATAATTTCTGTATGTAATTAGTACATTATAAATCATAAATAAAAATAAACTCTTAAAATTAAAACCGTCTTCATATCCTACAACTTATTTTATATTCATTAAATTGTATATGGCCGCGCCCACATTTGTGTTGAGTATATGTTGAGATATTTAAAAAATACGCCCACTACCACGCCCCTGTTTTGAATTAAAATTCTCTTGGAGTAATTTTATAAGAAACCAGTGAAAAATGCTACAATCCGCCTGGAGCGAATCGTATGATACCCTATCCCTATCTTATTTGGTCGTGTCAGTGGGCGGTGGAAAATGTATTCACAAAATTTTCTATTTTGCCCTATAAACTAATATTTTTACTCGAAAATAAATTTTTGGCCCATAAACTGGTGACATACGGACGGACGGACGGACGGACGGACGGACAGACGGACGGACATAGCTCAATCGACTCGGCTAGTGCTGCTGATCATTTATATATATACTTTATTGGGTCTATCTTTAATATTTCTCTATGTTACAAACTATGTGTCAAACTTAATATACCCTTAGGATAGGGTATAAAAACTTTATAAAATTTTAGGCAATTTTTTGAGGAAGTGGCTACATATTTTGGTATATAGGAAAGGAATAGGGCATCAGACTATTCGCTCTGGCCGATGTGTAGCATTCTTTTAATTTTTATTGGAGGAATACAAGTTTAATATTATTAAAATATTTTTTTTTATCTTTAGCATCATTATCTTATTTATGACAAAATTATTATAACGATTAGTTTCTGCTACATAAACTAATTATTTGGACCTTATCCAATTTGAATATAACCTAAAACTTTACGTGCTACTTATCTTAAAAACGCAACTCTATGAAAACACAAATAGTTAAAATTAAACTAAGAATCACAAACGAAATAATTTCTGTATGTAATTAGTACATTATAAATTATAAATAAAAATAAACTCTTAAAATTAAAACCGTCTTCATATCCTACAACTTATTTAATATTCATTAAATTGTATATGGTCGCGCCCACATTTTAGGGGCGCTTTTTTTAAAAAACAGTTTTTCGTAGATTTCAATCATATAATATCAATCTTTAGAAGCAAACTTGAGTATATGTTGAGATATTTGAAAAATCCGCCCACTACCACGCCCCTGTTTTGAATTAAAATTCTCTTGGAGTAATTTTATAAGAAATAAACTTTATAAAATTGTAGGCAATTTTTTGAGGAAGTGGCTACATATTTTGGTATATAGGAAAGGAATAGGGCATCAGACTATTCGCTCTGGCCGATGTGTAGCATTCTTTTAATTTTTATTGGAGGAATACTAGTTTAATATTATTAAAATATTTTTTTTTTTATCTTTAGCATCATTATCTTATTTATGACAAAATTATTATAACGATTAGTTTCTGCTACATAAACTAATTATTTGGACCTTATCCAATTTGAATATAACCTAAAACTTTACGTGCTACTATTCTTAAAAACGCAACTCTATGAAAACACAAATAGTTAAAATTAAACTAAGAATCACAAACAAAATAATTTCTGTATGTAATTAGTACATTATAAATCATAAATAAAAATAAACTCTTAAAATTAAAACCGTCTTCATATCCTACAACTTATTTTATATTCATTAAATTGTATATGGCCGCGCCCACATTTGTGTTGAGTATATGTTGAGATATTTAAAAAATCCGCCCACTACCACGCCCCTGTTTTGAATTAAAATTCTCTTGGAGTAATTTAATAAGAAACCAGTGAAAAATGCTACAATCCGCCTGGAGCGAATCGTATGATACCCTATCCCTATCTTATTTGGTCGTGTCAGTGGGCGGTGGAAAATGTATTCACAAAATTTTCTATTTTGCCCTATAAACTAATAATTTTACTCGAAAATAATTTTTTGAAGAAAACGCCCCTAAAAAGTGGGCGTGGCCATATACAATGTATAGACAATTTGTAGATAAAGTGGATCTCTACATATTTGCTTAAGTAAGTTTTTTCGAGTTTCATATGAAAATAGTGAAAAAAGTTCATTTTTGTGAAAAGTGGGCGTGTCAGTGGGCGGATTTTAAAAATTTTTACACTTGTATTGCTTACTTTTACAAAGACCTCGTATACAAAATTTCATCAACCTAGCTCAACATTTAAGGCCCATAAACTGGTGACATACGGACGGACGGACGGACGGACAGACGGACGGACGGACATGGCTTAATCGACTCGGCTATTGATGCTGATCATTTATATAAACTTTATTGGGTCTATCTTTAATATTTCTCTATGTTACAAACTATGTGTCAAACTTAATATACCCTTAGGATCGGGTATAAAAACTTTATAAAATTTTAGGCAATTTTTTGAGGAAGTGGCTACATATTTTGGTATATAGGAAAGGAATAGGGCATCAGACTATTCGCTCTGGCCGATGTGTAGCATTCTTTTAATTTTTATTGGAGGAATACAAGTTTAATATTATTAAAATATTTTTTTTTATCTTTAGCATCATTATCTTATTTATGACAAAATTATTATAACGATTAGTTTCTGCTACATAAACTAATTATTTGGACCTTATCCAATTTGAATATAACCTAAAACTTTACGTGCTACTTATCTTAAAAACGCAACTCTATGAAAACACAAATAGTTAAAATTAAACTAAGAATCACAAACAAAATATTTTCTGTATGTAATTAGTACATTATAAATTATAAATAAAAATAAACTCTTAAAATTAAAACCGTCTTCATATCCTACAACTTATTTAAAATTCATTAAATTGTATATGGTCGCGCCCACATTTTAGGGGCGCTTTTTTTAAAAAACAGTTCTTTATAGATTTCAATCATATAATATCAATCTTTAGAAGCAAACTTGAGTATATGTTGAGATATTTAAAAAATCCGCGCACTACCACGCCCCTGTTTTGAATTAAAATTCTCTTGGAGTAATTTTATAAGAAAAAACTTTATAAAATTTTAGGCAATTTTTTGAGGAAGTGGCTACATATTTTGGTATATAGGAAAGGAATAGGGCATCAGACTATTCGCTCTGGCCGATGTGTAGCATTCTTTTAATTTTTATTGGAGGAATACAAGTTTAATATTATTGAAATATTTTTTTTTTATCTTTAGCATCATTATCTTATTTATGACAAAATTATTATAACGATTAGTTTCTGCTACATAAACTAATTATTTGGACCTTATCCAATTTGAATATAACCTAAAACTTTACGTGCTAATTATCTTAAAAACGCAACTCTATGAAAACACAAATAGTTAAAATTAAACTAAGAATCACAAACAAAATAATTTCTGTATGTAATTAGTACATTATAAATCATAAATAAAAATAAACTCTTAAAATTAAAACCGTCTTCATATCCTACAACTTATTTTATATTCATTAAATTGTATATGGCCGCGCCTACATTTTAGGGGCGTTTTTTTTAAAAAAACGGTTTTTCGTAGATTTCAATCATATAATATCAATCTTTAGAAGCAAACTTGAGTATATGTTGAGATATTTAAAAAATCCGCCCACTACCACGCCCCTGTTTTGAATTAAAATTCTCTTGGAGTAATTTTATAAGAAAAAACTTTATAAAATTTTAGGCAATTTTTTGAGGAAGTGGCTACATATTTTGGTATATAGGAAAGGAATAGGGCATCAGACTATTTGCTCTGGCCGATGTGTACCATTCTTTCAATTTTTGTTGGAGGAATACTAGTTTAATATTATTAAAATATTTTTTTTTTTATCTTTAGCATCATTATCTTATTTATGACAAAATTATTATAACGATTAGTTTCTGCTACATAAACTAATTATTTGGACCTTATCCAATTTGAATATAACCTAAAACTTTACGTGCTAATTAACACAAATAGTTAAAATTAAACTAAGAATCACAAACAAAATAATAACTGTATGTAATTAGTACATTATAAATCATAAATAAAAATAAACTCTTAAAATTAAAACCGTCTTCATATCCTACAACTTATTTAATATTCATTAAATTGTATATGGCCGCGCCCACATTTTAGGGGCGTTTTTTTAAAAAAACGGTTTTTCGTAGATTTCAATCATATAATATCAATCTTTAGAAGCAAACTTGAGTATATGTTGAGATATTTAAAAAATCCGCCCACTACCACGCCCCTGTTTTGAATTAAAATTCTCTTGGAGTAATTTTATAAGAAAAAACTTTATAAAATTTTAGGCAATTTTTTGAGGAAGTGGCTACATATTTTGGTATATAGGAAAGGAATAGGGCATCAGACTATTTGCTCTGGCCGATGTGTACCATTCTTTCAATTTTTGTTGGAGGAATACTAGTTTAATATTATTAAAATATTTTTTTTTTTATCTTTAGCATCATTATCTTATTTATGACAAAATTATTATAACGATTAGTTTCTGCTACATAAACTAATTATTTGGACCTTATCCAATTTGAATATAACCTAAAACTTTACGTGCTAATTAACACAAATAGTTAAAATTAAACTAAGAATCACAAACAAAATAATTTCTGTATGTAACTAGTACATTATAAATTATAAATAAAAATAAACTCTTAAAATTAAAACCGTCTTCATATCCTACAACTTATTTAATATTCATTAAATTGTATATGGTCACGCCCACATTTTAAGGGCGCTTTTTTTAAAAAACAGTTTTTCGTAGATTTCAATCATATAATATCAATCTTTAGAAGCAAACTTGAGTATATGTTAAGATATTTGAAAAATCCGCCCACTACCACGCCCCTGTTTTGAATTAAAATTCTCTTGGAGTAATTTTATAAGAAATAAACTTTATAAAATTGTAGGCAATTTTTTAGGAAGTGGCTACATATTTTGGTATATAGGAAAGGAATAGGGCATCAGACTATTCGCTCTGGCCGATGTGTAGCATTCTTTTAATTTTTGTTTGAGGAATACAAGTTTAATATTATTAAAATATATTTTTTTTTATCTTTAGCATCATTATCTTATTTATGACAAAATTATTATAACGATTAGTTTCTGCTACATAAACTAATTATTTGGACCTTATCCAATTTTAATATAACCTAAAACTTTACGTGCTACTTATCTTAAAAACGCAACTCTATGAAAACACAAATAGTTAAAATTAAACTAAGAATCACAAACAAAATAATTTCTGTATGTATTAGTACATTATAAATAAAAATAAGCTCTTAAAATTAAAACCGTCTTCATATCCTACAACTTATTTAATATTCATTATATTGTATATGGTCGCGCCTACATTTTAGGGGCGCTTTTTTTAAAAAACGGTTTTTCGTATATTTCAATCATATAATATCAATCTATAGAAGCAAACTTGAGTATATGTTGAGATATTTGAAAAATCCGCCCACTACCACGCCCCTGTTTTGAATTAAAATTCTCTTGGAGTAATTTTATAGGAAATAAACTTTATAAAAGCAATTCTTTGAGGAAGTGGCTACATATTTTGGTATATAGGAAAGGAATAGGGCATCAGACTATTTGCTCTGGCCGATGTGTAGCATTCTTTTAATTTTTGTTGGAGGAATACTAGTTTAATATTATTAAAATATTTTTTTTTTATCTTTAGCATCATTATCTTATTTATGACAAAATTATTATAACGATTAGTTTCTGCTACATAAACTAATTATGTGGACCTTATCCAATTTGAATATAACCTAAAACTTTACGTGCTAATTATCTTAAAAACGCAATTCTATGAAAACAAAAATAGTTAAAATTAAACTAAGAATCACAAACAAAATAATTTCTGTATGTAATTAGTACATTATAAATCATAAATAAAAATAAACTCTGCCCACATTTTAGGGGCGTTTTTTTTTAAAAACGGTTTTTCGTAGATTTTAATCATATAATATCAATCTTTAGAGGCAAACTTGAGTATATGTTGAGATATTTAAAAAATCCGCCCACTACCACGCCCCTGTTTTGAATTAAAATTCTTTTGGAGTAATTTTATAAGAAAAAACTTAATAAAATTTTAGGCAATTTTTTGAGGAAGTGGCTACATATTTTGGTATATAGGAAAGGAATAGGGCATCAGACTATTTGCTCTGGCCGATGTGTAGCATTCTTTTAATTTTTGTTGGAGGAATACTAGTTTAATATTATTAAAATATTTTTTTTTATCTTTAGCATCATTATCTTATTTATGACAAAATTATTATAACGATTAGTTTCTGCTACATAAACTAACTATTTGGACCTTATCCAATTTGAATATAACCTAAAACTTTACGTGCTAATTATCTTAAAAACGCAATTCTATGAAAACACAAATAGTTAAAATTAAACCAAGAATCACAGACAAAATAATTTCTGTATGTAATTAGTACATTATAAATTATAAATAAAAATAAACTCTTAAAATTAAAACCGTCTTCATATCCTACAACTTATTTAATATTCATTAAATTGTATATGGTCACGCCCACATTTTAGGGGCGCTTTTTTTAAAAAACAGTTTTTCGTAGATTTCAATCATATAATATCAATCTTTAGAAGCATACTTGAGTATATGTTGAGATATTTGAAAAATCCGCCCACTACCACGCCCCTGTTTTGAATTAAAATTCTCTTGGAGTCATTTTATAAGAAATAAACTTTATAAAATTGTAGGCAATTTTTTGAGGAAGTGGCTATATATTTTGGTATATAGGAAAGGAATAGGGCATCAGACTATTTGCTCTGGCCGATGTGTAGCATTCTTTTAATTTTTGTTGGAGGAATACTAGTTTAATATTATTAAAATATTTTTTTTTTATCTTTAGCATCATTATCTTATTTATGACAAAATTATTATAACGATTAGTTTCTGCTACATAAACTAATTATTTGGACCTTATCCAATTTGAATATAACCTAAAACTTTACGTGCTAATTATCTTAAAAACGCAACTCTATGAAAACACAAATAGTTAAAATTAAACTAAGAATCACAAACAAAATAATTTCTGTATGTAATTAGTACATTATAAATCATAAATAAAAATAAACTCTTAAAATTAAAACCGTCTTCATATCCTACAACTTATTTTATATTCATTAAATTGTATATGGTCGCGCCCACGTTTTAGGGGCGCTTTTTTTAAAAAACAGTTTTTCGTAGATTTCAATCATATAATATCAATCTTTAGAAGCAAACTTGAGTATATGTTGAGATATTTGAAAAATCCGCCCACTACCACGCCCCTGTTTTGAATTAAAATTCTCTTGGAGTAATTTTATAAGAAATAAACTTTATAAAATTGTAGGCAATTTTTTGAGGAAGTGGCTACATATTTTGGTATATAGGAAAGGAATAGGGCATCAGACTATTCGCTCTGGCCGATGTGTAGCATTCTTTTAATTTTTATTGGAGGAATACTAGTTTAATATTATTAAAATATTTTTTTTTTATCTTTAGCATCATTATCTTATTTATGACAAAATTATTATAACGATTAGTTTCTGCTACATAAACTAATTATGTGGACCTTATCCAATTTGAATATAACCTAAAACTTTACGTGCTAATTATCTTAAAAACGCAACTCTATGAAAACACAAATAGTTAAAATTAAACTAAGAATCACAAACAAAATAATTTCTGTATGTATTAGTACATTATAAATAAAAATAAGCTCTTAAAATTAAAACCGTCTTCATATCCTACAACTTATTTAATATTCATTATATTGTATATGGTCGCGCCTACATTTTAGGGGCGCTTTTTTTAAAAAACAGTTTTTCGTATATTTCAATCATATAATATCAATCTTTAGAAGCAAACTTGAGTATATGTTGAGATATTTGAAAAATCCGCCCACTACCACGCCCCTGTTTTGAATTAAAATTCTCTTGGAGTAATTTTATAGGAAATAAACTTTATAAAAGCAATTCTTTGAGGAAGTGGCTACATATTTTGGTATATAGGAAAGGAATAGGGCATCAGACTATTTGCTCTGGCCGATGTGTAGCATTCTTTTAATTTTTGTTGGAGGAATACTAGTTTAATATTATTAAAATATTTTTTTTTTATCTTTAGCATCATTATCTTATTTATGACAAAATTATTATAACGATTAGTTTCTGCTACATAAACTAATTATGTGGACCTTATCCAATTTGAATATAACCTAAAACTTTACGTGCTAATTATCTTAAAAACGCAATTCTATGAAAACAAAAATAGTTAAAATTAAACTAAGAATCACAAACAAAATAATTTCTGTATGTAATTAGTACATTATAAATCATAAATAAAAATAAACTCTGCCCACATTTTAGGGGCGTTTTTTTTTAAAAACGGTTTTTCGTAGATTTTAATCATATAATATCAATCTTTAGAGGCAAACTTGAGTATATGTTGAGATATTTAAAAAATCCGCCCACTACCACGCCCCTGTTTTGAATTAAAATTCTCTTGGAGTAATTTTATAAGAAAAAACTTAATAAAATTTTAGGCAATTTTTTGAGGAAGTGGCTACATATTTTGGTATATAGGAAAGGAATAGGGCATCAGACTATTTGCTCTGGCCGATGTGTAGCATTCTTTTAATTTTTGTTGGAGGAATACTAGTTTAATATTATTAAAATATTTTTTTTTTATCTTTAGCATCATTATCTTATTTATGACAAAATTATTATAACGATTAGTTTCTGCTACATAAACTAATTATGTGGACCTTATCCAATTTGAATATAACCTAAAACTTTACGTGCTAATTATCTTAAAAACGCAACTCTATGAAAACACAAATAGTTAAAATTAAACTAAGAATCACAAACAAAATAATTTCTGTATGTAATTAGTACATTATAAATCATAAATAAAAATAAACTCTTAAAATTAAAACTGTCTTCATATCCTACAACTTATTTTATATTCATTAAATTGTATATGGTCGCGCCTACATTTTAGGGGCGCTTTTTTTAAAAAACAGTTTTTCGTAGATTTCAATCATATAATATCAATCTTTAGAAGCAAACTTGAGTATATGTTGAGATATTTGAAAAATCCGCCCACTACCACGCCCCTGTTTTGAATTAAAATTCTCTTGGAGTAATTTTATAAGAAATAAACTTTATAAAATTGTAGGCAATTTTTTGAGGAAGTGGCTACATATTTTGGTATATAGGAAAGGAATAGGGCATCAGACTATTCGCTCTGGCCGATGTGTAGCATTCTTTTAATTTTTATTGGAGGAATACTAGTTTAATATTATTAAAATATTTTTTTTTTATCTTTAGCATCATTATCTTATTTATGACAAAATTAGTATAACGATTAATTTCTGCTACATAAACTAATTATTTGGACCTTATCCAATTTGAATATAACCTAAAACTTTACGTGCTAATTATCTTAAAAACGCAATTCTATGAAAACACAAATAGTTAAAATTAAACCAAGAATCACAAACAAAATAATTTCTGTATGTAACTAGTACATTATAAATTATAAATAAAAATAAACTCTTAAAATTAAAACCGTCTTCATATCCTACAACTTATTTAATATTCATTAAATTGTATATGGTCACGCCCACATTTTAGGGGAGCTTTTTTTAAAAAACAGTTTTTCGTAGATTTCAATCATATAATATCAATCTTTAGAAGCAAACTTGAGTATATGTTGAGATATTTGAAAAATCCGCCCACTACCACGCCCCTGTTTTGAATTAAAATTCTCTTGGAGTAATTTTATAAGAAATAAACTTTATAAAATTGTAGGCAATTTTTTGAGGAAGTGGCTACATATTTTGGTATATAGGAAAGGAATAGGGCATCAGACTATTCGCTCTGGCCGATGTGCAGCATTCTTTTAATTTTTATTGGAGGAATACAAGTTTAATATTATTAAAATATATTTTTTTTTATCTTTAGCATCATTATCTTATTTATGACAAAATTATTATAACGATTAGTTTCTGCTACATAAACTAATTATGTGGACCTTATCCAATTTGAATATAACCTAAAACTTTACGTGCTACTTATCTTAAAAACGCAACTCTATGAAAACACAAATAGTTAAAATTAAACTAAGAATCACAAACAAAATAATAATATAATGTATTAGTACATTATAAATAAAAATAAGCTCTTAAAATTAAAACCGTCTTCATATCCTACAACTTATTTAATATTCATTATATTGTATATGGTCGCGCCTACATTTTAGGGGCGCTTTTTTTAAAAAACAGTTTTTCGTATATTTCAATCATATAATATCAATCTTTAGAAGCAAACTTGAGTATATGTTGAGATATTTGAAAAAGCCGCCCACTACCACGCCCCTGTTTTGAATTAAAATTCTCTTGGAGTAATTTTATAGGAAATAAACTTTATAAAAGCAATTCTTTGAGGAAGTGGCTACATATTTTGGTATATAGGAAAGGAATAGGGCATCAGACTATTTGCTCTGGCCGATGTGTAGCATTCTTTTAATTTTTGTTGGAGGAGTACAAGTTTAATATTATTAAAATATTTTGTTTTATCTTTAGCATCATTATCTTATTTATGACAAAATTATTATAACGATTAGTTTCTGCTACATAAACTAATTATTTGGCCCTTATCCAATTTGAATATATCCTAAAACTTTACGTGCTAATTATCTTAAAAACGCAACTCTATGAAAACACAAATAGTTAAAATTAAACTAAGAATAACAAACAAAATAATTTCTGTATGTAATTAGTTCATTATAAATCATAAATAAAAATAAACTCTTAAAATTAAAACCGTCTTCATATCCTACAACTTATTTTATATTCATTAAATTGTATATGGCCGCGCCCACATTTTAGGGGCGTTTTTTTTAAAAAACGGTTTTTCGCAGATTTTAATCAAACTAATTATTTGGACCTTAAATAATTTCTGTATGTAATTAGTTCATTATAAATCATAAATAAAAATAAACTCTTAAAATTAAAACCGTCTTCATATCCTACAACTTATTTAATATTCATTATATTGTATATGGTCGCGCCTACATTTTAGGGGCGCTTTTTTTAAAAAACAGTTTTTCGTATATTTCAATCATATAATATCAATCTTTAGAAGCAAACTTGAGTATATGTTGAGATATTTGAAAAATCCGCCCACTACCACGCCCCTGTTTTGAATTAAAATTCTCTAGTAATTTTATAAGAAAAAACTTTATAAAATTTTAGGCAATTTTTTGAGGAAGTGGCTACATATTTTGGTATATAGGAAAGGAATAGGGCATCAGACTATTTGCTCTGGCCGATGTGTACCATTCTTTTAATTTTTGTTGGAGGAATACTAGTTTAATATTATTAAAATATTTTTTTTTTATCTTTAGCATCATTATCTTATTTATGACAAAATTATTATAACGATTAGTTTCTGCTACATAAACTAACTATTTGGACCTTATCCAATTTGAATATAACCTAAAACTTTACGTGCTAATTATCTTAAAAACGCAACTCTATGAAAACACAAATAGTTAAAATTAAACTAAGAATCACAAACAAAATAATTTCTGTATGTAATTAGTACATTATAAATCATAAATAAAAATAAACTCTTAAAATTAAAACCGTCTTCATATCCTACAACTTATTTTATATTCATTAAATTGTATATGGTCGCGCCCACGTTTTAGGGGCGCTTTTTTTAAAAAACAGTTTTTCGTAGATTTCAATCATATAATATCAATCTTTAGAAGCAAACTTGAGTATATGTTGAGATATTTGAAAAATCCGCCCACTACCACGCCCCTGTTTTGAATTAAAATTCTCTTGGAGTAATTTTATAAGAAATAAACTTTATAAAATTGTAGGCAATTTTTTGAGGAAGTGGCTACATATTTTGGTATATAGGAAAGGAATAGGGCATCAGACTATTCGCTCTGGCCGATGTGTAGCATTCTTTTAATTTTTATTGGAGGAATACTAGTTTAATATTATTAAAATATTTTTTTTTTATCTTTAGCATCATTATCTTATTTATGACAAAATTATTATAACGATTAGTTTCTGCTACATAAACTAATTATGTGGACCTTATCCAATTTGAATATAACCTAAAACTTTACGTGCTAATTATCTTAAAAACGCAACTCTATGAAAACACAAATAGTTAAAATTAAACTAAGAATCACAAACAAAATAATTTCTGTATGTATTAGTACATTATAAATAAAAATAAGCTCTTAAAATTAAAACCGTCTTCATATCCTACAACTTATTTAATATTCATTATATTGTATATGGTCGCGCCTACATTTTAGGGGCGCTTTTTTTAAAAAACAGTTTTTCGTATATTTCAATCATATAATATCAATATTTAGAAGCAAACTTGAGTATATGTTGAGATATTTGAAAAATCCGCCCACTACCACGCCCCTGTTTTGAATTAAAATTCTCTTGGAGTAATTTTATAGGAAATAAACTTTATAAAAGCAATTCTTTGAGGAAGTGGCTACATATTTTGGTATATAGGAAAGGAATAGGGCATCAGACTATTTGCTCTGGCCGATGTGTAGCATTCTTTTAATTTTTGTTGGAGGAATACTAGTTTAATATTATTAAAATATTTTTTTTTTATCTTTAGCATCATTATCTTATTTATGACAAAATTATTATAACGATTAGTTTCTGCTACATAAACTAATTATGTGGACCTTATCCAATTTGAATATAACCTAAAACTTTACGTGCTAATTATCTTAAAAACGCAATTCTATGAAAACAAAAATAGTTAAAATTAAACTAAGAATCACAAACAAAATAATTTCTGTATGTAATTAGTACATTATAAATCATAAATAAAAATAAACTCTGCCCACATTTTAGGGGCGTTTTTTTTTTAAAAACGGTTTTTCGTAGATTTTAATCATATAATATCAATCTTTAGAGGCAAACTTGAGTATATGTTGAGATATTTAAAAAATCCGCCCACTACCACGCCCCTGTTTTGAATTAAAATTCTCTTGGAGTAATTTTATAAGAAAAAACTTAATAAAATTTTAGGCAATTTTTTGAGGAAGTGGCTACATATTTTGGTATATAGGAAAGGAATAGGGCATCAGACTATTTGCTCTGGCCGATGTGTAGCATTCTTTTAATTTTTGTTGGAGGAATACTAGTTTAATATTATTAAAATATTTTTTTTTTATCTTTAGCATCATTATCTTATTTATGACAAAATTATTATAACGATTAGTTTCTGCTACATAAACTAATTATGTGGACCTTATCCAATTTGAATATAACCTAAAACTTTACGTGCTAATTATCTTAAAAACGCAACTCTATGAAAACACAAATAGTTAAAATTAAACTAAGAATCACAAACAAAATAATTTCTGTATGTAATTAGTACATTATAAATCATAAATAAAAATAAAATTATAAAATTAAATTAAATTAATTTAAAATTAAAACTGTCTTCATATCCTACAACTTATTTTATATTCATTAAATTGTATATGGTCGCGCCTACATTTTAGGGGCGCTTTTTTTAAAAAACAGTTTTTCGTAGATTTCAATCATATAATATCAATCTTTAGAAGCAAACTTGAGTATATGTTGAGATATTTGAAAAATCCGCCCACTACCACGCCCCTGTTTTGAATTAAAATTCTCTTGGAGTAATTTTATAAGAAATAAACTTTATAAAATTGTAGGCAATTTTTTGAGGAAGTGGCTACATATTTTGGTATATAGGAAAGGAATAGGGCATCAGACTATTCGCTCTGGCCGATGTGTAGCATTCTTTTAATTTTTATTGGAGGAATACTAGTTTAATATTATTAAGATATTTTTTTCTTATCTTTAGCATCATTATCTTATTTATGACAAAATTAGTATAACGATTAATTTCTGCTACATAAACTAATTATTTGGACCTTATCCAATTTGAATATAACCTAAAACTTTACGTGCTAATTATCTTAAAAACGCAATTCTATGAAAACACAAATAGTTAAAATTAAACCAAGAATCACAAACAAAATAATTTCTGTATGTAACTAGTACATTATAAATTATAAATAAAAATAAACTCTTAAAATTAAAACCGTCTTCATATCCTACAACTTATTTAATATTCATTAAATTGTATATGGTCACGCCCACATTTTAGGGGAGCTTTTTTTAAAAAACAGTTTTTCGTAGATTTCAATCATATAATATCAATCTTTAGAAGCAAACTTGAGTATATGTTGAGATATTTGAAAAATCCGCCCACTACCACGCCCCTGTTTTGAATTAAAATTCTCTTGGAGTAATTTTATAAGAAATAAACTTTATAAAATTGTAGGCAATTTTTTGAGGAAGTGGCTACATATTTTGGTATATAGGAAAGGAATAGGGCATCAGACTATTCGCTCTGGCCGATGTGCAGCATTCTTTTAATTTTTATTGGAGGAATACAAGTTTAATATTATTAAAATATATTTTTTTTTATCTTTAGCATCATTATCTTATTTATGACAAAATTATTATAACGATTAGTTTCTGCTACATAAACTAATTATGTGGACCTTATCCAATTTGAATATAACCTAAAACTTTACGTGCTAATTATCTTAAAAACGCAATTCTATGAAAACACAAATAGTTAAAATTAAACCAAGAATCACAAACAAAATAATTTCTGTATGTAACTAGTACATTATAAATTATAAATAAAAATAAACTCTTAAAATTAAAACCGTCTTCATATCCTACAACTTATTTAATATTCATTAAATTGTATATGGTCACGCCCACGTTTTAGGGGCGCTTTTTTTAAAAAACAATTTTTCGTAAATTTCAATCATATAATATCAATCTTTAGAAGCAAACTTGAGTATATGTTGAGATATTTGAAAAATCCGCCCACTACCACGCCCCTGTTTTGAATTAAAATTCTCTTGGAGTAATTTTATAAGAAATAAACTTTATAAAATTGTAGGCAATTTTTTGAGGAAGTGGCTACATATTTTGGTATATAGGAAAGGAATAGGGCATCAGACTATTCGCTCTGGCCGATGTGTAGCATTCTTTTAATTTTTATTGGAGGAATACTAGTTTAATATTATTAAAATATTTTTTTTTTATCTTTAGCATCATTATCTTATTTATGACAAAATTATTATAACGATTAGTTTCTGCTACATAAACTAATTATTTGGACCTTATCCAATTTGAATATAACCTAAAACTTTACGTGCTAATTATCTTAAAAACGCAATTCTATGAAAACACAAATAGTTAAAATTAAACCAAGAATCACAAACAAAATAATTTCTGTATGTAACTAGTACATTATAAATTATAAATAAAAATAAACTCTTAAAATTAAAACCGTCTTCATATCCTACAACTTATTTAATATTCATTAAATTGTATATGGTCACGCCCACATTTTAGGGGAGCTTTTTTTAAAAAACAGTTTTTCGTAGATTTCAATCATATAATATCAATCTTTAGAAGCAAACTTGAGTATATGTTGAGATATTTGAAAAATCCGCCCACTACCACGCCCCTGTTTTGAATTAAAATTCTCTTGGAGTAATTTTATAAGAAATAAACTTTATAAAATTGTAGGCAATTTTTTGAGGAAGTGGCTACATATTTTGGTATATAGGAAAGGAATAGGGCATCAGACTATTCGCTCTGGCCGATGTGCAGCATTCTTTTAATTTTTATTGGAGGAATACAAGTTTAATATTATTAAAATATATTTTTTTTTATCTTTAGCATCATTATCTTATTTATGACAAAATTATTATAACGATTAGTTTCTGCTACATAAACAAATTATTTGGACCTTATCCAATTTGAATATAACCTAAAACTTTACGTGCTACTTATCTTAAAAACGCAACTCTATGAAAACACAAATAGTTAAAATTAAACTAAGAATCACAAACAAAATAATTTCTGTATGTATTAGTACATTATAAATAAAAATAAGCTCTTAAAATTAAAACCGTCTTCATATCCTACAACTTATTTAATATTCATTATATTGTATATGGTCGCGCCTACATTTTAGGGGCGCTTTTTTTAAAAAACAGTTTTTCGTATATTTCAATCATATAATATCAATCTTTAGAAGCAAACTTGAGTATATGTTGAGATATTTGAAAAATCCGCCCACTACCACGCCCCTGTTTTGAATTAAAATTCTCTTGGAGTAATTTTATAAGAAATAAACTTTATAAAATTGTAGGCAATTTTTTGAGGAAGTGGCTACATATTTTGGTATATAGGAAAGGAATAGGGCATCCGACTATTCGCTCTGGCCGATGTGTAGCATTCTTTTAATTTTTATTGGAGGAATACAAGTTTAATATTATTAAAATATTTTTTTTTTATCTTTAGCATCATGATCTTATTTATGACAAAATTATTATAACGATTAGTTTCTGCTACATAAACTAATTATGTGGACCTTATCCAATTTGAATATAACCTAAAACTTTACGTGCTAATTATCTTAAAAACGCAACTCTATGAAAACACAAATAGTTAAAATTAAACTAAGAATCACAAACAAAATAATTTCTGTATGTAATTAGTACATTATAAATCATAAATAAAAATAAACTCTTAAAATTAAAACTGTCTTCATATCCTACAACTTATTTTATATTCATTAAATTGTATATGGTCGCGCCCACGTTTTAGGGGCGCTTTTTTTAAAAAACAATTTTTCGTAAATTTCAATCATATAATATCAATCTTTAGAAGCAAACTTGAGTATATGTTGAGATATTTAAAAAATCCGCCCACTACCACGCCCCTGTTTTGAATTAAAATTCTCTTGGAGTAATTTTATAAGATAAAACTTTATAAAATTTTAGGCAATTTTTGAGGAAGTGGCTACATATTTTGGTATATAGGAAAGGAATAGGGCATCAGACTATTTGCTCTGGCCGATGTGTAGCATTCTTTTAATTTTTGTTGGAGGAATACTAGTTTAATATTATTAAAATATTTTTTTTTTATCTTTAGCATCATTATCTTATTTATGACAAAATTATTATAACGATTAGTTTCTGCTACATAAACTAATTATTTGGACCTTATCCAATTTGAATATAACCTAAAACTTTACGTGCTAATTATCTTAAAAACGCAATTCTATGAAAACACAAATAGTTAAAATTAAACCAAGAATCACAAACAAAATAATTTCTGTATGTAATTAGTACATTATAAATTATAAATAAAAATAAACTCTTAAAATTATAACCGTCTTCATATCCTACAACTTATTTAATATTCATTAAATTGTATATGGTCACGCCCACATTTTAGGGGCGCTTTTTTTTAAAAACAGTTTTTCGTAGATTTCAATCATATAATATCAATCTTTAGAAGCATACTTGAGTATATGTTGAGATATTTGAAAAATCCGCCCACTACCACGCCCCTGTTTTGAATTAAAATTCTCTTGGAGTAATTTTATAAGAAATAAACTTTATAAAATTGTAGGCAATTTTTTGAGGAAGTGGCTATATATTTTGGTATATAGGAAAGGAATAGGGCATCAGACTATTTGCTCTGGCCGATGTGTAGCATTCTTTTAATTTTTGTTGGAGGAATACTAGTTTAATATTATTAAAATATTTTTTTTTATCTTTAGCATCATTATCTTATTTATGACAAAATTATTATAACGATTAGTTTCTGCTACATAAACTAATTATGTGGACCTTATCCAATTTGAATATAACCTAAAACTTTACGTGCTAATTATCTTAAAAACGCAACTCTATGAAAACACAAATAGTTAAAATTAAACTAAGAATCACAAACAAAATAATTTCTGTATGTAATTAGTACATTATAAATCATAAATAAAAATAAACTCTTAAAATTAAAACCGTCTTCATATCCTACAACTTATTTTATATTCATTAAATTGTATATGGCCGCGCCCACATTTTAGGGGCGTTTTTTTAAAAAACCCGTTTTTCGTAGATTTTAATCATATAATATCAATCTTTAGAAGCAAACTTGAGTATATGTTGAGATATTTAAAAAATCCGCCCACTACCACGCCCCTGTTTTGAATTAAAATTCTCTTGGAGTAATTTTATAAGAAAAAACTTTATAAAATTTTAGGCAATTTTTTGAGGAAGTGGCTACATATTTTGGTATATAGGAAAGGAATAGGGCATCAGACTATTCTCTCTGGCCGATGTGTAGCATTCTTTTAATTTTTATTGGAGGAATACAAGTTTAATATTATTAAAATATTTTTTTTTTATCTTTAGCATCATTATCTTATTTATGACAAAATTATTATAACGATTAGTTTCTGCTACATAAACTAATTATTTGGACCTTATCCAATTTGAATATAACCTAAAAATTTACGTGCTACTTATCTTAAAAACGCAACTCTATGAAAACACAAATAGTTAGAATTAAACTAAGAATCACAAACAAAATAATTTCTGTATCTAATTAGTACATTATAAATCATAAATAAAAATAAACTCTTAAAATTAAAACCGTCTTCATATCCTACAACTTATTTTATATTCATTAAATTGTATATGGCCGCGCCCACATTTTAGGGGCGCTTTTTTTTAAAAACAGTTTTTCGTAGATTTCAATCATATAACATCAATCTTTAGAAGCAAACTTGAGTATATTTTGAGATATTTGAAAAAATCCGCCCACTACCACGCCCCTGTTTTGAATTAAAATTCTCTTGGAGTAATTTTATAAGAAAAAACTTTATAAAATTTTAGGCAATTTTTTGAGGAAGTGGCTACATATTTTGGTATATAGGAAAGGAATAGGGCATCAGACTATTCGCTCTGGCCGATGTGTAGCATTCTTTTAATTTTTATTGGAGGAATACAAGTTTAATATTATTAAAATATTTTTTTTTTATCTTTAGCATCATTATCTTATTTATGACACAATTATTATAGCGATTAGTTTCTGCTACATAAACTAATTATTTGGACCTTATCCAATTTGAATATAACCTAAAACTTTACGTGCTACTTATCTTAAAAACGCAACTCTATGAAAACACAAATAGTTAAAATTAAACTAAGAATCACAAACAAAATAATTTCTGTATGTAATTAGTACATTATAAATCATAAATAAAAATAAACCCTTAAAATTAAAACCGTCTTCATATCCTACAACTTATTTTATATTCATTAAATTGTATATGGCCGCGCCCACATTTTAGGGGCGTTTTTTTTAAAAAACGGTTTTTCGTAGATTTTAATCATATAATATCAATCTTTAGAAGCAATCTTGAGTATATGTTGAGATATTTAAAAAATCCGCCCACTACCACGCCCCTGTTTTGAATTAAAATTCTCTTGGAGTAATTTTATAAGAAAAAACTTTATAAAATTTTAGGCAATATTTTGAGGAAGTGGCTACATATTTTGGTATATAGGAAAGGAATAGGGCTTCAGACTATTTGCTCTGGCCGATGTGTAGCATTCTTTTAATTTTTGTTTGAGGAATACTAGTTTAATATTATTAAAATATTTTTCTTTTATCTTTAGCATCATTATCTTATTTATGACAAAATTATTATAGCGATTAGTTTCTGCTACATAAACTAATTATTTGGATCTTATCCAATTTGAATATAACCTAAAACTTTGCGTGCTAATTAAAAACGCAACTCTATGAAAACACAAATAGTTAAAATTAAACTAAGAATCACAAACAAAATAATTTCTGTATGTAATTAGTACATTATAAATCATAAATAAAAATAAACTCTTAAAATTAAAACCGTCTTCATATCCTACAACTTATTTTATATTCATTAAATTGTATATGGCCGCGCCCACATTTTAGGGGCGCTTTTTTTTAAAAACAGTTTTTCGTAGATTTCAATCATATAACATCAATCTTTAGAAGCAAACTTGAGTATATTTTGAGATATTTGAAAAATCCGCCCACTACCACGCCCCTGTTTTGAATTAAAATTCTCTTGGAGTAATTTTATAGGAAATAAACTTTATAAAATTTTAGGCAATTTTTTGAGGAAGTGGCTACATATTTTGGTATATAGGAAAGGAATAGGGCATCAGACTATTTGCTCTGGCCGATGTGTAGCATTCTTTTAATTTTTGTTGGAGGAATACTAGTTTAATATTATTAAAATATTTTTTTTTATCTTTAGCATCATTCTCTTATTTATGACAAAATTATTATAACGATTAGTTTCTGCTACATAAACTAATTATTTGGACCTTATCCAATTTGAATATAACCTAAAACTTTACGTGCTAATTATCTTAAAAACGCAACTCTATGAAAACACAAATAGTTAAAATTAAACCAAGAATCACAAACAAAATAATTTCTGTATGTAATTAGTACATTATAAATCATAAATAAAAATAAAATCTTAAAATTAAAACCGTCTTCATATCCTACAACTTATTTTATATTCATTAAATTGTATATGGCCGCGCCCACATTTTAGGGGCGTTTTTTTTAAAAAACGGTTTTTCGTAGATTTTAATCATATAATATCAATCTCTAGAAGCAAACTTGAGTATATGTTGAGATATTTAAAAAATCCGCCCACTACCACGCCCCTGTTTTGAATTAAAATTCTCTTGGAGTAATTTTATAAGAAAAAACTTTATAAAATTTTAGGCAATTTTTTGAGGAAGTGGCTACATATTTTGGTATATAGGAAAGGAATAGGGCATCAGACTATTCGCTCTGGCCGACGTGTAGCATTCTTTTAATTTTTGTTGGAGGAATACTAGTTTAATATTATTAAAATAATTTTTTTTTATCTTTAGCATCATTATCTTATTTATGACAAAATTATTATAACGATTAGTTTCTGCTACATAAACTAATTATTTGGACCTTATCCAATTTGAATATAACCTAAAACTTTGCGTGCTAATTATCTTAAAAACGCAACTCTATGAAAACACAAATAGTTAAAATTAAACTAAGAATCACAAACAAAATAATTTCTGTATGTAATTAGTACATTATAAATCATAAATAAAAATAAACTCTTAAAATTAAAACCGTCTTCATATCCTACAACTTATTTTATATTCATTAAATTGTATATGGCCGCGCCCACATTTTAGGGACGTTTTTTTTAAAAAACGGTTTTTCGTAGATTTTAATCATATAATATCAATCTTTAGAAGCAAACTTGAGTATATGTTGAGATATTTAAAAAATCCGCCCACTACCACGCCCCTGTTTTGAATTAAAATTCTCTTGGAGTAATTTTATAAGAAAAAACTTTATAAAATTTTAGGCAATATTTTGAGGAAGTGGCTACATATTTTGGTATATAGGAAAGGAATAGGGCATCAGACTATTTGCTCTGGCCGATGTGTAGCATTCTTTTAAATTTTTCTTGGAGGAATACTAGTTTAATATTATTAAAATATTTTTTTTTTATCTTTAGCATCATTATCTTATTTATGACACAATTATTATAGCGATTAGTTTCTGCTACATAAACTAATTATTTGGACCTTATCCAATTTGAATATAACCTAAAACTTTACGTGCTACTTATCTTAAAAACGCAACTCTATGAAAACACAAATAGTTAAAATTAAACTAAGAATCACAAACAAAATAATTTCTGTATGTAATTAGTACATT
The DNA here is from genome assembly GCA_949716465.1 of Chalcosyrphus nemorum. Taxonomy (NCBI): domain Eukaryota; kingdom Metazoa; phylum Arthropoda; class Insecta; order Diptera; family Syrphidae; genus Chalcosyrphus; species Chalcosyrphus nemorum. The sequence continues at coordinate 55,936,474 of OX454332.1, forward strand.
ATAAATCATAAATAAAAATAAACCCTTAAAATTAAAACCGTCTTCATATCCTACAACTTATTTTATATTCATTAAATTGTATATGGCCGCGCCCACATTTTAGGGGCGTTTTTTTTAAAAAACGGTTTTTCGTAGATTTTAATCATATAATATCAATCTTTAGAAGCAATCTTGAGTATATGTTGAGATATTTAAAAAATCCGCCCACTACCACGCCCCTGTTTTGAATTAAAATTCTCTTGGAGTAATTTTATAAGAAAAAACTTTATAAAATTTTAGGCAATATTTTGAGGAAGTGGCTACATATTTTGGTATATAGGAAAGGAATAGGGCTTCAGACTATTTGCTCTGGCCGATGTGTAGCATTCTTTTAATTTTTGTTTGAGGAATACTAGTTTAATATTATTAAAATATTTTTCTTTTATCTTTAGCATCATTATCTTATTTATGACAAAATTATTATAGCGATTAGTTTCTGCTACATAAACTAATTATTTGGATCTTATCCAATTTGAATATAACCTAAAACTTTGCGTGCTAATTAAAAACGCAACTCTATGAAAACACAAATAGTTAAAATTAAACTAAGAATCACAAACAAAATAATTTCTGTATGTAATTAGTACATTATAAATCATAAATAAAAATAAACTCTTAAAATTAAAACCGTCTTCATATCCTACAACTTATTTTATATTCATTAAATTGTATATGGCCGCGCCCACATTTTAGGGGCGCTTTTTTTTAAAAACAGTTTTTCGTAGATTTCAATCATATAACATCAATCTTTAGAAGCAAACTTGAGTATATTTTGAGATATTTGAAAAATCCGCCCACTACCACGCCCCTGTTTTGAATTAAAATTCTCTTGGAGTAATTTTATAGGAAATAAACTTTATAAAATTTTAGGCAATTTTTTGAGGAAGTGGCTACATATTTTGGTATATAGGAAAGGAATAGGGCATCAGACTATTTGCTCTGGCCGATGTGTAGCATTCTTTTAATTTTTGTTGGAGGAATACTAGTTTAATATTATTAAAATATTTTTTTTTATCTTTAGCATCATTCTCTTATTTATGACAAAATTATTATAACGATTAGTTTCTGCTACATAAACTAATTATTTGGACCTTATCCAATTTGAATATAACCTAAAACTTTACGTGCTAATTATCTTAAAAACGCAACTCTATGAAAACACAAATAGTTAAAATTAAACCAAGAATCACAAACAAAATAATTTCTGTATGTAATTAGTACATTATAAATCATAAATAAAAATAAAATCTTAAAATTAAAACCGTCTTCATATCCTACAACTTATTTTATATTCATTAAATTGTATATGGCCGCGCCCACATTTTAGGGGCGTTTTTTTAAAAAAACGGTTTTTCGTAGATTTTAATCATATAATATCAATCTCTAGAAGCAAACTTGAGTATATGTTGAGATATTTAAAAAATCCGCCCACTACCACGCCCCTGTTTTGAATTAAAATTCTCTTGGAGTAATTTTATAAGAAAAAACTTTATAAAATTTTAGGCAATTTTTTGAGGAAGTGGCTACATATTTTGGTATATAGGAAAGGAATAGGGCATCAGACTATTCGCTCTGGCCGACGTGTAGCATTCTTTTAATTTTTGTTGGAGGAATACTAGTTTAATATTATTAAAATAATTTTTTTTTATCTTTAGCATCATTATCTTATTTATGACAAAATTATTATAACGATTAGTTTCTGCTACATAAACTAATTATTTGGACCTTATCCAATTTGAATATAACCTAAAACTTTGCGTGCTAATTATCTTAAAAACGCAACTCTATGAAAACACAAATAGTTAAAATTAAACTAAGAATCACAAACAAAATAATTTCTGTATGTAATTAGTACATTATAAATCATAAATAAAAATAAACTCTTAAAATTAAAACCGTCTTCATATCCTACAACTTATTTTATATTCATTAAATTGTATATGGCCGCGCCCACATTTTAGGGACGTTTTTTTTAAAAAACGGTTTTTCGTAGATTTTAATCATATAATATCAATCTTTAGAAGCAAACTTGAGTATATGTTGAGATATTTAAAAAATCCGCCCACTACCACGCCCCTGTTTTGAATTAAAATTCTCTTGGAGTAATTTTATAAGAAAAAACTTTATAAAATTTTAGGCAATATTTTGAGGAAGTGGCTACATATTTTGGTATATAGGAAAGGAATAGGGCATCAGACTATTTGCTCTGGCCGATGTGTAGCATTCTTTTAAATTTTTCTTGGAGGAATACTAGTTTAATATTATTAAAATATCTTTTTTTTATCTTTAGCATCATTATCTTATTTATGACACAATTATTATAGCGATTAGTTTCTGCTACATAAACTAATTATTTGGACCTTATCCAATTTGAATATAACCTAAAACTTTACGTGCTACTTATCTTAAAAACGCAACTCTATGAAAACACAAATAGTTAAAATTAAACTAAGAATCACAAACAAAATAATTTCTGTATGTAATTAGTACATTATAAATCATAAATAAAAATAAACCCTTAAAATTAAAACCGTCTTCATATCCTACAACTTATTTTATATTCATTAAATTGTATATGGCCGCGCCCACATTTTAGGGGCGTTTTTTTTAAAAAACGGTTTTTCGTAGATTTTAATCATATAATATCAATCTTTAGAAGCAATCTTGAGTATATGTTGAGATATTTAAAAAATCCGCCCACTACCACGCCCCTGTTTTGAATTAAAATTCTCTTGGAGTAATTTTATAAGAAAAAACTTTATAAAATTTTAGGCAATATTTTGAGGAAGTGGCTACATATTTTGGTATATAGGAAAGGAATAGGGCTTCAGACTATTTGCTCTGGCCGATGTGTAGCATTCTTTTAATTTTTGTTTGAGGAATACTAGTTTAATATTATTAAAATATTTTTCTTTTATCTTTAGCATCATTATCTTATTTATGACAAAATTATTATAGCGATTAGTTTCTGCTACATAAACTAATTATTTGGATCTTATCCAATTTGAATATAACCTAAAACTTTGCGTGCTAATTAAAAACGCAACTCTATGAAAACACAAATAGTTAAAATTAAACTAAGAATCACAAACAAAATAATTTCTGTATGTAATTAGTACATTATAAATCATAAATAAAAATAAACTCTTAAAATTAAAACCGTCTTCATATCCTACAACTTATTTTATATTCATTAAATTGTATATGGCCGCGCCCACATTTTAGGGGCGTTTTTTTTTAAAAACGGTTTTTCGTAGATTTTAATCATATAATATCAATCTTTAGAAGCAATCTTGAGTATATGTTGAGATATTTAAAAAATCCGCCCACTACCACGCCCCTGTTTTGAATTAAAATTCTCTTGGAGTAATTTTATAAGAAAAAACTTTATAAAATTTTAGGCAATATTTTGAGGAAGTGGCTACATATTTTGGTATATAGGAAAGGAATAGGGCTTCAGACTATTTGCTCTGGCCGATGTGTAGCATTCTTTTAATTTTTGTTTGAGGAATACTAGTTTAATATTATTAAAATATTTTTCTTTTATCTTTAGCATCATTATCTTATTTATGACAAAATTATTATAGCGATTAGTTTCTGCTACATAAACTAATTATTTGGATCTTATCCAATTTGAATATAACCTAAAACTTTGCGTGCTAATTAAAAACGCAACTCTATGAAAACACAAATAGTTAAAATTAAACTAAGAATCACAAACAAAATAATTTCTGTATGTAATTAGTACATTATAAATCATAAATAAAAATAAACTCTTAAAATTAAAACCGTCTTCATATCCTACAACTTATTTTATATTCATTAAATTGTATATGGCCGCGCCCACATTTTAGGGGCGTTTTTTTTAAAAAACGGTTTTTCGTAGATTTTAATCATATAATATCAATATTTAGAAGCAAACTTGAGTATATGTTGAGATATTTAAAAAATCCGCCCACTACCACGCCCCTGTTTTGAATTAAAATTCTCTTGGAGTAATTTTATAAGAAAAAACTTTATAAAATTTTAGGCAATTTTTTGAAGATGTGGCTATAAAATTTTAGGCAATTTTTTGAGGAAGTGGCTACATATTTTGGTATATAGGAAAGGAATAGGGCATCAGACTATTTGCTCTGGCCGATGTGTAGCATTCTTTTAATTTTTGTTGGAGGAATACAAGTTTTTTATTATTAAAATATTTTTTTTTATCTTTAGCATCATTATCTTATTTATGACAAAATTATTATAACGATTAGTTTCTGCTACATAAACTAATTATTTGGACCTTATCCAATTTGAATATAACCTAAAACTTTACGTGCTACTTATCTTAAAAACGCAACTCTATGAAAACACAAATAGTTAAAATTAAACTAAGAATCACAAACAAAATAATTTCTGTATGTATTAGTACATTATAAATAAAAATAAGCTCTTAAAATTAAAACCGTCTTCATATCCTACATTTTATTTAATATTCATTAAATTGTATATGGTCACGCCCACATTTTAGGGGCGCTTTTTTTAAAAAAACAGTTTTTCGTAGATTTCAATCATATAATATCAATCTTTAGAAGCATACTTGAGTATATGTTGAGATATTTGAAAAATCCGCCCACTACCACGCCCCTGTTTTGAATTAAAATTCTCTTGGAGTAATTTTATAAGAAATAAACTTTATAAAATTGTAGGCAATTTTTTGAGGAAGTGGCTATATATTTTGGTATATAGGAAAGGAATAGGGCATCAGACTATTTGCTCTGGCCGATGTGTAGCATTCTTTTAATTTTTGTTGGAGGAATACTAGTTTAATATTATTAAAATATTTTTTTTTATCTTTAGCATCATTATCTTATTTATGACAAAATTATTATAACGATTAGTTTCTGCTACATAAACTAATTATTTGGACCTTATCCAATTTGAATATAACCTAAAACTTTACGTGCTACTTATCTTAAAAACGCAATTCTATGAAAACACAAATAGTTAAAATTAAACCAAGAATCACAAACAAAATAATTTCTGTATGTAATTAGTACATTATAAATTATAAATAAAAATAAACTCTTAAAATTATAACCGTCTTCATATCCTACAACTTATTTAATATTCATTAAATTGTATATGGTCAGGCCCACATTTTAGGGGCGCTTTTTTTAAAAAACAGTTTTTCGTAGATTTCAATCATATAATATCAATCTTTAGAAGCATACTTGAGTATATGTTGAGATATTTGAAAAATCCGCCCACTACCACGCCCCTGTTTTGAATTAAAATTCTCTTGGAGTAATTTTATAAGAAATAAACTTTATAAAATTGTAGGCAATTTTTTGAGGAAGTGGCTATATATTTTGGTATATAGGAAAGGAATAGGGCATCAGACTATTTGCTCTGGCCGATGTGTAGCATTCTTTTAATTTTTGTTGGAGGAATACTAGTTTAATATTATTAAAATATTTTTTTTTTATCTTTAGCATCATTATCTTATTTATGACAAAATTATTATAACGATTAGTTTCTGCTACATAAACTAATTATGTGGACCTTATCCAATTTGAATATAACCTAAAACTTTACGTGCTAATTATCTTAAAAACGCAACTCTATGAAAACACAAATAGTTAAAATTAAACTAAGAATCACAAACAAAATAATTTCTGTATGTAATTAGTACATTATAAATCATAAATAAAAATAAACTCTTAAAATTAAAACCGTCTTCATATCCTACAACTTATTTTATATTCATTAAATTGTATATGGCCGCGCCCACATTTTAGGGGCGTTTTTTTAAAAAACCCGTTTTTCGTAGATTTTAATCATATAATATCAATCTTTAGAAGCAAACTTGAGTATATGTTGAGATATTTAAAAAATCCGCCCACTACCACGCCCCTGTTTTGAATTAAAATTCTCTTGGAGTAATTTTATAAGAAAAAACTTTATAAAATTTTAGGCAATTTTTTGAGGAAGTGGCTACATATTTTGGTATATAGGAAAGGAATAGGGCATCAGACTATTCTCTCTGGCCGATGTGTAGCATTCTTTTAATTTTTATTGGAGGAATACAAGTTTAATATTATTAAAATATTTTTTTTTTATCTTTAGCATCATTATCTTATTTATGACAAAATTATTATAACGATTAGTTTCTGCTACATAAACTAATTATTTGGACCTTATCCAATTTGAATATAACCTAAAAATTTACGTGCTAATTATCTTAAAAACGCAACTCTATGAAAACACAAATAGTTAGAATTAAACTAAGAATCACAAACAAAATAATTTCTGTATCTAATTAGTACATTATAAATCATAAATAAAAATAAACTCTTAAAATTAAAACCGTCTTCATATCCTACAACTTATTTTATATTCATTAAATTGTATATGGCCGCGCCCACATTTCAGGGGCGCTTTTTTTTAAAAACAGTTTTTCGTAGATTTCAATCATATAATATCAATCTTTAGAAGCAAACTTGAGTATATTTTGAGATATTTGAAAAATCCGCCCACTACCACGCCCCTGTTTTGAATTAAAATTCTCTTGGAGTAATTTTATAGGAAACTAGCTGACCCGGCAAACGTTGTTTTGCCATGTAAATAATTTCTAGAGAATTTCTAGTGTAGAAAAAAAATAACTAACTTATTGGAAGTGTATAAGGATGTGGAGCGCTGTGAACGATGAGGGAATATAAAAATATCAAAACACCAAACATTAATTTTTTCAATGTATTAAAAGTAATAATTATTTATATCATTAATTCATTACATAATATTAATCTGTTAATGCTACAGACAAAAAAAAAAAAAAAAAACTAAACTCTTTCATTAATCCAGGCAAGTACCTAGTTCCAAGAGAAAGAGGTTAACCCCGCCATCTTACATAGTGTCAGCTCAATAAACCTATGTCTGGTTAAGTGCACTCCAGGGTTCGGGCTCCAATAATAAAATTTAGCAGTAGATTCTTACAAAAAGTGCAGCAAAACTGTATTTTCCGAAGCAGATTTGTTTTTGTTGCAAAAAATACAACAATAATGGGGTTTAGATTTATACACATATATTTTTTACGATAAAATAAGGTTAAAACAAAGTAAATGTAATCACAAATCTTTGCACGAAATTATTTTTTTTATAAAATGTTTAATAACTGATTCATTTTCAGTTAAATTCAGTTCTTAAATGAAATTTTCCATCAATTTTCGTTTTTTCTAGATTGTGTTACGTTTTTCATCTAGAAAACATCAAATTTTCAACCGGTTTCACATTCAAAAATCGCAGTAGATTTCAAGTCAAGCGCAGTGGCGCAGCAGATTTTAAATATTTTTCAAAATCGCAGTAGATCTACTGCAATTGCAGCAAAGTCCGAACACTGAATGTTATCGAGCGGGATGAAAAATGATAAAATTATGAAAATGACTATTAAAAAGCAGGGGTTGGTGAAAGAAAAGTGAAAATTTAGGGTTGTATGTATTTTTTAATGCCACATAATAAAAAAATAAAAAAAATAAAAAATTATCAAAAAAATAAAAAAAAAGGTGGACACCCCTTATCATTTAGAGGTTTGAAAAATAGATAGTAGCCGATTCTCAGACATACTGAATATGCATAAAAAATTTCATAAGAATCGGTCAAGCCGTTTCGGAGGAGTATGGGAACGAACATTGTGACACGAGATTTTTATATATTAGATAAACTTTATAAAATTTTAGGCAATTTTTTGAGGAAGTGGCTACATATTTTGGTATATAGGAAAGGAATAGGGCATCAGACTATTTGCTCTGGCCGATGTGTAGCATTCTTTTAATTTTTGTTGGAGGAATACTAGTTTAATATTATTAAAATATTTTTTTTTTATCTTTAGCATCATTCTCTTATTTATGACAAAATTATTATAACGATTAGTTTCTGCTACATAAACTAATTATTTGGACCTTATCCAATTTGAATATAACCTAAAACTTTACGTGCTAATTATCTTAAAAACGCAACTCTATGAAAACACAAATAGTTAAAATTAAACCAAGAATCACAAACAAAATAATTTCTGTATGTAATTAGTACATTATAAATCATAAATAAAAATAAAATCTTAAAATTAAAACCGTCTTCATATCCTACAACTTATTTTATATTCATTAAATTGTATATGGCCGCGCCCACATTTTAGGGGCGTTTTTTTTAAAAAACGGTTTTTCGTAGATTTTAATCATATAATATCAATCTCTAGAAGCAAACTTGAGTATATGTTGAGATATTTAAAAAATCCGCCCACTACCACGCCCCTGTTTTGAATTAAAATTCTCTTGGAGTAATTTTATAAGAAAAAACTTTATAAAATTTTAGGCAATTTTTTGAGGAAGTGGCTACATATTTTGGTATATAGGAAAGGAATAGGGCATCAGACTATTCGCTCTGGCCGACGTGTTGCATTCTTTTAATTTTTGTTGGAGGAATACTAGTTTAATATTATTAAAATAATTTTTTTTTATCTTTAGCATCATTATCTTATTTATGACAAAATTATTATAACGATTAGTTTCTGCTACATAAACTAATTATTTGGACCTTATCCAATTTGAATATAACCTAAAACTTTGCGTGCTAATTATCTTAAAAACGCAACTCTATGAAAACACAAATAGTTAAAATTAAACTAAGAATCACAAACAAAATAATTTCTGTATGTAATTAGTACATTATAAATCATAAATAAAAATAAACTCTTAAAATTAAAACCGTCTTCATATCCTACAACTTATTTTATATTCATTAAATTGTATATGGCCGCGCCCACATTTTAGGGACGTTTTTTTTAAAAAACGGTTTTTCGTAGATTTTAATCATATAATATCAATCTTTAGAAGCAAACTTGAGTATATGTTGAGATATTTAAAAAATCCGCCCACTACCACGCCCCTGTTTTGAATTAAAATTCTCTTGGAGTAATTTTATAAGAAAAAACTTTATAAAATTTTAGGCAATATTTTGAGGAAGTGGCTACATATTTTGGTATATAGGAAAGGAATAGGGCATCAGACTATTTGCTCTGGCCGATGTGTAGCATTCTTTTAAATTTTTCTTGGAGGAATACTAGTTTAATATTATTAAAATATTTTTTTTTTATCTTTAGCATCATTATCTTATTTATGACACAATTATTATAGCGATTAGTTTCTGCTACATAAACTAATTATTTGGACCTTATCCAATTTGAATATAACCTAAAACTTTACGTGCTACTTATCTTAAAAACGCAACTCTATGAAAACACAAATAGTTAAAATTAAACTAAGAATCACAAACAAAATAATTTCTGTATGTAATTAGTACATTATAAATCATAAATAAAAATAAACCCTTAAAATTAAAACCGTCTTCATATCCTACAACTTATTTTATATTCATTAAATTGTATATGGCCGCGCCCACATTTTAGGGGCGTTTTTTTTTAAAAACGGTTTTTCGTAGATTTTAATCATATAATATCAATCTTTAGAAGCAATCTTGAGTATATGTTGAGATATTTAAAAAATCCGCCCACTACCACGCCCCTGTTTTGAATTAAAATTCTCTTGGAGTAATTTTATAAGAAAAAACTTTATAAAATTTTAGGCAATATTTTGAGGAAGTGGCTACATATTTTGGTATATAGGAAAGGAATAGGGCTTCAGACTATTTGCTCTGGCCGATGTGTAGCATTCTTTTAATTTTTGTTTGAGGAATACTAGTTTAATATTATTAAAATATTTTTCTTTTATCTTTAGCATCATTATCTTATTTATGACAAAATTATTATAGCGATTAGTTTCTGCTACATAAACTAATTATTTGGATCTTATCCAATTTGAATATAACCTAAAACTTTGCGTGCTAATTAAAAACGCAACTCTATGAAAACACAAATAGTTAAAATTAAACTAAGAATCACAAACAAAATAATTTCTGTATGTAATTAGTACATTATAAATCATAAATAAAAATAAACTCTTAAAATTAAAACCGTCTTCATATCCTACAACTTATTTTATATTCATTAAATTGTATATGGCCGCGCCCACATTTTAGGGGCGTTTTTTTTAAAAAACGGTTTTTCGTAGATTTTAATCATATAATATCAATATTTAGAAGCAAACTTGAGTATATGTTGAGATATTTAAAAAATCCGCCCACTACCACGCCCCTGTTTTGAATTAAAATTCTCTTGGAGTAATTTTATAAGAAAAAACTTTATAAAATTTTAGGCAATTTTTTGAGGAAGTGGCTATAAAATTGTAGGCAATTTTTTGAGGAAGTGGCTACATATTTTGGTATATAGGAAAGGAATAGGGCATCAGACTATTTGCTCTGGCCGATGTGTAGCATTCTTTTAATTTTTGTTGGAGGAATACAAGTTTAATATTATTAAAATATTTTTTTTTATCTTTAGCATCATTATCTTATTTATGACAAAATTATTATAACGATTAGTTTCTGCTACATAAACTAATTATTTGGACCTTATCCAATTTGAATATAACCTAAAACTTTACGTGCTAATTATCTTAAAAACGCAACTCTATGAAAACACAAATAGTTAAAATTAAACTAAGAATCACAAACAAAATAATTTCTGTATGTAATTAGTACATTATAAATCATAAAAAAAAATAAACTCTTAAAATTAAAACCGTCTTCATATCCTACAACTTATTTTATATTCATTAAATTGTATATGGCCGCGCCCACATTTTAGGGGCGTTTTTTTTTAAAAACGGTTTTTCGTAGATTTTAATCATATAATATCAATCTTTAGAAGCAATCTTGAGTATATGTTGAGAAATTAAAAAAATCCGCCCACTACCACGCCCCTGTTTTGAATTAAAATTCTCTTGGAGTAATTTTATAAGAAAAAACTTTATAAAATTTTAGGCAATTTTTTGAGGAAGTGGCTACATATTTTGGTATATAGGAAAGGAATAGGGCATCAGACTATTTGCTCTGGCCGATGTGTAGCATTCTTTTAATTTTTGTTGGAGGAATACTAGTTTTTTATTATTAAAATATTTTTTTTTATCTTTAGCATCATTATCTTATTTATGACAGAATTATTATAGCGATTAGTTTCTGCTACATAAACTAATTATTTGGACCTTATCCAATTTGAATAAAACCTAAAACTTTACGTGCTAATTATCTTAAAAACGCAACTCTATGAAAACACAAATAGTTAAAATTAAACTAAGAATCACAAACAAAATAATTTCTGTATGTAATTAGTACATTATAAATCATAAATAAAAATAAACTCTTAAAATTAAAACCGTCTTCATATCCTACAACTTATTTTATATTCATTAAATTGTATATGGCCGCGCCCACATTTTAGGGGCGTTTTTTTTAAAAAACGGTTTTTCGTAGATTTTAATCATATAATATCAATCTTTAGAAGCAAACTTGAGTATATGTTGAGATATTTAAAAAACCCGCCCACTACCACGCCCCTGTTTTGAATTAAAATTCTCTTGGAGTAATTTTATAAGAAAAAACTTTATAAAATTTTAGGCAATTTTTTGAGGAAGTGGCTACATATTTTGGTATATAGGAAAGGAATAGGGCATCAGACTATTTGCTCTGGCCGATGTGTAGCATTCTTTTAAATTTTTCTTGGAGGAATACTAGTTTAATATTATTAAAATATTTTTTTTTTATCTTTAGCATCATTATCTTATTTATGACAAAATTATTATAACGATTAGTTTCTGCTACATAAACTAGTTATTTGGACCTTATCCAATTTGTATATAACCTAAAACTTTACGTGCTAATTATCTTAAAAACGCAACTCTATGAAAACACAAATAGTTAAAATTAAACTAAGAATCACAAACAAAATAATTTCTGTATGTAACTAGTACATTATAAATTATAAATAAAAATAAACTCTTAAAATTAAAACCGTCTTCATATCCTACAACTTATTTAATATTCATTAAATTGTATATGGTCGCGCCCACATTTTAGGGGCGCTTTTTTTAAAAAACAGTTTTTCGTAGATTTCAATCATATAATATCAATCTTTAGAAGTAAACTTGAGTATATGTTGAAATATTTGAAAAATCCGCCCACTACCACGCCCCTGTTTTGAATTAAAATTCTCTTGGAGTAATTTTATAAGAAATAAACTTTATAAAATTGTAGGCAATTTTTTGAGGAAGTGGCTATATATTTTGGTATATAGGAAAGGAATAGGGCATCAGACTATTCGCTCTGGCCGATGTGTAGCATTCTTTTAAATTTTTCTTGGAGGAATACTAGTTTAATATTATTAAAATATTTTTTTTTTATCTTTAGCATCATTATCTTATTTATGACAAAAGTATTATAGCGATTAGTTTCTGCTACATAAACTAATTATTTGGACCTTATCCAATTTGAATATAACCTAAAACTTTACGTGCTAATTATCTTAAAAACGCAACTCTATGAAAACACAAATAGTTAAAATTAAACTAAGAATCACAAACAAAATAATTTCTGTATGTAATTAGTACATTATAAATCATAAATAAAAATAAACTCTTAAAATTAAAACCGTCTTCATATCCTACAACTTATTTTATATTCATTAAATTGTATATGGCCGCGCCCACATTTTAGGGGCGTTTTTTTTAAAAAACGGTTTTTCGTATATTTTAATCATATAATATCAATCTTTAGAAGCAAACTTGAGTATATGTTGAGATATTTAAAAAATCCGCCCACTACCACGCCCCTGTTTTGAATTAAAATTCTCTTGGAGTAATTTTATAAGAAAAAACTTTATAAAATTTTAGGCAATATTTTGAGGAAGTGGCTACATATTTTGGTATATAGGAAAGGAATAGGGCATCAGACTATTTGCTCTGGCCGATGTGTAGCATTCTTTTAATTTTTGTTGGAGGAATACTAGTTTTTTATTATTAAAATATTTTTTTTTATCTTTAGCATCATTATCTTATTTATGACAGAATTATTATAGCGATTAGTTTCTGCTACATAAACTAATTATTTGGACCTTATCCAATTTGAATAAAACCTAAAACTTTACGTGCTAATTATCTTAAAAACGCAACTCTATGAAAACACAAATAGTTAAAATTAAACTAAGAATCACAAACAAAATAATTTCTGTATGTAATTAGTACATTATAAATCATAAATAAAAATAAACTCTTAAAATTAAAACCGTCTTCATATCCTACAACTTATTTTATATTCATTAAATTGTATATGGCCGCGCCCACATATTAGGGGCGTTTTTTTTTTAAAAACGGTTTTTCGTAGATTTTAATCATATAATATCAATCTTTAGAAGCAAACTTGAGTATATGTTGAGATATTTAAAAAATCCGCCCACTACCACGCCCCTGTCTTGAATTAAAATTCTCTTGGAGTAATTTTATAAGAAAAAACTTTATAAAATTTTAGGCAATTTTTTGAGGAAGTGGCTACATATTTTGGTATATAGGAAAGGAATAGGGCTTCAAACTATTTGCTCTGGCCGATGTGTAGCATTCTTTTAATTTTTGTTTGAGGAATACTAGTTTAATATTATTAAAATATTTTTCTTTTATCTTTAGCATCATTATCTTATTTATGACAAAATTATTATAGCGATTAGTTTCTGCTACATAAACTAATTATTTGGACCTTATCCAATTTGAATATAACCTAAAACTTTGCGTGCTAATTATCTTAAAAACGCAACTCTATGAAAACACAAATAGTTAAAATTAAACTAAGAATCACAAACAAAATAATTTCTGTATGTAATTAGTACATTATAAATCATAAATAAAAATAAACTCTTAAAATTAAAACCGTCTTCATATCCTACAACTTATTTTATATTCATTAAATTGTATATGGCCGCGCCCACATATTAGGGGCGTTTTTTTTTTAAAAACGGTTTTTCGTAGATTTAAATCATATAATATCAATCTTTAGAAGCAAACTTGAGTATATGTTGAGATATTTAAAAAATCCGCCCACTACCACGCCCCTGTCTTGAATTAAAATTCTCTTGGAGTAATTTTATAAGAAAAAACTTTATAAAATTTTAGGCAATTTTTTGAGGAAGTGGCTACATATTTTGGTATATAGGAAAGGAATAGGACTATTTGCTCTGGCCGATGTGTAGCATTCTTTTAATTTTTGTTTGAGGAATACTAGTTTAATATTATTAAAATATTTTTCTTTTATCTTTAGCATCATTATCTTATTTATGACAAAATTATTATAGCGATTAGTTTCTGCTACATAAACTAATTATTTAGACCTTATCCAATTTGAATATAACCTAAAACTTTACGTGCTAATTATCTTAAAAACGCAACTCTATGAAAACACAAATAGTTAAAATTAAACTAAGAATCACAAACAAAATAATTTCTGTATGTAATTAGTACATTATAAATCATAAATAAAAATAAACTCTTAAAATTAAAACCGTCTTCATATCCTACAACTTATTTTATATTCATTAAATTGTATATGGCCGCGCCCACATTTTAGCGGCGTTTTTTTTTTAAAACGGTTTTTCGTAGATTTTAATCATATAATATCAATCTTTAGAAGCAAACTTGAGTATATGTTGAGAAATTAAAAAAATCCGCCCACTACCACGCCCCTGTTTTGAATTAAAATTCTCTTGGAGTAATTTTATAAGAAAAAACTTTATAAAATTTTAGGCAATTTTTTGAGGAAGTGGCTACATATTTTGGTATATAGGAAAGGAATAGGGCATCAGACTATTTGCTCTGGCCGATGTGTAGCATTCTTTTAATTTTTGTTTGAGGAATACTAGTTTAATATTATTAAAATATTTTTTTTTTATCTTTAGCATCATTATCTTATTTATGACAAAATTATTATAGCGATTAGTTTCTGCTACATAAACTAATTATTTGGACCTTATCCAATTTGAATATAACCTAAAACTTTGCGTGCTAATTATCATAAAAACGCAACTCTATGAAAACACAAATAGTTAAAATTAAACTAAGAATCACAAACAAAATGATTTCTGTATGTAATTAGTACATTATAAATCATAAATAAAAATAAACTCTTAAAATTAAAACCGTCTTCATATCCTACAACTTATTTTATATTCATTAAATTGTATATGGCCGCGCCCACATTTTAGGGGCGTTTTTTTTAAAAAACGGTTTTTCGTAGATTTTAATCATATAATATCAATCTTTAGAAGCAAACTTGAGTATATGTTGAGATATTTAAAAAATCCGCCCACTACCACGCCCCTGTTTTGAATTAAAATTCTCTTGGAGTAATTTTATAAGAAAAAACTTTATAAAATTTTAGGCAATTTTTTGAGGAAGTGGCTACATATTTTGGTATATAGGAAAGGAATAGGGCATCAGACTATTTGCTCTGGCCGATGTGTAGCACTCATTTAATTTGTGTTGGAGGAATACTAGTTTAATATTATTAAAATATTTTTTTTTATCTTTAGCATCATTATCTTATTTATGACAAAATTATTATAGCGATTAGTTTCTGCTACATAAACTAATTATTTGGACCTTATCCAATTTGAATATAACCTAAAACTTTACGTGCTACTTATCTTTAAAACGCAACTCTATGAAAACACAAATAGTTAAAATTAAACTAAGAATCACAAACAAAATAATTTCTGTATGTAATTAGTACATTATAAATCATAAATAAAAATAAACTCTTAAAATTAAAACCATCTTCATATCCTACAACTTATTTTATATTCATTAAATTGTATATGGCCGCGCCCACATTTTAGGGGCGTTTTTTTTAAAAAAACGTTTTTTCGTAGATTTTAATCATATAATATCAATCTTTAGAAGCAAACTTGAGTATATGTTGAGATATTTAAAAAATCCGCCCACTACCACGCCCCTGTTTTGAACTAAAATTCTCTTGGAGTAATTTTATAAGAAAAAACTTTATAAAATTTTAGGCAATTTTTTGAGGAAGTGGCTACATATTTTGGTATATAGGAAAGGGACAGGGCATCAGACTATTTGCTCTGGCCGATGTGTAGCATTCTTTTAATTTGTGTTGGAGGAATACTAATTTAATATTATTAAAATATTTTTTTTTATCTTTAGCATCATTATCTTATTTATGACCAAATTATTATAGCGATTAGTTTCTGCTACATAAACTAATTATTTGGACCTTATCCAATTTGAATATAACCTAAAACTTTGCGTGCTAATTATCTTAAAAACGCAACTCTATGAAAACACAAATAGTTAAAATTAAACTAAGAATCACAAACAAAATAATTTCTGTATGTAATTAGTACATTATAAATCATAAATAAAAATAAACTCTTAAAATTAAAACCGTCTTCATATCCTACAACTTATTTTATATTCATTAAATTGTATATGGCCGCGCCCACATGTTAGGGGCGTTTTTTTAAAAAACGGTTTTTCGTAGATTTTAATCATATAATATCAATCTTTAGAAGCAAACTTGAGTATATGTTGAGATATTTAAAAAATCCGCCCACTACCACGCCCCTGTTTTGAATTAAAATTCTCTTGGAGTAATTTTATAAGAAAAAACTTTATAAAATTTTAGGCAATTTTTTGAGGAAGTGGCTACATATTTTGGTATATAGGAAAGGAATAGGGCATCAGACTATTCGCTCTGGCCGATGTGTAGCATTCTTTTAATTTTTATTGGAGGAATACTAGTTTAATATTATAAAAATATTTTTTTTTTATCTTTAGCATCATTATCTTATTTATGACAAAATTATTATAACGATTAGTTTCTGCTACATAAACTAATTATTTGGACCTTATCCAATTTGAATATAACCTAAAACTTTACGTGCTAATTATCTTAAAAACGCAACTCTATGAAAACACAAATAGTTAAAATTAAACTAAGAATCACAAACAAAATAATTTCTGTATGTAATTAGTACATTATAAATCATAAATAAAAATAAACTCTTAAAATTAAAACCGTCTTCATATCCTACAACTTATTTTATATTCATTAAATTGTATATGGCCGCGCCCACATTTTAGGGGCGTTTTTTTTAAAAAACGGTTTTTCGTAGATTTTAATCATATAATATCAATCTTTAGAAGCAAACTTGAGTATATGTTGAGATATTTAAAAAATCCGCCCACTACCGCGCCCCTGTTTTGAATTAAAATTCTCTTGGAGTAATTTTATAAGAAAAAACTTTATAAAATTTTAGGCAATATTTTGAGGAAGTGGCTACTTATTTTATATTCATTAAATTGTATATGGCCGCGCCCACATTTTAGGGGCGTTTTTTTTAAAAAACGGTTTTTCGTAGATTTTAATCATATAATATCAATCTTTAGAAGCAAACTTGAGTATATGTTGAGATATTTAAAAAATCCGCCCACTACCACGCCCCTGTTTTGAATTAAAATTCTCTTGGAGTAATTTTATAAGAAAAAACTTTATAAAATTTTAGGCAATTTTTTGAGGAAGTGGCTATAAAATTTTAGGCAATTTTTTGAGGAAGTGGCTACATATTTTGGTATATAGGAAAGGAATAGGGCATCAGACTATTTGCTCTGGCCGATGTGTAGCATTCTTTTAATTTTTGTTGGAGGAGTACAAGTTTAATATTATTAAAATATTTTGTTTTATCTTTAGCATCATTATCTTATTTATGACAAAATTATTATAACGATTAGTTTCTGCTACATAAACTAATTATTTGGCCCTTATCCAATTTGAATATATCCTAAAACTTTACGTGCTAATTATCTTAAAAACGCAACTCTATGAAAACACAAATAGTTAAAATTAAACTAAGAATAACAAACAAAATAATTTCTGTATGTAATTAGTACATTATAAATCATAAATAAAAATAAACTCTTAAAATTAAAACCGTCTTCATATCCTACAACTTATTTTATATTCATTAAATTGTATATGGCCGCGCCCACATTTTAGGGGCGTTTTTTTTAAAAAACGGTTTTTCGCAGATTTTAATCAAACTAATTATTTGGACCTTATTAAATTTGAATATAACCTAAAACTTTACGTGCTAATTATCTTAAAAACGCACCTCTATGAAAACACAAATAGCTAAAATTAAACCAAGAATCACAAACAAAATAATTTCTGTATGTAATTAGTACATTATAAATCATAAATAAAAATAAACTCTTAAAATTAAAACCGTCTTCATATCCTACAACTTATTTTATATTCATTAAATTGTATATGGCCGCGCCCACATTTTAGGGGCGTTTTTTTTAAAAAACGGTTTTTCGTAGATTTTAATCATATAATATCAATCTTTAGAAGCAAACTTGAGTATATGTTGAGATATTTAAAAAATCCGCCCACTACCACGCCCCTGTTTTGAATTAAAATTCTCTTGGAGTAATTTTATAAGAAAAAACTTTATAAAATTTTAGGCAATTTTTTGAGGAAGTGGATACATATTTTGGTATATAGGAAAGGAATAGGGCATCAGACTATTTGCTCTGGCCGATGTGTAGCATTCTTTTAATTTTTGTTTGAGGAATACTAGTTTAATATTATTAAAATATTTTTCTTTTATCTTTAGCATCATTATCTTATTTATGACAAAATTATTATAGCGATTAGTTTCTGCTACATAAACTAATTAATTGGACCTTATCCAATTTGAATATAACCTAAAACTTTACGTGCTAATTATCTTAAAAACGCAACTCTATGAAAACACAAATAGTTAAAATTAAACTAAGAATCACAAACAAAATAATTTCTGTATGTAATTAGTACATTATAAATCATAAATAAAAATAAACTCTTAAAATTAAAACCGTCTTCATATCCTACAACTTATTTTATATTCATTAAATTGTATATGGCCGCGCCCACATTTTAGGGGCGTTTTTTTTTAAAAAACGGTTTTTCGTAGATTTTAATCATATAATATCAATCTTTAGAAGCAAACTTGAGTATATGTTGAGATATTTAAAAAATCCGCCCACTACCACGCCCCTGTTTTGAACTAAAATTCTCTTGGAGTAATTTTATAAGAAAAAACTTTATAAAATTTTAGGCAATTTTTTGAGGAAGTGGCTACATATTTTGGTATATAGGAAAGGGACAGGGCATCAGACTATTTGCTCTGGCCGATGTGTAGCATTCTTTTAATTTGTGTTGGAGGAATACTAATTTAATATTATTAAAATATTTTTTTTTTATCTTTAGCATCATTATCTTATTTATGACAAAATTATTATAGCGATTAGTTTCTGCTACATAAACTAATTATTTGGACCTTATCCAATTTGAATATAACCTAAAACTTTGCGTGCTAATTATCATAAAAACGCAACTCTATGAAAACACAAATAGTTAAAATTAAACTAAGAATCACAAACAAAATAATTTCTGTATGTAATTAGTACATTATAAATCATAAATAAAAATAAACTCTTAAAATTAAAACCGTCTTCATATCCTACAACTTATTTTATATTCATTAAATTGTATATGGCCGCGCCCACATTTTAGGGGCGTTTTTTTTTAAAAAACGGTTTTTCGTAGATTTTAATCATATAATATCAATCTTTAGAAGCAAACTTGAGTATATGTTGAGATATTTAAAAAATCCGCCCACTACCACGCCCCTGTTTTGAACTAAAATTCTCTTGGAGTAATTTTATAAGAAAAAACTTTATAAAATTTTAGGCAATTTTTTGAGGAAGTGGCTACATATTTTGGTATATAGGAAAGGGACAGGGCATCAGACTATTTGCTCTGGCCGATGTGTAGCATTCTTTTAATTTGTGTTGGAGGAATACTAATTTAATATTATTAAAATATTTTTTTTTTTATCTTTAGCATCATTATCTTATTTATGACAAAATTATTATAGCGATTAGTTTCTGCTACATAAACTAATTATTTGGACCTTATCCAATTTGAATATAACCTAAAACTTTGCGTGCTAATTATCATAAAAACGCAACTCTATGAAAACACAAATAGTTAAAATTAAACTAAGAATCACAAACAAAATGATTTCTGTATGTAATTAGTACATTATAAATCATAAATAAAAATAAACTCTTAAAATTAAAACCGTCTTCATATCCTACAACTTATTTTATATTCATTAAATTGTATATGGCCGCGCCCACATGTTAGGGGCGTTTTTTTTAAAAAACGGTTTTTCGTAGATTTTAATCATATAATATCAATCTTTAGAAGCAAACTTGAGTATATGTTGAGATATTTAAAAAATCCGCCCACTACCACGCCCCTGTTTTGAATTAAAATTCTCTTGGAGTAATTTTATAAGAAAAAACTTTATAAAATTTTAGGCAATTTTTTGAGGAAGTGGCTACATATTTTGGTATATAGGAAAGGAATAGGGCATCAGACTATTTGCTCTGGCCGATGTGTAGCACTCATTTAATTTGTGTTGGAGGAATACTAGTTTAATATTATTAAAATATTTTTTTTTATCTTTAGCATCATTATCTTATTTATGACAAAATTATTATAGCGATTAGTTTCTGCTACATAAACTAATTATTTGGACCTTATCCAATTTGAATATAACCTAAAACTTTACGTGCTACTTATCTTTAAAACGCAACTCTATGAAAACACAAATAGTTAAAATTAAACTAAGAATCACAAACAAAATAATTTCTGTATGTAATTAGTACATTATAAATCATAAATAAAAATAAACTCTTAAAATTAAAACCATCTTCATATCCTACAACTTATTTTATATTCATTAAATTGTATATGGCCGCGCCCACATGTTAGGGGCGTTTTTTTTAAAAAACGGTTTTTCGTAGATTTTAATCATATAATATCAATCTTTAGAAGCAAACTTGAGTATATGTTGAGATATTTAAAAAATCCGCCCACTACCACGCCCCTGTTTTGAATTAAAATTCTCTTGGAGTAATTTTATAAGAAAAAACTTTATAAAATTTTAGGCAATTTTTTGAGGAAGTGGCTACATATTTTGGTATATAGGAAAGGAATAGGGCATCAGACTATTCGCTCTGGCCGATGTGTAGCATTCTTTTAATTTTTATTGGAGGAATACTAGTTTAATATTATAAAAATATTTTTTTTTTATCTTTAGCATCATTATCTTATTTATGACAAAATTATTATAACGATTAGTTTCTGCTACATAAACTAATTATTTGGACCTTATCCAATTTGAATATAACCTAAAACTTTACGTGCTAATTATCTTAAAAACGCAACTCTATGAAAACACAAATAGTTAAAATTAAACTAAGAATCACAAACAAAATAATTTCTGTATGTAATTAGTACATTATAAATCATAAATAAAAATAAACTCTTAAAATTAAAACCGTCTTCATATCCTACAACTTATTTTATATTCATTAAATTGTATATGGCCGCGCCCACATTTTAGGGGCGTTTTTTTTAAAAAACGGTTTTTCGTAGATTTTAATCATATAATATCAATCTTTAGAAGCAAACTTGAGTATATGTTGAGATATTTAAAAAATCCGCCCACTACCGCGCCCCTGTTTTGAATTAAAATTCTCTTGGAGTAATTTTATAAGAAAAAACTTTATAAAATTTTAGGCAATATTTTGAGGAAGTGGCTACATATTTTGGTATATAGGAAAGGAATAGGGCATCAGACTATTTGCTCTGGCCGATGTGTATATTTTTTTTTATCTTTAGCATCATTATCTTATTTATGACAAAATTATTATAGCGATTAGTTTCTGCTACATAAACTAATTATTTGGACCTTATCCAATTTGAATATAACCTAAAACTTTACGTGCTACTTATCTTTAAAACGCAACTCTATGAAAACACAAATAGTTAAAATTAAACTAAGAATCACAAACAAAATAATTTCTGTATGTAATTAGTACATTATAAATCATAAATAAAAATAAACTCTTAAAATTAAAACCATCTTCATATCCTACAACTTATTTTATATTCATTAAATTGTATATGGCCGCGCCCACATGTTAGGGGCGTTTTTTTTAAAAAACGGTTTTTCGTAGATTTTAATCATATAATATCAATCTTTAGAAGCAAACTTGAGTATATGTTGAGATATTTAAAAAATCCGCCCACTACCACGCCCCTGTTTTGAATTAAAATTCTCTTGGAGTAATTTTATAAGAAAAAACTTTATAAAATTTTAGGCAATTTTTTGAGGAAGTGGCTACATATTTTGGTATATAGGAAAGGAATAGGGCATCAGACTATTCGCTCTGGCCGATGTGTAGCATTCTTTTAATTTTTATTGGAGGAATACTAGTTTAATATTATAAAAATATTTTTTTTTTATCTTTAGCATCATTATCTTATTTATGACAAAATTATTATAACGATTAGTTTCTGCTACATAAACTAATTATTTGGACCTTATCCAATTTGAATATAACCTAAAACTTTACGTGCTAATTATCTTAAAAACGCAACTCTATGAAAACACAAATAGTTAAAATTAAACTAAGAATCACAAACAAAATAATTTCTGTATGTAATTAGTACATTATAAATCATAAATAAAAATAAACTCTTAAAATTAAAACCGTCTTCATATCCTACAACTTATTTTATATTCATTAAATTGTATATGGCCGCGCCCACATTTTAGGGGCGTTTTTTTTAAATAACGGTTTTTCGTAGATTTTAATCATATAATATCAATCTTTAGAAGCAAACTTGAGTATATGTTGAGATATTTAAAAAATCCGCCCACTACCGCGCCCCTGTTTTGAATTAAAATTCTCTTGGAGTAATTTTATAAGAAAAAACTTTATAAAATTTTAGGCAATATTTTGAGGAAGTGGCTACATATTTTGGTATATAGGAAAGGAATAGGGCATCAGACTATTTGCTCTGGCCGATGTGTAGCATTCTTTTAATTTTTATTGGAGGAATACTAGTTTATTATTATTAAAATATTTTTTTTTATTTTAGCATCATTATCTTATTTATGACAAAATTATTATAGCGATTAGTTTCTGCTACATAAACTAATTATTTGGACCTTATCCAATTTGAATATAACCTAAAACTTTACGTGCTAATTATCTTAAAAACGCAACTCAAAGTTGAGTATAGAGATATTTAAAAAATCCGCCCACTACCACGCCCCTGTTTTGAATTAAAATTCTCTTGGAGTAATTTTATAAGAAAAAACTTTATAAAATTTTAGGCAATTTTTTGAGGAAGTGGCTATAAAATTTTAGGCAATTTTTTGAGGAAGTGGCTACATATTTTGGTATATAGGAAAGGAATAGGGCATCAGACTATTTGCTCTGGCCGATGTGTAGCATTCTTTTAATTTTTGTTGGAGGAGTACAAGTTTAATATTATTAAAATATTTTGTTTTATCTTTAGCATCATTATCTTATTTATGACAAAATTATTATAACGATTAGTTTCTGCTACATAAACTAATTATTTGGCCCTTATCCAATTTGAATATATCCTAAAACTTTACGTGCTAATTATCTTAAAAACGCAACTCTATGAAAACACAAATAGTTAAAATTAAACTAAGAATAACAAACAAAATAATTTCTGTATGTAATTAGTACATTATAAATCATAAATAAAAATAAACTCTTAAAATTAAAACCGTCTTCATATCCTACAACTTATTTTATATTCATTAAATTGTATATGGCCGCGCCCACATTTTAGGGGCGTTTTTTTTAAAAAACGGTTTTTCGCAGATTTTAATCAAACTAATTATTTGGACCTTATTAAATTTGAATATAACCTAAAACTTTACGTGCTAATTATCTTAAAAACGCACCTCTATGAAAACACAAATAGCTAAAATTAAACCAAGAATCACAAACAAAATAATTTCTGTATGTAATTAGTACATTATAAATCATAAATAAAAATAAACTCTTAAAATTAAAACCGTCTTCATATCCTACAACTTATTTTATATTCATTAAATTGTATATGGCCGCGCCCACATTTTAGGGGCGTTTTTTTTAAAAAACGGTTTTTCGTAGATTTTAATCATATAATATCAATCTTTAGAAGCAAACTTAAGTATATGTTGAGATATTTAAAAAATCCGCCCACTACCACGCCCCTGTTTTGAATTAAAATTCTCTTGGAGTAATTTTATAAGAAAAAACTTTATAAAATTTTAGGCAATTTTTTGAGGAAGTGGCTACATATTTTGGTATATAGGAAAGGAATAGGGCATCAGACTATTTGCTCTGGCCGATGTGTAGCATTCTTTTAATTTTTGTTTGAGGAATACTAGTTTAATATTATTAAAATATTTTTCTTTTATCTTTAGCATCATTATCTTATTTATGACAAAATTATTATAGCGATTAGTTTCTGCTACATAAACTAATTAATTGGACCTTATCCAATTTGAATATAACCTAAAACTTTACGTGCTAATTATCTTAAAAACGCAACTCTATGAAAACACAAATAGTTAAAATTAAACTAAGAATCACAAACAAAATAATTTCTGTATGTAATTAGTACATTATAAATCATAAATAAAAATAAACTCTTAAAATTAAAACCGTCTTCATATCCTACAACTTATTTTATATTCATTAAATTGTATATGGCCGCGCCCACATTTTAGGGGCGTTTTTTTTTAAAAAACGGTTTTTCGTAGATTTTAATCATATAATATCAATCTTTAGAAGCAAACTTGAGTATATGTTGAGATATTTAAAAAATCCGCCCACTACCACGCCCCTGTTTTGAATTAAAATTCTCTTGGAGTAATTTTATAAGAAAAAACTTTATAAAATTTTAGGCAATTTTTTGAGGAAGTGGCTACATATTTTGGTATATAGGAAAGGAACAGGGCATCAGACTATTTGCTCTGGCCGATGTGTAGCATTCTTTTAATTTGTGTTGGAGGAATACTAGTTTAATATTATTAAAATATTTTTTTTTATCTTTAGCATCATTATCTTATTTATGACAAAATTATTATAGCGATTAGTTTCTGCTACATAAACTAATTATTTGGACCTTATCCAATTTGAATATAACCTAAAACTTGACGTGCTAATTATCTTAAAAACGCAACTCTATGAAAACACAAATAGTTAAAATTAAACTAAGAATCACAAACAAAATAATTTCTGTATGTAATTAGTACATTATAAATCATAAATAAAAATAAACTCTTAAAATTAAAACCGTCTTCATATCCTACAACTTATTTTGCATTCATTAAATTGGGCCGCGCCCACATTTTAGGGGCGTTTTTTTTAAAAAAAAAAAGGTTTTTCGTAGATTTTAATCATATAATATCAATCTTTAGAAGCAAACTTGAGTATATGTTGAGATATTTAAAAAATCCGCCCACTACCACGCCCCTGTTTTGAATTAAAATTCTCTTGGAGTAATTTTATAAGAAAAAACTTTATAAAATTTTAGGCAATTTTTTGAGGAAGTGGCTACATATTTTGGTATATAGGAAAGAATAGGGCATCAGACTATTTGCTCTGGCCGATGTGTAGCATTCTTTTAATTTTTGTTGGAGGAATACTAGTTTAATATTATTAAAATATTTTTTTTTTATCTTTAGCATCATTATCTTATTTATGACAAAATTATTATAACGATTAGTTTCTGCTACATAAACTAATTATTTGGACCTTATCCAATTTGAATATAACCTAAAACTTTACGTGCTAATTATCTTAAAAACGCAACTCTATGAAAACACAAATAGTTAAAATTAAACTAAGAATCACAAACAAAATAATTTCTGTATGTAATTAGTACATTATAAATCATAAATAAAAATAAACTCTTAAAATTAAAACCGTCTTCATATCCTACAACTTATTTTATATTCATTAAATTGTATATGGCCGCGCCCACATTTTAGGGGCGTTTTTTTTAAAAACGGTTTTTCGTAGATTTTAATCATATAATATCAATCTTTAGAAGCAAACTTGAGTATATTTTGAGATATTTCAAAAATCCGCCCACTACCACGCCCCTGTTTTGAATTAAAATTCTCTTGGAGTAATTTTATAAGAAAAAACTTTATAAAATTTTAGGCAATTTTTTGAGGAAGTGGCTACATATTTTGGTATATAGAAAAGGAATAGGGCATCAGACTATTTGCTCTGGCCGATGTGTAGCATTCTTTTAATTTTTATTGGAGGAATACTAGTTTAATATTATTAAAATATTTTTTTTTATCTTTAGCATCATTATCTTATTTATGACAAAATTATTATAACGATTAGTTTCTGCTACATAAACTAATTATTTGGACCTTATCCAATTTGAATATAACCTAAAACTTTACGTGCTAATTATCTTAAAAACGCAACTCTATGAAAACACAAATAGTTAAAATTAAACTAAGAATCACAAACAAAATAATTTCTGTATGCAATTAGTACATTATAAATCATAAATAAAAATAAACTCTTAAAATTAAAACCGTCTTCATCTCCTACAACTTATTTTATATTCATTAAATTGTATATGGCCGCGCCCACATTTTAGGGGCGTTTTTTTTAAAAACGGTTTTTCGTAGATTTTATTCATATAATATCAATCTTTAGAAGCAAACTTGAGTATATGTTGAGATATTTAAAAAAATCCGCCCACTACCACGCCCCTGTTTTGAATTAAAATTCTCTTGGAGTAATTTTATAAGAAAAAACTTTATAAAATTTTAGGCAATTTTTTGAGGAAGTGGCTACATATTTTGGTATATAGGAAAGGAATAGGGCATCAGACTATTTGCTCTGGCCGATGTGTAGCATTCTTTTAATTTTTGTTGTAGGAATACTAGTCTAATATTATTAAAATATTTGTTTTTATATCTTTAGCATCATTATCTTATTTATGACAAAATTATTATAACGATTAGTTTCTGCTACATAAACTAATTATTTGGACCTTATTAAATTTGAATATAAATTGTATATGGCCGCGCCCACATTTTAGGGGCGTTTTTTTTAAAAAACGGTTTTTCGTAAATTTTAATCATATAATATCAATCTTTAGAAGCAAACTTGAGTATATGTTGAGATATTTAAAAAATCCGCCCACTACCACGCCCCTGTTTTGAATTAAAATTCTCTTGGAGTAATTTTATAAGAAAAAACTTTATAAAATTTTAGGCAATTTTTTGAGGAAGTGGCTACATATTTTGGTATATAGGAAAGGAATAGGGCATCAGACTATTTGCTCTGGCCGATGTGTAGCATTCTTTTAATTTTTGTTGGAGGAATACTAGTTTAATATTATTAAAATATTTTTTTTTTTATCTTTAGCATCATTATCTTATTTATGACAAAATTATTATAACGATTAGTTTCTGCTACATAAACTAATTATTTGGACCTTATCCGATTTGAATATAACCTAAAACTTTACGTGCTAATTATCTTAAAAACGCTACTCTATGAAAACACAAATAGTTAAAATTAAACTAAAAATCACAAACAAAATAATTTCTGTATGTAATTAGTACATTATAAATCATAAATAAAAATAAACTCTTAAAATTAAAACCGTCTTCATATCCTACAACTTATTTTGTATTCATTAAATTGTATATGGCCGCGCCCACATTTTAGGGGCGTTTTTTTTTTTTTAAAAAAACGGTTTTTCGTAGATTTTAATCATATAATATCAATCTTTAGAAGCAAACTTGAGTATATGTTGAGATATTTGAAAAATCCGCCCACTACCACGCCCCTGTTTTGAATTAAAATTCTCTTGGAGTAATTTTATAAGAAAAAACTTTATAAAATTTTAGGCAATTTTTTGAGGAAGTGGCTACATATTTTGGTATATAGGAAAGGAATAGGGCATCAGACTATTTGCTCTGGCCGATGTGTAGCATTCTTTTAATTTTTGTTGGAGGAATACTAGTTTAATATTATTAAAATATTTTTTTTTTATCTTTAGCATCATTATCTTATTTATGACAAAATTATTATAACGATTAGTTTCTGCTACATAAACTAATTATTTGGACCTTATCCAATTTGAATATAACCTAAAACTTTACGTGCTAATTATCTTAAAAACGCAACTCTATGAAAACACAAATAGTTAAAATTAAACTAAAAATCACAAACAAAATAATTTCTGTATGTAATTAGTACATTATAAATCATAAATAAAAATAAACTCTTAAAATTAAAACCGTCTTCATATCCTACAACTTATTTTGTATTCATTAAATTGGGCCGCGCCCACATTTTAGGGGCGTTTTTTTTAAAAAACGGTTTTTCGTAGATTTTAATCATATAATATCAATCTTTAGAAGCAAACTTGAGTATATGTTGAGATATTTAAAAAATCCGCCCACTACCACGCACCTGTTTTGAATTAAAATTCTCTAGTAATTTTATAAGAAAAAACTTTATAAAATTTTAGGCAATTTTTTGAGGAAGTGGCTACATATTTTGGTATATAGGAAAGGAATAGGGCATCAGACTATTTGCTCTGGCCGATGTGTAGCATTCTTTTAATTTTTGTTAGAGGAATACTA
Source organism: Chalcosyrphus nemorum (assembly GCA_949716465.1). NCBI lineage: Eukaryota > Metazoa > Arthropoda > Insecta > Diptera > Syrphidae > Chalcosyrphus > Chalcosyrphus nemorum. The sequence goes on from OX454332.1 coordinate 55,965,071, forward strand.
GTTTAATATTATTAAAATATTTTTTTTTATCTTTAGCATCATTACCTTATTTATGACAAAATTATTATAACGATTAGTTTCTGCTACAAAAACTAATTATTTGGACCTTATCCAATTTGAATATAACCTAACACTTTACGTGCTAATTATATTAAAAACGCAACTCTATGAAAACACAAATAGTTAAAATTAAACTAAGAATCACAAACAAAATAATTTCTGTATGTAATTAGTACATTATAAATCATAAATAAAAATAAACTCTTAAAATTAAAACCGTCTTCATATCCTACAACTTATTTTATATTCATTAAATTGTATATGGCCGCGCCCACATTTTAGGGGCGTTTTTTTTAAAAAAACGGTTTTTCGTAGATTTTAATCATATAATATCAATCTTTAGAAGCAAACTTGAGTATATGTTGAGATATTTAAAAAATCCGCCCACTACCACGCCCCTGTTTTGAATTGAAATTCTCTTGGAGTTATTTTATAAGAAAAAACTTTATAAAATTTTAGGCAATTTTTTGAGGAAGTGGCTACATATTTTGGTATATAGGAAAGGAATAGGGCATCAGACTATTTGCTCTGGCCTATGTGTAGCATTCTTTTAATTTTTGTTGGAGGAATACTAGTTTAATATTCTATGAAAACACAAATAGTTAAAATTAAACCAAGAATCACAAACAAAATAATTTCTGTATGTAATTAGTACATTATAAATTATAAATAAAAATAAACTCTTAAAATTATAACCGTCTTCATATCCTACAACTTATTTAATATTCATTAAATTGTATATGGTCACGCCCACATTTTAGGGGCGCTTTTTTTAAAAAACAGTTTTTCGTAGATTTCAATCATATAATATCAATCTTTAGAAGCATACTTGAGTATATGTTGAGATATTTGAAAAATCCGCCCACTACCACGCCCCTGTTTTGAATTAAAATTCTCTTGGAGTAATTTTATAAGAAATAAACTTTATAAAATTGTAGGCAATTTTTTGAGGAAGTGGCTATATATTTTGGTATATAGGAAAGGAATAGGGCATCAGACTATTTGCTCTGGCCGATGTGTAGCATTCTTTTAATTTTTGTTGGAGGAATACTAGTTTAATATTATTAAAATATTTTTTTTTTATCTTTAGCATCATTATCTTATTTATGACAAAATTATTATAACGATTAGTTTCTGCTACATAAACTAATTATGTGGACCTTATCCAATTTGAATATAACCTAAAACTTTACGTGCTAATTATCTTAAAAACGCAACTCTATGAAAACACAAATAGTTAAAATTAAACTAAGAATCACAAACAAAATAATTTCTGTATGTAATTAGTACATTATAAATCATAAATAAAAATAAACTCTTAAAATTAAAACCGTCTTCATATCCTACAACTTATTTTATATTCATTAAATTGTATATGGCCGCGCCCACATTTTAGGGGCGTTTTTTTAAAAAACCCGTTTTTCGTAGATTTTAATCATATAATATCAATCTTTAGAAGCAAACTTGAGTATATTTTGAGATATTTAAAAAATCCGCCCACTACCACGCCCCTGTTTTGAATTAAAATTCTCTTGGAGTAATTTTATAAGAAAAAACTTTATAAAATTTTAGGCAATTTTTTGAGGAAGTGGCTACATATTTTGGTATATAGGAAAGGAATAGGGCATCAGACTATTCTCTCTGGCCGATGTGTAGCATTCTTTTAATTTTTATTGGAGGAATACAAGTTTAATATTATTAAAATATTTTTTTTTTATCTTTAGCATCATTATCTTATTTATGACAAAATTATTATAACGATTAGTTTCTGCTACATAAACTAATTATTTGGACCTTATCCAATTTGAATATAACCTAAAAATTTACGTGCTAATTATCTTAAAAACGCAACTCTATGAAAACACAAATAGTTAGAATTAAACTAAGAATCACAAACAAAATAATTTCTGTATCTAATTAGTACATTATAAATCATAAATAAAAATAAACTCTTAAAATTAAAACCGTCTTCATATCCTACAACTTATTTTATATTCATTAAATTGTATATGGCCGCGCCCACATTTTAGGGGCGCTTTTTTTTAAAAACAGTTTTTCGTAGATTTCAATCATATAATATCAATCTTTAGAAGCAAACTTGAGTATATTTTGAGATATTTGAAAAATCCGCCCACTACCACGCCCCTGTTTTGAATTAAAATTCTCTTGGAGTAATTTTATAGGAAATAAACTTTATAAAATTTTAGGCAATTTTTTGAGGAAGTGGCTACATATTTTGGTATATAGGAAAGGAATAGGGCATCAGACTATTTGCTCTGGCCGATGTGTAGCATTCTTTTAATTTTTGTTGGAGGAATACTAGTTTAATATTATTAAAATATTTTTTTTTTATCTTTAGCATCATTCTCTTATTTATGACAAAATTATTATAACGATTAGTTTCTGCTACATAAACTAATTATTTGGACCTTATCCAATTTGAATATAACCTAAAACTTTACGTGCTAATTATCTTAAAAACGCAACTCTATGAAAACACAAATAGTTAAAATTAAACCAAGAATCACAAACAAAATAATTTCTGTATGTAATTAGTACATTATAAATCATAAATAAAAATAAAATCTTAAAATTAAAACCGTCTTCATATCCTACAACTTATTTTATATTCATTAAATTGTATATGGCCGCGCCCACATTTTAGGGGCGTTTTTTTTAAAAAACGGTTTTTCGTAGATTTTAATCATATAATATCAATCTCTAGAAGCAAACTTGAGTATATGTTGAGATATTTAAAAAATCCGCCCACTACCACGCCCCTGTTTTGAATTAAAATTCTCTTGGAGTAATTTTATAAGAAAAAACTTTATAAAATTTTAGGCAATTTTTTGAGGAAGTGGCTACATATTTTGGTATATAGGAAAGGAATAGGGCATCAGACTATTCGCTCTGGCCGACGTGTAGCATTCTTTTAATTTTTGTTGGAGGAATACTAGTTTAATATTATTAAAATAATTTTTTTTTATCTTTAGCATCATTATCTTATTTATGACAAAATTATTATAACGATTAGTTTCTGCTACATAAACTAATTATTTGGACCTTATCCAATTTGAATATAACCTAAAACTTTGCGTGCTAATTATCTTAAAAACGCAACTCTATGAAAACACAAATAGTTAAAATTAAACTAAGAATCACAAACAAAATAATTTCTGTATGTAATTAGTACATTATAAATCATAAATAAAAATAAACTCTTAAAATTAAAACCGTCTTCATATCCTACAACTTATTTTATATTCATTAAATTGTATATGGCCGCGCCCACATTTTAGGGACGTTTTTTTTAAAAAACGGTTTTTCGTAGATTTTAATCATATAATATCAATCTTTAGAAGCAAACTTGAGTATATGTTGAGATATTTAAAAAATCCGCCCACTACCACGCCCCTGTTTTGAATTAAAATTCTCTTGGAGTAATTTTATAAGAAAAAACTTTATAAAATTTTAGGCAATATTTTGAGGAAGTGGCTACATATTTTGGTATATAGGAAAGGAATAGGGCATCAGACTATTTGCTCTGGCCGATGTGTAGCATTCTTTTAAATTTTTCTTGGAGGAATACTAGTTTAATATTATTAAAATATTTTTTTTTTATCTTTAGCATCATTATCTTATTTATGACACAATTATTATAGCGATTAGTTTCTGCTACATAAACTAATTATTTGGACCTTATCCAATTTGAATATAACCTAAAACTTTACGTGCTACTTATCTTAAAAACGCAACTCTATGAAAACACAAATAGTTAAAATTAAACTAAGAATCACAAACAAAATAATTTCTGTATGTAATTAGTACATTATAAATCATAAATAAAAATAAACCCTTAAAATTAAAACCGTCTTCATATCCTACAACTTATTTTATATTCATTAAATTGTATATGGCCGCGCCCACATTTTAGGGGCGTTTTTTTTAAAAAACGGTTTTTCGTAGATTTTAATCATATAATATCAATCTTTAGAAGCAATCTTGAGTATATGTTGAGATATTTAAAAAATCCGCCCACTACCACGCCCCTGTTTTGAATTAAAATTCTCTTGGAGTAATTTTATAAGAAAAAACTTTATAAAATTTTAGGCAATATTTTGAGGAAGTGGCTACATATTTTGGTATATAGGAAAGGAATAGGGCTTCAGACTATTTGCTCTGGCCGATGTGTAGCATTCTTTTAATTTTTGTTTGAGGAATACTAGTTTAATATTATTAAAATATTTTTCTTTTATCTTTAGCATCATTATCTTATTTATGACAAAATTATTATAGCGATTAGTTTCTGCTACATAAACTAATTATTTGGATCTTATCCAATTTGAATATAACCTAAAACTTTGCGTGCTAATTAAAAACGCAACTCTATGAAAACACAAATAGTTAAAATTAAACTAAGAATCACAAACAAAATAATTTCTGTATGTAATTAGTACATTATAAATCATAAATAAAAATAAACTCTTAAAATTAAAACCGTCTTCATATCCTACAACTTATTTTATATTCATTAAATTGTATATGGCCGCGCCCACATTTTAGGGGCGTTTTTTTTAAAAAACGGTTTTTCGTAGATTTTAATCATATAATATCAATATTTAGAAGCAAACTTGAGTATATGTTGAGATATTTAAAAAATCCGCCCACTACCACGCCCCTGTTTTGAATTAAAATTCTCTTGGAGTAATTTTATAAGAAAAAACTTTATAAAATTTTAGGCAATTTTTTGAGGAAGTGGCTATAAAATTTTAGGCAATTTTTTGAGGAAGTGGCTACATATTTTGGTATATAGGAAAGGAATAGGGCATCAGACTATTTGCTCTGGCCGATGTGTAGCATTCTTTTAATTTTTGTTGGAGGAATACTAGTTTAATATTATTAAAATATTTTCTTTTATCTTTAGCATCATTATCTTATTTATGACAAAATTATTATAACGATTAGTTTCTGCTACATAAACTAATTATTTGGACCTTATCCAATTTGAATATAACCTAAAACTTTACGTGCTAATTATCTTAAAAACGCAACTCTATGAAAACACAAATAGTTAAAATTAAACTAAGAATCACAAACAAAATAATTTCTGTATGTAATTAGTACATTATAAATCATAAATAAAAATAAACTCTTAAAATTAAAACCGTCTTCATATCCTACAACTTATTTTATATTCATTAAATTGTATATGGCCGCGCCCACATTTTAGGGGCGTTTTTTTTTAAAAACGGTTTTTCGTAGATTTTAATCATATAATATCAATATTTAGAAGCAAACTTGAGTATATGTTGAGATATTTAAAAAATCCGCCCACTACCACGCCCCTGTTTTGAATTAAAATTCTCTTGGAGTAATTTTATAAGAAAAAACTTTATAAAATTTTAGGCAATTTTTTGAGGAAGTGGCTATAAAATTGTAGGCAATTTTTTGAGGAAGTGGCTACATATTTTGGTATATAGGAAAGGAATAGGGCATCAGACTATTTGCTCTGGCCGATGTGTAGCATTCTTTTAATTTTTGTTGGAGGAATACAAGTTTAATATTATTAAAATATTTTTTTTTATCTTTAGCATCATTATCTTATTTATGACAAAATTATTATAACGATTAGTTTCTGCTACATAAACTAATTATTTGGACCTTATCCAATTTGAATATAACCTAAAACTTTACGTGCTAATTATCTTAAAAACGCAACTCTATGAAAACACAAATAGTTAAAATTAAACTAAGAATCACAAACAAAATAATTTCTGTATGTAATTAGTACATTATAAATCATAAAAAAAAATAAACTCTTAAAATTAAAACCGTCTTCATATCCTACAACTTATTTTATATTCATTAAATTGTATATGGCCGCGCCCACATTTTAGGGGCGTTTTTTTTTAAAAACGGTTTTTCGTAGATTTTAATCATATAATATCAATCTTTAGAAGCAAACTTGAGTATATGTTGAGAAATTAAAAAAATCCGCCCACTACCACGCCCCTGTTTTGAATTAAAATTCTCTTGGAGTAATTTTATAAGAAAAAACTTTATAAAATTTTAGGCAATTTTTTGAGGAAGTGGCTACATATTTTGGTATATAGGAAAGGAATAGGGCATCAGACTATTCGCTCTGGCCGATGTGTAGCATTCTTTTAATTTTTGTTTGAGGAATACTAGTTTAATATTATTAAAATATTTTTTTTTTATCTTTAGCATCATTATCTTATTTATGACAAAATTATTATAGCGATTAGTTTCTGCTACATAAACTAATTATTTGGACCTTATCCAATTTGAATATAACCTAAAACTTTGCGTGCTAATTATCATAAAAACGCAACTCTATGACAACACAAATAGTTAAAATTAAACTAAGAATCACAAACAAAATGATTTCTGTATGTAATTAGTACATTATAAATCATAAATAAAAATAAACTCTTAAAATTAAAACCGTCTTCATATCCTACAACTTATTTTATATTCATTAAATTGTATATGGCCGCGCCCACATTTTAGGGGCGTTTTTTTTAAAAAACGGTTTTTCGTAGATTTTAATCATATAATATCAATCTTTAGAAGCAAACTTGAGTATATGTTGAGATATTTAAAAAATCCGCCCACTACCACGCCCCTGTTTTGAATTAAAATTCTCTTGGAGTAATTTTATAAGAAAAAACTTTATAAAATTTTAGGCAATTTTTTGAGGAAGTGGCTACATATTTTGGTATATAGGAAAGGAATAGGGCATCAGACTATTTGCTCTGGCCGATGTGTAGCATTCTTTTAAATTTTTCTTGGAGGAATACTAGTTTAATATTATTAAAATATTTTTTTTTTATCTTTAGCATCATTATCTTATTTATGACAAAATTATTATAACGATTAGTTTCTGCTACATAAACTAATTATTTGGACCTTATCCAATTTGTATATAACCTAAAACTTTACGTGCTAATTATCTTAAAAACGCAACTCTATGAAAACACAAATAGTTAAAATTAAACTAAGAATCACAAACAAAATAATTTCTGTATGTAACTAGTACATTATAAATTATAAATAAAAATAAACTCTTAAAATTAAAACCGTCTTCATATCCTACAACTTATTTAATATTCATTAAATTGTATATGGTCGCGCCCACATTTTAGGGGCGCTTTTTTTAAAAAACAGTTTTTCGTAGATTTCAATCATATAATATCAATCTTTAGAAGTAAACTTGAGTATATGTTGAAATATTTGAAAAATCCGCCCACTACCACGCCCCTGTTTTGAATTAAAATTCTCTTGGAGTAATTTTATAAGAAATAAACTTTATAAAATTGTAGGCAATTTTTTGAGGAAGTGGCTATATATTTTGGTATATAGGAAAGGAATAGGGCATCAGACTATTCGCTCTGGCCGATGTGTAGCATTCTTTTAAATTTTTCTTGGAGGAATACTAGTTTAATATTATTAAAATATTTTTTTTTTTATCTTTAGCATCATTATCTTATTTATGACAAAAGTATTATAGCGATTAGTTTCTGCTACATAAACTAATTATTTGGACCTTATCCAATTTGAATATAACCTAAAACTTTACGTGCTAATTATCTTAAAAACGCAACTCTATGAAAACACAAATAGTTAAAATTAAACTAAGAATCACAAACAAAATAATTTCTGTATGTAATTAGTACATTATAAATCATAAATAAAAATAAACTCTTAAAATTAAAACCGTCTTCATATCCTACAACTTATTTTATATTCATTAAATTGTATATGGCCGCGCCCACATTTTAGGGGCGTTTTTTTTAAAAAACGGTTTTTCGTAGATTTTAATCATATAATATCAATATTTAGAAGCAAACTTGAGTATATGTTGAGATATTTAAAAACTCCGCCCACTACCACGCCCCTGTTTTGAATTAAAATTCTCTTGGAGTAATTTTATAAGAAAAAACTTTATAAAATTTTAGGCAATTTTTTGAGGAAGTGGCTATAAAATTGTAGGCAATTTTTTGAGGAAGTGGCTACATATTTTGGTATATAGGAAAGGAATAGGGCATCAGACTATTTGCTCTGGCCGATGTGTAGCATTCTTTTAATTTTTGTTGGAGGAATACAAGTTTAATATTATTAAAATATTTTTTTTTATCTTTAGCATCATTATCTTATTTATGACAAAATTATTATAACGATTAGTTTCTGCTACATAAACTAATTATTTGGACCTTATCCAATTTGAATATAACCTAAAACTTTACGTGCTAATTATCTTAAAAACGCAACTCTATGAAAACACAAATAGTTAAAATTAAACTAAGAATCACAAACAAAATAATTTCTGTATGTAATTAGTACATTATAAATCATAAAAAAAAATAAACTCTTAAAATTAAAACCGTCTTCATATCCTACAACTTATTTTATATTCATTAAATTGTATATGGCCGCGCCCACATTTTAGGGGCGTTTTTTTTTAAAAACGGTTTTTCGTAGATTTTAATCATATAATATCAATCTTTAGAAGCAAACTTGAGTATATGTTGAGAAATTAAAAAAATCCGCCCACTACCACGCCCCTGTTTTGAATTAAAATTCTCTTGGAGTAATTTTATAAGAAAAAACTTTATAAAATTTTAGGCAATTTTTTGAGGAAGTGGCTACATATTTTGGTATATAGGAAAGGAATAGGGCATCAGACTATTTGCTCTGGCCGATGTGTAGCATTCTTTTAATTTTTGTTTGAGGAATACTAGTTTAATATTATTAAAATATTTTTTTTTTATCTTTAGCATCATTATCTTATTTATGACAAAATTATTATAGCGATTAGTTTCTGCTACATAAACTAATTATTTGGACCTTATCCAATTTGAATATAACCTAAAACTTTGCGTGCTAATTATCATAAAAACGCAACTCTATGAAAACACAAATAGTTAAAATTAAACTAAGAATCACAAACAAAATGATTTCTGTATGTAATTAGTACATTATAAATCATAAATAAAAATAAACTCTTAAAATTAAAACCGTCTTCATATCCTACAACTTATTTTATATTCATTAAATTGTATATGGCCGCGCCCACATTTTAGGGGCGTTTTTTTTAAAAAACGGTTTTTCGTAGATTTTAATCATATAATATCAATCTTTAGAAGCAAACTTGAGTATATGTTGAGATATTTAAAAAATCCGCCCACTACCACGCCCCTGTTTTGAATTAAAATTCTCTTGGAGTAATTTTATAAGAAAAAACTTTATAAAATTTTAGGCAATTTTTTGAGGAAGTGGCTACATATTTTGGTATATAGGAAAGGAATAGGGCATCAGACTATTTGCTCTGGCCGATGTGTAGCATTCTTTTAAATTTTTCTTGGAGGAATACTAGTTTAATATTATTAAAATATTTTTTTTTTATCTTTAGCATCATTATCTTATTTATGACAAAATTATTATAACGATTAGTTTCTGCTACATAAACTAATTATTTGGACCTTATCCAATTTGTATATAACCTAAAACTTTACGTGCTAATTATCTTAAAAACGCAACTCTATGAAAACACAAATAGTTAAAATTAAACTAAGAATCACAAACAAAATAATTTCTGTATGTAACTAGTACATTATAAATTATAAATAAAAATAAACTCTTAAAATTAAAACCGTCTTCATATCCTACAACTTATTTAATATTCATTAAATTGTATATGGTCGCGCCCACATTTTAGGGGCGCTTTTTTTAAAAAACAGTTTTTCGTAGATTTCAATCATATAATATCAATCTTTAGAAGTAAACTTGAGTATATGTTGAAATATTTGAAAAATCCGCCCACTACCACGCCCCTGTTTTGAATTAAAATTCTCTTGGAGTAATTTTATAAGAAATAAACTTTATAAAATTGTAGGCAATTTTTTGAGGAAGTGGCTATATATTTTGGTATATAGGAAAGGAATAGGGCATCAGACTATTCGCTCTGGCCGATGTGTAGCATTCTTTTAAATTTTTCTTGGAGGAATACTAGTTTAATATTATTAAAATATTTTTTTTTTATCTTTAGCATCATTATCTTATTTATGACAAAAGTATTATAGCGATTAGTTTCTGCTACATAAACTAATTATTTGGACCTTATCCAATTTGAATATAACCTAAAACTTTACGTGCTAATTATCTTAAAAACGCAACTCTATGAAAACACAAATAGTTAAAATTAAACTAAGAATCACAAACAAAATAATTTCTGTATGTAATTAGTACATTATAAATCATAAATAAAAATAAACTCTTAAAATTAAAACCGTCTTCATATCCTACAACTTATTTTATATTCATTAAATTGTATATGGCCGCGCCCACATTTTAGGGGCGTTTTTTTAAAAAACGGTTTTTCGTATATTTTAATCATATAATATCAATCTTTAGAAGCAAACTTGAGTATATGTTGAGATATTTAAAAAATCCGCCCACTACCACGCCCCTGTTTTGAATTAAAATTCTCTTGGAGTAATTTTATAAGAAAAAACTTTATAAAATTTTAGGCAATATTTTGAGGAAGTGGCTACATATTTTGGTATATAGGAAAGGAATAGGGCATCAGACTATTTGCTCTGGCCGATGTGTAGCATTCTTTTAATTTTTGTTGGAGGAATACTAGTTTTTTATTATTAAAATATTTTTTTTTATCTTTAGCATCATTATCTTATTTATGACAGAATTATTATAGCGATTAGTTTCTGCTACATAAACTAATTATTTGGACCTTATCCAATTTGAATAAAACCTAAAACTTTACGTGCTAATTATCTTAAAAACGCAACTCTATGAAAACACAAATAGTTAAAATTAAACTAAGAATCACAAACAAAATAATTTCTGTATGTAATTAGTACATTATAAATCATAAATAAAAATAAACTCTTAAAATTAAAACCGTCTTCATATCCTACAACTTATTTTATATTCATTAAATTGTATATGGCCGCGCCCACATATTAGGGGCGTTTTTTTTTTAAAAACGGTTTTTCGTAGATTTTAATCATATAATATCAATCTTTAGAAGAAAACTTGAGTATATGTTGAGATATTTAAAAAATCCGCCCACTACCACGCCCCTGTCTTGAATTAAAATTCTCTTGGAGTAATTTTATAAGAAAAAACTTTATAAAATTTTAGGCAATTTTTTGAGGAAGTGGCTACATATTTTGGTATATAGGAAAGGAATAGGGCTTCAGACTATTTGCTCTGGCCGATGTGTAGCATTCTTTTAATTTTTGTTTGAGGAATACTAGTTTAATATTATTAAAATATTTTTCTTTTATCTTTAGCATCATTATCTTATTTATGACAAAATTATTATAACGATTAGTTTCTGCTACATAAACTAATTATTTGGACCTTATCCAATTTGTATATAACCTAAAACTTTACGTGCTAATTATCTTAAAAACGCAACTCTATGAAAACACAAATAGTTAAAATTAAACTAAGAATCACAAACAAAATAATTTCTGTATGTAACTAGTACATTATAAATTATAAATAAAAATAAACTCTTAAAATTAAAACCGTCTTCATATCCTACAACTTATTTAATATTCATTAAATTGTATATGGTCGCGCCCACATTTTAGGGGCGCTTTTTTTAAAAAACAGTTTTTCGTAGATTTCAATCATATAATATCAATCTTTAGAAGTAAACTTGAGTATATGTTGAAATATTTGAAAAATCCGCCCACTACCACGCCCCTGTTTTGAATTAAAATTCTCTTGGAGTAATTTTATAAGAAATAAACTTTATAAAATTGTAGGCAATTTTTTGAGGAAGTGGCTATATATTTTGGTATATAGGAAAGGAATAGGGCATCAGACTATTCGCTCTGGCCGATGTGTAGCATTCTTTTAAATTTTTCTTGGAGGAATACTAGTTTAATATTATTAAAATATTTTTTTTTTATCTTTAGCATCATTATCTTATTTATGACAAAAGTATTATAGCGATTAGTTTTTGCTACATAAACTAATTATTTGGACCTTATCCAATTTGAATATAACCTAAAACTTTACGTGCTAATTATCTTAAAAACGCAACTCTATGAAAACACAAATAGTTAAAATTAAACTAAGAATCACAAACAAAATAATTTCTGTATGTAATTAGTACATTATAAATCATAAATAAAAATAAACTCTTAAAATTAAAACCGTCTTCATATCCTACAACTTATTTTATATTCATTAAATTGTATATGGCCGCGCCCACATTTTAGGGGCGTTTTTTTTAAAAAACGGTTTTTCGTATATTTTAATCATATAATATCAATCTTTAGAAGCAAACTTGAGTATATGTTGAGATATTTAAAAAATCCGCCCACTACCACGCCCCTGTTTTGAATTAAAATTCTCTTGGAGTAATTTTATAAGAAAAAACTTTATAAAATTTTAGGCAATTTTTTGAGGAAGTGGCTATAAAATTGTAGGCAATTTTTTGAGGAAGTGGCTACATATTTTGGTATATAGGAAAGGAATAGGGCATCAGACTATTTGCTCTGGCCGATGTGTAGCATTCTTTTAATTTTTGTTGGAGGAATACAAGTTTAATATTATTAAAATATTTTTTTTTATCTTTAGCATCATTATCTTATTTATGACAAAATTATTATAACGATTAGTTTCTGCTACATAAACTAATTATTTGGACCTTATCCAATTTGAATATAACCTAAAACTTTACGTGCTAATTATCTTAAAAACGCAACTCTATGAAAACACAAATAGTTAAAATTAAACTAAGAATCACAAACAAAATAATTTCTGTATGTAATTAGTACATTATAAATCATAAAAAAAAATAAACTCTTAAAATTAAAACCGTCTTCATATCCTACAACTTATTTTATATTCATTAAATTGTATATGGCCGCGCCCACATTTTAGGGGCGTTTTTTTTTAAAAACGGTTTTTCGTAGATTTTAATCATATAATATCAATCTTTAGAAGCAAACTTGAGTATATGTTGAGAAATTAAAAAAATCCGCCCACTACCACGCCCCTGTTTTGAATTAAAATTCTCTTGGAGTAATTTTATAAGAAAAAACTTTATAAAATTTTAGGCAATTTTTTGAGGAAGTGGCTACATATTTTGGTATATAGGAAAGGAATAGGGCATCAGACTATTTGCTCTGGCCGATGTGTAGCATTCTTTTAATTTTTGTTTGAGGAATACTAGTTTAATATTATTAAAATATTTTTTTTTTATCTTTAGCATCATTATCTTATTTATGACAAAATTATTATAGCGATTAGTTTCTGCTACATAAACTAATTATTTGGACCTTATCCAATTTGAATATAACCTAAAACTTTGCGTGCTAATTATCATAAAAACGCAACTCTATGAAAACACAAATAGTTAAAATTAAACTAAGAATCACAAACAAAATGATTTCTGTATGTAATTAGTACATTATAAATCATAAATAAAAATAAACTCTTAAAATTAAAACCGTCTTCATATCCTACAACTTATTTTATATTCATTAAATTGTATATGGCCGCGCCCACATTTTAGGGGCGTTTTTTTTAAAAAACGGTTTTTCGTAGATTTTAATCATATAATATCAATCTTTAGAAGCAAACTTGAGTATATGTTGAGATATTTAAAAAATCCGCCCACTACCACGCCCCTGTTTTGAATTAAAATTCTCTTGGAGTAATTTTATAAGAAAAAACTTTATAAAATTTTAGGCAATTTTTTGAGGAAGTGGCTACATATTTTGGTATATAGGAAAGGAATAGGGCATCAGACTATTTGCTCTGGCCGATGTGTAGCATTCTTTTAAATTTTTCTTGGAGGAATACTAGTTTAATATTATTAAAATATTTTTTTTTTATCTTTAGCATCATTATCTTATTTATGACAAAATTATTATAACGATTAGTTTCTGCTACATAAACTAATTATTTGGACCTTATCCAATTTGTATATAACCTAAAACTTTACGTGCTAATTATCTTAAAAACGCAACTCTATGAAAACACAAATAGTTAAAATTAAACTAAGAATCACAAACAAAATAATTTCTGTATGTAACTAGTACATTATAAATTATAAATAAAAATAAACTCTTAAAATTAAAACCGTCTTCATATCCTACAACTTATTTAATATTCATTAAATTGTATATGGTCGCGCCCACATTTTAGGGGCGCTTTTTTTAAAAAACAGTTTTTCGTAGATTTCAATCATATAATATCAATCTTTAGAAGTAAACTTGAGTATATGTTGAAATATTTGAAAAATCCGCCCACTACCACGCCCCTGTTTTGAATTAAAATTCTCTTGGAGTAATTTTATAAGAAATAAACTTTATAAAATTGTAGGCAATTTTTTGAGGAAGTGGCTATATATTTTGGTATATAGGAAAGGAATAGGGCATCAGACTATTCGCTCTGGCCGATGTGTAGCATTCTTTTAAATTTTTCTTGGAGGAATACTAGTTTAATATTATTAAAATATTTTTTTTTTATCTTTAGCATCATTATCTTATTTATGACAAAAGTATTATAGCGATTAGTTTCTGCTACATAAACTAATTATTTGGACCTTATCCAATTTGAATATAACCTAAAACTTTACGTGCTAATTATCTTAAAAACGCAACTCTATGAAAACACAAATAGTTAAAATTAAACTAAGAATCACAAACAAAATAATTTCTGTATATAATTAGTACATTATAAATCATAAATAAAAATAAACTCTTAAAATTAAAACCGTCTTCATATCCTACAACTTATTTTATATTCATTAAATTGTATATGGCCGCGCCCACATTTTAGGGGCGTTTTTTTTAAAAAACGGTTTTTCGTATATTTTAATCATATAATATCAATCTTTAGAAGCAAACTTGAGTATATGTTGAGATATTTAAAAAATCCGCCCACTACCACGCCCCTGTTTTGAATTAAAATTCTCTTGGAGTAATTTTATAAGAAAAAACTTTATAAAATTTTAGGCAATATTTTGAGGAAGTGGCTACATATTTTGGTATATAGGAAAGGAATAGGGCTTCAGACTATTTGCTCTGGCCGATGTGTAGCATTCTTTTAATTTTTGTTTGAGGAATACTAGTTTAATATTATTAAAATATTTTTCTTTTATCTTTAGCATCATTATCTTATTTATGACAAAATTATTATAGCGATTAGTTTCTGCTACATAAACTAATTATTTGGACCTTATCCAATTTGAATATAACCTAAAACTTTGCGTGCTAATTATCTTAAAAACGCAACTCTATGAAAACACAAATAGTTAAAATTAAACTAAGAATCACAAACAAAATAATTTCTGTATGTAATTAGTACATTATAAATCATAAATAAAAATAAACTCTTAAAATTAAAACCGTCTTCATATCCTACAACTTATTTTATATTCATTAAATTGTATATGGCCGCGCCCACATATTAGGGGCGTTTTTTTTTTAAAAACGGTTTTTCGTAGATTTTAATCATATAATATCAATCTTTAGAAGCAAACTTGAGTATATGTTGAGATATTTAAAAAATCCGCCCACTACCACGCCCCTGTCTTGAATTAAAATTCTCTTGGAGTAATTTTATAAGAAAAAACTTTATAAAATTTTAGGCAATTTTTTGAGGAAGTGGCTACATATTTTGGTATATAGGAAAGGAATAGGGCTTCAGACTATTTGCTCTGGCCGATGTGTAGCATTCTTTTAATTTTTGTTTGAGGAATACTAGTTTAATATTATTAAAATATTTTTCTTTTATCTTTAGCATCATTATCTTATTTATGACAAAATTATTATAGCGATTAGTTTCTGCTACATAAACTAATTATTTAGACCTTATCCAATTTGAATATAACCTAAAACTTTACGTGCTAATTATCTTAAAAACGCAACTCTATGAAAACACAAATAGTTAAAATTAAACTAAGAATCACAAACAAAATAATTTCTGTATGTAATTAGTACATTATAAATCATAAATAAAAATAAACTCTTAAAATTAAAACCGTCTTCATATCCTACAACTTATTTAATATTCATTAAATTGTATATGGTCGCGCCCACATTTTAGGGGCGCTTTTTTTAAAAAACAGTTTTTCGTAGATTTCAATCATATAATATCAATCTTTAGAAGTAAACTTGAGTATATGTTGAAATATTTGAAAAATCCGCCCACTACCACGCCCCTGTTTTGAATTAAAATTCTCTTGGAGTAATTTTATAAGAAATAAACTTTATAAAATTGTAGGCAATTTTTTGAGGAAGTGGCTATATATTTTGGTATATAGGAAAGGAATAGGGCATCAGACTATTCGCTCTGGCCGATGTGTAGCATTCTTTTAAATTTTTCTTGGAGGAATACTAGTTTAATATTATTAAAATATTTTTTTTTTATCTTTAGCATCATTATCTTATTTATGACAAAAGTATTATAGCGATTAGTTTCTGCTACATAAACTAATTATTTGGACCTTATCCAATTTGAATATAACCTAAAACTTTACGTGCTAATTATCTTAAAAACGCAACTCTATGAAAACACAAATAGTTAAAATTAAACTAAGAATCACAAACAAAATAATTTCTGTATGTAATTAGTACATTATAAATCATAAATAAAAATAAACTCTTAAAATTAAAACCGTCTTCATATCCTACAACTTATTTTATATTCATTAAATTGTATATGGCCGCGCCCACATTTTAGGGGCGTTTTTTAAAAAACGGTTTTTCGTATATTTTAATCATATAATATCAATCTTTAGAAGCAAACTTGAGTATATGTTGAGATATTTAAAAAATCCGCCCACTACCACGCCCCTGTTTTGAATTAAAATTCTCTTGGAGTAATTTTATAAGAAAAAACTTTATAAAATTTTAGGCAATATTTTGAGGAAGTGGCTACATATTTTGGTATATAGGAAAGGAATAGGGCATCAGACTATTTGCTCTGGCCGATGTGTAGCATTCTTTTAATTTTTGTTGGAGGAATACTAGTTTTTTATTATTAAAATATTTTTTTTTATCTTTAGCATCATTATCTTATTTATGACAGAATTATTATAGCGATTAGTTTCTGCTACATAAACTAATTATTTGGACCTTATCCAATTTGAATAAAACCTAAAACTTTACGTGCTAATTATCTTAAAAACGCAACTCTATGAAAACACAAATAGTTAAAATTAAACTAAGAATCACAAACAAAATAATTTCTGTATGTAATTAGTACATTATAAATCATAAATAAAAATAAACTCTTAAAATTAAAACCGTCTTCATATCCTACAACTTATTTTATATTCATTAAATTGTATATGGCCGCGCCCACATATTAGGGGCGTTTTTTTTTTAAAAACGGTTTTTCGTAGATTTTAATCATATAATATCAATCTTTAGAAGCAAACTTGAGTATATGTTGAGATATTTAAAAAATCCGCCCACTACCACGCCCCTGTCTTGAATTAAATTCTCTTGGAGTAATTTTATAAGAAAAAACTTTATAAAATTTTAGGCAATTTTTTGAGGAAGTGGCTACATATTTTGGTATATAGGAAAGGAATAGGGCTTCAGACTATTTGCTCTGGCCGATGTGTAGCATTCTTTTAATTTTTGTTTGAGGAATACTAGTTTAATATTATTAAAATATTTTTCTTTTATCTTTAGCATCATTATCTTATTTATGACAAAATTATTATAACGATTAGTTTCTGCTACATAAACTAATTATTTGGACCTTATCCAATTTGTATATAACCTAAAACTTTACGTGCTAATTATCTTAAAAACGCAACTCTATGAAAACACAAATAGTTAAAATTAAACTAAGAATCACAAACAAAATAATTTCTGTATGTAACTAGTACATTATAAATTATAAATAAAAATAAACTCTTAAAATTAAAACCGTCTTCATATCCTACAACTTATTTAATATTCATTAAATTGTATATGGTCGCGCCCACATTTTAGGGGCGCTTTTTTTAAAAAACAGTTTTTCGTAGATTTCAATCATATAATATCAATCTTTAGAAGTAAACTTGAGTATATGTTGAAATATTTGAAAAATCCGCCCACTACCACGCCCCTGTTTTGAATTAAAATTCTCTTGGAGTAATTTTATGAGAAATAAACTTTATAAAATTGTAGGCAATTTTTTGAGGAAGTGGCTATATATTTTGGTATATAGGAAAGGAATAGGGCATCAGACTATTCGCTCTGGCCGATGTGTAGCATTCTTTTAAATTTTTCTTGGAGGAATACTAGTTTAATATTATTAAAATATTTTTTTT